>CM066032.1:1511833649-1514678649 GCA_033557465.1 Ichthyophis bannanicus | reverse complement strand
TCTCCTTTGCTCTCCCAGGAATATACAGGGATTCTGTATTCCCTTGTGTAGGATCCTGTCCAGGTATAAAAATGGCAAGTGATTTTGCCATATCCAGGAGAAAAGCTTGAAAAGAAAAATCCCCAGAGGGAAATCTTTTTGGACAGGCTAGATCTGTTGAAGAACTAGCATTGGCACCCAGGAATCTATCCAACTTTATAGGAATATAAGATCCTGAATGGTGGAGTATGGGATCTTTAGAGGATGGTTGCCGGTACCGTAGGAGGTCGGGACCAGCAACAGTCGGTAGCATATCGTCCATGCCAGGAATCGATTCCAGACTCGGTATCGAGGGAAGCAAGCCTGATGAAAGAAGCATGGAAGGTACCGACAACGATGGTAAAAAGGATACCGGTACCGACTCCGGTACCGTATCCAATACCGGTGGAAGAAGGCCAGCCGGTGACGGCTCTAACGGTATCGAAAGAACCGTCGATGCCGAACATGGACTATAGGAACCGTGCCTTCGGTACCGTCTGGTGTCGGTACCAAAGCGAGTCGGTACCCAGTCCTCCAGACTGGAGATTGATTCCAGACTCGGCATCGAAGGAAACGAGTCTATCGATGCACATCTGGAGGGTACAGACGTCGGTACTAGTACCAGTACCGGGATCAATACCGATACTGGAAGGTCGGTCTGCAGTGTATCCAACGGCCCCGTAGGTACCGAGAACGCCAGACTATGATCCTTGGTGAGGAATGTTTCATCCAACACCATTGCCAATGCCGGGGTATCGGTATCGCTCGAAGCGAATGCCACCACCGAGCATGGCTACATAAGAACATAAGATATGCCATACTGGGTCAGACCAAGGTCCATCAAGCCCAGTATTCTGTTTCCAACAGTGGCCAATCTAGGTCATATGTACCTAGCAGTTTCCCCAAGAGACACAAGTTCCACAATGCTTGTACTGGGTCAAGCATTGATATCTTCGGTCACTTCTTAATAATGGTTTATGGACCTTTCCTCCAGGAACTTGTCCAAACCTTTTTTAAACCCAGCTACACTAACAGCCTTTACTACATCCTCCAGTAACAAATTCCAGAGTTTGATTACACGTTGAGTGAAAAAATATTTTCTTTTATTAGTCTTAAATAGTTTACCCTGTAGCTTCATTGCATGTCCCCTAGTCTTTCTATATTCTGATAACGTAAACAATCGATCTATGTTTACCCGTTCTACTCCGTTCATTAATTTATAGACTTCTATCATATCTCCCCTCAGCCGTCTCTTTTCCAGGTTAAAGAGCCCTAACCTTTTTAGCCTTTCCTCATAGGAGTATCCTTCCATCCCCTTTACCATATTGGTGGCTCTTCTCTGTACCTTTTCTAAAATCGCTATAACCTTTTTAAGATACGGCGACCAGAATTGCACACAATATTCAAGGTGCGGTCTCACCATGGAACGATATAGAGGCATTATAATATCTTTTGTATTATTTTCCATTCCTTTCCTTATCAAACCTAGCATTCTATTTGCTCTCTTGGCCGCTGCTGCACACTGGGCCGAGGGTTTTAACATGGTATCCACAATGACGCCTAAATCTTTTTCCTGGGTGGTGGTTCCTAATGTGGAACCTTGCATCGTGTAACCATAGTTTGGGTTGTTCTTCCCTAGGTGCATAACCTTGCACTTGTCCACATTAAATTTCATCTGCCATTTTGATGCCCAGTCTTCCAATTTATCAAGATCCTCTTGCAATTTTCCACAATCCTCTTGGGTTTTAACAACTTTAAATAGTTTTGTGTCATCGGCAAATTTGATAACCTCACTCGTTATTCCACTTTCCAGGTCATTTATGAATATGTCAAAAAGCAGCGGACCCAGCACAGATCCCTGGGGTACACCACTATTCACCTTTCTCCATTGGGAAAACTGGCCATTTAGCCCTACCCTCTGCTTTCTATCTTTTAACCAGTTCCTGATCCACAATAGTACACTGCCTCCTATCCCATACCTCTTTAGTTTTGCCAAAAGTCTCTGATGAGGGACATTGTCAAAGGCTTTCTGAAAGTCCAGATACACAATATCAACCGACTCACCTTTGTCCACCTGTTTATTCACTCCTTCAAAAAAACATAACAGATTAGTAAGACAAGATCTTCCTTGTCTAAAGTCATGTTGGCTGTCTCCCATTAGGTTGTGACTATCTACATGCTGAGTAATTTTATTCTTTTTGATGGTTTCTACCATTTTTCCTGGTACTGACGTCAGGCTCACTGGTCTGTAGTTTCCCGGATCACCCCTGGAACCCTTTTTAAAAATTGGTGTTACATTGGCGATCCTCCAATCTTCAGGTATTAGAGATGATTTTAATGATAGTTCACAGATTACTAATAGCAGGTCTGCAATCTCATATTTCAGTTCTTTCAACACCCTTGGATGTATACCATCCGGCCCAGGTGATTTGCTACTCTTCAGTTTATCTAATAGTTGTAAGACATCTTCCCGATGTATCGATACTTCCTTCAATTCTTCCGCACCTTTAAATACCAATTCAGTCATGAGTAACATCCCTACATCTTCCTCAGTAAAGACCGAATTCATTCAGTCTCTCCGCTATTACCTTGTCGCCTCTTAGTGCTCCTTTAACCCCTTTATCATCTAATGGACCAACTGACTCTCTCACAGGTTTTTTGCTATGAATGCACTTGAAAAGGTCTTTATTTCGCGTTTTTGCTTCCGCAGCAAGCTTCTTCTCAAATTCTCTCTTTGCCTTCTTTATCAATGCCTTGCATTTGACCTGCCAGTGCTTATGCTGTTTCCAGGTTTCATCGTTTGGCTCTTTTTTCCATTTCCTGAAAGATGCTTTTTTGGCAACAGCCTCTCTGACCTCACCTTTAAACCATGCTGTCAGTTTTTTGGACTTCCTTCCACTTTTCCTAAAGCGTGGAATACAGCTGGTCTGGGCTTCCAAGATAGTATTTTTCAACACCACCCAAGCTTGATGTACGTCTTTAACCTTTGCAACTGCTCCTTTTAGTTTTTTCTGAACTGTTTTCCTCATCTTATGATAGTCTCCCTTTCGAAAGTTAAAAGGTAGTACTGTGGATTTCCTTACTATCCCTCCTCCACTAATTAAATCAAAGGCGATCATGCTATGATCACTATTGCCAAGTGGCCCCAACACCCTTATCTCTTGCACTAGATCTGGTGTTCCACTAAGGACTAGGTCTAATATGGCTTCCCTTCTGGTTGGTTCATGAACCAGCTGCTCCAAGAAGCAGTCATTTATTTCATCTAGGAACTTTATCTCCCTAGCATGTCCTGACATGACACTGACCCAGTCGATACTGGGGTAATTGAAATCACCCCTTATTATTACTACGCTGTAACTTTTGTTAGCTTCCTTGATTTCTTTGAGCATTTCATCATCCATTTGGTCACTCTGGCCAGGTGCTCGATAGTACACCCCCATTGCCATTGCCTTCCCCCTTTTATATGGAATTTCAATCCATATAGATTCTACAGCAGATTTTGTTTCCTGCAAAACTTTAATCCTTTCTGAGTCAATGCCCTCTCTAACATAGAGCGCAACCCCTCCACCAATTTGATCAGCTCTATCATTACGATATAGTTTGTACCCAGGTATCACAGTGTCCCACTGGTTGTCCTCCTTCCACCTTGTCTCTGATATTCCAATCATATCTAACCTTTCATTTAGTGCTATATATTCTAACTCTCCCATCTTATTCTTTAGACTTCTAGCATTTGCATACAAGCATTTTAGAGAATGTATTTTATTCATGTTAATTTGGCTATTGTTAGACATGGGTAAATTGGGATCTTTTAAGCTCTGTCTGCTCCATACTTGAGGGCATTTGGGCTACTTTACTCTTTTGTGGAACCTCTCTGCTTTTGGTAGTATCCTTCAAGGATACATTCTTCCGAACCATCCGCTCTTGGGCGACTGTCGGCTTTCCCCTAATATCTAGTTTAAAAGCTGCTGTATCTCCTTTTTAAAGGTTAATGCCAGCAGCCTGGTTCCATCCCGGTTAAGGTGAAGCCCATCCCTTCAGAAGAGCCCTTCCTTTCCCCAGAATGTTCCCCAGTTCCTAACAAATCCAAAACCCTCATCTCTGCACCATTGTCTCATCCACGCATTGAGACTCCGGAGCTCTGCCTGCCTTTTGGGTCCTGCGTGTGGAACAGGAAGCATTTCGGAGAATGCTACCATGGAAGTTCTGGATTTCAACTTCCTACCTAAAAGCCTAAATTTTTCCTCCAGAACCTCCCTACCACATTTTCCTATGTCATTGGTACCGACATGTACCAAGACAGCAGACTCCTCCCCAGCACTATCTAAGACCTTATCTAGGTGGCGCGTGAGGTCCGCTACCTTCGCACCAGGCAGGCATGTTACCAGGCGATCCTCACGTCCACCAGCCACCCAGCTATCTACATGCCTAATGATTGAATCACCAACTATAACGGCTGTCCTAACCCTTCCCTCATGGGCACATGGCCCTGGAGAAACTTCCTCGGTGCGAGAGGGTTTTACATCACCTGGAGGACAGGTCCTAGTTACAGGATCACTTCCTGCCACACCAGGGTGATGCTCTCCTGTCACGTGACCTCTCTCCTCCATGGCAACAGGGGTGCTGCCAGACTGGAGGTGGGACTTCAGGACTATATCCCTGTAGGTCTCGTCTATGTACCTCTGTCTTATGTTTTCCAAGTCTGCTACTTTAGCCTCTAGAGAACGGACTTGTTCCCTGAGAGCAAAGAGCTCCTTGCACCTAGTGCACACGTAAGACCTCTCACCAACTGGGAGAAAATCATACATGTGACACTCAATGTAAAAGACTGGAAAGCCCCCATCCCGCTGCTGGACTGCTGTCTGCATCTTAGTTTTAAGTTTGTGTCTAGATCTTTAAGTTCTTACTTACTAGGGGTTGCTATGGGTATTTATACCAATAAAACTGTACCTAATACGTTTAATATACCTTGTTCACCTGAAGCTTAATTAATCTCAGGTCCTTAGTGTATGACTGATTTGGGTAATGAGCATCACCTGAAAGCACCTCCTGTCTTTTAAGATGTGTAAGTACCTATAAAGCTACGATTATCCCAGGGGAGGGAGGTAAATAACACTTATTAAAAGAGGGCTGCTACACAGTACCCTGTCTTGTGCTGCTGAGGTAAGCTAAATTCTGATTTGATTTAAATTATAGCTCTTAGCTGCTGCTAGGCTCTAACTTCTTATGAAATTTAAACTACAAGCTCTCTGCTGGATTCTAAATTTAACCAGAAAGCTCTCTTCTGTGTTTTAAAACTAAAAGTACTTTGCTGTTACTTGGCCCTGAGTGACTATTAAATTTAAACTACAAGCTCTCTGCTGGGTATGAAATGTAACCAGAAAGTTCTCCTCTGTGTTTTAAATTCAAACTTTAATTGCTGCTAGTAGGCCCTAACTGATCCAACAAAAAACAGTGGGTTCACAGATTAAGTAGCTTTAATACAAAGAATTCTTTTTAGAAAATTACCAGAAGTATATACTCACAGTTGCAGATTTCTCTCCAGAAGTAACAGTCCCCCTTTCTAGTCCTTAAAGGCTCAGGTATGTTCTTTGAGGGGTGAACCTCAGGAACAACCTGAAACCCCACACAGGCTTTGGAGGCCGAAGACTCCCACCGGGGTTTTAAAGCCAGTGTGTTCGAGGACAAGGCCAGAGGTATCTCTATGCTGTGCATGAGATCTACCACTCGAGGACTGGCTAGTCTTAAAAGACTGTTTTTGGGTTACCTGATCTAGTGTACAAGAAGAGGTGGTCGGTGCCCTGAAGTTGGATGGGGACCGCGTATCGAGGAGAACGCGATGCTGAAGACTTCTTCCCACAATACTATTGCAGGATGGACACTCCGGAGGAAAGTTTTCAGGACCCAAGCAGGATAGACACCAGTTATGAGTGTCTAAAATAAGTTTTTTACAGCCACAGTTTGAACATTTCTTAGGAATAGTGGCTGGCGTTTCCATGAGGAAAAAAGGGGTAGACCTAGAAGGCTGGGAAAACCCCGTCAGGCACTCAGAGGGAAAAGGTTATTCTGTAATAGGAATAAATTGAAGAAAAAAAAGAAAAGAAACAACGGCGGTACCGGTGGCATCAGGGAAGGCAGCCGCGACCACAAGAAAACTAAAAAATAAAACGAATTTTCTGCAGTGACAGAAGGACGTCCTGTCGGCTCCACGGAAAAACGAAAACTGAGGAGAGGCAGTTGGGAAAGGCGGGAAGGCAGCACGCAGGCGTGTTGGGATGCTTCCAAAAGCGTTCTGATTGGACGCTGGGAAGCGTTCCCACGCAGACTCCGTCGGTACCGACGTACCCATATGTGAAGACTCATTCCTGCTTGTTCCTGGAGATAAGACAGATGGCCTATACATCTTCACTGACCCATCCTTCTTTCCACCATGAACCTTGACACTGGACGATGTCGTTATCAAAGTGAAAATGGAAGTAAAATACCTTGGCATAATAGAACGGCTGAATTTTCAAGCTCATATAAATGACCTTCTCCATCTACCACAAATTAAGAACCCTGAAGAATCATCGTCCCTTATTATCCCCAGATCTATTCAGAACTTTGTGTCAAACCATAATCACACCTATCCTAGACTACTGCATCATCATATACCAAAGACTACCTAAACATACCCTTCACCCTCTACAAATGGCCCAGAAAACTACAGCAAGGATAATCTATGGAGCATCTCGAAGGGTTCACGTCACCTCCATACTAAAACAGCTCCACTGACTTCCTATCACAGTAAGAATCAGATACAAAGTACTCATCACAACATTTGAAGTCTTACACAAGAATCAGCTACCTGCCTTCAGACCTTACTATCAAGGCTCGACTGAAAGACTACGAAGACACACCACTCAACTTCCTCTCCATCCCATCTCAGAAGATTAAGAGCAAGTAGTCCACATGTAACCGGGCATTCATTCTATTTGCATCAACAATATGGAATTCCTTACCTCCAGATCTAAGAGGATGCTCGGACCAGTTTGAACTTCAGAACAGATTGAAAACATTTCTCTTCCAAGATCACTTTAGGACAATCTCAGCCCCAGAGACACAAGCTATCTAGCATGCTCTAAATAAACCACCATCTAGATGCACTGTTAGCAGACTCAAGAACTGCACAATGTATAAAAGTTGATTGTTGCATCCCCAAGTTACATTTTACTATGTTATGTTTCACTGTACAACAGAGTGCATCTTGATGCCCTGTTAGGTTTGTTGGTTCTCTGTAAACCGCTTTGAATGGCAGAAAGGTGAAATAAGTTTAAATAAATAAATAAAATATTTATAAGATTTTTTTTGAATTATGAATATTAGATGATCAGCTAAAGAATAAGTAATTTGAATTGGTTTTATGAAAGTTCATAAGTGGGACAACTGATAATTATGGAGGTGCTACATTTAGGTTTTATTCCATAAATGGTTCTTTATTCCATATGATGGTTCTTAAAAATTCTTTTGTTTAGTATAAGAGATTTTTGACTTATAACAACATTTTATAAAGATACATATGGACCTACTAGTTTTTATTCAATAAGCTTCACACGGATACCTTAAAAGGCACTCTAGACTAGGCATCCCCATATGAAATTACCCTTCACGCAACACCACCGCTTAGGCATATAAGTTATACATGTGGGGGTCATTTTATAAATTCTTTTCATGCACTAAAGGGCTTTTATAAAAAAACCAACCCTACAAGGTACATGTGGTGAAAAAATAGCATGCTCTTTTAAGCATGTTCTTGAATGGAATTTGGGTGGCACATGAGCAGAATTGCAAAGTACACATGATCATGCAGATTGTTTGACTTTACTAGATGTAGGTCTTGTCAGACAAATTGATTGATTTTTGACTGGGTGACCACAGAAATTGATTGGGGGAGAGTGTTCCGCATCGATGACTTAAAAATAAACTGCGGGCCCTTGGCCTGGATCCTAAAGTGACTGACCGGGTAAGAAACTGGTTGAGTGGGAGGCACTGGAGGGTAGTAATAAATGGAGTTCACACTGAAGATAAGGGTATTATCAGGGATTAGTCCCTGATCCTGTTTTTTTTTTAAACATTTCTGTAAGCGATATTGCAGAAGGACTCCCAGAAAAGGTATGTCTCTCTGCAGATGATACCAAAATTTGCAAATATGATAGAAACCCTGAAAAGTGTGGATAGCATGAGGAGAGATCTAGTGAAGCTTAAAGTATAGTCAAGAACTGGCAGCTAACATTTAAGATTAAAAAATGCCACATCATGCATTTGGACTGCAAAAACCCAAGGGAGCAGTACAGTATACGGGTGAAATACTTCAGTATATGAAAAAAAAGTGGTACATGGGGGTGATCATATCAGATGATCTTAAAGTGACTGAACATGTACAAAAGGTGACGGCAAAAGCCAGAAGAATGCATGGGTGCATAGGGAGAAGAATGAAGAGCAGGAGGAAAAAAAGGGGGAGATAATGCCTTTCTACAAGTCTCTAGTAAGACATCATTTGGGGTACTGTGTACAAGACTGCACCTTCAAAAGGATATAAACAGGATGGAGTTTGTCCAGAGGCTAGCTACTAAAGTGGTCATTGGTCTTCATCATGAGGCATATGGGGGTAAGGCTCAAAGCGAAGTTACTTGCCTGTAACAGGTGTTCTCCAGGGACAGCAGGAATCAGTCCACACATATGGGTGACGTCGGCACCAATGGAGCTTGCACGGAGCATTTCCCCAGCTTTCAAAGAAAGCCTTTGGGAATGCTACCATGCATGCATGGTCCCCTTCCCGCCCAAGGGTGCCATCTTGCTCGGTCAGATGACATAGCTTAGGCAAAATACAAAAAGATAAAGGAGGCAACTCCAAGGGGAGGAGGGAGGATTGTGAGGACTGATTCCTGCTCTCCCTGGAGAACACCTGTTACAGGCGAGTAACTACGCAGGAAGTCAGTCCTCACATATGGGACTCCCTAGCTCCAGGCTGCCAGGGCCCAAACCATGACAGCAGCAGCAGTGACCCAAGGGAGGTCATGAGTTGCAGAAGGTGAGGCCCTACCAAGAGACTCTGTAGACCCAAACATCCAGCATCTGAACGCTGAAAGGTTGGAGGGCAGGAGTTGCCTATACACTAATGCTTCTGATCACTGTCTGGCCAAAGGCACTGTCCCTGCGTGACTCACTCTCAAGGCAGTAGTGGGCTGTGAATGTATAGATTGAAGACCATGTGGTGGCCTTACAGATTTCTTGCACTGGCACCTCGTGTAGGTTGGCCACCGATGTGGCCATAGCCCTCACGGGATGAGCAGTGATCCGGCGTCCAGAGAGAAGCCAGCTCACTCATAAGCGAGGGCAATGCAGTCCGCCACCCAGTTGGACAGAGTTCACTTAGTTACAGGTAGCCCCAGTCTGCTGGGATCATAGAAGATAAAAAGCTGAGGAGCTTTTCAATGGATCTTGGTCCTCTGTAAATAAAAGGATAGGACCCTTTTGCAATCCAGGGTATCCAACACGACCTCCTCCCTGCTGGCATGCAGCCATGGGAAGGTGGTCAGGAGAACTACCTCCTGATTGAGGTAAAAAGTGGATACCTCCTTTGGGAGGAATTTGGGTTGCGTGCAAAGCACCACCCTGTTCGTATAGAACCTGGTATAAGATGGATCCGCCACCAGGGCCTGCAGCTCACTTACTCTGCGAGTGGTTGTTAATGCCACCAAGAAAGCCACCTTCCAGGAGAGGGGTCTCAAGTGGCAGGTGGCCAAAGGCTCGAAGGGAGGTCTAGTGAGTTGAGAGAGCACCACCTTGAGGTCCCATTCTGCTGCCGGAGGGCGAAGAAGGGGCTTGGAGAGCAGGAGACCCCGAGGAATCTGAAGACCAAAAGCTGGACTGAGAGGGGCTTCCCCTCTATAGGGTGATGGTTAGCCACTATGGCGTTGAGATGCACCCTCACCAAGTTAGATTTCAGGCCCGAGTGGCAACCTGATTGACTGTCTGTATGAGGACCAGTTGGTCACTCAGGAAGTGGAGGAAGGCCTGAAGGGCCAGGAAGATGGCCCTGAGCTTGAGGAGATTGATTTTCAGAAGGGATTCCTTTGGGGACCAGGTGCCTTGGGTGCACTGGCCCTTGCAATGTGCACCCCAGCCTACAAGGGAGGTGTCTGTCGTCAGGACCCTCTGAGGAATTGGTGTCTGGAAGGACAACCCTGCCCTGAGGTGATGTAGGGACTGCCACCTGGTGAAGGAAGCTGCCATATGGTGGGTGACCTTCGCTCTGTCTCTCAGCCTGCCCACTGCCTGCGTCCACAGGGAACAGAGGCACCACTGGGCTGCCCGCATATGCAGGCAGGACAGAGGCGTAATGTGAACTGTCGAGGCCATATGGCCTAGCAGGCGGAGGAGTAGGCGAGCTTCCACCGAACTGGAGCTCTGCACTTCCCTTGCCAGCTGCATCAGGCGGTGGGCTCTCTCCACAGGGAGGAAGGCCCTGACCAGTAGAGTGTCCAGCTGGGCCACTATGAATTCCAAGTCTTGGGCTGGGGGACAGGCTGGACTTGGTGTAGTTGATGATGAACCCCAACTGCTGCAGGGTGTGGATAGTGACCCTTGTAGCCCGCCTGGCCTTGAAAGATGTGCTGCTTCTGATGAGCCAGTGGTCCAGGTAAGGAAAGCTGTGGGTGGGTAAGATCGACAGGCATTTTGTAAAGACCCTTGGAGAGGAGGCAAGGCCAAACAGCAGCACCCTGTACTGGTAGTGCTGCCCCCCACCACGAATCTCAGGGTAATGCCTGTGGGAGGGGTAGATCAGGATGTGGGTGTAAGCATCCTTGAGATCCAAAGAGCAGAGCCAGTCTCCCTGGTGGAAGTAGGGCATCCGTGTCCTAAGGGAGAGCATCTTGAACTTTTCCCTCACCAAGAACTTGTTCAAATTGCGCAGGACCAGGATGGGCCGGAGACCCTCTGTTCTTTTTGGGACAAGGAAATACATTGAGTAGAATCCCTTTCCCCAGAGGTGATGGGGTACCAGTTCCACCACCCTGTCCCTGAGCAAGCCTGCGAGTTCTGTGGTGAGCAAGGCCTGGTGGAGGAGAGGCTGTGGTGGCTCTCCTAGGAAGAAGTCTGGAGGGTTCTGCTGCAGATGGAGGAAATAACCCTCCTGCACCACCCGCAGAATCCACTGGTCTGTGATGCTGGCCAATCTGTGGGTGAAAGAGGCCAGTCGACCCCCTGTGGGCTGCGGTGGGGAGGCCCGCCCTAGGGAGTCAAAAGCTTCCCCCTGGTTGTGTAGGAGCTGGTGTCTGGGGCTTGGGAGCCTTGGGCTTCCTAGGCCCGTGTCCCTGGCCTTTTGGTTGTGAGGACTGGTGAGGCTGTCCCAAGTAAGGCTGGTAGTGGCCAACCTGGGAGTAGCCCTTTTTTTTCAGGAAAAAGGGCTTTTTCCCCCCAAGGCGTTTTTCCTTGGGAAAGCAGAGGTCTTTTTGGACAGCCTCTGCCAGGTCAGTACCTCAGCCTCAATCTCCGCAGCCTTATCAGACATCTGTTTCCCAAATAGGTTCTCACCATTGCAGGGGACATCCAGGAGCTTTTCCTGTACTCACTGCTCCAGGTCTGAGGTCGGCAGCCATGCCTAGTGACGGACACCGATGAAGGTGGCTGCAACCCTGGCTGTAGACTTGAATCCGTCATAGGTGGCCTGGGAGATGAATTTGGAAAGTCTCGGATGCCTACCACTAGGGACTGGAACCTTTCCAGAAGTTCCCCGGCAAGGTCTTCCGAGAATTCTGAGAGTTCCTGTATCAGGCACTTAAGGTACATTCCAATGTACAATTTCTATGCCTGTATTTGGTACCTGAGCATGGTGCCCTGGTAGCACTTATGCCCTATGGCGTCGAGAGCCAGGGCTTCCCTGCCGGGGGAACGGAAGAGTAGGTCTTCTGACTCTTCAGTTTTTGCATGGAGGACTCAACCACCATTGAGTTGTGGGGAAGTTGTGGCTTATGGAACCAGGGGACCTCCGAATGCGAAAGATGGTGTCCAGGTACTGACTGACCACCAGCACCAAGGCCGAGGGCTCCCACATCCAGAGGAGCAATCTCTTGAGGATGGGTGGGACCGGCACCATGAGAGTCTCTTTGGGAGGGGACTCATATTGTAGGATATCAAGCTCCTCAGCGCGCGGGTCCTCCTCCAACTCAGTCTGGATCGAAAGAGCACAGGCCATGTCATGAACGAAGTCATGAAAGGCCACGCCCTTAGGCGGACAGTAGCGTGGAGGCTCTGGGGGAGACGGTTTGAAGGGAACATCCCGGGGTAGGGAGGTTTCCGGAGAGGCCATGTCCTCTGTCTCCCAGTTGGAGCCAGGGGGCATCGAGGAGTCAGCCCCGAGGGCAGCTCTGAAGAACCAGGCCCCCCTCCCCGGAGTACCAGGGGTCGGACTCCTGGAAACTCACCAGAGGGGACCAGAACCCCGAGGAGCGTAACAGAGATCTCAATTTATGCAGAGGGCTTACCCGAGGCCGGTGGTGCTCGGTGCCCGATTCAATGACCTGAGGCTCCGCTGAGAATGGGGGGGTTGGTATCGGGGCCGATGTTGCTGGGGGGCCTGGCATCAACACCCGCTGGAAGGCCAAGATGGAGGAGAGGCTCTGCTCCATGGCTGCCATGGCTGTGCAGCACTTAGCATGGACACCGAAGCCCTCAGGTCCAACGCCAGCACCCCAGAGAGTGCATCCTGGAGGACTACAGGTTCATGGGCCCTAGTGTGGTCTCCACCAGCCGAGGGCTCTTGTCTCGAGATTTTGAGGGCTCTGCTCGGAGTTGCTCGAGTCCCATCAAGGCACCTCCTTCAGGACCTTCTAATTCTTTTTTGGAGGGTCTGGGGCTGCACCGGAGCCGCCGCCACCGTGGGACTCAGAGGACGCCCAGACCTCTTGTGAAGGGCCGGCTTCGGGGCTCAGAGATGGGGAAGCCAGAGCAGAGTCAGACCTTGGGAAAAGCTTCCCCTGCAACTCACACCACCTCCTATTGGTTTTAGGGGTCATGGCCTGACACCGGTCGCAGGTGGAAGTGTCGTGGTCCAGGTCCAGGCCCAGGCGGCAGATGCAGCAGTCGTTATCAGTGACTGAGATAGTCTGACTGCAGTGGTCACATTTCTTGAACCTACTGGGAGTCATGGTGGGAACACACCCAGCCAGTGTCGAGGACCCCCATATGAAAAAAGGCACGAAGGCTGGTCAAGGTGGAACCTCAAGGAAACACGGGAAGAAAGGGAGCCGAGACCAGCACTGGTGGTGCCGCCTCGAGGTGGGAAGGGTTCTGGTACACGAACCAGACAAAATGAAGGAATTAAAGAACTTTTTCCAGGAGAGTAGAGGACCACGCCCATTGGGCTTCACGGAAAAAAGGAGACTGAGCAAGATGGCACCCTTGGGTGGGAAGGGGACCACGCATGAGTGGTAGCTTTCCCATATGTGAGGAATGACTTCCTGCTTGTTCCTGGAGAAAGATCTTAATACATATAGTTTGAAAGAAAAGCAAGAGAGGGGAAATTTAATAGAGACTTAAATACATCCATGGAATAAATGAATGAGAGGTGGCCCTCTTCCTGTTTAAAGGAAACTCTGGAATATGAGGTCATGAGATGAAGGTGAAAGGGGTGAGGTTCAGGAGTAATCTGAGAAGATATTTCTATATGGAACGGGTGGTGGATGGGTAGAACAGCCTCCCAGTGGAAGTGGTGGAGGCGAAAACTAGCTGAATTCAAAAAAGCATAAGACAGACAAATACAGAGAATCTCGGAGGTAGAGAAAAGGACTGTAGAATTTAATAGTTATGATGGCTGTGCAAACCGGAAAGAACATATGGTTTCTATCTATTGTCATTTTCTAGGCTTTTATGTTATTTTACACTGGTTCCTGAGTTGGTATAAATGCCCATGGCTTCCATCTTGCTGCGATTTCTGCTGGCTTACCCTTCTTATTTCATAAAGAAACAAAGGCACCTATGTCTCTTTATAAAAACAGGCTGAAAACAAATGCCTTCTTACTCTCTTTACCCAGGCAAACTGCTTTAAAATTACCCCTTTAAGTGGAACCACCATGGAATGCTCCTAAACCTGCTCCCTTTTGAATAGGTAATTTTAGAGACATGAAGGGAAATAGTCTAAGGGGGCATCTAGTTAAAGTGCATTTTAAGGTGCCTTTTTAAGCCTATTTTATAAAGGCAAGTGGGCCCCTACTTGTCTTTATAAAATACTAGTGTAAGTGGCCTAAAATGTCTGTGCCTATATTTTTCAAGTATGCAAGTTAGTTATAATATTTTATAATTCATGCACATTTTTGTATGCGCCATCCAAACTCCAAGCAATGTAATTCATTTTATGAATTCTCTATATCACACTATGTAACTTTCAAGTTCAATTTACAGACGTATATTCATTCAAGCACCTAATCGAAATAGCCAGTGTTGACAAGCTTATACATCAAAACAATATAGTATCCTTTTCTGAATTAAGCTCATGTTTTTTATAACATTTTAGATGCCCAACACTTTAAAATTTAAGTGATCAAGTTCTATATAATGGTGAATACAGAAGACTGATATATTACAAAGTTAGGGATGGTAAGTACGTCAAACCTAAATCAATCCTGATCAATCTACAAGACTGAAACCATCTCTCAGTGCGATGGCTTTGGGTTTTTTTTTGTTTTTTTAAAAGAAAAATCAGCTTGGTGATACAACAGACTAAGGTTTAAAATAGCTATCCAAACCTTCCTCATTTTGTATCGGTGGTGAAAAACCCCTTGGTAAACGAGGCATGTAGCATTTCAGCATTAACCCAACTAATTAAAGAAAACTCAACTAATGGGGTGAGGTTGATCCCCTTGAAGTATTAAAAGTTTTAATTTTCAGTGCTACTATCATCCTTCTGTCAGGCAAGGCCGCAGAGCATGCAATTGGATGAGTAGAGGCCTCGTGGAAGCTGTGAAAATCCTGTTTATTACGTAATGCAGTGCTAGATGCTATAAGAATATTGTACAAGCAGTATGCATAGGGCCATCTGACAAGATAGAGAATAAGTAGCAAGTACCATGAACTCACCTAAAAGGCCGTTCTCCTCCCAGGGGTGATGTAGCAGTACTCCAGCTCTTGCGATATTCCTCTCTTTCTGCTTTCTTTTTCCGAAGAGGAGCTGGTATGTAGGCAGTCTGGTTACTTTTGTTCGGAAGGTACTGGTTAAAAGGCACTAATGCTTTAATTTCACCATGTGATGTCCGTCTAGTTAGCATATCATCTTTCTTCATATCGGGTATCCTTCGGTGTGGCAAGTCCGATTCAGAGTCACTTCCTCTCCCTGTGCAAACATGGGAAAAACTGCATGTTTAAGACAAGTGGCACATTATTCAGACATACACCATATACAGAAAGCATGTACAAACCACAGACATGCAATTTTACTGAATTATAATCAAGCAAAGGAAATTTAAAGTACAGTAGTCTCGCTTTAACAAGCTGGGAGCCAAGAAAGGTGTTTATTAAAAATATATTTTAGTATTAGAAAAAAATTACTATGGTAACAAAATACACCATAAATTTGACTGGCAGATGATTGGTGTTTATATTTAATAAATATTTGTTCTGAAAGGACTTGTAACAAAGGGAGGGCAATATAGCATAGTCCATAAATATAAGAAAGTAGTTACATCATTAGCTCACTGCAATGCTAATAAAACATAAAGGCCCAAGATAGACTGACAACCACCTGTCACAACATACTTAGCAGTGACTTATGATTAATTAAATGTTTCAGATGTTATAAGAATGCCCTCTCCATCTTTGCAGTGTCTGGATCTTAACTACTAATACATATGTCATGCAAAACAAACAGTACAAAAGCCACATCTTGTTTTTGCAGACTGACAAAAGGTAAAAGCACTCTGAACAGTATGCCATTTATTGACATTACCCCTTCTCAGTACCTTCGCTCCCCCAAGAGCACTCACTGGCTCTCTCCACTTTCAGCAGAGTCACCCTTGCAAAGCTTAATCCTTCCACCTCATACAAAAGCCTAATTTACACAGCACAGCAGCTTTCCCCGACTCATTCCGTCCTTTCCTTGACTAGAGTTGCTTTTCCAATGCTCCTACCCCCCCAGTGCCTTCCCATTGGCTGAAACCTACCCACAGGTTTCTCTGACTCCTGCCCTGGATCCATTCTGGGATTGGTTTGAAACTGGTTTGTGTTGTACTGCTCATAACACTGGAAGCAGGTAGGGGCAGGATCGCTCAAACAGGGGAGACAGGAGGCAGAACTGCAGAGATGCCCAGGGTGGCAATCTCAGAGAAGGGGGTTTACTGCCCCAATGAATGGACAGAAGGCCAAGGGCAATATGTGAGATTTTTTCAGCAGAGTTTCAGGAGTATACATTTACACATACAAACCCGTCCCCTCCAAGTAATCCCTTGTCATTGGTCTCAATCAATTACTTTCTCCTCCAGTATCCCCTCTTGACCTCAATTACCCCCCTCAAGATTGCTAGCATCTTCCCTTTCCCCCCCTACCTCTCCCCTTCCAAAAGGTGGCCAGCATCTCCCCTTATTTTTCCAACCCTAACCATATCCACTCCCCTCATCTTCTGCTCTCCTACGTGTGTACAGCATCTCTCCCGTCTACCTCTCCTCTCTGTGGAGCATCTCATCTCTCCCTCCTGTCACATTCCCCTCTGCTTCTTGCTGGTTCCTGAAGAACTGTATATCAGCAGTACATGCCTTGACCTCAGGTTCTTCTGGGACCAGTCCTATCTGTCGCAAATTTCATGCTAGAGGGGATCAGGACCCAGAAGAGCCTGAGGTGTGTTGCCGCTTCGCGTCCTTGTAGCGTGAACTGTTGATTTACAGTGTTTCAGAAAGCCAGGCAGCAGATGATAGTGGGAATGGGGAGGAGAGGGAGCAGTTAGCCAAATGCATGAGAGGAGAGGATTTTTGCACGTGTGTCTGAGATCTCCTGCAATCACATGGGTTACATGCTTAATGTGTGTGACTTGTTATCTCTGAATCTGAAGAGATGCAAAGAGAAATCTAAACTCATCTTTCTAGCTTCTGGACATTAATTAAAAAATCTGTACAGTCCTCAAAAAAAAATCCAGGGCACTGGCAATCCTATCCTCCTGAGTCCTGAGCATATATGACAGAGTCCCTCTAAAAATCTGGGCCTTCTGCCTATGCCGAGAGAGTCAATACTGTCTATGTCAATAAAACCAAAGACCTTTTACCTGGGGCTTTTGGAACAAATGCCAATTTGCTTCATTACAGTAGGGGGAATTTTCAGACCGTTTGCTTTGGGTAAAAACGCCTTTAGGCTAGACGGAGGACCACAGCGTGGGACACGGGTAGGTAGGTGAGGGGGCTCAGGGGGTTCCCTGCAGCCTGACCCAGGCCTTGGAAGGCCAGATTGGGGGTTGGGTTGCAGGGAACGGGAGTCACTCTTGGGTAGCCGACAATCACAGCTTGTGAATGGAGCCGCAGTGCCATGGCGAAGGGACACCATGACCTTGCAGTTCCATTCACAAGCCCAGCTGAGTTAGCCAGGCAGTCGCTGGGACATATAGCCAGGCAGAATCATGTCCCAGCCTGCACATCCAGGCACTAGACCAGATTCTGACCCTCGGGGGCTGCGGGATCAAAATCGAGTATAACTTTGCATGGCCTGATCCTGCCCGGCCGTACAGGGAGCCAGACGTCCTATTATGATTTATGGTTTAGGCACTTGATATATCACCCTTTACTGTGTGTATCAGAGCGGTTTACAGATATATATTCTAACAGGCACTTTTTATTCCCTCGCCCCAAAGGGCTCATAATCTGTGCACCTGAGGCAATGGAGGGTTAAGTGGCTTGCCCAAGGCCACAAAGAGTGGCCATGGGACTAGAGACCCCAGTCCCTCCAGCCTGAGGTTACTTGCCCCTACATGGGAATTGAACCCCCAGCCCTCCGGCTGAGGTAACCTGTCCCAACCACTGAGCCATTCCTCCCTATTGTGAATAGGCCTCTACACCAATAAAAGATTCTTTGGCTATTCACGTTTTTGCCTACTCCACACAAAAAACTGAAACTGTCTCTATGCAATACTGCTAAGTACCCTCCAGGTATTTCTACCAGGAGTACTTAAAGAGATACAGCAGTCTCAGAAGCACATTCATTTTCACAACATCCACTCTGCCCAACAGATCTTCTGGATAATCCTTTGCAATTATAATCAAAAGGTTTCCCCACATCTGTTCCAGTTTGTACCCCCATATATTTAATTTTTTTTGCATGCCCATTTAAAGGGAAAACTGCTCTGTAATTGTCCCACATAACATCCATCCATACTGACAAACAAAACTCTGATTAATTTTAAACTTAAACCCTGCTACCCTCTCAAAACTTGCAATTCTTACACCTAAACTGGAAGGGACAAAAATGGTCTGAGATCCCCTAAAACAATGTCTTCTAAAAAAAGAGCAATCTTGGGTTGCAAATCTTCCCCCTAATCCCTTAATATCCCGATTACCTTGAATTTTTATTTATTTTGAATTTAGCTCGCACCTTTCCAGGGTAGCTCAAGGTGAGTTACATTCAGGTATGTACGTATTTCCTTGTCCCTAAAGGACTTACAATCTAAGATTGTACCAGAGACAATGGCGGGTTAAGTGACTTGCCCACATCCTCACCAGCACTTATCTGAGGTCCCGATACATTTTTCTTTATAAAGCAGCAGGATATGAACCCTGGTCTTCTGGGTCCCAAGATGCTACTCTAATCACTAAGCACCTCTTCCACTCCTGAATCTGAATTACTAACAGTTCCACAGACAAGGCAAAGAGTAAGGGAGAGAGGTTTCCCTGCCTTGTCACCTCCCCTGAATACCCCTCTCATTGATCTTCACCTTAGCCAGAGGCCCCCTCATATAGCTTCCCCTGCCTATCAGTAAAAATGACCAATTAACAGTCAATAGCTTTTTCTGCATCAGCTGCTAGCATAACGACCACTTCCCTCCTCTTTGCTGCCCAGACTAATCCATCGTCTGTATCCTTGGGATGAATTCCAAATGATCAGTATGAATTAGATCTGGGGCCACTTGCTAACCTCAGTGCCAATATTTTAAGAAAAATAGTCACATCCACATTTGCCCTCCTTCGGGAGCACAGTAATACCTGCACATCACACTGAGGACGCTAAGCTGCCTTCAAAAAACAAATTACTAAACAGCTCTGTCAACACCCCCCCCCCCCCCCGAGAATATCTTATGAAAGCCCCCACCCAAGCCCAGGCAGGCTTCAAATCACCTCCCCCGCATCCAAATTCCAAAATGGGTTTATTAACGTATACCCTAGCTTCCTCAGATAGAGTGGGTAATAGAGATTGAGCTAAATAGTCAACCATTTCCTCTGCCCTATCAGAATTGTCTTGCTCATGTAATTGCTTGTAAAAACAGAAAATTGCTCTGTAATCTCCTCATCATGGTTAAAAACGCCTTCCATCCTGCCCCTTGATCTTTTTCACAATTGTGGACATACTTCTTGCTTTCAGCTTTCTAGGCAGCATCCTTTTGGGTTTATTCACCCTTTCAAAGATGTATGGCTTCAGCTGTACTAACCAAAAGTTGATCGCTTCCACATTAATCTCTTTAAGCCTTGCTTTAAGTATGCACTACTTTGCATTTGCTCTTTAACCATCTCAAGTTCTAAAGACAGTCTAGTTTTGCCCGGACTCTAAGCTTCTTCTGCCTCACCTCCCTCTCAGACAACCCCTAACCACAGCTTTCATTGCATTCCCCAATTAACTTCTCCAATTTAACCTCTCTACTATTACTAAGCTTCAGGTATTCCAAGATATTGTCCCCGACGTCTTGCACCACCTGCTTTATCCTTGAGCAAATTTTGTTCAGTCTCCAAAAGCGTGCCCTTTTACACCTACTCAATCCCCTGAGCAGCACACATATGGGGGCATGACCAGATCCCCATATACTGTATTAATAATATGTAGAGTCAATTTTAACAAACCTGATAGTGCATAGTTCCACTGCCCTCTGTTTTGCAACCAGTAGAAATCCACTAAATTATACAATTAGCCATCTTTCTAAAATCTTTCTATGCCATAGGCAATTTTCCCCTTCCCCATGGAGTGGTCCAGGTTGGCATTCAAAGGCAAGTTAAAATCACCACTCACTATAATTTCTCATTGAACAAAATTCAGCAGTTACAAACTTAACGTCTCATAAAACTCCAACTGGCCACTGTAAGGACTATTTACATCAATAAAAGTCACAATATCCTCTTGACTAAGTCCCTCACAGCCACACATCTCCATTCTTTATCCTTGAACACCCCTTCCAACTGAAAGGTAAAGTTCTTCTTCAAAAGAATAGCTACCTCTGCTGTTTTTGGAACCGCAATAGACCTGGCCAAAAAACCTATGCTGCAGCAATTTCTCCTCTTGGACCCTTAAATGAAATCTCCAGCACATTAGCACAGCTCAGTGCATTCTCTCTGATTCTTTAAAATAATCTGCCTCTTGTTGGGACTATTTATTTCATTGATATTCTAGGAACTCACTACCAGGCTCTCTCTCTTCCCCTCCCCCAGAGTCCCCACTCAACTCTGCCTCAAGGCCACACTCCCACTTTATAACAATCTCCAGAGGCCTATCGAAAACCATCCACATCACCCATGTAGATTTAAAAGTTTTAAAGAAATAATAAATAGCAGTCTACGTTTTGTTTTAGAAGACACTCACTGAAGCAGCTACAGCAAAAATGCTGTCAGTGTTTTAGTTTTTACATGTTGACATATGATTTTCAATGGAGAATGTGAAAACTAACCTTTAATCATTATGAGAAGGTAATTTGATTATACTATGGTGATTTAGAACACTAACTTATAAATCTAAAAATATTATATAGGGTAGGAAGGATGGAAGGTTGTTTTGAGCAAGGTTATGCTGTTAAGCAAAAATACAGATGACTGACTACTGAGGTCTGTTTTCTTCCTGCTAATTTATAATGAGAATTACAATTGTTACTAAAGGTTACATATTGTATTGATTGATATTTTCACAATAGCTTTTTTGGGAAGTTATAGTAGTTTGAATAGACCCCTTTTGAGGTTTTTGATCTAGTTAGCGCACCCTTAAACATGACATTTTTCTACCGTTTTTAAAATGATTGCTGATTTTAACAGATAGAAAATGATAAAAAAAGTGAATGTGGCAGCAGCACAAGTTTGGATACCCTTCCAGCTGGTTATTACTTTTCATTTTAAGTTGTTAATAAGCCCAAAACGTTTAGGTCTTCAATTAGTCAGTTATAGACAATTCTATGGTTGAAGAAACACTCAGTCCTTAAAGCTCTAAGTTTGCAATTGTTTTTCTGCCTTTTAACCATGGGCTCCTCTAAACAGCTGGCAGAGCATTTGCTCACTCTTACAACTCTTAGAAAAATTTTTAAGACAATGTAGTCAGGGCCGTACTGATAGCGAAATGCGCCCTTTGCGACTTGCACATTGGGCACGCCCCCCTGCACCCCCATCTAGCCACTTTATGGGGGCGGGAGAGAAGAGGCGCACACCCGATGTGCAAACCGCCTGCCGCCGGCACACTAAGCAGTCTGGTCCCTCCCAGACAGACCAGATCTGCTTAGTGTGCCGGTGGGAAGACTTCAGGGACGCATTTCGGCTTGCTGGCGGCAGGCAACGGCAGAGCCGAAATGCGCCCCTGAAGTCTTTGCATCCTGTGCGGCCGCACCTCTCGCACAGGGCTCGGTACGGTCCTGAATGTAGTTACTCACCTGCAGCAGGTGTTCTCCGGGAACAACAAGAATCAGTCCTCACATATGGGCGATGTCACAGACTGAGCCCACGTGGGAACGCTTCCCAGTTTCCATAGGAAGCTTTTGGAAGGTGCTCCATGAATGCATGCCGGTCTTCCTGCCTGAAGGAGCCATTTTTACCTCAGTATGACATAGCTTAATTAAGCCAAAAAAGAAAAACTCCACAGGGAGGAGGGAGGGTAGTTAGAACAGAGTCTTGCTGATCCCAGAGAACACCTGCTACAGGTGAGCAACTACGCTTTCTCCATGACTAAGCAGGAAGTCAGTCCTCACATATGGGACTCCCTAGCTACAGGTTACAAAAAAACCACAAAAACAAAAACACCCTGTAAAAGGCCCAACGAGGCAACCAGAAAAAACGAACCAAGAACAGCCAGCATAAGCAATCATTTAGAGGTTCAGAGAGTCAGTGTCCAGCAGAGACAGCAACATCAGACTGATTCCATAGTAGCCTGGATGGACAGAAGGGCCGGTGGGAAGGAGTTGCTTTAATTCCCAAAGAGATGCCGGAGCATGGCTTGGCCGAAGTTGCTGTCACACCAGGAATCTCCATCCAGACAGTAATGGGCTGTGAAGATGTGGCCTGAAAACCTCATAGCAGACTTACAGATCTCCGCTGTCGAGACTGAGCGCAAGTTGGCCACAGATGCAGCCAATGCTCAGACATTATGAGCCGTGACATGGTGTTCCAATGTTAGCCCATCCTGAGCATAAGCGAAGGAAGTGAAGTCCACCAGCCAAATGGACGGGGTCCATTTCAACATTGCCAACCCCTGTCCTATTGGGGTCAAAGGAGACATAGCTGGGAGGGACGACGATGGGCTTTCGTCCTCTACAGGTAAAAGTCACTGCTCTCTTAGAGTCCAAGGTGTGCAGCGAGACCTCAACTCTGTTGGCATGTGGTCGTGGCAAGAAGCTGGGTAGCACCACTGTTAGTTTCTGTTTTTCATCTGAATCAATCTTAGGTAGGAATTTCGAGTGAGTTTGGAGAACTATCCTGTTCTTATGAAATCTGGTGTATGGCGAGTGCACCACCAGCACGTGTAATTTGCTGACTCAGCGTGAAGTAGTAAGCGCCACTAGAAAAACAGCTTTCCAGGTAAGGAATTTGAGTGGGCAGGAGCTAAGTGTCTCAAAGGGGGTGCGAGGAGCAGCTTGAACACCACACTGAGGTCCCACATTACCAGGGGTGGTTTAATGGGGATACGAGATAGTAGGAGACCCCACATAAAGTGACCCACTAAGGGGTGAGCGAAGATTGGCCTATCAGCTATCGGCCAATGATAAGCGGCTACAGCACTGAGTGCACTCTGAGTTGGACTTCAGACCAGAGTCAGACGTGCAGAAAAGAAGACAAAACTGACTACAGAGCTGGAGAAGGGGTCCAGAGACTTGTTTACACACCATACGGAGAATCTGCACCACGTCAAGTCCTTACATCAGGCGAGGACGATGCTCTCTACGTCCTGCAGCAAGCGGAGCTCTGTGAGTACTACTTGCTCAGCGTCTAAGCTGTTAGCTCTAGGGATGACAGGCTGGGAAATCAGGTCCAGTGTACAGCTCAGTCTGAGTGGTTGCAAATGAGACAATTGGAGCAGGAGTGGAAACCAGGGTTGCCTGGGCCAGTGCAGCACAATGATGATCATGGTAACGCTGTCTGCCTGTAACCTAAAAAGGGTCTTGGCCACTAGAGTTGTCGATGGGTAGGCATAGAGAAGACCCTCGCTCCAGTCCAGGAGAAAAGCATCAGAAGCCAAGTGATTCTAGCATGGCACTCTGGAGCAAAACAGCAGGAGCTGGGTGTTACGGGAAGTAGCAAAGAGGTCTATGGATGGTATGTCCCACATATGGAAGATGCTGCTGGCAACCTGCCTGTTCAGAGTCCACGCATGTGGCTGAAGGATCCTGGTGAGGCAATCCTCAAGGACGTTGAGCTCCTCTGGCAGGTATACCACTCCGAGGAGCATACTGTACGAAATTACAAACTTCCAGAGGTGGGCTGCCTCCCAGCAGAGGAGGTATGAACCTGTACCACCGTTTGTTGAGGCAGAACATGGCCACCTGGTTGCCCAACTGTATGAGGATGACCTGATTGGAGAGCTGTTGCTGAAACACGCGGAAGGCATTGGTAATAACCCAATGCTCCAGTAAATTGATCTGATGGTGGCTTTCCCCAACAGTCCAGAGGCTCTGTGTGGTCAGGCCATTCAGATGTGCCCTCCAGTCGAGTTTGGAGGCATCAGTCATTAGGATTTGCTGGTGCAGCGGGCCTGGAAGAGAAGCCCTGCAAGTAGGTGAGCAGGGTGCTATCACCAGGACAGGGACTCTAGGAGGAGCAGAGTCATTGTGACCCTGTCCAAAAGATATCCTGTCACCTGATGCCACTGTGTGCAAAGAGTCCACTGCATCTGATGCATCTCAAGTCAGGCTGAGGTGGTAACAATGGTTGTAGAGGCTATGTGGCCCAGGAAGCGCAGCATCTGCCAAGCTATGACAACTGGGCAATGCTGGACATCCCTCGCCAAGGTGACCAGGCATTTGGCCCTGTCCACCAGAAGGAAAGTTCAAGCCAGTGTGGTGTCAACGAGAGCCCCAATGAACTCGAGGGACTGAGAG
Organism: Ichthyophis bannanicus; assembly: GCA_033557465.1. NCBI lineage: Eukaryota > Metazoa > Chordata > Amphibia > Gymnophiona > Ichthyophiidae > Ichthyophis > Ichthyophis bannanicus. The sequence continues at coordinate 1,514,654,132 of CM066032.1, read as the reverse complement.
TGTTGCAAGTGGGACTTTGGGTACTTCATGACAAAGCTCAGCTGTTCCAATACCTGAATGGTGTACTATACAGACTACCACAAAGCTGTCTCAGGGAAGCAATAATCCAAAATAGAAATCAAACCCTGTACTATGCTTTACTCAAATAGTAACAACCAATATTAATCTTATTACAATAATTTCTTTTAGCAGGCAAAAATGACCTCAGGATGGCTAATATCCCTCATACAGTGACAAGTCACTATAGGGAAATAGCAGACGCTTCACATCACAGGTCAAATAGCCTATACCATCCAACCTAAAAAATACAACCAATTTTACAAACTTAATACACCCCAAACAATTCACTCAGGAACCTATATCCAGTAATCTTCACAAACATTCACCACATAAATAACACACACTCATTAAAAGCGTCTCACTTAAATAATCATGGCAGTACATCTGGCAAGCTTGTCTTTATAAGCCAGTTGTCCAGGTAGGGGAAGACAAACACCCAGGAGACGGAGGTGGGCGGTGAAGACCACCAGACACATGGTGAAGACCTGGGGACTGAGGAGAGGCCGAATGGGAGCACCCTGTACTGGTAGTGGCTTCCTCCAACAATGAAGCGGAGGTACTGATGGTGCTGGGGGTGAAACAGGATGTGGGTGTAGGCATCTGAGATCCTGGAGCATAGTCAGTCTTCCTTGAGGAGGTAGGGCATCAATGTCCCAAGGGAGAGCATCTTGAACTTTTCCCTGACCAGCAAGCGGTTGAGGTCCCCCAGGTCCAGGATGGGCCAATAGCCGCCTGCTCTTTTTGGGATGAGGAAGTACCAGGAGTAGAACCCCTTGCCCCAAAGGGGCTGAGGTACTGGCTCCACAGCCCAGTACTTGAATAGGGATCATTCTGCAGAAGCTCTCTGTGCAGGGAAGTCTTGTGAAGCTCTCCCCTGGGAACTAAGGAGGAAGCATCATGGAAGTGGAGGTGGCAGCACTCCCGAACCACTTCTAGCACCCAGGCATCGAAGGTGATGCTCAGCCAGAGAAGGGCAAAATGGACCAGATGACCTCCCGTGCGCTTCGGGCCCTCGGATGGAAGAGAGGCTATGCCCAAGGAGTCAAACCCCCCGCCCCCCCAAGCTGCAGCTCAGGCGCTGTTTTGGGCTTGGGGCCTTTGTCTTGCGGAGTCCGTGCCCCTGGCCCTTGGTCTGCTGACCCTATTGGGGAGCTTGGTAGGCTGGAAGCTGGGAGTATTTCCCATAGGTCTTCTTCCTCTTCAGGTGGAAGGTCTTTTTACCCAAAGCCTTCCGCTAGGAAGAGTCAATGGTCTTTCTCGACAGCCTAGTCCTGGTCAGGAATTCTGTCTTCAGCTTGGCCGCCTTCTCAGTCATGGGTTTGCTGAAGAGGTTTTCCCCCCAGCATGGGACATCGGCCAACTTGTCCTGTACCCACTGCTCCAAGTCAGAGGACCATAGACAGCCCAGGTGGAGGGCACTAATGCCCACTGCAGTCACATGGGCCACGGACTCAAAGCTATCGAATGCTGCCCGAGTCTGAAAATTGGAGCATTCCTTGACCATAGAGACAAGGGTCTGGAAGCACTCGAGGGGGCTCTTCTACCAGACCAGCTGAGAACCTGGCAAGCTCCTTTGCCAGGTCCCGGAGGTACATGCCCATGTACAGCTGGTATGCCTGGACCTGGGCAATGAGCATCGAGCCCTGGAAACACCACCTGCCAAAGTCATCCATGGTGCGGGCCTCCCTGCCAAGGGGCACCAATGAATGCATCTTTTGACTCTTGATTCGACGCATGGCCGACTCTACCACCATGGAGTTGTGAGGCAGCTGTGCCTTTTGGAATCCTAGGCTCTTGCCAACTCGATACTGTGAAATGAGTCGGCAGCTCACCACAGGCACCATCACCGAACTCCTCCACATCCTGGACAATAAGTGTTTGAGGATGGAGGGGATTGGCACAGTCAATTGCTCCTTCGCAGGAGCCTTGTACTTGAGGAACTCCAGGTCCTCAGCACAAGGCTCATCCTCCGGCTCTGCCACGAAGGTCAGGGCCTGTGCCATCACTTGGATGAAGCTGAGGATTGCCAAGTCCTCAGACGGGGACTGCCTGCACTACTGTGGGCGAGACTGCTCCGAGGACACATCCCTGTGGAACACAGTGTCGGGGGACTCCTCCTCAGTCTCCCATCCCGACTGAGTCAAAGGAGATCTCGAGGCCTGAGTGGTCATCAAGCCAATGAGCCAGCAGCAATGAGGAATGTGGCAGTCAATGCACCAATCCAGATGCATTCGGGGGCAAGTCACGCCTCTAGTGTGAGGCAGATGGCCTAAACTTTGTGACAGAGAACCACTCCAATACAGGCTGGATTTCCTCCTGAGAGGTTCAAGTCATGGAGGTGCCAGAGGTCTGCGCCAACAACCCAAAGGTACCGGATGCTGGCCACACTACACCTCAAGGAAGGCAGCCAGGCTACACTCCAGGGCCACCATCCTGACCTCGAGGCCAGTTGGCTGCGCAGCCACCTGCTCAGGTCTCGATGTCATCAAGCTGAGTCCGTCAGAGGTGAATGACGTATAGTGATCATGCCAGGGGACCGAGCTCGATCCTCCAATGCGGTGGGAGTCTCCTCCACTGGGGCAGCTTCAAGGGTCACTCCTGGGCATCACCCTCGGTGTGGGGTCAAGGGCTCCAAGCCCAGGTACCTGAGGACTTATCTCTGGTGCCGGGGTCAGATGGCATCTTCAACTGCAGCTGGGAAGATGACTTGAGCTCATGGGGGAGGTCCTCGGAGGACAATCCCTGGTCCAAGGCTCCACAACATCGGGGCTTGGTTCAAGCTTGCCTGCATGACTTCGAGGCATCTGATGCGGACTCAGAGGGCAGTGATTCTGTGCTAGAGGACAGTCCCTGCAACTGAGGTCTTTGAGGCAAACATGTCCTTATGCTGCTGATCCCGCTTCTTCCGGCTCTTGGCTGACATCTGCAGGTAGAGCAGGTAGGAGTTGTCATTGTGGTCAAGCCCCCAAGCAGCTGAGGCAGCAACTGTGGTGGTCTGTGATAGGCACAGTGCAGGAGCACTAGCCACAGTGAGGGAGCACTTGCCACAGTGCTTGAATCCACTGACTGTAAACATAGCAAGGAACACTGTGCCCACGAAGTCAACTCACACATCTTGGTCAGGAAGGGTGCGAGGGAACTCCCATGCCCAGAAAAGAAAAAGTACCTGAAAAAAAAGATGCAACACCAAGGTGAAGACACTATCGGTGACGGGAAGGTGATCGACGAACCGAACTGGCGAAAAAACACAAAGCAGCTAAGGAAAAAATCAACTTCTACCAGAAAAACAGATAGGGCAGAAAAAGACAACTGAGGTAAAATGGCACCCTTGGGTGGGAAGGTGACCGCGCATGCACTAATTCTCAAAGGCTTTCTTTGAAAGCTGGAGTGTGAATCCATGCAAGCTCTGTCGGTGCAGACATTACTCATATGTGAGGGCTGACTTCCTACTTGTTCCTGGAGAGAACAGGCATGCGGATGGTAAATAGAATTTAATGTGGACAAATGTAAGTGATGCAGATAGCGAAGAATGAACCCAAAATTATATATAAACAATGCTATGTTCCACATTATGGGTCCCCACCCAGCACAGGTGTCCTCATGGAAAATCATTGAAATCCTCTACTCAGTGTGCAGTGGTAGTGATCAAAAAAGCAAATGGAATGTTAGGAATCAGGAAAATAATGTAGAATAAAACAGAGAATATCATAATGCCTCTGTGTCGCTCTATGGTACAACCTCACCTTGAGAAGTGTGTGCAGTTTTGGTTACCTCATCTCAAGAGAAATAGAAAAGTTACATAGAAGGAGGACCAAAATGATAGAGAAAGAGTAGTTACTCACCTGTAACAGGTGTTCTCCAGGAGCAGCAGGAATCAGTCCTCACATATGGGTGACATTGTCGTCAATGGAGCCCCTGCGGAGCATTTCCCCAGCTTTCTATGAAAGCCTTTGGGAATACTGCACGCATGCGTGGTCCCCTTCCTGCCTAAAGGTGCCATCTTGCTCAGTCAAATGACATAGCTAAAAAACAGCACACAAAAATATAAAATAAACTATGTACAACTGCAACTCCCAGGGGAGGAGGGAGAGTAGTGAGGACTGATTCCTGCTGCTCCTGGAGAACACCTGTTACAGGTGAGTAACTACTCTTTCTCCAGGACCAAGCAGGAAGTCAGTCCTCACATATGGGTGACTCCCTAGCTCTGGGCTACCAGGAACCCAACCTGAACAAGAGAACTCCCTCTAGACCCAGCATCAAAGAAAGACTTTCCACTGAAAGAACCTCCACCGGTAGCCCAATGGAGGGCTGGAGGGCAGGAGTTGCCTAAACCTCAAAGAGATTCCGGAGTACCGCCTGGCCAAAAGCACTGTCCCTATGGGACTCCCTTCTCCAGGCAGTAATGGGCCGCAAAGGTCTGGCTTGAGGACCAAGTTGCAGCCCTGCATATGTCTGCCAACAGTACAGAGCGAAGATGAGCTACTGAGGCAGCCATAGCCCTTACACGGTGGGCCGTAACCCGACCCTTCAAGGGAAGGTCAGCCACCCTGTAAGCCCAGGTGATACAGTCAGCCACCCATATGGACAAGGTACGCTTGGACACAGCCAACCCTAGATTATTAGGGTCAAAAGATACGAAGAGCTGAGTAGCCCTTCTATGCCCCTGCGTACGGTCAAGGTAGAAGGACAAGGCCCTTCTACAGTCCAGGGTATGCAGGACCGCTTCAGCCTGGCTTGCATGAGGCCTAGGGAAGAATGTTGGAAGAACCACCTCTTGGTTAAGGTGGAAGGAGACAACTTTTGGGAGGAACTTTGGATGAGTCCTAAGGACCACCCTGTTCCTACAGAATCGGGTGTAAGGCCTGTCACAGACCAGGGCCTGAAGCTCACTCATTCGCCTGGCCGAGGTTAAGGCTACCAGGAAGAGAGTCTTCCAGGAAAGGAAGCGGAGAGGACATGTAGCCATCGGCTCAAAAGGTGGGCGAGTCAGTTGTTGCAAGACCACATTCAACTCCCACTCAGGGGGTGGAGGACGGACAGGAGAATTGAGCAAGAGCAAACCCCTGAGGAACTGGGACACCAGAGGGTGAACCGACAGAGTGTCCTTCCACCAGAGAGTGGTGAGCTTCCAGAGCTGAGAGGTGGACCCAAACAGAATTGGACTTAAGGCCCAGATTGGACAAGTGCAGCAGGTACTGAAGTACTACTGGTACAGTACAGGAGAAAGGATCCTCTTTACGTAGCTGACACCACACAGAAAACCTTTTCCATAGGTTTTCCTAGTGGACTGCTTCCTAGAGGCCAGGACGACCTCTTCAACTTCTGGAGGTAGGCCCCAAGGAGCCAAAACTACCCTTGCAGCTTCCAGGCCATCAAATTGAGAGATTTGAGATTGGGGTGTAGAAGAGACCCCTGGTCCTGAGAAAGAAGGTCGGGCTGCAACCCCAGAGGTAGTGGAGTATCCACTGCTAGTTGAAGCAGAAGTGGGAACAAAGGTTGCCTCGGCCACCTGGGGGCTACCAGAAGTACCGAGGCCTTGTCCCTTAGAATCTTGAACAAGGTTCGGGCCACCAAAGGCGTGGGAGGAAATGCATACAGGAGGCCCTGGGACCAGGGAACTAGAAAAGCATCTGCTGCCATCCGCAGAGGATGCGGTTGTCTGGAGCAGAACCTTGGCAGCTGCCTGTTCAGGGGGCTGGCAAAGAGATTGATGGATGGAAGTCCCCATCTCAGGAAAATCTTCTGAACCACCAAGGGATGGAGTTGCCATTCGTGGGGCTGCAGAATCCTGCTCAACCTGTCTTCCAGGTAATTTTCCTGGCCAGGAAGATAAACCGCCCTGAGCAACATGTTGCGGCTGAGCGCAAATAAGCACAGGTCCTGCGCCTCCTGACAAAGGAGCCTGGACCCAGTGCCACCCTGTTTGTTCACATAAAACATGGCTACCTGATTGTCTGTTTGTACTAAGACAGACTGGTGGGCCAGGGTTTGAAAGAAAGTCCTGAGGGCCAAACGAATAGCCCGCAGTTCCAGTAGATTGATTTGCTGCTGGGCCTCCCAGGGAGACCACAGGCCCTGGGTGCACTTGCCCAGACAGTGTGCTCCCCAGCCCTGCAGAGAGGCATCGGTGGTCAATATCACTGTGAACTCAGGTGGCTAAAAAGGCATCCCCTTCAGTAAGTTGGGGGGATGCAGCCACCAACGGAGGGAGTGCAGGAATGGTCTGGACACCCTTACTCTGTCTGAGTCTCCCTGTGGCCTGCGACCACTGAGTTCTGAGGCACTATTGCGCAGGCCTCATATGAAGCCTGGCATGGGGTGTGACATGCACTGTCGAAGCCATGTGGCCAAGAAGCCTCAGGCAGAGCCTGGCGGAGACCAGTGACCTGCTGAAAAACTGGTTTGCCAAGGATATCAGTCTTTGGGCTCTGTCCTCTGGAAAGAAAGCCTTTGCCTGCAGAGAGTCTAGCCTTGCTCCTATGAACTCCAAGTTTTGGGAGGGGAGCAAAGTGGACTTTGCAAAGTTTATGACAAACCCCAGGTGCTGGAGTAGAGAAATCGTTCGGAGGGTGGCTTGCCTGGATTCCTGGGCTGTCTGACCCCTGATGAGCCAGTCGTTCAGATAGGGGAAGACAAAGATACTCTGATTTCTTAAGTAGGCCCCCACCACTGCCAGGCATTTGGTAAAGACCCTGGGGGCGGAGGTGAGGCCAAATGGCAGTACTCTGTACTGATAATGGTTTCCTCCCACAATGAACCTGAGGTACTTTCTGTGGTCTGGATGAATGAGGATGTGAGTGTACGCATCCTTTAGATCTAAAGAGCATAGCCAATCTCCCTGCAGGAGGTAGGGCAGAAGTGTTCCAAGAGTAAGCATCTTGAACTTCTCCTTCTCTAAGAACTTGTTGAGATTTCTGAGGTCGAGAATAGGCCTGAGGTCCCCTGTACTCTTTGGTACTAGGAAGTACCTGGAGTAGAAACCGTGACCTTGCAGGTGGGGAGGCACAGGCTCCACCGCCTGGTCTCGCAACAGCCCCTGAAGCTCCTGCAGGAGGAGGGCTGTATGGAGAGGAGGCCTTGGAGGCTCTCCTGGAAAATAGGGAGGAGGCAACTGATGAAAAAGAAGCAGATAGCCCTTGTGGACTATGCTTAAGACCCAGTTGTCTCCTGTAATGGGTGCACTCAACAAGAGGTCTATTCTTGAACGAACAACAAGTCAATATATAAAGTCGTTCATATATCAATGTGCTTGAGAAATTTTCATCCAATAGTTACTTAATTGTTTAACTAAGGTCGTCTCAGACTCTTGTGGCTCTGCTGTATAGACTTGCGTCGTTTTTAAAGCAGATTGCCCTTTTGCATCAACGACCTCAAAAACTCAGTCAGGGTACACTTCGATATTCATGTCAATCTTATATTGATGTAATAAATAGTACTTATCTTGTGTGCTTAACCCCACTGGTGTGAACATAAAAGGGATCCCGACGCTCTTCCCAAGTACCATTCGTGCGTTTCACACTATGATTTCATCAGGGGATCACTCAATCTATCATGTTCAACGTCTCAAAATATTTCTTGCTATAATAAAATAAATCTCAGATTGTCTTTCCCATCTCACATTGAAAATTCAAACATAGGTTACTCACATTGAAAATTCAAACCTATGTTTGAATTTTCAATGTGAGATGGGAAAGACAATAATCTGAGATTTATTTTATTATAGCAAGAAAAATTTGAGACGTTGAACATGATTGAGTGATCCCGTGATGAAATCATAGTGTGAAACGCACGAATGGTACTTGGGAAGAGCGTCGGGATCCCTTTTATGTTCACACCAGTTCACAAGGAAAAGAATGAACGCTCCATGGTACACAGCCGATCTTAGAGCCTCTCTTACCCAATTACGGAAACTCGAGAAGCGCTGGCGCCGATCCCACTCTTCAATTGACCAGACTGCATACAACTGTCATCTGGCTGCTCACCGCAAGGCAACCACTGATGCAATGAAACAATACTACTCAGAGACCTTAAAGAGATCACTTAATAAACCCCATGATCTTTTTGACCTAGTCAAGACTCTATCAAAGGAACCAACCCCCGGACCGCAATTTGAGATTCACCCACAAGATTTTGCTAACTATGCACAATCCAAGATATGCCGGATTATCAACATCTCGACTACAACCACCACCCCTGAACGAGATGGCCCCACAGCTCTAACCATATTCTCTACCCCTACCAAAAAAGGAATTGAAGACACGATTATGGCCCTCAACACCACCACATCTCAGTCTGACCCATGCCCAGCCTTCTGGATTAAGGAGCTCCGCAGCCACTTCAGCCCAATACTATCCAATATAATGAACCTCTCCTTCACAACAGGTTCCTTCCCCTCCGCTCTTAAGCACACCTCTATCAGACCTCTTTTGAAAAACTACAAACTCGACCCCCAAAAAGTGGATTCATATAGACCTATATCCAGTATTCCGTTACTTGCAAAGATCATCGAAAAAGAGGTACAACGACAACTACAAGATCACGTCGACATTGCCTCACCATTAGACCCCTGCCAACATGGTTTTAGGGAATCCCACGGAGTGGAAACCCTTCTTACCACCCTCTTCTGCAGGATAATCACTGGCATTGATGACATCCGTCAAGGATTTGCTCTCATCTTTCTGGACATCGCTGCAGCTTTTGACTCAGTAAGTCATGAGCTTCTCTTAGGTCGACTATTTGAGAAAGGAATTACTGGTAGAGCGCTTGATTGGTGCAGATCTTACCTGTCTGGAAGATGGCAGCATGTGCGTTCTGGAGGGATGACATCAGAACCTTTCCACCAAAGCCAGGGAGTCCCACAAGGTTCTTCCCTTTCGGCCCTCTTGTTTAACATTTACATGCAGCCAATTTGCAAGATCATCCGATCCTTCAATGTCGACTGCATGTTATACGCTGATGATGTCCTGCTGTACATACCCTTCTCTACGGAACATCCGGACCTCTCTCCACTGACGAGTTGCTTCAACGCAATATCTGACTGGCTTCTCTCCCAAAACCTCCGAATACAACATAAGAAAACGGAAGTACTCTTCATTACTAGGAACACTAACTTCACACCACCACAATTCCTTAAAGTAAAAGAAGCAGAGCTACAAACTAAACCATCAATACGCTACCTGGGAGTCACCTTGGATCAGCGCCTAGACATGAAAGCCCACATAGGGAACACAGTCAGAGCAGTATACTACAAGATCCGCTCACTTCGGCATTTACGATCTATGCTGGAACCAAATGACTTCAGGACTATATACCAGGCATTGATCATACCTCATTTTGATTACGCCAATGCCATCCTTCAAGGCCTGCCCCTATCCACCCTACACCCGCTGCAGCTCGCCATGAACGCTGCAGCAAGGGTCATCCATGGAGCCCCCAGAAGCGACCACGTGACACCTCTGTTGATACAATTACATTGGCTACCTATCCTGGCTAGAATCGTTTTTAAGACTCTGTTACTCACTTTTAAAGCTATTAACAAGCTCTCCCCTGAATCAATAATGGCCCTCATCCATACCATATCTCCTAATAGAGCAAGGAGATCCACAGCTACAAACACCCTAAAAGTCCCGAAAGCATTAACAGTTTGCACTTCATCTACAGCCAACAGGGCGTTTAGTATCAGCGCACCAAGATGCTGGAACGCATTACCTCCAGATATCCGGGCTATTAAGGGCCTTACGCAGTTTAGGAAAGCCCTCAAGTACCATCTTTTCAATAAGTACCTCATAGAACCCAACCTCACCCACCGAGACAGAGATGCAACCCACTAAGCAAATATATGGTTTCCCAACAACATGCCAAGAAAGATTCTCTAACCCTTAGTGGTGCATTTGTTTCTATAGAATTCATGATCATACAACCTTATGTAGCAATATTTGTAAATAGTTTACAAGCTTATGTAGCAAGTTTTTGTAAATAGTTTACCCCTGTTATCTAAGTTACTTGCCCTGTTATCTGTAAACTCATACATGTTAACTGTACTGAGCGTTTCTTTTCCATGTAAACCGCGCTGATGCTGAATAGTGCGGTATATAAGAGAATGTAAATAAATAAAATAAATAAACATGGGCCGAGGCCTCGAAGCCATCGTAGGCCGCTCGGGACATGAACTTAGAACATTCCCGGATCCCCGAAGACAAGGACTTGAACCTCTGCAAAGGTTCCCCGGAGAGGCCAGCAGAAAACTCTGCAAGCTCCTTTGCCAGGTCCCGCAAGTACATGCCCATGTACAGCTGGTAAGACTGGACACGGCAAGCAAGCATCGAGCCCTGGAAGCACTTTCTACCAAACGCATCCAGGTTCCGGGCCTCCCTGCCAGGGGGCACCGCGGAGTGCATCTTCTGACTTTTCAGACGATGCATGGCCGATTCCACCACCATGGAATGGTGAGGTAGCTGTGCTTATGAAAACCAGGGCTCTTCCGGAGTCGATAAATGGAATCGACCCGCTTGCTGAGAACCGGCGCCGAGGCCGGTGCCTCCCACATCTGGAAGAGGAGCCGTTCCAGCATCGGAGGAACCGGCACAGTAAAGGCCTCCTTCGGAGGAGAGTCAAACTGGAGGGCCTCGAGCTCTTCGGCTCGAGGCTCCTCCTCGGGATCCGCCGGGATCGCCAAAGCAGTGGCCATATCCCTAACGAACTCCGAGAACCGGGTATCCTCTGGAGGGGACCTACTCCGGGGCTCAGACTGCGGTGAGTCCGACGGAACACACCGAGTCTTGAAGGTATCGGGGGACTCCTTGTCCTCCGTCTCCCAGGCGGACTCGTCAGAAGAGGAGTCGGGCTCCAACTGCGCGGGGCCTGGCAGCACCCGCCCCGACACCAAAGGCACCGGTGTCGATGCCCTCGGTCCCGACCGGGAGATCGAGGGTGACCGCAACCGAGGACGACCTCGAGCCTTCATAGTTTCGAGTATCGGCTCGGTCTCCGGGGTCGACTTGGATGTCGATGTCCCGGTGGTCGGGGCAGATGCGCCAGCGAGGCTGGCCATCAGCACCCACTGCTGATCCATGAAGGCAGACAGTCTGCACTCCAAGGCTGTCAGCCTGAGACCCAGCTCAGGAGACTCAGCAGCCACCGACTCAGGCCCCGACGGCACCGGGCCCGACGTCGGCTCCCTGGGAGGAGAGTCCTCGAGGACAACAGGACTTACGTGTCCAGCAGACTCTGGCTCCACTCGAGGTACTTTTGACAGCTTCTCCTGTTCCACAGGCCCAGGACGGCGATCGGGGGTCCGAGACCTAGCCCTTGAGGAGCCAGGGACCTCCTCAGACGCCGCCCTCGCAAGCCGCTTCTTCCTCTTTTGCTCCCGCTCGGGGGACCCCTTGTCCGAGGAACCCCGACGATGCTCGGGGTCAGACTCCTGAGACGTCGAGGCCTCGGACAAGGTCTGGGCCCGGCCGGAGGTCGAATCGGAGAAAAGCCTTTCCTTTTGGTGCTGACGACTTCGCAGTGCCTTAGTGGACATTTTTCCACATGGTACACAGATCTTAGGATCATGATCAGGACCGAGGCACCGAAGGCAGCAGTCGTGTGTGTCGGTGAGAGACATTAGTTTCTTGCACCGATCAAACTTCTTAAAATCACTGGAAGCCATCGGGGAAAAAAAAAGAGTCCCCACGAGGTCAAAGGACCAGCCTTCCAGGGAAAAAGAAAAAAGGGCGCGAACGCCAGCCACGAAGGGCAAAAACCGAAAAAAGAAGCTCGGGCTCGATACCGGTGTACCGAACCCGGCGGGAAGGGGAACCGGCGTCGAACCGGAGGAAAAAACCGCGAAGAATCACAAGAATTTGAAGAAAAAATCTAACTGTTTTCCGGGTGAACGTCCGACGGGCTCCACGGAAAAAGAGAGACTGAGCAAGATGGCACCTTTAGGCGGGAAGGGGACCGCGCATGCGTGAAGTATTCCCAAAGGCTTTCATAGAAAGCTGGGGAAATGCTCCGCAGGGGCTCCATCGACGTCGATGTCACCCATATGTGAGGACTGACTTCCTGCTTGGTCCTGGAGAATGGAGCTACTCCCTTGTGAGGAAAAGCTACAGAGGTTAGAATTCTTGGACTTTTAGAAAAGACGGCCAAGGGGAAATATGATAGAGGTTTATGAAACCATGTGTGGAGAGTAATGGGTAAATGCAAATCAGTTGTTTACTCTTTCAAAAAGCACTTAGTCTAGGGACATGCCACAATATTATAAACAGTACATTTGAAATACAGGAGGTAATATGTTTTCACTCAGTGCACAGTAAAGCTCTGGACTTCATGCTGGAAAATGCAAGAAATGTTAGTGTAGTTAGGCTTAAACATACAAGTATACACTTCCAGCGTCACACAATGGCACATTCCCTCCATCTGCAGAATCAGACATGTGGGGAGTTGTTATACGTTATCTCAAAGAAGTGTCAGGGGCTGTAAGTGTACGTGTCATGGGGAGTATCTGAAGCGGCATGTCTCTCTCTCAAACGCCCCCCCCCCCCTCCAGCCTTCCTACAGTCTTCTTTCTCTCCCTCATGACCCCCCCCCAGATGTCACCCAGTGTGTCCATCTCTCTCATATGACCCCCAGCAAACAACCTCTCCCCTCTCTCTCATGGCTCTCCCCCAAATTCACCCAATCTCTCTCTCATACCGTCATCCAATCACTCTCTCACCCAAGCACCAATTATTCTGCCCACCTGTAAATCCTGAACACAGTGTTTAATACTTCCACCACCATGATCGACAGTGTTCATGCTTCAGGCGCAGAGAAGGACATTCAAGCTAATTGAGGTTTCAAGTCTGGCAAGACCTGAAACATTTATTTATTTAAAAGATGTAATATACTGCTAATCAACTGTTACATTATAGCGGTTTACAAAAAGCTTCAGTGACAGCAGCAGAACGATTACTTAGAATAACAGTCCGAACTTAGTCTATCTCTCAGCTGTACGCAGCCAGTTGCAGTGATAAAAGTATTAAATACCATGTTTCAGGAGTTGCAAGAAAATTGATGGCCGGCATATGCATGCTTGCGCCCACTTATGCACAAACATGCGCACACACAGATGTTCCAGCAATCAAGTGAACCCCTGACAATAGGCTCTATGTCTAAACAAAACATGCCTAAAATGTTTGCACAAGTTCCTGGAAGTCCATAAACTTAAAGTAGTTTTGGGGAAGTCACTGGCTATTCCTGGGGATAAGCAGCATGGAAAGCAGTTACATTGTAGGATCTGCCAGGTACTGGACCTGGATTAACCACTGCTGAGAACAGGATACTGGGCTTGAAGGACTTTTGGTTTGGCACAGAATGACAACATTTATGTTCCCGCAACGTTCAAATTAAGTACAGTCTAATTTATATATGTACACTCTGAAAATCTTTGACTGAAAAGATGTTACATTTTCAATTTGGAGAAATGGACTACACTGTGATACTATTTCAGCTCTTCTATGACAACACAGTAATACAATCCATTTGCCATGGTTCCACCTTTAATTTGATGTTTGCTATGCATTGATTATAGTACCTACCATCGCTGCTTCCTCGGAGCACCACATCCGGGGACGGCGTCTGCTGTGAACGCGAGCCAAATGAATCCAAACTGTCGAACGAATCATCCCTGCCATGCCGTGGAGGGGAAAGGGAATCACTTCGCTCAGAGTCCCAACAGTCTATGTAACCACTGTCCCGAATGCTCTGCTTGGGGCTCTCAATATCCTCCGTTTCCTGTGAAGCAATACAGAAACAAAGTCTCTCAATGATCAGCAGTTAGTCAGTGTACACAACAGACAGGGGAAGTCACTGTAAAATTCACAGTTATACACAGAACTAAAGCAAAGTAGCCTGTCCACACTAAATTTACCTTATGCTATTAAGGAACCCTATGCATTGCACATGGCTAATAAATTAAGACAGACTGTTAAACTCTGCTTAATGAAATCAATTTTAACCTTGCTTCGGCCTTCATGATCCATACCACACAGGCAGCAGGGCTATTTATTGCCTACAAGATTCAATGGGGGTTCAATATCCCGGCTACCGCTGAAAACCCCCAGTCTTTTTAGCTAGAAGCCAGCATGTATTTGTCGCTTCTGCTCCAGCTTAGCTAAATAACAAGGCAGTGTGCTTCAGCTTTCGTCTACCTTGAAGAGAAATTCCTGTTATGAAAGGGGGTGTCTTTCTGAGGCGACTAGCAATGAAAAATATGCAAAATGCTTTTCCTGACGCCCCAGATAAATTCAGCCAGCTCCTTCCTCTGTGCCAGTCCCTGGCTCAGAGGGGATATGAAAGTGCTTGTAGATGACCCACATGTTGAGCACGGTCAGAACAATGGCTGCCTTTGACAGCTTTGTGATTATAAATTCTTTCCAGAGCAAGCAGCATACACTAAACACTGAAACTACAGCAGAGGGAAAGGTCAGTGGAAGCCATCCTCAACCCTACATTATAATGAATCCCTTGTTCAAAGCACTGCCTTAAACATCAACTACAATAGCAAAGACCAGAAAAACAAAAATAACTAGGCTTCTTCAAATATGAGCCTCTACTTTATCTTCCTCCACCAACTCATTTAAAATCAGGACTGTGCAGGGCTCTTACAACTCTGACATTGTCTAAACTGAAGATGCAAGAAGAACGTTTTACCTCCTATGTTTAAACTAGTTTTGTATAAACGAGGGCAAGCTCATTTGGGCTTAGCATTTTTCTTTCATAAAATTAGAAAAAGAAAAGAAAAATGTTTCATTTTAAATTAGAGAGGACAACTAATCAAACAACAAAAAACTACAGCATGACACCAAGTGGAGGAAGTGTTCCCTCTATGTAGGATCCTCAAACTTTTTAATGTCAGGTTATGTGGTTATAACATTAAGCAATTAATCAGGAGGATGCAGAGACTCAAGCTGAAACTCAGCTTTCCTGCTGAGCGTGCAAAATCATAGTACAGTATCTCATGTGCCTGGGTAATCATCATATTTATCTTCCTCCAAGGAGCAAAATCTCCAAATGGGTTCACAACCCTCAAACCCTAGAAATGGCAGGCCAGATGTTCCAGTCTAGAGGAGGTTCTAAGCATATTTATGATGTATCAATACTGGAATGCACATTTGTATCTTATTTCAAGGGCACAAGCTATACAAATGAAAACACTACTTTCTCCTACAGTGCTGTTAAGTGATGTCGAGTTAGCATCGACTCATGGCGACCCTCTGGTTGTCCTAAACTGTGTTCAGTCTTCATTCAGGTGGCTCGTTGTTGACAGAGTGGTATCCATAGCTGCTGTTACAACTAGTCATAAATCCTTTAGACTCTCTAGAATAAACTCCTCTTATGTAATTATTGTATGAACACATTATAAATGGACAGACAGAAATAGTTTATATGTATGACTTATTCTAGATTTTGTTCTTCAGGACAGTGCGTGTGATAACAGGACAGCATCAAGCAAGAGATCATTATGAATATCATTTTAGAAGTACAAACACAAGTACATAGTTGTATTTGCAAGTGTGAACTGCATACACATATAAATGGCAATTTCAGAAAAACACTGTACACATGTACCGAAGACCAAGACACAAATTTTTAAGGGGGACACATTTTTGGCAGGCTAAATAAAGTATGGTTTATTTCTCATATTACAAAGGGAGCATACCTATACTTTACAGAATTTCACATCTGCTCCAAAGCACACACGAGTGCCCATTACCTGATCCCTGGGACCTAGGAGCACCACAAATGATTCAGGGAGCAATTGCACTAACGTTTGCACTAACTCAAAAATGGCAGACACAATATTTCTCTCCTCTCCTTAACTGGCTCCTCTTATACCTAAAGCTGTTTTAAAATGTGGCACATACACATCTAAGCACCATCACATATAGCTGTATATTGTGAAATGGCACCTACACATGTAAAATGAAGCCCCCAAGCAACACCCCTGCCCCCCCCCCCTTTTCTGCACATGTACATTTGTAAAATGGCTGAATGCACCAGGAAACAGGTGCACTCCTGCACGCCATTATACTTATTTTCCAAGAAGATCTGCATTCGGCATAGCCTTTTGTAAAATAATGGGGAGACTGAGCACATCCCAAGCTAGACATCACAATTCCTAACTCAACAAACTATGGAAACTTGGGCTTTGCCTCACTCATGAAGTCAAAGTGCTTGGTCTGATTGTTCAGCTTGCCTAAGCTTGTACACATGGAGTTTCTAAATACCTCTACATATCCTTCAATGTGATGGACTGGCACAAGGGCTAGCATCAGGTGGGACTGTGTGAGAGGGCTATGCCAAGCAATCCAATCCTATTTTATTTCCTGATAAACCGCCATTCAAACACACACTAGGAATTTACATTTCTTTGAAATGACATAGGAAATATATGATAATTACACTTACCTGGTAATTGTAGTTCCTTGAGTGACGACAGTTCAGTCCTCTACCTCTGGGTTGTCAATCTCCTGCAGCTTGGAGACTGGTATGTCAGAATGATGACATCACTGGATATAGCCTGCTGCAGTCACTCCTCCATCCCAGTGTGAACTATTAACAAAGCAGACTCAAAGGAGCAACAAATAAGTAGCTAAACTTAAACATGGAACATAGCTTATACTAAACATAAACTTCCCACTCCCTCCGGCAAGGCTTTCTTACCCCCTTCCCTGCCGCAGAGAAAGTGAACCACCCAACCAAAGAACTAAGACAGACCTACCTGCAACACTCACCCGCTGGCTAGAAATCCTGGATCCCTCTCGAAGCAACTGGGTGGGAAGGGGGACTGAACTGTTGTCACTCAAGGAACTACAATTACCTGGTAAGTGTAATTATCATTTCCTTATCGTTCCTCCAGTTCAGTCCTCTACCTCTGGGATGTACCAGAGCAGTAATCATTGGGAGGGACCTTTCCAGCCAGCAGATAGTACCGCCGACCCAAAACGAGCATCGCTAGCCGCTGCGACATCCAGTCGATAATGCTTGCTGAAAGTATGTAGCGACAAACAAGTCACCGCCCTACAAATCTCTTCCGGTGGAACCAAACTGTGCTCCGCCCAGGAACACGCCTGCACTCTGGTGGAATGCGCCCGCAAACCAGCGGGTACCACTCGACCGTAAAGCAGATAAGCAGACGCAATCGCCTCTCGAATCCACCTGGCGATGGAAGCTTTAGCCGCTGCCTCACCCTTGCGCATGCCCCCGAACAATACAAACAACCGATCAGACTTGCGGAAGGACTCCATCATCTTCAAATAGAGTTGCAGCGCTCTCTTCACGTCAAGATGACGGAGGTGGCGAGCCGACTCACCGCCGTCCACCGACCCAAGCACGGGCAAACACACCGCCTGATTCAAGTGAAAGGGAGACACTACTTTAGGCAAAAAGGACGGCACCGGACACAAAACCACCTTCTCCCGGGAAAAAAATAAGAATGGTTCCCGACGCGACAACGCTTGCAACTCTGAAATTCTCCTAGCCGAACAAATAGCCACCAGGAACACCGTCTTCAACGTCAAATCCTTCAGCGATGCACGGCGCAATGGTTCGAAGGGAGACTTAGATAGCACTGCCAGGACGAGATTGAGATCCCACGGCGGAACGCACACCCTACGCGCCAGCTGCAACCTAGAGGCCGCCTTCAGAAAGCGAGCCACATCAGGGTGAGCCGCCAAAGGTACTCCATTGACCCGGCCACGATAACAAGAGAGAGACCCCAACTGGACGCGCAAGGAACTGGCTGCAAGACCTTAGTCAAGGCCGCCTTGTAAAAACTCCAAGACCAACGGGATGGACACAGCGGCTGCACGAACCTGACATCGCGAACACCAATCCTCAAAAATACGCCAGACCCGCACATATGCCAAGGAAGTAGACGGCTTCCGCGCCCTAAGCAAGGTCGCCACAACCGCCGACGAGTAGCCTTTCTTGTTCAGCTTAGCCCTCTCAATGGCCATACCGTAAGCGAGAACCGATCCATCTGGGGCATGAACAGCGGACCTTGAAGCAACAGATCCTCCCTCACCGGGAGCCACCAGGGGTCGCCATCCAGGAGATGCACCAGGTCTGCATACCACGGACGTCTCGGCCAGTCGGGCGCCACCAATAGGACTTTTCCCGAGTGAGCTCTGATCTTCCGAACCACCCGGCCTATCAGCGCCCAGGGGGGAAGACATACAGAAGACCTTCGGATGTCCACTGATGTAACAGCGCGTCTATGCCCTCCGACATCCTTTCGTGTCTTCTGCTGAAGAACCGGTTGACCTTCGCCGACTGGAAGGTCGCCATGAGATCCATGATTGGAGTTCCCCATCGTGCCACTATCTGCTCGAAAACGTCGGGATGCAACTCCCATTCTCCCGCATCCACCTGAACTCTGCTGAGGAAGTCCGCTGTGACATTGTCTTTTCCTGCAATGTGCGCTGCCGAGATCGCGTACAACCGAATCTCCACCCAAGCGAACAGCTCGTTCGCCTCCTCCTCCATTGCGGCACTCCCCGTGCCGCCCTGACGGTTGATGTATGCGACCGTCGCCGAGTTGTCGGAGAGCACTCGCACAGCCCTCCCCTGCACCTCGTCTTCGAACGCCTGAAGGGCCCGGAAGACAGCTCGAAGTTCCAGGCAGTTTATCGACCACGTTGTCTCCAGGGGAGACCAGAGCCCCTGCGCAAACTGACTTCCGCAGTGAGCTCCCCATCCGACTAGGCTGGCATCCGTCAACAACAGAATCCACTCTGGCTGGTCCAGCGGCATGCCGGCTGCTAGCGACGGCCGGCGAAGCCACCAACGAAGAGACTGTCTGACTTTGAACAGACAAGGAAGATGCTTGCTCAAGGAATCGGACTGATGCGACCAACGGCGAAGCAGCACTCTTTGCAGTGGCCACATGTGTACCTTGGCCCAAGGCACCGCTTCCAACGTCGCCGCCATAGTTCCCAGCATCCGGAGGTAATCCCAAGCCGACGGCGCCGGTACTAACAAGAACTTTCGAACAAGCAACCTCAAGACCGCGGCCCTTTTGTACGGCAGAAACACCTGACCTGTCAGCGTATCGAACCGGACTCCGAGATATTCGAGGTCCTGGGTGGGCTGCAAATGATTCTTTGTCGGGTTGACTACCCAACCCAGACTCTGCAAAAACTGCACCACCCTGTCTGTCACTCGGACACTCTCCTCCTTGGACTTGGCTCGAATCAACCAATCGTCGAGATAAGGGTGAACCAGGATTCCTTCTTTGCGCAACGCCGCCGCCGCCACCACCACCACCATGATTTTGGTGAAAGTCCGCAGCACCGTCGCCAGACCGAAAGGCAAGGCTTGGAATTGATAGTGACCCCAAGGAAGAGCGAACCGTAAAAACATCTGATGAGCTTCCTGGATGGGGATGTGCAAATACGCCTCCGTAAGATCCAGAGACGTTAGGAATTCTCCGCGACGCACAGCCACGATGACCGATCTCAATGTCTCCATCCGGAAATGCGGAACCCATAAACAACGGGTTACGGCCTTGAGGTCTAGGATGGGCCGCAAAGTTCCGCCCTTCTTTGGCACCACGAAATAGATCGAGTATCGACCCATGCCGCATTCGGCTTTGGGCACTTCTGCCACCGCTCCCAAGCAAAGCAGTCTTTCCAAAGTCGCGCGAATTTCCGCCGATTTCTTGGGCCCCCTGCAAGGGGACATGACAAAGGAATCCCGCACGGGCCGTGCCAACTCCAGCGCATAGCCATATTGAATTATCTCTAACACCCACTGATCGGATGTGATGTGGGTCCAAGCGGAGAGGAAACCCTGAAGCCGCCCGCCTACCGGAGAGGCCCCTCCGCCGGGACCCGCCTCGCTTCATTGTGGTGTACGAGATGCGGACGCAGGGGTTGAAGAGAACCCTCGATTTGCCCCTCGAAACCCCCGAAAGCCCTGGGCTCGAGACTGTTACCGGCCCATCTGGAAACTACCGAACCGTGACAAACGAAACCTCCTGAAATCTCGAAACTGGCCTCGCAAGCCTTGGTCGGACTTTCCGGGTTTCGGCTTATCGTCTGGAAGCCTACCTGCCTTGGACTCACCAAGATCCTTGACCAACTTATCCAAATCTTCTCCAAACAGCAAACCACCCTTAAAGGGGAGCTTGCTAAGGCGGGATTTAGAAGGCACATCCCCATCCGCCGCCCAATTCCGTAACCACACCGACCGACGGGCAGCCACCACAGACGCCGTGCTATTGGCCAGCGCCCTGATCAAGTCGTAATGGACATCTGCCAAGTAGGCTGCTCCGGACTCCAGCCGGTCCAGCTCCTTCAACTCCTCAGTATCCATGTGCGAAGACTGGCGCAGTCGCTGAGCCCATCGCAGCCATGCCCTGGCCACCCAAGCTCCACAGATGGAGACCTGCAGCAAAAGGGAATCCGCTTCAAAGGTCTGCTTCAGCAAACCGTCAACCTTACGGTCCTAGGCATCCCTCAAGGCCGCACTACCTTCAACCGGGATGGTGGTCTTTTTAGTAACTGCCGACACCACCGCGTCCACCTGCGGGGCCCGGAATCTTTCCTTATCCTTATCGGCCAGAGGATACAGCCTATTCAGCATCCGTATACCCCGTAGACCCGCTTCAGGCTTATCCCACTCTTCTTGAATCATTTTGTCGACCACTCTGTGCACCGGAAAAACCACCTGCGTCTGACGAACCGCTTGAATGACCTCCTCCTCCACCACGGTTTGCGGAGCAAGATTCAACATCTGCAAAGTTTCCGTGATCAAAGCCGGCAGCTCCTCTCTGCGGAAAACCCTAATTATCTTAGCCTGATCCTCGGGTTCAGGAATCTCCCCTTCTTCTAGGGCCTGCATACCCAGGTCTTGATCCCATTCTGGGTCTTGGGCTTCTGGCCACTCGTCCTCCACCGATGCCGGATCCTTCGTTCGAGCCCGTTTAGGCGCCGGCGGCTCCTCACCCACCGCCGCGACCGCCTCCAACTGCTGAGCTTGAGAAACCAGCGTCAGACCCCTTGCCCTGGCGCCTCAGACAAAAGGCCTGATGCATAAGCAAAACAAACTCAGGACTGAATTCCCCGATACCTGATGCCTGGGTTGCCAGCGACGTGCTGGAGGGACCCACCAGCTCCTCCAACAGTGTCCCGTGCGCCGGTGGCCGAGGGGAAGCAGCCCCTATTGCTGTGGGCGCAGCCTGCGCCTCTGGGGATCCCTTAGACTCCATCTGTTGCTCCACCCTGGATGAGAGGGAAGCACAGCCCCAGCACACCCCGGTATCGGCTACTGTGCCCCTCCTAGTGCCACAGACAAGACACTGGGGTCTAGTAGCCATAAGGCAGCCCAGCCGAGACCTAGGAGCTTAACCTTGATTGTTTCTTTTGCTTTCCCTTTGGTTTTGTTTTTTTTGGGGGGGTTTTAGGAACACGGCAGTCTATCCACTACCGCAATCTAGCAGGCTAGGCCAGAATTTAATTTCAGACGCCCTGCTCTCAAGGGAAACGAGCCCCCCTCAGCTCCCCCTTTCTTCCCTGTGAAGTGGCTGAATAAAGGGGCATAAACGAACGCAATCAAACAAAGAAAACAAATAAAACCAGCCCAGAAATAAGTAAGGGACCCCCCTACGTTGAATGGCACAGAATCGGAATCCCTGCTGGCCCACACGTGGCATCTCCGCGGCACTAAAAATGTCCGCCGCAAAGCTATCCCGGCAAACAAAAAGGCGCGAAAATAAGCCGCGACCGGCCTAAACCGGACTGAAGAATTTTTGCCGCCTAGACAAGCAGCCTGACACCGGTGAAAAGCTTACCGGCCAGGTCTGCTGCTCCGGTGCCTGAAATAGCTGGTCTGTTGCTCCGGTGTCGGAAATAGCTGGTCTGCTTGAGGAACCCCGGCCCCTGAGCACAGCAGCACTAACACGCTGTAGCCTCTGAAGCCACCAAACACCGCTACGGCTGAACGGAAGGCAAAGGTCTAGGAAGAAGGGCTCTCCCCCGTAGTGTCCGGGGGGAGAGAACCTCTTTGCACCAGCGGGCAATAAAACTCGCCGCTCTGAACCCCCCCCCCGCAGGGAAAGTGCAGAGAAAGGGAGAAAGAATGCCTTTTTTTTTTCTTTTTCTTTTTTTTTTTTTAAAGCAACAGAACCCAAATAAAAATGTCAACCAGATATGTAAATCAACTACCCTAACACCTAGCTCCTTATTAGTTCCTCCAGAGAGCCCTCTCCTAGGGCTCACCAAGTCCTCTTGCTGCATGGAGACTGGTCACACTGGGATGGAGGAGTGACTGCAGCAGGCTATATCCAGTGATGTCATCATTCTGACATACCAGTCTCCAAGCTGCAGGAGGAGATTGACAACCCAGAGGTAGAGGACTGAACTGGAGGAACGATAAGGAACATTAAAAAAAGAAATGACATTTAAAAAATCCTCCTAATTTGGGGTTGTTTTTTTTTTGGTCATGTCGTCATTGAAGAATAGAGCACATTATTAACATGAAAACCCGAAACAAAAAAAACTTTACAAAATAAAAAACAATGAATACCTTTCTCATCTGGGTCATCAGTCCTTCAAACTCTTTAAGGTTCAGAGTTGCTCCGTTAAATAAAGTACAGCTGTTTGCAGCTTTCCCGAGCCAGTAAATAGTGACTAAAACCTAAAAATATAATAAAGAACTGTTAGATACCAGAAATCTTACAGAATTGAGACCTTCATTTCTATAATTGTATGCACATGCCAAAAAAAAAGAAAAAAATATCCTTACCATTAAACATGAAGCTGTGCTAAGTTAAGCATAGGCTAAACATGTAAACTCTTGGCTAAGACCACAAGGAGCAGTACTGTAACAGGAGTTTACCGTTATAGATTCTTGTTCAACTGTGCCAGCCTAATTTAAGTGCACACTGAAGGCTAATATGCTCAAGCTTGGGGAAGAAAGTAAGGAAGCTGCTGCTGCATAGACCCCCCAGCTAGCCTCCGAACTGCATGAAAGTCGGGGGCCATTTTACTAAAGCGCATTAGGCCGTCGCACTTTACATGCATTTAAGCATGAAAATCTAACGAGCTAAGTGCAAAACCTCCATGGTAACTTGTTCCTGCACGGATGCTTACCCTAATGCATGTCTCAATTAACTTATGGTAAGGCAAAAGAAGAAAAGTAACTAACAGTTCTGAATTAGTAACTAACTGGGGACACAAAGCTGAATGAGTAGTAGCTGGTTTAGATATCTCCTTCATATATTTACATTTATGGTGTTATCTGCATATATGCTAAACCAGTGGTTCTCAACCCAGTCTTCTGCTTCCACTGTATGCAGATCTATCTCATGCATATTGTCAGACGGCTGCCTGGGTGAGAATCTTCACAGTCTTGATAATGCATATATTTATATGATTTTTGCAAGGTATTGTGGGTAATGTAGTTCATTCACACCAGACACAGCTGCTGACAATAATTTAGTTGTGCACAAGTGTTAAAGCCAATAAGATACTTCTTTATTTATGGGGTTATTTCTCCCAGCACAGATATGCTTGGTAGCACATAAATTAGGTTACTTGCTTGCAGTGTTTAACTTGGTAAAACAAAGTCAAAAATCAAAATCAGGAAAACAACCTTCAAACTTGTCAGGCAATTAGCTAATGTTTTCTTAGCATATCTCTAACAAACGAAAAGCCACAAAGAAAGAAATAAACTGTTCTTGTAAGGTTAACTTCTGATTACTTTCCACACAGATCCAGAAGTAATTCTCTCCTAGCTCACAAGCAATTAGGTGCAGCTCAATTGCTATCAGTTAGCCAGCTGAAACCCTTTAGCTGGATGGCTTCCTACTGTGTGAGTCAAATCCTGCTTCAGGAGCTTTTCTTAGTGGAACAAAGAACAAATGTTCCCTGTTCCCTGTAAAATAGTTCTCTGTGTGCTGTGCTTTCCTGTCTAATAATGTGTTTATACCTCAAAAATTTCCTGTCATGATTTGACAATTTCCAATCTGTAATCAAACCGCTGCTGATCGCTGGAAGTAGCGGTATACTAAATAAAATAAATAAATAAATAAAATAAATTTATATTTCTTTGTGATGGCTGCTGTGCTTTATCACAGAAAGTTACCAACGGAGTTTGGATAGAGAGCAGTCCATATAAACAATATCTTCATCTGCTGTTATTCCCTCTTCATCAACAAGCATAAGGTCACTATCATGAATTGGCACAGATGAATCTTTCAATGGAGCCCTTTCAGGAGAATACTTATTTCCCTGCTGTCTTTCAAGGTTATAGCTAGGGCATAGATCAATGTTCATACCTGAGCTTCCATTGTTGCTATAGTTCCTCTCTATATAGCCTGGCCAGTATGTAGTCCAGTTCTTATGTCCAGCCTTCCAGTCCTGATCCCTGGACACTGGATCTCTCTTCACATACCTTCTGGCATAGGTCTTAGAGTCCCTTCCACGTGCAGCCGTCTCCCTCACAGGTAGCCTCTGGTGATTCCTTGTTCTGCAGCACCATTCCTCTGGCTTTCCCCAGTCCAATGGTCTATGCTGGCCCTTGGAATACCTCCCAGTATACGTACTGCCTTGGACTCTTCTAGACCTCTCAAAGGCCTTTCTCCTCTTCCTTCCAGAGGGTTTCTTTCCTTCTCTATCCGTCCGGTTTGGCTTCTGCTTCTGCTGATTCTTCAGATGAAACTGATGATCCTTCTCTGCATATCCAAGGTGATCATGAAGATGATCATGGAGAAGCTGATGCTTGTCATCTGTAGAACAAACTCTATTCTTATTCTGCCTTGATGAGTGCTCCTCCCTAATACAGCGCAGCTGTGCTGAATCAGGCCCTGCCCTTTGAGATGAGTGCTTAGGGATTACCTCATAGCCCTCCTGATTGAACACACGTTTCCCCACTTCAGCTCCTCTAATGGCTGTTGGAAACCTGGTGCATTCTGGGACTGGTAGTCTTTTGTGGGAAAATTCTGTTTTCTTATTTCTACCAGAACTGACAGGTTGCTTGTTCAGAGTCCCATCATCTTTTCTATAGCTCCTTCCTGAGCTATGATAAGCTTCCTTATCACAATATTCATTGTGGATATCCTGAAAACCTGACTGGCCTGTGGGTCCCAGAGGACTGGCTTGAGAACCACTACACTAAACAAATCTTTTCAGAACTTTTGATCACTGCTCAGGAACTGGTGCAGCAACCTATTTCTAACTGATTCATCATGAATCTCTCACAATATGGTAGGTCAAAAGAGAGAGGTGCTCTTGCATCAGTCTATCATCAAAAAGGTTCCACCACAGTCAAATGAAGCCGATATTATTAGCTAAAGACATTAAGCTATCTGTGATGACTTAACACGGCAATCCACTCCCCAAAACACCCGACAGGTTTAAACATTGCCCCCCCCCCAACGCTCTGATCAATCAATGCAGAAATGTTAAAATATATATAAGTTATGCTTTTGAGGATGTCCTGCATACCACCTCTACCTATTCCATGAGTTTTTGTAAAATTGTTGAGTTCTTCTGTAAACCGCTTTGATTTTTTATGATAAGGCGGTATAAAAAAATATGTTAAATAAATAAATAAAATAAAGAGAATCATCACTGTAAATGAGACACTAAATACAACTGAGAATTTCTTAAAGGCATTTAAGCAACTTGGGATCAGCAATGTTAGATCACTACATTTTGATACTGAAGAAAACAAAATAAAAAATACATATTTTTATTGCTACAGTTATTTATTTAAAAAAGATTTATATCCCGCTCATTTGCCAAGGTGGGTAACAAAATACATACATCATAAAAAATCATATACAGCAAAAACAAGTACAAACAATACAATTAATCAAATACAATGACATTATTGTAATTAAAGAGGCAGCCACTAAAAGAAATCACTGCTATATTATATCATTGCTATCAGAGTTTTAATACAGGTTCTAAATGTTCACACACCCTACTTGCCCATCAAACAAATTCAGGGAAAGCCTGCTTAAATAAGTACCATTTCAGTTTTTTTCGGAAGGTCATCAGCTCTATTTCTGAATGTAGATTGGTCGGCAAAGAGTTCCAAACAGATAGAGCAGTTATATGGGCATTAAACTGCATGGGGAATAAATACTTAGCAGCTTCAGTCTTCCTTAAGATATCTCGCTGGTAAGTCCCTAGTGATGAATCTCAAGAAGCTGTGAACTCAAAAGTTGACTGTGTTGTTTAATTGTTGCTTTACCTAAACAGCTAAAGATTTTTTTTTTTTTGGAAAGGGCAAAATCATCTGCAAAGAATTATGAAAGGCTTGAAAACTGATATAAATTGTGTGTGAATGTTCAGACACCCAAGGACAAGCAATATCATTAAATTAATTCCTGTTTCTTGCAAGAGAGGGGAAGTGCCTATCTTTGCCCTTTAAAAATGCCAAGGTGCCATGGAAATGAAGGAAAATGCTCCCACAGCTGTGAAAAACATTAATCTGGGATGGGGACAGGAAGAGAAAGCTAGCCAAGTCTGGGGCTGGGACTGGAAAAGGGCTGATACTGATACTGTGGCTGGGAATAGAGAGGGCTAATACTTCAGAGGGTTGCGATTGCAAAGACCTGGGTCTGGAGCTGATGATTCGGGGGCTAGAACTGTAAGGGGCTGATGCTAATGCTGGGGTTGGCACTGGATGGGAACTAATGCAGAGCTGGGAATCTAAGGAGGCTGGGACTGGGGCTGATGTTCGGGTGGGGACTAGCCAAGAATATTTGCAGTGCTGACTTTTCATAGGTAGGGTTTGAGTTTGAGTTCTTGGACTTGATTTTAGTGTAGTATATAGTACGGTAGGTTTTTGCCCATTTGCAGGTTTTTGTGTTACTACATACAGGTGTAATTTTATAAGCAGCCATGTAAAGATACGCATCATCACTGATTTAAACATGTACTTTAGCCAGTTCCTATTCTATAAGTACATGCGTCAGGGAATGCACAGCTTGGACGGAGCACAAATCAACATATGTAAGTTCTAAAATACAACAACTTACGCATGCTCCTTAAAAATCTAGTTGCAGACATTTACACCACACCATTGTGATGGCATGAAGTACGGTAATTTTATAAAGATGTGCCTAGTTAATGTATGGCTTAAGGCACATCTAGCATGCCTATTTTATAAAGTCAAGTGTGTGTGTGCTTAACTTTTCAAAATAGTAGCATAAGTAGCGAGGTACTCATAGCGAATATAAATGTGATATGCAGCTGGTGTAAGCTACAATATTTTATAATGTGCAAACATAGATTTATGCTCTGCCTCTGTGCATGCCCTAACACATGTACTTATAGAATAGCAACTGGCTGAAGTATATGCTTGAATCCTTTATAGGATCTAGAAGAGGAGCAGAGGTGAACGCAGGGCTCCAGGCTAGCTCTGAGATATGTTAGTACTGATGTTTGGGGCAGGCACAGTCTATGCAGGAAAGAAGCAGGGCTTCCAACTTGGCTCCATAATCAGCATGGCACCAGCACTGCGTGGCCACAAGAGCAGCCAGCATTAGAAAAGGCACAAAAGAGCTCCAGCTGGCCTGCACATGACTTGATGTCCTATGCCATGGGCAAGCACAGAAACTGCAGCTCCAAATCATGTGCAGGCCAGAAAGAGCTATTTCTAGAGGTGGACAGGCAAATAAATTTTGGGTTTGTTTAGTTTTGTTTTCCTAAGATTTTATTTTTGGGCAATTTTGTTAATTAGAAAGGATCTGTGACTGCTGCCCAAGCAAAAATAATAGCTGAAAGGTTACTAGAGGTTTCAGGCAAATAAGCCCATAATTTATTTTTTTACCCAGTTTTGTTAACGGATGATACTTGGGGTTGGAAGGCAGTACTTTTCCAGAAACAGCTATCAAACCCAATTCTGAAAGGAGCACGTCCGGACCATCCCGAGCAGGAAGGGCCCATTAGAACCTGATCCTGTACTGCAGGAATAATACATTCTCCCTCCCGCTGGCTCTCCCTGTCCTGCTGCTCTAGCCATGCGGGGAGAGCAGGAGGGGGAATAGGGGCATCCCCATAGGACCTGTCTCAAAATCGGGCCCATTGTCTTTCTTGGGTGGCTATTTCTAGCCAGCCTACACTTAGCTGTCTCTTGTATTTCTGGCACTGTTAGTTCTTGTTTCCTGGTTGGTAGAAAGTGTGTCTGGTCTTGTGCTACATGGAAAACTCTTCCTGGATTTTTTTGTCTTGTTAATCTATTAACTCTTGTTCAAGAGACTCGCTCCAAAGATGATACTTCTGTCAGAAATTCTGTATAGGTAATTGGGAATTTCACACAACCTGCCTTGCCAAGTTACCCATTTCCAAGAGGGAAATTTTAGGCCACTGATGGATTTTGGACAGTTTCATTATTTACCATGAAGGGACTGTCAGAAATCCAGAAGTAAACAGTCAGAAGACGTGGCAGGTAAAATAGTGCTGTTTTTTTTGGAGAAATCCAGAAGTGGCATAAAATCTCCCTATTGGAAAATTAGATTTGTCAAAAATGCAATGTGTGCCTTCGAGTCAGTCTTGACTCCTGGCGACCCAGAAGCTCCTGGGTTTTCTTGGCAGTGTGACCGGAAGTAGATTGCCAGGCCTTTCTTCCAAGACAATGGAGGGTTAAGTGACTTGCCCAAGGCCACAAGAGTGCTAGTGGGAATCAAACCCTGGTTGCTTCGTTACCAAGCCAGTGTTCTAACCACTAGGCTACTCCTCCACTTCTAGATTTGTCAGGGGGTTGATAAATGACAACTATTCAGAAGAAAAGGAATAAGACTGAGATGGAAGGAGGAGTTGAAAGTTACAATAAGGGCAGAATATCAAGCCAACACCATCGCCAGTCATTCAGACAAGGTGTATGGGACAAAAGGTAGCTTCCATGATAGAAGGCAGCAACTGAAGCAGAGCTTTAAGAGAAAAGCCAAGTCTCGATTAGAGCACAAGAATGCAGAGAATGAGAGATAAAGTGGTCGTGAATGCAGGAAAATGTGTTGGAGACACAGCAGATATTACACAGATATGAGAAAGGGAGAGATGTGAATAAGACTGGAGAGATTGCAGTTTGATCTGCACAGGCAAGATGAGAGATGCCTTGGAGGGCTGGGATAGAGATTGAGATCCCCAGCTGAGAGAAAAAGGAGAAAGACTATGAGGAACAGAAGAAGAATCATGATGGTGATGAGGATGATATGCTATCAGAGAAAATGGAGTTGGCTTAAGACCAGGAAGAAAATGCTGAAGCTTAAGAACAGATGACAGACTAGAAGAGAAAATAGCTGAGGAGATGAAAAATTTAAGGAATGGGTGATGTGGACTTATGGTTTGACGTGGTTTCAATAAAGGGAAAAAGATGGGGGAAGAGTTAGCATGAAGATGAGAGTGAAGTGAATTCATAGGAATAGAAGGGGAAGAGACTAACGATGCGAAATGATATGAAATTGTAAGACGTGCCTCTTCTGGAAAGCAGCTGAATGAAGTCTGGGGCAGCAGGCGAGGAAGTGCTAGTGGGCTGGCGTGCACCTGGGAGTAATTGTGTTAATGAGCCCTAGGGAAGGCTACATAAATTCAGACCATAGGGGAGGGGGGGATGAGGGTAGAGGTTAGGGTGAGCAAATAAAGTCAGTAGGACAAAGAAAATCTCAGCTCTAGGGAAAAGGAAAGAATTAGGAAGAGAGAATGGCACACCCCACAAACTCTAGCAGAGCCAGAATGGAGGCAGAAACAGCAAGAACCCAGAATCCAAAAAGTGAGCAACTTACAAAATAAACAGAAATAAAGATTCTGAGCAAGCAGAGTTATAGAAACCTGTAACAAATGTTTAGTTTGGCAGCTCTTTCTATTGCTCCTTTCTCCAACTGAACAAATTCAGAAAGGAAGGTCTTTCACATGTGTCCACAAACAACTTGCCTTCTATTTTTTGTTCCTTTACCTCTCCAGGAAGAGTCCCCCTCTCCTCTCTTGAATTTAATACAAATATCAGAATTAGTTACATCCATTTCATAGCTCTTGATTTGGCAAGAACAACATAAGCTGACAATTTCAAACTGTATTTCTTTCAAACTTGATTCCAGATACTCGATGAGCATCTACTAAGAATATTTTTAATATCTCTAAATTCAATTTATCATCCTAACTCAATTTGCCAATAATTTCTGAGAGATACCAATGATTCCACATTCAGTTTTAATTCCCCAAATTAAGCCAGACAGAAATGGAATTTCCCAAATGACTTACTGAGTAATACAGCATCTAAGGAACTGCTCATTAAACATGTCAAATTTGTCTTTAAAGTGTTCAAATGAAAGAAAAGAACCTGTTGACATCTCACTGTGATGGAGGGAGCAACAGCACTATCATGCCATGGTCTACAATATAGATTGAGCTATTCCAGGAACAAATTCGTTATTTCCCACCACAGATTAAAAGAAAAAAAAGCAGAAAAGAAAATCCAGAACAATGAGATTTCTCCAGGCATGGTGTGGAGGTAATCTTCATGGAAATATGGCAGGGGAAATTATAGGGTGATACTTCAGTTGAGTCATAATTTTCCAATCCAGTTGTTTAAAAGTCACCTAGGTGGAGAGGTCAAGTAGACGCCCATCCGTAGCCTATTTAAAAAATAGGCCTAGCTGACTATGCGGCATGTCAACTAAAGGGCGTTAGCAGCTAACATGAGAGAAATGCAGATATCGCAGGCACTTTTCTGCCATATCTGCATTTTGCATGGTGAACCCAGGGGAGGCGGGAGAGGGGCAGGAAGCAGTCATTCCCATTTGTGGCAGCCACTGCCCATAAAATGTTTACACAGTGGCTGCCAAAAATGGCTCACTCGCAGCTGCAGATACCACCACCTCAAGAGTTGGCAATATCTGTAGGCGACCGTGTTTGCGTGGCAATGCAATCGCTGCCAATCGGCAGTAGCTATTTGCCCTGGAGGCAAGCGGCCCCCCAATACTCCGATCTGACAATACTTTCAGTGTCATAGATGTACAGATACACAGCACTGAATAATTAACTCCCAACTAGCCAGTTGGTCTAGGTGGGGCCCAAACGGACTCCCCCACCCCCACCTGACCAGGCCATACCTTGAATTTGTGGTGGTCTAGTGGCCAGAGAGGGCAGGTGTGATCCTCTCCATTCCTGCCCCCTGCATCGCAGCTTCTCAAAATGGCTGCAATCACGTGGTCCCAACCCCCTAGCCTCACGCTAAGGGGCAGCATTGCAAGATCGTGGCCATTTTATTTTAGTACTACTGAAAGGACCGCTCCTGCACTCATGGCCACTACTAGACCACCACAGATTCAAGATACATCCTTGTTTGGGGGGGGGGGGGTCAGAGGGGACTGTGGAGTCCCCCACTAGGTCAGACTAGCTGAGAGAAACGGGGAGTGTGCCCGATTTGCTAGCCAGGATCATTACTTTTAGATCGGGAGAGGGGGAGAGATCACTGTTTTACTAGTCAGTGCCGCAGACGTGTAATCCGTGGTACTGACAATGATCTTAGCTTGGGGGGGCAGATACTACTAATCCCGTTCCCCCAAAAGTACCAATCAGGAGAACAGAGCTGGTAAGAGTTCTCTCCACCCAATCGCTACCTATCCTACCCTTGCACTGATCACAGAGTCCCACAATACCTGCGCATTGGCAGGAACTGTGGGACTTCCCATGCTACCTGCCACAGGGATTGTGGGTCTCCATGGTAATTCCAAAACCTCCAGGGTATCTGCAGCGGGAAAGCTGCGTACTCCCCCTGCAGATACCCCCGAGTTCTTGGACTTACTGCGGGCTTTTTGCTGCTATTGTGCCAGGACAGCTGCCAAAGGCTACCACGGTGTAGTACAGGACTCGAGAAACCCCAGGCACCAGGTTGACTGATAAATCAAACTTGGTGCCTGAAGCTTAGGGTACATGTGGGGAGAAGGGCTGGAAAAGGTCACCATCGTGGCTGAGACCAACTCGGTCTGCCCACGGGGATCCCATTTCCTGCAGGCAGATAGCACCAGTCTCAGCCTTTTCTAGCACTTTTGCCCACGGGAGATGTAGGCAGAAGTGATCACGACTTTTTGCAGCACTTCTGCCCATGCGGAGTCCATCTCATGCAGGCCAAAATGCTGCAAGATCGTGGCGAAGACTGGCGCTGTCTGCCCACGGGAGATGGGATCCCCGCATGCAGAAGTTCCTAGAGCCTGCAAAAAAAAAACAGAGACTGAATAAAGTTTAAAGGGGCAGTAGTATCCATAAACATAGAAAAATGAAGCCCCAAGAGCCAAGACCTGATTTAGTTAATGAGGGTATGAAGAGAGTTAAAATTCCCAGTAGTTTGGCACAATTTTTCATTTGTGTTTCAATTGTTTGCCTTTACATATTCTTGCCATCTTAATGGGCAGACTAGATGGACCGGTTTATCTGCCGTCATTTACTATGTTAATATGTTTTGTATAACTGGTAAAGATTCTTCCCCCCTAGATGGGGACTTGTTTATTAATAAATAATAAAGGGAGAAATTTTACAAAGTTAAAATACTGAAAATAAATAAATAAATAAAAATAAAGGGGCAGTGGGTTTTATTTAAGAGAATGGAGGGCAGAGGTTGAATGCAAAGGGTGGGGGGAGAGAAAAGGGAAGAGTGTCTGGGAAGGGAAACCGGGGTTGGAGAGGGACAGCAGGAGAAGGGGTTGGAGTGCTGGGGAGGGGAGAGGGAAGAGCGCAAGTGGCTGAGAAGTGAAGCACCACACACACACACACACACACACAGGAAGACAGTCTTAATAAATCAGGCCCTAAAACCTAAAATACCAACCATGATATATCTTTTTGGGTGTGCACTGACACACAGGTTTTGGTGGCCGGCCTCTAGATTTTTAGGCTACCTCCTAGATTACTAAACCAGGTCTTGACAAATTTTCTTGGAAACATGCCCTTGTGTGTCTTTATACAACAGCAGCACAAATCCTGCAGAAATTGCACCTGTAAAGAATCTACGCACATCTACAGCAGCTTGAGAGCAGGTTGAAATACGTGTTATTTAATAATAATGCTGCCCCAGAACATGCCTATACCAAAAGTGACAAGCACATGCGTTCTTGCCATGGAGTGGAGGAGTGGCCTAGTGGTTGGGACAAGGTACTTCAGGCCGGAAGGCCGAGGGTTCAAATCCCACTAGAGGACAGCAACCTTGAGCCGGAAGGACTGGGGTTTCTAGTCCCACAGGTGCTCCTTGTGATTTTGGGCAAGCCACTTAACCCTCCATAGCCCATGTTCCCTGTAAAATAGTTATCTCCAAGTTATAATGCCCTGTTCAATGTAATTTCAGTTTGTTCAATGTAAACCGCACTGATGCAGAATAGCATGGTATATAAGAGAATGTAAGTAAAATAAATCACATGTGCTTGTACAGTAGGATAATTTTGTAAGATGCATTTTATGCGCCTATACTGGCATAAACATGCAAAAATAATTTATACAATTACCCTCCTTGGGAACAATGAATAAATGAATTAAATCAGAGCCACCTGATTAAAAAAAATCTCAACTGGCAAGATACGGTACACAGTCTAATCCAGAATCTCTAAATTCATCAGATCTATTTTATGTTAGTTCAGCATAGCTAATTCTGGCACATTTTTGCTGATGGTTTAAATCGGTGGTTCTCAAAATCAGTCACAATCCACTGACTACAGCATGCAGTGACTGGGTCCTGACTCCTGACCCTATTCCATCTGCACACTGGTTCTGACTGCACAGTTGATCTTGACAGTTTACAGAGAGCATAGCATGGGCTGCGGCATTCCACTGCCAATGCATAGCTCCTGCGCAATTCCTGATAATTGCTGTGAGGCCCAGGAAAACAGGGGACAGTTGTGCTAAGAGTCTGCAGGAGCATGAGACAACATGAGAATAAGCAATGGAGGCTGGTAAAGGGGAGAAGGAAAGCAGGGGGAGAGCGGGCACTATCAGCAAAAGAACTGACATGACCTAATATGAGGTAGCACCTCTCTTTTGATCAGAATGGAAGGAAAGATTAGAAACAGGCCAGCCGGCCTATCACATTAAACTGAAGTGAATCAGCCTGATTTCCCATACCACATCTGGTACTCCCTCTAGTGGCCAGCTTCCCAAAATTCTAGAAAAGCATCCAAACTTCTTTGGACATCAGCCCCCCAAAAAAGTTTGAAAACAATGCGTTTGAATCGCCAGGAAATTCCATCAAAGATGACTAGCTTGCTCTTCTTTGCAAGAGGAAGCTCTTCTTGACAGATGTTCACATCAATTTGTGAAATACAGAAAGAAACTTCTGCTTAGAGTTTTATAGGCAACGACGGTTCAGTTTTAGTGTCAGTCGAAGAGTCTACAAACTGAACATAGTTTGGATTACGTCAACAAACTTCATGAAATGCTTTGCACAAATCCCTGAAATATTTCTCTTATAAAACATTTACAGCCCTAACTGACCTATTTAGGTCAAAATACTTCACTTTTAACACACATCTTCAAAACTTACAGATGTCACTGCTAGCCTTTACGTCTGTATTTCAGATGTGAATGAGAAAGTGGGATCTTTTATGATAAAAAAATAAAGATTTTATATATATATAAGAAATGCGAGTATATATATATATATATATATATAAGAAATGCGAGTATATATATATATATATATATATATATATATATATATATAAGAAATGCGAGTATATATATATATATATATATATATATATATATATATACACACACACACTCGCATTTCTTTTTTTTTGTAATTTCAATTTTTATTGCATAATTTAGCAACCAAACATCAACACCACTTTCAAGTTTCAAATATATTTAACAGTCTTTTACAACTTCAACCCAATCAACTATTACCCCCCAACACCTGCCACTCCTCCCCCTCCCCCTATTACCCCCCTACAAATCCTGATCACCCCACCCTGTCTCCCCCCTGCCCCCCTCCCGCCACACCTCATACCTTCCCCATACTTCCCGAAATGCTTTCATAGTATGGTGCTGGTGCGCCGCTATGGCACTCATGATCCACAAATGCTCCAGCCTCTGCATAATCATTGGTATCATGGGCACCTCCACACACTTCCACCGTGCCATAATCTCCCCCCTCGCTGCCCCAATGCAATACCCGACCAACACTAAGATTCCTCTCTCCCCCTCCTCAGGCAGCTCGTTGAGTAATACCATGGGAGCTGTTAGAGCAACCTCCACCTTCACAATATCTAATATACTGTCCCCCAGTAGTTTCCACATCCGCTGCACCTCTGGACATCCCCATACAATATGTTCCAAATCCCCCCGATGCCCACACCCCCTCCAACATTCACCCAACCCCTGAGGTTGGAAGGCCTTTAACTTCCAGGGCATCCAATACATTTGATACCGGATTTTTAAACTATTTTCCAGATATTTCGGTCCTGGAGCCAAACGCCTCGTCCACTTGTAAATGTTGTGCCACCTCTCTTCTCCCCATTCCCCCCCCCCCCCAATTGTTGCTCCCAAGCCTTTTCCCCTTTACTCTTCCCCTGTCTACCCTCTGGTACGTGCATTCTCAGCTCCCCATATAATTTAGTGATCAGCCCCCTCCGTGAGCCCCCCTGCCTCATTGCCACCTCAAACCGAGTAGCCACCTTCCTTAAGTCCTCTAGTACCCTCATCTTACTTAAATAAGATACCAGCTGCATATACGCATAATAATCTCTACGCTCCACCCCATACTTCTCCTGCAACCCTTCAAAGGATCGAAGCTCTCCTCTTTTATTGATTAGTTGCCCCAATGTTCTCACTCCTTTGTCCCACCACTCCCTATACACCCCCCCCTTCCTTGCCTGGACCAAAATCGCTCATACCCATTATGTAAGTTTCCCTCGTGTACCTTTTCTCATTCAACATCCGCCGCTTTACCCCCAGCCACAGCCCTTGCGTATATTCCTTAAATGGATTCCCTGCTCTCCCCCCCCCCTTTTTCGCTCCCGGATCCCAAATCCAAGCGCTCAAGTCCTCCCCCCTCCCCCTCTCTTGCTCTAATTCTACCCAAATGGGCATCTCTCTCACCCCCTGCCAACTAGCCAGTGCCTTTAATTGCGCTGCAACAAAATATTTTTCCATCCACGGAACCCCCATGCCCCCTTCCCGTTGGTCTCTATAGAGGGTATATTGCGACACTCTGGGAGTTTTTCCAGCCCATATAAAATCTAAAATCAGGAGCTGTACCTGTCTCAAATACGCCTTAGGGATCCTACTGGGAATCGAGCTAAACAAAAACAAAAACAAAAATCGTGGCAGAACATTCATCTTAATAACTGCTATTCTCCCCAACCATGTCAGATGTAAACTCCTCCACCTATTCAGGTCTTTTTTCACCTCCTGCATAAGCGGAACAAAATTCCACCTCCATAACTGCTGCCAATCCTTTCCCAGGTGAATCCCCAAGTATCTATACATTCCCCGCACCCATTTAAACGGGAAACTACTTCTTAGACTCGCTTCCAACCTTTCTTCCAGATTAAACCCCAACAGCTCCGTTTTACTACCATTTATTTTATACCCTGAGACTCCGCTATAAAGTTCTATTTCCTTCATCAACACTGGCAGGGATATCAACGGCTCTCTAAGCGTAAAAATAACATCTGCAAATAATGCTATTTTGGATTCCCAATTATTCATGAGCACCCCTTTAACATCCCCCGCTCTTCGTACCCTGTCTGCCAACGGCTCTATAGCCAACGCAAACAACAAGGGTGAGAGCGGGCACCCCTGTCTAGTCCCCCTTTCCAACTGAATCACTTCCGAATAGCTCCCATTTACTCTTTTCTGGCTTTGGGCTTGGTATAAAAAGCTTGGATCCATTTGAGAAAATTCTCTCCCAGCCCCACCTTCTCCAGCACTTTAATCATGAAAGCCCACTCTACCCTATCTAAGGCCTT
Organism: Ichthyophis bannanicus; assembly: GCA_033557465.1. Classification (NCBI taxonomy): domain Eukaryota; kingdom Metazoa; phylum Chordata; class Amphibia; order Gymnophiona; family Ichthyophiidae; genus Ichthyophis; species Ichthyophis bannanicus. The sequence continues at coordinate 1,514,617,129 of CM066032.1, read as the reverse complement.
CTCGGCATCTACGGAAATAAACACTGCCTTCTGCCCCGTCCGCTGCACTTCCCAAGTTAAGTTGCAGACTCTCCGTATATTATCCCCTCCCTGCCTCCCTGCCACAAAACCTGTCTGATCGACATGGACCAGCTTAGGCATAACTTTTTGCAATCTAGAAGCCAATATTTTAGCTAAATGTTTTGCATCTACATTCAGCAGAGAGATCGGCCTATATGAGCCACATACCATGGGGTCTTTACCCGGCTTAAGTAATATTGTAATTCCCGCCTCTGTCATGGATCCTGGAACTGCTCCCGTCCTGAGTACCCCATTAAACACTTCCACCATTAACGGCTGAAGGCCCGCCTGAAACACCTTATAAAATTTTCCCGTTAGGCCATCTAACCCCGGTGCTTTTCCCAATTTCAAAGTTTTGATGGCCTCTTCCACCTCCCCCTCTTCTATCGGTCTATCCAACCACCCCGCCTCTTCCGCTGCCAGCTTAGGTAATTCACACTCCTCCAGGTATTTCTGACTTTTTCCATCCCCCCTCAAACCTCACTACTATACAAATTCTGATAATACTCCTTAAACGTCTGTCTGATCTCATTGTTCCCAGTTACTAACTTCCCCTTCCCATTTCTTATACTCCCAATATTACTCTGGGCCGCTCATGCTTGGAGTCTACATACTAAAATAAGGCCCGCCTTATTCCCTCCCTCAAACATAGCTTGCTTCATAACATTCAGTTCATAGGCTATTTTACTGGCGCGAAGCTGTCCCAACTTCCCCCTCAACCTCTGTAATTCCTCCTAGACTTTCTCATTCCTAGCACATTGATGGCTATCCTCCAATTTCCGAATTGCCCCCAAAATTTATTTATTTATTTATTTAGCAAGCATTTGTAGCCCGCTCCTTCCAGCGATCAGAAGCGGGTAGGATTACTATTGTGAAACTGTCGAATCAAGGCAGGTACAAATTTTGTTTACATACAGATTGTCAGAACAGCACATCATACAGAGTTAACACTTCTTAGCTATGGGGGAGTTCATTTACATATATACATAAATACATATATACAGGATAAGCTTTTTGGCCACAGTGGTCAGGGGCTGCTCCATCTGTGGATTTAGTTCAGGTTGAAATGAGATTGGAAAATGTGCGTTTTGAGTTTCTTTCTGAAGTCTAGAAGGTCATTGCTAGCTCGTAGTTCTGGTGGGAGTTGGTTCCACAGTGTTGGTGCCACATATGAGAAAGCCCTGTGGCTGGTGTTAGCTTTGGCAGATCTTATATCTGTTGGAGTGTGAAGGATGTTGGAATTGTGGGTTCTTCTGTTTCGGGTAGGAGGTTGCGATCTTACTAGGTTGTTGAGGAAGGAAGGTGCTAAGTTGTGGATGAGTTTGAAGGTGGTTGTTAGTATTTTGTATTTTGTTCGAGCTGTTATGGGTAGCCAGTGTAATTGAATTAGCACTGGTGTGATGTGGTCACTTAGATTTTTCTTCATTATGACCCTGGCAGCTACATTTTGTGCCATTTGTAATATGTTTAGGTTTTTTTAGGTAAACCTTGTAGGATGGCGTTGCAGTAGTCAAAATGTGGCATGATGAGTGCTTGGGCCACTGTTCTGAAGTCTTGGGGATCAATAATATTCCGAATGGGTTGGAGCACCCTAAGCTTGTGGAAAACTGCTCTGTTGGTCTTTCGGAGGTGTTTTTCCATCTTTAGGTCACAGTCAAATGTGACTCCTAGATACTTTATTTCTTTTTTTGTTTGGTAAGTGTTGTTACATAGTGTTATTGATGTGGGTGGGTCAAAATTCGGTTCTTTGGAGATATACATTACTTCGTTTTTTTTGTGATTAATTGACATACTACTTTGTTGCAACCAGTCTTGCATCTCTCTGATACATGTCTCTAGTGGGTTGTAGTCTGGGTTTTTAGTGTCTAGTTGTGAGCATAGCATGATATCATCGGCATAGATGTGGTAATTAATTTTGTGTCGTGAGAAAATTTTGCATAGTGGCTGCATATATATGTTAAACAGAAGTGCTGAGAGAGCAGAGCCTTGGGGGATTCCCTGCGTTTGGGAGAAAGATTCTGCTTTTTCTCCGTTGAATTGAACCTGTTGTGTTCGATTTGAGATGTAGGATGAGAACCATTTTAGTGGTGTTCCTGTTATTCCTATTGATTTTATCCTATTTATGAGGGTCCCATGATTGACTGTATCAAAGGCAGCGGAGATGTCAATGAATACAAGAATGTACATTTTCTTTTTGTTTTCAAGGCCCTTTAGGAGGTTGTTAAGTAGGACTAGTAACAGGGTTTCAACTCCATGATGTTGCCTGAAGCCATATTGCTGGTCATCAAGAGGAGCATTGTCAGTCAGATGGTCTTGGAGCTGTAGAAGGACCGTTTTTTCTATGATCTTTGCCAGGAATGAGATACTTGATATGGGACGGTAGGACGCTGGGTCTTCTCCGTTGAGTGTAGTGTTTTTTAGGATCGGTCTAATGACTGATTTCTTTAATTCTGAGGGCATGATTCCTTGTTGTAGGGATAGGTTAACTATGTGTGCTATGTGAGGTGCTATGTCTTGTTTCACTGCCTTGATCCAGGATGCAGGACAGGGGTCTAGTGGGGAGGTGGAGCTTTTTAGGCTTGTGACAATGGTTGTGATTTGCTTGGTTCCTATTTTGTGGAAGTGCTCCCATAACTGGTTTTGCGTCGTGTTATTCTCACTTCTGATTTGTGGTGTTGGTGGGGGGGGGGGGTGGAGGACTAGGGGCCGTAAGTTTGGTCGCATAGTGGTTTGCCAGTGTTTGGACCTTGATGGAGTTGTTGAGGTTGGCATTTTGTTCGGTTTTGGTTAGTGATTTGACTAGTTCAAATAACTCTCGCGGGCGATTGATCGCCTTGTTTAGGATGTTGGTGTGATGTAATTTTTTTGCATTGTTCACGTCGTCTTTGTACTTTGCGAGATGGGCCATGTATTTAGTTTTGAGATCGGAGGATTTGGTTTGTCTCCATTTTCTCTCTATTTTACGGAGCTCCCTTTTTGATTTTATTAGAGTTCCTGTGTACCAGGGTTCCGAGTTGATCTTATGTGGGTTTGTTGTGTGTTTCAATGTTGGGTTAGATGTATTTTGGATGTGTGTGTTCCATCTGTTAGTTAGTTCGTCGAGGTCTGTGGAATCTAGGTTTATGTGGGATGCAATGGTGCTTATGAGGTCCCTCAGTCTCTCCCTGCAATTTACATCTTCGCGATGCCTCCCCTATCAGATGCCCCCTCACCACTGCCTTCAGGCCATCCCACACCATTCCTAAACCAACCTCCCCATTCATATTATGGTCCTTATACTCTTTAATGACCCCCGCCGTCCGCCCCACAATCTCTGGCTTCTCCAATAATGAATCATTTAATCTCCAAAATTTCAGTCCGGTGTGCTTATATCCCAAATTAAACTCCACACTCACTGGAGCATGGTCCGTCCACGTAATGGACCCCTGCTCCACCCCCTCCACCTTACTCATCCATCCACCTCCCACCCAAATCATATCTATATGACTATATGTCCCATGTGGCGCAGAGTAATAAGTATATTGCTTTCTCCCTGGATTCTGACATCTCCATACAACCACCAACCCCAAGCCTTCTTTCATTCTCAACATTTTCATTCTCTCCCCTCTTCTCCCCTCGCCCTGCCCCCCCCCATTATCGAGCCTTGGATTTACTGTCAAATTGAAATCCCCCCCCCCACAAAATGATTGGTTCCTCTCCCAGCTTCTCCAATTCCTCCCTCATATGATCAAAAAACGCCCCTTGGGATTCATTTGGTCCATACATACTTAGAATCCACACTTTCTCCTCCCCAAACTGCACCTTAACTCCCACACATCTCCCCTTCTTATCCCGATATTCACCCACCACCCTATCATCCACCATCCTAGCCCCCACCATTATTCCCACTCCCCCCCCCCTTCCGTGAATCAGCTCTCTGCCCAGCCAGTACGACCTTTGGATATTTCGTTGTTTCTAACAATTTCTCCTGACCCACCTTCAAATGTGTTTCTTGGATGCACACAAAGTCCGCTTGAATCCTACCTCCTTCCTTTTCCACCAACCTTCGTTTTCTCCAAGTACGTAGTCCTTTAGCATTGATAGTTACCAGCCTCATTTTTTGTTCCCCCACTATACCCTTTCCCTTCTCCTTTCCCTCCCCACCCCCCTCCTCCCCCCTCCCCTCTCACCTCCCGTCCCCTCCCCCACCTCCCCTTACTCCCCCTCCCCTGCCCTTCCCCCAACCCACTCCTCAGCCCACCTGAGGTCTCCTATAGAGTAGTGCCCATCGGTGTGGAGCAACCCATCCCCTCCCTCATTCCCTCCTCTCCCCCTTCTCCCTCCCCCATACCCACTGCGTTGTCCCCAGCTACCCCCCCCCCCCGCTCCTCCGCTCCTTCCCCCCCTCATCCCCTGCCTTGACTAACGAAGGTCCCATGCACTTCTTCTTCTATCCCTTGTTGCCCTTCAAACCCACATAATTCCCTCCTGCCCCCCCTCCTCCCCACACCCACCTCCCCTCCATTCTTCCCCTGTCCTTAGCCACCCTACCCAATACAACATCCTTATATTCTTAACCATACTACCAAATTCTACACCCTTATATTCTGAACCATTCAAATATTAAACATCATAGGCATAGCAAACAGTTCCCTTCCAAGTCTACACATCCCACCGCCCCCTTTCTATCGTCTCCCCCACCTCCCCCTCCCTAATACCCCATCATCCACCCGCCCTTTCCCATCAACAATCCTATTCATCATGCATCCCCATCCACCCCGTCCTCCCATCATCCCCCCATAGTCATATAACTCAGTTTTAAATCAAGTCCCCAAGAACTGGTGTAGATTGAAGTTCACCAACACATCCGGTGCTCCACTTCAGGTTAACTCTATCCAGCCCACTCTGCCACCGCTCTCCACATTGTCCCTGCTCATCAGCAGCCTCTAGCAGCCCCTGCTTCTCCGCCGGATCCTCCAGTAACTGCACTAATCGCCGCTGAGTGCTTTTCAGTCCGGCCTCCACCAAGGCCTTTTCCGCATCCTTGCAAGTCTGCACCCTCCAGCTACGCGTTCCCACTGTAAAATACAGTCCAAACGGATAAAGCCACTGATACTGCACATTCTCCTTTCTCAGCAGAGTTGTGATATGCTGCAGCTCCCTTCGTCTTTGTAGGGTCCCCGCTGCCAAATCTGCAAAAATCACAAGTTTATATCCCTGCCAAACAAACTCCCGGGCTTTCCTCATCTTTGCAACTATCCGTTCTTTGAGGGTGTAATCATGTTCACAGACCACAATGTCGCGTGGCCTATTAGGCCTGCTAGGTCCTAGCGCCCTATGCGCTCTGTCCAGGACCACCGTGCTGGCCTCCTCCTCCCCCTCCAGCAAAATTTCCTTGCAAACTGCTTTTGCCACTCTTCTGCTGTCGTTAAACTCCGATTCTTCAGGAACCCCCCGTATTCGCAAATTATTTCGTCGGGTACGATTCTCCAAATCTTCCATTTTATACATCACTTGCTCCTTCCATCTCTCCCACTCTTTCAAAGAGTTCTCCATCGCCACCTGCTTTGTTTGCACCCTGTCCATGTGCTGTTCGTGCTCCGCCGTCCGCCGGCTCAGTTCACTCACCTCTCTCAGTTCACTGCACACTTCCCCCCCCTCCGATTTAACTGCGGCCAGCTCCGATTTGAGTTCATCAAACCAAGCCTTCAGCTCTGCCCTGGACACGTTATTGACCACCATCGCACCCCCCTCCATCTCAGCTGCACGTGGCATCTGCCGCTCGACAGGTTCTCTGGTCAACGCATCTCCCACCGCCATCTTGAGCTCTCTTCCACCGGCCGGTCCTCCTCCATACGCGAATTCTTTTAAATCCGCCGCCTTCTTCCGAGTCGTCATCTCTCCTTTCTTACTGTCCACCAGTTCCACCACCTCTCCCTTCTTCGGTCCGAACTGTTTTTGTGGGGGGGGGGGGGGCCTCACTATCCACCACTTTCAGGGTTTAACTCCGGAGCTCCTTTCTTAAGCTGCCATCCTCACCAATGACATCACTTCCTCCATACTCACATTTCTTATTACAAACTGCTTGGATTATATACGAAAGAGTGGTATATTTATTTATTTATTTTAAAATTATTTTATACCGCGTTCTTCAACATCAGTGCGGTTTACAGTTAATTCTTGCAAGAGACAATGAGAAATGCATAGAGCTACATTGAACAGGAACAGGAACTTGGATCAGTAACTGGGAGAAGTATTTACACGCTCAGCTAGCACAACTGTAGCAGAGAAACTATTTACAAGTTCGATGTTAGGCCAGATTAATTGATTAGTGCTGGTTCTTCAGTTATTACATTCATCATTATTATCATTCTTGGTAATTACATTTATCAGTATCAACACATGTCGGAGTACCTAATGGGAAGGCTCTGTTGTTCGGTTGGCCTTATTCGGTTTGTGAGGTGTTGGGCACTGAGTGAGTGAGTTGGGATGTGGGATGTGGCTGGGTTGCATTTGGTTATGAAAAGTATAGAAGGAATAGGCGGTGCTTGAGGGCTTTCTGAATTGTGTGAGATCTCTTATTGATCTGATGCTTGGAGGGAGGTTATTCCAACACTTTGGGGCATAGAAAGCAATGCCCTATTCCTGTTTGCTTGTGTGCACTTAGTGGACTTGATAGGGATAATCAGAGTATTGGCGGCTACTGTCCTTCTCGACCTGTTGTTGTTGGGGGTTGGGGTGAGGAGGGCTGTGAGGGATGAGGAGGATATCCTGTTAAGGGCTTTGAAAGTGATGAGTAGTGCCTTGTATGTGAGTCTGCAGTTTAGTGGCAGCCAGTGAAGGTCCCTTAGGATGGGTGTGATGTGGGTTCTTCTGGATAGACCATAGAGCATGCGTGCGACCGCATTCATCGCGAGTTGTAGTGGGTTGAGGGTGCTCTTGGGGAGGCCATGCAGAATGACGTTCGCATAGTCAAAATGTGGTGTTACCAGTGCCTGGAAAATTGTTCTGAAGTCGTCGGGAGCTAACATGGGTCTTATATGCCTTAGAGTCCTGATTTTATTGTATATAGTCCTGGTGGTGTTTTTTATGTGTTCTTTGAATTCGAGGTGTTGATCAAGCATCACACCCAAATAGCGTATCACAGGTTTGCTAGGGAGCTCTGCGTCTCTCACCTTCAAGGTGGTGGGGGGAGAGAAGATTTTGTTCTTTGTAATGAACAGGACCTCCATTTTCTTGAAGTTGATACGGAGGTTCTGAGCTTGAAGCCAGTCAGTGATTGCATTGAAACAATCTACAAGGGCAGTAAAGTTGGGGTGCAGTACTTTGAATGGAGCAAACAGCAGGACATCATCTGCATAGATCAGGCTGGAGATGTTGAATGAGCGGATGATCTCGCAAATAGGCTGCATGTATACATTAAAGAGTAGCGCAGACAGATAAGCCTTGTGGTACTCCCTGATGTTGCTGGAATGGTTCAGATGTCGTGGATCCCATCTTTACATGTTGCCATCGGTCAACTAGATAGGATTTACACCATTCCCAGGGCGAGGCCCATGATTCCCTTCTCCTGAAGTTGTGTAAGGAGCTGGTCATGGTCGATGGAATCAAATGCGGCAGCGATGTCAAGGAAGATAAGTGCAAACCCGTTTTCGATGTTATCTATTCCTCTGCTTAAGGTGTTGGCTAGTGAGACGAGTAATGTCTCAACTCCATGGGATTCTCGGAACCCGAGCTGGCAGGGATCTAGAGGGGCTGATGAGTTGATGTGTTGTTGGATTTGTCTTTGGACAACGTTCTCAATTATTTTGGCTAGTAAAGGAATACTCGAGATCGGGCGGTATGAGTCGGCTTTTGTCGGGTCTAGTCTATTATTTTTCAGGAGTGGTCGTATGGATGTTTGTTTGAGAAAGGCTGGGAATATACCAGTTGAAAAGGAGAGTCTCATGATGCTGGCAAGAGTTGGGCTGAGCTCAATGCGCAATGATCTGATCCAGTACACTGGGCATGGGTCATTTGGTGCTGTAGTGGTGTTGATGGCAGCGATAAAGTCTTCTATATTTTTCACTGTTGGAGGTGTGAACTCGGTGAACAGTGGCTGTAGGTGGGGAATATGGTTGGGTGTGGGGCTTGGTACGATGTTTAATTTGAGGATTTTGAATTGGAGGTAGTCAGCATAGAGCTGGGGTTGGATTGGATCTGGCTGAGGAGGGGAAGGGTTCCTTGGTTAAGAATCTCGCTATGCTGAAGAGGTCCCGGGGCTTATTTAGTGAGCGGAGAAGGCGTTCGGTGTGGTACATTCGCATCGTCGGATATTGACTCACAGTGACGATTTAAGTGAACTATGTATGTTGCTTGGTCCCCTGTGGCACGAGAACGTCGGCATTTTCTTTCATGCTTCCTTAGGAGGAGCAGAGATGTCTGCATTATAATAAATATAAAGAAATACATAGAAATGGATGTTTCACATGGCATTAGAAAAAGGCATTTGGATTTGAATTATTAGAAGTCTCGATTCACCTTTTGAAATTCAAGTCCAAGCGGCATTACAGATCAGGTATTGAAGGTATTTCCTTATCCCCCAGAGGGCTGAAAATCTAAGGCCTCTATTTAGTAAGCTGTGTTAACGTGGGAATTACCATGAGCTAACAGTTATTGCGGCACCCTGTTAACTGTTAGAGCCCAATAATTAGTGTATAGCTAATGTGGAAATTGCTATTTTGGGCTGAGAATCAGCAGAAGCCGCTGATTTTGCCTTCAGAGTCAGAGGTCACTGTCAAACTAGAAAATGTCATTTAGTAATATGGACTCTAAGATCCAAAATTTCCTTTGGATATCTTTTCACTGGCTTTTTTATTTTTTAGAAATCATCTGTGGTCTAACCAGGATTATCCCTCAGGATAAAATTTAAGGTATATACTCAAATATTTTTAGAAAATTAAGGGCTAGATTTACTCAAGTGTGCCACTGGGTCAGCGCACGCTAATGCTATTGAGCAAAATGGGCCCTGCAGTAAATAGCATGCGTTAATTGGGTTAGTACGTACTAATGGCTTTCATTAAATTCAGCCCTTTGTTTAATTCTGATTTGGTTGGTTGTTTTGTGCGTATTTATATTACTGTCTGAATTTTGAATATGTTCTGATGTATTATGATCCACTCTTATCTTTTGGATTCAGAACAGACAATCAAATTCGAATAATCAATGGGCAAGAAATGCGCCCTGCAGTTAATATGGCGGTCAGTATTAGACATTAATTGCCAAGGTGACAGATAATGCATTGCCGTTAGGCATATCTCCAGGGACGGCTGCCATGCAGTGAAAGCATAGTTGCTCACCTGTAACAGGTGATCTCCGGGAACAGCAGGAATTTAGTCTTCACATATGGGTATCGTCGGTAGCGAAGGAGCCTGTGCGGGAACGCTCCCCAGCGTCCAATAGGAAGCTTTTGGGAACATTCCACAGCGCTTGTGTGCTGCCTTCCTGCCTTTCCCAACTGTCCCTCTCCAGTTGAGTTTATAGCTGAGACGGAAAGAGAGAAAGAGAGAGATCCAACTCCTAGGGGAGGTGGGCAGGTTGTGAAGACTAAATTCCTGCTGTTCCTGGAGATCACCTGTTACAGGTGAGTAACTATGCTATCTCCAGGAACAAGCAGGGATGTAGTCTTCACATATGGGGACTCCCTAGCTGCAGATGCCAGAGAGATGACCCCAGAATGTGTGCCCTTGTGAAAGGGCTTCACTTCCCCCCATGGTTCTCTGGCATCCTACCAGGGATGGTGGGTAGGAGTTGATTAAGTATGGAACAGATGTTGAAGAACAGCCTGACCAAACAAGGCATCCCAGCGGGAGTCCTTGTCTAAGCAGTAATGGGCTGTAAAGGTATGTACCGAAGCCCAAGTAGCTGCTCGACAGATGTTGTCGACAGACAGAGTAAAGATGAGCCAGTGAGGCTACCATGGCTCTCACATTGTGAGCTGTGACATGGCCTTCAAGAGGAAGGTTCTTACTCTCATAGGCAAAAGATATACACTGTGCAATCCAGCTGGACAACGTCCTTTTAGAGACTTGAAGTCCCAAATGACTAGGATCAAAAGCAACAAAGAGTTGAGAGGATTTTCTATGTTGCTGTGTCCTTTGCAAGTAAAAGGCCAAAGCTCTTTTACAGTCCAAGGTATGAAGGTTCCTTTCTGCATTTGAGGCGTGAGGCCTTGGCAAGAATACAGGAAGGTAAACCGCTTGGTTTAAATGAAAAGGCGAAACCACCTTTGGCAAAAAGTGTGGATGAGTCCTAAGGACTACCTTATCATGGTGGAACCTTGTATAAGGAGGATCAGTCACCAATGTTTGCAATTCACTGATGCGACGTGCTGATGTGATTGCAATGAGGAAGATAACTTTCCAGGAAAGGAATTTCAAAGAGGTAGTGGCTAATGGTTCAAAGGGCGGTTTCATGAGCTGCCCAAGTACCAAATTCAAGTCCCATGCCACCGGTGGTGGCTTAATGGGAGGCTTTGTTAAAAGAAGGCCTCTCATAAACCTCGCTATGAAAAGATGAGAGGAAATAGGTTGCCCATTTAGAGGCTTGAAGGAAGCTGCAATAGCACTCAAATGGACTCTCACTGAATTGGTCTTAAGCCCTGCATTTGACAAATGAAGGAGATACTCCAATAATGATTCCAGAGGTATCGCAAGAGGGTTAAGACTTCTGCGAGCACCATATGGCAAACCTCTTCCACTTAAATGCATAAGAGCGTCTTGTGGAGGGTTTCCTGGCAGCATGAAGGATATCCCTTACCTGCTGGGAAAGATTAAGACCCTGAAGTTCTAGGCCCTCAGCAACCAGGCTCTGAGATGCAGAGACTGGGGATTGGGATGCCATAGCATCCCATCCTCTTGAGAGAGAAGATCTGGAGCAGATCCTAACTCCAGAGGCAGAGCTTGAGAGAGATGTAGGAGCAGAGGGTACCACATTTGCCTTGGCCAACGTGGAGCTATGAGAATCATATGACCTCTGTCTCTCTGAAGCTTGAACAGGGTCTTGGGAATTAGGGGAATGGGTGGAAAGGCATACAGGAAGTGCTGACCCCAGTGAAGGAGGAAAGCATCCCTGGCTTGACAACCTTGAGCCGGAATTCTGGAATAGAACCAGGGAAGTTTGGCATTCAGCGGAGTTGCAAAGAGGTCTATGTCCGGAGTTACCCAAATTTGAAAAATTTAGGCCACCTGGTCTGCACGGAGAGACCATTTGTGTGGAAGCAGAACTCGACTGAGTTTGTCTGCCCAAGAGTTTTGAATGCCTGGCAGATACACTACAAAGAGATGAATCTGATGCTCTCTGGCGAGGGCCCATAGTTGCAAAGCTTCGTTGCATAGCGACAGAGAGCCTGTTCCGCCCTGCTTGTTCACATAGAACATGGCTACCTGACTGTCCGTTTGAACTAGGACTGTCTTGTAGCTGAGTTGGGTGTGAAATACTTGAAAAGCAAGGAAGATTGCTCTGAGCTCCAGGAGGTTGATATGAAGACAGGCCTCCTGTGGAGTCCAGGTACCCTGGGTAGAGAGGCCGTGCAGGTGGGCTCCCCAACCCACCTGTGAAGCATCTATTAGAGTAGCTTATGGTGGGGGTTGCTGGAAAGGAGACCCCACCAGAAGGTTTTGGGTGACTGCCACCATTGTAGGGACAAAATAAGGTGATCTGAGTTTGCTAGTTTGTCTGACAGGCAACCTGAAGCCTGAGTCCACTGAGTGGATAGGGTCCACTGGCCTGCCCTCATATGGAGGCGAGCATAAGGGAACACATGCACGGTGGATGCCATGTGGCCTAGCAACTGTAAGATTTCCCGAGCAGTGAGGTGAGGTTTTAGCACTGCTTGGGAAGCTAAGTGCACAATGCGAAGGCAGCGGGGCTGTGGAAGGTAGGCCCTTGTCTGTCTGGTATCCAGAAGAGCTCCTATAAACTCTAGGGATTGAGTGGGAGCAAGGTTGGACTTTGGGAAGTTTATGACAAGTCCCAGATACTGAAGGATGCACATTGTGTGAGACAGAGCAAACCTGGCCTCTGGCTCTGAAGGGGCTCGAATGAGCAGTCGTCTAAGTAAGGGAAGACAAATATTCCCATGGTGCGGAGAAATGCTGCCACCATAGCCATGCATTTTGTGAACACCCTTGGTGCAGAGGTCAGGCCAAAGGGAAGAATCCTGTATTGGTAGTGCTTCCCTTGAAACAGAAAGCGAAGGAACTTTCAGTGAGTTAGATGGATGAGAACATGGGTGTATGCATCCTTGAGATCTAGAGAACAAAGCCAATCCTGACTCTGAAGGTATAGCAGCAGAGTTCCTAGAGAAATCATTCTGTACTTCTCTTTGAACAGGAATTTGTTTAATTCTCTGAGGTCTAAAATGGGTCTGTCCCCTCCCGTTTTCTTTGGAATAAGGAAATAGGGGGAGTAAAACCCTGTACCCTGTTGGGGAATGGGTACCTCTTCTATTGCCCCTTGAGCAAGGAGCACAGTGACCTCTTGACCCAACCGGTCATTGAGAGAGGTCTGAGAATTGAATTGTCTTAGCATTGTAGGAGGGGGCATGCTAAGGAAATGAAGCTTGTATCCCTCTCTTACAATAGACAGAGTCCAATTTTCTGCTGTTATCTAACCCATCTGGGGGCAAAATGATATAACCTTCCTGGGATGGTGGAGGTTTCTGAGCCGTTCAGGGCCAGGAAGGCAAAGTTCTCTAGATAGGAGTCAAAGCCCCTGTGGAGGCTGAATCTGCTGAGCCGGTTGAGGCTTAGCTGCTTTTGGCTTCCTTTGCCTAGGTTGTTGTTGCTGTCCCTTTTGGACAGACTGACCTAAACGATGTCCCTGCTGGGTATAGGAGGGATAAAACTTTTTCTTCTTGCTGAAGAATGGTTTCTTAGAGGATCTTTTCCTCGCAGGATCAGCTGTAGATTTAGACAATCTATCCAAAGTGATATTGTCAGCATCTATCTCATTAGCTTTTTCCTGCCAATTCTTGCCAAAGAGATTCTCTCCTGTGCAAGGTATATTCCCAAGTTTGTCCTATACCCAGATTTCCAAGTCAGATGCCTGGAGCCAGGCAATTCTACGTGCACCTATGGCAATAGCAGAGGTTCTGCTTATGCATTCAAAGCAGTCAAAGGCTGCACGATTCACAAACTTGGAAACATCCTGAGCATGTTTAACAAGAGCAAGGTAATCTTGCCTTTTATCAGGAGGCAGGAGAGGGCTCATAAGCTCTAATTCTCCTGTGATTTCCTTAAGGAACATCCCCATGTACAAGATATAGGAACTGATCCTAGCAGAAAGCATGGAAGCCTGGAAGGTTCGACATCCAAAGGCATCAAGAGTCCTACACTCACGTCCTGGAGGATTAGATGCATGCCTTTTTGCACTCTTCATCTGTCTCATGGCTGATTCCACCACCATGGAATGGTGTGGTAATTGAGTTTTCTGAAACCCAGGACAAGGAGGAACTCGATACATGGTGTCGAGTCTACGAGAATGAGGAGATGTGGTTAGAGGTGTTTCCCACATTCTTAACATAAGATCATGCAAGATCTCATGAATAGGCAGGGTAGCTGCCTCCTTGGGAGCTTTAGGGTATTGTAGGATTTCTAATTCCTTTGCCCTAGGCTCTTTTTCAGGAGCCACTGTGATGGAAAGACCTTGGGCCACATCTCGGATAAAATCCTGAAAGGACATATCCTCTGGTGGATACATCCTATGCTGAGGAGAAGAGGAATCCTCGGGAAGAAGTACTCTGGTATCAGCAGAGTCTTCTGAGTCTTCAGACTCATCCGAGGATTCGAAGTATCTCCGATCCGGGTGATCGTGCAAGGCACGGTACCGGTACCGATCGAAGTCGGTATCGAAGTAGACCGGTACCGACTTGTCGATGCCGGATAGACACGCATGACTCGGTCCCAGTAGAATACCTACCGATGTTGATGCAGTCGGTGCCGGTACTGGTGTCGGTGCTGGTACCAGTTGAATTGTCTGAAGCGGTTTCAGGGGCATCGAGGCCGTAAGAAGAGCCGCCAGACTGCGTTCAATAGCCAAGAATCTCTGGTCTATCGACGCTGCCGATGATTGGGTGTTGGTACCGGTTAAAGCAGCCAGAACCCCAGAGCATGGCACCAGTAGTTCTGCCGAGGTTGAAGCCTCGAGAACATCCTGGAGCCCCGTTAGTGCTTTGGAAGCTGAAGTCTCCAGCCGGGGCAATTTTGCCGGTGAAATTCCTTCAAGGGCAACGCTAGAGGCATCTTGATGCTTAGAAGGAGATCTACCCTTTGAGGACCAGCTAGATTTATGTTTAGTTACCTGAGATCCATGGGAGGAAGATGACTCCCTGGAAGATGTCGATGCCACGGAGGCTGCATCGGAGGGAAAAAGGGTGCTAAGTTTAGCAGCTCGGTTTTGCCGGCCCCTTTTCGACATCATCCCAGAGGCAGCACACTCTGAAATAGAGCGGTCAGGACCTAAACATTTGAGGCACCACTCATGGGTGTCAGTGATGGAAATGGCATCGCCACATTTAAAACACTTTTTAAAACCCTTAGTGGGTTTTTCCATCCTAAGGGAAAAAGTTGGGCCTAGTGCCCAAAATGGCACGTGGCACCTGAGGAGAAAATTACTGGAAAGACTCCAGAAAGAAGGTTTTTTTTTTCTTTCTTTTTTTTTAATAAAAAAGAAAGAACCACCAGCGGTACCGGTGTAGCATCGAGGGAAGGCAGACGCGACCACAAAAAAGAAGAATAAGGGGGGATTTTTTTCTGCGGTGACAGGATGTGTGACCTGTCGGCTCCGCGGAAAACGAAGAGGGACAGTTGGGAAAGGCGGGAAGGCAGCACGCAGGCACTGTGGGATGCTCCCAAAAGCTTCCTATTGGACGCTGGGGAGCGTTCCCGCGCAGGCTCCATCGGTACCGACGATACCCATATGTGAAGACTACATTCCTGCTTGTTCCTGGAGAATATATGCTAGTGAATTCTGCGTCTCCCCCCCCCCCCCAAAGTGCTGGGAATGCCCCCAACAGTTAATGCAGAGGTTTTGCACCTTAATAAAAGGGTCCTCAAGAAGCAGCAGGAGATGAAGTGAGCTGGCCAAGGTTACAAGGAGCATCAGAGGGAGAAGTAGCATTTGAACTCAACCTCCTGATATGGAACCCACTGCTTTAACCACTAGGCTACTGTCCAGGACTGTTTTCATGATGTACATAAGGTGAAATTTTACTTACCAGATAATGTCCTTTCCTTGAAGCCTGCTATACCAGACCAGATATGTGGGTTGTGTTCCCCTACCAGTAGATTGGTGGAGACAAAGAACCAATGAAATGCCCAGGCTTCAATGACATCACTCCCATGCCTCTAGCCACCTCAGCTGTCAGTAGAAGATAGACCTGCAGACCCAAGTATATAAATTATAGTGGACCCAAAAGTACCACTGCAGAAAAAGAGAGCAAACAGTTCCAGAGGCAGGCCCAGGACTGGTCTAGCAGGACTCAAAGAAAGAACATTATCTGATTTATTTTTATTTATTTAGACAGTTTTTGTATACCGCCTTATCCTTCAATCAAAGCGGTCACAACACAATTGGGGGATACATTTAACACGTGGGGATATGAGACACATACACTAATACTTACTGGGAACATGGGCTATGGAGGGTTAAGTGGCTTGCCCAAGACCACAAGGAGCACCTGTGGGACTAGAAACCCCAGTCCTTCTGGCCCAAGATTGCTGTCCTCTAGTGGGATTTGAACCCCCGACCTTCCGGCCTGAAGTACCTTGCCCCAACCACTAGGCTACTCCTCCCTCTCAGTAGTGTTACCTTCCACATCATCCTGCTATACCAGTCCAGACAAGTGGGATGTACCAAAGCTACACCTCCGCTGGATGGAAAGACATAGCAGCTTGCAAAACCCTTGAGCCAAAGGCTGTGTCGCCTGAGCGTGGACATCCAAGCGGTAATGTTTGACAAAAGTGGAAAGTGATGCCCACGCTGCCATCCAACAAATGTCTGCAGAAGCTACCAAGCTCCCCTCCACCAAAAAGGATGCTTGCGCTTGGGTAGAATGAGCATGCAAACTCTCTGGAACCAGCTGGTTCCACAACAGATACACCACGTCACCCTTGAGCGGTCCAGCAAAGAGCACAAAATGATAATCAGACTTATGAAAGGCATTTGTAACCTCCAAGTACTGGAGAACACCACTCCGGACATCTATAAAATGAAGATCCTTATTCTTCCTCAAACTATTTCTTAGGGAAGGAGGGCAGGCAATCTTCCTGGTTCATATTAAAGGGAGAAAACACCTTAGGCAAGAAAGGCAGCACAGATCAAATGGAAACTGCCCCCTCTGAAAAAGACAGATAAGGATCTCGGCATGATAGAGCCTGCAGCTCAGACATCCACCTTGCAGAACAGATCGAGACCAAGAAGACTGTCTTGAGCGTCAAATCCATCAGAGTAGTGTGCTTCAATGGCTCAAAGGGCTACAAAAACAGAGCACTGAGCACCAAACACAGATCCCAGGAAGGGACCACAGACCGGAGTATGCAGGCACCGAACCCAATGAAGAAAGCACGAAGCATCCAGGTGTAAGGCTAGTGACTTACCAGACCTCAACCTCAACCGAACCTCAAACAAGCCAAAGATCCCACCTGAACCTTCAGGGAGCTAAAAGAAAGGCCCTTCTCCAGAACTTCCTGCAGAAAATTCAGCAGAGACAGCACTTTGGCCACCTCAGGAGCCAACAGCTGTGCACCGCACCGTTGCTCAAAGAGGCACCAGACTTGCATGATGTCAGGTTGGTAGACCTCCTCCGAGCTCTGAGCAGAGTAGAAACCACCGCCAGAGAATAGCCGTTACACACTAGGCATCTCCTTTCAAGAGCCAAGCCATAAACAAGAAAGAAGAGTCTTCTAGGACAATCGGATCCTGGTGCAAGAGGCCCCGAGATGGAAGCAAGTGAAAAGGTGGCGCATGTAGGAGTCACCATCAAGTCTCCGAACCATGCTTTCCTCAGCCACTCCAATGCCACAAGAATAATCCCTCCCGGTTGGTACTCTATATGCTGGATCACATGCCCCACCAGGGGCCACAGAGGAAATACATACAGCAGGATTGACTTGGTCAAGGCTGAGCCAGAGCATCAATGCCCTCAGACCCCATCTCCGTGCGGCAACTGAAGAAGCGGTCCACTTAGGCAATGGAGCAAGTCACAATTAGATCTATCTTGGGGTGACCCCAGCAGTGCAGAATCAACAGAGGAATGTCTCCTGACTCAACTCACACTCTCTTGGATCCAGAGAGTGCTGGCTGAGAAAGTCTGCTTCCACACTGTCCACCCCAACAAAGCGCTAAACCAACAATGCTAGGAGGTTCTTCTCCACCCAGGCAAACAGGAGAGCCATATATCCAGGGCTACCCTGGCACTCCTTGTGCTGCCTTGTAGATTGACATAAGCCACCACTATTGTTTGAAAATACCCAAACCATCTGACCTTTACCCAGGAGCCAGAAATACAGAACAACCGACCTGATGGCCCTCGCCTCAAGGTAGTTGATGACCACACCAACTCCCTGCGGTTCCAATGGCCCTGGGACCACTGTTCCCTCTAAGCTGTGCGCGTGTGCACATGCACACGCCTCGCCGAGAGAGCGCACATACTTTACAACAGAGCGCACAAATATTATGGCTCTGATTCTGATAGAAAACAGACGTCTTAAAATTTAAAAGTTATGATTGTAATTACTAGAAATTTCCCGCTTCATTTAGTAATCGTCTATTTTCATTTAATTTGATTAAAATCAATGTGGTGTACATACTGTATTCTGACGTATAGTCAAATTTTAAAGTATATAACTCCGAGCGTTATGTGGCGCACAAAAATGTAACCTTCCTTCAAAAGCCGCACACAGCTGATATTTTATGCGCACACAGCCTACAGAAAATTAGAGGGAACATTGCCTGGGACATGTGGTCTTGGTGATGGGTTCCCCAGCCCGAAAGACTGGCTTCCATCGTCATAATGATGCATGAGTAATCGCCCAGAGGCACACCCTTCCTCAGATGACTGGGCTGCCACCATCATCGCAGGCTGGTCTTCATCATCATTGGAGGTGGGATCCTGAACTCAAACTCCTGATAACTCGGGGACCACAGAGTCAAGGACTGAGTAGCCACATGTGTGCACACATCTACGACACCATCTCGATCACCGCCGCCATCAATCTGAGGAGCTGAAGATAATCCTGAACTCTGAGTCTGCTGTAAACAGAACAATGTCAGGCAATCCAGACTCTGTCCACTCAAGTATCGAAACACACCCCAAGGAAGTCCAGGGACTGGGAGGGCCACAACTGGCTCTTTTCCGATTGATCATCCAGCCGAGGCTTTCCAAAAAGACCACCACTCAGGTCGCTACCAGAGATGCCTCTGAAAGAGAACAGGCTCAGATAAGCTAGACGTCCAAACTGAGGTGCACATCCCTTGGTGCCGTAGCATCACAGTCACCACCACCATGATCTTGGAAATATCCTTGGGGCAGTGGAGAGTCTGAAAGGGAGGGCAGCGAACAGAAAGTGAGAGCCAAGCATGGCCAAACAGATACTTTAGCTGATCCTCCCAGATTGGGATATGAAAATACACTTTGGTCAAATCCAGAGATGCCAGGAACTCCCCCGTGGGGCACTGCTTAAATCACAAATTGCAAAGTTTCCATCCAGAAGCGCAGCACACTCAAGTGCTCATTGACATCCTTGAGGTCCAGAATTGGCCGGAAGGATCCATCCTTTTTTCAGAACTAAAAAATAGATGGAGTATCTTGCCCTGGCCACGAATGTCTGGAGGAATGAGCACCACTGCCTTCAGGAGTGCAATATGTCAAAGATGATCCGCATAGCGCCCCTTTTGTTCTCAGACCCACAGAGGGAGATGATGGAAGCATCCTGGATTGGCTCTTTGCATTCTAGGACATAGCCATACTGAATGGTGTTATAACACCCAGCGATCCTTGGTGATCCATGTCCATTCCTGAAAGAGGCAAAGCCTGTCCCTAACTAAAGGAACCAGGGAATGGGCCTCACAAACCTTCACTGTGCAGCCCAGGAGGGTCTTCCTCTGGAGCAGAGTCCCTGGGGCACATGCTCCACAAAAGGATTGAGAACCATCCAGAAATACAGAAGCAGAAGAAGAGTTTTCCAGGCCAGTAGTATTGGGATTCCTGAGAATCCCAAGAGTCTGACCAGCGTGCTCGCAAAGAGCGAATGGAGGCTGATGGAAGGGGGCTCCTGACCGCTTCACAGGACCCCTAGACCTCTCCTCCAGAAGGCAGTAAGATTTAGTCTTGCCCAGGTCCTTCAGCAGCTTCTCCAAATCGACCCCAAAGAGAAAATTCCCTTTAAAGGCCAGTTGGGTCAACCAGGCTTTGGAAGATGTGTCCGCTGCCTAGTGTTGGGGCCAAATCCAATGCCATGTCACAGTCGACAGGGCACTATCCCTGGTTGCTTGTCATACCAGGTTGTACATGGCATCAGAAAGGAAGACCGTAGCAGACTCCAAAAGAGGTCGTATCTTCTGGCAGAAGAGACTGAATTCACTGGAGGAGAGCTCGAGATATCAGGCCTGCACATACCACCAAACTGAAGCATAGCAGGCACCACAGTGAACTGGTTCTTCAACAACAAATCCATCTTATGGCCCAGAGAATCACTTAAGGCCAATCCACCTTCCACAGGGATGGTGATCAGTCTGATAACCTCTGTGACCTGTGCATTCACCTTGGGACTATCAAACCATCCAACACACTCCTTCTCTGGGAAAGCATACATTTTCTTATACACCCTCAGTCGGGGAGTTGGGGGAATCTCACTCTGAATGGATCATGTCCTTGATCACCTCCAGGAACAGGAAGACAATACTGGATTTTTGCATCCCTTGCAGGAGTGGATGCAACTTTGGCTCCTGATTTGTGCCTAGAGCATCTTCCAAACTCAAGGTGGATGAGACCTGACAATCAACGCTGCCAGTTCCTACTTAAGAAACAGAAAGATAATACGGGCCTCTTCACAATCCTCCAACTGCAAGAGTACTTCTTTGTCCACATTAGAGCCCAGAACAGAGGCATCTGAATTCAAGTCACAGTCCAAATTTTGGACAGATCCCAGCTGATGCCCATCTGCAGGGGGATTCCTTCACCGAGGACGCTTAGCCTAGGCAATTAAACATGACTTCCACTCTCAGCCTGCCACTCACGATACTGCATTCGGGAGGATCCAGAGGCCGCAGTGTCTGAATTTCTATACCAGAATGACCAAACCTGTTATAAAAAGGAAAAGAATTCTGGTGAGGACATTCCAGATTCCAGAAGTTCTCCTCACAGAAATGACCCTCCCCCCACAGCAGGGGATATAGCTGCTGCCAATCACATACAGGATGGGGCACAGCCCACAACATGATTGCCGGAAGCTCCGACCGGCTGGCCATCTTTACTCACAACACCATCTGCTGCCACCTGCCCTGAGGGAGACACGGCCAGACTAACCTTATCCTCTGGCTGAGAGAGGGGGGAGCAAGCCCTGCAGGGATGACTCAGAAGCTGCCATGCCAGAGCAGAAGCTAGAGATGAGGAACCTCGCGTGCCACAGTTCAAAAGCTTCATGGAAGATGACAGAGTTAAAGCAAGTATCACAACAGCGTGCGCTAAAGCCACAGCAGCCCAGCAGGTGTGTGTTTAACAGCATTTACACATCAACGTGCATTACGGGCGCTTGGGTAGGAACGCGCATTGGAGCCGCTTGGACAGAACACGCACAAAGACCATAAGATTGCCAGGCACACAATAATAAAATGTTAACACGTGCAGAAAAAAGGGGGGAAACCTCCATACCAGAGCAATGGTCGCCAGCAGTCCACCCCAAATTTCACCCCAGACTGACAGAATCATGAGCCCCCAACAAGGACAATGACAATGTCAAGACTTAATACTCACCCCCTGAGAGCCCAGGCAGAAATCTGTGACGAGTTCAGCTCTACTTACCTAAAACTGTTTCCCTGGCTTGCATGTGTGGCAGCTAGCAGGCAGATTCCTCCGGGAAACTTCTGCAATCTTTGGGAGAGAGCTTGGGGGGGGGGGGGACAGAGTGGGGGGGGGGCGTTGAGGTTGTGTGAGGCTGCTGAATGCTTCCAATTCTTTCAGATTCTTCCAATTTTCTAGCATTTCAGTAGGCTCTTATGATAAGACCATGGAGCTGAACCAATTTGCCCTCCTCCTATGACTACCAAAAAGACTGCAATCTAATGAATCCTCCCACATTGTACTCAACAGAGTGTCACCCTCAAGGTGGTCATTCACGAGCATTTAAATCAACATTTTCCTCTCAATTATTTAGATTTTCTTTAGAGTGGAGAAAATCCATCCACCATCTGCTGGAACAAAGAAATACTGAAGAGACCTCATAAGAACATAAAATATGCCATACTGGGTCAGACCAAAGTCCATCAAGCCCAGTATCCTGTTTCCAACAGTGGCCAATCTAGGTCATACGTACCTAGCAGTACCCCAAAAGACACAGGTTCCACAATGCTTGTATTGGGTCAAGCATTGATATCCTGGGTCCCTTTTTAATAATGGTTTATGGACCTTTCCTCCAGGAACTTGTCCAAACCTTTTTTAAACCCAGCTACACCAAAGCATAGTTACTCACCTGTAACAGGTGATTTCCGGGAACAGCAGGAATTTAGTCCTCACATATGGGTATCGTCGGTACTGACAGAGCCTACACGGGAACGCTCCCCAGCGTCCAATTAGGAAGCTTTTGGGAGCATCCCACAGCACCTGCGTGCTGCCTTCCCGCCTTTCCCAACTGCCTCTCTCCAGTTGAGTTTTAAAGCTGAGACAAAGAGAGAGAGAGGGAAAGGAAAAGAGATAGAGAGATACAATTCCTAGGGGAGGTGGGTGGGTTATGAGGACTAAATTCCTGCTGTTCCCAGAGATCACCTGTTACAGGTGAGTAACTATGCTATCTCCAGGAACAAGCAGGAATGTAGTCATCACATATGGGGACTCCCTAGCTTTAGGTGTCAGGGAGAGACCCCAGAAGTTGTGTGCCCCTGAGAAGGGCTCCACTTCCCCCCCATGGATCTCTGGCATCCTACCAGGGATGGTGGGTAGGAGTTGATAAGGTATGGAACAGGTGTTGGAGAACAGCCTGACCAAACAAGGCATCCCGGCGGGAGTCCTTGTCCAAGCAGTAATGGGCTGTGAAGGCATGAACCGAGGCCCAGGTGGCTGCTCGACAGATGTCGTCGATAGACAGAGTGTAGATGAACCATTGAAGCTGCCATGGCTCTCACATTGTGAGCTGTGACATGGCCCTCCAGAGGAAGATTCTTACTCTGATAAGCAAAGGATATACACTGAGTAATCCAGTTGGATAGTGTTCTCTTGGAGACTGGAAGTCCCAAATGAGAAGGATCAAAAGCAACAAAGAGTTGAGAGGACTTTCCATGTTGCTGTGTTCTTTGTAAGTAAAAGGCCAAAGCTCTTTTACAGTCCAAGGTATGAAGATTCCTCTCTGCATTTGATGCATGAGGCCTTGGAAAAAACACAGGTAGGTAGACCACTTGGTTTAGATGAAAAGGCGAGACCACCTTTGGCATAAAGTGTGGATGAGTCCTAAGGACTACCTTGTCATGATGGAATCTTGTATAAGGTGGATCAGCTACTAGCGCTTGCAACTCACTAATGCGACGTGCTGATGTGATTGCAATGAGAAAGATAACCTTCCAAGAAAGGAATTTCAAGGAGTTAGTAGCTATGGGTTCAAAAGGTGGCTTCATGAGCTGCCCAAGAACCAGGTTTAAGTCCCATGCCCCCGGTGGTGGCCTAATGGGAGGCTTAGTTAGAAGAAGGCCTCTCATAAATCTTGCTATAAGAGGATGAGAGGAAATAGGCTGACCATTTAGAGGCTTAAAGGAAGCTGCAATAGCACTCAAATGGACTCTTACTGAGTTAGTCTGAAGACCTGCATTGGACAAATGAAGGAGATACTCCAGCAATGATTCCAGAGGTATCGCAAGGGGGTTAAGACCCTTCTGCGAACACCATATGGTAAACCTTTTCCACTTGAAAGCATAAGAGCATCTCGTGGAAGGTTTCCTGGAAACAAAAATAATATCTTTTACTTGCTGAGGGAGATTAAGATCATGGAGATCTAGGCCTTCAGCAACCAAGCCCTGAGATGCAAAGACTGGGGATTGGGATGCCATAACATTCCGTCCTCCTGGGATAGGAGATCTGGAGCAGACCCTAACTCCAGGGAAGGAGCTTGAGAGAAATGTAGAAGCAGAGGTTACCACATTTGCCTTGGCCAATGTGGAGCTATGAGAATCATATGGCTTCTGTCTCTCTAAAGCTTGAACAGGGTTTTGGGAATTAGGGGAATGGGTGGAAAGGCATACAGGAAGTCTTGACCCCAGTAAAGGAGGAAAGCATCCCTGGCCTGAGCCCCCTGAGCCGGAATTCTGGAAAAGAACCGGGGAAATTTGGCATTCCACGGAGTTGCAAAGAGGTCTATGTCCGGGGTTCCCCAAATTTGAAAAATCTTGTCCACCTGGTCTGCATGCAGAGACCACTCGTGTGGAGCAGAACTCGACTGAGTCTGCCCAAGAGTTTTTTATGCCTGGAAGATACACTGCCAGGAGATGAATCTGATGCTCTCTGGTGAGGGCCCATAGTCGCAAAGCTTCGTTGCAAAGTGACAGAGAGCTTGTTCCCCCCTGCTTGTTCACATAGAACATGACTACTTGATTGTCCGTATGAACAAGGACTGTCTTGTAGCTGAGCAGGGTGTGGAACACTCGAAGAGCAAGGAAGACTGCTCTGAGCTCCAAGAGATTGATATGTAGATGAGTCTCCTGTGGAGACCAGGTGCCTGGGGTGGAGAGGTCTTGCAGATGAGCTCCCCAACCCATTGGAGAAGCATCTGTTGTGAGAGTTGCTTGGGGTAAGGGTTGTTGAAAAGGGGACCCCAGCAACAGGTTTTGAGTGGACTTCCACCATTGGAGGGACAAAATAAGGCGACTTGTGTTTGCTATTTTGCCTGACAGGCAACCTGATGCCTGGGTCCATTGAGTGGATAAAGTCCACTGAGCTGCCCTCATATGAAGGCGAGCATAGGGAACCACATGCACAGTAGATGCCATGTGGCCTAGTATTTGTAGCATTTCTCGGGCAGTGAGATGAGGCTTTAGCACTGCTTGAGAAGCTAACTGCACAATGCGAAGGCAACGGGCCTGGGGGAGATAGGCCCTTTCCTTTCTGGTATCCAGCAAAGCTCCTATGAACTCTAAAGACTGAGTGGGAGTTAGACTGGATTTTGGGATGTTTATTACCAGACCCAAATACTGAAGGATACGCATTGTGCAGGATAGAGAAGCCCTGGCCTCTGACTCTGTTGGGGCTCGAATGAGCCAGTTGTCTAAGTAGGGGAAGACGTATATCCCTAGAGTGCGGAGAAATGCTGCTACTACAGCCATGCATTTCGTGAACACCCTTGGAGCTGAGGCCAGGCCAAAAGGAAGCACCCTGTATTGTTAGTGCTTTCCTTGAAAAAGGAACCGAAGGAACCTTCTGTGAGTTGGATGGGAACATGGGTGTACGCATCCTTGAGATCTAGAGAACAAAGCCAATCCTGACTCTGAAGGTATGGCAGCAGAGCTCTGAGAGAAATCATCTTGAATTTCTCTTTGACAAGGAATTTGTTCAATTCTCTGAGGTCCAAGATAGGTCTGTATCCCCCTGTTTTCTTTGGGATAAGTAAATAGGGGGAGTAAAACCCTGTACCCTGCTGATGGATGGGTACTTCTTCTATTGCCCCTTGGGCAAGAAGCATAGCGAGCTCCTGACCTAACAGGTTGATGAGAGAGGTCGGAGAATTGAACTGCCTTATTATTGTGGGAGGGGGCATGCTCGAAAAATGAAGCTTGTACCCCTCCTTTATGATGGAGTGTCCAATGCTCTGCTGTTATTTGCCCCCATCTGGGGGCAAAGCGACATAACCTTCCTGGAATGGTGGAAGGCTCTGGTCCCACGAGAGCCAGGAAGGCTAAGTTCTCCAGCTGAAAGTCAAAGGCCTTGTGGAGGCTGAGACTGATAGGACGGCTGAGGCTTAGCAGTCTTTGCTTTCTTCTATTTGGGTGGCTGTTGACCTTTCCTGATAGGCTGACCTGCAGAACGTCCCTGCTGAGCATAAGCAGGATAATATCTTTTCTTCTTAGAAAAAAATGGTTTTTTGAAAGATTTCTTTCTAGCAGGATCAGCTGTGGACTTGCATAATCTCTGCAAGGTGGAGTTGTCAGCATCCAACTCATTGGCTTTTTCCTGCCAATCTCTACCAAACAGGTTCTCACCAGTACAAGGGATATTTCCCAATTTGTCTTGTACCCAGAGCTCCAGATCAGATGCCTGGAGCCAAGCAATTCTACGTGCACCTATGGCAATGGCAGAGGTTCTGCTTATGCACTCAAAGCAGTCAAAAGCTGCACGGTTGACAAATTTAGAAACATCTTGGGCATGTTTGACCAATGTGAGAAAATCCTGTCTTCTATCCTCAGGAAGAATAGGACTCAAAGCCTCTAAATCACCTGTGACCTCCTTCAGGAACATTCCCATGTATAGACTATAGAAACTGATACTGGCAGAAAGCATGGAAGCTTGGAAGACACGACGTCCAAAAGCATCCAGAGTTCTGCACTCACATCCTGGAGGATTAGAGGCATGCCTCTTTGCACTCTTGATCCTTCTCATAGCTGATTCCACTACAATAGAGTGTTGAGGAAGCTGAGCTTTTTGGAAACCAGGACAAGGAGGGACTCGATACAGAGTATCCAGTCTACGAGAATGAGGAGAGGTGGTAAGAGGTGTCTCCCACATTCTTAACATGAGATCATACAAAATCTCATGAATGGGCAAGGTAGCTGCCTCTTTAGGAGTTTTGGGATATTGTAAAAATTTCCAACTCCTTTGCTCTGGGTTCCGTTTCAGGGGCAACAGTAATGGACAGACCCCGAGCCACCTCCCTGATAAAATCCTGAAAGGAAATATCCTCTGGAGGAGACATCCTATGCTTAGGGGAGGAGGGCTCCTCTGGGAGAAGCATTCCTGCATCGACAGAACTGTCAGAATCCTCAGATTCTTCTAAGGACTCGAAGTACCCTCTGTCCGGATGCTCTTGAAGAGCCCGATACCTGTACCAACCGAAGTCGGTACCAGGAGTAATCGGTACTGGGGTATCGGTACTGGAAGGCATCGGATGACTGGGTACCGGCAATGCAGACACCAATGTCGATGTCGATGCTGCCGGTACTGGTTGGATTGTCTGTCGCGGTTCCGAGGGCGTCGATGCTGCAAGGAGAGCCGCCAGATTGCACTCAATAGCCAGGACTCTCTGGTCTATCGACACTGCTGATACCTGGATGTTGGTACTGGATAAGATCGCCGGTACCCCAGAGCATGGCACCAGTAGTTCTGCCGAGGTCGAAGCCTCGAGAACATCCTGGAGCCCCGATAATGCTTTGGAAGCCGAAGCCTCCCGCCGGGGCAATTTAGCCGGTGCAGAATCCTCAAGGGCAACGCCAGAGGTATCTCGATGCTTAGGAGGAGATCTACCCTTTGAGGACCGGGCTAGACTTATGTTTAGTTACCTGAGATCCACGGGAGGAAGACAAAGCCCTGGAAGACGTCGATGCCACCGAAGCTGCATCAGAGGGAAACAGGGTACTGAGCTTGGCAGCTCGGTTCTGTCGACCTCTCTTGGACATCATGGCACAGGCCATACATTCCGAGATGGAATGGTCAGGACCTAAACATTTCAGACACCACTCATGTGTGTCGGTGACGGAGATGGTACCGCCACACTTGGTGCACTTTTTAAAACCCGAGGAGGGTTTCTCCATTATGGAAAAAATCCTGGGCCTAAGACCCAAAATGGCGCATGCACCTGAAAAGAAAAAGTACTACGAATTTTTTTTTTTTAAAAGAAAAGAATGAAAGAAAGAAAAATCGGCGGGACCGGTAAAGCGTCGAGGAAGGCAGACGCGACCACAAAAAAGAAGAAAAATTTTCTGCGGTGACAGGAACACGACCTGCTGGCTCCGCGGAAAACGAAGAACTGGAGAGAGGCAGTTGGGAAAGGCGGGAAGGCAGCACGCAAGCGCTGTGGGATGCTCCCAAAAGCTTCCTAATTGGACGCTGGGTTCTACATCATTGTTTTCAACTCATAAGGAATCATCTAAGAGGAAAGGAGAAGAAAAAGATAAGCATTTTTTAAATATGGATTCCCTTTGGAAGAGGGGAGGGCGAGATTTAACACGTACTCTGTATCTGAAAAGAGAAATTCACTGGGAAAAAGAATATCAGCCGGAGAAGCCCTTTGGACAACCCCATCAGGGCAGGGGTCGTGGCCGGGGACGGGGCAGGGGGAGAGGCCGAATGGGATCCGACAGATCGCTAGAGAGGAGGTGATCAATCCTAATAAGGAGAGTAGTGTGATCAATATTTCTAACTATAAACTTACATCTGATGAGATTTCACTCCTTAATAAAGGTCTGGCTTTTGTACCAGTTAAAAAATATGACCCATTTGAAACAAGGATAGATCTGTATAAGTTCTTTCGTAAGATTCGTATTCGACATTTTTTCAATAATCATTAAGTCAGGTGCAATGATCTGTCGATTGTGAAAAAGAAGTCAAATTGGATCCCTCCACATAATACGGATCCCCTAATTGAAGTTTTTGAAAAAATGGTATTAAAAGAAGTTAAAGTAAGAATGAATCATCAAGTTCCGTATCATAATCTGACTCTAGGGGAGAAGAATGCTATAAAGACACTTCAGAGGAACAATAACATTATTATAAAGCTGGCAGATAAAGGGGGCGCCACGGTAGTTTTAGACAAATATTTGTACATTGCTGAGATAGACAGACAATTGAAGGATACTACGTTTTATCGTAGGTTGGATGGTGATCCTACTTCAGTTTTAAAGGGTTCTATTGATAACTTGGTCCTTATAGCATTTGAACTTGGACACATCACTGAAAAAAAAATAAACGTTCTCATAGTGGCTTCTATAATTCCTACTATTTATGTCAATCCAAAAATTCATAAATCTTTTGATAATCCACCCGAGCCGACCAATAGTGTCTGCTATAGGGTCCCTTTTTGAATCTATATCACAATTTTTGGATATTTTGCTGTATCCATTTATTGAAAATATGTGGTCATACGTCCGAGATTCATCACAGGTAATCAATATTTTGGCAAATACATTGAATTGCGAATCGGTCCTCTTGGTTACGCTGGATATAGAGTCATTATATACGAACATTCCACAAAAGGAAGCATTGACAATTATAGAGCGTCATTTGTATAATAGAAACAGTTATAGACATAGTCCCACTGCTTTCCTTATGAATTTGGCCCAATTGGCCCCGTGTGAAAATTATTTTTGCTTCCGGGATATCTTTTACCAACAGGTAAAAGGAGTAGCGATGGGGTCATCTATTGGACCGGATATTGCGAATTTATATGTTTTCGATTTTGAAGAGAAGTATATAAAAAATAATCCATTTACAGCACATATAAAAATCTGGTTAAGATATATTGATATATTTATTTTGTGGGCTGGAACGGTGGAGCGATTGAATTAAATGTACGGATTAATACATGTGATGTAAATCTACGGTTTCAGATGACGTATGATTTTCATAAGATATCATATTTGGATTTACCTATTAAGAAAACTGGTGAAGGATTTAGCACCACATTATACAGAAAAACAACAGACAGAAATCATTTATTACATTACAACAGTTTTCATAATATGGCGCTTAAGAATAATTTACCCTTTGGTCAATTTTTTAGAGCAAAAAGAATATGTACTTCGAATTGAGATTTTGAACAGCAAGCTATGATAAGGAATCGTCTAGAGGCGAGACAATACTCAGCAGATCAAATAAATAAAGCATATAAGAAGACTTGTCAATCTCCCCGAGAGCAGTTGTTACAACCTAAAATGAAAGAAGATAGGGGGGATATAGTTTGTCCCCTCCTTTATTCATATCACTCGCACACTATCAAAATTTTTTTAAAGAAATATTGGTATCTGATTCAGACACTCCCTGGTTTTGCATTAATAAATTTAACTATAACACATAAACGTAACGTCAACTTACGTAATATGCTCGTCCCTTCTGCGTATACTGAACGCAAGTTTCTTTCGAAATATAAGGGCCATTATCAATGTGGCAGATGTTCGGTGTGTGTACATGCCCTTCCTGTCAGGAACCAATATATACATTCTAACAGCAAGAGAGTTTTTTATCTGGATGATTTTACGAATTGCCTTACGAGTCATGTAGTGTATGTAATACCCACATATACTTTATTGCAAGGACACTATGTCTACACGCCCCATTCGACAAAGGATTATAGAGCATAGGAGCTGTATCAATAGGAAATTGATAGATAAACCTTTAGTTAATCATTGGATAGAACAAAATCATAAAATATCCGATTTAAAATTCTTTGTTATTAAAAAGGTTAAGTTAAATTGGGGGGGGGGGGGGTGATTTGGAGAAGACTATAGCACGCTTAGAACAGCGATACATCTTTTATTTGGATAGTCTGCATCCTAATGGTCTCAATATGGATGAGGATTTTTCTGTTTTCCTTTAGGTGAAAAATTTTTTTTAGTAATAAGAATAAATTCAGTTTTATAGACAATTCAAATATATGAGGGTAGACAATTTCATATATGCATGGATGTCCTTGTTATAATGGAATCATATAATTTATATTTCATCTATGCATGATTGGTGGAGTTGACATTCGAATTCCCCTGTAGAGCAAATTTTTTGATGGGATAGTTGTTGGTGTTCTAAAAGTGTGGATTTTTGGAATTGCCAGCATATAGATTTATAGTTTTCTAAGGTTATACTTTTAATGGTTTATTTCCCTGGATATACTTTGTTATATTTAGTAATTAATAAGAACGTAAGAACATAAGATATGCCATACTAGGTCAGACCAAGGTCCATCAAGCCCAGTATCCTGTTTCCAACAGTGGCCAATCTAGGTCATACGTACCTAGCAGTTTCCCCAAAAGACACAGGTTCTGCAATGCTTGTACTAGGTCAAGCATTGATATCCTGGGTCCCTTCTTAATAACGGTTTATGGACCTTTCCTCCAGGAACTTGTCCAAACCTTTTTTAAACCCAGCTACACTAACAGCCTTTACTACATCCTCCGGTAACAAATTCCAGAGTTTGATTACACGTTGAGTGAAAAAATATTTTCTTTTATTAGTCTTAAATAGTTTACCCTGTAGCTTCATTGCATGTCCCCTAGTCTTCCTATATTCTGATAACGTAAACAATCGAACTACGTTTACCCGTTCCACTCCATTCATTAATTTATAGGCTTCTATCATATCTCCCCTCAGCCGTCTCTTTTCCAGGTTAAAGAGCCCTAACCTTTTTAGTCTTTCTTCATAGGAGTATCCTTCCATCCCCTTTACCATTTTGGTGGCTTTTCTCTGAACCTTTTCTAATAAAGCACAGTTACTTACCTGTAACAGGTGATCTCTGGGAACAGCAGGAATTAGTCTTCACATATGGGTACGTCGGTACCGACGGAGCCTGCACGGGAATGCTCCCCAGCATCCAATCAGAAAGCTTTTGGGAGCATCCCTCGCGCCTGCGCGGTTACTTCCCGCCTTTCCCACTGCCTCTCCTCAGTTGAGTTTCATAGCTGAGACAGAAGGAGAGAAAGAGGAAAGGAGATAGATAGATACAACTCCTAGGGGAGGTGGGTGGGTTGTGAAGACTAATTCCTGCTGTTCCCAGAGATCACCTGTTACAGGTAAGTAACTGTGCTATCTCCAGGAACAAGCAGGAATGAGTCTTCACATATGGGGACTCCCTAGCTGTGGGTGCCAGGGGAGATTCCCTAAAATGTGTATCCCTGGACAGGACGGCATTTTCCAAACCTGGATCCCCTGCATCCCCTGAGGGATGGGGGGTAGGAGTTGAATAGAGAAGAGCTGCAAGGAACAGCAAATCTAAAGACTACAGAAGAGATGAGTCTTTAGAATGTATGTCAAGTATCATTAAAATATTTAATAAACTAGTACAACATAGAACTTACCTACTGGATTGTAGGAAGTAGAACTGTGATGGAGTGTACTGTAGATGCAGTAGCGGAATCTTCAAGGTAACTTCACAGCAGTGAGGATGAAGTTCCAAATCTGGAATGGGCAGGTGACCCAGGTGTCAACTGGGGCAGGAGAAGAACGGCAGGTCTTCAATGGAAAGCTTTATGGGAAAAAGCTGAGAACTCTTTTAGGTACAGAGTTATTATCATTGAGGACTAAAAGAAGACTGACCGATCTGGAGAATTAGCCCAGTCCGGAAGGGAAGAGAGGGTATGGAAAAAACCCCTATTCCCCAAGGAGAACAGAAGTGTACTCATAAAGATGTACACTGTCTTTCCTAGCTGGTAAGAGATAGGAAGACATTGAAGTTTGATACTTCATAGATAGGGAGATCTATAACAAAAATATAAGCTGTTGACGTCACAGCAGTAATTGTGTGTATAACCGCTCCCAGTTACTGAGCCATATGAGAATAGGCAAGTTGACTGTCTGGACCCTTTAAGAAGGTAAAAGCTTTATAGCACAGACAGTTAGGGAGATAGCAGGTAATACTTAGCGTCCTATGGATATCTCCCAATAGGCACATATATACATATATATATATGGAGGGACATACATATCTATATATGTGTGCATATATGTGTGATATATATAGATACATATATAGATACATATACATATATACATACATAGACAGATAGATATAGATATAGATAGATATAGATGGGCATGATTTATGCCCACACAGACTACAGAAATATGTATGCATAGGACATATACATACATGAATATAAGTCTGAGGATACATGCCTGCAACTGAGCCCTACCAAAACATTCACATGGGGAATGTGATGGGAAAAGATTCATCTAATAATAAGGGGGTGAAAACCACCTGAAGATATATAGAGAATCTATTTCCGTGGTGCAGGAATGTATTTCAGTGGATAACTAGCATGGTTGCGTGAAAAACAGAGGATAATAGCAGCCTGGTAAGAGCACGTCAGGAGTACTTGGGGACTCTGACATGTCCAAAGGACAAGAGAACGCATAGACTAAGACACCTGGATGACCCAGCTAAGGGACTCAGGGGTATCATGTACAGTAAAAGAGTATGCGTTGTCCAAGTGGAGTAGAAAAGATAATGCCAAGCTGTAAGGAAAAAAGGGGTAGATTCCTGCCAGATTGGGAACTCCTTGGACATTCACGCAGAAAAAGCTTGTCTTCTGTATCACAATAGGAGACAAGAGAGTAGAAAGAACCTACATAGCCATGGAATGACTATATAAGCTTTTTCTATTATATGGAGAAACCCTCAGAGACAAAGTTCAATGCTCTACAGCAAGGGCCCATAGTAGAAAGCTTCTCTGAAGATTGCAGAGCGCATTGTGCAGGAGAATTATGAGATAACTGACAGCAGTCAGATGTGTTGCCACATCCTAGGTAAGGATATGGCTAGAAGAAGATAACCTGCAGTGAGTAGTATTATGCAAGATAGATGAAAGTAGCTTGCAAGAAACATTAAAGTAAGCACTGGAACTTCTGCATGTACAGCAACTGAACAAAAGAGCAGAGGGGATCCCCCTGTATAAAAACAGGGAGAAAAAACAGTCAGAGGGAGCGGAGATATTCCCGTCCCTGTCTGATGAGTTGTTCAGAGCATGCATTGAAGGATAGCAAAAAGTCTACACTGGAAAGAAAGAGAAGTGTTTCAGTATGGTACCAACTCGAGCAGGGGAAACCCTGGAAGAGAGGGGCTTGGAAGGTGACGTACCATAAGGTAAGTCAGCTGAAGGAAAAAATGTCCATGTGGGGACAGAAACTATCATGGGATAATTGTAATCTCCGTTTATGATAAAAAGAAAGGGAGAATTCTGTAACCCATGGACAAAAATATCCTAACAGCTTAGCATACTGAAAAGAAAAAACAGTGTAGCGTTTGAAGAATAACTTCTGGTAAGAAGAAGTTAACTGTAGAATTGCAACATACAGGAACCTATGGTTGCTGGCTATGATTAGCCTGGTTAGAGTCTGGAGACTTCAGACTAGGATGAGATGTCCCTTGCTTGGGTACATCTGGAGGATGGGCAGAAGAAGGGTGAAACTTTCTTTTCTTAGGGAAAGAAGGTTTGGTAGGACATTTCCTACGTCCTGGGGAAAAAGAAGGCTTAGGACGGTTTCCAGAACTAGGAAAGTCAGTGGAGCAATGAGCAACCTGACATAAAGCCTCTCTATTGAAGAGATTTTCTCCAGTACAAGGAGAATTACCCAGTGTATGTTGTGCCCACCTGCTCAAGTCTGAAGCCTGCAGCCAGGCTGTACGACGTGCTCCGATGGCAATAGCAGAGGATCTGCTAACAGACTCAAAAGAGTCTAGAGAAGCACGAGAAAGGAACCAAGAGATATTCCTGCTATGATTAAGAAGCAGGGAATAGTCAGAGGCCTTAGGTTCTGACAAAAAAGGAGACAAAAGAGATAATTTCTCTATGACCTCCTGAAGTGTCAGACTCATATAAAAAATATATGAAATAATTCTTGAAGCCAGCATAGAGGTTTGGAAGGTTTGACGTCCAAAGGCATCAAGTGCTTTAGATGCACGACCTGGCGGATAAGAAGAATGCTTCTTCTTGCTTCTTACCTTCCTCATTGCTGATTCCACTACAATGGAATGATGTGGAAGTTGGTTTTTCTGAAACCCTGGAGAGGGAGGTACCTGATACAGAACGTTAATGGCTGTAGAAGGCAAAGGAACCTTTAAGGGTGATTCCCATATCCTCAGAAGAAGATCCTGTAAAGAATGATGTAAAGGAAGCATTATATTTTCCTTTTCTGCAGGATCTTGGTCAAGAGAAAAACCAGGAATAGGAATGGCAAGAAAGGTTGCCATGTCAAGGAGAAACTTCTGAAAAGAAGGATTTCCAATAGGAACTAATCCTGGGCAAGCTGAGGTTGAAGGAGCAGCTTGAGCACCAGAAGATATACTGGACTGGTGCAGAACAAGAATCCTGCTCGATGGACAGTAATCCTGACAGTTCTGATTTGAGGCAGTTAGTACTGCATCGTCAGTGCCTGGTATCGATTCCAAACCAGGCATAGAAAGGATCGATGGCACCGATGGAACTGCAGGAATCGACCCCGACACCGGTATCGGAGACGATAATGTCATCGAAGCAGTAATCGGGGGCTGCTGAAACGGTACCGAGGTAAGCAGAGAGCCCTGGTGAATATCCTCGGTACTGCGTAGCCGGAAATGATATGGATCGGTTCCGAAACGCGTCGGTACCAAGTCATCTAGACGGGATATCGATTCCAGACTCGGCATCGAAGCGAGCGAGTCTATCGATGCATGTCTAGAAGGTACCGACGTTGGTGGTGGTATCAGCAATGCCGATACATGAAAGTCAATTGGAATCGCATCGAACGGTACCAAAGGTACCGAGGACGTTTGAAGACGATGCCCGGTGAAGAGAGGAACACTCGACACCGGCACCGATGTCGGGGTATCGGTACCGCTCGAAGCCGATACCAACCCTGAGCATGGTGAAGATACAGGAAAGTCAATCTGGGTTGTATCGATCGGCCCCGAAGGTACCGAGGATTCCAGATGACGATCCCAGGTAAAGAGTGGAACACTCGATACCGATGCCGATAACGGGGTATCGGTACCGCTCGAAGCCGGTACCAACCCCGAGCATGGCTGGGATACAGGAAAGCCAGTCTGGGTCGTATCGATCGGCCCTGAAGGTACCGAGGACACCAGATGACGATCCCTGGTGAAGAATGGAACACTCGACACCGGTGCCGATGCCGGGGTATCGGTACCGCTCGAAGCGGATACCACCCCCGAGCATGACTCAGGTATGTTCTGTGAGGGGTGAGCCCCAGGAACAACCTGAAATCCCGTAAATGCTTTGGAGCCCGAAGACTCCCGCCGGGGTTTTATTGCCAATGGGGTCTTGAGGGCAAGGCCGAAGCCGTCATCATGCTGGGCATGAGACTTACCCTTCAAGAATTGGCTAGTCTTAACAGACTGTTTGTGGGTTACCTGATCCTGGAGAGAAGAATAAACCGGTGTCCTCACCTCAGGAGGAAAAACGGTATCGAGGGAAACTTGAAAAAGGGAAGGTCTTCTCCCAATAATATAGCCTGAGGTATCAGGGGAAAAAGGGTCAGGAACCAAACAGGGTAGACACCAAGCATTGGAGTCTAAAAAGAAAACTAAGTTTCCACAGTGAAGGCACTTCTTAGGGGAAGAAGGCTCCATGTTGGAAAGGCCTGGTAGGCCCAAAAAAGTTAAAACAAAAAACTGAGGAGAAATATTTCTCTAAGTTTGAAAAAGAAAAGAATAAAGCACCGGCGGTACCGGTATCGGCGGGAAAGACAGACGCGAACACAAGAAAACAAGAAAATAAGGATTTTAAAGAAAAACGTTTCTGCGGTGACAGGAGGACGTCCTGTTGGCTCCGCGGAAAAACGAAAACTGAGGAGAGGCAGTGGGAAAGGCGGGAAGTCACCGCGCAGATGCGAGGGATGCTCCCAAAAGCTTTCTGATTGGATGCTGGGGAGCATTCCCGTGCAGGCTCCGTCGGTACCGACGTACCCATATGTGAAGACTCATTCCTGCTTGTTCCTGGAGATCGCTATATCCTTTTTAAGATATGGTGACCAGAATTCCACACAATATTCAAGGTGCGGTCTCACCATGGAACGGTATAGAGGCATTATGATATCTTTTGTTTTATTTTCCATTCCTTTCCTTATGATACCTAGCATTCTATTTGCTCTCTTGGCTGCCCCTGCACACTGGGCCGAGGGTTTTAACATGTTATTCACAATAACGCCTAAATCTTTTTCCTGGGTGGTGGTTCCTAATGTGGAACCTTGCATCGTGTAACCATAGTTTGGGTTGTTCTTCCCTAGGTGCATAACCTTGCACTTGTCCACATTAAATTTCATCTGCCATTTTGATGCCCAGTCTTCCAATTTATCAAGATCCTCTAGCAATTTTCCACAATCCTCTTGGGTTTTAACAACTTTAAATAGTTTTGTCTCATCTGCAAATCTGATAACCTCACTCGTTATTCCACTTTCCAGGTCATTTATGAATATGTCAAAAAGCTGCGGACCCAGCACAGATCCCTGAGGTACACCACTATTCACCTTTCTCCATTGGGAAAATTGGCCATTTAGCCCAACCCTCTGCTTTCTATCTTTTAACCAGTTCCTGATCCACAGTAGTACACTGCCTCCTATCCCATGACTCTTTAGTTTTGCCAAAAGTCTCTGATGAGGGACCTTGTCAAAGGCTTTCTGAAAGTCCAGATACACTATATCAACCGACTCACCTTTGTCCACCTGTTTATTCACAGTTTCAAAAAAACATAACAGATTAATAAGACAAGATCTTCCTTGTCTAAAGCCATGTTGGCTGTCTCCCTTTAGGCCATGACAATCTACATGCTGAGTAATTTTATTCTTTATGATGGTTTCTACCATATTTCCCGGTACTGACGTGAGACTCACCGGTCTGTAGTTTCCCGGATCACCCCTCAAACCCTTTTTTAAAATTAGCGTTACATTGGCGATCCTCCAATCTTCAGGTATTAGAGATGATTTTAATGATAGTTCACAGATTACTAATAGCAGGTCTGCAATCTCATATTTCAGTTCTTTCAACACCCTTGGATGTATACCATCCGGCCCAGGTGATTTGCTACTCTTCAGTTTATCTAATAGTTGTAATACATCTTCCCGATGTATTGATATTTCCTTCAATTCTTCCGCACCTTTAAATACCACTTCAGTCATGGGTAACATCCCTACATCTTCCTCAGTAAAGACCGAAGCAAAGAATTCATTCAGTCTCTCCGCTATTGCCTTGTCGCCTCTTTGTGCCCCTTTAACTCCTCTATCATCTAATGGTCCAACTGACTCTCTCACAGGTTTTTTGCTACGAATGTACTTGAAAATATCTTTATTTCGCGTTTTTGCTTCCGCAGCAATCTTCTTCTCAAATTCTCTCTTTGCCTTCTTTATCAATGCCTTGCATTTGACCTGCCAGTGCTTATGCTGTTTCCAGGTTTCATCGTTTGGCTCTTTTTTCCATTTCCTGAAAGATGCTTTCTTGGCAACAACAGCCTCTCTGACCTCACCTTTAAAACATGCTGGCAGTTTTTTGGACTTCCTTCCACTTTTTTTAAAGCATGGAATACAGCTGGTCTGGGCTTCCAAGATAGTATTTTTCAACACCCAAGATTGATGTAAGTCTTTAACCTTGGCAACTGCTCCTTTTATAGTTTTTTCTTAACTATTTTCCGCATTTTATCATAGTCTCCCTTTCAAAATTTAAAAGGTAGTACTGTGGATTTCCTTACTATCCCTCCTCCACTAATTAAATCAAAGGCGATCATGCTATGATCACTATTGCCAAGTGGCCCCAACACCCTTATCTCTTGCACTAGATCTGGTGTTCCACTAAGGACTAGGTCTAATATGGCTTCCCCTCTCGTCCGTTCATGGACCAGCTGCGCCAAGAAGCAGTCATTTATGTCATCTAGGAACTTTATCTCCCTAGCATGTACTGCCGTGACACTGACCCAGTCGATACTGGGGTAATTGAAATCGCCCATTATTATTAACACGCTGTAACTTTTGTTAGCTTCCTTTATTTCTTTGAGCATTTCATCATCCATTTGTTCATTCTGGCCAGGCAGTCGATAGTACACCCCCACTGCCATCGCCTTCCCCTTTTTACATGGAATTTCAATCCATAGAGATTCTACAGCAAAACTTTAATCCTTTCTGACTCAATGCCCTCTCTAACATAGAGCGCAACCCCTCCACCAATTTGATCAGTTCTATCATTACGATATAGTTTGTACCCAGGTATCACAGTGTCCCACTGGTTGTCCTCCTTCCACCATGTCTCTGATATTCCAATCACATCTAACCTCTCATTTAGTGCTATATATTCTAACTCTCCCATCTTATTTTTTAGACTTCTAGCATTTGCATAGAAGCATTTTAGCATATTAATTTGGCTATTGGTAGACATGGGTAATTTGGGATCTTTAAGCTCTGTCTGCTCCATACTTGAGAGCACTTGGGCTACTTTACTCTTTTTTGGAACCTCTCTGCTTTTGGTAGTATCCTTCAAGGATACATTCTTCCGAACCATCTGCTCTTGGGCGACTGTCGGCTTTCCCCTAATATCTAGTTTAAAAGCTGCTCTATCTCTATCTCCTTTTTAAAGGTTAATGCCAGCAGTCTGGTTCCATCACGGTTAAGGTGAAGCCCATCCCTTCGGAAGAGCCCCTCCTTTCCCCAGAATGTACCCCAGTTCCTAACAAATCCAAACCCCTCATCTCTGCACCATTGTCTCATTCACGCATTGAGACTCCGGAGCTCTGCCTGCCTTTTGGGTCCTGCATGTGGAATGGGAAGTATTTCGGAGAACGCTACCCTGGAAGTTCTGGATTTCAACTTCCTACCTAAAAGCCTAAATTTAGCCTCCAGAACCTCCCTACCACATTTTTTTATGTCATTGGTACCGACATGTACCAAGACAGCAGACTCCTCCCCAGCACTATCTAAGACCTTATCTAGGTGGCGCGTGAGGTCCGCTACCTTCGCACCAGGCAGGCATATTACCAGGGTTTCCTCACGTCCACCAGCCACCCAGCTATCTACATGCCTAATGATCGAATCACCAACTATAATGGCTGTCCTAACCCTTCCCTCATGGGCACATGGCCCTGGAGAAACTTCCTCGGTGCGAGAGGGTTTTACATCACCTGGAGGACAGGTCCTAGTTACAGGATCACTTCCTGCCACACCAGGGTGATGCTCTCCTGTCACATAACCTCTCTCCTCCATGGCAACAGGGATGTTGCCAGACTGGAGGTGGGACTTCAGGACTATATCCCTGTAGGTCCTGTCTATGTATGTCTCTGTCTTTCTTATGTTTTCCAAGTCTGCTACTCTAGCCTCTAGAGAACGGACTCGTTCCCTGAGAGCAAAGAGCTCCTTGCACCTAGTGCACACGTAAGACCTCTCACCAACTGGGAGAAAATCATACATGTGACACTCAATGCAAAAGACTGGAAAGCCCCCATCCCGCTGCTGGACTTTTGTCTGCATCTTAGTTTTTTTATACAGAATAAAAAAAAATCGCACTTTTTGCCTTTAGTTCACATGCGCGGCGTTTTTTCGGAGAAACTGACAAGTTCCAAACAAGCACGCCACACATTAAGATTCATCATTTCAACAGAGAGGTATTTTACGTTGTGTTTCTTTACTTTAATAAAGTCCACTATGTCTGCATAGTACTGTTTCTTTCCGTATTTATGGCATGACAACTCTTTTTAAAGTGACTGTTCTTTTTTGACAGTGCCGGGTTCGAGGTCTTCACAATCGTGTTCTGGCAAGACAATCTAGCATTACTAGCCATTTTTGAACCATCCCCCTGATGAAACTAATCCGTTATGTGAAACGCAGGACGGCAGCCGAATGAAGGCGTCGGGGATACATAAGATAAGCAAATAAGTGCTCTGCTATTTCTGATTATGAACTGTCTACTAGTCTGTCACTACGGGTCGTTGATGCAACAGTAAGCACACATCCTTGACAGTCTGCAGGAGTGAGCTAACCAAGAGTCTGAGACCCGTTCTATAAATGTTCTTATTTAAAAATCGTCATATAAATTTAAGTTACTTCAGTTGAAGTAAGTCATTGCCTGAGTTTTGGAAGTTGAGGGGTTTTTGCACAATTGTTTTCATACAGGAAAATTACCTGGCAGACAGGTTGAGCAGGATTCTGCAACCCCACGAATGGCAACTCCATCCCTTGGTGGTTCAGAAGATTTTCCTGAAATGGAGACTTCCATCCATAGATCCGTTTGCCAGTCCCCTGAACAGACAGCTGCCCAGGTTCTGCTCCAGGCAACCGCATCCTCTGCGGCTAGCAGCAGATGCTTTTCTGATTTCCTGGTCCCAGGGCCTCCTGTATGCGTTCCCTCCCACGCCTCTGGTGGCCCGAACCCTGTTCAAGATTCTACAAGACAAGGCCTCGGTCCTTCTGGTAGCCCCCAGGTGGCCGAGGCAACCTTGGTTCCCACTTCTGCTTCAACTGGCAGTGGACACTCCACTACCTCTGGGGTTGCAGCCCAACCTTCTCTCTCAGGAACAGGGGTCTCTTCTGCACCCCAATCTCAAATCTCTCAATTTGATGGCCTGGAAGCTGCAACGGTAGTTTTGGCTCCCTGGGGCCTCCCTCAGGAAGTTGAGGGGGTCATCCTGGCCTCTAGGAAGCAGTCCACTAAAAAAACCTATGCCCTGAAATGGAAGAGGTTTTCTGTGTGGTGTCAGCTATATACAGAAGATCCTTTCTCCTGTGCTGTACCAGTGGTGCTTCAGTACCTGCTGCACTTATCCAATCAGGGCCTTAAGTCCAATTCTGTTCAGGTCCACCTCTCAGCTCTGACAGCTCACCACTCACTGGTGGAAGGACACTCTTTGTCGGTTCACCCCTTGGTGTCCCGGTTCCTCAGAGGTTTGCTCTTGCTCAAGCCTCCTGTCTGTCCTCCAGCCCCTGAGTGGGAGTTGAATGTGGTCTTGCAACAACTGACTCGCCTACCTTTTGAGCCAATGGCTACTTGTCCTCTCCGCTTCCTTTCCTGGAAGACACTCTTCCTGGTAGCCTTAACCTCAGCCAGACGAGTGAGTGAGCTTCAGGCCCTGGTCTGTGACAGGCCTTATACCCGCTTCTATAGGAACAGGGTAGTCCTTAGGACTCATCCAAAGTTCCTCCCAAAGGTCGTCTCCTCTTTCCACCTCAACCAGGAGGTGGTTCTTCCAACATTCTTCCCTAGGCCTCATGCAAGCCAGGCTGAGGCGGTCCTGCATACCCTGGACTGTAGGAGGGCCTTATCCTTCTACCTTGACCGTACGCAGGGCATAGAAGGGTTACCCAGCTCTTCATATCTTTTGACCCTAATAATTTGGGGTTAGCTGTATCCAAGCATACCTTGTCCATTTGGGTGGCTGACTGTATCACCTGGGCTTACAAGGCAGCTGACCTTCCCTTGCAGGGTCGGGTCACGGCCCATCGTGTCAGGGCAATGGCTGCCTCAGTAGCTCATCTCCGCTCTGTACTGTTGGCGGACATCTGCAGGGCTGCAACTTGGCCCTCAAGCCAGACTTTTGCGGCCCATTACTGCCTGGAGAGGGAGTCCCGTAGGGACAGTGCTTTTGGCCAGGCAGTACTCCGGAATCTCTTTGAGGTTTAGGCAACTCCTGTCCTCCAGCCCTCCGTTGGGCTACCAGTGGAGGTTCTTTCAGTGAAAAGCCTTTCTTTGATGCTGGGACTAGAGGGAGTTCTCTTGTTCAGCCTGGGTTCCCTGGTAGCCCAGAGCTAGGGAGTCACCCATATGTGAGGACTGACTTCCTGCTTGGTCCTGGAGAAAGAGTAGTTACTCAACTGTAACAGGTGTTCTCCAGGAGCAGCAGGAATCAGTCCTCACAACCCTCCCTCCTCCCCTGGGAGTTGCAGTTGTACATAGTTTATTTTACCTTTTTTTTTTTTTTTATAACATTTTATTGGCATTGTGACATACAGGAGAAAATAAGGCAGTTTCAGTACAGCTACAAAGCCCCATGCACAGAAGAATGAATTCCCACAATGTGCTGTCCCCCTTACACTCTGTAGTCCTTAACACAATGTAACGAAAAGGAACAAGCAACACTCCCCAAAGATCAACCTGCATATCGCACTCCAGCTAAAATATAAAACTGGAAGAACACAAACTCTAAAAGCAACTGTGTGTGTGTGTGGTATCCCCCCCCCCAGGCACCCCGTTATCCCCTTCCCCTCTCCAAGTAGGCGTCCCAAATCTTATGAAACCGCCATTCCTGCCCCCGCAAGCGGTAGGTCAGCAAATCAAAGCGTACCGCTGCTTCCACCTTGACCTCCCAATCCAACTCCGAAGGGCCACTCACACTCTTCCACTTCCCAACAATCGCCACTCTTGCAGCCAAGCGCAACTTCTCAGCTAACAACTCTCGCCACTTCCCTTTCCCCGATCCCCCAAGGGAGCCCAACAGTCAGGCCGTGCTGTCACGGTGTGCACCTGGCCCCCCATCCCCCAGCACCCCCCCCCCCGATTCTCCCCCCCACCCTCTCCCAGAAGGTCCGAATCACCGGGCAATCCCACCACATATGAAGGAAACCCCCAATCCCCCCACAGCCTCTCCAGCAGGTATCGGAGGGCCGCCCCCCTGCCAAAAACAACCGCCGGGGAGTACAATAGGCCCCATGCAATATCTGCAGCTGGGTCTGCCGCCAAGAGGACACCCAAGTACTACGGTACAACCCCGCATAAATCCTGGCCCAAACATCCTCCCCCAACTCCACACCCAACCACCGATGCCACCGTACCTGGTGTAAGGGCGGACCACTCCCGACCCCCTCCTCCATCAAGACATGATAGATCCTTGCAATGAGCCCCTTGTCCCCCGTCCCCTGAAACACCACCTGCTCCATCGGCGTACTCTCTCTAGAAATCTGAGCCAGGACGTCCCCGCTCCGGAGGAGGTGGCGCAACTGAAAATACTGATAAAAGGGGATGTTCTCCTGCACCTTACCCTCTAAGTCACGAAGAGACCGAATAACACCACCCTCCACAAAGTCCTGGAGTTTGTCCAACCGCCCCTCCAACAAATGACGCCCTTTTCGTACCCACCCCACCTTCCCCAGGGGGAGGAACTCCCCAATAGCGGACCAGGGCGAAAAAGGGCTGGGGAACCACCCCCGCCTCCTACCCAAAACATGAACTCCGATCATGGCATCCAAAAAGGGATGTCCCGATTTGCCTCGCCTACCCCCCCCCTCATCCCCATCCACCAGCCATTTCGCCCAGGAGAGAGCTCCCAACACTGACCTCTCCAGCTCCACCCAAGTCACTACTCCCTCCCCCCCCGCGTGATCACGCCATGCCCGCAAGATACAGGCCTGGTGGTACCACCTCAACGAGGGGAGCCGAACCCCACCCTGAGCTTTGGAAGGGAGAAGACTCCCGCGCCTTATCCTCGCCTTTTTCCCCCCCCCATACAAATCTCAGCAGCCGACTCTCCCACTGCTTCAACATGGTCCCCGGGACCCGAATAGGCAACTGCGAGAATAAAAACAGGAATTTCGGTACCACAGTCATTTTAAGCACTTCCACCCTTCCCCACCAACTAAGTTGCAGGGAGGTCCACCCGTCCAACAACGACGAGATCTGCCCCATCAACGGCCGATAGTTCAACTCAAACAACTGCGCAGGGTCCGCAGCAATTCGCACCCCCAAGTATTTAATAACCCCCTCCACCCACCGGAACGGAAAAGCAGGGAAATCCTCCCTCCGCAACCCTCCCAAGGCCAGGGCCTCTGTCTTGGACAAATTCACCTTAAAGCCCGAGACCGCCCCAAAGCTCTCTAGCTCCTGCAGCAACACTGGCAAAGATTCTTCCGGATGGGTCATAAAAATCAGCGTATCGTCCGCATAAAGTAGAATCTTATGGGCCGCATCTCCTACCACAACCGGCCGGATCCGATGTTGGGTCCGGATCCTTAATGCCAGGGCCTCAATCACGATAGCAAATAACAGGGGTGATAAGGGGCAGCCCTGTCGCATGCCCCTCTGTAAATAAAACCGGTCCGACACCTGATCATTCACCCATATGCGCGCCGCCGGTTGCTGGTACAGCGCTCGCACCCCCTGAATAAAGTCAGCCCCCAGCCCCATCCGTCCCATAACCTGAAACAAAAACCCCCACTCCACCCTGTCGAACGCTTTCTCCGCGTCCAACGCCACACAAAGCGCCGGGGACTTGCGACTCCGAACCACATGGAGCAACCCCACTGCCCTCCGCACATTATCCGCGATCCGCCTGCCCTTTATAAACCCCACTTGGTCCGGGTGAATTAAACCCGGCAGAATATTCTCTAATCTAGTCCCTAGTATCTTGGCATATAATTTAGCATCACTATTCAGAAGAGCAATGGGGCGGTAGTTCTCACATTTCTCCGGAGGGCGACCCTCATTAGGCAGAACCACAATATTGGCCTGTGCCATCGACTCCGGGAGACCGTCCCCCTTCAACAGACCGGAGAACAAGCGCGCCAGAAACGGGGCCACTTCCTCCCGCATCATGTGGTAGTATTCCGCCTGAAAACCATCCTCCCCAGCCGCCTTACCTTTGGGCAGCTTCCTAATCCCATCCAGCACCTCCTGCACGGCGATCGGCCTCCCTAGCTAACTCGCCGTGTCTCCCTCCACCGTAGGGAACTAGATATCCCTCAGGTAACTCCTCTATCTTCTCCATACATATCCCGTCCTGCTGCGTATATAACTCCTCATAAAACCTCCGAAAGGCCGCACAGATATCCCGACTGGCCACGGCTCGCTCCCCCGTCCCCCCCACAATCTCTCGCACGATCCGGCTCTCCCGTTTCCGTTGCAATTGACAGGCCAACAGTTTCCCGGCCCTATTCCCCCCCTCCATAAAATTCCGCTTAGTAGCCCGCATCATCCTCTCCACCTCCTCC
This sequence comes from Ichthyophis bannanicus, assembly GCA_033557465.1. Lineage (NCBI taxonomy): Eukaryota > Metazoa > Chordata > Amphibia > Gymnophiona > Ichthyophiidae > Ichthyophis > Ichthyophis bannanicus. The sequence continues at coordinate 1,514,572,272 of CM066032.1, read as the reverse complement.
GAATCCAAAAAATTAAGTTTCGCTCTAAGCCCCACCAATCTCTGTCGCACCACTCTAGACCCCCCCCCACTATGTTCCGCCTGCAGCTGCACCAGTTCTTGCATGAGCTGCTGGCATTGCGCTTCCCGCTCCCTTTTCCGTTGACTCCCAAGTTGGATCATTATCCCTCGCATATATGCCTTCCCTGCATCCCAGAGCGCGGCATCCGCCACATCTCCACGGTCATTCCACTTCATATAATCCCGCCACGCCTTCCGAAGGGTAGATTGCCCTTCCTTAGAGTGATACAAGGACACGTTACCCCGCCACCCCCCTCCCCCTCCCCCTGCTTTCCCCACCCACTCCCCCACCACCATCCCATGGTCGGACAAGGTGATCGGGAGGATCTGAATATTCAACAACACCCCCAGTTGGTCTTGTCGCCCGAGAAGGAGGTCCAGCCGAGAGTAGGCCTCCTGTTTTGCTCAGTAGAAGGTGAATTCCCGTCCCCCCGGGTTCTCCCATCGCCAGAGATCTACTAGGGCGAACTCCGACAAGCACCTCTCCAGCTCCTTACCCTCCTTCCCATGCCGGCTGCGGCAAAAATTGGACCTGTCCCTATCCCCCACCACACAGTTCATATCTCCCCCCACAATCCAGTCCCCCTTAGCCTTACTCCAAAAAACCCGGAGCGTATCTGCGAAGGAGGACCCCTTTCGCCCATTGGGAGCATAGATATTGAGGAAGGAGACCTCCCGCAGATCCACCCTCCCCACCACCCAAACCACCCGTCCCTCCTCATCTCCTCCACTTTCATAAGGGATAAATCAAACCCTCTTATGTACCAAAATCACCACCCCACGCTTCTTGGAATTATAGGGGGAACCAAACACCTGTTCAAAACCTTGGGTCTTAAGCTTCGCCTGCTCAACCAGCGTCAGGTGTCTCTCCTGAATTAAGGACACATCCACGCGCTGCCTATTTAGTTGACCAAGGACCCACTTCCTTTTAATCGGGCTACTGAACCCTCGAACATTGTAGGAGGAAACCTGTAGGCCCCCTACCCCCGACCTACCCATCATCCGTTCTCCAAACCCACCTGGCCCGCGGACCGGGGCACAGAGACCACCCACACACAACACAAACAATCAAACTTAACCCAACAGCCAAAACGCAACACACAAATCATACTCCCTCTCACGCCACAATTTTTTGCATTACTGACTTCCACCAGCCCACTCAACTGTCCCCCCTCCGCTGTCCCCCCCCTCCCCCAGCGACCCGTACCCACATAACCGCACTCCCCCCCTCCCATCCCCGCTACCCGGGTCGCCAGGCCAGGGGGATACTACCCACAACCACAGCCCCCCAACCCAACATCAATCCCGCCGCCCCCACCCAACATCCTCACCAACCAACTCCCTCAGGCAGAACCCCACAGCTAAGCCCCACTGTCCAGTCCAGTAATCATCTCACGGCGAGCCCCTTCGGTCCGCCTCCTCCGGCCCCACCGCAGGGCTATTCCGTGGCGAGATCTCCCGCTCTCCAGCAAGGCTCCCCTTCTGAGTTGTCAGGAACTTCTCCAAGGCCTCCTTCGAGGTAAAAAAGCGTCTCACGCCGTTCACCAGCATGGTGATCTTTGCCGGGTACCAGATCGCCACCTGCACGCCTCTCCGGGCCAAGTTTTCTTTCCATTTAATCAGGTCTTTCCGGCGTTTAACAGTCTCAGAAGCCAGGTCTGGAAACACATAGACCTTCCATTCCTTAAAAGTCACAAATTTAGATTTGCGGGCTGCCCGAATCACATGCTTTCTGTCCTGGAATCGGAGGAGCTTCACAATAAATGCACGTGGCGGGCCCGCTTTCCCAGACTTAGGCCGCAACTCTGTGCGCTCTCTCCAACTCGTACGCAGGATCAGACGGGGCCCCGGGAAAACAAGTCGCCAACATCTCCCCCACAAATCCAAGAGGGTCTCCGCCTTCCGCCCCCTCCGGCACGCCAAAGATGCGCAAATTGGATCTCCGATCCCGATTCTCCATCTCCTCAGTCTTAGCGTGGAGCCAGCTGAGGTGCTGCTGTAACGATCCCACCGTGCGCTGCAGCTCCGCCTGGGAATCCTCTCTCAAACTCACCCGAGCTTCAACTTCCTCTAACCGATGCCCCAGAGCCTCAAATCTTTCCTCCAACTTCTGCGAAACTCTCTCCACAATCTCGTCCTTTGATTCACAAATTTCTCGCAACACGGCCTCCAACTCAGAAGGGGGGGCATCCTCGCTCTCTCCCACTTCAAGGCCTTCGGATCCGCTGGGGGACGACGGCGACGGCTGCGTACGTGGGCCGGTCCCCACCACCTTCCCGGCGCCCACTTTCGCTGCATACATATCCTTAATCGGATTCGGTGGTTTAGTTTTCATCACCTTCGGCATACTCTCGGTGCAGATAGGGGCTGTATCTACCCGAAGCTTACCGGGAAAGCAGAGAGCTCACTCACACACGTCTTCTCTCCTCCGTGGCTAGACCGGAAGATCTTATTTTACATTTTTGTGTGCTGTTTTTTAGCTATGTCATTTGACTGAGCAAGATGGCACCTTTAGGCAGGAAGGGGACTGTGCCTGCGTGCAGTATTCCCAAAGGTTTTCATAGAAAGCTGGGGAAATGCTCCGCAGGGGCTCCATTGGCGTCGATGTCACCCATATGTGAGGACTGATTCCTGCTGCTCCTGGATAACACCTGTTACAGGTGAGTAACTACTCTTTATTTGTTTGAATTTCTTTGGATACATTTGATACATTTTAACCTTTTTTAAATACAGCGCTGATACATTATTGGCAGAATATTTTGATAGTTTAAGCATAAGTTGCTATATTTTAAAATATTGGGCAGACAGTTGGTTTTGTAGGGTTGATATACACTGTGACATAAGTGCTCTTGAATGTATTTATTAATCTTTTATTCGTGGGAGTGGCCATGTGTCAACCTTAGCGACGTCGGGTCTTCCTGCGGTAGTATTTCTTCTTTTTAGTTTTATTGAAGCTGCCAGCGTCTTTGGGATGGGTAGTCAAATATAAGTTGCTACACTTCAAAAGTATTTGGCAGACAGTTGTGACTGTAGGGTTGTTACACACTGTGAAATAAGTGCTTTTGAATGCATGCACCAATCACTCAGTAGGGGGAGTGGCCACCTGTCAATCTTAGTGACGTTGGTCTTCCCGCGGTGGATTTCTTCTTTTTATTTACAGCGCAGCCGCCGGCGTCTTTACAGAAAAAAACAGCTCCACTTGGCAGCAGTTTGTGGACGCTTTGAAAGCAGTCGTTTTTAATTCGTAATTTATTTTGATAATCGTTGGGTAGAGGTAAGATTTTAGTCAGCCCCTGCGGTTTTTAGGGTTAATTTATTTATCGGCAGTTTTATGGTGCTAGTAGGTAATTTTAACATGTCACTTGAATAAGAGCTGCCTCCTGCCCATCACTCACCGAAAAGAGAATTCGAAAACGTGAACATACTCCATGGTTCTCCACAGACCTTCGCACATCCCTCCATCATCTACGCAAACTTGAGCGAAAGTGGCGACGAACTCATTCTCCTGAGGCGCTGGTATCATATAGCTCATACCTAACTACCCACCGAGCAAAGATAGCACAGAGCAGGAAAACTTACCACACAGACTTAATAAAACGCTCCTTCAACAAACCACATGCATTGTTCAGCATAGTAAAGTCCATAACAGGTGAACCGGTCTCAGCACAACCCCCTATGCCTCAGCCGCAGGACTACGCAAACTACCTGCAATCAAAGATGATTAAAACCAACACAGACACAAATGTCAATAACGCCACCACTTCACCCAAGGCATCCCAGGCAATGCCACTACACAACTTCTCCACTGTATCAAATAGTGAGGTTGTGAACATTATTGCCTCAATCAATCCCAGTACAGCTCCTAACGACCCGTGTCCAGCCAGCTGGATCAAGGACATGCGACACGACCTCAGTCAAATATTGAGCAAAATACTGAACCAGTCCTTCTCAACAGGTTCCTTCCCGCAGAATCTAAAACGCACTTCCATCAAGCCCCTACTGAAAAATAATAAACTGGACCCATCCAAAGTTGATTCCTTCAGGCCTATTTCGAGCATCCCACAGCTTGCAAAAATCATTGAGAAGGCTGCCCAACAACAAATCCAACATCATATTGACACTGAAGCACCACTAGATCCATCTCAGCATGGCTTCAGGGAAGCGCATGGAGTCGACACAGTCCTTACAACCCTGTTCAATGTTCTGGTATCAGGAATAAATAACATACAACAGGGTTTCGTCCTCATTTTCCTGGACATCTCCGCCGCTTTCGACTCTGTGAGTCATGACATACTCCTACAACGCTTGAAAGATAAGGGGATTCAAAGCACAGCACTCGAGTGGTGTAAATCCTACTTATCTAACAGGTGGCAACAAGTAAAAACAGGCCACGAATCCTCAGAACCATTCCTGCAATCACAGGGAGTACCCCAAGGATCGTCCCTATCGGCACTAATGTTTAATATCTACATGCAGCCGATATGTGACTTGATCAGATCCTTTAATGTACAATGTCTCGCATACGCAGACGACATCCTCCTATATATGCCGTTCACAATTGAACACCCAGTATTCTCCCCAATAATCAACTGTTTTGAAGCTGCAGCCGAATGGTTACTATCTCAAAACCTTCGGATTAACCACAACAAAACTGACGTTCTTTTTGTCACAAGGAACCGTAAGTTCATACCTCCTCCATCTCTACTCGTCAACAACATAGAGTTGAAATCAAAAGCCACCATCCGTTACCTCGGCATCACATTGGATCAGCACTTGGATATGACAACGCATGTCAAGAACATCACAAAAACTATATATTACAAGATCAAATCGCTACGTCACCTCCGCTCCCTACTTGATCCCACAGACTTCCGAACAACCTTCCAGGCATTAATCCTCCCACACCTGGATTTTGCCAACATCATCCTTCATGGCCTCCCTCAATCAACTTTGAACCCGCTCCGCCTAGCCATGAATACAGCCGCCAGAGTCCTTTCTGGCTCATCAAGATCTGACCATATAACACCCATCATGAAAGAACTGCATTGGTTGCCATTACATGCCAGAATCCAGTATAAATCTTTAGTCCTTACTTTCAAGGCACTAAATAACTGCCCCCCTACGCCAATCAGCAAGCTCATCCATGTCACCCTGGAAAACAGAAAAAGGAGAACCACATCAATGAACACCTTAATAGTCCCAAAAATAATAACGAAGTGCACTAAGGCCACCTCCAACAGGGCCTTCTCCTTATTTGCACCTCTAAACTGGAATGCGCTACCTCACGAAATCCGTGCTATCAAAAACCTAATCCTATTTAGAAAGGCATTGAAATACCACTTGTTTACAAAATGCTACCCAGAAGTCAACCTAGACATTATCAAAACTAGCTCCGCAATACAACCTGAAAAGGGCTAGCTGGTCAACCTTCTCTCTAGTCCTATTAGTGAACCACATTACAACATCCAAACGAGTTTCATATTACTGTATATAACATTAAGTTAATCTGTACATAGTACATTAAGTTAATCTGTACATAGTTCCCCCGGTTGTCCTATTGTTGAAGTTCCCTGTTTAATGTAAAACTCAATGTTACTTGTATGCATTGTAGTATGTTCTTGTTCATTGTACACCGCACTGATTGTAATAGCGCGGTATAAAAGAATTATTAAATAAAAATTAAATAAAATAAATAGATTGTGGAGTTTTGGAGCGGACAGTATTTTATATGTGCAACACTAGGAGATGTGTATAAGTGGATTTGATTACTGCCAATGTTTTTTAACATAATATACGGGTTGAAGTTTGGACACAAAATTATAGTATTTTTTCATTTGTTGAGCTTAGGTTTAGCCACATAGGTTTGGTCTTTGGACCTTCATTAACATTTTATTTTCATTTCATTTTTATATTCTTTATTTATTATTTTTTAACATAAGTATAGTAATATTGATATACATAAAAGAATCCTTTAATTTTAGTTTAATGCCATGAATGTTTAGATTAGTTCTTTAGACCCAATAGCACTAGTTGCTGGTTTTGGGTTTATAATTTGGCAATTTATAATGCTTTCACATTGCTTCTGTTGTGCTTTTGTTCTTTTTGGTTTGGTTTTGATTATGAATAATATAAACAGAGTTAATTATGGAGTCCTCTGTTCTCTCATTGTAGTATATACAGTGCGGCAAGGTACCAGATATAGAATACACAGGTATGGTTTGTAATATATTTATGGTTTGTATGTCATTTCTAAGGATATTTTTATGGTATCTATTTGTACTAACTTCCTATACATCATGTTTTGCGCATGGTCATTAGCTATATTTATTTATTTATGTAATAATGTTTTATGCATGGTAATTATATATATTTATATTTTACATATTTTGTTTTTATATATTATGTTTTATGCATGATCATTAGCTATATTCATTTATTTATTTGTTTTTGTAGCAATGTTTTATGCATTGTAATTGATTATATTTATATTGTGCCTTTATGATTTGGTTCAAGTTTGTTTTTAACTATTTTAATTATTTTAATCATTTTATTGTTTATTACTTATGAATATTTTATTATCATGTATTCACATGTTGTGTTTTATAGCCTAGAGCCCCTGATGAAGGCATAAGCGAAACACGGCCTGTGTCGGGCCTGGCAAAAAGAGTATTCAAATAAAATTCCTTCCTTGCTACCCACGCTTTTTGACTGGTTTGTTAGTAGCACGTGGGTTTGTGCTTTCTAGTTGGACTACATTCCTGCTTGTTCCTTGAGATCAGCTCTTACAATATCCTCCGGTAACAAATTCCAGAGTTTGATTACACGTTGAGTGAAAAAATATTTTCTCTTATTTGTCTTAAATAGTTTACCCTGTAGCTTCATTACATGTCCCCTAGTCTTTCTATATTCCAATAGCATAAACAATCAATCTACGTTTACCCGTTCCACTCCATTCATTAATTTATAGACCTCTATCATATCTCCCCTCAGCCGCCTCTTTTCCAGGTTGAAGAGTCTTAACCTTTGTAGCCTCTCTTCATAGGAGTAGCTTTCCATCTGGTGGCTGAGGTGGATAGAGGCATGGGAGTGATGTCATTGAAACCTGGGCTTTTCATTAGTTTTTTCCTCCACCACTCTGCTGGTAGGGGAACACAACCCATTCGTTTGGACTGGTCTAAGGAGGACGATGTGGAATTAATATTCTGGTGATCTTTGAAGGAGATGTCAAAGTAAATAGCCTACTCAGCTTTTGGAAATGGGAAAGATATGATATGCAAGAGAAATGGAAAAACCTTTTAAAGAAAAGCTCTAAAAGCTTCAGAATTTGAGAATGACCATTTAAAAAAAATAATCTGATTTTTTTTTAAATTGTTGCTCATAATCTCGTATGTACTGCATATATTAAATAAATTGCCTATAAACCTAGTGCCAAATTGTCACTCCAGCTGTGGCTGCTCAGGCTCTCATTGCGGCTCCTCTTCATCCCTTAAGTTTATGACCACAAAATGGAAGAGAGCAAGAACTTAAATTCCAAGATCAAAGCGTAATGCAAGTGTGACTTCTTGCTAGAAATGATTGAGTGATAAAGGTTGCATACAAATTGCAACAAAGCTTTCATCCTTCACACACAATTGAGAAGGGAAGAAAAGCCATAATGAGAACATGCAACTCTCCCAAATAATAAGCCAGATTACTGAACAGACGTCACGTTCAGATAGGCATCAAAGAGATGCACAGAAACTAGGTGGTTTGGCATTGCTATTGGCAGCTATTACAGCCTTCTCTTGAGGATAAAATTCAAAATCTGAACACTATGAAGTCTCAGTTTTTTTTTTTTTTTTTAAACGTTTATTTTCATTTTACAACAAGCAAAAAGAAACAACACACCAAAGGAGACAAATACAAGCATACAATAAGGAAAAAGCAACCCCAATTACCCCCCACCCCTATGCTTCTTCTCTAAGCTGATAAGTATCATCATATAAGCGCTTACAAACAACAGTAATTGTACATCAAAACAAACAGAAATAGTATCTGCGATACAGAATGATCATGTGACAGAGATTTACACAGATTTAAACAGTCAGATGAGAGCATTTAGCAGTTTGAACATAGTCGTTGAGCATCTTCCATTTAGACAAGTGGTGGGGGGTCTGAACGGAAGAAGCTAACATACGAGGTATTTGCTCATATTTACTGTAGAGACAGACATGATTCCACCATTCATTGGGGCTCAGATGGGAGCTATTTTTCCAGTATTTCGTAATTAGGGAAATAGCTATGCCCCAAAAAACCAAGCACGGGGATGTTCACCTTGCGTAGTGACATGTAATGAGAAAGATATGGCAGCATGATCTGAAATATGGAGAGGATGAATCCTAGCCGTGTCCACTTAGGATATCAGTGCTTTGGAGATAAGAAGAAAATCTATTCTAGATTGTGAGTGATGGGGGGCTGAGAAAAAGGTGAACTCTAAGTCGGAGGGGTGAAGCAGCCTCCATATATCTACTAACGCAAGATCTTTCATCAGAGCTGTAAGGGTATCAAGACTCTTGGGTGGACCACTCGTTCTAGGCGGCAGTCTATCTATCAAAGGATCAAGTATTTGGTTGAAATCGCCGCCAAGTATTAATGGAGTATTGGCAGAGGCCTGTGCCAACTGCGCAATACTTGCATAGTAAGCAGGGTTATCCACATTCGGAGCATAAATACAAATACACGTGAAGTCACTATCTCCAACCTTAAGGTGTGCACGGGCCCATCTACCCTCCTTATCAGAGCTAGTATCCATTACAGTAGCTTGCAAAGACTTCTTAACCAAGATGGCTACCCCACGGGAGAGTAGGCAGCCACCATGTAAGGCTTAGCATTAAGTTTCAGTGTTTCAGCGGAGTTTAAATGCGTTTCCTGAAGAAACACTAAGTCAGCATGCTCATGATTAAGATAGCTAAGGATTTTCTTTCTTTTGATTGGACTATTGATGCCTTTTACGTTCAGTGATAAGATCTTACATAAGGCCATTCAGAAGGGTTAAAAATTCTGAAAAAGAACATGATAACGCACATAATTTCACAATGTCCCTCATATTAACTGTATATGGCTGTACACATGACATGATAGAAAATAAGCTAATGAAAAACAATGAAGCGCCCCATATAAAAAAAATAAGCACCGAAGTGCATTAGAGAAGAAGCAGAACCCCAGAAATTACTGGCGACCATATGTCTGCGGGGAGAAACCCCAGAGAAGGCCTAAATTGAAACATATAACCTATATAGCTGTGCGTGTTCCGAATCCAACCGAGGTGCACATCATGGAGGGATAGGAGACCGAGAAAGTTATATATAGAAAGAAAGAAAAGTCCAGGCAGTCTCTGTTCCAGGCTGTGATCACCGCGTCGGGCCATTCAAAATGGCGGGCAGATCCGGCGGATTACAGATCCAAGTTGCTGGATTAGCGCATCTGGTCTGCTTCTTTGGAATCTAAAAATGTTGCTAGTAGATCAGGATCTTCGAATGTTCTAGTTTGGTTATGGAGAGTCACTCTGAGCTTCGCTGGATACAATAGGCCAAAGCGAGCCTGTAGCTGTTGAAGTCTAGGGCGAAAAGCAAGGAGTCTCTTCCGACGGTCAACTGTGGGCTTTGCCAAGTCAGGGAAGAAGGAGACTTTATGACGTTCAAACTCCAGATGATGATTCGCCCGGGCAGCATTTAGAATTTGCTCAACTTGCTGATATCTCAGTAATCGAAAGATGATAGACCGGGGGGTCGTCCGATTGAGCGCCATGTTGGTAGGAACACGATGTGCTCGGTCAATTTCCAGATCTCTGTGAAAAGTGATCTTCAGCAAGGAGGGAAGAGTTTTGACCAGGAATTCTCTTATATCTCCTGCTTCCGCCCCCTCCGGTACTCCAATGAGCCTTACATTGTTGCGACGGGCTCGATTATTGCTATCCTCTAACTCTTTTTGAAGATTCTGTATCTGACGCTCAGCCTTGTCCAGTTTCTCCAAGCGCACCGCGTGCGAGTCGAGGACCCCCGCCATATTGTCCTGCCGTAGTGAAAGACCTTCAAGCCGGTCCTGAAGCATACCGAAGTCTTCTCACATGGCTCGGAGCGCTTCTCCGTTGGATTTTATTGCAGAAAAGTGATTTCTGACAAGGCATGAAATCCTTGCTAAGTGCCAACGTTGTCCACTGAGATTTTCTGCCTCCTACAGATGGAACATTTTTTGGCAGCCCAGAGAGATAGATTTCTGGGGCCACTGCATTGAATCGAATCTTTTTTCATTCAGCCCCGGAAGGGGCAGGGGTTGGTGGCCCAGCTGTATAGGTTGCTGCAGGGGGAGACACAGGGCCGCTATCTATATCAGAGAGAGTGGGCTAGGGATCTAGTGAGGGAGTGGACAGAGGAACACTGGGAGGCAATTTTGAATAACACTCCTAGAATGTCGATATGCCTTGCGCATATGAACACCCAGTATAAATAGCTCTTTTCGAATATACCTTACCCCCAGCCGGCTTTATGCCATGCACCTTAAAGACACAGCTGAGTGCTGGTGGGGGTGTTCCAAAAAGGGGACCTTGCTACATGTAGTTTGGGAATGCAACAAAGTTCAGGTCTTCTGGGAGGGGGTGCGACAGCTGTGCAGGGAGGTGACGGGTGAGGCCCTAGGGGCAGATCCTGCGCTCATGCTATTGGGATACACGGAGGGACCCCCTGTGGTGTGTCTGAATAGGAAGTCACTGGTCAGCTTCCTGTATCTGGCGGCTCGGTTAAATATAGCAGCAGAATGGAAGAACACGGAGGCCCCCAGTATGTTAGCATGGTACAAGAAGGTGGCACACATTATGGAACTGGAGAGGGGAGTAGCACTGAGCAAAGGCAGATTGGAGGAGTACCAAAGGATATGGTCCCCCTTTCAAGAGTATGTTACGCGGTGGGGACGGGAGGGGGTGGGCTAGGTTAGACGTAGTGACCTAGTGGTGTAGCAGACAGAGGTGAAGGAGAGAGGGGTGGATGGGGGGTAGTTGGATGGGGTAGGAAGGCAGACAGCGGGCCTGAATAGGTCCTTCCCTTCCCCCCCCCCCCAGGAGGAGTAGGTGGGTGGAAGGGGCTCTGGAACGATCCTGGGTTGGGGGTGGGGTTGTTTTTGGTTGTAAAGTTGAAGGGTTTGGATAGATGTTTTGTTGCAAGCTGTGTCTAGGTGTGGAAGGTGTTTAAAGCACAGAGTACTAGGGGGTAATGCAACGGGCTCTGCGTCTAGGGGACTGGGAAGTGGGGTAGTTATATGGAGATCAGTCTAACGTATGCTATATGCCGGGGATGTTTATATATAGATTGAATGCAGGATATAATGTAAGCAGGAAATGGATTGTTCTTCATGTACTATGTAAATTGGAAATCAACCAATAAACATAAAGAATAAAAATAAATAAATAAAAATTGTGTGACTATGAGAATACTACTTAAGGATTATTAGAGAGTTTTGGGGTCCTAATCAATATTTCCGAGAAGTCGCATGGGAGTCCTCTGCCCGTGCTGCTGCCAGTGGCGTGAAGTGCTGTGATTTTGTGTTTGTAGTTCAGAAGAACAAGCATTTTGGATTGAAAATGTAAAAAAAAAAATCACAGCATGCTCCCCCATTGGCAGCAGCATCATGGGTGATAGACTCCCATGCAGCTTCATGGGAAAGTTGGTGCTAACCAATTCTCTGCTTTATGTGAGTGTGAACTAGAGTAGCAATGTCTGATGTCGGAGCACAGTAGGTCCAAGATCTCACATATATCTAAATATAGAAATTGAGGTGCTTGAAAGAATCATTTCTTATACATATTCCTTCATAGCAATTATAACTGCAATAATACTCGGTAACCATTTTGAAATTCATTTATCATTTATTTCACGCTTGATAAAAAGCAGAGCAGTTTACAAATAAAATAATAAAATCAACACCACAAAAAAAGAAAAAAAAGTAACTACAATCAAATTATAGTAAAGCAAAAAAGAAAAAAACAAAACAAAAATATATCAAAGACAAGGTCAAACAAGAATCACAATCAGAAAAACAAAAACACACAAAAGAAAAATCATAACATCAGATGTCAAAGGGAAGAAATCAAGCGCTCCAATCCTGGGCCATGGCACACTGGATCATCAAAGGCCATCAAAGACCAATAAAAAAAGGTGCATCTAAACTAGCCGAACATTTCCTATAAGAAGCTTACATTCAGAAGACATGGGGCAGAGTGTTCCAGAGTGTGGATGCTCTAAAGAAGAAAACCGAGTTTCTGGTAGACTCCAGTCTAGAACAACTAACCAAGGGAAGAACCAGATAACACTCATGAGCACTGCGCATAGAACAAGCTGAGATTAGAGGACTAGCAAATGAAGAGAGATAGGTAGCAATACCAGTATATAGGGCCCTATGGGTTATACAAAGAATCTTGATATTGGATACAAAACTTGATAGATAACCAATGAGAATCAAGAAAAAAAAGTCATGTGAGCATATCTACAAGCACTGGATTATAGTTGAATAGCTTATTTTGGGCAAGTCACTTAACCCTCCATTGCCTCGGAAGAAAGGCCTGGCAATCTACTTCCGGTGACACTGCCAAGAAAACCCAGGAGCTTCTGGGTCGCCAGGAGTCAGGACTGACTTGAAGGCACACATTGCATTGCAGCTTATTTTGGGTGAATTAAAGCATTTTAGTTCAGATGCAGGCAAACTAAAATAGATGGCAGTACAGTAGTTACTGTAAAGCAAGGGAAGACCAAAACATGAATGAGCAAATGCTGAGCCGAGAAATCTAAATACAGCTCAATGGACTGAAACTGATGAAGCGCGTAGAAAATTGATTTAAGAACAGAAGAGATCTGTAATTTGAAGAAAAATTAATGATCAAGAATAAATCCGAGGTACTTAAAGTTGTCAGTAAGAGCAATAGGAGAACCCGTAAACAGGGGGCAATAGAAGGCTCATACAGATGCCCAGCTATCCAGGTAGCAATAGGCTTAGAGGGTTTAAGTTAAAGATGATTAGTAAACAGCAATTGTGAGATTTCTGAAAAACAATGGTTTAGAGTAGATAACGGTTATAAGTAACCAACAAAATATTATCTGAATAAAATTAATACCAAAAGTTTGAATTAAAGAGGACCGAAGACTCAAAAAAATGTTATAAAGGAAGGTGACAAAGATGGAGCCCTGAGGGACCCCACAAGAAAGAGAAACAGGATACAAAATTGTAGAGCCCAGAGCAACAAAAAACATGGTTAGTCAAGTAAGAAGAAAATGAGTTGTACAGTTGTACAGTTGTAATGTAATGTACTCCCTGCATTTTACTACTGCTTTGATTGTATGAAAAGTGGTATATGTTGTATATGTTGTAGTCTCCTATGTTTACACTTGTATTGTATTGTTTTGTGACCGCTTTGATTGAAGGAAAAGGCGGAATACAAATCTGTTTAAATAAATAAATAAATAAAATATCACAAAGGCCAATGTCAGGCAAATGGGAAAGAACAGGAGAATGAGCCACAAGATCAAAAGTAGGAAGATAAATCCAAAGAGACCACCAGGGCTATATCTCAATGATCCAGGTAACTGTGAAGGTCACTAAGTAAGGCAACTAGAACAGTCACCAAAAACCAGCCCAAAGAGGATGAAATACATTGGTCTTCTCAACAAAATCCATCACTTGGCAGAAAACAACTTTTTCAATAAGTTTTGCCAAGAAAAGTAGTTTAGAAACCAGGCGATAATTGTCAAGCAAAAGGTAGTCGAATTTAGGTGTTTTTGTTTTTTTTTAAACAATGGGTCTAACAGCACACTTATAAACAGAAGGTACTGTCCCAAGAGACAAATTTGGGTTATTTAACATCTTTTCTATACAGTCTTTCTACTAGTCAAGACGGTTTACAAGGCACTCAGTGCAGAAATGCTAGCAGTTGAACAGTAAGGTGCATATTACATGGAACATATCTTCTAACAGATAAACAAACAAACAATTAAGGTTTAACTATTTACAGTTTGTCGATAGGGTGTGGTTATTGCTTTGCTGAGTGTTCTTTAGTCAATATTAGATCCATAATGCTCTAGGAACAGGAAGGTTTTAGGTTCTTATGGAACTGGCTGGTAAACTGGATGGATCTTAATTGTGGTGGAAGTGAGTTCCAAAGGGAGGGGGCGTATAGAGTAGTTACTCACCTGTAACCACTGTTCCCTCTAAGCTGTGCGCGTGTGCGCGCACACACACCTCACCGAGCGAGCGCACATACTTTACAACAGAGCGCACAAAAATTACGGTTCTGATTCTGATAGAAAACATAGATGTCTTAAAATTTAAAAGTTGTGATTGTAATTACTAGAAATTTTCTGCTTCATTTAGTAATAGTCTATTTTCATTTAATTTGATTAAAATCAATGTGATGTACATACTGTATTCTGACGTGTAGTCAAATTTTAAAGTATATAACTCCGAGTGTCGTTATGTGGCGCACAAAAATTGAACCTTCCTTCAAAAGCTGCACAGCTGATATTTTATGCGCACACAGCCTACAGAAAATTAGAGGGAACGTTGCCTGTAACAGGTGTTCTCCAGGAGCAGCAGGAATCAGTCCTCACATATGGGTGTCATCGACGCCGATGAAGCCCCAGCGGAGCATTTCCCCAGCTTTCTATGAAAGCCTTTGGGAATGCAGGCACGCATGCGTGGTTCCCTTCCCGCCTAAAGGTGCCATCTTACCTCAGTCAAATGACATAGCTAAGAACAGCACACAAAAATGAAAAAATTAAACTATGTACAACTGCAACTCCCAGGGGAGGAGGGAGGGTTGTGAGGACTGATTCCTGCTGCTCCTGGAGAACACCTGTTACAGGCGAGTAACTACTCTTTCTCCAGGACCAAGCAGGAAGTCAGTCCTCACATATGGGTGACTCCCTAGCTCTGGGCTACCGAGGAACCCAGGCTGAACAAGAGAACTCCCTCTAGTCCCAGCAGCAAAGAAAGGCCTTTCACGGACACAACCTCTACCGGTAGCCCAACAGAGGGCAGGAGTTGCCTAAACCTCAAAGAGATTCCGGAGTACTGCCTGGCCAAAGCACGGTCCCTCTCCAGACAGTAATGGGCCGCAAAGGTCTGGCTTGAAGACCATGTTGCAGCCCTGCAGATGTCTACCAAGGGCACAGAGCGGAGATGAGCCACTGAGGCAGCCATTGCCCTGACACGATGGGCCGTGACCCGACCCTGCAAAGAAAGGTCAACCACCTTGTAAGCCCAGGTGATACAGTCAGCCACCCAGATGGACAAGGTACGCTTGGACACAGCCAACCCCAACTTATTAGGGTCAAAGGATACGAAGAGCTGAGTAGCCCTCCTATGCCCCTGCGTACGGTCAAGGTAGAAGGATAAGGCCCTCCTACAGTCCAGGGTATGCAGGACTGCTTCAGCCTGGCTTGCATGAGGCCTAGGGAAGAATGTTGGAAGAACCACCTCTTGGTTAAGGTGGAAGGAGGAGACAACTTTTGGGAGGAACTTTGGATGAGTCCTAAGGACTACCCTGTTCCCATAGAAGCGAGTGTAAGGCCTATCACAGACCAGGGCCTGAAGCTCACTCACTCGCCTAGCTGAGGTAAGGGCCACCAAGAAGAGTGTCTTCCAGGACAGGAAGTGTAGAGGGCAAGTAGCCATCGGCTCAAAGGGTGGGCGAGTCAGCTGCTGCAAGACCACATTCAACTCCCACTCAGGAGCAGGAGGACGGATTGGAGGCTTGAGCAAAAGCAAGTCTCTGAGAAAGCGGGACACCAAGGGGTGAGCCGACAGAGAATGTCCTTCCACCAGTGAGTGGTGAGCTGCTAGAGCTGAGAGGTGGACCCGAACAGAATTGGACTTAAGTCCTTGATTTGATAAGTGCAGTAAGTACTGAAGCACTACTGGTACAGTACAGGAGAAAGGATCCTCTGTACGTAGCTGACACCAGAGAAAACCTTTTCCATTTGAGAGCATAGGTTTTCCTGGTGGATTGTTTCCTAGAGGCGAGGACAACCTCCTCAACTTCCTGAGGTAGGCCCCAGGGACCTAGAACTACCCTTGCAGCCTCCAGGCCATCAAATTGAGAGCTTTCAGATTGGGGTGCAGAAGGGAACCCTGATTCTGGGAGAGAAGGTCGGGTTGCAACCCCAGAGGCAGTGGGGGATCCACTGCCAGCTGAAGCAGAAGTGGAAACCAAGGCTGTCTGGGCCACCTGGGAGCCACCAGCAGGACCGAGGCCTTTTCCTGAAGGATCTTGAACAGAGTTCGGGCCACCAAAGGCGTGGGAGGAAACGCATACAGGAGGTAAGATGGCACCTTTAGGCGGGAAGGGAACCACGCATGCGTGCCTGCATTCCCAAAGGCTTTCATAGAAAGCTGGGGAAATGCTCCGCTGGGGCTTCATCGGCGTCGATGACACCCATATGTGAGGACCGACTTCCTGCTTGGTCCTGGAGAAAGGGAAAAAGTCCTGCTGTTGATTCTTTGGCTGCATGAGGGTCTGTCAGTGGGTATTTCTAATCTATTAATAGATTGTGGCAGATCTCTTGGGTCTTTCAGAGTTGTTGCTCGCTATTAGGGGGGCGAGACTATCCACTGATTGTTAAGCATTTTGTGGGTATGTAGAACGATTTTGTACTTGATCCTGCTTGTGATGGGGAGCCAGTGAAGTTGTTTGAGGAGTGGAGTAATAATGGATTTTGCTATCTGAAGAAGGTTGGTAGAAGATTCTGCAATCCACTTAGAGGGCAAGAGATCTAAGAGACAAGATATCTTATTCATGCTGGTGAGATATTTAGAGAGCGAGAAAGTTGTAGCTAGATTGAAAGCAGTACAGTGACTCGTAGGAGTGCAGAAAGATAGATAGATTCAGATCTGAAGACAAGGAAAATGGTAGTGATGCATCATGAGAATTTAAAGAATCAGGGAACTAGAGACTTAAGAGAAACAGGAGGCACCAATAAAGCAGAATCTGATGCAAATTCCTGACACAGTTTTAAAAGTACTATATTTAAAACATCCCAATCATCACGAACAGGAGAAAACCACTGCATACAAAGCACATCTGAACCGAATATTGAGTAGTACTGTACATTGAGGGAATCATTTGAAAAGTCTAATTGAGATATTTCAAATTATTCCTATATTCAGCAGTGCTATACATACAGTAAGCACTGCTGAATATAGCTATATATATAAAATATGTATGTAGAAGCCCTAAATATCAATGCCTCTATTGTCTAAGCTATACATAGAAATGGCAAATATCAGCGCAATACATAGAACTTAAATAACTTGGGGCACCCAAGCCAAATGTTTATCTGTTTTTCCTGCATCTGAGACAGTGTAAGGAATATGGAGGGCTTTTTTGAGGGAGTACCCGGTGATACAGAGCACGAGCACCTTTTTCATTGCCTGCTAAAATTGACCCATGATCCTGGTGTACTCTTATTAATGAAAGAGCCCTGCATATGAAGCACATTTTTTGCTAGGGAAAATGCACTAGGAGTAAGTACAGTGGTGTGCAAAAGTATGGAATCACTTGTAAATTTGACGTTTTTTCAACTTCGTGACCTTATATCTTAATTTCTTCTTCCTCCCAGTGGCTTTTTCTGTGTATCTCATGATAAGTGACAGCTTTGGCTATTAGGGCCAACTTTTAGTATTGGTTTGGCCCTTATTTTCTGAGTTTGTTCCCCATAGTTGTCCTGTTGATAGATTTTCTGTGAAAACTGTGTAATGTACATCGCTGGCCAACGATATATTATTGTAAGTATGCGTTAAAACATTATGGACGCATACTAATGTATGTGGCTTTGAAAAAGGCCGTTTTTGTGTGTCAGTGATGGCTCAGTATTTGATGGGCCACCCTTTGTTCTTGATCACCTGACTGCACCTTGTCGGCATTGAATGAACCGACATTGGTCTGACATGGTGATCGTTGGTGGGAGGAGTAGCCTAGTGGTGATCGTTGCTGGGAGGAGTAGCCTAGTGGTTGGGACAAGATACTTCAGGCCGGAAGGTCGGGGGTTCAAATCCCACTAGAAGACAGCAACCTTGGGCCGGAAGGACTGGGGTTTCTAGTCCCGCAGATGCTCCTTGTGGTCTTGGGCAAGCCACTTAACCCTCCATTGCCCATGTTCCCTGTAAGTATTAGTGTATGTGTCTCAAATCCCCACGTGTTAAATGTATCCCCCACTTGTGTTGTGACCGCTTTGATTGAAGGATAAGGCGGTATATAAATACCATTAAATAAATAAAATAAATAAAATAAACACGGTTCCAAGCTGCAATGAGTGACTCAATCAGCTCACGCTTTGATGTCGGATGTCTCTTGGATATTTCCAAGGCCACCTTGTGCCACAGGTTCTCGATTGGATTCAGATCTGGAGACTGGGCAGGCCAGTCCATTGACTTGATGTTGTTCCGCTGCTTCCAGCTGATCACCTGTCTGGAGCGATGGCAGGGTGCATTGTCATCTTGGAACAGGAACTGGCCAGGAAACAGCTGGTGTGCTGATGGCACCATGCACTTTTGCAGTATGGTGATGTACTTGGCCCCGTTGACCAGTCCATTGATGATGTGAAGACGTCCAACGCCACTGGCAGCCATGCAGCCCCAGACCATGACCTTCAAAGGATGCTTCACAGTGAGGTTGAGACACTCAGGCTTGAATTCCTCTCCAGGAAATCTCCTCACATAGGTGTGGGCCTGGTTACCAAACAGGCAGAAGGTGCTTTCATCGCTGAATAGCACCTTTTCCCACATTTCAGTCAACCAGGTTGAGTGCTTTCTCGCCCACACGATCCGGTTGCACCTTTGTTATCAGTGGCTTATTCCGTGCTTTGCAGCCCCGGAGACCAAACTGCAGGCACCGGCAACGAACTGTTGATGAGCTGACACTGACGTCTGACCACACTCGAAGTAGCTGAGGAGAGGTCAACTTGTGATTAGTCAGTGAAATGCGTCGCAGTGCGCGGTCCTGGCGTGATGTTGATGCACGTGGACAACCTGAACGAGGCTTGTCCACCACTGAACCCGTTTCTTTCTTCTTCTGTACAATCTTAACAGCGCTCTGACTGCAGCCAACCTTCCTGGCTGACAGCTTGAAAATCCTTCCTCGCTCATAAAGGACACACGAACACGCTCCTCCAACGTCAGGGTCCGAGTCATCTTCATGGTCGATCCAGAAAGCATATGAAATTCAAAAATTCCACGCATTTTTATAGCTGCACTGTTGGCTAGATATCTGCATTGTGATTGGTTAGTGAAACCAGCCTCCTGATTGGTCAGAAATAACGTGTGCATATTGGATAATCTCGATCCAGTTTTGACACAGGATCCACAAAAATCGCAGTAGCTATCTCCCAGTGTCTGCAAAGTATTTAAATTGGAAGCAAGGAATGCAAAAAAAGTCAACTCTAATAGCCAAATGTATCCCTTTTAATGTGGTAGAAAGATGAATATGCAGGGCTAACGCAAAATTATAAAAAAAAAAGTTAGAAAGTACAAAAAATGCAAAACTCACAAGTGATTCCAGACTTTTGCACACCACTGTATACCTCATATTTATAGATGGTACGGGCCCAGAATTCCTAACTACACACCCTCTGCTGTATGCATAGAGCTATACGTATAGTGGACTGTACGTATAATGCCTCTTGATACTAAATAAGGTATTTAGATGTTCCACACAGCACCAAACATCTAAGAGCATTTTGAACATTGGTCTTATTTTCTGTTTATATTCTACAGTGAAATGAAATTATGATAGCCTATAACTTTGCTGTTTGAATTAACTTGCATTCGGGAAGTAGGACAATCCAATTAAACAGCTACATTACTATACCATTCGGATAATAGCAGCTCATTACAGAAGGAAAAAATACCTACATTTTTCAGCTTCCGGTTGTAGTCTATGCTCCTGCGGGGAATAAAATAAAAATGTCACAAGAAATCCTAAATCTGCGCATACATACAACAGGTTGCAACATTAAGGAAAGTCAGAAGCATAAGCTGCAAAGAGGTGCGTATGCAGAACAGCCTGCACACATTACCACTGTAATGAAGCAGCAGCTCTTAATACAGTGCTTATGCAGAACAGCCTGCACACATTACCACTGTAATGAAGCAGCAGCTCTTAATACAGTGCTTACCAAACATTTAGCCAATGACCCCCATTTTAACACTTACGGGCCCTTTTACTTAATTCTTGCTAAGGTTTTGGCATTAACGCGCATTTTTAACACACGGTGCATGCAAAGCCTCGGCATTAATCATCAGGGGCATGATCAGTATGTTCCCAGCTGTTAATGGATGGCGCAATTAACACAGATACTCCCAACAATTCTCAGAGAGATCATTAGGTACACCAGCACTTATTGACACATTGCCACTGAGCACACAGCAATTGTACTTGTGCTAGCAATAATGTGCTCTCCTCACATACACTCTGCTCCTAACTCACCCAACTCACTTACCGCGCGATGGCCCATTACCATTCATTTATTTATTTATTACATTCTCTTATATACCGCGCTATTCTGCATCAGTGCGGTTTACATTGAACAAACTGAAATTACATTGAACAGGGCATTATAACTTTGAGATAACTATTTTAAAGGGAACACGGGCTATGGAGGGTTAAGTGGCTTGCCCAAGACCACAAGGAGCACCTGTGGGACTAGAAACCCCAGTCCTTCCGGCCCAAGGTTGCTGTCCTCTAGTGGGATTTGAACCCCCGACCTTCCGGCCTGAAGTACCTTGCCCCAACCACTAGGCCACTCCTCCACCATGGGTTTTAATGGCTGGTAGCTGGCATGCCTACAAATTAGCATTCACTACAGCCAGTTATCACATGCTAAAAACACGTGTTAACTGGTTAGCGGCTTTTAGTAAAAGGATCCCTTAAGAAGTTGAAAGTGCACAGTTATAGTATGACAAAATGATAGATAACTATGTAAATGGCATCCCTAATAAAATGAAGAAACCTATCTTGAGCGTGTGTGTGTATATAATAAGTGGTTTGTGGAGGTGTGCATGTGTGCTTGTGATGAAGGGATGGTGTGCAGGAGTGTATGTTTGTGATGTGGGAGTGAAGTATGGTTGTGGCATGCAGGGGGTGGTGGAATACTGTGTTCATCTGTACGCACATGTGATGCACCTGCAGGGTTGGGGCACATGCATCTGGGGGTGAGCGTGGCATACACATCTGCAAGGGGTGCGTAGGAATGTGTGGGGCAGGTGAGTGTGTGCATGTGACTAGAAGTGGGCATGGGGTGCATGGATGTATGTACATGGGGGTGCTTGTGCACGTGTGCCTGTGGTATGTTTGTGTGTGTGCAAGTGCATGCAATAGTGTGTACTTGTGTGTGCACAGTAGTGTTTGTGGGTGTGCGGTGCAGAAATATGTGCATTGTGCAGTGCAATGTGGCTTGTGTGTGTATGTGTATGGTGGGATGGAGTGGGTTGAGTTTGTTGGTATGCCTCTTGGCATACAGATATTCTGGCCCCTTGTCTCCATACTCCCCCCCCCTCCCGTCTATCCTTGTATCAGGAAACAAAATATGGTCTGGTGTGGCAAGGCCACTGGATTTAGGGAAGTATTAAGACATTTTTCAATGTATTATGGGGGACCCTTATTTACATTTTTGGTGCAGATGTGGCTTAATATGAAGTCTATATTACAGAGTTAGAACTGTGTTAAGTGCAATGAAAAATTCTTCAAAAATATATAGAGATAATATGAAAAATAATTAGAAAGATTTTAAGATGCCATTAATTTAATACTGAAATGAATGCAAAAAGGATACTGAGCCAATGACTGGTATAGTACTGTCAGCAGTGGTGGTTTGTGCTGCATTAAGAACATGACCAGTTTTCATAGGCTCTCTCATCAATTTTCTGAACAAATGGTCAGTCCATAAATATGAACAGTTGGGGCTTTATGGTATAAAAAGATGACATTTTACTTACCATTAATGTCCTTTCCTTGAGTCCTGCTAGACCAGTCCAGACAAGTGGGTTGTGTTCCCCTACCAGCAGATTGGGGGAGACAAAGAACCAATGAAAAGCCCGTTTCAATGACATCACTCCTATGCCTCTATTCGCCTCATCCACCAGAGATCCCCCTTCAGTATTTGTCCCAAAGCATATCTGAGAAACATGGCAAGTCTCACACAACTTCAATCATGGGCAACAAGGAGTAAGCAACAGTAGAGAGCTATGCACAGGAAAGCATAAACAGAACGCTATCCATAGAATATGAACCTGCAGAGGCAAGTATAAAAACCATAGCAAACCCAAGGGAACCACAGCAGAGAACAAAGCAAAAACAGTTTCAGGGGTGGGCCCTGGACTGGTCTAGCTGGACTCAAGGAAAGGACATTAACTGGCAAGTAAAATGTGACCTTATATATCGTCCTGCTAGACTAGTCCAGACAAGTGGAGTAGAGCTAATGGTTAGAGCACTGGCATGCGAACCAAAAGATCAGGGTTTGATTCCCACTAGCACTCCTTATGGCCTTGGCCAAGTCACTTAACCCTCCATTGCCTCAGAAAAATCCAAGTTATCAATGCCCTGTTTAATGTACATTACCAAGTTTAAGTTACAATGTAAACTGCTTTGTCTGAAATGCTAAAGCAGTATAAAAAAAAGAAAAAACAAAGATTTCCACTGGCTGGGAAGAGGACACAGCAGCTCGCAAAACCCTAGAGCCAAAGGCCATGTCCACCCGTATGTGGGCATCTAAATGGTAATACTTGAAAAAAAGTAGAAAGTGAAGCCCATATTGCTGCCCGACAAATGTCTGGAGCGGCTCCATAGTTACATTCCAACCAGGAAGATGCTTGTGCTCAGGTAGAATGGGCGCACAAACCCTCTGGAACTGGCCGGTTCCACAACAAATAGTCAGAGCCAATGGTCTCCTTAATCTAGCACGCTAAAGCAGACTTGGCCACTGCATCACCCTTACAAGGCCAGCAAACAGCATAAAAAGATGGTCGGACTTAAGAAGGGAATTCACAACCTCCACATACCGGAGAAGCACCAGACAACCACAGGGCAAAGATTCTTATCCTTCCCCCAACACTGCTCCTTACAGGAGAAGGGCCAGCAGACTACCTGGTTCTTATGAAGGGGAGAAATCGCCTCACAGGCAGAGGCCAAATGGAAACTACCTCCTTAGAAAAGACAGATAAGGATCTCGGCAAGATCTCGGCCTGCAGTTCAGAAATCCACTTTACGGCACAAATCACAACCAAGACAGTCTTGAGCCTTAAATCCTTGAAGGTAGCACGCTTCAACGGCTCAAAAGATGTTGTCATCAGGGTTCTGAGCACCAGACACAGATCCCAGGAAGGGATCGGAGGGGAGGAGGAGGCAAACGCCAAACCCCCTGGAGAAAACACGAGATGTCCAAGTACAAGAAACTTATCAGCCACTGGATCTCGAAAACAGGCCGAAGCTGCCACCTGAACTTTCAGGAAGCTAAAAGAAGGGCCCTTCTCCAGGCCACCCGGTAAAAAGGCCAACAGAGATGGCACCCTAACCACCTCAGGAGCCAACTGCCAAGCATCACACCATCGCTCAAAGAGGCACCAGATCTGCACACATGCTAGCTTGGTAGATCTCCTCCAAGCAGAATAGAGACCACTGCTGGAGAGTAGCCCTTACATGCTAGCCGTCTACTTCCAAGAGCTAAGTGTAAGTGAGAAGTGAACTGGGTCTTCTAGGATGATCGGTTCCTGCCACAATAGGCCCTCCAAGATGGAGGCAACTGAAAAGGAGGTGCCTGCAGGAACTGCACCAGGTCTCCAAACCACACTTTCCTCAGCCAATCTGGCACCACCAGAACAATCCTGCCTGGGTGGCATTTTATACATTGAACACACAACCCACCAGGGACTACAGAGGAAACACATTCAAGCAGGTGCTGACTTGGCCAAGGATGGGCAGGGCGTCGATGTCCTCAAATTCTGTCTCCGTGTAGCAAAGTTGACATTGGCAGGTCGCCATCAGATGAATTTTGGAGTGACCCCAGTAGCGCAGAATCTACTGAAACATCTCCTGACTCAACCCCCATTCTCCAGAATTCAAAGGGTGCCAGCTGAGGGAGTCTGCTGAGCTGACAAGGCTAGGAGGTACTTCTCAGCTCAGGCAAACAGGAGAGCCATCTCCAGAGCCACCCCAGCACTCCTCGTGATGCCTTACTGATTGACATAAGCCATTCTTGTGGTGTTGTCTGAAAACATTCGAACCACCTGGCCCTTGAGCAGGGGCCAGAAATGCAGAAGAGCTATCCTGATAGCCCTAACCTTGAGGCAGTTGATGGACCACACCACATCCCTGTGGTTCCAACGGCCCTGGGTCATATGGTCTTGGCAATGGGCTCCCCCAGTCTGAGGGACTGGCATCTGTTGTCAGAAAAATCAGCAAGTAATCGTCCAGTGGCATATCCTTCCTCAGATGACAGAGCTGCTCCCGCCACCACAGACTGGACTTCAGCATCAATGGGAGCGGGAGCCTCCGCTCAAACTCTAGGACCACAGAGCCAGCAAGAACCACTGGAGCGGTTGCATGTGAGGATGCCCCCATGGCACCATCTCTACGGTCATTGCCATCAACCTGAGGAGCTGAAAATAATCCCAGGCTGTGGGAGCCCACTGCACACCGAACAGCACAAGGCAATCCAACAGTCTGACTTTCCCTGATTGATCACCCAGTCAAGGCGTTCCAAAAACACCACCACTCAGGACACTACCCAAGGCGCCTCCAAAAGGAAACAGGCCTGGATGAGGCAGTCATCTTTAAAGGGATGGGCACAGATCCCTTAGTGCCACAGAGCTGCAGCTGCCACCACCATGACCTTGGAGAACATCCTCAGGGCAGCATATAGCCTGAAAGGAAAGGCAGTGAACTGACAATGAGAGCCAAGCACAGCAAAACCCAGATACTTTGCTGATCTGCCCAGATTGGGATATGAAAATATGCCTCAGCCAGATCCAGAGAAGCCAAGAACTTACTTCAGTGCACTGCTTGAATCATGGAGTGCAAGGTTTCCATCTCAAAGCGCAGAATGTGCAAGTGGTTGTTGACCCCTTTGAGGTTCAGAATGGGCCAGAAGGAACAGTTTTTTTCTTTTTTAGCACCGCAAAATAGATGTAGTATCTGCCCTTGCCCTGCTCATCTGGCGGGACATGCACCACCAGCTTTGGGTGCAGCAACTTGTCCAAGGTGGTATGTACAGCAGCACTTTTGATTGCAGACCCACAAGGGAAGAATATGAAGGCATCCAGAATCAGCTCCTTGCATCCAAGGACATAGCTGAACTGACAGTATCTAAGTATCTAGCACTCAGTGATTCTTAGAAATCTGGGCCCACTCCTGAAAGAAAAGTCGAAGTCTGCCTCCAACTGGAAGGAAAGGGCCCCAAAACCTTCATTGTGCAGCCTGGAAGGGTCCTCCTCTGGGTGGGACAGAGTCCCTGGGCCCACGTGCTCCATGAAAAAACTGAGAATGAGACTGAAGAAGAGGGGGAGAAAGGGGATGTTTTTCCCCCATGTCAATAACAAGAGTCCTGAGGCCTCCAGGGATCTGGGCAGTGTGCCCTTGGTTGACTGGCAGAGGCTGATGACAGAGGGGTACTAGCCCACTTCACAGGCTCCTTGGATCTGTCTTCCAGAAGGCGATAAGATTTTCTCTCGCCCAGGTCTTTCACCAGCTTCTCCAAATCAGCTCCAAAAGAAGCTTCCCCTTAAAAGCCAGGTGGGTCAACCAGGCTTTGGAAGAAGCATCCACCAAATCCAACAATGTGACATTGTTGTCATGGCACCATCCCATGGCATCAGAAAAATGCCACAGCCAACTCCAAAAGAGGTGTAGAAACGTCCGATGGAAGAGAATGAATCCAACGGAGCAGGACTCGATATGTCTGGCCTGCACATACCGCAACCAAAGAATAGCAGCCGCTGCAGCGAACTGGATATTCAACACAAATCCACCTTTCTGTCCAGAGTTTCCTTTAAGGCCAATCCGCCTTCCACAGGAATGGTGGTCCATCTGGTAACCGCCATGACCTGCATATCCACCTTGGCAATATGAACACCACAACGCACTCCCTCCCCAGGAGGTGCATCTTCTAATACACCTTTAGCCGCTTAGGCAGGTAGTTGGGGTAGTCCCTCCAGCTAGAATAGGCCCTTGAGAGCACCTCTGGGACGACAGTAGTGGATTTCTAAACCCCTTGCTATTACTACTACTACTAAGCATTTATAAAGCGCTACCAGGCGCACGCAGCGCTGTACAATGAAAACACAAAAAGACAGTCCCTGCTCAAAAGAGCTTACAATCTAAAAAGACAAAGCAAGAAAAGGAGTAGAAAAAAAGATAAGAACAAGGGCAAAGAGACAAGAGCAGGAGAGACAGGACAAAGGAAAGAGGTAAGAACAAGTGTAAGAGGAAGAAAGAAAGGTGAAATAAGAGGGGAAGGAAGGAGAACAGCAAAATCAAGAGCCAAAGGCAGAGGTGAAAAGATGAGCTTTTAACTTGAGTTTGAAGAGGGGCAAAGAAGATGCCTGACATATAGACAAAGGAAGTTTATTCCAAGCATAGGGAGCAGCAAGGTGAAAAGAGCAGAATCTGGAGTTGGCAATAGAGGAGAAGGGCATAGCAAGAAGCAACTGGGAAGAACGGAGTACACGAGGAGGGAAATAGAGAGAAATGAGAGAAGAAAGGTACTGAGGAGCCACAGAGTGAATGCACTTATAGGTCAGAAGGAGAAGCTTAAAGTGAATACGGAAACGGATAGGGAGCCAGTGAAGAGATCTGAGGAGAGGAGTGATGTGGGCAAAACGAGGCTGACGGAACGAGGCTGACGGAAAATCAAATGGGCAGCGGAGTGCTGAATAGACTGAAGAGGGAAGAGATGAGACTGAGGGAGACCAGCAAGGAGGAGGTTACAATAATCAAGGTGGGAGGTGATTAGGGAATGGATGAGGGTTTTAGTAGTGAGCTCAGAGAGAAAGGGGCGGATTAGGCCAATGTTGAAGAGAAAGAAGCGACAGGTCTTTGCGATGAGTAGGATATGAGAGGAGAAAGATAGCGAAGAGTCAAAAATAACACCCAAATTGCGAGCAGATGAAACAGATTGGAGAACAGAGCCATCAACAGAGACTGAAAAAGAAGGAGAAAGGGAAATTTTAGGAGAAAAAATGAGAAGTTCAGTCTTGGCCATGTTCAATTTCAGGTGACGATGGAACATGCAGGTAGCAATGGCAGAGAGACAGCAAGAGATACGGGACTGGAAAGCAGAAGAAAGATCAGGAGTAGAGACACAGATTTGGGAGTCATCAGCATAGAGATGGTACTGAAAACCATGAGAGGAAATAAGCGCACCAAGGGATTGGGTATAGAGAGAAAAAAGAAGGGGACCCAAGACAGAATCCTGGGGGACACCAACCGAGAGCGGGGTAACAGAGGAGGAGGAGCCACCAGAACACACACTAAAGGAGTGATGGAAGAGATATGAGGAGAACCAGGAGAGAACAGAGTCCCTAAAGCCAAGCGAGGACAAAGTGTCAAGAAGAAGATCATGATCAACAGTGTCAAAGGCAGCAGAAAGGTCAAGGAGGATAAGGACAGAGTAAAGGCCTTTAGATTTAACCAGGAACAAGTCACTGGAAACTTTGACAAGAGCAGTTTCAGTAGAGTGCAAAGGATGAAAACCGGATTGTAAGGGAACGAGAAGAGCATGGGGGCAACTACAGACCTTGGCATCTACTTGAGGGCAACTACAGACCTTGGCAACTATTTGAGGGCAACTACAGACCTCAAAGACTTTAGAAAACAGCTGAAAACCATGCTGTTCATAGAACACTATGGACACATCACATAACCTCAGAGAATGTATAACAGTACATGATACCGCCTAAACAATGTATGTATGGAAAATGTTTTTAGCACCACTGTATATAGCCCACCTTGTACATAGCTCAAACCAATCTAGCACACAATACAACACACACTCAACTAAATTTCACCCTCACTGCATGCATAACACACTCACTTTACCAGATTGTTTGCTGTGATACCACCTTGATTATTAAGATAAGGCGGTTTAGAAATACGGTTAAATAAAAATAAAATAAATGGGAAGAGAGGAAGTCAAGACAACGGCGGTAAACCGCACGTTCGAGCAGTTTAGAAATGAAAGGAAGGAGAGAGATGGGGCAATAATTAGAAGGACAAGAGGGATCAAGTGAAGGTTTCTTAAGGAGAGACGTGACCACAGCATGTTAGCAGTGGAGAGTGAAAGGTTGAGAATATGAGAAATGGAGGAGACAACGGTAGAGCAAATAGAGGAGAGGATATAGGATCAGAGGAGCAAGTGATGAGCTTGGAGGAGAGAAGAAGAGCAGCTTCATCAACAGAAATCGTGGGGAAGGAAGAGAGGGTAGGATGAGAAGGGGGGAGAGCATGAAAGCAGGAAAGGGAAATTGAGGATTTAGAGGGAAACTGGAGAGTGATCTTATGGATTTTATCATGGAAGTAATCAGCCAGAGCCTGGGCAGAAAGGGAAGGAGGGATCAGAGGCAGAGGCACTTTGAGGAGAGAATTGAGAGCAATGAAGAGACAGCGAGGATCAGAGGCATGAGAATTAGTCAGGTGAACAAAGTAATCTTGTTTGGCAAGAGCAAAAACAGATTTGAAAGAGCAGAGCATGAATTTGAAATGAAGGAAATCTTCAGGGGAGCGGGATTTGTCTTTTCGGTTCCTGCCCGGTGATTGGAGCATCTGCCAAGCCCAAAGTAGATAAGACCCTGGGATCAACACCTCCAGTTTCTACTCCTGGAACAGGCAAATAACCTCGGCCTCCTCACAAACCTCTGAAGGCGAGAGTACTTCTTCATCCACATCAGACAACTTAATCCAAGCCACAGCTGACCCCATCCCCAGAGTGGGGGGTGCCCCTGCTGAAATACTTCACCATCAATCGAAGGCGGCTTCCACTCTCAACCTGCCCTCATGAGACTGTGCATGGAGAGAAAGAAAAAGGCTGCAGGGTCTGGTCCACACCAAAATGACCAGGCCTTCTGCAAAGGGAAAGAATTCCGGGGAGGATAATCTGGTCGCTGGAAGCTCTCCTCATGGAAATGACCCCCCTAAACTCGGGGGCATAGTCTCAGTCAATCCCCTAGAGCAGTGATGGCTAACCTTTTTGAGCCCGAGTGCCCAAACTGCTGCACAAAACCAAAGAATTTCCTCAAAGTGCCAGCACGTCAATTAAAGCCTCATTTGCATAAGGTGCCTCATTTGCATAAATATTTGCATAATGTTACCATACACTAACTTTTAGTAAACATGCCTCTTAATGAGTATATGGATAAAGAAAGACTAAAAGGTTTCTACATTACTATAATCCAGTACCAACCGCCAGGCACATTAGGAACTACTACAAACGCTGCCCATTTAGAACCCATAGCAAACCCGCCGTATCCTAACAGCACTACCAGGACTCACAAAGCACCATACCCTAACTATCAAAAGGCAACACTGCAAATATTAAACCAATACATTTCAGAGAACAACAATACATGACCTACTGGGGAAAGAACAAGTGGCAATGTCAAATAGGAATTATATAAACAGAATACCTCAGCTCAGTTACACATGCAGAACAGACCATCACCAAACAAGGAATCACAATTTAGAAACAGGAAGACAATAATTAAACTGGGAACCCCAAAAGCCAAACTTGGAATATACAACAACACTGTAGAAATAAAACTATAAATTAATTTCCTCTTGTACTAAACAAAGCGCAAAAATTAATGATGCACATTTCCCAGAGCTGACATATTCCAGTTAATAAATTCAAAATAAAGAGATATTTTTCTACCTTTTGTGCATTTTTTTTCAGTTGCAATTGTTCCAGCCACTTTCTTCTGGTTTCTTCGTGTCTTCTGCTAACTCTCCATCTGCTGTCCATTTGTCCTTTCTTCTGTCTTGTTTTTTTTTCCATTCTCTCTCTACATCTGCTTTAACATACTAATCTTTCTCCTTTTGCTCTTTCCTCATTCCTATTTCATCTACTCAAAATTTACCCCTCCATCCTCAATCCCCACTTATTCTCCCAATACCCGGCCAATTGTAGATTTTTTTATCCCTCCCACACAAAATATTTTTCCCCTCTCCATTTTACTCTCCCAGCCCCATCCCATTCTAATCCTCCCCCAACACCAGCTCCCTTCTAGTTCCAGCCTCACCCAGCATCCATTCCCTTCTAGTCCCTGCATCAGCCCATTTCCAGTCCTAGCAGCCCCCCAACCCATTTCCAGTCCTAGCAACCCCCCAACCCAATACCAGTCCTAGCCCCCCCTCATCAACCCACTTCCAGTCCTAACCCCCCATCACCCCATTTTCAGTTTAAGCCCCCCCTATAACCCATTACCAGTCCTAACCCCCATCAGCCCACTTCCAGTCCTAACCCCCCATCAGCCCACTTCCAGTCCTAACCCCCATCAACCCATTTCCAGTCAGCCCCCCATAGCCCATTGCCAGTCCTAACCCCCCCATCAGCCCACAGTCCATGACCAGTCCTAACCCCATCAGCCCACCTCAAGTCCTAACCCCTCCCCATCAGCCCATTTCCTGTCCTAGCCCCCCCCCCTAGTCCATTATCAGTCCTGACCCTCCATAGCCCAGTACCAGACAGCCCCCATCAGCCAACAGCCCATTACCAGTCTTAACCCCCCCTAGCCCATTAGCAGTCCTAACCCCCCCTCCTAGCCCATTAGCAGTCCTAACCCCATCAGCCCACCTCAAGTCCTAACCCCTCCCCATCAGCCCATTTCTTGTCCCAGCCCCCCCATAGCCCATTATCAGTCCTAAACCCCCCCATAGCCCATTACCAGTCCTAACCCCATCAGACCACCTCCAGTGTTAACCCCCCATCAGCCCATTTCCAGTCCTAACCCCACCCAACAGCCCACCTCAAGTCCTAACCCCTCCCCATCAGCCCATTTCCTGTCCTAGCCCCCCATAGCCCATTACCAGTCCTAAGCCCCCATCAACCCACTTCCAGTCCTAATCCCATCAGCCCATATAGACTTAGCTCCAGCATTGCCCATAGACCCCCCATATCCCATCACCACTCCTAACCTCCCCCAGCCCATTACCACTCCTAACCCCCCCATCAGCCCATTTCCTGTCCTAGCCCCCCATAGCCCAGTACCAGTCCTAGCCCCAACAGCCCACAGCCATTACCACTCCTAACCCCCCAGCCCATCACCAGTCCTAACCCCCCAACAGCCCACAGCCATTACCACTCCTAACCCCCCCAGCCCATTACCACTCCTAACCCCCCGGCCCATCACCACTCCTAACCCCCCCAGCCCATTTCCTGTCCTAGCCCCCCCCAGCCCCACACCAGTACTAACCCCCCAACACCCCCCCGCCATTACCACTCCTAACCCCCCCCAGCCCATCACCAGTCCTAACCCCCCCCCCCCCAAAAGTTTTTTACAAAGAAAGCTGTCGTTGCCGGGGCCGGGGCCGCCGCGGCAGAAACGAGGGCCCCGCGGTCCCCCCCCCCCCCCCAGCAGAGCCTGCCCTCCGTCCCCGGTATCACCTCTCTCAGCTGCCTCCAGTCACATGCGCCGGCTTTCAGAGCGCGAGGGAAGAGTTTCTCCCTCGCTGCTCTGTTAAGCCCGCGGGGGCTGATGGGAACTTCCCATCAGCCCCCGCGGGCTTAACAGAGCAGCGAGGGAGAAACTCTTCCCTCGCGCTCTGAAAGCCGGCGCATGTGACTGGAGGCAGCTGAGAGAGGTGATACCGGGGACGGAGGGCAGGCTCTGCTGGGCGGGGGGGGGGGGGGGCCCCGCGGCACACTCGATTCTGCCGCGGCGGCCCCGGCCCCGGCAGCGACAGCTTTTTTTTTTTTTTTTTTTAATGCCGCATATCTTGATTGCGAACCTTCCCGCGTGCCAGCTGCAAGGCCTTCGCGTGCCACAGCTGGCACGCGTGCCATAGGTTCGCCATTGCTGCCCTAGAGGATGGGGAGATGCTTACAGCATGGACGGCAGATTCTCTGGCCAGCTTAATATCCTTACCCATAGTGCCATCTACTACTTCCTGCCCTGAGGCAGGCAAGATCAGGCTAACAGCATCTCCCGGCTGAGAATGGGGGGATCTTGTGTTTCAGTGAGTGCTCACACTGCCTGGGGTTTCCAGTCTAACAGGAAGCACACACAGGAGGAAGTAGCTTGTTCAGTGGCTCACAGGCACCATGCTGACTGCCACTGTCTTAACCTTTACATATACGGTTTTATAAATCATCGTCCCAAAATAACTCAATAGGGTGTAGAGCTCAGTAGATATAATACAACATGATAAATAATGTACAACAGCAACATTAATGACTCACAAAGACTTCAAATACAAACAGAAAAAAACACCTCCAAAAAGGCAACATTAGTCATAGGTCTAAGATGCAGCAAATCAGATCATCATAAAAATAACACAGAAAGATGTTTAATTGTTTCTTAAAATTCAGAAGGGTTGAGCAGCAATGATCAAGACAAAGAATTCCAGAAATGTGATGCCACACAAAAACAACTGTATCCTCAACTCCAATAATGTGGTCAGTTTAACACACAGAAATCCCTCACGCTCAAAATGTATCTGCAAGATACAATGTACTGAATAATTTTATATGCAAATGTAATGGCTTGAAGTTTCATCCAGACTACAACTGGAGGCCAGTGAAGGTCTTTACTAAACACAGAAATATTGAAGCCACTACCAGTTTACAAGTCAAACTCTGGGCTCATTCAGTCTTCCTAATAATCAAATATTACTTAACCCTCCATTACCTCAGATACAAACAGTTTCTAAGACCTTCAGGGACAGGAAACTACTTACTATACCCACGCATAGCTTTGAGCTTCGGAGAAAGTCATGAGCTAAATCCAATTTCCCTTTCCTTGTGTGTGTGAGAGAGAGAGAGAGAGAGAGGCAGGACCGGCGCAAGGAGATGACGCGCTCTAGGTGACCCTCATCTCTTCTGCCCCGCCCCACCGGCGCCCAATGCTGCCACCCCTCTCTGGCATGTGCAATGGCAACAGCGCTTACCTTTAAACTTCGGCGCCGTGGGGCTCTTTGCTTCTGCCCCCTCCAATGTCCAATGACAGGAAGTCGGCATCAGGCGGTCAAGAGGGCAGAAGGAAACAGCACCGCAGCGCCAAAAAAGTTTAAAGTTAAGCATTAGATCCCAAGAGGGGCAACAGTGGTGGCAAGGGCACCCATGAAGGGCTGATGCTCTAGGCCATAGGTTTTCAACCCAGTCCTCGGGGAACCCTAGGCCAGTCAGGTTTTCAGGATTCCCACAATGAATATGCATAAAGAGTAATTAGACCTTACCTGCTAATTAGCGTTCCTGAAGGATCTCCAGTCCGGTCCCTTCTACTGGGTTGTGCCCCTCTACCAGCAGCTTGTGGACCGAGCACGTCATCTTTTGATGACCCTGGGGTATAAGTAGACTGGCACCGCCCACCAACTCCAGTGACCTATTGGCAAAGCAGACTTAACGGAGAGACAAGTGAATACATACCAAACTTAACACTAAAACTGCACTAGTAACTTAAACAAAAGAAACCTTGATACCCCCTCCCCCGGGAGGACTTCCCACCGTCCCCGGAGAAGAAAGGCTTACCTGACCCGCTCGCAGCGGCGAGACGCCTGAACCATCCATCCCGCCTCACCGAAAAGGCCCCAGAGGAGCAACCAACCGCTCCTATCTCCGCTTATTTTTTCGGGCCGAGCATACCTGAAAAAAGACACCCAAGATCTGGGAGGGAAGAGGGACCGGACTGGAGATCGTTCAGGAACGCTAATTAGCTGGTAAGGTCTAATTACTCTTTCCTTAGCGTCTCTCCAGTCCGGTCCCTTCTACTGGGATGTACCAGAGCAGTTCCAAAAGCGGGAGGGCCCAGCAATGCCGGACCGAAGAACCGCGCCCTCAAAACCTGCTTCCTCAGACGCCTGAACGTCCAACCTATAATGCTTAGCAAAGGTATGCAGGGATGACCAAACCGCTGCTCTACAGATGTCCAGCGGAGGGACCAGGCAGAACTCCGCCCATGAGGCCGCTTGGGCCTGAGTGGAGTGCGCCCGGAGCCCCGCCGGGACCTGCTTACCTTTCAAAATGTAAGCCGATGAAATGGCCTCCCTGATCCATCTGGAAATTGAGGACTTCGCTGCCGCCTCCCCCTTACGCGGCCCCGCAAACAGCACAAACAACCGTTCCGACTTGCGGAAGGGCTCTGTGCGAGCTAAGTATCGCTTTAGAGCTCTGCGTACCTCCAGGAGACGCAGACGAGCGTCATTCCCTTCCCGGCAATCCGCGAAGGAGGGGAGAGAAACCGACTGATTCACATGAAAGGCCGAAACCACCTTCGGCAAGAAGGACGGGACCGTATGGAGGACCACCCTTTCCCTAGAAAAAAACAGAAAGGGTGGGCGGCAAGATAACGCCTGCAACTTTGAAATGCGACTGGCCAAACAGATGGCCACCAAAAACACTGCCTTAAGAGTAAGATCCTTCAGGAACGTCCGCTGCAAGGGTTCAAAGGGTTCAGTGGAAAGGGCGTCCAAAACGAGGTTGAGGTCCCACGGGGGAACCAGCGATCTCTGTTGCGGCCTAAGCCGCCGCACCGCCTTCAGGAACCTACCTACGTCCGCATGCTCACCCAAGGGCTTTCCCTGAATCCTGTCCCTATAACAGGAAATAGCCGCCAGCTGCACCCTCAAAGTACTAGTGGCTAGGCCCTTGTCGAAGCCTGCCTGCAAAAATTCCAGAACCTCAGACACCGAAACTGAGAGGGTCCTCATCTTCCTTTCTGCACACCAGGCCTCAAAGATACGCCAGACTCTCACATAGGAAAGACAGGTCGAACGCTTGCGGGAACT
Organism: Ichthyophis bannanicus; assembly: GCA_033557465.1. Classification (NCBI taxonomy): domain Eukaryota; kingdom Metazoa; phylum Chordata; class Amphibia; order Gymnophiona; family Ichthyophiidae; genus Ichthyophis; species Ichthyophis bannanicus. The sequence continues at coordinate 1,514,537,214 of CM066032.1, read as the reverse complement.
TAGCAGGGTGGAGATCACTGCCCCTGAGTAACCTCTTTCGCAGCCTAGCCCTCTCAATAGCCAGGCCGTAAGCGAGAATCGATCCACCTGCGGCATGCGCACCAGCCCCTGGAACAGAAGGTCGTCCCTCACCGGCAGGCACCACGGATGATCGGCTAGAAGACGCATAAGGTCGGCATACCATGGACGGCATGGCCAGTCCGGGGCGACAAGGACCACCAGCCCCGCGTGAGCCTCTATCCGTTGAATGACCCTGCCGATGAGCGCCCACGGTGGAAACACGTAGGAGACCGTCGGTCGGCCAGCTTCTCACTAGGGCATCCAAGCCCTCGGACATCCTTTCCTTCCGTCGACTGAAGAAACGGCTTGTCTTGGCTGACTCCCACGTCGCCATCAGATCCATGATGGGGGAACCCCATCTGTACACTATCCTTTGGTAGATCTCCTGCGACAGCTGCCACTCTCCGTGATCCACTTTGTGACGACTTAAGTAATCCGCCGTCACGTTCTCTGTTCCTGCCACGTGTTGCGCCGATAGGGCCACTAGATGGACTTCGGCCCAAGCCATCAGCTCCTCTGCTTCTTCTTCTAAGGCGGGGCTGCTCGTTCTGCCCTGACGATTGATATATGCCACGGCGGTCATGTTGTCGGAAAGAACTCTGACTGCCCTCCGGCCCATCCAGCTTCCGAATTCCCTGAGGGCTAGGCAAACCGCCCTCAGTTCCAATCTGTTGATGGGCCACTGTGCCTCCTGCATGCTCCAAGGCCCCTGAGCGATCCGACCCTCGCAGTGGGCCCCCCAACCTGAGAGGCTGGCATCTGTCATCAGCTGTAACCACTCCGGCGGTTCGAGTGGCATCCTGAGTTCCAAAGGCCCTGGGAGGATCCACCACTGCAAGGATTCCTTGACTGACACCGGGCAGGGCAGCGTTACTGACAAGGCCTCTCTCTCGTGGGACCACCGACGGAGCAGAGCTCGCTGAAGGGGCCGCATGTGAGCTCTGGCCCACGGGACCAGCTCTATCGTCGCCGCCATGGTCCCCAGCACCTGAAGGTAGTGCCACGCCGAGGGCGCCCTCAAGGCCAGGAACTGGTGGAGCAACTCCCAAAGCATCCCTATCCTGCGCTCCGGCAAGAACACCCTGCCCCTGCCCGTGTCGTACCTTGCTCCTAAATACTCCAGCTCCCTGGAGGGAACTAACTTGCTCTTTGAGACATTGATGACCCAACCTAGGCTCTCCAGAAAGGTGACTACCTGGTGTGTGGCCTCTCGACTCTCTTGCTCGGACTTCGCTCGGATCAGCCAATCGTCGAGATATGGGTGGACCAAGATCCCTTCCTTGCGTAGGGCTGCCGCTACCACCACCATGACCTTTGTAAAGGTGCGTGGTGCCGTTGCTAAGCCAAACTGCATTGCTTGAAACTGAAAGTGCCCCTGCGGATCCGCAAACCGCAGGAACTGTTGATGGGACTTGCGGATGGGAATATGCAAATAAGCCTCCGTGAGGTCGAGAGAAGTCAGAAACTCCCCTTGACGTACAGCTACCAGCACCGACCTTAAGGACTCCATGCGAAAATGTGGTACCCGTAGGCACCTGTTGACACCTTTCAAATCCAGGATCGGACGGAAGGAGCCCTCCTTTTTGGGCACCACAAAGTAAATGGAGTACCGTCCGGTCCCGCGCTGTGCTGCGGGAATGGGAACAACCTCCCCCAGTGCCTGCAATCTCCTGAGCGTCACCTCTACCACCGCCCGCTTGGACAGAGAACGGCAAGGGGAAAGAACAAAGGAAGGAAAGACGGGCTTTGCGAACTCAAGAGCATAACCCTCTCGAACCACTTCCAAGACCCACTGGTCTGTCATGACCCAGGCCCAAGTGGAGAGGAACCGCCTCAGCTTGCCCCCCACTGGCAGGTCCTCTCCCCGGGCCCCCGTGGCTTCATTGGGACTTCCTGGCAACCGAGGAGGGCGAGGCTCCAAAACCTCTTCCTGCACCCCGGAAACCTCGGAAGCCCTGTCCCCTAGAGGAGAACCTCCCTCTCTGAAAGGACGAGGAGAGAGCGGTCCGAAACCTCCTCATCTCCCGAGGCTGAGCCCTCCCTAAGGAGGGGGCTCTATTCTGTTTCGGTCTATCCTCCGGGAGTCTACCCCCTTTAGACTCCCCCAGCTCCTTCACCAGCTTATCCAGGTCCTCCCCAAACAATAATTTGCCTTTAAAGGGCAGCCTACCGAGACGAGCCTTTGAAGAACCGTCCGCTGCCCAATTGCGGAGCCACAGATACCGCCGGGCCGCAACTACCGAGGCCATATTCCTCACTAGGCTTCTAATGAGATCGTACTATCAGCCAGATACACTGCGCCAGACTCAATCTTCGCTGCCTCCCCAGTGTCTTCAACGGGATTCTCCCCCGCCAGCTGGATCTGTTGGGACCAGCGCAAGCAGGCCCGGGCGACCCACGCCCCACATACCGAAGCCTGAAGCGCTAGGGCACTTACATCGAAAGCCTGTTTCAGCAGGGTGTCCAGTTTCCTATCCTGGGAGTCCTTAAGGGTCGAACTGCCCTCGACCGGAATCGTGGTCTTCTTGGTGACAGCTGCCACCGCCGCGTCTACCCTGGGAGAGCGCAGTAACTCCTTCTCCCCTTCCGATATCGGGTACAATCTAGCCATGGACCTTGCTGCCCTTATGGCCGATTCCGGCTGATCCCATTCCTCCTGGATCATTTGGCACACCACCCGATGGACCGGGAAAACCTTTTGAGATTTCCTGACCACCTGAATCAAAGGATCTTCCAGCGCCTCTTCCTCCGCTGGCCCTCCGGCCAACATGTTCAGGACCTTGAGGGCCTCTCCGATCAAAGCTGGCAATTCTTCCCTGTGGAAGACCCGAACAATCTTGGCCTGCTCTTCGGGGATATCACCTTCTTCCAGCTCCTCTTCGTTCCCCCCTTCCCTGTCAGACAGATCCCCCTCTAAGGGCTCTGGCAATGGGGGTGGGACTCCTCCTCCTGCGCCATTCTCGGACGCTTTGCCGGCAGCAGGCCTACCTCTGCCAGCTCCCTGGTGTCCGCCTGCCGGGCCTTTGCCCCCACCTGCCCTGGCTCCTGCCCAAGCCACCCCTGCTTGCGGAGGCAAAACGCCTTATGCAGAAGAACAAACTCCGGGGAGAAGTAGCCAGCAACCTCCTCCTCCATCTCCAGCCCCGCGGAGGAGGGACCCGGCTTGGGAGGTGGCTGAGTGGGGAAGTCCCCTGGCATATTCAGGGGGGACTTGGGACGGCCTACCTCCCCAGAAGGAGCACCCAAATCCTGGGAAGAGGGGGGAAGATCCTGCCGGCTCCCCGCCCGGCTCCCTAACTCCCCCGAGGCCGCTTCTTGCATACAGGCTTTGCAGATGCCTGAGTCCAAGGCTCCCCCCCTTTGCGGGACCCACACACCATGCACTGGGCTTTAGCTGGCATAGTTACCGCAGCTAGCCTCAGGGCCAGGAGAGAAAATGAGGGAAAGGGGAACAGAGGCAGGCCGCAGCCTAAAACACCTTTCCTCACTCTCTTGAATTACGTGACTCTATGTAATGTAATTCTTATTTGTTATTTGTTTTTGTTTTTTTTTAACTAGCTCTTGGCTGTCTCCCTCTTTAGCTCCTCGGGTCCCCTCCGTTTTCCCTTTCTCTATATTTTTTTCTGGTGGTTTTTTTTGTTTGTTTTTGCGGGAAAAAAACGGGCCCTTTAAGCCAAAGTACTGGAAACTCGAAGCCTCAGCTAATTCCGCGCGCGCGCGCTCACCACGTGAAGGAAAAACAGTGTGGAACTCACCTCCCGACGTGCGGGCCTCACCAAGCATGCGGTCCACGACCGCGTGGAGAGCCGCTTCTCCGACGGCGCACTGCCACGAACCTCCTCTTCAGGTGCGCTGCTTCTCTGCGCCGCAAAGCCAGGTTGCTCTTCGGCCTTCCGCCCGCCCGCTCAGCCGCCTCAAGGGCTTCCGCGGCGAGGCGGAAAGGACGGGAAGGCTTGTCTCCTCTCACCCGCAAGGAAGAGGGAACGGCCCCAGCTCTGCCGGCCTCAACCCAACTCCCTCTTCGGCGGTAAGGCCTCCCTTCCGACCGCTCCCACACCGGGGGGGGGGGGGGAAGTCTCCGAATGGGTCTTAAATAAATGAAATAAAATAAAGGTAAATAAAGGTAAAATAAATAGAAGTAAATAGAAGTAAAATAAAAGTAAAAATAAACCCAAGATCTGCCTAAACTAGTCTCTCAAGTAAGCCAGATCCCTGGCTTGCTGTACCCCTACCAGCTGCTAGCAGACTGAGCACAAAAACTGGAGTTGGTGGGCGGTGCCAGTCTACTTATACCCCAGGGTCATCAAAAGATGACGTGCTCAGTCCACAAGCTGCTGGTAGAGGGGCACAACCCAGTAGAAGGGACCGGACAGGAGAGACGCTAAGGAAGATAGATTTGCATACAATGAAGGTAGAACATGCAAATCTCTCTCATGCATATTCATTGTGGGAATCCTGAAAACCTGACTGGCCTAGGGTTCCCCGAGGACTGGGTTGAAAACCCCTGCTCTAGGCGACTACCTAGTTCGCCTAATGGTAGCGCCAGACCAGGACAGAGGGGAAAAGTAGGGGTGGGAGGGATCTGTGTCAGGGAGGATAAGAGGGGGGGATCTAGAGAGGAGGAAGGGCGGAGAAATTGAACTGGTTGGCGAGGGATAATGAGAAAGGGGATGTGCGCTGGGTTAGGAGGAGGAGTGAGAGAAGGGATCTGCAGGCTAAGCATCCACCACCTAGGATGGCATAATTTGGGGAAGGCGGCATAGCAGATGTTAAATACAGTGCTGCTCTTGACAAGTCTCCCAGTAGGAACAATAATAAAATACAAGACAATAATGACAACCTTCAAAGTTATGCACAATCTCTCGGCAACCTGTCTGGCTCCACTCATCAAAAGGAACATGGACACAAGATTATGTCGCCAACAGCACAAAACCTCCTCTCTATCCCAGCTCTAAAAGCAAAAAGCACACATTTGCTCTGTCAAAGAGCTTTTTCTTTCTATGGATCTACAAATTGGAACTCATTACCAGCCACACCAAGATCCATCCAGGATTTGAATGATTTCCGAAAAAAGCGAAAAACACATCTCTTCAAAGAAATCTTCGGAAATATCACAGAAAATCCACAGCATCTGCTACCACTTCAAATTCCTATAACTACATGTTCAAATCTCATCAAGCCACTGTAATTACATACCCAGTCCTCCCTCATAAATTCATCCTACATTCACTACACATTCCCATAAGCTAATCTCTTATCTCTGTTAATGCTGCTCAAATTAACTTTGTTACATTCAATGTATATAGTTACATGTTACAGATGCAATGTTCTATATACTATACAGCTGAGTTCCATGTAAACCACTAGGATACTATGAATAGCGGTATAAAAGAAACGTTAAATAAACAAAATAAGTCAGGGCAGTTGACCCAAGGCCTTGAACACCCATGAGGCTCAGGCCTACCACATCCTACCCCCTCCAAAACAGGAAACCCTGAGAGGGCAGGACATGAGAGATCTTGAGCACACACAGAAGCTTAAGGCCTGCACAGACTGCATTTACAGCTACAGGACAGGGCGGATTTGGCGGAATAGAGCAGAAACGACAGCCAGTGCTATGAGGGGTGAGGTGCTGGACACATGGGGGATGGGGGCGAGAAGAAGAGAGGTGCTGGACACCTGGGGGGAGGGATGGGGATATGCTAGGCTCTGGGGAGTGGGGTGAAAAGGTAAGATGAAATGCTGGGCTCAAGAGGGAAGGGCTTTGAGTTGCTCCTGTGGGTGTGCATGGCTGAAGGTTTACCTAGGGCAGGGGTCGGCAACCCGCGGCTCCGGAGCCGCATGCGGCTCTTTCTCACCTTTGCCGCGGCTCCGGAGCACACTGCCCGCTTTAAACGTCGCGTTATGGGCTCCCTCCATGTCAGCTCCCTCCCTTCTTCTGCAGCCGCGGTTCCCTGTCTCTTAGGGAACCGCGGCTGTGCTTTTAAAATCATCTCGGAGCCCTTCCTGTCTTGACGGGCTCCGTGCAGCATTGTCCCGCCTCTAAAGGAAGTTTTGGAGGCGGGACAATGCTGCACGGAGCCCGTCAAGACAGGAAGGGCTCCGAGATGATTTTAAAAGCACAGCCGCGGTTCCGTAAGAGGCAGGGAGCCGCGGCTGCAGAAGAAGGGAGGGAGCTGACATGGAGGGAGGGAGCAGATATGGACGGATGGATGGAGGGGGGGGGGGCTGACATGGAAGGAGGGAGCAGATATGAATGGATGGAGGGAGGGGGCTGACATGGAGGGATGGAGGGGGCTGACATGGAGGGAGGGGGGCTGACATGAAGGGAGGGAGCTGATATGAATGGATGGAGGGAGGGGGGCTGACATGGAGGGAGGGGGGCTGACATGGAGGGAGGGAGCAGATATGAATGGATGGAGGGAGGGGGGCTGACATGGAGGGATGGAGGGGGCTGACATGGAGGGATGGAGGGGGCTGACATGGAGGGATGGATGGAGGGGGCTGAGATGGAGGGATGGAGGGGGCGGACATGGAGGGAGGGAGCAGATATGAATGATTGGAGGGAGGGGGGCTGACATGGAGGGATGGATCGAGGGGGGCTGACAGGGAGGGATGGATCGAGGGGGGCGGACATGGAGGGATGGAGGGGGCTGACATGGAGGGAGGGAGCAGATATGAATGGATGGAGGGAGGGGGGCTGACATGGAGGGATGGAGGGGGCTGACATGGAGGGAGGGAGCAGATATGAATGGATGGAGGGAGGGAGGGGGGCTGACATGGAGGGATGGATCGAGGGGGGCTGACATGGAGGGAGGGAGCAGATATGAATGAATGGAGGGAGGGGGGCTGACATGGAGGGATGGAGGGGGCTGACATGGAGGGAGGGGGGCTGACATGGAGGGATGGATCGAGGGGGGCTGACATGGAGGGATGGAGGGGGCTGACATGGAGGGAGGGAGCAGATATGAATGGATGGAGGGAGGTGGGCTGACATGGAGGGATGGAGGGGGCTTTCATGGAGGGAGGGGGGCTGACATGGAGTGAGGGAGCAGATATGAATGGATGGAGGGAGGGGGGCTGACATGGAGGGATGGAGGGGGCTGACATGGAGGGAGGGAGCAGATATGAATGGATGGAGGGAGGGGGCTGACATGGAGGGATGGAGGGGGCTGACATGGAGGGAGGGAGCTGATATGGATGGATGGATGGAGGGAGGGGGGCTGACATGGAGGGAGGGAGCTGATATGGATGGAGGGAGGGGGCTGACATGGAGGGAGGGGGCTGACATGGAGGGAGGGGGGCTGACATGGAGGGGGCTGACATGGAGGGATTGGGGAGGCAGGCTGACATGGAGGGAGGGAGCTGATATGGATGGAGGGAGGGAGGGAGGGAGGGAGCTGACATGGAGGGATGGAGCACTGGTAATGGGGTTGAGGGGACGAGCACTGGAAATGAGCTGATTAGGGGAGGCTAGGACTGGTAATGAGCTGATGGGGGGTAGGACTGGTATTGGGCTGATTAGGGGAGGCTAGCACTGGTAATGGGGTTGAGGGGGGATTAGCACTGGAAGCGAGCTGATTGGGGGGCTTTGACTGGGCATGGGCTGATTGTGGGGAGGGGAGGATAGAGCTGCTGGCCCTGGAAGATAACTGGGGGCTAAGGCTACAAATGGGCTGATATGAGGGGATGGGAGAATGGAACTGGATCTGAGAGGGGCTGCCATGGTATTTGTACTAGAAGGGACTGGTCAGTGGGGAAGGAGGGGGACTGGAAGGAAATGGACACCAGTGGCAATCATGGGAATGCAAGTTGACATTGGAAGGTACTGGGAGTGAGGACTGGAAAGGGGCTGATATTGGGGAGGGTTACTGGGACTGGAAATAGGCTGATGGAAAGAAGTGAAGAAAACGAAAGAAGAGATAAGAACTGGCAGATGGACCATAGACCACAGAAAGAGAGCTAAGAGAAGACAGGAAAGCAGAAGCCTCAGATCGGGACCAGCATGATCAAAGAATAAATTGGTCAGACAACAAAGGTAGAAAAAATAATTTTATTTCATATTAGTGATTTGACTACAAAATCATCATAATTTTGAAATCAAATATTGTTACTTCTTGTTGTTATATTTTCTGGCGTATTTTTTTTGGTGTGCGAAGGAAGAGGGGTAGTCTTATACGGCGAGTATAGGCCAAACACCTATATTTTAACAGGAAAAGTAGGAGGTCGTATATAGCATTAAGGTAAGAAACAATATATGCAGTGTTAGATTTGTTTTAAATGTCGCAATGGTTTTGCGGCTCCCAGTTTTTTTTTTCCCTTCGGAAACGGGTCCAAGTGGCTCTTTATGTCTTAAAGGTTGCAGACCCCTGACCTAGGGCATCAGATATCCTTGGGCTTGCCCTGGAATCTGAGATGGGGGGGGGGGGGAATAAGAGTAGTGATCCTACCTCCCTCTCAGATCCTTCCATCTCCATCCTATATTCCTTACTTTTCCTTCTCCATCCCCAGGCTTCTTTTTTCCTTACCAAATCTCCAAGATCACCTCTGGGCTTATCACTCTCTCTTTCCCTGCACCAATCACTAAGATCCCTTTTACTCCACCCAAAACACTGAAAAAACCCCAAAATAAAATTATCCCGTTTGGAAAATTAATTATATAGGCAGGAGTACACAATTCTTCCAGGAGAACTGGGCAGTGGGTACTGTTCGATGAAAGCTGTGGATCAACTGTCAACACCGATTTGCACCATATACCCAGTGCTTTAATGGCCAAACATCCAAAGGTATCGAAGTTTTATATTTAACTACAAAATTCTTTTATCCAATATTATAATACTCATAGTTATGATTTGCATGGGGAGCAAAACATCTGACAGGTGGACAAGTTACTCATCTCCTACACAGAGTATCACAAAGCACATACAGTTGAGGGACTGGTACATAATTGCATAAAATTCTTTGTTTTTCAGCATATTTTTGCAGGCAAAATTTAAGAAAAACATCTCTTCTAGGATTTTAACAAGAAAAAACACCTAGAGGTTAATACTGAAAACCATTTTGGTGGTGAAAACAATTTCCTCTGAAAATATGCTTGCATGTTGCTTCCACAGATCTTTTTGAAAAAGCCTCTTCCCCTTCCACCATCTCATCTTTCCCCCTCCCCCCTCAACTATCATAGCCCAGAAAACAATCTTCCTTTATGAAATTACCCCTCTGGCCTGTTGACCACACCTCCATTACATTACTTACTAGATTTACATTTTACTTCAGTTATCTATCATATTTTAACCAGTTTAATTCCATTAAAGCTTCAGAAGCTGTGCAATTCCTGTACCAAATGCTGCACACCTGGTTTGCTTTCCTTGCTTTGGTTCCTGTCCACATTTTTATAATCCATAAAAATAAATGTAACTGGTTAAGTGGATCACATTTTCTACCTTATTCTCGAAGTAGAAACATTATCTGTGAAGCATGAAAGGGACTGTAAGCACCATTTATCCATGGTATCATTAGAACCTGCAATAGAATCTCTTGATTCATAGCGGAAGGGCCTCAGATCCAGTGGATGTAATTTAGACTACCCGCCATGCTGATTAGCTTGGCAAATAATACATCTTCAAGGTACTTGTTATATGCATAGGTCTCAGGAAATGTATTTCAAAAATAAACCTGTGAAATTTCTTAATTATTGCCTCAGATTTAAAATAAACAGATCTCTGCTTTTCTGGTTTGAGCAATAGCTTAAAAAGAATTTGGGCTGTATACTACAATAATCAACAGTATCCAACAGTGGCCAATCTAGGTCGCAAGTACTTGACAGGTTCCAAAGGTAGACAGATTCCATGCTTTTTATCCAAGGGGTAAGTAGTGGATTTTCAAAGTCCACTTTAAATAAAGGTTTATGGACTTTTCCTCCAATAACTTGTCCAAACCTCTTTTAAACCTAGCTACACTAACAGCTTTTACTAGATGCTCCAGCAACAAATTCCAGAGTTTGAATATGCGTTAAGTGAAAAAATAGTTTCTCCAATTAGTCTTAAATGTGCTACATTATAGCTTTATTGCGTGTCCTCTAGTCTATTTTTTGAACAGATAAACAATCTATTTATGTTTATCCACTCCAATCATTTTTTAGACCTCTACCATAGCTCCCTCCTCATCTTTTTTCCAAGCAGAAGAGCCCTAACCTTTTAAACCTTTATTATTTTGGTCACGCTTGTATGTACCTTTTCTATTTCTGTAATATCCTTTTTAAGATATGCTGACCAGAACTGCACACAATGTTCAAGGTGTGATCACACCATGGAGCAATAAAAAGACATAAGATCCTTGGCTGCATTCTCCATTTCTTCCCTTATGATTTCAATTATCCACGAGGACACTTAGATCCTTTTCCTGGGTGGTGAGTCCTAATGTGAAACCTTGCATCGTTTAACTGTAGTTTTGGTTATTCTTCCCTAAGTGCATGACTTTACACTTGTCCACATTAAATTTCACCTGCCATTTCTATGCCCAGTCTCCCAATTTCTCAAGGTTCTCTTGCAATTTTTCTCAGTCCTCTTGTGTTACCAACTTTGAATGATGATGTGTCATTTGCAAATTTGATCACCTCATTCGTTATTCCTATTTCCAGATCGTTTATGAATATGTTAAAAAACAGTAGGCCCAACACAGATCCTTGAGATACTCCACTATTCACTTTCTCCATTGTGAAAATTAGCCATTTAGTCTTACTCTCTTTTTTCTATCCTTTAACCAGTTCCCAATCCACATTAGTACACTGCCTCCTATCCCAGAACTTTTTAATTTCCTCAAGTTGTCTCTCACGGTCTCTTTTGACCTTGTCAAAAGCTTTCTGAAAATCAAGATACACTATATCAAATCAGCTAATCTTTACATGTTTATTGACACCTTTTAAACTAGCTTTTAAACTAGATATTAGGGGAAAGCTGAAAGTCACCCAACAGCACATGGTTCGAAACAATGTGTCCTTGAAGGATACTAGCAAAAGACTGAAGTTAGGGCATATCAACAGAGGTTACAATACAGACAAAAGTAACCCAAATGCCTTTAAGTACAGAGCAGACAGAGCTTAAAGATTCCAAAATACCCCTGCCTACCGATAACCAGATTAATATGAATAAAATTCAATTCTAAAATGTTTGTATGCAAATGCTAGAAGTCTAAAAAATAAGATGGGAGAGTTTCAACTTTTTTCTAAATGGCATAACTGATATAGGTTTTCATTCCATAGGCAATTTAGACCATAATTTGGCTGCTTTATAAGGCAAAGTAAAGGTAAACCTCTTCTCATTATTAATATGATGTAAAAAAGGAGAGTTTGAGCCTCCTGCAACCGTTTGTACTTAATGAAAAAAAAATCTAAAAAATGAACTGGCACTAGATCACGAAAAACTTAAAACAAACCCGAACAGATATTCTAAGACAATGTAGTCTATTAAACAAAGGAGTAACCGTCGAATATTTAGAGACTCCAAAATTTAATCTATGGATTAGACCAAATGTCTATCAAGCCCAGTGTTCTGTTTCCAACAGTGATTAATCCAGGTCAAAATACCTGTCAGGTCCTAAAAGATAAACAAAGTCTATATTACTTATCTCCCAGGGGTAAGCAGTGGATTTCCCCCGTCCACCATAATAATGGTTTAGGGACTTTTCATCCAGGAATATGTCCAAATCTCTTTTAAACCCATCTGCACTAACTACTCTTCCTACATCCTCCGGCAACGAATTCCAGAGTTTGATTACACGTCGCATGAAAGAATATATTCTCAGATTAGTTTTAAAATGTGCTATATTGTAGCTTTCTTGGGCCATCTCTCTCCTCAGCCGTCCCTTTTCCAAGCTGAAGAGCTTGATATCTACCACCACGTTTGGAAGGTGATTCTATGCATCCACCACTTTCTTCAAAAGGAAATATTTTCTAATGTTATTCCTGCTTCTACCTCTTGGAGCCTCCCATCATATAGTTCTCCAGTAACATAGAAAGGATCATTTACCTGACTGTTACTCGGTTTGAGGTATCCTGGAGATCACTCGGGTCGAAGAGCTGAGAATCTTTCAGTCCGAGTTCTTTGCAGCCTCTTAAGAATAAGATAATGTTGTCCTGAAACAAGAGTGGCAAAAAATTTATATAAACTCAGCTCCTCTAACTGAAGATCATTTTAATGCATTAGTTCCCCTGCTTCATTTACAAAAAACTGGGCACTTCCAGCATTTTAATGTACTAAACCAGATACTCACATCGAGTTTTATAATAAACCAGACATCTGAAGATCCCAACTTGGTTACAAAGAGCAACTGATGACTTTAAATCCATTATGCCAAATTACCTCAGTTTCCTTTGCCAATCATCAATACATGAACATTTTGCAAGCCAAACGTGTAGCAATTTTATAAACCTTTTAAATGCACATAAATGCATTTAAATGCATCGCACAGGGGTACACAAGCACAACACAGCGCATACATTTATACAGGTCACGGGTGTTCTCAGGGGTGACATTTGGGAGGAGTTGGGGGCAGAGTTGCAAAGTCCATGTGTATTTATTAAACATGCACACATGCCTGTGCATCACTATGCGCACTAGCTATGCCCGTCTTGGAGCAATGGGCCTTCATGCAGAAGATGAGCTTTTGAGAATCAGCACACAGTGGTTGTTTTAGTTCCTCTAAGGTGCTTATCAAAGCATTGCTTGTTTTAAGCAAACATCCTTCATGTTCACACAGGAGCGTACTTCCTGTCTTGTCCCATAGCCCCTGCCGAAGGCTCCCAGTAGAAATCAGCCCTAAATATTCAATGCCAGGGCCATATCCGATACACTAACCATGTAGCATCGAGGCATGTAGCGGCAGTAGCTGCGGATTTCCAGCGACAGTAACCATGTTAGTGCTGCTGAATATCCCGCTAATTGGCATTTACACAGTTTGCAGGTCTGCAAACTGTGTAGCTGCCTTTGAATATTGCTGCCCCCCCCCCCCCCATATGCAGAAATGGCAATCCCCCCTAGCTTTGCTGTTCTCTATCCCAGGAACGTCTACGTGTGCATCACATAACAGTAAGCGCTATTTTTCTGCGTGCTTACTTTTGGGTATTTATGATCCAGGGCAATTTTATATGCACCCACTTGAGCAGGTAAATTGCTGTTCTGCATGTCGATTTTGCTCATAAACGTATCCCTTAATTTTTTTTTTAGCCTGTATTTTTCAAGTCATGTTAACAAGTTTAAGACTTCCTGGCTCAATTCACCCAATTTGGGGATTTAGAAATAATTTTATAGTAAATATGCAAGGCCAATCAAATATGCTAAATTAAAATATCTAAAACAAACCAACAAAACCCACAGGGACCCTGCCTAACTCATCAAAATCATGTAAATATTTATTTTCAAACCGCCCCTTTACTAATGCATAAGTCATCTCTATGACAGCAACAACACTATGCAGAATAAAGCAGCAGCACTCCATATGAGAGAAAGGGTGTCAAATATGTTGTCCATCCTTCAATCTGCCCTTTCAAACCTCTTTGTCATTTCCCTGGCACCGACTATTTGCCCAGGTATCTTTTTTTTTTCTATTTGTGTTTTGAAATTTATACATTCCAAAAAGAGAAGAAAAAAAAAAGATAAGAAATGTTCACTGAAGAATAAACAAGCAGCACACTTAGGGGCCCTTTGGGTGCACCAGCAGCTCCTGGGTTTTCTTGGCAGTGTGACCGGAAGTAGATTGCCAGGCCTTTTTTCCAAGGCAATGGAGGGTTAAGTGACTTGCCCAAGGTCACAAGGTGCGCCAATGGGAACGGAACCCTGATCTCTTGGATACCAAGCCAGTGTTCTAACCACTAGGCTCTACTCTTAACATGCATTAAAACTTTTATTAAAAGGGCCTCTTAATAGTTACTCAATAAGCCCTCATCATGAGAGAAATGAAGAACTTAATACATAGAAAAATATCAAATACATGAAATCAACTTCCATACAAGTTGCCAACAATTTATATCCCCTAAAAAAATACCACCATCATTTGGCAAGGAGAAGTAATTAGACCTTACCTGCTAATTAGTGTTCCTGAAGGATCTCCAGTCTAGTCCCTTTCTTCTGGGTTGTGCTCCTCTTCTAGCAACATTGGAGACTGAGTACGTCATTCTTTGATCCCTCAGGATATATAACCACTGGCACCACCCACCAGCTTCAGTATCCTGTTAACAAAGCAGACCTAACGGAGAGACAACTAAGCAAACATGACCAACTACAACTTCTATAACCATAAAAAAACCTCTCCTCCCCCTCCCAGGAAGGGACGACCCACCCCCCCCCCCTTCGAAGAGGAGGCTTACCTGACACATGGCCTTCCCATACCAAACGCCAAGTCAATTTCAATTGTAATATCAGTGCCCTGTAAGTGCCTCTTCCACTTCGGCACCGAAATCTGAAAGAAAACTTCTGCCAAGCCAACCATCCCTCTGAACTTCTTCGGACCGGAAAACTTCTCTTTATCACTCTGGGTGAGATCAGGGACTAGAATGGAGATCCTTCAGGAACACTAATTAGCAGGTAAGGTCTAATTACTTCTTCCTAAGCGTCTCTCCAGTCTAGTCCCTTTCTTCTGGGATGTAACAGAGCAGTTCAAGCATGGGAGGGGCCTGCCAAACCGGACCGAAGTACCGCTCTCCCAAAACCAGCATCCGCTGCCGCCTGAACATCCAATCGATAGTGCTTCGCAAAAGTATGCAAGGAGGACCACGTAGCCACCCTACAGATTTCCAAAGGATGAACCATACTATACTCCGCCCAAAAGGTAGCCTGAGCTCGAATGGAATGAGCCCGGAACCCCAGTGGAAGCTGCCGACCTCTCAGGAGATATGCAGAAGCAATGGCCTCCCTGATCCACCTTGAAATTGAAGCCTTGGCTGCTGCTTCTCCTCTGCGTGGTCCCCCAAAAAGCACAAACAACCTTTGAGACTTGCGGAACGCCTCCGTACGCTTCAGGTAACGCCTCAAAATCCTACGCACATCCAACCTCCGTAAACGGGCATCACACTCTTCTTGCCCTACCTCGACTAAGGATGGAAGAAAAACGGATTGATTCACATGGAACGGGGAAATCACCTTGGGCAAAAACGAAGGAACCGTCCTCAAATCCACCTTATCTTTGAAGAAAACAAGGAAGGGCGGAGAACAAGACAAAGCTTGCAACTCCGACACGCGTCTGGCCGAACAGATGGCCACCAGAAAAACCGTCTTGAGTCTCAAATCTTTTAATGAAGCAAGATGCACTGGCTCATACGGTTCTCCTGCCAGGGAATCAAAGACCAGGTTAAGATCCCAAGGCGGGATGGTCACCCTTCTTTGTGGCCTCAAACGTCTCACTGCCTTTAGGAAACGGACCACATCCGGATGCTCGCCTAACAGCTTTCCCAAAACCTTACCTCTGTATCAGGAAATAGCTGCGAGCTGAACTCGCAAGGAACTGGCAGCCAGACCTTTCTGAAAACCATCCTGTAAAAACTCCAATACCTCAGGGACAGAAGCTTTTAACGCCTCATCTGTCGCTCCTCACACCAATTCTCAAAAATCTGCCAAACTCTCACATACGCTAGACAGGTTGAGCGCTTGCGCTCCTTCAGCAAGGTTGAGATCACTGCCCCGGAATATCCTCTCTTGCGCAGCCTTGCCCTTTCAATAGCCAGGCCGTAAGAGAGAACCGATCCACCTGCGGCATTCTCACCAGACCCTGAGTGAGAAGATCCTCCCTTACTGGAAGACGCCACTGCCTGTCTGCTAACAGACGCATTAGGTCGGCATACCATGGTCTCCTTAGCCAATCCGGAGCCATCAGTACCACTAAGCCCTGATGTGCCTCTATCCTTTGCAGAACTCTGCCTATGAGCGCCCATGGAGGAAACACATACAGCAACCCCTCTGCGGGCCACCTTTGAACTAGGGCGTCCAGACCCTCTGACATTCTCTCCTTCCTTCTGCTGAAGAATTGGCTGGCTTTGGCCGACTCCCAGCGCACCATCAGGTCCATGACCGGCTGCCCCCACCTGCGTTCCAGCTGACGGAAGGCTTTCTGGCAGAGTACCCACTCGCCGTGATCCACCTTGCGCCTGCTGAGGTAGTCGGCTGTAACATTTTCCACTCCGGCCACCTGTTGAGCTGACAGGGCCAACAGATGAGCCTCGGCCCTTTCTAAGAGGATTCCTGCTTCTTCTTCCAACAGGCTGCTGGTGCCTCCCTGCCTGTTGATGTAAGCTACCGCTGTCACGTTGACTGAAAGAACTCTGACTGCCCTTCTGCAAATCCAAAACTGGAATGCTTTGAGAGCTAGGGTCACCACCCTCAACTCTAACCTGTTGATGGGCCCCAAGGATTCCTGAGCACTCCAGAGACCCTGGGCAAATCATCAGCACTGAAGAGCCTCCTTGGTTTCTAAGGAACATGAAAGCATCACTGACAAAGGCTGATGCTGATGAGACCAACGCCTTAGAAGTGACTTCTGTAAGGGACGCATATGGGCTCTGGCCCAGGGAACCAGATCTAATGTCGCCACCATAGTTCCCAGCACCTGCAGGTAGTGCCATGCCAACGGCGCTTTCTGATCCACAAATTCTTATCAGCTGACGCAGACCTTCCGCTCTCTGATCTGGCAAGAAGACTTTGCCTGCCACTGTGTCGAATCTTGCTCCTAGATACTGGAGTACCTGAGTAGGAACCAACCTGCTCTTTGACAGATTGATTACCCACCCCAAGCTTTGGAGGAATGTGACCACTCTGGCAGTCGCCTTCAAACTCTCGTTCTTGGACTTGGCCCTGATCAACTAATCATCCAGGTAAGGATGGACCCTTCTTTGTGTAACGCTGCCGCGACCACCATTACCTTGGTGAAAGTACGTGGAGCTGTTGCCAAACCGAACGGTAGCGCTTGGAACTGAAAGTGTCCCATCGGTACCGCGAAGCGCAGAAAATGCTGATGAGACTCCCAGATGGGAATATGCAAATATGCCTTGGTGAGGTCTAGAGATGTTAAGAATTCCCCCCTGCTGGACAGCTACGATCACCAACCTCAGAGTTTCCATCCAGAAATGGGGAACCCGCAGGCACCAATTGATTCTTTTTAGGTCCAGAATTGGTCTTAGGGAGCCCTCCTTCTTTGGGACTACGAAATAGATGGAGTATTGACCTGAACAGCATTGGTCTTTCGGGACCGGGACCACCGCTTTCAAGGCCAACAGCCTTGACAAGGTTTCCTGCACTGCTGCTCGCTTGGCCTGAGACTTGCACGGTGACTGGACGAAAGAAGGCAGAACTGGCCTTGCATACTCTAAGGCATAACCGTCCCTCACTACCTCCAAGACCCACAGGTCGGATGTAACTCGGGCCCAGGCGGAAAGGAACTGCCACAACTGACCCCCTACCGGCAGCACTTCTGCCCAAGCCCCCGCTTCACTGAGTCTTTCTGTGGGCGGAAGCGGAAGGAGTGGTTCCAAAACCTCTTCCCGCTCCCCGAAACCCCTGGAAGCCTTGTCCCCTCGAAGCAAACGGGCCCCTCTGAAAAGAGGTCTGCCGAACTGGCCGAAATTTGCAGGAGTCCCTCTGCTGAAAATGTCCAGGGCCCGCATAGCGACCCTGCTTAGGCCTATCCTCAAGCAGTCTGCCTCCTTTTGACTCTAATTCCTTCACCAACTTGTCCAAATCTTCTCCAAAAAGCAGCTTACCACTAAAAGGGAGTCTACCAAGCCGGGCTTTGGATGAACCGTCCGCCGCCCAATTGCGAAGCCAAAGGTATCTCCGAGCCGCAACCACAGATGACATATTTTTGGACAGACTCCTAATAAGATCGTATTAACTGACCGCAAGATAGGCCGCTCCGGACTCAATTTTAGCAGCCTCCCCCTGTGGTCCAGCTGAAGACTTCTCCACTGTTGAGACCACTTCAAGCAAGCCCGGGCCACCCAGGCCCCGCATACTGACGCTTGAAGCGCCAAAGTACTAATGTCAAAGGCCTGTTTCAACAAAGCATCCAGCTTCTTGTCTTGGGCATCTTTTAAGGCTGTACTGCCTTCTACCGGTATCGTAGTCTTCTTGGTTACTGTGGATACTGCCGAATCCACTCTCTGTGATTTGAACAATTCCTTCTCTGCTTCGGGCAGAGGGTACAAGCGCGACATCAATCGCACGCCCCTCAAACCTGCCTCCGGCTGATCCCACTCTTCCTGGATTATTTGCTGCACCACCTTATGGACAGGAAATACCCTCTGGGATTTCCTTATAGCCTGGATTAACGGATCTTCCAACTCCTCTTCCTGATCAGGCACCCCTGCCATGTTAAGCACCTTCAGGAACTCTCCAATTAAGGCCGGCAGCTCTTCTCGCTGGAAGACCCTTACAATTCTTGCTTGCTCCTCAGAGATCTCCCCCTCCTTGAGTTCTTCTTCCTCCTTCCCCAGCTCATGTTCGGAAATCTCCCTTTCCAGAGTTTCCGAATTAGGGGAACGAGGGTCCTCCTCCTCCAGGGTTCTGGCTCGCTTGGATGGAACCACCGTCTCCACCAGCAGCTTGGGCTGTGCCTCACGCTTTCGAGTGCATCCTCGAACTCCCTGCTGACGCAAAGAAAAAGCTTTATGCAACAACAAAACAAACTCCGGGGAAAAATCCTCCCCCAGGCATACCTCTCCCGAGGAGGTCCCCGGCTGTGGCTGAGACTCCACTTGCTGCTCCAAATTCAAAGAGAGGGCAGAACTTTCCCCCAGGAGTCCTTCCAGAGGTTCCACCGATGCCTGAGAAACCACAGTCACTGGATCTGGAGAGCCGCAAGTCTGAAGCCCCTGTTCAGCTGAGGCCGCCTCCATGGCACAGCCCTTACAGACTCCTGCTTCGGAAATCAAACATTTGCGGGCTCCACAAAGCAGGCACTGAGGCCTGGCTGGCATCTTGTCCAGAAAAATAAAACAGTTCTCTTTTTTTTTGCCTGGAAGAGAAAACTAAAGTATCTCTCTCTAAGTCTATAGATATCTATGTATATGAATCACTATATATATATATATATATATATATATATATATATATATAGTGGCAAGGTCATCTATCCTGAGTATGGGGGAGGTGAGAAACGTAAAGAATTCACCCTAGTAAAGAGTCCCCTTTTAGGGGTGCAGGGTGAGAAAGCCACAGCCACACCTAAAAACCAGAAACCCCCCAGCTGGAACAGGTTTCATGCAGTGTCTAATAGAGTAAGAGAGAGAGATTACAGGCACGAGGTCCAAAACCCTTACTTCAACAAGTTTCCTGATTACTCAAATACCAGAAGGCAGGGGGATTGCCAACACCTGGGAAGGAAGGAGGTGGGGCTAGAACCCTGGATGTATAAGCCTATGCTAGAGTATACAGACAGGAAGAAAGGAGGAGAGGGAGGAGAAGGCAGAGACCGGAGAAGAGAAGGAGGTAGAGAAGGTGCTGACTCATGCAGAAGAGCCGAGCTACCAGGAGCTGAGAGGGCTGAATTCCCTGCAACAGGTTGGCAGCAGAGGTTGGAGCCAGGAAGTGGAGAAACTCTCAGACCACCAGAGAGGTTGTCAGCTGAGCACTCTGACCGGCTGGGTGAGTCAGAACCCATGCAGCTGGGAGAGCCAGTGGCAGAGTTGGTGGAAGACGACATCCTTATGGATTGCTCTCTGTGCCACGCTTTAGACATGGAGTCTTGAGGAAGAGCCAGCCTTGAAAGAATTATCCTCCTTGAAAAGGTAACCATAAGAAACAGGCAGTGTGGTGGTAAATTCCCATATGTTTTTAAAAGGGAAGTTTACTGAAATTTAAGGATAAGCAGGAAGCTGTGATTCATGCTCGTTATCCACCTGTGGTTTGAACTGTGAAACGGCAAGAAGCCAATTTACCTGCTAGAAGAGGTTTTCTTTGCTCCTCTGTTATGTGACAAGCCTGTTGAGAGTTTTTGATGGCAGTCTGAATGTTTGCTTCTTGTTTTGAGTTCTGTTATACCTGAAATGCAGCCTAGAAGGAATTGAGGCTGATAGAAGCCAAACTGCAACACAAGATTAAGCTTGTTTGGACTTTATGCTGTAATTAGCAAGGACTAAAAGGAAGGTGGGCAATCTTGCTATCAAAGGCTGTGCTTCTGAAAGTAAGACAACTTTAAACAGCCATTTTTGGGTTCTTTTGTTTACTTTGCCAACCATCTGCTGTACCTTGAGCAAATCCTACAGAAATAATCCTGTATCTGGTACTTTGAATCTTTTTGTGCGAAATAAATTTTCTGTTATAGGCCTTACCTCGGTGGCCTTAACTACAACTTTCTACCTGAAGCACAAACACATCTTAGCAGTACTACATTTCCCAGAAGACACCACAAGGAAATAGGCTGCTAAGGCTGATAGGAGAAGGTTCCTCCAATCACCACGCCCCTCTAAAACTAGAGGCGAGTGGTGAGGGCGTTGACAATATATATATATATGTATATACCAGAGCCTGCACCCAGAAAATCCTGCGCTGGGAACTGCTGCCATTGGCTACCCACTCAATGAGCTGGTCGGCACCCGGTCCCACCCTCCGGCGCTCAAGGCGTGTGAAAGAAAGCAGCTTGGACTCAATTTCAAGGGCCCCGCCGCTGCGGTCCGCTGCCTGCGTACGAGACTTTGCTGTCCGCCTCAGAACCGGCCCCTCTTACCTCGTGGTTGTCTCCGCTTGCCTCCCTGCCGCTCCGAGTTGTCCCAGCAGAGAAAGCAGAGGCCTAACACCTTACTGCCCTCGTGTTCAGCCGTCTCCCAGACTTCTGCTACAAGGCGGGAGGCAGCACAGCAGTCCTGAATCACCATGAGACTCGGTGGAAAAAAAACCACCAGTCCTTTTTTTTTTTTAAAAAATGTGCCTCGGGCCTTGTCCCCTCCAAGGCAAGCCTCCTCTTGACCAAATCCCCTGACTAAGAAGGGAGGAAGGGGGGGGGGTGCCTCTCTCTGCCTATCACAGCTTCAGCCAACTAAAGAACTAAAAAAAAAGAAAGGCAAATAAAGCCAAATCAAAAAGAAAAAAGCAACACACACTAACCAAACCCCCTAACTCTAAGGTCTCTCCAGTAAGCCTTCCCTGGCTTAATGCTCTTTCTAGCTGCTTGGAGACAGAGTATACTGAAGCTGGTGGGTGGTGCCAGTGGTTATATATTCTGAGGGATCAAAGAATGATGTACTCAGTCTCCAATGCTGCTAGAAGAGGAGCACAACCCAGAAGAAAGGGACTAGACTGGAGAGACGCTTAGGAAAAAGAAATACTATTAATCCCTCCTTATTGCATCCCTTCAGAAAGAAACTTTTCCAGCTGTGGTAGATCAAAGAGTAAACATATTCCCTTGAAATGTCACAAGACTTTCTATATGGAAAGCATAAATAAAAAGTAGCTTCAATTGCCAAAACTTGTGGATGTAATTAAAGAAAGACTTTATGATGCAACGTTTTGCCCAGGTATATTAAACTACTAGGGGCCCTTTTACTAACATGCACTATGCAGGTAGCATGGTTTTGGAGCCTGCTAAGTGCACACGGAGGCCCACGGTACTTGTTAGCATGGGCCAATTTCCTCACTTACTGTGAAACGCACGTTGGGGTAGCAAGGGGGCAAGTTAGGGGCAAAGAGTGGGTATGGTGAACATTGCACAGTTAGTGTGGGGGTAAACACTGTGCGCTAATTGTGAGCCTTGCATTTAACACGGGATAACTTGGCTACCTCAATAAGTGGAGTTGAGTGCAGCGGCGATAACTGTGCATGCCATTGTGGCATGTCAGGCAACTATTCAGTGCTAATTGCCAGGAACATGCTGGACACACACCCGGTAGTTAGCGCACAGTGGTTGCACTAGGAAAAGGGGGTGATGGATGTGGAAGGTCAAGATCTGCAAGCCAACCCCTGCAAAAGCAGAACATCAGAAACAGCCACACTTTAAACCACACATCAAACACAAGTGGGAAGAAGTGGGCAGAACAAAATCAATGCAAAATACACACAAGCCAGGTAAATGCTGGAAAGCAATGAGCACAAATGATCGAAGCTTAGCCAACAAAGTTCCGGACCTGGAAGCCCTAATTGTGGAAATGGATTTGGACATTGTGGACATTACAGAAACATGGTTTAATGAATCACATGATTGAGATATAGCCATAGCTGGCTATAATCTATTCAGAAGAGACAGAGAACATGGAAGAAGAGGCGGCGTAGCCTTGTATGTCAAAAGCAATATTAAAGCTACTGAAATGCAGGGGGCATGGGGAAAAGAAGAAGCACTCTGGATTGCGTTGGAAAGAGGAGATTGCACTGTCATCCATACTGGTGTAGTCTACAGACCTCCGACTCAAATTGAAGAGAGAGATAACGAATTGATTATAGATACTGCCAAGATAGCCACAAAGGGGGAAGTGATCATATTGGGTGACTTTAATCTACCTGATGTGGATTGGATTACTCCTCCTGCACATCTGGAAAGAAGCAAAAAAATTGTGGATGCTCTCCAAGATGCATTACTTAGACAAATGGTGATGGAACCAACCAGGGAAAGCTCAACGCTGGATTTAGTGCTCACCAATGGTGATAGCGTGTCGAATGTCTCTGTGAGTGCCCCTGTGAGCAACAGTGATCATCACATGGTGTGGTTTGAGATAAAAGCCATGGTACAGGCCAATCATAGTAAGCTCAAAGTCCTAAACTTCAAAAACACCGACTTCAATAAAACGGCCGAGTACCTAAAGGAGGTGATGACGGGGTGGAAGGAGATAAGGGAAGTGGAATTGCAATGGGCTAAACTAAAGGTGGCAATAAAAGGGGCAACAGATAAATATGTAAGAAAAGTAAATAAAAACAAGAGGAGAAGGCTGCTCAAATAAAGGCAACACACACAGCTTTCGCAAAATTCAAAAGCTTGCAAACAGAAGAACACAGAAATGAATACAAGATCAAACTCAGAGTCAAAAAGAGAAATAAGGAAAGCAAAATCAAAGGCAGAGGAAAAGATGGCTAAAGATGTTAAGGGTGGCGACAAAACGTTCTTCAGGTATATTCGGGAAAGGAAGATGATCAGAGTTGGAATTGCAGGACTCAGAAGTGCTGGGAAAAGACTTGTGGAAAGTGACATTGAAAAAGCGAAATTGCTAAACAAATACTTCTGCTCTGTTTTTACTAAAGAAAATCCTGGAGATGGACCAGCTGTGACTCCCAAATATAAAAATGGGAATGAAGTAGATGCCACACCATTCACAGAAGATGAGGTGTTAGAAAAACTTGCTAAACTGAAAGTGGACAAAGCCATGGGACCAGATGGGATACATCCCAGGATACTGAAAGAGCTCAGAGAGGTTCTTGCAGGACCGTTAAAGGATGTCTTTTCAACAGATCCTTGGAAACAGGAGAGGTTCCTCAGGACTGGAGAATGGCTGATGTCGTACCTCTACACAAAAGTGGTGACAGGGAAGAAGTATCAAACTACAGGCCCGTGAGCCTTACCTCAGTGGCGGGAAAAGTAATGGAGGTGCTCCTAAAAGAGTGAATAGTGAACTTTCTCAAAACCAACAGGTTGCAAGATCCAAGGCAACATGGTTTTACCGAAGGACGATCTTGCCAAACAAATCTGAGTTCTTTGACTGGGTGACCAAGGAACTAGATCAGGGGCATGCAATGGATGTCATCTACCTGGATTTCAGCAAAGCCTTTGATACTGTTCCTCATAGGAGGCTTGTCAAACTCAGTAGCTTGGGGATGGGTTCCAAGATGGCAAACTGGATTAGAAATTGGTTGACTGACAGACAACAGAAGGTGATGGTACATGGAGCTCACTCAGATGAAAGGAAGGTGATTAGCGGGGTGCCCCAAGGTTTGGTCCTGGGCCCGGCACTGTTCAATGTATTTGTGAGTGATATTGCTGAAGGACTGAATGGAAAAGTCTGTCTTCTTGCAGATGACACAAAAATTTGCAACAGAGTGGACTCCCCCGAGGGAGTGGTTAATATAAGGAAAGATCTACAAAAGCTGGAAGAATGGTCTAATGCTTGGCAACTACGATTTATTGCAGAAAAGTGCAGTGTCATGCACTTGGGTAGCAGAAATCCAAGGGAAATGTACGCAATAGGGGGCAAGAAGTTGGTGTGCATGGTTAAGGAGAAAGACCTTGGTGTGATTATCTCTGATGATCTCAAGGTGGCAAACAGTGCGACAAGGTGGTGGCAAAAGCCAGGAGGATGTTGGGCTGCATACAGAGAGGGATTACCAGCAGAAAGGAAGAGGTACTTATGCGCCACTGTACAAGTCACTGGTGAGGCCTCACTTGGAATACTGTGTTCAGTTTTGGAGACTATAAGATGT
Source organism: Ichthyophis bannanicus (assembly GCA_033557465.1). NCBI lineage: Eukaryota > Metazoa > Chordata > Amphibia > Gymnophiona > Ichthyophiidae > Ichthyophis > Ichthyophis bannanicus. The sequence continues at coordinate 1,514,512,780 of CM066032.1, read as the reverse complement.
AAAGAGACTGGAAACTGTTCAGAGGAAGGCGACCAAAATGATTTGGAGCCTACGTCAGAAGCCTTATGAGAAGAGACTTGAAGACCTAAATATGTACACTTTGGAAGAGAGAAGGGACAGGGGAGATATGATTCAGACCTTTAAATATTTAAAGAGAAATGATGAACAAACAAACCTCTTCCAAAGATGGGGAAGCTGTAAAACTAGAGGGTATAACATGAAGCTGCAAGGTGGTAAATTGAAAGGCAATGTCAGGAAATATTTTTTCACTGAAAGGGTGGTAGATGCTTGGAATGCCCTCCCGATGGAAGGGGTGGGGGCAAACATGGTGATGGAATTCAAAACGGCATGGGACAAACACAGCAGATCCCTTTACAGCAACAGGATAAAAACAAAATTATCTGAAACATATAACTTCTGAACCATTTAACGTCTCAACAAATAGGGGTGTCCTACATGGAGTGGTGGGTTCACCCCTAAACAAAGACATTGGGAGAGGTGGCCTGCACCTACTCTTGCCATCTTGCTGGGCAGACTAGATGGACCATGCTGGTCTTTATCTGCCGTCATCTACTATGTTACACGCTTCATAAGGTTATTAGAATTTTTTTTAGGAAAGTCTGGGACACTTATCTAATGCTAGTGGAGAGGTGGAAGGTCCCCGCTTAGTATCAGGATTCTGCAATGGGGTTGGGGGAGGGAAGTGGAGTCATTCACTTTTCCCCATCCATCCCATGACAGCAACAATATCATTTCCAAGCAGAAGAATCACCAAAGAAATGTGAAATAGAAAGTGTTGCAATTTTGCAAGGGCCTGAAAACCTTCCTCTTTCCTAGTGTTTCCTGGTGAGTTGGATGGGTGGTGAGACAGCCGTGGTACGGCATCATTTTGAGGGTTGGTGGTATAGGATTTATTTGGATTCAGTTTGGGAGTTGCTCGAGTTATATGTGATGTACGCCGCCTAGAATACTTTACACCAGGTGGTATATAAATGCTTTTAAATAAACAAAGCGATGTATTTCCACACTTCCTATGCAAAATATAAAAATAGAAGATGTAAATTCCAAAAACTGACATATTCCAGTCACTGAATTGAAAATAAAATTATTTTTTCTACATTTGCTGTCTGAGCAGTTTTTCCTCATCATCTCACTTTCAGTCTCTGGTTTCTGCTTTCATCCATCTCTCTTCTCTTAATGCAATCCATTGTCACTTCTTTTCTCACCTCCTGTCTTCACTTTCTCCTCCATATCAGACATTTATCTTTTAGCTTTCTTCCATCTACTTTTCTGTTTTGTTATCCACTCCGGTTTCACCCCTCCTCCTCAATCAGACCTCAGTCTTCCCCTTTTCTACTGCATTTACCTACAAGTTTTCATATCCCTTACCCCAGCCCTCCCAGCCATTCCCCATCTGTCTCTCTCCTTCCCCATCCTCTCACTAATGCCTCCCTTCTCTCCATATCCCTTCTCCCACTACCTTCCCTGCTCCCTCCAGCATTTTCCATTCTCTTCTCTTTCCATCAAGTTCCTTCCCTGCTCAAGGGTCAAGCATTCCACCTCTGGGTTCTTCCCGTCTATCTACAAAGTCTGGGGTTCTTCACCAGCTTTCCAAATCGATTCCAGGTGCCCTTCCATCTCTACATGAGTTCTAACCACTGCAATGCAATGTGTGCCTTTGAGTCAGTCCTGACTCCTGGTGACCCAGAAGCTCCTGGGTTTTCTTGGCAGTGTCACCGGAAGTAGATTGCCAGACCTTTCTTCCGAGGCAATGGAGAGTTAAGTGACTTGCCCAAGTCCACAAGGAGTGCTAGTGGGAATTGAACCCTGGTTACTTGGTTACCAAGCCAGTGCTCTAACCACTAGGCTACTCCTCCACTACATTACTACATTTCCTACAGGGGTTCACTTCCTGTTAGTTCTGGACTCTTGAAAACATTTCCCAGCATTACCAGGAGCACGCTTTCTTTCAGAGCTTTCATATGCTTTGAGCTCCCTCTAGTGCCAAACTGCTATACAACCAGCGACATGCTATCCAGCATTCACAGTATCTGATATGAAATAATATTTTTTCCCAAATGCAACATAATTCCCAATGATAACATGGAAAAGGTGGTGAAGGCCTAGAATGCCCTCTCATTGGGAGTGGTGAGGACAAAAATGGTGACTGAATTAAAAAAAAAAAAAAAAACACGTAACAAGTATAAAAGTTCCCTATAAAGGAAAAGGAGCATTTCTGCCCAAAACAAAACTTAAAGGATTTTCATAATTCAAAAATCGATAGCAGAAGTTAGAACTAAGAACATAAGATATGCCATACTGGGTCAGACCAAGGTCCATCAAGCCCAGTATTCTGTTTCCAACAGTGGCCAATCTAGGTCATATGTACCTAGCAGTTTCCCCAAGGGACACAGGTTCCACAATGCTTGTATTGGTTCAAGCATTGATATACTGGGTCCCTTCTTAATAATGGTTTATGGACCTTTCCTCAAGGAACTTGTCCATACCTTTTTTAAACCCAGCTACATTAACAGCCTTTACTACATCCTCCGGTAACAAATTCCAGAGTTTGATTACACGTTGAGTGAAAAAATATTTTCTTTTATTAGTCTTAAATAGTTTACCCTGTAGCTTCATTACATGTCCCCTAGTCTTTCTATATTCTGATAAGGTAAACAATCGATCTACGTTTTCCCGTTCCACTCTGTTCATTAAATTATAGACTTCTATCATATCTCCCCTCAGCCGTCTCTTTTCCAGGTTAAAGAGCCCTAACCTTTTTAGCCTTTCTTCACAGGAGTATCCTTCCATCCCCTTTACCATTTTGGTGGCTCTTCTCTGAACCTTTTCTAAAATCGCTATATCCTTTTTAAGATACGGCGACCAGAATTGCACACAATATTCAAGGTGCGGTCTCACCATGGAACGATATAGAGGCATTATAATATCTTTTGTTTTATTTTCCATTCCTTTCCTTATCATACCTAGCATTCTATTTGCTCTCTTGGCTGCCGCTGCACACTAGGCCGAGGGTTTTAACATGGTATCCACAATGACGCCTAAATCTTTTTCCTGGGTGGTGGTTCCTAATGTGGAACCTTGCATCGTGTAACCATAGTTTGGGTTGTTCTTCCCTAGGTGCATAATCTTGCACTTGTCCACATTAAATTTCATCTGCCATTTTGATGCCCAGTCTTCCAATTTATCAAGATCCTCTTGCAATTTTCCACAATCCTCTTGGGTTTTAACAACTTTAACAACTAACAACTTTAACACCTGTGTCATCTGCAAATTTGATAACCTCACTCGTTATTCCACTTTCCAGGTCATTTATGAATATGTCAAAAAGCAGCGGACCCAGCACAGATCCCTGGGGTACACCACTATTCACCTTTCTCCATTGGGAAAATTGGCCATTTAGCCCTACCCTCTGCTTTCTAACTTTTAACCAGTTCCTGATCCACAATAGTACACTGCCTCCTATCCCATGACTCTTTAGTTTTGCCAAAAGTCTCTCATGAGGGACCTTGTCAAAGGCTTTCTGAAAGTCCAGATACACAATATCAACCAACTCACCTTTGTCCACCTGATTATTCACTCCTTCAAAAAACATAACAGATTAGTAAGACAAGATCTTCCTTGTCTAAGGCCATGTTGGCTGTCTCCCATTAGGTCATAAATACAGTAATGGTCAAAAAGGTATTACAGAGCAAAAAATTGTCAAAACAGGAGATACAACTCTGTACAGGAAACGTGAAAGTATCTTTGTGTCACACTCAAAACTTAATGCATTCAGTAGAGAATTCAGCCGACAACTTCAAGCATTATATGAAAGCAACAAATAGGTCTCAGACTTAACGGGCAAAAACATACTCCAGGCAGTGAATAACTGTCAGAGTGTAGCCCTTCTTGCATCAATGACCTTGAATATTATGTTGCTGTGAAAACAGACGTCCACCAACTCCTTTAGCAAAAACAGTGAACTGCTTAACTTGATATATTCAATCGAGCTTATATAAGAGAGTGGGTGGCAGAACTTAGCTTATAGAGTATTGCTTGAAATGCTGCAAGCGGGGATGAGATGATGGCAAAGCAGCATTTCAAGCAATACTCTATAAGCTAAGTTCTGCCACCCACTCTCTTATATAAGCTCGATTGAATATATCAAGTTAAGCAGTTCACTGTTTTTGCTAAAGGAGTTGGTGGACGTCTGTTTTCACAGCAACATAATATTCAAGGTCATTGATGCAAGAAGGGCTACACTCTGACAGTTATTCACTGCCTGGAGTATGTTTTTGCCCGTTAAGTCTGAGGCCTATTTGTTGCTTTCATATAATGCTTGAAGTTGTCGGCTGAATTCCCTACTGAATGCATTAAGTTTTGAGTGTCCCATTAGGTCATGACTTTCTACATGCTGAGTAATTTTATTCTTTATGATGGTTTCTACCATTTTTCCCAGTACTGATGTCAGGCTCACCGGTCTGTAGTTTCCCGGATCACCCCTGGAACATTTTTTAAAAATTGGTGTTACATTGGCGATCCTCCAATCTTCAGGTATTAGAGATGATTTTAATGATAGTTCACAGATTACTAATAGCAGGTCTGCAATCTCGTATTTCAGATCTTTCAACACCCTTGGATGTATACCATCCGGCCCAGGTGATTTGCTACTCTTCAGTTTATCTAATTGTTGTAATACATCTTCCCGATGTATCGATATTTCCGTCAATTCTTCCGCACCTTTAAATACCACTTCAGTCATGGGTAACATCCCTACATCTTCCTCAGTAAAGACTGAAGCAAAGAATTCATTCAGTCTCTCCGCTATCGCCTTGTTGCCTCTTAGTGCTCCTTTAACCCCTTTATCATCTAATGGACCAACTGACTCTCTCACAGGATTTTTGCTACAAATGTACTTGAAAAGGTCTTTACTTCACGTTTTTGCTTCCGCAGCAAGCTTCTTCTCAAATTCTCCCTTTGCCTGCCTTATCAATGCCTTGCATTTCACTTGCCAGTGCTTGTGCTGTTTCCAGGTTTTGTCGTTTGGCTCTTTTTTCCATTTCCTGAAAGATGCTTTTTTGGCAACAGCCTCTCTGACCTCACCTTTAAACCATGCTGGCAGTTTTTTGGACTTCCTTCCACTTTTCTTAAAGCATGGAATATAGCTGGTCTGGGCTTCCAAGATAGTATTTTTCAACAGCCAAGCCTGATGTACGTCTTTAACCTTTGCAACTGCTCCTTTTAGTTTTTTCTTAACTGTTTTCCTCATTTTATCATAGTCTCCCTTTCGAAAGTTAAAAGGTAGTACTGTGGATTTCCTTACTATCCCTCCTCCACTAATTAAATCAAAGGCGATCATGCTATGATCACTATTGCCAAGTGGCCCCAACAAACTTATCTCTTGCACTAGATCTGGTGTTCTACTAAGGATTAGGTCTAATATGGCTTCCCCTCTGGTCGGTTCATGAACCAGCTGCTCCAAGAAGCAGTCATTTATTTCATCTAGGAACTTTATCTCCCTAGCATGTCCTGCCGTGACACTGACCCTGTTGATACCGGGGTAGTTGCAATCACCCATTATAATTACTGTGTTGTAACTTTTGTTAGCTTCCTTGATTTCTTTGAGCATTTCATCATCCATTTGGTCATTTTGGCCAGGCGCTCGATAGTACACCCCCACTGCCATTGCCTTCCCCCTTTTACATGGAATTTCAATCCATATAGATTCTACAGCAGATTTTGTTTCCTGCAATCTTTAATCCTTTCTGACTCAATGCCCTCTCTAACATAGAGAGCAACCCCTCCACCAATTTGATCAGCTCTATCATTACGATATAGTTTGTACACAGGTATCACAGTGTCCCACTGGTGTCCTCCTTCCACCATGTCTCTGATATTCCAATCATATCTAACCTTTTATTTAGTGCTATATATTCTAACTCTCCCATCTTATTTTTTAGACTTCTAGCATTTGCATACAAGCATTTTAGAGAATGTATTTTATTCATATTAATTTGGCTATTGTTAGACATGGGTAATTTAGGATCTTTAAGCTCTGTCTGCTCCATACTTGAGGGCATTTGGGCTACTTTACTCTTTTGTGGAACCTCTCTGCTTTTGGTAGTATCCTTCAAAGATATATTCTTCCGAACCATCCGCTCTTGGGCGACTGTCGGCTTTCCCCTAATATCTAGTTTAAAAGCTGCTCTATCTCCTTTTTAAAGGTTTATGCCAGCAGCCTGGTTCCATCCCGGTTAAGGTGAAGCCCATCCCTTCGGAAGAGCCCCTCCTTTCCCCAGAATGTTCCCCAGTTCCTAACAAATCCAAAACCCTCATCTCTGCACCATTGTCTCATCCACGCATTGAGACTCCGGAGCTCTGCCTGCCTTTTGGGTCCTGCACGTGGAACAGGAAGCATTTCAGAGAATGCTACCCTGGAAGTTCTGGATTTCAACTTCCTACCTAAAAGCCTAAATTTAGCCTCCAGAACCTCCCTACCACATTTTCCTATGTCATTGGTACCGACATGTACCAAGACAGCAGACTCCTCCCCAGCACTATCTAAGACCTTATCTAGGTGACGTGTGAGGTCCGCTACCTTCGCACCAGGCAGGCATGTTACCAGGCGATCCTCACGTCCACCAGCCGCCCAGCTATCTACATGCCTAATGATCGAATCACCAAATATAACGGCTGTCCTAACCCTTCCCTCATGGGCACATGGCCCTGGAGAAACGTCCTCGGTGCGAGAGGGTTTTACATCACCTGGAGGACAGGTCCTAGTTACAGGATCACTTCCTGCCACACCAGGGTGATGCTCTCCTGTCACGTGACCTCTCTCCTCCATGGCAACAGGGATGCTGCCAGACTGGAGGTGGGACTTCAGGACTATATCCCTGTAGGTCTCGTCTATGTACCTCTCTGTCTGTCTTATGCTTTCCAAGTCTGCTACTTTAGCCTCTAGAGAACGGACTCGTTCCCTTAGAGCAAAGAGCTCCTTGCACCTTGTGCACACGTAAGACCTCTCACCAACTGGGAGAAAATCATACATGTGACACTCAATGCAAAAGACTGGAAAGCCCCATCCCGCTGCTGGACTGCTGTCTGCATCTTAGTTTTAAGTTTGTTTTTAGATCTAAGTTCTTTACTTACTAAGGGTTGCTATGGATATTTATACTAATAAAACTGTACCTAATACGTGTAATATACCTTGTTCACCTGAAGCTTAACTAATCTCAGGTCCTTAGTGTATGACTGATTTGGGTAATGAGCTTCACCTGAGAGCACCTCCTGTCTTGTAAGATGTGTAAGTACCTATAAAGCTACGATTATCCCAGGGGAGGGAGGGAAATAACACGTATTAAAAGAGGGCTGCTACACAGTACCCTGTCTTGTGCTGCTGAGGTAAGCTATATTCTGATTTGATTTAAATTATAGCTCTTAGCTGCTGCTAGGCTCTAACCTCTTATGAAATTTAAACTACAAGCTCTCTGCTGGGTTCCAAATGTAACCAGAAAGCTCTCTTCTGTGTTTTAAATTTAAACTAAAAGTACTTTGCTGTTACTAGGCCCTGAGTGACTATTAAATTTAAACTACAAGCTCTCTGCTGGGTATGAAATGTAACCAGAAAGTTCTCCTCTGTGTTTTAAATTTAAACTTAAACTGCTGCTACTAGGCCCTGACTGATTTAACAAAAATAGTAGGTTCACAGATTAATTAGCTTTAATACAAAGAATTCCTTTTAGAAAATTACCATAAGTATATACTCACAGTTGCAGATCTCTCTCCAGAAGTAACAGTCCCTTTTTCTCAAACTAAGAAGCATAGAGCAGGGATAACATCTCACCAGATGGATCAGATGGCTCATATGCTGGTCTATATCTGCTGTCATTTACCATGTTACTATGTATAAAAACATCGGAGGGGGGGGCAGGGATATTCATCAGCAGCAACTAACACCAATGCCATATTTGGGTCAGCTGGACAGCAAAGCAGCTAACCAGATAGTGGCGATATTCAGCCGCTGCCTGATTAGTTCAGCCACAAACATTAGGTCACCATGTCATGTGTCTAATTTTGCCATTTTGTGACAACCTGGCAGCGACTCATTACTTCTGGGTGCCACCCCATGAACACCCCAGTTCTAGCTAGCTAGCATCGGGGTGTGCAGCGGTGGGGGCACCCGCAGATATTCAGCAGCAGTAACTGTGTTAATCGTGCTCACCATGATATTTATTTATTTGTCATAAATTTGTATACCGCTACTTCCAGCGATCAGCAGCAGTCTACTTGTGAAACAAGGGTGGATGTACAGAATAGTTTAAGTATACAATCTGATTACAGGGAGGAGCACACATCAATCCAAATATGGTACAGTTATACATTTGATCAGAGGGGAGTATATTAGATTTGTAGATGAGCAAGGGGGTTAGAATATACATATATACATTTTAAAGATCCATAGATGCATGAAGTATTTCCAAAAAATATAGTATTCTATAACCAGGATGGAAGGCCGTTATTCATTGATCAGAGAAAAGGTAGGCACGATGGGATATGATATGAGTTGAATCTGCCTAGGTGATGCCGTAATGAGACTGGAACAGGTGGGTCTTAAGCTTCTTCCTGAAGTCCTTTAGGTCTTTGATCAGACGTATTTCATGAGGCAGCTGGTTCCAGAGCATGGGTGCTGAATACGTGTAGGCTCTGTTGCTCGTCCGTTCTTTGACTGCTCTTATGCTACTTGGTACGCAGAGGGTGTTAAGGTTAGTGGTCCGTCTGCTTCTGTTGAGGGGTTGTGTGGTGATAAGGTTAGAGAGGAAAGAAGGGGATACTTTGTGGATAATTTTAAATGTTGTTACTAGTATTTTGTATTTTATTCGTGCAGTGATGGGGAACCAGTGAAGCTCAATCAGGACTGGTGTGATCTGATCTACCAGGTTCTTGTTCATAATAATCCTGGCTGATACATTTTGTGCCATTTGTAGGATGTTTAAGGTTTTCTTCGGTAGACCTTGTAATATGGCATTACAGTAGTCAAGGTGGGGAATGATGAGAGCCTGAGCTACTGTTCTGAAGTCCGATTGGTCAATGATGCTGCGTAGCGGTTGTAGAAGTCTCAGCTTGTGAAATATTGCTCGGTTGGTCATCCGGAGGTGTTTGTCCATTTTTAAGTTATCATCAATCAATACACCTAGATATTTGATCTCATTTTTAGAGTGATAGGTGTTGTTGTTCAGGGTGATGGTTGCAGGAGGATTGAAGCCCTGTTTTCCTGAAATGAACATTACTTCAGTTTTTTTGTGGTTTATGGACATGTTGTTGCGTTGGAGCCAATTTTGCATTTCGTGTAGGCATTCTTCTAATTGGTTGTAATTAGGATTGTTTACATCTAGTTGTGTATATATCATAATATCATCCGCATATAAGTGGTAGCTGATATTGTGCTTCTGGAAGATCATACATACTGGCTGAATGTACACGTTGAATAGCAGGGAGGGGATAGCTGAGCCTTGAGGTATTCCTTGGGTTTGGGGGAAAGGCTTTGCTTGTTCGTTATTGTAGCGTACCTGCTGCATTCTATTTGTTAGGTAGGACTCGAACCACTTTAATGGGGTTCCTGCTATACCTATGGTTGCAAGTCTGCTCAAGAGTGTTTGATGATGTACTGTGTCAAACGCTGCTGATATATCTATGAATATGAGTATGAACATCTTGTTTTTGTTTTCCAGGCCCTTGATGAGGTTGTCTAGAAGTGCTATGAGCAGGGTTTCTACTCCATGGTGCTGCCGGAAACCGTATTGATGATCATCAAGGATTTTGTTTTCGTCTAGGTGGTCCTGCAGTTGCTGTTGGGTTACTTTCTCGATAATCTTTGCAAGGAAGGATATGCTTGATATCGGACGGTAGGAGGTTGGGTCTTCTTTGTTGAGAGCTTTATTTTTTAATATAGGCCTAATTAGGGATCTTTTAAGTTGTGCTGGCATAATACCTTGCTGCAGAGATTGGTTTACTATGTGCTTTATAAGATGAGCAATTTCTTGTATAGTAGATTTGATCCATTCTGCTGGACATGGATCTAGAAGAGAGGTTGTTGTATTTATGTTTGAGATGGTATTTATGATTAGTTTCTCATCTATTGTCTGGAAAGTAGCCCATTCTTCTTTCAATTTAGAGCTTGTGTTCTCGCAGTTTAGCTGACTGGGATTTGTTGCGTTCATGTCCTGAGGTTGGAGTGTCGGGATAGGGGGATTTAGTTTGTTAGCATAATGATCAGCCAAGTCTTGGGCCTTTATTTTGCCATTGCAGTCATGATCTTGCAAGGGTTTTGTGAGCGACTTGACTAACTCGAACAGCTCTCTGGGTTTGTTAATGGCCTTGTTGAGTACGTTGGTGTGGTGCGCTTTTTTGGCATGGTTGATCTCATTTTTGTATTTAGCTAGGAGCGCCAGGTATTCCATCTTGTGCGGATCATTCTTGGTTCGTCTCCATTTTCTCTCCAACTTTCTTAATTCCTTCTTCATTTTGTGCAGCAGTGGTGTGTACCAAGGTTCCGTTCTTGTTTTAGTCGCTCCGGTTGCGGACTTCCATGTTGGTTCCGAGGTGGCTTCTATTGTAGATAGTCATCAGCACTAACCCAGGTAAGCAGGTCTGCTAATTGCGTTGATCGCTTTGAATATTCCCCCCCCCTCCCGTTTTAGAGCACTTTATAAATGAGTGGGAGCTCATAACTGTGTTAATGCTAATACCCATTAGGATACAGGTCCCAAAGAGGATGATATATCATCATTGGACTTCTGATTTTCGGTTTTAACTGATCAGACAACTTGAAATTAAACACTAGAAAAACATCACTTCCTCAGGTACTTTTTCACCCATCCCAGGCTTGTCTTGGATCCTCCTCTCAGTTTTTGTGTCTTTTCTGTAGCTGAGGAGAGCTATGATAGAGATCTATAAAATAATGAATGGAGTGCAACAGGTAAACAGCTTGGTTGTTTACTCCTTCAAAAAGTAGAAAGACCAAGGGGCAAGATATGAAGCTACAATATAGCCCATTTCAGACTAATAGGAGAAAATATTTTTCACCCAATGCATAATCGAACTCTGGAATTATCAGAGGATGTAGTAAAAGCTGTTAGTGAGGTTGGCTTTAAAAAATGATCCTGGAGGAAAAGTCCATAAACCATTATTAAAGAGGACCAGCAAAATCCACTACTTACCAGAGGATGTTGTTGTTGTTAAGTGCCGTCGAGTCGGAGTCGACTCATGGCGACCCTCTGGATAACTATCCTAAATTGTGTTCGGTCTTCAGTCAGGCGGCTCATTGTTGACAGACTGGTACCCGTAGCTGCTGTTACTGTATCGATCCATCTCATTGCTGGCCTTCCTCTTTTGCGTTGACCTTCTATCTTGCCAAGCATGATGTCTTTCTCTAATGATCTCTCTCTCCGCATGACCAGAGGATAAGCAATGTGAAATCTCTGTACCTTTTTGGGAATGTGACAGGTACTAGTGACCTGGATTGACAGCTGTTGGAAATAGGATACTGGGCTTGATTGAACTTGGTCTGACCTAGTATGGCATATCTTATGTTCTTAACAACTCTTAAGTGACACAAATGAGAAAAGTCTTTCTATACTACTATATTCTACTCTGCTTTGGATACACTCATTCCTCCCGTTCCATGTCCTGTAAATCATACCAAACCCTAACCACTTCTGACCTCCAGAATCTATTACCTACATGCCTTTGCCATACTGCACAGTACCTTTGACTAAAATCCCATGCCCTTGATAACTTTATGCACTTCAAATTCTTGCTAACCTCTTTCCAGTCTGCTACTGCCTTTGCCAAACAAGGATATTACATCCATTTTACAAACGCTTGCCTTCAATCACCACCATCAATTCTCTTCTCAAAGTGTCCCCAGCCCCCTTCACTTTCTGCCCAAATTATGGCCGACTACTTCCAGACAAGGTTAATCTTGAGTTCTCCACTAGATCGCTTCTTGCTTTACTTCCCCCACTTCATTCTTACATCTTTCTTTCAATCTCTGCCACCCCTTATTCCCTTATTAAAAGCACAGAGGAGGAAACTGCACATTTTCTCTGCTCCTCAAAACTCTCTGTTCTTCTGTTCACACCCTGATAGCTCTCTCATGCCTGTTATCATGTCAGTCACTCTTTGTGGACTTCTCACCATCACCATTCCAGACTCCGCTCCTTCCACCTTGCTGCGCTGTACAGCTACAATAGACTTACTGAGTCAGTATTCCATGCTCTGTCTCTGGTCCCATAACAATCCAGGCTACAAACTAATCTGTTAAATCCTTATTTTCCAGTTTATACCTGTGATTATAATCATGCCCTAAATCTTTTATTTGTCTTGCTTGTCCGTCTTGAATATATTTTAAGGTCTGTCAAGCAGGGACTGTCACTTATGTAGCTTGCCTTCAGCTAGTCATGAAAAAGGCACAAGCTAAATCCAAAATCCCTTCTCTCTCCCCTACCCCTCCCATTCTTATATGTGTGTGTATACAGTCCTGTGTACATCTAGAAGCACCTACATAAATGATAAATAGTAGTAGTAAGTAGAATTCAGGCCTGCAATTTGACTCCATGATGCAGACTGCAAGTAGCAAGAGTATTAAAGCATTTACCCCTCCCACGTTCGACACCTGCAGTCACAAGAGCAGCACAAAGCATAATCAGCAACAGAAGCAAGGTTCCTGGAGAACATGGCAGCTCAGCTGGATGCTCCAAAGAAGAGAAAAGCACTATCCCAGTGAATCATGGGAGAAACGTGGCGTTTTAAAGCACCACAGAGAGCTCCTAGACAAGCTAGGAGGCATACTAGGTTCCCAATTAGAGAAACTTGCCTACAGGTGCAGACCTAGAGAACCTGAGAAAGAGCACATGGAAAACCAGACAGCAAGACCACAGCTGGAATTACTACTATTAAGGTTCATTGATACATTTTTTCCTTTCATACTGAATTACAGAACTGTAATGGAAGGTTCACAGGTTAGCAGATCTGAAGCCATAATAGTTATGGTCAGACCGAGTCTAGATGGAGATAAGATTTTTCTTTTGTGTTTGTTTTTGGTACTGTGCTTCAAGGACCAGAGGATCAAACCTTTAACAAGTACAATATTCATGAGAGCACACAGTGTTTTTATCTGTAAAACCAGCCTGAAGCTTAACCCTGTCATAGCTTGCCAGATAGGATTCCTTGTTTTTGTGAAGGGCTGTCACCCCAGAAATAACAAACAGTACAAGGCGACATCTACTAAACTGAAGTGGAACCAGATTTCACCACATTCAGAAGGAAGAATAGTGAAATTATGGAGGTATGTAAAGAGAAATTGTCATGGCTACAACACTAAGGCGGTCATATTAGAAGATGTGTGCAGCAATTCTGTGTGGAAATGTTGGTATTTATATATGTAGATTGCATATATGTGTAAATGATAAATTTAGAATGTGGTATGTTACACGTAGACTTGTTGCAGGGTCTATAGATTCAAAGGGGGCATGTTTTGAACGATTCTAAAATATATATATATATTTCCAATTTTACAATGGTAATCATTCTTTTTAAGAAAGTTCCTCATCAGCATTTGAACCTACTTGAAGGCATGCATAAATGTTAACTAACATCCTCGTTTCAACCTTAAGCCTACTGCAGAAATTGGTGAGGCAACTGTGCTGACTTCTATTCTGTCAACCACCACCTGAAAAATTAAAAAAATATATACATGCCTCACTTGTCTCCTGAATTGGCTCCTATTGCACATATACTTGTATAAAATCTAACACTTATACATATAAGTGTCAATGAATACACACACATATTGAAAGATTGACAATTACATGTGTAATTACCAGTGCTTGTACATGTAACACTCCAAATGATACCATTCTTTTTTTGAAAGTGTTTCTTTGAGAAACTGATGCTTCTTCTCTATGAATTTGCTGGTATTCCTGCATTCAACAGACCCTTTAGGACAAGATTTGGGGAAATGTGAACGCCCTGACCGACCTGGATGTATCATACAATCAAAGCATCACCGCTTTGATTGTATGATAAGGCGGTATAGAAATACCGTTAAATAAATAAATAAATTTCTTGTGTAGAGACCCTAACCAAAATGAAGCTTCACGTACATTCAAAAGAAAACTGCCCAAAGTTTAACAGATAAAAGGGATCGGCAGATGTGACAATGCAGTTATGCCCTGGGAATAGATAGTTTAGTAACTTCAGCATATCACCATATTTAAAGTAGGGAAGGGATTGCTTTCTTCATTTTCATAATTTCCTAAGAAAGTTTAGCTTGGGGGAGGGAGGAGAAAGGTGTTCATCTTTCCCAGTTTTGCCATGAAGAGAGCTTTTAGGCAATTAGAATGTTGAATAATATTTTGATCTTTTTTTTTTTTTTTTTAATGTACTCTAACCAAGTATATAACTAAGCATGGTGAAAGCTAAAAGCAAAATGTATATCAATATGTTCTATTAGTGCACAGAAACTTTAACCCATTTTGGACAGCTCGCATATTCTCTCTCTGTTCTGGATGATTTATTAGATTTGTTACACTCAAACAACTATGAAATACCGGCAATAAAAAATATTAAAACTTTGCAGAAAATAGAAGTTTCACATAGTGTATGTTTTTCATACACTGGTCCAATATAGTATATTGTCCGTCTTCAGAAAAGATAGGATTCAGTTCCAATATTCATTGACATAGACATACTGTATGATACTATTGAAACTGCAATTTTCAGTTTTCATTTAAAACACTTTATTATGATATAATATAGTTTGTCAACAGTCCTTTCTGACGGCGAAATATGATACACGTGAAAACACGTCTGATGCAGTGTGTCGATATTGTACCATTGAAACACCTAGAACAGAATGCTTAACAGCAATTAGTTTCGACAACATATTAGCCCAGCATATGAAAAACATACAAGGCCGATATACGCACCAATAACTCTGACACTAAGTAACTTACAGTTATCTAAACCTATTTTCTAAAGTCTATAAATACTTTTATTTGCAAAATAGTAGTAGCTATTACAGCATTATAAGCTACTTACTATTTTTTGTCATCTTTTTATGTTGAGCTGCCAGTACCGTCAAAATCAGCAAACTTCGAATACCTATTAAACTAACTAGATCTCAGATAAAAAATCTGTATATAACGCTTTTTGACATAACAATAGCAGCTAAATATAGTTCCATTGAATTTATAACCATTAATTAGTAAACAGTTGAGTAGTAAGTATGGAAACCTTATGTATGTAAAACATACGCTGGTCCAAAACGGGTTAGAATGTGCTTAATCCATGTACTGCAGGAAGAGCAGAGCTGCATTCCCATAGTTATGGGATTCAAGATACACATTTCGGCTATATTTTGTTTTCATTGAATTTTCTTTTTTCCCCCATTTTGATTTCACCCTTTTCTCCCACTCGAACTATGCAAGCCCCAACGTCAGACTCTCTGGCCTCTCTGAGACTTTACCATGTTTTACCCATCCCTGTCCACCTCCTAAGTCCCTCCTCCTCGTCCATCAGCCTCTCTGCTTTCTTATCATGAGCTACTTTTATGTAAGCTTAGAGAGGGATATGGAGCGGTGCGGTGGCCAGCGCAATTACAGCACCTAGCCATCACAGCCGAATTTAAAACCTGAATAGTCAATGCCAAGACGATATCCGGTTATCGGCATTGAATATCTGGGTTGACTGGAAGCACCGAAGCAAACCAAGCAACGTCAATATTCAGCCACTGCTTGGTTAGCATCTGCGGTGAAAGTTAAGCCAGCCTTTAGACTCCTTAATTTTCACTGCTCAGGAATAACCGAGTAGCGACTGAATATCACCGCTGCTCAGTTATCTCCAGGTGCCATCTCCACTCGGTTCCTGGCAGCAGCTGGGGATATTCAGCGGCAATAACCACAAACCACGTTAATGCCATTGAATATTCCGGTTGCTGCAATTAATGCAGTTAACAGGTCTGCTAACCACGTTAATCACTTTGAATATTGGGCAGAAACATCTTGGCTTTGCACCCCATTTTTCCTAATAATCTGTTACTTCCCTTAC
Source organism: Ichthyophis bannanicus (assembly GCA_033557465.1). Lineage (NCBI taxonomy): Eukaryota > Metazoa > Chordata > Amphibia > Gymnophiona > Ichthyophiidae > Ichthyophis > Ichthyophis bannanicus. The sequence goes on along the minus strand of CM066032.1, from coordinate 1,514,496,670 downwards.
CAGAGGGAAGGACATTAGATATATGATAACATAAGCAGCTGCCCGAAATGACAGGACAATGAGAAACACACGTGAGGTGTCAGCACTTCAAGGACATGATCCTTGCAGAAACGGTTCAGTATGTCCAAATTTTGTGTGTGTTATGTCGCTTTGTCAGCTGTAACTTACTTTTTTTTTCCAAAATATTTTTATACCACAGTAATGGAATTTTAAAAGGTGTTGGATAAACACAGGATTTCTTGATGGCAAAATGTTGGAAACAAAGCAGAGATAGCCTGCATGGGCAGCTTTCAATGGTTAGAGCACTGGCTTGAGAACTAAGAGACAAGGATTCGATTCCCATTAACAGTCCTTCTGTCTTGGGCAAGTCACTTAACCCCTCATTGCCTCAAACAAAAATTCCAAGTTTTTAATGTCTCTATTTAATATACATTACCAAGTATAAGTTAACGGCTTTGACTGAAATGATAAAGTGGTATAAAAACCTGTTAAATAAATAAATTCCAAAACAGCAGTGAATAGACTATTACGTTTTCAAGAAAGTCTGGACTAATCCGCACGGAGTGGCAGCTATAATTCTACACACCTTACTAAGCAAACCAGATGGACCATTTCAGTCTGTGTCTATAAGTACAATGTTATGCTACTTAGATTATACTGTACATCCTTGTTCACTTTTTTATACGGAAAAACCCAAACCAATGATCAAGAAAAGACCAATTGACCATACAGGATGCTTAACTAACAAAGGAATGCCCCAATGAACACTATACATCTCAGGGGCATAAGTAACATTTCTCAATTATCAAACCTATCACTAATCTTCCTAGGGTGGACAAGCGAGTAGGTAACAGAGAACCTTTGCTTACTCATTCAAAACGGCAATGTATTTTTAGATCTAATTTCATGGCATCAAGGGGAATGAATGGAAACATTCCCTGAAATATTTGTCTGTGAGAGAGGAATATAATTATATTCGTTTCATAAATGTCTGACGAACCTTATATTTTAAAATTCTTTTTGCAAACTTGCACATCAGTAATGTAATAAAAAGATGGGCATGCCTTTAGTTAAGGAATGAGAGTTGCATAGACAGTTAATATTAAAAACAATTCTGTACAAGTCTACGATTAAACCTCTTGGTCCTTAGATGACAGAGTGAAGTGAACTATAAAGTATCCACTTTGGCATGTTTATTGGTTTGCTTTGAATGAACGCGCTCCTTTGATGCCACCATTTAGCGTAGTTACTCACCTGTAACAGGTGTACTCCGGGGACAGCAGGAATCAGTCCTCACATATGGGCGACATCGGCACCAACGGAGCCCGTGCGGAAACATCTCCCCAGCTTTCGAAGAAAGCCTTTGGGAGATGCACCACACATGTGTGGACCACGTCCTGCCCAAGGGTGCCATCTTGCCTCAGTCCAATGACATAACTGAGACGGCAAAAATAAAAGATGGTAAAGAAAAAACTCCAAGAGTTTGTGAGGACTGATTCCTGCTGTCCCCGGGGAACACCTGTTAAAGGTGAGTATCTATGCTTTTTCTGGGAACCAGCAGGAAATCAGTCCTCACATGTGTGACTCCCCAGCTACAAGAACCTGTAAAAACACCACGGCGACCTGCAAAGGATGAACCATGAGCAGCAGCAGCAGCAGCAGAGTCCCTACTAAGAGACTCTCGCAAGACCCAAGTGTCTGGCGGGTTGCCAGCACTCCGGAAGCCTGAACACAGAAGGGTCAGAGGGCAGGAGCTGCCTACACCCTGAAGAGTTTATGGAGTGCAGCCTGGTCAAAGATGCTGTCCCATTGGGACTTCCTCTCCAGGCAGTAGTGAGCTGAGAAGGTATGGACTGAAGACCACGTGGCAGCTCAGCAGATTACCGTCACAGGGACAAAGCGCAGATTTGCCACAACAGTAGCCATGGCCCTGATGCAGTGCGCCGTGACCCTCTGGTCAAGTGAGATCCCTGCCTGCTCATAGGCAAGGGTAATGCAGTATGCCACCCAAGTGGACAGAGTTCGCTTAGTCACTGGGAGCCCCAGACGACTGGGGTCATAGTATACAAAAAGCTGAGGTGCTTTGCGGTGACCCTGAGACTGTTGCAGAAAGAAGGACAGAGCACGGTTTCCGCCCTGCTGGCCTGAGGCCTCGGAAAGAAGGTGCGGAGCACCAGCTCCTGACTTAGGTGGTATGCGGACACCACCTTCAGCAGAAACTTGGGGTGTGTGCAGAGCACCACCCTGTTCTTGTACAACCTCTGCCATCAGAGCCTGGAGCTCGCTGACTCTGAACTGATGTGCGTGCTACCAGGAAGGCAACTTCCAGGAGAGGTACCACAGGTGATAGGTAGCTAAAGGCTCAAACAAAAGCTTAATGAGTTACGAGAGCACCACATTAAGGTCCCATTCAGCTGCTGGAGGGTGAACAGGGGGTTTGGACAACATGAGGCCCCATAGGAACCAAGACACAAGGGGCTGAGCTGAGAGGGGCTTCCCCTCGATGGAGTGATGATGTGCCACGAAGGAACTCAGATCGAGCAGGTATTAGAGTACCATCTACACTGAGTAGAAGAATGGGTTAGTCCACTTTTCTGTGCATCACAGTGAGAAATGTCACCACTTGAAGGCATACGCCCTTCTCATGGAGGCCTTCCGAGAGGCCAAGAGGATGTCTTCCACATCCCGTGGAAGGTTGAAGGGAGCTAGCACTACCTTTTCAGTGGGCAAGCCATGAGTGAGAGGGACTCCAGGTTCGGGTGCAGGAGAGAGCCCTGCACCTGTAGCAGTCGTCCTGGGGCTCAGCCCAGGGAAATTGGCACTACCGCTGACAGGGAGAGGAGCAGTGGGAACCAGGGCTGTCTGGGCCACCGAGGGGCTATCAGCACTAGCGATGCTCTGTCGCATTGAGCCTTGAATGGGCTATCAGTGGTGTTGGGGGGGGGGGTGGGAAGACGTACAGGAGGCCTTCCAACCATGGGATGAGGAATGCATCTACCGCTACCCGGGACGGGTGCATTCATCGGGAGCAGAAACGGAGTACAGTCAAACCTCGGTTTTCGTATGCCCTGGTTTTCGTACGATTCGGTTTTCGTTGACTTTTTTCTTCAAGATTTTGTTTCGGTTTTCGTACGTTGTCTCGGTTTTCGTACAGCATTTTACCCCCCCCCCCCCGTACCTGCCATGGATTAGCGTGAGCCAGCGATCTCCCACGGAGCTTGAGCCAGCGATTCTGCGGGACCTCTGGGGAGCCGAGGAGTTCAACGCTCCAGCGTGGCCTGCCCGAAACTGCTTCCTGCCCCGGACTCTCCCCCGATTGACGTCTGCCTGCTGCCTCTTCCCCTGCACATCCCTTGAACCGGGACAGGAGCTGGTGACCGAATCTGCTTCTCCTTGGCGGCCCAGTCTCCCGCCGGGGCCCCTGCCCTCCCGATTGGATTCTGGGTGTCCTGCAGGCCTGCACACGCGGCCTCTCCTTGAAACCTTGCAGTCTGCAGCTGCAGGCTCCTGCTGGCACAGCCCCACGCTGTTCTCTGACTCTCACCTGTGTCAGGCTGCTACCTTAGGGGGGCCGGAGGCAGCCTAAGACTCTCTGTCCCACTGTTTCTCAACTGCCTGCTGCTTGGCTGACACTGCCTCTCCACCTCTCCCGACACTGTGTAGGAGTGGCTGCCCTACAGGCTGGTGTGACTTCGGGCACTGTCCTCTTTCTGGTGCCCTTACTTTTGCTGACATTGGCACTACCTCTCCTGACACTGTGAGCTTGGTAACTGGGTGTGATGGCTGCTAAGTTAAAAGGCAGGCTGGAGCCCCGATTGTGCAGACGGCCAAGATGGCTGTTCCCACCTCCGCTGCTGGTGGTGATTGCTCGATCCCCAGAGGGGAGAGCAGCTGGAGCTGGCTGGAGTGCGTCCCATATGCCAACAAAAGTCTTCAATAAAGGTAAAAGTGATGTTACATGCTCATTTATCCATTTCATTAGTCATTTATATGTATTTCTCATTGTTTTCTGTATGTAAAAAGATAGTTATTCTCTATAAAATGTATTTTTTTGTCAATATTTTTGGGTGTCTGGAACGGATTAATTGAATTTACATTATTTTTTATGGGAAATCTTGCTTCGGTTTTAGTCCGTTTCGGTTATAGTCAGACTTTTTTGAACGGATTAATCATGAAAACCGAGGTTTGACTGTAACTGCGTATTGTCCAGGCTGGCGAACAGGTCCATCACTGGGACGCCCCAGAGCTGGAACAGCCATGTTGTTACTGTTGGGTCCAGGTGGCATTTGTGTGGCTGGAGTACCCTGCTCAGCTTGTCTACCAAGACATTGTTCTGGCTCGGGAGGTAGACCACCCTCAGGAGCATCCCTCTGCATATAGCATAAGACCAGAGGGCTACCACCTCCTGCCAGAGGGGGTACGATTCCATTCTCCCCTATTTGTTCATGTAGAACATTGCGACCTGGTTGTTGGTCTGGATCAGCACTGTGTGATACTGCAGTTGGTGGCAGAAGGCTTTAAGGGCCAGGAATATGGTCCTGATCTCCTGCAGATTGATCTGCGTTTCGGATTGCTTCTGGGACCAGCAGCCTTGTGTCCGGAAGCTCTTGCAATGCGCTCTCCAGCCCATTAGAGAGGCATCTGTGGTGAGGACTTTCTGGGGAGTGGGTGCCTGGAAGGGCATCCCGGCCTGAAGGTGACCTGGATTCTGCCACCATACAAGGGAGTCCTCCAGCTGGCGGGTCACATGCACTGTCCTGGAGCCTGCATGTAGTTTGGGTCCACTGAAAGCAGAGGCATTACTGGGCTGCTCACATGTGTAGGCGGGCATCTGGGGTCACGTAGGCGGAGGAGAAGCCGGGCGGGCATTGTCCTGCATTGTTGCACCTCTGTGGCAAGTTCCCTGAGGCATACTGACCTCTCCTGAGGGAGAAAGACTTTTGTCTGAAGGGTGTCCAGCTATGCTCCTATGAACTCTAGGCTCTGAGTAGGAGTGAGGTGGGACTTGGGGTAGTTTATGACAAATCCCAGGTGCTGCAGGGTGTTTATGGTGCATCCGGTGGCGCATTGTGCCTCTGCAGCTGTCTCCCCCTTTATGAACCAGTCGTCCAGGTAGGGGAAGACGAAGGCCCCTTGAAGCCTGAGGTGGGCTGCGACATCCACAAGGCATTTGGAGAAGAGGCCAACCCGAAGGAAAGTACCCTGTATTGCTAGTGCTGTCCCCCCACCATGAACCGGAGGTATTTTCTGTGGCTGGGGTGGATTAGGATGTGGGTGTAAACATCCTTTAGGTACAGGGAGCAAAGCCAGTCTCCCTGCAGGAGGAATGGCAGCAGTGTTCCAAGGGGGAGCATCCTGAACATCTCCCTGACCAGAAACCTGTTGAGCTCTTGCAGGTCCAGGATAGGCCTAAGGCCCCCCCATTCCACTTGGGGACAAGGAAGTACCTGGAGTAGAAGTCGGTGCCCCAGAAGTGTTTTGGGACTGGCTCCACTGCTTTCTCCCAGAGTCGTCCTGTTAGCTTGGGAAGGAGCAAGGTCTGGTGAAGGAGAGGCCTCTTGGGCTCTCCTGGGAAGAATGGGGACGGCATCTGATATAGATGGAGGAGGTAACCCTCCTTGACCACCTGTTACACCCAGGCATTGGTGGTGATGGCTGTCCACCTGTGGGCAGCAAAGGGCCCCCTGAGGGTATGGGGGTCATACCTAGGAAGTCAAAAGCCTCCCCCGGGCTGGGCCTGAGCCGGTGCCAGGGGCTTCAGGGCTTTATGCTTTCTGGAACCATGTCCCTGGCCTTTTTATTGTTGGACCTGCTGAGAGCCCGAGAAGGCTGTGAAGTGCGGAGTAGTACTGAAGCCCCTTTTCTTCTTTGGGAAGAAGGGCTTTTTTCCCCAGGGATTTTCTTTTGGTGTTACACTGAGGTATTTTTCGAGAGCCTGGTTCTCGTCACATACTCTGTCTCTATCTCCACCGCTTTGTCCACCATGGGTTTCCTGAACAGGTTTTCACCTGTGCAGGGGACAATTTGACCTGTACCCATTGTTCCAAATCAGACAACTGCAGCCATGCTTGGTGTCGTGCCACGATGCCTGCAAAGTCTGAGTACAAGTCCGACGCTGCATGATCACCTCAGTCGAGGACCGCTCTCCACCGTACAGGACCTCTGGAGGATATTCAGTCCAAGCTTCAGGCGCTTGCTGGGGAGGACTGGTGTCCCGAAGAATGGGACCGGGACTTTGACCAAGGCTGGGAGCTCTCTAGAGGCCGATGGTGCTAGAGGACTGGCTCAATGTCTGAGGAAGCCCTCAATGTCAAGGGTCCCATCATCGGGGTTGATGAACCAGACAAGCTGGACATAAATGCCCACTGCATGGCCACTAGGGCAGATATACTGCTCTCCAGGGCTGCCATTCTAGTCTCCATGCTAGTTGGCTCTGCAGTCTTCGATGCGGGCACCAAGGACTTTGGTCCCGGCATCTGTACTGTCGAGGGGGAGTCCTTGATAAGGATGGCCTCGGAAGCCCAAGGCCAGTCAGTGGGAGCTGACTACTCCTTGCGAGGCAACTTGGAGGGCCGCTCCTGCCCCGACTCCTTGGACTCGCACCTGGGGCTGCAGGACCTGGTGTGGGATTTCACCTTCTTCCCTGATCCATCCTCTGAGGCAGTCTTCAAGGATTTCTTCTTCTTATGCTCCTTCTCTGGGGACCTTCGCTCAGAGAAGCCATGGCCACAGGACTCCAAAGAGGCTCTGGCTTTGCGCAGGGCACCGAGAAATCGGAGGGGGCCCTGAAGCATGGTGTTACCGGAGACTCTGAGGCAGAGTCAAACTTATGAAAACATTTTTCCTGCTGCTGATGGCGACTCTTTAAGGCCTTTGGGGTCATTGTTCTGCAGAGTTCACAGTCCGAGTCCTCATGCTTCAGGCCAAGGCATCCGAGGCAGCAGTCGTATAAATCGGTATGTGACATAACTTTGCCACACAGATCACACTTTTTGAAGCCACTTGAGGCCATCGGAAAAAGGGTGTAAACATCTGTCAAGGCGGACCTCAATTATAAAAGTGGAAAATGGAGAGATGAACCCAAGGAGCGACGTCGAGGCAAGCTTGCTCAGGGGCGGGAAGGAACCAGTATGCAAACCTGACAAAATTTAACTCAAAAAAAAAAAAAAAGACAACGTCCGAAAGGGAAAAAAGGAGAGAGGCAAGATGGAACCCTTGGGCAAGAAGTGGACCACACATGCATGGTGCATCTCCCAAAGGCTTTCTTTCAAAGCTGAGGAGATGCTTCCGCACGGGCTCAATCAGCGCCAACTCACCCATATGTGAGGAATGACTTCCTGCTTGTTCCCGGAGAACCTTACTACTACAACAAATCTACCACTTAGAAAAACGATGCCACAAGACTCCAGAAACCAATCCTAACTGGGAATAAAATCCACCCAAACTACCAGTGCAAAGATGGATATCATGGAAGACCTGTATCTTTAATGGAATCTGAATGTCAGTGCTAATCCCAACCGGTTACTGGTCAAGGGACAACAATAGAATGCTTCTGCTATTCTAGAAAGACAAGGCGATGATGGAAAAAGCTCTATGGATGACACAGTGACATAATTCTGCATATGATTCACAAAAGTACAATGTAAGAATAAGCATTTTAGCCATTGAAGATAGTAATATTTTAGGGTTTTAATTATACTATATTAAACTCTTCATTTTGCATAAGATGTCTAGGTAGAAATTGGAATGCCCAGGTCAGGACGTTGACAGTTTCAAATATTTACAAAAAGCTCTGTTGAATGCAGATTGTTTTGTAAAATACATAAGGATGCCAGAAAATACCTATGTATTTGCTAGTATGTACAAGGGGGAGTATGGATTTCACCGTTCCACCTAAGGCATTTCCAGGGCCAGTGCAAGGATCAGAAGCGCTCTAGACGGGTCTTCCATCCTGCCACCCCCTGCTCCCCATTGCCACCCCTCTCCAGGGCCAGCAGTAGTGGCTAAGGCAAGGGAACCGCAATGCAGTACTTACCTAAGGCTCTGGCACTGCATCATGGTTCCTGCCTGTTATTATTGGCCACTTCCATCCCCCTCTGATGCAGATTTCCAGTTTGCATAAACAAGACGTCTGAGTCAGAGGGGGTGGAAGCGGCTGATAATTGTAAGCAGGAACTGTGAAGCAGTGCCAGAGACTTAGGTAAGTGCTGTGCTCTGGTTCACTTGCCATTGCTGGCCCCAGAGTGGGCAGCAGCCATGGCGGCAATGGGCACCCACTGAAGGCTGATGCTCTAGGCAGCAGCCCTGGGCTTTGCTCCAGTCGAGCTGCTCTCCACTTTCCCAGTCACACCCCCACTCCACATTCCACACGCCAACACCCCTGTCCTCCACCTCCTCGCCTATCTCATCCCACAATTACTATGCTCACTTACAAGCTACTATTGCTATCATAGCTTCCAGAATTAGGTCCTGCATTTTTCCCTATACTACTTGTGAAGGTGTCAAATGTGTGAGTGACAACGCCACCCCCTTCCTGCTCTCTAAGCCAAAGACATACACAGAGGTAATAGTTATACACACACGACCCCTCATACTTGGAGATGCTGGGAAGAATTCCATGAGCCATGTCCCATATGTTTTCCCCGCTTGTTATAAAAATACCATGAAGTAGATTTAGCTGTAAATTAGTGGTAATATGAAAGACAAGTAGTACTGAGGTTTGTCTAACCAATGAACTTTCGTGCACACTCTTCTCTTTCCAATGTACTAAGCAACCTTTCTTTTGCATGCAGCACTGCTATAATCCTGTTGTACTCTTACAACAGAGCTCCTCCCAAACACTAATACATTAAATTTCTGTAGGCTTTTCATTTCACCTAAAGCATAGTAGCTATTTCAAAACCCGAGAAAGGGTAGCTTTTGTCTTAGCTAGCTTTGCAGCCTCCATAGAAGACACCACAAAGATCATGACTTCATGCAGCATAACATTTAAACTACCAACCAATACCAAAGTGTCCAATATCCTCTCTTTTAATGATGTTTCTTAATAGGCAGCATCACTTAAAGTTCTGCCTTTAAAACAGTCATAAAAACCTGCACAATCTATATTATGGAAAAAGATTTTAGACTTTGAAAAATTAGTCATTAAGATTATTGTATTGAACTGTATCTTCCACCAGTTTGAGACAATAACAGAAAGCAAGATTGTCCTTCTGTAAGTATTGCTTAAAGTTTCAAGTGTTGAAATCCTCCTAGAAAAATCTCCTAGTTGAGTTGAATGGTACTTCAAAAGAGTAGCAAACAAACTGAACAGCTTCAGATGTAAAAGAGCATAGTTGAGTAAATACCAGCTAATACATTTTGCACCCAAAGTTCTCTAAGGCTCCTCAATGGCTTGCAGCAGAGTAACCAGTTGTAGCTTGAAGGTCCTGTCCAGCAGTTCCTTAGTGTTAATCTTCTAGACCAGCTCTGCAGGTTTTTGGGCAAAGGTCCAACTATATCACCCTGTATCAACTCCTGTCTCTGTGTTCAAAATCAATCTTACTCCAACTTTGAGTAGCTCTCTGGCTGCTTTTGACTCAGAACCATTCCAGTCGGAAGCTACTATGGCATCCCCAATAATCTGAAGGACGCTCATAGGCAACAACGGAAATATCCCAACCTTAAAGCTGAAGCAAGCACCAACTCCATCCCATTAGGTCTCTCGTAGAACCATTCTGGGATGCTGACCATTTGCAATGAGCACCCAAGAATCCAGAGAATCCACTTAGGTATCACAGATTCCACAAAGTAAATCTTGATCTCATCCCTTCCTCTTAGACCAGTGGTTCCCAACTTTTCTATACCCCACACCGCTAAGAAATGTTTAATATTCACACCCCCTAAAAAAGTAATATCACATTTGAAGATGAAGAAGTCTGAGTCGGTTGATAAGTCGGTGAGTCGGTGGGCCGGAAGGACTGGGGTTTCTAGTCCCACAGATGCTCCTTGTGGTCTTGGGCAAGCCACTTAACCCTCCATTGCCCATGTTCCCTGTAAGTATTAGTGTATGTGTCTCATATCCCCACGTGTTAAATGTATCCCCCAATTGTGTTGTGACCGCTTTGATTGAAGGATAAGGCGGTATACAAAACTCTCAAAATAAAATAAATAAATAAATAATGTATCTGGATTTTCAGAAAGCCTTTGACGAGGTCCCTCATGAGAGGCTCTTGATGAAATTAAAAAGTCATGGGATAGGAGGCAGTGTACTACTGTGGATCAGGAACTGGTTAAAAAATAGAAAGCAGAGGGGTAGGGATAAATGGAGAAAGGTGAACAGTGGAGTACCCCAGGGATCTGTGCTGGATCTGCTGCTTTTTAACATATTCATAAATGACCTGGAAATGGGAATAATGAGTGAGGTAATCAAAGATACAGATGACACAAAATTATTCAAAGTTAAAACCCATGAGGATTGTGAAAAATTGCAAGAGGACCTTGATAAATTGGAAGACTAGGCATCCAAATGGCAGATGAAATTTAATGTGGACAAGGGCAACGTTATGCACCTAGGAAAGAAAAACCCAAACTATGGTTACATGATGCAAGGTTCCACAATGGGAACCACCACCCAGGAAAAAGATTTAGGCGTCATCGTGGATAACATGTTGAAACCCTCCGCTCAGTGTGCAGCGGTGGCCAAAAAAGCAAATAGAATGCTAGGTATCATAAGGAAAAAAATGAAAAATAAAACAACGGATATTATAATGCCTCTTATCATTCCAAGGTGCAACTGCACCTTGAATATTGTGTGCAATTCTGATTGCCATATCTTAAAAAGGATATAGCGTTATTAGAAAAGGTACAGAGAAGAGTCACCAAAATGGTAAAGTGGATGGAAGGATACTCCTATGAAGAGAGGCTAAAAAGGTTAGGGCTCTTCAACCTGGAAAAGAGACGGCTGAGGGGAGATATGATTGAGAGGTCTATAAATTAATGAATGGATTGGAACAGGTAAATGTAGAGCGATTGTTTACGCCATCAAAATATAGAAAGACTAGGGGACATACAATGAAACTACAATGTAACCTATTGTGATAAGGAAGCTTATCAGGACCTAGAAGAGAGGGGTAAAAAGAAGGAATTTACCTTAATAAAGGGACCCATTTTAAAAGGTCCAGGACTTAAAACTCCATTTGCTCCTAGAAAGCCAGTAATTCCTAGCTACAATGTGGAACAGAGTGCCCCTAGTGGTAGAAAGGATAGGGAATACAGGCCCAGGGTAAGGAACCCTTACGTCACTGCATCCCCTAATCACATAGCTGCCACGAGGGAGTTTGATCTCTCTCACCTGAGAGGGGAGAGGGTGGAGCAGGAGCCTGAGGGGTTTAAGTTTAGCTCAGTTAGGTCAGAGAAACCAGCAATAGGAGGAGGAGGAAGACGAAGAGGGACAAGCAGGACACATGGAGAGAAACTGGAAGGACTCCTGAGACCAGAGAATGCTGCTGACCAGAGGGGAAGAGAGAGCAGAAGTTTTGCCTACTCAACGAATGGGGCAGTAAGAGCCAGAGGCACTAATTGGAGAACAGGACGTGCTAGATGGTAGCCAGAGCATGTAAGGAGTGAAGCTACTACAGGCTTTGATCAAGGTATGAGCCCCAGAAGCTTAGCTAATAAGGAGCAATACGTATTTGCCAGAGACAGCCTTAATCATTCTAGAAGGCAGTCAAGTAAGCTATCTGAATCTGAGCTAGAGAGTGAACCCATGGAATTGGGAGAGCCAGATTTACCTTGTGATAAAGACATCTCATACATGGACTGCTCTGCATGCCAATCTGCCAGTTAAGAAGGGTTACAAGGGGATGTCAACCGTATAGAAAAGCCTCCAGTGTCCAAAGCCCTGAGAGCTGTGTTTGCTTGTTAATGTTCTAAGCTCAGGAATAGTGTGACGCAGTGCAAAGCTGAATCTTCCTGATTGTCTTTTGAGAAACAGCTGTGAGCAGTGCAGAGCTCAGTTTGGATGCCGTTTCAATTGAAGGAAGTAAGAAATGCTTTTGTTTGTCTAACTACTGAGAAAACCTGGAAAAGTGTTTTTATCTGCTTGTATGAATTGGACTATCTGTACGCAGTGCTGAGTTTAAGCATACCAGATAGCCAGGTATTTGTTCTGGACTGAAAGGGAAAAGAAACCTGGTTTAAAAGTTTCTTTCTGTTTGTTTTGATCTGCACGGCAAGCTCTGCTGAAAGCAGGTGCAGTTAATTATGTGGAGGAAAGCTGTTTGTTTCAGTTCAAGTTATCCTGTATAACTTACAAGAATTCCTGGTGAAAATATCTTAAAAAGGTGGATCTCTGAACCTTAGCGTGTCTTTTTGTGCTAATGAATAAATTGCACACACTCAAAACCCAACTACAAATGAAAGTGTTTTTTTTTCATCTGAGCCCAAATGATATCTAACTGAACTACCTTTCCCAGAGTGCATTTAAAGGCAACCAGTTAGCAAAGGCCAGAAAATTGAAGCACCACAGTGACAAAAATAAATCCATGCCCCTCCATACTAATGTAAGGGGCTAAGGGCGTGACACTATTTAAGACTAATAAGAGAAGATATTTTTTCACTCAACGAGTAATCAAACTCTGGAATTCATAACCAGAGGATGTAGTAAAAGCTGTTAGTGTAGCTGGGTTTAAAAAAAGGTTTGGACAAGTTCCTGGAGGAAAGGTCCATAAACCATTATTAAAGGGGACCCAGGAAATCTATTGCTTGCCCCAGTACAAGCAATGTGGAAACTGTCTTTTGGGGAAACTGCCAGGTACTTATGACCTAGATTGGCCACTGTTGGAAAAGGGATACTGGGCTTGATGAACCTTGAACTGATCCAGTATGGTATATCTTATGTTCTTATGTCTATTTCCTAATTTTTGAATCACAAATTGAATCACATACAATACTGCGGGTGAACAAATTGAACTTAAAAAAAATAAGCTTTTAACTCAGTGCATAAAATTAAAATATAAATTGAGCAATTAGGTTCAAATTTATTTAGAAAAAAATTGTAAAAGGTAAAATCATTCTTAATTGTGAACATAAAATTCAATGACTTCTTTGCTCCTGCTTCTCATTCATGATTTTGTCAAAACGTGGGACTTTCTTGCTGACTGCGATCCCCAGGTCTGCCTGTGGATTCAGGAGATTCCTATATTTTGTCTTGATTAACAAAAGAGAACTGAATCCAGATTCACATAAGTATGTTGTTGCAAACGGAGTGCTTTTCCACCAAGTCTTTAAAAGCAATACTCTGACAATCAGTTACTTACTTTACTTATGTTAATTCTGTTATTTTCTCCTTTTGATTAAACAAACAAGGCTACTATCTACACAACACAACCACCTACTACTACTGCTCAAGGCACACTGGCAGCTGGCTGAGTGATGACTCATGATTCGTCACTAAGGGACACAAGCAACGCTTTGTCGAAGCCCCTTAAAGCCCATCTCGCACCCCTGGGGCTGCAGGCATCCCAGGTTGGGAACCCTTGTTTTAGACATTGCTGTAAGCAAGAGGAGAACAAATGATGCAATTCAGAAGGTGCACTGCAGGACTCATGTACAGCATGGTGATGCTGAAACCCATCTCGACATGGCTCCTTCCCTCCCAACTGATGAATTTTTAGTTTGAGATAGTTATTGTATTTTGGTATGTTTGTTGTTAAGTGCCGTCGAGTCGGTGTTGACTCCTGGCGACCCTCTGGATAGTTGACTTAAACTTTGTTCAGTCTTCAGTCAAGCAGCTCATTGTTGATAGAGTGGTATCCTTAACTGCTGTTTTTGTATCGATCCATCTCATTGCCGGCCTTCCTCTTTTACGATGACTTTCTAGCTTGCCAAACATTATGTCTTTCTCTAATGATTTCTCTCTTCACATGATGTATCCAAAGTATGAATTCATCTGAGCTGCTAAGGAAAACTTAGGTTTTATCTCCTCTAGTACTGACTGGTTTATTCTTCGGGCAGTCCATTATAAACACAGTATTCGTCGCCAGCACCACAATTCAAAAGCATCAATTTTCTTCCTGTATCTTTTTCACTGTCCAACTTTCGCATCCATAGGGCATTATTGAAAATACCATGGCCTGGACAAATCGAATCTTTGTATGGAGAGAGATCTGTTCTTGACAATCTTGTCTAGGTCCTTCATAGCCATTCTACTAAGAGTAATACATTGTCTGATTTCTTGACTGCTAGTCCTTTCTTTATTGATTGTTGATCCAAGTTAGTTTAAGTTGTCAACTATTTCAATTTCTTTTCCATCAATGATGAAATTATTGATTTTGCCAGTTGTCAGGATCTTTGTCTTCTTAACATTAAGGTGCAAACCCATTTTAAGACCATGTTCCTTGATACTGAAAAGCAAATGTTTCAGATCGTCTTTACTGTCACCAGTAATGTGGCATCATCAGCATAGCGAAGGATGTTGATGAATCTTCCACTAATCTTCACACCTCGGTTGTCTTCATACAGTCCTGTTTCTCTGATGATTTGTTCCGCATATAAATTAAAGAGGTAGGGGGAAAGTACGCAGCCTTGTCATGCACCTTTGCCGATTTTAAACCATTCGGTTTCTCCTAGTTCCTTTGAACTGTTGCTTCTTGATCAATGTAAAGGTTGTGCAAGTTTGTCATGCTGTGAGGGCTTGGGTGCATCAGTGATGCTGAGATTTAAGCTATCAGTAGCTTAGCTACTGGCAGGATCTCCCAAGATAAACAGGTCTCAGCTGAAGTGCCACACTAAGACAAATCACCCATCTGGACAGCAGCAGAATGGGACAGTGTTGTAAGTGGAGGATCACATTTCTGTGACAAATGCAACACTGGAATTAACAACATGGAAGAAAGGCCTGGCAAATCTACTTCTGTATCTTGCCACAAAAACCCAATGGATAGTCACAAAACAAATTGCACTATCGTCCTGGAAGCGAGACCCAGGTTGGAAGGCACTCAAATGGCTACTGAAGATGAGCTTTAGACTTCTCAGAGTAAAGTCAGCATTTATGATGTGGATGGATCTGCTGATGTAGCTGTGCATGAAATTAAAGTCAGATGTTGCAAAGATGTCTTACATATTGGGTCATGGAACGTACCAAGCATGAACCAAGGGAAGTTGGAGGTGGTTAAGAATGAAATGGAATGTGTACATCTCGATCTGTTGGGTGCCAGTGAACTGAAATGGTATAGTTGATTACTTTATAAATTGCTTTGTGCTGAATTTTGGTTTTAAGGATGGAAGAATATAATTTAACTAGGGCTTCTATTCCTAGGTACTTATAAAATGAAATGCTAAGTGTTTATTCTTCAGCTAGACAGGGTATCTGAGTACAAAAAAAAGAAAAAAATCAGCGCTTGTCAATGTTGACATAACTCAGGTACTATTGCCCTATTGCTGGATACCTTTTCCCATTTAATCAAACACATACATGTAGCAGAGGCCTCAGTACAGGACCCTCTGTGTCCATAAAGAGAAATCAAAGTTAAACGCTTGTCGCACTATGATGTAATGGAGAGTAGACTGTCACTCACAGGACAGAGTCTCCTCACTAAATTGGAGAGAATTATAAAAGGACCTTGCAAGTGAGTGTCTGGGGTCTTCCTTCCACAAGGAGTCCGGGGAACAAGGAGAGGCTACCGAGTACATGACTGGGACCCACCACAGCTGGGATGCTATGTCTGATGTGAATATCTAAGCCACTTCACCAAGATAGCACTCACCCACAAGCCAGCAAGTCGCAACAAGGGAGATGAGGGGGGCAAATACAACTCCAGAGGAGCTGGTACACCAAGGTAGAGCTTATTTCCCACCTATCTGTGGGAAATAAGGATACAAAGGGCTCTAATGCTCAAGAATGTAGGAAGGAACCTGGCCCCCATTTGCACTCATGGAGAAGACAGCAAGTGGATCTCTCGATAAAGCATTTTTCCCTTCAGAAGTTATATCCCACTTTATTAGAAGGCCTAAAGGAAAGTGCTGGTATCTTTGTCTCTACAGCAATACCTACACTGCTGGTATATGAGTTAAATGCCAGTGTTCATTCAAAGGGGAATCTGCTGTTTCTTTTCCAACTTCTAAGAACTTAACCTATCATGATCAACTGGAGGTCTTAGCCCATGTTCTCTCCTCTTCCTTTATCTCCAGTGATGCACTCATCCAACACCTCTCTAGGAGTTTCACCGAGCACTCTCTCATAGTCTGCCCCTTGGCATATTTTCATCTGACTAAGCTCAATAACTCTTTGAACTCCTCGTACTCTACAGTCAATCTATTCCACCCCGAGTCTTTAAATCCTGCTGGGATCATTTTTCACAAACTATCCTAGACAATGAATGAGAGTTTAGCAAGTGGAGTTGTTCCTCTTTCCTGGAAGTATTCTATAGTTTACCCAATTCTGAAGCAACACAATTTGGACCCCACATTGCCATCCCATTTTTAATCTCCCCTTCTTAGCCAAACATCTGGAAAAAGACATCTTTGAACAAATCTCACGTTTTTGGGAATCCAAATATTCTTTCCATCCAACAATCTGGTTTTCGTCCACAACACAGTACAGAAACCACACTATTAGTAATACTTAATGAAAACTGCTGTACACCTAGACAATTCTAAAGACATTCCAATTGGACCTTAGTTCCGCTTTTGATGTTACTGATCACTCTCTCCCTACTGGATCGTCTAAGAGATTCAGGTATTGCTCACAATTGGTTTCGCTCATATCTTTCCAGTTGTATTTTTCAGACTCTTGACAGCCAGCTATCCGCATCTTACCCTCAGTCTCTTTGTTCCACAGGAATCTATTCTTGCTCCAACCCTTTTCAATCTCTTCATTTTTCCTCTGACTCTCCTCAGTCAGGACTTAAATATAAGTGCATACTTCTACGCTGACGACATTCAATTGGTAAATGACCATGACTCTTGGTCATCCTCCTTCCAAGCCAATTTAGACCAGAAACCTCACAAAATTACAGCTTGGATAACATCTCACAAAATATTAAATTTAAACAAAACAGGCTCTCTGGCTTACCCTCGATAACAAATCACTCCCTTGCACGGCTAAAGTATCTTGCTCCCCTGTCTCCTTCAAAAGTTCCAACTGATCTCTAGGCGTCATCATAGATGAAAAACTCACCTTCTCCCCTCATATCTCCAATGTAGTGAGAGGCTGCTTTTTCTCATTACGCAGAATTAAGGCAATAAAGCCTTTTATTGATGATCAAGCCCTTAAAACCTTGCTCCACTCATTTGGCATGAACAAAACTTGGATTACTGCACTCCTTGCTAATAGGCTCCTCTCATCTGCAAATCCCTACAGAAGATGGCTGTTAAACCGCTCTTTGGTGCTAGGCATTTTGATCATGTGACACCTTCCCTACATGACCGCCACTGGCTTCCTATTTTCCGTATCAAAATACAAGATCCTACTGCTCACGCACTGCATCTTCTACTCTGGTCTACCTGCCTTTCATTCACACCACATTCCTTATTATCAGGATTTACCTTTCGGTCTTCCTGTGAAAACCACTTAATCCCTCCAGCAAAGAATGTTCTCCACCTGGTAACTTATAGATCTATGGCTTTTATGTTCCAAGGCCCCAACTTGTGCAACTGCTTGCCCATTGAAGCCGCTTGGAAACATCATATCCTAAATTTAAGAAGGGGTTAAAAACTCGCCTCCTAGTGAGAGACTGGCTGCACATACTTATACAGACGCATCACTATCAGCACAGAAAAGGCACACACATAGCAGAGGATCAAAACAGGCAACAGAAGACCTGGAGAGTTGAGAGAATATTATGGGAAGCAAGTATTTATTCCTGCGTTATCAAATTAAATTCCTTTTTTATATTTTTGGCATCAGAGGTGCTTTATTGTTCTGTACTGATTAAAACCCCAAATCATAATATATGTAAACTCAAATTATCTTACAACTTAACCACAAAGGTCGTGGAAGGAGATGCAAAATAATCCTTAAAGGCCTTTGGAAAGGATAACAAGCTAGCTGTCAGAGCTCCTGCAAAAATGATCATTTGCATGTAGGAATATAAGGAAGCAAAGGGATTAGGAATGATTCTTCTGTTATTACGAATGTGAAAGTCAAAGACGCCACTTAAGTTTTAATCACCGCACGCAGCATTTGAAAATGAACAGACTGCAAGCCAGCTGGCGAGCACACAAAATCCCTTGTAAACATAGCTATTATTAATGCGACTGAATACTTCTTTAATGCTTTCTGTCTTAAGTTTTCTTCATCCTCTGTCAAATTAATCCAAATTAACTTTCTTTTAAAGCCAATAGAGACAATTAGCCAAGCTTAGGCCTGTAACTTTATCACTGGAAAGACCAGCAGCTGGAGGAGGGTGCTCTGGGAGACCAGGCACACATTTCCAGGGGCTGAATGCTGCCAAGCTGTGGCTGTGTCTGTAGCAGCTAGATGGAGCTGGGAGACACCATAAAGTTGCTTTGGGGGGGGGGGGGGGGGGGGAGTGGAACCTGCGGTCATGGGATTGTCAGAGCTTTTGCCTTATCACAGTAATACTCCAAAGTGCCAGCAGCAGACAAACCACAACTGGCAAGAAAGGGCTCATTCCTTTACAGTGCACGACCTCCGACATAAATTCCTTCACTGCTTTGAGTGAAACATCTTGCTCTGTCTTGGCACAAAATATGTTTTGATAGTCTAGAACTCCAGATTTCATAAAATAGTTGGGGGGAAAAAAACAAAACAAAAAGACAAAACAGAAAACTTTATAGCCTCCCTGCTACAGGATGGCATTTGGAACTCACCACTTTTCCATGTTTATGCTGCTCCAAGATATGCATTGTGGGGCATTCCAAAGTATATACAGTAATGTGATTGCTCTGTTTGTCCACTCTAATGGTAGTTAAATAAAACGAGAAATAAAAAAGGAAAATAAGGTGATGCATTTTTGTACTAGCTTTTGAAAGCTAGAGCAAAAACGTATTAAGTTAGCCCAATAAAAAGATACGTATCACTTTATCTTCTCTTTTTGTTTCTCTTTTCATTTAACTAAAATGCAGTTTGTGTGCCATTAGCCCTTGTATAATGGCTTATGGAACCCCTGCATATAAAAGCCCTGTAAACTATGTCAGAAGACCTTGTGTGTTTAGAGATCTCTAGTCTTAATACCATATAGAGAGAAAAGTGAAGGGTGTACATCTCAAATGTTCAGCTCTTGAAACAGTAAGGAAAATTCCAGCACCATCCTCCTAAGCTAGGATCACTTACTACCTCTAGGGCAGTGGTTCTCAACCTTTTTTGTACCGCGACCCCTTTTACCATTGGTCAACTTGTGATGACCCCCAATGATAAAATCAAATGCGTCTCTCTTCCTTTATCGCTAACGAATTGTCGCTGTAATCATTTGTTGAATTATTAATATATTATAGGCCTTTGCAATATCTTTTTATTTATAAAATTTACTTATTTAAACCACAACAACAAGTAACAATATTTGATTTCAAAATTATGATGATTTTGTAGTTAAACCACTAATATGAAATAAAATTATTTTTTCTATCTTTGTTGTCTGACCAATTTATTCTCTGATCATGCTGGTCCCGATCTGAGGCTTCTGCTTTCCTGTCTTCTCTTAGCTCTCTTTCTGTGGTCTATGGTCCATCTGCCATTTCTTACCTCTTCTTTCGTTTTCTTCACTTCTTTCCATCAGCCTATTTCCAGTCCCAGTAACCCTCCCCAGAATCAGCGCCTTTCCAGTCCTCACTCTCAGTACCTTCCAATGTCAACTTGCATTCCCATGACTGGCACTGGTGTCCATTTCCTTCCAGTCCCCCTCCTTCCCCACTGACCAGTCCCTTCTAGTACAAATACCATGGCAGCCCCTCTCAGATCCACTCCCTTCCAGTTCCATTCTCCCATCCCCTCATATCAGCCCATTTGTAGCCTTAGCCCCCCGTTTTCTTCCAGGGCCAGCAGCTCTATCCTCCCCTCCACACAACCAGCCCATTCCCAGTCGAAACCCCCCAATCAGCTCACTTCCAGTGCTAGTCCCCCCTCAACCCCATTACCAGTGCTAGGCTCCCCTAATCAGCCCATTACCAGTCCTAACCTCCCCCCCCATCAGCCCATTACCAGTCCTAGCCTCCCCTAATCAGCCCATTTCCAGTCCTAACATCCCAGATCAGCTCATTTCCAATGCTAGCCCCCCCATCAGTCCATTACCAGTCCTACCCCCCTATCAGCACATTACCAGTCCCAATCCCCCCTTGATCAGTCCATTCCCAGTCCTAGCCTTCCCTAATCAATCCATTACCAGTCCTAGCCCCCCATCTGCCCATTATAATCCTAACCCGCACTGTCTCTCCCCTCTGTCCAGCATTTATCCCCCATCTGTCTAGTATGTTCCCGTCTCTTCCCTTTGTCCATGTCAGCCCCCCTCCCTCCCTCCATGTCAGCCCCCCCTCTGTCCATGTCAGCCACCCCTCTCTCCATCTCTCCATGTCAGCCCCCCTTCCTCCATTCCATGTCAGCCCCTCCCTCCCCTCCATCCATCCCCCCTCCCTGTCAGACCCCCACTCTGTCCATGTCAGTCCCCCTCCCTCCGAGCCCCCCTCCGTCCATATCTGCCCCCCTCTGTCCATATCAGCCCCCCTCCCTCCCTCCCTCATCAGCCTCCCTCCCTCCCAGCCCCCACTCTGTCCATGTCAGCCCCTCTCCCTCCCTGTCAGCCCCCCCCCTCTGTCCATGTCAGCCCCCTCCCTCCCTCCTCCATCCATCCCTCCCTCCATGTCAGCCCCCTCCCTCCCTCCATCCATCCCTCCATGTCAGCCCCCCTCCGTCCGTCAGCCCCCTCCCTCCCTCCCAGCCTCCACTCTGTCCATGTCAGCCCCCCTCCCTCGCTCATGTCAGCCCTGTTGCAGGTTCCATGCCCCCTCTTCCCCTCTCCCTATATCTGCTTGCTACTGCCCTGTTCTTCTGCAGCCGCAGCTCCCTGTCTCTTAGGGAACCGTGGCTGTGCCTGTGAAGCTGTTGCAGAGCCTTTCTTTCTCTCGATGGGCTCTGTGCAGCATGCCATTGTCCCACCTCCAAAGGAAGTGGCAAACAACTTCCTTTGAAGGCGGGACAATGCTGCAAGGAGCCCTTTGAGAGACAGAAAGGCTCCGCAACCGCTTCACAGGCACAGCCGTGGTTCCCTAAGAGACAGGGAGCCGCGGCTACAGAAGATTGGAGTCTGAGTTTGCTGCTGCCGAGAAGCAGACTCGGCAGCAGCAGCAACTTGTGCGTCTCAACAGCGGAGTGAGGCGACCCCCGCTGAATCCTGTGGCGACCCCCATGGGGGTCGCGACCCACAGGTTGAGAACCGCAGCTCTAGGGTAACATTTTTATTCATTTATTCAATAAGAACAGCTGTTTTTTTTTTTTGTTTTTGTTTTTTTTTAAAGAGATTCACCCAAGATGGTGATATGAAGGGGGGGGGGGAGGGGAGGTGAGAGAATGAAAGAAGAGAACGTATGTAGGAGGAACTAAATCATTTGCCATGGTGCACCCTCCAAAAGAAGTGGCCAGAATGGTATAACCCATGGGATTGGTCAGCGTTCCACAAGGAGTTTCTGAGTGAATCTTAAGAGGAATCTTGGAGGGAAGAGAATGAATAGTGGGCATTTTCTGGCTTTCTGGCTGGAGTTAGTGGTTTTGGGGCAGCATTCCACCCACCTCTTCCCAGGAGTCACCAGTGAGGTAAATACAGAAGTCTCAGAGGAAAGGATCTTGTCTCAAGTCTTGAATTCAATGGTAGTAAGAGCAAAGGATCCGAGTCTTGCAGTAGTACTTCTGTCTTTTCATTTGTGAAAACTGTTCAAACTTTTGCAGTCTGAGTGTGGAGAGGGGAATAAAAGAGAAAGCAACCCATTGGTGCTTAATCCAGGATTCCAGAGCTGGAAAGGACTTCAGAGGAGAGACAAGCTTTAGAGGACCAGGTAACAGAGTCCTTGGGGCATTTTGGTAGCCCAATGAGTCAAGAGCAGAGCCGGCCCATCCATTGTGTAATAATGTTGTTCACACAGGGCCCCGTGCTTCAGGAAGCACGCGCGAACACCATTATGGCACACCGGACGGCTTCAGAGAGAGCCGGGAAAGCCCGCGCGAGGCCCCGGCTCCCTCTGTACAACCGCCAGCATGAAGATCCTTTTCCTTCACGCTGGCAGCTGTTTCTGTGAAGCTGCGATTGCTGGGAAAGATGAAAGGCTCCCTCTAAAGCCCCTCAGACAGCCGCAGGGGCTGGTCGGGGGGAGGGGAGGCCAAGGACTGGATGGGCTGTGATGGGGGGGGGGCTAGGACTGCAAATGGGCTGTGATGGGGGGGGGGGGGCATTGACTGGAAATGGGCTATGGGGAGGGAACCTGGACTGGAAATGGGCTATGGTGGGGGGAACGTGGACTGGAAATAGGCTGCGATTAGGGGGGCTAGGACTGCAAATGGGCTGTGATGGATGGGGGGTGGAACTTGGACTGGAAATGGTCTGTGATGGTGGGGGGGGCCTAGGAATGGAAATGGGCTGTGATGGTGGGGGGGGGGGCTAAGACTGAAAATAGGCTGTGATGGTGGGGGGCTAGGACTGGAAAGAGGCTTTAATGGGGGGACTTGGACTGGAAATGGGCTGTGATGGGAGGGCTAGCACTGGAAGGCTGATGAAGAGCTGGAATAAGACTGGAAGTGGGCTGACGAGGGGGCTAGGATTGGAAATTGGCTGATGGGGGGCTGGAATGGAACTGGAAAAGAGCATATGTGGGGCTAGAACTTGAAATAGGCTGATGAGAAGCTGGAATAGGACTAGAAATGGGCTGATGGGGGGAGCTTGGACTGCAAAAGGGTGATGGGCTAGAATAGGACTGGAAATGGGCTGATGTGGGGGCATGGGAGAATGGGACTAGAAGGGAGCGGATGCTGGGTGGGTCTAGAAGTATAAGGGAGCTGATTTTGGGGGAGGACTAGAAGGGTTGGGAATGGGGAATGAGAATGGAGAGGGGAAAAGATTTTGTGTGGAAGAAAAGTCTACGATGGGCCGGGTATTGGAAGAGTAAGTGGGATTGAAAATGGAAGGGTGAAATTTGAGTGGATGATAAAGGAATAAGGAAAGAAATGGGGGAAAGAGCAAAAGGGAAACGATCAGTATGTTAAAGCAGATATAGAGAGAGAATGGAAAACATCTAAAAGAGAAGAAAGGACAAATGGATAGCTCGCAGAAGACACAAAGAAACCAGAAGAAAGTGACTGGAGCAACTGAAAAATAAAATGCCCAAACAGAAGGTAGAAAGATACTTTTTATTTTGAATTTATTAACTGGAATATGTCTGGTCTGGGAAGTGTGTATTGCTAACATCTTTGGGTTTTTGTTTAGTGCAAGAGGAAATTACTTTATAGTTTTATTTCTCCAGTGTTATACATTTCATGTTTGGTTTTGGGGTTCCCATTATCTTCCTTTTTCTAAATTGTGATCCCTTGTTCTTTGTGTGGTGATGGTCTATGTTCTGCATGTGTAACCAAGCTGAGGTATTCTGTTCATGTAGTTTCTGTTTGACAGTCCCACTTGTTCTCTTTCCCCCAGTGAAAAGTATTGGCATTCTCTAAGATGTATTGGTTTAATATCTGCAGTGCTGCCTTTTGATAGGTAGGGTTTGGTGCTTTGTGAGTCTTGGTAGTGCTGTTATGATAGGGTGGATTTGCTATGGATTCTAAATGGTCAGTGTTTATAATACTTCCTAATGGGCATGGCGGTTGTCACTGAAATATAGTAATGTAGAAATCTGTTAGTCTTTCTTTATCCAGACACTCATTAAGAGGCATGTTTACTAAAAGTGCATGGTAAAATTACGCAAATATTTATGCAAATGAGACTCCTTATGCAAATGAGACTCCGCAATTAATCTCCGCACATGCCCCTGCACCCCCCTTGGGCCGCTCCTGGTCAAGAGGAACCCCAAGAATCCAGGAAAGAGGGAGAAGAGTGTTCTAGAAGTGATTAGAAGAAAGAAGCTAGCCCCTGTTTTGCTTTGCTGAGTATCTATGCTGTAATTCTGCAATGGAACGTATCTCCAACTAGAAACATGACTTGGGCTCTGAACCAGATAGATTCAGGAACAGAGACATGCAAAGATTCGACTTGTTCAAGCCATGGTATTTTCAATATCATAAGGATGCGAAAGTTGGACAGTGAAAAAGATAGACAGGAAGAAAATTGATGCCTTTGAATTATGGTGCTGGTGACGAATACTGTGTATATCATGGACTGCCTGAAGAACAAACCAGTCTGTACGAGAAGAGATCAAACCTAAGCTTTCTTTAGAAGCTCAGATGACCAGACTTCGACTTTCATTCTTTGGACACATCATGCGAAGAGAGAGATCATTAGAGACAGACAGACATGCTTGGCAAGGTAGATGATCAATGCAAAAGAGGAAGACCGGCAATGAGATGGATCAATACAACAGCAGCTATGGATGTTACTCTATCAAGAATGAGCTGCCTGACTAACGAACAGACACAGTTTAGGGTCAACTATCCAGAGGGTCACCATGAGTCAACACAGACTCTACGCCACTTAACAAAACTCTGCGCAGAAGAAAGGCCTGGCAATCTTCTTCCAGTCACACCTTACCAAGGAAACCTAGGGGCTGGGTCCCCAGGAATCAGCATTGACTCGACGGCATGCATTGCATTGTATTATATTTAGCACACACCTTTCTAGCTGTAGTTCAAGATAAACAAATAAGTAGTAAAGCACAGTTACTTACCTGTAACAGGTGATCTCTGGGAACAGCAGTAATAAGTCTTCACATATGGGTACATCGGTACCGACGGAGCCTGCACGGGAATGCTCCCCAGCATCCAATCAGAAAGCTTTTGGGAGCATCCCTCGCACCTGCGCACTGCCTTCCCGCCTTCTCCACTGCCTCTCCTCAGTTGAGTTTCATAGCTGAGACAAAAGGAGAGAAAGAGGAAAAGAAGATAGAAAGATAGATACAACTCCTAGGGGAGGTGGGTGGGTTGTGAAGACTTATTCCTGCTGTTCCCAGAGATCACCTGTTACAGGTAAGTAACTGTGCTATCTCCAGGAACAAGCAGGAATGAGTCTTCACATATGGGGACTCCCAAGCTAAGATGCCTGGAGCCCTAACATGTTGAAGATTGAAAACATGCTACACCTCATATGGCCAGGCATCCTGAGGATGGGGGGTAGGAGTTGAAAGGAGAGGAGCTGCTGAAAAAACAGCTAACCTAAGAGAGGACTACCCGGAAGGAGTCCATGTATGTATGATCATTATCAAAAGATATATTGAAATGAACTAACATCATAATATTGAAATAAACAATCACCATATGATGCTCACCTACTGGATTGCAGGAAGTAGAGAGGCTGATGTAGTCTACTGGGGATCCAGTAGAAAAATGTTCAAGGTGACCTCACTGGAGTGAAGGTGGAGGTCCACATCTGGAAGTGAAAGGTGACCCCAGGATTTAATTGGGGTAACACAAACACGGCAGGTCTTCAGTGGGAAGCTTCATGGAAAGCTGAAAACTCTTTTTGCTACAGCAGCATTTAGAGGTAGGAGCAAAAGAGGAAGACTGACCGATCTGGACAAACAGACCTAGTCCCTGAGGGAGGAAATGGTATGAAAAGAACCCCATACTCCCAGGAGGACAGATGTTGGAGGAATTGAATCTGAAATCTACTGAAGATCTAAGATGTCTTTCCTATCTGGTGAGAGAGAGGAAGACATTGACTTCAGGGATACTTCAACCTAGGAAACAGTAGGGCTGTCAGTTCCACAGCAATGGTTGTGTGCAAAATAGCCGAAACATACTGTGGAACAGTATGAAACTGTGCAAGCCCATTGTCAGAAATATACAGGAAGGTAAAAACCTTTATGAGTATAGACAGTCAGGAGATAAGTATGGAAATACATATCTACCTATAATAAGTATTTGGAGAGATACACACATATGTAGAGATATGTGTATAGATAGATAGATAGATAGATAGATAGATAGATAGAATATATGGATAGATCTAAAATAAGATCTAAAGGGCATAGCATATGCACTATTAGCTGACAGGCAGATACATCTACAGAGATGTATATAAGTATATAGATATATGTATATAGATATATATGCCTGAGTATATAGGTTAAATGATAAAGGAATGCTATCCAGTGAATTATCAGGATGGTAATGTGAAAAAACAGAGGATAATATTAGTCTGTAAACAGCAAGTCTGGAGTCCCGTGGAACTCCGGCATAGTAAAAGGACAAACGCATGGAATGAGATACCAGGTTGACCTACGTGAGGGACAAGGAGGTATCAGGCGTTGTTCAGATTAATATGTGCTGTCCTTGAAGTAATAGGATACCATGGAGACAAGCTGCAAGAAAAAAAGAGAATATTCCTAAGGAATGGGATAACTCCCAGACTTTCATTTGGAGAAGGCATATGTCCTTCTCCCTCTTTTTTTTTTTTTTAAGATAGCAGGGTATGAAGAACCCCCACAGTCATAGGAGATGACTGAGGAAGCATTTTTCAACCATGATGGATAGTCATTCGAGAAACTTTATGCTCTCTAGCAAGGGCCCATAGTGGAAAGCTTCTCAGTAGGATTGCAGAGAGCATTATGCAGGAGAACTGGGATGTAGAACTGGCTGATGGAGAAAAACTGACAGCCACGTCCATTACATGCCAAACCCAGAGATTGGAGATGGCAAGGGTAAAGGATAGTGTAAGAAACCTGTAGTGAAAAAGATTATCCAAGAAAGATGTAGAAAGACTGTCTTGGAATCACTACTAAGGCAAGACAGGAGTGGTGGAAGACAATACTGGGACTTGTGGAAAAATACCAGTAGGGAAGCAGTGGAACTCCTGCATGGGCAGCTACTGAATAGGGTAACAGAGAGAGTCGGTCTGTATCAAACAGAGATAACAGACTGAACAAAGAGCAAGCTGTCTCTGTCTGCAGAGCTGCCCAGAAAAAGAAAAGAGTTTATTCAGGAGAAGAAACTACAGTGAAAAGAAAGACAAGAAAAGTCTTTCAATGGTAAGGTACCACTCTACAGGGGAAACCCTGGCGAAGAGGGTAGAGCTAGAAGCTGAAGAAGGACTTACCACATGGCAAGTCCATAGAAGGAAAAAATTCATGCTGGTACAGAGAAACTATCATATGATAGTTGCTAAACCTCTCTTCTAGTCAGGAAGAGGTGGAAAACTCTGTAACTTATAGACATGAATAACCTGACAGTTCAGCATAGTGAAAAGTAAATGGATTTCCTGAGAATAGGAATCCCTGAGCAGAGTTTTGAATGGAAAAACTGAAAAACTTCTGCTGAAAGAAATTAACTGCAGTTATAAAAAGATTAATCAGAAACCTATGGTTACTGTGTTTATTCAGCCTGGCTAGAGTTTGGATTCTTTAGACCAGGACGAGACTTCCCCTGCTTGGGAACATCCGAATGATGGGCAGGTGAAGAGGAAAACCTCTTTCTTTTAGGGAAAGAAGGTCTGATAGGGCATTTTCTACCTGCTGAAGAAGGAGAGGGCTTAAGATGGCCCTCAGAAACAGGAAAGTCAGTGGAGCAATGAGCAACCTGACGTAAGGACTCCTTATTGAAGAGATTTTCTCCAGTACAAGGAGTATTACCCAGTCTTTGTTGTGCCCATCTATTGACTCTTGTTTATTATGACTCTTGTTTATTGTCGGATACTGTTTGTTCTATGTAAACCGCGCTGATCGCAAATAGTGCGGTATATAAGAAATGTAAATAAATAAATAAAATAAAGTCTGATGCTTGGAGCCAGGCTTTATGACGTGCTCCTATGGCTATAGCAGAAGTTCTGCTAACAGACTCAAAAGAGTCTAGGGAAGCACGAGAAAGAAACCAAGAGATATTTTGGCTATGAGTAAGAAGTAAGGAATAGTCTACAGCCTTGGGCTCTGATAGAAAAGGAGTCAAAAGAGATAATTTCTTTGTGACCTCCTGAAGGGATAGACTCATATAGAAAATATATGAGAGAATCCTCTTTGCCAGCATAGATGTTTGGAAGGTTTGACGTCCAAAGGCATCCAGTAATCTAGATGCACGCCCTGGCGGGAAAGAAGAATGTTTTTTCTTGCTTTTTACCTTCCTCATTGCTGATTCCACTACAATGGAATGATGGGGAAGTTGAGGCTTCTGAAATCCTGGAGAGGGGGGCACCTGATACAGAAGATCAGTTGCTGTAGGAGGTGAAGAAACCTTTAAAGGTTTTTCCCATACCTTCAGAAGAAGATTCTGCAAAGAGTGATGCAAAGGAAGCATTACATTTTCCTTTCTTGCAGAAAAACCCTGAGAAGACTCATAGCCAGGGATAGGAATATTAAGGAAGGTTGCCATGTCAAGGAGAAACTTCTGAAAAGAAGGATCTCCGATGGGAACCATCCCTGGACAGGTTAAACCTGAAAAGGAAGCCTGGGCACCGGAGGATATACCTGTCCGGTGCAGAACAGGATTTGCAATGGATGGATACTGGAACTGGCAATTATGAGTTGTCAGAAGTGCATCATCCATGCCCGGAATCGACTCTAAACTAGGCATAGAGAGGAGCGATCCAGGTGACAAAAGCATGGAAGGAGCTGGTTCCGATGATGCTGTGGGTACCGGCATCAATACCGATACCGGTAGCGAAGGCGCCGAAGCAGATATCGGAGACAGCTCAAGCGGTACCGAGGTAAGTAAAACCCCTTGGTGATTATCCTCGGTACCGTGTATGCGGAATCGGTAAACATTGGTTCCGAGACGCGTCGGTACCCAGTCATCTAGACTAGATAGCGATTCCAGACTCGGCATCGAAGGGAGCGAGTCTATCGATGCATGTCTAGAGGGTACCGACATCGGTGGTGGTATCGGCGATGTTGCCGATACAGGAAAGTCGGTCCGGGTCGTATCGATCGGTCCCGAAGGTACCGAGAACGTCCGATGATGGTCCCTGGTGAAGAGTGGATCACTCAACACCGGTGCCGATGCCGGGGTATCGGTACCGCTCGAAGCGGATGCCACCACCGAGCATGGCTCAGGTATGTTCTGTGAGGGGTGAACCCCAGGAACAACCTGAAACCCCTGAAATGCTTTGGAGCCCGAAGACTCCCGCCGGGGTTTTAATGCCAATGGGGTCTTGAGAGCAAGGCCGGAGCCGTCATCATGCTTGGCATGAGACCTACCACTCAAGAACTGGCTAGTCTTAACAGACTGTTTGTGGGTTACCTGATCCTGTACAGAAGAAAAAACCGGTGCCCGCACTTCGGGAGGGAAAACGGTATCGAGGGAAACTCGAAAGAGGGAAGTTCTTCTCACAGTTTTACAGCCTGAGTGTTCAGGGGAAAAAGGGTCAGGACATGAACAGTTTAGACACCAGGAATTGGAGTCTAAAAAGAAAACCGTGCTTCCACAGTGAAGGCACTTCTTAGGAGATGAAGGCTCCATGGTGGAGAGGCCTTGTAGGCCCAAAAAATTTAAAGACAGAAACTGAGGGAAAAATCTCCCTGAGTTTAAGAAAAAGAAAAGAAAAATCCACCGGCAGTACCAGTGACGGCAGGAAAACAGCCGCGACCACAAGAAAACAAGAAATAAAGAATTTGAAGAAAAAAGTTTCTGCGGTGACAGGAGGATGCCCTGCCGGCTCCGCGGAAAAACGAAAACTGAGGAGAGGCAGTGGAGAAGGCGGGAAGGCAGTGCGCAGGCGCGAGGGATGCTCCCAAAAGCTTTCTGATTGGATGCTGGGGAGCATTCCCGTGCAGGCTCCATCGGTACCGACGTACCCATATGTGAAGACTCATTCCTGCTTGTTCCTGGAGATTAGTACTAATGTAGATTAAGTACAGTATGTATTTTCCTTTCCCAAGAGGGCTTCCAACCTAAGTGTACAAGAGGCAAAATGGAGGGTTAAGTGACTTACCCAAGGCCATAAGGAGCATTGGTGGGATTTGAGCCCTGGCTTCCCTGGTTCTCAGCCTACTGAGCCAGGTTTTCCTCATGTTTTGCGAGAGGAGGCCTGCAACTAAGACTTTCATTTATTAGACATTCCCAGAAAAGGGGTGAGAGCAGTACCACCAGCAGAACCTTGTTCCTCTAGAAGCTCCTTTCTGGTGTCTGTCTGAGGACTACAAATAAACATCTTTGCCATACTGAGTATTGAGAGAGATTCAGAACCACCTAAGCTGAATTGCCTTAACATTTCTGGGTTGACCCAAGTATTTTGAGACAAACCATCAGCTCATGGGAAGAAAGGACTCAAACCCATCACACTATCTACTTCTCAAGTGCCTGAGTCTGAATTTTAAACCGTCATTGCTTCATCAATCAATTATGCCCTTACAAAGATATATTTTATTGCTATTATAACTAAAAAGAGAAATATGTAGACAAAAGTTATACTGAAACCCCAAGAATCCATATTCTGTGTGCCATGCAATGCTAGAGAAGTACAAACAGTGAAGCATTTCTCCCTGTACTGTGCAAAAAATAAGGATGTTTGTTTTCCTCTGTCTCTTCTCAAGGTTTTAGGTCTCATTTTTTTCTCTGCTCCTGTCTTCACTTCTTCCCCTACTCCATCTCAGATATTGATCTTTCACTTTCAGCTTTATTCCATTTTGTTCTGCTTTGCTATCCACTCTGATTTCACTTCTCCACACCCCACAGTCCCCATCCTCCCTTTTTACTGCATCCACCTACAGCTTTTCATCTCCATCACCCCAGTTTTCCCATGTCCTATCTCTCTTTCTCCAGCCTTTCACTAAGTCGCCTTCTCTTCAGTATCTAGCATTTCCCCTTCTCTTCCCTTCCCCATGCTCTATGTCAAGCATTTATCCATGTCTTTCTCCACCTCCCTCCATAGTCCAGCATGTCTCCCCTTCTCTCTCTCCATATCCAGCATCTCTCCCACTTTCCCTGCCTGATGTCCAGCACCTCTCCCCTTTCCCTGCTTAATGTCCAGCACTTTCCCTTCCCTACTTCCCCTCAGGTATTCCAGCATCTTGCCATCCCTTCCCAGGTATCCAGCATATCACCTGCCCTTCCCTACTCCCACCACAAGCATGTCCAGCATTTCTCCTCCATTTTCCCCCTGGTGGCCGGCTTCCACCCTTCATCCACTGCCACCCCCTATTTTACCCACGGATGTCTCCTGCAGCTCCAAAAGCAGCAGGCACAGAGCTGGGCTCTTGAGCATATGCACATACTCAAGGCCTGCTGCGTCTCACTCCCCCAATGCAAACCTCCAGGTAGAGGAGGTGGGATCCAGCATGCCTTGAGCTGTACTGCTGCCACCCTGACAGCTGGGCTGGAGTCCTGATGCCATTCCTGCCCCTAGTTTGCACAGTGATAGGGCCGACCCTGGGTAAAAGCAGTTAGAGCTGGGTTTAGGAAAGTTTTGAACAAGATCCTGGAGGAAAAGTCCATAAACTTAAGGTACACTTGGGGAAATCCACCCTGGGGTAAGGAGCATAAAATGTATCTGCTTTCTAATATCCTTGTGACCTGGATTGTCCACTGTTGGAAACAGGCCACTGGATTGGATGAACCTATGGTT
Organism: Ichthyophis bannanicus; assembly: GCA_033557465.1. NCBI lineage: Eukaryota > Metazoa > Chordata > Amphibia > Gymnophiona > Ichthyophiidae > Ichthyophis > Ichthyophis bannanicus. The sequence continues at coordinate 1,514,465,051 of CM066032.1, read as the reverse complement.
TGAAGCAGTATGATAATTCTGGTGTTCTTATGCTAATGCAAGAGTAAATGTAACTCTTCCAAATGTGGCTCTTCCTTATCAGAAGAAGATGGAAGGGCAAGAAATTTACTGATGTCTAAGATATAATCTGAAGGCAATTTTTTCAGTATATCACAGGAAGATTAATTCTTTCTCCTATGCTAGAACTGCTTTAAAAACATGCAATCCATTTGACACGCGGTGATAAGGTGGTTCCAGACACAGGGCATGCTACAGTTTCTTTTTCACAACAGCAAGAGATGCATTTCAACAATAAAAACAATCAGCACCGGCTTAGAAATAAATTTTAATGTGTATAATCTTTTACTGTTAACACCAAATCTAACTGAATTCAGTATACAGAATCAGCTCTTTACAATCGCTGTGTCCTACTGTGCTCCTGAACAGTTGTTGTTTCCAAAGCTGACACTTCAGGAGGGGGACAGATGATTGCTTCCTCTTGCTGCTGGCTTCTGCTTCCCGCGTGTCCTGGGATCTCTGCAGCTTCCTTTTTTGCAAGGCTTGCAAGATTTTGTAAACAAAAACTTATTTCTTTAGGATTTTTCTTTCAAACTAATCTAGCTTTGAGAAGGATTTAACCTGTCAATCCTCTCAAAGGCTACTCCCAACAGACCACAGCAGCAGCAAGCTTCTGCTAGAATCTCAAAGGAACCTCAGTATGGCAAACGGAGAAACAGAGGTTACAGAAGCACATCAAAATCATTACTGTCTGATGGAACGAGAAGGTGGGCAGTTCATCTACCCTCCCGGAGTTACCCTGCCCCCCAAGGGTACACCTAAGCTGGACCTGGACAGAGCACTGATAAGGTGGGGGGGGGGGGGGGAATGGAAAAAAGGAGGATGGAGTGAAAGACCCAATCAGGACGGAAGTGCAGTAAGCTCTGCCCACGTCGTCTGACTCAGAGCATGACAATGGAGCTTGAATCTCCCATACACTAAGTGGACCGATGCCTAAGGCCAAAGCCAAGAGGCCCTTGGTGTGGACCTAAGAGCAAGAAAACCCAATCAATTGGACTTCCAAGAGCACATATAGTTGACTATGTCACCAAAAGGATATTGAAAATAAATAAATCCCATCCAAATTATTTTTGCACATCAATATATATAAGTAAGCAATTACTTCAAACTAACCACTTTCTTGTATCTCTGACTCTCTAGCGAAATAAATTACCCTAACTCACAGCCAAACAAATCTATCATTAATCACATCACTCACAACAAACATATATGTCAAATAATCTTTATACACTATGCATATTATCCATGATCATGAAAAGCTGAATCTCTTAATACCATGCCCAGGTTACATTCCAATTATCCAGGGATTTGGTTATCATGGAATAAGAAGCTCCATCCACAGAATGAGAAACAGTGGACAAAGCACTCTGGTACAAATTCAACTAGAAGACTTAATACTAAGGGGCTTGTGCTCCTCAATTCTCCAAACTAAACGGTTTGGTCATGTTTATCATGTTTTCTCTTTAAGTGACCTATTTAATATTTAAAAGCATTTTGGTTAAATGTAAATAAAAAAACAGCTGAGAGGCGATATGATAGATGTCTATAAAACAATGAATGGGGTGGAATGGGTAAATGTAGATGTTTTCGCCTTCAAAAAACAGAAAGACTAGGGGGCACGCAATGAAACAATGCATTGAAGACTAATTGGAGAAAATTTTTTTCACTCAATGCATAATCAAATTCTGGAATTTGTTACCAGAAGATGTAATAAAAGCTGTTAATATAGCTGGATTTAAAAGAGGTTTGGATGAGTTCCTGGAGGAAAAGTCCATAAACTATTAGAGGACTGGGCGCATCCATTGCTTACCCATATGGGACAAGCAGCATGTAATCAGTATACCTTTTGGGAACCTGATAGGTACTTGTGACCTAGATTGGCCACTGTTGGAAACAGGATACTGGGCTTGATGGACCCTCGGTCTGACCCAGTATGGCAAATCTTATGTTCTAAACGGCTTTTATCTCAGAAAAAAACAGTCTATCAAAACTGTTAAATAAATTGCTTGGCTGAGGGCTGGATAAATGGGGAAGAATGGGAAGCCCAGTGGTGCAAGGTTGAGAGAGCATAAAGTGAAAAAGACCAGTCCCCTCCTAGTGCCATCCCTTACCTCTCCTCTGCATGGCCCTCCCATCTACCTTTGGCACAGGTCTGTAAGGCCAGTTCCTTATTGAGAATGTTCAGGTTGTTCATAAAGTCATTGTCACAGCTTGGGGACAGAGGAGGGACAAATACCTAAGAAAATCAAGGTGGAAAGTTATGAGAACACTAGCAGGCAATCCTTCTTGAACCCCCACATTGGGACAGGGGTTGAGTGTAAAGGTAACAGATCCCTGGGGATCAGGGATTGACCATGCTGGAGTTATATGTGGCCAGCTGTCCCATCAGTTCTGGTGAGGAACAGAGATGGAAAGACGGGAAGAACCTAAAGCGAGATAGATGTTGACTTGGCTTGGGTTCCAGAATGCAAATAAAGATATAGCCTATTAAATTCCAGAAATGTAATTATAGTGTGGTCATTCTTAAGTAGGCAACATTTGAAGAAAGAAGTAAGAAGTGAAAAGGGAAGCTGGGGAGAATGTCAGCAGCATCTTGGGTACCTATGTTAAGTGATAGGATGTTCCATTAAAATGCACGATACAAGTCCCTCCCAGTTCCAAACAGATTAAGAAGCAGCAGCAATAAAAACACATTAACAGTTCCCACGATCTTCAGAAACAGCAAGGCGGCAACAACAAAGAGAGCATTCTCCTTATATGCTCCAACAGTATGGGACTCGCTTCCAGACAACATAAGGGACACTAAGGAACCAAATAATTTTCGCAAACTCAAAAACCTTTCTGTTCAGAGAACATTTTGGAGAATCAGTTACTTAAAACATGTCAGTCTTGAATAACTCAGTTCTCAACAAACTCAACATCACACAATACTCCACCCGAATCAAGACACAGAGCAACATTTTTAATGTAGATAAAGTAACTTAATTTAAACTAAGGTTAATGATTAGCTCAGAACTTTCCATATTTAATACCGCATGTAAATTGAATTTCTTTGTTAAATTCTATACTAATATGCATTTTCTACTATAGCGCACCTTTTTACAAAGTTCCTTGTAATGCATGCATGTTGTAATGCAGTTCTTGAGTTCATTGTAAACCGCGTTGATTTAGGAAAGGCGGTATAGAAGTGAACATAAATAAATAAATTTACTCCTGCAGCAGCTATCTATGATGGAAATCACTCACATAGGGTGGTAAAACAGCAAATGTCCAGTATTTTTCCACTCATTTATTCAAATATTTCTGTGCTTGTGACACAATTGTGTCTTTAAATATATTTGGGTTTATGTAAAATGATAAATAAGGCATGTAACATGTTGAGCTAAATGGGATTGTTTTTTAAATGTTCTTAATTTTATAACACTATTCAAATTGTAATCAAAACTAGCCATTCAATCAATTTCTTTTAAAGAGATCTGCCATTTGATTTAATGAACCCATGTTAAATCTGCAGGTTTTTGTCCTTTAAGAAACCACTTTCAAAGGAAAAACACTGAATTTGCAGAAAATTCCCTCTGCTCCAAAATCAGCCCCTCATCCATCATTCCATGCCACTTTGCTAACCATGGCTCTTCTAACCCAATTCCTAGCTGCCCCTCTTCTACCCCTGTAGGCCACTACTTATCTATACCCATACCCTTGTTAATCTGATCTCAGCATAGGAGAAAGAGCCCAGAAGACCAACGTGGCCACAGTGGAAGAGAGGAGACAGGAATGACAGCAGAAACCGAGGGAAGGACAGGCGTGATGGTTAGAAAGCGCTGCGATTAGCATGGAGGATCAGAGTTCTCTGTAAGCATCATCTTATCTGATTTCCTAGTGCTCCTCAGAAGAGTTTCTCCTCTGTCAGCCCCTTCTTAGTACAAAGATCCGGTGACAGATTGAAGAAAAGCTATCCACATGGGATAAGGAGGAAATGGCCCTCTCCTACTCTCTCTGGAACACTTCCACAAAGGAATCAATCACTCTACAGGAAGAGCAGACAGATACAAGTCTGTGTTCTAACCATTTTTCCTCCTCATTTCAGCTGGAGATATCAACCCGAAACACACACCTTCAAGCCAGGTGTCACTCTATCCATGTACTGCAATCATCAGCTCTCCAACTTTCTCTATTCCCTTCTTTCCTGCTTCTTCTCGCCCCTTCTCTTGATCCTATGGAATCCTTCCTCTATTTCAAGTAAGATTGCTTGCATTCAAGACCTCTGTTACTTTCTCCATCTTCGTGCATCAATGGAAACCTGGCTTTCTACCAAGGATTCTACTCCTGTTTCTACTCCCTGTCATGGAGATTTTCATTTCTCCCATACTGTACATCGTACTCAGATGGTCATGGTGGCTGGGTTGAGCTGCTTCCTTCTGCATATTTTAAAGTCTTCTTCTACCTCAAGCTCACTCATTCTCTTCATTTGAGCCCACTGTTTCCTCACTCCACTTTCACTCCAGGTAGTTATTTATTGTTCCTCTAATAAATCCTCCTCCTCCCTTGTTGATTTGGATTCCATGCTTTCCTTCTTTCTTGAACCATCTTCCCTGTCCCTTTTTCTTGGAGTTTTTAACCTTCACACTGATGACCGCTCTGGCTGTCTTGCCCCAAATTTCCTTGCCTTATTCTCACTTGATCTGCAACTACAAAAATGAAAGACTGATGATAAATTCAGACATTTAACTATGCTATAGTTCTCCCATTCGTCAATAGGGCCACTGTCTTGACCTAGACCTTTTTTCCAACTGTTCTCTCTCAGGCTTTTCCACCTCTCTCTCTCTCACCATTTGAAAACTCAAATACCTCCCCCCCACACACACAGTCTCATCCAATCACCATCGGCTTTAGGAATAAGAACATAAGAAATGCCATACTGGGTCAGACCAAGGTCAATCAAGCCCAGTATTCTGTTTCCAACAGTGGCCAATCCAGGTCACAAGAACCTAGCAGTTTCCCAAAAAGACAGATTTCATAATGCTTGTATTGGGGCAAACAGTAGATTTCCTGGGTCCTCTTTAATAATAGTTTATGGACCTTTCCTCCTGGAACTTGTCCAAACCTTTTTTAAACCCAGCTACTCTAACAGCTTTTATTAATACATCCTCCGGTAATGAATTCCAGAGTTTGAGCACACGTTGATTTTAGTCCCTTGAGGTCTGGGGATCCCCACTACTAGTTTTAGCTATGTGGAGGACCAGGAGTATAACTTCTGGGAGATAACACTATAGGTTTCTGCCTAACTCTTTAGGATTCTGAGCTCCAGGTCAGGACCAGCTTAGCTGGGAGGCCATTGGCTCCAAGGATCCTCTCTCTCTACTACACATGCCTACTTTTAAAAACCATAAGAGCAATCCAGGATCCGCTCTGAACCAATAATATACTAAATGCTGAAAGGCAGAGTCAAAAACAATCCAATAGATAAGCAACATATAAAAATAGAAGTGCAATTATCCTCCTCATCCCCTCAAATACTTTGTGGCTCTGACGTCAGGACTCAGATGTGATTGTAGAAAACTGCACTCCTATGGAACCTGATTCCATTTGTCTCAGCTCCAAGAGTCATCTACTGTATATTCTTCTTTTACAGATGTTTGACATTCAAAGTGTTTTTTCTTATCCTACTCCTTGCATAGCAATGATGCTCTGGCTTAATTAACCATAGCACAAGTTCAGTGAAGTGCAGTGAAGTTCAAGAGTCCGGGGAGGAGTGGCCTAGTGGTTGGGGCAAGTTACCTTGGGTCAGAGGGCCAGAGGTTCTAATCCTGCTAGAGGACAGCGACCTTGGGCCACTTAACCCTTTGTTGTCTCAGGTCCAAAATAAAAACAGATTGTGAACCCTTCAGGACCAAGGAAAAAAAATATAAGAACATAAGATATGCCATACTGGGTCAGATCAAGTCCATCAAGCCCAGTATCCTGTTTCAACAGTGGCCAATCTAGGTCATATGTACCTAGCAGTTTCCCCAAAAGACAGGTTCCACAATGCTTGTACTGGGTCAAGCATTGATATCCTGGGTCCCTTCTTATGGACCTTTCCTCCAGGAACTTGTCCAAACCTTTTTTAAAACCAGCTACACTAACAGCCTTTACTACATCCTCCGGTAACAAATTTCAGAGTTTGATTACATGTTAAGTGAAAAAATATTTTCTTTTATTAGTCTTAAATAGTTTATCCTGTAGTTTCATTGCATGTCCCCTAGTCTTTCTATATTCTGATAAGGTAAACAATCGATCTACGTTTACCCGTTCCACTCCGTTCATCAATTTATAGACTTCTATCATATCTCCCCTCAGCCATCTCTTTTCCAGGTTAAAGAGCACTAACCTTTTTAGCCTTTCTTCATAGGAGTATCCTTCCATCCCCTTTACCATTTTGGTGGCTCTTCTCTGAACCTTTTTTAATAACGCTATATCCTCTAAGATACAGCGACCAGAATTGCACACAATATTCAAGGTGCGGTCTCACCATGGAACGATATAAAGGCATTATAAGAAGTAATTAGGTCTTACCTGCTAATTAGTGTTCCTGGAGAATCTACAGTCCAGTCCCTGCATCCTGGGTTGTGCCTCTCTACCTGCAGCTTGGAGACTGAGCCAGTCAATCTTCTGACATCACCAGGACCCATATAACCCACTGGTACACCCACCAACTTCAGTATCCTGTTGACAAAGCAAAGTAACCGGAGAGACAACTAACAACTAACCACTAACTAACCAACCAAACTCAACCACGCCCCTCCCACCCCAGACTGGGGAGGAGCCGGGATCCTCCTTCCCAAGGCAGAGGAAGGAGGAGGAGGAGGAGGAGGAGAAGGCTTACAGAACCTAGCCCCCCCAAATTACCTAAGGACCAACACAGTGCTCACCAGCCAACAGGGCTCCGCCACAGTCCCAACCACCCTGCCACCAGAACCGCAGGGCAACACGAGCAACACCAACTCTGGAGCCCACTAGCCATCCCGAGGCGCTTCGATCCAGCACTAAGAATCTGGGTGGGACCAGGGACTGGACTGTAGATTCTCCAGGAACACTAATTAGCAGGCAAGACCTAATTACTTCTTCCTGATCGCCTCTACATTCCAGTCCCTGCATCCTGGATATAACAGAGCAGTTCAAATACGGGAAGGGCCCGCCAAGCCGGATCGAAGCACCTCTCTACCAAAACTGGCATCTACCGCTGCCTGCACATCCAACCTGTAGTGCCTGGCAAAGGAATGCAACGACGACCAAGTCGCCGCTTTACAGATATCCAAAGGGGGAACCAGACTGAACTTCACCCAGGACGTCGCCTGAGCCCTCGTGAAATGTGCCCGTAAGCCCACAGGGACCTGTCTACCCTTCACAATATAAGCCGAAGCAATGGCCTGCCTGATCCACCTAGAAATCGTGGCCTTGGCCGCCGCCTCCCCCTTACGTGGCCCTCCAAACACAAATAGGCGTTCTGACCTACGGAAAGCCTTAGACTGCTTCAAATACCTCTTTAGAATTCTACGGACATCCAGGAGCCGCAAACGAGCATCCCCCTCCTCCTGCCCCCTGGCAGCAAAGGAAGGGAGAGACACCGACTGATTAGGCGAGACTACCTTAGGCAAAAAGGAAGGAACCATGCGCAATACTACCTTCTCCTCGAAAAATACGAGAAAGGGCGGCTGACAAGACAGCGCCTGCAACTCCGACACTCGCCTAGCTGAGCACATGGCCACCAAAAATACAGCCTTAAGCGTCAAATCCTTCAGTGAAGCTCTACCAAGAGGCTCAAAGGGTGCACCAGCCAGAGCTTCCAACACCAAATTTAGATCCCAAGGCGGCACTACCACTCTCCGATGTGACCGTAATCTCCTAACCACTGTTCCCTCTAAGCTGTGCGCGTGTGCGCGCGCACACACCTCGCCGAGTGAGCGCACATACTTTACAACAGAGCGCACAAAAATTACGGTTCTGATTCTGATAGAAAACAACACAGATGTCCTTAAAATTGAAAAGTTGTTGTGTATTTACGGTTTTCACAAGTTCTACAATATTTTCTAGTGCAATCAATGTGGTGTACATACTGTATTCTGATGTATAGTCAAATTTTAAAGTATATAACTCCGAGTGTCGTTATGTGGCGCACAAAAATGTAATCTTCCTTCAAAAGCTGCACAGCTGATATTTTATGCGCACACAGCCTACAGAAAATTAGAGGGAACATTGCTCCTAACCGCCCTAAGAAACCGCACCACATCGGGGTGTTGCCCCAGGGCCCTACCTTTCACCTTACCTCTGTAACAAGCGATGGCTGCCAGCTGGACCCGCAACGAACTGGCTGCCAACCCCTTCTCGAGCCCAGCTTGCAAAAAGTCTAACACCTCTGCCACAGAAACCGCCAGGGGACGCTTACCTCGCTCCTCACACCAGTTCTCAAATATATGCCAAACACACACATATGCCAAGCAGGTAGACCGCTTGAGGACCTTCAACAGAGTCAATATTACCACCCCTGAGTATCCTCTCTTTTTCAGCCTTGCCCTTTCAATAGCCAGGCCATAAGCGAGAACCGACCCACCTGAGGCATCCTGAGCGGGCCCTGCCTGAGCAGATCCTCCCGGACCGGGAGCTGCCAGGGGCGGTCCACCAGCAATCGGACCAGATCGGCATACCAGAGCGGCCAATCTGGTGCTATCAGGATTACTACCCCTCGATGCGCCTCTATTCTGTGCAGAACTCGACCTATGAGCGCCCAGAGAGGAAACACATACAACATCCCCTCTGCGGGCCACCTCTGAACCAGAGCGTCGAGCCCTTCTGACATCCTTTCCTTTCTCCTGCTGAAGAATCTGCCCGTCTTGGCCGACGACCACCGCGCCATCAAGTCCATCACCGGCGGCCCCCACCCGCGCACTATCTGGTCGAAGACGTACTGGCAGAGCTCCCACTCGCCATGGTCCACTCTGTGCCTGCTGAGATAATCTGCTGTCACATTTTCCACTCCGGCGACATGCTGAGCCGACAGGGCTAGCAAATGATCCTCGGCCCAAGAGAACAAATCGGCCGCCTCCTTTTCTAATAGTCTGCTGCCCATGCCGCCCTGCCGATTGATATAGGCCACCGCCGAAATAAAAGAAATAAAGGCTATGTGGCCCTTCCCCCCACTGAAACAGCTGAATCCCAACAAGCTTCGTTTCCTACCAAGGTTATACCCCCCGTTCGAGCACAGGCCGCCTTGGTCCTTGCGTGGGAAAAAAACCTCGCTTCTGTCTCCCCGCTATGTCGCGAGCGCAGAGAACCGGGTCCATCGCCCTCCACGTGGCCCGGCTGCTCCGCCCGCGGCCTTCTCCTTACCACTGAGATCCGCGGTGTTCTGCAAGCGCCAAGACGGCGCGAAGAGAAAAGAGGAGCCGCGGTCTTCCCACCCTCGTGCTCAGCTGCCTCGGGGCTTCGGCAATGAGGCGGGAGACTGAAGAGGAGGCCCTGCCCTGGCAAATTATCCGGCTCACCAAACCAGCCGGTCTGCGCTGCTCCAATGTCTTTTTTTTTTTTTTTTTTTTTAAAGACCGATCCCAGTGCTGCAAGCCTCCTCCGGGGGGGGGGGGGGGAACACAAAAACCCTGCTACAGGCAAACAAAAGAAATAAAGATATAAGAAGTCCAGGAAGACTTAAAGAAAACAAAGGCTTAAACCAGCCAAAGACCTACACCTCTCCAGCTAACTAGATCACTAGGTTGCTGCTCTCTCCAGCTGCTTGGAGACTGAGTACTAAAGCTGGTGGGTATGCCAGTGGGTTATATGGGTCCTGGTGATGTCAAAAGATTGACTGGCTCAGTCTCCAAGCTGCAGGTAGAGAGGCACAACCCAGGATGCAGGGACTGGACTGTAGAGGCGATCAGGAATATCTTGTTTTATATATACAGTAGAGTACCTGAATGTACACCGCTTTTGACTGGTAGAATACAATTCAATACTCTCATAGGGCCACTAGAGGTCTCTGTCATCTAAGAAAGGCAGAACATTAGAAGTCTCTACATTATTGACCCTTGTATGCTCTCAAATGTTTTCTTCTCTCCTCTACAACCATGTCAGTGTCTGCTGATTAAATAGTTTCTTCTTATAATGCTATGCTTTCTTCTACTTTGGACAATCTTGCTTCAACCCTCACTCAGTGTGAGCCAACCTTGGCTCACCTATAGAGTTTGCTTTTTACATTCCTGCATCCATTCTTTAGCCAAATTCCTGCTCCCATGCTGACTTTATATATTTCATATTCATGCTCACCTCCATTTGCGCTGCTGATACACCCAGCAAGCAAGATTATTATGCCCAGCTTGCAAGCACTCCTGCCTCCAACCCCCAATGGTTTGTTTACCACATTTACCTCCCTTTTCAAAATGTCTCTGCCTCTTATCCTCCCTTCACTTTCTGCTCAGGCTTCAGCTGACTTGTGATGCTGAATCACAAAATTAACCATAATTTCTTCACCAGGTCGATGGTGCCTTCACCATTTTATTCACTTCTCCTTCCTCTAGCCCCTACTACACTTTGTTCCTTTCCTGAAATCACAGAGGAAATTGCCCACCTTTTCTCCTCTTCTGAGTTCACTACTTGTTCCTCTAACCCCATTCCCACACAACTCTTCAGTTTTCTCTTTCACCCCTCCTTTCCATCTGTCAGATCGTCAAAAAAATCAATCACGTGCCTCAAACTGCTCCCTCTTCTTTAAAAACATGCTTTGATCACAACATTCCTCAGAACATCTTAGCTGAAACCTACCTGCCCTGCCCGATTTTCCTCTATCCTCTAATGTCCAAATTGCTTGAATTCATCATTCATATCCATTTTCTTGAATTGTCACAAATTGCTCCAGTCTGGCTTCCACCCTCTAATTCCACAGAGATTCTTCTTCGCAAATTCGCCAGTGACCCCCTTATGGCCAAGTCCAAAGGCTTCTATTCGATTCTCATTATCTTTCACCTAGCTGCTGCTTTTGACATAGCTAATCACTATCTACTCCTTGTCACACTTTACACAACTGAATTTTCTGGTTCTGCCCTATCTTGGGTTTCTTCTTACCTCTCTTTGTACTTTCAATATAACCCGATCATCATGGTTCTTCTACCATCGTTATACCTCTATCGGTCAGTGTACCTTAAGGTGCGGCCCTTTTTTCTCCCTTCTACACATGTTCTCTCCTTACTGTAATCTCTTCTCATGGCTTTTAGAATTATGCACATGCTGATTCCCCCAGATCTACCATTACACCACAAATTTCACCAAGAACCCAGTTCCAAATTTAGGCTGCTTATCTGTCACCTTAAGCTTAACTTATCCAAGCCAGAGCTGCTTACCTTTCCCCCAAATCCATGAAGAAGACTGGGTGTCCAAAGGGCAGATGAAATTTAATGTGGACAAGTGCAAAGTTATGCAATTAGGGAAGAACAACCCAAACTATGGTTACATGATGCAATGTTCCATATTAAGGACAAAGGACAAAGCAGAGAGGTTCCACAAAAGAGTAAAGTAGCCCAAATGCGCTCAAGTATGGAGCAGACAGAGCTTAAAGATCCCAATTTACCCATGTCTAACAATAGCCAAATTAACGTGAATAAAATACATTCTCTAAAATGCTTGTATGCAAATGCTAGAAGTCTAAAGAATAAGATGGGAGAGTTAGAATATATAGCACTAAATGAAAGGTTAGATATGATTGGAATATCAGAGACATGGTGGAAGGAGGACAACCTAGTGGGACACTGATACCTGGGTACAAACTATATCGTAATGATAGACCTGATCAAATTGGTGGAGGGGTTGCGCTCTATGTTAGAGAGGGCATTGACTCAGAAAGGATTAAAGTTTTGCAGGAAACAAAATCTGCTGTAGAATCTATATGGATTAAAATTCCATATAAAAGGGGGAAGGCAATGGCAGTGGGGGTGTACTATCGAGCACCTTGCCAGAATGACCAAATGGATGATGAAATGCTCAAAGAAATCAAGGAAGCTAACGTACGTTACAGCGCAGTAATTATAATGGGTGATTTCACTTACCCCAGTATCGACTGGGTCAGTGTCACATCAGGACATGCTAGGGAGATAAAGTTCCTAGATGAAATAAATGACTGCTTCTTGGAGCAGCTGGTTCATGAATCAACCAGAGGGGAAGCCATATTAGACCTAGTCCTTAGTGGAACACCAGATCTAGTGCAAGAGATAAGGGTGTTGGGGCCACTTGGCAATAGTGATCATAGCATGATCGCCTTTGATTTAATTAGTGGAGGAGGGATAGTAAGGAAATCCACAGTACTACCTTTTAACTTTCAAAAGGGAGACTATGATAAAATGAGGAAAACAGTTAAGAAAAAACTAAAAGGAGCAGTTGCAAAGGTTAAAGACGTACATCAAGCTTGGGTGTTGTTGAAAAATACTATCTTGGAAGCCCAGACCAGCTGTATTGCACACTTTAAGAAAAGTGGAAGGAAGTCCAAAAAACTGCCAGCATGGTTTAAAGGTGAGGTCAGAGAGGCTGTTGTTGCCAAAAAAGCATCTTTCAGGAAATGGAAAAAAGAGCCAAACAACAAAACCTGGAAACAGCACAAGCACTGGCAAGTGAAATGCAAGGCATTGATAAGGCAGGCAAAGAGAGAATTTGAGAAGAAGCTTGCTGCAGAAGCAAAAACGCAAAATAAAGACCTTTTCAAGTACATTCGTAGCAAAAAACCTGTGAGAGAGTCAGTTGGTCCATTAGATGATAAAGGGGTTAAAGGAGCACTAAGAGGCGACAAGGCGATAGCTGAGAGACTGAATGAATTCTTTGCTTCGGTCTTTACAGAGGAAGATGTAGGGATGTTACCCATGACTGAAGTGGTATTTAACGGTGCGGAAGAATTGAAGGAAATATCGATACATCGGGAAGATGTCTTACAACTATTAGATAAACTGAAGAGTAGCAAATCACCTGGGCTGGATGGTATACATCCAAGGGTGTTGAAAGAACTGAAATATGAGATTGCAGACCTGCTATCAGTAATCTGTGAACTATCATTAAAATCATCTCTAATACCTGAAGATTGGAGGATCGCCAATGTAACACCAATTTTTAAAAAGGGTCCCAGGGGTGATCCGGGAAACTACAGACCGGTGAGCCTGACGTCAGTACCGGGAAAAATGGTATAAACCATCATAAAAAATAAAATTACTCAGCATGTAGATAATCACAACCTAATGGGAGACAGCCAACATGGCTTTAGACAAGGAAGATCTTGTCTTACTAATCTGTTATGTTTTTTTGAAGGAGTGAATAAACAGGTGGACAAAGGTGAGTCAGTTGATATTGTGTATCTGGACTTTCAGAAAGCCTTTGACAAGGTCCCTCATCAGAGACTTTTGACAAAACTAAAGAGTCATGGGATAGGAGGCAGTGTACTATTGTGGATCAGGAACTGGTTAAAAGATAGAAAGCAGAGGGTAGGGCTAAATGGCCAATTTTCCCAATGGAGAAAGGTGAATAGTGGTGTACCCCAGGGATCTGTGCTGGGTCCGCTGCTTTTTGACATATTCATAAATGACCTGGAAAGTGGAATAACGAGTGAGGTTATCAAATTTGCAGATGACACAAAACTATTTAAAGTTGTTAAAACCCAAGAGGATTGTGAAAAATTGCAAGAGGATCTTGATAAATTGGAAGACTGGGCATCAAAATGGCAGATGAAATTTAATGTGGACAAGTGCAAGGTTATGCACCTAGGGAAGAACAACCCAAACTATGGTTACACGATGCAAGGTTCTACATTAGGAACCACCACCCAGGAAAAAGATTTAGGCGTCATTGTGGATCAGTCCAACAAAGAAACGTGGATAGCAACGAAGGACGTGTGAAAATCTTTATTGGTCAAATCAGCCAAAGGCCCGACACAGGCCGTGTTTCGGAATTCCCTTCTTCAGGGGCTAAATGGCAATTTTGCCTTGATAGCTCCAGAGTCAACACTCTGGCCAGATTTGGCATGCAACTGAAGTTGAACAGCATGGAGCTGCAAAAGCTGATCATGCACTTCCTTGTCCAAAACTGCCTTCTCAGCCTGAGTCTCCGTCAGTTCAGACTTCAGATCAACCAGTTGAGCCTGTGAAAATATGGGCTAACCATGTTAAAACCCTCGGCCCAGTGTGCAGCGGCGGCCAAGAGAGCAAATAGAATGCTAGGTATGATAAGGAAAGGAATGGAAAATAAAACAAAAGATATTATAATGCCTCTATATCGTTCCATGGTGAGACCGCACCTTGAATATTGTGTGCAATTCTGGTCGCCGTATCTTAAAAGGATATAGCGATTTTAGAAAAGGTTCAGAGAAGAGCCACCAAAATGGTAAAGGGGATGGAAGGATACTCCTATGAAGAAAGGCTAAAAATGTTAGGGCTCTTTAACCTGGAAAAGAGACGGCTGAGGGGAGATATGATAGAAGTCTATAAATTAATGAACAGAGTGGAACGGGTAAACGTAGATCGATTGTTTACGTTATCAGAATATAGAAAGACTAGGGGACATGCAATGAAGCTACAGGGTAAACTATTTAAAACTAATAAAAGAAAATATTTTTTCACTCAACGTGTAATCAAACTCTGGAATTTGTTACCGGAGGATGTAGTAAAGGCTGTTATTGTAGCTGGGTTTAAAAAAGGTTTGGACAAGTTTCTGGAGGAAAGGTCCATAAACCATTATTATTTAGTGACCGAAGATATCAATGCTTGACCCAGTACAAGCATTGTGGAACTTGTGTCTCTTGGGGAAACTGCTAGGTACATATGACCTAGATTGGCCACTGTTGGAAACAGAATACTGGGCTTGATGGACCTTGGTCTGACCCAGTATAGCATATCTTATGTTCTTATGTTCTTATGACAAGGGTCTAGGCGTCATCATGGATAATACATTGAAACCCTCTGGCCAGTGTGCAGCGAGGCCACGAAAGCAAATAGAATATTAGGAAACATAATGAAAGGAATGGAGAATAAAACAAATATCATGCCTCTGTATCAATCCATGGTGCGACTGCACTTTGAATATTCTGATCGCCATATCTTAAAAAGGATATAGCAGAAATAGAAAAGGTACAGAGAAGAGCAACTAAAATGGTAAAGGGGATAGAAGGATACCCCTATGAGAAAAGGCTTAAAAAATTAGGACTCTTCAACTTGGAAAAAAGCTAACTAAGTGGCGATATGATAGAGGTCTATAAAATAAGGAACGGAGTGCAATGGGTAAATGTAGATCGGTTGTTTTCACCTTCAAAAAGTAGAAAGACTAGTCTTAAATGTGTTCATTGAGCATCCCCTACTCTTTAGTGAAGCCACAATGTAGCACATTTAAGACTAATTGTAGAAAATAATTTTTCATGCAAAAACTCAAATTCATTACCAAAGGATGTAATAAAAGCCATTAGTGTAGCTGGATTTAAAGAGAGGTTTGGACATGTTCCTGGAAGAAAAGTCCATAAACCATTATTAAAGAGGACCAGGGAAATCCACTGCTTACCCCTGGAATAAGCAGCATGGAATCAGTGTACCTTTTTTGGAACCAGACAGGAACTTGTGACCTGGGTTGGCCGCTTTTAGAAATAAGATAGTGGGCTTCATGGACCTTTGGTCTAATCTAGTATGGCATCTCTTATTGAAAGAATCTCTTTACATGACATTCTTGACCGGACATCACCAGGTAGCAAAATTCAACCTCGGCTCTTTGGCTCCAATTCTCTAAATTCAATTAAGGAATGAAATCATACATACGCAAAATTATATTAGTGACAGTACTACTTTAGCTGAAGTAGAGGAATTCGGGCCTGCAAAGTTGAACAGTTCTCCCATAATTCCTACTCCATCTTTCCGGTTTATCAATATTTCTTTCTTCTGCTACATCACCTTTAAATACCATTTCAAGGGATGGGTAACATCCCTACATCTTCTTAATTAAAGATCAAAGCAAAGAATTCATTCAGTATCTCCGCTATGGCTTTGTCCTCACTTAATACCCCTTTTACCCGTCTATCAATGTTCCAACTGACTCTCTAACAGGTTTTTTGCTACAAATGTACTTGAAAAAAAGTTTTTATTATGCGTTTTTGCTTCCACAGCAAGTTTTTTTTTCATATTCTCTTTGCCAGCCTTATCAATGCCTTGCATCTAACTTGCCAGTGTTTATGTTTCCCATTTTCTTCATTTGGCTCCTTTTTCTATTTCCAGAAATATGCTTTTTTGGCTACAACAGCTCTCTGACCTTATCTTTAAACCATGCTGGCAGTTTTATGGCCTTCCTTCCACTTTTCTTAAAGCATGGAATACATCTGGTCTGGGCTTCCAAGATAGTATTTTTAAACAACGTCCACACTTGATACAAATCTTTAATCTTTGCAGCTGCTCCTTTTAGTTTTTTCTTAACTATTTTCCTCATTTCATCATAGTTAAACGGTAGTACTCTGTGCAAGAAGGTTTTACATCACCTTGAGGACAGTTCCTAGTTACAGGATTACTTCCTCCACACCAGGGTGATGCTCTCCTTTCACATGACCTCTCTCCTCCATGGCAACAGAAACTGCTAGACTAGAGGTGGGACTTCAGTACTAAGTCCCTGTAGGTCTTGTCTATACACTTCTGTCTTCCTTAGCTCCTCCAAATCTGCTACTCTAGCCCTCCAGAGATCGGACTCATTCCCCGAGATCAAAGAGCTCCTTTGCACTTAGTGTACACGAAAGACCCCTCACCAACCTGGAGAAATTTGCATATGCGACACACTGTGTAAAAGACTGGATATCCCCAATCTTGCTGCAGGACTGCTGTCTGCATCTTAGTATTAAGGTTTTGTTAAGTTATTTAAGTTGTTTACTTATAGTTGCTAGGGATAGTTGTATAAAACGCAAGTATACCTAATAGGTATAATGGACTTTGTTCATGTCAGGATTAATTTCAGGACCTTACACCTGAAAGTGAATGTGACTACTTCTGTCCCTGTAACAGCTGTAACAGCCTGGGGAGGGTGGGAGTAGAGGAAATAAAGAGACACTTAATAGAAGCTGGCTTGCTAACACAATGCCCTGGCAGAGTTTTATTTAAGTAAAAAGCTGGCTTGTTAAAACAGTGACTTAGAAAAAAAACACAGAATTTTAAAACAGACAGATTTTATCAGTTTAAACCCTAAGAGTTCCCTTTAACCCAAGAGCCTGAGAATTACCAGTAGGTAAATACTTCAATTGTAGAATCCTTCCCAGCAAAAGCTTTTAGCACCCAATTACAATATAATGTTTCCAAAGGAGGCCCAAAATGTACACCTACGTGAGCCTAGGCACCCCCAGCATGGAATTAAACTCACACCGCGGGGCAAGGGAGAGCTGAGGAGCAAATATTTTGTAAGAATTGCACATTGAAAGGACAAAAAATGAGAGACATTTGCTGTAACCCACTTACACATACACACCAGTGCCATCAGATGCACTTGCAGGAAATTCTGACAGCAGCCACATTAAAATATCATAATTACATCTCCAGAACAAGGAATTCCTATATTTGCTCCAAAAGAAAAAACTGCAAAGTTAACCTAAACCAGAAGGGACCAACATCCAAACTTGCAGAGGGTCAAAGCAGACTTGAAAGAACCTTCCTCTTCTGAACCTAGACCTCACCTGATCCTAGTCTAAGGAAGAAAAGGAGGCTCCTCTGTCTGAGAAACCCCTAAAGACTGAAGCTCACCAACCCCAGCCATAGAAGGGCAGTCCCTGACGAGGGCACCCCAAAACACCAACAGCAGCCACTGCAGACACTACCAGGCCAGATTAGGCAGCCACCCACCTTAAGCAAATGGCTCAATGGAGTGTAGGGGAAAAAGCTTGCATTGCCTACTCAGTGCCTATTATCTCTTAAGATCTCTGTAAGAAATGCATCAGTCCTGAACATCTGTCTTGCCTAGGAGATTCTGCCCCACCAGCCTAATCATCCCCCCCCCCCCAAATACTAATAGGCTGGACCTTAGCAGCTCCTAGAAATCATACCGGACTTGATTACCTCCTCGAGACGTAAACCCCGAGCATCTGCCTTATATAGACTCAGCCCTCTGCCCCTGCAGCAAAATATTTGGTGACAGGTTCAAAGGCCCTATCTGTGCTCCCACCAGAAGGACCCACCCAACTTAGCTTTCCATCAAATAAGTGGCAGTTTCTGCCTCTCTGAAACTTGTGTTGACTTACCTTCTACTTTCGAGTAGCCAGAAGTGATCCTGATCAGAAACTGGCTTCACTGGATTGCCCGATATACTGTCCATGCACTGCATCTGCAATCCACCAACTGTGACTTCAAGAGCCAAACTTGCAGTTGTGGACAGGACCTACCTTCAAAACTGTCCCACAACTGAAATGGAAGGAATCAAGACAAACATAAATTACACCATGCCATACTCTTGAGGCTCCAAGACGCCCCTGGGCAAGATCCTATCACAGGGAACTGGGATGTGGTCCAAAGAGACTCCAACTACTGCACTACCTGCGGAGCAACCAAAGGAGCTGGGACATTTGCCCCTTCATCATTTTGTGTTTATTTATTTTTTTAAACACGTCTGTATGTCCGAAAGGTAGACAAATGCATTACTTGGAGCTTAAGGTTTTTTTACTGACATTTAAAGCCAAGTATCACCCTGATGGCTCTACAATGTAGGCATGACTTTTTAAGACTGAAGACCAGGATCACAGCATAGGAAAAAGAATATGAAGACCAATCACATCACACTGACCAGGAAACAAATGAAAATGCAATAAGACCAATGTGGACCATGCACTCCTCTTAGAAACTAGGACGTTAACTGTCCTTGCCCTAAAGCACACAATCAAATGTCAGATAAAATGAACTAAAATAAAAGCAAATGGACTACAAGACTAAGTGTCGAGAAGAGTCCCCCCAACCTTGTTGCAGTCCAAAAAGACAACTATTTGCCATTCAGAATTACCCTTAGCAGCCCATGCAATACTCTATGCCAATGCGGACCAACTTGCGGACACAAAAACAATTTAGCACTCTCTAAATACCAAACACCCATCCTTGACCATGCCAGGGAAATCCTGAAATTCCCACACAGAACACTCAGGTAAACCCCTCACTAGATCTTCCTGTCTTACGAGAGACAGTGCAACATACTAACCTAGTAAATGATGGCAGATAAAGACTAGCATGATCCATCTTGTCTACCCAGTAAGGTGCCTAGCATTGTAGAGTTGTCGAGTTGCACCTGCTGCTCTGTGCAGATACTCCCCCCTCCATGCCTTTGTTTAAGACTGTATCTACTGCTCCAGGCTGGATAGGAGGCCTGCTTCCAAGCCCCCATTTGATAACATGGTAGCATCTATCCAGCTTATAGTTTATCAACCTAAAAGGCATGAGAACATTTTCCATACCAATCCGAAGGTTCTTCCGCTTTTTTTTTTCTTTAAAGTATAAAGGAAAACCCTCCCGACCTATAAGTCACCATAAACAAAAGCTAATCAGCTTTGGGAACCTGTCAGGTAGTTTTGATCAGTGTTGGCCACCACTGAAACAGGAAATTATCCAGCATGACCTATTACAAGCACATATGATACAGCTTCTCCTAAAACTGACATTAAAGCCACATGCAAGACTGACAAGAACTGAAGAGAGATTTGCTTCCAGCATGGCCAACCTCCCTAGTACATGAAGACCAAACCAAACTCCACATTATTGCTTAAACATAGCTATTGAAAACAATACAGACATAGGCCATTCCACCCAGCCAATGGGAACACACTGGAGATTTGCTCAAAGGCCATAAGACAATAAGGCTTGTACTGGTCCATTTTATCTACTCTCACAAAACGGAGCCTATATTCTGGTCCCCCACCATTTCTGATCCTTTATGAAATGCTGGATTCTTCTATTCCTGAAAGGAGCAATGTCCAGCCCTAACCTTAGCCAAGAAGCAAGATAAGATCTTTATTAGTAGTATTTAGCTCATGCCTTCCAATAGTAGCTCAAGGTGAGTTGAAATCAGATGTAGTAGGTATTTCCCTATCCCCAGATGGCTTACAATCTAAGTTTTTACCTGAGGCAATAGATGGTTAATTGACTCGCCCAAGGCCACAAGGAGTGGCAGTGAGATTTGAACCCTGGTCTCTCTAGTCACCAGGGTCTGCTCTAACCACTAGGCTTCTCATCCACACACAAACCTAGCCCTAACCTTAAGCCTCCCCCCTCCCACCCTCCCAAAAAATATAATTAGGAAGGTCCACCATCTCTGACTTTTTTTTTTTTTTAATATATTTCTTCTTTGGTGAGAAGTATACTTGGCCACTAAAGACCGAGGAAAGCCAATGCGGTCCCCACTAGACCCCCCCTCCCCCCAGGACCTTCACTGATTCTCTGGAGGAAAATGCCCCTTTTCAGAAAAACTATTCCTCCTGGATATAAATTACCACTGTGCTAAGGAAGCCCGACTCTAGAGGAAAGAACATGTCTATAAACTCTCCTGGTCTAAGCCGCAAGGAGCGCTTACCCCAATTTCCCACCTCTGCCACAACAGAGGGCTGGCCAAGGGAAGAAAATGGCGCTGTTTGCACCAAAATCACCTCAGCACTCCAACTTAGGTCACTGAAATGGTCTGCACCAAAATACCCAGCACTGCCTTTCTCTTTTTTTTTTTTTTTTAAATCACAGCTTGCGATCCAGGAAAAACACAGCAAGAGTCCAAGGACACTGATCATTGCTCCCGCCAAAACTGCCCAGATCATGTTGACTCAAATGCGTCTGCTCTCAGCCACCTTTCCTTAACCACTGATATAGGGGAGAGAGAAATGCCATGGTGCCTGAACCCTGAATGTCCCAGCCATGATCATGGCAACATAGGGCTAACAGCGCTGCACCATGGGCCAAATGGCCAAAAAGGTTTGTGGCTCCATTGGCTGTTTAACAAGCCAGCATCTAGGTATTGCTTCTCCAGGAAAGGTGGAATGAATGCCCAGCATACCATGTTTCTCCAGACAATCATGGCCATGGCACAGGTTTCCACCCCCACCAGCCACACAGAGCCATTCAAGCCGTGGGGGACCCTGAGTACCATTCAATTCCCTTCTCCTTCCCGAGAGCTGTCACCCACTTTCTCAACATGCGCCGAACTCCTGCAGCAAGGCCTGGAGCCCCAGCTCTCTTTTTTTTTTAAAGACTCAAAGCCACCAGAAAAAGGAAACTCCCTTACCTGGCCCTCTTTCCAAAACCTAGAGAAGCAGCAAGAGTGGATCGCAGCTCCACTCCACCAAAGCATAAGGGCTGCCAGGCCAAGGGCCCATGGGGGGGGGGAAGGAAGGCACCTGGTCCCAATGGGTTCTGCACCCCTAGCACTATGCTTCACCCTTTTTTTTCATCCTCATTGAGGGAGGGTAATGGGTGGGGGCAGGGGAGGGACCCAGTATCACTAGGTTCTGCACCCCAGGACATATTGGGAGACCACCACCATCCTACACCCAGAACTCCAAGAACCCTCAGTTACATCTGTCTAATCTAATTCAGACTGCACAGGGTTAGAAAACCTCCATCTGCTGGAGACTTAGAAATACTGGTGAACTAAGGTCTGCATAGGACCCTTATATTCAATCCCCGTCTGCTGTTCTACAGTAGAACATTTACAAAGAATCCTCTCTGCAAGTAATAGACCAGACTATGTTCTTATGAACAGGAAATGTACATTTAGGTATTCAACCCCCTTCTTCCTATCAGTTCTGTGCCATTATCTTAAATCGTATGGAAACCACCATGAAGACCAAATTTTGTTCAAATGGCAGTACATCAAATACTTTTAAATAAATAAAACAAATAAAATAAATTTTGCTTCCATTCCTGCTCCTCTAAAATTCAACCGCAAGTCTTGATTCTGTTATTCCATAATCCTACCAAGGTTGGTTTATTTAAATATTATTTACAGCCCACATAGAAATACTTTCTATGTCGGTTACATAAAAACATAAGAAATAAAACACACAAATATACAACATATATAAAATCACTTATCTGCAGAAATTCCTTAAAAGCTTGCTTAAAAAGATGTGTTTTCATGTGCTTTTGAAATTTTGAATAGTCAGACTCTAACCAAATCTCAATCGGCAAAAAATTTCAAAGTCGAACAGCAGTACAGGAAGAAGAATGTGCCCAAGTTGCCATCTTATGCAAATTACCTGCCAGAGAAACTAAAAGTAAATTGGAATATACATGTAAACCGCACTGATTCTAAAGAGCGCAGTATAAAATAAATAAATAAAACCATTAGATTGCAAGGATCATGCTGGCTGATATCTCTGAATTATCAAACTTTGATAAACTGGCCCTAGGACATAGAATGCCTTGGAAATAAACCAAATTTTAAAATGAATTCTAAATTATACCGTAACCAGTGTAGCTCTTAAATATTGAAAAACATGGTCAGACCTATGCAGGCCAAAAATCACATGCACTGTATATGAGCAACTTGAGGAGCATGCAAATGTTTCTTAGGCAATCCCGTCAATAACAAATTATAATAATCGACTGCGGTAGAATGATTATCTGAGCTACATAATTGAACACTGAGACAGAAATGCCTCCAAATGGCAAAGTCTGGCCAATTTATAAAAAAAACCCCTCTCAATACAGTCTTCAAGTGTGACTGTAAAGTAAGCAGAGAATCCGAAGCCACACCCAAATATCAGAGTTCTGGTTTAAAAGGAATCAGCACATCCCCAATCATAAGACCTTGTGGTATACCAGGGGTGTTACTACGATCCACAAAGAGAGCCTCTGTCTTAGTAAAATTGAGGGGCAACATACTTCAATCTCACTCATGAGATTGAACAAATTCAACAAGCAGACCACATGTCACTGTAGTCAAAGCAGCTTCGATATTATTGGAAATCAGCAGAAATACTAAAATATCATCTGCATGGATTCAATAATGGATTCAATACTGTGGTCCCAGACCAGACATTGAAAGCACAAAAAGGTCTTGTATAGATGAGCCCTGAGGTACTCCTCTCTCAGATTTAGATCATGCAGAGATGCCAAGGGTGGCCCATCCCAAAGAGTGAGACTGAAGGCCAATGAGTGAGGTTTTTCTCACAGTGCATTCATGGTATAAATTTGGACAGATCTGCATGTTGTATTGCCTTGCAAATGGAAGGTGCACCACAAAATGCTATTTAGCTTTCTATGGTTTATTTTAACTTGTAATTTTCACTTCCTCCCTCCAGAACAGAACTAGGATATTTTTCTGTGGATCTCACCATGAAAAAAAAAAATCTGACAGTATCATAAACCTTCTTCAGCACCAGGAGTATTGTGAAGACAGGCAAAACCCTACAAAAGTTGGTCTGGATTTTTTTTAAAAAATTGCCATTCCATAACAGTACCAATGAGGACTTACCTAGGAAAAGGCAGCACTGTAAATACAAAAGTACCAAGAAAATTAAACAAGCCAGATTACTACAGATCCCTATACACACACTCACTGCTAACAGAATACCTGGCCTCAGTCACACATTCTAAACATAAAGAGACCTTCAGAAATACAGAACGACCACAAACTGACAGTAGAAATACAAAGACAAAAATTAGACTGAAACCCCAAGAAGCCAGACTCTGCATGCAGTGCACCAGAGTAATTGAAAAGGCAATGCATTTCCCCCATACTGTGCCAAATGTTAAAATAGAAGATTATATTAATTCCAAAAACAGACATTCAAATCACTAAATTAAAAATAAAATTATTTTTCCATTTAATTTTTCTAATCGTGTTGGTTCCAGTCTCTGGAATTTGCTTTCTGACCATTAACTTTCTCTCCAGGGTTTCCAGTCCATTTGCCCACTTCTTTCCTCCTGTCTTCTTCATTTCCTCCTCTATATCTATCTGACATTGATCTTTTCCTTTCAACTTTCTTCCATTTATTTCTCTCTCTCTCTATCCTCTCAATCTTTTTTTTTTTACTGCATCTATGTACAGCTTTAAATCTTTGCCTGACCTTGGCCACCCCATTCCCCATCCCCTTATTCCCAAGTTCATCCCCCCTCCCCCCCCCCACCAGCATCTCCTCTCTCTCTCTCTCTCCTTCAGTACTTCATTTCACACTCCTCTTTCCAGCATCTCCTCTCACTCTCTCCCCCTCCCCTTCCTTCAGCATCTTCTCTTTCTTTCCCACCTTTAATCAAACATCTCTCCCCCATCCCCATCTCTGTCTAGCATCTCATCTTCCTACTTCCTCCTATGTCCTGCATCCACCTGTGTCTCATTGTCCGACTCCTCCCTTCTGGTGCCCCTACTCCCGCCTTGGGTCTACATCTTTCCTGTCACCCTATTCTCCTCCTGGGTTTTGCATTCTTTGTCAACCACCTCTGTCCAGCAACTCACTTCTGTGTCCTACTTCTCCAGCAGCACATGCTAGCATCTCCCTGTCACTTTATTTCTCTCGCCCATGTTTAGCACCCCCCCTGCATCCCTATTCCCATGTCCAACATCTCCCATATCACCCCATTTACCCTGCTCATGCCTCCCCATTCAAACTGCCAGAATATCCCTTTCCAGGTCAAAATCCTAAGGGTTGTAGTGGCTAAAGGCTCAAAAGGCGGTTTCATGAGCTGCCCGAGAACTAGATTTAGATCCCATGCCACCAGTGGTGGCTTAATGGGAGGTTTGGTTAATAGAAGACCTCTCATAAATCGGGATATGAGTGGATGAGAGGAAATTGGTTGTCCATTCAGAGGCTTATAAGAAGCTGCAATTGCACTAAGATGGACTCTTACCGAATTGGTCTTTAGACCAGAATTCGATTAAGTGAAGGAGATACTCTAGTATCAATTCTAAAGGTATAACAAGAGGGTTTAATCCCTTCTTGGAGCACCATATAGTAAAACGTTTCCACTTGAAGGCATAAGATCTTCTTGTGGAAAGTTTCCTAGAAGCCTGAAGGATATCCTTTACCTATTGGGACAGGTTGAAATCCTGGAGGTCTAAGCCTTCAGCATCCAGGCCGTGAGATGCAGGGACTGGGGATTCGGGTGCCATAGCGTTCCGTCCTCTTGGGAAAGGAGATCTGGAGCATGCCTTAACTCCAGAGGTGCAGCTTGAGAGAGACGTAGAAGCAGGGGATACCACGCTTGGTGTGGCCATCATGGCGCTATGAGAATCATGCGACCCCTGTCTCTCTGAAGCTTGAAGAGTGTTTTTGGGGATGAGGGGAATGGGTGGGAAGGCATAAAGAAAGTCCTGACCCCAGTGAAGGAGGAAGGCATCCCTTGCCTGACAATTGTGAGCCGGAATCCTGGAACAGAACCGGGGAAGTTTGGCATTCAGTGGACTTGCAAAGAGGTCTATGTCTGGAGTGCCCCAGAGATGAAATATCTTTGCCACCTGGCCTAGGTGGAGGGACCACTCGTGAGGCAGCAGTACTCGACTGAGTTTGTCTGCCCAAAGGTTTTGAATGCCTGGAAGATATACCACTAGAAGGTGAATTTGATACTCTCTGGCGAGGGCCCACAGTCGTAAAGCTTTGTTGCATACCGACAGAGAGCCTGTCCCACCCTGCTTGTTCACATAGAACATGGCTACTTGATTGTCTGTCTGGACTAGGACTGTCTTGTAGCTGAGCTGGGCGTGGAATACTCGAAGAGCTAAATAGATTGCTCTTAATTCCAGGAGGTTTATGTGTAGACCAGCCTCCTGTGGAGTCCAGGTTCCCTGGGTAGAGAGATGATTCAGGTGTGCTCCCCAACCCACCTGTGATGCATCTGTTGTTAGGGTGGCCTGAAAAAGGGGTTGATGAAAAGGAGACCCCACTGTCAAATTTTCTAGTGACTGCCACCATTGGAGAGACAAAATTAGACGTTGAGAGTTTAATATTTTGTCTGATAAAAGACCTGTGGCCTGTGTCCACTGTGTGGATAGAGTCCACTGAGCTGCTCGCATGTGGAGGTGAGCATATGGGACTACATGAACTGTGGATGCCATATGTCCCA
Source organism: Ichthyophis bannanicus (assembly GCA_033557465.1). Taxonomy (NCBI): domain Eukaryota; kingdom Metazoa; phylum Chordata; class Amphibia; order Gymnophiona; family Ichthyophiidae; genus Ichthyophis; species Ichthyophis bannanicus. The sequence continues at coordinate 1,514,438,964 of CM066032.1, read as the reverse complement.
GCAACTGTAGTAGTTCTCGAGCAATTAGGGAGGATTTCCCTGCTGCTTGAGAAGTAGTTGCACTATGCGAAGACACCGGGCCTGTGGAAGGAAAGCCTTTGCCTGTCTGGTATCTAGACAGGCCCCTATGAATTCCAGGCATTGGGAAGGAACAAGTTGGGATTTTGGGAAGTTTATTACCAACCCCAAGTATTGGAGGATTCGCATTGTGCGAGACAGTGCGGTGCTGGCCTCTGCAACTGTAGGGGCTCGAATGAGCCAGTCATCTAAGTAAGGGAAGATGAAAATCCCCATGGTTCACAGAAATGCAGCTACTACTGCCATGCATTTCGTGAATATCCTTGGTGCTGAAGCTAGACCAAAGGGAAGAACCCTGTACTTGAAATGTTTTCCCCTGAAAAGGAATCGTAAGAATTTCCTGTGATCCGGATGGATCAGAATGTGAGTGTATGCATCCTTTAAGTCTAGAGAGCAAAGCCAATCCTGACTGAAAGTATGGCAGAAGAGTTCCTAGAGAAATCATTTTGAACTTCTCTCGAAACAGGTATTTGTTCAATTCTCTGAGTTCTAAAATGGGTCTGTGTCCTCCTGTTTTCTTTGGAATAAGAAAATAGGGGCAGTAAAACCCTGCGCCCCATTGAAAAATGCATACCTCCTCTATTGCCCCTTGGGCAAGAAGTGTTGAGACCTCGTTATCTAGCAGATTGTCTGCAGACGATGGAGAATTGAATTGTTTTAGAATTGTAGGAGGGGGCATGCTGTGAAAATGGAGCTTTTACACCTCTCCTAAATTGGACAGAGTCCAATCTTCTGCTGTTATCTGATGCCATCTGTTAGCAAAGTGGCATAACCTGCCTGGGATATTGGGGGGGGGGGGGGGGGGGGTTGGGAACCCCTCAAAGACAGGAAGGCTAAGCCCTCTAGGAAGGAGTCAAAGCCCTTGAGGAGGCTGAACCTGCAGAGCTGGTTGGGCTCTCGGGCCTTTTGGATTCTTTTGCTGTCTAGTTTGTCCCTTTTGGGCAACCTGACCCTGAGTTTGACTCTGCTGGGTATAGGAAGGATAAAATTTCCTCTTTTTGCTGAAAGAGGGTTTTTTATAAGGCTTCTTTTTGGCTGGAGTGGCTGTAGATTTCGACAATCTATCTAGAGTAGTATTGTCAGCATCTAACTCGTTAGCCTTTTCCTGCCAGTTCTTGCCAAAGAGATTCTCTCCCGTGCAAGGAATGCTGCATAACTTGTCCTGTACCCAAGTCTCCAAGTCTGTTGCCTGAAGCCAGGCAATCCGTCGTGTGCCAATATCAATAGCAGAGGTTCTGCTGATGCATTCAAAGCAGTCAAAGGCTGCACGATTTACAAACTTGGAGACATCTTGAGCGTGCTTAACTAGAGCAAGAAAGTCGTGTCTCTTGTCATCTGGGAGAAATGGGCTCATAAGCTCCAAGTCTCCTGTAACTTCCTTGAGGAACATTCCCATATATAGTATATATGAACTGATCCTAGCTGAAAGCATGGAAGCCTGAAAAAGTTCGGCGCCCAAAAGCGTCCAGAGTCCTGCATTCACGACCTGGAGGATTGGATACATGCCTCTTTGCACTTTTGATCCTACACATGGCTGACTCCACCACCACTGAATGGTGTGGTAGCTGAGTCTTTTGAAATCCAGGACATGGCGGAACTCAATACATAGTATCAAGTCTCCTAGAGTGAGGAGATGTAGTCAGAGGTGTCTCCCACATTCTGAGCATCAAGTTATGAAGAATTTCATGGATGGGCAGAGTGGCTGCCTCCTTTGGAGCTTTAGGATATTGGAGAATTTCCAAGTCCTATGCTCTGGGTTCCTCTTCAGGAGCCCTTGGCCATATCACAAATAAAATCCTGAAAAGACACGTCCTCTGGAGGTGACATTCTGTGTTGGGGAGAAGAGGGATCTTCTGGGAGAAACCCTCTAGTACCAGCAGAATTGTCAGAGTCTTTGGAATCGGAGGATTCAAAGTATTCCTGACCACGATGCTCATGCAAAGCACGGTCCCGGTATCGATCAAAGGCGGTACTGAGTTGATCCGGTACCGATCTGTCAATTCCAGTCAAAGATGGCGTGGGAAGAATTCCCACCGGGGCCGGTATCGTCGGTACCGGTACCGGTGTCTGTACCTGTGTAGGTACCGGCATCGGTGCCGCAGCTGAGAGAAGAGCTACGATACTGCGTTTGATAGCAAGGAACCTCTGGTTTATCGACGCTGCCGATGCCTGGGTGTCAGTACCGGTGAAAACGGCCGGGACCCCTGAGCATGGCACAGGTAGTTCTTGCGAGGTCGAAGCCTCAAGAACATCCTGGAGCCCCATTGATGCTTTGGAAGCTGAAGCCTCCCACCGGGGCTGTTTTGCCGGTGTGGTTCCCTCAAGGGCAATGCCAATGGCCTCTCAATGCTTAGCAGGAGAGCTACCCTTTGAGGACCGGCTTTTATGTTTAGTTACCTGAGATCCATGGGAGGAAGAGGAGGCCCTTGAAGATGTCGATGCAATGGATCTGGCATCCGAAGAAAAGAGGGTACCGAGCTTTGCAGCCCGGTTCTGTCTTCCTCTTTTAGTCATCCCCATACAGGAGAGACATTCAGATGGAGAATGTTCAGGCCCTAAACATTTAAGACACCAAACATGGGTGTCAGTGACGGAAATGGTACCGCCACACTTAGTACATTTTTTAAAACCACTAGTTGGTTTTTCCATGTTTTAGGAATATGGGGCCTAGTGCCCAAAATGGCACCTAGCACCGAAAAAGAAAAGTTTCTGAAGAGAAACAGTTCAAAGTATAAGTTTTTTGGTGGGTTTTTTTTTGGGAAAGAAAAGAACCGGTGGTACCGGTAAGCGCTGTGCGGAGGCAAACGCGACCACAAGAAAGCAATTTTAAAGACGGAATTTTCTGCGGTGACAGGGTATGGATCCCGTCGGCTCTGCGGAAAATGAAGAACTGAAGAGGGACAGTTGGAAAGGCGGGAAGGCAGCGCGCATGTCAATGTTCCCTCTAATTTTCTGTAGGCTGTGTGCGCATAAAATATCAGCTGTGTGCAGCTTTTGAAGGAAGGTTAAATTTTTGTGCGCCACATAACGACACTCGGAGTTATATACTTCAAAATTTGACAACACGTCAGCATACAGTATGTACACCACATTGACTTTAATCAAATTAAATGAAAATAGACAATTACTAAATGAAGTGGGAAATTTCTAGTAATTACAATCATAACTTTTAAATTTTAAGACGTCTGTGTTGTTTTCTATCAGAATCAGAGCCGTAATTTTTGTGCGCTCTGTTGTAAAGTATGTGCGCTCTCTCAGCGAGGTGTGTGCGCGCGCACACGCGCACAGCTTAGAGGGAACAGTGGCGCATGTGCTGAGGGATGCTCCCAAAAGCGTTCCTATTGGACGCTGGGGAGCGTTCCCACGCAGGCTCCGTCGGCACCGACGATACCCATAAGTGAAGACTACATTCCTACTTGTTCCTGGAGATTTTGTTTTACTGAAGTAAACTGGAAAAAAAAAAAAGATATAAACAAGTAATCAAACTGTCAATATAATTGTTTTACATGGCTTGTTTCATTGTTAAAAGGAAAAACAATGGCAGGGAATTATTAGCTAGGTAACCTTGTCAGCTGTGTTCATGCTAGAACAAATAGTATGAACACAATTCTGCACAATGCTACAGAAAAATAAAAGTTGACACAAAACACGTGACTAACCTGAAGCACATCCTGAAAGTAATGGCTGGCCTAAATCAACAGTTCCCAAACTTGTCCAGGGAATCCCCCTAAGCCAGTCAGGTTTTCAGTCTGTCCGTGAAAGAAATGTACATGGAATGGAAGAAGTGCATGTAAATCTATTTCATGAATATTCATTTTGAATATTCTGAAAACCCGCAACTGGCAGATCTAGTAAACCACCTTCCTAAATCATTACTTGCCAATGGATTCTGGGTAAGAACGCTTCCTGTACCAGCTAAATGGCAAGCCAAACTTTCTCTGCTGCCAGCAGCCTGAGGCACTTAAGGTCATTTTGAGTTCTGCATTGTGTCAGTGCCAAGGAACTGGAGCCTGTATCCAGTTTTCTGCACAGTAATCCTGGAGCTGGCTGGAATCACTGGCCTTTATATCTGCTGTCATTTCTGGCTGTGAACAAGATGCGTTTTGCATGAGTTTTATTGCTGTTATTCTTCTGTCCCTTTTCCTAGATATGCACTGATGATCGATTACCCTAATTATTGTATTTTTCTGCACAGTGGGTGGAGGGAAGCAACTTGATTGTGGGCTGAAGATGAAAACAAAAAAGCAGACATTCCTGTGTCTTTCAGGCCACCTAGTGTCTCACTCCCTCCTTTCAATGTCATCCTTTCAGCTCACACTTGCCCATGTATTTATCCTTTCTTTTTTCACCTATCTCTGCCTTGCTTTTATGCCTCTTTTCCCCTTTTCAGTCATTCAAATTTTATTCTCTTACCCCATATCACTTCCTCCCTGGCTGCAGGAAACAGGCAGCTGAGACTCATGTTTAGAGGCTGGAGGGGGTGGGCTACACACACACCACACTGTGGCAATTCCTATTCCTCCTCCTTGAGAGCCAAAGTCGTCCCAGTACAGAGTAATAAAACTTATCACACAACTCTGAGCTTTAGGACAAAAGCAGCATTTCATCTTAGTGGATTCAGAACAAGACCTCTAGACTAATATGACTGAATAAATGCTCTGTATAAGAAAAAACAAAAATGTATGTTCCCCCTCTTGATTCTGCTCTGAGTCAAAATTGGTTGGTCAAAATTCAAAACAGAAACTGCCTATGGCTTACTGAAAACCATTCTGTATTTGTTAACCATTAGCAAAAGTTTCCATTTGGCCAAATCACTACACAATCATGTAGAATATATTAAAAACGAGCCGCTCAGCAAAATCTTCACAGTTTAGGTGATTTCAGCCGGCCAAAGCAAATTATTTCTTTGGAAATACATTTGTTGTAAGAAAGTCAGATAAGGAATAGAGTGGGGCTTCTGTACCTAGTGCTCAAGAACCACCCAACCAACCTGGTTTTCAGGATATGCACAATGTTGTTAAGTGCTGTCAAGTTGGTGTCGACTCATGGCGAGCCTCTGGATAGTTGACCTAAACTGTGTACAGTCTTCAGTCAGGCGGCTTATTGTTGATAGAGTGGCATCCATAGCTGCTGTTATTGTATCAATCCATCTCATTGCCGGCCTTCCTCTTTTTATGTTGACCTTCTTTCTACCTTGCCAAGCATCTCTCTCTTCGCATGATGTGTCCAAAGTACGAAAGTCAAATATGTATTATATATTTGTATACAATGGAAGTTGTGCATGAAATCTCTCACACGTATATTCACTGTGGGTATCCTGAAAAACAAACTAGCTGGGTGGTCCTCAATGATATGACTGAGGACCACGGTGCTAGAACAGTCATAATCAAACCAGTTCTCAAGTCCTTCTAACATAATGGTGTTCAACTTAGCCAGTCTAGATTTCAGAATATCCATGATGAATAGGCATAAAGACAGTTTGAGAACGCATAGTAGCATCAGGTTTGCCACACAAGCATCCCTTTCAACAGAATTACATCTCTTTGCTGATGGAGAAAGGTCAGTACTGAAAAGGAGCAGTGAATCCATACACACCTTATGTTTGCATGTACTGCCTCGCATGGATGCAGATGGATCTCACACGTATTCATTAAGATTATCTTGAAACACAGATGGGCTAAGGAGGCCATGAGCACCAGTCTGAATACCATTACGTTAGAAGACTAATGAAACGGAAAGACCGAGCTGGCATGGTGGGCGAGTGGCAGCAGCATTGGCATAAATTCTGCCCGAGCAGCCAGGAAAGAGGCAGCCCATTTGCAGCTGTTCTCAGACTTTCTGGACAGCCCTATCTGTGGGCCCTTTCCAAAACTGATGTTTAGGGACTCTTAATTTGAACTTATGCCACTGCTCAATGTTAAGTGCTGTGCACTGCTGTGTGGCATTTGATCCCCAAGTCAATCTTTTTGCTTTCCATGTCGAATGAAGCTAGGGATCCCAAAATAATCACCACACTTCTCATCCGTCTACATGATCTTAGGATCCACAGTACAGTTCATCACTGGTTTCGCTCTTTCCTTTCATCTAGCACCTTTTCCATCCAGACTGGCTCAGCTACCTCTCCAGTCACTCCCCTTCACTGTGGTGTCCCAAAGGGTTCAGTGCTTGCCCCCCTCTTCTTCAATGCCTTCCTAGCTCTGCTTGCTCTCATTCAGCAATCCAGGATTTCTGGGTACTATTATGCTGATAATATTCTCCTCCTTTACCAAACCAGTTCCCTCTCCCCTGATCTTGCCCCTCTCAATGCCTGCCTCTCTCGCATTTCCTCCTGGTTGAACAACAATTATCTTCACCTCAACCCCTCTACGTCCACGGCCTTTTGGCTTCCCCCCTATCTCCCTCATTGTGTGCTACTCCGGTACCTCTCATGTCGACTCTCCGATACCTCGGCGTCACACTGGACTCATCGTTCACCTTTCACCCACACATTTCCATGCTTGTCTGCTGCTCATTCACCTCATTATGTCAAATTTGCACCATTCGCGCCTTTCTGTCCCCTTCCTCCCTTATCACCTCCGTACTATCGCTCATTATTTCCAGATTAGATTACTGCAACGTCGTTCTCACAGGCCTCCCCCAATACTAGCTCTGTCACCTTCAACTTATCCAGAACACTGCGGCCTGTCTCCTTACACACTCCTCTCTCCATCTGACCACGTCACCCCCCTTCTCTTGCAGCTCCAGTCGCTTCTAATCGAATCCCGGTTCACATATAAGAAACTCACAATCACCCACAGAGTACTGCACACTAGAGCCCCAAATACCTAGCAGATCTTATTCATTATCAGCCCTCCCCCCACTTTCTCCAGTCTGCTCATGGGAATAAGTCTCTTCCTCCCCTCCCCAGGCCCGTCTCAAACTTACCTGCCATTTTGCATTCTTTTTCCTAGGCCCCGCCCTTTGGAACTCACTACCACATGCCCTCCGCAACGAGCTGTCAGTCCTCCGGTTTAAGGCCATGCTCAAAACCCATCTCTTCCACCTTGCCTTTGACCTTCCCCTCCCCAACCCCTAGGCTCTCCTCCCCCTGGATGATCCCTTATACTCCTCCTCCCCCCTTCCATGTGTTTCTGGCACATCTATTCCTTCACTTTCTGTCTCTCCATGTTGTTTTCCTATCTGAACAATGGCGTTCCTTTCTCTTTTTACTCTTCCCGCAGCCTTATTGATTGTACACCGCCCTGATGCTTTGCTTGGGCAGCATATCAAGTGTTACAATAAAGATAAAGGGATGCTGTAGAAATAGTATTCACAGCTGTCAGGCAGAGGGAGAGGGAGAGTGACTGCAGCTAGTTGGACTGTTGCCGATCCCTTCATAGAACATGTGTGATTGAGACACACACTAAGCACACACAAAGTTCAATACAGCAGATGGGGACAGAGCTAAAGTTCTTTATTTTTATTTTTTTACATTTTTCTATACCGCCCCTTCCAGAGATCAGGGGCGGTTTATAAGAAACTCAACAACAGTTTACATATAACAAGAGACAACATTCATTTATTTATTTACATTCTCTTATATACCGCGCTATTCTGCATCAGTGCGGTTTACATTGAACAAACTGAAATTACATTGAACAGGGCATTATAACTTGGAGATAACTATTTTACAGGGAACATGGGCTATGGAGGGTTAAGTGGCTTGCCCAAGACCACAAGGAGCACCTGCGGGACTAGAAACCCCAGTCCTTCCGGCCCAAGGTTGCTGTCCTCTAGTGGGATTTGAACCCCCGACCTTCCGGCCTGAAGTACCTTGCCCCAACCACTAGGCCACTCCTCCACTTTTGTACAGGATAACATTTTACATAGAACGGGGGACAACATTTGTACAGAATAACTTGGGTTTCTAAATAAGTTTAGGTATAATAGCTTAAGAACATAACTATGTCACGCAGGAGGTCTTTGTGTTTGTACTAGTTGGTCTTGGGCAGGCCTTGTCATGGTTGTAATGGGTGATGGGCTAGTCTGTCAGTGTGTGGGTTTTTAGGTGCAAGCTTTCACTACCGTAGTGCTTGGAGAAGAGGTAGGTTTTGAGCTGTTTTCTGAAGTCCTGAGGTCTTTTGTTGCACGGACGTGCAGTGGGAGGGAGTTCCAGAGGTTGGAAGCAGTGTATGAAAAAGCTCTGGAGCTGGTGGTTTGTTTTGTTTTGCGGACAGTGGGAGGGACTATTATGGAGTGTAGTGCATTTTCCCTACGGGATCTGGTGTTTTCAGGGGTGTGGAGGAGGATTGAGAGAAAGGAGGGTGCAACATTGTTGATGAGTTTGAATGGAGTCACGAGTAGTTTGAATATTATATGGTTTGCTATTGGGAGCCAGTGTAGGCCATACAGAAGTGGTGTGATATGGTCGGTTAGTCTGGCTTTGCATGTGATTCTAGCCATGATGTTTTGTGCTCGTTGGAGTATGTGTATGTTTTTTTCTGGTAGAACCTGCAGCAGGCTGTTGCAGTATTCAAAATGGGGGGTGATGACAGCTTGGATGACTGCTCTGAAGTCGTTTTCTTCAAGGAGGGGTCTTAGATGCTGTATGGTCTTCAGTTTGTATAGAATTGTTCTGGCTGTTTGTTTCAGGTGGGGTATCATACTCAGTGACGTGTCAAGGGTTATGCCGAGGTATTTGACTTCTTGCTTGACTGCAGTTTTGATATTGTCGATGGTGATGGTTTGGGGTAGTATTACATTCTCTGTTCCTCGTGATGTGAAGTGCCTCGGTCTTTTTGTAGTTTAGGATGAGATTGTTGGATTTTAACCAGGAGTCAGTTCTTGGCTTCTGTATATAGCTTGGTGCAGCCCAGGAGTTGCTTAGTTCTCTTCCGTAAGAGCTAAGGACCATTTTGAGTACTACCTGCTATATCCTGTTTTCTACAAAACAATTTGTTTTGGTTATTTACTTATGGAAATGATTTTAGTCTCAAAATGTCCAAGCAGGATCCACCATTACTAAGCTATCCTATAGTCTATATAGGTATTTTTTTTCCTTTTCCATAAGGCATTATACAGCCATAACACCCCTGTATGCTTCTGGAACACAAAGGGGTAGCACAGTGAAATCAATCCAAAGTAGCATTGAGCTTGCAATTGAACCCAGTAAGGTGTCTTGCAATATCCCACTTCCCTATAGGGCTGCCTATTGACCCCATTTCCTAGGCGTAATGCCTGGGGTGGGAATCTGGAATAGTCTAGCACGATTCAAAGAACAATTATCAGATAAGCATAACAGAACTTTCCTTTTTTTATTCATGCCAGACCAGACCATCACTGCACCAATTCTTGCATCCAGCTTCTGGAGACGGAATACCGAGTGACTCCTGAACTGCATCAGGGTATATATAAAAGCCAAATACTCTAGCTTTGTCTCAATCTGCTGGCAGAGGAAGATAACCCCAACACTTGTCTAGATTGGTCTGATCTGAACAACTCACTAAATATAGAATACATGAACACAAATTAGAAATAGAAACATGTAGACAATTTAAACTGGAAACTAAGGTCAGCCTCTGTATGTAGTGCAGTGCTAGTTTGGAGGAGTAGCCTAGTGGTTAGAGCACTGGCTTAGTAAGCAAGAGGTTTGATTTCCACTAGCACTCCTTATGGCCTTGGAAAGTCACTTAACCCTCCATTACTCTGAAAGAAAGGCCTGGCAATCTACCTCTGTTCACACTGCCAAGAAAACTCAGGAGCTGTTGGGTTGTCAGGAGTCAGCATTGACACAAAGGCACACATTGCATTTGCAGAGAAACACAAATGCATTTTCTCCTGTACTGAAAAATAACAAAACATCCTGACGACTTATAAACAAACTGAGCATCCTAGGGATGGACCCTAAAGTTACTGCTTGGGTTAGAAATTGGTTGAGTGGGAGGTGACAAAGGATACAGGTAAATGGAGCTCATCCTGAGGAGAAGGAGATTACCAGTGCTGTGCCCCAGGGATCTGTCCTTGGTCCAATTCTTTTGCATCTTTGTTAGTGATATTGCGGAAGGGCTGTCGGGTAAGGTTTGACTCTGCAGATGATACCAAAATCTGCAATACACCCCCAAAAAAAATGCAATGTGTGCCTTCGAGTCAGTCCTGACTCCTGGCGACCCAGAAGCTCCTGGGTTTTCTTGGCAGTGTCACCGGAAGTAGATTGCCAGGCCTTTCTTCCGAGGCAATGGAGGGTTAAGTGACCTGCCCAAGGCCACAAGGAGTGCTAGTGGGAATTGAACCCTGGTTGCTTGGGTACCAAGCCAGTGTTCTAACCACTAGGCTACTCCTCCACTCCTAATAGACACCCAGGAAGGTGTAAATAACATGAGAAGTGATTTAGCTAAGCTTGAAGAATGGCCTAGAATTTGGCCACGAGATTTAATGTTAAAAAATGCAAGGTCATGCATTTGGGCTGCAGCAATCCAAGGGAGCGATATAGTATAGGGGGTGAAGTACTTTTGTCCACTAAAGAATGGCAGGACCTAGGCTGATTGAGTCTGATCTTAAAGTAGCTTAACAGGTAGAAAAAGTGATGGCAAAAGCTAAAAGGATGCTTGAGTGCATAGGGAGAGGAATGGCCAGCAGAAGAAAGGAGGTGATAGTGTGACCTCATTTAGAGTACTGTGTGCAATTCTGGAGACCGCACCTTCAAAAGGATATAAAAAGGCTGAAGTCAGTACAGAGGGTGGCTACTAAAATGGTTAGAGGTCTTCATTATAAAGCATATGAGGACAGACTTAAAGCTCTTAATATGCACACCTTAGAAGAAAGGCGGGATAGAGGTGATATGATTGAGACATTTAAATACCTCCATGGTGTGTATGCACAGCAGGAGAGCCTCTTTCAATTGAAAGTAAGCTCTGCTACGAGGAGACATGGGATGAGGGTGAAAGGGGATAGATTCAGGAGTAATATGCGGAAATATTTCTTTACAGATAGAGTAGTTGATCCGTGGAATAGTCTCCCAGTGGAGGTGGTAGAGATGAGGACAGTATCTGAATTCAAAGAAGCATGGGACAAACACAGAGGATCTCTAAAGGAAAAAAGGGGACTGTTGTAGTGGTTGAAATGGAAGGGTAGACTAGATAGGCCATGTGGTCTTTTTCTGTCATCATGTTTCTCTGCTTCTCTTTCCGGCTTTCTACTTGTCTTTACATCTAACTCCTTTTCCAGAGTCTCTCTTCTATTTTGTTTCTTTTCTCTCCTCTTGCTTTCTTCACTTACTCCCCCCTCATCCATTGCTTTCCTTTTCTTATCTTTTCTAGCTAGCTTGGGCCCTCTCATTCATCTTCTGTTTCACTGGAGACCTCTGCATTGGAGCTCCAAGGTGTTCACGGTCAGGTGCCAGTCCGTTTGGATGTATCCCTTGATCTCGCCTGCCAACCAGCTTTCTATCTCTTAATTTCAGCTCCTTCCCAGTCCATATCCTTTTTCCCTTAGCATCCTCCAGGACCTCCTGTTCCCCTATCTCTCTCCTTCCCAAGTCTATTTCCCTCTCTTTTTTTATTTTTTATTTAACAATAATTATATACCACCTTTTCTTAAATCAAGGTGGCTTACATTGAATTTGGTTGTTTACATTGTAACAATATGATTTCCATTCAGATCTAACTTGTATACACTGTAACATAGGGAAGTACATGGGGGGGAACAAACAATCTAACAGTTTGATCCTTAATTTGTTTACAAGTGTGATTTATTTATAGTTTGGGGGTGATTCTTTGTGCTTATGCGCAATGTTCCCTCTAATTTTCTGTAGGCTGTGTGCGCATAAAATATCAGCTGTGCAGCTTTTGAAGGAAGGTTAAATTTTTGTGCGCCACATAACACTTGGAGTTATATACTTTAAAATTTGACTACACATTAGAATACAGTATGTACACCACATTGAGATAGCCAGCGCAACAAACTTAAAAATTAGAGCCGGGGTTAATTACTTTGTGCACTTATACAAATAACTTAACTGGACAACGTGTGTGAGTGTATCAATATAAAAAAGAAAAGACAGATGTACTGTACATAGTTTGAATAGTGTTATTCTAGTTAATGTTCAAAACATGTTCAATGTAACTAAACGTGTACATAGTTAACACAAGTTCCATGTAAAATATACAGAAGTATATTGATTTTTGTTCGATGTGAACCGCCCCTGATCTCTGGAAGGGGCGGTATATAAGAAACTGTTAAATAAATAAATAAATAAATAAAGATGTCTTAGCAAGAAACTGACCTCTGATTGTAGAGTTGAGATATTCTACCTTAACGCGTTAACATTCAGAGTGAAAACCGCTCCAAAGCTGGAAAATTTCAGACAGATCAATTCATAGTTGAAGCAATATACTCAACATTGAGGCCATGTTACACTAATAAGCATAAAATAATATTTTAGTGCAGAACTGATCTTTAAAAAGTGGGGCCTCAGTGTTGTGTACACGGACTGAACGCAAAGCTTTGATGACTGAAGGCTGACCTCTGGATATAAAAATAAAATATTTGTCATAGCTTCTTTGCGTTTCGAGAGGTGACCTTACGCCAGAGCTGATAAGATCATAGTGAGCCAAACATTTTAGGTAGACTAAACCTGGGCTACTGGCTTGACTTATGAAAGTTAAACCAAACTGTTGTACCATCAATCGCATTATTTATAAATAGAGATACAGATATTGCATTTAAAAATCATAAAATATGCAATTCCCTAGACGGGCCAATATTTTGGCAAAAGTCGGCATATAATCTACGTTAATGTTGAGAGTGGAAAACATACCGAAGCTGACAAATTGCAAACAGATTGATTCTTAATTAAAACCATATATCCAATATTAAAACCATGTAAAACTGGTGAACATAACAGTGTTTGAAGAGTGAAAGCTCAATATTGTACCGTAAAACATTAGGCATACGGACTGAGTACAAATCTTTTTATCTAACAATAAAGAGTTGGTGACTCGACTGAAAACTAGCGTTTGGGTGTAAAATCTTGATATTCTTCCATGGCATCTTTACGTTCCGAGGCATAGCCCTATTCCGGAGCTGACAAAGTTATAGTTAAGCCAACATTTTAGATAAGATAAATTTAAACTACTCGGCTTGACCTTTAAGAATTGAACCAAAGTATTTAACCATAAAATATATTATTTACAATAAAAACTCAGGTATTGTGTTAAAAATATGTATTGTGCAATCCCATAGTTGGGCCAGTATATATATCTACGTGTAATATTAAGAGGTATGTGTATGCTAACCTTGATAAATAAACCGTTGATAATCTGTCATGCGGCGTTCGTAGCCAGAGATCCACAAATGTATGAGAGTGTGCTCTAGTAGATGCCGAGGTTCGCGCCAAAAAAGGAGGGTGAAGAGGGGGAAACCTGATCTAATGGGTGGAGTCTTATCCCCATCAAATAGTAGTACATTGCAAACTCAAAGACAGACAAGCCTGCTTTCAGGCTCTTGAGATACTATAGCCCTGAGAGGATATCAATATACTGAGAAGTGCTCTTCAGATGTTATACATCTATATGAACAATAGTGGCCATAAAAATCAAAAGCAAATGTTCCAACGTATATGGTGATTACAAAAATACTACGAATCACAGGATGCCACCGTATTTGTATTTGATCATTCTTATGTAATACATATCGTGCTTCCGCTAATTTATGTGATCGGGTCAAGAATTTTGCACATAGAATTGTTCGCCTGAAGTTATATTGCCACGGCAGTAAAGGTAGACTAAAAAAAGCTTTACTTGTATCATTAAATCTGACAAATATCCTGATGCAGTCTGGCATCTGCAGGACTGATTACAATAACTAAAGTGCTTCAAAACCAGGACTGGGCAAATTGTTCTCCCTCTTAGAATTGGGTACCCTGCCTGCAACTCTGGTGGTACAACCTTGGCATATCTTTTTAGCAGTTACTTGAGCTATTACGTCCTCTCAGCTGACCATTCTCAACTGGTCTGTTGTATGATTCAGAGCCTTGATCTCATCATGGGACAGAGGAGGGGAGGGTCGAGAGAGAGGCCGCCCCTTGTCTCCACACCTCTTTCATGGGGTTTCTATCCCCCCTCCTTCCTCCTCCTCCTCCAACGCCGGCCTTCCCGACTCTCCAGACGGGGTCTGAGACCACGCGCAGCACCGCCACCATCCCCGTTTCACTCACCTGCTCCGCTGCCGATAGCCCATCCCTGGCATAGCCCCACACAATCTTCAGGCAGCACGGTGTGTTGCTCTCCCTTCTCTGCATGTGGCACTGGAGGCTGGCTGAGGGAGGGATCAAAGGAGGTGCGTGGCTGGCACTGGCAAGCAGGCACAAGAGCAGAGAGAGGCTGGCTAGCTGGCTGCCCCTCCCTTTTATTTCCCTCTTTAGCCTGTGTCATGATTCGTCAATCGTCAGTCACATGTGAGAGGAGTGAGGACTCAGAGCAGAGAGGAGAGATTCGGAAGTGATGTCACGAGTCTCGGAATTACCTGGAAATTACAGAATGCCAGTAGATCGGCGGCGCAGCCGCGGCCTTAAAAAACTCAAGGTTTAATTTGAAAACCCAGGAACTCCGGAATTTTTGTGCGCTGCTTTGTAAGTTGTGTGCACTTGCTCGGCGAGGTGTGTGCACGCACACAGCTTAGAGGGAACAGTGCTTATGCGGTATTGTTCCTTATTCATTTTCTGGTGCCTGAGTGGAGGGAGTGTGTGTATGTTATGTGATTTTGCCAAAGTGTTCAATAAACAGGAATGTCTAACTTTTTTCTTAAGTCTCCGGCGTCTTCCGTGATCCTGATATCCTCAGGGAGGGCGTTCCATAGATTTGCTGCATACAATAACGCCCCTGTCAGAGGTGATTTTCCTTGTTTTGGATAATTCAGCTGGAGTAGCTAGTATGTTTTTGCTGTTTGTTTTTGCTGTTTGTTCTTGCTGGGCGGCTCTCAGGATGTTTTGTTATGAGTTCTTGAAGTGACTCGGCCGATTCATTCTGCAGCATTTTGAATATGTTCATGTTGTTGTTGTTGTTAAGTGGCGTCGAGTCGGAGTTGACTCATGGCGACCCTCTGGATAGCTATCCTAAATTGTGTTCGGCCTTCAGTCAGGCGGCTCATTGTTGACAGACTGGTACCTGTAGCTGCTGTTATTGTATCGATCTCATTGCTGGCCTTCCTCTTTTGCGTTGACCTATCTTGCCAAGCATAATGTCTTTCTCTAATGATCTCTCTTCGCATGATGTGTCCAAAGTATGAAAGTCGAAGTCTTGTCATCTGAGCTTCTAAAGAATGCTTAGGTTTGATCTCCTCTAGTACCGACTGGTTTGTTCTTCGGGCAGTCCATGGTATACACAGTATTCACCGCCAGCACCATAATTCAAAGGCATCAATTTTCTTCCTATCTGTCTTTTTAACTGTCCAGCTTTCACATCCATATGATGTTATTGAAAATACCATGACCTGAACAAGTTGAATCTTTGTATGAAGAGAGACATCTCTGCTCTTGAGAATCTTATCTAGGTCTTTCATAGCCATTCTGCCAAGAGCAATGCGTCGTCTGATTTCTTGACTGCTTGTTGCTTCTTTATTGATAGTTGATCCAAGTAGGTTAAAGTTGTTCACAATTTCAATTTCTTCTCCTTCAACGATGAACCTGTTGATTATGCCAGTTGTCATGATCTTTGTCTTCTTTACATTAAGGTGCAGGCCCATTTTGAGACTATATTCTTTGATTGTGAGAAGCAAATGTTTCAGATCATCTTCACTTTCAGCCAGTAATGTGGTATCATCAGCATAGCGAAGGTTGTTGATGAGTCTTCCACCAATCTTCACACCTCTGTTGTCTTCATACAATCCTGCTTCTCTGATGATTTGTTCTGCATATAAATTAAACAGGTAGGGGGAAAGTATGCAGCCTTGTCTTACACCTTTGCTTATTTTAAACCATTCTGTTTCTCCTTGTTCCGTTCAAACTGTTGCTTCTTGATCAATGTACAGATTGCGCACGAGAACGATCAGGTGTTCTGGTATACCCATGCTTCTTAATGTGGCCCAGAGTTTCTCATGGTTTACACAGTCAAAAGCCTTGCTATAGTCGATAAAGCACAAATAGATATCCTTTTGTTATTCTTTAGTCTTTTCAAGGATCCATCTCACATCTGCAATGATGTCTCTCGTTCCTCGCCCTTTCCTGAACCCTGCTTGCACTTCAGGTAGTTCTTGTTCCAGGTATGGTTGTAGTCTCTTTTGAATAATCTTCAGTAGAATCTTGCTGGCATGTGGGATTAGAGCAATTGTGCGATAATTTCCACAGTCAGTTGAATCACCTTTCTTTAGTATTGGTATAAACACAGATCCTTTCCAGTCAGTTGGCCATGATGTTGTCTTCCATATTTCTTGGCAGAGCATTGTGAGTACGGTAACAGCTGCATCAGATTGCTGCCATACTTCTATGGGAATGCTATCAATGCCTGGTGCTTTGTTCTTTGATAAGGCTTTCAATGCTGCTTCAACTTCTTTCATCACCAATGGTTCCCGATCATGAGGTACAGGTTGAAACGGCTGTTAGTCCACTTGATCTTTATCATATAAAGACTCTTTATATTCCTTCCACCTTTTTCTTGATCTTCTCAGCATCATTCAACATAGAACCTTGAGCATCTTGTAACATTCCAATTCGAGGCTGGAACTTTTTCTTTAACTCTCATAGCTTTAGGAAAGCCGATCTTGTTCTTCCTCTAATAGTTTCTGCTTCTATTTCCTTACAAGTGTCATTGTAGTACTTTTCCTTGTCCTGTCTTGCTGCACGTTGGAAATCTCTGTTAAGTTCTGTGACTGTCTTCCTTTCTCCTCTGGCTTTAGCTTCTCTGCATTTCTGGGCAATTTTCAGAGTTTCTTCCGTCATCCATTTTGGCCGTTTTTGCTTTTTCACCTTTTGTAGAGACTTCTTGCTTTCTTCCAACACAACCTTCTTGATGTCATTCCATAACTCTTCTGGAGCTCTGTCATTTGTATCTAAAGCAGCAAATCGATTTTGCAGGCAGTCTTTAAATTCCAGTGGTATATTCTCAAGGTCATATTTTGCTGCATTCATGAGTGGTTTGCTCTTTTTCAACTTTAGCTTGAGTTTACATACTAGTAGTTGATGACCTGTACCACAGTCAGCTCCAGGTTTTGTCTTTGTTGATGTTACAGAGCTTTTCCATCGTTGACTTCCACAGATGTAGTCAATTTGATTTTTATACAATCCATTGAGTGAAGTCCATGTGTAGTCGCCGCTTGTGTTGCTGGAAGAAGGTGTTTGAGATGAATAGATCATTGGTCTTGCAAAATTCTATCAGTCTTTCTCCAGCTTCATTTCTGTTGCCAAGTCCATATTTTCCAACTACTTTGCCTTCTTCTTTGTTGCCAACGTTTGCATTCCAGTCACCCATGACTATCAGGATATCCTTGTTTGCATGTTCTGTCAATTTCAGCTTGTACTTGTTCATAGAACTCTTCAATTTCATTCTCTTCTGCAGCTGTTGTTGGGGCATATACTTGAATTATAGTTGTGTTGATAGGCAATCCTCGTAGACGAATAGAGATTAAGCGTTCGCTGACTGCATTGTATTTCATTACAGTTCTTGCAAGTTTCTTCTTTATTATAAATGCAACACCATTTCTTCTTTGTCTTTCATTTCCAGCATAGTAGACCATGTGATCATCTGATGCAAAGTGCCCCATGCCAGTCCATTTCAGTTCGCTGACAGCCAACAGATCAAGTTGTACACGTTCCATTTCATTCTTGACCACCTCCAACTTTCCTTGGTTCATGCTTCGTACGTTCCATGTTCCAATGTGTAAGACATCTTTACAGCTTCTGACTTTCATTTCATGCGCAGCTACATCAGCAGTCAGACTTCCCGAGGGCTTTGATCCAACCACATCATAAATGCTGGCTTTACTCTGAAACGTCTTCAGCTCTTCCCCAGTAGCTAGTTGAGTGCCTTCCGACCTGGGGGTCTCATCTTCCAGCACCATAGCACAATTTGTTTTGTTGTAACTATCCATTGGGCTTTCATGGCAAGATACAGAAGTAGATTGCCGGGCCTTTCTTCCGCGCAGTTTAAGTTTGGTATTGTTGCCATTGTCACAAAAATGTGATCCTCCACCGTCAACACTGTCCCATTCTGCTGCTGCCCAGATGGGTGGTTTGTCTTGGTCTGGCACCTCAGCTGAGACCTGTCCATCTTGGGAGACCCTGCCAGTAGTTAAACTACCGATAGTTTAGCTCTCAGCATCACTCTCAGCCCTCACAGCACGATAAGCTGCAAACCAAGTGAGAAAACCAAATATGTTCATAGTTGCCTTGAATCTTGCACGACTCTTTATCAGAAGCCAGTGTAACCGAGCCAATTTTGGGGTTAAGCTTTCTTGTTTCTTCCTGAGAGGATGCAAGCTGCAGTGTTTTGTACCATATGTGAGTGGATGGTGGTAGCTGGTAGGCCTTGGTACAGTGAATTGCTAAAGTCTAGAAATGGCATGATTATTGCTTGTGGGACTGTTCTGAAGTCATTATGGCTTAGGAGGGGCTTTAGTTTCTGGATGATTTTTAGTTTATAGTATGCATTCTGTGTTGTTCTGTTGCTATGTGCCTGTAGGTTTAGGTTCTGATTGAGGATAATCCCTAGGTATTTCACTTCGCCTTTGCCAGCTAGTTGTCTGTCATCTAGGGCTATGGTGCGAGGAGGAGTGACTCTCTTGTTATTGTGAGTGCTTCTGTTTTGTTATAGTTTTTATGGAGATAGTGGTTGCTCAGCCATCCTGAGACTTCGGTGAGGCATTCATTTATTGTTGTGTAGTCTGGAGTGTCACACATTCCATTCGCTCAAACCCTACACTACCCCCTAACCATTCAAACATATATACACACATCCACCCCCCAGATACACACATCCCTTGCTCAAAATACACATTCCCACCACACACCTTAACCTACATATATACACAGACACATATAGATATGCTTTTGAAAGTTCTCTTCTGTATGGGCATATGACATTCTTACACACCTCCACCCTACAAACCCCTTCTAAAACCTCACAAAACACCCACTTTCCATTCTTCTCATGCACAATTCCATCACAAAGCCTCCCACACCATCTATAAACCCATGCTAAAAAGCATTTATTTATATAATAGCATTTAATTGCTCGCTTCCTCAAACCATCTGAAGAGAGGCATAGTATAAATACTACAGCTCGGCACGCTTTCCCTAATTGCCTTTTTAAACACACAAAAGTCCTTAATTTATGAAGCAAAATGGAATGAAGCAAGAGCCAGACAAACCTCAAAAATATTGCCAAAGAGTAAACACAAAAGTACAAAAAGTCATAGGAGTAAATCTTCTGTTAACGGAGATGGGACAGATTTAAATGGCAATGGCTTTTAGCCATGTCCTGCTACCCAACTGAAAACACTGCCTTCCCTGAAAACTGCAAGTCAAGTGAGTAAATATAGGGGCCTTAACTTACGGGGCAAGGCTATTCAAAATTAAATATTAAAAAAAAACAGAGAAATCTGCTTAAGTTACTAACTAACCTATGATACACTATGTATTTAAGATATATGCATATTGAAAACACACATGAACTTCCTACACCCAGGTTGTTACATATGAGAGGTAAGAAATATAAGATATATGATCAACACATCAAGCTTGCAACAGATTACCAATTTTTAATTCAATTACTTTTGCACATTATGGGTTTTCTCCTAAAAAACCCCCATTTAATCGGATCAAAGTCATTTACAAGAACCAAGAAAAAAGGACATAACCAAATAGCATTTTCTACTCTCGCTATGGCTGATGTGATGTATTCCCATCTTTTGAATCTGTTTACTTCCCACACAACAATCCAGGAAGGGTAACCTTCAACCATCAACTTTCAGAAGAAATAACAGCTCCAACAATAAGCAAACACACAGAGAAACACCGCCCTTTCCTTCAGTCAATCACAATGCAATACGAGAGCGCTCCAAGAACAATACCTACTTCTTTCAACAGCATTCCCAAGCACTTAAGAAAGGAGAAACTGCTTTATCTCCAAAATTGCTAATTTCTACATAAGACCATTTCCTGTATTAGAATGCATGTATACATGTGATTAACAAAAGCCTTTTAGCATTTTTTTCTATTAAAACTCCATTAAAAAAAAAAATAAAGCCTTTTAAATTACAGAATGATCTTAATACATTTGTTATCTTTTTCAGAGCTAGAAAAATCCTGCGTTTCAAATTCAGCACCTACAGAATAGTTTTATGAATCTTTCCCACATTTAAAATGCTGAATTACATACATAAAACATCTCATAAAATTAAGGCACACCTAAAAGTAAGTGTGGTGCAAACAGATGCATACATGAAGAGCAGAGGTACCTGGGGGAGGAGTGTGGGCAGTCAATTTACATGTGCATTTTATAAAACGCATATGTATGCACTTACTTTCTATGTTAACATTTACATGTCAGCATCCACAATCTAGGTGCTATTTCTATATGATTTGTGTTAGTCTATAAATATATATAAAGAAGAAAGTTTGCTCGTCTGTAGGTGTGTTCTTCATTCATTTGAATATGGTACAATCAAATGCAACGGAAGTTTCCAGGGACCATCCTCTCATTCAGGAGGTCGATGATTACTTTTTGGGGAGAAAACACTGCAATATGCCCCCACCTGCAAAATGCCCTCTTTACTGACCATTGAGATTGCACCATTCTACACTATTGCAAAAATACTGGGCAGCGCATAAACAAGCTTTCTGTTTTGTATGTACAAGATGATGATACTGCAAACTGTCACTGAAACAAAGAGCCCATCTAAGCAGACATCCATCATCTACGAGCAACAGAGACCAAACCAGACTCGATGATCAGCATACAAGACAAATGGCCTCATGAGCACCCAAGACTCCAGACCACAGCACACCTGACTCATCAATCAGCGAACAAGACAAACACCTTCCAGACCAGTGGAGATCACAGTCCATTATACAAATCGATTGAATGTTGACCAGGCAGTTCGATACCCCACCAGATCTCAAAGCTCTTCAGCCAACTATGTCAAGGATGGAATATCAAATTTCCTGGGCAACGTTGAGTATCTCTGCTAGAATTTTATAAAGGGAAAAAGAAACCCATCTAGAAACCGTGCCGCAGTGTCAGAGCATTAGTAAGCACTGCGTCGCTGTTTGGGGACCCTGACAAGGGGCGGCGGCAGCAGCAGCAGCAGCAATGTGGGTGGGGGACCACAGGGGGAGGCAGGCTGAAGGGCACCTCCAATCCTTGCACCAGCGCTGTTGTCATGGCAGTCTCTGGAAAATGCCGGGGTGATCCATGGGCAGCGTAAGGATGAAACCAATAGTTATTCAGCCCCACTATATGAATAACTAACCAGATAACGTAGGACAGAGAAAGCACGTCTAAGGTTCTGTATAACTGTGTCTCTGCCACACTATCCAGATATTCAGAGCTGGCCACGATCCAGACACTGCCACTGAATATCTAGACTTTTTTTTTTTTTTTAGCCCCAGTGGCTGACATTTGAAAGAAACGCCCACTGCTCATGATGTATAGTGACCTGCTTATTTCCAGATTAGGAATTATCAGCACGCCTCTAACCACTGTTTGAATACTGAATTTTGTATGGGTCAAGATTTTCCCCCTTGTTAATTTTATATTAACTAAAAGTTCTAGTAGCTGCATTGATCCTAGAGAAAAAGAGGTCCTACGGTCCATGATACCTAGTCATACTACATAGTAACATAGGGTCCGATATTCAAAGACATGTACACGGTTTGCAGACCAGCAAACTGTAAATGCCTCTAAGCGGGATGTTCAGCGACACTAACATGGTTAGTGTTGCTGAATATCTACAGATACTACTGCTACACACCCCGATGTTATCCTGTTAGCATCAGGATGTTCTGGGGGGGTCCATGGCTGGTACCAAGGAATAACTGGTCTGCAGCAATATTTAGCCATTTGCCCCTCAGTGAAGAAAGTCAGGCGCAACAAAGGCAGTCCCAACCTTTTCGTGCCAAAGCTAACCGGGCAGCAAATGAATATTGTCTCTGCCCGGTTAGCTTTCTGCTTCTGCAGCTGACCCAGATATTCAATGTCCATGGCTGGACATGACCCTGGCACTGAATATCCGGGCTTAGTGTTGACCAGCGATGGCTAGCCACTGTAATGTTGCTAGCCACCACCACATATCGGGACTGTATTTATTGACGGCAGTTAACGACCTGTATGGTCCATACAGTCTGCCCAGTGAGGTAGAAAGGGTTATACCAGCCACTCTGTGCAGGTTTCCCTCCATCTGTACCTTCATTTAGGGTTGAGCCTACCGCTCCATGAAGGTTATTTATTTATTGCTCTTATATACCGCACTCTTAAAAATCAGCGCGGTTTACATACAACGATTCTGTGCCGAATAGGTACACTATTAGGCACTTACAATGAACAGGAGGTTAAACTTGGGTTTCAACCGGGGTCAATATATACATCAATTTCATTTTATTTACATTATGTACATGCATTGATAGTAGCTCATGAGTTCCTAACTGGGTGCGTGATAGATGGTGTTAGACTGGTGGGTTGAGAGTAGTGCATAAGGAAGAGATGATGTTTTAGTGTCTTTCTGAATAGGGTTAGGTCTGTTATAGCTCTGATGGTGATTGGAAGCACGTTCCAACAGCTAGGAGCATAGAACTTGAAGGCTCTGTTCCTTGTTTTCATGGTGCATATTGTTATTTCGCTGGGGATCTGTAGGGTATTGGCTGTGCATGTTCTCCTGGCTCTGTTCGCTGAGCTGGGGTGAACAAGGTCTGTTAGGGATGTGGGGGCTATTTTGTTGATGGCCTTGAAGGTTATGATGATTACTTTATAGGATAGCCGGCAGTTGATTGGTAGCCAATGTAGGTCTTTGAGGTTACCCTCTTCTGTAACATTTTTAGCATTGTAACCTCTGTTCTGTACAGGTTACTCTCTTCTGTGTCTTTATTTAGGGTTTGCAGATTACCCCTCACTATTTTGAGGTGTGCAAGTTATTTAAGTTTGTTTTGATTCTCTCTTGCTATAAAAGGATCTTCTGAGTCTTTCCCATGCCTTTTTGGATTGCATCATTGTTTGTCCCCATCATCTCCACTGGGAGGGCATACTAGGCATCCACCACCCTTTCCGTAAAAAAACATTTCCCGACATTGCTTTTCAGTTTACCTCTTTGCAGCTTCATTTCATGTCCTCTTGGACCAAGATAAGAATTATTCAAAGACGTACATAAGCTTTCAAGACAACACAAATGCCTTCCTTAAATACTATTTAATAGCTGCAGTTCATAAGAGAATATAAGAACATAAGAAATGCCATATTTTGTCAGACCAAGGTCCATCAAGCCCAGTATCCTATTTCCAGCAGTGGCCAATTCAGGTTAAAAGTACCTGGCATGTTCCCAAAATGGCACACAGGTTCCACGATGTTTGTTTCAGGGCAAGCAGTGGATTTCCCAAGGCCTCTTTATTAATTGATTATAGACCTTTCCTCCAGGAACTTAGCCAAACCTTTTTTAAACCCAGCTACACTATCAGCCTTCGCTGCTTCTTCTGGTAATGAATTCCAGAGTTTGATTACGCATTGAATTAAAAATATTTTCTCTTATTAGTCTTATAAATGGGTTATATTGTACCTTCATTGCATGTCCCCTAGCCTTTCTAAATTTTGATGGCATAAACAATCGATCTACATTTATCCGTTCTGCTACACTCAATTTTTAGACCTCTATCATATCTTCCCTCAGCCGTCTCTTTTCCAAGTTGAATGCCCTAACATTTTAAGCCTTTCCTCAAAGAGGTATCCTTCCATCCCCTTTACCATTTTGGTGGCTCTTCTCTGTACCTTTTACTAATAACACTATATCCTTTTTAAGATATGGCCCCAACAGTGTGAATACTAGTGCACACATTTACCCCTGCTCCAAAAAAGATATAAATATATGCATGTACTCTAAGCATGCACCTTTATGTTCTATTTAAAAAATGCATATATCACAATTCTGCTTCCTGTAAACTCTGCCTCCAGAAATGTCTATGAACAGACTGTATGAAAGTAAGCACTCCTTCCATAAGCCTGTTTTTGAGCGTGTATTGCTGTTACACAATACTACTAAAGCAGTTCACTGTGTGTGAAGCAATTACGGTTTGAGTCTAAGACTCCACTGGTCACTCAATCAAACTGGGTGCTATTCATCAAGCTTGCATCTGCGGTAAGGATCACCCATGCCGGCAAGTCAAGCGGCATGCCCCGAAGCATCTTGTTGAGAGAAGTCCACTAAATGAGGCTGTAACGCACGCTCAGAGGAAAAGGGAGACACACACGGCAATCCTGGGAAGGAGGCGGCCAGCACTTTAATAATGCTTGTTGCAAGGGTCATATATGCACTTGAGCCTAAGGGACCAATTCCAAGGTGGCCACCATTGCTCCCAGGAGTTGCAGATAATCACAAGATCTGGTGGCCGATTCCTTTGAAATTCACAGAGTTGGAGGTTGAACTTTCTTCACTGCTCCATAGTCAGGAAGACTCTCCAGCTAAGTACTGAAACAAGCACAAAGAAACCCTAGATTTTGGGAAGGTGTCCAACAGCTCTTGTGTGGCTGATTACCCAGCCAAGTTTCCCAAGCAGCTCTGCAATACCTGTTGCACCAAACAGAGCACTGGAATGGGTCGTGGCATGGATGAGCCATCATCCAGATACGGATGGACACAAACACCCTTGCACCAGAGAGCTACCACAACCACCGCCATGGCTTTGGAGAAAGTCCAAGGCACGATTGCCAACCCAAAGGAAAAGCACAGAACTGGAAATAATTGCCCAAAATTATGAACTTGAGGAAGCGCTGTTGATCTTCCCAGATGGGAATATGGAAGTAGGCCTCTGCCAGATTTAGACAGGCCAGAAACTCCCCCTGCCACACAGACTGAATACCGACCTCTGCGTCTCCATTCAAAACTGAGGTACTCTCAAGCTGCAGTTGACTCCCTTGTAACATAGTATATGATGGCAGATAAAAGACCAGTATGGTCCATCTAGTCTGCCCAGCAATGCAGCAAGAGTAGGAGCACCTGATGCTCCGTGCAGGTCACCTCTCCCCATGCCTTTGTTTAGGGATGTACCCACCGCTCCATGTAGGTCACCCCTATTTGTCAAGATATAAGATAGTTGTTTATTTTGATTTTATCCTGCTGCTATAAAGGGATCCACTTGTGATCAAGAATAGGACGAAAGGAGTCATCCTTCTTTGGAACAAAATAAATGAAATACTTTCCTGTGTCCCACTCCAAGGGAGGCAATGGAAGAATGGCCTGGAGTTGGAGAAAATGCTGAAGGGTAGCCCACATGGCCACTGTCTTGAGAGCTGAGTCAAAAGGGGAAATAACAAAAGCATTTTGAACAGGTCTGTAGCATTCCAGTTTATCAAAAAGCAGTGTATAGAGCGAGGTGAAAAAAAATGTAGATTATCACAGCAAATTGAATCTTTATTGAAGTAACTATGGCCCTACCCTACATGTTGATATTTCAGCAGCAGCCTTCGTCAGGGGTGTAGGGACCTTGAACAAACCAATTATTAAAAAACATACAACATACATTAATATAAACAAATGTAAATAAAAATCACAATTTAAAACAGACTACAATTGATGAAGGGTATAGAATAAGACATGAATATATAATAAAAAAATACACCATGATATAAACCATAAAAATATAGTACAATATAATAAACTACAAAATAGGGAGATGAGTAAAAAATACAAATCTGGACAACATGACGTATTAAAAGCAAGAGTCATGAAAGGAACAGTAAATGTACAAGCAAACTGAAAATTTACTATGAAAATTTTAACATACTGCATTTACAGTATGTTGCCGACAGCAGTGCCAACTACTTGCTTATTTTTAGTTAAAATAGATGTTGGTCCTACAGATTGATTAGCCAATGACTAGTCTGTTCATAAAACAAGAAAATTGAAAGAGGTGTGGTTTGGAGCAGGGTGAGGGCCACAAAAGAATTTATACATTCAGCCAATAAAATTAGTTGCTCAACCTATAACTTATATGTTTAAGTGCACAAAGGTAAATAATAGGTTTAAAGAGCAACGTAAGCACATATATTCAGCCTCCACAAATTCATCTGATTTTCAAACACAAGGCATTCTAGTCTCCAGAATGTCCCCAGTAATGCCTGTTTTTAATATGACCAAAGGCAGCCACTTGCTTTCAGGAGGTTGAAAATCCACTTAGATGGATCCAGTCAATCTGCCCATGTTGCTTCTCAGGATATATGCACAGATCATGACTAAACCTTTGAGAATTTCTCCTTTAATGTCAAAATCAGTGAAATGGCCAGAGTCACCACAAAGCGTAGTTACTCACCTGTAACAGGTGATCTCCGGGAACAGCAGGAATTTAGTCTTCACATATGGGTACCGATGGAGCCTGCACAGGAACGCTCCTCAGCGTCCAATAGGAACGCTTTTGGGAGCATCACTCAGCACATGCGCGCTGCCTTCCCACCTTTCCAACTGTCCCTGTTCAGTTAAGTTTGCAGCTGAGTGAAAGGATAGAGGGAGAGAGGAAAGACAGAGAAATAGAGAGACAACTCCTAGGGGAGGTGGGTGGGTTGTGAAAACTAAATTCCTGCTATTCTCGGAGATCACCTGTTACAGGTGAGTAACTACGCTATCTCCAGGAACAAGCAGGAATGTAGTCTTCACATATGGGGACTCCGTAGCTGAAGATGCTGGGGAGATGGCCCCAGGAAGCTGCCACCTATAGTGAGGTGGGCCATGCTTCCTCCCATGGATCTCTGGCATCCTACCAGGGTTGGTGGGTAGGAGTTGAATTAAGTCTGAAAGAGATGTTGAACAGCCTGGCCAAAGAAGGCATCCCGACCGGAGGCTTTATCTAGGCAGTACTGGGCTGTGAAGGTGTGCACCGAAGCCCAGGCGGCTGCTCGACAGATGTCATCGATAGACACAGAGTGAAGGATAGCCATAGAGGCTGCCATGGCTCTCACATGTGCTGTGACATGGCCTTGAAGAGGAAGACTTACTCTCATACGTGAAAGATATGCATTGTGCAATCCATTTAGATAGAGTTCTTTTGGAGACTGGAAGTCCCAAATGACTAGAATCAAAAGCAACAAAAAGTTAAGACGACTTTCTATGATGCTGTGTTCTTTGTAGTTAAAAAGTCAAGGCTCTTTTACAGTCCAAAGTATGAAGGTTCCTTTCTGCATTAGAGGCATGAGGCCTCAGAAAGAACACAGGAAGGTAAATTGATAGATTTAAATGAAAAGGCAAAACCACCTTTGGCATAAAATGTCGATGAGTTCTGAGAACAATCTTATCATGGTGAAACCTTGTATAAGGGGGATCAGCCACTAAAGCTTGCAATTCACTAATGCGACGTGCGGAGGTGATTGCAATTAGGAAGATGACCTTCCAGGATAAAAACTTTAGGGTTGTAGTGGCTAAAGGTTCAAAGGGCGGTTTCATGAGCTGTCCGAGAACTAGATTTAAATCCCATGATACCGGTGGTGGTCTGATGGGAGGCTTTGTTAATAGAAGACCTCTCAAATCTTGCTATGAGTGGATGAGAGGAAATTGGCTGTCCATTTAGAGGCTTATAGAAAGCTGCAATTGCACTAAGATGGACTCTTACTGAATTTGTCTTTAGACCAGAATTTGATAAAAGAAATAGGTACTCTAGTACTGATTCCAAAGGTATCAAAGGGGGGTTTAAGCCCTTTTGAGACCACCATATAGTAAAACGTTTCCACTTGAAGGCGTAAGAATGTCTTGTGGAAGGTTTTCTGGAAGCCTGAAGGTCCTCCCTTACCTGTTGGGAAAAGTTAAGATCCTGCAGGTCTAGGCTTTCAGCAACCAGGCCCTGAGATGCAGGGACTGGGGATTCGGGTGCCATAGCATCCCATTCTCTTGGGAGAGAAGGTCTGGAGCACACCCTAACTCCAGAGGTGCAGCTTGAGAGAGATGTAAAAGCAGGGAATACCACGTTTGTCGTGGCCACCGTGGCGCTATGAGGGTCATACGACCTCTGTCTCTCTGAAGCTCGAAGAGTGTTTTGGAGATGAGGGGAATGGGTGGGAAGGCATAGAGGAAATCCTAACCCCAGTGAAGGAGGAAGGCATCCCTTGCCTGGCAATAGTGAGCCGAAATTCTGGAACAGAACCAGGGAAGTTTGGCATTCAGTGGACTTGCAAATAGGTCTATGTCTGGGGTTCCCCAGATTTGAAATATATCTTTGTCACCTGGTGTAGGTGGAAAGACCATTCGTGAGGCAGCAGTACTCGGCTGAGTTTGTCTGCCCAAAGGTTTTGAATACCTGGAAGATATACCATGAGAAGGTGAATTTGATGCTCTCTGGTGAGGGCCCATAGTCCTAAAGCTTCGCTGCATAAAGACAGAGAGCCTGTTCCGCCCTGCTTATTCACGTAGAAACATGGCTACTTGATTGTCCATTTGGACTAAGACTGTCTTGTAGCTGAGCTGGGCATGGAATACTCAAAGAGCTAGATAGCTTGCTCTGAGTTCTAGGAGGTTTGTGAAGACAAGCCTTCTTTGGAGTCCAGGTACCCTGGGTGGAGAGATGGAGCAGGTGTGCTCCCCATCCCACCTGTGATGCATCTGTTAGAGTAGCCTGGAATGGGGGTTGTTGGAAAGGAGACCCCACTAAAAGATTCTCCAGTGATTTCCACCATTGTAGGGACAAGATCAGTCGTCGTGAGTTTCATATCTTGTCCGACAGACGTCCTGTGTCCACTGTGTGGATAGTGTTCACCGGGCTGCTCGCATGTGGAGGCGAGCATAGGGAACCACATGAACTGTGGATGCCATATGTCCCAGTAATTGCAGCAGTTCTCGAGCAGTTAGGGAGGACTTTCCCGCTGCTTGAGAAGCAAGTTGCATTATGCGAAGACAGCGGGGCTGTGGGAGGAAAGCTCTTGACTGTCTGGTATCTAAACAAGCTCCTATGAACGCCAGGGTCTGAGAAGGAACAAGCTGGGATTTTGGGATGTTTATGACCAATCCCAAGTATTGGAGAATTCGCATTGTGCGAGACAGTGCACAGCTGGCTTCTGGAATCGTGGGGGCTCGAATGAGCCAGTCGTCCAAGTAACGGAAGACAAATATCCCTAGGGTTCGCAGGAATGCAGCTACTACTGCCATGCATTTCATGAATACTCTTGGTGCTGAAGCCAGACCAAAAGGAAGAACCCTGTATAGGAGGTGTTTTCCCTTGAAAGGGAATCACAAGACTTTCCTGTGATCTGGATAGATCAGAATATGAGTATATGCATCCTTTAGATCTAGAGAGCAAAGCCAATCCTGACTTTGAAGGTATGGCAGAAGAGTTCCCAGAGAAATCATTTTGAACTTTTCTCGGAACAGATATTTGTTCAATTCTCTGAGGTCCAGAATGGGTCTGTGTCCTCCTATTTTCGTTGGAATAAGAAAATAGGGGGAGTAGAACCCTGTACCCTGTTGTGGAATGGGCACTTCCTCTATTTCTTCCTGAGCAAGGAGTGTTGAGACCTCTTGATCCAGTAGATTGTCTGGAGAGGTTTGGGAATTGAACTGTCTTACGATTGTAGGAGGGGGCATGCTGTGAAAATGAAGCTTGTACTCCTCTCCTACAATGGACAGAGTCCAATTTTCTGCTGTTATCTGGTGCCATCTGTTGACAAAATGACACAACCTGCCTGGAATGTTTAGGGGTTCTGGACCCTTCAGAGGCAGGAAAACTAAGCTCTCTAGGAAGGAGTCAAAGCCCTTGAGGGGGCTGAGCCTGTGGAGCTGGTTGAGTTCTTGGGCCTTTTGGCTTCTTTTGTTGTCTGGATTTTTGCTGTTGTCCCTTTTGGGCAACTTGACCCTGACCTTTCCCTTGCTGGGTATAGGACGGATAAAACTTCCTCTTTTTGCTGAAAAAGGGATTTTTATAGGGTTTCTTTTTGGCTGGAGTGGCTGTAGATTTTGATAATCTGTCTAAAGTGAGATTGTCAGTATCTATCTCATTAGCCTTTTCCTGCCAATTCTTGCCAAAGAGGTTTTCTCCTGGGCAAGGGATGTTTCCTAATTTGTCCTGTACCCAAATCTCTGATGCCTGAAGCCAGGCAATCCGACGTGCACCAATGGCAATAGCAGAAGTTCTGCTGATGCATTCAAAGCAATCAAAGCCTGCACGATTTACAAACTTGGAAACGTCTTGAGCATGCTTGACAAGAGTAAGGAAGTCTTGTCATTTGTCATCAGGGAGAAGGGGTCTCATAAGCTCCAAGTCTCCTGTGACATCTTTGAGGAACATTCCCATATATAAAATATATGAGCTGATCCTAGCTGAAAGCATGGAAGCCTGAAATGTTCAACGCCCAAAGGCGTCAAGAGTCCTGCATTCACGACTTGGAGGATTGGATGCATGTCTTTTTGCACTTTTCATCCCACGCATGGCTGATTCCACTACCATTGAATGGTGTGGCAGCTGAGTCTTTTGAAAACCAGGACATGGTGGAACTCGATACATGGTATCGAGTCTCCTAGAATGAGGAGATGTGGTCAGAGGTGTTTCCCACATTCTGAGCATCAAATCATGAAGAATTTCATGAATGGGTAGGGTAGCTGCCTCTTTGGGAGCCTTAGGGTATTGGCGTATTTCCAATTCCTTTGCTCTAGGTTCTTTTTCATGAGCTACCGTGATTGATAGGCCTCGGGCCACATCACGAATAAAATCCTGAAAAGACTTGTCCTCCGGAGGAGACCTTCTTCTGAGGAAAAGAGGCATTTTCCGGAAAACGTACTCTGGTACCGACCGAATTATCTGAGTCATCGGAATCGGAAGGTTTGAAGCATCTCTGATCCCAATGTTCATGCAAAGCACGGTAACGGTATCGATCTAAGTCGGCACCAAGTTTGTACGGTACCGATCTGCCGATGCCCGAAAAAGACGGCATGGGCAGAATTCCGACCGGGGCCGGTACCGTCTTTGCTGGTACCAGTATCGGTACCGGCACCGGTATCAGTACCGGTGCCCGTTGAACCGTCTGTAGCGGTGTCAACGGTACCGCAGCTGTAAGGAGGGCTGCAAGACTGCGTTCCATAGCAAGGAATCTCTGGTCTATCGACGCTGCCGATGCCTGGGTGTCGGTACCAGTAGAAGCGGCCGGAATCCCTGAGCATGGCACCAGTAGTTCTGCCGAGGTCGAGGCCTCCAGAACATCCTGGAGCCCCCTTAGTGCTTTGGAGGCCGAAGCCTCCCGCCTGGACTATTTTGCCAGTATAGTTTCCTCAAGGGCCATGCCAATGGCTTCTCGATGCTTGGAAGGAGATCTACCCTTTGAGGCTTGGCTCTTATGTTTAGTTACCTGAGATCCATGGGAGGAAGAGGAGGCCCTTGAAGATGTCGATGCAATGGATCTGGCATCCGAAGAAAAGAGGGTACCGAGCTTTGCAGCCTGGTTCTGTCTTCCTCTTTTAGTCATCCCCATACAAGAGGAACACTCTGATGGAGAATGGTCAGGACCTAAACATTTGAGACACCAGTGATGGGTGTTGGTGACAGAAATGGTACCGCCACACTTAGTACATTTTTTAAAACCACTAGCTGGTTTTTCCATTTTTCAGGAAAATGGGGCCTAATGCCCAAAATGGCGCCTAGCACCAAAAAGAAAAAGTTTCTGAAGAGAAACAGTTCAGAAGTAAATTTTTATTTTTTTTTTAAAGAAAAGAGAACCGGCGGTACCGGTAGGCGTCGAGCAGAGGCAGGCGCGACCACAAGAAAAATAAGTTTAAAAAAGAAATTTTCTGCGGTGACAGGGTATGTGACCTGTCGGCTCCGCAGAAAACGAAGAACTGAAGAGGGACAGTTGGAAAGGCGGGAAGGCAGCATGCATGTGCTGAGGGATGCTCCCAAAAGCATTCCTATTCGACATTGGGGAGCGTTCCCGCGCAGGCTCCGTCGGTACCGACGATACCCATATGTGAAGACTACATTCCTGCTTGTTCCTGGAGATGACATTTTTCACCCCTTTGCTGAGTCATGCTAATGCCAAGGTGCTTAGCAGCCCCCAATGATCATAGGGATCAATATTCAGAAGGGTTTATGCAGTTTGCAGGACCTGCACACTATATAAACTCCACTCACCTGGATAGGCAAATCACAAAGTTAGAACAGGTCAATGGCTGTCCTAACGTTGTCTGGTTGTGCTAGCCGATAGTGGTTGAATATCACTGTTAACTGGGTAGCCTTTGCAGTCTGTGAAAGAACTGCATACTGTATTCAGCACTGGACAAGCTTTGTACTGAATATCCAGTTTCGTTTTTTGCCTGCAGCAGTCAGGCATTTGAAGAACACTGACCGCCGCAGGCTGAATATTGACCACATAGCTTTACTCTGTGATTGTAGGTGGAGAGTCACACCCCAAATGGCTATACCTCAGGAGGGACTACCAAAACTCATTGAGGGGAATTACTGGCCCCCCAAAGGAGCAGTGAGGGGAAAAAGGATGATCATGCCCTATCTGGACTCATAGGAGCTTGAGAGTGACGCCAGGCTATACATATGGCTCCACAAGAAGTATTCATTGGCATCTCCAGGCCCATCTTCCAAGAGACTTTGTGGGTGAGCCTCCCAAGGACTCTCACCATTTTACCTGGCCCATCCCGAAGGGTAACTGGCCCCTTAAAGGGGAGTTTGCTCAACTGCCGCTTGAAGGCAGCAGTCGCTGACCAAGCATAGAGTCAGAGCTACCAACTGGCTACTACCACCGCTGTCATGGAATAGATTCTGATCAAGTCTTAGAGGACACTAGCTAGTTAGTTTGTCCGCTTTCAGCCTCATAGCCTCTGGGCTTTCCAGCTGCAGCTGAATCCAGCATAGGAGCTTGGCACCAAGACTGCACATAGAACTGAGTGTCGAGTGCAGCGCTCCCCCCCCCCCCACCCCTCCAGAGATGGACATCCATTTTGTAACAGCCAAGCTGAGGGCTCCCATCCTGGGGAGCCCTAAGGCAGATCCAGCTTGCCCTGCGCCCAAGGGTACAGCTGAACAAAACCTTAGGGGCGCCTAGGGTGAAGCTCATGAGTTTTCTGCCCAATATCCTATGCCAGAGGTTTCCAACCCAGTCCTCGGGACACACCTAGATCAGTCGGGTTGTCAGGATTCCCACAATGAATATACATGAGATAGATTTGCATGTACGGCCTTCATTGTTTGCAAATCTCTCGTATATTCATTGTGGGAATCCTGAAAACCCGACTGGTCTAGGCGTGCCCCGAGGACAGGGTTGGGAACCTCTGGCATAGAATATTGGGCACCACAGTGGTGAAAAGGAGACCCGCAAAGAACTATCATTAAAATCATCTGTAACACCTGAAAATTGGAGGATGGCCAATCTAACGCCAATTTTTAAAATTCCAGGGGTGATCTGGGAAACTACAGAACGGTGGGCCTGACGTCAGTACCAGGAAAAATAGTGAAAATCATCATAAAGAAAAATTACTGAACATGTAGATAGTCATGGCTTAATGGGAGACAGCCCAAATGGTTTTAGCCAAGGAAGGTCTTGTCTTACTAATCTGTTATGTTTTTTTGAAAGTGTGAATAAACAGGTAGACAAAGGTGAGTCAGTTGATATAGTGTATCTGGACTTTCAGAAAGCCTTTGACAAGGTCCCTCATGAGAGACTTTTGGCAAAATTAAAAAGTCAGGGGATAGGAGGCAGTGTACTATTGTGGATCAGGAGCTGGTTAAAAAGAGAAAGCAGAAGGTAGGGCTAAATGGCCAATTTTCCCAATGGAGAAAGTTGAATAGTGGAGTACCCCAGGGATCTGTGCTGGGTCCACTACTTTTTAACATATTCATAAATGACCTGGAAATGGGAATAATGAGTGAGGTTATCAAATTTGCAGATGACACAAAACTATTAAAGTTGTTAAAACCCATGAGGACTGTGGAAAATTGCAAGTAGATCTTGATAAATTGGAAGACTGGGCATCCAAATGGCAGATGAAATTTAATGTGGACAAGTGCAAAGTTATGCACCTAGTTAAGAAAAACCCAAACTATGGTTAGACGATGCATGGTTCTACATTAAGAATCACCACCCAGGAAAAAGATTTAGGCGTCATCGTGGATAACATGTTAAAACCTTCCACCCATTGTGCAGCGGCGGCCAAGAGAGCAAATAGAATGCTAGGTATCCTAAGGAAAGGATGGAGAATAAAACAAAGGATATTATAATGTCTCTGTATCATTCCATGGTGCGACTGCACCTTGAATATTGTGCGCAATTCTGGTCACCTACTCTTGCCGCCTTCCTGGGCAGACTTAATGGACCATACTGGTCCATCTGCCATCATATATTATGTTACTATGTTATGGTCTGACCCAATATGGCATATCTTATGTTCTTAAAAAAAACAAACATTAAAAATTAATCAAACGATTCCTGAAAAAGCCAGGGTTTTTAACTCTCAAACTTTTTAAATGAGCTTTCCACCCAAAGATCATGTGGGAGGGAGTTCCACAACTGGGATGCTGGCAATTGAATGCTACATTCTGAAAAAATACCAATTGGAGTCGTGTTTTGCTAGGCAAGGCCAAGCAATTGCCTGTGAAGATCTGAAAGGCCTGGCTGGGAAGCAAGGGATTAACACAGGACTAAGATACAGTAAATTGGAAAAGCGGAATAGAAGACACAATGGGTTAACATGAGCAACTTGAATTTAATACAAGCAGTGTTATGGCACCAGTGCTGCTCTTTAAGAAGAGGGGTCATGTCACTTTTCTTTGCCGAATATTGTAATTTTATTGCTATATGCTACGCCAACTGAAGTCTATTTGGTACTGTGGCGCACTGACAAGCAAGGAATTACAGTAGTCCAACTGCATTGCTACTAATACATGAATTAGCGTCTTTAGGGCCTTGTTATTCAAAAAGTGCTTTATGAGCTTTATTTTATATAAAGCTGCATACGAACCTTGATCGTTTCAGATATCTGGTATGCAAAGTCAGTTTGTTGTCCCATTTTACTCCCAAAAGCTTCATTGATTCTTTGACTTTAACTGGAATTGATTTTATTTCCAGAATGAACAAAACTTCATTTCCACTGGACTAACTTATCTTGAAAGTGCAAGTCTCAGCTATAGTCAGTGTAAATAAAACAGCATAACCCTAGGCCCTGAATCAGAGTAGCAAGGGGGACAAAGAAAATGTTAAACAGAGTAGGGGCTAAAATTGAGCCCTCTGGGACCTCATAGGATAGTGGGCGAACTGATGAAATATTATCAATAGTAACAAGGAAAACTATCTGATAGGTATAAACGATAGTCAGGACTACTCCAGAAAAAATACCTACCGTAACCTATTGAGAAGATTGTGATTCAGAACATCAAAATCTGCTGACATATCATGTTGCATTCAGCAGTACATCATAAAAGTTGTCCCGCTGCATGATAATTTCATTTAAAAGAGCCAAAAGTGCTGACTGTACTACATCCAACTCACATATATGACAACATATGCACGATTTGTATCTTTTTTGTACAAGTTCTTTTCCAATGCATCCTTAACATGCTTTCACAAAACAAAAGCATGTGCATCAAAGTATTCACTCTCCACTCAAACCCCGCCCTCCAGGAATGCCATCCACCCCACTATACTTGTACAAATGTTCATGTATTCTCTATGATGGACAATTCCCAAAAGCTCCATTTTCGATCATAAAACCCATTTTTATGCAGACATGCCTTGAAAGTTGACCTTAAGCAGAGCTTATAAGTAGTATACAGGTACATATATGAAAGATTTTGTCACCTTCTGTTTGATCACTGCTACTGAACCTATTCTATATGCTGGTAATCACCACCACAGAAATGATTAAACACAAAGGTGCAGGAAGGAATTTTAGGTTGGTTGCTGAGCCGACGGTTACTGCGATTACAGTGCCTAGCCATCCCTGTTGAACACTATACCCGGATATTCAATGCAGAGGCCACATCCGACCACTGGCACTGAACATCTGAGCACATCATGGAAGCCAGATGCTAACTGGGTAGCTATGATATTCAGCTGTTGCCCGGTTAGCTTCAGCGGCAAAAGATAGGACAACTTTTGCTGTACCTAACTTTTGCCACTGAGGGATATCCAGATAGCAGCTGAATATCACCACTGACCACTTATCCCTTGGTAACACCTCCGGAACACCCCGATGCCAACCACATAGCATCAGGGATATATCAGCAGTACCCCGGGATATTCAGTGGCACTAACATGGCGAATATCCAGATTGGGGCATTTACACAGTTTACAGATCTGTATACTACAGTATGTAAAAGCCTTTAAATATCGATCCTTCGGTGTATAGTTTTTCAATGCTGTGATTATCCCCTGGCTTTTCTTGGCAAGCAGGGGCGGCTCAAGGCAATCTGCTGCCTGAGGTGAAGTATGAAAAGGCGCCCCCCCCCCCCCACCACCACCTTAGAGGGAGCGGAGCTTTTTCAGAAATCCAATCAGAGACTGAACCCAACCAAAAAGCCGATTAGATTATATGGAGGAAATGCAAGATGTCTGCACACAGGACCATATCGAGCTGCAAACACACCCTGTGAGACTTGCAGCATGGGCGCACGCCCCCCTCCCCCCATACCTCCATCCAGCGCTGCCTGCACTTTCCCTGCTGCTGCTGCCCTCTGTTTTTTTCATGGTGTTGCCTGCAGCAGGGAAAGAGCAGGCAGCGCTGGACGGAGGTATGGGGAGGAGGGGGCATGCGCCCGATCTGAAAGGCACCGGCACTTTAAGCAGATCTGTGAGGAGGGAGGGACCAGACCTGCTTAAAGTACAGCGAAAAGGCTTGGGGAGTGCATTTCGGCTGCCTGCTATTGTCCTGCCAGTGGCGGCAGGGCAACAGCAGACAGCCGAAATTCGCCTCTCAAGCCTTTCCGCCCTGTGCGGCTGCACCACTTTCACAGGGCTAGGTACGGTCCCGTTTGCACACCAAGGAACTATAAGACAGCAAGAACCAACAGCACTGTTTATAAAACTAAATTATAACTCATTTTTATTTTGTTATAAACTGCATTATGGTTCTTGCTTTTTCTTTTTCAACATATATTTTGCATCCACAGTAGGTGCAGAGCAGAACCAGGACATTCACGCAGAGAACTCAATATTTTAAAAAAAAAAAAATCAGATAATGATCATCTCACTAACAACCACCAACACCACTATTCTCCAGTACCAGGCATATTGTGAACTAATACAAAACCCTACAACAAAGAACAAACATACCATACCATACCATATCAGCACAAACTTACGTAAGGGAGCCCATCCAAAAAAAGTGTCACTGTAAATACTACAGTGGGCCCTGGAACATCCATACACCTATTTGAAAAGCTGAACAAGTCAAATTACTATAGTACAGTATAGATCTTTATGTACAAACTCCATGTTAACAGAACACCTGAATTCAGTCACACACTCACATCGACCCTCATCAAGTACAGAATAAGTAACCACAATCTAAAGCAAAAATATGTAGAATAAATTTAAATTGAAACTCCAAGAAGCCAGAGTCCACATTCAGTGCAACATCAAATAAATAAGAGATGCAGTTCCCCAATACTGTGTAAAATATAAAAATAGCACAAAGTCCAATCACTAAAATTAAATAAAAAAATTTTTTTCTACCTTTGTTGTCTGACCATTTTATTCTCTGATCATGCTGGTCCCGATCTGAGGCTTCTGCTTTCCTGTCTTCTCTTAGCTCTCTTTCTGTGGTCTATGGTCCATGGTCCATCTGCCATTTCTTATCTCTTCTTTTGTTTTCTTCACTTCCTTTCATCAGCCCTTTACCAGTTCCAGTAACCCTCCCCAGTATCAGCCTTCTTTCCAGTCCTTCCCTCCCAGTAACTTCCAATGTCAACTGCCTTGCATTCCCACGCCTGCAACTGGTGTCCATTCCCTTCCAATCCCCCTCCTTCCCCACTGTCCAGCCCCTTCTAGTCCAAATACCATCCCAGATATTAGCTCATGTCCACTCTCAGTGCCACCCTCCAGGTCAGCTCCCTTCCAGTCACCATACCCTCTGTCCATCCCCCTTCCAGTGCCATTTGCATGTCAGCTCCCCTCCAGCCTTCTCCCCATTACCCAACCACCTACCACTCCCATCCCCAAGTGTCAGCTCCCTTCCAGTCCCCCTTCAGTAGATCCAAGGTGTCAGCTCCTTTCCAGCCCTCTCCTTCCCCCGTGTCAGCTCCCTTCGTGCCCCCTCCTTCCCCTGCTCCCTTCCAGTCTTATTCTACCATCCTCCTGCATCAACCTATTTGTAGCCCTAGCCCCTGGGTTTCTTCCAGGGCCAGCAGCACTCTCCTCCCCTCCCCCATTAGCCCATTTCCAGTCCCAGCCCATTTCCAGTACTATCCTCCCCATCAGCCCACTTACAGTCCTAGCCCCCCCAAAGCCCATTTCCAGTCCTACCCCTCCCCATCAGCTCATTTCCAGTCCTACCCCTCCCCATCAGCCCATTTCCAATCCTAGCCCCCCATAGCCCATTACCAATTCTAAATACACCCCCCCATCAGCCCACCTCCAGTCCTAGCCCCCCCATAGCCCATTACAAGTCCTAACCCCCCCATCAGCCCATTACCAGTCCTAAACCCCCCCATCAGCCCATTTCAAATTCTAGCCCCCCCATAGCCCATTTCCAGTCCTAAACCCCCCCATCAGCCAATTTCCAATCCTAGCCCCCCATAGCCCATTACCAGTCCTAAACCCCCCATCAGCCCACCTCGTCCTTACTCCCCATCAGCCCACTTCCAGTCCTAGCCCTCCCCCCATATCCCATTTCCAATCCTAGTCCCCCCATAGCCCATTACCAGTCATAACCCACCCCCATCAGCCCACCTCCAGTCCTAACCCCCCCATTAGCCCACTACCAAACCTATAACCCCCCAAAGCCCATTACTAATCCCACCCCCCATCCGCCCATTACAATTCCTACCCCCCCCCCCCCCCCCCCAGGGAATAAAAAAAAAAAAAAAAAGAACCTGGCTGCTGAAGCCGCTGCCACCGCAGCAGCAGGAAGTACCCTGGAGTCACTCCGGCAGAGCCCTCTTGTCTCCCTCAGCGCAGCTTACAGAGCTGCGCTGAGGGAGACAGGAGGGCTCTGCCGGGGCAACCGTGGGGCACTTCCTGCTGCTGCAGTGGCGGCAGCGGCTCCTCTCCTCTGTTTTTTTTGTTGTTTTGTTTTGGGGTTTTTTTAAGACCGGCAGCGGCAAGCCCACTCTCCTTTTCCAGGCAGCTGCGGCTCCCTGCCTCTTAGAGAACCGCGGCTGTGCTGTGACTGCAGTTTTAAACAAAAACGAAACCGGTGCGGAGCCTTCCCGCATCTGTGAAGGACCCCATGCAGCTTTCGGAACAAGGTAAGGCAAGGTATGATCAAAAGTAGATTGTCAGGCCTTTCTTCTGTGTAGTAAACCTACAGCACTTTGTATTCCAAGGTGGTCTCCCATCCAAGTACTAACCAGACCTGACTCTGCTTAACATCTGAGATCAGGCACATTCAGGGCAGCATGGCTGTAACGAATTTTAGGTTTACATGTGCTATTTACCCAGGTAAATTGGCATGTACATATAATTAGTGATTTTAGAGGAGGTACTCTTTACCGATGTATTTAGGGTGCTCACACATTTGAAGTGGATGTGTTCTGGGCGTGGTTTAGAAAAACTTTAGAAGTATATGTTTAATTACGCATTGAGAAAATATTTTTTCACTCAGCATGTGATCAAACTCGAATTTGTTATTGGAGGATGTAGTAAATGCTGTTAGTGTAGCTGGGTTTAAAAAAGGTTTTGAAAAGTTCCTGGAGGAAAAGTCCATAAATCATTATTAAAGAGGGATCAGAGAAATCCACAGCTTAGCCTGGGATGAGCAACATGGAATCTGTGTACCTTTTTGGGAAACAGACAGGTACGTGTGACTTAGATTGGCTGCTGTTGAAAAGAGATACCAGGTTTGATGGGCTCTTTATCTGACACAGTATGGCATCTCTTATGTTCTTCTTCACTGGCTCCCCTTCCGTTTCTGTATCCAATTCAAACTTCTCCTTCTAACATATAAATGCATTCACTCTACTGCCCCTCATTACCTTTCCTCTCCTCTCTTCCGACACCCCTCCTCTAGCTTTATGCCCTTTTCTTCTTCTGCAAGCTCCAGACTTCTATCTTTTCACCTTGCTGCTCCTTATGCATGGAACAAACTTCCCCTATCTTTTTGTCAAGTATTTTCTCTCCCTCTCTTCAAACATGCTAAAGGTTTACCTCTGAGGCCACATATGGATCCTAATACCTTGTTCTCCTTGCATTTCCTTCCCTATTTGAATCCCCCTTGTTTCTGTTTTATTGTTCTGTCTTGATTAGATCGTAAGTTCTACGAGCAGGGACTGTCTTCTTTATATCTTTATACATAGAAACGAGACGGCAGAAAAACAAAACACATGGCCTATCTAGTCTGCCCTTCCATATCAACAGTCCTCTTTTTTCCTTTAGAGATCTTCTATGTTTGTCTCATGCTTTTTTGAATTCAGATACTGTTATCTCTAGTACTCCACTGGGAAATCATTCCACGCATCTACCACTTTTTCCATAAAGAAATATTTCCACATATTACTCCTGAGTCTATCCCCTTTTACCCTCTTCCTATGTCCCCTCATAGCAGAATTTGCTTTCAATCGAAAGAGGCTCTCCTCCTGTGCATTTAAGCCACAGAGGTATTTAAACATCTATCATATCTCCTCTATCCTGCCTTTCCTCTACAGTACACATATTAAGATCCTTAAGTCTGTCCTCATATGCTTTATAACGAAGACTACGAACCATTTCAGTAGCCAACCTCTGCACCATCTCCAACTGGTTTATATCTTTTTGAAGGTGTGGTCTCCAGAACTGCGTATGCCTTGTAGCGCTATATAAATGATTAATAGTAGTATATATGTTTCCTATTTTGCAATGGCAACACATACATACTTCAAAATATTTTCCCTTCAGTATTTACAGTTGCTCTGAGACGTACTGAACTGCTAGCTAATTGCTTGTTCAAAGGTGGGATTTGGAGGAGCAATTGAGAGGACAATTCTGCTGACATCTCTGGTGTCTAATTGAGCACTGGAGCTCAGTTTTTTAACAGGTTCCCCCTGAACATGCAATTACGCAAAGCCTGCCACATAATAAAGCCTCCTGGTGCCAAAAAATTTTAATGTGTTGTTTACCCTTGTAAATGGCTCCCCTCACTATACATTCCATCAAATGCAGAATTTTTTTCTGTGCCTCTATGTGCATTTTACAAAAGCCTCTGTGTCGAAATTTTGAACATCCTGACTTGGTCATCCCTTTTCTGACCTAAATGACCTATACAAAATTGGACTTGACTATTTAATTTGGGGGATTGAGGCTAGATTTTAGAGTGAAAGAGTGGGAAATCCCCCTTCCAATTCCCATTGGCATTCTCTACTTTCTTCCAACCCTAGCCCTTTCCTCCTTCCCCTGTCCTGTAACATCTCTCTCCAACTTCCATCACTTGCAACATCTCCCCTATCCCCCCATCCTGCAATATCTCCTCCTCCTCTAGCATACAAGCTCTGCAAAAGGTTTCTCTCTCCTTGTCCTATATCCCTCCACAGACTTTCCATTCCTTGTCTACCCTCAAAAATAAAAATACTATATTGCTGGAAGTCACTTACCACCTGGAAAGCCCTTAAACCTGGTTTTCACTTCTTCCCAATAGTCTGCTCACTTGGTCTGTGCTTTTGGCAGTCCTGTGGGTGGACAGCATGGTTGCTGAGGCAGCTGGGGAAAAATTGCTTTTTTTCTCCGAGGACACCTCCACAGACACTTGCAGCAGGGAGACTGTTAGCCCACTCCCTTCCTCCAGTACAAGGCTGGATCAGACAATTCTCCAGTAATCTTTTCTTATTTAAGAATCTCTCCTCTTAACCACAGAGAGGCCAAACAGGGTTTTCTCAGGAGAAAAAAAAAGCATGCTTTTTCTCCTGTTTTGTTTTCTAGCACAACATTCCACATGCAAACCCAGAAAGAAAACCACAGTTCTCATCAGTCCTGAGTCCTTAAGCTACTTCCTGGTACCAGCATAGCGGGGGGCTTTAGTGGATGCATAAACGGCTTCTAACTCCCAAAGCAATCGCCTCTTTTGTGCTCTTAATCCATTTTAAACTTTGGCTTCTTAATTCAGTTCTTGGGAAGCTCTTGGGGTTAGGGTCCCTGCCACATCTCAAAAGCCTCTGTATAGGGGTGTGGCAGCAGAAACCACCTATGTAGTTGCAGGCCCTGTGCTGAATTTCTCTTTTTGTTACTGCTGCTACAGGAGTATACCAAGGCAGATATGTCCCCTGGTCCTGGCATCACAAAGCGCAGATGACAAGAGTTCGACTTTCATACTTTGCACATATCATGCAAAGAGATCATTAGAGAAAGACATCATGCTTGGCAAGGTCAATGCAAAAGAGGAAGGCCAGCAATGAGATGGATCAATGTTGGCAGCTATGGATGCCATTCTATCAACAATGAGCCGGCCTGACTGAAGACCACATATAGTTTAAGACAGCTATCCAGAGGGTCACCATGTGTCAACACAGATTCAATGGCATTTAACAACCACCACCACCATCCCTCCCCAAACTCCGTTCATAATTAAATATAACTTTATGGCCAGCCTTATGGAAGCTCAGTGATACAGCTGTGCCACAATGCCTACTGGCTCAGATGTTCTGCTTTACGGGCTTGCTAGAAATGCCACAAATGCAGCATTCAAAGCCCCTGGGAAGCCGTGAAGCGATGAGGCCCAGTCATTGTACATCAACACCACTCAGTGGCCATATTTAGGGTCCATAATGACAAGGTTCCAGAAGCAGCCTGATACATGGCCCCAAGTTGTGGATCACCACCATGTAACCCCTTTGCTGATCGGTAGCTACTAGGTTTTTACAGTCATGGTCAAGCAGATAGTTGACTGCTTCACCGGAGAAGGGTGACCAAACGCCTGTAGGACAAATCTTCTTTTCAGCTGTAAGGGAATCCACTAATCTGCTATACTAGAAAGATGATTTCCATTTGAGGGCACTGGAAAT
The DNA here is from genome assembly GCA_033557465.1 of Ichthyophis bannanicus. Classification (NCBI taxonomy): domain Eukaryota; kingdom Metazoa; phylum Chordata; class Amphibia; order Gymnophiona; family Ichthyophiidae; genus Ichthyophis; species Ichthyophis bannanicus. The sequence goes on along the minus strand of CM066032.1, from coordinate 1,514,395,625 downwards.
TACTATTTTGGTACATTTATTTATTTCCCTCACTTGGTTTGCAGCTTGTCGTTCTGTGAAGGCTTGTGTGCATCAGAGATGCTGAGAGCTAGCTACTGGCAGGGTCTCCTAAGATAGACAGGTCTCGGCTGAGGTGCCAGACTAAGACAAACCACCCATCTAGGCAGCAGCAGAATGAGAGAGTGTTGTGTAAGCGGAGGATCACATTTCTGTGAAAAATGCAACACTGGAATTAACTGTGTGGAAGAAAGGCCTGGCAAATCTACTTCTGCATCTTGCCACAAAAACCCAGTGGGTAATCACACACTATCCAGAGGGTCACCAGGAGTCAACAAGACTCGACAGCACTTAACACTTATCACTTTGCAAATTTAAAAGATAACATCATGGCCAACTGACTAGAAAAGATCTGTGTTTATATCAATACTAAAGAAAGGTGATCCTACTGACTGTGGAAATTATCGCACAATCACTCTGATCCCACATGCCAGCAAGATTCTACTCAAGATTATTCAGCAGAGTCTACAACCATACGTGGAACGAGAACTGCCTTAAGTGCAAGCAGGGTTCAGGAAAAGGCGAGGAATGAGAAACATCATTGCAGATGTGAGATGGATCCTTGAAAAGACTAAAGAATACCAAAAGGATATCTATAAGTGTTTTATTGACTACAGCAAGGCTTTTGACTGTGTAAACCATGAGAAACTCTGGGCCACATTAAGCAGCATGGGTATACCAGAACACCTGATCATTCTCTTGCACAACCTTTACATTGATCAAGAAGCAACAGTTTGAACGGAACAAGGAGAAACCGAATGGACAGGACAACTATTCAGAGCATCACCATAAGTTGACACCAACTCGATGGCATTTTACAACATATATAACTTTTTGCCAGGTCATAGCTGTTTACATGGGACATTAGAACAGCAGTCATTTTACATAGAACTGATCAAATCAACTACATAGAGAAAACATTAAGTCGGAATATGAACAATTAACTATATAGAGTGTAAACAGGCATCTGTTATGTACATGTGTTTGAGTAGAAGGGAAGAGCTTTGAAGGGGAGTAAAGGTGCTTCCCCTAGAAAATACATTTCCCTATTTAAGGAGTGTGGGAATAAGGAAGCTGAGTCAGTCTGATGCTGGACTGAAGTTGTGCAAAAGAGAAGGAACTGGACATTCACTCCTGGAGTTCCCAGTGGTTGCCTTTTCACTTTGAGACTAGGGTAAGGCGGAAAGGAGTTTAGCAACAGAGGGAAATGCGGATTGCTGGGTTTCTGAATTGTTAGGGGAGCGGAACCTTGAAGCACTAGAAGAGTCAGTGCAAGAAGTGGGGTCCTCATGTAGGCTTCTGTGGCAATAGTCCTACATGGAGCAGACAGTGGAGAATGGAAAGAAGCAAGGAGTATATAGAAGAGAATAGAATAGATAAATAGGCACGGTTCCAAGGTCCTTTGGAATTGTGGATTCTGCACCACAGTGATATCTTTTCCCCCACAGCAGCAAAATTTAAATACGTGCGCTAAACTATCTCCTCCTCCTCTTTCATCCTTCCCCTACCTTCTCATCTCTCCTTGCGCTTTGTTCTCAGTAACCACTAACTACCAACACACCTACTTTGTGCATCTTGATCTTTACTGAGAGGGCTTGCCCTCCCCACCAGTGGCTCGCTGATGGCCCCTTCCTTTTCACCAGTGAACCTAGGCCTCACCCCCGCTAGCATCTCTGTTCAGTGGCAAATTGGCAGGTACTCTTCTACTAGAGGATTCTGGCCTCTCCATCAGTGGCTCTCTCCAGCTGCCCAGGATGGTGACTCCCTCTCCCTCCCCCCCCTTCTACAGTAGGGCATTGGAAATCCCACTTAGTTCTAGCTACTGCTACGATACACATCTTCGGCTTCCGCTGCTAGGGCCTGGAAAACCCTGCCAATTTTTCTAACACTGTGGGGAAAGGAGAAATCAGTTTCTTCCATGGGCTGGATGCAGCATGGGGAGGAAGGGAAATAGAAAGTGGGCCAAAAAAATTAAGCTCTCCAGCCCAGATCTAGCCCACAGGTCGTAATTTGAAGACCCCAGATCTAATGCTTCTAGTATTAAAGGATCCATATCTTTATTCAAAATTCTGGTTGTTTAACAAAAACAGCATTAGCCTTCAGTGTTGAGATTAGAAATTAAAGCAAATTTTTGCTCACATGCACTTCACATACTATTTGCAGATTACGCCATTAAGAGCACACAGCAATTCACATCAACACCAGGAACAGACAGCCTCACGCATTCTTGCTGCATGTATAATGCAAGGGCTTATTTTTAATTTACTCTGCTTCTTTGTACTTCCACCTCAGTCTGAACCAGTGCTGAGATCCCGCTGCCATGAGCCTTCATTCACAACTATGCAGGGATTTTTATCCATATTTTATATTCTTCCCTCCCCCCCCCAACATAGCTAGTCTGCTCATTGCGATGACAGTCCTAACCTATACGTGCATTCATTCTGCTGCTCACTACCTGCGCTACACTCTTCTAGCAGATCCTTCTATCTGTGCCCTTCTCGGCCATTGCCTGCCAACTCTAGATTTCATTTTTTCCACCTTGCTGCTCTCCTTATGCCTCAAACAAACTACCAGAGTCATTAGTCATGCTCCATCTCTGGCCCTATTGAAACCCACCTCTGAGGCTGCTTTGGCATCCTGATCCCTTTGTTGTACCGTCTCTCTTGATTAGACTGTAAGCTCTGATGAGAGCATAAGAACATAACATAAGCACATACGATGACATACTGGGTCAGACCAAGATCCATCAAGCCCAATACCCTGTTTCCAACAGTGTCCAATCCAGGTCACAAGTACCTAGCAGGTTCCCAAAAAAGACACACAGGTTCCACAATGCTTGTATTGGGGCAAGCAGTGAATTTCCCAGGTCCTCTTTAAATAACGGTTTATGGACCTTTCCAGCTATACTGACAGCTTACACTACATCCTCCGGTAACAAATTCCAAAGATTGATCACGCGTTGAGTGAAAAAATATTCTCTCTTATTAGTCTTAAATGGGTTACACTGTAGCTTTATTGCATGTCCCCTAGTCTTTCTATAGACCTCTATCATATATCCTTTTCCAGGTTGAAGAGCCCTAACCTTTTAAGCCTCTCCTCATAGGTATATCCTTCCATCTCCTTTACAATTTTGGTGGCTCTTCTCTGTACCTTTTCTAATACCACTATATCCTTTTTAAGATATGGCACCCAGAAATGCACACAATATTGAAGATGTAGTCGCACCATGGAATGATACAGAGGCATTATAATATCCTTTGTTTTATTTTCCATTCCTTTCCTTATGATTCCTAGCATTCTATTTGCCTTCTTGACCGCCACTGCAAACTGTGGGGAGGGTTTCAATGCGTTATCCACCATGATGTCTAAATCTTTCCTGGGTGGTGATTCCTAATGTGGAACCTTGCATCATGTAACCATAGTTTAGGATGCTCTTTCCTAGTTGCATAACTTTGCACTTGTCCACATTAAATTTCATCTGCCCTTTGAACATCCAGTCGTCCAATGTATCAAGGTCCTCTTGCAATTTTTCACAATCCTCTTGGGTTTTTAACAACTTTGAATAATTTTGTGTCATTTGCAAGTTTGATTATCTCACTCGTTATTCCCATTTCCAGGTCATTTATGAAAACGTTAAAAAGCAGCGGACTCAGCACAGATCCCTGGGGTACACCATTATTCACCTTTCTCCACTGGGAAAATTGGCCATTTAGTCCTACCCTCTGCTATCTTTTGACCAGTTCCTGATCCACAATAGTACACTGCCTCCTATCCCTTGACTCTTACCTGTCTCTGTACAGGGCTGCGTATGCCTTGTAGTGCTATACAAGTAAGTAGTAGTCGCAGCAGCAGCCGTAGGCCAGGCCTCAGGGCTGCTTCTGGAACCCTGTAATCAAAGGCCCTGAATGCAGTCATTAGGTGTGAGCCTGAAACAATAAGCATAACTCCTTCCCTCTCCCAAGGGCTGTGAATGCTGCTTCTGCAATAGTCTCAGTCCCGTCTGACCAGGGACCAGAAGACCCAACTGGTCCAGCCCAACACATATTGTTTTAAATCAAGCATCACATCACATCCAACTCATCCAGGAGTGGAGTGGAGTCGTCGTCTAATGGTTAAGAACACTGGCTTGGGAACCCAGAGACCAGGGTTCGATTCCCACTAACACTCCTAGTGGCCTTGGGTAAGCCACTGAAACCTCCATTGCCTCAGAAAAATCCAAGGTATCAATGTCCCTAAAACTAAGCAGCACACAATTAGGGCATGAAAGCATCACGGGCCAACTCCAGATTTCCTAGGAACAGCATCAAGAGCCGATATGGTATATGTGGATATAACAGAAAGAAAGAGTCCATCCTCCCACTTACTACACTTTCAGGTACAAAGCTGTCCAGTCCGTGCTGATTCTTGGCAACCTTGTGGATAGCTGTGACTATCCCATGAGTTTTCATGGTAGGGTGTGACTGAAGTACTTTGCCAGGTCTTTCTTTTGTACAGTAAGTCGACAGCACCTGGCCTTCTTAGGTGGTCTCCCAAGTGCAGGCCCTTGAGTACACTCCAAAAGCAGCAGCCGGGGAGCTTTTCCCCCCCACTTCTCTTCCCTATAGCCAGCTTCATGTTCATCTATGAATTCTGAACTACCGCTATTCCCGCCAACTCCATTTCAACCTCAGACCATAAATGATGAGACTCTCTCTCTAGCCGACTGTTCTGAACCAAGCTTTCCCTGCTTTCTTTTGTACGGCTTTTCTCGCAGTCATGCGAACGCCATCGTGTCTGAGCAAGCATTCTTACCAAATAGGAAAAGTGGAAAGAAAGAAAGCAAAGACAAGTGCTGTAAAAATCGAGAGGTCTGCCAAGGGGCTTTCAAAGGAAACAAAAATAATTTATTGCACCTTTGGCGCATGAAGCCACACTAAGAAACATCTACACAAATAGTGCAATTAAACAACTTTATCTTTCATAAGCATATGCCATGAAAAACAAATAGATGTCAGGAGGTAACAGATCACAGCCATCTGTCTTTCTTTCTTAGCTGTACAGAACATGAATGGTCAGGGTTATATACATATGTTTAACTGTGTTGAATTTATCAGAATGGCTGTGTTTATAGATATCAACTCTGAAAGCTATAATCCCTGCTAATATGTGACAGGTGTCTCAATCATATCAACAATGCAAACAGCGCACATGGCAGTACCTAGTTGAACTATATTTTTAATTTATGCCATGCTTTTTTCCACTCTCTCAGATACTCCCATAAAACTATTAAGCAAATATTCCATTGTCCAGTAAGAAAAATATGCAACAAATTGTCTTGTTACATCTCATAAACAACTGGCAGAATTTATTAATGTAAATGTGACAATCATTTATATTATTTCTGGGTTTAGTTGGTTTTCTTTAGCTATTCTGATTGTTTTAGATTTTAAGCCTGTTTTGCTATTGTTGTGAGTCTGTCCATTTGTCTACACGCCTTACTTTGTTAGACACTGCGTGGCCACAGATATTCAAATGTTACTGGTGTTTCACTACCCTGAGAGGGAGAGAGCGCAGCAACTGTGGTAGTGGATAACTAATCTCCAGAATTTGTTGCTGGAGAATGTAGTAAAAGCTTTTAGTGTAGCTGGGCTTAAAAAATGATGTGGGCAAGTTCCTGGAGGAAAGTTCCATAAACCATTGCTCAAATAGACCTGGGGAAATTCACTGCTTACCTCTGGGATAAGTAACATGGAATCTGTGTACCTTTACCTTTTGGGAAACTGACAGGTACTTGTGATCTGGTTTGGCCACTGCTGGAAATGGGATAGTTGTCTTGAGGAACCTTTTGTCTGACCCAGTATGGCAGGGGTTTTCGACCCAGTCCTTGGGGAACCCTAGGCCACTCAGGTTTTCAGGATTCATAGTAACATAGTAAATGACGGCAGATAAAGACCAGCATGGTCCATCTAGTCTGCCCAGTAAGATGGTCGGAGTAAGATGGCAGGAGTAGGTGCCACTCTGTGCAGGCCACCCCTCAAGCCACTCCTCCCCATGTCTTTGTTCAGGGGCGAACTCACCGTTCCATGCAGGACACCCCCATTTGTTGAGAAGTCAGATGGTTCAGTTTATTTTGATTTTATTCTGTTGCTATAAAGGGATCCATTGTGTCTGTCCCATGCCATTTTGAATTCTGTCACTGTATTTGCCCCACCACTTCCATCAGGAGGGCATTCCAAGCATCCACCACCCTCTCAGTGAAAACGTATTTCCTGACATTGCCTTTCAATTTTCCACCTTGCAGCTTCATGTTATGCCCTCTAGTTGTACAGCTTCCCCATCTTTGGAAGAGGTTTGTTTGTTCATTATTTCTCCTTAAGTATTTAAAGGTCTGAATCATATCTCCCCTGTTCCTCCTCTCCTCATATTTACATATTTAGGTCTTCAAGTCTCTTCTCATAAGGCTTCTGACGCAGGCTCCAAATCATTGATTCCCAGAATGAATATGCATAAGATAGATTTGCATACAATGAAGGCAGAACATGCAAATCTTTCTCATGCATATTCATTCTGGGAATCCTGAAAACCTGACTGGCCTAGGATTCCCCGAGGACTGGGTTGAAAACCCTTGCAGTATGGAAATTCTTATGTTTCTGCACGTTTGAAGTGCCACTACTACTACCACTACTGAACACTTGTATAGCGCTACAAGATGTACGCAGCGCTGCCAGACACATGTAAAAGACGGTCCCTGCTCATCAGAGCTTACAGTCTAGTCAAGACAGACAACAGTAGCTGTAGACATGGGATACATCTAGGGGGAAAGTTAAGTAAACACAAGGGAGATCAGGTGAGTCAAGATCCGAAAGCAGCAGCAAAGAGGCGAATTTTCAGCCTGGATTTGAAAAGGGTCAGAGAAGGCGCCTGACGTACAGACTCAGATAGGAGCAGCAAGGTGAAAGGAGCAAAGTCTAGAGTTAGCAGTAGAAGAGAAGGGTACAGATAGAAGTGATCTGCCAGAAGAGCGGAGTTTCTGAGAAGAGGGTAGCGAGAGATAAGAGAAGAAAGGTAGTGAGAAGCTTCAGAGTGAATGCACTTATAGGTCAGCAGGACAAGTTTGAACTGGATGTGGAAACAGATAGGAAGCCAGTGAAGAGACTTGCGGAGAGGGGTAATATGAGCCTGACGAGGCCGACAGAAAATTAGCCATGCAGCAGAGTGTTGAACAGATTGAAGGGGAGAGAGATGACTCAGAGGGATCAGCAAGGAGTAGGTTACAATAGTCTAGATGAGAGTGACTAAGGAGTGGATACGTGTCTTAGTAGTGTGTTCAGAAATGAATGGGCGAATTTTGTTGATGTTGTAAAGAAAGAAACAGCAGTTTTTAGCTATCAGTTGGATATGTGTGGATAAAGAGGCGTCAAAGGCGACCCCAAGGTTGCGAGCTGAGGAGACAGTGGGGGTAAGGAGTTATCCAGAGACTAAGATAGAGGAAGTGGGGAGGAGCGTTTAGGGGGGAAAATAAGCAGCTCAGTTTTTGACATGTTCAGTTTCAAGCAGTGGTGAGACATCCAAACAGCAATGTCAGAAAGGCAGGCAGAGATCCAGGCCTGGATTGCCAGAGATTTCAGGTATAGATGGGTAGATCTGGGCATTATCAGCATAAAGCTGGTACTGAAAGCCACGGGAAGAGATGAGTGCATCAAGGGACTAGGTACATTGAGAGAGGAGGAGTGGACCCAAAACAGATCCTTAGGGTAATACCATCTAAGAGTGGGATAGCAGTAGAAGAGGCTTCACCAGACCACAACTGAAAGAGCAATGGGAGAGAAGAAAAGAACCAGGATACCACAGAGCCCTTAAAGCCAAGCGAGGACAAGATAGCAAGGAGAAGGTTATGATCAACAGTGTCAAAAGCAGCAGAAAGGTCAAGAAGGATAAGGACTGAGCAAAGGCCCTTGGATTTTGCCAGGAACAGGTCATTGGAGACTTTGGCAAGTGCAAAGAGAGGGTCCTTGGCAAAGGTAAATGCTCACTCATGGTGGTGCAGCTTCAGAGGGTAGAAAAGGGAGGGAGAGAGGGGAGAGAGGGAATGAATAGATGAAGAGGAAGCAAAGGTAAAGGGGAGAGAAAAGGGGAGAAAGATAATAGGGAGAGCAAAATGGCTGACTAAATCTGTCCATACAGTAATCTCAAATTCCCTCCCCTCATTGCACTCATATTTTTCTGCACTCACTCAATTCATAAGCCCGTCATCCACTCACTTAGCTCACACAACTCAACTCCCCATCCACTCATTCACTAAATCCCTGTGCCACCCTTAAACCTCATTCCCTCACTCACCCTGCCCCCTACCACCAATCATAAGCCCCCACCATCCGCTCATAGCTCCCCCATCCATTCATAGACACATCATCCACTTATTTTATTTATTTATTTTTGGATTTCTTCTATACCCCCCTTCCAGAGATCAGGGGCGGTTTACAATAAACAACTACATTACATTGAACAAAGTTACAAATTTAAATATTAACAAGTAGTGTGCTGGTAGCGAGTTGTGGAGGATCACAGCAGAACCAACAGCTCTTGACTGCCGTAGCCGTTGCTCGGCTTCAGCGTTTCTTCCCCCCTTGTGCCTCAGGAAATCGGGCAGGCGGGCCCCGGGCACCTTCTCGTTGGCGGGGACCTCCACCTTTAAGAGCAGCCACCTCGCAGAGGTTCCTTTGTGCTGGTAGCGAGTTGTGGAGGATCGGAGCAGAACCAACAGCTCTTGACTGCCTGGACAGCTGTAGCCGTTGCTTGGCTTCAGCGTTTCTTCCCCCCTTGTGTCTCAGGAAATCGGGCAGGCGGGCCCCGGGCACCTTCTTGCTACCAGGGACCTTGCTATATATTTGGCTTACTGTGTTCATCACGGTGCGTGTTCGCGGAGCGCGTTCGAAGGAGCGTGGTCTAAGGAGCCGGTCCTGCTCCTTTGGCGCTCCTTCGGCGATACTTCGGCTCTGCCTCGCTCCCTCCTTATTGCTGGCTAAGTGATGGGGAAGCGGAAATCCAAGAATGTAGACAAGACCCCTGGAGCTGGAGCTGGTGCAGGTTTGGGAGAGAAACAGACTGGTCCATTGGACAAGCATTTTATGCCAGTCCCCCTTGCGCAGTCTTCACCGGACGGAGTATCCCTCAATTCTAGCGGGAGATCTCCGCCTCCATTTCCTGCACCTTTACGATCTATGGATTTGTCGGTTAGGCCACTTGAAGTCGCAAGTACATTTAAGTTACCAATGGTTATACCTTCTCCTGTAAAATGGTTAAATTTAAATGTGGTGTCAGATGTTTCTCCTACCTCTGCCGAGGGTGACATAACCTTGAAAGATATTTGGTCGGTTTTACTTTCTATTGATAAAAAAGTTTCCTCCACTTTAAATGCGCTTTGTGCCTTCTCTCAAGAGGCTGTTTTAACTTTTCAGCAACTTGATGAGAAGGCCAATTTTCTTGAAAAATCTGTTCAGTCTATGAGCTCTCAGGTTTCTCCTCTTGTAGCAGCACATACTGTTGCAGTTAAGAATTCCTTGGTTTTATATTCTCGAGTGGAGGCCCTGGAGAACTCTTTTCGTGCTTGCAACCTTCGGTTCCTTAATTTTCCTCATACTTCCCTTTTGGCTCCCGGAATACTTTTAGAAAAGTATTTCAAGGAAATCTTTAACATTCAGGAACCGGTAGTTGTTTCACAGGCTTATTATATTCTTACTAGCAGTAAAAATGTTAACCCTCAGGAAGGGGGGATGGATGAAATAGTCCCGGCTATATCCAATCTAACTGCGTTTCTTGAGGACTCTACTGACAATGTTTCCTCGCGTTCCACCTTATTAGTTACCTTTGCCTCCGTCGAGGTCAAGTCGCGGATACTTCGAGCTTTTTTTAAGAAGAAATCTGTTCCCTTCTGTGGACAGACTCTTAATATATTTCCAGACGTTTCCCGCGAGACTCAGCTTCGACGGAGCAATTTTTGGCCCTCAAACCCAACGTGTTGGCCTTAGGGGCCACATTTTTTCTTCGTTTTCCATGCAAATGTTTGATTGGGTATGAAGGGGTTTCTTATGTTTTTACGGATATATCTCATTTAGAGAAATTTGTAAATGATCGTTCAGGTGCAAGATCTGGGGATAAGTCTGGTGATTAGATGATAGGTCTCTCTATAGTGTAGGCTTTTGCCTGGTTTTCTTTATAAATAATTTATTTTTTGCTGTCAGTCTATCCGCACCACTTGATGTGGACTATATATTGTATTCTGTTTCTTATTATTTGGTAATCTTTATCAACTTATTCTGTTTTATTTTCCTTCACTGATTTGGTGTATATTCACTATAAATGCTTAATGAAAATAAATAAATAAATAAATATTAACAAGTAAAAGTTTGCAAATTATGTACAAGCAACTATGTGTGAAGTATAACTCGATCTTCTTTGAAAGTTGAAAAACGTAGAATTTGAGAGTGGGTAAGTGTGACCGTCATTGTGAGGCATTGATCATATTATTTTCTCCATAGTGCTGGGAAAACTGAATACTACCACCCCCACATTTGCCCTAGAAAAACCACACCAACAAACAAAGATGAAACAAGAATCTACATGGAGCAAATTTCGCAACATTGACAAACAACAAACCTCCAACATCTTAACCTCCATAAACACCACCACCTCACCACTTGACCCCTGCCCAACTGCCTGGATCAAAGCGGCAAAAAATGAGATAAACCAGCAAATAGCCCACATTGTTAACCAATCACTAAGCCAAGGAGAAATGCCGGAGAAACTAAAACAATCTATAAGGAGGCCGATCCTAAAGAATAATTCCCTCAACAAAGAAGACCCATCATCATACCGCCCCATATCAAGCATCGCTTTCCTGGCAAAAATCATAGAAAAGGCAGTACTCTTGCAACTTCAAGACCACCTCGACGAACAGGATGCCCTGGACAAACAACAATACGGATTCAGAAGAAACCATGGAGTGGAAACACTTCTCATAGCACTGATGAACAACCTACTTAAAGGACTAGAAGACACAAAGAAAATGTTCATACTCATTTTCATTGACATCTCCGCCGCCTTTGACACGGTACATCATGAGATACTCCTTAGTAAGCTAGAATCCATAGGAGTTGAGGGAACCCCCCTCAAATGGTTATCCTCCTATATATCTAACAGAAGGCCTCAAGTACAATTTAATGGGGAAGAAGCTATTCCATTCACTCAAATGCAGGGCATACCACAGGGCTCAGCACTCTCAGCACTGCTGTTCAATATCTACATGAGACCCCTCTGTGACATCTTTAAAAGGCATAGCATCAACTACCACATCTATGCAGATGATATTATGCTCTACACGCAACTGGACGTCGACGACCCCAAATATGCACAGCTCGAAAACTGCCTGAACGAAATGTTGATATGGCTACAGAAAAATAACATGACGATAAACCACAAAAAAACGGAGGTAATGTACATGTCCAACAAACCCAACTTCAAGTCACCTGACTCAATCACCCTGTGCAACAACACATACAAAGCAAAAGAAGAAATCAAATATCTAGGTGTCACACTCGACTGCAACCTAAGAATGGAGAAACACCTGCGTAAAACAAACAAAGCCATCTTCTATAAACTTAGGGTGATACAACCTCTAAGGAAAATAATAGCACCAGGCGATTTCAGGTCAGTGGCTCAAGCACTAGTCATGCCGCACCTCGACTACTGTAATGCCATCCTCCAAGGTCTACCCAAAAAATCACTGGGTATCCTTCAAATGGCCCAGAATGTCGCAGCTAGAATAATAATGGGAACAAGAGTAACTGATCACATCACCCCAATATTGATCGACCTTCATTGGCTTCCAGTTGCTGCCAGGGCACAGTACAAGATGATAGTAACAACGTTCAAGCTGATCAACGACATAGCCCCCTCGTTCCTGTCCTCTCTTATCACCATACAACCAGCAAATAGAAATAGAAGAACTAACAACTTGGGCACCCTGCAGGTCCCTAACGCAATACGAACTGTGAAAACAAGTACAAGTCGCAGAGCCTTCTCTTTCGCTGCGCCCACTATATGGAATCAGCTCCCTGTTGACCTGCGGCTAACCCAGGACATGAAAAGTTTCAGGAAAGAGTTAAAAACCCACCTATTTAAATGCTATTACAACCAGCCATAAGTCACAAAATCCAGGAAAACGTAACAAAGGAAACTGATAAATACGTACATTGTAAATCCGCCTTGTGTAACCATGTATAGCCAAGTAAAATGAGATTTCCCCAATCTGTAAATATGTATTATATAAATGTAAATATGTTTACCCCCAAAACTTTAAACATGTGTGCCGTGACCCCCCAAGTACTCTATGTATTTACTCCCCCACCCTGTCCTGATCGACTTCCCCAAAAGAAGAATCAAACCGCTACTGATCGCTGGAAGCAGCGGTATATAAATGTGTTCTAAATAAAATAAATAAATAAATAAAATAGTAGGGTTTTCAGATCCTGCCTGAATTTTTGTACGTCTTTAATGGTGTGTAGTGAGTCTGGAAAGGCATTCCAAAGCATAGGGGCAACAAGGGAGTAGGCTCGTTTGCTTGTGATTTATTTTGTTTTCCGGAAGGTGGGAGGGACTAGTAGTGTGTTGTGTGCGTGTTCCCTTCTAGTTCGTATCATTGGTGAACGTGTAATTATTGTTGAGAGGTATGATGGGGTGATGTCGTCGATAATTTTGAAAGCGATCATTAATAATTTATATTTGATTCTGCTTGCTACTGGCAACCAGGGTAGATTGTATAGCAAGGGTGTTGTGATCTGTAAGGTGGGCTTTGCATATGACTCTGGCAGGTACGTTCTGTGCGATTTGGAGTTGTTTCATGTACTTTTTGGAGCAATCCATGGAGCAGGCTATTGCAGAAATTGAAGTGCGGGGTGACTAGGGCTTGTACAACTGATCTAAAATCGTGCATATCAAGTAAGGAGCAGAGATGTTGTAAGGATCTTAAAGCATATTGTTCTAGTCAGCTGTTTTATGTGTGAAGATAAGGTGAGCGATTGATCTAGCACGATACCAAGGTATCTTACTTCTTTTTAACTGGGAGACTTGTATTATTTATACACCCTGTCTCTCCAAACACATACTCTAACAGCAAAACACACCTTTGTGGAATGATTAAAACATGTGCATTTAAATGATGTACTTTTTAAAAGTCTGCAGTAATCGAGATCAAGAATAAATGTCTGGTCCATATGATTTAAATCTGTTTGATCAGTTCGGCCCCACTGGACTCCATTTATCTATGCATTATGTGGCTATCTCCCACTCTTCTCTACAAATCATAGGTAAAACGATTACCAAGGAGCCCATCTGGATCAGCTGAAAGGTCTCTTCTGTACAGCATGCCTGTTCTGTTTTTGTGAAGACACAGTTAATTGCAAAGCAAATTTCCAGGTACCATCTAGCCTTACATTTGCACTTCCTGGTATTTTTTAAGAAATAAAGAGAACTGTAAATGAAGGCTAATGTTTTAAATCAAGGCAGAGTATTTAGTGTTGCTGAATTTAGGGAGATTAGAATTTTGGGGAGCGAGCGAGCATAGGGAATAAAGATTATGCTGGGTGCCCTGCTCCTCACAGAGTAGCCTAATGTTTAAAGCAGGAGGCTGAGAACCAGGGAACCCAGAGTTCAAATCCCCTTGCTGCTCCTTGTGACCTTGGGTAAGTCATTTAACCCTTCATTGCCTCAGGTTATGAAGTTAGATTTGTAAGCCCTCTGGGGAGAGGAAAAAATACCTATTCTACATGCGTGTAACTCGCCTTGAACGTCAGAGAACATGCAGAAACTAAATTCAAAAAGATTTGTTGAAAATAGCATCCATTGCCTGTTACTGCAGGAGATACAGCTTGAGAATGAGGCGATGAAAAATATACTTAAGCTAAACAAATTGTGAAGTCAAATTATAAGAATTTCATTTTAATGCTTTCAACAGGCCCAGATTTAGGCATAGACAACATAAGCAACTGCCTAGAGTGCTTCAGTTTGAATGTGCCAAATACTCAAGGAAGAAGAGTCTGCTCCAACTTACTTTAGGACCATGCGTTGATTCGAAGAGGAGCCGCTGCAGTAAGGCGGCAATGTTCTGCTCCTCTTCTGGATATCCAATCTTTGGGTCCTCAGCCATCCCCTACTTTTAGGAATCTGCTCTCTGGTCTTGCCTATAGGTGCCAAACTCATAATCTAGCCCTGTCTTTCATGTAACAAAGGGGGCTTCTTACTAAAATGTCTTACTGGCAAGTTTAACAAGGGATTTATAAACAATTATACGTGGACTGTGGTCAAGTTAAAGTGGTGGAGACCTCAATCTCCAGGAATAAGCAGGAATAAGTCCTCACATATGGTACGTCGGTACCGACGGAGCCTGAGCGGGAAAGCTCCCCAGCTTCCCAGAAGGAAGCTTTTGGGGCCTCCCATTGCACATGCGCGCTGCCTTCCCGCCTTCCTGACCAGCTCTCCTCAGTCCAGTTTCTCTTTTTCCGCGGAGCCAGCAGGTCGTGTTCCTGTCACCGCTGAAGAAATTCTTATTTTAGTTTGTTTCTTTAGACTGCATACCTGCCTTCCCCATACCGAAACCGGTACCGCCGGTCTCTTTTCTTTTCTTTAAAAAAACAAACAAACTTTTATTTAGCAACTTGGTGACTTCGGTTAGGCCTCAGGCCTACACAAATTCTCCTCATGGAGAAACCAGCCCCTGGTTTCAAGAAGTGTACCAAGTGTAGTGCTGTTATTTCTGTCACAGACACCCATGACTGGTGTCTTAAATGTTTGGGACCTGACCACTCCATTCCGGACTGCCCATCCTGCTCCCAGATGTCTAAAGGTGGTTTGCAGAACCGAGCCAACAAATTCCATGTGCTGTTTGCTTCAGATAATCCAGCATCACAGTCATCCAGGTCTTCCTCTCCGGATGGATCTCAGGTAACCAAACCTTCTTTGGGCAGGTCCTCAAAGAGCAAATCTCCTTCAAAGTATCGAGAGGCTCTCACTTTTGAATCTGAGGATCCTGCCCCAGCCAAACAACCCCGGCGGGAAGCTCTGGCTTCCAAAGCACCATCTATGGGGTTACAGGTTGACATCGATGGTACGGCCTCGACTGATCACCTGTTCGACTGCTCTGGGGTACCGGCCCATGCCGGTACCGACATCCAGGCAGCAGTGGCGTCTATGGGCAGTACTGTCCAGACCATGCAGCAGGCCGTTCTGGCTTTCATTAAAGCTGCGACGCCCTCGGTACCGCATCTAGCGGTTCCGGGTCCGGTTCCGGTACTGTCTTCCATACCGAAACCGAGACCATCATCTTCCAAACGCAGATCGGTTCCGCATGCCGGATCCGGGTTTTCACCCGATACCGATCCCATACCCGGTACGCCCGATGTCGATACTGATCGGTATGCGTATCGTGCGTTGGAAGCAAATAGAGGATTCTCTGATTCTTCTGAGGATTTTGACTCCTCTGATGACTCTGATGAGCTGTCTCTGGTTCTTCCTAAAGAGCCTTCTTCCCCAAAGAGGAGAATGTCTCCACCAGAGGATTTGTCCTTTCAAGACTTCATTATAGAAGTAGCTAAAGGACTTTCTATTACTACATCCTCTGAAAAAGAACCTAGATCAAAGAAATTGGATATTTTAGGATACCCTAAGGTTCCTAAAGAGGCAGTCACCCTGCCTATCCATGAAATCCTTCAAGAACACTTGATGGACTTATGGGAGGCTCCTCTAACGTTGTCTCCTCATTCTCGTAGGTTGGACACCATGTACCGGGTCCCTCCTCCTCCTGGTTTTCAAAAAACTCAGCTGCCTCACCATTCCATTGTGGTGAAGTCTGCGCTGCAAAAGATTAAGAGTACCAAAAGGCACTCTTCTACCCCTCCAGGGCGAGAATGTAAGACCCTAGACTCTTTTGGTAGGAAAATCTTCCAGGCTAGTATGTTTATAGCCAGGATTAATTCATACAGTCTGTATATGGGCATGTTTCTAAGGGAACTTGCCCTAAAGGTACGGCATTTTACCTCATTTATCCCTGAGGATAGAAAGGAGGAGTTCATTTCTCTGGTGAAACAGCTTCTAGATGTTTCTAAGTTCTCCAACAGAGCAGCCTTTGATTCCTTTGAAGGTGCCGGTAGAGCTTCGGGCATTGCCATTGCAGCCCGACGACTTGCTTGGCTCCAGGCCTCTGACCTAGAACCCTGGGTCCTGGATGGCTTACGGAATCTGCCCTGTACAGGTGAGAACTTATTTGGTAAAGACTGGCAAATTAAAGCCACTCAAATGGACGCAGAAAATGCTACATTAGATAGACTTTCTAAGTCTACCTCTACTCCTGCCAAGAAAAAGTCTTTCAAGAGGCCTTACTACAAGAAGGCCAGATTTTCCACAAATACTGGCCAACATTCTTCTCAGCCTCGCTTTGCTGCTAAACGTCAGCAGCCTAAACAGGCAAGGTCAAAACCTGCAGTGTCTGCCACTCCTCAGCAGGCTCAACCCCCTCAGGGGTTTTGACTTGCCCCTAGAGAACTTAACCTTTCTGGCTCTAGAACAACCAGAGCCCCTCACCATTCCCGGAAGGTTAGCTCACTTCGCTCCCAGATGGGGGCAAATTACATCAGAGCAATGGACCCTCTCTATCATCAGAGAGGGCTACAAACTTCATTTTTCCAACCTTCCTCCATATACCATGGTGAGGCACTTCAATTCTCCCCCATCTCTCCTGGGCCTGTTGGGTCAGGAAATCTCTTCTCTCCTTGCCCAAGGGGCAATAGAAGAGGTTCCTCTTCTTCAACAAGGGACAGGATTCTACTCCCCTTATTTTCTCATACCAAAGACCTAGAGGAGCTAATCACCACCTGGAACAGCAAACTCAGTACAATCGCAATCCGTTCTCCAACAGACAAGGCCCCAAAGAAAAGACTACCTGCCCCATGGTTTACAGCCGACCTGAAGGATTCCCTAACCCTTCTACGGAGGCTGGAGAAGCGCTGGAGGAAGTCGCGCACCAGTAGCGACCATACAGCATACCTCCAACACCTACATACACATCGCAAAGCCATCTCAGACAAGATGAAGCAACACCATACAAACACCCTGAAACGGTCATTGAATAAGCCACATGACTAGTTCAATTTAGTCAAATCTCTTACCAAAGAACCCACCCCCGAGCAACTCTGCGGCATACTCCCGCAAGACTATGCTGTCTTTATGCAATCTAAAATGTGCCAGACCGATAAAATAGTGATACCTGGACCACTCTGAGAACAAGAGTACCCAGCATCACTAACTTCCTTTTCCACACCTTCAAAGAGAATTATCGAAGACACCATCTCAGCCCTAAACACCACCACTGCACATACAGATCAGTGTCCAGCTTTCTGGATAAAAGAGCTGCGCACTGACCTCGCCCCAATCATAGCCAATATGATACAACTATCCTTTAGCACTGGGTCTTTCCCCTCTACCCTCAAGCAGACCTCTGTTAGACCCTTATTAAAGAATGCCAAGCTAGACCCCCAAAAGGTTGAGTCGTACAGGCCAATATCCAGCATCCCAATGCTGGCGAAAATCATTGAAAAGATAGTTTACAAGCAACTGCAAGATCATATCGACACCAACGCACCTCTGGATCCATCCCAACATGGATTCAGAGAATCATATGGAGTTGAAACACTCCTCACAACTCTCTTCAACATGGTGATTTCAGGCGTGGACAACATAAGACATGGCTTTGTACTCATCTTCTTCGATATAGCGGCGGCCTTTGACTCTGTTTGCCACGAGATCCTCTTATACCGGCTAAGAGAAAAAGGCGTCAGCGGAACAGCATTAGAATGGTGCAGATCTTACTTATCTGGAAGATGGCAACATGTTCGAGCAGACGGGGCCACATCCAAACCATTCCCACAAAATCAAGGAGTGCCTCAAGGATCCTCCCTATCATCCTTGATGTTTAACATATACCTTCAACCAATCTGCAACATCATCAGGTCGTTCAATGTGAGTTGTATGCTATATGCTGACGACGTGCTGTTATACATGCCAATATCACTTGACAGCCCAGACCTTACCCCCATGACTACATGCTTCAACACCATATCCGATTGGCTACTATCACAGAACTTACGAATTCAACACAAGAAAACAGAGGTGCTTTTCATCTCGAGAAACCCTAATTTCACACCACCCAGCGTTTTGAAGGTAAATAATGCCGAGCTACAAGTGAAACCAGCTATACGGTACCTTGGGGTGACACTGGACCAACATCTCGATATGAAGCAACACATTGCCAACACTGTTAGAGCGATATACTTCAAAATCAGATCCCTCAGGCACCTACGCCCGTTACTAGAACCAGATGATTTCTGCACCATTTACCAAGCCCTCATCATACCTCATTTTGATTACTCTAACGCCATCCTACAAGGACTCCCCCGATCAACCTTAAACCCCCTGCAACTGGCTATGAACAGTGCAGCGTGGATACTGTTCGGAGCCTCCAGAAGGGAACATATCACACCCCTCCTGAAACAGCTGCACTGGCTCCCCATTCAAGCCCGGATCAGTTTTAAGACCTTGTTGTTGACGTTCAAGGCCATCAAGAGGCTCTCCTCCTCCTCGCTATCTGAATTCATACAACCACTTGCCACCACCAGACAAAGAAGAACCGCGGAGACCAATATGTTAGCAATACCAAAAGAAACGACAAACTGCACCAAAACAACATCCAACCGAGCCTTCAGTCTCTGCGCCCCAGCGCTATGGAACACCCTACCACCACACATAAGAGCAATCCCTAAACTGAGCCAGTTCAGGAAAGCCCTGAAACACTTCCTTTTTGTCAAATATCTTACTGACGGCTCTGAACCCCCGTATAGCTCGTCCTCAAATATGTAAACACCAAACAGGTTCCTCCCCTATTAACTTCCTATGTATATAGTTGCCCCCACTCTCCAAGTTTCATTCCCTGTTCAATGTAATGACCAGACATTTGTATAGTGTCGGATGTTGTTGTTCTTTGTAAACCGCGCTGATCATAAATAGTGCGGTATATAAGAATTGTAAATAAATAATAAATAAATAAATAAAGAAGACAGGGGGATTCAGACCTATCCTAGATCTGAGAGAATTGAACAGATTTCTGTACAAGGAGAAATTCAAAATGCTTTCTCTAGGCATTCTCCTTCCATACCTTCAGAGTCAGGATTGGCTTTTAGATCTCAAGGATGCGTACACACATATACTCATCCACCCATCCCACAGAAAATATCTAAAATTTCTGTTTCAGGGAAAACATTTCCAGTACAGAGTACTTCCCTTCGGTCTAGCCTCTGCTCCAAGAGTGTTCACCAAATGCATGGCAGTTGTTGCCGCATTTCTAAGAGGTCTGGGAATTTTTGTATTCCCATATCTGGACGACTGGCTCATCTGAGCTCCATCTCAGTCAGAGGCCCAGATTTCCCTGGACCGCACAAGGCACATTCTGCAGTATCTGGGACTGGTGATAAACCTTCCCAAGTCTCAACTTATCCCTACTCAGTCTCTGGAATTCACCCAGTTGGACACCACCACTGCAAGGGCCTACCTACCTCAAGTCCGGGGCCAACGTCTGGTGTGCTTGGCCTCCCAAGCTCAGTCCAGCAGTCACTTGACAGCCAGAGAAATGCTGCGACTTCTGGGCCACATGGCCTCCACGGTACACGTGGTGCCCTACGCTCGTCTTCATATGAGAGCAGCTCAATGGACCTTGGCCACCCAGTGGACTCAGGCATCAGGAGCGCTCTCCGACCAAATACTCACCTCAAACCGTCTGTTTTGGTCCCTCCAATGGTGGATGTCCACCAAGAATCTGTTGTTGGGGGCCCCCTTCCAACCTTTGTTGCCCCAAGCAACCCTCACAACAGATGCCTCCCAAACAGGGTGGGGAGCCCATCTACAACACCTCTCCACTCAGGGTACTTGGTCTCCACAGGAGACCACCCTTCACATCAACCTCCTGGAACTGCGAGCAATCTTCTTTGCCCTCAAAGTCTTCCATACCCTCCTTGTCAACCTGACCGTCCTAGTTCAAACAGACAATCAGGTGGCCATGTTCTACGTAAACAAACAAGGAGGGACAGGCTCTCTGTCGCTTTGCAACGAAGCTCTCAGATTATGGGCCTTCGCCAGAGAGCATCAAATTCATCTTCTGGCAGTGTATCTTCCAGGGGTTCAAAACTCTTGGGCAGACAGACTCAGTCGAGTTATGCTTCCACACGAATGGTCCTTGCATATGGACCAGATACGCAGAATCTTTCAGGAATGGGGAACCCCGGACATAGACCTCTTTGCAAGTCCGTGCAATGCCAAACTTCCCCGGTTCTGTTCCAGGACTCCGTGTCAGAGAGCTCAGGCCAACGACGCCTTTCTCCTACATTGGGGTCAGGACTTCCTATATGCCTTTCCACCCATTCCTTTGATTCCCAAGACTCTGTTCAAACTCCAGAGGGATCATGGATCGATGATCCTCATAGCTCCACGCTGGCCACGCCAAGTGTGGTTCCCTCTACTTCTGCATCTTTCCCAGGGACCCTCCCTGGACCTGGGAGCTGCGCCAGACCTTCTCTCTCAGGAGGGGACTTTGTGGCACCCAAACCCCAAGTCCCTACACCTCAGAGCTTGGTTACTGAAGGCCTAAGCCTTCATGACTTCAATCTTTCTCAACCAGTGAAAGATATCCTTCATGCCTCTAGGAAACCCTCCACGAGGCGTTCCTATGCTTTCAAATGGAAACGCTTTTCCATTTGGTGTGCTCAACAGGGTCTTGACCCTCTGGCACTTCCCTTGAATTCTCTACTAGACTATCTCCTGCATCTTTCTAATGCAGGCCTTAAGACGAATTCAGTCAGAGTCCATTTAAGTGCTATTGCAGCATCCTTAAAACCTATAAATGGACAACCTGTCTCCTCTCATCCTCTTATTGCAAGGTTCATGAGAGGCCTGACTCTAACTAAGCCTCCCATCAGACCTCCTCCGGTAGCATGGGATTTGAACCTAGTTCTAGGTCAGCTTATGAAGCCACCTTTTGAACCGTTGGTTTCTACCTCCTTGAAATTTCTTTCCTGGAAGGTCCTTTTCCTTATTGCAGTCACTTCGGCTCGCCGCATCAGTGAACTACAGGCCTTAGTGGCTCATCCACCTTATACTAGGTTTCATCATGATAAGGTGGTCCTCAGGACGAATCCCCACTTTATGCCCAAAGTGGTCTCGCCTTTTCATCTTAATCAAGAGGTATATCTACCTGTCTTTTTTCCGGCTCCTCATGCATCCAGTGCAGAGAGGAACCTTCATACTCTAGATTGTAAAAGAGCTCTCGCCTTTTACCTCAACAGGACTCAGCCACATCGAAAGTCTTCCCAACTTTTTGTGGCTTTTGATCCTTCTCATTTGGGACTTCCAGTCTCCAAACGTACACTTTCCAATTAGATTGCTAAGTGTATTTCCTTTACTTACCAGAGTAAAAACATTTCTCTGGAAGGCCATGTCACAGCTCACAATGTGAGAGCCATGGCCACTTCTATGGCTCATCTTCACTCTGTCTCCATAGATCAGATCTGTCGAGCCGCCACCTGGGCCTCGGTTCATACCTTCACAGCCCAATACTGTTTGGACAAGGACTCCCGCCGGGATGCCTTGTTTGGTCAGGCAGTCCTCAAACACCTGTTCCATACTTGAACAACTCCTGCCCACCTTCCCAGGATGGATGCCTGAGATCCATACGAAGATGGCGAACCCTTGGAAGGGGATCTCCCAGGCATCTTAGCTAGGGAGTCCCCATATGTGAGGACTTATTCCTGCTTGTTCCTGGAGATAGCACAGTTACTTACCTGTAACAGGTGATCTCTGGGAACAGCAGGAATTAGTCCTCACAACCCACCCACCTCCCCTAGGAGTTGTATCTTCTATCTATCTTCCTTTCCTCTCTCTATTGTCTCAGCTATAAACTCGAACTGAGGAGAGCTGGTCAGGAAGGCAGGAAGGCAGCGCGCATGTGCAGTGGGAGGCCCCAAAAGCTTCCTTCTGGGAAGCTGGGGAGCTTTCCTGCTCAGGCTCCGTCGGTACCGACGTACCATATGTGAGGACTAATTCCTGCTGTTCCCAGAGATCACCTGTTACAGGTAAGTAACTGTGCTTTGTCTGGTATCTCCTGTAGTTCAAGTTAACGGGCCCAGCAAAATGTTATCAGTTAGCAAAGTCTGCAGAAAACCTGACATGAGGGAAATGAAGACGATATGATGTTCAAATCAGGCCCTCTGTCCTCCTGCAACCCTCCAAGTCTAACATACTTCTTTCTACCCAAGGACAGAAGTCCTCTTCTACTCCCAATTAAACACTCTCTCTCACAAGCAGAAGAACTAGAAGAGCAACCTACCTACATTCTGCATCTTCACCAACTTTTAAAGTTGAATGATAATTTTGCCACCCTTTATTTTCGCTGTTCAGCACACTAGTAAGTGACAATCCCTGAAAGAGTGGAGTAGCTGCCTAGTGGTTACAGCAGTGGCTTGGAAACCAAGAGACCAGGGTTCAATTCCCACTAGCACTCCTTGTGGCCTTGGGCAAGTCACGTAACTCTCCGTTGCCTCAGCAAAATCCAAGTTATCAATGTCCCTATTTAATGTACATTACCAAGTTTAAGCTACAGTGTAAACTGCTTTGACTGAAATGATAAAGCAATATAAAAAGCCTGTTAAACAACAATGCAGCCAAGGTAAATTCAAATCTCTTTAGCAAATATTGTGGAAATTAACAATGAGCTCATTCCATGGTATCTGCATATCTAAAATAGGAATCTGTGCTAAAAAACACCACCATGGCATTTTTAAAATAGTCACATTTCAGACCCTAATATTACATTAACACATGTGCATTAGCTAATACACCCAAATGCATTCTAATGTCAGCATTACAGCTAATAAAACTAACACAAACTTGAGTGTGGCATCTATATTTTTTTAAGCTTTCAATTTTTTCTCATGCTGTTCTCAAACGTTTATAATCTTCTCCAGATTCCTCTATTTTCTAATCATTTTACTTTTGATACTTTTTCCATCTTTCCCTCTTTCCAATTGACAGCTTTCATCTCACTTCTCTCACCGACATTTTACCTGTTCCCGCCATCTCTGTAGCTCCTTCCTTTTCTATATTTTTTTATCTCAACAGATAGGGGTGACCTACACAGAGTGGTGGGTAACCACAGTTACTTACCTGTAACAGGTGATCTCTGGGAACAGCAGGAATTAGTCTTCACATATGGGTACGTCGGTACTGACGGAGCCTGCACGGGAATGCTCCCCAGCATCCAATCAGAAAGCTTTTGGGAGCATCCCTCGCGCCTGCGCGCTGACTTCCCGCCTTTCCCACTGCCTCTCCTCAGTTGAGTTTCATAGCTGAGACAGGAGAGAAAGAGGAAAGGAGATAGATACAACTCCTAGGGGAGGTGGGTGGGTTGTGAAGACTAATTCCTGCTGTTCCCAGAGATCACCTGTTACAGGTAAGTAACTGTGCTATCTTCAGGAACAAGCAGGAACGAGTCTTCACATATGGGGACTCCCTAGCTATGGGTGCCAGGGGAGATCCCATAAAATGCGTAATCCCTGGAACAGGACGGCATTTCCCAAACCTGGATCCCCGGCATCCCCTGAGGGATGGGGGGTAGGAGTTGAATAGAGAAGAGCTGTAGAGGAACAGCGAATCTAAAGACTATAGAGAAAAAGAGTCTTTAGAATGTATGTCAAGTATCATTAAAACATTTAATGAACTAGTACAATACAGAGCTTACCTACTGGATTGTAGGAAGTAGAACTGTGATGGAGTGTACTGTAGATGCAGTAGCGGAATCCTCAAGGGAATTTCACAGCAGTGAGGATGAAGTTCCAAACCTGGAATGGGCAGGTGACCCAGGTGTCAACTGGGGTAGGAGAAGAACGGCAGGTCTTCAATGGAAAGCTTTATGGGAAAAAGCTGAAAACTCTTTTAGGTACAGAGTTATTAACATTGAGGACTAAAAGAAGAAAACTGACCGATCTGGAGAATTAGCCCAGTCCTGAAGGGAAGAGTGGGTATGGAAAAAAGCCCCTATTCCCAAGGAGAACAGAAGTGTACTCAGAATACTGAAGATGTACACTGTCTTTCCTAGCTGGTAAGAGATAGGAAGACATTGAAGTTTGATACTTCATAGACAGGGAGATCTATAACAAAAATAGAAGCTGTTGACATCACAGCAATAATTGTATGTATAACCGCTCCCACTTACTAAGCCGTATGGGAGTAGGCAAGTGGACTGTCTGGACCCCTTAAGAAGGGAAAAACTTTATAGCACAGACAGTTAGGGAGATAGCAGGTAATACTTAGCGTCCTATGGACATCTCCCAATGGGCACATCATATATATATATATATATATATATGGAGACACATACTTATCTATATATATGTGCATATATGTCTAGATATGTGTGATATATATAGATATATATATATATATATATATATATATATATATAGAGAGAGAGAGAGAGAGAGATATAGATGGGCATGACTTATGCCCACACAGACTACAGAAATATGTATGTATAGGACATATACATACATGAATATAAGTCTGAGGATACATGCCTGCAACTGAGCCCCACAAAAACAAACATTCACATGGGGAATGTGAGGGGAAAAGATTCATCTAATAATGAGGGGGTAAAAACCACCTGAAGATATATAGAGAATCTATTTCTGCGGTGCAGGAATGTGGTTCAGTGGAATAACCAGCATGGTTGCGTGAAAAAACAGAGGGTAATAGCCGTCTGGCAAGAGCACGTCAGGAGTACTTTAGGACTCTGACATGTCCAAAGGACAAAAAAACGCATAGACTAAGATACCAGGATGACTCAGCCAAGGGACACAGGGGTATCATGTACAGCAAAGGAGTATGCATTGTCCAAGTGGAGCAGAAAAACATAATGCCAAGCTGCAAGGAAAAAAGGGGTAGATTCCTGCAAGATTGGGAACTCCTTGGACATTCACGCCATGGAATGATTATATAAACTTTTTCTACTATATGGGAAAAACCCTCAGAGACAACGTTCAATGCTCTGTAGCAAGGGCCCATAGTAGAAAGCTTCTCTGAAGATTGCAGAGAGCATTGTGCAGGAGAATTATAAGATAATACTGACAGAAGTCAGATATGTTGCCACATCCTAGGAAAGGATATGGCTAGGAAAAGATAACCTGCAGTGAGTAGTATTATGCAAGATAGTTGAAAGTAGCTTGCAATGAGTATTAAAGTAATCACTGGAACTCCTGCATACACAGCAGCTGAACAAAACAGCAGAGGGGATTCTCCTGTATAAAACAGAGAGAAAACAGGCAAAGGGAGCGGAGATATTCCCATCCCTGTCTGATGAGTTGTTCAGAGCATGCATTGAAGGCTAACAAAAAGTCTACACTGGAAGAAAGAGAAGTGTTTCAGTATGGTACCAACCCAAGCAGGGGAAACCCTGGAAGAGAGGGGGTTGGAAAGTGACTTACCATATGGTAAGTCAGCTGAAGGAAAAGATGTCCATGTGGGGACAGACTATCATGGGATAGTTGTAACCTCCCTTCGTAGTAGTAAGAAGGGGAGAATTCTGTAACCCATGGACAAAAGTATCCTAACAGCTTAGCATACTGAAAAGGAAAAAAACAGTGTAGGGTTTGAGAATAAACTTCTGCTAAGAAGAAGTTAACTGTAGATTGCAACATACAGGAACCTATGGTTGCTGGTTATGATTAGACTGGCTAGAGTCTGGAGACTTCAGGCTAGGATGAGATGTCCCTTGCTTGGGTACATCTGGAGGATGGGCAGGAGAAGGGTGAAACCTTCTTTTCTTAGGGAAAGAAGGTCTGGCAGGACATTACCTACATCCTGGGTTAAAAGAAGGCTTAGGATGGTTTCCAGAACCAGGGAAGTCAGTGGAGCAATGAGCAACCTGACGTAAAGCCTCTTTATTGAAGAGATTTTCTCCAGTACAGGGAGAATTACCCAGTGTATGTTGTGCCCATCTGCTCAAGTCTGAAGCTTGCAGCCAGGCTGTACGACGTGCTCCAATGGCAATAGCATAGGATCTGCTAACAGACTCAAAAGAGTCTAGAGAAGCACGAGAAAGAA
The DNA here is from genome assembly GCA_033557465.1 of Ichthyophis bannanicus. Taxonomy (NCBI): domain Eukaryota; kingdom Metazoa; phylum Chordata; class Amphibia; order Gymnophiona; family Ichthyophiidae; genus Ichthyophis; species Ichthyophis bannanicus. The sequence continues at coordinate 1,514,369,342 of CM066032.1, read as the reverse complement.
ACCGAGAGATATTCCTGCTATGATTAAGAAGCAAGGAATAGTCAGTGGCCTTAGGTTCTGACAAAAAAGGGGACAAAAGAGATAATTTCTCCGTGACCTCCTGAAGTGTCAGACTCATATAAAAAATATATTAAATAATTCTTGAAGCCAGCATAGAAGTTTGGAAGGTTTGACATCCAAAGGCATCAAGTGCTTTAGATGCACGACCTGGCGGATAAGAAGAATGCTTCTTCTTGTTTCTTAACTTCCTCATTGCTGATTCCACTACAATGGAATGATGTGGAAGTTGTTTTTTCTGAAATCCCGGAGAGGGAGGCACCTGATACAGAACATTAATGGCTGTAGAAGGCGAAGGAACCTTTAAAGGTGATTCCCACATCCTCAGAAGAAGATCCTGCAAAGAATGATGTAAAGGAAGCATTATATTTTCCTTTTCTGCAGGATCTTGGCCAAGAGTAGAGCCAGGAATAGGAATGGCAAGAAAGGTTGCCATGTCAAGGAGAAATTTCTGAAAAGAAGGATCTCCAGTAGGAACTATTCCTGGGTAGGCTGAGGTTGAAGGAGCAGCTTGAGCACCAGAAGACATAGTGGACTGGTGCAGAAAAAGAATCCTACTAGATGGACAGTGATACTGACAGTTCAGATTCGAGGCAGTTAGTACTGCATCGTCAGTGCCCGGTATCGATTCCAAGCTAGGCATAGAAAGGATCGATGGCACCGATGGAACTGCAGGAATCGTCATCGATACCGATATCGGAGACGATAATGTCATCGAAGGAGTAATCGGGGGCTGCTGAAGCGATACCGAGGTAGCCAGAGAACTCTGGGGAATATCCTTGGTACTGCGCAGTCGGAAACGACATGGATTGGTTCCGAAACGCGTCGGTACCAAATCATCTAGACTGGATATCGATTCTAGACTCGGCATCGAAGGGAGCGAGTCTATCGATGCATGTCTAGAAGGTACCGACGTTGGTGGTGGTATCGGCGATGCCGATACAGGAAAGTCAATCGGAATCGTATCGATCGGTTCCGAAGGTACCGAGGACATCCAAAGATGATGCCTGGTGAAGAGAGGAATACTCGACACCGGCGCCCATGTTGGGGTATTGTGGTACAGATGAATTTTGACTATTTGATTATGCCTCACTATTGATTATGCCTCAGTAGTGAATATGCCTCAACTGTAAATAGGAGCACTTGAAACTGTTGAAACAATTTACATAACTACAGATGCTGGAAAGATCAGGGAGGAGACCTTCTCCTAGCAAGCAAATGGAGACCCATTACAGAGAACAAAAGAACACTTCACCTAGGAGCCTTTCTACTAGCAGACAAATTGAAACCCATTAACAGGACAAAACAGGACAATTCACCTTGCCTTGGAAACATTTCTCCTAAGAATTCATCAATTGTAATGTAGACCAGGGGGGGTGGGGGGTTCCCTTGAGCATTTTCAAGCACCTGGCCAGTGTCTTGGATGTGCTTAATGGATAACTGACTCTATACTACGTATGTGTCACATGATAGGAAATAACTGGATTGTTCTTGCAACTGGATAAAATGGGTACCTGTTTTCAGCTAGACAGAGAGAGAAATGGATTCATCTAGGAATGGACGCATTGCCTAGAGAAACTCCCGATTGAGAAGTCTCTCTTGTCTGGTTGAATCAGGGATCCATTCAATCGAAGTGTGACAGGGATGAAGTAAATCTCTTTCGGTGAAGTATATTCTTCTTCTGTAATTATCTTTCTAGTTATCTATTCTGTAATTAAGTGCTTTTATTCTAATAGTTTTCCAGATATCTTTTTAACTAATCATAGGTAGATATATGAATTACTTGCCTTTCTAAATAAGTACGAATTAAGAAGTTAAATACTGTAAGTGAAATTCAAGTTATCCCTGCTTTGTATTATAAATAAACGCACGTCTTCATTAACAAGGTGTGTTAGCCTTTGTTGAAGTAAGACATTTGGTACCAGAAGTGGGGTGCGATAAAAAGAAAGGCTATAACAATGTTGAAAAGAAGAGTAAAAAATGTAAATAGTACAAAGACTGTAAAGGAAGATAAAGATGTTGTAAATTTTGTAAATATCCCCGGATGGGATCAGGCGCCTTATGAAATATTAGCTAGAGAATGGTCTTGCAATTCAGGACTAAGTGAGAATTGGGAATCTGTTTTAAAAGATGCGGAACCTGTAAATCTCCTTACATGCTTGCAAAAAATACCTGTTGAAAAAGGGATAGAATTGAGTGTGTTGGGGAGGAGAGGTTGGCTTTTGCTGTCTGCATATCGTAAGATACATCAGACAAAATCCAGCAAAGTAGATTTGATTGAGCAACTTGAAAAACAGAATTGTGATTTACAAAATATGATAACAATGCTACAATGCCAAATCCGTTTGTTGACGGATAAATTAGATACTTATCAGCAGGTTGCTGAGAGAGCAGCTGTCAGGGTGGCCCAGTATAAATATCGTAAAAAAAAGGGGAGAGTAAATAAAAAGAAAGTGCACATGTCTATTGCTAAAGCAGGTGTAAATTGGAATCCTGATGACTGGGATGGTAATATCTGGGATTCTACTGAATCATCTAACTCTGAGGAAGAGCAAGGAGTTAGTAATAAAAACTATCAGGCACAACCGATTTATAGGAGGAAAGTGCAGAGTACTCCCCAAAATCCTGGAGGAGTTAATCTAGATACTGTGGAGGATTTTAATCAACAAGAGATTAATGATATCCAGGACAGGTTTAGGCAGAAACCTGGGGAATCACTGATTACCTGGATGGTGCGTATTTATGAAACTGGAGCTGCAGGAGTACAGCTAGATCATGGTGATTCTAGGAAATTTTGTCTAATTAGTGTTGACCCTGTGATACAAGAGCAGTTTCGTAATTACATATCACAAAATATGACTAATTTACTCCAACTGGCAGTAGAAGGATGTAATGCTAAATTTCCTGCCGAAGCTGATTGGCCCCCAAATGATAAACAATGGTTTGCTTTGCGTGACGCTATTCAGCGCATTAAAGAGGAAGGCATGAAAACTGCTATTTTTATAGGGCAAGCTGATCAGTTAATGAATTGTGCCATGACTGCATCAATGAGGAATAAGATTATACGTTTGGCTCCACCAGCTTACAAACATGTTATTATGACTTTACTGATAAATCAAACAGGGAATCCTTTATCAGAAGTAATAGAAGCAGTGAGACAATTAGGTGAATTGGGAGAGTGGGGTCCAAAGTACAGTGCTGGTGACAGAAGGGAGAATAGATCAGAAGGACAGAAGGGAAATATAAACAACAGAGTATCCAGGAAAGATATGTTTACTGCTCTCCTTAAAGATGGTGTTAAAAAGGAACAGATTGATGGAATTGACACACAGAGCATGTGGGAAATATATAAGAAAAGAGGGCTGTATAAGAAAAGTGGAAATAGGAATGTGAATTTACATAGCCCCACTATCTGTCACAGGATTGTAGCAGAACACTTAGATGAACTCCCACCTCCGGATGGGGTACAAATTTCACATTATATTGATGATATTTTAATGCAGGGGCCCTCACAAGAGATAGTGCAGGAACATCTTGAAGCTCTCATTGCACACATGAAAAAGAAGGGCTGGGAAATTAACCCTGCAAAAATTCAAGGACCAGCCCAGACAGTAAAATTCCTGGGCATACAGTGGCATCAGGGTCATAGAGAAGTGCTCCCAAAAGCCAAACAGAAAATAATGGAATTTAATACTCCTCGAAACAAAAAGGAGGCCCAGAAATTTGTTGGACTGTTTGGCTTTTGGAGGCAGCACATTCCCCATTTGAGTCAAATACTGGCACCATTGTATAAAATAACTAGGAAGAAATATGAGTTTGAATGGGGAGATGTGCAGCAGCAGGCTTTTGAACTGGCTAAACAAGCTATACAGCAAGCCTTAGATTTATGGCCTGTTCAACCTGGGGAACTCGAGCTCAATGCATCAGTACAAGAACAGTATGCTAACTGGAGTTTATGGCAGAAACAGGGAAAGAAAAAAGTACCTCTAGGATTCTGGACGAGGAAGCTCCCTGAAGCAGGGACTAGATATACCCCTTTTGAAAAACAGTTGTTAGCATGTTATTGGGCTTTGGTGGATACAGAACAGGTGACCATAGGACACACTGTGATGTTAAGACCAGAAATTCCTATTATGCAGTGGGTAATGAGCTCCCCCAAGACACACAGAATAGGACATGCACAAGAAGCAAGCATAATCAAATGGAAATGGTATATTCAGGATAGAGCTAAAATTGGTATAGGGGGAACTGCTACCTTACATGAAAGGGTAGCTCAAGCCCCTCTTAAGGACACTGAGACCATGCAATTGCCAAATCATGAATTAACAGCAACAGAGTCTCCAGTGAAGTGGGGACAACCATTTGTACAATTAACCTCAGAACAGAGAAATCATGTTTGGTTTACTGATGGGTCTGCTAAATATGTGGGAAATAAAAGGTGTTGGAAGGCTGTGTCTTACAATCCCACTACTAAAAAATTGTTGACAACTACAGGTGAAGGGAAAAGTAGCCAATATGCTGAACTTTATGCAGTATTTCAGGCTTTAAAACAAGAGACCCCAGGGACTTGTCATATTTACACTGATTCCTGGTCAGTAGCCAATGGCTTAGCCACATGGCTACCTACCTGGCAGCAAAATAATTGGGAGATACATTCAAGAGAAATTTGGGGAAAAGAACTGTGGCAGCAAATTTGGGAAATGTTGCTTTTAAGTACGGTAACTGTGTATCATGTAGATGCTCATTGTGCTATTGATTCGTTAGACAGATGGTTTAACTCTATTACTGATGAACAAGCTAAAATTGCTGAAGCACAAACAGACACCAAAGAATCTGACTTGCTGGGCATGGCAAAATGGGCTCACCAGAAATGTGGGCATTTAGGTGAAAAAGCTACTTTCCGCTGGGCACAAACACGGGGAATCCCTATCCCCTTAGATGCCATTAGAACAATTATCTTGCAATGCCCAATTTGTCAGCATATACAGCACAGGTCTGTCCCACACATAGTGTATGGCCATTTAGGGCGAGGAAAACTACCAGGCCAGATATGGCAAATAGATTACATAGGACCTCTACCTACCAGTAAGGGATGTCAGTATTTATGCACGGCTGTGGATACATATTCCGGGTATTTAGTGGCATATCCATGTAAGAGGGCTACGCAGATTAACACCATTAAAACATTAGACCTTATTACTTTATATTATGGGATCCCTCTTCAGATTCAAAGTGATAATGGGTCTCATTTTAAAGGGAGGCTTGTACAGGATCACAGTAGACAGCATAACATTGAATGGATATTTCATATACCCTATTACCCTCAAGCTGCAGGACTTATAGAAAGAATGAATGGATTGCTCAAAGAACAGCTTAGGAAATTAGGGGAAGGATCCCTGCAAAAGTGGAGAGATCATTTATCTGCAGCACTACAGATCCTTAACAATAGACCAATTGCAGAAACTGAAACTCCTCTAATGAGGATGTTGACTCCCGCATTACAAATCAAATCTTATGTAGCCACTAACACTATTCTATATTGGGAAATTAAAGAAGGTGCCTTAGCCCCGTATCGGGCAACACCAGAGGCAGCCGGACTAGATTTACATGCTCTGCAGGAATATAGAATAAAGGTCCATGATTTGCAATTAATAGAAACAGGAATAGGAGTCCAGTTACCACCCGAGCATTTTGGGTTAATTGCCCCTCGCTCTGGATTGGCCCTGAAAGGCATACAAATACTTGGAGGAGTGATTAATGCAGATTATCAAGGAGAGATAAAAATTATTCTAATGAACAGTGGTAACTCAGATTTAATGATCCAGACTGGGGACAGAGTGGCCCAATTACTTATCATCCCCACTTATGGAGGAGTAGTAAAGAAGGGGAATGCCCCCACTGCTCTAACAGTTAGAGGCGATGCTGGATTTGGATCTGCTAATTTAAACACCGGAGCAAGGATTTGGGTACAATCACCAAATCACCCACCTGAGCAGGCAGAAGTTATTGCCACTGGGAATGATAACATAATATTGATTATGAGACCTGGACAAGAAAAGTGGGAATATATACCAGCAAACAAATGTTACCTGCGAGAATAAAATGATGTCTTTTCATTATAGGTTATCTCTACACCTTATGAACCAATGAACCAGCATATTTCTATCAAGGACCGGGATCGGTTCCAGCAAGCTTTCACATGCCATGTAGTGACATGGGCACTCATTACCAGCCTGATCTTTGGTACATGGAAAGTCTATTACTGGAGAGTGCAAGTGGTAACCCAACCCGAATTACACTTGCCCAAGCGTTTAGCAGATGCGATAGAACCACCTCAGAATATCTGGACTTATTTAGCCCGAAAAGTTTTAAATATTTCTAACTTTTGCCTTTCGGACATGCGTAATCCAGTGGATCTGTTAACTACATGTTTGATTGCAATACCCACACCAGCTCGAGTTTTGTTGTACTATTTTAAAGCTACACAAAATGACAGTTGGGCAAATGAAGAAGATATAAGGACACACCCCATGCTATACGAATATTGCAGAGATTGTCCCACTAATTTCAATTTTTGGGATAACATGACTCAAATAATCACCCATAATATCGCCCCAGGCGATGTATGTTATAACATGACATGTAATCCTGATGAAATACCGAAATGCCAACAACTAAAGATGCAACAAGAAATTGCCAAGGACATTGATATAATACTTTTATGTGATGCAACTAGGAAATGTAGAAATGTAACTAATACTATGAATTGTAATAATACAATAGTACAAGCTAGTTATGGTAGAAATGTTAAACTGCCAATAGGGTGGTTATTGTCTTGTGGTAATACCACTTATACATATATTCCAGGAAATCTCACAGGGGGGCCTTGCACTCTTAGTCGATTAGGACTTATTATGCCACCCTCTCCTAAAACTAAAATTAGAAAGAGAAGAACAATAACAGCTATGATACCCGCAGATTGTGATTCAAAAGTCACTTTACTTTCTAAAGTAGAATATACCAGTGCAGCAGTTTCCCTTCTGGGAGTGCCTGGTTTAGCCTTATATAACACTCGCACAATTAATGCTTTAGCTTGCACCATGGCAAAAAGTCTTAATCATACTTCAGTTGCTTTACAAGAATTATTTATTGACTTAAGTAGTACTAGGAAGGCAGTCTTGCAAAATCGAGTAGCAATAGATTATTTACTTTTAAAACACAATTATGGATGTGAACATTTTGAAGGCATGTGTTGCTTTAATTTAACTGACCATGCTACTTCCATTCAGTCTCATATTCAAGCTTTGCAAGAACTAGCCAAAGATATTAAACAAGATATTAATGTTAATTGGTGGGATTGGGTATTTGGATGGCTGCCCAGTATGGGTAGCCTCAGACAAATCATTGGGGGAATTATTTGCATTTGTTTATTAATTATGATATGTTGTTTTATTCAATGCATACCCAGTTTCATTACTATATTTCATCCACCCAAAGTCCCCACAATGTTACCAGTATCTTATAGGCACAATCAATAGTCAAAGGACCGAATGTGGTACAGATGAATTTTGACTATTTGATTATGCCTCACTATTGATTATGCCTCAGTAGTGAATATGCCTCAACTGTAAATAGGAGCACTTGAAACTGTTGAAACAATTTACATAACTACAGATGCTGGAAAGATCAGGGAGGAGACCTTCTCCTAGCAAGCAAATGGAGACCCATTACAGAGAACAAAAGAACACTTCACCTAGGAGCCTTTCTACTAGCAGACAAATTGAAACCCATTAACAGGACAAAACAGGACAATTCACCTTGCCTTGGAAACATTTCTCCTAAGAATTCATCAATTGTAATGTAGACCAGGGGGGGTGGGGGGTTCCCTTGAGCATTTTCAAGCACCTGGCCAGTGTCTTGGATGTGCTTAATGGATAACTGACTCTATACTACGTATGTGTCACATGATAGGAAATAACTGGATTGTTCTTGCAACTGGATAAAATGGGTACCTGTTTTCAGCTAGACAGAGAGAGAAATGGATTCATCTAGGAATGGACGCATTGCCTAGAGAAACTCCCGATTGAGAAGTCTCTCTTGTCTGGTTGAATCAGGGATCCATTCAATCGAAGTGTGACAGGGATGAAGTAAATCTCTTTCGGTGAAGTATATTCTTCTTCTGTAATTATCTTTCTAGTTATCTATTCTGTAATTAAGTGCTTTTATTCTAATAGTTTTCCAGATATCTTTTTAACTAATCATAGGTAGATATATGAATTACTTGCCTTTCTAAATAAGTACGAATTAAGAAGTTAAATACTGTAAGTGAAATTCAAGTTATCCCTGCTTTGTATTATAAATAAACGCACGTCTTCATTAACAAGGTGTGTTAGCCTTTGTTGAAGTAAGACAGGTATCGGTACCACTGGAAGCCGATACCAACCCCGAGCATGGCGAAGATACAGGAAAGTCAATCTGGGTGTTACTGATCGGCCCTGAAGGTACCGAGGATACCAGATGACGATCCCAGGTGAAGAGTGGAACACTCGACACCGATGCCGATACCGGGGTATCGGTACCGCTCGAAGCCGGTACCAACCCCAAGCATGGCGGGGATACAGGAAAGCCAATCTGGGTCATATCGATCGGCCCCGAAGGTACCGAGGACACCAGATGACGATCCCTGGTGAAGAGTGGAACACTCGACACCGGTGCCGGGTTATCGGTACCGCTCGAAGCAGATACCAACCCCGAGCACGGCTCAGGTATGTTCTGTGAGGGGTGAGCCCCAGGAACAACCTGAAACCCCGTTAATGCTTTGGAGCCCGAAGACTCCCGCCGGAGTTTTATTGCCAATAGGGTCTTGAGGGCAAGGCCGGAGCCGTCATCATGCTGAGCATGAGACTTACCCTTCAAGAATTGGCTAGTCTTAACAGACTGTTTGTGGGTTACCTGATTCTGGAGAGAAGAATAAACCGGTGTCCTCACATCAGGAGGAAAAACGGCATTGAGGGAAACTCGAAAAAGGGAAGGTCTTCTCCCAATACAGCCTGATGGATCAGGGAAAAAAGGGTCAGGACCCAAACAGGTTAGACACCAAGCATTGGAGTCTAAAAAGAAAACTAAGTTTCCACAGTGAAGGCACTTCTTAGGGGAAGAAGGCTCCATGTTGGAGAGGCCTGGTAGGCCCAAAAAGTTAAAACAAAACTGAGGAGAAAAAATTCTCTAAGTTTAGAAAAGAAAAGAATAAAGCACCGGCGGTACCGGTATCGGCGGGAAAAACAGCCGCAACCACAAGAAAACAAGGAAAATAAGAATTTTAAAGAAAAAAGTTTCTGCGGTGACAGGAGGAAGTCCTGTTGGCTCCGCGGAAAAACGAAAACTGAGGAGAGGCAGTGGGAAAGGCGGGAAGTCAGCGTGCAGGCGCGAGGGATGCTCCCAAAAGCTTTCTGATTGGATGCTGGGGAGCATTCCCGTGCAGGCTCCGTCGGTACCGACATACCCATATGTGAAGACTCATTCCTGCTTGTTCCTGGAGATCATCCCTAAACAAAGGCATGGGGAGTGGTGACCTCCACAGAGCAGTAGGTGCACCTACTCTTGCCACCTTGCTGGGCAGACTAGATGGACCAAACTGGTCTTTATCTGCCGTCATATACTATGTTACTATGTTGCCGTCATATACTATGTTACATCTTTCAAACACTTTTGTCTTAGCTCCCGTGTTTCTCAGCTCTCACTGCTCCTCCAAACCCCTCCCCCAATCTTCTACATCCCAATCTTCCTGTTTTCTCTTCCCAAACTCTCTCGTAGCTCCCTCTTCTTGATCCCTCCATCTCACCCTTTTTTGTTTTCTCCATGGTCATCCATCTCTACTACCTTGAGGTCTTTGCCCTCCACCATCTCTGTTTTACATCACCATAACATTTATATATCATTTGCATCTTATTTGGTGGTATGTTTTGAGCTTTGTACTAGACAAGCACCGTTGAGCCAAAAATCTCACATAATACCCAGGTCACAGGATGAATGTCACTGATTCACAATATCCAGGCTCAGTGGCAGAAAAGCAAGTAATTAATTATAGTTTGTCAAGTTTCAAATGGAAAAATAATTTCTAAAGAAACAGAGCCAATGATCATCTTAATGATGAAATACAGTTGAACAGTAAGAAAATTGTAGAAATCTGTTTAAAATGCTTATATACTGTATATTTTCTATTCTGCAACCACCACTGCTGTAAATTCCAGATTCTTGGTACCAATGATCAGGGCTGGCCCAGTGATACCCGACAGCCTAAGCAAACCATCAGCCATATACCCCTGCTCCACCCTGTCCCACCCCTACTCCGTCCATAGTCCAACATCCCTCCCCCCCCCCCTTCCCTTCCAACCCCATCTAGCCCTTCAGCATCTCCCCTTCCCAACCCCAAGGGATTCAACCTCTCTTGTTCCCACACCCCCAAGGTATCCGCCATCTCTCTCATTCTCCCCCACTCCTGCCAAGATGTCCAATCTCTCTCCCTCCTTTCTCTCCCCCCCCCCAAGCATTGCTGCTGCTACTGCCCTCACCCCCTACCTCTGCAGGAAGGCAAACTACAGGTTTTATTTATTTAAAGAGATTTGTATACCACCATATCCTACAATCAAAGTGGTCACATCACAATTGGAGGGTTACATTCAACACAAGGTTATCTTCAACACAGGGGAGCTTAACATCTAGGCAGTACCATTGGAGGGTTACATTTGTCATAATTTTAGACAATACGGGGTAATTAGACACGTTATATTATGTTTGTTTAGGGTGATTGTTTGGGGTGAGTGGGTGTTGAGTTAATGTTATGTCATTGCCTTGTATGCTTATTTGGGATGAGGGGGTGGTAGTACATCGCTGGCACAGCTAGCCATAAGAAATCTTTTCAAAGCTGTTATCAATGGTGAGGCTTTGAGCAGCTGTGTGTTCAAGATCTGCCACATCCGATCTACACGTAGGAGGGGCAAGATTCGGCCGGCCCCGAGCACATGCAGGTGCTTAAAGGCCTGTTACTGACAGCAGCTTTAAAGGAATTGCCTGTGGCAGATACCGTGCTGTCACATCTGGAAACCTGACACCCTAGACGAACACCTAAATTACCTAATGGTTGGATTGGACCAACTGATTATCAATTTTCTGATCTCAGTTGACGGCTAACTAGTGAAAGAATACAAACAGAGCTAACTGCAGCAATCCAGTTTGTGTTGCATCGCAACTATGGCAAGGCTTTCGCTAAGGCAGGGCTTTCTGAAAACCTATAGTGGAGGCCACACAGCCAATCAGGTTTTCGGGGCATTGTAAAGGACTACCAACCTGTCTGCTGTATCAGCAGCATAAGGGTTAATAGAGAACCCGTGTGAATAAGTTCAGCACAGTTGTCTTTGACCTTGAAGGACAGATGAAGAAGAACAAAGTGCACAGAAGAAAGGGGAGCAGGAGTGTGCAAGGAGGCAACCATAAATGTAACACACCAAGGGCAGGATATGTGATAATTAAAAAGAAACATATTGAAGAGTGAGCCGAGACATGAAGTCTGGAAATGAACAAAATGATGAGAAAGAGGGAAAATAGAGATAAGAATATGTATGTGTTCGCATGAGTACATGCTGAAGGCCTGTAAAGGAAGTAGGAGAAAAAACATAGGGGAGAGTTAGTGGGAACAGATCATGAAGGTGGGCTGTGCCGACCTCTCTCTTATTAGGTAAGCTTATGCTATCTGCTTGCTAGGTGCAATTAGATATTATACTCGCGTTTCTATGATAAAGATTTCTCATTTAAGCACTGCAGTAATTGTTTGGTATGCTTATTAGCAAGTGTATGTGTGCCCGAGGGGGGGAGGGGAGGGTATAGCAAGGGAAGGCTATCCTGGGTAATTCCCCAACACTTTGGAGTCACTAGGTGAGTGTCCAAGGTGTGTCTCCTCCGAACCATGCAGAAGATCAGTTTGCATATACTGGAGACTCAGTATATACAAACTGATCTCGTGCACACTCACAGTAGATACCCTTAAAATCAGACTGGCTGCGAGGTCCCCAGATAGGTTTGGGTAACCCTGCACTAAAGGATAATGTGTTGTAGTATCTTTACCACACAACTACTCCCTAGTAATGTCCAGATGAGGAAACCAGTGCCAAATATGGGTTAAACATTACAGCAGTCATCTAGGACCATGACACTATTAGACTGAGTCTATCGGAAAGTGTTTCAGGCAATACCATGTAATGGTAATATTGGTCTCTGAAAAAGAGGCAGCATTTCCGACCAATGCTATACAATCTCTTTCCATTTCTTGCAATGCTACCAACTCTAAATCAAGGACCCAAGACCTTTTAAATATAGCAAGAAATGAAAGGAAAGAATTCTGATTATCAGAACTAAAATTTGCTTCCCACGTAGACAGTGTAACTCTTTTCACTGCTGTACTGTTAATCACTCACAGGATATGCGCTGGCCTTTGCGTAATCCACCTTGGAATGTTTATGTAAATAAGTTTGAAAGAGCAAAAAATCTTCCTGCTTGAGAAATAGAAAAATCCAAGTTTGTTTAAAATTATTCTTTTCTGTGTTTTGTACTTGGTCAAAACATTAAAGCAAAATGTGCTATTATAATGCAGACTATTCTAAATAAAGTAATGTTATGTCAAGACTGTATTATGAAGTAAAGGAAATATATGGATCCAACAATGTTAGCAAAGATATTTTGATAATTCCATTGGTAGTTAAGGTGACAAGGAGAATATTAAATATTTTATTTAATTCTTTAACTTTTCTTTCAGACCTGAACAGGTTTTGAGAACTCTTCCTACTGAATGGCTTCTAGCATTTCGTATCTAATGAAATTCAGGTGTTGCTGTCCCGTTCGTTCACAAACTCCGGCATGTGCTACACTGATGCTTGTCAGGGCTGGCCCAAGAGTTTCTGCTGCCCTAGGCAGGTCCACCATGCTCAGCCCCCCTCCCATCCAAAATCCATCTTCTCACCTGGGGGAGTTGGGCAGCACAGCGATCTCGTCCTTCTCCGAAGCCACTTCCTGTTGGAGGGGGAAGGAGCGGGCATTTGCGAGTGTGACATGCACCCTGGCGCTTTATGGTCTGCTGCGGTGCTGAAGTGGTAGCCCATTAGGATCTGTCACTCTAGGTCAGTGGTTCTCAACCCAGTCCTCTGGGACCTCTAGTCCAGTCAGATATTCAGGGTATCCACAATGAGTATGCATGAGATAGATCTGCATACAATGGAAGCAGTGCGTGCAGATCACTCATGCATATTCACTGTGGATATCCTGAAAACATGACTGGCCTGGGGGGTCCCACAGGACTGGGTTGAGAACCACTGCTCTAGGCAATCATCTATTCGTGGGCCAGCCCAGATGCCTGTGAAGTCAGAACACACCATGAACTACAATGCCTCCTGGCATTTTTAGTGGTGAGATAAATGTACAGGAGACAATATTTATCCAGCTCTCTCAGCTTGATGCAGAAACCCTGCGCTGGAGCCTAGTGCAGGGTTTCCTAATGCAAGCTCAACACAAGTTTTGCTCAATAAAGCTGTAAGCAAACAGCATGCAGATGAGCAGAGGTGATCGTTTCTGATGATCTTAAGATGGTTAAGCAAGTAGAAAAGGTGATGGCGAAAGCCAGAAAGATGCTTGGGTGCAAAGGGAGAGGGATGGCCTGTAGGGAGGAGGAGATTAGTGCCTCTGTATAAATCTCTGGTGAGACCTCATTTAGAGTATTGCATGCCATTCTGGAGACCACAGCTTCAAAAGGACAAACAGGATGGAGTCAGTGCAGAGGGTGGCTACCAAAATGGTAAGTGGACTTCATAATAAGGCATATGGGGACAGACTCAATATGTAATTCAGGAGTAATTTGTTGAAATATATTTTTATGGAAAACATGGCAATGCGTGGAATAGTCTTCCAGTGGAGATAGTAGAGACAGACTATAGCTGAAATGAAGAAAGCATGGAACACACACAAGATCTCTAAAGGAAAAAAGGGACTTTAGAATGTAGTAGTTTGTACATAAGGGCAGACTGGATAGGCCATATGGTCTTTATCTGCCATTATGTTTCTACTAAAACTAATTCAAAATAAGAATTTTACAATGCAAGAAGTATGGCTGGATTAAAAAGTGCATCTCTTTGATATATTTTTTTTTCAACAAAACAAAATACTTGCAGGGATCCATTTGGTTTCTCTGTAAGAGTTAAGAGCAATATCGGCTGCTGGACACAAAACTGCATTTTTAATATTTGCTGGACACGTATGGATAACATTTGGCCCTGCAAGCCACTATAAGGCCAAAGATTATATGCTAAATGTTTCATTTGCTAATATTGCCACTTATGATGCAACCACTGACAGCAGGTACATGTATATTTTAGACCTGCTCTGGAGCAAATCTAAAAACATACATGTCTGTCAGATCATAAAGAAAAAGAAAACAATGGCAGATAAAGACCATATGACCTATACACTCTGCTCATTCATGAGAACTATTAAAGTCTATAATCCCTTCCACTCCCTCAGAGATCCTCTATTTATCATATGTTTTCATGAATTTAGATATGTTTCTCACCTCCATCAGGAGGCTGCTCCATACATCCACTACCCTTTCCATAAAGAAATATTTATTCAGATTACTGAGTCAATCCCCTTTCACCTATGACCCTTCATGCCAGAGCTTACTTTCAACTGTAAGAGGGCCACCTCCTGTGCATTTATACTAAGGAGGTATTTAAATGTCTATCACAAGATTCCTTTCCCAGCTTTTCTCCAGAGTAAACATATTGAGATCTTTAAGTCTATCTCCACATGCCTTATGGCAAAGACCACTGGCCATTTTAGTAGCTGCCCTCTGGACTGACTCCATCCCGTTTATATTCTTTTAAATGCAGTCTCCAGAACTGCACACAGGACTCCAAATGAGGTCTCACTAGAGATCAATACAAAGGCATTATCACCTTTTTCCTGCTGGCCATTCCTCTCCCTTTGCATCCAAGCATCCTTCTGGCTTTTGCCATCACCTTTTCTGTTTTGCCACATCCAATACAATGCACCAAGGGCTCCCCCCTTCATCAGAGGGCAACTCCAGGCTGTATGCATGGCCTTAGGAGTTTTTTTGACCCTTCTATACCTGTCTTCCAGAGTGTCTATGTCAAACTTCTTCTCCGAGACAGAAAGTGACCGATAAAGAGAAGTGCTCCACCAAAGAGCTGGAGCATCCTTGGCAGAACATCAGAACCAACAGGCCAGAACCACTGCCATAGATCTGGGAGAAACTGAACCAGCCACAACCCACAGCTGCCACCTCGGAGGGCTGCTGCAAGCCTGTTAGCTTCAGCAAGGAGACTGGGCTCACTAACCATCTGCCCTGACCCAAGCCAGATGTTTCTGGGAACAAACCCGCAACCTTGGGTGCAAGGGACCATAACCCTTATGGCCGGAGCCATCAGGCCATCATCTGAGCGTTAGTCTCCAGGCATGCCCACAGCACCTCCTGAAAGTCGAAGATGGGTACCGTCAAAGTTCTTCTGAATGACCTTAAACCTTCTAGTGGAGTAGCAGCCTAGTGGTTAGGGCAGCAGCCTGGAACTGGAAAGACCAGGGTTCACATCCCACTGACACTCCTTGTGGCCTTGAGCAAGCCACTTAACCCTCCAGTGCCTCAGGTACAAGCTTAGATTGTAAGCCCTCTGGGGTCAAGGAAATATCTAGGTAACTGGAATGTAACTCACCTTGAGCTACTGCTGGAAAGGCGTGAGCTAAATACTAATTCCAAAATATAAAATGAAATGTGGAATATCACAAAGCAATAGGTCCACCAGGGACAAAAAGGGTCCAATCTGCTACTCTCACCCAAAAGCTAGCTCTGAAATCTACGGAGCTATCATAATGTCCCCTATGGCTTAAATAGAGCATGGCCAAGAAATCTTGCAGGGATTCCATCTGGCCCATGGTGGAACCACCACTCCATCCTCCTCAGACTTACTTGCAGCATCCAAAACATTATTGAAGTCCTTCAGATAACTTCTGTAGAGGAGTGCAAGAGTGGAGCAGGGGCCATGAACTCTCTAGCTACCCATGAGTAGAGTGCTCAGGGGCCCTGGGTCCCAGAGGAGACCCTTGGGCCCCTAATCCCCCCAGCAGGGGTCTGAAAAGCAGCTAGCCAATTGAATACAACCTGAAGGCAGTTTCAGGAGCTGCAGCACAAGCTGGCCCATAAGTGGGACCCTAGGTCACTGAAGGGCTCCCAGGGGACCTTGAACATGCCAGCTAGTGCCATCATGCCATGCTCTGATCCCACCAGGCTCATGTTACCCAACAAAGTGGCTACGGAGCTCACTAGAGGCAAAGAGAAAAGGAAAGTAGCAGCAAGAGCCACAGGTATAGCACTGGCCCCAGACCTCCCCACAGGGGGTCTCATGATGCTGGTCAAAGGTGCCCTAGGCATCGCAGCCCAACCTGAGCCAAAAAACTGCAGCCATGGTGAAAAAACGCTAGGGGCCGCAACTGCATTTGGGCTGTTGAAAATCATAGCGGAAAAACACCATGAAAAAAATCACAACAAAAAAAGTAAACAGAGCTGTGGAAAATAGGAGTCCCAAAATGGGAATCCCAACATCTATTAGGTCAACCAAAAAAATCCTATTAGGGAGCCCAGGATGCCCAACACAGGACTGAAGTGGCCTTGCTGAGGAAGATTTTTTTTTTTTTTTAAAAAGCAGCAGAGAGATAATTAAACTCTCACTGAAGTGAACTGGGAAATTTTGCCTTTGAATTTAATGGGGGGGAGGGACTTAGAAAAAAAGTTACCAAAAATTTAAAAAAATACACAAAAATTAGTAAATAGTAAGTGGGAAGAGAGGCTTGCGCCCAACTTACTAACCTCTCTCATGGGTCCCATGGGGCACTCCTGCTGTTCTTCCAGCTTACCAGTGGTCGTAACTCCCAGGAAACAGCATGGACTCAGAGCAGTTGTCCACTTCAGGGGACAGTGGCATATCCATGCACTGAGCCGTTGGGCCCTTCTCGGCACCATAGTGTGGAGGAGGAGAGTCAGGCCCACCTTCACTGCTGTATATTAAGACAATTTTATAAAGACAAGTAGAGGCTTGTCTTTATAAAATATTAACTTAAGTGGCAGATCTCTCACCTTTATTGTAGACAAGGACATTTATATCACACTCGCATAAATGTCTGTGCCTAAAACTTTTAGGTATGTGTGTAAATTATAGTATTTTATAATGCATGAGCACGTTGGTGCACTCTGCCCCAACATACTGTCATGTCTAAGTGCGTATTTCTAAGCCAATTGGAATTTTATAAAAGGACACGTAGGTGCATATTTGCTTCCATATGCACTGAAATGACTTTATAAAATTATTTCCTGGACAATTTCTCCAAATGGATTAGTTTTGCACATACTAATAAACCAAAAACCTGTCCTAAGAGTAAACACATCAAACCAAACAAATCAACTCTTAGTCATTAAATCTATCAGTTTTATCCCAACACTACACCAGTCGGTCCAAAAACTTAAATCTAGCAGTGGCTAAACATATCTCTATTAAAACATCCAAAGAAAATTACTTTCAGTGATCGTTTGATTATGACTATTACCACATAGCTCTTGTTTGTTTACAGGGCTCATAAGGAAAAGACATGTGGCTCAGTTGTGAGTCTCGTTAAAGTTTTCAATGGAAACCGTTGTGTCCCCTTTGGTGGACTTTTTATGAAGTTGACGGAGATACTTAAAAAGAATATTAGAAGAAGAATTGATAGCTTGAATTGATAGCTTGAATTTGATAATTGAATTGATAATAAATGATAAATAGTATATATGAATATAATCCTGAAAAGTACTTTTGAGATTGTAGTTTTAATATGAATATGGAGGAGGTTGGAGACTGGTGATGTATCTCGCTATCCCTTATGGCGATTGGTTTTGCCATATGAAGGGTTTATAGCCATCCTGAGGTCTCTTTCCTTATGAATAAATATCTTTGGATGTTTTAATAGAGATATGTTTAGCCACTGCTAGATTTATTTATTTCACAGGTTTTATATACCACTTTCTCATAAATTCAAAGTGGTTTACATATAACAGTTATAGCAACAAGCTTTACATAGAACAGGGAGTTACAATAGGAGGGTTACATGGGTTATAATGAATACATTTAAATTATCAACTATATACAGAGATATGGGAGAATGATATTATGTTGATGAGGAGTGATATGATTTAATGAGAGATCTTTGCTATTGAGTTGCTTCTAGTGAGGTCATATGATTTGTTTCTTCATAGGTGGGACCATAATGTTCCATAAAGAGGTGGGTCTTTATGGCTTTTCTGAAGTCTAGTAAGTCTGATTGTACGTAATGTGCAGGGTAACTCATTCCACAGATGGGGATTTAGGTTTTTGGACTGACTGGTGTAGCGTTAGGATAAAACTGATAGATTTAATGACTAAGAGTTGATTTGTTTGGTTTGATTAGTTTTGCACATACCATGACAGTCATTTATTTATTTTATTTACTTAACATGCTCTTATATACTGCCCCTTCTGGAGATCAAGGGTGGTTTACCATTGAACTCAAAAAGCAAACTTTACAATGAACTTGTAAACTTACGTACAAATAACTATCTTACAACTAACTGGATACAATGTTAGGGTAACTATATACAGTATTGCAGTATGATATAAAGTTATGGGAATCATATACAGTTTTGTGGTGGGAGTGGATTCAGAACCATCATTGCTTCTGTGGTCACATGTATATAATGGGCAAGAATAGTAGGGAGTTTTTATTCAGATTGATCTTGGGGCATATCATGGGAGTTCCCATAGTACTCTTTAAACAAATGTGTCTTTAGTTCCTTGGGGTCTGTCAGTACTCTTAGATTGTTGGGGAGGGCATTCCATAGCCTTGGTGCAATATATGAAAAGGCCCCTGTACTAGTATATTATATAGTATTGCGGATATGGTTGGGAATGGTGTAGGTATTTTCAGAGCAGTGTCTTCTTGTTCTTGAATTTGTTGGGGTGCTGGGGAGGGAGGACAGGGGAGTTGTGGCTATTTTATTGTGGTGTTTGAATATGATAATCAAGTATTTGTATTTTATTCTTGAGGTGACTGGGAGCCAGTGGAGGTCATAGAGAATTGGGGTGATGTGATCCTTGCATTATGCTTTATATAGAATGTGTGCTGCTAGATTTTGGGCAAGTTGTAAGTGGTATATGGTTTTCTTTAGAAGTCCCTGAAGGCTGCTGTTGCAGTAATCTAATATGTGGTGTTATTAGGGCCTGAAGTACTGTTCTGAAGTCCTGTTCTTCTAATAGGGGTCTGAGATATTGGGTCATGCGTAGTTTGAAGTAAATGATTCTAGTAAGAGATTTGATATGTGACACCATATTCAGGGATTGCTCGAGTATTATGCCAAGATATTTCATCTCCTTCCTAACTTCAAGTTCTGTTTCTTATAGCTTGAATGTATGGGGGGGGGGGGGGAAGCATGGGTTTCTAGTTTTGTACAGCACTTCAGTTTTATTAAGGTTGATTTTTCGATTATGTGATTTCTTCCAATCTGTTATATCTCCCAAGCACAAGATTATCCCTGAGTAGTGGAGGAGTGGCCTAGTGGTTGGGGCAAGGTACTTCAGGCCAGAAGGTCGGGGGTTCAAATCCCACTAGAGGACAGCAACCTTGGGCTGGAAGGACTGGGGTTTCTAGTCCCACAGGTGCTCCTTGTGGTCTTGGGCAAGCCAGTTAACCTTCCATAGCCCATGTTCCCTGTAAAATAGTTATCTCCAAGTTATAATGCCCTGTTCAATGTAATTTCAGGTTGTTCAATGTAAACCGCACTGATGCAGAATAGTGCGGTATATAAGAGAATGTAAATAAATAAATCAATAAATCAGGGTCCATATCATCTATGGTATGGTATAACATTGTATCATCGGCATTGAGATGATAGTTTATCCCGTGTCTTCTAAAGATACTACATAGTGGCTGTATGTACAGGTTAAATAGAAGGGTGGATAAGGAGGAGCCTTGTGGAATACCTTGTTTTTGACTGAAGGTTGTGGATGAGGTGTTGTCAATCCAAACCTGTTGAGTGTGATCTGTAAACTAGGATGTAAACCATTGTATTACAGTTCCTCGCAGTCCAATTTGTTTTAGTCAACTAATGAGTAGTTTATGGTCAATACTATCAAATGCAGAGGTTATACCTAGAAAGACTAGGATGAATAGTAACATAGAAAATGATGGCAGATAAAGACCAGTATGGTCCATCTAGTCTGCCCAACAAGGCAGCAAAAGTAGGTGCAATTGCCGTTCCGTGCAGGTCACCTCTCCCCACCGCTCCGTGTACATCACCCCTATTTGTTCAGATATAAAAGAGATAGTTATGCTTATTTTGATTTTCTCCTGTTGCTATAAAGGGATCCACTGTGTCTGTCCCATGCCATTTTGAATTCTGTCACTGTGTTTGGCATCACCACTTCCATTGGGACAGCATTCCAAGCATTCAGCACCCTTTCAGTGAAAAAGTATTTCCTGACATTGCCTTTCAATTTACCCCCTTTGCAGCTTCATGTCATGCCCTATAGTTTTACAGCTTCCCCGTCTTTGGAAGAGGTTTGTCTGTCCATTAATACTAAGTATTTAAAGGTCTGAATCATATCTCCCCTGTCCCTTCTCTCCTCCAGAGTGTACATATTTAGGTCTTCAAGTCTCTTCTCATAAGTCTTCTGATGCAGGCTCCAAATCATTTTGGTCGCCTTCCTCTGAACCGCTTCCAGCCTTTTTATATCCTTGCAAGATACGTTCTCCAAAACTGAACACAATATTCGAAGTGAGGCCTCACCAGCGACTTGTAGAGTGGCATTAGTACCTCTTCCTTTCTGCTGCTAATTCCTCTCTGTATGCAACCCAGCAGCCTTCTGGCTTTTGCCACCTTGAGATCCTCAGAAACAGTCACACCGAGGTCTTTCTCCTGGTCCATGAACAGAAATCTATCTACCCCTATCGCATACAATTCCCTTGGATTTCTGCTTCCCAAATGCATGACACTGCACTTCTTCACATTAAATCTTAACTGCAAAGCATTAGACCATTCTTCCAGCTTCTGTAGATCTTTTCCTCATGTTCCCCAATCCCTCAGGGGAATCCACTCTTTTGCAAATTTTTGTGTCATCTGCAAAAATACAGACTTTTCCTCCATTCAGCCTTTCCGCAATATCACTCATGAATATATTGAACAGTACCGGTCCAAAGACCGAACCCTGGGGCATACCAATAATCACCCTCCTTTCATCCGAATGAGTTCCGTTTACCATTACACTCTGTTGTCTGTCAGTCAACCAATTTCTGATCCAGTTCACCATCTTGGGACCCATCCTCAAAATGCTGAGTTTATTGATAAGCCTCCTATGAGGAACAGTATCAAAGGTTTTGCTGAAATCTAGGTAGATCACATCCATCTCAAACCCTTGATCTAGTTCTCTGGTCACCCAGTCAAAGAACTCAATCAGATTTGTTTGGCAAGATCATCCTTTGGTAAAACCATGCTGCCTCGGAACATGCAACCTGTTTGTTTGTTTCGAGGAAGTTCTCTATTTGCTCTATCAGGAGTGCCTCCATTACTTTTCCCCCCACCGAGGTAAGGCTTACTGACCTGTAGTTTGTCACTTCTTCCCTATTACCACTTTTGTGGAGAGGTACCACATCAGCCCTTCTCCAGTCCTGTGGAACTTCTCCTCTCTCCAAGGATCTATTAAAAACATCCTTTAACGGCCCTGCAAGAACTTCTCTGAACTGGAGGAGTGGCCTAGTGGTTGGGGCAAGTTACCTCAGGCCAGGGGTTCAAATCCCACTAGAGGGCAGCAACCTTGGGCCAGAAGGACTGGGGTTTCTAGTCCCACAGGTGCTCCTTGTGGTCTTGGGCAAGCCACTTAACCCTCCATTGCCCATGTTCCCTGTAAAATAGTTATCTCCAAGTTATAATGCCCTGTTCAATGTAAACCGCCTTGATATCATGAAAGGCGGTATATATAAGACATGTTAAATAAATAAAACTCTTTCAGTATTCTGGGGTGTATCCCATCTGGTCCCACAGACTTGTCCACTTTCAGTTTTGCAAGCTGTTCTAACACATCATCTTTTGTGAATGGTGTGGTATCTACTCTACTCCCCATTTGTATATTTATCAATCACAGGTGGTCCTTCTCCAAGATTTTCTTTGGTGAAAACAGAAGTATTTGTTTAGCATTGTTGCTTTTTCAATGTCACTTTCCATGAATCTGTTCCCAGCACTTTTGAGTCCTGCAATTCTATTTCTGAGTTTCCTCCTCTCCCGAATATACCTGAAAAAAGTCTTGTCGCCACACTTCACATCTTTAGCCATCTTTTCTTCTGCCTTTGATTCTGCTATCCTTATTTCTCTTTTAGTTTGATCTTGTATTCTTTTCTGTGTTCCTCTGTTTGCGAGCTTCTGAACTTTGTGAAAGCTGTGGTTTTTGCCTTTATTTGTACAGCCACTTTTTTGGAGAACCAAATAGGTTTCCTTTACCTCTTGTTTTTATTTACTTTCCTTACGTATGTATCTGTTGCACCTTTTATTGCTTTAGTTTAGCCCATTGCAATTCCACTTCCCTTTACACCTCATACCCTACCAACTTCTCCTTCAAGTACTTGGCCATTTTACTGAAGTCAGCATTTTTGAAGTCTAAGACTGAGTTTGCTGTGATTGGATTCCACCTTGGCTTTTATCTCAAACCACACCGTGTGATGATCGCTGCTGCTGACATGGGCACCCACCTGGATATTCACCACACTATCTCCATTAGTGAGCACTAAATCCAGCACGAAGCTCTCCCTGGTCAGTTCCATCACCATTTGTTTAAGTAAATTAAAATTAAGTAGATTAAAATCACCCAATATGATCACTTACCCCTTCATGACAATCTTTGCAATATCAACAATCAATTTACTATCCATTTCTTCAGTTTGAGTTGGAGGCCTGTAGATTACACCAGTGTGGATGACAGTGCCATCTCCTCTTTCCAACACAATCCAGACCACTTCTTCTTTTCCCTACATCCCCTGCATTTCAGCAGCTTTAATATTGCTTTTGACATACAGGGCTACTCCTCCTCCTTTTCTACCCTCTCTGTCTCTTCTAAATAGATTATAGCCAGCTATGGTAGCATAGGACCGACATGCAGGGAGAAAGAAAACAAAATATATACTGTATATATTTTTTTGTAAGGAAGAATGGCTTTTTGTTGGTAGCCTTCTTTTTGGAAGGGTCTGCCATTCTCCTTGACAGCCTCTTCCATAGTGAGGTCATCTGTTTCGATCTCTCCGGCCTTCTCCCCTCCAACTCTGACCAAAGAGGTTTTCACCATAACAGGGTTGTTGTTGTTGTTGTTGTTAAGTGCCGTCGAGTCGGAGTCGACTCATGGTGACCCTCTGGATAGCTATCCTAAATTGTGTTCAGTCTTCAGTCAAACGGCTCAAGAGAGTATATTTATCAATTTATCCTGGAACCATTGTTTCAGGTCAGATGCTTGGAGCCATGCGGTTCTTCTGTCACCTATGCAAGATCTACAGTTTGCCTCAAAAGCAGCCCTTGTTAAGAATTTAGATGTGTTTTGGGCATGGATAAAAAAGACCTGGTTAGCCACCTGTTTGTCAGGGGGTAATGAGGTGAATTCTGAGAAAGCTCTGGCCACATCCTTGAGAAACATACCTATGTACAGCATGTATGAATCAATTGTGGATGCTAACATAGTGGGGCCTGGAAGGCTTTTCTTGCAAAAGCATCTAGTGTCCTGCCATCTCTGCCAGGAGGTACTAAGGAATGATTTTTCAGACTTTTGATCCTCCTCATAGCAGACTCCATCACCCTGGAATAGTGGGCAAATTGTGGTTTTTGAAAGCCTGGAGAAGGAGGAACCCTATACAGTGTATCAAGCCTTTTACTTACTGCAGGGGTCGACATTGGGCCTCCCACATATGAATGCATGTTTATTGGAATTTAGGCCCCCATATGAATTTATCTAGAAATGATAGCATCAGGGTCTCAAAGCTATTATGGGGTCTGAACCCATGCTGATGTTCGTCTAGTGGTGCATTTAGATCAATAAAATCCTGTAGCTGAATCTGTACAATCTTTTCTATGATCTTAGCTAGAAAAGGCATGCTTGATATAGGTTTGTAGAAATTTGGTTGGTTCTTGTCAGAATTGGTTGATTTTAATATTGGTCAAATTATTGCCTGTTTTTAGGCAATTGGCATGTATCCTTGCTATAAAGAAGAGTTGACTATTTCTAAGATGATTGTGGAGAACTCATCTTTAGATGCTTTTAGCCAGGAGACTGGGCATGGGTCACTGGGCAATGTGGTTATATTGATAGTAGTTATTGTGGCTTTCAGATGTCTTTGGTCAAAGTGAAATGTCTGCCATATGATTTGGTTGTGATAGCTAGAGCTTTTGGATTGTAGGTCAGGTGGGTTCACAGATATATTTTCAGGGCTGCAGGTACCATCATAAGTTGCTGGGTTAAGTTTCTCCATGCAAAGGTTTGCAAGTAGTTGTGGATGTATGATCACTTTTTCTTCATCAGGT
Source organism: Ichthyophis bannanicus (assembly GCA_033557465.1). Taxonomy (NCBI): domain Eukaryota; kingdom Metazoa; phylum Chordata; class Amphibia; order Gymnophiona; family Ichthyophiidae; genus Ichthyophis; species Ichthyophis bannanicus. Next base: position 1,514,344,615 of record CM066032.1, on the reverse strand, counting down.
GTGGGAGTTTTTGTCAGAGATTTAACAATGGAAAATAGTTCTCTTGGCCTATTGAGGGTTTTCACTAGAAGAGTAGTGTGAATCTTCTTTCTGTTGTTTATGGCTTCTTAATATGATTTTAGTGTCAGCATGTATAATTTTTTGTTGTTTTCTGATCTTGTGCGTTGCTATTTGTACTCTATGGCGTGCGATTTTTTCTTTAGATTCCTAAGTTCGGTTGTATACCACATTTTAGAGGTATGCTTTTTTGTGATTTTGGATGGGTGTAGTGCTAGGACAGCGTTTGTTATGGTGGAATTCCAATTATGAATGATGTCATCAAGGTCAGTGAGAGAGTGATCAATGTGTGGGGGTGTGTTTTTCAGGAAGGTATCCTTGTCATATGTTTTGAATTTTCTGAGCATTGGAGTGCTTTCTTGTGTATGTAAAATTGGTGAGGTGAGAAGTGTGAATTCTAACAGATAATGGTCTGCCTATGATAATGGGAGTGTAACTGGACACGTATAGTGTATGTTCTGGATGATATTTTGAATGAAAATGAGGTCTCAAATGTTACCTCTTCTGTGTGTGTGGGGGTCTGAATCACTTGTTGAAAGCCAATGTCTGACAAGGAGTTTATGAGGTGTGATGCGTGTGTTCTATGGCGTTTTGGGAGGTTGAAGTTTCCAAGGATGATATGAGATTTCCTTGGTGTTGTATTGCATGCTGTTTCCAGTATGGATGCAAGGTTGTCCAGAGAGGTGGATGGGGGCCTGTAAATTAAGCTAATCATTATATTTTTATTTTTGATGGTTAAAATATCCATTTCATCAATGTTTTCTTTTGAATGGAGTGGAGTGGGTGTTTAGTTCTTTCTCCGCTAATAACAGAACACCTCCACCATGTTTAGTTGATCTTGAGCAATGATATATTTTGTAGTATGGGAGTGCTAGCTGGTTAAACAGTATTGAATCAGCATCTGTTAGCCAGGTTTCTGTTAAACACGGTATATCAGGAGCACTCTTTTTTATAAGACATAGAATAACTGGGATTTTGTTTCTTACAGATCTTACCTTCAGGAGGTGGCATTTTATAGGGAAGGCAGCTGATGTTGCTAATGTAGACTGATGGGATACTAGTGGATAAATGTATATTAGTCTGTTATTCTGATGTTTGCGGGGATTATAAGTATGGCGGTGGCCATGGCTATAGGGGTGATTCCTGTAGAAGTGGTGGATGCTAGGGATGTAGGAGTGTTGCGGCTGAATTGTGAGGCAAGAATGTGGGTAAGGTGTCAGAAGAAGAATTAGCAGGTATAAGCACGAACTCACTTCTAAGCCAGGGTCTGTGGAGTATGACCTCAGTCTCTCAAATTTACTGCTAATGCTCAGTGTAGTACTTGCATCATGCCAAAGAGCTGCCATCTGGAGTTTGTAAGAGGTAACATGTATAAGTAATTTATCAAGATGTGCTTTGAAAGTTTTCTTTATCAAACGTGTGGCACCCAACATGATGGGAAATCTCATTATCTTTCTGCCACATTTTCTTAGTCTGACTGCATTTCTTGGTACTTGATAGTCTCCCTCTCAATGTGAGCCACAGAATAGTTTGCTTGGGACCAACACCTCTATAAATGCCATTCTGGTGTTCTCCTTTACCACTTTGTCCAACTTCCTAGCATCCAGTTTTTTATCAGCTGGGATGGGAGTATTTGATCATAACCTCTTCATTCCCCATGGGGAGGAGATACACTCTGTTGGCTATTCATTGTGGTTATTCTGAAACCTGATTGGTTAGATGTGTTCCGAGGACTGAATGGAGAACTCTTGCTTTAGAAGCCCCATGCTATACGTTTCTTCCTGTTTTATTACCGTTGCCACTGCCCTCCTGGAGCAATGCGACAGCAGCGGCAGTAAGAGTAAGTGGGCCATTAGCTGGGAAACCACAAGAATGAGGGCTTACCTAGGGCACCTACAAGCCTTGCATTGGTTCTGTACCTGTTTTTATAATATTGGAGCCTACTCATGGTGCTGATATTAAATTACCCTCCACGTGACCAGGTAAGTGGCAAGAGTTTGGCGGCGTTTTACTGTTGGATCTAGATGTATGTCCAGCTCTCTCTTCTCTTTTTATCTCCATTTCCTGTTTTTAGTCCCTGGTTTCCTGTTGGTGGTTGGGCGGGATAGGATTTGGTATTTATTTTTCACTTCATTTCCTGACATTCATATTGTATTCTCTTTATCTCAAGCAAGGTTGGTTTATTTAGTTTACTTTGATTTCCTATATGCTACTTTTATTTTGAAATCCAATACATTTCAATTTAAAAATAAATAAATAAAACCCAAGGGCCCAATATTCAGAAGCACTTATTTGGATCATAGCAGCTGCTATCTGGATAGCTGCACTGAATATCCTACCGAAGCCTCAGCACTATCTGGATTTGTCTGTAGAAAGAGTAGCAAATTATCCGAATAGCAGAAGTATTTAGTCTGCTAGCCAGATAATTTAGGACAGCAGAAAGGCTGTCATGACTATATTTGAATAGCAGACTGAATACTGCTATCATCTCATTACCGGTGTTAAATATCTGGATATTTTTTGGCTGCCACAAGCCAGTATTTTCAAAAAATGCCGACTGATGCAGCTGAATACTGATCTGCAAACACTTACTCTGAAGAACCAAAATTAATTGGATGCATAAGCTCCCAAGGATTTTCTAAGACCAGAGAGACATGGGACTGATGTTAAGAGTATGTAATTTACCTTATTTCTGCTACTTAACCCACCTTACCTATGTTTCCTGTACTTCTATTATTTATATGTATTTTACGTTAGTGCTTTTTATGGATATTTTGTTTTACCGACCATTCCCAATTTACCTGCTGAAACTTGAGTAAAGGCTTAGCTTCCCCATTTCCCCTGGGTTATTTGAATTCATTACACATCGAGTGTGGGGGCAGGGCAGTTGTGCTGTTAATAATGCTTGCATTTTGTGGTGGGAAAGAAACAGAAATTTTGGATGTGAGCGAGCGGTCAATGCGACCGTCATGTGGAGGGCCTGGATTTCATTCCTAGGGTTAGACTCTGCTCACTGAGCTGGCCAGAGATGCTACAAAGGCAGCACTCCCAGACTCCAGGGAAGAGTTGGGGAAGACCCAGTTATCAGTCAACACCAAGATCTAGCCGCCAGACTTTGGTTATATTACTGCATTCCAGAGTCTGCATTATTGCATTCCCCAGCTGAACAGCATCACTGCAGTGATTAAACTAAAGTGAACAGGGCAGATAATGTGGGTCAAAAATAAACAGACAGTTGCCAATGAAGGCTCATGGAGCCAAAGCCCAAAAAGAAGGCACTTCCAATTAGCTGAAAAGGTTAAGGGCCAGAAGGAAATTGCCAGGTGGGCCAAAGAAAAAAAAGTGGCAAACGCCTCATTTAAAGAGCAAACCACCACGTTCCAGTAAAACAAAAACAAGAGCTGCACGACACTTCTGCTACTTATAAAATAAACCAGAAACCCAAGTGTATTACTCACAGAAAAGTCTGTAATTCCAACAGACATAGGCAGTGTAATAGGGTGGGCCATAGGGGCCAAGGACCTACCAATATTTTACCCAACACAGCATCAGCAATTAGAAAGCTTGGGGGCCTAGCCAAAGAGATTGGTTTGTTTTGCCCCTATAACCAAAACTATATTCTTCTGCCCTGGCCAAGAGGCAATAAATTTGAGACCTTCAACAAGGCTTCCAGCAAACGTCCTTGGAAAATATCTTGCCAGAATAAATCCTTCAGTAATAGTCTAAGGTGGTGGTAGTTATAAGAGAACTTCAGTATTTAATGTATTATTATTATTATTACTATTATTATTAATGAGCATTTATAAAGCACCACCAGGTGCACGCAGCGCTGCACAGACACAGGAAAGACAGTCCCTGCTTGCCGAGCTTACAGTCTAAAAGGACGGACATACAGTAACACGAAAGGAGAAGGACCAAAGAGGCAATAAGGACCTGTAACTAAGGAAGGGGATTATGAGTCTCTGCATTTGGGTTAATTGAACACGTGTGTGTTGAGTTAGGGAGTTGTTTTCGTACCAACAAACAATAGAAAACGCCAAGTAACGCCATGCTACGTTTCTGCTTATGTGCAGGAGCACATCATAAGCTCTAACCAGGACAAAGCAGTCACAGACCCTCCTATAAGTTTATCAGAGCAATTTCCTACCATTCTAATTTTGCTCTTTTCACACAGTGCCTGAAGTGCCCTATATCCCAAAGGGACCATCGAAGGAACTGATGTCATTCTTACTTAGTCAACTGAATGCCAGCAAACCAAAGGGAAGGCAGAAAAAATCTTTCCTAACGGTGACATTTATTTAGGGACAGAAAGAAAAAGAATACAAGAAAAACAGGATAACTTTTCACAAAAACAAATCCTGACAAAGGGCAGTCAAATGGTTAGACCCCACGATAGTTCACATTACTACTGTTGACCCGTGCCACCTACATGAATACACGTACAATATCTACTCGAGTTTAAATATGGTATATAGTAAAAGCATATATATAGTATAATGTTGATTGTACATAGTTATCCCTGTTATTCCATGTTATATATTCCCTTGTTCTCTGTAAACTCAATGTTACATGTATGCATTGCAGTATATTTTGTTCGATGTACACCGCGCTGATTTTAATAGCGCGGTATAGGAGAGATGTTAAATAAATAAAATAAATAAATATGGTATTCAGTGCAAGTTTAAAAAAAAAGTTTATTCTTAGAAGTTCAAATACTATTTTTGAAGTATTGATTTCAACAAAGATAATGGACAATCTATTCTAGTGAGTCTTTAATCACACATTACAGGAAGCTCATGTAGCCTATCTGAAGCTCAGAATATCAAGACAAGTGTCCCTGTTCTTATATGAGGAAGCTGCAATGTCTGCTATTCTGCAGACTACTTCAATGTTATGTAAATAACACATCCATTAAGAATCATCTTGGGCTACTCTAAGAGAAGTGGCCTGGTTACCAGCCAAGGTGAGAATCAAATTTTATCTCCTTACCCTTGCTTTCTATGTTGTAACGAATTGTTCCCCACATAAGAGATGCATATTAGACTTCTATAGTTCAAGCAAGGAACTTTGATCAAGCCAATGGAGTTTGCCAACTCTCCTTTCCAGCCTAGGATGAGGTGTTTTTGATTAATAACTAGGCTATTTTCCACCACAGTACCAACACACCTTCTGAACAGCTATGTAAATGAATGGCAGGTTTAATTAATGATATGCTAAGAATTTGGTTGGTGCTTCCAATGAATGTAAACTATTTAGGACTGATGTTGCTTATATCTTATTTTGTTTTATTGTGTTTTATATGTGAATCTGCCTATTAATATATTCAAAGTAGAATGCACTCCTTGACACACGAGGTTCTTTATACATGCCGAGTGGAGGAGTGCCCTAGTGGTTGGGACGAGGTACTTCAGGCCGGAAGGTCGGGGGTTCAAATCCCATTAGAGGACAGCAACCTTGGGCCGGAAGGACTGGGGTTTCTAAGTCCCACAGGTGCTCCTTGTGGTCTTGGGCAAGCCACTTAACCCTCCATAGCCCATGTTCCCTGTAAAATAGTTATCTCCAAGTTATAATGCTCTGTTCAATGTAATTTCAGTTTGTTCAATGTAAACCGCACTGATGCAGAATAGCGCGGTATATAAGAGAATGTAAATAAATAAATTAAATAAATAAATGCCGGACAACAGTCAATTCACAGAGTGGTGAACATCAATTTCTTTTGACTAATGAACCCTGCCTCCCCCCTCCCTGTTATGTTTTATTTTAATACAAAGTTTATGCTAATATTTTAAATCTCCTTGAAGACCTTTGGATAAAGGTGGTGGTCTATAAGTATGAATAAATTAACTAAAAGAAAGGATATGAACTATGGTGGTCTGTACATCTTAGCATTGTAAGATTTTAGTTCAACTATATACACTCCACTGACTGAATGGCAAAAACAAGGAAATTAAGATGCCATGGGATTATTTTATAAGGAGCTACATAAAGTTATGTGCAACATACTTGTGTGAATCACAGAATTTTAGTGATTTACACATGTAAGTGGGACTTTACATGCGTACTTTAATTGGTATACGCATAGAGCCCTTTCACTGTGGGCATGTATATGAGCAAAGTTTGGACAGAGCAGATAAGTACGTGTGTAAATTATAAATTATCCTACTTTATGCAAAATCTTGAAAAATCTAGGTGTGAATATTTACACCAGTCAATTTAACAGTTGCTTTGGACCACTTGCACTCCTGTTTTAAGCATTTACTTGACTTTATAAAATAGGTATGAAATATGCGTGGAAAAACATGCATTAACTAGAAAGGACTGTAAAGAATATCCTCCACCTGTGTAAACTCTATCCTTCCACATTTTCCCATTGAGATTAGGGAAATAAGAAGGACCCACTATTTGTTCTGATATACATAAGAGATGTAAGGGATAGGGATATACAAGGAGATGTAAGGGATAGGATCTTAGACTTTAGGAAGACTAACTTTGCGAAGATGGGCCAATACCTCAGGGAATCGTTAGTTGGATGGGAACAGCTGAGGGATGTAGAAAAACAGTGGGGAAAAACTGAAAAGGGATATTTTAAGGGCAACCAACCTTTTTGTTAAAATGGTAAATAAAGGCAAAAGGAAAAGGAGACCGCTATGGTTTTCTAAAGAAGTAGCTGAAAAAGAGGGAGGCCTTCATGAAATACAAGAGATCACAGAGAGAGGAAGACAGGCATCTGTATTTGGAAAAACTTAGAGAAGCTAGCAAAGTCGTCAAGAAGGCAAAGATTCAAAAGGAGGAGGAAATAGCCAATGCAATAAAATTGGGGGGATAAGACATTTTTCAGATATATTAGTGAGAAGAGAAAGGGCAAGAGTGGTATTGTCAGACTCAAGGGTGCAGGGGAGGAATATGTAGAAGCTGATAAGGATAAAGAGGAATTGCTTAACAAATATTTTTGTTCTGTGTTCACAGATGAAGAACCAAGAGCAGGACCTCAGAAATCACCCACAAATAGGAACAGAAGCAAAGGACATCTTGAACAATTTTCAAAAGACTGTGTTCGTGAGAAACTCTCTCAACTTAAAGTAGACAAAGCGATGGGACCAGATGGGATACATCCAAGAATACTGAGGGAACTTGGGGACATTCTAGCAGCTCCACTGACTGACCTTTTCAATGCCTCGTTGGAGTCGGGAGTGGTGCCAAAGGACTGGAGAGAGGCTCATGTGGTGCCTTTACACAAAAGCGGAAGTAAGGATGTGGTTGAAAACTATAGGCCGGTTCGTTTAACTTCGGTGGTGAGTAAATTATTGGAAACGCTGCTGAAAGAGAAAATAGTGAGGTTTCTGGAGTCTAGTGGATTACAGGATCCGAGGCAGCATGGATTCACCAGAGGCAGGTCTTGTCAGACAAATCTGATTGATTTCTTTGACTGGGTGACCAGGGAGTTGGACCGAGGGAGAGCTCTAGATGTGGTGTATTTAGATTTCAGTAAAGCCTTTGACACTGTTCCTCACAGGCGACTTATAAACAAACTGAGCACCCTAGGGATGGATCCTAAAGTTACTGCTTGGGTTAGAAATTGGTTGGGTGGGAGGCGACAAAGAGTACAAGTAAATGGAGCTCACTCTGAGGAGAAGGATGTTATCAGTGGTGTTACCCAGGGATCTGTCCTTGGTCCGATTCTTTTTAACATCTTTGTTAGTGATATAGCAGAAGGGCTTTCAGGTAAGGTTTGCCTCTATGCGGATGATACCAAAATCTGCAATAGAGTAGACACCCAGGAAGGGGTAGATAACATGAGGGGGGATCTAGCTAAGCTTGAAGAATGGTCTAGAATTTGGCAGCTGAGATTTAATGTTAAAAAATGTAAGGTCATGCATTTGGGCTGCAGCAATCCAAGGGAGCAATATAGTATAGGGGGTGAAGTACTTTTGTCCACTAAAGAAGAGCGGGACCTAGGCGTGGTTGTGTCTGATGATCTTAAAGTAGCTAAACAGGTAGAAAAGGCGACGGCAAAAGCTAGAAGGATGCTTGGGTGCATATGGAGAGGAATGGCTAGCAGAAAAAAGGAGGTGATAATGCCTCTGTATAAGTCTTTGGTGCGACCTCATTTGGAGTATAGTGTGCAATTCTGGAGACCGCATCTTCAAAAGGATGTGAACAGGATGGAGTCGGTGCAGAGGGTGGCTACTAAAATGATTAGTGGTCTTCATTATAAAAGCATATGAGGACAGACTGAAGGATCTTAATATGTACACCTTAGAGGAAAGGCGGGATAGAGGTGATATGATTGAGATGTTTAAACACCTCCGTGGCATAAATGTTCAGGGAGAGAGCCTCTTTCAATTGAAAGCAAGTTCTGCTACGAGGGGACATGGGATGAGGGTGAAGGGAGATGGGATGAGGGTGAAGGGAGATAGATTCAGGAGTGATATGCGGAAATATTTCTTTACGGAAAGAGTAGTGGATCCGTGGAATAGTCTCCCAGTGGAAGTGGTAGAGATGAGGACAGTAACTGAATTCAAAAAAGCATGGGACAAACACAGAGGATCTCTAAAGGTAAAAAGGGGACTGTTGTAGTTGTTGATATGGAAGGACAGACTAGATAGGCCATGTGGTCTTTTTCTGTCGTCATATTTCTATGTTTCTATAATGGTGTTAGAAATTGCCATACAAGTTGAATTATGCCTGTCTGCAGACAAGATGGAGGGAGGACAGCAAGGAAATCCATGGCATTAGCATTTAACTTTCAAAAGGGAGACTATGAAAGAATAAGGAAAACGGTTAAGAAAAAAAAATAAAAAAGAACAGCTGTAAAGCTTAAAAAGTTTACATCAAGCACGGGCGATGTTTAAAAATACTATCTTGAAAGCCCAGACCAGATGTATTCAACGCTTTAAGAAAGGTAGAAGGAAGGCTGTTGTAGTCAACAAAGCATCTTTCAGGAAATGGAAAAAGGAGACAAATGATGAAAACAGGAAACATAAGCATTGATAAGGCAGGAAAAGAGAATATGAAAAGAAGCTTGCTATGGAATTAAAAACAGAAACTTTTTCAAGTGCATTCGTAGCAAAAAACCTGGAAGAGTCAGTTGGACCATTAGATGATAGAGGGGTTAAAGGGGCACTAAGGGAGGACAAAACGATAGCAGAAAGACTGCATGAATTCTTTCCTTTGGCCTTTACTTAAGGAGATGTAAGGAAGTTATCCATGCCTGAAATGGTATTTAAAAGTTCTGTATCGGAGGAATTGAAACCAATCGATAAACTAGAAGATGCAATACAACTATTTGATAAACTAAAGAGCAGCAAAGCACCTGGACTGAATGATATATATCCCAGAGTGATAAAATTTGAAATATGAGATTGCAGACCTATTATTAACAATCTGTAACCTACCATTACATTTATCTGTAGTATCTGAAAATTGGAGAGTGGCCAATGTAACCACAATTTTTAAAAAGTGTTACAGGTGTGATCTGGGAAACTATAGACCGGTGAGCCTGACATCCGTCCAGGCAAAATGGTAGAAACCATTATAAAAAATAAAATTATTGAACATATAGATACCCCTCTAATCCCTGGTAAAACCCTTGGTTTCGTCTTCTCAAATGCCAGATCCAACAGCTGGAACACTGTTGGCGGAAATTCCAGTCACCTGCTCTGCTTTCTTCCTTCCGGTCCTCTTCCTGCCAATATCATACTGCTGTCACCCAGGCTAAGAAACCGTACTATTCTTCCCTCATGCACAAGAATGACACTTCTTCCTGCCTCTTCATTTGCTGTACTGCCTTGCTGATCCCACTCACACCCCATCCGTTGCTTCGTCCCTACAGGTCTTCACCTCAGCTTTTTGTCAGAAGATTCTTACTATTCAGTTTTCCCTGTCCTGCTCCTCAGCTCCCCTCCTCCAACCCTGTCTCTTCTTCCTCCACTACCAGTCTTTGATCCTTAACACTTCTACTTACAATGAGCTGCCTCGTCTCGCCCCACCACAGTCCCATCTAACCCAATGCCATCACAGTTATTTAAACTAGTTAGCGATTTCTCTCTTTCTCAGATATTTTCTATCATCACTTCATCTTTCTCCTCTGGTCCATTTCTTTCTTCCTGGAAAGGAGCTACCATAAGAACATAAGAAATGCCTTACTGGGTCAGACCAAGGTCCATCAAGCCCAGTATCCTGTTTCCAATAGTGGCCAAAACAGAACACAAAGTACCTGGCAAGTTGCCTAAGAGGCATACAAGTTCCACAATGCTTGCCCCAGGGCAAGCAGTGGATTTTCCAGGTCATCTTTAATAATGGTTTATGGACCTTTCCTCCAGGAACTTGTCAAAACCTTTCTTAAATCCAGCTATACTAACAGCCTTTACCACATCCTCCGGTAAAGAATTACAGTTTCATTGAGTAAAAAAATATATAATTTTCTCTTATTAGTCTTAAATGTGTTCCCATTCTAGCTTCATCACCCACTGCCTCAACCTCATCCTGCCTCCTCCAACCTATTTAGAAATCTTCATGGTATTTTATTTATTTATTTAATGTCTCTTCTATACCACACTATTCCCATCAGTGTGGTTTACATCTAACAGAACCTTATACAATGCAGTCGGGCTACATTGTATTTCCAATAAAACAGGAGATAGAACTTGGACCAAACTGGGGTAACTTTCTACAAAATTATTTACACTAATATTGTACATACTGCTATTTACATGGTGTTGCACCTAAGAGGCTAGCTGCTCTACAGCGTGCTGGCTGTGGTGTTAGAGAGGTCCTGGTGATTGGGGTGGCTGTTTGCGAGCTGTCCCTTGAGTAGTGCCTTCTTGGTAATTGGGGTGGCTATTTGCGAGCTGTTGTCTGCGTAGTGTCTTATGAATAGGTGGTGCTTCAGCGCCTTCCTGAATTGTGCCAGGTCGGTGATTGCTCGAATGGCTGTAGGGAGGGCATTCCAGCATCTGGGCGCATAGAGCATGAACGTCCCTATTGGATGTTGCCCGGTTGCATTTCGTTGTTTCCTTTGGAATTAGCAGAGTATTGAGAGCTGCGGTTCTTCTGGATCTGTTGGGGGGGGGGGGGTGTATTAGCTCGGTAATGGAGGTGGAGGGTTGGTTGTTTATGGCCTTGAAGGTCATTACTAGGTTACTAGGATCTTGAAAGATAGTCTGCCGTGGATTGGTAACCAGTGAAGATTTTTTAGGATTGGTGTAATGTGGTCCGTTCTTGAGGCTCCGTATAGAATTCTGGCGGCTGCATTCATTGCAAGCTGAAGTGGATTCAGTGATGCTTGTGGGAGCCCATGTAAGATTGCATTGGCATAGTCGAAATGTGGGATTACGAGGGCTTGATAGACTGTTCGTCATCTGGGTCGAGTAGTGGTCGTAGATGCCATAGTGTCCATACTTTATGGTATATTGCCTTGACTGTGTTTCCAATGTGGGTTTTCATGTCCAGCTGTTGGTCCAAGGTGACCCCTAGGTAGCGAATTGTGGGTTTGGCTATCAGCTCGGCGTCCCTCACCTTTAAGGCAGCTGGAGGGATGAAACCTTGGTTCCTTGTGATGAAGAGGACGTATGTCTTGTGGTTTTATTCGGAGGTTTTGAGTATGGTGCCAGTCAGCAACAGCGTTGAAGCAGCTTGTTAGTGCAGAGAAATCTGGCTGGTCAGTTGCAAATGGCATGTATAGTAGAACGTCATCTGCGTATACCAGGCAGGCAACGTTAAAAGAGCGAATCAGGGTACAGATGGGCTGCATGTATATGTTGATCATCAGTGCAGACAGTGAGGATCCCTGAGGCACACCTTGTTTTTGCTGGAATGGTTCCGAGGTTGTGGTGCCGGTTCTAACGTGCTGCCATCTGTTAGGTAGGATTTGCACCAGCTTAGAGCTGAGTCCTGTATTCCTTTTTCTTTGAGCCGTCCCAAGAGGACCTTGTGGCTAACGGAGTCAAAAGCCGCTGCGATATCCATGACGATAAGGGCACGACCCCTCTCTGTGAATCATGGACACACCGATTCACCTATTGAACCAGAATTCCCCACATAGAAAGGTTCCACAGACCTTTGGTAGAAGGTTCTATGTGCCTGTCTTCTATCTCATCTGCGCTATTTTTTAAGATGTTAATAGTTCACTGTTATATTTCCGTTATTCTTAATCACATTGCTAACCAGGTTGTATGACTCCATTTACTGATTTTACCCTGTTATCCAAGTTTTATTCCCCTGTTTACTGTAACTCAGACGCTTGCTTATGGTGCTGAATTTTTGTTCGATGTAAACCGCGCTGATGACAAAGAGTGCGGTATATAAGAGATGTAAAATAAATAAATAAATAAATAAAAATACCCTTGTCGGATGTCATCAACTCCCGAGAGTATGGTATTGAAGAGGGTGGTGAGGAGAGTTTCCACGCCATGGACCTCCCTGAAACCGTGCTGACATGGGTCCAGAGGGGCGGCAGTCTCGATATGCTGCTGAATTTGTCGTTGGACTACCTTTTCGATCATATTGGCGAGAAGTGGGATGCTTGATATTGGTTTAAAGGATTCGACCTTCAGGGGGGGTCCAGTTTGCTGTTTTTCAGCAACGGCCTTATGGAGGTGTGTTTCAGCCTCTGTGGGAATGATCCGGTTGAGAATGACTGCTCCATGAGTTTAGTCAGGAACTGGCTGAGCTCACAACACAGTTCTTTTATCCAGAATGCTGGACAAGGGTCGTTTGGTGCAGTAGTGGTGTTGGAGGCGATGGTGTCTATGTCTCTCTTTGATAGGGTAGAGAATTTGGTCAGTGGTGTTATATGGAGAGGCTTGTTCATGGGAGTGGGGCTTGTGATCTTGTTAGTTTGGTGAGTTTTTGATTGTAGATAGTCCGCAAATTGTTGTGGCTGGGGCATGCATGGTTGGTCTGGGGACAGTTCCTTTGTTAATGTCTTCACTATATTGAAAAGGTCATGTCGTTTACAAAGCAAGCGTTTCAGAAGGTCCGTGTGGTATTGCTTCCTTCTCTCTATTATTGCTTCTCGGTGCTTACTTAGGTGTAAACTATATGCACTCTGTGCTTCGGCGGAGCGCAAACGGCGCCATCGTCTTTCTAGCCTGTGTAGGTAAAGGAGTGATGATCGTAATTCAGTGGAATACCATGGGGTGGGCTCTCGTCTCCTTGGAGTTTTGTTCACGGTTGGGAGCTGAGCAATGGCACTGAGGCTGTTGTCCCAGCTAGAGATCATTTCCTCCAAATTAGAAGCCGCTGCGTTGAGAAGTGGAATGGCTTTCTCCAGGATTTCTTCCTTGACAAAGGGTCGGAATCGCCTTGCCGATGTTTTGGGGAAGACAGTGGCTCTGCTGGCGTTATTTGGAATCTTATCAGGTTGTGGTCAGACCAGGGTACTGGAGTTATAGACATTGCAAGGTCATGGGTTGATTCATCAGCCAATTGTGGGGCAAAGACCAGGACCAGTTTATTTCCTCTCATGTGGGTGGGTGCATTGACTAGTTACCGTCAATGCACCCACCCACGTGGGTGCATTGACGGTAGCTAGTTTATAGTTCTAATTACGGTGACGGTAACTTGTTTATAGTTCTAATTACTGTTCAATGTACCTATTTACTACTGAACTGTTCTATGTATTTCTTGTTGTTTGATGTAAACCGCCACTGATCTTGGGAAGTGGCGGTATATAAAAGACTTACAAATAAATAAATAAATAAAATAGTTGCTTGTATCCTAGCTCCTTGATTGCTTCGAGGAAGGCTATGGACTGGGTATCTTGCAGAGCAGGCAGGTTGAAGTCGCCTAGTAGCCAGCTTGGGGAGCGTGGATTACTGATGTTGCAGGCGAGGTCGATTATAGTCGAGAGGTCGTCTGGTGATGCCACCGGTGCTCTGTAGAGCAGATTGATTGTGCAATGATTGTTGGCTATGGTGAGTGCGTCTAGGTGAGCTGTTCTGGTGGCGCTGATTAGTTTAAATTGTAGTTCTGTTTTGGAGAGGGTGAGCGTTCCTCCACCTCTGATGTTAGCTCTGTGGCAGGTGTGGCGTGAGAAGTTGGGGGGTAACATCTGGTTGAGCAGGACAGTGTCGCAGTCAGATAGCCATGTCTCTGTGATCATTAGAATGTCCAAGTCATGGATTGTTATCAGATCTGAGACAACTGGCCATTTTTGCGGATACAGCGGGCACTGATGAGGGCACATTTCAGCCTGTGTGGGTGAGGGTGTATCTCTGTGGGGCTTTTTGGTGTGTTGTAGTGAAATGTACAGTATGTGGGGGTGAGGTGTGAGCTTGGCTTCTGTTGAGGTGTGATGAGGGTTACCTGTCCATCTCCTCCCATAGCTCCGTATGGTTGGTATGTGGTTGCAGATTGGATTAAGGGTGAGTGATCTGATGGGTAGGCCAGCGAGGAGGTAGAGCTAGCCAGTGCTAGGAATGGGTGCATCATTATGATTGTTCTTACCGTAACTTGGTATTTGATCTAGTACAGGCAGGTAAATCAGGCGCACTATCTGATCTAGTACAGGCAGGGGCTCTCTCTTTCACTATTTCTTCATCTCTTTCTTCCACTATGTCATCTAAGTCTGTTGACGAGGCAGTAACTTCTTATAATGCTGCACTCTCCTCGGCTCTGGATGCTCTCGCTCCACCCATGCCACATCCTGTGAGATGTTCTGCACCCCAGCCCTGTCTTTCATCCACTATCCGCTATCTACGTTTCTGTGCCCGTTCTGCTGAGCGTGCTTGGCTCAAATCCTGCTCCCCTGCAGACTTTCTACACTTTAAATTCATGCTTCTCTCTTTCCAATCAGCCATAGCTCTTGCCAAGACTACTATGTCCATCTGACCAACTCTCTTGCCTCTGATTCTCGCCGTCTCTTTACTACTCTCAGATCTCTTCTCCAAGTGCCTCCGCCTCTGATCTCTCCCTCCCTTTCTGCCCAAACCCTGGCTATTTTCATGACAAAATCCACAAAATCACACTCCAATTCCCCACAAAGTCAGCTACTTCTCCTCCTTCTCTTCACTCCCAACTCTTCCCCCTACCTCTGCTACCCTCTCTTCTTTTCCTGTGATCTCTGAAGAGGAAACTGCACACCACCTTTCTTCCTCCAAACTCACCACCTGCTCCTCCGATCCTATCCCCACCCATCTCCTAAGCCCCATCTCCCTCCACCGTTGTCCCATCCATCTCTCATATTCTCAACCTATCACTCTCCACTGCAACAGTCCCTGCAAACTTCAAGGATGCTGTGATCACACCTCTCCTCAAGAAACCCTCACTTGAACCCACCTGTCCTAATTATCGACCCATCCCTCTCCTTCCCTTCATTTCTAAACTACTTGAATGTGCAGTTCACCGCTGCTGTCTCAATTTCCTCTCCTCTCATGCCATCCTGGATCCCTTAGTCTGACTTTTGTTCTTTACACTCTACTGAAACGGCTCTTGCCAAAGTCTCCAGTGACTTGTTCCTGGCAAAATCCAAGGGTCTTTACTCTGTCCTCATCCTTCTTGACCTCTTGATACTTTTGACACTGTTGACCACAACCTTCTCCTCGATACCCTGTCCTCGCTTGGTTTTAGGGGCTCTGTACTATCCTGGTTCTCCCTATCTCTCCCACCGCTCTTTCAGTATGTGTTCTGGTGGCTCCTCCTCCTCTGCTATCCCGCTCCCAGTTGGTGTGCCCCAAGGATCTGTCTTGGGTCCGTTCCTTTTCTCTCTACACCCAGTCCCCTGGTGCGCTTATTGCTTCCCATGGCTTTCAGTACCATCTGTATGCTGATGACTCCCAGATCTACCTCTCTACGCCTGAAATCTCTCCGGCAATCCAGACCCGGATCTCTGCCTGCCTTTCTGACATTGCTGCCTGTATGTCTCACCGCCGCTTGAAACTGAATATGGCCAAGACAACTTCTTATCTTTCCCCCTAAAACCTCCCCTCCTCATCCTCCTTTCTCAGTCTCTGTGGATAACTCTGCACTCCTTCCTGTTTCCTCAGCCCGCAATCTGGGGGTAGTCTGACTCCTCTCTCTCGTTCTCCTCACATATCCATCTGATAGCTAAGACCTGCTGTTTCTTTCTCTATAACATCAGCAAACTCCGCCCTTTCCTTTCTGAACACACTACTAAAACGCTTGTGTGCCTTTGAGTCAGTCCTGACTCCTGGTGACCCAGAAGCTCCTGTGTTTTCTTGGCAGTGTCACTGGAAGTAGATTGCCAGGCCTTTCTTCCAAGGCAATGGAGGATTAAGTGACTTGCCCAAGGCCACAAGGAGTGCTAGTGGGAATTGAACTCTGGTTGCTTGGTTACCAAGCCAGTGTTCTAACCACTAGGCTACTCCTCCACTAAAATGCTTATCCACTCCTTAATCACCTCCCATCTTGACTACTGTAACCTACTCCTTGCTGGTCTCCCTTTGAATCATCTCTCTCCCCTTCAATCTGTTCAACATTCTGCTGCGTGGCTAATCTTCCGCCAGCCTCGTTATGTCCATATTACTCCTCTTCTCAAATCACTTCATTGGCTCCCTATCCGTTTCCGCATCCAGTTCAAACTTCTCCTGCTCACCTATAAATGCATTCACTCTGCGGCTCCTCACTACCTTTCTTCTCTTATCTCTCCTTACAACCCCCCTCGGGAACTCTGCTCTTCTAGCAAACATGCTTCTATCTGTGCCCTTCTCTTCTACTGCTAACTCCAGACTTCGCTCCTTTCATCTTGCTGCGCCTTATGCCTGGAACTACCTATGTCTGTATGCCAGGCACCTTCTCTAACCCTGTTAATCCAGGCTGAAAACTCACCTCTTCGCTGCTGCTTTTGGATCTTGACTCACCTGATCTCCTTTTTCTTTCCCCTTGTTTTATCCCTGCCTACACCTTCTGTGTTTGTCTTGACTAGATTATAAGCTCTGATGAGCAGGGACTGTCTTACATGTCTGTGCAGCGCTGCATACGACTTGCAGCGCTATATAAATGCTCAATAGTAGTAGTCGTCCTCACTTTTTAATGGCATATACAACCGATCTACATTAACTCATTCCACCATCCATTAATTTATCGACCTCTATCATAACCCCTCTTCAGCCATCTCTTTTCCAAGTTGAAGAGCCTCAAGCTTTTAAGCATCTCCTCATAGGGGTATTATTCCATTGCCTTTACCATTTTTGTCACTCTTCTTTGTACCTTTTCTAATTCAGGTATATCCCTTTTAAGATACGGCAAACAGAATTGCACACAATATTCAAGGTGCAGTAGCACCATAGAACGATACAGAGGCATTGTAATATTTATTTATTTTATTTATTTAACATTTCTTTTATACCGCGCTATTACAATCAGTGCAGTGTACATTGAACAAGAACATACTACAATGCATACAGGTAACATTGAGTTTACAATGAACGGGGAAATTCAACAGGGACAACCGGGAGAACTATGTATCTCCTTTGTTTTATTCTCCATTCCTTTCCTTATGATTCCTAGCATTCTATTTGCTTTCTTGGCCACCGCTGCACACTGGGTGGAGGGTTTCAAAGTATTATCCATGATGATGCCTAAATCTTTTTCTGGATGGTGTTTTTTAAGGTGGTACTCTGCAACGTGCAACAATACTTTGGGCTGTTCTTTCTTAGGTGCATAACTTTGCACTTGTTCACATTAAATTTCATCTGCCATTTGCATGCCCAGTTTTCCAATTTTTCAAGGTCCTCTTGCAATTTTTCACAATCCTCTGACATTTTAACAACTTCGAATAATGTTGTGTCATCTACAAATTTGATCACCTCATTCATTGTTCCCATTTCCCATTTCCAGGTCATTTATGAATATGCTAAAAAGCAGCAGACCCAGCACAGATCCCTGGGATACTCCACTATTCATCTTTTTCCATTGAGAGAATTGGCCATTTAGCCCTACTCTCTGCTTTCTATTTTTTAACCAGTCCCTGATCCACAATACTACACTGCCTCCAATCCCATGACTTTTTAATTTCACCAAGAGTCTCTCATGAGGGACCTTGTCAAAGGCTGTTTGAAAATCCAGATACACTCAAGTGGCTCACTTTTGTCTACCTGTTTATTCACACCTTCAAAAAAATATATAACAGATGAAGACAGACAAGACTTTTCTTGGATAAATCCATGTTAGCTTTCTCCCATTAAACCATGGCTATCTACATGTTCAATTATTTTATTCTTTATAATGGTTTCTATCATTTTGTCCAGTACCGACGTCTGTCTCGCTAGTCTGTAGTTTCCCGGATCACCCCTGGAACCCTTTTAAAAAATTGGAGGCCACTCTCCAACCCTCAGGTACTACAGACGATTTTAATGATAGTTCAAATATTACTAATAGGTCTGCAATCTCATATTTCAGTTGTTTCAACACCCTTGGATATATACCATCTGGTCCTCTCTTTCCTACCACTATGTTTTTCTTTCACCATTGTCCTTCTCACCTTTCCTCAGATGTGGTGTGACGCAGCAGACGGCACAGAGCCCATGGAGTTAGGGGAAAGTAAGGAACTTACCTCGGAATCAGCTGGGCAGCAAACAAATCCAGCTCATGTAGAATTAGCTGAGCAGCAGACAAACTCAGCACATGTAGAATTAGCTGAGCAGCAAACAAACTCAGCACAAGAAAAGCAAAAAGGCATTAGAGTAAAATGTCCTTGCACTAGTCCTGACGTAGCTAGAAGCAGGAAGGCTAATCAGGAACACATGTTCTCAGAAACCCACGCAGCATGCAAAGAGAACAAGGATAAAAGCTGCAGGGTAGAACCAGGGAAAGCCAGTAGGGGCAGCGACCTGGGAGGACTAAGCCAACATCCAGTGAACACACGTCATGCTGGAGGAAATCCACTGAGAGAAGGAAGCAGTAGGTGTGGCAGCAGAGCAGGAAACAGCCAGCATCGTGCCCAGGACCCTGCTAGGATTCCTGGTAGTTGGAGAGCCCAGGAGAGAGCTTCCAGAAGCCCAGATATAAGAGACAGAACCACAGCTAAGAGGTGGGAACCTAGCTTTGCTAAAGAAAAGGCAAGAAGTTCTGTTTGGTTTGAAAGGCAAGGGCGTGGCACCAGAAGTAACTTTGATACTGAAAGTTATACAGTAATTCCACCGCTGTGGAGAAGAAGGGAAAGCCGGAAGGAAGCTTTTAATATACCAGGCATTCAGAGCCCTGGATTTAAAGAGCCCTTTCTAGAAAAGCTAGCCCATGACTCACAGGAGAGTTTTAAGGAAGACAGCAGCTGTGAAGAGTGTGACCCATATGCAATCATAAGTGACTCTGAGTTAATGCAGTGGGAGAACAGCAGCTATAACTCTGAACCTGTGCCCATGGATTGTACAACTTGTTTATCTGACGATATTGTATCTTTATGTTGAGCGTGTGCAAAGCAACCAGCTGATAGTGCCTAAAGGAAAGAAGATATTTTTCTGTGCAACAGTTCTTCTGTTTCATATTGTTTGTTGTATCCCAGGAATATCCCATCAGGGCAGGGAATAAAGCCCTAATATTATTTTTGCCTTACCACTTGACTACAAGACTCTGAAAGTGAAGGCTGGTAGGGAGGGTATCTGATGGGGGAAGGGGGGTATTGGGGATGCCTGATGGATTAGGATGACAAGCAAACATCTTAAGGGGTGGGGGAAGAGAGATCTTATAGGGAAGCAGAAAGGAGGTGCCTGATTGGGAAGGGGAGAGGATAGGGAAGGGACACAGAGTGACTTATGAGGATGGAAGGGCAGAGGGAAAAAGGTGGACATAGGAAAGAGGGAGAAAGCAGCCATGATATGCTGAAGAACCTGAGAGGGATGAAGTAGGGGTACCTGATGGGAAGGAAGGCGAGAGGGATAAGAGTGTGGAAGTCGGCAGAGGAGGAGGGAGAGATCTGTGGTCAGAGGGTGTCACAAGGCCTACCTTGGTAGCGTAATGGACTGAGGTAGGTTGGACATAAAACATTTGAGGTTGGGTTTGGCTAATGTCTTACAGGGCCCAGGGACTTGCAGCCCTGGTAGCTTCCTTTGTTACCAAAATCCCAAAGAATACAAAGGTCCGAGTGGAGGGAAACAAAGGCATTTATTTCCCTTTCTTGCAAAAAGGTTCAGATGCTTGGACAAAAACATCAAACACAAGTTCCTTACTTCAGGTTAAAGAAAAAGTAAAACATGACATTAAAGCAAAGCTGTTATCTTCACAATAAATGGTGTATCAAAACAAACAGTCTCTATTCCCCAAGATAGAGCTTATGTGCTAAGCAGGGACTCCAGGCTTCCTGTCTTACAATAACTACAGTCCATCTCGGTATCTGAAGCAAATTCCACCTGCATCGGTTCCCCTTCTGAAGCCTCTGAAACCAAGTCAGTACTTGCTGGCAAATTGTAATCAGGCTTTTTATATATCCTCTGTACAACCTCCCAATGCTCAGGGTTGAATGTAGGGCGTCGGTCCTGCGCCCTCATATATTGGGAACTGTCTTCCTTTTGCAAGTGTTTTACCTTAGCTTCCTGCAAAGCTTTGTCATTAACAAGTCTCTTATTCGGTACGTGTTTCTTGCACCTTATCTCATAGGCAGCTTCACACGGATAGTATTCCTCTGCTCCCTGTTCTCCCCATACACCAGCAGTCTGCAACCTGCTTTCAGTTAAACATGGGTTACCTTTTCTCCTTGGCTTGTCTACTCCCGGTGAGGTTTGAGGCCTGCTCCGGCTGGGATCCTGCCTGGCCTGAGCAATAGGCCTCAAGTTCTCCAACCGTCCTTCTGTTGGCTTTAGACCACAGTCACAGCCACGCCTTTGCCTCTCTGTACGAAAAGCACCCACTCTGAATGGAGCTATCCCACCTTCTCCAGGGTTGCTTCTTTCCTCAAGCCACTGCGGCTGCTGCTGCCTCCTGCGAAACCCTTGTCCAGGGGTTACTGCTTCTTCTGGATATCCTGCCATTCATTCGGATGTCCTGCCCATCCTGCTGGTTCTGCTGGTTCTCCTGGCAGACCTCCTTCCCCTGGCCGTCCTGCCTGTTCTGCCCTCCAGTCTTCCAGACTCTCTTTAAGAGGTACTCCTCTCTTCCTTGATTGGAAGCTGGCTGGCATTACCTCATGACCTAGGAGGTGTGGTTCCTCAGTTCCTCGGAGGTCCCTCTTGCTCCCCCTATCAGGTTCCTCATAATATTGCAGCCTGTGCTCGACTTTTCCTGCGTTTAAAACATTTTCTTCTCTTCTCAGAGGGTCCGCAGCATCACAAGGGGTGCCCTTTGCACCTGTATCCTCACATATGCTGCATCTCTCAGAGTCCTACAATACACACACACATTGCACCTACGGTTGTCAACAGACTCCAGATGTACTGGACAGGCCTGATATGATCAGGAGTTTATCTCACTGCATGCAGGGACTTGTAAATCTTGCCTTTCAAAGAAATACAATTGGGAAAGCAGGAACTATAAGTCACTGTATGCTGTGGGGTAAACCCTGGAGAGGATTAACCTTGTCAGATGAATCTGGAGCCAGTTGGCACTCTTATGTGCACCCCCCTCCTGTGTGAAGCAAACCATATACACAATGCATCCATCATTATTGCAGCAGCAGCTGCATACACTCAGACACCGCACAATGCAATATTAAACTCACCAGCTACATGAGTTCTCTCTCAGCGGGAGAGAAAGCACAGTTACTTACCTGTAACAGGTGATCTCTGGGAACAGCACGAATAAGTCTTCACATATGGGTACGTCGGTACCGACGGAGCCTGCGCAGGAACGCTCCCCAGCTTCCCAAAAAGGAAAGCTTTTGGGAGCATCCCACAGCGCCTGCGCGCTGCCTTCCTGCCTTTCCTAACCAGCTCTCCTCAGTTCGAGTTTAAAGCTGAGACAATAGAGAGAGAGGAAAGGAAAGATAGAAAAAGAGATACAACTCCTAGGGGAGGTGGGTGGGTTGTGAAGACTTATTCTTGCTGTTCCCAGAGATCACCTGTTACAGGTAAGTAACTGTGCTATCTCCAGGAACAAGCAGGAATGAGTCTTCACATATGGGGACTCCCTAGCTAAGATGCCTGGGAGATCCCCAAGGATATGAGAACCTGGGAAGGGGTCTACTTCCTCCGATGGATCTCAGGCATCCATCCAGGGAAGGAGGGTAGGAGTTGTTTAAGAATGGAACAGGTGTTTGAGGACAGCCTGACCAAACAAGGCATCCCGGCGGGAGTCCTTGTCCAAGCAGTAATGGGCTGTGAAGGTATGAACCGAGGCCCAGATGGCTGCTTGACAGATCTGGTCGATGGACACAGAATTTAGATGAGCCATAGAGGTGGCCATGGCCCTCACATTATGAGCTGTGACATGGCTCTCCAGAGAAAAGTTCTTACTCTGGTAGGCGAAAGAAATACACTGAGCAATCCAATTGGACAGTGTTCTCTTGGAGACTGGAAGTCCCAAATGAGAAGGATCAAAAGCAACAAAAAGCTGGGAAGACTTTCTATGTTGCTGTGTCCTGTGTAAGTAAAAAGCAAGAGCTCTTTTACAATCCAGAGTATGAAGATTCCTCTCTGCATTGGATGCATGAAGAGCTGGAAAAAAAACAGGTAAATATACCTCTTGATTAAGATGAAAAGGTGAGACCACTTTAGGCATAAAGTGTGGATTAGTCCTAAGGACTACCTTATCATGATGGAACCTTGTATAAGGTGGATTAGCCACTAATGCCTGCAGTTCACTGATGCGGCGAGCTGAAGTGACTGCAATGAGGAAAATAACCTTCCAGGAAAGAAACTTCAAGGAGGTAGTGGCTAAGGGTTCAAAAGGTGGCTTCATAAGCTGACCAAGAACCAAATTTAAGTCCCATGCCACCGGAGGAGGCCTAAATGGGAGGTTTAGTTAAAGTTAGGCCTCTCATGAATCTTGCAATGAGAGGATGAGAGGAAATAGGTTGTCCATTGATGGGCTTAAGGGATGCTGCAATAGCACTCAAATGGACTCTTACTGAATTTGTTTAAGGCCTGCATTGGAAAGATGCAGGAGATAGTCTAACAGAGAATTCAAAGGTAGTGCTAGAGGATTAAGACCCTTTTCAGCACACCAAATGGAAAACCTCTTCCATTTAAAAGCATAAGAACGCTTGGTGGAAGGTTTTCTGGAAGCATGGAGGATATCCTTCCCTTGTTGAGAAAGATTCCAGTCTTGAAGGTCTAGGCCTTCAGTAACCAAGCTCTGAGGTGTAGGGACTTGGGGTTTGGGTGCCACAAAGTCCCTTCCTCCTGGGACAGAAGGTCTGGAGCAGCTCCCAAGTCCAGGGAGGGGGCTTGGGAGAGATGTAGAAGTAGAGGGTACCACACTTGGCATGGCCAGCATGGAGCTATGAGGATCATAGATCCTTGATCCCTCTGGAGTTTGAACAGAGTCTTGGGAATCAAGGGAATGGGTGGAAATGCATATAGGAGGCCCTGACCCCAATGAAGGAGGAAGGCATCCTTGGCCTGAACTCCCTGACACAGAATTCTGGAACAGAACCGGGGAAGTTTGGCATTCCACAGACTTGCAAAGAGGTCTATGTCCGGGGTTCCCCATTCTTGGAAAATTCTGAGTACCTGATCCATGTGCAGGGACCATTCGTGTGGAAGCAGAACTCGACTGAGTCTGTCTGCCCAAGAGTTTTGGACCCCTGGGAGGTATACTGCCAGGAAATGGATTTGATGCTCTCTGGCGAAGGCCCACAATCTTAAAGCTTCTTGGAGCAGAGGCCAGACCGAAACAAGCGACAGAGAGCCAGTTCCTCCTTGCTTGTTTATGTAAAACATGGCTACTTGATTGTCCGTATGAATGAGGACTGTCTTGTAGCTGAGGAGGGTATGAAAGACATTGAGAGCTAGAAAAACTGCTCGAAGCTCCAAGTGGTTGATATGAAGAGAGGTCTCCTGTGGGGACCAAATGCCTTGAGTGGAGAGGTCCTGTAGATGGGCTCCCCAACCTGTTTGGGAGGCATCTGTTGTGAGGGTTGCTTGGGGCAAAAACTGTTGGAAGGGGGACCCCAGCAACAAATTTTGAGTGGACATCCACCATTGGAGAGACCAAAAGAGACGTTTGGTGGTTGCTATTTGGTCTGAGAGAGCTCCTGAAGCTTGAGTCCACTGGGTGGACAAAGTCCATTGAGCTGCTCTCATGTGTAGGCGAGCATAGGGTACCACATGCACTGTGGAAGCCATGTGGCCTAGCAGTTGTAGCATCTCCCTGGCAGTTAAGTGGCTCTTTGACTGAATCTGGGAGGCTAATTGCACTAGACGTTGGCAACGGGCCTGGGGAAGGTAGGCCCTTGCAGTAGTGGTATCCAACCAGGCCCCTATGAATTCTAGGGACTGAGTAGGGGTGAGCTGAGACTTTGGGAGGTTTACCACAAGTCCCAGATACTGCAGAATGCGCCTTGTGCGGTCCAAGGAAATCTGGGCCTCTGACTGAGATGGAGCTCGAATGAGCCAGTCAACCAGGTATGGGAAGACAAACATTCCCAGAGTGCGTAGAAATGCAGCAACTATTGCCATGCATTTGGTGAACGCTCTTGGAGCAGAGGCCAGACCGAAAGGAAGGACTCTGTATTGGTAATGTTTTCCATGGAAAAGAAACCGCAGGAATCTTCTGTGAGAGGGATGGATGAGGACATGTGTGTACGCATCCTTGAGATCTAGAGAACAAAGCCAATCCTGACTTTGAAGGTATGGAAGGCGAGTGCCCAGAGAAAGCATCTTGAACTTCTCCTTGCATAGAAACTTTTTCAATTCTCTGAGATCTAAGATGGGCCTGTATCCCCCTGTCTTCTTTGGGATGAGAAAATAGGGGGAGTAGAACCCTGACCCTTGATGAAGAAGAGGAACTTCTTCTATCGCCCCTTGGGCAAGAAAGGTAGCTACCTCTTGACCTAGAAGGTCGAGAAGAGATGTGGGAGAATTGAAGTGTCTCACCATAGTGTGGGGAGGAAGGTCTGAGAAATGAAGCTTGTAGCCCTCTCTTATGATGGAGAGGGTCCACTGCTCTGATGTTATCTGCTCCCATCTGGGAGCAAAATGAACCAACCTTCCCGGAATGGCGAGAGGCTCTGGCTGCTTTAGAGCCAGAAAGGCTAAGTTCTCTAGCATCAAGTCAAAAACCCTGAGGAGGTTGGGCTTGCTGAGTTGCAGCAGACCCTGTAGGCTTAGGTCTGGCCTGTTTAGGTTGCTGACGCTTAGTGGAAAAGCGACCTGTAGAAGATTGTTGGCCAGAAGTAGAAGGAAATCTGCCCTTTTTAAAGAAAGACTTTTTAAAAGGCTTTTTCTTGGCAGGAATGGAGGTTGACTTTGAAAGTCTATCCAGAGCAGAGTTTTCTGCATCCATTTGAGTGGCTTTTATTTGCCACTCTTTGCCAAATAGGTTTTCACCTGTACAGGGAAGATTTCCTAAGCCATCTTGAACCCAGGGTTCTAAATTAGAAGCCTGGAGCCAAGCAATTCTGCGAGCAGCTATGGCAATGCCTGAGGCTCTGCTGGCACCTTTAAAGGAGTCAAAAGCTGCCCTGTTGGAAAACTTTGAAATGTCTTGAGTATGCTTAAGCCAAATGAGGAATTCCTCCCTTTTATCCTCTGGAAGAAAAGGGAGGAAAGTCTGCAGTTTTTGTGCAACTTCTTTTAGAAACATACCCATGTAAAGACTATATGAGTTTATTCTGGCAATAAGCATACTGGCTTGGAAGATTTTCCTACCAAAAGCATCCAAGGTCCTGCATTCTCTTCCTGGAGGAGAAGAGTGTCTCTTTGTACTCTTTATCCTCTTCATAGCTGACTGCACCACAATGGAATGGTGAGGAGGCTGAGTTTTTTGAAATCCAGGACAAAGAGGGACACGATACATAGTGTCCAATCTGCGAGAATGAGGAGAGAGAGTGAGAGGAGTCTCCCATAGATCAATCATGTGTTCATAAAGAATCTCATGAATTGGTAAGGTGACTGCCTCTTTAGGAGCTCTAGAATAGCCTAAAATATCCAATTCTTAGGCTCTGATTCAGAATTTACTGAAATAGAAAGTCCTTTAGCTACTTCTCTTATGAAGTCTTGAAAGGACAAGTTCTCTGGAGGAGACATTCTTCTTTTTGGAGAAGAAGGCTCTTCAGGAAGGGCTATGGATACTTCAGGAGACTCGTCTGATGTATCAGAATCATCAGAGGAATCAAAGTATCGCCTGTCAGGGTGCTCTTCCAACGCTCGATACGCGTATCGAGCAGTATCGACATCGGGCGTCCCCAGTACAGGATCGGTACCGGTAAGCCATGGACAAGGAACCGCTGTAGCCGTTATCCTAGTCGATGTCGATGCAGTCGGTACCGGTATCGGCGCTGGTGCTGGTACCGGAGCAGATACCGACAACGGAGCTTGTTTCGGTACCAGCGGCGTCGCAGCTTGAATGAAGGCCGTAATAGCCTGCTGCATGGACAGAACATTGTGATCCATCGACGCCATGAATGCCTGGAATTTGGTACCGGGAGATTGTGCCGGTACCCCAGAGCATTCTAACAGGTGATCGGTCGAGGCCGTGCCATCGATGTCAACCTGTAACCCCATAGGAGGAGCTTTGGAAGCCGGAGCTTCCCGCCGGGATTGTTTTGCTGGTGCAGGATCCTCAAGGGCAAGCCCGGAGGCATCTCGATGCTTAGAGGGAGATCTACCCTTCGAGGACCTGCTAGGTACATGTTTGGTTACCTGAGATCCATCAGGAGAAGAAGACCTGGAAGATGTTGATGCTACCGATGCTGCATCAGCGGGAAACAGCACATGGAGCTTAGCTGCTCGGTTCTGTAAACCCCGTTTAGACAGAGCAGGACGGACAATCCGGAATGGAGTGTTCAGGACCCAAACATTTAAGACACCATTCATGGGTATCTGTAACAGAAATAGTACCGCTACACTTAGTGCATTTTTTGAACCCGGAGGCTGGTTTTTCCATGAGGGAAATTTTCTTGTAGGCCCTGAGGCCCAAGAGGAAAAATACACTAAGTGAAGAAAAATATATATTTTTTTTTTTTGAAGAAAGAAGAGAAAAAGACCGGCGGTACCAGTCCGGAGTCGAGGAAGGCAGACACGCGACCAAAGAAATAAAATAAAATAAAGAACTTCTTCAGCGGTGACAGGGCTCGACCTGCTGGCTCCGCGGCAAAGAAGAACTGAGGAGAGCTGGTTAGGAAAGGCAGGAAGGCAGCGCGCAGGCGCTGTGGGATGCTCCCAAAAGCTTTCCTTTTTGGGAAGCTGGGGAGCGTTCCCGCGCAGGCTCCGTCGGTACCGACGTACCCATATGTGAAGACTCATTCCTGCTTGTTCCTGGAGATTAAAGTGCTCACCTGAATTCTTGCTGGATATCTTCAAGTGGTGACCTCGCTGTATAAAATCTATACCAAATCTTAGCAAGGTGACATTGCAATTGAAGTATGATAGGAAAGAAAAGGAAGCATACATACTGCATGTCACCCAGGATATAAAAGTGCCCACCCCTAGCTCATGCATGAGGGCTAGAGATGGTGGTAGTGATAGTGCACACTGCAGATAATGATAACACCCCAGCTACAGATAAAGGTCATGGCATACTTGTTCACTTTGTCCCACTTTGGCAAGAAATAAACCACAGAAGTCAATGCAAAAGTTAAGAGGATTAATTATAATTAAGTGGACTCTTGCAGATAAAGAAATGACAATGTACTACTACCTTTATGCTTCAAACCCTATATTTGAATAGAAAGTGATGAGAGAATTTGCCAAACACTGGAAGAAAGAGGAATATTGCCACACCTTGATAAAATGCCTATATATGGTACAACTTACGAAATCCAGGAGCCAGCTCTTTGGCACGATGCAAGCACTTTGCAGAGCATTAGCAGTAAATCTGAGAGACTGACATACACCACATACCCTGGTGCATAGGAATGAAGTTCATTAGTGTCACGGTATTAGCAAAACTAACCCATTTGGAGAAACTGTCCCCAGGAGACACTAAGTGTCTCTCTGGTCTTGTGCAATACTCATATACAACACCAGTGGCGTAGCCAAAAATGAATTTTTGAGGGGCTTAAAGTTAATATGGGTCTGAGCTGTGCTAGCTGTACTTTTACTGACAAAAAATGCTTTGCAGTGCACCTGACAGATTTCTAAACAGACTGTAAAAGTTAGGGGGGGATATTCAAAGGCATTTACACAGGTTGCAGACTTGCAAACCATGTAAAAGCGGCTCTGTGGCACATTCAGTGGTACCGTTAGTGCCGCTGAATATCTGCAGGTGCTGCCACTAACACCCTGATGCTAATCGGTTAGCATCGGGGTGTTCCAGGGTGGAGCGGCACCTATCACTAACTGGGCAGCAGCGATATCAAGCTGCTACCCAGTTAGCGATATCGAGCTCCTACCCAGTTAGCGATATGTGGCAAAAGCCAGGCACAGGAAACCCTGGCCTAACTTCCGCTGTGTATCACTAACCAGATAGCAGCTGTTGGTCAGCCCAAGAGAGTGCCAACTCTGCAAAGCATACTAGCGTCAACCTGGGGTCACCCAGAGGGATAATCCCTAATCACAGTCAAGAGTGCCTGAGCAAAGAATGCCAGTCACAATCCTGAAGGAACAATAGGGAGAGAGTGTCAACCTTCCATGTAACAAAATGTAGGGGCCAGTGCCACAACTGGTAACCTCCAACCTAGAAGTGCCCGATGGGGGTACCCAGAAAGGGAATTCAGAAATCCAGTTTATCTAACGTGAAGAGCACTGCAACTTATGCCTGCAACAACATAATGGTGCTTCTATTGCACTCACAGAAGTGTCTCATGTAAGGGTGCTCCCCACTCCCTAACGTTGGCTCTGGGTGCTAATATTGCAACTGAACGATGCGCTTGGAGTGCCAACCATGGAAAATATATAAGGAGCGCATGAGTGTCACACTTTTGAAATACCCAGAGTGGACACCAGCTGCAAAGCTGCACAGTAATTTCAGAGTCCAAAAAGTATGCAGTCCACAACATGCCAGAGCTATACACAGAGAAAATAGCACACGCCATTCTCACACCGCACCATACGCAGAGCACATGGGGCATGTCATTCCAGCACCATAAACAACGTGCCATGAAATGCACAGAGCGTGCCGATACCAGTGCCATAAGCACAGCCATATACCCAGTGTATCAATGCTAACATCATACTGAGTGCACAGAGTGAGCAAATGCCACCACCGTATTCCGAATGCACAGATCATGCCAATTTCATATCCTCCATGCACAAAGCATACAGCCTCTAGTGCTATACACAGGGGTACTGAAAGAGCAGACACCAGCAGCACCCACAGCATGTTCAGAGTGTGGCCACGGACGCTAGAGTCTTCATTCCCTGTGCAGGGCATGTGTGTGATACTTCAGAGTGCAGGGAGTGTGCAACCTTCATTGCCATACACACAGCATACAGACTGATAGAGTGGCCTACTGTTAGGGTAGCAGCCTAGGACCAGAAAGACAAGGTTGCAACTCCTATTGGTACTCCTTGTGACCTTGGGCAAGTCACTTAACCCTCCACTGTCTCATGTACAAACCTATACCTACACAATGGCGCAATCACACATTCCCCCTGCAACATCACCCCCCCCCCCCCCACACACACACACACACAAACAGCAGTCAACCTCTTCACACACCGAAATGCAAGAGATGACAAAAGGCACCCTGGTCTGCCCCCTGCATCCCACAAATAGACATCTGAACACTATCCAAATCAGCCGCACGGAACATTCCCCAAACCTGTAAATAGTTGTAAACCGCCCTAATGTTTCAACATGGGCGGTATATCAAGTGTAAAATAAAGATAATAGAATAGAATTGTTCTTAGATTCTTGTTAAGCATTCTTAATATGTTAATGTACATAGTTAAAAAGAAAATGCTCCTTGTACTAAATATATACTTGTCACTGTAATATTCAAACTGTTTTCTGTAAACCGCTTTTGATTGTTGGAAAAACGCAGTATAAAAATTTACAATAAAATAAATAAATATATTGCAAGCCCTCCAGGGACAGGGAAATGTCTACCGTAACTCAACTACTCTCCTTGAATTACTATTGGAAAGGCATGAGCTAAATACAAATAAATAAAATACAAAATGCCACAAAGGCATACTGGATACCCAAATTTGAGTACCACACACAAAATACTTAGAGCATGCAGGTTCCAGGGCTCTATGTGGTAACTGTTCATGTGTTGCCACGAGGATGTTTGATCACATGTAAAATATTAGTTATGCTTGCATAAGCCAGAACGGATGTTTCAGGCTATATTAAGTACCATCTGGTACTGAGGAATGCCCAGGGATGGTGGCATGAGAACAAATGTTAGCTTCTCCAGCACCAAAAGCTGCTCTCGCAAGCCTGAACCACCTTGCACAGACGCGCAAGACTGCTGCTCTTGCAAGCGGCATGCGCAGGCTTGTAAACAACACCAGTGTGTATCGACATTTATACAGGTGAATGTATCCATCAACGTGCTTGGGAGGCTTTCATCACAAACAGGCACAGGCAGCTGCTTCTATCAGCAGACCCTGATGGCATCTTCCACAACAAACCCCAGTGGCATCTTCTATCAGCAGGTACAGGCGACTGTGCACACCAGCACCGGACACTGTGCCCAGCAGCAGGCACAGCAAAAACATGTTCACACCATTGCTTTCCCAAAAAAGTACAGGCTGCCACTCTCAGAAGCATTCATGAAGCATAAATTTTACAGGCATGTGTAGACTGTCGCTATTGCTGCTTCAGGCATGCTATCTTGCACCATACACAAATGGCAGGTTTACCAGCATGTTGTTGCTGTTAAGTGCCATCGAGTCGGTGTCGACTTATGGCGACCCTTTGGATGTTGTTGTTGTTAAGTGCCGTCGAGTCGGAGTCGACTCATGGCGACCCTCTGGATAGCTATCCTAAATTGTGTTGGGTCTTCAGTCAGGCGGCTCATTGTTGACAGACTGGTACCCAGAGCTGCTGTTATTGTATCGATACATCTCATTGTTGGCCTTCCTCTTTTGCGCTGACCTATCTTGCCAAGCATGATGTCTTTCTCTAATGATCTCTCTCTTCGCATGATGTGTCCAAAGTATGAAAGTCGAAGTCTTGTCATCTGAGCTTCTAAAGAAAGCTTAGGTTTGATCTCCTCTAGTACTCACTGGTTTGTTCTTCGGGCATTCCATGGTATACGCAGTATTCGCCGCCAGCACCATAATTCAAAGGCATCAATTTTCTTCCTGTCTATCTTTTTCACTGTCCAGCTTTCACATCCATATGATGTTATTGAAAATACCGTGGCTTGAACAAGTCGAATCTTTGCATGGAGAGACACATCTCTGCTCTTGAGAATCATGTCTAGGTCTTTCATAGCCATTCTGCCAAGAGCAATGCGTCATCTGATTTCTTGACTGCTTGTTGCTTCTTTATTGATAGTTGATCCAAGTAGGTTAATGTTGTCCATGATTTCAATTTCTTCTTAAACGAACTTGTTGATTTTGTCAGTTGTCATGATCTTTGTTTTCTTTACATTAAGGTTCAGGCCCATTTTGAGACTATGTTCTTTGATCATGAGAAGCAAATGTTTCAGATCATCTTCACTTTCAGCCAGTAATGTGGTATCAGCAGCATAGCGAAGGTTGTTAATGAGTCTTCCACCAATCTTCATTTGTCTTCATACAATCCTGCTTCTCTGATGATTTGTTCTGCATATAAATTAAACATGTATGGAGAAAGTATGCAGCCTTGTCATACATCTTTGCTTATTTTAAACCATTCTGTTTCTTCTTGTTCCATTCGAACTGTTGCTTCTTGATCAATGTACAGATTGTGCAAGAGAACGATCAGGTGTTCTGGTATACACATGCTTTTTAATGTGGCCCAGAGTTTCTCATGGTTTACATAGTCAAAAGTCTTGCTATAGCCGATAAAGCACAAATAGATATCCTTTTGGTATTCTTTAGTCTTTTCAAGGATCCATCTCACATCCGCGATGATGTGTTTCATTCCTCGCCCTTTCCTAAACCCTGCTTGCACTTCAGGTAGTTCTTGTTCCAGGTATGGTTGTAGTCTGTTGAATAATCTTCAGTAGAATCTTGCTGGCATGTGGTATTTGAGCGTTTGTGCGATAATTTCCACAGTCAATTGGATCACCTTTCTTTAGTATTGGTATAAACACAGATCTTTTCCAGTCAGTTGGCCATGATGTTGTCTTCCAAATTTTTTGGCAGAGCCTTGTAAGTACAGTAACAGCTGCATCAGATTGCTGAAATACTTCTATGGGAATGCCATCAATGCCTGGTGCTTTGTCCTTTGATAAATCTTTCAATGCTGCTTCAACGTCTTCTTTCATCACCAATGGTTCCCAATCATAAGGTACAGGTTGAAATGGCTGTTGGTCCACTTAATCTTTATCATATAAAAACTCTGTATATTCTTTCCACCTTTTCTTGATCTTCTCAGCATCATTCAACATAGAACCTTGAGCATCTTGTAACATTCCAATTCGAGGCTGGAACTTTTTCTTTAACTCTTGTAGCTTTAGGAAAGTCGATCTTGTTCTTCCTCTAATAGTTTCTGCTTCTTTTTCCTTACAAGTGTCATTGTAGTACTTTTCCTTGTCCTGTCTTGCTGCACGTTGGAAATCTCTGTTGAGTTCTGTTATTGTCCTTCTTTCTCCTCTGGCTTTAGCTTCTCTGAGTTTCTGGGCAATTTTCAGAGTTTCTTCCGTCATCCATTTTGGCCGCTTTTGCTTTTTCACCTTTTGTAGAGACTTCTCGCTTTCTTCCAACACAACCTTCTTGATGTCATTCCATAACTCTTCCGGAGCTCTGTCATTTGTATCTAAAGCAGCAAATCGATTTTGCAGGCAATCTTTAAATTCCAGTGGTATATTCTCAAGGTCATATTTTGCTGCATTCATGAGTGGTTTGCTCTTTTTCAACTTTAGCTTGAGTTTGCATACTAATAGTTGATGATCTGTACCACAGTCAGCTCCAGGTTTTGTCTTTGTTGATGTTATAGAACTTTTCCATCGTTGACTTCCACAGATGTAGTCAATTTGATTTTTATACAATCCATTGAGTGAAGTCCATGTGTAGTCGCCGCTTGTGTTGCTGGAAGAAGGTGTTTGAGATGAATAGATCATTGGTCTTGCAAAATTCTATCAGTCTTTCTCCAGCTTCATTTCTGTTGCCAAGTCCATATTTTCCAACTACTTTGCCTTCTTCTTTGTTGCCAACTTTTCCGTTCAAGTCACCCATGACTATCAGGATATCCTGTTTGCATGTTCTGTCAATTTCAGCTTGTACTTGTTCATAGAACTCTTCAATTTCATTCTCTTCTGCAGCTGTTGTTGGGGCATATACTTGAATTATAGTTGTGTTGATAGGCAATCCTCGTAGACAAATAGAGATTAAGCATTCACTGACTGCATTGTATTTCATTACAGTTCTTGCAAGTTTCTTCTTTATTATAAATGCAACACCATTTCTTCTTTGTCTTTCATTTCCAGCATAGTAGACCATGTGATCATCTGATGCAAAGTGCCCAATGCCAGTCCATTTCAGTTCGCTGACACCCAACAGATCAAGATGTACACGTTCCATTTCATTCTTGACCACAGATTCAGGAGTGATATGCGGAAATATTTCTTTACGGAAAGAGTAGTGGATCCATGGAATAGTCTCCCAGTGGAGGTGGTAGAGATGAGGACAGTAACTGAATTCAAAAAAGCATGGGACCAACACAGAGGATCTCTAAAGGTAAAAAGTGGACTGTTTCTACCTCCAACTTCCCTTGGTTCATGCTTCGTACGTTCCATGTTCCAATGTGTAAGACATCTTTACAGCTTCTCACTCATTTCATGCGCAGCTACATCAGCAGTCAGAATTCCCGAGGGCTTTGATCCAACCACATCATAAATGCTGGCTTTACTCTTCAGCTCTTCCCCAGTAGCTAGCTGAGTACCTTCCGACCTGGGGGTCTCATCTTCAAGCACTATAGTACAATTTGTTTGGTTGTGACTATCCATTGGGTTTTCATGATAAGATACAGAAGTAGATTGCCGGGCCTTTCCTCCGCGCAGTTTAAGTTTAGTGTTGTTGCTGTTATCACAGAAATGTGATCCTCTGCTGCCAACACTGTCCCAGATGGGTGGTTTGTCTTGGTCTGGCACCTCAGCTGAGACCTGTCCATCTTGGGAGACCCTGCCAGTAGTTAAACTACTGATAGCTTAGCCCTCAGCATCACTGATGCACACAAGCCCTCACAGCACAACAAGCTGCAGCATACAACAGACATTTCTCCCACAGCATATAAGATGCACAAACTGCCAACAGCAGCATGTCCTTGATTACAAGCAGCACGTTTTCAGAAGGAAAGTTGATGTAACAGCCATTCACGAGAAATGGCTATGACAAGAGCACCCACCTGGCCTCCACACTGCTGGTTGAGACCCAGAAAACTCCAAACACCCCACGTTTCTGGGTCCACAGAGCTGGCAGACCAGTCAGCCACCCTGCTAGAACCCTCTTTAGTCTTACTGCACCAGAAAAGTCTCCACCTAGCTGGAGACAGAATACTGGTTGGCTTCCTGACTGCACCAGCAAATATATGGAGACAGGCAGCGTTTTAGCCCCGTCTCCCATTGGTGTGGGCTGATCTAGGCAGGATGAAGAACCACCCCTTGTTATCTCATTGATTTTAACTGTTTTCTATAATAAATGAAATACCCAAAGTCTCTTATTTATCCTGTACATTTATCTTGACTATATTACAGGTTCTATGTTCTTATATGTATGATATTTTTACAGCACCGCATGCATTGAAATGAAAAGTAGTAATGAGCTCAAAGTTTTCCCCTTTCTTGCCTTAGCACTAAAGATAAGAATCTAAAATAGGAAATCAAATCTTTAGATCATGTTGAGCAAAGCATTTTGTAAACAGAAGCCTCTGCCTATTAAGTGTCTGGAAAGAAAATTATAATTTCTTCCATATGCAAAGACCATTTCAGCTAAGCACAAATTCAGCATACAGCTGTCATTTAGTGGACCCTACGGCAAAAGGTTATGCTGCCTCTTCTATGTGCTGGTTACATTCAAGTCTTTCTTGTGTCTCCCAAAACCCAGCAACTCAAAACTCAAGGTGTACACAAGGAACCTGCTTCCCTTAAAGAAGAAAATGGATGAAATTAACAGAATTTTTGTGCGTGTAGTTACATAAATGATGCAGACAGAGTCCCTCGGAATCTGAATGCCAATTTCAATAATCCAGTACAAATGCCTAACTAATTATTTGAACAAAACCAAAGCAGTAATTAAAGCAGACTAGTGTTAAGTACCTAACAATTTAGCAAAATTACAAATCAGGAGATTTCTAGAACGACCACACACGGTTTCCTTCATTATGACACATCTCTGAAACATTACCTAACTGAAATCAGACTGTTTTCCCCACATCTCTAAGGATTCATTGAAGAGTTTTGCTCCCTCCCTGCACTTATATGCGGCTACTTCTCCTGATCAGTTGCCAGATAAGGATTCCCTAGCATTAGTCTTCAGAAGTCAAATTCAAAAACAGCAATTGGAATTGCTTAATGTGCCAGGGCTGAGTAGAAGCCTGCAATAGCAGACAATCAAGGTATGGCCCCTATTTTGGGTAATTTTGAGGAAGTTAGTCTAGACAAATTTAAGATGATCCTGACTAAACTGAACTGGAAGATTTACATTTCTGATGCTAGTCCTTCTCAATTGCTAAAGTCTGCTACTGAAAATATGGTGTTTTGGTTGATTAGTATAGTCAACTCTTCTTTTACTTCCAGCTTCATTTAAAAAAAGTTATTTACATCATTTAAAAAAACTGAAAACAAAACAAAAAAAAAGCAAAACACTATATGCCAATTTCTAACTTGCCAATCTTAGCTAAAGTCACAGGTGATAATGTACTCTAGCTCTGAGGGTGGTTAATAAATTTTATAAATAAAATAAATAACCCATCCACATATGTTTCTGGTAGAGTGTGATCTAGATAAATGTCAGTTTGGATTCAGCCATTATTATAGCACAGATGATGCGGAATGCTGTAATGCGTTGCATCCCATTATGAATGGCAGCGGCTAGGGGTTTTGGTTATGTTAGAACTCTCAAGTGCCTTCGATATGGAAAACCCATCTCTCAGCAGCAGACATCTCAGATGGAGTCTATTGGAAAAAAAAATCTACACTAATGTGTTACTCCAACAGGTTCAATCTGAAGACGCTGGATCTTCTAGCTGCCCATTGTCTTGTGGTATTTGAAATACCACCTGGGCTTCTGAACATCTTTTTAAAATCTCCATTCATAGGTATGACCTAAAGGCCTATATGTACTCAGAGGGTAATTTTATAACAGGGTGCAATGGATATCTGCCTACATAGGCACCTACTTCTCTTTATAAAATACATGCCTATGTGGCAAAAAATCCACCTTGAAGGTAGGCATGATCACTTATACCCGCTTCT
Source organism: Ichthyophis bannanicus (assembly GCA_033557465.1). Lineage (NCBI taxonomy): Eukaryota > Metazoa > Chordata > Amphibia > Gymnophiona > Ichthyophiidae > Ichthyophis > Ichthyophis bannanicus. The sequence continues at coordinate 1,514,308,053 of CM066032.1, read as the reverse complement.
GAGCAGGTGTAAATGAATATGTGAACTTCACACACATATACACATTAATAAGGTATTTTATAATCGATGTGTGTACGTGAAAACTTTGCTTGCGCTCTGCCCAGGCCAAGCCCATAGCTATGTGTACCAGCAAAATATGCGCCTTCATGGCAAAGCATACTTCTATGCCAATTCATATTTACACACACTGGAATGACTTTTTTAAATGACCTCCACAATATCCAGATCATTTTACCTTTTGGATATTTGAGTCTTGTGGCTCTCTAAACATTCTGCATTTCTAAGATTGATTTGAATGCAAAAATAAGTTGCAAATCAATCCAGATAAGAACTGAGGTTCTACAGCCTTGATATTTTTGGCATGCCTGGGTTTAAGCCAGAGCCTGTTATTGCAGGTTTAAAAATTAAATCGCTTAACTGTTTTGTGCCATTTTTACATTCACCTGGACTCACCATGGAGTAAAGAAAATCAAATATAATCTGTAGCTAAAAAAGCTTTTCAAAAAATATAACTATTACTACTACTTATCATTTAAATAGTGCTACAAGGCATACTGTATGCAACGTTACACAAATGGAAGCAAGAGGCAATCCCTGCACATCAGAGCTTACAATCTAATCAAGATAGACAACATAATAAATTGGGGACTAGGCTAAATCTAGGGAAATGGTAAAGGTACACATAGGTGGTGAACAGAACAATAAGAGGATCAGAATCCAAAAGCAGCCTTGAAGTGGGTTTTTTAGTTTGGATTTGAATAGGGCTAGAGAAGGAACCTCACACACAGACTGAGGTAGTTTGTTCCAGGCATATGGAGCAGCAGGGTTGAATGAATAAAGCCTAGAGTTAGCAATGGTAGAGAAGGGCACAGATAAAAATCTACCAGAGGAGCGGAGTTCCCAAGGAGAGGTGCAGGGAGAGAAGAGGAAAAGTAGTCAGGAAACGCGGGATGAATGTACTTATTGGTCTGTAGGAGAAGTCTGAATTAGATATGGAATCGGATAGGGAGTGAGAAGAGAGGGCTGAATAGTCTGCTCTCCCAGAATCCTCTCTGAAAACTCCATCTTGAAATGAGTAATAACAGTGCCTCTGTGTGTATGCTGTGAAACGCTATAACCTTCGAAACTGCTGACAAGATGAATTGCAGACAGAATACTCTGTCCATGACTATACATAAACCAGAGAAAGACAGGAAATGGGAGAGGCTAAGGGAGATGGGACAAAGAGATAGGACCCTGCAAAGAACCATAAAACAAGAGAACAAAGAAAGGAATATATGTCCAAAGTTGTCATAAGGAATAACCATATAAGGGAAAAGTGGCAAATGGGCTGAAAGGCTGTGAAGTGAGGATATAAAAATAGTGCTTTGTAGAATGTAAAGTGGGCAGATAATGGCTGAAACTCGTTATTGAGTAATGTCACCTCTGTCTCACAGGATAACAATACAGTGTTAGAATAGTCTGTAGCAAATATAAATCTAACATGTTTTTGCAGACGTGTATTCTAGTTCATTAAATTACATTGCTTTTTACTTATAAGTTGTCCTTTCTTACAAATTTATACACAAATTATAAGGAGTAGGCGGGGTCCAATATTGGGGTGCCATGCAGCACTAAGAAACAAAAGAAAGAGCCCCCATATTTTGGTGACCCATGACGTGATAATGTTATCCCTGATTGCTGGTCAATGGAGTGAAGCCCAGAGAGCGCTGAGTAAGTGTAGCGATTTCTTTGGATTCCCGCAGAAGACTTCTGACATGGTAAGAAGTTGTGGGTTTTTTTTTAAATTCTTGATAAGTAGAAATATAGCAGGAATGGATAAGAGAAATATCCGTTAAATAAGAAAACTATTGAACAGTACAATCAGAAATGGCACAAATGGGCTTCGAGGGATGCTTCTTTTTTCTGGCCAGAGAAAGGCTCTCTAGAACCCAGGTGTCTAGCAGCATTAATGGAGCAAATTAAATCTAGAAAGGAGGATAAAGCACTAGCATTACACCTTCAGCATTTTCATTTATGGCAACAGGTTAGATGCATGTTAGACACAGGAAGGGAGAGTGATTTTCCACCTCCGTATAATCCCACAGCCCCAACAGACTTAAAGGATAAAGGGAGAGGGAGAGAGTATCAGAAAATATACCCTGATTTAAATGAAATTAAGACTAGTATAACTGCAGTCTCAAATACACTACAAGAACCCTTGGAAGCGCAGGGATGTGAGGCACCCCCAAGAGAAGAAGAAAGCGTCTTGTAAAACTAGTCCCGTTTTAGAGAGAATGTATAAAGACACAGAAAATGAAAAGGAACAATGGGCAAAGGTTTCTGGCTGTATAAAGCTGGAATATATAGACAGTCCAGAGAAATGGGTTAATCAAGAAACGGATCTCAATGGAGAAGCAGACAGGTTGTCAGATAAGGAAAGTGATAAAGCAAGTGAGGAAGATGAGGGGGAGACAGGCAGGGCACAAGACGGGACATTATACAAGAGCATAAGGAAAATGGGACAATGGGAAGCAAAACAAAAGAAAACACAAGATAATTTACAAATAAAGATTTTTTTTTTTTAGTGCCATCAAGTCAGTGTTGACTCATAGCGACCCAGCTACCTTTGGGTTTTCTTGGCAATGTATCACCGGAAGTAGATTGCCAGCCTTTTCTTCCAAGGCAATGGAGGGTAAAGTGACTTGCCCAAGGTCACAAGGAGTGCCAGTGGGAATTGAACCCTTGATCTTCTCGATACTAGGCAGTTTCTCTAACCACTAGGCTACTCCTCCAAATAAAGCTTAAACAAGGTAAAAGATGTTTCAAAAGGAATGCAAACGGACGAGATATAGGAGTCAGATGCAGACCATTCAAAACTCTCAGAGCAGGAGCCTGGAACCACTCTACCAAAGTGTACAGAGGCGCACTCACAAGTGAAACTCCACAATCCTACAGATCAAGACCAACACCCACATAAATTACTCAAACTCTTTACCCACCTCCAAACACACTTGTCAGCACTGAACTCATCAATGCAAGATCAGTTAGAAATAAAACCAACACCATTGTTGACCACTTGGGATGACCTGGTTGACTAGCTCTGACCAGGTCATCCTAAACCAAATAACCCCCCCCCCCTATACACACAGCATTCAACTGTCCACGAACGCACAGGAGTACTAATACTAGCCAGACCCCACCTTAGATTCCGAATCTCTACAACGCAAAACACAGAGCGTTGCAACATTATCATCATAGAGAATAAACATTTTGCTATCTGCCTCACCTATAGAGCCCACAATGGCTCCACTGATGATCTCTCCACTATACTAGAAACTGAATGTGCCGCCAACTCCCCCCCACAATCTTAATTCAATGCCAAACAAGGATGCTAACACCTTCCTCAGAGCCATGGACATACTTCACTACACACAACTTCTCAACGAACCTACTCACCGCCTAGACTCTACTCTGGATCTGATCTTTATCTCAAATCAGATCCTCCAAGACAGCACTGAAAGCCCACTAATCACTCCATCACCATGGACTGACCACCACTCCATCAGACTCAGCATACCTTATCCCCACATAGCTACTCAAGAGAATTCACAACTCCCAGGAAGGAAATTTAAATACTTTAACAAGGACCAGTTCCTCCAAGAAATCATCCCCACCCTGGACCAAGATTCAGTGGACCTAGACGCTATTATTGACCACTGGAATAAAACCATCTCTGAAGCAGCAAGAGTACCAACCACAGGCATAATGGACAGAGAATAAGATCAGCACCCTGGTACTCTGATCAAATAAGGGAAGCAAAGAAAATACTTCAGAAAATCGAAAGGGACAGAAAGAACAAAACCCAAACCACCCAAAGGCTATACCAAGAGAAGCAGCAGTACTACAACAACCTAATCAACTGACAAAGAATACCACACAACCTCTTTCTAAAAACAAACAAACCAGGGAGCTGTTTGAAATAGTCCGCACCCTTACAAAAGACCCAGCACACACAGGAGAAGACACATTACACCCATAAATCTTAGCGGATTTACTAACCTCTAGTCAAAATGCCCTGCAGATAGACAACCCACAAGACTGCACCCCCACACTTGAAACCTCGCCCTCCAAACACACATGGGATCAATTCCACATACTAACCGCAAACCAAGTCACACGCACAATCTCCGACCTAAACACCACCACCGCACCAACTGATCACTGCCCAGTACTGTGGATAAATCAGCAAAGACAGAACTCAGCGAATTTATGCACAAGATCATATACACCTTCCCTACAGGGCTACATTCCCCTATCTCTCAAACTAGCAACTATCCGCCCTGTCCCCAAGCTTTCCTCGCTGCACACAGAAGACCCTGCAAATTACAGCCCAATTTCAAGCCTACCATTTCTCACCAAGATATTCAAGATGACAGTATACCGGCAACTACAAGACCATGTGGACTCACAAGCCACCTGAAGGTAGCGGACCTCACGCGCCACCTAGATAAGGTCTTAGATAGTGCTGGGGAGGAATCTGCTGTCTTGGTACATGTCGGTACCAATGACATAGGAAAATGTGGTAGGGAGGTTCTGGAGGCTAAATTTAGGCTTTTAGGTGGGAAGTTTAAATCCAGAACTTCCAGGGTAGCGTTCTCCGAAATGCTTCCCGTTCCACGTGCAGGACCCAAAAGGCAGGCAGAGCTCCGGAGTCTCAATGCGTGGATGAGACAATGGTGCAGAGAGGAGGATTTTGGATTTGTTAGGAACTGGGGAACATTCTGGGGAAAGGAGGGGCTCTTCTGAAGGGATGGTCTTCACCTTAACCGGGATGGAACCAGGCTGCTGGCATTAATCTTTAAAAAGGAGATAGAGCAGCTTTTAAACTAGATAAGGAAAAGCCGACAGTCTCCCAAGAGCAGCTGGTTCGGAAGAATGTATCCTGGAAGGATACTACCAAAAACAGAGAGGTTCCAAAAAAAGAGTAAAGTAGCCCAAATGCCCTCGAGTATGGAGCAGACAGAGCTTAAAGATCCCAAATTACCCATGTCTACCAATAGCCAAATTAATATGAATAAAATACAGTCTCTAAAATGCTTGTATGCAAATGCTAGGAGTCTAAAACATAAGATGGAAGAGTTAGAATATATAGCACTAAATGAGAGGTTAGATATGATAGGATTATCAGAGACATGGTGGAAGGAGGACAACCAGTGGGACACTGATACCTGGGTACAAACTATATCGCAATGATAGAGCTGATCAAATTGGTGGAGGGGTTGCACTCTATGTTAGAAGGCATTGAGTCAGAAAGGATTAAAGTTTTGCAGGAAATGAAATTTGCTGTAGAATCTCTATGGATTGAAATTCCATGTAAAAAGGGGAAGGCAATGGCAGTGGGGGTGTACTATCGACCGCCTGGCCAGAATGAAGAAATGGATGATGAAATGCTCAAAGAAATCAAGGAAGCTAACAAACGTTACTGCACAGTAATAATAATGGATGATTTCAATTACCCTGGTATCGACTGGGTCAGTGTCACGGCAGGACATGCTAGGCAGATAAAGTTCCTAGATGAAATAAATGACTGCTTCTTGGAGCAGCTGGTTCATGAACCAACAAGAGGGGAAGCCATATTAGACCTAGCCCTTAGTGGAACACCAGATCTAGTGCAAGAGATAAGGGTGTTGGGGCCACTTGGCAATAGTGATCATAGCATGATCACATTTGATTTAATTAGTGGAGGAGGGATAGTAAGGAAATCCAGAGTACTACCTTTTAACTTTCGAAAGGGAGACTATGATAAAATGAGGAAAATGGTTAAGAAAAAACTAAAAGGAGCAGATGCAAAGGTCAAACCTTACATCAAGCTTGGGTGCTGTTGAAAACTACTATCTTGGAAGCCCAGACCAGCTGTATTCCACTCTTTAAGAAAAGTGGAAGGAAGTCCAATAAACTGCCAGCATGGTTTAAAGGTGAGGTCAGAGAGGCTGCTGTTGCCAAAAAAGCATCTTTCAGGAAATGGAAAAAAGAGCCAAACGACGAAACCTGGAAACAGCACAAGCACTGGCAAGTCAAATGCAAGGCATTGATAAGGCAGGAAAATTTGAGAAGAAGCTTGCTGAGGAAGCAAAAACGCGAAATAAAGACTTTTTCAAGTACATTCGTAGCAAAAAACCTGTGAGAGAGTCAGTTGGTCCATTAGATGATAGAGGGGTTAAAGGGGCACTAAGAGGTGACAAGGCGATAGCAGAGAGACTGAATGAATTCTTTGCTTCGGTCTTTACTGAGGAAGATGTAGGGATGTTACCCATGACTGAAGTGGTATTTAAAGGTGCGGAAGAATTGAAGGAAATATCGATACATCGGGAAGATGTATTACAACTATTAGATAAACTGAAGAGAAGCAAATCACCTGGGCCGGATGGTATACATCCAAGGGTGTTGAAAGAATTGAAATATGAGATTGCAGACCTGCTATTAGTAATCTGTGAACTATCAATAAAATCAACTCTAATACCTGAAGATTGGAGGATCGCCAATGTAAGACCAATTTTTAAAAAGGGTTCCAGGGGTGATCCGGGAAACTACAGACCGGTGAGCCTGATGTCAGTACCGGGAAAAATGGTAGAAACCATCATAAGGAATAAAATCACTCAGCATGTAGGTAGTGTGACGCAGTGGCAAATGCAGAAGCCATGGAAACTGATACTGCCCCTCTGGTAGGTACAGGTACTGCAAGAAAAGAGTTTTCCATTCTCAGCACAACCTACAGGAAACCAATCAGCTCACCTCAGGGGAGGAGAGAAGCAGAGCTGTGGATTGGGCACGCCCTAGTAGGAGGCGGGCTTCCCAGAGCAGGGACCCCTTGTTAAGTAGAGAGAGGAAAGACACAGATAGATTGGGATGGAGAAGGAGGGTGAGGAGGACGAGTGGAATGAGAAGGAATGGAGAAGTGAGCACTACAAATGAATTGAGAAGAAAAGGTGGTTTGATTCCACAAGAGAGAAGGCAAAAGGCATTGGGAAGGCAAGAAGCTCTTTTGATTGCAGAACCCTTTGACCCTGCTACAGAAACACTGCCCAGCTGCAACAGAAGGGAAACTGATTCAGAACCAGGAGTAAAGCCTACGTTGTGGGGAAACAGTTTTTACCCTTGGAGAGAAAGGCACGCTGGCAAGGCATTTTCTGACCGGTCTCATTTTAAGGTACCTGCTGCTCTTAATTCCTTTAATAAGTTTTACCAGCCAGAAAGAGAGAGTCCTGATTTTAAAGTGCAGGATAGTTTTAGGCAACGTGAGAGACGTTGGTTACAGCCTGAAAGCTCTCTAAATAAGCCAAGCTTTTCTCAGCCAGTAGTTCCTGCTTTTAACAAGCAAGCTGACGAGAGGAACTCAGCCAAACTGTTTACAAAAGGTTTAGGCTATATTGATACTGAAGGTCCTACCTTTGAAGCTTTTTTTAAGAGCAGAGCTTGTGCAAAGGAACCTGTGATTACACCACTCACTAATGGAGATAAGTGGGGGAGGGGTAACTCCACCACGGGCACAGAGTGTCTAAAGAGGGAGAGCAGTGTTTGCTTACCAGGAGCAGATAATTACCTACTTAAACAAGGAGAAGATTTACCCAATAGTCCTGCTAGGAGACAGGCAGAACAACTCCTGAATGAATTTAGACAATTCTTAAATAAAAGAGCTGTTTCAGAAGAGGCTAGCATTCAAGCAGGGAGTAATCCTGGAATAGGGATTCCCACACCGCCTCCAAGTCCCATGATTGAAATTAACCAGCCGATGGACTGCTCAATTGGGTTAATTGAGAAAACTGATAAGTGCAAAGCTTGAATGATTATACCTGACAGTTCATTCTGGTAATGCTAACCCAGGATATGTGAAAAGCATATGAAAGAAATACTGTTTTGAGCAATTGAAAGGAAAGCTTATTGAAGCTTTGAAATAAGCTGGACTGTATCCTAATTGCAAAAGAAAACAATATTATTTCTTACCAAAGCATTTTTGTAAATACAGCACAGAGAAGACACATGAGGTAATGTGTTTTCCTCAGAGAAGAATAAGCTGAAGCACAGCATTGAAAGCCTCTGTTTTGTATAATTCCTGATTGCTTAACCTTCTCACCTGTTCCTGACCATCAAGGAGCGGGGAAAATAAAATCCTTGTGAATATAAATTTTCTTGTTCCCGACTTTAATTGACCCCCACAACTACACAAGGCCCATCCCTCCTTAACCCTCAAGGTTAGGGAGTGGGTGTAAGGGTGACAGTAGTCATGGCCTAATGGGAGACAGCCAACATGGATAGATATAACCTTTAAAAAGGAGATAGAGCAGCTTTTAAACTAGATATTAGGGGAAAGCCGACAGTCGCCCAAGAGCAGATGGTTCGGAAGAATGTATCCTTGAAGGATACTACCAAAAGCAGAGAGGTTCCACAAAAGAGTCAAGTAGCCCAAATGCCCTCAAGTATGGAGCAGACAGAGCTTAAAGATCCCAATTTACCCATGACTAACAATAGCCAAATTAACATGAACAAAATACATTCTCTAAAATGCTTGTATGCAAATGCTAGAAGTCTAAACAATAAGATGGGAGAGTTAGAATATATAGCACTAAATGAAATGTTAGATATGATTGGAATATCAGAGACATGGTGGAAGGAGGACAACCAGTGGGACACTGTGATACCTGGGTACAAACTATATCGTAATGATAGAGCTGATCAAATTGGTGGAGGGGTTGCGCTCTATGTTAGAGAGGGCATTGACTCAGAAAGGATTAAAGTTTTGCAGGAAACAAAATCTGCTGTAGAATCTGTATGGATTGAAATTCCATATAAAAGGGGGAAGGCAATGGCAGTGGGGGTGTACTATCGAGCGCCTGGCCAGAATGACCAAATGGATGATGAAATGCTCAAAGAAATCAAGGAAGCTAACAAACGTTACAGTGCAGTAATAATAATGGGTGATTTCAATTACCCTGGTATCGACTGGGTCAGTGTCACGTCAGGACATGCTAGGGAGATAAAGTTTCTGGATGAAATAAATGACTGCTTCTTGGAGCAGCTGGTTCATGAACCGACCAGAGGGGAAGCCATATTAGACCTAGTCCTTAGTGGAACACCAGATCTAGTGCAAGAGATAAGGGTGTTGGGGCCACTTGGAAATAGTGATCATAGCATGATCGCCTTTGATTTAATTAGTGGAGGAGGGATAATAAGGAAATCCACAGTACTACCTTTTAACTTTCGAAAGGGAGACTATGATAAAATGAGGAAAACAGTTAAGAAAAAACTAAAAGGAGCAGTTGCAAAGGTTAAAGACGTACATCAAGCTTGGGTGTTGTTGAAAACTACTATCTTGGAAGCCCAGACCAGCTGTATTCCACGCTTTAAGAAAAGTGGAAGAAAGTCCAAAAAACTGCCAGCATTGTTTAAAGGTGAGGTCAGAGAGGCTGTTGTTGCCAAAAAAGCAACTTTCAGGAAATGGAAAAAAGAGCCAAACGACGAAACCTGGAAACAGCACAAGCACTGGCAAGTCAAATGCAAGGCATTGATAAAGCAGGCAAAGAGAGAATTTGAGAAGAAGCTTGCTGCGGAAGCAAAAACGCGAAATAAAGACCTTTTCAAGTACATTCGTAGCAAAAAACCTGTGAGAGAGTCAGTTGGTCCATTAGATGATAAAGGGGTTAAAGGAGCACTAAGAGGCGACAAGGCGATAGCGGAGAGACTGAATGAATTCTTTGCTTCGGTCTTTACTGAGGAAGATGTAGGAATGTTACCCATGACGGAAGTGGTATTTAAAGGTGTGGAAGAATTGAAGGAAATATCGATACATCGGGAAGATGTCTTACAACTATTAGATAAACTGAAGAGTAGCAAATCACCTGGGCCGGATGGTATACATCCAAGGGTGTTGAAAGAACTGAAATATGAGATTGCAGACCTGCTATCAGTAATCTGTGAACTATCATTAAAATCATCTCTAATACCTGAAGATTGGAGGATCGCCAATGTAACACCAATTTTTAAAAAGGGTTCCAGGGGTGATCCAGGAAACTACAGACCGGTGAGTCTGACGTCAGTACCGGGAAAAATGGTAGAAACCATCATAAAGAATAAAATTACTCAGCATGTAGATAGTCACAACCTAATGGGAGACAGCCAACATGGCTTTAGACAAGGAAGATCTTGTCTTACTAATCTGTTATGTTTTTTTGAAGGAGTGAATAAACAGGTGGACAAAGGTGAGTCGGTTGATATTGTGTATCTGGACTTTCAGAAAGCCTTTGACAAGGTCCCTCATCAGAGACTTTTGGCAAAACTAAAGAGTCATGGGATAGGAGGCAGTGTACTATTGTGGATCAGGAACTGGTTAAAAGATAGAAAGCAGAGGGTAGGGCTAAATGGCCAATTTTCCCAATGGAGAAAGGTGAATAGTGGTGTACCCCAGGGATCTGTGCTGGGTCCGCTGCTTTTTGACATATTCATAAATGACCTGGAAAGTGGAATATCGAGTGAGGTTATCAATTTTGCAGATGACACAAAACTATTTAAAGTTGTTAAAATGCAAGAGGATTGTGGAAAATTGCACAAATTGATAAATTGGAAGACTGGGCATCAAAATGGCAGATGAAATTTAATGTGGACAAGTACAAAGTTATGCACCTAGGGAAGAACAACCCAAACTATGGTTACACGATGCAAGGTTCCACATTAGGAACCACCACCCAGGAAAAAGATTTAGGCGTCATTGTGGATAACATGTTAAAACCCTCGGCCCAGTGTGCAGCGGCGGCCAAGAGAGCAAATAGAATGCTAGGTATCATAAGGAAAGGAATGGAAAATAAAACAAAAGATATTATAATGCCTCTATATCGTTCCATGGTGAGACCGTACCTTGAATATTGTGAATACTATGAAGAAAGGCTAAAAAGGTTAGTGCTCTTTAACCTGGAAAAGAGATGGCTGAGGGGAGATATGATAGAAGTCTATAAATTGATGAACGCAGTGGAACGGGTAAACGTAGATCGACTGTTTACGTTATCAGAATATAGAAAGACTAGGGGACATGCAATGAAGCTACAGGGTAAACTATTTAAGACTAATAAAAGAAAATATTTTTTCACTCAACGTGTAATGAAACTCTGGAATTTGTTACCGGAGGATGTAGTAAAGGCTGTTAGTGTTGCTGGGTTTAAAAAAGGTTTGGACAAGTTCCTGGAGGAAAGGTCCATAAACCATTATTAAGAAGGGACCCAGGATATCAATGCTTGACCCAGTACAAGCATTGTGGAACCTGTGTCTTTTGGGGAAACTGCTAGGTACGTATGACCTAGATTGGCCACTGTTGGAAATAGGATACTGGGCTTGATGGACCTTGGTCTGACGCAGTATGGCATATTTTATGTTCTTAAGCCCCTCTAGACCTCCACCAACATGGGTTCCAATCTAGCCACAGCATCAAAACCTTATTTATAATGCTCCTTGACAACCTCAAAGGAATTATTTATTTAGACAGATTTGTATACCACCTTATCCTACAATCAAAGTAGTCACGTCACAAATGGAGGGTTACATTTAACATGAGGGTATTTCACAACATTTATTTATTTAGCTGTATTTAGCTGTATTTATATCCCGCTTTTCACCGGGTCAAAGCGGTCAATTGGGGGATACATTTAACACGAGGGGATATGAGACACATACACTAATACTTACAGGGAACATGGGCAATGGAGGGTTAAGTGGCTTGCCCAAGACCACAAGGAGTGCCTATAGGACTAGAAATCCCAGTCCCTCCGGCCTGAGATTGCTGTCCCCAGGTGGGACTTGAACCCCCGGCCCTCCGGCCTGAAGTACCTTGTCCTAACCATTAGACCACTCCTCCCTCCCTAACCTGAAATGGGCTTTCTACTCATCTTTGTCGATATATCTGCAGTATTCGACACGGTATCCCACCACATTCTCCCGCAAAGACTCCGCGACATCGGCCTATGCACATCACTCTCAAGTGGTTCACCTCCTACCTCAGCAACAGTCAGCAACAGGTCAAGATTGGCACTTCCCTTTTCTCCTCTTCCCAAGGGGTGTCACAGGATTCATCATTGTCCACCCTATTTACTTCTACATACAGCCCTTCTGCGACATCATTAAGAAACATAACATCCAATATGCACTGTATGCCGACAACATCATGATTTACACCCCAATCAATCTAGAAAACCCAGACTACTCAAAAATAACCACCTATCTACAAGACATGACCAAATGGTTTTCCCACAAGAACCTGAACCTCAACCACAAGACGACCAAAGCACTCATCACATGCAATGCATCCTTCCTTTTACCACCCCCCCCCCCCCCCAAATTCACCTCCCTGCTCAACATGACCATACCTGTCAGGAATAAAATATGATACCTAGGTGTCACCTTGTACCATAACTTGAACTTTCAATCTCACAACAAGATTGCCAGGAGTGCATACCACAAGATGGCCATCATACAGAAACTCAAACCCCTCCTCAATCAACACTATTTCCGATCAGTCTGCCAAGCAATTATCTTGCAGTAGTCCAGTATGGGCACTACAGATGGCACATAACACTGCTGCCCGCATTATCACTGCTTCAGCAAATCACAGATATGTCACTCTCCTCATGAGCCAACTTTACCTGCTCCTGATTGCCTCCTGTATCAGATTCAAGATGGCACTTAACATATTCAAAATACAGCACAACTTATCTCCCAATATACACAAGAACCTGATCAACACCAACACAAGCATTAGACCCAGAAGACGTTACAGAATGGACATGATCCTTTCTCTAGCACCTACACCAAACCACTCAGTCCACATCCTCAAGGGCCCTGTCACTTGCAGCACCTGCCCTCTGGATCTCCCTCCCTAATAACTTGAGAGCCACCACTGATGTCAAAGACTTCAGGAAGAAGCGGAAAACCTTCCTCTTCAGAGATCAAGTCAGGACCATCACCTAATGTATAGCACCCCCTTTGCCCCCCCCCTGCAAACCACACAATGAAGCCCCTTCTTAACTACACTCAAGACACACACTTGTAAATTATGTTTACATGCCTCTCTGCAAATATGTATAAGTGTGGTCACTTTTCCGAGCGAATACGTTAAGTAATACTCATGTGAGTTAACACGCTCGACATTCACCAAAAGAAACCCTGAACTTCCATTGTAATTATATTGAACCGTGATGTTTCTATTTCTTACTAAGGAAGGTCTCAGACTGTTGGCAGCACTTTAACTTGGACTTAATTTAAGTCCTAATTCTGTGCTTATTGGCATCAACGACCTTCAAAGGTGCATAAGACATAAGATAACATAAGAAATGCCATACTGGGTCAGACCAAGGTCCATCAAGCCCAGTATCCTGTTTCCAACAGTGGCCAATCCAGGTCACAAGTACCTATCAGGTTCCCAAAAGGCACACAGGTTCTGAATGCATGAGGGTAATGTCTTGAAACCAATAGTCTGCTTCTCAGTCACTATGAGGAAAATTGATGCATCTAAATCAAACAGAATCTTAATGATAAAGTGTGCAACACAGAATTATCATCAAGCTTCACTGGACACCTTAAGGAATAATCTCTTGGCACTGCAGCTGCAAACAAAAAGAAAGATAATATTTTTTATGATCAAGCGCTACAATAATTACAGGATTTATAAGCGGTTAGCAGAAGATCTGAGCAGGGTACTTCAGACCGACATTAACAACATTACACAGGAGGCTTTACATAGTCAATTAATTTTGTTTAAGGAATATAGTTACTTGAATGTTACGACACCAACTGTAGCGAAATTTTATACAGTTCCGAAGATTCATAAGAACTTGCAAGAACCACTGGGTAGGCCTATTGTGTCGTCCAAAGGTACTTTATTGGAACCTGTTTCTACATTTTTGGATTCATATATACCATTACTAGAGGAAATTCCATCATATGTCAGGGACACAACCCATTTTTTAAATATCTTGAATAATCTAGCAAGATGGGCGACTTCCATGGATGTTATATTGGTTACTATGGACGTAACGTCTCTATACACGAACATTCCGCAGGCAGCAGCATATCAAGTGGTAAAACAAACGTTGAACCAGCGAGGAGACCTTAGAGAGAGTCATATCACATTTTTATTGCAATTAGCGCACTTGACCATCTATCAGAATTATTTTGTATTTGAAGGTGCGCTGTACCAACAAATATCAGGAGTGGCAATGGGGACCACTTGTGCGCCTTCAATTGCGAATTTGTATATGGGAGATTTTGAAAAACATTGGATAGCACAATCTCCTTTTAAGGCCAAATCGTAGCATGGCAGCGCTATATAGATGATGTATTCATGCTATGGCAGGGCACTGAGACAAGATTACTAGCGTTTTTTTCAGTGGATAAATCATTGTGATCCGAACAAAGTTTACACATGCGTATCATAGAGATACAATAACGTATTTGTATTTATTGATAATTAGAGGCAATGAGCAATGGGAGACACTTTATCGAACAGAAACAGATCATAATACTTTTTTACTTTTTGAGAGTGCACATCCTTTGCAAATGAAGGAGAGTCTCCAGTTGTCTCAATTTTTATGGTATAGAAGAAATTGCTCTAACAGACAAATTTAAGAACTTGTCTGTGCATTTAGCAAGGAGTTTTGCAGAGAGGGGTTACCCTAAAAAGGTGGTTAAACGGGCATTTATAAGAGCCCTTTATAATGATCGGGGTTTGCTGCTGGAGGCGCGGAAGAATGGCAATAAAAATAACATGGATTCAGATCAAATTAAACTGATCACTCGATATTCGCCACTGAGTTCTGGGATACAAAAAACTTTGAGAAAGCATTGTAAATGTTTTTGCATTGATAGAGTGGAATCGGGCATGTCGGGAAAATCGCTGGAACAAGTTTTGCTGACTAGAGAACAGAGATGGATATTCGAATTGAAATCAGTGTCCCCTAAGGGGCTGAATGCGACGCTCGATTGGTCAGTCTGTGTATGAAGTTGCAGAAATGGAAATCATATTATGCTGATTATTTAGGATCATAGAGGACTACAATAGTACTCCAGCGAAGTAGAAGGATGGCGCCGTGGTGATATGAGAAGAGAACCATTTGAGGATTTTGACCCCGATAATGAGTGAGAGATGTTAAAATACCAGCGCGCACCTCCAAGGTTTACTTACGTCAATGACGGAATAGGAGGTGGGAGTAGTCATTACTAAACATGGGGAAGGAAGGAGCACTTTAAATAAGGCAGGGTTATCTGTAGTCCGCATGCGCGGTGTCTTCAGCTTGAGCGAAAGGTATTGTTTCCTGAAGTTGTTTAACAGCTCGGTTTTGGATACGTGTGCAGCATCAACCCACAGGTTTGACTATGGTTTTATCTGACGTTATGTAAACCGTTATGAATGGGGGAGTTGAACTTTAGCTACTATTATTGGCTGCAATGTGTCTACCAATTGGTCACATGTTTCATGTGGGCATTTAAATATGATCACTTCTGGAAGAAGAATGAGCAACACAGTTTGAAGAAGGGTCAGGAAGTACTATGACCTGAAACGCAACGTTGGGTTCTGCTTTGAGATTTTTTGATCTCTTATGAGTTGCCATTGCTCTGTGAGTTTGGTATTAGCCAAAGACCATATACGGGACCACATGCTGGTTTGAAGGAAAGGACTGCTTTAGCTGGAAGAACACCATTGGCAGTAGAAGATTTTGTCTTTGTGCTTCTGCACTAACTGGATGCAGGGAGACATTTTACTCGCAGTGGGGCAAATAGCTGCATATTACTGCTGCACTGTGTGCTGCTTTTTGTGTACCCTTTTTAACTCTGCTGTACTTTGCATGCCATTATTCTACTGCCTCAGGAGTAAAAGGATTTTTTTTCCTTAGCTTATGCATTAAAATGCTGTGCGCGCAGGGGAAAGAGGTCCAGAACTGGAAGTCTTACCACAGTGAAGGGCCCCAGAAGAGTGGCCCCATCTCTGGCTACGGCGCACAGTGAAAACACCAGCTGTTTGCTGACATCATAATTTCAACTCTTCCTATTTAAAGCCCTGCATGCTGCCGTGTACAGCTGCAGGGACGCATGCCTGAAGAGCTGTGATCAAAAGGGTAGACCATGCCCCTTTGGATCCACCAAGGAGCCATTGAGGAGCCACTGTGGACCTATTGTGAGTTAGTTTCAGATGGAGTAGAGATTATTATTCCAGGTGAATTTGGGGTTTTTTCCTTGGCTTACCTTCTTTTCCCCTGAAGCTTCAATGAAGAAATGTAAAATTAAAGGAGGTGGCAGCTCTGGTAATGTCCTCTCCTGTAGGAAGAGGTCCTGTTGATAAAACGTTTTCCCCAATTATACCCAGTGAAGCCTTGCTGTCTTCACTCTCTTCTAGGATGGAGTTTCCCACAATTCAAGAGAGAATTCCTCCTGCACCATTGCTGTTGTCACATGAAAACAAATTCAAGACTTCACTCCAGATGGAAGCCAACCTGCCCGAGGAGCTAAGTACTCTATTGGTTCTGTTGACTATTACCACCAATGGGTTCTCTGCCCATTGAATCAGATATAAATGTCCAGGAACCACATGAGCAACAAGGAGTGTGTCTGGCTTCATCTCTGGCCTTGTTCAAATCTAGGCTAAAAACCTCACTTTAGACTGCTTTTGGATCCTGATCACACCTTACACGTTTGTTCACCTCCTAGGTGTATCCTTACCACTCCCCTTGATATATCCCAGTCCCCCTGTTGTGTTGTCTGTCTCGACTAGACTGTAAGCTCTGAGCAGGGACAGTCTCTCTTACATGTCTCTGTACAGCGCTGCATGCACCTTGTAGCGCTACACAAATGATAAGCAGTAGTAGAGTTCAAAGGCTCAACACTGTCCTCACTGCTTTAAAAAAAAAAGTATCTACAGGGCGGCCCAAATAAAGCGAGATCATCTCGTAGCATAGAAGTTATTTAAAAATTCAAAAAGACAGATGTAAACGATTGACAAATTAAAAAAAAAAGATGGCAACCGGAAATTGTCGAAATAAAGACGTTATATAGCTAAAAAAAGGTAAATAAGTAAACTATTTAAGCTTTTAATTTACAAGATGTTCTCACTTTTTTTGGGCCACCCTGTGTGTGTGTATATATATATATATATATATATATATATATATATACACACACACACACATATATATATATATATATATACACACACAGCCAATATGTGCACTCATACAAGCCAACATACACACAGATGACATTTTGAGGAAAACCCCAACTACAGTGCATTAGACTGCTTCAATGCGATCACACGCTGACTTTCAGAAGAGTGTAGCCATAAATTAGAAGAAAAATGAAAGTTCTCTATATAACTAGAGACGTAACCGTCATTGCACCACAACTTTGAAAATAAGGGATGTAGACTGAATGTGAAATCCAAGGTCCGATACTTGGGAAGAATCCTTGACCAGCAATTAAACATGTGCTGCTTTCATTTCTGTTTTCCTTATAAGATGTTATGCTTGTTATTTTAAACTTGCATAAATATTTTTTTTAAAAAACAAACAAACATGTGCAGCTAGATTAACCAAACCATCCAAAAGGTATACCACAAGATGAAGATGATTCAGCACCTGTGCTCACTTCTTGAATTTCAAGACTACCGCTCAGTTTTCCAGGCCATAATTCTCCCGCCCTTCGATTACTGCATCATATACTAGGGATTACTAAAATACACCCTTTACCCACTACAGATGGCACAAAGCAGTGCTGCCTGTATGTTACATGGAATACGAAGAGCTGAGCACGTCACACCAAGAGTGAAGCATCTACACTGGCTCCCTATAGGAAGCCATACGCAATACAAGGTCCATATAATAACCTTCAGAATTTTGCACAGCCTTTCATCCGATCATCTCCAGTCCCTACTATAGAAAACACAGAGCCTATGAAGGAAACAGGATAAAAATGCATGTATTCCAAGAACACTAGATGGACCATACTGGTCTTTATCTGCCATCATATACTATGTTACTATGCTACTTTGGAAATGAAACACAGCCCATACACAGTGCCCCATCATGCCTTAGAATGAACTGTCTCTTCAGCTGGCTACCAAGTTACCCTCCCCTTGACTCATCTCCTTTGACATACTCCTGCTGGAATTCTGCAAACAAAATTCAAACTTCTATGTCAAAAGGTCTGTATTATGCAAATATCTGCATGATTTGTTTGTTAAAATAATAATGCATATTACTTTTGAGTGATAATTTAAAATACAATACAAAAAAAAAAAAGCAAAATTTTGAATTATTGTATGCAGAATTATAGCAGGAGTAACACATTGTATACTCCTTGTTGAATACACATTCTGTGAATGCATTAAATGTAACTATGTGATGTTAATTTTTATTTATTTATTTACATTCTCTTTTATACTGCGCTATTCTGCATCAGTGCGGTTTACATTGAACAAACTGAAATTACAGTTTGTTCAATGTAAACAGTTTGTTAATGTTCCCTGTAAACCACTCTTTTAGAGACAGCAGTTTATAAAAATCAGTAAAACAATCAATCTCAAGTAGCCTCCTTAGCTGATGTTCAAAAGGTTGTCATGCGAACAGACTCTTAGAACAGTTTCTTAGCTGTGTGCCTTTAAAGAACAGAAGGTAGCTAAATTTCGGGATGTGGATTTCTCAGTACAGAAAACTGGGTTACTTACCTGTAGGGAATTCTCCATGGACAGCAGGATAGGTCAGCCACACCTGCTCGTCGAGGAGTTTGGGGTCTCGGCCTGGTGGGTCATTAGCCTGGTTGCGCGAAGGCTTTACCCTTTTCAGCGCAGAGGACACCACAATGGATTGGTGCCGGATCTGCGTCATGGTGAATCCTGGGGCCATGTGGAGGAGGTATTTGTTGTCTAGCTTCCTGGAGCAGGCGTGTCCGAAGGCCGGAGACTGCCAGTGTTAACTGGTTGTCCTGCAGCTTCCAGTGGCGAGGTAGGTTAAGCGCCGGCTTAGGTGCATTGAGGTATTTCATGACCTCCGGCTCCTTCTCGCCAGAGGCGTTATCCGTCGCCAGGTTCAGCGTGGTTATCACCTTTCTCAGGAACTTGGGGTAGGTGAGGTCCTCTGGCAGCAGCTGTCACTGTGGTTCCTCCTCCGGTTCGTCTGCTGCGAGCTTATCGCTTGACATGGGTCTGGAGATGGAGGAGCCCAGAGCCGCTCCCTCCTTGTCCCTCTCCCCGGAGGGCAGAGCTTGTAGAGCTTGTTCTGGAGAGGGAGTCCGCATCCTGGGAGGTGTCCGCGGGGGGCTTGACCGCATGGGGCTGGACTGTGCTGGAGATGAAAGCGGTGAGCCCTTGGAGCATGAACGCGGAGTGCCCTTGGAACATGAATGTTCATGGGGATGGTGTGGAGCGGTCTGATCAACCAGGCGCGTAAGGAGCTGAAGGATAGCAGCAGAGGTGCTTGCATCCGAAGAGTACTCTCTCCTGTGCCTTCTGGAAGAAAGGGAGCTGGATCGAGAACGTTGTCTTGTGGTTTCCGTGAGGACAGCTGCCAGAGGTGCTCCCTTCCCTGGAACTGACCTGGTGCCTGCTTCGCTGGGGGCTGCGCCATTCGGAGCTGCCTCTGTGTCCCCGATTCATGCTGTGGTGCATTCTCCTGCGTTTGCTATTGCTCCTGCTTCCGCTGGACCAGCCGGCTCTGTCCTTGCTGCCCCCGCGCCGACTTTTCCATCTGCGCCGATGGGGGCGTCCCTCGGCGCGGGGTTCTCTGCTGCCATTTCTTCCCTCGGCACGGGGTTCCCTGCTGTGATGCAATGCCCTGGAGCAAGTGAATTCCCTGCGCTGACTGGAGGCAGCGGCATTGGCATCGGCGTGGCTGGAGGAGAGCAACACCTGGGGAGAGTGGGCAGAGCTACCGTGGCCACATTGCCGGCAGCCATCTTGGCCGGACATGGGCGAGGTGCATGGAGAAGGGAAAGGCCCAGGGATGTTTGCCACAGTCGGAGAGCTTACCCGGGGAGCCGCGGGAGCAGTCGGAGGAGCAGCCAGAGGGGCAGGTTGAATCAGCGAAGCGCTGGTGCCCTGTCCCGAACGGCCGGGGATGAGGGCCCTATAGGGTTTATCCTGTGCCGGTGCAGCAGGCAGACTCAGGGAGAGCCGGGAAGGAACAAGAGGCTCAGAGGCTCTCACTGTCGAAGCGGGCTCTGAAGAGGTTAAATGGTCCTTTAAAGTGTGTCCTCGGTATTTTCTTGCTCTGGGGGACATCTTGGAGCAGCTGGAACAGTCCTCGATGTTGTGTGAAGCCCCGAGGCATCGGATGCAGCACTGGTGAGTGTCCGTAGAATTCATCTTGCGGTTGCATTGAGGGCATTTTTTAAAACCCAGTTTGGGCATTCTAGTTGCGTTTTGTTTCGTTTTTTGAGCGCTAAGAGAAATCAGTCTTGAGGCAAAGGCGGAAGAAAAAAAGACTGGCTTGGCTAGGGGCGGGCCGGAGAGGTGGGACCACCTCGCACATGCTCAGAAAAGTCTCAGCTCTGAGAGCACTTCTGTCATGGCGCCATCGGATGACATCACCAGGTGTGGCTGACACATCCTGCTTGTCCAAGGAGAATCTAGGGAATCACTTGGGTGTGCTTAAGTCTTAAGTGCAGACCATGCAGGCAGTACAGGGATCCACTATTAAGGATGCCCTCTCCCTTTCACTTGAAGCTGGAATCTTTGGAAAACGTTTTAAGAAAAAAAATCTTAGATTTTAAAAATTTCCTAGCATTTATTTACTTTCCCCACAGATGTTATTGCTTAACTATTTAAAGGAGATTTTGAAACTTCCTAATAGTGAAGATATTGCTGTTGGTAAATGTTATGTTCCTGTCCCTTCTCAGGGTAAACCTCCAGAGGCAGAGTCCTTGGCTCTGCCAACTGAGGAATTTGATTTAACAGCTTTTTTCAAGGATTCCCAGGATATCATGACATCTCAGGATATTCTTGGTGGTGGTGATCACCTCAGAAAGGGGCAAATTGCTATTTAACCTCTCTTATATACGGCCTTTCAGTTTTATCAAGGCTGTTTATATTGAAAACAACAAGTTTACATAGAACAGCTAAGCACAACAGCAGCTAAGTATACAATTGTGTATATCATAATTTAATTGTGTAACCCTTTTTCTCAGAGCTTCAAATGTAGACATCTGGACTTTTGTGGACAAACAATCCAGATTTTTCCTGATGTCTCCCGGGCCACCCAGACCTAGAGGAAAGTGTTTTTGGCAAGTCCCACACACTCGACTTGGGTGCTACATAGCAAATTTTCTGGCTGCCAGGAAGTCTTCCATACCTTAATGTAATGTTTTGGGTGGTTTGGATAGCTCTTGTCATTTGTGTACGAGGCTCGTGTAATTAAGGGGGTAGCCCTTGATTATTTCTTATTTGCTTATTTCTGATTGAATTGTTCTTTTCTCCTTTCAAGACGTGGACTTAAGTCTTGCGTTTATTATGATGGCTTTATATAGCTTTGCTTTTTGCTGATACTTATTTCTATTTGTTCATTATTGAGTATGTGATTTGAAAATGCTTATTAAGAAAAATAAGAATGTTGTTTAGACAGTTTTTGTATACCGCCTTATCCTTCAATCAAAGCGGTCACAACACAATTGGGGGATACATTTAACACGCGGGGATATGAGACACATACACTAATACTTACAGGGAACATGGGCAATGGAGGGTTAAGTGGCTTGCCCAAGACCACAAGGAGCATTTGTGGGACTAGAAACCCCAGTCCTTCCGGCCCAAGGTTGCTGTCCTCTAGTGGGATTTGAACCCACTGTGCACTGAAGCTTAGCACAGTGTTCTAACACACCGCTTACTGCATCGAGGCCAAAGTTTGAACACAACTGCTGCACATAACAAAAATGATAGTGCCTTTAGATAACCATGCAGTTTGGAATCATCACATAAGTGCTTTTCAGATGTGTTGAAAAGCACTAAATAGCTTCCCTAACAGAGGCTTCTACGTAGCGTTGGGCAGTTTCCCCAAGCATCCCCAGACACGCTGTCACCAAAGGGCCTTAGAGTTACGATCCTTTGGAAAACTGATCATCACTTCTTTTTCAGACTGCTGACCAGCAGCTGAGAAAATGTGCGGCATCATGCCATCATAAATACCTAGAACAATGTTAATAATAGAACTGTTACTGCTTCTGAAAATATCCTGACAACTAGTGTGTCACAAAAATTAATGGCTGGATGGGACGAGGGAGAATGCATGCAGTGTGCATGCAGTGTGGAATGTATCGGGGCTTCTCCAAGTGGGGAAGGAGGAATGGAGGTGGGGATTCTGGAGGGGGTAGATAGTATGTCTCTGAAGTTTGGTGGAAAAGGGCTGGAAGCAGGGTTGGACAATGGATGTGGGGAAAAAATTATTAGATGCCAAGGACTGTGCTAGAATGGTTATCTAATGCTGTAAAATGGCATTGATTGAACATCAATAAAAATTTGAATGATGGTGGAGGAAGCGATGTCATCCCCAGTATGGCAGCAAAGACCATAAGTTTCACAATCAGATGTAATAAAAGCTTTTAATTTGGTTACTTGACTTTCCCAACAACAGTTCCTATTGCCGACTTGTAATTGTGATTATTGGTACACTACAGCAGCAAAAAGTCATACTGGGGACTTGAAGTCTTTGTTCAAGAAAAGCAATAAAGTGCCTGTAAGTCAAGTACCAGGCCCCAGAAGCACAAGAGTCAGCACCAGATAAGGCCAGTGATATTGATTTGCCACCTACTAGCAACAGCTGCAAAGATGTGCATGATGCTTGCAGATTTGAAATGTGAATTAAAAACTAAAATTGGTTGGGCAATGGGAGAAATGAAAGAGGACATGTGCTGAGACATTGCCGAGTTGGGCACCATACTGAGGATGTCAACAGACAGCCAATCTGCAAGAGGAGGCCAATGGCATGTTTAGCGGCCAGAGCAGATAAAAATGGACATGCTATGGAGCAGGGCCGGATTTACCTTGAGTGAGGCCCTACGCCAACAAAAATTGTGGGCCCCCAGCAGGGGCGGCCCAAGGGGGGTGCGGGGCCTCATTTGCATAAGGGGCCTCATTTGCATAAATATTTGCATAATGTTACCATATACTAACTTTTAGTAAACGTGCCTCTTAATGAGTGTATGGATAAAGAAAGACTAAAAGATTTCTACATTACTATAATCCAGTGCCAACTGCCAGACACATTAGGAACTACTACAAACACTGCCCATTTAGAACCCATCTAAACACACATTACACCCAATGGAATCAACCTAACTGAATCCCATTAATTTACTTGATAACCAAAGCTCGCCGGAAAGTGCTGTGTGAAACTACCTAAAACTAACCACACCGTAGTTTTTCTATTTTTGTCGGGTTGCTCACCGATGAATGGAAATTTTACCACTCTCGAAGTGAGCTCCCCATTTTATTCAAGAAATATTTTAAAATGGCCCATCACAGGTCATTATATCAGGTGCACAGCACAACCAGCCGTTGCTCCTGCACTGCGAGAACCAAAGTATATTCAAAGGACGTTTCCAAATTACTCTGAAGTCCTTAATTCATGGCTTGGAATAATGTTCCTATGTTGGGCCATTGTCATAGCGGTGTGACCGTCTTGAAAGATTTGAGATGAGCGTTTTGCTATCTTCATTATTCCAAGCCATGAATTAAGGAAATTTCCCATCAGCCCCTGTGGGCTTAACAGAGACGCGAGGGAGACACTCTCCCTTCGGGCCTCTCACAGCCTGCACGGAGGGAGGGAGGGACCGACGGACCGATGGATTCAGCTTGCAGAGGGGGCCCCCGCGGGTCAGTCCATGCTGCCGCGGCAGCAGAGGGGGCCCCGCGGCGGCAGCCAGCAGTTTTTTTTTTAAATTTTATTTTTAAAAAAAAAGCTAATTCTATTTTTGTGGGCCCTTGCCAGCTGTGGGCCCTACGCCATGGCGTACATGGCGTATAGGTAAATCCGGCCCTGCTATGGAGAGAGGTGCAGTATAAATAAGAGGATACTGAAAACCACGCGAGACAGTGTAACCTGCATATCCACGGTGTACCGGACAGCGAGTACTAGGCAAATGTTGAAGAGGTGGCGTGTTGAGTTTTTCAGTTAATTTTGCAAACCAGAGAAGCCACATGAGGGGATGGATGACTTTGCTATTGAAGATGCCCATTGGACTTCAGCTTCACAGAAGGTTAATATTCCCCACAGTTTGGTGGCATGTCCATTGCACTTCCCGCTTAAAGAAAAGCTCCTCAGAAAGGCCCAGGCCCTGAAAGATTTGGCCCTGCATGAGCATAAAACTGAATTGTATGGAGATTTAATCAGCCATTACTTTAAAGAAACAGCAAGGATTTAAAGGAGGTCACTGCACTGCTGCGGAAGAACTCTGTGCATTATCACTGACCAGTTCCATTTGGCAATGGAACCTCATGACGACGCAGAATTTGAAGGAAAGCACTTCAAGACGCAGGTCTCATCAAAACCAGCCGGCAAGACCTCAAAGAGAAAGTTCAGAACTGGAGCAAAAGCCAAGGTGGCAGCAAGTGTCTGTTGGTGTTAAGGAGTCTGAAACGCAAATCAATGGACTAGTTTGCTACCAGTACACCGAAAGTATGATGGCTGTCTGAAGTTCCTTTACATATGGCTGGAAATGGTTGTAAACGTATTGAGTATACAATTAAAGAGCTGGAAAAGATTTGTGGCATTAACTTCTCAGCAGAAGATAATCTTTAAATATGGATTCCAGTACAAATGAAAAACATTTAACTGTCATTTAGTATTCCTGCTCCAAAACGCAGCATCTGAGGATAATATTCATGTTGAACAAATGAGGAGCACATGGAAGTTGAACTGAAACAGGTGGAAGAGTTAGCATTGCAATATGAAAGGAAGCTGCTCAGCTCAGTTTACAAATCAAGGCTGTCCAATCCACAGCATCCCTCTTCTGTGTGGAGGCTTGTCTATCGTCAAAATTAAGCTTTCAGTTTTGTCAGAAGATGTGCATGTATTTGCAGTGAAAGGAGAAAATAAAGATGGACAAATAATCCACCTTGTGGCAATATACACGGAACTTTAAGTTTACTTTAAAAGGGCACTGTGATAACCTCAAGTGTGGCTATGCAGTTATTCCTGAAAATTCAGTTTGCACACTTTATTTTGATTTGCCAGTGAATCCAGAAACTGATGAGAAATGGATCCCTTGTAAAGGATCAGGAATGGAGTGGAACAGATGAACGTAGATCTGTTATTTACTCCTTCAAAAAACAGAGAGACTAGGGGGATATACAACGAAGCTACAATGTAATGCATTTAAGACTAAATATTTTTTCACTCAAGGCGTAATCAAACTCTGGAATTCGTTACCGGGGAATGTAGTAAAAGCTGCTAGTGTAGCTGGGTTTAAAAGAGATTTGGAGGAAGGGAACTTGACAGCGTACTTGTGACCTGGATTGGCCACTTTTGGAAAAAGGATACTGGGCTTGATGGACCCAGTATGGCATCTTGTATGTTCTCTGGACAGTAAAGAAGTAGTGCCTCTTTCTATCCATTATGGGCAACATGCTCACACCATTATAAACTGTGAATGGCAGATGGACTTGGATCTGGTTCCTCAAGGTTGGTGGGGGGAGGGCTGTCATGCTAGTCACCCGCCTGAAGGTTGTTGCACAAAGACTGTTTTATTTTTTATTTTATTTTATTTATTTTATTTAACACTTATTTATATACCGCATCTTCCAGCGATCAGTTGCGGTGTACAATTAACAACAATTAACAATGCAGAGCTTGTTTTACATAGAACAATTATAACTTTTTACATAGAACATCTTAACTTGTACAACAAAGGGTTTAAAAGACTAAGCAGAATAATTCAGTAAATCAACACACACAGTTTGTGTTACAATTTAAACAGAAGTATTGTCCCTAAAACAGTTGTAACTATATACAAGTAGGGTATCAATGCATAGGAATGGAATGATTATTCATTTAAGTTTGTACGTATTGATTGTAGTAGGGAGTATAATATTGATTTTGGGCAGGTTCATGTTTAGCCTTTAAGTTTTATCTGTGTGTTCTATGTTTGTCTATGATGATTTTTCCATTGTATTTTGGCTGTTGTAAAATGTATACATCAGGAGAACTCTGCAAATTTTTTTTAAATTTCTGCGCAGAATATTTTAAAATTCTGCATGTTTTATTAGTAAAGTTTTGCACAGAACCCTTCCATCATAAAGCCTAACTCCTCCTCCAGACCAGAAATTCCCACTGCTTTTTCCCTCCTCAGCTCTATCGCTCCAATTATAGCTCTCACCCCATCAGTCATGCCTTCTCTGCCGTCCCGCTACCTCACCCCCAAGTTAGCTCTCCCTCTAACGTTTGGCAAGATTCCTACTGCTGTCTGCCATTAAGGTCTATCCCCATGCACCTACCCCCCAATCTCACCTCCTCTCTCCCCTCCCCATGCACCTACCCTTATATCTCCTACCTTTCCTTTCTTCCCAGGCACATACCTCTATCCTTCTTTTTCTCCCTACCTCCCAAACATCATCTCCAGTTTATCTTTAAAAGCAGAAAGCTATAAATGCAATGATGCGAGAAACTCATTTAAATGATATTAAACATGAGGGAGTGGGGGTTGGTGTCTGTTACTTTTCTTTATTGGTAATGGCCATAGTTTAAGCATAACCATAATCAATTGGAATTAATTTACTTGAACTTGGAGTTCAAGTTTTTCCTCAATGATCAACATTGAAAGGAAAAAGCGGGCAGGGTAGTCTTGAGTCCGTTGCTGCACGCATTAATGTCATGCTTTAAAAACCTCTTCCATTGAGAATCCGCATGCGCGGCGTTTTTTTGGAACCAAGCAGTATGTGAGAAGAAATGTAGTAGTACAAAGGATTAAGGTACTTTGTTTAACTTTTTCGAAGTTTGGCAAACATTTTCTTTAAAGCTCAATATAAATTTAATTTATTGGAGGGACATTTTCAATTTTTCTGTTGTTACTTTTCTTTGGCACACACAAAAGTAGCGTAGCCATTTTAATACACTAATCAGTTCCTAGGCTGGAACATAAGAAAAACATCATCATGCACTACTCTAAGTGTCATCACGTCTTTATCAATTCATGGCGACCCTGTGGATAGTTCTGCTAAATTGTGTTCAATCTTCAGTCAGGCAGCTCATTGTTGATAGAGCGACATTCACAGCTACTGATATGGTATCAATCCATCTCATTGCTGGCCTTCCTCTTTTGCATTGACCTTCAACCTTGCCAAGCATGAAGTCTGTCTCTAATCTCTCTTTGCATGATGTGTCCAAATTATGAAAGTCAAAGTCTTGTCATCTGAGCTTCTAAAGAAAGCTTAGTGCATATATGGAGGGCATATATGCAGGAGTTCTTGGAGATATCTGGGATGAATGTATGTGGCCAATTTTAGTGTATTTTCTTATAAGGAATAATAAAAAATATTTCCATAAGTTAGGCCACCTGATAAGGCTTGAGGATGTGCCCCTAATCCTTGCTGGTGATTTTAATAGAGTGGCTAATCCCGTATTGGAAAGGGTATCTCAATTGATCAGTGAGAGGGCCTTTGGATATAGGTTTGGCAAACTTGCGTCAAGCCAGTGGTTTAGTAGATGGGTGGAAATTGTTACACCCAGGCGAATGTGAATTCATCCATGTGCCCCCAGCATACCCAACAAAGTCGGTTTGATTATATTTTGGTGTCTGCCTGTTTTTCGTGAGTGGAGAATGTGGAATTTGGCAAGATTCTTATTTCTGATCATGCTTCAGTAGCAATAGAATACAGCTTTAGGAGTACCACAGCAGAAGAACAGAGCAAATACAGTTCCAGGTACGGGCCCTGGATTGGTCGAGCAGGACTTAAGGAAAGGACATTGTCTAGTAAGTAAAATGTCACCTCCCATAACGTCCTGCTAGCACAGTACAAACATGTGAGACATACAAAAGCTACAACGCCACTGCATGGGAAGAAGACACAGCAGTTCAGAAACCTTAGAGCCAAAGGCCATATCCACCTGCACGTGGACATCCAAGCAGTAGTGTTTGACAGAAGTGAAAAGTGATGCCTACGTGGTCACCCGACAAATGTCAGCAGGGGCTACCAAGCTCCGCTCTGCCCACAAAGACAATTGCACTCAGGTAGAATAGGCACACAAACCCTCCGGAACCGGCCGGATTCACAAAAGATATGCCGGAGGCAATGGCCTCCTTAATCCAGCACCCCAAAGTAGACCTAACCGTCACGTCACCTTTGTGCAGGCCAGCAAACAGCACAAAAAGATGGTCTGACTTACAAAAAAAATTCATACCCTCCCAATACTGAAGCAGCACCGTCCGGACATCCACAAGGCAAAGATCTTTATCCTTTCCATGACACTGTTCCTTAGAGAAGGAGGATTCAATAAATAAGCAAACATACACATGCAGATGCATGCACAAAAGCAAACAAATTGGAAGAAAAAAGACTCAGGATATAAACACAGCCAACGCAATGGCCCTATACAGGTTTCAACTCTGCTTGAGCTATCACCGGCTTACTGCATCCAAATATCTTAACCTCATAGGTCAAAGGAAAAAAAACCTTGAAATATTTCAACAAAGTCACTCATCACAAAAACTTATCAACTGGACATGGCAGTGGCAAACCAAACATAACCAATCATGGCAAAAGCAATCTCAACAAACTTACACATCCAGAAACACCTCGCTACCATCCCTGCACACATGACTCCTCCAACCAAACTCACAACCAGCAGTTACCAAAAGAGAGTGGTTAGATGGGATTTTCTTTTGGTAACTGCTGGTTGTGCGTTTGAATGTGGGAGTCATGTGTGCAGGGACGGTAGCAAGGTGTTTGTGAATGTGTAAGTTTGTTGAGATTTTGAACCCGCTGGTTGCTTGGTCGGCTAATGGGTGCTGGTTGCCATGGAGTGGTGTTATTTGTGGGCGCTGCATTCTGGAAAGATAGAATGTCTGGGTTTGCCCTGATGAGCGGGGTTAGTCTGGGGTGTGTGGGTCTGAAAACACAATAGAACCAAGTACAAAGCAAATACAAGCCCACATCACCAACGACCATATCTCTCCAACCTGAAAACTAAAATTATATTAATAGTAAGGAAAATAATTAAATACAAATATCCAAAATGGCAGATAGAATTCATATAGGACCCATTTAAATGACTAATTAACTAACATTAAAGTTAAGAAATCACATTAAGCATTTTTCCCCACAAGAAAGCTCTGTAGGTGGGTTGGATCAAGGAACGTGTAATGAATACCCTGAAACACAACTAAACATTTACATGGAAACTTCAAGAAAAAGGTAGCCCCCAGAGCCCCTTCAGTGCCGGCAGACCAAGCTTTAACAGAGCTGCGAGAAAGGGAAACTCTCCCTTCGCGGCTCTGAAAAGCAGCCAGTGCTGAGAGAAATACAAGGAGGGCTTTGCTAGGGGATGCAGGGGGGGCGCGGCCACGGGGCACTTCATTCTGCCGCTGCCCCAGCAGTAGTGGCAACAGCTTCTGCAGCCGGGTTTGTTTTTTTTTCCAATTTCCCTGGGCTGGGGGGGGGGGGGGGGCTAGGACTGGAAGTGGGCTGATGGGGGGGCTAGGAATGGTAACGGGCTATTGGGGGTTGCTAGTACTGCAAATGGGCTGATTGGGGGGGGCTAGGACTGGTAATGGGCTGATTGGTGGGGTTAAGCTTAGAAATGGGCTGATTAGGGGGGCTAGGGACAGGAAATGGGCTGATTATGGGGCTAGGACTGAAAATGGACTTATTGGGGAGGGTTAGGACTGGTAATGGGCTGATTGGTGAGCTAGGACTGGAGTGGGCTGATAAGGGGGCTGGGAATGGAAATGGGCTAGGACTGCAACTGGGCTAATGAGGGAGGGGAGGAGAGTGCTTCTGGCCCTGGAAGAAAACTAGGGGCTAGGGCTACAAATGGGCTGATGTGGGGGGATGGTACAATAGGACTGGAAGGGAGCGGATAGTGAGAGGGTCTGCCAGGGGAAGGAGGGGGCAGGAAGGGAGCTGACATGGGGGAAGGAGAAGGCTGGAAAGGAGCTGACACCTGGGATGTACTAAAGGAGGACTGGAAGGGAGTCGACACTTAGGGATGGGAGTGGTAGGTGGTTGGGTAATGGGGAGGAGACTGAAAGAGTTGACATGCGAATGGCACTGGAAGGGGGGGTGGACAGAGGGAAGGGCGACTGGAAGGGAGCTGATATCTGGGATGATATTTGGACTAGAAGGGGCTGGACAGTGGGGGAGAAGGGGGAACTGGAAAGGAATGGACACCAGTGGTAGTCGTGGGAATGCAAAGCGGTTGACACTGGAAGGTACTGGGAGGGGAGGACTGGAAAGGGGACTGATACTGGGGAGAGTTACTGGAAATGGAAATGGGCTGATGGAAGGAAGTGAAGAAAACAAAAGAAGAGATAAGAAATGGAAGATGGACCATGGACTACAGAAAGAGAGCTAAGAGAAAACAGAAAAGCAGAAGCCTCAGATTGGGACCAGCATGGTCAGAGAATAAAATGGTTAGACAACAAAGATAGAAAAAAATTATTTAATTTTAGTGACTGGACTTTGTGGTATTTTCATACTGTACACAGTATTGGGGAACTGCATCTCTTATTTATCTGATGTTGCACTGCATGTGGACTCTGGCTTCTTGGGGTTTCAGTTTAAATTTTGTCTACATATTTCTATTTTTACTTTAGATTGTGGTTACTTATTCTGAACTTGGTGAGGGTCAATTGTGGTTACTTATTCTGTACTTGGTGAGTATGTGAATGAGGTCAGGTGTTCTCTTAACAGAGTTTGTACATAAAGATCTATACTGTACTGTAGTAATTTGACTTGTTCAGCTTTTCAAATAGGTATATGGATGTTCCAGGGCCCACTGTAGTATTTACAGCGACGCTTTTTTGGATTTATTTATTTATTTTATTTTATTATTTATTTAGCTGCATTTATATCCTGCTTGTCACCAGGTCAAAGCCGTTGGGGGATACATTTAACACGAGGGGATATGAGACACGTGCACTAATGCATGGGCAATGGAGGGTTAAGTGGCTTGCCCAAGACCACAAGGAGCACCTGTGGGACTAGAAACCCCAGTCCTTCTGGCCCAAGGTTGCTGCCCTCTAATGGGATTTGAACCCCTGACCTTCCAGCCTGTGGTACCTTGCCCCAACGACTAGGCCACTCCTCCCATGGGCTTCTTATCTGAGTTTTGAAAGTTTGTGCTGATATGGTATGGTATGGTAGGTTTGTTCTTTGTTGTAGGGTTTTGTTTTAGTTCACAATATGCCTGGTACTGGAGAATAGTGGTGGTGGTGGTTGTTAGTGAGATGATCAGAATTAGATTTTTTTTTTTTAAATACTGAGTTCTGTGGGTAAATGTCCTGGTTCTGCTCTGCACCTACTGTGGAAACAAAAAATAATTTGAAAAAGAAAAACCAAGAACCATAATGCAGTTTATAACAATATAAAAATGAGTTATAATTTAGTTTTAGAAACTGTGCTGTTGGTTCTTGCTGTCTTAGTTCCTTGGTGTGCAAACGGGACCGTACCTAGCCCTGTGCAAGCGGTGAAGGCGCACAGGTCGCAAAGGCTTGGGGGGCGCATTACGGCTGTCTGCTGTTGCCCTGCTGCCGCTGGCAGGACAAAGCAGGCAGCCAAAATGCGCTCCCCAAGCCTTTTCGCAGCACTTTAAGCAGGTCTGGTCCCTCCCTCCTCCGACGCAATGTCAGAGTAGAGAGGGACAGATCTGCTTAAAGTGCCGGTGCTTTTAAGATCGGGCGCATGCCCCCCTCCTCCACCCTATACCTCCGTCCAGCGCTGCCTGCTCTTCCCCTGCTGCCGGCACCGCCATAAAAAAACAGAGGGTGGCAACAGCAGGGAGAGAGCAGGCAGCGCTGGACGGAGGTATGGGGGAGAGGGGGGTGTGCACCTGAGCTGCAAGTTGCACAGGGTGTGATTGCAGCTCGATATGGCCCTGTGTGCAAACATGTTGCATTTCCTCCATATAATCTAATCGGCTTTTTGGTTTAGTTCAGTCTCTGATTGGATTTCTGAAAAATCCCCGGCCCCCCCTCTAAGGTGTGGGGGGGGGCGCCATTTCATTCTTCACCTCAGGTAGCAGATTGCCTTGAGCCGCCACCCGGTGCATTGTTCAACACTCTACCAATATTCTTACGTGCAAGAATATCCATTCTCTCCAAGCATTGCACCAATGGCTAACCTCTGTATTTGTTGCTATCGGCACTACCTCTGCGGCACTCTCACTTTCAGCAGTCAGAATCTGGTGGTCATCTACATGGTGAGGCACCATGCTCCTAATGGAAGAACACTGGGAAGTAGTAAAATTAATTTCTCTCCAATCAAAAACATGAAGACATTCGTCAAATATTCTTCCAAGTACAATCACAGAAAGCAGGATCACACTGGAGGTGCTACCCAGGCCTTGATCAAAAATCCTCATCTTTATTTGCTGGTGCCACTACATTCCCACTGGAGTGAACAAAAGCCCAGGAAAAGCATAGTTACTCACCTATAACAGGTGATCTCTGGGAACAGCAGGAATTTAGTCCTCACATATGGGGGGTATCGTCGGTACCGACGGAGCCTGCGCGGGAACGCTCCCCAGCGTCCAATTAGAACGCTTTTGGGAGCATCCCACAGCACCTGCGTGCTGCCTTCCCGCCTTTCCCAACTGGCTCTCTCCAGTTGAGTTTTAGAGCTGAGACAAAGAGAGAGCGAGGGAAAGGAAAAGAGATAGAGAGATACAACTCCTAGGGGAGGTGGGTGGGTTGTGAGGACTAAATTCCTGCTGTTCCCGGAGATCACCTCTTACAAGTGAGTAACTATGCTATCTCCAGGAACAAGCAGGAATGTAGTCATCACATATGGGGACTCCCTAGCTTTAGGTGCCAGGGAGAGACCCCAGAAGTTGTGTGTCCCTGAGAAGGGCTCCAATTCCCCCCATGGATCTCTGGCATCCTACAGGGATAGTGGGTAGGAGTTGATTAGGTATGGAACAGGTGTTTGAGAACAGCCTGACCAACCAAGGCATCCCGGCGGGAGTCCTTGTCCAAGCAGTAATGGGCTGTGAAGGTATGAACCGAGGCCCAAGTGGCTGCTCGACAGATGTCGTCAATAGACACAGAGTTCAGATGAGCCATTGAGGCTGCCATGGATCTCACATTGTGAGCTGTGACATGGCCCTCCAGAGAAAGGTTCTTACTCTGATAGGCGAAAAAAATACACTGAGCAATCCAGTTGGATAGTGTTCTCTTGGAGACTGGAAGTCCCAAATGAGAAGGATCAAAAGCAACAAAGAGTTGAGAGGACTTTCTATGTTGCTGCATCTTTTGTAAGTAAAAAGCTAGAGCTCTTTTACAGTCCAAAGTAAGAAGATTCCTCTCTGCATTTGATGCATGAGGTCCTGGAAAAAAGACAGGTAGGTAGACCTCTTGGTTTATTTATTTATTTATTTATTTAAAATTTGGTTGAGATGAAAAGGCGAGACCACCTTAGGCATAAAGTGTGGATGTGTCCTAAGGACTACCTTGTCATGATGGAACCTTGTATAAGGTGGATTAGCTACTAGTTCTTGCAATTCACTAATGCGGCGTGCTGATGTGATTGCAATCAGAAAGATAACCTTCCAAGAAAGGAATTTCAAGGAGGTGGTAGCTAAGGGTTCGAAAGGTGGCTTCATCAGCTGCCCAAGAACCAGGTTCAAGTCCCATGCCACCGGAGGTGGTCTAATGGGAGGCTTAGTTAGAAGGAGGCCTCTCATGAATCTTGCTATAAGAGGAAGAGAGGAAATAGGTTGTCCATTTAGAGGTTTAAGAGAAGCTGCAATAGCCCTCAAATGGACTCTTACTGAATATGTCTTAAGGCCTGCATTAGACAAATGGAGGAGATACTCCAGTAAAGATTCCAGAGGTATAGCAAGGGGGTTAAGACCCTTTTCTGAACACCAAATAGTAAACCTTTTCCACTTGAAAGCATAAGAACGTCTAGTGGAAGGCTTTCTGGAAGCATAAAGAACATCTTTCACTTGCTGAGAAAGATGAAGATCTTGGAGATTTAAGCCTTCAGCAACCAAGCCCTGAGATGCAGTGACTGGGGATTGGGATGCCATAACATCCCGTTCTCCTGAGATAGGAGATCTGGAGCAGACCCTAACTCCAGGGAGGGAGCTTGAGAGAGATGTAGAAACAGAGGGTACCACACTTGCCGTGGCCAATGTGGAGCTATGAGAATCATGCAGCCTCTGTCTCTCTGAAGCTTGAACAGGGTTTTGGGAATTAGGGGAATGGGTGGAAAGGCGTACAGGAAGTCTTGACCCCAGTAAAGGAGGAAAGTATCCCTGGCCTGAACCCCCTGAGCCGGAATTCTGGAACAGAACCAGGGAAGTTTGGCATTCCATGGACTTGCAAAGAGGTCTATATCCGGGGTTCCCCAGAGTTGAAATATCCTGGTCACCTGGTCTGCATGCAGAGACCACTCGTGTGGAAGGAGAACTCGACCGAGTCTGTCCACCCAAGAGTTTTGAATGCCTCCAAAGATATACTGCCAGCAGATGAATCTGGTGCTCTCTGGCGAGGGCCCATAGTCGCAAAGCTTCGTTGCAAAGTGACGGAGAGCCCATTCCCCCCTGCTTGTTCACATAGAACATGGCTACCTGATTGTCCGTGTGAATGAGGACTGTCTTGTAGCTGAGCAGGGAGTGGAACACTCGCAGAGCCAGGAAAATTGCTCCGAGTTCCAAGAGATTGATATGTAGACAACTCTCTTGTGGAGACCAGGTGCCCTGGGTGGAGAAGTCTTGCAGATGGGCTCCCCAACCTTTTGGAGAAGTATCTGTTGTGAGAGTTGCTTGGGGTAAGGGTTGTTGGAAGGGGCACCCCAGCAACAGATTTTGAGTGGACCTCCACCATTGGAGGGACAAAATGAGGCGACTTGTGTTTGCTATTTTGTCTGACAGGCACCCTGATGCCAGGGTCCATTGGGTGGATAAAGTCCACTGAGCTGCTCTCATGTGGAGGCGAGCATATGGAACCATATGCACGGTGGATGCCATGTGGCCCAGCAATTGCAACATTTCTCGAGCAGTTAGATGAAGCTTTAGCACTGCTTGAGAAGCTAACTGCACTAAGCGAAGGCAACGGGCCTGAGGGAGATAGGCCCTTGCTCTTGTGGTATCCAGAAAAGCTCCTATGAACTCTAAAGATTGAGTGGGAGTCAGACTGGATTTGGGGTTGTTTATAACCAGCCCTAAATACTGAAGGATACGCATTGTGCAGGATAGAGAATTCTTGGCCTCTGACTGTGTTGGAGCTCGAATGAGCCAGTCGTCCAAGTAAGGGAAGACGAATATTCCCAGAGTACGGAGAAATGCTGCTACCACAGCCATGCATTTCGTGAACACCCTTGGAGCAGAGGCCAGACCAAAAGGAAACACCCTGTATTGGTAGTGCTTTCCTGGAAAAAGGAACCGAAGGAACTTTCTGTGGGTTGGATGGATGAGTACATGGGTGTACGCATCCTTGAGATCTAAAGAACAAAGCCAATCCTGACTCTGAAAGTATGGAAGCAGAGCACCGAGAGAAATCATCTTGAATGTCTCCTTGACAAGGAATTTGTTCAATTCTCTGAGATCTAATATAGGTCTGTATCCCCCTGTTTTCTTTGGGATAAGAAAATAAGGGGAATAGAACCCTGTGCCCTGTTGATGAAGAGGCACTTCTTCTATCGCCCCTTGGGCAAGAAGAATGGCAACCTCTTGATCTAAGAGGTTGATGAGAGGTGTCGGAGAATTGAACTGCTTCACTATTGTGTGAGGGGGCATGCTTGAAAAATAAAGTTTGTACCCCTCCTTTATGATGGAGAGTGTCCAATGCTCTGCTTTTATTTGACCCCATCTGGGGGCAAAATGACATAACCTTCCTGGAATGGTGGAGGGTTCTGGTCCTTCCAGAACCAGAAAGGCTAAGTTCTCTAGCTGAAAGTCAAAGGCCCTGAGGAAGCTGAGGCTGCTGAGCCAGTGGAGGCCTAGCAGCCTTTGCTTTCTTCTGTTTAGGTGGTTGCTGACGTTTGGTTGAAAACTGACCTGCAGAAGATGCCTGCTGAGTATAAGCAGGATAAAATCTTTTCTTTTTAGAAAAAGGTGTTTTCTTTAACAACTTCTTTCTAACAGGATCAGCAGTGGACTTGAATAGTCTATCCAAGGTGGAATTTTCAGCATCCATTTCATTGGCTTTTTCCTGCCAATCTTTCCCAAACAGGTTCTCACCAGTACAAGGGATATTTCCCAACTTATCTTGTACCCAGAGCTCTAAATCAGATGCCTGGAGCCAAGCAATTCTACGTGCACCTATGGCAATAGCCGAGGTTCTGCTTATACACTCAAAGCAGTCAAAGGCTGCACGGTTGGAGAATTGAGACATGTTGGGCATGTTTGACCCAAGTGAGAAAGTCCTGTCTTTTATCCTCAGAAATTAAAGGACTTAAAGTCTGCAAATTATCTGTGACCTCCTTTAGGAACATTCCCATGTACAGACTATAGGAACTGATTCCTGCAGCAAGCATGGAAGCTTGAAAGACTCTACGTCCAAAAGCATCCAGGGTTCTGCATTCACGTCCTGGAGGATTAGAGGCATGTCTTTTTGCACTTCTAATCCTTCTCATAGCTGACTCCACCACAATAGAGTGGTGAGGAAGCTGAGTCTTATGGAACCCAGGACAAGGAGGGACACGATACATAGTATCTAACCTACGAGAATGAGGAGAGGTGGTAAGAGGTGTTTCCCACATCCTTAACATGAGATCATATAGAATCTCATGAATGGGTAAGGTAGCTGCCTCCTTAGGAGTCTTGGGATATTGTAAAACTCCTTGGCCCCGAGCCACCTCTCTGATGAAGTCTTGGAAAGACATGTCCTCTGGAGGAGACATCCTGCATTTAGGGGAGGAGGACTCCTCTAGAAGAAGTATCTCTGCATCGACAGAACTTTCAGAATCCTCAGATTCTTCTGAGGACTCGAAGTATCGTCTGTCCGGGTGCTCCTGCAGAGCCCGATACCCGTACCGACCGAGGTCGGTACCGGGAATAACCGGTACCGGAGGGCATCGTAGGACAGAGTACTGGCATAGTAGACACCGATGCCGATGTCGATGCTATCGGTGCCAGCGCCGATACCAATGCCGGTGCTAGTGCCGGTACCGGTGGAGTTGTCTGTCGCGGTACCAAGGACGTCGATGCCGCAAGGAAAGCTGCCAGACTGCGTTCCATGCTCAGAATTCTCTGGTCCATGGATGCCGCCAATGCCTGGAAGTCGGTACCGGTGGAAGGCACCGGTACCCCAGAGCATGGCACCAGGAGATCTGTCAAGGCCAAGCCATCTAGAACATCCTGGAACCCCGATAATGCTTTGGAAGCCGAAGCCTCCCGCCGGGGTAATTTTGCTGGTGCAGAATCCTCGAGGGCAACGCCAGAGGCATCTCGATGCTTAGGAGATCTACCCTTCGAGGACCAGCTGGATTTATGTTTAGTTACCTGAGATCTACGGGAGGAAGCAGCAGCCCTGGAAGACGTCGATGCCACCAAAGCTGCATCAGAGGGAAACAGGGTACTGAGCTTGGCAGCTCGGTTCTGCCGACCACTTTTAGACATCATGGCACAGGACACACAATCCGTGATGGAGTGGTCAGGACCTAAAACATTTTAAACACCATTCATGGGTGTCGGTGACGGAAATGGTACCGCCACACTTGGTGCACTTTTTAAAACCTGAGGCAGGTTTTCCTATGTTAAGGAAGTTTTTGGGCCTAAGGCCCAAAAAGGCGGGTGCACCTGAAGATAATAGAAAAAGAAATATATATATTTTTTTTTTAGAAATAGGAAAGAAAAGACCGGCGGTACCGGTAGAGTGTCGAAGAAGGCAGACGCGACCACAAAAAAAAAAAAATAATAAAGGAATCCTTCTGCGGTGACAGGAACACGACCTGCTGGCTCCGTGGAAAAAGAACTGGAGAGAGGCAGTTGGGAAAGGCGGGAAGGCAGCACGCAGGCGCTGTGGGATGCTCCAAAAAGCATACTAACTGGACGCTGGGGAGCGTTCCCACGCAGGCTCCGTCAGTACCGACAATACCCATATGTGATGACTACATTCCTGCTTGTTCCTGGAGATAGCTTTTTATCCATTTCATTAGGCTTCACAGTCAATTAACATATGGACCTGAGGAAGGATCAACAGAATAAACATATACGTTATAAAACTGCTTAATTAACAATCAATCAACGTTTTCAGGTGAGGAGAAAAATAAAATCATCACCGATAACTAAAAGCAGCTGTGATATAACGTATTCTCTTCTGAAATCATAAGTAATTATAGAAAAGTTTCATGCCAATCCTCAATCCCAGTTTGATTCATCTCTAAGTATGGTGGAATTACATTACTGATCACTGATGTTTTCCTCTTTCAAGTGACACGTAGGTACAAGAGACACATAGGTACAAATGATACACACGTCGAGATGCTGCTTAATAAACTGACAAGGGATCTGAAAGGCGCTCAGAACCTACACCATTAATACACCGTTAATGTTGTAAGACGATCTATTCCTCTATATCATTTCTACTTAACAAAACCAATAAAATAATGTATTAGGATAGTGAAGTGCTAAGATATTTAGTAAAGCAATAGGAATATTTTTTCTAGGGATGGCAGGTGATGTCAAAGCTAGCAAAATCATGGCTATTTTGTTCAGATACTTGGGGAAGGGGAGATTCGATAAGGTGAAATTAGACTTACCTGCTAATTGTTGTTCTTTGAGGAACTCCAGTCCAGTCCCGGAATCTCTGGGCTGTGTACCTCTTTCAGCAGCTTGGAGACTGAACAATGACACTCTTTTGATGTCACAGGTATAAATAACCGAGCGACCGCCTCCTTGCTCCAGTAACCTATTGACAAAGAAGACTCACCGGAGCAATAATTAACTAGCTAACCTTACTATCAAACTTCAACAACTATTAACTATAAACTAAGACACCAAAGGTGCCCTTAAATTACTACTAGTGTTGTCCTGGTATGGTCCACCCTCCGTCTTGATAGAGGGATAAGACCGCCTAAAGATCCCCATTCCTTCCCCCTCCCCATAAGTAACTAACTTGAGCTTACCGTGTCAAATACTATACCTCTTTGCTTCAGGCATTAGTCCAAACTACCGAATATTAGGGAGGGATGCGGGACTGGACTGGAGTTCCTCAAGGAACAATTAGCAGGTAAGTCTAATTTCACCTTCCTTATTGTCACTCCAGTCCAGTCCCAGAATCTCTGGGGATGTAACAGAGCAGTAAAAACCTTTAACGGGAGGGACCCGCTAGACCAGCCTGAAGCACTGCTGATCCAAAACAGGTATCCCTCTCCGCCTGCACATCCAGACGATAATGTTTGACAAAGGAATTTAAGGACGACCTAGTGGCCGCCTTACAGATGTCAACTGCCGGTACCAAACTGCACTCAGCCCAGGACGTTGCCTGTGCCCTTGTTGAATGCGCCTTAAGCCCGTCAGGTATTGCCCTGCCCTTCAACAAATACGCTGAGGCTATGGTTTCTTTGAAGCCATCTGGCAACAGATTCTTTTCTTTGGAAGCTGCTTGCCCTTTTCTCGCCCCTCCAAAAAGAACAAACAGCTTGTCTGTCTCACGGAAATCCTGTGTTTGCCTCAAATATGTCTTTAATGCTCTACACACATCTAAGAGATGCAATTTTCTGAACTTTACCTCTTTGCCAGTTTCCTCAAAAACTGTCAAGAAAACCACTTGATTCACATGAAAAGCCGACACCACCTTAGGCAGAAACAAAGGCACTGGCCTCAATATCACCTTTTCGGAAAAAGATAGAAAAGGCTTTCTACAGGACAAAGCCTGCAACTCCGAAATCCTCTGTGCCGACGATATCGCCACTACAAAAACCACTTTGAGAGAAAGATCCTTTAAAGTTGCCCACGACAACGGTTCAAATGGCTTGCATACCAATGCCTCTAACACCAAATGCAGATCCCACGTCAGTACCGTCGGTCTACAAGGTGGCTTCACCAGCGACACCGCTCTCGAAAAACACGTCACATCCGGATGCGTCCCTAGCACCTCACCATTTATCCTACCTCTATAACAAGAGAGCCCTGCCAACTGAACTCTCAAGGACGCAGCAGCTAAGCCTTTCTCAAACCCGTCCTGCAAAAAAGACAGAATTTGAGAAATAGAAGCCTTTAATGCCTCAACACCCTTGTTGACACACCACGCTTCAAAGATTCTCCAGATTCGAATATACGCCAATGAGGTAACCTCCTCCTTGCCTTTAACAATGTTGAAATCACCGCCGATGAGTATCCTCTGGCCTTTAGCCTCGCCCTCTCAAGAGCCAAGCCGTAAGCAAGAATCGATCCACCTATGACATGCATAATGGCCCCTGCCACAATAGGTCTGCTCACATTGGTAGAGGCCATGGCCTGTCTACTAATAACCTCATCAGATCCACATACCATGGCCGCCTTGGCCAATCCGGCACTATCAATATTACGTGTCCCTTGTGTAGCTCTACTCTTTGCAGAACACGTCCTATCAATACCCAAGGAGGAAAGACGTACAGAAGATGCTCCTCTGGCCACCTTTGAATGAGAGCATCTAAGCCTTCCGACATTCTCTCTCATCTTCGAATGAAGAACCGGTTGACCTTTGCAGACTTGAAAGTTGCCATGAGATCCATCATGGGGGCTCCCCAACGACACACTATCATCTCGAACACCTGCGTATGCAGAACCCACTCTCCTGCCCACACGAACAACTGTTCGGCCTCGGCTTCCAGGGAGATACTGCTTGTGCTCCCTTGACGATTGATGTAAGCTACTGCGGTCACATTGTCAGACAGTACCCGAATGGCCTTTTCCTGAAGGTATCATTGAAAATACTTGCAGCGCTAAGGCTACCGCCCTCAATTCCAATCTGTTGATTGACCAAACTCTCTCTTGTTCGGTCCACTGGCCTTGAACGAACTTGTCCCTCGAAATGAGCTCCCCAGCCCACGAGACTGCCATCCATCGTAAGCGGAATCCAAGCGGGAGATTCCAGGGGCATTCCTACTTCTAGAATCCCTGGCCATAACCACCACTGAAGAGCCTGACGTGTCTCCGGAGGGCAGGGTAATCTTCGAGAGAGGTTCCTCCTGGTGCGACCACCTCCTGAGTAGCGTCCTCTGTGATGACCGCATATGAGCTCGTGCCCATGGAACTAGCTCCAGCGTTGCTGCCATGGTACCGAGCAACTGTAGATAATGCCATGCCATGGGATCCTCTCTCTCCAGGAAACTGCGCATCAGCTTTCTCAACCCTAGCGCCCATATCTGAGGAAGAAACACCCTTCCTACACCTTTGTATCGAAGCGAGCTCCCAGGTATTCTAGAGTTTCCGATGGAGTCAACTTGCTCTTTGCCACATTGACCACTCAACCAAGACTTTGTAAGAACTCTACCACTCTGGCCATAGCCAACTCGCTTTCTCTTTCGGACTTTGCCCGAATCAACCAGTCGTCCAGATAGGGGTGAACTAACACTCCTTCCTTTCGCAGTGCTGCCGCCACTACTACCATCACTTTGGTAAACGTTCGAGGAGCCGTTGCCAAACCGAATGGCAAAGCCCGAAATTGGAAATGCCCCATGGGCACAGCAAACCTTAGAAATTTCTGATGCTCTAGACGAATCGGAATATGCAGATACGTGTCCGCCAAATCCAGGGATGTAATAAATTCTCCTTTCTGTACCGCCACTATGACCGACCTCAGCGTCTCCATACGAAAATGAGTCACCCAAAGAAAATGATTTACTCTTTGAAGATCCAAAATTGGCCGAAAAGATCCTTCCTTTTTTGGAACCACGAAGTAGATGG
This sequence comes from Ichthyophis bannanicus, assembly GCA_033557465.1. Taxonomy (NCBI): domain Eukaryota; kingdom Metazoa; phylum Chordata; class Amphibia; order Gymnophiona; family Ichthyophiidae; genus Ichthyophis; species Ichthyophis bannanicus. The sequence continues at coordinate 1,514,266,012 of CM066032.1, read as the reverse complement.
AGTATCGACCACAGCCGCACTGGTCTGGCGGCACCGGAATGATGGCGTTCAGATTCAGCAGTCTTTGCAAGGTCTCTCGCACAGCTGAGCACTTGTGGCGCGCCTTGCAAGGAGACTGAACGAAAGAATTGGACCACTGGGCATTGAAACTCCAGAGCATATCCTTCCCGAATGACCTCCAACATCCACCAATCGAATGTGATCTGGACACAGGCCGGATAAAAATCCCATAGACGACCTCCCATGGGCACCAAACCCGCCTGGGCCCCCCTGACTTCATTGTGATTTTCTAGGGTTCGCGGAAGAGGCAGCAGCAAAACCCCTGCTCGTTTCTCAAAATCCCCGAAAACCCTGGCTCCTGTAAGGCGGACATCCTATCTGAAATTGTCCGAACCGAGGGGAACGAAAATGACTAAAGTCTCTCTGCTGACCCCTGGTCGCCAGTGTCGAACGCCCCAGCTTCTGCTTGTCCTCCGGCAGCCTGACGCCTTTGGACTCACCTAAATCCTTTACCAGTTTATCTAAGTCTTCACCAAACAGAAGCTTACCCCTCAAAGGAAGCTTACTGAGCCTTGCTTTAGAAGAACCATCCGCCACCCAGTTACGCAACCAGAGATATCTTCTAGCTGCAATTATTACCGAGGCCATACTCTTCGACAGCCCCCTAATAAGGTCATAATGAATGTCAGCCAAATACACCACCCCGGTCTCAAACCGGGCTGCTTCTGCCACAGCGTCCACCACGTGTTCTCCCTGCACTCACTGAGACCAGCGAAGACAGGATCTGGCTACCCATGCACCACATATTGAAGCCTGAATGGATAATACATTGACATGCAACACCTGCTTCAATAATATATCTAGCTTTCTATCTTGGCCATCCTTAAGAGCGGCACTACCTTCCACCGGAATTGTAGTCTTCTTGGTAACCGCCAAGACTGCTGCATCCACTTTGGGCGACTTAAACAATTCCCGATCCTGATCCACCAAAGGATACAGATGAGCCATGACCCTGGACCCCTTTAGTCCTGCCTCGGGCAGGTCCTATTCTTGTTGAATCATCTCTCGCACTACTCTATGCACCGGAAAGGCCCTTTGCGTCTTCCGAAATGCCTGTAACAGCGGGTCCTCTAAGGTGGAATCCGAGACCGGCTCCAAGGCCGGCATATTAAGGGCCTTAAGCGTTTCCACAATCAGCGCCGGTAATTTGTCTCGGCGGAAAACACGAACCACTCTCCTGGTCCTCTTGTTTCGTGAGCTCTCCTTCTTCTAATTCCTCCTCCATTTCCAAATCCGGCTCCAAATCTTCCGAGTGAACCTCTTCTGAGGTTACCAAATGCTCCTGTCGGTCCTTCCCGCTTCTAGATTTCTTTGCAGGCACTGCACCCTCAGCAACTTCCATAGGAATACCCGGACGCTTCCCTCCGGGGTCCCTCCTGGTAGAGGCAGGCTGTGGATCCTTTTGTCCATTCCCAAAGGCCTGATGAAGCAGAGATACAAACTCTGGTGAAAATAATGCTGCCAAACCTCCAGGTAGAACTGATTGTGCCTGAGGCAAATCTGGAGCGGAGGAAGGTCCTGCCACTGGTTCTTGAAAAGGTACAGCAGATGACGTAGCGTCTGGTAGAGTCAAAGAAGTCCGTTTAGCACCTTCTCCAGTGACCTCCAAGGCATGCTCCATAGCAGCTGCCTCCTGGAAGCAGCCTCTACACACTCCTGTGTCGGACACGGCTCCGCTTCTAGTGCCACAGACCAAACACTGTGGCCTAGAAGGCATTACATCATTCTGACTGTCCTGTGATGACCAGTCTGCCTGGTAAAGCAACCTACCTCTCAAAACTGTTTCAAGTGAGTGCTTGACAACCTTGTATAACAGCAAAAAAAAAGTTTTTTTTAACAATCTCCCAAAAAACTAAACCAAGAGCAACTAACTCTCTCCCCCAGCTACCCCTGAGGGTCCATCCACCAAAACGAGGGCCCCCCTTAAACCAGATCCCTCTGGTAACTGCAAAACCTCTGAGTCACACGGCCATTTTCTCGCGCATGTGCACCACACGGCGCAGCCTGCACTCGTCCAACCGCTTGCTCTAAACAGGGCCGAGATCACCTACCGTTCTCCCTCCTTTCCAGGGTGCGAGCAGGCCCTGTTAACTCTTGGCCTGCTGTGCCGCTGATTTTAAAGAACACTCTCCTTTCACGCTGGTCTATCAGGCTCTCCCCACGCTCAGCCGTAATCGCGGCTTCAGCGTCGGAGGAGATACCGGATGCCTTCCTGGAGCCACCACTCAGCGCTGCCTTTGTTGTCTGCTCGGAATGCCTCACAACGCCGGCAGCTCCGTGAATCACCAGCTCCTCACCCAAAACAGGTGGGCTCAGGAGCCAGAATTCTACTTTAGCTTGTGCCGGACATCCCGGCAGCACTGCTTGAGAAGGAGCCGCAGCTCTAAGCAGGGAGAAGAGGAGAGATAGATAAAGAGGGGGGGGGGGCGCACCTCAGGACTCCTAAGCCTCTTCAGAATAAAACAATTATAATAATCAAAATCAATTAAATAATTAACTAAATCAAATTAAATTAAAATGAAATTTAAACCAAAATTTAACCACTAAATTTCTTAATTATCCCTCTAGTGAGCCTGAAATCTCTGGGCTCATACAACCTCCAGCTGCTTGGAGACTGAATTAACTGGAGCAAGGAGGCGGTCCCTCGGCTATTTATACCTGTGACATCAAAAGAGTGTCATTGTTCAGACTCCAAGCTGCTAGAAGAGGTACACAACCCAGAGATTCCGGGACTGGACTGGAGTGACGATAAGGAATAGGGATTTTTTCCAAATAATTCTGGTTTTTAATGTAAATTACTTTGTTGTTTCATAGGAAAGGCAGGGTATCAACTGTTAATAAAATGAAAATGAAAAAAACAAAAACAGACTCAGGTAAGTAATGTGCACTACCATGCAGAGGGTCCCCACTTTGATTCCCAAGTCAGAATTTCAGTTCCTTGGGTTGGCTGGGGCTTGGGATGCCATGCCAGGGAGGAAGAGGGAGTGTGTCATGGGCACTGTGCAGCCATGACACTTTTAGATGACCAAACCCACTTGACTGTGTAGTTAGCAGAGCAAAATATAAAAGAAAAAACCTTCCTGAGTAGTGCGAATGAAGGCTTAAAGGACCAAATCCTAACCTGGTTCTGACTGAGCTGAAGAGAAAAGGACTAAGAATAGCCAGGTGAAAATATTTTATCTTTTTTTCTTTTTTTTAAATAAACGTTTTATTTGCCTTTACTTTTGAAGACAAAGATGTTCACTTACAGACAACAAATGCATGAACTACATAAATAACCTCTCTCATTTCAAAATAGCCTCCAAGATACACGTCATCTTTATTAGGACAGTACTCACCAGTCCTGCAATAGGAGTTGGAAGTCTGTTGATCTTTTTAACAAGTCCTGGCTTTATAGCATTCAGCAGCCTGTCATAATAAAAACATTCATACATGAATCAAAAGCCTGGATCATACATAAGATACACTATAAAGGTGAAAATGGCAATATTAGGATAGCATTTTGATTGCCAAACATTTCAAAATATCCACAACAAGCACAACATACATTATATATAAAGTACATTCTAGAAATCATACAATATTATGTAATATTAAACGTCAAACCACTAACAACTTTCTGCCCATGAACATCTTAAATAGAACCCCTGAACTGCAGCATCACATTCATTCTCTATAATCCGCTATTGTGTCTTATATATGAATATATATACAGGTCATGGGACTTACTTATACCTGTAAAATGACTGGATCCATGAGACGAAAAGCTGAGGTACTCTGCAGTGTTTTCATAGTCATAAAAACTAATTAAATTGTATTATCTGCTTCACCGTCCTCCATACCTGAGCTTCCAGCCCAGGGAAAACTTTTACGTCACTTTACTGCAATTCTTTATATACAGCCTTTCGAAAGCCACAGCATCACAGTAAAATCCAATAGAAAATGAAATAAAGCAAGAAAAAGAAAATTGGAGGGTTCACAATGTTATAGCCAGGGCCTTTTTTCAGCCAGTATATGTCAGTACAGAATACCAGCACCTTTTCTGCCAGTACGGTATGCTGATCAGCGCTGGCCCTATACGGGACAGCAGCCATTTTTGGCAGAGCTGGTTGTAAGGGTGCCACTTTAGGCTTCCCAACCAGTGGCTAATGCAACAATCACTACTGATGCACCCCCTCAGACAACTCCCCCACCCACTCACCCATTCTGACAGCTGCCTTGAGTCCATTCTACCTCCTCCAGGTCTTCCCACAGGCCAAAGTCCTACTCCTGCATACTGCAGGATCGTAGGCAGGCCCCTCGACTTGCTCAGTCTTCATCCTGTGTCCTGCCTGTCTTCTCCCACATGGTTGAGCCACTGCTCATATGCTGCTACTGTCAGGTTGTACCTCATACCCTAGAGACAGGACGCTGAACTGAGCCTGAATGGACTCTTAAATATAAACAGACAATTTGAGCCTTCTGTAACTGTGTAAATGCCCGTAGCATGGGAAATAAGATCCCTGATGTTGAAGCTTTGGTGGGAGTGGCTGACTTGGATTTAGCGGAAGTTACAGAAACATGGTTCACAGAAAACCATGATTGGGATGTAACTATACCTGGCTATACTTTATTCAGAAAGGACAGGGTAGGAAGAAGGGGCGGAGGAGTGGCACTATATGTAAAAACTACTATTAAAGCTTTGGAATTACAGAGCTTAAAAGGGAGACAGGAGGCATTGTGGGTTAAACTAGAAAGAGGGAAAGAGAAATCTATTTGCATTGGTGTGATATACAGACCTCCCTCACAAGAGGAAGAGGTGGACAGAGTTAATTGAAGATCTCCAGGAACAAGCAGGAATGAGTCTTCACATATGGGGTATCGTCGGTACCAACGGAGCCTGCGCGGGAACGCTCCCCAGCGTCCAGTAAGAAAGCTTTTGGGAGCATCCCACAGCGCCTGCGCGCTGCCTTCCCGCCTTTCCCAACTGCCTCTCTCCAGTTCGAGTTTTAAAGCTGAGACAAAGAGAGAGAGGAAAGGAAAGATAGAGAGATACAACTCCTAGGGGAGGTGGGTGGGTTGTGAAGACTTATTCCTGCTGTTCCCAGAGATCACCTGTTACAGGTAAGTAACTGTGCTATCTCCAGGAACAAGCAGGAATGAGTCTTCACATATGGGTATCGTCGGAACCGATGGAGCCTGCGCGGGAACGCTCCCCAGCGTCCAGTAAGAAAGCTTTTGGGAGCATCCCACAGCGCCTTCCCGCCTTTCCCAACCGCCTCTCTCCAGTTCTTCTTTTCCGCGGAGCCAGCAGGTCGTGTTCCTGTCACCGCAGAAGAAGTTCTTTATTTTTTTCTTTATTTTTCTGTGTCAAGTCTGCCTTCTTCGACGTCAGACCGGTACCGCCGGTCTTTTCTTTCTTTAAAAAAAAACAAAAAACTATTCTTTACTTCAACTGTGCATTTTCAGTTTGGGCCTTAGGCCTGAATATTTTTCTCCTCATGGAGAAGCCCGCTTCCGGGTTCAAAAAGTGCACAAAATGTGGCGGTACTATTTCTGTCACCGACACCCATGATTATTGTCTAAAATGTTTGGGTCCTGACCATTCCATCACGGATTGTGTGTCCTGTACCATGATGTCTAAAAGAGGTCGGCAGAACCGAGCAGCCAAGCTCAGTACCCTGTTTCCCTCTGATGCAGCCTCGGTGGCATCGACGTCTTCCAGGGCTTCTTCTTCCTCCCATGGATCTCAGGTAACCAAACATAAATCTAGCCGGTCCTCGAAGGGCAAATCTCCCTCTAAGCATCGAGATGCCTCCGGGCTTGTCCTCGAGGATTCCGCACCGGCAAAATTACCCTGGCGGGAAGTTTCGGCTTCCAAAGCATTGTCTATGGGGTCACAGGTTGACATCGATGGCTCGGCTTCGACCAATCACCTGTTGCCGTGTTCTGGGGTACCAGTGGCCTCCACTGGTACCGACATCCAGACTCTGGTGGCGTCGATGGATCAGAAGATTCTGTCCATGCAGCGCACCCTAATGGCGTTTATGCAGGCTGCGACGCCTCCGGTACCGCAACAATCTCCGTTGCCGGTACCGATTGCATCACTGAGTTGATCTAGACCACCCCCACCAACAGGTCCAGAAGAGCACTAGCTCTCAACACACTGATAGTCCCAAAATCAATAACACAATGCTCCCAGTCAACTGCAAGCAGGGCCTTCAAATTCTGTGCGCCCAGATGCTAGAATGCCCTACCTCCCAACATCCGTGCATTCCCCGACCTATTCCAGTTTAGGAAGGCTTTGAAACACCACCTTTTTCTCCTTTACTACCCGGTAGATAATGATGATATAGCCCCAACCACGTATACCACACAAGACACCCAGGGCTAGATCATTGTGGCAAACCCAACTCTGTTGCACGATTGTATATAGTTACCCTATGTTATCCAAGTTTTAACACCTGTTCATTGTAAACACAGAGTACCCTAGGAAATGTGTAGTTTTGTTTATTGTAAACCACACTGATGTTGAATAGCGCGGTATAAAAGAGACTGGAAATAAATATACCCGACTGTGTTCATGTGGTGACAGAAGACAAAAAGATAATTTTATTGTAATGAAAAATGGTGCAAAGAAATTCTAAACTTTTCTTTACAGAATTTTTTTTTATAAAAATTAAAATCAAAGATATAAAATGTATATTTTTCTTACCTAAGTTTTAATCTGCTTAATTTATCAGTGAGAAATCCGGGACTGATGTGCTGCACACTAAACTTTACCATCAACATTAACATAAGAACATAAGACTTGCCATACTGGGCCAGACCAAGGTCCATCAAGCCCAGTATCCTCTAACAGTGGCCAATCCAGGTCACAAGTATCTGGCAGTTTCCCATAAAGAAACAGGTTCCACAATGCTCATCCTGGGGTAAGCAGTGGATTTCCTGGGTCCTCTTTAATAATGGTTTATGGACTTTATGGCAATAATGATCAGAGCACGATCACATCTGATTTAATAAACGGAAAGACGGCAAGGAAATCCACAGTACACAAGAACATACTGGGTCAGACCAAGGTCCATGAAGTCCAATATCCTTTTTTCAACAGTGGCCAAACCAGGTCACAAGTACTTGACAGTTTCCCAAAAAGACAGAGGATCTCTAAAGATAAAAAGAGGGCTACTGTAGTTGATACGGAAGGGCAGACTAAATAGGTCTTGTGATCTTTTTTCTGCAGTCATGTTTCTATGTTTATCTCAAATATCCTAGCCCAACTCACTTACCCTTACACTTCCCCCCAATCAGCTGCCTTGCTCTCACTGTTTTGTAATATCTGAATCCCTTCTCATTCTCCACTCCCACCATCCCCAAATCCCATTTTGGTGACAAAGACCCCACCCCTACCCAGTCACCTCTAATCAAGTCTCCACCTAATCTCAATCTTGAAACCCATCTCTCTGGGGCCCTTGCCACCTCTAGGGTTGCCTTCCTATAGCGAGATCACAGAACCAAACTCATACCTTCTCTTCCATGATCCACAGACTAACTCCATCTTTTTCTCAACTGCCCCCCCCCCCCATATATAGTCTCTCTGATTTCCTCTTCAACAACCCCCACCAGTCCCCATTTTAAAGCTCACCCTAAGAAGAAAGAGGAGACGGGATGGCTTCCTCTGGCCATCTCATGCTCTGCCAACAGCAATGGCAGCGATTGTGGTCACAGGAAAAAGAGCAGGACCCCACTTTTTTACCTATGCTGGCAGCAGTGATCATGGCCAGAGGGGAAAAAGTAGAATGCAGCATTCCCAACCCAGGTTAGTATCACATATCACGGTGAAAGCACAGGCAGGAAATATAAAGAAATAATGGGACCCGTATCAAAAAAACTCATCCAAACCTCTCAATATTCCTTAAAATCACCAAATTAAAAATATTAAGAAAAGCTGCCTAGACTTCCAGTGGCATGGTGGAGTAGGGAAGACGTGTGTTTCCAAATAAACCCACCGGCAGGAATTACCACGGGGAGGCAATCTAAAGCAAGTTGAGATGAACAATAGCCAAAGAGGGGCTCAGTGTTGGGTGCTACATCTCCATGGCAGCAAAAACTCAGAAGCACGAAAAGCCACGCGTGGTCAAAACTAAGATGAGGGCGTGCCAACCGGAGAGGCCAAGGACCAAGGCACCTGGTGTGATGGTGGAGGAAGTAACAAGTGCAGGCTCTGGAAGACCGCTTTAGTGGTCTGACAGCCCAGATGGCCACAGTAGTGCAGGTGGTATTGGAGTTTAGTGGGCAGGTAGAGCAATTAGAGCAGAGAATTGGAACTCTGAAGGATGCTCAGGCTCAAGCTCAGGTCTGACTGAAACGTTTGGAGGAAGCGCTTCAACATACTGGATATACTGGAAGACCTAGAGAACCATGGGAGGAGAAAAAAATCTCCAGTTCATAGGGGTCGATGAGAAAGTGACGGAGAGAGAGCTGAAAGGCTTCTTGGAGACCTGGATAACCCTGAACTTGCATCTCGAAGAGGGGATTGGCGACACAGAGAGAGCTCACCGACTGGATCAGCAATGGGACTCAGATAGGCGGCCACGCGCTGCGATAGCCCGCTTCTTAAATGCCTATCAAAAAGGTTGTATTCTGAGGACCACGCGAGAGCAGCAGCAAGGAGGCGGGAGTTCGCAAAGTTTACTTGTTTTCCAGGACTATTCAGCCATGTTTCAGTGTGATGCCGTGACTAGCCAACCAGCCCCAGGACGGACATTGTGGCATGCCTGCATGATTTTGGGGGGTTCCAATTTATATTTTATTAGCCAGTCACACAACACCAGTTCCATAAAACAAGAAGTAAACATTAAACAATCCCTCATGATTGTTACTCCTGCCCATCCGCAACCCACAAATACAAGTATATTAACGATCACCATTTAATTTTCTGATCCAGGAACTTGCTTTGTACATAGTTAATTGTTTTTATGTCTCATGTTCTCATGCAACTGTAAATAGTTAAATCATTTTGGTTTGTAATAACTGTTCTATGTAACTGGCTTGTTTAAATGTAAACCGCCCCTAATCGCTGAAAGGGGCAGTATAGAAAAACTGCTTAAATAAATAAATAAATAAGGAGGTCTGTAGTACATTGGTAGAGCATGGAGTCCAGTTTGTCCTTGCCTATCCGACCTGCCTGTGCCTAGAGCATGGGGGTCAGCAGTTCACCTTTACTACCCCAGCAGAGGCGATAGCATTTTGTCATAGACACTGGCCGGTTCAGGCATCTACCAGTGAGCACTCATCTGAACGACAGATGTGCTGAAGGTGACAAACTGCATGATGAACCCACATAAATAGACTTTGGGGACTTGGAATATCTGGCGGAGGATTGGACATGGCTATTTTGCAGAATGAACAAAGAACCAGCCACAGGACTTTAGTGATGGGCATGTATAAGAGATATGGCTGAAAGGACCTAATGTCTGAGAAACATGCTGAGGGGGGACACAGGGCAATTTAAGCCGTAGAAATTGCCCGACACTGTGGTAATGTTAAGATGTTGGGATGGGTCATCTAATAAGGAAAGGCATACTAACATATTTTTCTTTGTTTATTGGGTTGGGGGGGGGGAGAATGAGGAGGGGACTGTGTGGGCTTCTGCATGGCTAATTATATGGGACCTTGTACTTCCCCACTGAGGTAGCAGAAAGTGAGGACCACACAGAGCCAAGGGGAAGGGGCCAACGATGAGGTGGACTGGTGGGAATGCCCACAAAATCTCCCAGGCCTATCAAGGAGAGAACATCAAAAATGGCGGCAGAGCAAAATACAATTGTTATCACATTGCAGAAAGAAGCAATACGGGAAATTACTCGTTCATTGACTGCAGTGCTCGACGAACGCCTCTCTCGCCTATATGCCTCGTTGGAGGAGTTGAAGGGCAGCTTTGAGTCTTCGACGCAGCAAGTCCAGTAGCTGGAGGCACACATGGAGCAGCAGGAGAGTAGCAGAGGCCTTGGAGAAGTGAATGGAACAACTAGAGGGGCACTGTAAGACACTTGCATAACAAATTGATGACCAGGAAAACAGAGGGCGATGAAACAATGTGCGGGTAATAGGCCTCCCAGAATCATGCAGAGAGAATGAGCTTAGAGACATTTTCGAAGAATGGATGCCACAACACCTGGGAGAGGTAAAAATGGGAACGTGATTGCTGATGGAGCAAGTGCATTGGCTGGGGCCTCAATGAGAGGGAGCTGACAGACCTAGACCAGTGATTGCACATATACTCAATTTTGCAAACAAGGACAGGCTGATGGGAGAATATCGCAAGAGGCGGCAGTTGGAATATAAAGGCAATAAGCTATTAATGTTTAGTGACTATTCCAAGCCGTCGAAACTGCCCGACGGAGAGGCATCAAAACATGGCACCATATTGCTCTCAGCTAGCCCAGAGGGCTGCTGGACTGCAGTAGGAATGTAGGCGGGCAAGTGGTTCTAGGGGGGTCATAAGGGGATGAGGGCAGTGATAATGGTTGCAGTAAATGTATAGAGTTAAGAAATGAATGATTAGGGGGGATAGCGGTGTGGGGAATGAATGGCCGGGGGGCAGATGCGGTATAGATGGTGCTGTGGTGGATGGATGGAGGAGTTTGTGGGGGGAGAGGGTCCACATGAGGGGGTGCTGGGAGCATGGGGGGGGCTGTCACATAAGGTTAGGAGAGGGAAGGTGCTAGAAGGGAGTTAAGGGAGACCAAACTAGGGGTGGGCGGTGCTGGAGGGTGGAGGGGGGGGCAAGGTTAGTGGGGGTGGGCATGGAGGCAAAAAGACAGTAGGGGGGCCTATGTGGTTGGGAGATGGGCAACCCTTTTAGGTTCAGACAGCAGTGCAACACAGAGAAAGCGGAGCGCCATGGCATTGGATAAGTTTAAAATTTATACCTTGAACAAAGATGGGATCCAGTCACCGATTAAACGCACTAAGTTGCTTAACTACCTTAGAAAAGGGGGAGTGGATGTAGTAATGTAACAAGAAACTCACCTTGATGCGAAGGAGCACAGGAAACTCCAAAGAGGCTGGGTAGGGCAGTTGGGTCATTCGTCATATAATGGTAGGTAAAGGAGGGTTGTCACCCCGCTTCATCAATAGGTACCCTTTGACATACACAAAAGTATTACTGACTCCAAGGGTAGATATTACCTGATGAGTGGGCAGTTGGGAGGGCATAAGATAGTTTTCTGCAATGTATAGGCACCTAATATGTATCACCATGAATTTTCTCTCATGCTCTTCTAAGCTCTTGCAATTTGGAGGGTATCAATGGGACATGGGGGGGGGGGAATTTTAACTTGCCTCTGGATTTAACCATTGATTGCAAGCCACCACAGGGGAAGCAGAGAGAGAACCAAGGAAAAGGGGTGGACTATTTGGTGGGCGAACATGTATGATAGACGTGTGGAGAACTTTGCACACAGAGGAGGTGGATTTCACCTTTTATTCCGCCCCTCATAATAGTTACGCTCAACTAGATTACCTTTTGACAACAGAATCTTTGTTATCAAGAGTTGAGCGAGTGGAGATAAGGGCTGTTGGCTGATGCCTCAGGTGTGGCTGACCTTACAGCTAGAAGGAGGCAGGACAGCCAAAACTCAATGGCGAATGAACCCAACCCTTTATAAAAGACAAAGAATTCCACCAGTATTTAAAGGAGGCTTGGGGACAGTATTGGGGAGAGAATTATACAGGTGGAATGGTCCCTGGGGTGCTCTGGGGGGCTGCTAAGGCTACTAGGCGGGGCTGCATAATTGCATACACAGCTGGAAAGAAAAGGCTCAATAACACTCAAATTTTGGATTTCTCATGATGGCTGCAGGTATTGCGTAGGAAGCATATCAATTATATAGACTCAAAAGACAGGGAACAATATTTAACAATACTACAAGGCATTGTAAGGTAAGGGGCTTGACAAGTTGAGTAGGGAGGATTTTTTTCAGGGACTGGAGCTACCTAAAGTGATGATGGAGGAGCAGGAGGGTCTGAGCTGCCCTTTCACAACAGGGGAAATTAAGAGGGCTATTCAAGCGCTTAAGTTGGCAAATTCCCCTTTGAGCCCAATAAGGTGCTAGTTATGGTTTTACCTAAACCTGGAAGGGACCCTACCCTCCCAGGCTCCTACTGACAAATTTCGTTATTGAATGTGAACATAAAGCTAATAGCAAAAATTACGGCAGATCTGTTGGCAACACACCTGCCTGATTTAATCCACTGCAATCAGATGGGGTTTGTCAGGGTCATAAATGTGGCATTAAGCATACACTGTGTCTTGGTTTCATTGTGTATGTGCCAGTCTTGCAGAAGGGCGTTTGTCTATGCTTACCAGTTTTGATGCCAGGAAGACCTTTTACCGTGTGAATTGGCAGTTCATGTATCAGGTGCTAGAGTTGATGGGGTTTGATGGCCTCTTCCATAGACACAGTGCATCTACTTTATTCAGACCCAAGAGGGGCAAATATAGTTAATGGGAACATGTCTCCAGAGTTCACGATTCGTAGGGGCATGAGGCAGGGGTGCCATTATTCCTGATATTATTTGTCCTAACCTTGGAGCCTTTAAGTAGGATAAGAACTTCAACAGTTTCAAGGTATAAAGATTGGGACAGAGGAATTCTGGGTGGTGGCATTTGCAGATGATCTCTTGGTACATCTGGACAACCCGATGAGGGGAGTGCTGGCGCTGTTACGCATATCTGAAGAGTATGAGGCTGTCGGGACTAAAATTGAACCTAGATAAATCTGAGGCTCTTCCTTTAGATTCTAGAATTCCTGCTAGTTGGAAAGGGACCTTGCCTCTGAAATGGGCAAGGGAACACTAAGTACTTGGGAATACAATTTCCAGCGAATCTGGCTGAACTATAACAAATTAACGTATCAAGTCTCCTGGAGTATCTCAAGCAGAAGGTGCAGTGGTGGAAAGACCTCTTGCTGATGCTTGGTGGCAGAATAACACTGTTTAAAATGACTTTTTTCCTAGTGGCTATATATGTTCCAGACGCTACCCTTGGCACTAAAACGATGGGAAATCCAGTTGCTTGAGAAGCCAATCAATGTGTTTTTATGGAGGGGGAGGCGACCCCAAATACGACTGGCAGTGCTGCAGCAGCCATGGGGTTATGAGGGGATGGGGCTCCTGAACATCAAGAAATATAACAGGACGTGTCTGCTCAGGCATGTCCAGGCCTGGCTCTGGAACACAGGGTAGTACATGCTGGTAGAGATGGACAATGCCCTGGCAAGATCTTGGCACGTAAGATATATTCTGCATGCAAAATTCTTGGGTCAAAATCGGACCGGTAACGCGTGATGTTATTTTTGTTCCAATCCGACAGGCATGACAGTATCTGTGTGGTCAATTGGGCTGGTCTTTTTTCTAACTCACCCTTTCTCCCAGTGTGTGGAAATAGGGACTTTCCCTTGGGAATGACTGATGCAAGCTTTAAACACTGGAAGCAGGCAGGGATAGTTAACTTAGAACAAATGGTGTCAGATGAAGGGACCCTTGCAGCCTTTGACACCCTACTTGAGCAATTTGTATTAACGAATGTGGATTATTACCCCTATCTCCAGGTGAGGAGTTATCTTCGTAGTCTACCGCAGCATCTCTAAAGGGGAGAGTTTGCTCAAGTTTAAAAGAATTCCTGATGGGGGGGTGGGAGATCAAATAGCCCGAGTATCTCAGTTGCATAAGACATTAATAGAGATTGGGCCACAGTCAGAAGAGAACCTGGCTCACACCTGTACATGAGATTTGAGGGAGCACATAGAAGGAGAAATGGTGGTGAGGGCATTAGCTCGCATCCCATCCCTCAGCATAGCTGTAGAGTACTGGAAACTACAATATAAACTGATACGGCGGATGTATTTTGCTACAAGGTGTGCATGGTGGGCAGGTATAGTGGGATCAAATCCCTGTCCCAGGTGCAGGTCAGAGGCCACAACACTAGGACATATGTTCTGGCATTGCTGGGTAGTGGCTGCATACTGGGCAAAAATACAGGGATACATAGAGGGATGCCTGGGGAGAACAATGGCATTCTCGCCCACTGGGGTGGTGCTGGATATTTGGGAGCTAGAGACAGCAGGCCTGGAGCAAATAGAGCTGGCATGGCTGCGTCTGGTGTTGGTGATAGCTAGGTAGGTGATTCTGTGCAATTGGATGTCTGAGCAGGGACCAACATATGGACAGTGGCGGATCTGTTTACACATCTTATTGATTGAGAGGAAAAGGCACATGGAAGCAAAAAGTGCTGGAAAAACATTGTCGGGTGGGCCCACACCTCCAGTCCTTGCCAACACGAGTAAGAAGTAGGGTGCTCAGCCATTGCACATAACTAGCCGCTTATGTGGGTCCAGTGAGGAGGATGGAGACAATGCTACAGGGGTTCCTCCAGGAGAGAGGGAGGGGAGAGGGTAAAGGGCTGAAGGGGAAGGAGGCCTAAGAAGGAGTGGAAGGAGAAGGAGGGGGGATAATAAACAAATGAACCAACAGATAAACTAGTTAACAAATAACTAAATGTATGATAAGGGGAAAATATGGAAAGTGGACCCAGCAAGTGAATCATAGGTAAACCATTAACTTGAGTAGAATTTGCATCCAGTGTTCCTTGGAGAGGTGGCGCTCGCTTCAGGCAGGTTCGAGTCTGGTTGTAGGGAAGAGTGCATGCCTCAGCTCCTTTGAGGTACAGGAGCATGGTGTAGGTATGGGTATATCATGATAGAGTTGAATTAGGAATGGGGGGAGAGGAACTAAAAAGAAAAAATGTTGCCTTGGGAGGAAGAGATGTTATGGATTCCTTGATAATTATGGCTGTATATGATATAGTTTGGTTATGTTATGCAGCACAAATTTCAATAAACAGTTTCAACATAAAAATATTAAGAATATAAAGCTCTGGACAGTGCTCTCACACACAGATTAAGATTGTTATGTATAAGGATTTTTTTCAAGCATATTCTTAATATAATTTTGATAAGATTTTAAGGAATATTAAGAGTTTTGGATGAGGGGACACTATTAACTGACATTCTTCCCCTTCCCCCATTACTTTCTCATTTACTCCATCAGTTTAGCACCAATAGACATAATTGTGAAGAGGATTAGTCTAATATTTGATAAAGCCCCCTCCCTTTTTTTTTATAATTAAAGCTGGATTCATATGGTTTGTGAACATTAGCCCTTGGAACAGTGACCTCTGACCTCCTTTATGGCATGTTGCTGAACGCTTTAAATGTCTTCACAATAGGGCACACCGGCATAGAACTCAACATACTCATAGATTTGTTCAACATGAAAGTAGTGAGAAAATTCCCTTTTTGGCATGGTATGTCACAGAATTTGTGTTTTACACATGTACAGTAGGTTATTAACTTGGTTTTGAACAGATTTTTCTTAATAAGCCCCCCTATTTCTGTTTTCATATTGTCTGCTTGAGTTGAACACAGCGTTCAATGCTCTTGATCGCAACATTGGGATTCTCCCGTTGACACTTTATATTATGTTTCATGTATAACATAGCCTTCAATCTAGTTTACTTAATTTTGACATATGTTTCTTTTATTTTTATGGCTAGTCTGTGACTACTTTAATTTACAGTTTTCCTTTAGTATATACGTTTGGTTACATTAAATATGATCTGGCTCCGACATGACAAGACAAAGGAATACCATCAACTCACATTATTCCCCTTCCCCCATCACTTTTTCATTAACTCCATCGGTTTGGCATCAGTAGATATTTATTTATTTATTTATTTGAATCCATTTTTATACCGCTCCTTCCGTGATCAGTAGCGGTTTACATTTTAACATTTAATTCTGCAAGGACAGCAGTTACATATAACATTATAGAACTATGTACATAGCAAAGGTAGCACAGGAAATCAAAATTCAAAACTATTTACATAGAGAACCAGGTATGTTCACAGTTAACTATATACATAATATTTACATTGACTTACAATGGGAATGTCACATGTCTAATGGGTTTAACATTTTAATATACTGTTACTTGCAAGCTACAAAGAAACCATAAATTTTGCAAAAATGTTCATCTTCATATTCATAGACATAACAGCGGCCTTTGACTCTCTGAATCATAAGACCCTCATATCAAGACTGGAATCAATAGGAATAAAGGGAACTCCCTTAAAATGGTTCACCTCCTATATATCCAATAGAGTACAGCAAGTATACTTTGACCAAAACTTATCCAATGCCTTCCCACAAACACAAGGTATTCCACAGGGTTCTGCAATATCTGCCAAACTATTCAATTTATACCTAAAGCCCATTTGCAAAATATTTCAAAAGCACAAAATTAATCTATACGCGGACGATGCTTTTTATACACAATTGGATATATGTAACCCAGATTATAGCCACATAGAAGCCTACCTTAAAGAAACCCAGTTATGGCTCCAACAAAACAACATGATCATCAACTATAAGAAAACGTAAGTAAGGTTTCTCTCTAAAAACCCAGAATTTAAACACCCCCCACAATCCTACTAAACAATATTTCTTACAACATCAAGCAAGAATTAAAGTACCTAGGTGTGACGCTTGATAAGGCTCTTAGCATGGAAACTCATCTAAGACTATTAAACAGAACAATTTTCCACAAACTAAGAATCTTACAACTTACAATCTTACAATCATCGAACAATCAGATTTTAGAATAGTGCAAACACTCATAACCCCACATCTGGACTATTTTAATGGAATCCTCCATGGACTACCTAAAAAAAACAATGAACATACTCCAAATGGCCCAAAACGTCACAGCTAGAATATTAATGAATGTGCGGATTTCAGATCACATCGCACCCATTCTAATGGAACTTCACTGGCTACCTATCCAAGCACGCATAAGATACAAAATAATAATTACAACATTCAAGTTAATTCACAATATTGCCCCATTATTCCTCGCCACACTCATTAAAATACAACCCCCCAACAGAAACAGATGTACACACAATCTAAACATGCTACAGATTCCACTCTCTATACGCAAGGTAAAAATGAATACCAGCAATAGAACATTCATTTACCTAGCCCCCACACAATGGAACAAACTCCCTGACACACTAAGAGCCAACAAGGACCTCCAATCATTCAGAAAAAACCTCAAAACTCACTTATTCCAAGAATATTATAATCTGTCAGAAATAACATAAATCAAATTGTATTCAAGAATAAATCATAACATGACAGATTCCAACAACTCCATCGTCATATGAAACACCAAGCCCAATAACAGATATTGTGTTTTGATTTCTAATGACTTTTTAGTTCTCCATTTTTTTCCCATTCTTCTGAGGTCTCTTTGCTTTGACAAAGTCAGAAGTGTACCATGCTTCAGTTTTATTCTTTAATTTGGTGTTTACATTAGGAGAAACTTTGGATGGTGGTTTTGAAACTGCTTCTGTTCCATTATTCCATTGTTTTATTATGACATCCAGATTTGTAGTTTGTGTTTGTGTGAGATAAAATTGATTTTATTAATGCGTCTTTATCCAAATTTTTAAACATGCTTTTATGTGCATGTGCTTTGGCTTCTAGATTGGGAGGTTGCATTGGCATGTAGAAGGTGAATTGGATAAGGTGATGATCAGACCATGGAACCTGTGTTATGGTTGGTGTTGAGCTTGTTACTGTGTTTGAGTGCTTTATAGGTAAGAATACCATGTCAAGTACGTTTCTGTACTGGAGTATTTTGATCTCTGATAAACCCCCACCCCCTCTTTTTTTATAATTAAAGTAGGACAATCCATCCCCCTTTTATTTGTATGGTCTGCGAACACTGGGTTAAAATTTCTCTATATGCTACACAGTTGGCTCCACTTAACATGGTTTGGCTCTGAGAGAATATTATTCATCCCTGTTGTCCCATACCTCCATTAGCAAAGGATTTGTATACAAATTTTGGTTTGATACTTTTTTATTTCTTATTATCTTAGAATGGGAGTAGACTCATGTAATACTAGCTCTTCGAAGGACTATCACAGAGTGCGAGTATGGCTCCCCATATCCCTATAGTACCTCCTCACCTTTCTTTCCACATATGGGCTACAGATAAGGTGTTAGGTTTCTTATGTGTTTTCACATCCTCCTGCCCTGTCTTTGATGACCTCAATGGTTCAGGATTCTGATGACTTATGCTTGTTATGTATTTGATTATATGTTTTTACTCAGTTATTCATTAATGTTTCTTAGTTTAATAATTTCTTTAACTTATTTTGATCGCTATGTTTGTTTTTAATATTTTTGACTGTATGATTTATTTTATTATTTCTTCAAGCCGTTTAGCCCCTGAGGAAGACAACAGCTGAAACGCGTAGGGGTTTTACGAATAAAGGTACCTGTGACCTCCACACGCCACTCGCCCTTTGTGTTTATTTATTTTTTATTTATTTATTTGTGCGTTTTTTTATACTGCCCCTTCCAGAGATCAGGGGCGGTTTACAGAGAATGTGTCAAAACATTAACATTAAATTACATGGAACATTAAGTACATAGGTAACTAACATATAAGGAAAACATATTAACTATTTACATTGGTTGAAAGAAATTATTCATTATTTACAGATGATAGTATAGTATGGAAAAATTATAATAGACAAGAAAACTATTTAAAATCATTACAGGAGATACTGAAGTATGGAATTCTAAAACAGTCAGAGAGATTATTTATAACAGTTATTATAGGACTGACTAACATTCAGTATGAGTGAAGTATGGGAAAGTGGGTTTTGAGTTAGGTTGGGTAAACTTGTGTTAGTTGAGTTGTGTAATCTTGTGCAATTTGCTCGAGTGTAGGTTGTAAATCGTGAAAGTGTTGGGTGAACAGGTATGTTTTAAGCTCCTTCCTGAAAGAACTATGGTCTTTAATCTCTCTCAGTCTGCATGGTAATTTGTTCCATTGACTGGGCGCATAATAAAAGAAGGCAGTATTGGTTGTTATCTGTTTCAGTTTTCTCAAAGAGTCGGGAATTAGCAGCGTGTTTTCTTTCCTACGTACTGCAAGGGCTCTGCTCTCTTTTGTGGCAAGTTATTGGGGACAGAAGTGGAGTTTGGGAGCAGTTATAGATATTTGAAGTGCCTGGCTCTCTGCTGTGCAATCCCACTAGACTACAGGCAAACATGGCTGTTAAGAAAAGCATGGGCTTGCTGTCTGGGCCAGGTTTTTGGTGGCACATCTCCCAACTTCTTGGTGACACCACAGTTAAGAACCAATGTCCTAAATGATGACAAAATGAACCAAAAAAAACAGGCTACATCCACAGTAAAGCATAGTTACTCACCTGTAACAGGTGATCTCTGGGAACAGCAGGAATTTAGTCTTCACATATGGGTATCGTCGGTACCGACGGAGCCTGCGCGGGAACGCTCCCCAGCGTCCAATTAGGAAGCTTTTGGGAGCATCCCACAGCGCCTGCGTGCTGCCTTCCCGCCTTTCCAAACAGCCTCTCTCCAGTTGAGTTTAAAGCTGAGACAAAGAGAGAGAGCGGGAAAGAGAGAAAGAGAGAGATAGAGAGATACAACTCCTAGGGGAGGTGGGTGGGTTGTGAAGACTAAATTCCTGCTGTTCCCGGAGATCACCTGTTACAGGTGAGTAACTATGCTATCTCCAGGAACAAGCAGGAATGTAGTCTTCACATATGGGGACTCCCTAGCTTTAGATGCCAGGGAGAGACCCCAGAAGTTGTGTGTCCCTGTGAAAGGGCTCCATTTCCCCCCATGGATCTCCGGCATCCAACCAGGGATGGTGGGTAGGAGTTGATTAGGTATGGAACAGGTGTTTGAGAACAGCCTGACCAAACAAGGTATCCCGGTGGGAGTCCTTGTCCAAGCAGTAATGGGCTGTAAAGGTATGAACCAAGGCCCAAGTGGCTGCTCCACAGATGTCGTCGATACACACAGAGTGCAGATGAGCCATTGAAGCTGCCATAGCTCTCACATTGTGAGCTTTGACATGGCCCTCCAGAGGAAGATTCTTACTCTGCTAGGCAAAGGAAATACACTGTGCAATCCAGTTGGACAGTGTTCTCTTGGAGACTGGAAGTCCCAAATGAGAAGGATCAAAAGCAACAAAGAGTTGAGAGGACTTTCTATGTTGCTGTGTTCTTTGCAAGTAAAGGCTAAAGCTCTTTTACAGTCCAAAATATGAAGATTCATTTCTGCCTTAGATGCATGAGGCCTTGGAAAAACACAAGCAGGTAGACTGCTTGGTTTAAATGAAAAGGCGAGACTACCTTTAGCATAAAGTGTGGATGAGAACTAAGGACTACCTTGTCATGATGGAACCTTGTATAAGGTGGATCAGCTACTAGTGTCTGCAACTCACTGATGCGGCGTGCTGATGTGATTGCAATGAGAAAGATAACCTTCCAAGAAAGGAATTTCAATGAGGTAGTAACTAAGGGTTTGAAAGGTGGCTTCATGAGCTGACCAAGAACCAGTTTTAAGTCCCATGCCACCGGTGGTAGCCTAATGGGAGGCTTAGTTAGAAGGCCTCTCATAAATCTTGCTATAAGAGGATGAGAGGAAATAGGTTGTCCATTTAGAGGCTTGAAAGAAGTTGCAATAGCACTCAAATGGACTCTTACTGAGTTAGTCTTAAGTCCTGCATTGGATAAATGAAGGAGATACTCCAGTAATGATTCCAGAGGTATCGCAAGGGGGTTAAGACCCTTCTGCAAACACCATATGGTAAACCTTTTCCACTTGAAAGCATAGGAGCGTCTTGTGGAAGGCTTCCTGGAAGCATAAAGGATATCCTTTACTGGCTGAGAAAGATTGAGATCATGAAGATCTAGGCCTTCAGCAACCAAGCCCTGAGATGCAGAGACTGGGGATTGGGATGCCATAACATTCCGTTCTCCTGAGACAGGAGATCTGGAGCAGACCCTAACTCCAGGGAGGGAGCTTGAGAGAGATGTAGAAGCAGAGGGTACCACACTTGCCGTGGCCAATGTGGAGCTATGAGAATCATACGGCCTCTGTCTCTCTGAAGCTTGAATAGGGTTTTGGGAATTAGGGGAATGGGTAGAAAGGCATACAGGAAGTCTTGACCCCAGTAAAGGAGGAAAGCATCCCTGGCCTGAGAGCCCTGAGCCGGAATTCTGGAACAGAACCAGGGAAGTTTGGTATTTCACGGACTTGCAAAGAGGACTATGTCCGGGGTTCTCCAAATTTGAAAAGTCTTGGCCACCTGGTCTGCATGCAGAGACCACTCGTGTGGAAGCAGAACTCGACTGAGTCTGTCTGCCCAAGAGTTTTGTATTCCTGGAAGATACACTGCCAGGAAATGAATCTGATGCTCTCTGGCAAGGGCCCATAGTCACAAAGCTTCATTGCAAAGCGACAGAGAGCCTGTTCCCCCCTGCTTGTTCATGTAGAACATGGCTACTTGATTGTCTGTATGAATGAGGACTGTCCTGTAGCTGAGCAGGGTGTGGAACACTCGAAGAGCAAGGAAGATTGCTCTGAGCTCCAAGAGAATGATATGTAGATGAGTCTCCTGTGGCGTCCAGGTGCCTTGGGTGGAGAGGTCTTACAGATGAGCTCCCCAACCCATTGGTGAAGCATCTGTTGAGAGAGTTGCCTAGGGTAAGGGCTGTTGAAATGGGGACCCCAGCAACAGGTTCTGAGTGGACTGCCACCATTGGAGGGACAAGATAAGGCAATTTGTGTTTGCTATTTTGTCTGACAGGTACCCTGATGCCTGGGGTCCACTGAGTGGATTGGGTCCACTGAGTGGATTAAGTCCACTGGGCTGCGACATATGGAGGTGAGCATAAGGAACCACATGCACGGTAGATGCCATATGGCCTAGTAGTTCTAGCATTTCTCGGGC
Source organism: Ichthyophis bannanicus (assembly GCA_033557465.1). Lineage (NCBI taxonomy): Eukaryota > Metazoa > Chordata > Amphibia > Gymnophiona > Ichthyophiidae > Ichthyophis > Ichthyophis bannanicus. The sequence continues at coordinate 1,514,244,067 of CM066032.1, read as the reverse complement.
AGTGAGATGAGGCTTCAGCACTGCTTGAGAAGCTAACTGCACCTTGCGAAGGCAACGGGCCTGGGGAAGATAGGCCCTTGATTTTCTGGTATCCAGCAAAGCTCCTATGAACTCTAGAGGCTGAGTGGGAGTTAGACTGGATTTTGGGACGTTTATGACCAGACCCAAATACTGAAGGACACGCATTGTGCAAGATAGAGAAGTCATGGCCTCTGACTCTGATGGGGCTCGAATGAGCCAGTCTAAGTAGGGGAAGACGAATATCCCTAGAGTGCGGAGAAATGCTGCTACCACAGCCATGCATTTCGTGAACACTCTTGGTGCTGAGGCCAGGCCAAAAGGAAGCACCCTGTATTGGTAGTGCTTTCCTTGAAAAAGGAACCGAAGGAACTTCCTGTGAGTTGGGTGGATGAGAACATGAGAGTGTACGCATCCTTGAGATCTAGAGAACAAAGCCAATCCTGACTCTGAAGGTATGGCAGCAGGGTTCCTAAAGAAATCATCTTGAATTTCTCTTTGAACAGGAATTTGTTCAATTCTCTGAGGTCCAAAATAGGTCTGTATCCCCCTGTTTTCTTTGGGATAAGGAAATAGGGGGAGTAAAACCCTGTACCCCATTGATGAATGGGTACTTCTTCTATTGCCCCTTGGGCAAGCAGCATAGTGACCTCTTGATCTAACAGGTTGATGAGAGAGGTCTGAGAATTGAACTGTCTTACCATGGTGGAAGGGGGCATGCACAGGAAGTGCAGCTTGTACCCCTCTCTTATAATGGAGTGTCCACTGCTCTGCTGTTATCTGCTCCCACCTGGGGGCAAAGTGACAAACTTCCTGGAATGGTGGAAGGCTCTGGTCCATTGAGGGCCAGGAAGGCTAAGTTCTCCAGATGAAAGTCAAAGGCCTTGTGGAGGCTGACACTGCTGAGACGGTTGAGGCTTAGCAGTCTTTGCTTTCCTTTGTTTAGGTGGTTGCTGACCCTCTGGGTAGGCTGACCTGTAGAACGTCCCTGCTGGGAATAAGAGGGATAAAACCTTCTTTTTTGAGAAGAAAGGCTTCTTGAAAGACTTTTCTCGCAGGATCAGCTGTGGCTTTGGATAGCCTATCCAAAGTGGAGTTGCCAGCATCCAACTCATTGGCCTTTTCTTGCCAATCTTTACCAAACAGGTTTTCACCAGTACAAGGAATATTGCCGAGTTTGTCTTGTACCCAGAGCTCCAAATCAGATGCCTGGAGCCAGGCAATTCTACGTGCACCTATGGCAATGGCAGAGGTTCTGCTTATGCACTCAAAACAGTCAAAAGCTGCATGGTTGACAAATTTAGAAACATCCTGGGCATGTTTAATCAATGTGAGAAAATCTTGTTTTTTATCTTCAGGAAGAAGAGGGCTCAAAACCTCTAAATCCCCTGTAACTTCCTTCAGGAACATTCCCATATATAAAATATAGGAACTGATCCTGGCAGAAAGCATGGAAGCTTGGAAAGTACGACGTCCAAAAGCATCCAAAGTTCTGCACTCGCGTCCTGGAGGATTAGAGGCATGTCTCTTTGCACTCCTGATCCTTCTCATAGCGGATTCCACTACAATAGAGTGGTGAGGAAGCTGAGTCTTCTGGAAACCAGGACAAGGAGGAACTCGATACATAGTATCCAGTCTACGAGAGTGAGGAGAGGTGGTAAGAAGCGTCTCCCACATTCTTAGCATGAGATCATGCAAGATCTCATGGATGGGTAGAGTAGCTGCCTCTTTAGGAGCTTTGGGATATTGTAAAATTTCCAACTCCTTTGCTCTGGGCTCTGATTCAGGAGCCACAGTAATAGACAGACCTCGAGCCACCTCCCTGATGAAGTCCTGAAAGGAAATATCCTCTGGAGATGACATCCTGCGCTTATAGGAGGAAACCTCCCCTGGGAGAAGCATTCCTGCATCGACAGAACTGTCAGAATCCTCAGATTCTTCTAAGGACTCGAAGTACCGTCTGTTCGGATGCTCTTGAAGAGCCCGATACCCGTACCGACCGAAGTCGGTACCGGGAGTAATCGGTACCAGTGTATCGGTACCGGCAATGCGGACACTGATGTCGATGCTGTCGGTACTGGTACCGATACCAGAATAGGTGCTGGTACTGGTTGAACTGTCTGACGCGGTTCCGAGGGTGTCGATGCCGCAAGAAGAGCCGCCAGACTGCGTTCAATAGCCAGGAATTTCTGGTCTATCGATGCTGCCAATGCCTGATGTCGGTACCGGAGAAAACAGCCAGTACCCCAGAGCATGGCACCAGTAGTTCTGCTGAGGTTGAGGCTTCAAGAACGTCCTGGAGCCCCGATAATGCTTTGGACGCCGAAGCCTCCCGCCGGGGCAATTTTGCCGGTGCAGAATCCTCAAGGACAACGCCAGAGGCATCTCAATGCTTAGAAGGAGATCTACCCTTTGAGGACTGGCTAGATTTGTGTTTAGTTACCTGAGATCCACAGGAGGAAGAGGAAGCCCTGGAATACGTCGATGCCACAGAGGCTGCAGAGGGAAACAGGGTACTGAGCTTAGCAGCTCGGTTCTGCCGACCTCTTTTAGACATCATGGCACAGGCAATACATTCCATGATGGAGTGGTCAAGACCTAAACATTTTAGACACCACTCATGGGTGTCGGTGACGGAGATGGTACCGCCACACTTGGTGCACTTTTTGAAACCCGAAGAGGGTTTTTCCATTGTGGAGGAATTTTTGGGCCAAAAGGCGCGTGCACGTGGAAAAAAGTACTAAGTTGTTTTTTGGGGGGGGTTTTGTCTTTTTAAAGAAAAGAAAGAAAAACCGGCGGTACCGGTAAAGCGTCGAGGAAGGCAGACGCGACCACATAAAAGAAGGGCAATAAGGAGAATTTTCTGCGGTGACAGGAACAATGACCTGCTGGCTCCGCGAAAATGAAGAACTGGAGAGAGGCAGTTGGGAAAGGCGGGAAGGCAGCACGCAGGCGCTGTGGGATGCTCCCAAAAGCTTCCTAATTGGACGTTGGGGAGCGTTCCCGCGCAGGCTCCATCGGTACCGACGATACCCAATATGTGAAGACTACATTCCTGCTTGTTCCTGGAGATCATAGTATATGATGGCAAATAAAGATCTGTATGGTCAATCTAGTCTGCACAGTAAGGTGGCAAGAGTAAAGGTACCCGGCGCTCTATGCAGGTCATCCCCCCTCACATGCCTTTGTTTAGGGGTGTACCTGCCGCTCCATGGAGGTCACCCCCCTCTATTTGTTGAGGTATAAGAAATAGTTAAGTTTATTTTGATTTAACCTCTTGCTATAGAGAGGATAAAATCAAAATAAACATATTTATGCTTTTAAGTTTATCTCCTTGCAGCTTCATTTTATGCCCTCTAGTTTCTCAAGATAATTCCAAAACCAGGTTCAGTTACTAAATGAGCCCACACACTAATCTGAACCAGTGAATACCAAGGGGGAATTGCCAGAATCCACTTGGCAGAGCAGTGCGCCAACCAGTCTCTTGCACATGAAGGGGAAATATTAAAGCCCATTAACATTTAAGTGAGTAATAAGCCACAAATGGGTATGTGAAACAACTACTTCATGTACATCATTACGCCAAGCTTGGAAAAGTGATAAGATCTGCTTTATCACACAAACAACTAAACTATGGCCTACTAAACTGGCCAGTTCTTGGCTGACTATAAGAATTCCTATGAAGGAGGACAATGAAACAGTAAAACATCTCCTCCACTCACTGTCTTATAAGGTATTTGGATTGCTATGAAGTAAGAAGAATTTTATTGCACTGTCATGTGATCTCTTGACTAGACTCAATTTCCACATGGCATTTCATAAAACATGCATGCATTAAAATACAGATTTTGTAGCAACTGTTATATTCTAGACTCAAAGACACTTTATGAAAGATAATAAATTGCAAGAGTTTCTATTTTCTGAAAGCAGCAAAAATAATGACATCCAGATGGGAAACCAAAGCTCAGCTGCTAGCTCAGACCTCAAACTCACTGGGAGTTAAAGAATGCTAATATAGCACTCATAGGCCCCGAGTATCTCCCATACCATACCTACACACTGTGCACCCATCTCAACAGTTTTAGGAGAAAAACTGTCTTGCTACATCTACAAATAAGCAAAGACTTCAGAAAACCCAAAAAATGGGTCAAAGCAGAAAAATGATTTAAAAAGAGACTGCAAGCCCTAAAATATTAAAGCTGGCAACTCTGGGAGAAGATAAAGTGCTACGTTGCAAGAGAATGCAAACAGAAGTGAAACATTGCTCCATAAGCTGCACCCTGATCCCATGATCACTAGAGGAGCTGCTGCACTATTTGGCCTAGGAAAGGATACCAGAAAAATGCAGAGTACTGAAGGCTTTGCAAATGTTTTGATAGGAGGTACAAGAACAAGGCAGACAGGCAGCTGCCCATGTCAGTTCACTGGTAGTAGTCTCAAGAGATGCACTGGAGGTAAAGGCACACAGAAAAAAAAGCTGTTGAATTTATGGTTCATTAGACTTTTGCTGTAATTGGAAAAAAAAAAGCATAATTTAACATGTGTTTCCAGTTTATACAATTTTATGAGCCTAAACACAAGTCTCAGATCTCAATTCACAATTTGAATAAGGATAAACATTTTTTCACATGTAGAATTGTTGCAGTATCCTTGTTTGCAAAGTAAATTGTGCCTTGGTCATTAATTTTTCATCCGGCATGCCAGAGATGATTTTACCAAGTTATCAGTCTGCAGGATCAGATTTCAGTGATAGGCACCCACAAGCATGGGATAAAATGGCAGAGGTCCCCCTCCCCACCCTGAAATCACTGGGCTCCTCTCCTCCTCATTCTGACTGCCTCTGCTCAAATCCTTCCTTCTCACAGGGTCTTCCAAACCTTTCTCCATGCCAGAGGTCATCCCACAGATGCAGCAATGATTCTCCTGTAAGAAGCTTCAGTGTGGGCCTTCCTGCACTTGTACGCCAACAGGCCCAATAATGTCCCACCCCTCCCCCCCCCACCCCCGCCCGCCCCCCCAGCAGGCACTTCTTGTCAATATGAAATAGGATTGCTAACATTTTTAAAGAGAAAACCTGCCACTGTGTTATTGGCCTTGCTCTGCCTCAGCCTCAGCTTAGCCCCGCCCCCATCTCCACCTTTGCAACCATTTGACTGGTAGTAGGGTTGCCAGTTCAGAGTGAAAAAAGAGCCACATGTACATTTTCCAATCTCTACCTTAAACAAAAAAAAAATGTTACAAATTTTACATGGCAGAAATAAGCTAATTTATATTAATATGGAATTCAGCAGTGTCAGCATATTTTTAATACTTTTTATTGAATTATAAAGAATGTAGAACAGCAAAAACACATTGGTATACCTTTGTCAAGTCATCATCATGGTTTGCTCTTTCCTCCACCCCTGGTTTAGCCTATTGCCCTGCGTGCAGTTATAGTTATAATGCACCTATGGTCTTCCCTTAAAAAGAAAAAGGGAAACTATGCAGACAGTGGGGGTAAAACTAGGACTGGATCAGCTTGCTCAAAATATGGAATCAGTTGGTAACCCCATTGGCCAAGTGAAATAGAAACAGAGAACATTATGGCAGAAAACAATCACACAGCTTATCCAGTTTGCCCATTCACACTAACTACCGAGAACCCCAGCCAGTTGCGTTTGGAAGGATGTATCCTCGAAGGATAATAGCAAAAGAGGGAAGTTATGACATCCCAACAGATGTTCCAATAAAGATAAAAGTAACCCAGATGCTCTTAATTATAGAGCAGACAGAGCTGAAAGATTACAAATAACCCCTATCAACTGATAAACCAGATTAATATGAATAAAATGCAACCTCTAAAACGCCTGTATGGAAATACCAGAAATCTAAAAAATAAGATGGGAGCGCTACAATATACAGCACTAAATGAAAGGTTAGATACGATTGGCATCTCAGACACCTGGTGGAAGGAAAACGAATGGGACACTGATACTTGCGTACAAACTATATTGCAATGCTAGAGCGCAGCCCCTCCACCAATTTGATATACCCTATGTTAGAGAGTACATGGAGTGACATAGTATAAAAGTTTTGAAGGAAACAAAATACACTATAGAATCTCTATGGATAGAAATCCCTTGTAAAAAGGAGACGGCTATGGCAGTGGGGGTGTACTACCAACCACCCAGCCAGAATGGACAGAACATGATGAAATGCTAAAAGAAATCAGGGAAGCTACCAAAAGTTACAAAACTAATGAGTGATTTCAATTACCCTGGTATAGACTGGGTCAGGGTTACGAGCAGAATAAGTTAGGGAGATAAAGTTTCTAGATAAGAACATAAGATATGCCATACTGGGTCAGACCAAGGTCCATCAAGCCCAGTATTCTGTTTCCAACAGTGGCCAATCTAGGTCATATGTACCTAGCAGTTTTCTCAAGAGACACAAGTTCCACAATGCTTGTACTGGGTCAAGCATTGATATCTTCGGTCACTTCTTAATGGTTTATGGACCTTTCCTCCAGGAACTTGTCCAAACCTTTTTTAAACCCAGCTACACTAACAGCCTTTACTACATCCTCCGTTAACAAATTCCAGAGTTTGATTACACGTTGAGTGAAAAAATATTTTCTTTTATTAGTCTTAAATAGTTTACCCTGTAGCTTCATTGCATGTCCCCTAGTCTTTGTATATTCTGATAAGGTAAACAATCGATCTACGTTTACCCGTTCCACTCCGTTCATTAATTTATAGACTTCTATCATATCTCCCCTCAGCCGTCTCTTTTCCAGGTTAAAGAGCCCTAACCTTTTAAGCCTTTCATAGGAGTATCCTTCCATCCCCTTTACCATTTTGGTAGCTCTTCTCTGAACCTTTTCTAAAATCGCTATATCCTTTTTAAGATACGGCGACCAGAATGGCACACAATATTCAAGGTGCGGTCATACCATGGAACGATATAGAGGCATTATAATATCTTTTGTTTTATTTTCCATTCCTTTCCTTATCATACCTAGCATTCTATTTGCTCTCTTGGCCGCCGCTGCACACTGGGCCGAGGGTTTTAACATGGTATCCACAATGAGGCCTAAATCTTTTTCCTGGGTGGAGGTTCCTAATGTGGAACCTTGCATCGTGTAACCATAGTTTGGGTTGTTCTTCCCTAGGTGCATAACCTTGCACTTGTCCACATTAAATTTCATCTGCCATTTTGATGCCCAGTCTTCCAATTTATCTAGATCCTCTTGCAATTTTTCACAATCCTCTTGGGTTTTAACAACTTTAAATAGTTTTGTGTCATCTGCAAATTTGATAACCTCACTCGTTATTCCACTTTCCAGGTCATTTATGAATATGTCAAAAAGCAGCGGACCCAGCACAGATCCCTGGGGTACACCACTATTCACCTTTCTCCATTGGGAAAATTGACCATTTAGCCCTACCCTCTGCTTTCTATCTTTTAACCAGTTCCTGATCCACAATAGTACACTGCCTCCTATCCCATGACTCTTTAGTTTTGCCAAAAGTCTCTGATGAGGGACCTTGTCAAAGGCTTTCTGAAAGTCCAGATACACAATATCAACCGACTCACCTTTGTCCACCTGTTTATTCACTCCTTCAAAAAAACATAACAGATTAGTAAGACAAGATCTTCCTTGTCTAAAGCCATGTTGGCTGTCTCTCATTAGTTCATGACTATCACATGCTGAGTAATTTTATTCTTTATGATGGTTTCTATCATTTTTCCCGGTATTGACGTCAGGCTCACCGGTCTGTAGTTTCCCGGATCACCCCTGGAACCCTTTTTAAAAATTGGTGTTACATTGGCGATCCTCCAATCTTCAGGTATTAGAGATGATTTTAATGATAGTTCACAGATTACTGATAGCAGGTCTGCAATCTCATATTTCAGTTCTTTCAACACCCTTGGTTGTATACCATCCGGCCCAGGTGATTTGCTACTCTTCAGTTTACCTAATAGTTGTAAGACATCTTCCCGATGTATCGATATTTCCTTCAATTCTTCCGCACCTTTAAATACCACTTCAGTCATGGGTAACATCCCTACATCTTCCTCAGTAAAGACCGAAGCAAAGAATTCATTCAGTCTCTCCGCTATCGCCTTGTCGCCTCTTAGTGTTCCTTTAGCCCCTTTATCATCTAATGGACCAACTGACTCTCTCACAGGTTTTTTGCTACGAATGTACTTGAAAAGGTCTTTATTTCGCATTTTTGCTTCCGCAGCAAGCTTCTTCTCAAATTCTCTCTTTGCCTGCCTTATCAATGCCTTGCATTTGACTTGCCAGTGCTTGTGCTGTTTCCAGGTTTCGTCGTTTGGCTCTTTTTTCCATTTCCTGAAAGATGCTTTTTTGGCAACAGCCTCTCTGACCTCACCTTTAAACCATGCTGGCAGTTTTTTGGACTTCCTTCCACTTTTCTTAAAGCATGGAATACAGCTGGTCTGGGCTTCCAAGATAGTATTTTTCAACAACACCCAAGCTTGATGTACGTCTTTAACCTTTGCAACTGCTCCTTTTAGTTTTTTCTTAACTGTTTTCCTCATTTTATCATAGTCTCTCCCCTTTCGAAAGTTAAAAGGTAGTACTGTGGATTTTCTTACTATCCCTCCTCCACTAATTAAATCAAAGGCGATCATGCTATGATCACTATTGCCAAGTGGCCCCAACACCCTTATCTCTTGCACTAGATCTGGTGTTCCACTAAGGACTAGGTCTAATATGGCTTCCCCTCTGGTCGGTTCATGAACCAGCTGCTCCAAGAAGCAGTCATTTATTTCATCTAGGAACTTTATCTCCCTAGCATGTCCTGACGTGACACTGACCCAGTCGATACCGGGGTAATTATTACTGCGCTGTAACTTTTGTTAGCTTCTTTGATTTCTTTGAGCATGTCATCATCCATTTGGTCATTCTGGCCAGGTGCTCGATAGTGCACCCCCACTGCCATTGCCTTCCCCCTTTTATATGGAATTTCAATCCATATAGATTCTACAGCAGATTTTGTTTCCTGCAAAACTTTAATCCTTTCTGAGTCAATGCCCTCTCTAACAGAGCGCAACCCCTCCACCAATTTGATCAGCTCTATCATTACGATATAGTTTGTACCCAGGTATCACAGTGTCCCACTGGTTGTCCTCCTTCCACCATGTCTCTGATATTCCAATCATATCTAACCTTTCATTTAGTGCTATATATTCTAACTCTCCCATCTTATTTTTTAGACTCCTAGCGTTTGCATACAAGCATTTTAGAGAATGTATTTTATTCATGTTAATTTGGCTATTGTTAGACATGGGTAAATTGGGATCTTTAAGCTCTGTCTGCTCCATTCTTGAGGGCATTTGGGCTACTTTACTCTTTTGTGGAACCTCTCTGCTTTTGGTAGTATCCTTCAAGGATACATTCTTCCGAACCATCTGCTCTTGGGCGACTGTCGGCTTTCCCCTAATATCTAGTTTAAAAGCTGCTCTATCTCCTTTTTAAAGGTTAATGCCAGCAGCCTGGTTCCATCCCGGTTAAGGTGAAGCCCATCCCTTCGGAAGAGCCCCTCCTTTCCCCAGAATGTTCCCCAGTTCCTAATAAATCCAAAACCCTCATCTCTGCACCATTGTCTCATCCACGCATTGAGACTCCGGAGCTCTGCCTGCCTTTTGGGTCCTGCGCGTGGAACAGGAAGCATTTCGGAGAATGCTACCATGGAAGTTCTGGATTTCAACTTCCTACCTAAAAGCCTAAATTTTGCCTCCAGAACCTCCCTACCACATTTTCCTATGTCATTGGTACCGACATGTACCAAGACAGCAGACTCCTCCCCAGCACTATCTAAGACCTTATCTAGGTGTCGCGTGAGGTCCGCTACTTTCTCACCAGGCAGGCATGTTACCAGGTGATCCTCACATCCACCAGCCACCCAGCTATCTACAAGCCTAATGATCGAATCACCAACTATAACGGCTTTCCTAACCCTTCCCTTATGAGCACATGGCCCTGGAGAAACTTCCTCGGTGCGAGAGGGTTTTACATCACCTGGAGGACAGGTCCTAGTTACAGGATCACTTCCTGCCACACCAGGATGATGCTCTCCTGTCACGTGACCTCTCTCCTCCGTGGCAACAGGGGTGCTGCCAGACTGGAGGTGGGACTTCAGGACTATATCCCTGTAGGTCTCGTCTATGTACCTCTCTGTCTGTCTTATGTTTTCCAAGTCTGCTACTTTAGCCTCTAGAGAACGGACTTGTTCCCTGAGAGCAAAGAGCTCCTTGCACCTAGTGCACACGTAAGACCCCTCACCAACTGGGAGAAAATCATACATGTGACACTCAATGCAAAAGACTGGAAAGCCCCCATCCCGCTGCTGGACTGCTGTCTGCATCTTAGTTTTAAGTTTGTGTCTAGATCTTTAAGTTCTTACTTACTAGGGGTTGCTATGGGTATTTATACCAATAAAACTGTACCTATTACGTTTAATATACCTTGTTCACCTGAAGCTTAATTAATCTCAGGTCCTTAGTGTATGACTGATTTGGGTAATGAGCTTCACCTGAAAGCACCTCCTGTCTTTTAAGATGTGTAAGTACCTATAAAGCTATGATTATCCCAGGGGTGGGTGGGTGTGGGGAGGGAGGGAGGGAAATAACACTTATTAAAAGAGGGCTGCTACACAGTACCCTGTCTTGTGCTGCTGAGGTAAGCTAAATTCTGATTTGATTTAAATTATAGCTCTTAGCTGCTGCTAGGCTCTAACTTCTTATGAAATTTAAACTACAAGCTCTCTGCTGGGTTCTAAATTTAACCAGAAAGCTCTCTTCTGTGTTTTAAAACTAAAAGTACTTTTCTGATGCTAGGCCCTGAGTGACTATTAAATGTATACTACAAGCTCTCTGCTGGGTTCCAAATGTAACCAGAAAGCTCTCTTCTGTGTGTTAAATTTAAACTAAAAGTACTTTGCTGTTACTTGGCCCTGAGTGACTATTAAATTTAAACTACAAGCTCTCTGCTGGGTATGAAATGTAACCAGAAAGTTCTCCTCTGTGTTTTAAATTCAAACTTTAATTGCTGCTACTAGGCCCTAACTGATCCAACAAAAAACAGTGGGTTCACAGATTAAGTAGCTTTAATACAAAGAATTCTTTTTAGAAAATTACCAGAAGTATATACTCACAGTTGCAGATTTCTCTCCAGAAGTAACAGTCCCCCTTTCTAGTCCTTCAAGACAGAGGATCACAGAGCTCTGGTTGAGCTATTTATGCCTCTGCTGCTGAGGTAATGCTGTGACCAACTTCCTGGGTAATTAACAGTCCTTGCTTGGATAGATGAAATAAGATGAAATAAATGACCGCTTCTTGGAGCAGCTGGTTCATGAACTGACAAGAGGGGAAGCTATTTTGGACCTAGTCCTTAGTAGAACACAGGATCTGGGGCAAGAGAAGGCTGTTGGGGCCACTTGGCAATAGTGTTAATAGCACAATCGCATTTGATTTAATAGAAGGACGGCAAGGAAACCCACAGTACATAAGAACATAAGAAATGCCATACTGGGTCAGACCAAGATCCATCAAGCCCAGTATCCTGTTTCCAACAGTGGCCAAACCAGGTCACAAGTACCTGGCAGTTTCCCCAAAAAAGACACACAGGTTCCACAATGCTTGTATTGGGTCAAGCAGTAGATTTCCTGGGTCCTCTTTAATAATGGTTTATGGACCTTTCCTCCAGGAACTTGTCCAAACCTTTTTTAAACTCAGCAACACTAAAAGTTTTTAGTATAGCCTCTGGTAACAAATTCCAGAGTTTGATTACGCACTGAGTGAAAAAATATTCTCTTATTAGTCTTCAACATGATCACGCCTAAATCTTTTTCCTGAGCAGTGGTTCCTAATGTGGAACCTTGCATCGTGTAACCATAGTTTGGGCTGTTCTTTCTTAGGTGCATAGCTTTGCACTTGTCCACATTAAATTTCACCTGCCATTTGAATGTCCAGCCTTCCAATTTATCAAGTTCCTCTTGCAATTTTTCACAATCCTCTTGCGTTTTTAACAACTTTGAATAATTTTCTGTCATCTGCAAATTTGATCACCTCTCATTTCCATTTCCAGGTCATTTACAAATATGTTAAGCTCTACCTTTAAGCTCTCAAAAGGGAGACTATGATAAAATGAAGAAAACAGTTAAGAAAAGACTAAATGGAGCAGCTGCAAAGGTTAAAGATTTACATCAATCATGGGCTTTGCTTAAAAAATATTATATGGGAATCCCAGACCAGATGTATTCCACGCTTGAAGAAAAGTGGAAGGAAGGCCAGAAAACTGCCAGCATGGTTTAAAGATGAGGTCAGAGGCTGTTATAGCCAAAAAAAGCATCTTTCAGGAAATGGAAAAAGGAGCCACATGATGAAAACGGGAAAAACAAGCATTGGCAAGTTGGATGCAAGGCATTGATAAGGCTGGCAAAAATTTTGAAATAAAGCTTGCCATGGAAGCAAAAATGCATTATGAAAACTTTTTCAAGTACATTCATAGCAGAAAACCTGTGATAGAATCAGTTGACCCATTAGATGACAGAGATAAAAAGAGCACTAAGGGAGGGCAAGGCCATAGTGGAAAGACTGAATGAATTCTTTGCTTCAGTCTTTACTGAAGAAGATGTAAAAAAATTACCCATGCCTGAAATAGTATGTAAAGGTGATGTATCAGAAGAAATAAAAGAAATATCAATAAACTGGAAAGATGTAGCAAATCACTTGGACCAGATGGTATATGTTTATTGAGTTTGATATACCGCACCTTCAACTGGATATCAGAGCAGTGTACAAATTAATAATACCATAAAAGGGTTGTTGAAAAGGAAAGGAATACAACAGTAACATACTTATTTATTAACTCCACCAACCCAGTCCTCACTAATATCAATCCTCAATCAACAGATACTAACCCCAACAATACTCCTGCCCCTGATACCACACCCTCATGGATGCTGGATTCCATGTAGTAATCGACACTGATCCCACCACTGCAATTAGCGCTGGTTCTACAGCAGCAATGACTGGCGACACCAGTAAGTGTGCGATACCACAGCACCAGTAAGTGTGTGTGATTCTACAGCAGCCATAAGAGCCCAACTACACCACATCATTGCGTGCCTGTTTCCACAAACTGAGTACTTGACGCCACAGCACAAATGCCTGGCTGATTCCTGATTTCATAGCAATCTAAAAATGTGTGCTGGCTTCTCAGCAGCATGGCCAATGTCAAAGGAGAAATGGGTGCACTGGGTTGAAACCATACCTGGATCAGCTGCTTGCAAGGCAGCTATGCTTACCACTACAACACCAATGCTGGTCTTGCTTCACTATAACATAGGGGGTATCAATGAGCAGTGACTTTACTCATTGCAGACAGCAACAAAAACACAGACAACTGTGACAAGCACTGTTTTAGTCAAGTGCAAAAGCTGTGATGAGCTTTGGGCTACCTTTGTGTGTAATAGCTGTGATGAGCGCTGATTTTCCTTCTAGGGACAGAAGCTACATTGGAGCTTCACTCTTTATATTTTGTCATATTCCAGCACAATCCACTCTGTACAGAGAAAATAAGCTAGCAACAACCTGCAGCCCTTAGCTCAAGCACCAGCCCTACCACAACTGGCAGAAAAGAGCGCCAACTTATCTGCAAGTGCAACTAACCAACCTGCAGCGCAGCTAGCTAAGAGGGACACTGGCCTACGTGCAGCGCAACTAGCCAAAAGGGATGCCAACTAGCAATAAATTATGTCTCCTAGCTGCACCAGCATATAGGGAAGGCAAATAGATTTGCTCCGTCTCTGCTTACTGGGAGGGGAGCACATCCCACTGGTATGGACTGGCCTGGCAGGGAAAATAAGGAAACGAAGATCTAAAAAAATCCAATACCTTTAGGGCTCCAAGTTCAGGAGGTGACAGCAAAATGACTCGCAAATTAATGACCACCATTAAAATCCACTGTAGTAGCCCAACCTGGACAAAATCTCTTATCCCAGGCACAGCAACTTACAGGTGCAATACAATTATTACTTGAATTTCTCAGCATAAAGTAATGCATCTAGGACATCCTACATGGCCCGAGCTCTTTACCTGAGGTTTGAAGGGTGTCAGAAACACTGCAATTGTTCCCAAGTAAAGTCTCTTTGCAGGTCTTCCAGCAGAACAAAGCATTTAAAAATGAAAAGCATACCATCCTCGTTTTGTTCCCAGACTCTTGAGCAATTCCTTCTTTAAAATCATTGCCTCATCTCAAGTACACAGGACCGCTGCCAAAACACCAAGTTCCTCAGGCTACATAGCCACCACACATTCTCAGAGCCACAGCTCATAAAGTAAACTCTCAGGAGACCCTTAGGCCTTACTGGATGAGATTCAACAGTCTCAGAGATGAACAACTTTATTTATACAGTGCAGTTTCATAGAATTTAAAATGGAGCACCTATGAGTCTGATCTGCTGAGGGCCTGTGCAGCTGTCTGCTCAGATATGAAATGACATTTTTATGGAAACTGCTGGAATTAATGTAAGACGACCAGGCTTAGAGCCAGCAAGTCTTGTTATAAGGAGGATTAGTTAGAGCAGTTACTGCTTGGACAAATATGACAGAAAGCAATCTAGGGACAACGAGACTGACAATTGTTTTTCAGTCAAGATTTGTACTTAAAATGGGTTTGTTTTTGGAAAGCGGGTCACTGTACATTGTGTTCATTAGTCTGGAGTGTTCAAATAAGGGAATCCATACAAATTAGACAAACCATAATAATTTTTAACTAAAGTGCATTTTCTTACGTAATAGACCATTCAAAATATACTTCATTTATTAGTACATGAAGCTTTAGAGAGAGATCCCAAGCCATTAAAAAATGGGAAACAGTTGAGAAGCTTCTTTGTACCCAACAGACACTATTGCACCTAGATTCTCAGAAAAAAAGTAAAAGGGACCTAACAGTGGGAAGAGAAATTATCAAAAGAAAATTGAGCCATCAAATGATGATGGCCACTGTAGGGGGAAACCCATGTGGGCAAACAGGGGTCCTGAAAAGTTCAACTTTGTTTTCTATCCTGTCCTGCGCTATGCTGTGCTAGTCATTCATAGGGCATGAGATAGAAAACAAAAAGGTGAAGAATAAAGCTAAACATAGCAACAGTAGCCTCAGAACCTGCAGAGAGAAAGTAAAAAGAGCAGAGGAGGAGGAATGAGTAACAGAACGAGACAAATTAAAGGGAATTGCATAAACCATTTTATGCATGTCAATGGGCCTTATCAAATGAGCACACGCCAGCGCATACTTATATAATAGGTGTGCACCAAAGAGGTATAAAGAGCGTAATTTTATAACCAGAACATGTCTGTCTATCCAAAGCCTATTTTATAAAGAACGCATGTAACATCTAGGCATGTGTATTTACTCCAAACCTAGAGCTGGCGTAAATCCCCACCAGTCCTGTACCTAGTCCTGTGCGAGCGGTGCGGCCACACAGGGTGCAAAGGTTTAAGGGGCGCATTTTAGCTGTCTTCCACTGCCTGCCGCTGCCACTTTTTTTTCTCTCAGCCGTGGCAGGCAATGGCAGGACAGCTAAAATGCGCCCCTTGGCTCTTGCAGGGAGGGAAAGATCTGCTTAGCTTGCTGGTGACTTGCACATCGGGCATGCCTCTTCTCTCCCGCCGTGGGGGGGCGTGCGCCCAATGTGCAAGTCGCACAGGGCGCGATCTTCCCTCGGTACGGCCCTGATCCCCACACTTAAATTTTTAAAGGAGGCAAGTAAGTTATACTGTTTTATGACTTGTGCATAAATGTGCCCTCCTCCCTTGCTCTGCCAAGCTCCACCTCTGTGCACATCCACTGCAAGTACACTGCATCAGCCTGAAACAAGTACTTACAAAACGGCAATTGAATAAAGTGTTTGTATAAAGAACCATCTGCCTTCATAATTTGTGGAAAATACATGGACTTGCACACATTGATGGCATGTAAAGATTAGTTACTCACCTGTAAAAGGTGATCTCCAGGAACAGCAGAAAGTTAGTCTTCACATATGGGTGACGCCAGCACCAACGAAGCATGCTTAGGAACGCTCCCCAGCATCCAATAGGAAAGCCTTTGGGAGCATTCCACTGTGCCTGTGTGGCTGTCTTCCTGCCTTCCCAACTCTCTCTTCAGCTGAGTTTATAGCTGAGAAAAAGGAGAAGAAGAAAACCCTATAACTCCTAGGGAAGGAGGGTGGGTTGTGAAGACTAAATTCCTGCTGTTCGCAGAGATCACCTGTTACAGGTGAGTAACTATGCTATCTATAGAAAACAGCAGGAATGTAGTCTTCACATATGGGACACCCTAGCTCCCAGATGAAGTGCTCTCGGAATCAGTGGAGGTTCGCTTCAGAGTAGGCCTCAAGAGGTCATGGATGTCTGGTATCGTCAAAGTCCGGGACGGAAGGTAGGAGTTGCCCCTAAGTCGGAAAGAGGTGCTGGAGAAAGCGTGCGCCAGTCCTCACATATGAGTGACGTCGGCACCAACGGAGCCCTCGCGGAAGCATCTCTCCAGCTTTTCAAGAAAGCCCTTGGGAGATGCCACCACGCATGCGTGGTCCCCTTCCCGCCCAAAGGTGCCATCTTGCTCAATCAGATGACATAGCTAAAAGAGGGCAAAAATAAAAGACGGTAAAGGAGCAACTCCAAGGGGAGGAGGGAGGGTTGTGAGGACCGATTCCTGCTGTCCCTGAACACTTGTTATAGGTGAGCAACTACGCTTTCTCCGGGAACCACCAGGAACTCAGTCCTCACATATGGGACTCCCCAGCTACAACTACGAAAACCCATAGGAAAAATGAGGGGCTCCCTCACGGGGAACTGCAAGCAGCAGCAATTTTCCAGTCCACATACACAGACCACAGGAGGACCCCTGTGTCCGAAAAAAACAGCACTCCAGTAGCATGAACACAGAAGGGTCAGAGGGTAGGAGTTGCCTAGACCACGAAAAGGTTATGGAGCACAGCCTGGCCAAAGGCACTGTCCCGTCAGTACTCTCTTTCCAGGCAGTAATGAACTGCGAAGGTATGGACTGAAGACCAGGTGGCAGCCTGGCAGATGTCCACCATTGGGACAAAGCAAGTTTGCCAATGAAGCTGACATGGCCCAGACATGGTTCACCGTGACTCGGCCTTCCAGCGGGAGCCTCGCCTGCTCACCACCCATGTAGCCAGCATATGCTTGGTCACCACCACCCCCAGCCTGCTTAGATCACAGGAGATGAAAAGCTGAGAAGCTTTGTGGTGGCCCTGAGTGCACTGTATATATAAGGACAAAGATCTCTTACAGTCCAAGGTGTGAAGGACAGTCTCCACCCGAATAGAATGAGTTCTTGAAAAGAAGGTAGGAAGCACTGAACTGGTTGGTGAAAACTTGTTCCCAGGGAGGGGCTGATTTAGACCATCTTACACCTGGCCTGACACCGTTCTGA
Organism: Ichthyophis bannanicus; assembly: GCA_033557465.1. Classification (NCBI taxonomy): domain Eukaryota; kingdom Metazoa; phylum Chordata; class Amphibia; order Gymnophiona; family Ichthyophiidae; genus Ichthyophis; species Ichthyophis bannanicus. Next base: position 1,514,226,573 of record CM066032.1, on the reverse strand, counting down.
GCCAGTTTGCAGTAGCTGAGAAGCATCCATAAAGCTAAGAACAAACCTTTCTATCTTCTCTGCTGGTTTAAAAATATAAATTCTAACTGTTGATTTTTGGGGATATTATTAATATAGCTTTTAACTGTGGTTTTAGATTAAGCTTGGGGACATTTAGACTGCTTTCCTTGTATAGACTTAAATCAAATATCTGTGTGTGCCCACGGTTCAGGAACAGCCTACTTGCCAGAGACACTTAGGTTCCCGCCCACCATACCCCTCACCCCACCCACCCCAGGGGCTACATTGCCTATACAGTGGTCACACACGTGCCATCTATCCTTTCTTACTTGGGTTAAAAGCCCACATCGTCATCCTTTCTTCTTCTTCTTCCTCTTCTGGGACTGCTTAATCAATATGTCGTGTATTCAGTGCAATAACTGCGGTACTTTCATTCCAAGACGAATCATTTGGAGCCTAAGAGCTTGTCCTATGAGCCTCAGGTCAGCTGCCATGCATGACAAACTGACTCTACTAAGGAAAGACCTAGCTGCCATGCATAAAGAAATGACTCTACCGAGGAAGGAAATGGCTGCAATGAAATGCACCTCTTCTAGGATACAAACTGAACAAAGTCCACCACCGCTCCCACAAAGAATCAAACACCCCAGGAATAAATGGATCACAGTGGGTTCTGGTAGATTGCGACCTGTAACGCAGAGACATCCCATACATCAAGAGATATCCCTGCATAATGCCTTCTCGGCTAATGAGGATGCCCAATCCAAAGAAACTGAAGGGCCCTTAAATGAGACAGACAATGCCCAATCTCCTGCTAAAGCAACAAACATGAAGAAAACCTCACCAAACAGAAAACGACTACTATTTGGAGATTCCATCATCAGAGGCACCAACTTAGGAATACAGTTAAAAGGAGAGAAGATAGTCATGTGCCTACCAGGCTTGTCAGCCAGCAGGAATACAAACCAAGTTGTTGAAGTACTTAGCGCAAAAAGTGAACACTCCAAACTTGATGTTGTTATCCACTTGGGCACAAATGACCTGGATAAAAACAGTGCATCTACAGTCCAAAAGGACTTCCAATCTCTGGGAGAGAAACTCAAGCCCACTGTTAACATTGCTGCATTCTCAGACATTCTACCTGTTCTTGGTAAGGGGACAAAAAGGCTGCATCGCATTAACAGCTTGAATACATGGCTTCAGACCTGGTGCAAACAAGAAGGATTCAGATTTATTGGCGACAGGGGAAACAGATGGACCAACAAGAGACTACATCTCTGTCGCAGGGAAAAGAATCATAAGTGAAAAACTCAGGCAGTATGTGGATATGCATTTAAACTAGGAAAAGGGGGTGAAGGATGTGGAAGGTCAAGATCTGCACGTCACCCCCTGTAAAAGCAGAACATCAGAAACAGACACACTTTTAAACCACACATCAAAAACAAATGGGAAGAAGTGGGCAGAACAGAATCAATGCAAAATACACACAAGGCAGGTAAATGCTGGAAAGCAATGAGCACAAATGATCGAAGCTTCGCCAACAAGAACTAGACCTGCAAGACCTAAGGGTGGAAATGGATTTGGACATTGTGGCCATTACAGAAACATGGTTTAATGAATCGCATGATTGGGATATAGCCATAGCTGGCTATAATCTATTCAGAAGAGACAGAGAAAATGGAAAAGGAGGAGGAGTAGCCTTGTATGTCAAAAGCAATATTAAAGCTACTGAAATGCAGGGGACATGGGAAAAAGAAGAAGTGCTCTGGATTGCGTTGTAAAGAGGAGATGGCACTGTCATCCATACTGCTGTAGTCTACAGACCTCCGACTCAAATTGGAGATAGATAACGAATTGATTATAGATATTACCAAGATAGCCACAAAGGGGGAAGCAATCATTTTGGGTGACTTTAATCTACCCGACGTGGATTGGATTACTCCTTCAAATCTGGAAAGAAGCAAAAAAATTATGGATGCTCTCCAAGATGCGTTACTTATACAAATGGTGATGGAACCAACCAGGGAAAGCTCAACGCTGGATTTAGTGCTCACCACTGTGACAGTGTCTTGAATGTCTGTGTGAGTGCCCCTGTGAGCAACAGCGATCATCAGATGGTATGGTTTGAGATAAAAGCCAAGGTACAGGCCAAACATAGAAAGCTCAAAGTCCTAAACTTCAAAAACACTGACTTCAATAAAATGGCTGAGTATCTAAAGGAGGAGATGACGGGGTGGAAGGAGATAAGGGAAGTGGAATTGCAATGGGCTAAACTAAAGGTGGCAATAAAAGGGGCAACAGATAAATATGTAAGAAAAGTAAATAAAAACAAGAGGAGAAGGAAACCTATTTGGTTTTCCAAAGAAGTGGCTGCTCAAATAAAGGCAAAAAACACAGCTTTCGCAAAATTCAAAAGCTTGCAAACAGAAGAACACAGAAATGAATACAGGATCAAACTCAAAGAGTCAAAAAGAGAAATAAGCAAAATCAAAGTCAGAGGAAAAGATGGCTAAAGATGTTAAGGGTGGCGACAAAACTTTCTTCAGGTATATTCGGGAAAGGAAGATGATCAGAGTTGGAATTGCAGAACTCAGAAGTGCTGGGAAAGGACTCGTGGAAAGTGACATTGAAAAAGCGAAATTGCTAAACAAATACTTCTGTTCTGCTTTTACTAAAGAAAATCCTGGAGATGGACCAGCTGTAACTCCCAAATATAAAAATGGGAATGAAGTAGATACCAAACCATTCACAGAAGATGAGGTGCTGGAATAACTTGCTAAACTGAAAGTGGACAAAGCCATGGGACCAGATGGGATACATCCCAGGATACTGAAAGAGCTCAGAGAGGTTCTTGCAGGGCCGTTAAAGGCTGTATTCAACAGATCCTTGGAAACAGGAGAGGTTCCTCAGGACTGGAGAATGGCTGATGTCGCACCTCTACACAAAAGTGGTGACAGGGAAGAAGTGTCAAACTACAGGCCCGTGAGCCTTACCTCGGTGGTGGGAAAAGTAATGGAGGCGCTCCTGAAAGAGCGAATAGTGAGCTTTCTCAAAACCAACAGGTTGCAAGATCCAAGGCAACATGGTTTTGCCGAAGGATGGTCTTGCCAAACAAATCTGATTTGAGTTCTTTGACTGGGTGACCAAAGAACTAGATCAGGGGCATGCGATGGATGTCATCTACCTGGATTTCAGCAAAGCCTTTGATACTGTTCCTCATAGGAGGCTTGTCAATAAATTTAGTGGCTTGGGGATGGGTCCCAAGATGGTAAACTGGATTAGAAATTGGTTGACTGATAGACAACAGAAGGTGATGGTACATGAAGCTCACTCGGATGAAAGGAAGGTGATTAGCAGGGTGCCCCAGGGTTCGGTACTGGGCCCGGCACTGTTCAATGTATTTGTGAGTGATATTGCTTGAAGGACTGAATGGAAACGTCTGTCTTTTTGCAGATGACACAAAAATTTGCAACAGAGTGGACTCCCCCAAGGGAGTGGATAACGTGAGGAAAGATCTACAAAAGCTGGAAGAATGGTCTAATGCTTGGCAGTTAAGATTTAATGCGAAAAAGTGCAGTGTCATGCACTTAGGTAGCAGAAATCCAAGGGAAATGTACGCGATAGGGGGCAAGAGGTTGTTGTGCATGGTTCAGGAGAAAGACCTTGGTGTGATTATCTCTGATGATCTCAAGGTGGCAAAACATGCGACAAGGCGGTGGCAAAAGCCAGGAGGATGTTGGGCTGTATACAATGAGGGATTACCAGCAGAAAGGAAGAGGTACTTATGCCACTGTACAAGTCACTGGTGAGGCCTCACTTGGAATACTGTGTTCAGTTTTGGAGACCATATCTTGCAAAAGATGTAAAAAGACTGGAAACTGTTCAGAGGAAGGCAACCAAAATGATTTGCAGCCTGCGTGAGAAGCCTTGAGACTTGAAGACCTAAATATATACACTTTGGAAGAGAGGAAGGACAGGGGAGATATGATTCAGACCTTTAAATACTTAAAGAGAAATGATGAACAAACAAACCTCTTGCAAAGACAGGGAAGCTGTAAAACTAGAGGGCATAACATGAAGCTGCAAGGTGGAAAATTGAAAGTCAATGTCAGGAAATATTTTTTCACTGAAAGGGTGGTGGATGCTTGGAATGCCCTCCTGATGGAAGTGGTGGGGGCAAACACAGTGACGGAATTCAAAACGGCATGGGACAAGCACAACAGATCCCTTTACAGCAACAGAATAAAAACAAAATAAACTGAACCATCTAACTTCTCAACAAATAGGGGTGTCCTACATGGAATGGTGGGTTCACCCCTAAACAAAGACATGGGGAAGGGTGGCCTGCACAGAGCGACAGGTGCACCTACTCTTACCATATTACTGGGCATGCTGGTCTTTATCTGCTGTCATTTACTATGTTACCACCTCCTGGTTAAGATGGAAGGGTGACACTACCTTCGGCAGGAATTTGGGGTGCATGCAAAGAAGCACCACTCTGTTCTTGTAGAACCTGGTATACATCACCTCCGCCACAAGGGCTTGGAGCTTGTTAACTCTGCAAGCGGAGGTGAGTGCAACCAGGAAAACCACCTTTCAGAAGAGATAGCGAAGGTGGCAGGTAGCCAGAGGTACGAAGGGTGGGCGAGTGAGCTACATAACACTGAGGTCCCATTCGATTGCCAGAGGGTGAACCGGGGGTTTCGAGAAGAGCAGGCCCCAGAGGAAATGGGTCACCAAGGGTTGCACTGAGAGTGGCTTACCATCCACCGGATGGTGGTGCGCCGCTAGGGCACTCAGGTGCACTCGGACAGAATTAGACTTGAGCCCGGACTGAGAGAGGTGGAGAAGGTACTGTAACACCAGAGTCACTGGGCAGGAGAAAGGATCAGTCCCGTGTTGGGTGCACCAAGCAGAGAACCCGTACCATTTAAAGGCATAAGCCTTCCTAGTAGAGGCCTTGGGAGAAGCCAGTAGAATGTCCTCCACCTCAACCGGAAGGTTGAGAGGGGCCAGAGCAGAGGTTCCCAACTCCAGTCCTGCAGGGCCAAACACCATTCAGGGTTTCAGGCTGTCCCTAATGAATATGCATGAGATACATCTGAATACTATGGGGGGCAGTGCATGCAAATGCATCTCATGCATATTTATTAGGGACAGCCTGAAAACCTGAATGGTGTTTGGCCCCTCCAGGACTGGGGTTGGGAACCTCTGGGCCAGTCACCCTAGCAGCAGCCACGCTGTCAGCGAGAGGGACCCCAGGTTGGGGTGCAGAAGAGAGCCCATCTCCTGAGATAGGAGTCCCGGGGTGGTCCCCAAGGGGATGGGGGCCTCCAGCACCAACTGCAGAAGCATCAGGAACCACGGCTGCCTGGGCCACCCAGGAGCTATCAGTATGAGTGAGGCCTTGTCGCAGAGGGTCCTGAATAAGATCATGTCAATCAGCAGTGTCAGAGGGAAGGCATACCATGAAGCCTTCTGACTATGAGACTAGGAATGCGTCCGCTGCTACCCTGGAGGGATGGGCCTGCCGGGAGCAGAAGCAGTGCAACTGAAATTTGTCCAGACTGGCGAACAGGTCCATCACCGGTTCCCCCCAGAGCCTGAAAAGCCGACTGGCTATCCTGGGGTCCAGCTGCCACTCGTGCGGTTGGAGAACTCTGCTGAGTCTATTGGCCAGCAGATTGTCCTGGCCTGGCAGGTAGACTACCTGTAGGAGGATACTCTGTTGGACTGCATATGAGCAGAGGACCAAGGCCTCATGACAAAGGGCACAAGACCCTGTTCCCCCCTGTTTGTTCAAGTAGAACATCGCCACTTGTCTGGACCAGCACAGACTGGTGATGCAGGTGGTGACAGAAGACCCTCAGGGCAACGTGTATGGCCTAGAGCTCCAGGTGGTTGATCTGCTAGGTGCTCTCATCTGGTGACCAGTTGCCCTGAATGCAGAGGTCCCTGCAGTGGTCTCCCCAGCCAAGCAGGGAGGCGTCCGTGGTGAGGACCTTTGAGTGGCTCGGGGCCTGAAAAGGCATGCCTGCTTCAAGATGCTGGGGGCGACTGCCACCAGACTAGGGAGTCTGCCAAGTCACTGAAACTCTATCTCGGAGGCGGCCTGTGGCTTGAGACCACTGGTCCCAGAGACACCACTGTGCCGTCCTCTTATGGAGTTGAGCATCCGGGGTGACGTGGACTGTGGAGGCCATATGCCCGAGGAGGTGCAGAAGCCGCCAGGCGGGCAACGAGGGACGGTGCTGTACGTCAAAAGCAAGGTATTGGAGACAACGGGCAACGAGGGACGGTGCTGTACGTCAAAAGCAAGGTATTGGAGACAATCAGCTCAGTCCTTGGGCAAGGCGGCCTTCGACGAGAATGTCGATCTTTGCCCCGATGAACTCCAGGCACTGCGTCGGGAGGAGGTGAGACTTGGGGTAGTTTATGACGAAGCCCAAGTGTTGCAGAACCTGGAAGGTGCATGCAGTGGCCTGCTGCACCTCTGAGGCTGTGCCTCCCCTTACGAGCCAATCATCCAGGTAGGGAAAAATGAAGATCCCCTGGGGCCGGAGGAAGGCAGCCACGACTTCCAGGCATTTTGTGAAGACCCTTGAGGCAGAGGCTAGGCTGAAGGGAAGCACCCTGTATTGAAAATGCCTGTCTCCTACTATGAACCATAGATACTGCCTGTGGTTGGGGTGGATGAGGATGTGAGTATAAGCATTCTTGAGGTCTAAGGAGCATAGCCAGTCTCCCTGCTGGAGGTATGGCAGCAATATTCAAAGGAAGAGCATCTTGAACTTCTCCCTCACTAGGGATTTGTTGAGGTTGCACAGGTCAAGGATGGGCCTTAGGCTCCCTGTCCTCTTTGGGATGAGTAAGTATCTGGAGTAGAACCCCTTGCCCTTGAGGTGGTGGGGCACCGGTTCTAACGCCTTGTCCTCGAAAAGACCTGCCAACGCCTTCAGAAGGTTGTCCTGGTGTAGGGTACACCTGAGGGGCTCTCCCGGGAAATAAGGGGGAGGTGTCTGAGCCAGGTAGAGGAGATAATCCTCCCTGACTACCCTTAGTGCCCAGGAATCGGTGGTGATGGCCACCCATCTCTGGGCATAGAAGGCCAGACGTCCCCCTGTGGGCTGCTGATCTCCTTGGGGTAGAGAGGCTATGCTCAAGGAGTCAAAAGCTCCTCCTGGCTGGGCTGGGGCCGGTGCCTGGGGTTTTGGAGCCTTCTGCTTATGTGAGCCATGCCCATGTCCCTTGGCCTGCTGACCTTGTTGGGGAGCCGGGGAGGCCTGATAGGGTAGGTAGTTTCGGTAAGCAGCTCCCTTCCTCTGGTAAAATGGCTTTTTATCCGAACCCTTCCGTCGGGGAGGGGCAATGGTCTTCTTAGAGAGCCTGGTCCTAGTCATGAACTCTGTCTCCTGCTCGACAGCCTTGTCGGTCATGGGTTTGCCAAAGAGGTTCTCTCCTTGGCATGGGACATCAACCAATTTGTCCTGAACCCATTGCTCGAGATCAGACGACTAAAGCCAAGCTTGATGGCGTGCACCGATGTCCGTCGCGGCTACCCGGGTCGCCGACTCGAACCAGTCATAGGCCGCTTGAGACATAAATTTGGAGCCCTCACGGACAACCTTGGCCAGGCTCCTGAACCGCTGCAAAGGTTTCTTGGACAGACCAGCCAAGAACCCAGCGAGTTCCTTTGCCAGGTCTCTCAAGTTCATGCCCATGTACAGCTGGTAGGCCTGGATGAGGCAGATAAGCTTCAGGCCCTGGTAGCACTTTCTGCCAAGGGTGTCCAAAGTGCGGACCTCCCTGCCGGGGAGCACCGAAGAATGCATCTTCTGGCTTTTAAGCCAACGCATGGCCAACTCCACCACCATGGAGTTATGTGGCAGTTGTGACTTCTGAAAGCCAGGGCTCCGGTGGACCCGATACATCGAGTCGAGCAGTCTGCTCACCACTGGCACAGACGCCGGTGTCTCCCACATACGAAGCATGAGTCATTCCAGGATGGGAAGAATGACTCTCCTGTACCCTACTCCCCTACTGAATGACTGCTCTTTCTTTCCAATCAAATAATGGCATTCTTTTCCCTTTCCTTCAATACTCTGTAGTTTATTGTAAACATCCTGATGTAATTATTAAGGGTGGTATATCAAATATAAATAAACTAACTCTTCAGTACTGTTGATACTAGAACCAAAGGAAGACTCACTAGGATTTCACTTTCTCTTCAGACAATTAACTGCCTTGCCAACAGAGAAACCCTGGAGAACACTAGATTTTTTTCTGAAAGCAAACATCTGACCAATTGCAGCAACACCTGGTTCAGGGTTAACAGTGCAGGTGCTTGAAATGGAGTCTGAATCCCAGGCTGTACATCTACCTCTTCTAACTCCCTGCAAAAGAATTTGGCTTCAGAAGTTTGAAACATGATCCCACTAACACTGCAGTCCTCTTGAGTGTGCCTGTCCTTTTTCACAGTAAAGTCATTTCCATGTGTGGAAACCCTGATGGTCCATTAAACAAGGATAAAAAACAGAGCCCCTCCCCCTCTCAACATACAGAGTGCCCCAAGACTTTCAGCTTATTCAAAGTTGAGCTGCTGGCCCATCCCTCTGTGCAGTGGTCCAGAGATGATAAACCAGAGGTCCTGAGTTAATCAGGAAATAATCCAGGAGAGCCATATCGAAGAGACAAAACCTGCTAAAGACTTAGTTAAGTATATAGCTTATAATAAAAGGAATCCTTATTCCTTCCCTCCCCCTCCCCATATTCCTTCTATCTTTAAGGGCCAGATTGTGAAGAAATACAGATGATTTTAGAAGGCTCTGCATGTGGGGAAAAAAGACATTTAAACATGTAAATATAAGCAGTGATTTTAGAACAGGCACTATCTATACCTTTATGTGGCAGCATGCAGTACTTACACATGTAGACAGCAAAATGTACGAGCCAGAAAAAGCGTAGTTACTCACATTTAACAGATGTTCTCCAGGAACAGCAGGAATCAGTCCTCACATATGGGTGAGGTCGGCATTGACAGAGTCCACGCGGAGCATTTCCTCAGATTTCAAAGAAAGCCTTTGGGAATACTACCATGCATCCGTGGTCACCTTCCCACCCAAGAGTGCCATCTTGCTCAATGACATACCTAAGATGGCAGTAAGAACTAAAATAAGACAGGGAAGGCAACTCCTAGGGGAGGAGGGAGGGTTGTGAGGACTGATTCCTGCTGTTCTCTGAGAACACCTGTTACAGGTGAGTAACTCTGCTTTCTCCAGGAACAAGCAGGAAGTCAGTCCTCACATGTGGGACTCTCTAGCTCCAGGCTGCCAAAGACCAAACCACAACAGCACTAGCAGCGACCAGTTAGCTAGCCGTGAATTGCAGGAGGTGAGTCCATGCTGAGAGATTCTGCAAGACCCTAGCATCCAGTGACACTATCACTCCAGTAGCCTGAACACAGAGGGTCAGAGGACAGGAGTTGCCTACACACCAAGAATTTTACAGAGTACTTCCTGGCCGAAGGCACTGTCCCTGCGGGACTCACTCTCCAGGCAGTAGTGAGCTGCGAACTTGTGGATTGAAGACCAAGTGGCAGCTCTGCAGATCTCTATCACCAGCACAGAGCGAAGGTTGGCCACCGACATGGCCACTGCCCTCACATGATGCACTGTGATCCGGTTCTCAAGGGAGAGGCCATCTCGCTCATAGGCGAGGGCAATACAGTCCACCACCCAAGAGGACAAGGTAGGCTTGGTCACAGGAAGCCGCAATCTGCTAGGGTCATAAGACACGAAAAGCTGAGGTGCTTTGCAGTGGGGCCTTGGGTCCACTGTAAATAGAAGGACAGGGCCTGTCTGCAGTCCAGTATATGGAGTATGAGCTCCTCTTTGCCAGCGTGAGGCAGCAGGTAGAAGTGGGGAGCAGCACTTCTTGGTTGGTTGAGGTGGAACAGGATTACCACCTTTGGAAGGAACTTCGGGTGAGTGTGAAGCACTATGCTGTTTTTGAAGAACCTGGTATATAGACTGTCTGCCACCAGGGCTTGAGCTCGCTAGTTCTGTGAGCTCAAGTGAGGGCCACTAGGAAGGCCATCTTCCAGGAAAAGGTACCGTAGGTGGCATGTGGCCAGAGGTTCGAACAGCAGTCTGGTAATCTGGAAGAGCACCACATTGAGATCCCACTCTACCACCGGGGGCTGAGGGGGGGGGCTTGGATAGCAGAAGGCCCCATAGGTACTGTGAGACCAGGGGCTGGCTGGAGAGAGGCTTGCCCTTGATTGGGTGGTGGTGGGTGGATATAGCGCTCAAGTGCACCCTGACAGAGTTAGACTTCAGTCCTGTGCACAATAGATGTACCAAGTACAGAGCACCAGTTGTACATGGCAGGAGAAAGGGTTCTCCTTTCTCTCTGCGCACCAGACGGAGAACCTCTGCCACTTAAAGGCATAGGTCCTTCTGATGTAGGGCTTTCTAGAGACCAGTAGGATCTCAACTTCCTTTGGCAGGTTGAGGGAGGCCAAGGCTACCCTCTCAGCAGCCATGCCATCAGTGTCAGCGACCCACACTGGAGTGCAAGAGGAAGCCCTCTTCCTGAGTCAGGAGGTCTGGGGCTCTTTCCAGTGAGGCTGGGAGTGCTGCTGACAATGAGTTATCAGGAGGAGCCGGGGGAGCCAGGGCTGCCTGGGCCTCCTGGGGGCAAATCAGTATCACCCACGCCCTCTCGTTCTTGACTTTGAACAGAGTCTTGGCTACCAGAGGGGTCAGCGGGAATGCATAGAGTAGTCCATAGGACCATGAGATCAGGAAGGCATCTGCCGCTACCTTCTCTGGGTGTGGTTGATGAAGGCAGAAGCGAGTCAGCTGCGAGTTGTCTGGGGAGGTGAACAGGTCTATCTCGGGCCGGTCCCAGAGGCAAAAGAGTCTCTCTGCCACCATGGGGTCGAGGCGCCACTTGTGCAGCCACAGGATTCTGCTGAGTCTGAGTCTGTCTGCCAGGCAGCTGTCCTGGCCCGGGAGGTAGATCGCTGCAGAAGCATGCCATTGCTCGCTGCAAAAGAGAGGGCCATTGCCTCTTGACGGAGGGAGTACAAGCCCATGCCTCCCTGCTTGTTGATATAGAACATTGCAACCTGGTTGTCCGTTTGGAACAACACAGGTCAGTGTTGCAGGTGGCTGCAGAATGCTCGTAGGGCTAGAAAGATTGCCCAGTGCTCCAGGAGGTTGATCTGTAACAGGGACTCCTGGGACCAGCAGCCCTGTGTGCACTGAGCTCTGCAGCGAGCTCCCCACCCCCAGAGGAATGCATCCATGCACAGGTTCCTCTGTTGCGAGGGCATTCTGAAGGGCATTCCCGCCTGGAGGTGGCGCTGATCTTGCCAAAAGTAGAGGGATCTCGCCAGCCAGCAGGTGATCCTGACCCTGTCTCGAAGCCTGCCCATTGCCTGGGTCCACTGTGAGCACAGGCACCACTGGGCTGAGCGCATTTGCAGGCGGGCTGGGGTGTGACATGGACGGTAACGGTAAAGGACATATGGCCCAGAAGATGGAGGAGGTAGCAAGCTGGCATTGTTCTGTGGTGCTGGATCTCTCCTGCCAGCTGTTTGAGGCATTTGACCCTGTACTAAGGAAGGAGGGCCCTGGCCTGCACAGTGTCCAGCTGAGCACCTATGAACTCCAGGTTTTGGGCTGCAGAGAGATGTGACTTGGGGTAGTTTATGATGAACCCTAAGTGCTGCAGGAGGAGGATGGTACACTCTGCGGCCTGGCTGGCCTTTGCGGTGCCTCTGATGAGCCAATCATCCAGATAGGGGAAGACAACACCCCTTCTAGGCGCAGATGTGCGGCTACTACTGCTAGGCATTTTGTGAAGACTCTTGGTGAGGCAGCCAGACCAAAAAGGGAGTACCCTGTACAGGTAGTGGCCCCCTCCGACCACGAATCTTAGGAATTGCCTTTAAGAGGTGTGGATCAAGATGCGCGTGTAGACATCCTTTAGATTCAAGGAGCACAGCCAGTCTTCCTGGTGGAGGTAGGCCAGCAAAGTTCCAAGGGAGAGCACCTTGAACTTCTCCCTCACTAGAAACTTGTTTAAGATTCGTAAGTTCAGGATAGGTCTGAGGCCCCCAGTTCTTTTGGGAACAAGGAAATATCTGGAGTAGAAGCCCTTTCCCCACAAGTGTTGGGGTACAGGCTCCACCGCCTTGTCCCTGAGTAGGCCTACGAGCTCTGAGAGCAAGAGGGTCTGGTGGAGGAGAGGCTGCAATGGCTCTTCTGGAAAATAAACTAAACTAAACATCACCAGTGTATTTGGATTTGATATACCACCCTATATGACATCAGGGCAGTTCACAATAAGCCAAACAATCGGAGAAAGACACAAGGCCAGGAAAAGGAAAAGAACTACAATCTTGGACAGGAAAGGGGAAATTATAAAGCGTATAGAGAGAATACATGAGAGTAACTTAGACAAACATTAAAAAACCAGGTCAGGATTGAGAGGCTGGGAGGTTATAAGCTATGGTGAAGTTTTCAACTGTGACTTAAAGGCGGGATAGTTAGTTTCAAGGTGGAGTGAGGTGGGCAAGGAATTCCACAGGGCTGGACCATGGAAGAAAAAAGATGACTGCTGGGTTGATTGAAGGTGTGCGCGCGAGGGTGAGGGGAGGTGAAGGCAATTGACATAGATTGAACGGAGGGAACGAGTGGGAGTGTGGAACTGTAGAAGGTCAGTGAGGTACTGAGGCATTTGGGTGTAAATGGCTCAGTGAACTAGAGTAAGAATTTTAAAGTGAATACGGAACTCGATAGGTAGCCAATGTAAGTGATACAGAAGTGGTGTAACATGATCTCTATGAGAACAAGTGATAATCCTGGCTGCAGTGTTCTGTAATAATTGTAAATGATGCAACTGAGTGCGGGTAAGACCTGTGAGAATGGAATTACAATAATCAATACAAGAAAGTACGGTAGCTAAGGTAAGGGTAGTCAGGGCAGAAGAAGAAAGGGACGAATAGAACGAATTTGGCATAAGAAGAAGTAAGAGGTTTTTGTGAGGTGAGAAATATGGTCCTTAAAGGAAAGATTAGAGTCAAGCAGAACACCAAGATATCGGAAAGAAACAACCAGAGGAATTGTGGAACCGTCAATGGAGGGTGTAAGTGAAGGGCATGGACTTCCAAAAGAGAACCAAGTACATGAAGTTTTGGTCAGGTTAAGATGAAGGCAATTAGATGAGAGCCAGTTTAATACAAGAGTGAGACAGGAATTCAGAGGAGTGAGATCAGGGTGAAGAGAACTGGTGTGATGTAGGATGATGTCGTCAGCGTAAAAGGCAGCAGAAAGACCGGTTTGCTGAATGCAGAGGGCAAGGGGTGCAAGGAAAAGATTAAACAAATGAGGTGTGAGGACTGATCCTTGTGGAACACCACAGGGAAGGGAGATGGGAGCAGAAGAGTAGTGTGGACCGGAGTGTGAGACCACAGAGAAAGAGCGGGAAGATAAGAATGAAACCAACGATAAACTGTTCCCCTAAGCCCAGCATCCCAAAGACGTGAGAGGAGAAGAGAACGATCAACTAAATCAAAAGCGGCTGAAAGATCTAGCGAGACCACCACCGAAATGTCACCTTTGTCGTGCGAGGAATGGAGATCATTAAGAAGTGCTACTAAAATTGTGTCCGTGCTGTGGCCCTGACGAAAACCTAACTGTCGAGGATGTAAAAGGTTTATGGAGTGTAAGTGTTGGAAAAGTTGGGAGAAGACAAATCTTTCTAGAAGTTTAGCGAGGAAAGGTAGGTTGGAAACGGGGCGATAATTTGCTGGGATGAGTGGATCTAGAGTAGATTTTTTTCAAAATGGGGCGGACCAATGCGTGTTTCCAGAGGGAAAGGAAGGATCCAGAAAGGGAAGTATTGATTATGGCATGAATGTAGGATAAGAGAGCAAGAGAAGGTTCAGTAAACCAGGTAGAGGGAATGGGGTCGAGAGGGCAGGTGGTCTTGCACACTGAAGAAATAAGAGTTAAGAGTTCTGGTGAGGTAATAGCATAGAAAGATGACCAACAGTGAGAGAAGGAAGGGGGGGGGGGAGGAAGGAGGAGATGGGGGAGGGGGGGAGGAGGGGAGGACAAGAGGGAAGAGCAGCACACAGGTCTGAGATCTTGGTTCCAAAGAACAAAGCAAGACTGGAAGGAGAAGGTACAGACTGGGGTGGATCTGAGGAGTGATCAGTGTTAAGTGAGGTAAGGGTTCGAAGCACAGAAAAAAGCTGTCTGGAAGGATTAGTGGCTGTGGTAATGCAATTCGAGAAAAAGGTCCGTTTAGCTTGATGCACAGAGGAACAGTAATGATGGTGATTTTCATGGAATTTTGCCAGAGTAAGAGGAGTAGGGTGCTTATTCCAAGCATGCTCATCTAGTCTTAAATGACGACGCAATATGCGCAAGCCTGCAGGATACCAGGGATGTCTAGCTGTAGAGCGTTTGGACTGAGATGGCTGAAAAGGGGCAAGCCGATCGAGAGTAGCAGATAACGTGGAAGTCCAGAGTGAAACCTGTGCGTTCGGAGAAAGAGTAGAAAAGGAATCTGGAAAAAGCGGAGGAGCGGGAGGAAACTGCTGAAGGGTAAGAGGGGTGATACGACGACATGGAGGGGCAGCGCAGGGGGCAACCTGTAATGAAGGTAACTGTAAGGAGGAGGATGAAGCAGAAATGACAAGCAGTAATGGTCCGTCCAAGAAAGAGGCTGTATTGAGAGCTGTGAGTTTGAGAAAGAGGGTGACAGTGGTATGATTAAAAGGTCAAGAGTATGGCCAGCTACATGGGCTGGGAGAGAAGTTATGGAGAATAGAAATGAAAGATAGATCTTTAGCGGAGGTAGGGCAGTCAAAGTGGATATTAAGATCTCCGAGTATAGTCAAGTGAGGATACTGCAAGGAGACATCGGTAATAGTATGGACGAGTGCATCCCAGAGGAAGCCTGAAAGGGAAGGAGGCGAATAAAGAATAAGAATATGAAGAAGAGGAGAGGACTGAAGGCATAGAAGGAGAGATTTAGGATATTGCAGAAGAGGATAGGAAACCTGGACTACAGGGAGAGATGAGCGAAAAAGGGCGGCAACGCCACCGCCATGGTGGCCCTCTCGAGAGACAGAGAAACAAGGGGGCAGACATCTGGTGAGGAGAGGGTGTTCACCCTCCTTTAACCAGGTCTCATAGAGACACAGCACGTCCAGGGACGGTTGAAGAATGAGGTCTTGTATTAGAAGAGTCTTTGATTGTAGTGAATGACAATTTGCAGAGCCAATCCTAAGAGGTGGGTAACAGAAGAGGGAAGAGCACTTAATAAAGGAGAGGCGGATGAATAAACTCAGGTTTGATAGAGTCCGAAAAGGAACAGTGTTATTCCCTGAAATGGGGTGAAAAGGGGAGGGGTGATGTCCCTAAAACACCGGAATGGCGGACAGAGTAAAAGAGCTGAATATGAGCAATAGAGAAATGAGGTAGCACAGATGCACAAATTTGCACTTACCAGAGGTGGAGGGAAGAGAGTAGGCAAAGATGAAACAACGAGGAGAGCAAGGAGACACGGCAGGATAGCCAAGAGTTGCTTCCAGTGAGAAGCAACACCCTCGGAGCGACCCCAAGGAGCACACCTAAGGAGCACGTCATGCTCCTTAGGTGCGCTCCTTCAGCGCACACCCGAGACGCACGCCGCCGGAGACCGGCGCCGCTGGAGGTGTCTTTAAATAGTTTCAGAGGATCTGGAGATTACCTGGGGATCTGTGCCCGCGATCACTTCCTGGGTAGGCAGACAAACGTGCGTTTCAGTGACCTGGAGGAGACAAACAGGACACTCAATGGCAACAGTAAGAGCAAACAGAGAGAGCACAGGTATTAGCAGGAGAGCGGAGGCTGGAAGCGGAGGTGGTAACCCTCCCTCACCACCTAAAGTGCCCACTGGCCTGTGGTGACCTCGGCCCACTTGTGAGCAAAGAATGACAGAGGGTCTCCTGGGGGAGGCAGGCCCTGCCCTGGGAGTCAAAAGCTCCCTCCAGGCTGAGCTGGAGCTTGCTGCTTTGAGGCTTTTGGCTTCCTGGGTCCGTGTCACTGGCCTTTAGGCTGGGAACCCTACTGCTGTTGGCCCGAGAAGGCTTGGTAGCGGTGGCTTTGGTGAAAAGGCCCTTTCTTCCTCGAGAAATTGGCCTTTTCCCCTATGTTTTCTTTCAGGGAAGGGCAGAGGTCTTCGAGAGCTTCTGCCAGTCACCACCTCAACCTCTATCTCAGCCACCTTGTCAGCCATAGGCTTTCCAAAAAGTACTCCCCGGTGCAGGGGACATCCAGTAGCTTTTCCTGGACCCATTGCTCGAGGTCCGAGGTCTGCAGCCAAGCCTGGTATCAGCCACAGATACCTGCGGCCGCAGTCTGGGCTGCCGACTCAAAACCATCATAGGCAGCCTGGGACAAGAACTTAGAGCAGTTCCGGATGGCAGCGACCAGGGTCTGGGACCGCTGAAGGGGTTCCCCAATGAGCCCCTCTGAGAACCCGGAGAGCTCTTGAATGAGGCCCTTTAGGTTCATGCCAATGTGGAGCTCATATGCCTGTACCTGGCAGCTCAGCATGGATCCCTGGAAGCATTTGTGCCCTAGGGCATTGAGAGCTCTGGCTTCTCTACCCAGGGGGAAAGAAGAATAATTCTTCTGGCTCTTCAGCTTCTGCATCAATGACTCCACCACCACAGAATTGTGTGGAAGTTGGGACTTTTGGAAGCCCGGGCTCTTCTTCACGCTGGAGATAACGTCGAGGCATCGGCTGACCACCAGCACAGAGGCCAGAGTTCCCATATCGATAGGAGAAGCTGCTCAAGGATGGGTTCACCAGCACCGACAGAGCCTCCTTTGGCGGGGACTCATACTGGAGGATCTCCAGTTCTTCAGTGTGCAGGTCCTCCTCTGACTTGGTTGGGACCGAGAGGGCTCGGGCCATGTCCCAGACGAAGTCATGAAAGGCCATGTCCTTGGGTGGGGAATGGCGCCGGGGCGACGTCTCTGTGTCGAGAGCACTGTTCCCTCTAAGCTGTGCGCATGTGCGTGTGCACACCTCGCCGAGCGAGCGCACATACTTTACAATAGAGCGCACAAAATTACGGTTCTGATTCTGACAGAAAACACAGACATCTTAAAATTTAAAAGTTGTTGTGTATTTATGGTTTTCACAAGTTCCACACTATTTTCTAGTGCAATCAATGTGGTGTACATACTGTATTCTGACGTGTAGTCAAATTTTAAAGTATATAACTCCAAGTGTCGTTATGTGGCGCACAAAAATTTAATCTTCCTTCAAAAGCTGCACAGCTGATATTTTATGCGCACACAGCCTACAGAAAATTAGAGGGAACATTGGTCGAGAGGTCTCGGGCAAGGCTTCAATGTCTATCTCCCAGTTGGAGCCTGAGGGCATCGAGGAGTCCGAGGCTCGGAGCTACCACGCCTCGAGACCTGCTCCAAGGAAGCAAGCTCCCCCAGCAGGTCTTGGATCAGACTCCCGGAAACTAGCCAGGGAAGACCGGATACCTGAGGATTGGGACCGGGCCCTCGATGGTTCGAGGACTCACCTGAGGCCGGTGGCACTCGGGGCCCTGCTCAATGCCCGGGGACACCACCGCAGTCAGGGGCCCAGTTGTTGGGGCAGATGATACAGACGAACCCGACATTAGAAAGAAACATAGAAATATAGAAATATGACGACAGAAAAAGATCACATGGCCTATCTAGTCTGTTCTTCCATAACAACTACAACAGTTCCCTTTTTACCTTTAGAGATCCTGTGTTTGTCCCATTCTTTTTTGAATTCAGTTACTCTCCTCATCTCTACCACCTCCACTGGGAGACTATTCCATGGATCCACTACTCTTTCCGTAAAGAAATATTTCCGCATATCACTCCTGAATCTATCTCCCTTCACCCTCATCCCATGTCCCCTCGTAGCAGAACTTGCTTTCAATTGAAAGAGGCTCTCTCCATGAACATTTATGCCATGGAGGTTTTTAAACATCTCAATCATATCACCTCTATCCCGCCTTTCCTCTAAGGTGTACATATTAAGATCCTTCAGTCTGTCCTCATATGCTTTATAATGAAGCCCACTAATCATTTTAGTAGCCACCCTCTGCACTCCATCCTGTTCACATCCTTTTGAAGGTGTGGTCTCCAGAATTGCACACTATACTCCAAAATGAGGTCGCACCAAAGACTTATACAGAGGCATTATCACCTCTTTTTTCTGCTAGCCATACCTCTCCGTATGCACTCAAGCATCCTTCTAGCTTTTGCCGTCGCCTTTTCTACCTGTTTAGCTACTTTAAGATCATCAGACACAACCACGCCTAAGTCCCGCTCTTCTTTAGTGGACAAAAGTACTTCACCCCCTATACTATATTGCTCCCTTGGATTGCTGCAGCCCAAATGCATGACCTTATATTTTTTAACATTAAATCCCAGCTGCCAAATTCTAGACCATTCTTCAAGCTTAGCTAGATCCCTCCTCATGTTATCTACCCCTTCCTGGGTGTCTACTCTATTGCAGATTTTGGTATCATCCGCAAAGAGGCAAACCTTATCTGAAAGCCCTTCCGCTATATCACTAACAAAGATGTTAAAAAGAATCGGACCAAGGACAGATCCCTGGGGCACACCACTGATAACATCCTTCTCCTCAGAGTGAGCTCCATTTACTTGTACTCTTTGTCGCCTCCCACCCAACCAATTTCTAACCCAAGCAGTAACTTTAGGGTCCATCCCTAGGGTGCTCAGTTTGTTTATAAGTCGCCTGTGAGGAACAGTGTCAAAGACTTTACTGAAATCTAAATACACCACATCTAGGGCTCTCCCTCGGTCCAACTCCCTGGTCACCCAGTCAAAGAAATCAATCAGATTTGTCTGACAAGACCTGCCTCTGGTGAATCCATGCTGCCTCGGATCCTGTAATCCACTGGACTCCAGAAACCTCACTATTTTCTCTTTCAGCAGCGTTTCCAATAATTTACTCACCACCAAAGTTAAACTAACCGGCCTGTAGTTTTCAACAACATCCTTACTTCCGCTTTTGTGTAAAGGCACCACATGAGCCTCTCTCCAGTCCTTTGGCACCACTCCCGACTCCAATGAGGCATTGAAAAGGTCAGTCAGTGGAGCTGCTAGAACGAAACACAGGGCTCATGCAGTGCACCCCAGGTGGGACTTGAACCCACAATCCCAGGCTTAGAAGGCCAGTACCTTAATCATTAGGCCATCCTGCTGCATGTCCAGGATGGCAAAGATATCCTGCTCCAGGGCCACCATTCTGGCCTCAATACCATAAGTCTCCACAGCCTTCGGCGTGGGCTCTGAGGATCTCGGCCCAGCGCCTGCAATCTGGCGAGTGCATCCTCAACGAGGACCACAGCCTTGGAGAGCCTTGCACTGTCACCAGTGGCCAAGGACTCCTTCCGAGAGACCTTAGGGACACTGCTCAGAGTCACCTGAGTCCAGCCGCAGGACCTTACCGAGTTTCCCCGGTGGAACGTCGACTAGCTTTGAGGTTTATTTCTTTTTCTTTCCAGGGTCCAGCGTCTTTATGAAGGAGCCACTGCCACAGGACTCAGATGATACCCGAGCCTCATGAGAGGTGCTCGGCTTGGGGCTCAGCGTCGGGGAAGATAGGGCTGAGTAGGACCACAGGAACATCATCTTCTGCAGCTCAGACCTTTTCCTGTTGGTTCTGAGTCATGGCCTGACACAGGTCACAGGTGGTACTGTTGTGGTCCGGACTGAGGCAGTGCAAGCAGCAGTCGTGGGTGTCCATAACAGACATGATCTGACTGCAGTGTTCACATTTTTTGAAGCCACCGGGAGACATGGTGGGATACACCCGGGGGGGGGGGGGGTCAAGAACCCTGGGCGAAAAAGGGCGCAAACGCCAGTCAAGGCCAGTCTTGACAAAAAAAAAAAGGGAGAGCCAAGGACAGCACCGGCTCGAGGCGGGAAGAGGAACCGGTACACAAACTGGGAAAAACCAAAGTTTTAAGGTAATTTTTAAAGGATTTTTCTGGGGATACGGGACAAGCGTCCATTGGGCTCCGTGGAAAAAGAGATTGAGCAAGATGGCACCCTTGGGTGGGAAGGGGACCACACGTGTGGTAGTATTCCCAAAGGATTTCTTTGAAAGCTGGGGAAACGCTCCGCGCTGGCTCCATTGGTGCCGATGTCACCCATGCGTAAGGACTGACTTCCTGCTTGTTCCTAGAGCAGCTCTAGCAAATTCTGCTTTTCACATGCTCTGTGATCTTGGGCAAATCACTTCACCCTCCACTACCTCAGGTTCAACTAGATTGTGAGCCCAGCTGGACCCAGAAACAACTTTTATACCTGAATGTGTTACGCTTAAGCTTGGAGTTGGAAAAGGTGAGCAATTAATTCCAATTCAGAATCCACGTCTTCCATTTATACATGTAAATGCCACTACTTACACATGCAAAACTACAAGTAATGCTGCTCTTTTTTGAGCCTTTAATATAAGATGGTTGTTCCCAGTGGACAACCACAATATATGCATTTTGGTCCATGCTCTTATGTATTTTAACAAAAGGCTCAGCAAGCCTTGTAAAATACAGTGAAAATTTTGAACGTCAACTTGAATACCCTTTTCCAGACCTAAATAACCCATAAAAAAATAGAGCATTCATTCTTAAATACCAAAGGCATCTTCACTACCAGAGACCAGCAGAAAGTAAGTGTGAATGGACCACTGCAGGGGGAGGCATGTGGGGGCTGAAGAGGGGTGAAGGATAAAGTGCTGTGAGGCTGCTTGCGGTCTGAAGCAGCTGGTCTCAATTACACTCAGTGAGCGTTAGTTCCCACAGGTCATGACTGCAGAGGACTGTAATATAACTCTACATTGTATATATATTTTTTTCAAACAAAATCTGGAATTGATGACAAGCCCTATTAAATGTAGAAGATCCACGCAGAACATCAATCTCCCCAACCATCTCCCATGTGAAAAAACTGAGACAAATCTTTCCTCTCTTCCAAAAGAGACTAGGTCTAGGTTGCACAATCAAAAATAGCAGCACTGGAAAGACCACAGATTAGAAAGAGAGAGGAATAAAGACAATATAACGTCCATCAGCTAGATATGCCAGTTTAATAAACGCAGACAACACACACAGCTTGAAAGAAAACATGGTAACAAATTAAGCACATGGAACCAATGCAAAAACGTTTCTCAGAGGAATGAGCTCCACAAATGGCAGTGATGTGCCACATAAAAGTAACAGCTTTTCTGTGCTTCAAGCCTTTGTTTCAGAACCAATTCAGCAACCTATCAGTAAAACATAATAGAAGGCTTTTCAGTGTTCACCCAAGGCCAGATTTAAGATTTTGGTGCCCACAGGTAAGACCGGGAAGCAGATCCCAGGGATCAGGGGTGAGGTAATTGTCCTCCAACAAAAGGACTAGAGCAGAAGGTGGCCATAGTGCCACCCCTTAGAAGCAACACATGCATAAGACCCTAAAGGAGCAGGAGTATGCTTCTTTTTGGCATCCTAGCCAATTGCCTGTATTCTCTATACTTACATTCAGGCTAGTTTAGAAAGTAGCAACAAGGCCTTGCATATTATCAGAGCTAGAATTACTTCAGAGTAGCATCCCATTTCCTTTTTACATCAGAAAGCAGAGACAATTAATAGAACAACTCAACAGAACTAACTAATAAGGTCATGGTCTAGTTACTTTTCTAGAGTATAATATTTACCAGAGAAAGGACAGGACTAGCCAAATACCCATAGGATTCACTGCAGTTGCAACAATAGTATTCTCCTATATCCTTAATTTTCTCAAAAAAAGAATCATGATGGTGATCAGTGTGAAAGTCAATCAAAACAAAGGTGCAGTTACAAGAAAGTATGGCTAAGACTGCAAAACTCAAAACTACATTCTGTCAATTTCCCTCATACAGTCAGAGACAGTTGAATAGAAAGATTTGCTTTGGATATAAGAGGTCAATATTAAGAGGCATGGAGAATGCAGACATTTTCCATGCCTGCTAATTTCCCTTCCTTGAATCCTTCTAGACCAGTCCAGACAAGTAGGTTATACCCAGCAGTTAGCAGGTAGAGACAGACCAGAGTAATTTTCAGTGACCTTCTCATGTGTATATACACTGAAAAGCCAGTATAACACTTCCCAAGCAGAAGGCAAGATTTAAAAACTCAGAAAAAGTTAATCAACCACAATAACTCTGACAAACTTTGCCTCTCTTACCATACTTAACACTGCATCAGGCACAGATACTGAAAACGCAGTTAAAAGGTAGGAAGGCTCCCAAACCTGTGGGAGTAGCCATTCAGAGTGGGTCCTGGACTAGTCTTGCAGGATTCAAGGAAAGGAAATTAGCAGGTATGTTAAATTTCTCTTTCCTTATCACCCTGCTAGACCAGTCAAGACAAGTGACATACCAAGCAGTCACAACCCAGTGTGGGAGAAAAACTAAGATGCTCCAGACAGAACTGCTCATCCAAAGGCACCATCCATTCTGGATCACACATGCAACCTCTATTGTTTCACAAAGGTGCTCAGAGAAGACCAGATAGCCACTTTACAGTTGTCCACCAGAGATACCAAGCAAGATTCCATCAGTAGACTGTGCCCTAGTGGAGTAAGCTCTGACATTTTCCAGCATGCATTTCAATAGTCTCCTCAATCTATTGGGCAATCAAGGACTTGGCCACTACCTGTCTTTTCCTCAGACCTTTGAACAGGACAAAGGAATGCTCTAGCCAACAGAAGGTATTAGTAAGCTCCAGATATTTCACTAATGTCCCCTCACGTCCAACAGATACCACAAGTGGTCTATCTGAAGGTCCTCCTCTAAGGGGGGGACGCAATATCACAGCCTGATTAAGATGAAAGGAAGACAGCACTTTTAGGAGAAAGTGTCTCTCTGAAGATGGTATCATCCTATCAAGGTGACCAGAAGAGATTCCCTATAATACAAGGCCTGTGGCTCTGATACCCACCTGACAGAAGCAACAGTCACCAGGAATAACACCTTTGGGATTAAAACCTTGAGAGAAGCCATCTGAAAGGGGCTCTAAGGTAGGAATCTTTCAGCACCTTCAAACACCAGGACAAGACTCCACCATGGTATAATTCCATGCATAGGTGGACAGATTTGCTTCACCACTTGAAGCAGGATACATCAGGCTGCGCCACTATGGATACTCCCTAAAACATGCCCCCTGTAGCATGTAAGGGCCACCATCTGAACCTTGCGAGTTCAGAGCTAAGACCTGGTCCAACCCAGACTGCCAGAAGGAAAATCTGACTCTAGCCACCTTCCTGGCATCCAGGGCCTGAAAGGAACACCACCTCTCAAAGACCCTCCAGACCCTCACAAAGGCCAAGGATGTAGAGGCCCTTAAGAAGGGTGTTGATAGCATTTCAGAATATCTTTTCTTAGGCAGTTTATACCTCTCAAGGGCTAAGCCAAAAGTGGTAAGGGAACGGGATCCTTCATGACCAGGGGACTGACAGAGAAGTCTCCCCTCCACAGATAGCAATAGAGGGGTCCCCACCAATTGGCTCAAGAGATTCCTGTACATTGGCCTGCATAGACAGTCTGGTACCATTAGAATGAACAAGCCCTGGGAGACTGAAGTCTGGGCAGACTTGGGTTCACTAAGGGCCACAGGAGAAACACATACAAGAACCCCTTCTGGGGCAACTCCTGTAGAAGGGCATCCAAGCTCACCATTCGTTGCTCCTTCCTGCAGCTGAAAGTTTTTCACCTCGGCATTCGCCTGGCCTCAAAAGGCATTGCTGCTACTGTTATCAGATTTGGCTGTGATGTGTTCCACAGGCCAATGTCATCATTTCCAGATGACATGGTAACACTTAAAAAAAAAAAATGCTTCTTTGCAGCGTGCTGGTGAAGAGGCAGGGTAAAAGGACTTGCTCCCTTGTGCACAGCTGGCATACTTGAGCAATAAACATTCGATACCCTGGTTTTTGGCACAAGGTGTCCCACAGGGTTCAGTGCTCTTGCCTTTATGTTGAATGCTGCAGGGTTTAATTTCTATATTTATGCAGATGTACAGATTTTGCTTCCATGTGCTCCAAGGGTCAGCTAAATGTAAAAGGAAAAAAGGCCACCGTTACGGTTCTCAAAAGTAGTAGCTAAAAATGTGAAGAAAGAGGGTGGCCTTCATAAAATACAAGAGATCACAGAAACAGGAAGACAAGTATTAATATGTGGAAAAGCTAAGAGAAGTTTAAAAAAAAAAAGAAGGAGTCAGGAAAGCAAAGATACAAATTGAAGAAAAAAAAAGTTAATGCAGTAAAATGAAGAGGGGGAGGGGCAAAACATTTTTCAGATAGATTAGTGAGAAGAGGAAATACAAGAGCGGTATTGTCAGACTGAAAGGTGAAGGGGAGGAATATATAGAAGCTGATGAGGACAAAGCGGAATTGCTTAATATTTTTGCTCTGTGTTCACAGATGAAGGGCCAGGAGCAAGACCTCAGAAAATACCCACAAATAGGACAGAAGTGAGGGTGATCTTGAATGATTTTCAGAAGACTGTTCGTGAGGAACTAGCTAAACTAAAAGTAGACAAAGCAATGGGGCCAGATGGGATACATTCCAGAGTATTGAAGGAAATTTATTTTATTTATTTAAGTTTTTATATACCGCCTTTCATATTACCAAAGCAGTTTACATTGAACGTCAAGAGTACATTCATCAGATGAACAGTGTAACTATGTACAATAGAACTATGTAACATAAGCAACTATATACAAGGAATTTCTTGCAGTGAGAGAGAAAAGAGCCACTAGAATTTAGGGAAGTTCTGTTAGCTCCACTATCTGACCTTTTCAATTCTGCTTTAGAGTTAGTTGTGTTCCCAGAGGACTGGAGATGGGTGCATGTGGTCCCTTTACACAAAAGTGGAACTACAGGCCTGTTAGTCTGACCCAAGTGGAGAATAAATTAATGGAAATGCTGCTAAAACAGAGGAAAATGTCATTTCTGGAATCCAATGGATTGCAGGATCCAAGGCAGTATGGTTTTACTAGAGAGAGGTCTTGCCAAACAAATCTAATTTTTTTGACTAGATGACCAGAGAATTGGACCAAGGGAGAGCCCTAGATGTGGTGTACTTAGACTTCAGTAAAGTCTTCGACACTGGTCTGCGCAGACAACTTATAAATAAATTGAGCACCCTAGGGGTGGACTCTAAAGTGACCAACTGGATTAGAAATTTGTTGAATGGGAGGCGACAGAGTACATGTAAATGGAGCGCGCCGAGGAGAAGGATATTATCAGTGGTGTGCCATAGGGATCCCTGTCCTTGGTCAGATTCTTTTTAACATTTGTTAGTGATATTGCAGACGTGCTGTCAGGCAAGGTTTGCTTCTCTGCAGATGACACCAAATCTGCAACAGAATAGACACCCAGGAAGGAGTAGATAACATGAGGAGAGATCTAATGAAGCTTGAAGAACAATTGAGAATTTGGCAGCTGAGATTTAATGCTAAAAAATGCAAGGTCCTGCTTTTGGGCTGCAAAAATCCAAGGGAGCGGTACAGTATAGGGAGTGAAGTACTTTTGTCCACGAAAGAGAAGCGAGACCTGGACGTGATTATTTCTGATGATCTTAAGGTGGCTAAACAGGTAGCGAAAGGGATAGCGAAGGCCAGAAGGATTCTTGGGTGCACTGGGAGAGGAACTGCCAGCAGGAAGGAGGTGACGATCGTGTCTCTGTAAAAATCTTTAGTGAGACACCATTTGGAATGTTGTGTGCAATTCTGGAGACCACTCTTTCAAAAGGATATAAACAGGATGGAGTCTGTGCAGAGGATGGCTACCAAAATGGTCAGTGGGCTTTGTCATAAGGCATATGGGAACAGACACAGATCTCAATATATATACTTTGGAGGAGAGGTGGGGGAGGGGCGATATGATAGAGATGTTTAAATACCTCCCTGGCATCAATGCAGAGAGCCTCTTTCAATTGAAAGAGCTCTGCAATGAAGGGGCACAGGTTGAAGGTAAGAGAGGATAAAGTCAGGAGTAATATGCAGAAATATTTCTTTACAGAAAGAGTGGTCAATTTGTGGAATAGTCTCCCAGTGGAAGTAGTATTGACAAGGACAGTATCTGAATTCAAGAAAGCATAAAGACAAGCAGAAGATTTCTAAAGAAAAAAAGGACTGTAGTAGTTGGATGAAAGGTCAGACTGGATAGGCCATATGGTCTTTATCTGCTGACATATTTCTATGATGAGGTCAAATGCATGAGGGTTTAGCATCCACTGTGTTCTGGCTCAAGAAAATCATCAGTCACGTTGACGACACCCACTATGTGAGCTGCCGACAGAGCCACCAGATGAGACTTCACCCAACAGAGCTCCACCACCTCTGTGGCCATTCAGAGCTGCAAGTGCCACCTTGTTTTATGACATACACCACTACCATGGCATTGTTCGACAACCATCTGGCTGCTTTGCCCTCCAGGAGGGCCCAAAACCTCTCTAGAGACAAGTGGATCACCCTGGCTTATTAAGCTGTTGATCGACCCATAGGCTTCCTGAGGAGACCAGCACCCCTGAACAAACCAACCCAGACAATGCCCCCTCCTCAGCCGAACAGGCTAGCATCTACAGTGACTATCACCCAATCTGGTGCCTCCAAAAGCATCCCATCCCATCAGAGGCTGTTTGTAACTACAAGGCTAATTCCCCTTTGATCTTCCAGGGAAGAGGTAAGATGTTGTTTGAACTGGGAGCAGGGAAACCAGTGAGTCAAGAGGTGTCCCTGTAGGGGACACATGTGCCTTGGCCCAAGGATAGCAGTTACAGGGCGACTCCATTAGCTGAAGGTAGTCCCAGTCCCTCAAATCTACTCAAGAGCAAAATCCCCTGAACTGCAGCTGCAGTTTGTCCAACATTTCTGGAGTGAGAAACAAGCTGCTTAAGAAAGTGTTGAAACGGGCACCCTGATACTCCAAGTCCTGTGAAGGAAATAGATGGTTTTGGGGTAGTTGATCACATATCCCAGCTTCTTCAACCACCGGATCACCTGTATCATGCCTGCCTTGGATATCTCTAGAGAGTCAGTCCGAATCATCCAGGTACAGGTGAACTGGGATTTCTTGCTTGCACTGCCACCACCACCATGACCGTTGAGAAGATGCAAGGTGTTACAGTATCCCCCCTCAGCCCCAGCTCCGGTGTCTCCCACTAAGAGAACACAAGCTTATGCAAAGGCTCAAGGGAAGGTAAAGACGACAAATGGATACTGTAATGCCTCCAGGACAGAGTCCACTTGTGAAACTCCATTGGAGGGGGCTCTTTAATGTGCAGAACCATAATGGTGTTCTGAATAAGAGTGGAAAGGTACTCCCTTTGAAAAATGGATCAATGGATACTCTCCCTCCCCCAGGGGAAGCTCCCCTTCCTCTGGTGACTCACCCATTGTAGACAGTCTTCCTCTTCCGCCCCAATCTCCCCAAGAAGGAACAGGACTGGGGTCTCGAAGGAATGGACAGGCAAAAATGAAGGGTAGGGTGTTTAACCCCCTTGCTGCCAGAGAGGGAGATGCCAGAGACCCTCACATCTCCCATAGGTGTCGGCAGGGTTTCAGAACCCCACAAAGGGGGCTGCCACAGAGCTACCTGATGCTGAAAATAGACCTTGCATATCTAATGTGCAAATTTTTGTCGGAAGTTATTGCCCTGAGAGATTGCTCCCTCCTGAAGCGTGACTTCCCTTTTAATTACTTTTATGGTAACCAAACCACCGTATAAAACCTGTGAAGCAATTGCATTACCTAATGCTGCTGCACAACCAAATTGTTAAAATTTCCACTCTGAAAAATTCTGAAACTGCAGATTTTCCACGAACACAGTACTGCGTTTAGAACCGCACTCTTTTCAGTCCTGTTTCAACGCTTAATATCTGCTCATACTCATCTGAAGTAGTAACTTCTTCCATTCAGGTGAGCTCCTTCCATTTCCATTAATGCTATCGGAATTTGCATTCTCAACCGGACCGCTCCTTTGATGTAGCCATACTTATGTGAGTGCCAAAGCCAAATGAAATAGTGATTTAAAGCTAACTAGGACCACCTCTCATTGATGATGTCACCCATAGGTGAACGAATCAGGATGTTTAAATCAAACTCAACCAATCCTGTTCAGCATTCAGTCCATCCGGTTCCAGACAGCCTACCCGAAAAATCCAGTGCTGTTCAGTCCATTGGAGACGTTGTTCCCTATCGCCTCCTCTAGGACTCGGAAGCACATGAACTAATACACGCCACTGAAAGTCCGCAAAAGAATGACCCAATTCAATACAATGCTGTACTAATGGTGCTGTTAAAACAGCATTACGTATTCTAGAGGCATGTTCTTGAAGCCGAAGTTTTAATTTTCTAGTTGTTCGTCCAATGTATACTTTGACACAAGGGCAAATCAAAATATACACCACAAAAGTGGTGGAACAGGTCGTGAAACTTTTAGACCTATGCATGATTATTGTATGGGGAATCTGCCATTGTGTTCCTACTATTGATCGTTGACATAATTCGCATGCTGTTCCCTTAGAGCAACAAAAATGTCCTATAGGTTGGTCATCCAGACTAAATTGAACAGTCGTTTGTTTGACAGCTAGGAAATTGCCAATATTTCGTCCTCTAGTATATGCGATTCGTAAAGGTTTTTGAAAGCAATTATGAGGAGATAAGACATGCCAATATTTCTTCAAAATAGATGTAATTTTAGCACTATTCATCATATATGGCAATATTCCAGTAATGAATTCATCTTCTGATCGCGAATTATCTCTCAAAGGGACATTGGGAGCCTCATGATCAGTAGTGACCTGTAACCATTCTCTATGGGTATAGCGTGCCCGTATATGGGCTTGTTTGACCATAAATAAAGGATAACCCCTTTTCAACAATCTAGCTTTTAAATCCTGTGCATGATCTTCAAATTCATGTATTGAGGAACAGATCCTGCGTAAACGAAGGAACTGACCATATAAAATTTGCACATTAGATATACATTAGTCACTTTTGAGTCACTCGTTTGTAGGGAGACACATTTAGTTTAAAGTGAGTGAGGGGAGGAATAATTTTTAGTGGAAAATAGACCTTGAGCTGTTTCAGGAGTTGGTGCTCAAAGCCAGCTGAGAACAGGATCTGGGGCCCCAGAGAACCCTCATAGCTTCAACCTTGGGTATTTACGTGGCATGTTGTGTGGGTCCGAGCACTCTTGCGCTGGATACAGCAATTGACAAACAGCTTCACTCACACAACATGCTGCCTCAGTATCTAAGGCTGAAGCCATGAGGGTTCTCTGGGGCCCCAGGGCTAGTTCTCAGCTGGTTTTGAGCAAAAGTTTCTGAAACAGCTCATGGGCTGTTTTCAGCATCAGGCAGCTGTCATTTGTGGTGGATGCCTTGTATGACTTGATGAGGATCTCTAAGATGACAACCATTCCAGCTGGTGGAAAAATTATGGGAAATATGATAGAGGCAGCAAAATAGGCATCATGCCTAGGGTGTCCTGACACTGCCAAAAAAAAAAACCAAATGTGCCCTGAGACTTCACCACAGCACTCAGGGCAGAGAGAGCCAATCACAGAGCCACAAGTAGCACACTTACATCACCTGGCATTGTAGCAGAGCTCAGAATCCAAGAAACCCCCCCCACAAAAAGAACTCCAATAGAAAAGAACCACCGGTGAAAAGGAAACCCCTGGTCTTTAGGAGAATGTTTTAACCTGTCAGGACAGTCAGAAGAACCAGAGAAGAGCCTTCCCAATGGCCAACATAGGCCAGGGAATGCCCGGATGCCTGAAGAGAGGGCTTTTTTATTTTTTATTTTTTTAACCCTGAAGCTGCTTTATTCATGCAACAAAGACAATTTTAAAAAAAAGTAAGTGGTACTGAGAGTTAGTCTCGTATGACACTTTCCTTTAGTTCTCATTCAGCAAAGAATGTGTGTTGTCTTTTCTAGGAATCACATCTGAAGGCAGGAGCAGAGTAAAGCATGGGAAAATAGAGGTCAGGGAAACACACATTTCACCCTAAAAAGATTATCTTCATAAAAATGAATGTTCATTTTAGCTTAGAGCATTAATGTGTAATCTAGATGAATATTGGCCAATGCAGTCTAATATGGTAATATTCACATTTCATATGCAAAAAAAAAATGAATGACCAACAAATTGAAATAATGAAAAAAAAATGCACTCAGAGCTACAAAAATGTCAAAAGTGCAACAAAGAGAGAAACTAAAGAACACCTCTTTGGAAGATCATGCAGCAACATGGAAAGATAATACATGAATTTCACAGGAAAAGACAAAATGTGTAGAATACAATTATACCACAAAATATAAACTTAAAAATAGCAAACAAGAGGCAGCTTCCATCCATAGTACATGCATTATCTTAAAGGACTAGATGTGTGACATTTCTAATGCACCTGTTAGCTGGATAACTGTGTACCTAACCATGATATTCAACTAGAGCTGTCCTTGGTGCTATGTGGATAGGCTAAATCAATATTCAGAGTGCCTGTAGCAACAGCTCTATCTAGATATTCAGTACTCGCCACTGTCTGGTTACTGGTACCACATCTAGATATTATTTAACCACAGCAGCTGGCATTTTAAAAATGAATGCCATAGTTAAATATCAGGAGTATTTCTAATGTAGGGGTTCCAATTCTATTAAAAGGCAGTACAGGGGCAGCTCAAGGCAATCTGCTACCTAAGGCGTAGGATGTGATGGCGTCCCCCCCACCCCCCTCCGTAGAGGGGGTGGGGCTTTTTCAAAACTCCAATCAGGGACAGAACCAAACCAAAAAGCTGAGTAGATTATATGGAAGAAATGCAAGACGTTTGCACACCAAGGAACTAAAAGAGAGCGAGAACCACAACACAGTTAAATAAAACTAAATAACTCATTTTTATTTTGTTGTTATAAACTGTATTATGGTTCTTGCTTTTTCTTTTTCAACATATATTTTGCATCCACAGAACCTCTTCAACAGTGGGTGCAGAGCAAAAACAGGACATTCACCCACAGAACTCAATATCTTAAAAAAAAATCTGATTCTGATCATCTCACTAACAAACATGCTCCAATACCAGGCATATTGTGAACTAATACAAAACCGTACAACAAAGTCACTGAGTATCTAAAGAGCAAATCTACCATACCATACCATGTCAGCACCAACTTCCAAAACTCACATAAGGAGCCTATCCAAAAAAAGCATCACTGTAAATACTACAGTGGGCCCTGGAACATCCATATACCTATTTGAAAAGCTGAACAAGTCAAATTACTACAGTACAGTATAGATCTTTATGTACAAACTCCATGTTAACAGAACACCTGGTCTCAGTTACACACTCAGAACACAGACCCTCATCAAGTACAGAATAAGTGACTTACAATCTAAAGTAAAAATAAAAAATATGTAGACAAAATTTAAACTAAAACCCCAAGAAGCCAGACTCCACATGCAATGCAGCATCAGATAAATAAGAGATGCAGTTCCCCCATATTGTGTAAAATATAAAGATAGCACAAAGTCCAATCACTAAAATGAAATTAAATAATCTTTTCTACGTTTGTTGTCTGACCATTTTATTTTCTGATCATGCTGGTATCAATCTGAGGCTTCTGCTTTCCTGTCTTCTCTTAGCTCTCTTTCTGTGGTCTATGGTCCATCTGCCATTTTGTATCTCTTGTTTTCTTCACTTATTTCCATCAGCCTATTTCCAGTCCCAGTAACCCTTCCCAGTATCAGCCCCTTTCCAGTCCTTTCTCCCAGTACCTTCCAATGTCAACTTGCATTCCCATGACTGCCACTGGTGTCCATTCCCTTCCAGTCCCCCTCCTTCCTTACTGTCCAGCCCCTTCTAGTCCAAATACCATGGCAGCCCCTCAACATCCACTCCCTTCCAGTCCCATTCTCCCATCCCCTCATATCAGCCCATTTGTAGCCCTAGCCCAGGGCCAGCAGCTCTATCTTCCCCTCCCCACCATCAGCCCATTCCCAGTTGAAGCCCCCCAATCAGCTCACTTCCAGTGCTAGTCCCCCCTCAACCCCATTACCAGTGCTAGCCTCCCCTAATCAGCCCCTTACCAGTCCCAGACCCCCCCTCGATCAGTCCATTCCCAGTCCTAGCCTTCCCTAATCAACCCATTACCAGTCCTAGCCCCTCTCAGATCTGCCCATTACCAGTGATAGCCCCCTCCCCCCCCCCAATCAGCCCATTATAATCCTAACCGGCAATGTCTCTCCCCTTTGTCCAGCATTTATCCCGTCTCTCCCCTTTGTCCAGCATTTGCCCTCCTGTCTCTCCCCTTTGTCCCTATATCCCGGGTCTGCTCACAGAGGGTTTTCAACCAGCCAATTCAAAAAAATCACATCCCTCTAAATGTATTAAGAGCCTGCCCGATGAACTTTGCAAAAAATCTCTCCTAAAGCAAATTTTAACAATAACTCGTCAATAGAACTTGTGGTCTCAGACTCAAATCGGCAACGCTCTGAAAATTCAGGCAATGTGCCCTTCTCGCATCAATGACCACTACTGTTCTTAATTCTTGTATAGAGTTATGCATTAAAACGTTCATCAAATCAGTCCTTAATCTTTTTACTTATTTTCAA
Organism: Ichthyophis bannanicus; assembly: GCA_033557465.1. Lineage (NCBI taxonomy): Eukaryota > Metazoa > Chordata > Amphibia > Gymnophiona > Ichthyophiidae > Ichthyophis > Ichthyophis bannanicus. The sequence goes on along the minus strand of CM066032.1, from coordinate 1,514,193,846 downwards.
ATTTTCAAATGTCCAAAAACTGTGCTTATCTCAAAAATCTGTTGAATTCCCCAACACCACCATTCAGGTACCGTCTTCGCGTTTCACTTCTTCATCAGGGGGTTGGTTTTAACACAGCACTGTCTTGATGTGTATCATGTAAATAATGTATCGGGTCCGGCGTATGGCTGTTAACAGCTCTACCAAAGCCTACCAGCTTACACAAAAACCCCGCGCATCTCCCCTTTGTCCAGCATTTATCCCATCTGTCCTGTATGTCCTACTGTCTCCCCCGTCTCCCCCCTTTGTCCGGCATGTCCCCCGTCTCCCCCTTTGTCCAGCATGTCTCTCACCTTTGTCTCTCCTTGTCCTCCTCCTGTCCCCACTCCCTCCACCTGCACATCTCATCTGGCAGCGGTGGGGGCACTCTGGCTGTTTTTATTTTAGATTTTGCCACCTCTGGCCTGCCTCTGCCTTCCCGCTGCGTTTTTTCTTCCTCAAGAATGCTTGCAGCAAAAAAAAACAAAGTCGCAGGAGGCAGAGGGAGTGCCCTTGCCACCGCAAAAATCAGCCTGATCGCTTGCAGGGTTCCTGCAAGCGATCAAGCTGATTTGTCCGACGCCGGCAGCACTCCGGCTCTGTTTTAATTTTAGATTTTGCAGCCTCTGGCCTGCCTCTGCCTTCCCACATGGGAAATCAGAGGTAGGCCAGAGGCTGAAAAATCTAAAATTAAAACAGATCCGGAGTGCCACCCCCAACGGAGTGCCACCTGTTTACCACTGCCTCAGGTGGCCTAATGGAAGAATCGCCCCTGAGGCAGTGGTAAACAGAGCAAAACAAGACAAGGAATGTACAGTATGACCAGCCATATTAGCAACCCAGGCACTGCCTGAAATAGAGGCTTTTTTCTCAACATACTCAGAATAGTCACTATGAAAATCTGATAAATACAGTTTAGAGTTAAAGCCTGCAGGGGGCTGCAGTGATTATTTAAAATTATTATCTTGGAAGGCTGGATAAGATGTATGCCACAAGTTAAAGATCAAAGGTCACCAGGCAACTAACACAATGGCTAAATGATACTGTGAAAAAGATTAAAGCTAAAGAGACATCCTTAAAAATATTAAAAGCACAAACTAATATGAAAAACAGGAAATGGTAAAGCACTGGCAAATTATATATAAAATATTAATGAGAAAGCATAGTTACTCACCTGTAACAGGTGATCTCCGGGAACAGCAGGAATTTAGTCTTCACATATGGGTATCATCGGTACCGACAGAGCTTGCACGGGAACGCTCACCAGCGTCCAATAGGAAAGCTTTTGGGAGCATCCCACAGTGCCTGCGTGCTGCCTTCCTGCCTTTCTCAACTGTCCCTCTCCAGTTGAGTTTAAAGTTGAGACAGAGAGAGGGAAAGAGAAATACAACTCCTAGCGGAGATGGGTGGGTTGTGAAGACTAAATTCCTGCTGTTCCCGGACATCACCTATTACAGGTAGGTAACGATGCTATCTCCAGGAACAAGCAGGAATGTAGTCTTCACATATGGGGACTCCCTAGCTGCAGATGCCAGGGAGAAGGCCCAAGAAGTTGTGTGCCCCTGTGAAAGGGCTCCACGTCCCCCTATGGATCTCTGGCATCCTACCAGGGATGGTGGGTAGGAGTTGATTAAGTATGGAAAAGGTGTTGAAGAACAGCCTGACCAAACAAGGCATCCCAGCAGGAATCCTTGTCTAAGCAGTAATGGGCTGTGAAGGTATGAACCGAAGCCCAAGTAGCTGCTCGACAGATGTCGTCGATAGACACAGAGTGAAGATGAGCCATAGAAGTTGCCATGGCTCACACATTGTGAGCTGTGACAGCCTTCAAGAGTAAGGTTCTTACTCTCATAGGCAAAAGATATACACTGTGCAATCCAGCTGGACAGTGTTCTTTTGCAGACTGGAAGTCCCAAATGACTAGGATCAAAAGCAACAAAGAGTTGAGAGGACTTATGTTGCTGTGTCCTTTGCAACTAAAAGGCCAAAGCCCTTTTACAGTCCAAAGTATGAAGATTCCTTTCTGTATTTGAGGCGTGAGGCCTTGGGAAGAATACAGGAACGTAAACCGCTTGGTTTAAATGAAAAGGTGATACCACCTTTGGCATACAGTGTGGATGAGTCCTAAAGACTACCTTATCATGGTGGAACCTTGTATAAGGAGGATCAGCCAGCAACGCTTGCAATTCACTGATGCGAAATGCTGATGTAACTGCAGTAAGAAAGATGACCTTCCAGGAAAGGAATTTCAAAGAGGTAGTAGCTAATGGTTCAAAAGGAGGCTTCATGAGCTGCCCAAGAACCAGATTTAAGTCCCATCTCACCGGTGGTGGCTTAATGGGAGGCTTAGTTAAAAGAAGGCCTCTCATAAATCTCGCTATAAGAGGATAAGAGGAAATAGGTTGTCCATTTAGAGGCTTTTAAGAAGCTGCAATAGCACTCAAATGAACTCTCACTGAATTGGTCTTAAGCACTGCATTTGATAAATGAAGGAGATACTCCAGTAATGATTCCAGAGGTATCGCAAGAGGGTTAAGACCCTTCTGCGAGCACCATATGGTAAACTGTTTCCACTTAAATGCATAAGAGCGTCTTGTGGAAGGCTTCCTGGAAGCATAAAGGATATCCTGTACCTGCTGGGAAAGGTTAAGACCATGAAGTCCTAGGCTTTCAGCAACCAGGCCCTGAGATGCAGAGACTGGGGATTGGAATGTCACAGTATCCCGTCCTCTTGATAAAGGAGATTTGGAGCAGATCCTAACTCCAGAGGCGGAGCTTGAGAGAGATGTAGGAGCAGAGGGTATCACATTTGCCGAGGCCAACGTGGAGCTATGAGAATCATATGACCTCTGTCTCTCTGAAGCTTGAACAGGGTTTTGGAAATTAGGGGAATGGGTGGAAAGGCATACAGGAAGTCCTGACCCCAATGGAGGAGGAAAGCATCCCTGGCCTGACAACCCTGAGCCGGAATTCTGGAACAGAACCAGGGAAGTTTGGCATTCAGCAGACTTGCAAAGAGGTCTATGTCCGGGGTTCCCAAAATTTGAAAAATTTTGGCCACCTGGTCTGCATGGAGAGACCATTCGTGTGGAAGCAGAACTCGACTGAGTCTGTCTGCCCAAGAGTTTTGCATGCCTGGAAAATACACTGCAAGGAGATGAATCTGATGCTCTCTGGCGAGGGCCCATAGTCGCAAAGCTTCGTTGCAGAGCAACAGAGAGCCTATTCCACCCTGCTTGTTCACATAGAACATTGCTACCTGATTGTCCATTTGAACTAGGACTGTCTTGTAGCTGAGCTGGATGTGGAATACTCGAAGAGCAAGGAAGATTGCTCCGAGTTCCAAGAGACTGATGTGTAAATAGGCCTCCTGTGGAGTCCAGGTACCCTGAGTGGAGAGGCCTTGTAGGTGTGCTCCTCAACCCACCTGTGAAGCATCTGTTAGAGTGGCTTGGTGTGGGGGTTGCTGAAAAGGAGACCCCACCAAAAGGTTTTGGGGTGATGCCACCATTGGAGGAACAAAATAAGGCGATCTGAATTTGCTATTTTGTCTGACAGGCAACCTGACGCCTGAGTCCACTGAGTGGATAAAGTCCACTGGGCTGCCCTCATATGGAGGCGAGCATAAGGAACCACATGCACGGTGGATGCCATGTGGTCTAGCAACTAACATTTCCCGAGCAGTGAGATGAGGTTTTAGCACTGCTTGGGAAGCTAACTGCACAATGCAGCGGGGCTGTGGAAGGTAGGCCCTTGTCTGTTTGGTATCAAGCAGAGCTCCTATAAACTCTAGGGACTGAGTGGGAGCAAGGTTGGATTTTGGGAAGTTTATGACAAGTCCCAAATACTGAAGGATGCGCATTGTGCGAGAGAGAGCAACCAGGGCCTCTGGCTCTGAAGGGGCTCGAATGAGCCAGTCGTCTAAGTAAGGGAAGACGAATATTCCCAGGATGCGGAGAAATGCTGCCACCACAGCCATGCATTTTGTGAATACCCTTGGTGCAGAGGCCAGGCCAAAGGGAAGAACCTTGTATTGGTAATGCTTTCCTTGAAACAGAAAGTGAAGGAACTTTCGGCGAGTTAGGTGGATGAGAACATGAGTGTACGCATCCTTGAGATCTAGAGAACAAAGCCAATCCTGACTCTGAAGGTATGGCAGTAGAGTTCCTAGAGAAATCATTTTGAACTCTTTGAACAGGAATTTGTTCAATTCTCTGAGGTCTAAAATGGGTCTGTGTCCTCCTGTTTCCTTTGGAATAAGGAAATAGGGGTAGTAAAACCTGTACCCGTTGGGGAATGGGTACCTCTTATATTGCCCCTTGAGCAAGGAGCACAGTGACCTCTTGACCTAACTGGTCATTGAGAGAGGTCTGAGAATTGAACTGTCTTACCATTGTAGGAGGGGGCATGCTGAGGAAATGAAGCTTGTACCCCTCTCTTACAATAGACAGAGTCCAATTTTTTGCTGTTATCTGACCCCATCTGGGGGCAAAATGACATAACCTTCCTGGGATGGTGGAGGGTTCTGGGCTATTCAGAGCCAGGAAGGCAAAGCTCTCTAGATTTATTTATTTATTTAAAGTCTCTTTTATACCGCGCTATTCAGCATCAGTGCGGTTTACAATAAACAACGAACATACACATTTCCAATAGTACTTTGTGTTTACATATGAACAGGAAATTCAACTTGGCTAACAGGGTAACTATATACAATAACAATATATACAATTTACAGGCTGGTCATGTGTCCGTATGGTTTCAGACAGAGGAGATTTGTGAGGATAGGAATCAAAGCCCCTGTGGAGCCTGAGTTTGCTGAGCCGGTTGAGGCTTAGCTGCTTTTGTCTTTCTTTGCCTAGGCTGCTGCTGCTGCTGTCCCTTTTGGGCAGACTGACCTAAACGATGCTGTATAGAAGGGATAAAACGTCTTCGCACTGAAGAATGGTTTCTTAGAGTATTTTTTCCTCGCAGGATCAGCTGTAGATTTAGACAACCTATCCAAAGTGATATTGTCAGCATCTCTCTCATTAGCTTTCTCCTGCCAATTCTTGCCAAAGAGATTCTCTCCTGTGCAAGGAATATTCCCTAGTTTATCCTGTACCCAAAGTTCCAAGTCAGATGCCTGGAACCAGGCAATCCTACGTGCACCTATGGCAATGGCAAAGGTTCTGCTTATGCACTCAAAGCAGTCAAAGGCTGCACGATTCACAAACTTGGAAACATCCTGAGCATGTCTGACAAGGGCGAGGTAATCTTGCCTCTTATCATCAGGAAGGAGAGGGCTCATAAGCTCCAAGTCTCCTGTGACTTCCTTAAGGAACATTCCCATATACAAAATATAGGAACTGATTCTAGGAGAAAGCATGGAAGCCTGGAAGGTTCTACGTCAAAAGGCGTCAGGAGTCCTACACTCACGTCCTGGAGGATTAGATGCATGCCTTTTTGCACTCTTTATCCTTCTCATAGCTGATTCCACCACCATGGAATGATGTGGTTGAGTCTTCTGAAAACCAGGACAAGGAGGAACTCGATACATGGTGTTGAGTCTTCAGGAGTGAGGAGATGTGGTTAGAGGTGTTTCCCACATCCTTAACATGAGATCATGCAAGATCTCATGAATAGGTAAGGTAGCTGCCTCCTTGGGAGCTTTAGGGTATTGCAGGATTTCTAATTCCTTTGCCCTAGGCTCTTTTTCAGGAGCCACTGTGATGGAAAGACCTCGGGCCACATCTCGGATAAAATCCTGAAAGGACATATCCTCTGGTGGAGACATCCTACGCTGAGAAGAGGAATCCTCAGGAAGAAGTACTCTGGTATAGGCAGAGCTTTCAGAGTCTTCAGACTCATCCGAGGATTCGAAGTATCTCCGATCCGGGTGATCGTGCAAGGGACGGTACCAGTACCGATCGAAGTTGGCATCGGAGGGGTCCGGTACCAACTTGTCGATGCCGGATAGATATAAATGACTCGGTCCCGGTAGAATACCTGTCGATGTCGATGCAGTCGGTGCCTGTACCGGTTGAATTGTCTGAAGCGGTTTCAGGGGCATCGAGGCCGTGAGAAGAGCCGCCAGACTGCGTTCAATAGCCAAGAATCTCTGGTCTATCGACGCTGCTGATGCTTGGGTATTGGTACCGGATGAAGCGGCCGGCACCCCAGAGCATGGTACCAGTAGTTCTGCCGAGGTTGAAGCCTCGAGAACATCCTGGAGCCCTGTTAGTGCTTTGGAAGACTAAGCCTCCCGCCAGGGCAATTTTGCCGGTGAAAGTCCCTCAAGGGCAACGCCAGAGGCATCTCGATGTCTAGAAGGAGATCTACCCTTTGAGGACTGGCTAGATTTATGTTTAGTTACCTGAGATCCATGGGAAGAAGACGAAGCCCAGGAAGACGTCGATGCCACGGAGGCTGCATCGGAGGGAAAAAGGGTGCTAAGTTTAGCAGCTCGGTTTTGCCGGCCCCTTTTCGACATCATCCCACAGGCAACACACTCTAAAATAGAGTGGTCAGGACCTAAACATTTGAGGCACCACTCACGGGTGTTGGTGACGGAGATGGTACTGCCACACTTAGAACACTTTTTTTTTTTTTTTTTTTATAATTTGTTTATTTTCATACCATTCAGAACACAATTGCAGCTCAGTCATTAATTTAACACAACTTCGAAAACTCAGCAACAGGAAGAGCTCAACAACAGTCCGAACTTAATCATTCAGAGCTAAACATTCAGAGCTAAACATTTTTAGCTAAACATTTTTCCCCCCCTCCCCCATCTTTTTCCACATCTGAGTGCTACCCCCCCTCCTCCCCCCCCTCATCCCCCCCTCATCCCCCCCTTAATCCTCGCGCCACTTCTCATAGCGGCCCCAGACTGCCTTAAAGGCCTTCAGCGTATGTCTCCTATGAGCTGCTATGGCACACATACTCCACAAAGAATCAATGTGTTGCAGCACCATCCCCAAGGTCGGGGCCTGCTCACATCGCCATCGGGCCATAATCGCCCCTCTCCCCGCACCAATACAACTGCCCACCAACATTAGGGTCTCTCGCTCTCCCATCCCATCTCCGGCATATCATTCAATAGCACCATGGAGGCCGTAAATAGCACTTCTCCTCCCAACACCTTCTGTAGCCAATCCCCGAGTCCCCTCCACATCAGCTGTATCTTATCACAACCCCAAACTATATGATATAAATCCCCCCAGCTCCCACATCCCCGCCAGCATTCCCCAGTTTCCTGCTCACAAAAAGCTTTTAACTTCCCCGGGGTCCAGTACATTTGGTGCCGCATCTTCAAACTATTTTCGAAATAGGATGGACCCGGGGCTAGGCGTCGAGACCAGCGAGTTATGTGGTCCCATCGCTCTGCCCCCCAATCACCCCCCAACTGTTCCCACTTGAGTTCCCCCCTTTACTCCGCTCCTCCTGCCCACTATTCCGCCCCTGCTTACATAACTCCCCATACAAAAGCGTGATGACCCCTCTCCTCCCTCCTCCCCTCCTCAGGGCTATTTCAAAGGGTGACGCCACCTTCCGGAGCTCTGCCAATACCCCTTTCCGCCGCACATAAGATACTATCTGCAGATATGCAAAGTGATGCTCCTCCTTCACCCCATACATCCCCTGTAAATCTCCAAACGACCGTAGCTCCCCCCCATCTGTCAATAACTGCCCCAAAGTATGTAAGCCTAGGCCCCCCCACTCTTAAAAACACCCCCCCTTCCCTCCCCGGACTGAAGTCCTGTATCCCCTGCAGAAAAGTAGCCCTAGTGTACCGCTTCCCCCTTAACAATATCCCCTTCCGCCTCCCCCACAACAATTGCGTATAATCTCGAAAGGGGTTGTCCTCTCCCCCTCCCCCCCTTCCCCCCCCCGGATCCCAAAGCCACCTCTGCAGGCTCGAATTGTTCCCTCGCAGCTGCTCCAGCTCCACCCAAATGGGGGTTTCCTCCCCTCCATGCCAACTCACCACAGCTTTCAACTGCGCCGCTAAGTAGTACTTTTCCAACCACGGGACTCCCAAACCCCCCTCCCGCTGCTCCCGGTACATAGTGCCTTTGGACACCCTAGATCGTCTCCCCGCCCAAACGAAATCATAGATCAATTGTTGAGCTCGTCGCAAGTAACTGGGAGGTATCCTACCCGGTACAGAGCTAAACAGAAATAGAAAACGCGGTAGGACATTCATTTTTATGACCGCTATACGTCCAAGCCAGGTTAAATATACCTTTCGCCAACGAGCCATGTCTTCCTGTACCGCCTGCATAAGAAGGCCAAAGTTCTGCTCCCACACCCTCCGCCAATCTTTACCTATTTGTATGCCCAAATATCTATACTCCCCCTTCACCCAGCGAAATGGAAAACTACTGCGAAGACTGGACTCCAACCTCTCCCCTAAATTAAACCCCCAAATCTCAGTCTTACTCCCATTGATTTTGTAACCGGACACCCTACTATAGTGGGCAATTTTCTGCATTAAAATCGGGAGCGAGATAAGAGGGTCCCTGAGGGTGTAGATGACATCATCCGCAAATAACGCTATTTTCGACTCCCAAGTATTCATAACTACCCCCTTAACATCAACCGCCCTACGCACTCGATCCGCCAACGGTTCGATAACTAGAGCAAATAATAAGGGCGAGAGCGGACACCCCTGACGTGTCCCCCTCCCCAAATTGAACACCTCCGAATAACTCCCATTCACGCGCACGCGGGCCTTAGGAGCCGTATAAAACGCTCGTATCCACTTAATAAAGTTTTCCCCCAACCCTACTTTTTCCAAAACCATCAACAAAAACTCCCATTCCACTCTATCAAACGCCTTTTCAGCGTCAATGGATACAAACACCGCCTTCTGTCCCGTCCTTTGAACCTCCCAGGTCAAATTGCAGAGCCTACGGATATTATCCCCCCCCTGCCGTCCCGCTACAAATCCGGTCTGATCCACATGCACCAGTGACGGCATGACCCGCTGCAATCGAGTGGCCAGTATCTTTGCCAATAGCTTGGCATCGACATTTAAAAGCGAGATGGGCCGATAGGAACCACATACCATGGGATCCTTCCCTGGCTTAAGGAGAACAGTAATTCCCGCTTCCAACATAGTAGCGGGAACCGCTCCTGTCTGAAGTACACCATTAAACACCTCCACCAACAACGGCTGAAGCTCCCCCCTAAAAACTTTGTAAAATTTCCCGGTCAGTCCATCCAGCCCTGGCGCCTTACCCAGTTTCAATGTCGTAATAGCTGCTGCCACTTCCTCCCCAGTAATCAAACGATCTAACGTTCCCTGCACTTCCGAATCCAGCCGGGGTAACACACACCCCTCTAAGTATTGTTTACTTTTTTCACGACCCTCTATTACCTCCCCACTGTAGAGCTGTTTATAATACTCACGAAAGGTCTTGCGGATCTCATTATTCCACGTCAGCAACTTCCCTTTCCCATTCCTTATACTACCAATATTGGATTGGGCCACGTGTGTTCTCAACCGCCTAGCCAAAAGTTTCCCTGCTTTATTCCCCCCCTCAAACATAGCTTGCTTAAGGAGAGTCAATTCATGTGCCATCTTACTAGCTCTTATCTGACTAAGTTGTCCCCGTACTCGCTGCAGCTCACTAAGAACATCTTCCTGCAAATCACATTGATGATGTCCCTCCAACGCCCTTATCACCTCCATTAATCGTCTCTCCTCTTCCCCTTGCGCCGACATTTCCTCGCAGCTTCCCCCAATAAGTGGCCTCGTACTACCGCCTTCAGACCATCCCATACCATACCCAGCTCTACTTCCCCATTCATGTTAAAAGCTTGATATTCGGAGAGAACCCCGACTGTTCGTTCAACTACTGCTGGGTCATCCAATATAGAATCATTGAGCCTCCAAAACTTCACACCTGTATCCATGTACCCCAAATTAAATCCAATGCTCACTGGGGCATGGTCCGACCAAGTGATAGAGCCCTGTTCCACCTCCTCAACCTTACCCATCCAGCTACTATCCACCCAAATCATATCGATACGACTATAACTCCCATGTGGTGCCGAGTAATAGGTGTACTGCTTCCTCCCCGGATTTCGACACCGCCATGCATCTACTAACCCTAAACCCGCCTTCATCTCTAACAACCGTTGACGCTCCCGACGTCTCGCTGCCCCTATGCCCTGGCCATTATCAAGACGGGGGTTGAGAGTCAAATTAAAATCACCCCCCACAATTATCGGCAAATCTCCCAATTTCTCCAAATCCGCCCTCATAGACTCATAGAACTCCCCCTGCCCCTCATTCGGCCCATACACACTAAATATCCAGACCAATTCATCCCCCAGTCGTACCTTCACTCCCACATACCTCCCCTTCTTATCCCTATACTCCCCCATTACTTTATCCCGCTGCTCAGCCCCCACCAGAATAGCCACCCCCCCCTTCCGCGCCTCTGCCCTCTGTCCTGCCAGCACCACCTTGGGGTATTTGCGTGTCTCAAGCAGCCTCTCCTGTCCCACCTTTAAATGCGTTTCTTGAACACAGATAAAATCCGCCCGAGTCCGTATCCCCTCCTTTTCCACCAATCGACGCTTGCGCCAGGTTCGCAGACCCTTAGCATTGATTGTTACTAACCGCACTTTTTGCTCCCCCACTACCCCCTGCTCATTCCCCCTCCCCCTCCCCTTATTCCCCCCGCCACCCCCCACCTCCCCCCCTCCCCCCCTCCCCTCCTTCTTCTGTCCCACTCCCCCCCTCCCCCTCCTCGTTCAGATTCCCCAACCCTTCCCCCCACCCCCCCTCCCACCACCCCCATCCCCCCTCCCTTGGAGGCCTCCGTCAGAGTAGTGCCCATCAGCGCAGATGTGCCCAAGTCCCCTCCAGCCCCCCCGCACATCTCTTCCCGCTCCACCTGTGACCCCCCCCGGACATTCAATAACCTCCACCCTATATGAAATATCCCCCCAGTGGCCCTCCGCCCCAACCACCTTACCCCTTTCCCCCTGCACCCCTAAAGATTCCCCTCTCTCCAGTTCCCCCCCCCCCATCTATCCCAACCCAAAACCCGTTCTGGGAAGGTGCCCCTCCCTTTCCTACCCCGCCCCCCCACCGCCAGATCCTCCACCTCCTCAACCCATTGGCCCCCTCCCCAGCCCTGTCATCCTTTTCCCCTTCTTCTCCCACCCTCCCAACCTCCCATATTACCCACCTCCCCCCTCCCTCGCTTCACAGCCGTCCCCTCCCCTCCCCCTACCACCCCTCAACCCGTTCCAAAATGCTGCAGGGTAAAGTCATATCCAACATAACAATATTCCCCAAACTCTGCTCCCCCCCCACCACCCCACATGCCTCTCCCCCCAACTCGCAGGGCATAGTCACTGGGTAAAACATAGGTCCATTTATACCCCTCATAACCCCTTGAAAATCACAGTCTCCGCATGGCTTAGCCACTCATCCTCTGCTCGCTTCCTCCTCATGTAAAAGCTGCACAGGGCTGGGAAGAGTCTCCGGCGTTTCTGCACGCTCCCGCCGCTTATCCTGTGAGTCCCGCCGTCGCTGCTGCGGAACTTGCAAGCCCGCTTCTCTCAACGCCTTCTGCGCTTCCCCACTGTTCTTCACCCTCCAGCTGCGAGTACCCACCGTGAAGCATAAACCAAATGGATACAGCCAGCGATAACGTACATTCTCCTGTCGCAAAATTATAGTCACAGGCTGCATTTCTCGCCGGCGCTGCAGGGTACCCGCCGCCAAATCCGCATAGAGGGCTATCTTGTATCCTTGCCACAAACTCTCGTGCTCTCCGCATCTTTGCAGCAATCCTCTTTTACCAGATAATCACGAAGGCAGATGACAATGTCACGTGGCCGATTAGGCCTACTGGGTCCCAGCACCCTATGCGCCCTGTCCAATGCCACCTTCACACTCTCTAAAGACTCCTCTCCCTCCAGCAGTATCGCTGTGCAGATAGCCTCAGCCACTCTCCGACTGTCTTCAAATTCCGGCTCCTCCGGTACTCCCCTAATGCGCAGATTGTTACGCCTCGTGCGGTTCTCAATGTCTTCCAGCTTAAACTGGATTTGCTCCTTCCATTTTTCCCACTCACTCAGTGAGCGCGCCATGTCCCCCTGTGCTTTCTGCACCTGTGCCAGCTGCTGCTCCTGGACCTCCGTTCGCCTTCCCAGCTCGCTCACTTCTTCTCTCAGCTCATTGCAGACCTCACCCACCTCCACTTTTTAACCGCTGCCAATTCAGTTTTCAGCTCCCCGAACCAGGCTTTCAATTCCTCTCGGGACACTCCATTCACCACCATCGTGCTTTTGTCCCCCTCCAACGCTCGCGGCGCCAATTTCTCCACTGCATCCCGGGGTGTCCTTTCACCCGGCGCCATCTTTGCTTCCCGTGCTCCAGCTATCCCGCCACTGTAGGCGAATTCTTTTAAGTCCGCCGCCTTCTTACGAGTCGTCATCCCGCCTGGTCGGGTCACCGCTACTTCCACCACCTATTTCTGCTATAAGGTGTGCATTCGCCTCCTTTGGGGTCCCAGTGTTTCCACAAACGATGAGGGGTACTCCGGAGACCTGAACTTAGGCTGCCATCTACACTGGTGACGTCACTTCCTCCTCCCTTAGAACACTTTTTAAAACCCGAAGCGGGTTTTTCCATTTTGAAGGAAAAAGTTGGGCCTAGTGCTCAAAATGGTGCGTGGCACCTGAAGAGAAAAATACTGGAAAGACTCCAGAAAGAAAGGGTTTTTTTGTTTGTTTTGGTTTTTGTTAGGAAAAAAGAAAGAACCGGCGGTACCGGTGTAGCGTCGAGGGAAGGCAGACGCGACCACAAAAGAGAAGAATAGAAGGGAATTTTTTCTGCAGTGACTCTCGACTCTGCAGAAAAACAAAGAACTGGAGAGGGACAGTTGGGAAAGGCGGGAAGGCAGCACGCAGGCGCTGGTGGATGCTCCCAAAAGCTTTCCTATTGGACGCTGGGGAGCGTTCCCGCGCAAGCTCCATCGGTACCGACAATACCCATATGTGAAGACTACATTCCTGCTTGTTCCTGGAGGTAGGGTTCTCTTCAGTCTCTCTTGGCCTATGAAGGAAACAAAATCTAACAACATTTTTTCCAAAACAAATATAAGAAACCTACAAGACAATCAGCTAGATCATTAGATGCTCAGGAGCCAACTCAGAGGACAAAGCCAGAGCAGAAAAACTAAATTAATTCTTTATTATGGCTTCATTACAGAATGTTAGGGAGATATTACCTACACAAAATGGTTCTTGATAGAGAGTGAGTCAGAGGAACCTAAAACCAATCTGTGTAAATCAGGAAGATTTACTAATCAAGAGTAAACTGCCAAATGAAAGAGCAAACCACCAGGACCAAAACTATTCACCCCAATGCTACTGCAAATATCTACCATATTATTCAAAACTGCCACTACAACAGAGAACTGGAACATAGCCAACGTCATGAAAAGAAATGGGGCCAGATCTCCCCCCTCCGAAAGGGAAAAAACTGGCTGCTTGACATGATTAGGATCAAATTTAAGATCCTCATGATAATGCACTAGTTATTAACCACAGCTCCCATGTGGTGGAAGAAACCAGGGGCAGCGGAACATCTTTATGGTTGAAGGGACCAAACAATCTCCAGGCCTGCCCAAGTTCTTTACTGCAGATGCTGTGTTGTGCAAAATATTGGTGAGGCCTTGGCCACCGTGGCCCATCACTTTCTGCAGCCTATGGAATAAACTCCCTCTTGGGCTGAGGCAGGAATTTGACAAGGGGTGTTTTCGAAAAGCCTTAAAGACTAAACTAATTAGATGGTTAGGGAGGCCCTTCGGATGGGCAAACAGGCAGGAGAGATGGGGAGACCAGGGCCACCATGGCCACTTGGAAAACTAGGCAGTTGCCTAGGGCAGCAGACCTTGGTGGACAGCTCCACTACCCCAACCCCCCAGGAAGCGGCAGCTGAACTGCTACTTCAGCGCTATGGCAAACTTTAAAAAACACCCACGCACGTTCACGCAGTTCCGGCCTGTCACTCCTGCTAGCCCTCCAAGAAAGCTGCATCTGAAGTAGATAGGAGCAGCAGGTCGTGAGCATGCATGTGCATGGGCACTTTAAGGTCCGACGCAGTGCTGAAGTGGCAGCTCAGCCACTGCTGCTTCAGCGCAGGAGGGGAGAGGGAAAAATGGCAGGCTGGATGGAGACGCAGTCTTTTGGGGGGGGGGGGGGTCAGCATGGAAGGTCTGCCTAGGGCGGCAGAAACCCTCGTGCCACCACTGGGGGTGACCGTCCTTTCTAGATTGTGCTTGTGCATTTTTTTTATGTTAACCACATTGAATTTTTAACATATTTGTGTTAAACTTTTTAAATAAATAAAATTACTGCAAATAAATAAATACAGGCTTTCAACAGTATCTAAAAGCTCTACTTACTCCATACCCCCCTGTCCACTCTTTGATCCACCTGTAGTAACCACTTCTAGAATCCTGCATCCACCATATTAGATTAAAGTCTATATGCTGCATGTTTGCTTATCGAGCACCCTATCAATGGAACTCACTGCCCTATTAAATAAGGATGGAGGATTTCTTCATTAGATTCAAAGCATCTAAACTCTTTCTTCTGACCCTCACCATCTCTTTTCAACTCGCAACTCGATCCTCAAAGCACCTCCACCTCTAACCCCTCCTTCCCCTTCCGCCCAAACACTACCTATTTCCCTCCACAAGATCACAACTCCAATTCTCCACAAGATCAGCTTCATCCACCCTTCCCCCTCTTCAATGCCAACTCCTCCCCCCTCAGTCTCTGCTACCCTTTCGTCTTTTTCTAAGATCTCTGAAGAGGAAACCACTCATCTTTCCTCCTCTAAACTTACTACATGTTCCTCTGATCCTATCCCCATCCATCTCCTTAACTCCATTTCCTCCTCTCTCATCCCTTCCATCTCTCATATTCTCAACCTATCACTCTCCACTGCAACTGTTCCTGCAGCCTTAAAGCATGCTGTGGTCACACCTCCCCTCAAGACATTTTCACTTGACCCTACTTGTCCTATTTATCGACCCATCTCCCTTCTTCCTGCATCGCCCATGTTCCCTGTAAAATAGTTATCTCCAAGTTATAATGCCCTGTTCAATGTAATTTCAGTTTGCTCAATGTAAACCGCCTTGATATCATGAAAGGCGGTATATAAGAAATGTTAACTAAAATAAATTTCCAAATTTCCTGAAATTGCAGTTCTTCGCCATTGCCTTGAATTTCTCTCCTCTAGACCACCTAAAGTAGCCAGATACAGTGTGCATGTCTTATCCTTCTTCCAAATGCCTAGCATTTACCTTGAAGCTGCTGTGTCCCATTACACCCCACAACTTCTCCTGGGGATTTCCTTTGCAGTCCCATGTTTACATGGCCACATAGTTCCTCTCTCCTCTCTTTGCTGCTGCTTATTTGTTTATTTTTTTTTTACTATGTTTATCCCAGAGGAAACACTATAGAAGTGAGCAACAGTAAGAATGCAAAGAAAACCACGAGAAGGGGAGGGGCAACAGAGGGTCCACATGGGCCCTTACTTACCACTCCTGGCAGGGGGGCCCTACTGGACCAAACAGCCCCAAATGACATGACCCACCAGGACTGAATAGGTCGGAGTTCTAAAAAAGGCAAGGAGGAGCTCCCTCCAATCTCATTTAGGGTAAAGTGCCACAGACCAATCCCTAAGAACCCTTACCAAAGCACTGGAGCTCAACCTCTGGGCCAGAGACCTTAGTCCATGCCCCAGGAAATCCTGCTGCACCAGTCCAAGCTGCAATCTGCTGGAGGCAGAGAATACTGTCAAATTCCAGGGCTGCACCACTCCTTACACTTGTGATAGCATCACTGTGCCCTCTGCCTCCATCTGCTGACTGGGGAGCACAACCCACTTGTCTGCACTTGTAGAGCAGAATAAAAGGCAGTTCACATCATTCGTCATAAATCCATTACAATTTATCAACGTGATATAAAATACAATTCAAAACCTCTAATGCTGGTCTCTCTCATCCTTTGCTCTCATTCAGAAAAGTGATCGGCTGCATCGCACAACTTAAATATTAGCATACCCTCCTGACAATATATTACACCAGACAATTCAATATACAGATACATTAAAATATAACTGCTTACACTACAGACTGCAATGTAACCTAGTCATCTGTTAAATGGTGGAGGAAGAGATAAAATGCTTGTCAATCATACCAACTACATTATATCTAAATGAGTCATATCTGCATGCATCACACCTCAGCTAGCAACAGCAAACAATCCTACTGGCATCCCTTCTGTGGAGCTACACTCTCCCCTATGACTATTGTTTCCTTAGATCAGGAAGTAAATATCCTGTATCCAGGCAAGTAGCACTGTCCCCTCAATATCCATCTGTTGACTAGACTATAAGTTCCACAGAGCAGGGACTTTGTACAGTGCTAGGTATAACTTGCAGTGCTATATAAACGATTTAGAAGTATTAGTGTGCATTATCCTTAAAGAAAGGGTTTATGTTTAATCTGTTTTTATTCAAAACGCCAGAAGATAACAGCATACAAACAGGTAGACATATCCACAACATCGTCAGGCACAAAATAAACAAATGCCCATACACATTGCGCCTCTCGACTACAGACCTCCCCTTTTTCCCTCCCCCTCTCCCCCACCCGTTACCCCCCCCTAGGTGTACTCCCTCCCCCCCTTCCCGCCCCACCACTCCCCAAGACCGCTACCCAACAAACCCATCAGAAAGAGTGGGGAAGAGAGAACAGGAGTGAAACCAACAGGCCCAGGGTTGACTCTGCTCCCGGGCCCGCCAGATATTGATAAGCCCCTTACTATCCAACCCCACTATCTTTCCAGGCCACCTAACCTACCCCAGTGCGCCCCGCCCCTCCCTCCCCCCCCCCTAACCCGACCTCCTCCCAGGCCAGGAAACACACAGACAAACAATCACTCATACAATCAATCAATCAGTCTGGGCTTACAGACATCCCGGGGTGGACAGAACCCCCCCTTGCAGGAGCCTTCCGGGTCCACTCAAGACCCTGCTGCGATCTTTCCAGGGTAGTGTTTGCAGATGGGGTCCCCAACCTTCCATAAACCGCTGCCAGCGCTTCTCGCTCCCCCTAGCATACAACTGCTCCAGAAGCAGAAGCTTATGCAGATGAATTCTCCAAATTCCATACATGGGGCCCCTAGCGTCCAACCACTGTTGCAACACAGTCGCACGAGCAGTCCCCAACACCAACCGCAGCCAACGCCAGACCACTATACCCAGCTCAGGCATCCACGAGTCTTCCCACACATCTAACACCATATTCTGAGCATTCAATTGCACAGGCCGTTCGAGACAAGCGGCCAAATCGGACCTAACCTTCCCCCAGAAGTTCTGAACATGCAAACACCGCCAGAGCATATGGCCTAACGTAGCCCTAGGTTCCGCACATCTGGGGAAGCTATGGGAGTCACTCACTCCGGCCCGCCACGCACGAAGAGGAGCAAAGTATAAGCGACGCAGGATCTTATATTGCATATCCCTGTGGAGCACCAGCACACTCAGAGACGGAACAGCAGCCAACCCACCGAGGAGTGCATCAGTACGAACCTCCTCCCCGAGCTCCGCCGTCCACGCCGCCGCCAACTGATCCACGTCTAAAGGCGAAACTCCTTCCCACAACATTTTATGTAACCAGGACACTCGTGTCCCCTGCCCGCCTCCCAAAAGCGCCTCCTCAATTACAGAGCTAACCGCCCCCCTCAAATCTACCGCAGGAACTGTACGAACATAATTGCGAATTTGAGCATACCAAAAGACCTCCTTACTACCCAACGGGTATTGTTGACAGAGCTCTGAGAAATCGGAAACCCCCCCTTCTGGGGTTACCACATGTTCCAGATTAACAATCCCCAGTCGGTCCCACTGTACAAAATGCGATCCTCCCAGGCCCGGCACGAAGTCAGCGTTGCCCCGAATGGGGAGATAAGGTGAGTGTAACGCCGAGAGTCGGCGACTCGTACAAAAACACCTCCAAGCTGCCCGCACCGGGTCCAGTAGAATGCGCCGAAGGTCACCCGCTACCCCCCGAACCCCACGGGCATGCAGAAGATACCGCAAACGGAAAGGGTAAACCACTGCGGTGAGCATCCCCACCGGGGAGTAATCCTCCAAATCCCACAGTCAATCGCGGACAAACCGCAACAAACAGGCAACGTTGTATTTCCGTATGTCCGGAAAACCCAGACCCCCCAGCTCCCGGGGTTGACTAAGAATTCCCAAACATACTCTAGGTCGGCGGCCCCGCCAGAGAAACCGGTTGAACACTCGCTCCATCCTTTGAAGATCAGAGCGCTGTAATAACAACGGGAGCGTTTGGAGCATATACAAAAGCTTGGGAAAGAGGGTCATCTTGCACAAAGCTACCCGTCCCCCCAGGGACAGCGGCAAGTCGCGCCATTTATCCACTGCAAGCGATACAGCATTGAAAACGCTAGTAACATTCAAGCGGTACAGATCACCGAGGTCGGCGGGCAGGTAGATACCCAAGTATTTAAAATGTCCAGCTGCCCATTTCAATGGGAAATCACCTGACCAGCCATGCCCGGCCGCCGACCCTAATAACATCGCTTCCGACTTTTCGAGGTTGAGTTTGAACCCCGAAGCCCTCCCATAGTCTTGTATTAATTGTAATAGATGCGGGAGCCCAGCTTGTGGGTCCCCCAGGTGTACTAGCAAGTCATCCGCAAAAGCCGCGACTCCAAACTCCTCCCCTCCCACCAGGACCCCCCCAAACTGCGAGGCCATACGAATCTTGTGCAGCAGAGGTTCCAAAGTAAGAACAAATAGAAGCGGGGAAAGGGGACAGCCCTGACGTGTCCCCTTCTGAATAGCAAAATCCGCGGTCATCTCCCCGTTTATCAAAAGCGCACCAATCGGGTCAGCATATAATAACCGAATCACCTTTACAAAAAAACCAGTGAACCCCATTACTCCAAGGACCTGATACAGAAAATCCCACTGAACCCTGTCGAACGCCTTTTCAGCATCAAAACTTATAAGTAAAGAGCCCTGACGAGCCACCTGCTCCGCACAAAAAGATAACAAAATACGTTGTATATTGTAAGCTACTTGCCGGCCCCTCACAAAACCCACCTGGTCTGGGTGAATCAAAGTCGGCAAAAAAGGAGCTAATCGGTCCGCCATAATCTTAGCTAAAAGTTTGATATCTACATTGAGAAGCGATATCGGACGGTAGGAGCCCAGGAGAAGGAGGTCCCTCCCTGGTTTCGGTAAAACAGTAACCAAAGCCTTGTTCGCCTCATAGGGGAATCCCCCCTTCTGTACCAGATCTTCATAGTATCCCACCAGGGGGACCACCAAGGCATCTCCTAAAAGCTTGTAAAATTCACTACGAAAGCCGTCTACTTCGGGGGCCTTCCCGTTTTTTAGATGTTTGATACCCTCCTGGACCTCCCGCCCCGAAATGGGCTGGTTGAGAGCCTGCAATTGCTCTGCATCTAGCCGAGGTAAAGCACAGCCCTCTAGAAAGGCCCGGCCCTCGTCCTCCAGACTGCCCTCATTAGCATAGAGTTGCCGGTAGAAGGCAGTGAAGACAGCCTCAATATCTCCCGCATCTCTCTGAACCGTCCCATCCGAATGTCGGATGGCCCCAATATGCCTGGCCCCCTCCGCAGGCCTCACCAAAGCAGACAACAACTTCCCCGCCCGATTCCCATGCTGGTACAGTTTAAATCGATAGTACAACATGGACTTTTGCGCTCTCCTATGGAGGAGCATTTCCAGCTCTGACTGAAGCTCCCCGCCAGCAGCCGCCGGGCTCTCCCCAAGTCCCGCTCTAACAAAAGGATCCGTTGATTCAACCGCTTGCGTCTCTGGCTCTGATAACTGATCATTTCTCCCCTAAGAACCGCCTTACCCGCCTCCCAGAAGAGAGCAGGAGCAATCTCTGGCGTATCATTGAGCGACACATAGTCCCCCCAACATTTCTGCAAATGCGCCGCAAACTTTACATCCCCCCCAAGATCTAAAGGATACCGCCAAAGTCGGTGTCAGCTGGAAAGATGGTGGCGAAACTCTAAGATAACCATCGCATGGTCAGATATTATAGAGGAGCCAATCTCAGATCTCGAAACCCGACCAAACAATGAATCCGAAATCAAAAAATAATCGATGCGAGACCACGTCCCATGCGCCCGCGACATATGAGTATAATCCCTCTCCTCCCCCGGGTGGAGGGTTCTCCATATATCCAACAACTTATGTGCCTCACAGATCCCCCGCAGTCGCTTACGGGCCCGTTGTCCCCTGCCCCTGCCGCTGCCAGTGCGGTCCATGGTAGCATTCATCACCTCGTTAAAATCACCACCTAGTATGACCTGATACCCCCACGTATCCGCCAGGATTTGAACAAGTGCTTGATAAAAGCCAGCGTCATATTCATTGGGTCCATACACCGAACACATGGCCACTTTCAAGCCATTTAACATTCCCCACACACACACATACCGGCCCTCCGGATCAGTAAGCACACGCTCTTCCACCCAATTTGCAGACTTAGCAATTAGTATAGCCACGCCCCTCTTCTTCCCCAAAGCAGGGGCTCCGTATACATGCGAGATGGGACCTTTGCGCAATTTGTTATGTTCCGCTTCCGACTGGTGGGTTTCCTGTAGCAGAATAACATTAAGCCGCTGGCGCTTCAAGTGCTGAAAGACTTTGTATCGTTTAACCGGGGAGCCCAGCCCCAAACGTTCCAGGTCACAAAGCGAAGATCACTACCCAGGATCTATGTTCCAAAGGCGCTCCCAATAGAGATGAATCCCCCATTCTACCCAATGGAGACCCCCCCAGCCTGGGATCCCCTTCCCCTTCCACAACCCACCAGCCCAAGACAGCCACAGCCCCAGCCATTCACACACACATCCATACAACAGCACAAACAAACCCGGCCAATAGCAGTTAGTCCCAACCCCCCCCCCCCCGAAACAAACCATTCCCCCCTCCAATCCCTCCCCCCCCCCCGAGCCCCCTCCCCCCCCCTGCCTCCCCTAAACCCAACTACCTTACCTTCCTTCCTTCGCCAGAGTATCCGCTCTGGCCCCACTGTGACTTCCTACGCATGCAAGGCCCTTCCCCCCTCCCCCCCCCCCACCAGATCAGTCGAAACAAACCCAACAAACCGTGCTCTATCCATCTCCAAGAGCACCCCTAGTCCTGGGGACCGTGTCTACCCACCCACTACCAGTTGTACCAAGCCCCCCCTACCAGCAACTACCAACCGACCCCTCCCGAGGTAGCAAAGATAGAGTCCCTCCACCAAATCCCCTTAGGGAGACGTATAGCCATAGCCACCTAATCCCCACATACTAAGTGAAGGGAGGCGTAGGAGAAGCATCACCCTCCCCCCTCCAGAACTACGTCCCCGAATCCCAGAGCCAGGGCCTAGCACCTCAAGGCCCCCTCCCCAGGAGCCGGGCGTCATAACCTACCAGAAACCCACGGGAACACTCCAGGACCCTTCCCCCTCCCCCCCCAATCTCCAGCCCCATAGAAGCCCCTCCGGGCTCATGCCCTTCATCCTCCAATCACCCGCTTTACAGTAAATATTACATAATATACAATAGACATATCATTTACATGCCAGGTCGATTAAAAGGGGCCAACCCCAAATAAACAGAGCAGTAATTGTACTAGAATTCCCTGTACATTGAACAGCCATAGAAGGTACTTCCATTTGCATAGTATAATAAACCAAAGAGAAAACCAAAAGATGGAAAACAAGGGAGGAAGAGAGAACAAGCCCTTATATGAAAGAAGAGAATCCCCGATATGGGGGAAGAGCAAGGGAAGACACACTAAAATAAACAGAACATCACCGGCCATAATAACAGGAGCCCCAAGTTATTAAACTGAAAGCAAGAGGCCAAAGGAACCCCCAGCCCAAAACAAGCTCAAATAAAGGCTAACATGATACTCCGAACAGTACTAAAAACTGTCCCACCCAACAGTGCAGAAAAAACACAAATCCAACAAAAAAAAAAACCCCGCTCCCTAGGGCTAGGGGAGTCCGCAGCCCCGCAGATAACCAGCCCGTGCAAGGACAAAAATTAACCCCACAGTCCAGCTAAGAAAGGTGCGACGTCCAGGCCGCACGCTGTGGTCTACTTAGCACATCTCAGGCCCCGCAGAAGAAGCTCTACAAGCATCGAAGCTGTGTATCAGCATCACCACCAGAAGCCGCTTAAACACTGTCCTTTGTTCCCGAGATGCTCAGCCAAGTCCGTTGCAATACTCCTGGGCCTCCTGCGGGGAGGAGAACACCCGACGCCCATTTTCACTGTCCACTCTCAGCATGGCGGGGTAGGCCAAGGTAAACCGAATTTCTTTCTCCACCAACCGGCCACATACATCTTTGAAGGCCTTGCGGCGCAGCGCTACACCAGCTGAATAATCCTGAAAAATGAGCACTTTGGTAACATTGGGCCCCGAGCGCCGATATTGACGCGAGGCCCGCAAAACTTCTTCCTTCTGCGCCGAGTTCAGGAACCGAGCAATGACAGCCCGCGGCCTGGTATCACTGGCCCGGTAAGGCCCCAGCCTATGTGCACGCTCCAAAACAATACTCCCCACCTCCTCTTGCAGGGGCAGATGCTCAGGAATCTACTTCTCCAGGTACCGCTTCAGATCGCGTTCTTGCACCGTCTCAGCAATGCCTATAAAGCGTAGGTTGTTCCGGCGGCTCCGGTTCTCTAGATCCTCCAATTTGTCCTGTTTAGTCACAGCCTCCTCTAATCTCCGGAGCCGAGTCTCCTCTCGCACCTGCAGATCCTCAAGAACACCGATGCGGTTTTCTGCCCGTTCAACTCGGCTGTTAAATTCTGAAACCGCTTGCCCTACAGCAGTAATCTGCGCCGCTAGCCCTCCCAGGCGGTCTTCCAGCGCGTCCACCACTGCCTTGGACACCTCCGCCACCATGGTTACAGGCTGTAGACCATCCAATGCCACCTCCGCCATCTTAGCTTCTCCTCCACGTGTCTTCTCTCGGCGGGGGGTTTTAGTCGCCATACCGAGAATTCCGCAGGGCACACTTGTAACCCAACGCTGCTTCGTACAGTGCTAAAATTGCTCTCCCTCTAATGCATAGGTAAGGACAGTCCCAACAAGCTGAATGGTTGAGGGGAGAGAACGGGCCTCGGAGCTAAGAGGGCTGCAACCCACTCAGCTCACCATGCTACCGGAAGTCCAAAGAAAGGGTTTAATGATTTCTAACACACACCCAAAGCCTGCACAAAAGCGAGACTTAATTGCTCCATAAACACCAAAATAACCAACTACCTCTTTGCATTTCAGAGACTGAACAATAAATATGCAATTTCCCCCTATCCCAGGAAAATCTATGTATGTTTTATTGCCTTTGGTAAAGTATTGAACTATTTGGTATCTTGGTTCTCAACCTGAAACTACTGAAATGGGAGGGGGGATGTATAATTTAATCAAATCAAGAAGTGAGAGATATAAGTTTCTCCCCACACTAAAGGGCTTCAGATATTTCCATAAGTTCTGCTATTTAAGAGTTAACAATGGAAAGAGAAGAGGTTTGTGATCCTTTCCAAGGAAAAGTGTTGGGAGAAGTCTCTAGTGTTGAGTTTGAGCGTGGTCATTCTTCTCCCATCATTCCTGAAAGGTGTAAGTAGCACCCAAATAGTTGGGAGTGGATTCCAGGACCAGGAGGACCTAGGTTCAGGAAGACGGGCCTAAAAGTAGGAGTGGCTATCATTAGGCAGAGTGAGAAGGCTGCCTCAGGCAGCAAAGTTTTGGGAGCGGCAAAAATATTGCCCCCAAAACAGCTCAGCGGCAGGCACCTCACTGTCTATTTGTTTAAAAAAAAAAAAGTTACAGGACTGATTGTTGCTGCCGCTTCTCCTGGGTCGGTGGCGGCAGCAGCAGCATCACCTCCCTCCCCCCCCCCCCCCCGTGTTGTCCCAGAAATGCTAAGAAAAAGCGCGGCAGTGGCAGCAAGATATCAGTTTTGGAAAGGAAAAAAACCACAGGGTTTCGGCGACTCCAGCATTCTTCGACGGCCCTGCTATTCCTGCCCCCTTTATGTGTCAGAGGGAGGCAATCCGGCAGGGCCTTCAAAGCATGTTGGAGTGTAAGACCCTGTGCTTTTGCTTTTGTGATTGCCATTGCCACTGTCGCAAGGTTGAGAAAGGCAGTGGTAGAGGCAGAAGGCTAGGGGGACGCTATCTATCTATATATTTATTCATATTCATTCAAACCTCTGGTCTGTTGTGTGATCACAGATCCGCAGTGCAGATCAGCAGCCCCGATCGTCCTTTTCTCTTGGGGCTATGGTAGTGTGGTATTTTTCAGGTCTGCTCAGTCAGCACCATGGAACCCCCCTTTCATCAGAACCATGACCATAGCAAGCTCAGGAGCACCCAATGGCACCAAGGTAAAAAAATAAATGCATTATTCCTTGGATTAGAGTAGGGAGAGCGGTCATGCTGGATGTAGTTATTGAGAGCACAGAGGTGGGGGACCAATGATGGCCACAAGGTGGAGGAGGTGTAGAACAGATGGGGATAGAAAGCAGATCATGGACACTGAATGGGGTACATAGGGGAATGGAGACTAGATACTGAGCATGGGGTAGAGGGAAGAGGGTGGCCATGGGGGGGAGGTGAAGGACATATAGTAGACACAGGGGGCAGGGAATAAGCAAGGGGAGATAGTGGACATGGAGAGGGAATGAGTGAGAGGAGAGATGGCAGATACAGGGGAGGGAATGACAGAGGAGAGATGAGGAAAAGAAGATATGAATGCTCAATATGGGATGTGGGGAGAAAAAGAGGGATATATATGGATATGGGTGGAATAGGAAGAGGGGAAATAGTGAACATGTTGGGGAGAGAAAGGATGTGAGGTGTTGAATAGAGGAGAGAGGGGAGATGGCAAGAGGGAAAAATACAATCTGAGTTGATAGAGAAAAAAAATACATGGAAGATAGTTCCAAAGAAAAGAAATGCCAGTGATGCAAAAAAAACGAAGACAAGAGGGGAGAGAACTAGCAGATGGACTAGAGAAAGTGTTAAGAGAAGACAGAAAATAAAAGCTTAGATCAATTAGAGAATAAAATGATCAGTCAGCAAAGATAGGAAAATTAATTTTATTTTCAATTTAGCAACTGGAATACATGTGTCAGTCTTTAGAATTTACACGTTTTATCTTTATATTTTGCACAATACAGGGGCATATGCATCTCTATCTATTTCCCTGGGGTTGTACTGCCCTATCCTGAATGAACCTGCTCTTGTATGATTTCTGAATTTAGAGAGGAGTAGCTTAGTGGTTGGGGCAAGGTACTTCAGGCTGGAAGGTCGGGGGTTCAAATCCCACTAGAGGACAGCAACCTTGGGCCGGAAGGACTGGGGTTTCTAGTCCCGCAGATGCTCCTTGTGGTCTTGGGCAAGCCACTTAACCCTCCATTGCCCATGTTCCCTGTAAGTATTAGTGTATGTGTCTCATATCCCCGCGTGTTAAATGTATCCAATTGTGTTGTGACCGCTTTGATTGAAGGATAAGGCAGTATAAAAAACTGTCTAAATAAATAAATAACCAGCATTTGGCCTGGTTAGTACTTGGATGGGTGACCACCTGGGAATACCAGGGCTGCAAACTCACTGTGTGGAAGACGGCCTGGCAATCTACTTCCAGTCGTTCCAATGCTTACCCCTGGGATAAGCAGCATGGAATCTTTATACCTTTTGGGAACTTAACTGGTACTTGGAATCTGGATTGGCCACTGCTGGAAAACAGGATACTGGGCTTGATCGACCCTTGGTCTGACCAAAAATTCAGCATTGATTTGACAGCACACCACCACCCCTAGTTTTAGTTTGTGGTAATTCATTTCCTACTTGATGAGATAGTGTAGTTACTCACCTGTAACAGGTGTTCTCCAGGGACAGCAGGAATCAATCCTCACTATGAGTGACGTCAGCGCTAACGGAGCCCTCACAGAAGCATCTCCCCAGCTTTCAAAGAAAACCTTTGGGAGATACCACCACACATGGATGGTCCCCTTCCCACCCAAGGATGCCATCTTGACTCAGATGACATAGCAAAAGATAGCAGAAAGGATAGAAAAGCAACTACACGTGGAGGAGGAAGGATTATGAGGACTGTTTCCTGCTGTCCCCAGAGAACACCTGTTACATAGCAATATAGTATATGATGGCAGATAAAGAGCAGCATGGTCCATCTAGTCTGCCCAGCTAGGAGGCGAGTAGGTGCACCTGCCGCTCCTTGCAGGTTGCCCCTCCTTATGCCTTTGTTTAGGGGTGTAACCACCACTCCGTGTAGGTCACCCCTATTTGTTCAAATATAAGAGACAGTTATGTTTATTTTGATCTTATCCCGTTGCTATAAAGGGATCCACTGTGTCTGTCCCATGCCATTTTGAATTCTGTCACCGTATTTGCCCCCACCACTTCCATCAAGAGGACATTCCGAGCATCCACCACTCTTCAGTGAAAAAGTAATTCCTGACATTGCCTTTCAATTTACCCCCTTACAGGTGAGTAACTACGCTTTCTCTGGCAACAAGTAGAAGTCAGTCCTCACATATGGGACTCCCTAGCTACAGGCTACCGAAAGCTCATAGAAAATCACAGATGCCCCAAAGAGGAACCATGAGGAGTAGCAATTGAGTCCAAGCATACAGAATCCAGGAGGACCCGTGTGTCCAGTGAGGAGTCAACACTCCGGTAGCCTGAACACAGAAGGATCAGAGGATAGGAGTTGCCTAAACCCCAAACAAATTATGGAGCATGGCCTGGCCGAAGGCACTATCCCATTGGGACTTGCCACCCACCCACTCCCTGGACCTTGAGGGTTAAGGGAGGGGCTGGCCTTGAATGCCCTTGAGGGTTAATGTTGTAGTTGTGTTGGTGCTCAAGTGATAAGGCAAGGCAAAGAATATTTCTTTTTTGTGAGGTTTATTTCCCGCTTTCGCAGTTCAAATGCAGCAGACGTAAATGAAATAATGTGGTACAAAATAAGGTTGAGAAACTGAACTTAAACAAGGCTTTTTTTTCACTGCTTGACTGAATGTCCATTACTGATCACATTCACCTGTCATGTGATCCCCTTTTCATTAAGGTAACAGAAAACTCTGATACCAGCACTGCTCCTGAATTGCACAGAATATGCTTCCACTTATTCCCTTCACATAAGCTCTTTTATCACAGCAAACAGTGAGGTAACTTTGCTATTTTCTTACATACAACAATGGCAAGCAAATCACTTAAATGTCCTTTGGAATCATACAAGTACAGCAATCCATCGGGACTTCCTGTTCTGTAGATGGCAAAGAAATTAAAGGCATTTCTTCTTCCCAGCTGATCAATGGCTTTGCTACGTTCTGAGTAGAAACTGCTCTGCTTTTAAGGAACTCTCTGAATTCAGTGAGAAGTAATTCAGCCTGTGTATTTTCTGAGCTAGGCTGAGCAAATCCTCCTTCAGGTAAATGCTTGTTTATATTTCTTATCTCTAGGCAATTATCAGTGCTTTTACTTGGACAACATTTCAGGTGTAAGCATTTCCCTTCCCCCACCTATCTCCACATGGTAGTGCAGGGTAAAACGCTTCAGGTGTGTTTAGAGAATCTCTCAGAGTGTTAAAAGGAAAACAGTCAGGCTTTTCTTGGCTTAACCAGTTATTATCAAACTTTCTGCCTTTATCCTGTCTTTCACAATTAAAATTCACTCTTTCTGGCTTTCCACTGTTAAGTTTGCTAGCTGTGCCACACCCACCAGATACCTTGTGCTTGGGCTTCTTCCAGGGCAATTCCTTATCCCTTTGCCTCCTATTCCAAGGTTCTTCTGGGTCCTTTAAACTCCTGAGCTGCAGCCTTGGGTCTCTCAGTGCCTTAGAGTTCTTCTGCTTCCAGAAATCTTTCTCTGCCCCTGAGTCTCCCAGCTCCTGTCTGCTCCTTCTTGGATCACAGCTGCTTAGTGGTTCTCTCTCTCTCTCGGTTCCTGTTCCTGGTCATCTGACCTGTCCTCGTCCAGGTGCTTGTGTCCTTCTTCCCAATCTCCTTGCTTGTCACGTTGCTTCCCTAACTGTTTCTGGGTTTTTAACAAGCTGGCTGAGTGCTGCACTGCCCGCCTCCTGTTTGGGCGTGCCCAATCAGGGACTTGGCTTTTCACCTGCCTTGAAGTGAGGAGTGGTTCCTGATTAGCTCTGCATTTTTTCCTTTCATCAGAGAAAATCCTGCATTCCCCTGCAGTACCGGCTCTCTCCACCGGATCACTATCAGTTTCCATTGCCTCATAAGAGTCTGCTACATCACAGACTCCCTCTCCAGGCGGTAATGAGCTGCGAAGGTATGGAGTGAAGACCAGGTGGTGGCCCAGCAGATGTCAGTCACTGGGACGGAACACAGGCGTCAGAGGCAAAGAGAGTACCCAGCTTTGCAACTTGATTCTGTAGGCCTCTCTTCATCATCTTTCTACAGAGAGCTGATGGCTGATAATCAGGCCCTAAGCATTTTAGACACTAGTCATGGGTGTTTGTGGCTGAGATGGTAGCAACACACTTAGAACACTTCTTAAAACCACTAGATGGTTTTTCCATTGTGTCTATGACAAAATGGAAGGCTTAGGCCTAAGATGGTGTCAATGTGCCAGAAGAAAAGAAATCCTTTTCTTTACAGATTTTTTTTTTAAGTGAAAGAAGAAAAAAAGAAAGTATTGATGGAGGTCTGTACCAGCGTCAAAGGGAAGGCAGATACAAACCACAAAAATATGAAAAAACAGAAATTTTCTGACGTGACAGGAATTGCTCCCTGTCTGCTCCGCGGAAAACAAAGAACTGAGGCGGTAGGGCTGGAAAAGCGGGAAGTCAGCTACGCAGATGCAGTGGGATGCTCCCAAAAGCTTTCCTATTAGATGCAGGGGAGCGTTCACGCATGGGCTCCACCGGTACTGACGTCACGCATATGTGGACTACATTCCTGCTTCTTCCTGGAGATTGCCATGTCCTCAGGCGGGGATCTGCATAGAGTCTGAGGGGGATGGGTCAGAGGGTATATGACAGTGGCAATAGGCATCTGGGGACTTCTCGTCCATGATCTCCCAGTCAGAGTAATCGGTGGAGGAATAGAGGGGGGGGGGGGCAGGCCAGATGATCCGGCCCTAAGCCTGGGCCGGATCCCTCGGAGACTTTATGGCCGAAGCCTTGGGCACTTGCCAAGGAGGACCTTGGGATCGAGACTGCTGTTGAGGATCAACTCAAGGCTGCATGCTCTCGAGGATCGGCTTGATGTCCAGGGATGTCCTCAATGTAGAGGGCCCGGTGGTCTGGGCCTTTGACCCAGCAGAGCTGGGCATCAGAGCCCACTGCTGAGCCATGAAGGCAGACAAAATGTGCTCCAAGGCAGTCAATCTGGTCTCCAGTCCAGAAAGCTCTGCAGCCATTGACGCAGGCACAGAGGGACTTGGGCCTGTCGCCAGATCCCCTGAAGGGGAGTCCGAGGATGGCCTCTGGGGTCCAAGGCCGATCACCAGAGGATTCTTTTCGGGTGACCTTGGTAGGCTGCTCCCGCTCCGCGTCCTTGGACAAGTGGCGTGGACTGCGAGATCTAGGCTCGGGACTTACCCACTTCCCGGATCTGTCTACAGACGCCACTCTTGAGGGTTTTTTTTCTTCTTTGTGTTCTCTGACCAGGGAGCCCTGCTTGGAGGACCCGCAGCCTCAATCAGGGCCCACGGTGTTACCACAGGAGTCCAAGGCCTCAGAGGGGACTTTGAAGCATGGTTTCATGGGAGACTCCGGGAAGAACTTGTTGTGCTGCTGCTGACGGCTCTTGAGGGCCTTGGATGACATTTTTTTGCACAGGCCACAGTCCACTGGGTCGTGGTCAGGCCCAAGGCAACAGAGGCAGCAGTCAATCGTCTCTGTGAGGGACACAACCCTCGAGCACAGATCGCACTTCTTGAAGCCAATGGAAGCCATGGGGGGAAAAAGGGCCCCAGCTAGGTCAAAGACCCGAGGATCTGCCAGTGGTAAAAGGCATGAACCGCACAGAAGAAGAAAAATGAAAACTTTTTAAACAGACCCGAGATGCGATG
Source organism: Ichthyophis bannanicus (assembly GCA_033557465.1). Taxonomy (NCBI): domain Eukaryota; kingdom Metazoa; phylum Chordata; class Amphibia; order Gymnophiona; family Ichthyophiidae; genus Ichthyophis; species Ichthyophis bannanicus. The sequence goes on along the minus strand of CM066032.1, from coordinate 1,514,163,663 downwards.
CCAAGGTAGCACGCTCAGGGGTGAGAAGAGTAGAATTGCAAGACCGGAGAAAGAGAAAAAAACCCCTCAAAAAAACTGATACTATTTCCAGGGGAAACAGACAGATGGCTGGTGGGCTCTGCAGAAAAAAAGAAGAATGAGGCAAGATGGCACCCTTGTGCAGAAAGGGGACCACGCATGCGTGGCAGCATCTCTCAAAGGCTTTCTTTGAAAGTTGGGGAGATGCTTCTGCGAGGACTCAGTCAGCACCAACATCACCCATATGTAAAGGGCTGATTCCTGCTTGTTCCCAGAGAGCTATCTGTGTTCAGAGTATGTGACTGAGGTCAGATGTTCTGGTAACATGGGGTCTCTAAATAGGGATCAGTAGTACTACAGCTTGTTGGATTTTTGAACAGGTGTATGGATGTTTTAGGACCCACTGCAATATTTAAGGTGTTGCTCTCTTCTGTAAGTTTTGGAAGTTGATGCTGTTATGGTATGGTAGACTTTCTGTATAGGTTTTGAATAATGTTTTTGTAAGATTTTGTATTACATCACATCATGTCCAGTACTGGTGAGGGTTTATATTGCTGTTACTGAGGACACCAGAATCAGAAATATTTGATATGTTAAGTTCTATGGGAAATGTCCTAGCTCTGCTCTGCACCCATTGTTTGGAAAGGGGTTTCTTTGAATATAGAACATATGTTCAAAAGGAAAAAGGGAGAACCACAGCACAGATGAAAAATACATGTTATAAACTAAGCAGTGGTTCTCGCTGTTTTTTTGCTCCTTGGTGTATGATCAACCTTGCATCTCCTTTGTCTTCTGCAGAATATATATTTCGATTAAATACCATGCTGTTCCAGTGTGCAATGTCAGAGTTAATGTGTTTTATATTAGACTTCCAAGCTACATAATTCGACTGCTACAATTTTTGCTGCATACAAATATAATTGCTAGGTTTAAAAAATTATTACATAGCCTGGGAATCTCTTTCTTTATTCTTGGGGCAACCACCTCATCGGTGTTATGAGTGAGAGGATCCCCTGTTCCCTGACTAGAGCTCCGAGGAGGTCCCTCCATTTTGGCTGCAAGGAGGAGGGGCGCCAGCTCATTTCTTGCGCCAACCCTGCCTAAAAGATCTATTGTTGTGGTGTTTAATCATTGTAATTTTTCACAGTAATTCCCCAGAGTGTTAGAAAAAGAAAAGGAGAAAAGAAGCTAAGAGAAATTTTGGCATTACCCCTGGAGAGGAGCAGCCAGATATTCTGAATACCCAGGTGTCTATCCAAATCTAGTGAACACTGAAGTAGAAGACTAGAAGTACATAGGAGCCGCCTGTTAGAGACAGGAAAAATAAAAATCAGTTAAGATCAAAGCATGATTGATTTTGGTGCTGTTGGTTCTGCTAACTCAAGAATTCACCCGTAGTCTACTTTTCTTTTGTACAACCAAACTAGCATGTGCTTGGCTTATTCTTATAAAGAATCATAGAAAAATGATAGCAGATAAAGATCACATGGCTTCTCCAGTCTGCCCATCTTTTGTGACTTTGCTAATTAAGATTTGGTATTGAGGGTTCCACAAAGTGACGGCTCTAGAAGATTGCTTCACTTCCATCCAGCAATGAGTCTGAGAAATATGGGATACAATATGGCCGCATATACCCCTTCCTAGACCCAGCGCATGAAGTAGTGGCACCCTAGGTTTACACACTTAGGTACTGATCCATCAGTTGTAACGGCAAAGTTAAGCAATCCGCAGAAATACCATTCAGACAGGAACACTGCAGAGTAAGACATATGCAGTCTCAACACTACTCTAACTTTGTTATCGGTGAACTCCCCATCACTGTAAAAGTACTCAGGGACTCTGAGATCAAATCCCTGTCGTGTACAATCTCATTTTATACCCTACTCAAAAACGTGTTCTGCAAAAGAGCCCAAACCTGCTGAACACCTACAGCACATCATGGTTCCTATAAGTGACTCTAAAGAGCCAGGTTATGACTCCAGAAAACTGAAAAGGAGGATGCAAGAAACAGAAAAAAAAAGGTCGGAAGGAGGAGGGAGAGAGCATACATAAGGGTGACTGGCACAAAGTTGAGAGCCTGCAAAAACGAAGGGGTAAGAGAACAGATGTGCTTCTGCAGAGTCCTGCAACTGCAGTTTATATCTATCAAGTGGAGGACTGCTACTGCAATGGCAGGGTCTTGAAACAGGGAAAAACTGGCAGTTGGTTAGAAATCTGAATTCTTTTAGCTTGGGGGGGGGGGGGGAGAGCAAGAAGCAGCTGCTGGGTCAAAAATAGGTCCAGTCACAAATGATGATCTTGAACACACAAAAAAAACAGAGCAATCAAGTTCCGATATTTCTGTATCTGTAAAACCAGATTAATTTTGAAAATAATGTTACACCTTTAATCCCCAGCTTTCTGAGGAAAGTTTCACATGGCTTCTTATATTTAGAGCTTTTGTCTTATCTGTGTATCTGGTTGGAACAAACACCGATTGAAAAAAGCATATCAACAACCAATGGCTTCTGTGTCTTTTTTTTTTTTTTTTAAATACCTCTCAAAAAAGTCTCCACAATCAGCTGAAACAGACGTTCAAACTTTTTAGTTGTGTGGACCCCTTAAACTCCCAAATTCAATTTTACCGCTCTTCCCAGACCTCCTCCAATGCCAAGCCTGGCTCCAGTAGCCCTCTATTAGTATTTAGCTCTCACCTCTGCACTAGTAGCTGAAGGCGAGTTACATGCAACAGGTAGTTCCCTATCCTCAGAGAGCTTACAGTCTAAGTTTGCACCTGAGGCAATGAAGGGTTATGTGACTTGCCCAAGACCACAAGGAGTGCAGTGGGATATGAACTCTGCTCGTTCAAGCTCCCACACTTCTGTCCTAACCACTAGGCAATAGTATTTCTATTTTGTACTGGTATTTCCTATTTATCCCATGCCTTTCCAGTCTCCTTCTCTTTTCCAACCAGTTCCCACCAGTCTTAGTCTTTCTCCCTCCTCTCAGCTAATTCCCTCCAATCTGTCCCTCTCTTTTTAGCCAATATCTACCAATCGCTCTTCCCCACAGCCAACCACCACCAGCTTTTTTTTTTTTTCCTGTTCTTGTGGATCCGCCTGTAATGTCTCCAGGGGTTCATGCACCACAGGCTGGGAACCACTGAGCTGACACATTAGACAATTCTCTTTCATTTATGGGAGCTCAGGGCTCTTTACAATCAGGCTAGTACTCCAGAATGCCACTTTCTCCTGTTACTGATTTCCCCCATCATGAGCAGCTGCTAATTGTATTTCAGAGGATGGTAATGAGGTCTGAGCACATCACCATTTGTTTTACTTGGATAAGACAAATATCAGCTCTATGGTCATTTGTCCCATTAGGGCAGTATGAAAGTTCGGTTTTGAGCGAAACAAAGCAAAAACTCATAAAAGGTGGAAGGCATTTTCCATCTACAAGCCCCATTCTACACCCCAATGCAGAACACATTCAGTGACTTACATAATGTGATACAGAATTCAACTGTACATTCAAGCAACCGCATCTTATTTTAACCTGATCCTTTTCTTTTAACTTATATAAGGTGATACCTTTTTATTGAAGCATCTTACTATGTATCTTGAGTAGTTTCAGAAGCCACATGCCCCTTATACATTTGTTTACTGGTCTTTATTGCTGTGCACTGAAGTGGACTATGACAGCAAACCAACGTGTCATTTTCTATAGTAAGCAAACTAATGTATGCGTTTACCTGTGCTCAGCCACGCTGCATTGTAGATTCTCTCTGGGCTGCGGTACTAGTTTTCTAGCCTTCTTTCCTGTATTAGAACAGCATTTCTGCTAGCATCACATTCTGAGTGGAGAGTCAAAATCCTTAAGTCTTTGAACGTGGGTGCTTCTCCAACTAAATGCAGACCAGCTAAATATAAGCTGGAACACAGCACTATATTAGGAAATTTTCTTAGCATGCTAGTGAACCAAAATGTTTGTCTTATTTAAATATTGTTTATGCAGGATGCAAGCCCAGTTATGTGCCAGCTCATATTCAGAAACGCCGCTGCTTTACAGAAAAGACTTCACATAGCAATTAATACCACCAGTACATATAAAATGTACACAGGAACATCAGCATTGCAAGGATCTAAACCAAACAACTGAGAGAGTTCAGTGAACAAGCATGCAAGAAGTATGATTTTCCTCACATCTAGAAAATTACTGAGCTGAGGAATCTTCATTCGACCAACCTAAGAATTATGCAAAAGTGATGAACTGCAAGGACCAAACAGGTCCTTTTTGCACATGCACTTATATATAGCCCTATTGATCTGGGGGGTGGGGGGGGGGGGCAGGCAGCCCTTATCCATGATGCAGACAGAAATGGTAATGGAATTCAAGAAATGGGAGATATACAGAGGATCCATAAAAGTCAAGAGGACAGAAATCAAGCATTCAGCTCAACTACTACTACTAAACATTTATACAGCACTACAAGACATACGCAGCGCTGCACAGACGCATGTAAAGCATAGTTACTCACCTGTAACAGGTGATCTCCGGGAACAGCAGGAATTTAGTCTTCACATATGGGTATCGTTGGTACTGACGGAGCCTGCGCGGGAATGCTCCCCAGCGTCCAATTAGAAAGCTTTTGGGAGCATCCCACAGCACCTGCGTGCTGCCTTCCCACTTTCCCAACTGCCTCTCTCCAGTTGAGTTTAAAGCCGAGACAAAGCGACAGAGAGGGAAAGAGAAAGAGATAGAGGGATACAACTCCTAGGGGAAGTGGGTGGGTTGTGAAGACTAAATTCCTGCTGTTCCCGGAGATCACCTGTTACAGGTGAGTAACTATGCTATCTCCAGGAACAAGCAGGAATGTAGTCTTCACATATGGGGACTCCCTAGCTTTAGATGCCAGGGAGAGACCCCCGAATTTGTGTGTCCCTGAGAAAAGGGCTCCACTTCCCCCCATGGATCTCTGGCATCCAACCAGGGATGGTGGGTAGGTGTTGATTAGGTATGGAACAGCTGTTGGAGAACAGCCTGACCAAACAAGGCATCCCGGCGGGAGTCCTTGTCCAAGCAGTAATGGGCTGTGAAGGTATGAACCGAGGCCCAAGTGGCTGCTCAACAGATGTCGTCGATAGACACAGAGTGCAGATGAGCCATTGAAGCTGCCATGGCTCTCACATTGTGAGCTGTGACATGGCCCTCCAGAGGAAGATTCTTACTCTGATAGGCAAAGGAAATACACTGAGCAATCCAGTTGGACACTGTTCTCTTGGAGACTGGAAGTCCCAAATGAGAAGGATCAAAAGCAACAAAAAGTTGAGAGGACTTTTTATGTTGCTGTGTTCTTTGCAAGTAAAAGGCTAAAGCTCTTTTACAGTCCAAAGTATGAAGATTCCTTTCTGCATTTGATGCATGAGGCCTTGGAAAAAACACAGGTAGGTAGACCGCTTGGTTCAGATGAAAAGGCGAGATCACCTTTGGCATAAAGTGTGGATGAGTCCTAAGGACTACCTTGTCATGATGGAACCTTGTATAAGGTGGATCAGCTATTAGCGCTTGCAACTCACTAATGCGGCGTGCTGATGTGATTGCAATGAGGAAGATAACCTTCCAAGAAAGGAATTTCAATGAGGTAGTAGCTAAGGGTTTGAAAGGCGGCTTCATGAGCTGACCAAGAACCAGGTTTAAGTCCCATGCCACCAGTGGTGGCCTAATGGGAGGCTGAGTTTTAATTTTATTTATTTAATGGTATTTATATACCGCCTTATCATTCAATCAAAGCGGTTTCCATGGCACACAATCAAGGGGGGACAAATGTCTTTATGCAGTGTACAGTGTGGTGTGTATGTGAGTGTATGTGAGTTAGAAGAAGGCCTCTCATAAATCTTGCTATAAGAGGATGGGAGGAAATAGGTTGTCCATTTAGAGGCTTGAAAGAAGCTGCAATGGCACTTAAGACTAACTCAGTAAGAGTCCATTTAAGTCCTGCATTGGATAAATGAAGGAGATACTCCAGTAATGATTCCAGAGGTATCACAAGGGGGCTAAGACCCTTCTGCGAGCACCATATGGTAAACCTTTTCCACTTGAAAGCATAAGAGCGTCTTGTGGAAGGTTTTCTGGAAGCATAAAGGATATCCTTTACTTGCTGAGAAAGGTTAAGACCATGAAGATGTAGGCCTTCAGCAATGAAGATGTAGGCCTTCAGCAACCAAGCACTGAGATGCAGAGACTGGGGATTGGGATGCCATAATATTCCGTCCTCCTGAGACAGGAGATCTGGAGCAGACCCTAACTCCAGAGAGGGAGCTTGAGAGAGATGTAGAAGCAGAGGGTACCACACTTGCCATGGCCAATGTGGAGCTATGAGGATCATACGGCCTCTGTCTCTCTGAAGCTTGAACAGGGTTTTGGGAATTAGGGGAATGGGTGGAAAGGCATAAAGGAAGTCTTGACCCCAATGAAGGAGGAAAGCATCCCTGGCCTGAGAGCCCTGAGCCGGACTTCTGGAACAGAACCGGGGAAGTTTGGCATTCAGACTTGCAAAGAGATCTATTTCCGGAGTTCCCCAAATTTGAAAAATCTTGGCCACCTGGTCTGCATGTAGAGACCATTCGTGTGGAAGCAGAACTCGACTGAGTCTGTCTGCCCAAGAGTTTTGGATGCCTGGAAGATACACTGCCAGGAGATGAATCTGATGCTCTCTGGCGAGGGCCCATAGTCGCAAAATGATAATTACACTTACCTGGTAATTGTAGTTCCTTTAGTGACGACAGCGCAGTCCTCAACCTCTGGGTTGTCAACCTTCACCTGCAGCTAGGAGACTGGCATGTCAAAATTATGACATCACTGGATATAGGCTGCTGCTCTCGCTCCTCCTCTCCAGTGTGAACTATTAACAAAGCAGACTCAAGAGAGCAACAAATAAGTAGCTACAATAAACATGACTAACTAAACTGAACACTGACCAACCTAGGTAAGGCGGTCTTAAACCTTCCCTGCGGTACGCAGACGCAGATACTGATACTCTGAAAGCCGAGGAAGCTGAAAACGACTGACAGGGAACCTACCTGAAATTCGTCTCCCCTTGACACGAATGCTGAGCTGAACCTGAAAGAACTCCGGGCGGGACTGAGGACTGCACTGTCGTCACTAAAGGAACTACAATTACCAGGTAAGTGTAATTATCATTTCCTTATCGTTCCTCCAGTGCAGTCCTCAACCTCTGGGATGTACCAGAGCAGTAATCATGGGGCGGGACCTTTCCATCCGGCACGTAAAACCGCCGAACCGAAACAAGCATCATTGGCCGCCACTACGTCAAGACGGTAATGCCTACTGAAGGTATGCAAGGACGACCAAGTCGCTGCCCTACAAATTTCCCCTGGGGGCACCAAGCTGTGCTCTGCCCAGGAAGCCGCTTGAGCTCTAGTAGAATGAGCTCGGAAACCGACGGGCACGGACCGTCCCTGAAGCATGTAAGCGGACGCAATCGCCTCTCGGATCCATCTGGCAATAGAGGCCTTAGCAGCCGCCTCCCCTTTGCGAACACCTCCAAACACCACAAAGAGCCGATCCGACCTACGAAAAGGCTGAGTCACCTTCAGATAACGCCGTAACACCCTTTTAACATCCAACCGGTGCAAACAGCGATCCTGATCCGAACCGCCTAGCGAACCCAACACCGGCAAAGTAACCGCCTGATTCAAGTGGAAGGACGACACCACCTTAGGTAAAAAGGATGGAACGGGCCGCAAGACAACTTTCTCCTTAGAAAAAGACAGGAAAGGATCCCGGCATGACAAGGCCTGCAGCTCCGAAATGCGCCGGGCAGAACATATAGCCACTAGGAAAACCACTTTCAAGGTTAAATCCTTCACCGACGCCTGACTCAACGGCTCAAAGGGAGAAGCGGTCAAGGCTTTCAACACGAGATTGAGATCCCAAGGCGGCACCACCACCCTGCACGATGGTCGCAAGTGAGAAACTGCCCTGAGAAACCGCAAAACATCAGAGTGAGCCCCGAGAGCCACATCCTGTACCTTGCCCCGATAACAAGAGAGGGCCGCCAGCTGAACTCGCAAGGAGCTGGCCGCAAGTCCTTTATCAAAGCCATCCTGAAGAAAATTGAGAACCAACGGGACAGAGGCAGTCGCAGCCCAAATCCACCGCCGCGAACACCAATCTTCAAATATACGCCAAACGCGCACATAGGCCAAAGACGTAGACTGTTTCCTGGCTCTGAGCAATGTATCCACAACCAAAGGCAAATAGCCCTTTTTCTTCAGCCGAGCCCTTTCAATGGCCAGACCGTAAGCGAGAACCGATCCACCTGCGGCATGAAGAGGGGGCCTTGCCTCAACAGATCCGCCCTCTCCGGCAACCGCCACGGCTCCCCGTCCAGAAGACGTATCAGATCGGCATACCAAGGGCGCCGCGGCCAGTCGGGAGCTACCAGCAGCACCCTTCCGGGATGAACTCCGACTCTTTGAACCACGCGGCCTATCAAGGCCCACGGAGGAAACACGTACAGGAGACCCGACACCGGCCATCGCTGCAACAGGGCGTCTATGCCCTCGGACATTCTCTCCCGCCTCCTGCTGTAAAACCGATTGGCCTTCGCAGAGTGAAAGGTCGCCATCAAATCCATTATGGGTGTCCCCCAACGAAGGACGATCTGATCGAACACGTCCAGATGCAGCTCCCACTCCCCTGCATCCACGTGAACCCGGCTGAGAAAATCGGCCCGTACGTTGTCTCTCCCCGCTATGTGCGCCGCCGAAATCACCGATAAGCGACCTTCTATCCAAGAGAAGAGGAGATCCACCTCTTCTTCCATCGCTGCACTTCCGGTGCCGCCCTGGCGATTGATGTAGGCGACTGTCGCAGAGTTGTCGGATAGAACCCGAACCGACCGACCCACTACGAACTGCTCGAACGCGAGAAGCGCCCGAGCCACCGCCCGAAGTTCCAGGCGATTGATCGACCATGAAATCTCCAGAGGAGACCAACGACCCTACGCAAACCGGCCCTCGCAGTGGGCCCCCCAGCCCATCAGGCTGGCATCCGTCAATAGCGGAAGCCACTCGAGGTTCCAGCGGCATCCCGGCCTCCAGAGACGGCAGCTGCAGCCACCACCGCAGGGACTGTTGGACTTTGGACGGAACCAGCAACCGTCGACCCAGGGAATCCGACTGATGAGACCAGCGACAAAGTAGTGCTCTCTGTAGCGGACGCATATGGAACCGGGCCCAATGAACCGCCGTCAAGGTCGCCGCCATCGTCCCTAGCACCCGAAGGTAGTCCCATGCCGACGGTGAGGGAGTGACCGTGAACTTGCGCACCATACTTCGCAGAGCTTTAGCTCTCTTGAACGGCAAGACCTGCCCCTGCCTCGTGTCGAACCGGACCCCCAGATACTCCAGCACCTGAGAGGGCTCCAGACAACTCTTGGTCGGGTTGACTACCCAACCGAGACTCTGTAGAAACTCGACCACCCTGCTTGTCACCTGCCTGCTTTCCGCTGAGGATTTGGCTCGAATCAACCAATCGTCGAGATAGGGATGCACCAGAATACCTTCTTTGCGCAACGCCGCCACCACCACCACCATAATTTTGGTGAATGTGCGGGGCGCTGTGGCGAGCCCAAAAGGCAAGGCTTGGAATTGATAGTGACCCCAAGGCAGAGCGAACCGCAAAAACGTTTGATGCATCGGACGAATCGGGATGTGTAAGTACGCCTCCGTCAGGTCGAGCGACGTGAGGAACTCTCCCCGACGGACCGCCACAATGACGGATCGCAAGGTTTCCATACGGAAATGAGGAACCCGCAAACAGCGGTTTACGCCCTTGAGATCCAAAATGGGCCGCAATGCTCCGCCCTTCTTTGGCACCACGAAATAAAGAGTAACGACCCAGTCCGCGTTCCACCTCCGGAACCTCTACGACCGCGCCCAAGCGCAGCAGGCGTTCTAAAGTGTTGCGGACTTCCAGGGTCTTCCTGCGGCCCCGACAGGGGGACAGTACAAAGGAATCTCGCATGGGCCGCGCGAACTCCAACGCGTAACCCTCTCGAACTATTTCCAACACCCACTGATTGGAAGTGATGTGGGCCCAAGCAGAGAGAAACTCCCGAAGCCTCCCGCCTATGGAAGGTTCCCCTGCGAGGACCCGCCTCATCTCATTGTGACTTGCGGGCTGCTGGAGGGGCAGTCGAGGAGAAACCCCTATTGGCTCCTCGAAACCCCCGAAACCCCTGGGCCCGTGAGGAAAAGCGGCCCCTCTGGTAGCCGCTGTACCGAGAAGTACGAAACCTCCGAACGTCCCGAAACTGGCCACGAAAAGTTTGCGGCCCCTTACTCTGTTTTGGTCTATCCTCCGGGAGCCTACCAGCTTCGGACTCCCCGAGATCCTTCACCAATTTATCGAGATCTTCCCCAAAGAGCAATCTCCCCCGAAAGGGGAGTTTACTCAACCGGGACTTAGAAGAACCGTCCGCCGCCCAGTTGCGCAACCAGACTGACCTACGGGTGGCTACCACTGAAGCCGTACTATTAGCTAAAGCCCTGATCAAATCATAATGGACATCCGCCAAGTATGCAGTACCAGACTCCAGCCTGCTGAGCTCCCGCAGCTCCTCGGAAGCCAAATGCGGAGACTGGCATAAACGCTGAACCCAGCGCAAACATGCCTGGGCTACCCATGCACCACAGATGGAGGCCTGCAAGGATATAGCATCCGCTTCAAAAACCTGCTTCAGTAACCCGTCAACCTTCCGGTCCTGAGTATCCTTTAAGGCAGCACTGCCCTCTACTGGAATAGTGGTCTTTTTAGTGACAGCTGATACCACCGCGTCCACCCGTGGAGCACGGAACCTATCCTTATCCTTGTCAGCCAGCGGATAGAGCCGATTCATGGTCCGAATACCTCTGAGCCCCGCTTCCGGCTGATCCCATTCGTCTTGAATCATTTTGTCAACTACTCTATGCACAGGAAACACAACCTGCGTACAGCGCACTGCTTGGATCACCGGATCTTCAAGCTCCTCCTCAGCAGCGGCCGGCTGCTGTAGGTTTAAGATCTGCATCGACTCCGTTATCAGGGTGGTCAGTTCTTCCCTACGGAAGTCCCGGATGATCTTGGCTTGATCTTCGGGTTCGGGAATCTCACCGTCCTCGAGATCCTCCAACCCTTCCTCAGGCTGCCAGTCAGCATCCTCGACGTCTAGCCGTTCCCCGTCCGTCTCCCACGACGACTTCGCCTTTTTAGGTGCGGAGGGACCCTTGCCCCCCAGCTCCGGTCCTTCGAGGTGTGGTGGCGGGAGTAAGGGCGGTAACATAGACGGCAGCCTACCTTGACGGCGCAAGCAAAAGGCTTGGTGCATCAACAATACAAAATCCGGGGAAAAATCCCCAAGAGCTGCCGGCTGAGTACTCGGGAGCGAATCCAACGGCCCCCCCGCGTCCTCAACCGCGGTACTGTGCTCCGAACTCTGCAATGGGTCCCCCCTGCCAATTGCGGGGTAACATGCAGTTCAGAGGGCTCCTTAAGGTCCATCTGTTGTTCCACAGAGGACGAGAGGGATGCACAGCCGCGGCCAACCCCAGAGTCCGCAACCATTCTCCTCCGAGTGCCGCAAACGACACACTGCGGTCGGGAGGTCATAACCGCTAAAATGTCCCCCCTGGGTCTGTTTCTTCTTTTTTTTTTTTTTTTTTGGCACCTTATGCAGTTAGGTATGCTAACCCAAAACCAAAGCCGTACAAATAAGGGGTAAGAAAGGCAGTAAGCTTAGACTCCCAAATCCTGCCCTGCACACGGTACACCCAAAGAGCACAGTCCCGCCCCCCAGACCGAAGGCAGAAACGCCAGAACAAAGGCCTTCAACGCGACGAGAAGAACCCGCCAAATAAAAGAAATAAAGTAAAACCCAAGAAAAGAAAGGGACTAAACGGCACCACTGCCCCCCGGAGCAACAGCACTGAGAGCGCAGACAAACACGTGGCTCTCTGCCCCGTTCAAAATGGCCGCCGCAGGACCCGGAGGGAAGAAAAATGGGCGCGAAAAAATGCAGCAGACCGGCTGGAACGGCGGAATATAAAGCCCCGACTCGCACGTACCAGACGCCGCCTGAACCGGTAACTGGCTTACCGGACAGGTCTGCGCTGGGGTAAAGCTGCCTCCGGCCCTCCAATTCGGCTCTGTTACACCACCACGAGCCTGCAGGAGTACCGCGAAGCTCAGCTCCTCTCAGCCGGCATGCACCAGCCGGGCTCGGGAGATGCGGTTTTCGGAGGAGTCACTGACCTGAGGGAGGGCTCTCACCTGAAAGTCCTGGGTGAGAGATCCATCGGTCCTCGGGAAGGCACTCAGGCAATCAAGACCACCTTAACACTGACAGGGAAGGTGTAAGAGCCACCAAAACCTTTCTCCCACCTCCCCTATGTGAGAAATCTTCACCCTTTAATAAGGCCTCTACTTATTGATGTGAATTTCCTTTTTTTTTTATTTTATTTTTTTTTTTATTTAAAGTGACAGAAGCCACAGCATTAGCCGAAAATTAAAGTAGCTACCCTAGTCTATATCGCTCCTTATCTGTTCCTCTAGTGAGCCCCAGAAGAGGCTCACAACTTCCTCCTGCTGCAAGGAGACTGGTCACACTGGAGAGGAGGAGCGAGAGCAGCAGCCTATATCCAGTGATGTCATAATTTTGACATGCCAGTCTCCTAGCTGCAGGTGAAGGTTGACAACCCAGAGGTTGAGGACTGCACTGGAGGAACGATAAGGAAGCTTCGTTGCAAAGCGACAGAGCCTGTTCTCACATGCTTGTTCACGTAGAACATGGCTACTTGATTGTCCGTATGAATGAGGACTGTCTTGTAGCTTAGCAGGGTGTGGAACACTCGAAGAGCAAGGAAGATTGCTCTGAGCTCTAAAAGATTGATGTGTAGATGAGTCTCCTGTGGAGTCCAAGTGCCTTGGGTGGAGAGGTCTTGCAAATGAGCTCCCCAAATCATTGGTGAAGCATCTGTTGTGAGAGTTGCCTGGGGTAAAGGTTGTTGAAATGGGGACCCCACCAACAGGTTTTGAGTGGACTGCCACCATTGGAGGGACAAAATAAGGCGATTTGTGTTTGCTATTTTGTCTGACAGGCACCCTGATGCCTGGGTCCATTGAGTGGATAAAGTCTACTGGGCTGCTCTCATATGGAGGCGAGCATAAGGAACCACATGCACGGTAGATGCCATGTGGCCTAGTAGTTGTAGCATTTCTCGAGCAGTGAGATGAGGCTTTGACACTGCTTGAGAAGCTAACTGCACCATGCGAAGGCAGCGGGTCTGAGGAAGATAGGCCCTTGCTTTTCTGGTATCCAGCAAAGCTCCTATGAACTCTAGAGACTGAGTGGGAGTTAGATTGGATTTTGGGATGTTTATGACCAGACTCAAGTATTGAAGAATACGCATTGTGCAAAATAGGGAAATCCTGGCCTCTGACTCTGATAGGGCTCGAATGAGCCAGTCTAAGTAGGGAAAGACGAATATTCCTAGAGTGCGGAGAAATGCCGCTACCACAGCCATGCATTTCGTAAACACCCTTGGTGCTGAGGCCAGGCCAAAAGGAAGCACCCTGTATTGGTAGTGCTTTCCCTGAAAAAGGAACCAAAGGAACTTTCTGCGAGTTGGATGGATGAGAACATGAGTGTACGCATCCCTGAGATCTAGAGAACAAAGCCAATCCTGACTGTGAAGGTATGGCAGCAGAGTTCCTAGAGAAACCATTTTGAATTTCTCTTTGACCAGGAATTTGTTCAATTCTCTGAGGTCCAAAATAGGTCTGTCCCCCCTTGTTTTCTTTGGGATAAGGAAATAGGGGGAGTAAAACCCTGTACCCTGCTGAGGAATGGGTACCTCTTCTATTGCCCCTTGGGCAAGAAGCATAGTGACCTCTTGATCTAACAGGTTGATGAGAGAGGTCTGAGAATTGAACTGTCTTACCATTGTGGGAGGAGGCATGCAAAGAAAGTGAAGCTTGTACCCCTCTTTTATAATGGATAGAATCCAACGTTCTGCTGTTATCTGCCCCCATCTGGGGGGAAAGTGACACAGCCTTCCTGGAATGTTGGAAGGCTCTGGGCCGTTGAGGGCCAGGAAGGCTAAGTTCTCTAGATAAAAGTCAAAGGCCTTGTGGAGGCTGAGACTGCTGAGACGGTTGAGGCTTTAGCAGTCTTTGCTTTCCTTTGCTTAGGTGGTTGCTAACTCTTTCGGGCAGGCTGACCTGCAGAACATTCCTGCTGGGAATAAGAGGGATAAAACCTCTTCTTTTTTGAGAAGAATGGTTTCTTGAAAGATTTCTTCCTTGCAGGATCAGCTGTGGCTTTGGATAACCTATCGAAAGTGGAGTTGTCAGCATCCAACTCATTGGCTTTTTCTTGCCAATTTTTGCCGAATAGATTCTCACCTGTACAAGGGATATTGCCCAGTTTGTCCTGCACCCAGAGCTCCAAATCGGATGCCTGGAGCCAGGCAATTCTACGTGCACCTATGGCAATGGCAGAGGTTCTGCTTATGCACTCAAAACAGTCAAAAGCTGCACAGTTGATAAACTTAGAAACATCCTGAGCATGTTTAACCAGTGTGAGAAAATCCTGCCTTTTATCATGAGGAAGAAGGGGGCTCAAAACCTCTAAATCTCCTGTGACTTCCTTAAGGAACATTCCCATATATAAAATAAAGGAACTGATCCTGGCAGAAAGCATGGAAGCCTGGAAAGTATGACATCCAAAGGCATCCAAAGTTCTACACTCACGTCCTGGAGGATTTGAGGCATGCCTCTTTGCACTCCTGATCCTTCTCATAGCTGATTCCACTACAATAGAGTGGTAAGGAAGCTGAGTCTTCTGGAAACCAGGACAAGGAGGGACTCGATACATGGTATCCAGTCTACGAGAGTGAGGGGAGGTGGTAAGAGGTGTTTCCCACATTCTTAGCATGAGATCATGTAAGATCTCATGGATAGGCAAAGTAGCTGCCTCTTTAGGAGCCTTGGGATATTGCAAAATCTCCAACTCCTTTGCCCTGGGCTCTGTTTCGGGAGCCACAGTAATGGAAAGACCTCGAGCCACCTCCCTGATAAAATCCTGAAAGGAGATATCTTCTGGAGGAAACATCCTACGTTTATGAGAGGAAGGCTCCTCCGGGAGAAGAATTCCGGTACCAACAGAGCTGTCAGAATCCTCAGACTCCTCCGAGGATTCAAAATACCTTCTGTCCGGATGCTCTTGAAGAGCCCGATACCCATACCGACCGAAGTCGGTACCGGGGGGAATCAGTACCGCTGTATCGGTAGTCTAGGACAACTCAGCATGGCGCATGGCCCACGCCGAGTTGGGCTGCACCAAGTCATCCCATTCCGTGACGTACAGATTCAGGTAGTTTGGGAAGGGGGGAAGGGGGGTGTGGAGAGATGAGTCAACACCATAATACTTTTCTTCTGCTAAAGTCAGTCCATACACAAGGTTTAATGTACTCAAGCAGTATGTTTACTTTCAAAAACTTAACCAGAGAACAATAATCTTAAGAAAAGTCATAGCCGTATACTTCTGTTTTTAGGTTTTAACCAACACTGAAAAAACATCCCCGATGCGAAAAAAATAAAAATAAAAATAGATGCATATTGGATAAAAACCAGAAAAACAGCTCTTTCCCAGTATTTTTTCTCCCCTCTCCTGGCTTCTCTCGTACCCTCCACTTAGTTTGTGCCTCTTTTCTGTGTGGACTCCTCCTAAGTGACACAAAAGTACATGTTTGATTCCATCAGAAAAGATATCCAATAATGGTACCTGTGGCACGAAAACAAAGATAATTATCGATTTTTTTGCACCCTCAAAAAACATTTCATTAGCTGGAAAACAAACATCTAAATGTACAAAACATATAGGAATAGAAATCTAGTTATGAGGTAAATCAGACAAAATACCTACTGTACCTGAATGTAACTCACCTTGAGCTACTATTAGAAAGCCATGAGCTAAATCAAAGAAATAAATAACTGGGTGCAATGTGCAGACCTGCGGTGGGACACAATTTTTAGGGCTTAAGTAAACTGTTAAATGATTTAGTCCATCTCTGACAACTTCTGAAGTTCTTAACTGTCTCAGTGTTTCTCAGAGGGCCACCTGAAAAACTCTAGTCTACATCTGAGAGATGGTGACCTCTTTTCTTCTAGAGGTTATCAAAACCCTGGCAGGGACAGAGAAAGTGCACACAAAATAGGAGCGGACAGAATTTGAATATCTCCAATCAGAAGCATGGATTCAGGATAACTTAGTAAATGGCCACAAGGACTACATTTATTTTTTTACTCCAGATATCCACACAATCAGAAATGGCTTCCTCTTTTGGGATTTAGCACCATGAGCCTTCATTCACAGCTAACCACGATTTCCCTTCCTTATTTATAACCTTTCCCTTCCAATTCACTTAGCTCATTCATTGCAAAAGACAGCCCTTTGACAGGGGCTACTCACCAGGATTGCAATTGTGACACTTAAGTTCAGCAGCTAGGTGTCACGGCTGTATGATAAGTGGGACTGGCTCCTACTCTCCTAGGGGCTATGAATGCTGTCTCTGCAGTATCTCCAGCTCTGGATAGCAGAACCCTGACCCAGGGATTAAAGTATATTAATGTCCTTTGAGTGGCAAAATTACTCAGCAATTGCCATTGAAACGACTTCTCAATTATTCACCGACTTGGCAGCTTCTTCCAGCTCAGTTTGAATTAGACTACCAGAGATTGATATTATGAGTCCATATTTACTGGGGTTCATGCCTTCCAGTTTGAATCCCCTCCCATCTATCCCGTTGCAGTAACTCTCCTTAGTCTGGAGGCAGAGACAGTAGTGCCCAGCTATTACATGTACACCTTAACTCTGGCTGGTAGGTATCAGTGCTAAATGATAGCACCCCTCCCCCTCCAATCCATCTGTGAGGCTTTTTGACATCTGAAAAAAGGCCAATGTGTTTTGAAAGCGTAGTTACTCACCTGTAACAGGTGTTCTCCAGGAGCAGCAGGAATCAGTCCTCACATATGGGTGACGTCGGCGCCGACGGAGCCCTCGCGGAGCAATTTTCCCCAGCTTTCACAGAAAGCCTTTGGGAATTGCAGCGCACATGCGCGGTCGCCTTCCCGCCCAAGGGTGCCATCTTAGCCAGTCTGATGACATAGCTAAAAGACAGCATAAAAATTTGCAAAAAACTTAAGCAGATGATTGCAACTCCACGGGGAGGAGGGAGGGTTGTGAGGACTGATTCCTGCTGCTCCTGGAGAACACCTGTTACAGGTGAGTAACTACGCTTTCTCCAGGACCAAGCAGGAAGTCAGTCCTCACATATGGGACTCCCAAGCTTAAGGCTACCGGAGACCCTAAGCACAAAAATGAGCTCCCTCTAGCTCGGCAGTACAGAAGGATGGAATCTTCGCTGAATTATTACCCACCGGTAGCCCCCATCCGGGATGGAGGGTAGGAGTTGCTCAAACCTCGAAGAGATTTCGGAGGACTGCCTGTCCGAAAGCACTGTCCCTGCGGGACTCCCTCTCGAGACAGTAATGGACCGCAAAAGTCTGGCTCGAAGACCAAGTAGCGGCCCGGCAGATGTCTGCCAGCGGAACAGAGCGGAGGTAAGCCACTGACGTAGCCTTCGCCCGAACACAATGAGCCGTGACTCGACTTTCTAAGGAGAGTCCGGCTGCCCCATAAGCCCAAGCGATACAGTCAGCAACCCAGATGGACAGGGTACGCTTGGAGACCGGGAGCCCCAATTTATTGGGGTCAAAAGACACAAAAAGCTGAGCAGCTTTACGGTGCTCCCGCGTACGGTCAAGGTAGAAGTTCAATGCCCTTCTACAGTCCAGGGTATGCAGGACTCGTTCAGCTCGGCTGGAGTGAGGCCTGGGAAAGAAGGTTGGAAGTACCACCTCCTGATTGATGTGAAAAGGGGAGACAACTTTTGGAAGAAATTTTGGGTGAGTCCATAGGACTACCCTATTTTTGTAGAACCGAGTGAAGGGAGGATCAGACACGAGGGCCTGCAATTCACTTATGCGTCTAGCGGAAGTGAGGGCTATCAGGAATAAGGTTTTCCACGAAAGAAAACGCAGAGAACAGGTAGCCATCGGTTCAAAAGGCGGACAGGTGATCCGCTGTAAAACCACATTCAGATCCCAGTCAGGTGCTGGCGGGCGCAGAGGTGGTTTTAGTAGAAGGAGACCTCGGAGAAACCGTGCTACAAGAGGGTCGCTGGAAAGAGGTCTGCCGTCCACCGGCACATGGTGTGCTGAAAGAGCACTGAGGTGAACTTTGACGGAGTTGGACTTAAGTCCCATGTTAGAGAGGTAGAGCAGGTACTGCAAGATCACCGACACCGAGCAGGAGAAGGGATCCTGAGACTGCTGTACACACCAAACGGAAAAGCGACGCCATTTAAGGGCGTAGCATTTGCGGGTAGAAGGTCGCCGAGAAGCTAGGACGACCTCTTCCACCTCTGCGGGCAGGAGAAGGGGAGCAAGGACTACCCTTTCAGCCGCCAGGCCATTAGATTGAGAGATCTGAGGTTGGGGTGTAGCAGAGACCCCTGATCCTGTGTTAGGAGATCCGGTTGAAACCCCAGAGGGAACGGATCCTCTACCGCTAATTGCAACAGGAGTGGGAACCACGGCTGTCTGGGCCAGCGAGGAGCCACCAGGATCATGGACGCTTTGTCCCGGAGAACCTTGAACAGAGTTCGGGAGACCAGCGGAATGGGAGGAAAAGCATAGAGAAGGTTTTCCGACCATGAGAGCAGAAATGCATCTGCCGCTACCCGAAGGGGATGTGGCTGACGCGAGCAGAAGCGAGGAAGTTGCCGGTTGAGAGGACTGGCAAAGAGATCCATCGTGGGGAGGCCCCACTTCAGAAAGAGTTTCTGGACTACCAAGGGATCCAGACGCCACTCGTGCGGCTGGAGTATCCTGCTGAGTTTGTCCGCCAGGCAATTCTCCTGGCCTGGGAGATAAACTGCTTTGAGAAGAATGCCGTGACTGACGGCCCAAGAGCAGAGCTTTTGAGCTTCTCGGCAGAGAAGGAAGGAGCCCGTGCCGCCCTGCTTGTTCACGTAGAACATGGCAACTTGATTGTCCGTCTGGACAAGGACGGACTGGTGAGAAGTCAGGTGGGAGAAAGCCTTGAGCGCCAGACGAATAGCTCTGAGCTCCAGGAAGTTGATCTGTTGAGCAGATTCCCACGCGGTCCAGAGACCTTGAGTACATGCCCCCTGGCAATGAGCTCCCCAGCCCCGGAAGGAAGCATCGGTCGTCAGCACTTGAGTCGGCTGAGGCGACTGAAAAGGCATTCCGAGCACCAGGTTCGGCCGATGAAGCCACCACTGTAGGGAAGAGGCCAGCGGTCTGGAGGCGCGCACTAAGTCGGCTAGCCCGCCGGTGGCTTGTTGCCACTGCTTGCGAAGGCACCATTGAACCGGCCGCATATTCAGGCGAGCATTGGGGGTCATGTGGACGGTGGAAGCCATATGGCCGAGTAGTCTCAGGAAGCGCCTGGCGGAGACCAGGGACTGGCTGCGAAAACGGCCGGCTAGGTCCATGAGCCGTTGAGCCCTGTCGAGAGGCAGGAAAGCTCGAGCCTGAGGAGTGTGCAGTCTTGCGCCGATGAACTCGAGATCCTGTGAGGGGAGCAAAGTGGACTTTGCGAAGTTTATGACAAAGCCCAAGTACTGCAGAAGAGTCACCGTGCGGTGTGTGGCATTGGTGACTGCCGGAGGGGACGACGCTCTGATGAGCCAGTCGTCGAGGTATGGAAAAACATAGAGGCCGTGAAGCCTGAGATAGGCCGCCACCACCGCGAGACATTTTGTGAAGACTCGCGGTGCGGAGGACAGGCCAAAGGGCAGTACTCTGTACTGGTAGTGATTTCCGGCCACCACAAACCTTAGGTATTGGCGGTGGCTTGGGTGGATGAGGATGTGCGTGTAGGCATCCTTTAGATCCAAGGAGCATAGCCAATCTCCCTGCTGGAGGTAGGGCAGAAGGATTCCAAGGGTAAGCATCTTGAACTTTTCCCGCACAAGGAACTTGTTGAGGTTGCGCAAGTCCAGGATGGGTCTTAGGCCTCCTGTCCTTTTTGGTATTAGGAAATACCTGGAATAAAAGCCTTGACCTCTCAGGTGGTGGGGCACCGGTTCCACAGCCTGGTCCTGAAGAAGACTTGCTAACTCCTGAAGGAGTAAGTCCCTGTGCAGAGGGAGTCGAGGAGGTTCTCCCGGAAAATAAGAGGGAGGGACCTGATGGAAGTGGAGAAGATATCCTTCTCGCACGACTTGAAGCACCCAGGCATCTGAAGTGATGTTGGACCACCTGTGGGCGAAGTGAACCAGCCGGCCTCCGGTGCTGGGAGGGACCAGCTGAGGGGGAGAGGCTATGCTGAGGAAGTCAAAAACCCCCACCCTGCTGAGCAGGGGCTGGTGGTGCAGGCTTGGGGGCTTGCTGCCTACGGGACCCGTTACCCCGTCCCTTGGCCTGCTGACCCTGTTGGGGAGCTGGAGGGGCCTGATATTGGGGGTAGTGTTTGTAGGCAGCCGCCTTTCTCGAGTAAAAGGACTTTTTTCCCGAGCCCTTCTTTTTCTGGGAAGGGGCGGAGGTCTTCCTAGAAAGCCTGGTCCTGGTGAGAGTCTCCGTCTCGATTTGTGCAGCCTTTTCAGCCATTGGCTTGCCAAAGAGGTTCTCACCTCTGCAGGGGACATCGACCAACTTGTCCTGCACCCAAGGCTCAAGGTCAGACGACTGAAGCCAAGCCTGTCGGCAGGCACCGATGCCGTCTGCGGCCACACGAGCCGATGCTTCAAAGCCATCATAGGCTGCTCGGGACATGAATTTGGAGCATTCCCGAATACCAGATGTTAAGGCTAGGAACCTCCGCAAAGGTTCCTCGGACAGTCCAGCAGAGAATCCGGCTAGCTGTTTAGCCAGGTCTCGGAGATACATGCCCATGTATAGCTGGTAGGTCTGGACACGACAAGCCAGCATAGAGCCCTGGAAACACTTCTTACCAAGGCCATCCAGGTTACGGGCCTCCCTGCCAGGGGCACCGAGGAGTGCATTTTCTGGCTCTTCAGCCTATGCATGGCCGATTCCACTACCATGGAATGGTGTGGTAGCTGTGCTTTTTGGAAGCCAGGACTCTTGCGGACTCGATAGATGGAATCGACCCGCTTGCTCAATACCGGCGACGAGGCCGGACTCTCCCACATGCGGAAGAGTAGTCGTTCCAGCATGGGAGGCACCGGTACAGTAAAGTGCTCCCGGGCGGGAGAGTCGTACTGAAGGGCGTCGAGCTCTTCGGCTCGAGGCTCCTCCTCGGGATCCGCCGGGAAGGCCAAAGCCTTGGCCATATTCCTGACGAAGTCCGAGAACCGGGCATCCTCTGGAGGGGACTGTTTCCGAGGTTCGGACTCAGGTGAGTCCGAGGGGACACACCGAGTCCGAAAGGAATCAGGTGACTCCTCCTCTTCAGACTCCCAGACCGACTCCGAGGAGGAATCAGTGGGGTCGGCTCGGGCAGGCGGAGGCGTCGGCGGCGACGACCTCGGTCCCGAACGGGAGGCCGAGGGTGACCTCGACCGAGGACCGACTCGAGTTCGCATGGACTCGAGGATCGGCTCGGTCTCCGGGGTCGACTTAGACGTCGACGTCCCGGCGGTCGGGGCAGCGGCGCCAGCGAGGCTAGCGATCAGTGCCCGCTGCTGGTCCATGAAGGCAGATAGTCTGCTCTCCAAGGCCGTCAACCCTAAGTCCGACCTCAGGTGACCCAGCAGTCCCCAACTCGGGCCCCGACGGTGTCGGGCCCGACGTCGGACCTCTCGGAGGCGAGTCCAGAAGGACCACAGGACTTACCCGAGCAGGCAACTCCGACTCCAGGCGTGGTCACTTCGGGAGGTGCTCCTTCTCCAAAGACCCGGGACGGCTGTCGGGGCTATGCGACCTGGCCCTCGCAGAGCCAGGAGCGTCCACCGACGCCGCCCTCGCGGATTTTGTCTTCCGTCGATGGTCTCCGGAGGGAGAACCCCTGTCGGAGGAGCTTCGGCGATGTTCAGAGCTGGAGCCTCTGGATGCCGAGGCCTCCGACGAGGTTCGGGTACGGCTGGGGTCAGCGAAGATTCTATCCCGCTGATGCCGCCGACTCCTCAACGCTTTGGAGGACATTTTGCCACAGGCTCCACAGATCATTTCTTCATGATCCGGGCCCAGGCAGCGGAGGCAATTATCGTGTGTGTCAGTGAGTGACATATTTCTGTCACACTGACCACACCGCTTGAAACCACTGGCAGCCATCGGGGGAAAAAGGGCCCCTGCAAGGTCAAAGAACCGGGCTGCCAGTGAAAAACCGAAAACGAAACTGACCAAAATCAGAAAAACCGAAAAATAAGGGAAGGACTCGCAACGGCGTCGCGAGTCCGGGCAGGAAAACGACCGGCGTCGAACCGAATTGAAAAACGAGTAAAACTCACGAAAATCAACTTTTTTAGCGGGGACACGACGGGTACGTCTGTAGGGCTCCGCGGAAAAAAGAAGACTGGCTAAGATGGCACCCTTGGGCGGGAAGGCGACCGCGCATGCGCGCTGCAATTCCCAAAGGCTTTCTGTGAAAGCTGGGGAAAATTGCTCCGCGAGGGCTCCGTCGGCGCCGACGTCACCCATATGTGAGGACTGACTTCCTGCTTGGTCCTGGAGAAACATGTACACCACACCAGCTGTGTGCAACAGGGTAACTAAATTACCTGTTTAAATTAAGTGGCTTGAGAGTTATTGCTGACTCTGAAGGTAATACTTAATGTTGGTATTAAATAGCCTGCTCTAAAAGGGAGGAGTTATTCAATGAGTGAGTGTAAAAACCTGTATTGAGAGAGGGTTTTTTTGTTTGTTTGTTTTTTGGGGTTTTACACTTTCTCCATCCAACTTTTCTTGGAGGTGGTGGGACTTATAGGGGTCCCAAGGGCCAAGGCGATCTAGAAAACTAGAAAGGACTTGCCCATTATTTTGGGATGTCTCCCAACAAGCTCCTAAAAATGATTTGAGGTATCTGAGGAATTAAGAGAGTTTCAGTAAATCTATAAGAACAGACTAGTGCCAAAGGTCTTTCCCTAACATTAGGAGATAGAGACCAGAGAGATAGAGCTGCTCTCCTATTTAGAATGCCCAAACTTAAAAAGGTGGTATGGGCATCTAGCCAGTGTCATGCAAGATGACACTAACATATGGACAGAGAAGGAACCGACAATGAAGATTACAGGATCTGCATTTTGTTTCTCCTATATCTATAACCTGACTGAGCTGGATATTGTGAAGGAACTATTTGCTTTGAAGAATCTGCCAAGTAAAAAACAAAAAGAAAAAAAAAGGATTCTGAACAGCCATTTGGACCCAACGGTTTCTTTTTGGAGCTTGATTGTGTGCCTGCAGATTGATATTGGAAACCCGAGTAGGCCCCTGAAGATGTGCCTTTTCCCTCGTCCAACATAGCCCCAGAGGTCATAGGTTTGGCCAATTCCAAAACTTGGTGCTGTGCCTCAACGGTAACCTAGGGCTATCCTTGGATTGCTCTTATATTGATTCAATAAAAGAAGCACAGGCTACTAATCTAGTTTCTTCCAGGACTAAAATGGCAAGCAAGTCTCATGAACTGAGGCATGCCACTCACAACATTAAGAGCTATATCCTTGTTATTTCTACAGTGAAGATGGGAAATCAAAAAACTTGCACCCCATATGCACCAGCAGACAGCACTGCAGTTTGATTGTCATAATGGACTCAAGTTTTCATTTCCCATCTGTCAGGACTGGGCACGCCCGAGCATGGAGACATAAGATACTGGTAGGGAAGCCACCAAGTATATTCACCTCCTACCGCTGTGGCCTGTCCTTTTTAATCAGAGTTAAATTTAAAACAGCTCGTATACAAAAATAGCTGATACTTAGCTTTAGAAAGCAACCAGGCTGGAAAGACGCTGGATTCCACAGTATGTCAATTGCAACGACGTGACACGTTTCGGGGGTATATCCCTGAGCCCCCTGCTTCAGGTAAGACAACTGTATGGTAACGTCAGCCTTAAAAGCATAGCCAAGTGAAATGGTTTTATAACCCAGGCTTCTAAGTCAGTAATCCCGAATTAATACGGTCTGATTTACATGGTGCGGCTATGGCTCAATATCTGAAATCCTCGGTGATTCCTAGAGGGCTTCGGGTACTTAAACCCCCTAAACAATTCACAGGGGATGACAGTTTTTTGTCTAAATGGAATGCCATATTGAATAAATGTGGCTTTGATCTGATTGCATTGCTTTTGGAGCGTTCCTTACAAGAGCAGGAGTCACTCGTTTCTCAGACTGTTGTTCTGAAGGAGAAGATTTTGGAGACGCTCCAACCTCAAAGTTTTGAGATCCAATGGAGTGAAATTGACAAACTGGCCTCCTTTCGGGATCATATTCGGGGGCTTAAGATTAATAAATTTAAAAGAGATAAATCCGACTATGACAACAACTGTGTGTACAACTGGCCTTCCCGGTCGAATCAGAAGCAAAATCGCAAGAAGGTTTCCTTTGCCTTTAGCTCTGATGACTGTTTGGATACGGACTCTAGTGAGTCAAGTCAGCTTTCTGGGGCTAAAAAAACTCAACAATCGCCTGAATTTTTGCGAGGAAATTCATTTCGTAGCCGGCGACCCCGTGCAGCCTATCAATCGGATTTTTGGGAAGGACCGGACACCAGATCCAGGACGCGGAATCGACAGTTGTGAATCTGTCGGGTGCGATTCTCCCACCAGACCAGATGCAAATTCTAGAATTAGGTTTGTCCTTTATCCCTTCACCGTGCTATGATGGTTTTCAAATATGGGTAGCATTGCAGAAGTTTTTTCGAAAGTTACGTGTGATCCACTATATGGCTGAACAAATGATTCCTTCGGATGTTTCACTGGTGAAGAATCCTTCTCGTTGGCAACCGCCAGGCCAGCTTGATGCGGCTATTTCAACTTTTCAACTTCTTATTCTGCAGGATTTGTCGCATTTAGAGAAGTCTACTTTTCCTGTTTACAATCATTTTTCCAAAGCTCAACATAAGGCAGTACAAGAGTTGGCTAAATCACCTTTGATAATCAGACGTGCTGACAAGGGTGGTGCAACCGTGGTTCTATCAGCTGAACAGTATGACCGAGAAATGCATGTTCATTTAGATAATCGTCATTATTCTTTAATTGACGATCCTACTTTAAATCTTAAAGATCGCATTTTTCAATTGGTATCTCAGGCATTTTTGAGTAATTGGCTAACTCAGAAGGAAGCCGATTTTTTGATTAACAAACATCCCAAGGTTCCCATCTTTTACCTTGTACCTAAGATACATAAGTCGCTCAGAGACCCCCCGGGGAGGCCCATTGTTTCTTGCCGGGATTCAATACTGGAACCATTGTCGCAGTTCTGTGACCTTTTTTTGCAGCCCATAGCGGCATTGGTACCTTCCTATATTAAAGACACTGGAGATCTTTTAAGCCAGTTATCACTCTATACGGATACGTCTGCTTGTTCATTTTTGGTCACCTTGGACGTCCAGTCTTTGTATACTAACATTGATCAAAAAGAGGTGATGTCTGGTCTTTTGGATTATCCTATTCCACTCCCGGATCGCATTCCGAAACAATTTTTTCTTGAACTTTTGGATTTGGTACTTAATCAGCATTTTTTCTTATATCAGCAACAGTTCTATTTACAGACTTATGGAATTGCCATGGGTGCGACAGTGGCCCCTTCCATTGCCACAATATACATGGCTTGGTTTGAGGACCTCTATGTCTATTCACATCCACTGTTTTCCTGGGTTTCACTCTGAAGGCGATTTCTTGATGACGTCTTCTTCATTTGGACTGGCAGCAGGAATGACTTGGACTCTTTTTTGAACTCTTTGAATTTGTTCAAACCTAATATACAATTTACAGCCCAGGTGGAAAGGACTAAAATACAGTTTCTGGATATTGAGATCGAATGCACTTCAAGAGGCTTTTCGACTTCCCTTTACCGGAAACTAGTCCAACGTAATACGCTGCTTCGGTTTGACAGCTATCATCCCCCGGCTCTCAAGAGAGGTCTACCATATGGCCAATTTTTACGGCTATGAAGGAATTGTACTGAGCTCTCTGAGTTCAAAATCCATGCTAAGGAATTGATTTCCCGTCTTTTATCCCGGGGGGTACCCTTATAAAGTAGTTCATCAGGCATATAAAAGGGCTTGTTACACTCATCGCGAATGGCTCTTGGGACCTCGGGATCCTCTGCCGTCTATGGATAAAATAACGGGGGTTTTCTCTTTTATGAGAGGCACTTCAGCAGTGGTCCGGGTGATCCATAAATTTTGGCCTATTCTAGCTGTTCATTCATGTTTTCGGAAACCATTACAAATTGCGTATTCCTGCAAGGCAAATTTGCGGGATTTACTGGTGAAGACTACGGCCCCTCTGGATCGACCCCCCTCTGGACATGTAAATGCGGGCCCTTTTCCCTGTGGGTCCTGTTCTTTTTGTCCGATTACACTATCAGGTGTGGTTTGGCTTGACACCCATACCCAGAGAAGTTACCACACTCGATGGCATACGGACTGTACCACTTCTCATGTGGTTTATCTAATCATCTGTCCCTGTTGGCTTTTTTATGTGGGCCGAACCTCACGAGCTTGTAAACAAAGGTTAGGGGAACATGCTTCTCGTTTGCGTACACAACTGCTTACAGCTCCTATAGTTAAACACTGCGTGGATTGTTCACATCTGTTTGAGGATCTTCGTTGGCGGATCTTAGATCATGTGCCCTCTAATCCTCGCGGTGGTGATAGGATTCAGATCCTTCAGAATTTGGAGCAAAAATGGATCTTCCGATTGAAATCTGTGCATCCTGAAGGTTTAAACCAGCAGATTGGCATACTATTTAACCATTCAGATCAGGCAGAGGCGCCTGATTGGTGGTTCCTCTGTCCTTCTCTGATTGGTTCCTCTGTGTTAATCACACCTGAAGGGGATGTCCCATTCAGGATTACTGACTTAGAAGCCTGGGTTATAAAACCATTTCACTTGGCTATGCTTTTAAGGCTGACGTTACCATACAGTTGTCTTACCTGAAGCAGGGGGCTAAGGGATATACCCCCGAAACGTGTCACGTCGTTGCAATTGACATACTGTGGAATCCAGCGTCTTTCCAGCCTGGTTGCTTTCTAAAGCTAAGTATCAGCTATTTTTGTATACGAGCTGTTTTAAATTTAACTCTGATTAAAAAGGACAGGCCACAGCGGTAGGTGGTGTTTCTCTTCCTTACTTGGCTGGCTACTCCGACAAATATTTTTTTTTCATATTTATTGGTTTCTATCCACTGGGTTTTTGTTGTTGATTCTTTGTTTGAGAAGGAAGGTTGTTATATTTTTTATCAAGTATATTCAGACTATCTGTTTTTGTAGCTGCCTACTGTGACATAGCAGGTCTTATTTCATCTATTGCTTTTCCTCATCTGCCACTAAGGTCCCTTTGTGCCTATCCCATGCATGCTTGAATTATGCCACCGTTTTGGCTCCTATAACCTCCACTGCACAGGTCTTGCACAGGTGTCCACTACCATCTCAATAAAAAAATATTTTCTTCACATTTATTTTGAGACTCTCTCCCTTTCATGACTCCTTTTTTCATCTCAGCATTTTATCTTCTGGTGCTTGGCTGAAGTCTGCTAAGTATTTAAATATTTGTATCATGTCTGCCCATTTCTCTCGCTCATCTATAGTTCACTTCATTTGGTTTACAGTATAGAACGTGCATCACTCTAATGACCCCGATGCCGCCCTCCCAGTAAAGCCCCAGCTCAGCAAGAGCTGAGGGACAGATCATGCTTGCAGTGGCGGCTCAGATCTGAGCTCTGAAATGGCTCCGCTGGTGTCATGGGAATATGGCCTCAGCCCATTCCCCTTTCTACGGCATCAGCAGCAACTGTGGCAGTGAAGAGAAGTGTTGTGGGAAGATGGGAGAATGAAACCAGTGGCCAGGGCACCATCATATGGCTGCGAGGGCCTAGACCAAAGGGAAAACCTGCCCTGCCTCCCTCCCCCACCACCGCTATGAGACACCCCCCCCCCCCAAAGAAGATTCACTAGGGATCGTTTCAAGGGCGGGATAGGCAGCATAGAGCCGGAGGAAAGAGACCCTAGCCACACGAGGAGAGGACATTTGAAGACCTGCCACCTGGGGCTGTTGAAGCTGAAGGACAGCAGAAACTGTAGCCAGGAACCCACACCTTCCTCTACCACACCCCCCTGGAGAACAGAGTGCATTGCTGCAGCTGGAGGGAGAGGACAGAAGGCCTCAGCAGCTGACAACACAGACATCTGGGGAGAGCAACTTGCCACCATGAAGGCAGGCATCAGAACAGGACCGGAGCCAGGTCCCACAGGAGTGTGGCAGTGGCTGCAGCCAGGAATGAGATTCTCATATCCAGGAGGAGGAGGAGGAAGTGGCATCAAAGGAGCAAGGTGCCCCCCCCCCCCCCAGAAAGGAGGGGAGACCCAAGTGTCCAAATAAGGAAAGAGAAAATAAACCACATCAAATGTAGCAAAAACACAGACAGCACATGGAAACACATGCAGATGAGAAAAGCACATGCTGAACACCAAAGGTGGTACACATGAGGAGGAGAAGAGGAGGAGACACAGACAGATCCCCCTTCAGACTGAGTTCAGTAGAAGAGAACTGTGAAGTGAAGTGCAGAGAGCAAGGAAGAGACAAACAGAAAGAGGAGAGCAGAGAGTTGTGCTGCCCAGCCTGGGAGCAGGGAAGACACGTGAGCTGAAGGACTGAAGGGGGGAGCAGAGACAGAGACCGCGACTTGAGACGAGTCCCTGGAAAGAGACCCAGGCCAGTGGAAGAGCTGCAGAAGCGGGAAAGCCACCTTGAGAAGAGATCAGAGTCTCTCAAATGCTCCACAGCTATGAAGCTGAAAGTGTTGCTGCAAACTACAGAGCCCAGCAGTAAGAGAAAAGCAGGCATCCAATGTTTTGTATCAAAAACGTTTGATGCTTGCTTATATACTATCCAATCAAAAAAGTAGTATCGTTCAAATTCACCGTTGTGAAGGGTCAGGAACAACAAAAGAGGTCTCAGTATAAAAGAACACTGCTGTATTGAGGCTCACACCTACTCACAGCAATCGTGTTATATCACATCAATGACCTCAAGAAAAACTCAGAAGAAGAAATGTACGTTGGGATCATAATCTAATAGGAAGAGTCAGTCCTTTTTGCAGCTGAGTATTTATTACTATTTATGCTTTTTTCATTATTATCTTATAAGGACTGGAGTTTCTTCTTCTAACTGAGTTTTTCTTGAGGTCATTGATGTGATACAACACGATTGCTGTGAGTAGGTGTGAGCCTCAATACAGCAGTGTTCTTTTATACTGAGACCTCTTTTGTTGTTCCTGACCCTTCACAACGGTGAATTTGAACGATACTACTTTTTTGATTGGATTGTTGCTGAATCGTTCTTGAATATAGTGACCAATTGACTTTTTTGCTTATATACTATGACTTGGACAATTTGATACTCAGCTCCCAGGGGATCCCCACCTCTACCACAAGCTTAATTCTATAGATATAATCACTTTCCAGTAAGCCTTCACCTTACAGCAGCTCCACCAAATGTGTGCCACGGTGCCCACCGCCCCCAGCAACTGTCTGATACTTGCACACAGCAGTGCAAAAATCTGTAAGTGGTCATATGCCACCTAAAGAATACATTCATACATTCATTCCCTCCCTCCCCAACCCCCCCCCCCTCTCTCCAGCACAATGGATCTCTAGCCTGTCAAGTGGCTTTCCATTTATATTTCATATCCATACCATAGTCAGCCCCTTTCTGCATAGTAATCTCAGTCTATTAGTCAATTTCTTCAAATGTTTTTATCATCCAGAAATCTTTATCTTTCGGGAGGGGGGACACTAGGAGAACTGATTCTTCACCACTGTTAATGTTGCTCCTAGGGGTCTACATTCATGAGAGTGCATTTGGTTCATTTGGGCTGAAAATTAAGTATATGCAAACGAGTGCATACGTCTATAAACTATGAATTAATGCATCTAAAATAGACTGTGCATTTTTAAGGTCTTACACATATACAATATGCATCCAAAAATATGAATGGGTCAAAGCATGGAAAAAATGCCTTTAAACCAGACAAGATTAATTTTAAACAAGTACAAAGAGCTCTTTTCTGGCCGTGCATACCCCTAGTTGCTCCCAAGATCAGCAAGGACAGACAGCATAGGGCTCACTTAACAAGTCCTGTTAGCACCTAAGCAGAGGACATGACTGTCAAGGACAGCCTGTAAACAAATATGTAATAAACTGGAACAGCACAGGTGGTCTGCTTTTCAGAGGACAGGAAAAGCGTCTGACTGCTTAATCATCCAGCAGAGGATCCTACACGTTTAGCTATGAGACATATTCAGGTGGCGAGTTAGACCCAATAGCAACTATACAAAGGTGAACAAACCTGCGACCAATGACCTACCAAAACTCGTTCTGCTAATACAGTATAACAAATGACCCATATTGAAATAGTTAACATAAGTGTCTTACAGGTTGGACTTGGAGCTGTGTGAGCAGACTGCTGATGCACTAGCTCATTTTTTTTCTTTTTATTAACTTCCCATCAGAAGGTTGAAGAAAGAATGTTAATGGTCAGCACTGCACGTAGTATAAAAAGAGTTCAACACAAGGAATTCCTAGCACCAGGAACTGCTTGTAGAATTTGGAGAGCTAGTCTACTGGCTGCTTTAACTCCCAAACCACATTTGGCAGTCATCTTACACTCACTGGGCTATGTGCAAGAGGAAGGCTACTCCAGTTATTTTCCTATTGTGACATTTCAAAAGCTGATGTTTTCACAGAAGCTTTCCTGCATTACTTCCAAATTAAAACCAGTCTCATACACCCCTGTAATCCTGACCTGAAATAAATTCTCCCAAAGACCGTAAAGTTGCCCTATTAGCTAAACAAGGTATTGATTCCATCAAACTGAAATCCACACAGGCATCACTATACATTAAAGCCAAGGAAAAAAAAACACACATATTTCTACTGAAGTTAACTAGAATGTTAAACGACCAGTGCATTTGTAGCAGAGATCTTCCAAAATTCCCCTTAAAAGCATGGCAGTTCTTTTGTGCTGTACAGATATGAGTGAGAGAGAAGCCCATGAAGTTGTAAAGTGCACAGGTACATTTAATCATTCAGCAGAGGATCCTACACATTGTGTCCATTTTCAAAGAGAACTTACTTGAGCAGTTTGTCTTTTAAAAATTAACCAAATAAAGTCCACATACTGAAAGTATCCACATACTTGGCATCGGCTATTTGCACAGGCAGGGCTAGCTTTGGGCATCATCAATGCAAGCATGCGCTCAGTGTGGCCTTTCAGCTATTTCTTTTTAGAGGCCATGTTTCCCAAAGGTTTCTAAACTCTTCTTGAGACAGAGGCTGGGATTTACTGAGGAATGCTTTGGTTCTCTTTTGTTTGGATATAAAACCAACAAAAATAGAATTCATGGAAGGGTGGCCAAAATCGTTTGCTTGGAACAGCAAAAAATCTAGAGCTGAGCCTGCATGCAGCTGGTGGTGGGGAAAGGGGAAAGTCAAGAAATAGCATATATTTTTACCTCGACCTAGCGACACCCCTGAAAATGCCTCTTGATAACCCAGCTAAAAACATGCACTGTAAAAATTTGTGCATACTTTTAGCAAGGCAGAAGTGGGCAATTTTCAGACAGGTCAATTAATCTAGGTAAATGGCTTTCTAAATTTATCCTCAATGCGCTTAAGTCTTGCCAACAGCATGACTTGGAAACGTACCAAAGTTCTCTACAGCACAGGATCCAGAAGGCCAGCTGTGGTATGCTGTCTGCCAAACCAGAGTCAATATCTTTACAAAAAGGAAACAAATTCAAAACAACACTTAGCTTTGTAAAGATTACTAAGAGAAATGAAAAAGCAGGAATTTTGTAAAATTGCACATTTCAATAATCCAGTAGTCTTCCGTAGAGAGATGGCCAATACAAGTGGCCAGATTTCACAACCAGAGGCTGATTTAAAAAGCAAAGGAAAATGACTTACTCGCAGAGTAGGACGCCATTTTCTAATCCAGTCCGAAAATCTTTGTAACCAAAACGTCTGCCTGTTACTTGCTGTAAAAAAAAAAAGAAAAATTAAATTAAATAAAAACCATTACATAAAATATTTTGTCCAATTAACAGGCATAGTTTTAAAATCTCATAGGATTAAAGTTTAATAGACTGACAACTAAAAATTGTAAATATCAGTACCAGAAATCCTATATCGATATGGAGAAGTTTCACATACCTGATAATTCTCCTTCCTTGAATCCTGCTAGACCAGCCCAGATGAGCTAGTTATGCTCTCCAGACAACAGGTGGAGGCAGACTTAAAGCAACTTTTAGTGATTTCATCACTTGGTATATCCACTGGTACAGCACCAGGAGAAGACAGTATGACACGTCCCAAGCAGTAAGCAAAACTGAAAAACTCAAACTATGAACATTATTAACCAACAGTCATTTAGAACCAGTATTTGGCTCTTATCACAAACAACTCTGCATCAGAGACAAACTGAAAATGCAATCAAGAGGCAGCAGGGGCTCCCAAACTTGTAGGAAGAGTCTTCCAGGGCAGGTCCTGGACTGGTCTAGCAGGATTTAAAGAAAGATTTATGTAAAAATGTCTTCCTTATCCTGCTAGACCAGTCAAGATGAGTAGGATGTACCCAAGCAGTCAGGAGCCAGAGTGGAAGAAAGATGGCATTCTGGACAGAACTGACCTGCCAAAGAAGCCACCTGATTTGGCTCCCACAATGCAACCTGTAGTGCTTCACAAAGGTGCTCTGATGAGAAAGTAGTCACCTTAAAGATATCCTCCAGAGACTCCAAAGTGAACTCTCCCCAAGAGGAGGCCCTATGTTACAGTGGAGTGAGCTCAGACTCCCTCCACGTGCTCTTAGCAGCCAGAAGGTATGCTGAACCAATAGCCTCCTTAATTCAGTGAACAGTAGAGACTTCGCTGCTGCTTGTCCTTTCCTTGAATCACTGAAGAGAACAAGAAATGATCTGACCGACGGAAGGGAAAGTAATCTCCAGGTCATCCTATGCACATCTACCATCCTATGCACATCTACCAGACACAGAGAAGGTTCTATCCAAACAGCCTCTTCTGAGAAAGAGGGCAGGAAGACAATCTAGTTAAGGTGAAAAAGGCGATAGCACCTTTGGGAGAGAGGACAAGATAGTCCGTAAGGAGACAGAAGCTGTCAAGATCATCAAAAAAGGCTCCCTGCTGGACAAGGTTAGCAGCTCAGACACCCAAATGATAGATGCAATAGATACCAGGAAAATCACCTTAAGAGTCAAAGTCTTGATAGAAACATTGTGAATAGGTCAAAGGAGGCCCTTTCAGCACCTTCAACAACAGAGAGCAACTCCACTGACAAACACCCAGATGCAGTAGTGGACAGATGATCTTTACTTCCTTAAGTAAGCTGGAGATGTCAGCATGCACAGCCAAGCACATCCCTCAAATGCACAGGCTGCAGCATGCCAGGGCCACCACCTGAACCTTGAAAGCGTTCAAGGCTAATCCTTGATCCAGACCAGATTGAAGGCAGACAAAACAGCAAATACTATGTCCTGGCTTCCAGCGCCTGAGAGGACCACCACCTCTTGAAAACCTTCCAAACCCTCACATAAGCTAAGGAAATAGAGGCCTTCCAGGCCTTGAGAAAAATGTCCACTACCTCTCCAAATAGCCCTTTTTAGAGAGCCTATGTCTCAAGGGCCAGGCCATAAGCAAGAAGGGAACATGCTCCTCCATCATGAAGGGCCCTTGCTGCAGGAGGCTCCTCTCGAGACAACAAGAGAAGAGATCCTGCCAGTAGGTTCATGAGATCTGAATAATCATAGCCTGTGTGGCCAGTCCAGAGACACTAAGCTTACCAAGCCTATGCAAGACCAAATTCTATGCAGAAGACATACAGAGGCTCCTCTTGGGGCCACTCCTGAAGCAGGGCTTCCGAGCCCACCACCTGAGGAGCCTTCTTCTGGCTGAAAGTCTCCACTTTGGTGTTCTCATGAGTGGCCATCAAGCTGAATACTGAAAGGCCCCACCTTTGCATTATGAGGCTGAATGTGAAGGGCTCATCTCTTATTCACTGGGATCCACAATGTTCTGACTCAAGAAGTCAGCCTGTATGTTGCCGACACTTGCCATGTAGGCTGCAAACAAGGCAATCAAATGCTTCTCTGCCCAGTGACACAGCTCTACCACCTTGAGAGTCACAATGGCACATCACGTTCCACCTTGCTTGTCGATGTATGCCACAGCTATACAATGTCTGAGAAAGTGCAGACCATTCTGCTCACCAAGAGGGGCCAGAACTTTACCAGAGCCAGGTGGATTGCTTTGGCCCCCATGACCAAAAGGCCTCCCTTAGGGGATCAGAGTCCCTGGACAAACTGACCAAGGCAGTGAAATTCCCAGCCATTCAGACTGGCATCCATGGTGACTATCGCCCACTTCAGTGCTTCTAGAGGCATCCTTTCCATTAGATGGCGAGACTGCAACCACCATGCTAACTGCTCCTTGATCTCCAGAAGAGAGGAAGGGTCTAGTTGAACAGCCAAGAACAGGGGAGACCAGAGAGATAGCAGCAGTCTCTGGAGGAGGCACATGTGTGCCCTGGCCCAACAGACTGGTTCCAGGGTTGACATCACAGACCCTAGGAGTTGGAGGTAGTCCCAGGCCCAGGAAGCTGAGCACACAACTAAGTGGACTCTGCAACTTGAGTGATCACTCCTGCCTGATTAAAACTAGACTCAGGAGAGTGCTGAATTAAGCCCCAAAGTACTACAAGTCCTGAGAAGGAATTAGACTGTTCTTGGGATAGTTGTTCGCCAACCTCAGCCTTCTAAGCCAGTGAATCATCAGGGTTATATCATCAGGGTTGTGTCATCCTTTGACTTTTCCAGGGAATGTAATTAAATCAGCCAGTCCCCCAGGTACAGGTGAGCCCAGATTCCTTGCACAAGAATGCTGACACTGCTACCACTACCATTATGACCTTTGAAAAGATGCAAGCAGCCATGGCCATGTCAAAAGATAGAGCCCAGAATTGGAACTGTCAGCCCAGGAGATAAAAAGGTACACCTCAGCAAGATCCAGGAAGTTTAGAAACTCCCTTACCAGATTGATGCAATAACGGATCTGATGGTTTCCACGTGGAAATGAGGGACTAAGTTTGGCATTCAACACATTTGGGTCCAAAATAAGCTGAAAGGAACCTCCCTTTTTGAGCACCATGAAGTAGATAGAATACTACACCTTGCCCTGCTCTGTGGAGAGAATAGGAAGAATAGCCTGCAACTGCAGGTGGAGCTGTAGAGTTTCCTTGATTGCCATCTGCTTGAGGTTCCTTACTACTACTATTAATCATTTATACACCATTACAAGGCACAGCACCCACTTCCACCGGGATGGTCATGAGTCATGTCACAGTCATGATGAGGGCACCCAAAAAGCTGATCCAAATCACCAAAGTGCAGAGGGTATACCCAAGGGCCCTTAAGGCCCAGCTACAAGATCTCCCACTGGGTGACTATGAGCCAACGCATAGGGTCAGGCAGAGGAAAGAATTCAAACAGATACCAGATACCTTCTAAAATAGGGTCTGCTTGCAGTACTTATATGGGAGAAGGCTCTACCATATGCCAAGCCACTATAATGTCCGGAATAAGGATAGGAATGTCCTCTCCATGAAAAAGGTGGATCGCAGGAGGATCCTTGCCATCCATAAGGGCAAGCTCCCCTTTCTCCTCAGATTCACCCTCTGGACCAAAGGGGTTCTCATCTGCATCCCAAACAACCTCTGTAGGGGATAAGCCTGGGCTCCCAGAGAAATGAAGCAGCAAAAGGGTGAAGCAGGGGCATTTAACCCTCTTGCCATCAGAGATTGAGGTATCTGAAGGCCCCAGGTACCCCATAGGGGAGGCCTAGGCTTCAGACACCCACAACGGGACTGCTATGAAGCTGCTGAGCTGTTTCAGGAGCTGCTGCTCAAGTCAGATGAAAAAAGGGCCCAAGAGGGCTTCCAGTGGCCTGCATGATCAAGGCTGCATCCATCCCACCACGCTCTCCCTCTGCAGGGACCAAGCAGCCAAAATGGCCACCAAGCCTGGTCAGCAAGGAGTGGGGGGCGGGGAGGCAGCAAATGCCATTGGGCCTCAGCCCCCTCAGGAGGGGGGGAGGTAGGGGTCCCAAAATGCCAAAAATGCCAAAAAAGTACTCTGCATCCAAAATCTATCAGATTCTGTACATTCAGGACTTTTCAGTACATTCTTCAGAAGGATTTTGGCATGTTTTGTGAGCTAAGTAGCCATTTTAATTATTTTTGCATTTGTGCAATTACACTTTAATTAAAATGGGGTTACTGCAGCAGGGGAGAGAAACCCATCCTTCTCCTGTGACAGTGCATCCAACAAAAATAATTTTAAAAAATCAATTATTCAAAAGTTTAGGATTCATTGTCTCACTTGGGATCTTATAGATTTTGGATTATGGTTTGATCCTCAAGGTTCAGGGTAATCTTATTTTTTGAAAAAAGTACTCTGCGGCATTCTCAGCGCAATCGGGGCAAAAAACAGCAGCTGCATTGTTTAAAACGCTGGGTACTGCTTGGATGAGTACTGCAGTGACAAAAAGAAAAAAAAACACATAAAAGGACCACAAAAACACACCAAAAAATCCAAAGCTGCAGCAATACAATAACTCCAAAAGAGGACTCCCAGCACCTGTCAGGCCTGCCAAGGAAACCTGAAAAAGGCTGCCCCAGCTGTCCCCACAGGCCTGGAAGGCCCAGTTGCCTAAAACAAGCCTTTTGTTTTCAATTTGGAGCTGCTTTATTGCAAGCATGAAACAAAGCCAAATACAGACAATTTGAATGGAGAATTTAGAAATTCAGAAAACATAAAAACATGATCAGTAAGCAGATAGAGGACAGCAAGAAGTAGGGCCTGGGCCCAAACTTACCACCCCTCCCTCAGGGGCCCTATAAGAACTCTGTCTGTCCTCTGACCCACCAGTGCTGGAATCCATGAGCAATGGCGCTA
Source organism: Ichthyophis bannanicus (assembly GCA_033557465.1). Lineage (NCBI taxonomy): Eukaryota > Metazoa > Chordata > Amphibia > Gymnophiona > Ichthyophiidae > Ichthyophis > Ichthyophis bannanicus. Next base: position 1,514,126,370 of record CM066032.1, on the reverse strand, counting down.
GATAACTCAAGACAAGGACGTATCCACATTCTAGGCACACAATGGACCTAGAGGTCTCAGTCACACAGGCCACAGGTCCATGGCCAGTGGAGACAGGATCATCTGCTGAGCTGCAGCAGACCAAACACCTTACCAGGCAGTCAAATACCGCCTTCTGTCAGTACTGTACCAGTAGATATACCAAGTGTTGTCATCACTGAAAGTTGCTCAAGTCTGCCTCTACCTGCTGGATGGACAGTACAACCCACTCGTCTAGACTGGACTAGCAGGATGATAAAGAAAAAGCAATTCAGCCAATGCAGTTGGAGAGAACAATGTACTTCAAAGCAGGGCGGCTGCAAGGATATGAAGTGCCCTAGGTGAATCTCATTCCTGACTCCTCCTCTGCTCCTGTTCTGCTCCCATCCTTTTCTGGGACCCACAGAGATGGCAATAACTTTAAAATGGTACACAGTGCTTACCAAAGGCCTCCAGTGCTGTGTGTACTTGGTGCTTCCGCTGCCTCCAATGCAGGCTCCCTGCCTCCAATGCAGGCTTCCTGTCTGTACGGAGGCGGAAGTGACTGGAGCAGCCACTTCCACGCCAATGCAAACAAGAAGTCTGCGTTGGAGGGGGCTGAAGCACCAATGGCACACAGCACCAGAGGGGCAGCAACTGGGATAATGAGTCACCCTCACGACACTGGCGCTCTAGGTGACCATTTAGTTTGCCTAATGGCTATGCCTTCCCTGACTGCAAGACAGAGCTATGTGTAGAAGCACTGCTGTTGGGGTTGACTTGTTAATCAGTACTACTACAGAGACCCCATGTCTTTGACTTAAGTTGAAGTAATCCATGCAGCTAGAAAGTTCCCCTAAAAAAAAAAAAAAAAAAAAAAAGCTGGAGGGAGGTTTCAAGTCCCAGTCAAGGATCCTGCAATGGTCCATTTATGGCTATGTTAGTAACCAGATGGGCAGCATAAAGTAGGAAGAGAGGAGGTGATCAAAACTAGTTTTGCAAGGACATCATAAGTGGGAAATGTAATGTTAAGAGAGCTCTAAATGACAGCGTACTACGAAACAAACCAAAATCTAAACATTAAACAGAAACATGTATGTTTCAGAAAAACTGACTGAATCTTAGTTTTATCTATTGCCATAGCTACAGCAAGGGAGCCTGATCTGCGAGTTCATTACATCTCATCTATCAAACATCTGTTGCATGTCCAGTTCTGGCGAGTTCGTTAATGACTCTCAGATTTCTTTGTAACTGGGCTACACGAGCATCATTCAAAACAAAAGTTACTACAGATAGAAATATTTAAGTATGATTTTATACAAGAATTTGGTAGGGTTGAACTTGGCCAACAAAAAAAATGGCTGTGTTCAGCAATCAAGTAAGGAAAAGCCTCAGGTAAGAAGTTTTCAGTTCATTTGTTAGGTAACGCAAGAAGGCCAGAAACGGGCATCAATCAGAAAGGTAAAAGCAGGAGAGAGAAGCAGATAACAGCTGAGAGCAAGCCCAAGCCCTTCAGTCTGCTCTAATCATGACTAAAACCACCAAGGCTTCCCTATGTCAAAGACATTTGCAGTGTTGCTGGCGCTCCAATGTACTACAAGATTTTTTTTTATAAACTGTAAAAATTCTTAGTAGTGTTTTTTAAACAAAGTCTCAATGCCAAACATTACTAAATTTACCCTACATCAGATGTTCAGCTATTCATCTGCCTTTTTCTACTCTGTACACAGTTTGCAGTATGTCAGTGTGTGAGGCAGTGATTCCCTAAAGATTTCCCCACCGAGGGCCCTCTTGGTATCTGACTAAATTACCTAGACCTCTTTTTAATTTTCCCTACACCTATCAGACACTGTGGTGGCAGAAGCATACTTCCTCTCCCAGGTCTATCACCATAGCTCACAAATTCTGAGTTTTGTTTACTCGGAGACTGGCAAGAGGCAGGAATGAGGCAAGTTTCACTAGGCAATTTCTGGTGCAGATGGCCGTGTCAAAAATTGTCAGGTAAGTGCCAGAGCTTCTCACCTGCAGCAATCGCAGGGTGGTGAAATGCCTAAGAAATCACAGTGGCAGGTTTATTTCCTCAAAGGGGGGGGGGGGACACCTTCCCTCCCCAACTGATTTCATTGATCAAAATAGCAATTCTTGCACTCTTCTGTCTGTAAAACTGTTTTTGCCCAACTCAAAGAAAAAAATACAAATTATAGGGGAAGATATTCAAAGCCCTTATCTGAACAGCCAATGGGGGGTTATCCAGAGAAGGGTGCCAAGATATTTAGGGGGCACTATCTGGGTACTGCCGCCAAATAACTCCACAGATTGCCCCAGCAATATCCAGTGAGTGCCAGGGCAGAGCAAAGGAGGCGTCATCACTATCTGAATAAGTATCAACCTTATCTGGATAGCGGCAATTTTCAGTCGGCACTTATCCAGCTAATTTAGGTCACAGGAAAAGTACTACGTTGCTATCCAGATTAGTGAGACTGAAAATCGCCACTATCTGGATAAGGTCAGCACTTATCCGGACAGAACCGCTCAGTCCACATTTTCAGTGGAAGCTACTATCCAGACACTGCTGCTGAATACGCATGGTGTTTAAATATTGGCTGTTTTGAAAATAGGGCTCATACTTTTCAGTGTTTGACTACAGCTATCTGAGATAAAGTCACACACATTTGCAATATACTGGAGGAAGAAGAAAGTCTTGCACATTTGAATGCATTGGACTACCAAATGGAAATAGTGATAGCCTCAACTCCCTATCTCACCCTTACAGCCCATAAAAGTAAATCATATCACAACACAATTCACCCCTAAATACTAGTATCCCCATTAAAAAGAAAACAAATTTAACTTCCCCCTTCTACACAATTAGGACATAAGAGAATTTAGTGGGCACAATGTTTATCCAAATGCTTCCTGAAATAGAATGGTTTTCATCTTTTTCCGAAGCATCATTTAGCCTAGCTCTAACCAAAGGTCCAATAGCATCTTGTTACAAACATCTAAAGGTATATGACCTTGAACCAAATAAAAAGGAAAAGGCTCTTACAGTTTCTGCTGGGAAGAACACAATTTTTTACTTAGCACATAGCATTATGTATAGCAAGTCTGTTAAAAAGCTGGAGAAGCCTAATGAATATGTTTGAACTACTGACAAACCTCTGAAGATCATTCAAGCATCAACAGGGAGCCAATACAAACTTTTCAAAATGGATGTTATGTGATCACTTGACCAACCCCCCTCCCCCCCATAAGGAGCCTTGAAACAGTGTTCTGAAGAAACTAATCCTTTAAAATGTGATCCAAATAACCCCCTGATAAAAGCAAGATTTATTTCTGTAATGTACTTTAACTAGTACGTGAATAAAATAGTATAAAAAGTTGGTGAGGAGTGGACTATCATGATAGCTTGGTGTTTCATTGATATCTGGACAGCTAGAACAACCCTAAAACCCCTCATTTTGTTCACCTCAAACTCAATCCCCTCCATACATAGCCGAGCTGTTGATGGCTTCCTCAATCTACCTACCCAAAGGATCTCCAACTTTGGGACATTTAACACTGGTTATCAAGACAGACTCAGCCACCACCACATCTATACAAAGATGTACTTATGTAACCCATAATGCAAACACATTAGTATACATCAACTCTCCTACCAAGCTATGAGGGAGTCCTCTGCTCATGGTGCTGCCAGTAGTCACGCATGACACTTGTAGTCTACAAAATACATGATACGATAGCATCTCCCTCCACTGGTAGCAGCACAGGTGGAGGACTGCTGCGCAGCTTGGTGGGTACAAAAACAGATTGTGAGCCCTTTGGGGACAAGGGAAAAATATATATACAATACCTGAATGTACACCGGTTTGACTGGTAGAAAAGAGGTATATAAGCCTAGTTAAATAAATAAAATAACTTTAGTATCCAACCCAAAGTCTCTCCCCAAAGACCAAACATGTTAAAGAGAATCAGCAGTAATGTTGACCACTATGGAGGGGGCTCTACAATTCAGGTGCCTAATGCTTGAGATTGTGGATCTCCAGTCTACTCAGTGAGAATGACTGTCTAAGAGGCTAACTAGTTATAAATAGTCCCTACCATAGTACATGCATATCCAGCAGATGATTGTTTAGCATCTGGGAGTCTACAGCATCAAAGACCACTGAAAGATCCATAATACCAGAACAGAATCCCTTCCCCCTCCCCTCCAGCTTGCATCTGGATACTCTTAATCATTACAAGCAGAGCAGATTCTGTAAAAAAAAGAGATACTTTGAATTTTAGTCTCCTACTGGACAGTGGAAAGCATAACCAAGGAAACCATTTCAGTAATTTGCTCATCTGCAACAAAGTAGAGGAAGAGACCAGGTACAAGCTAAACAAATCATAAGCAAGAAATATAAAATAGCTGAAAAAGCAAAGAGTACAAATGCTCATATTCTAAGCAACAAAATTCCAAATCTGCAAGCCCTAATGTTGGAGGAGGACTTAATGAATCATGTCTCTGTAACAGTGACAATGTCCAAGTCCCACGAATGGGATATGTCCATACTGGGCTACAATCTGCTTTGGAGGAATAGCCCTTTGTATCAAGAATGATATGAAAGCGACTTAAATGCAGGGAGGTGTGGGGAAGGAATGAAGCACCGTGGACCACCTTGGACAGAGAAGATAACACTTCTATCCACACTGGTGTTTATCTACAGATCTCATTCTCAAACGAAGGAACTAGACAAAGATCGGGTGATAAATATTCAAAAGTTGGGAATAAAAGGGGAGGCATTGTTGCTAGGTGATTTCAACTTACCAGATGGAATATCGCATCTTCAGAATCTGAAAAATTAGAATGATTTTGAATGCTTTTCAGGGAGCTCTATTCAAGCAAATCGTGATGGAGCCCACAAGGAAAGGGGGCAATGCTGGATCTAGTACTCACAAAATGGAGAAAGTATGTCTAATGCCCAGACAGAGGTCCACCTAGGCAACAGTGATCATCATACAGTATGGTTTGATATAAAAATTAAACCAGTATCTAGTAAGCTCAAAGTGCTGGATTTTAAACATGTTGACTTTAGTAAAATGGGACAATACCTAAAGGAGGAGCTGTCAGGGTGGGAGGAGATAAGGGAAGCGGAAAGACGGTGAGCCAAATTGCAAGGACTATTAAAAGGGAAACTGATCTCTGTTAAGAAAGTAAATAAAACAAAAGGAAAGAAAACCATTGTTTTTCAATGAGGTGGCTAACAAAATAAGAGAAAACGGCTAACATCCGCAAAGTGCAAATCATCACAAAAGGAAGGAAAAAAAAAAAAAAAGAATATCAGGTAAAACTAAATGAAACAAAGAAATGAGAAAGGCAAAAATAAGGGTGGAAGTAAACATGGCAAAAGATACTGAGGGGTGACAAGACTCTTCAGTATAACCAAGAAAGCAGAAAGGCCAGGAATGGAACTCTAAAACCAAAGGATGTGGAAAATAAAGAAAAAGCAGAAATGCTAAACAGTATTCATAGAAGAAAACCCTGGAGAGAGACCATGGATAACTATCAAAAATACATATCAGAATGGAGTAAATACAGCACATTCACAGAAGAGAATGTGAAAGTAGACAAAGCCATGGGACTGGATGGAATACATCGCAGGATACCGAGTGTACTCAGAAGTTTTAGCAGATCCACTGAACAAATCCCTAGAGATGGGAGAGAGGCAGATGTGGCCTCTTCACAAAAAATGGCAACATAAAAAAGTGGGAAACTACTGTCTCACATCAGTGATGGAAAAACTAATGGAGACGCTGCTGAAAGGACAGGATAGTGAGCTTTATACAGTCCAGTGGATTGCAAGATCCAAAGCAACATGGTTTTACCAGAAGCAGATTATGCCAAACAAATCTGGCTGATTTGACAGGGTGACTAGAGAACTAGAGAGGACACATGCTGGATGTGGTCTACTTTGATTTCAGCTAAGCCTTTGATACAGCTTCTGATAGGCTTATAAATAAACCGAGTGGCCTAGAGATAGGTCCCAGGGTGGTCAAGTGGATTAAAAATTGGTTAACTGAGTGATGACAGAGGGTGGTGGTAAATGGCATTCATTCAGTAGGAAGGTGAATAATGGAGTGCCACAGAGATCCGTCCTGGGGCCAATTCTGTACAATATTGGTCAGGGATACTACCGTAGGGTTAGAAGGAAAAATGTGCTTTTTTGCAGATAAAACAAAGATCTGCAACAGAGTGGACAACCCATAAGGAGTAAGCAAAATGAAAAATTATCTGCAAAACTATAAGACTGATCAAACACTTGGCAGTTAATCACTAATGTGAAGACGTGCAGAGTGTTGCATTTAGGTACAGAAACTCAAGGGAGTTGTATGTGATAGGAGAGGAGTAGCTGATGTGCATGTAACAGGAAAGGGGCGATGGGGTGATAGTGTCTGAGAATCTCAGGATAGCAAAATGATGCCACAAGGTTGTGGCCAAAGCCAGAAGGATGCCAGGCTGCACAGAGGAATAAACCAGTAGGAAGGAGGAGGTGCCCTTCTCAAAAATCTACTCAAAGGCACTGACAGACACCAAACTGGCTTCATACTCATCTTTCTAGACATCAAGGCAGTATTTGACTCCATAATGCACAACCTGCTCATTCAAGGATTGCAAACTCTTGGACTATCACACACCCCTCACCTGGTCTAGGTCATACCTAACAGGCCAGCAGCTACACGTAAGATCAGGCTCTGCAAATTCCACTCCATACACCCAATATCAAGGGGTTCCACAAGGCTCCACCCTCTCGTCTCTACTATTCAACATTTTCCTCCAACCAATTTGCACTGCGATAAAAGGATTTGACATCCTATACCACATCTATGCCAATGATGTGATGTTCTACCCACCTATTAATACATCAAACCCAGATATCACACCCATAACAGAATGCTTCTTCTTGGTCAGCCAATGGTTCAGAAAACATAAAATGGCCATAAACTTCAAGAAGATTGAAGCCCTGTACATCAGAGACAATAGCTTTAAACCACTGAGCTTGATCACCATCAATGGGACGCAAATCTAAGTAAAACAAGATGTACAATACCTTAAGAGTTACACCAGGTCAACACCTCACCTTCACAGGACACATACGGAACATCACAAGGAGCATATATTTCAAGCTCAAAGCAATCATAGAAACATGACGACAGAAAAAGACCACATGGCCTGTCTAGCCTGCTCTTCCATTTCAACTACTACAACATTTCACTTTTTTCCTTTAGAGATCCTCTGTATTTATCCCATGCTTCTTTGAATTTAAATACAGATAGGGAGCCAATGAAGTGACTTGAGAAAAGGGGTAATATAAGCATGGCGAGGCTGGTGGAAGATTAGCCGTGCAGCAGAGTGTTGAATAGATTGAAGGAGAGAGAGATGATTCAGAGGGAGACCAGCAAGGAGTAGGCCACAATAGTCTTGACAGGAGGTGACTAAGGAGTGGATAAGTGTTTTAGTAGTGTATTCAGAAAGGAATGGACAAATTTTGTTGATGTTGTAGAGAAAAATGACAGGTTTTAGCTATCATGGGGAAAGAGAGCGAGAGCGAGAGAGTGAGAGGAGTCAAAGACGACCCCCAAGGTTGTGAGCTGAGGAGATAGGAAGGAGTAGAGTTATCCACAGAGACTGAGAAAGGAGGAAGGGGAGGGGAGGGTTTAGAGGGAAATATAAGACGCTCAGTTCAACAATAGACCCCAGTAGTGGTTACATCCTGCACTTTAACATCACACCCGCTCAGCTCTACCTACCCTCAATTTCTTTTTGTATAATTGAACAGAAAACCAGGGGGGAGCAAGACATATGAGGCCCTACCATGGTAGTAACCTCATTCTCATGCAGCCATATAGAGAGATGTCAAATCAAATAGTTCATCGAGATCACAACCCTTTGGAGCCCCATCTGCATACAACTACAAGATTCTAAAAGACAGAAATCTCATACATATCTTTTTATTACACCTACAAGAAATAGTCTTCTGAGCTAATGCAAATGATACAGTAACGGAAATACAAACATGGTAAGACCAGGGAATAGGCAAAGAGAGTACTTGAAAGGTATTACTCAACAAACATCTCTTTCAATGAAGGGAAGCTCTTGAACTAGAGGACATATGAGGTTACAAGAAGATAGAATCAAATCAATATCGGGAAATATATCTTCACTGCCTGGAATGCCCTCTCAAAAGAGGTGGTGGATGCAAAAAAACAGTGCTGGAAATCAAAAAGGAGTGGGATAAACACAGTGGATCTCTAAAGGGCAAGAGAATGTTAACCAAGAATGGAGCAACTCAACTCAAAACAAGTGTGAAATGTGTTTCACTTCTCCTAAGAAACCATGGGGAAAGTAACCTGCACTGTACAGCAGGCACAATCCCCCAAAAACAGAACTCCTAACACACATATGGTGCACAGTTGGGATAGTTCTACCTATGGATGTTCTGCTTTATGGAGGGGGGGAGGGGGGAGGGGGCCCTGGACTAGTGGCAGAAAGAATGATAGCTTTGGCTGGTCCCATGGCAAGCTGGGAACTTATTCAAGTGCAATCTGTTTGGGAATTGTTGAAAAACAAAGGCATGGGTAAAACAATCTGCACTGTACTGCAGACTTTACCCTAGCAAATCTATTGGGAAGGCTGGACGGATCATAATCCATCTATCTGCCATTGTCCACTATGAGGGTCATTATAAAAGTTTTAGTTTTGATTTGGATGACTGGAGGCATTCATATGCACACCCAAATCATCAGATGGAGTGGAGGAGTGGCCTAGTGGTTGGGGCAAGGTACTTCAGGCCGGAAGGTCGGGGGTTCAAATCCCACTAGAGGACAGCAACCTTGGGCCGGAAGGACTGGGGTTCAAATCCCACTAGAGGACAGCAACCTTGGGCCGGAAGGTCTGGGGTTCAAATCCCACTAGAGGACAGCAACCTTGGGCTGGAAGGACTGGGGTTTCTAGTCCCACAGGTGCTCCTTGTGGTCTTGGGCAAGCCACTTAACCCTCCATAGCCCATGTTCCCTGTAAAATGGTTATCTCCAAGTTATAATGCCCTTTTCAATGTAATTTCAGTTTGTTCATTGTAAACCGCGCTGATGCAGAATAGCGCGGTATATAAGAGAATGTAAATAAATAAATGTCTCCAGAGCCATTTCACAATGGTTTTTAAAGATGTACCCACATTGGTGATTTTCAAGTAGGCAAGCGGGTATAGCATAGGCATGTTTGGGGAGATGCAAACTTAAATATCCCCATTCGATTTCAGAAACATTGGGGACGTCTGCAGGCACGTCCACATTTAGACATGCTCTAGGCATCAGGAAAATGCTTGTTTTGGCCTTAAAACTTCCAGAGTATAGAGAAGACGGAGAGTTAAGTAACTAGCCTAGGATCACAAAGGCCCACACTGGAACTTGAACCTGGTTACCCTGCTTCTAACCCACTACTCTAACCATTACACTATTAGATGTCCTAGTTCTAAAATATTATTCTGGGGACCTCTATGTAGATGTCGCCATAGACGACCATATTGGGCATGTTTGTGAAATCATGCCTGAATCTGCACATGGCTGCTTTTTTAATTTTCTAGATATTCTGGCTTTGACATCCTTTGTCAAATGTGCCTTCAAATTACTATTTTCTATATTATCACTGCTAAATCCTCTGCTCACATAAAAGGTCCAGCTCAGGAAACAATGCTGTTTTGGAATAACCAGCAGAAAAGAGGAGGTATTAATGCCCCTGTATAAGTCACTGGTGAGGCTTCACTTGAAGTATTGCGTTCCGTTTTGGAGACCATTTCTCACAAAGGATATAAAAAGACTTGACAATTTAGAGGAAGGTGACCAAAATGATTTGGAGCCTGCGCCAGAAGACATGAGAAGATGACTTAAATATGTATACCCTAGAGGAGAGGAGGGACAGAGGAGATATGATACAGACCTTTAAATACTTAAAGGGTATTAATGTACAAACCTTTTTCAAAGAAGAGGAAGCTGCAAAACTAGAGGGTATATAGTACAATGAAGCTGCAAGGAAGTAATCTTAAAAGCAACATCAGGAAATAGTGTTTCACTGAAAGAGTGGTGGATGCTTGGAATGCCCTCATGATGGAGGTGGTGGGGGCAAATACGGTGACGGACTTCATAATGGCATGGGACAGACACCGTGGATCCCTTTATAGCAAAAGGATGAAATCAAAGCAAACTTCAATAATTTTTATACTTCAAAAAATGAAGGGGGCTGACCTACATGGAGCAGCAGTTACAACCACTCTAGCCACCTTATTGGGCAGACTAGATGGACCATACTGGTCCTTATCTGCAGTCATATACTATGTTTCTTTAGAATAGAAACATAGAAACATGACGACAGAAAAAGACCACATGGCCTATCTAGTCTGTCCTTCCATAACAACTACAACAGTCCACTTTTTGCCTTTAGAATAGAAACATAGAAACATGACGACAGAAAAAGACCACATGGCCTATCTAGTCTGTCCTTCCATAACAACTTCTATGACAGAACCTCTCTCACAGAGAAGGTAAAAAATATAGTTATACCAACAAGAACAAACTGCTCGAGTCCCTTCTAAACAGATCCCAAATTCTCTATTCAAAAAGCAAAAAACTGTTGTAGTGGTTGATATGGAAGGACAGACTAGATAGGCCATGTGGTCTTTTTCTGTCATGTTTCTATGTCTCTCATGCTTCTCATATCTAAAAGAAGTTAACTGAAGTAGAATCTATGACGTTCACATCTCTTCTTTCACAAGAAATCTGTTTAAGGGGTTTAGTACTAGCCAACATTCTCAACTGCAATTTTAATGCAGAAAATTTATATCCCTATGAGATTGCTGTCAGTTTCAGTGGTGCCAATATTCAGAATATAATACCCTAGAAAAGTAATGGTATTTGCAATGAGATACTTTAGCGGGTATATCTTTTACAGAGCTATTGAAAAAAAACGTAAATTTATTACATGTTAATTCTTAGGCCTTTACTTTCCTTTTCAGTCTCACAACCTCAAAATTATCCCTCTTTCTCTTGAACTACTAAGGCAATATATATTTTAGTCCATGTTTGAAATAAGCAACTAGAGAGCAGGCAAACGCCCAGCACATATTCCTATATACAAACACAGATTAACATAATAAACCAGTTTAGCAGAGAGCCACACTGTAGATTTAGTAATATGAATTCACTGGTTCATATATTCCTTCAAAGCCATACAAACAGTTAAATTAATGTCATCAAATATTATTACCATCCAGCCTCTAACAATCTCACACTGTGTAATTTTATTTTCAGAAGTCATCAGTCTGCGTTTGGGCTGAATGTAATCATTACTATGTTTCATATGATGCAGCTCTTAGCTAATAAGTCATGGGTGTCAGCTGAGGTAAAAAGGACAAGATACAAGACGACAGCAAATGGTTAAACAGATGCTTTCCCTAGAGGGGACTTGCACTTGTCGCCAGAATAATAAATACTGGATATGTACCAGCCCATGCGTGCCAAAGGTTAGAAAGCTGTTCACTTGAGTTTGAGGGAGATCCATTTCCAAGAATAGCAGTGAAACAAAGGAAAATCCTACATTAAGGAAGATGGCTAATGGGGAGGTCATTATATATTACTATAATGCACTAGGATTCACAATTTTTGTTTTCTGACTTAACCATTCATTGCCAAATACAACACTATAATTGGATGCACCCTAAAGTGACTGACTAGATTAGAAACTGGTTGAGTGGGAGGCGACAAAGTGAACAGATAAATGGAGCTCACTCTGGGAAGGATGTTACCAGTGGTGTGTCGCAGGAATCTGTCCTTGGTCGGATTATTTTTAACATTGCTAGGGATATTGCGGAAGGGCTGTCAGGTAAGGTTTGCTTCTTTGTGTATAATATCAAATTCTGCAATACAATAGACACCCAGAAAGGAGTAGATAACTTGAGCAGAGATCTAGATAAGCTTGAAGAATGGTCTAGAATTTGGCAGCTGAGATTTAATGCTAAAAATGCAAAGTCATGCATTTGGGCTACAAAAATCCAAGGGAGCAGTACAGTGCAGGAGGGCGAAGTACTTCTGTCCACGAAAGAAGAGCAGGACCAGGGCGTGATTATTTCTGATGATCTTAAAGTAGCAAAACAGGTAGAAAAGTTGACAGCAAAAGCCAGAAGAATGCCTGGGTGCCTAAGGAAAGGAACAGCCAGCGGAAAAAAGGAAGTGATAGTGCCTCTATAGAAGTCTCTGGTGCGACCTCATTTGGAGTATTGTGTGCAATTCTGGTGACCACACCTTCAAATAAGATAGAGTCTGTGCAGAGGGTGGCTACTAAAATTGTTAGTGATCTTTGTTATAAAGCATATGAGGAAAGACAAAGATTTTAATATGTATACTTTAGAGGAAAGGCAGGATAGAGGAGATATGATAGAGTTTAAATACCTCCCTGGCATAAATGCACAAGAGGAGAGCCGCTTTTGACTTGAAAGCAAGCTCTGCAATAAGGGGACATAGGATGAGGGTGAAAAGGATAGACTCAGAAGTAATATGCGGAAATATTTCTTTATAGAAAGTAATAGAGGAGTGGAATAATCTCCCAGTGGAGGTAGTAGAGGCAAGGACAGTATCTGAATCAAGAAAGCATGGGACAAACACACAAGATTTCTAAAGAAAAAAAAAGGGACTATAGTTGTTAATATGGAAGGGCAGACTAGATAGAAACGTTACGGCAGAAAAAGACCATATGATCTATGTAATATGTCAATTTATTACTATCGCAATTATATAATATTGTAGCCGAAAGCTATGAAACAATTTGCTTTTCAGGGCCTTTCACATAAAACCTTAATCCTGTAGTCACGTAGGTACCCAACTGATATGCTTTGTCTCTAATTGAAAAACAGCAATTTACTATATACTACGCATTCATAAAAATTATGGACAATCTCGATGATCTGGAGTCATTTAAGCTTGCCTATTCACAGTAAATGATAATAAATTGCTGTTTGGGGTGCTTTACTCGTGGAGAAGTGTGGGTATATACTGTAGGTATTGCTCTAGGTGATTAGGAGAAATTTTAATAACCTGAATTTTCTTTCCTTCAACCCTGCTAGACCAGTCCAGACGTGTGGGTAACTTATTTATTTAGACAGATTTGTATACCACCTTATCCTACAATCAAAATGGTCACATCATAATTGGAGGGTTACATTTAACATGAGGGTACTTAACAACATTATACAATGAACTCGTATGTCTAGTTGGGATGAGTGGGTATCGAGTTGGCAGAGATAGTTCCATTACCGTTTGGGTGGAGACTGTTGTCTGTCTGCTCACAGGTTTCTGTAAAGAGCAGCGTTTTAAGGGCCTTGCGGAAGTCTATGATGTCATTTAATGTTCTCAGCCTCGTTGGGAGGGAGTTCCAAAGTGTGGACGCCAGTAGTGAAGGAGCTCTTCTTGAAGTTGTTTGTTTAGTATTGTGATATCCTGCAGGTATGCCGATCATGTTGTCATTATTGATCCTTCTTGGTCTATTGCTGATATCCCTTGTTACGATGTCTTGGAGTGCATCTGCCGAGAGATGGTGAATGATTTTAAAGATGATCAGAACTGTTTTAAATTTTGCTCTGGCCATCATTGGGAGCCAGTGCAGTTGCTGTAAGACGGGGGTGATGTGCTCAGTTCTTGGAGTGTCTGTAATGATGCGTGCTGCATTGTTTTGCACCATTTGGAGTGGGTGTAAGGTCTGCTGAGGGAAGCCTTTATATAACGAGTTTCCATAATCAAGCAGAGGTGTGATGAGTGCTTGGCACACTGTGCAGAAGTGGTCCTGGCAGAGTATTGGCTTGATCTTTCTGATGGTCCTTAAATGTTGATAGGCCTTGTTTGCGGTTTTGGTGATGTGGGATTTCAGGTTCAGAACTCTGTCCATTGTGATGCCTAGGTACTTAACTTCATCTTTGACTACTATGAGTTTATCTAGAATGCTGATAGTTTGTGTTGGAATGAAGGTGGGGTTCCTGGTGACGAACATTGCCTCAGTTTTATCGTAGTTGACCGTCAGGTTATTGGCTGTGAACCAAGCATTCATGTCTTCAAGGCATCTGGTTATTGTTGTGGTGTCTAATGCTAGTAGGTTGATTGGAGCATACACCATGATGTCGTCAGCATAGAGGTGATAGTGGAGTTTGTGGCGAATGATGTTGCATATGGGTTGGATGTAAATATTAAAGAGCAGTGATGACAGGGCTGAACCTTGTGGTATTCCCTGCGTGATAGGGAACTGCAGTGATTTCTTTTGGGCGCATTTGACTTGCTGCTCTTCAGTCAACCGATGGTGACAGACCAGAAAACTTTCTGTGATATATGCTGGTGTAGTACTTAAAAAAAATGATTATGACAATTCTCAAGCAGAAAGCAAGACTGAAAAACTCATAACAAGTATTAATCAAACAATTATTGTGTTCAGAACCGCTGGCTCCACTACAATGTATGACTCTGCAGACAGTGGTACTGGCAAGTCGTGAAAAGGCAGCAGGGCTTCTCAACCTGAAGGTGTAGATTTCCCAGGGTGGGTCTTGGACTGGTCTAGTAGGATTTAAGGAAGGAAAATTATAAGATATGTCAAATTTTTCCTCTTATCCTGCTAAACCAGTCCAGACGAGTGGGATGCAAGCAAGCAACAAGAACCCAGAAAGGGAGGAAGATGGCACTCTGGCAACACTGCTCTGCATCGGTTCCCACACGCAATCTGTAGCACTTCAAAGTGCTCAGTGAACAACAGGTAGCAGTCCCAACAGACATCTTTCTGGAAATACTAAAGCAGAAACAGGCCAGGAAGAAGCTTAAGCCCTAATGGAGTGAGCTCTGACCCCCTCTGGCACATGTCTCCATTAAAAAACACAGTTTGAATTAGCTAACTCCTCAAATCAGCAGGCAACTGGAAATATAACCAGTCCGTCCTGTCCTCAGACCACAGGAGAAGGCCAAAGGGGAGACTTGAGATTATATCTGTCCAACCATACATCCCCTGCCCCCAAATGGACCGTGCGGCCATCTAAGATGACCACTATGCTCAGAGACAGGAAAAATGGGGGAGACATGGCAGAGGCATTAAAATTGGTATCAGGTTCTTCCCCCCTCCCTCCCATGAGAGGTCCTGAACATATGAAAAAATGTGCCCTGACGTTTTTACCAGTGCTGTCAGGATAAAACACCGCAGCTGCAAAAATAAACCACTGGGAGCTGCAGGCCGCATCAGGCCACATGGCTCAGCACTGCAATAGCAAAACAAAAACCCTAGCAAAAACAAAAACTGCAAGTGAAAAAAAGAATCCCCAATTGGTAAGGAAATCCCAGCAGCTCACAGGATGATGGAAGAAACCAGAGAAATCAAAAAGGGCTGCCCCAGTAGCCTATAAAAGTCTGGGAAAGCCCAGCTGACTTAGAAGGGTTCTTTTTTAAGCTACTTTATATTCAAGTAGCAAATCAAAGAGCCTCTTAAAAATATAGGACTAAAAAAAAAAGAAAGAGAAGAAACAAAGCTTGCAGATAGAGAACAGTGAGAGGTGAGGGGAGGCATGGGCCAAGACTACCAATCCAACCAAGGGCCCCATGGGAGTCGTCCTATCTGCTCTCCGGCAACATTACTGAAAGTTGCACTGTTCTCCCTCCTCCCCCGGAGGAGAGTCCACGAGGACAACTGCACTTACGTGACTCAGGGACCATTAAGATCTCCTAAAGGACAAAAAAAAACCACACAGAGGATGAAACAATGCAGCAAATGTCAAAGTAAGGGAGGCTAAACGGAATCCTTTTCTTAAAGCTGAAATGGAAGGAGCAGCAGAGTTTTGATGTGTTGCTGAAGGAAGAAAATTAAAAATAGTTATGGCTTCACGGAGTTTGAGGGGGAAAAGAACAAAATCAATGCAATAGACTCCAGAAGAACAGAGAACTAACTGGATAGTCACAGTACCTCTTCTCTTAAAACAGTTAAGCAGCAGGGAACAATATCTCCCTTTGCCTCTGCAATTTACTCCTGGATAAATAAGAAGATACTGCACAGGAGTACCAGGAAAACATCTGCATGCTTTCCACAGAAAAAGAGAAAAGGCAGAGTGGCAGGCACATACCGAGGAGGAAAGATGGGCAGTCTATGTAAACAGAGAAAAGTGGGGCCCCTTGGATGAAACCCTAAGGAACACTCAGAAGTCAACAGGAAAGGACACAGCTTAGATATGTACGAGGAAAACCCGATGAACAAAAATGCAGAAGACTACGGATGCCAGGGTGGAGAGGACAATTTGGTGATCTACTCTGTAGCTTTTAACACAGTAATTAAAGGCTAGATCAGTAACCTCAAGCATTGGTTCAACTCCCTTGCTGTCAAATTAGAACCTCAGTGCAACAACTCATCATAAAAGCTCTTTGCCCCAACCAAGGTATAGAACTATTACAGAGCATTGATAATGCAATCTCATCTCAATGCATTTACTTCACTTCTTATTCTTAAAACAAAATCCATTCATTTTTTGGGACAAAAACCACTTCTCTGTTAGCTGAGAATTTGAACACTGGCTTCTGAAGCACTTTTTATTTCTTAATATCAGAAAAATTCATACCTTGTGTATGTCGTGTTGCGCAGAATGCAAATGCTTTTAAATGGCATCTTTTTGGCTTATCATATTTCTCAGAGCTGTAAAATGCTGATAAAGGAAAGGAGGCTTTGGAATGAGGTGCCACAGGATAAGGGTGAAAGGGAGCAGACTCAGGAGTACTGTAAGGAAATATTTCTTTAAGGAAAGGATGGTGGATGTGTGGAACAGCCTCCCAGTGGAGGTGATGAAGAAGAGCACAGTATCTGAATTCAAGAAAGCAGGGGACAAGCACCAAGGATCTCTGAGGGGAGGAGTACATGCAGAGCCCAGGCAGGTGATAGGGATGGGCAGACTAGATAAGCCATATGGTCTTTTTCTCCTGCCATGTCCTTTGTTTATGTAATTGAAATACTTTTTCATTTTGTTCCCCTGTAGCCTACATGGGCATAACAGTTCTCCACTAAACTGAATTTATCTAACCCATCATAAATCACCAAATGTGGGGAGAAAAGATGTAATTGCTGACCGCTTAATGAACCAGGCTCTATGCAATCCGCAAGCTTCTGGAGCAATGAGTGGTAACAGCGGTAGTTGCTCTGCTGTATATCACAAGCTTCAGGGGGCAATGAGTGGTAACGGCAGCAGTGGTTGATCTGCTGTTTGCTTATAGCTTTTGATAAAAGGAGTCTCTGTTGGCAATGAACTTAGGATCTGCACTGCCTGAAGGCTATGAATACTATCCCTTTCATTGTTATAACATCTGCTACCTACATCTCTTCCATTATTCAGAATGCAAGCCATCAACAAAACTACAGCCCATCAAAACCCAACGACATCCCAGTCCCTGGGCACTAGAAACAAAAACATGCCACTTTTTTTTTTAAATCAAGTCCACTGGCTTGTTCTTGATGTCTTTTCTTTTCAAACGGATGCCAGGTCCACAGACAATGAATTGCATTTGTGCCTGGTGCCCATACAGAAAGCATAGTTACTCACCTGTAACAGGTAATCTCCGGGAACAGCAGGAATTTAGTCTTCACATATGGGTATTGTCGGTACCGACGGAGCCTGCGTGGGAACGCTCCCCAGCGTCCAATAGGAAAGCTTTTGGGCGCATCCCACAGCGCCTGCGTGCTGCCTTCCGGCCTTTCCCAACTTCCCTCTCTCTTTTGTCTCAGCTTTAAACTCAACTGGAGAGGGACAAGAGATAGAGAGATGCAACTCGTAGGGGAGGTGGGTGGGTTGTGAAGACTAAACTCCTGCTGTTCCTGGAGATCACCTGTTACAGGTGAGTAACTATGCTATCTCCAGGAACAAGCAGGAATGTAGTCTTCACATATGGGGACTCCCTAGCTGCAGATGCCAGGGAGAAAACCCCAGAAGTTGTGTACCCAAGAACCCAATTTAAGTCCCATGCCACCGGTGGTGGCTTAATGGGAAGCTTAGTTAAAAGAAGGCCTCTCATAAATGTCGCTATGAGAGGATGAGAGGAAATAGGTTGCCCATTTAGAGGCTTGAAAGAAGCTGCAATAGCACTCAAATGAACTCTCACTGAATTGGTCTTAAGTCCTGCATTAGATAAATGAAGGAGATACTCCAGTAATGATTCCAGAGGTATCGCAAGAGGGTTAAGACCCTTCTGCGAGCACCATATGGTAAACCTTTTCCATTTGAAAGCATAAGAGCATCTTGTGGAAGGCTTCCTGGAAGTATAAAGGATATCCTTCACCTGCTGAGAAAGGTTAAGACCATGAAGTTCTAGGCTTTCAGCAACCAGGCCCTGAGATGCAGAGACTGGGATTGGGATGCCACAGCATCCCGTCCTCCTGAGAAAGGAGATCTGGAGCAGATCCTAACTCCAGAGGCAGAGCTTGAGAAAGATGTAGAAGCAGAGGGTACCACATTTGCCGTGGCCAATGTGGAGCTATGAGAATCATATGACCTCTGTCTCTCTGAAGCTTGAACAGGGTTTTGGGAATTAGGGGAATGGGTGGAAAGGCATACAGGAAGTCCTGGCCCAATGTATGAGGAAAGCATCCCTGGCCTGATGGTCTGCATGGAGAGACCATTCGTGTGGAAGCAGAACTCGACTGAGTCTGTCTGCCCAAGAGTTCTGAATGCCTGGAAGATACACCGCAAAGAGATGAATCTGATGCTCTCTTACACCACAAAGAGATGAATCTGATGCTCTCTGGTGAGGGTCCATAGTCGCAAAGCTTCGTTGCATAGCAACAGAGAGCCTGTTCCGCCCTGCTTGTTCACATAGAACATGGCTACTTGATTGTCCATTTGAACTAGGACTGTCTTTGTAGCCGAGCTGGGTGTGGAATACTCGAAGAGCAAGGAAGATTGCTCTGAGTTCCAGGAGACTGATATGTAGATAGGTCTCCTGTGGAGTCCAGGTACCCTTGGTAGAGAGGCCTTGCAGGTGGGCTCCCCAACCCACCTGTGAGGCATCTGCTGTTAGAGTGGCTTGGGGTGGGGGTTGCTGAAAAGGGGACCCCACCAAAACGTTTTGGGGTGATTGCCACCACTGGAGGGACAAAATAAGGCGATCTAAGTTTGCTATTTTGTCTGACAGGCAACCTGACGCCTGAGTCCACTGACTGGATAAAGTCCACTGGGCTGCCCTCATATGGAGGCGAGCATAAGGAACCACATGCACAGTGGATGCCATGTGGCCTAGCAACTGTAAAATTTCTCGAGCAGTGAGGTGATGTTTTAACACTGCTTGGGACGCTAACTGCACAATGCGAAGGCAGCAGGCCTGTGGAAGGTAGGCCCTTGTCTGTTTGGTATCCAGCAGAGCTCCTATAAACTCCAGGGACTGAGTAGGAGCAAGGTTGGATTTTGGGAAGTTTATGACAAGTCCCAAATGTGCATTGTGCGAGAGAGGGCAACCCTGGCCTCTGACTCTGAAGGGGCTCGAATGAGCCAGTCGTCTAAGTAAGGGAAGACAAATATTCCTAGGGTGCGAAGAAATGCTGCCACCACAGCCATGCATTTTGTGAACACCCTTGGTGCCGAGGCCAGGCCAAAAGGAAGAACCCTGTATTGGTAGTGCTTCCCTTGAAATAGAAAGCGAAAGAACTTTCGATGAGTTGGATGGATGATAACTTGAGTGTACGCATCCTTGAGATCTAGAGAACAAAGCCAATCCTGACTCTGAAGGTATGGCAGCAGAGTTCCTAGAGAAATCATTTTGAACTTCTCTTTGAAAAGGAATTTGTTCAATTCTCTGAGGTCTAAAATGGGTCTGTGTCCTCCTGTTTACTTTGGAATAAGGAAATAGGGGGAGTAGAACCCTGTACCCTATTGGAGAAAGGGTACCTCTTCTATTGCCCCTTGGGCAAGAAGCACAGTGACCTCTTGACATAACTGGTCATTGAGAGAGGTCTGAGAATTGAACTGTCTTACCATTGTAAGAGGGGGCATGCTGAGGAAATGAAGCTTGTACCCCTCTCTTACAATAGACAGAGTCCAATTTTCTGCTGTTATCTGACCCCATCTGGGCGCAAAATGACATAACCTTCCTGGAATGGTGGAAGGTTCTGGGCCGTTCAGGGCCAGGAAGGCAAAGTTCTCTAGACAGGAGTCAAAGCCCCTGTGGAGGCTGAGTCTGCTGAGCCGGTTGAGGCTTAGCAGCTTTTGTTTTTCTTTGCCTAGGTTGTTGCTGCTGTCCCTTTTGGGCAGACTGACCTAAACGATGCCCCTGCTGGGTATAGGAGGGATAAAACTTCTTCTTACTGAAGAATGGCTTCTTGTAGGATTTTTTCCTTGCAGGATCAGCTGTAGATTTAGACAATCTATCCAAGGTTGTTGTAGCGAAGTGTCCGCAATAAATAAAACCAGGAGTCTATTTACTAAGATTCAAGCCAATTTATTTGTGCACAGTCTCAGGCACTGTCACATTCAAAATGGTCTGAGCAATGGAGTTCAACAAAACATCTTTTATACCTTTCTTCATCAGTTCTATACAGACAAACTCCTCATTGGTCCCGGTGCCCCCTCCCACCCCCATCCAATGGGGATCTCTGACCGGGCTTAACACCTGTTCCCCCTGCTCAGGCCTCCCTAGCCATGGCTCAGTTTCTAGACATAACACATTCTGCTACAAGGTCCCTCCTCGGCTTAGAGAATGTGTGAAAGCAAGATACTGGAACACATCTGTTATCAACATAAAGGAGCTAAAATAGAAAAACTGCTCTAAACTGCTTTGATAAGAATGCAGGAATCTTCTAACTTCTACTGGCTTTCAGCTCTGCTCAGCTATAATATTCTCAAGTGGGGGTTGGGACTCAGGCCTAACTTACAGGCCTTTCTTACTCCTGCAGGCTATGCAGGCTATTCTAGGCCATAGCCTATCAGAAGGTGATATTGTCAGCATCTATCTCATTAGCTTTTTCCTGCCAATTCTTGCCAAAGAGATTCTCTCCTGTGCAAGGAATATTCCCTAGTTTATCCTGTACCAAAAGTTCCAAGTCAGATGCCTGGAGCCAGGCAATCCTACATGCACCTATGGCAATAGCAAAGGTTCTGCTTATGCACTCAAAGCAGTCAAAGGCTGCACGATTCACAAACTTGGAAACATCCTGAGCATGTTTGACAAGGGCGAGGTAATCCTGCCTCTTATCAGGAAGGAGAGGGCTCATAAGCTCTAAACCTGCTGTGACCTCCTTAAGGAACGTTCCCATATATAATATATAGGAACTGATCCTAGCAGAAAGCATGGAAGCCTGGAAGGTTCGACGTCCAAAGGCATCAAGAGTCCTACACTCACGTCCTGGAGGATTAGATGCATGCCTTTTTGCACTCTTGATCCTTCTCATAGCTGATTCCACCACCATGGAATGGTGCAGTAGCTGAGTCTTCTGAAACCCAGGACAAGGAGGAACTCTATACATGGTGTCGAGTCTTCGAGAGTGAGGAGATGTGGTTAGAGGTGTTTCCCACATCCTTAACATGAGATCATGCAAGATCTGTCGGCTCCGCGGAAAATGAAGAACTGGAGAGGGACAGTTGGGAAAGGCGGGAAGGTAGCATGCAGGCGCTGTGTGATGCTCCCAAAAGCTTTCCTATTGGACACTGGGGAGCATTCCCATGCAGGCTCCGTTGGTACCGACGATACCCATATGTGAAGACTACATTCCTGCTTGTTCCTGGAGATAGGAACACACTAGAGATCTTTCACTTTCCCACAAAAGAGTCAGTGTGCTAGATTTACAAAGGATTGAACTTTGTTGTAATTCACACTCCAATACATGTTGAAGTCAATATTCAATAAAACATCTGGGAAATAATTTGAAATATCTAATCTAGATGTTTCAAATTATTCTTGTATACAATGGCACTACATATAGCTAGTGCTGTTTGATATACAATATCGGAGCTTATATGTCTAATTATACATTTGGCCCAAACAGCCCATGTTATGCCTGGTCTTGGAACATCCAAACAAAACATATAAGCTATACATATAGGGACTGAATATTGGATCATAGACAATTTTTGCAGGCTTGTGGCCCTGCTGTTGGAACACCCCAACCCCTTCCCTTATTTAAATACAGCATTATATGTAAAGCAGAATATTGATATACTGCTATATGTTTAATGCTGCCGTATTTAAAAAAGCACATTTAGCATTGTGCTCAATGTCTAAGTGATTTTTAAATATTGACCCATAGGTGCTGTTGAAAGAAGTGCAGGGTACACCATCTCCTCATTTCCTTCTAGGACACTCCTCCTGCAGCGCCCAAGGAAGTGATGTCGAGGAAACCCCTTCTGCAGCACCCGCCCCCTCTGACATCACTTCCTCGGGTGCTGCAGAAGGAGTGTCCTAGAAGAAAATGAGGAGATGGTGTGCCCTGCACTTCTTTCTGCAGCACCTATGGCAGCAATTCAAGCTTGAGCGACCCTGCAGGGGGAGAGCATTGCTGAGGAGTCGGTAAACCTCTCTCGAGACCTTTTTTTTCTGCTGGGAAGTATTCATCGGTGCTTTGGGAATCTGGGGAGGGGCTTTGGCAGCACTTGCGTTTAGCGGTGGTGTGCGTATTTTCTTTCACTTTGATTTTCAGCTTATTTCCTTGCTTCAGTTTGTTTTCTTTTGCTCGGGTTCTTGTTGGCATGAGTTTCGGCAGTCATGATGCCTTCGGGGAAGCCTCTTTACCTTCCATGTGGCAGCCAATGGGGGACTTTGTCAGAAGCCGGTTTTTGCCACGATTGTGTGATCACTTCCTTGGGCGCTGCAGAAGGTAGTGTTTGCCTCTGAATTTAAGGCGCCCTCGAATGTAATGCGCGCCCCGAGTTTAGAGCCTCTTTTTGGCCAGAAAAGATGTGCATTACATTCGAGTAAATAGGGTAGCTCTTCAGCTTATTTCTGGTTTCTGATAGCTACTAGACTACATAGGTGATGCTAAAATTCTTTATTATTCAGACACTATTAGAAACATGATGACAGAAAAAGACCACCTGGCCTATCTAGTCTGCCCTTCCATATCAACTACTACAATAGTCCCCTCTTTTCCCTTAGAGATCCTCTGTGTTTGTCCCATGCTTTTCTGAATTCAGATACTGCCCTCATGTCTACCACCTCTACTGAGACTGTTCCATGCATCTACCACTCTTTCTGTAAAGAAATATTTCCACATATTACTCCTGAGTCTACCCCCTTTCATCCTCATTCTATGTCCCCTCATAGCAGAACTTGCTTTCAATCAAGAGGCTCTTCTCCTGTGCATTTATGCCATGGAGAATGAGTCACGATCATCTGTGAACTACTACATACTTGGCCTCTATTAGAGTCTGCATGACAAATGCTTATTAAGCACAATCCATGCCTGAAGTCTACCTCCCCACCCCCGCCCCAACCCTTCCAATAATCAAGAAGAGATGAGGACAGGCAAATAAGACTCCAAACCTTTGTAGCCAGGTAGCTAATTTACCTCTCTATTTACATAAGCTGATGAAAGTGATTAGCCTCGATCTTTACCTACACAAAATTGATAGGACATATTGTGACAGTTTAAAGCTAATGCAAAAACTATCCTATCAAAAACCCACAGAATTTCTGTGGTCAGAAAGGCTGCAAACACATACACCAGTGTCTCTGAAGCCACCTCTGAAATAAACCCCTGGCCAGCCTGATTTTCAGGATATCCACACTGAATATGCATAAGACAGATCTACAAACAATGAAGCCCTGTTAGAGTGCAGTTCAGATGGAAGATGAAGATGCTAGAGAATGCTGCAGAAAGTTGAAATTATGCCACAAATCACATAAGGCACCTTATACCCTAAACTGGAAATTGAATGGCGATATAAACATAACGTTATGATGGATATCTGTATTCACTGAAAAAGTCAGTGTTAAATTGGGTCTTTTAAAATTAAAATGGACAAACTGGACTAGCTTTGTAATCTTAAAAAGGACAGACAAAAAATATGAAGGTTTTTTGTGCACACTTTGTGAGGATTCTTTGGATAGTGATTTTGATTATCTATTTGACACGGGAGTACAATGGTTAATTCAAAGCGGACCGATATTCTTACATAAAATGGAGACAGTTCATGCAAAGTTATGCATTTTCATTGTACATATCCTGGAAACCAAGTTGGTTGGAGGTTACTCTAGGGAGCTCCTAAAGCACTGACCTGCGCAAATTGCACAATGAAAGAGGAAATATGGCAGCCCTGAAGCAGGCAGAGAATAAATTAGAAACTACAAAAAAGGTTCAGAAAAATGTATTTTAACATTTTTTTCTTACATACTAAACATTTTGTACACAATTTTGTCCCAGGAAGAAAAATGTATTTACCAGTAGTGGTATTTTAAAAAGAATCATGTCTAATACTATCATCTTGATTGCCCCATGTCATTCTCTATCTGGCCCATAAAACTGCTCAATCAAGATCTCGCCACAAGTTAAGCAGATGCTAATATAGTGCTATCTTCTGAATTTGGTCTGTCTCCTATACTTTAAACTTGACAGCCAAATCTTGTTGGTAAATGAAAGCAATGAGAAACCTGGGTGATACCTAAAAAGTTGCCAGTGGTAAACCACACAGTCAAAACAATTTCATCCTTCTGCTTCATGTATGAGAAAGTGCACAAATACCAGAAACAGATGTGAGGACTGACTCAATTTATAGCATAGATGTGAGAAGCACTACCTTTGGCTTCATTCATTCTGCCAGTCAAGGGTTTAACACTGAAAAATGTTCATCCTATTCTAGGAACTAAAGGCATTTTTTTTCATAGCTGTTCCTATCTTTACAATTTTCAGAGGGCTTACTAAATTTAAAAACACCCCTCCCTCCCATCTTGTATATACTTAGTGCGATGGTTGCAAGGGGCCACTTAAAATCCATATAGCAACACTAAAATGCATGTAACTCAGTGGCCTCAGAATTATTAGTAGCACTCAGCAGAGCCCTAAGAGGGTGGTGACCCAGCCCTCACCCAATTGCTAAAACTTGTTTATGTCCTTTACTTCTAGGAACACATCCGAACATCCCCCTAAGCCTTGCTATGCTGTTTGCTCCAACTATTTCCTGTAGCTACACTGTGTGTGATTTAACTACCCATCTAAAATATGTTCTTGTGTTTTTGAAACTGCTAACTCAATTTCAATGGAAGACTACCAACCCTAGCATTTTTTTGACATGGTAAACAACCACTTGCTTGTGATTTGTCCTTTTTTCTCTCATGATATTTTACCTCCCCGCCCCCTCCCACCCCGTCTTTTCTTTTCTCAAAGATAAAAAAAGCCCTAACCTTTTTATATGAGGCGCCCCAATCATTTTACTGCTTGCTCTTCCTATACCGTTTCAAACTCTGCCCCATCTTTTTGGAGTTAGTGTAACCAGAGTTGTATACAGGTCGTCAGGTGTGGTTACGCCACAGCTCTGTATGTAGCATGATGTCGTCCAATTTCTCATCACTACCTTCCCATCTGGTTTGCTTTTTTGGTTACTACTGCATACTGTGCCTAGGATTTCAAAGTATGGATCATGGTAACGCTGAGGCCCAAGCTCCTAGAGTTGATCCCAGCAGCATGTATTGGAAATATCTCTCTTTTCCTACCATTGTGCATCATTTTGTACTTGTACATATTAAATTCTATTTGGCACTTTGATGCCCTTGTTCCCAGTCTTATGAAATTCTCCCGCAGTTTTATACAATCAACTTGTTTCATCTACTCTACACACTTTGCTCTCTCTTCATAAGCTACACAGATACCAAAAAAGATAATGCCTGTAAAGAAAATTTAAACTGCAGTGTCACCGAAAAAGAGATGTACCACAAAAGAGCAAATAACCACGTAGATAAGAGACTCATTCCAAAACAGCAAATCGGATGCGGACTACACGGAGATGCCGTGTTGTTGATTGTACAAGAGTTTTATTTTACAAGGATCACAAGTTGGTGTGTCCTCAGTACTCTACACAGAGTTCCTTTACCAGATCATCCCTGACGAAGGGTAACGAAATACAGCCTGTGTCGGGTGGTAATGGTTCAATAAATAAAAGCTCTGTCTTTTTCATACCAATCACGTTTTGGACTGTGTTACCGAAAAATACATTTATATCTTACAAGCACAAAAACGGACTATATCTTGAATCACATGGTCTGAAACATGCTAGAAATCCAGACACCATGCTTAACATACTGACATCACTGAACAACAATTCTAGATTACAATAATTTATACTTATGGATGGTTTGTATAAACACATTAGAAAAACCTAATAGTTTAGTCTGGATCTGCTGTAAGTGTTTACACCTATTTTCCTACAGGGACATAGGATCTAACGGAGTGAAAATCTTTTCTGTATCTTCTCATGCTCATAGCTGAAGGTCTTAAATTAATTACTTGAAAGACAACCAAAACACCCTTAGATACTAATTGGAACCAGAATTAGAAATATGATAATAAAATGCAAGTACATTACACAGAACAGCTATAATATTAAATGATCAGAGACTGTCTGAAAATAATTATAACCTTGCAAATGTCAAATACAGGCTTAAAATTTATACAAACATTTCTTTATAGCAGATATAAACTGCTGCTAAAAATGTAAGATACAAACAAATCCTATGCAATTTCATTGAAAAACCTTAGCCAGTTTAATATTTGGCACAGGTTTAGATATACAGGGGAGTCATTTTATAACAGCACCTATAAAAATGGTCAAATACATGCCTATTTTAAGCCTATTCTAAAAAGGTATTTAGGTACCTATGTCGCCTTTAGACTCCAACAATAACCTCCAAAAGGGGGTGCAAATGCTCTTGCACAAATCTGCACCTAGTCCACAGCAGACGGCCCTCACTGCTGCTCATGACTCGGCTGTTCCTACTCTGTGATCATATCTCTGATGGCCCGGTGGCACCAGAAATGCTCTGTGGCCTGCATACTCTTTGCAGCTAGGGTCTCCTTCCATCTTCGCCTGCTACCTAAGCTCAACTGATAGCTTCAGGACGTTAACCACCTTAGCTATTAGCAAGGCTGAGCTGCCTATGCTTAACAACCCGCTACTATATTTGAGGCCTCACTGCCATAGTTATGAGGTTCCTCCTCATCCGAATGCTCTGCACTACTGAAAGAGCATTCACCTTCATCCAGTAGGGACCCTCTACTCAGGGAGGTCAACCCTAGAAAGGGATTCAGGCCCCCACCTTCCTCCTCCCTTAGGTGTTTAGCCTGTGGCTGCAGGTCTGGAGAGCACCTCTGCTTCTGCCCTGGAACCTGTATGGATTCAATAAGAGGGGCACCTGCTCCCTGCATGTATGCCTTGTGCAGCATCAGGATGAATTCAGGGGCAAACTGATATTCTAAGTCACACCTTCTGCTACAGCCCCTCCTCCCCCATCCTTGAGGAGTGTTGTCTGACCGTTTTCCTTGAGCTACTGGCTCCACCAGTCTTTCTGGGGAGGATTTAGGGCTGGGCCTCTCCTCTCTCACCGCTTGACAGAGGAAATACCATTGCGCTCCTTCTTCCCATCAAATCATCTATAGAAGCAGCCGGCCACTGAGGGTATCCTGAGCTCCCCACAAACACTGCAATGTCTGCCCTTATCCACTGCTGTCATGTTCTTCCTTACTGTGAGGAAGCCAAAGTAAAAATTGATGAAAACTGGAGTTTAAATACTGCTGATATACAGCCACCACACTAAGAAGTTTAACACCGCCCCCATGAGGCATTCAAGGGAACTTCCATTAAGTACAGAAAGTCACCTGGTGTTGGTCTGACTCCACTCATTAGAAGGGACTAACACACTTGGTCAGGACTGGTTGGGTAAAGACAAAAAGGAACAAAGATTTATTTGGGGGAAACTCTTCAATTTAGGTAACACCGCCAGAAACAAAAATAAACAGGGCTGCCAAGTAGACTTTCTGCAAACCACTGCAGGTGACAGGAGGCTGACTGCCTCTGCAAGCCTCACTACAAACATTTCTGGGAATCTTCTCATGGGCCAGTGAAGGAAACCTGAACTGTTTCATTTAGACCATTCTGAAGGAAGGATCACAATTTCGGTCAAGAGTCTATTGCCCCTTTACATATGTATGCATAACTAATGGTATTTGAAAACATGTCAATCAGCTAGACTCAGGTTTTATAATACTGTTTCCTACAAGAAAATCTTGTAGCAGCAATGTGAATAGTGATTCTCCCAGAAAAAAACAAAGAAATATAACATAAAAGGAAAACAATAATTGAAAATTTTCTCATTCTCATTAGACCACAACTTAAAAAGGAGGATGGAGGAAAGAGAAAAACAAACATACGCAATAACTTCCCCAGTATTTCTCTGGCGAATCAAGATTTCATGAAAAGGAGACATTCCCCCCGGAGCAATGGTTCTCAACCCAGTTCTTGGGATACACACTGACAGTCAAGAATTTTAGGCTACCCATAATGAGATGGATTTGCTTACAACAAAGGCAGTGCATGCAAGTCTCTCTCAGATACAATCACCATGGATATCCTGAAAACGCAACTGACTAGGCTTATGCCATGGACTGGGTCAAGAATCCCTGCCCCAGAGATAGAAAGCATGATTTTGCTGGGTCCCCCTGCTCACATGACAGCATCTCTTCACGAAACAAACATTACCAACTCATGATTTAGGTAATAAAATCACAGCCCCGCAAGACTTAAGGGCATAGGCACATTTCAATATTGCTGCTGTTGCAGAGACAGGGTTAAATGAATCCCATGACCAAGATACAATAATCCCAGGCTATAGCCATGTCAGAAAGGTCACAGTACAAAGATAAAAGGAGAATAGCGGCATTTTGCGTAAAAACTGAAGCAAATGAAAGGCAGGAGACCCTTAGGGATAGAAGGAGGGACCGTGGGTTGTCTATGAAAGGAGAAATGTCGCTTCAATGTAGACTGTGTGACAGGCACAGCTGCCCAGAGTCAGGTAAAGAGAAAAACCAGCTGCGGGGTGTCTCTAGACTGCCTTCAGCACTCAGAATTCCCAGAAGCAGAGAACAAAATTTCCCAGAGAAGAGGGATTGGGAGCCGGTCTCTAAAGACAACTGCCATTCCTCTGAGGCAGGGAATTGCAGATCAATCCCTAGAAATCAGGTTACTCTGACCCAGAGAATGAAGGTGCCAATCCAATCCCTGAAAATAAGACTTTCCCCAGATGTCTGGGGCTGCCCTATGATTCAGCAGGTCCCCAAGCAACCAAATACAGAGGGAGTGGCTAGAACATAATCAGTATCGGGTCGATGCAGAAAGACTACTGCACCCTTAGCATGCAAACACAACTAACTGAACTTCTTATTTTTCTCCTAAACCCACCTCTTCCCTTCCTCCTTTCTCAATCTCTGTAGATTACGCCCTACTCCTCCCTGTTTCCTCGGCTCGCAACCTTGAGGTTGTCTTGACTCCTCCTCCACATACATCCTACTGATAGCTAAAACCGGTCGTTTCTTTCACTATAACTGGCAAAATGTGCCCCTTCCTTTCTGAACACACTACTAAGACACTTAACCACTCTTTAGTCACCTCCAGTATAGCCTATTACAACCTCCTCCTTGCTGGTCTCCCTCTGAATCATCTCTCTCCTTCAATCTGTTCAATACTCAGCTGCGTGACTAATCTTCCACCAGCCTCGATATGCTCATATAACCCCTCTTCTCAAGTCGCTTCACTGGCTCCCTATCCGTTTCTGTATCCAGTTCAAACTTCTCCTACTGACCTATAAGTGTACTCATTCTGCTGCTACTTACTACCTTTCCTCTTATCTCTCCCTACACCCCTGCTCGTGAACTCCGCTCCTCTGGCAGAGTGCTTCTATCTGTGCCCTTGTCTTCTACTGTTAACTCCAGACTTTGATCCTTTCAGCTTGCTGCTCGTTATGCCTAGAATAAACTACCTGTCCGTCAGGCTTCATCTCTGCCCCTTTTCAAATCCAGGCTGAAAACTCATCTCTTCAAGGCCGCTTTTGGAACCTGATGAGCTTAGCCTCCAATGTGTTTCCACCATTCACCTAGATGTACCCTTGTTCTCGGCTGTTGTGCTGTCTTGACTAGACTCTAAGCTCTGATGAGCAGGAACCATCTCTTACATGTGTCTATACAGCGCCACGTATGCCTTGTAGCGCTATACAAATGGTCAGTAGTAGTAGTAATAGTAGTAACTTATAAGCACAAGTTCCACCATGCTAAATGCAGAAAAGAGCTTGATGCATGTGTAAAACGCGCACAACAATGCGAAGAGTATTTAAATTAAATGCTAATGAGCTGCGCATATTAAAGTGAGACGGTAATAAGGTTTGCGCTCGATGCAAAGAAACACATATAGGACTATATAACCAGCAAGACCGCTAATATCTCTACACCTGATATGAGGCGACAAACATCTTGCGCATGTAGGGAAAAACTGTTTCAGCTTATAAGCGGAAGTTTGTTGCTCCAACAAACATCTTTTGCGTCTTATCCTTGTGTGTGTTTTTTGGACTCACAATTGTGGTCAACACTGATATCCTTAATGTCCAGTATCTCAAAAAAGAAAAAGTAGCCAGTGAAATGGTTTTGGACTATATATGCACACAACTGTCACATGAGGGAGGCATGGCCTAGTGGTTAGGATCATGGTACCTCAGGCTGGAGGGTCAGGGGTTCAAGTCCCACCTGGGGACTGCAATCTCAGGCTGGAGAGACTGAGATTGCTGGGCAAGCCACTTAACCCTCCATTGCCTCAGGTACACATAGATTGTGAACCCTTTGGGGATAAGAGAATGTATCCAGTACCTGTTTGTAGTGTTTACATAATGTAAACCGCTTTGAATGAAGGATAAGGCAGTATAGAAAACAGGTTAAATAAATTAAAGAATGAAGAAATGAAGCTTATTAGGGGAAAAACATCCTTCCTACAGTTTTAAATACAGTCAAACCTCGGTTTTCGTATGCCCTGGTTTTCGTACGATTCGGTTTTCGTTGACTTTTTTCATCAAGATTTTGTTCCGGTTTTCGTACGTTGTCTCGGTTTTCGTACAGTTGAAAATGGAGCACCATCTTGTGGCCAGAAGTGGGATTTTCTTTATTTTGATTTTCTTGCTGATTGACTGTCTTCCATATTTATTGGCGCTTCTCTTTTACAAGGCAGGCTGGAGCCCCAATTGGGCAGCCGGCCAAGATGGCTGTTCCCACCTCCGCTGCTGGTGGTGATTGCTCGATCCCCAGAGGGGAGAGCAGCTGGAGCTGGCTGGAGTGCGTCCCATATGCCAACAAAAGTCTTCAATAAAGGTAAAAGTGATGTTACATGCTCATTTATCCATTTCATTAGTCATTTATATGTATTTCTCATTGTTTTCTGTATGTAAAAATATAGTTATTCTCTATAAAATGTATTTTTTGTCAATATTTTTGGGTGTCTGGAACGGATCAATTGAATTTACATTATTTCTTATGGGAAATCTTGCTTCGGTTTTAGTCCGTTTCGGTTTTAGTCAGACTTTTTTGAACGGATTAATCATGAAAACCGAGGTTTGACTGTATGGTGGAGATTCCATAATGTTGGGGGGCTGTTTTCCTGCCTCAGGAATTGGAGGCCTGGAATGTATTAAAGGAATCATTAAGTCAGAGGACTACCAAGGCATTTTGGAGCAAAATATGCTAGTGTGAGAAAGCTAGGTCTGGGTCAAAGGTCATGGGTCCTCCAGCAGGACAATGACCCAAAACATACATGCAAAAGTACAAAAAATGTTTAAGGAGGAACAAATGAACTGTTTTAAACTGGCTAACAATGAGTCCTGATATCAATCCAATCGAGGACGTTTGGAAAGAACCTAAATCTGCCATTCATAAAAGGAATCCTGGAAACATTCATGAGCTTGGAACAAATCACAGTTGGAGTGGGAGAAAGTACCAGCAGGCAGATGTATGAAACTTACAGGATGGCGACAAGAAATGTTTGGAGGCTGTTATCACTGCCAAGGGTTGCGCAACCAAATATTAGTGAAGGGTGCCATTAATCCTGTCCTGGTCATATTCAGTTTTTCTTCTCAGAAATTACTATATCTACATTTCACAAACATCTGTTTTTGGTTGTACACCTTTGAAAATACTATTAAAATATGACATACAGTTGGAATATTTCCAATTACACAGGTACACTACCAAAAAACTGCCTCCAGTTTTGCAACTGATTCCTATAGATTTTGGGGTGCTGAATCCAGGAAAAATAGCCAAAATGTTCCATCACGTCACGTTTTCTTGCAAAATTAGATTTCTTACCCATAAAAGGAATGTTCACATAATTTCTTTTTAGCCGACTGCAGTTTATTTTCTTGGCCCAAAATAGAGGTTGTAATGGTTAACTAACTAGAAACACTCCCTCATGATATTTTAGAGTGTTTTGTATTCATTTTATACATTAACAGGACAATTGGGAGGCGGGGGGCTAAATCCAGTACTCGCGCTGGCGCATGTTCTTTCCTGTTCGCCTCGCCTCGTTCGCTCGCTCAAACACGGTGGTTGCGACATGAACGTTCCTGTCAAATTTCAGTTTCTTGCAAGTTCATTATTACCTTTTGTTTGCTCAGTCGTAATCCAGCTTTATTCCGAAGTGGTTCACTACAGTTGTAGTTTGCAGTGCTGTGTATTTGTGATGGCTCACAGAGCCAGAGGTTGCGTCAACTCTCCGGACAGTTTTTGTTTTATTTGTGGGGAATATACCGGGAAAAAGCGGCAGAGGAACATTTCTGCATTTATTAAAAAAGTATATTTCGCCTATTTCGGTTTGAAGTTAGGCGATCAAGACAAACCGTGGGCTCCTCACAAAGTGTGCAAGACATGTGAGGAAGATCTACGCTTATGGATGAAAGGTAAAAAACAAGCATTTCGTTTCGGAATACCTATGATGTGGCGTGAACAAAGAGACCACAGCAGTGACTGCTATTTTTTGCTCTTGCATTGTGAAGGGATACAACTTAAAAAATAAGAACGTAATAAGTTACCCCAACCTTCCCTCAGCAATTAGGCCTATGCCTCATAGCAACAAAGTACCTGTGCCTGAACCACCAAAATCTTTGGATCATATTTGTGTGGACGGTTCTGATCATGATGAGACTCATCAGATGGCTTTTCCCGATGAGTCCAGTACTTCCAAGTTTGAAACTGAACCAGATCCGAAACCTGAACTTTTCTCTCAAGCTGAATTGAATGATTTAGTCCGGGATTTAGGACTCCCAAAAGATGCTGCCCAACTGCTAGGTTCTCGGCTTAAACAGAAAAATCTATTGTCACCAGGAACAACTTTTTATTGGTACCGCAACCGCGAGACACAATTTTTGAAGTATTTCAGCAAAGAGGAAGATTTGGTATTTTGCAACGATATATACGGAGTGATGGAAAAGTTTAAACTCAAGTATGATCCTGCTGAATGGCGGCTGTTCATTGATTCGTCAAAAGACAGCATAAAAGGTGTTCTTCATAATGGCAACACATTCGCTTCAGTTCCTATTGCTCACTCTGTTATTCTCCAAGAAAAATACGAGAATTTGGCCCTGATTCTTCAG
Organism: Ichthyophis bannanicus; assembly: GCA_033557465.1. Classification (NCBI taxonomy): domain Eukaryota; kingdom Metazoa; phylum Chordata; class Amphibia; order Gymnophiona; family Ichthyophiidae; genus Ichthyophis; species Ichthyophis bannanicus. The sequence continues at coordinate 1,514,092,698 of CM066032.1, read as the reverse complement.
AAGATTCGTTATGATGAGCATAAGTGGATGATTTGTGGAGACTTTAAAATTCTATCCATGCTATTAGGGCAGCAATCCGGTTTCACCAAATATCCCTGCTTCCTTTGCTTGTGGGATAGCCGGGCCCGCGACCTACACTGGGGGAAAAAAGACTGGCCAATTCGGGAGTATTTGAGACCCGGTGAGAAAAATGTTCTTCATGAGAGCTTGGTACCTCGTGATAAAATTCTATTACCACCTCTCCACATTAAGTTGGGTCTCATTAAGCAATTCATCAAGTCCCTTCCAAAAGATGGTGAGTGCTTTCGGTACCTTTGCTCAAAGTTCCCCCGACTTTCTGAAGCAAAGCTAAAGGAAAGAGTGTTTGTTGGCCCTGATATAAGGAAACTCATTTCAGATGGAGCATTCGCTGAAACGATGTCTGAGAAGGAAAAAGAAGCCTGGGATTCCTTCAAGGATGTTGTTCTCAAATTCTTGGGGAACAGGCGGGATGAGAACTATAAGGATATTGTTGCCAGGATGCTCAATGCCTTCAAAGAACAAGGCTGTAACATGAGCCTGAAAGTCCATTTCTTGCACTCCCATGTGAACTACTTTCCCGAAAACTTGGGGGCGTACAGAGAAGAACAAGGTGAAAGGTTTCACCAGGACATCAAGGACGCAGAGAGAAGGTACCAAGGAAGATGGAACACCACTATGATGGCTGATTTCTGCTGGTTGCTGCTGCGGGAAACCCCAGATGAAAAATACGCCAAGCAGCGCACCAAGAGAAGCATTCGGGGGAAGAAGAAGAAACGGGCCCACCAGGAGATTGATTGACCCAAGAATGACTAAAATCTAAACTGTGTTGACAAATATCGTGTTTTTACTAAACTTTGAAATAAAAATTTGCTAGTTATTACCACAGTGTCGGATCTCATTTATTAGAATTTTAATTTTCACACCATCGGGTGTTTGTCTTCATGTATTGCAATGGTGCGGTTTGCGTTTTCTATTCTTATATACATACCTGTACAACATTTTTTGCATATTTCTTTGCTTTGCTTTGTGTCTAACCTCGCTCTTATATGCTCAATGTTTGTGCACATGTATGTGGCTGTTTTAAGTGCAGACAATTTTGCTACCATCACAGTGTGTTTTGTTGACATTACTCTATTCTTATGTGCTGTCTTGTTACTATTTTCTTTATTCTTATTTGAATAACTACTAAACAATTAGTATAAAGAATTCATCCAAGAAACTTTTATCTCGATCGCACTCAATCTGAAACGTTCACCTCAAACTGCTAACCCAATGTAGCAAAAAATCTGTACGTGATTGAGCCAATTGGTTACCAGATTTGGATTCAGCGCACCAAAAAACGTAAAAATCAATCGAAACATTAGAGGCAGTTTAAAAAAAAATTTTTTTAGTGTACCTGTGTTATTTCTCAAGATATTGCACACAACATACCTGTAATACAAGGGTGCCAATAATGTTGACCACAACTGTATATCATTCCCCATTTACTGTTAGGTCTCTTGTGATTTCATAAAAAAAAATGTTCTTGGGTGAAATAGTGACTATTATGGGGTGAGTGCCAAAAGAACCTGCACGTCGTATGCGCACAATGTGAGCATTTGACATTTATGCGCATGTGTACACGGCCACTTGTAGCATGCGTCTGGTTGTGCATGCATTGGCTCCCCTCCATTCAACTTTATGCCAAAGTTTTGTGTACAGCTCATTTGTATACATACCCTTTGCGGCATACCAGCGCTGGTCTCACGTTATCGGCGCACAATAAAAACGCATACACAGCAAATAGTGTGCGACTTCAGCGCTGGCTTTCTGTATTGGCCTGTATGTGCTTAAAGCCTAGGAAGAGAACTACCCACCTCTGAGGCCTCCCATCCCCCCTTCTGGCCAGCCTAGAGTTGCCAACTTTTTGAAAGAGAAAAACCTGCCAGCTGTAGCTAGCCATGCTCTGCCCATACCCACCCCGTCCCACCCATAAAAAATAATTACAGAGGGGGTAACTGTGCAGGCTTTAGCATCTACAGGCTATATCAAGGGGGGTACAAGAGGCTGAACTCTTCAGCATCTATTCAGCCACAGTCCCATTCTCAAGCCCCTCAAACACAAATCTATATCTATATATATATACACACACACACCCATATATATATATATACACATACATACACTCTACCATATGGCATTAAATCCAAACATTCTGCATTCACCGAACCCTGCCCCCAGCCCCTTCCCCAACAATCTGTGCAGAGCAGAGCAGAGCTAGAACCTTCCTCATTTAAAAAAAAATAAAATACTTACCATACAAGAAAAAAATACTTCTCAATACCAAGCATAGTGAATTAATCAGGGCCATCCCCAAAGTGTTGGCGCCCCAGTGTTGGCACGCTAAGCAGATCTTAACTCGCATGTCTCCCAGGCAAATTTATTGTTCAGCTTTGATTGCCTTACGCTCTGCCGACCCCCAGAAGTGATTGCCTAGGTTGCCTGATGGTTGGATTGGCCCTGGAAAAAGCAGAAGTAAGGATGTGGTTGAAAACTACAGGCCAGTTTAACTTCGGTGCTGAGTAAATTATTGGAAGCACTGCTGAAAGAGAAATAGTGAGGTTTCTGGAGTCCAACGGATTACTGGATCCAAAGCAGCATGGATTCACCAGAGGCAGGTCTTGTCAGACAAATCTGATTGATTTCTTTGACTGGGTGACCAGGGAGTTGGACTGAGGGAGAGCACTAGATGTGGTGTATTTAGATTTCAATAAAGCCTTTGACACTGTTCCTCATAGACTTATAACAAACTGAGCACCCTAGGGATGGACCCTAAAGTTACTGCTTGGGTTAGAAATTGGTTGATATGGAAGGGCAGACTAGATAAATCATGTGGTCTTTTTCTGTCGCCATGTTTCTATGTTTAACGAGAGCAAATCTACCATGCCAGTACTAACTTCCAAAACTCACACAAGGATCCTACCTAGAAAAAGGCAGCACCGAAAACAATCCAGTGAGCCTTAAAACATGAAACCTGTTCGTAAAGCTGAACAAACCAGACTATTACACATTCTTAAACAGAAATTTCATGCTAACAGAATACCCAGGTCTTGGTCTCACACACACACAGACATTACAGATAGACCTTCACCAATAAGTGACCACAAAGTGAAAATCTAAATATGTAGACAAAAATTAAACTAAAACCTCAAAGCCAGGCACTGCATGCAGTTCAACACCAGAGAAACAGAAAGAAATGCATTTTCCCCTATATTCTACAAAAACAAAAGCCAGCAGATGTCAGGATTGGCATTAAGAGGGAAGCAACCAGGGCAACTTGACTTGGGGCCCCAAGCCAGAGAGTGACCTTTATCTGTCAGAGACTGAAAAAGGCACAGCTTGCTAGCGGGCTTTAGGGTCCTCTCTCAGATTTTTGCCTTGGGCTAGGCCCCAGACATGTCTGGCATCAATCCTGTACTCTCCAAATATCAACATTTTCCAATTACAAAATAGAAAATAAAATTCTTTCCATCTTATCATCAAAAGAAATGCCATACTGGGTCAGAACAAGGTCCATCAAGCCCAGTATCCTGCTTCCAACAGTGGCCAATCCAGGTCACAAGTACCTGGCAGCAGGACCGTACCAAGCTTAAAATGCACCCTGTATGGCTAACTAATGCAGTGCCTCTCTCCACCCCAGACGCATGTCATAATGCACTTTGTTTTGAGCTTCCTGGAAGCCCAGTGATTATATCGGTGCCCTTTCTGTGCTTGTGCCCTGTGCCAGCCGCACCACTCACACAGCCCTACCTGGCAGATTTCCAAAAAGGTGCACAGGTTCCACAATGCTTGTCCCGGAGTAAGCAGTGGATTTCCTGGGTCCTCTTTAATAATGGTTTATGGACCTTTCTTCCAGGAACCTGTCCAAACCTTTTTTAAACCCAGTTACACTAATGGCAGTTAGTACATCCTTCAGTAATGAATTCCAGAGTTTGATTACGCGTTGAGTGAAAAAAATATTTTTTCTTATTACTCTAAAATGGATTACATTGTAGCTTCATTGCGTGTCCCCTAGTTTTTCTATTTCTTGATGGAGTAAACAACCTCTCTTTACCCGTTCCATTTCATTCATTAATTTATAGACCTTTATCATATCTCCCCTCAGCTGCCTCTTTTCCAAGTTGAAGAGCCTTAACCTCTTAAGCCTTTCCTCATAGGGGTACTCCTTCCATCCCCTTTACCATTTTGGTTGCTCTTCTCTGTACCTTTTCTAATTCCACTATAACTTTAAGATATGGCGACTAGAATTGCACACAATATTCAAGGTGTGGTCGCACCATGGAACGATAAAGAGGCATTATATCATCTTTGGTTTTATTCTCCATTCCTTTCCGTATGATTCCTAGCCAGTGCCTGGCTTTCTTGACTGCAGCTGCACACTGGGCGGAGGGTTTCAACAAATCATCCACTATGATGCCTAAATCCTTTTCCTGTGTGGTGGTTCCTAATATAGAACCTTGCATCATGTAACCATAGTTTGGGTTCTTCTTTTCTAGGTGCATAGCTTTACACTTGTCCATATTAAATTTAATCTGCCATTTGCACATCCAGTCTTCCAATTTATCAAGATCCTCTTGCAATTTTTCAGAATCCTCTTGTGTTTTAATAATTTCAAATAAATTTGTGTCATCTGCAAATCTGATCACCTCACTTGTTATTACCATTTCCAGGTCATTTATAAATATGTTAAAAAGCAGCAGGTTCAGCACAGATCCCTGAGGTACTCCACTATTCACCCTTCTCCATTAAAAAAATTGGCCATTTAGCCCTACTCTCTGCTTCTATCTTTTAACCAGTTCTTGATCCACAATACTACACTGCCTCCTATCCCATGACTTTTTAATTTGGTCAAGCGTCTCATCAAGGACCTTGTCAAAGGCTTTCTGAAAATCCAGATCCTCTATAGTGACTGGCTCACCTTTGTCTGTTTATTCACACCTTCAAAAAATATAACAGATTAGTAAAACAAGACTTTCATTGGCTAAATCCATTTTGGTTTTATTCCATTAAAACATGACTATTTAGTTTTTTTCTTTATAATGGTTTTCTACCATTTTGCCCAGTACTGATGTCAGGCTAACTGGTTTGTAGTTTCTGGATCACCCCTGAAACCCTTTTTAAAAATTGGTGTTACATTGGACATTCTCCAATCTTCAGGTACTACATATGATTTTAATGATAGTTCACAGATTACTAATAGTAGGTCTACAATCTCAAATTTCAGTTCTTTCAACAACCTTGGATGTATACAATCTGGTTCATGTGATTTGCTGCTCTTCATTTTATTAAATAGTTCTAATACAGCTTCCTGGTTTATCGACATTTCTTCCAGTTCTTCTGATACATCACCTTTAAATACCATTTCAGGCATGGATAACCTCCCTACATGTTCTTTAGTTAAAACTTAAACAAATAATTTATTCAGTCTCTCCACTATGGGCTTGTCCTCCCCTTAGCACCCGTCTATCAACTAATGGTCCAACCGACTCTCAGGTTTTTTGCTGCAAAATTACTTGAAAAAAGTTATGGGGCCCCCGTCTCCTCTAGTGTAGCTCAATCCCCATAAAGGTCACCTAGTGATGACCCGCCTAGCGTTTTGTTCTCTGTATCCCTTTTTCTTTTTTTCCGTATGTATACCTACTGTATTTGGTCTGTTCTGTGCCTGCCTGCCGGGGGGGGGGGGGGGGTGGGGGGGGGGGTGTGAATGTTACATGCTGACATTGGCTGTTTAATGTACACTACTATATGAGGGGAGGGAAAGGTTGTTCTTGTTTTGTTTTATATATCCTTATTGTAATCCTCTATTTTCATAATGTTACAAAAAAAACACACACTTGTGTTGTACTGAACACTGCTGGACCCAGACGCAGACTGGAGAACCAAAGCAGGAAAGGCACCGTGAAGCACAGGAATTCGCCTTTTGCCACATTTTTGGGGGAGGGTTAAGCTATACAAAAAGGTCAGGTTTGGAACCCCAAGCCTGCATTAAACCTGCAAGACTTTGCATTTAAAGAGCTTTTTTTTTTTTTTTTATTTTTTTTTTATTTTTACTGCTTTGGACCTTGAGAGACTAAAGTCAGCCATTAAAGGGAACAGTACTCTTTTCCTACAAAGTACAAGTTTACGGTGATTTTCATGCCCGAGAGGAAGGAATTGTGCAAATACAAACCCTCTGTTAAAAGCCCTAGTGATTTGTAAGTTTTCTTTTAACTGAAAAGTAGAGGTCAAATGATTTATTTCAAGGCTATATGGAAGCTAACATTCTTTATTTCAGCAAGAGTGACCAGGGATAATTTGACCCCAAATTCAACACAGCACCTGCAGCCACTCATCTGTGTACAGAGTTCCTGCACGTGACAACTGTTATAAATCAACAGGTTCCCAGAACAAAGAAGATTCATATATAGAGACTTAGTCAAAGACACACACACCTAATTTTTCATTTCACTTCATTCGTTGTTTTATATATCACAAATCATAAGGGTAGGCATTGCTAGTGGAAGATTTTAATTTGCCAGATATTGACTGCAGCATCTGATTTGCATGAAGAGAGAGGTAGAGAGATCCTGGACTCCTTCAAGGGGTTTTCTTTGGGTAACCAGTAACAGAGTGAACCCAAAAGGGATAGGCAATGTAATGCAATGTGTGCCTTCAATGCTGACTCGTGGCGACTCAGCAGCTCCTGGGTTTTCTTGGCAGTGTGACCAGAAGTAGATTGCCAAGCATTTCTTCCGAGGCAATGGAGGGTTAAGTGACTTGCCCAAGATCACAAAGAGTCCCAATGGGAATCAAACAATACTAGACCCTATACTTAGAAATCGGGAAGTTTAACATCCAAGTAAGCAGTCACCTGAGCTCCAATCATCTGGCAGTCTGAGCTAAAGGCAAAGGCAAACACGGAGACGGGTCATAGCAGGTCCAGCCCAAGGGTTTCTGTGGCCCCAGGCAGAAGCCTCAGCTGTGCCACCCCCTCTCCCTCATGCACTGAGCTGCGTCACCCCTTCCCCCCTGCCACCAATTCCGGTGGCAAAGTTGGGGGGTGGGGTGACTTGGCTTGGCGGCAGGCCATGTACTTTGGCACACATGGCCTGCCACTTTTGACCCCCATCCAAAACAACTTTGTGCCGAAGCACATGGCCTGCCATGGGCCACTGCCACAGAGCCTAACTGCCTCCCCTCCCCCAACAGAATCAGCAGCAGCACAGCTCAGTACAAGGGGGGGAAGGCAGCACAGCGCAGCATGCGGAGGAGAAAGCAGCAGGCCATGTGTGCCAAAGCACCTGGCCTTCCACAGGGGCTCTGCTGCCCAGATGTCTGCCACCTAGCCTGCCTAGTGAACGGGCCATCCCTGGGTCACATAAAGGTCAGGGTACAATTTTGTTGAGATGGGACACACTGGTGGAAGCTCTGACAAGATGGACGGATTCTGGTAAAGTAGAAAAGCAGTGGGTTAAATTAAAAAGGAGCCACTATATAGCGAACGAATCTTTGTTAGTAAATAAGAGGAAAAACAAATCACTATATGGTATTCAAAAGAGAAAGCTGAAAAGTTAATACACAAAAAAGAGCTTTAAAAGGGGAATAAGAAAAACTGAAATATATCTGGAAAGGCTAAGGGATGCAGAAAAAAACAACTAAAGCAGTAAAACAAAATAAGCAGCCTCATATCAAGATACATCATTGAAGAGGTTGAACAGAGATGGGATTGTAAGAGATAAGAAAAGGAGGAATGAGTGGGAAGTGACAAAGAAAAGGCACAGATACTTAAATACTTTTATTTAGTGTTCAAAGGACAGACTAAGACGACCATGATAGCTGAGAGGGACACATATGGTAGATATCACTCCATTTACAGATGAGAAAGTTCATTCAAAAGTAAAAGTGGACGAGACAAGGAAGCCCAGGTGGAATATATCCTACAATATTAATGGAACTTAGAGAGGTTCCACCAAAGGTTCTAATCAATCCCTATTCAGGACAGAGGCCACCCCTCATCAAAAGTGGAAGCTGGTAATTACTGGCCAGTTATTTTGACCTCAGCATTGGGTAAATTAATGGAATCGCTCCTGAAGGAAAGGATAGGGAAGTATCTTGAATCCAGCAGGCTGCAGGAGGTGAGGCAGCACAGTTTAAACAGAAGGAGACCATGTCAAATAAATTTAAGTGATAAGAAAAGTATATGCTAGGCAAGGACAGGATGCAGAATATTTGGATTTCAATTAAGATTTTGATGTTGTCCCACTTTTTTTTTTTGTAAAGTGCCATCAAGTCAATGTCGATTCCTGACAACCCAGCAACTCTTGGGTTTTCTTGGCAAGGTATGACCAGAAGTAGATTGCCAGGCCTTTTCTTACGAGACAATTGAGGGGAGCGTGACTTGCCTAAGATCACAAGGAGTGCCAGTGGGAATCAAACCCTAGTGGTTAGGCTGTTGCTCTACTAGGCTACTCCTCCACTCCCATTGTCCCACATGAGACTCAAATTGGAGTGGCCAAGGAGTGAGCTGCAAGCTGGTTAACAAAGTGTAGTGGGGAGGTGCTCAGCTGTTTCCTTCATTGCTGTTTTGTGACTACCTGATTGGACCCGGCGATCCCGTTGAGGCTACTCTGATTGGGGCAGCAGGAGTTAAGGGGCTATTTCTATCTGGCCCCGCCACAGGACGCGGTTGCGGGCGCATGTCCGAAGGGGCATGACCAAAGGGGTAGGTCCCGCCCCTTTGGCGCCTCTTCGGTGCACTTTGGCGTTTGGAGAGATCCTCAATGGGGAAACGGAAGAAGCGTTATCCCCCGGCGGTTCAGATAAAGGCTGTTAAAGTAGTGGGTCCAATGGATGCTCATGTTCACGTTGGGGGAATACCAGCTTCAACTCAGCCGACAGACATCGGTTTGGAGGATATTTCTACAGTGAGTACCGCCTCTTCTAGTATCTCTCTGCTTGAAAAAGGTTTGCTCCCGTCCAGTCAGGAGATTGATTCATTGTCCAGTTCCCCCTTCCCACCAGGAGTAGTGGGTCAAGGAAAAACTGGAGATGTCCTACTTCCCTCTTCTTTTCTACGAATTGAATCCACCTCTGTGAAATTACTCCCTCCTCTCCCCTCGGTGATAACATTTCCTCCGGTTGGTGAGGCACAAGCTCCTCCTGCAGATGTGTCTTTAAAAGATATTTGGGCCGTGCTTTCTCGGATGGAATTGGCTTTGGGGTCCTCCCTTCAGAAAGTTTCTGACTTCTCTAAAGAGACTGTGGCAAAGCTATCTGATCATGAATCTAGGTTGTTATCAGTGGAGAGGATTACTGAATCTCAGGAGACGCAGAGTCTGCCACAACAAGGAGTGTTGGCTACATTTGTTCAAGATGTTTCTTCTCTTCATCGCCAGGATGAGATATTAGAAAATTCTTTGCGTTCTAGAAATCTGCGTCTATTGAATTTTCCCCAGACACATTCTCTCCCCTGTGATGCTTTTTCAAAAGTATCTTAAAGAGGTATTATTACATACCGATGTTAACTTAATTGCTTTGTCTAGAATTTACTATCTTCCTTTGGGGAGTTTAGTTAAAGGTTTTGAGGGGGAAGGGGGGATACAACATGATCAGCTAGTTTCTTCTACATTGAATATCTCTGAGTTCTTAGAATCATCTGATTATGAGATTCCTACTCGTGCAACTTTGTTAATTACCTTGGTATCTGAATTAGATAAAGAAAACATTTTTCGTGCTTATTTTAAAAACGAAGTCTGAGAAATTTTGTGGCCAACTTATTCAAATGTTTCCTGATGTCTCCAGGGCCACACAAAGGCGTCGTAAGGCCTTTTTGGAGGTTCGCCCACGTGTTTTGGCCCTTGGAGCTTTATTTTATTTGAAATTTCCCTGTAAATGTCACATAGGTTTTCAAGGTAAATGATATGTTTTTGGTGAGGCTGAACAATTGTTAGAATTTTTGAGGGAGAAGGTTTAGTTAGTTAACTTGTGGCAGTTTTTCTTTTGGATCCCTGACTATTTAAGGGAACTTATTATCACGGGTCATGATTGGGTCTGCTTGTTTGTTTCTAGTATGAGCACCCCCTTGATGTGGACTGGAGTTATGTATAATTGCAGTGTTTACTCTTTGTATATTGTATATGTTTCTTTTTTTTCCTGAAATGTAATTTAAAATTATAAAAAAAAAAAAAAAAAAAAATCAAAGTGTAGTGGGAGTTGGAGTCCATGCTAAGAAAAGAATATCAGAGGGGCGCCTATTTAACATTTTCATAAATGATTTGCAGAGGGTTTGTGGGTAAAGGTTTCCCTTTTTGCATAAGATGCTCACACCTGCAGGCTTCCTGATTGAATAGACAATCAAAAGAGATCAAATGGTTGGCACATGGAAGCATATGTAGAATCATGTACTTAGGCTGCAGAAATCTAGGTAAGCACTAAGTGATCTGAAAAGGGATCAAAAAGGAGAGAGATCAAGATCATATCATATCATTATCAAAACAGTGTAAGGGAACGGGAACTGGATTTAGCTCATGTCTTTTCTCAGATGTTCAAGGCAAGTTATATTCAGGTACAGAAGGCATTTCTCAGTCTCCTAAGGGCTTACAATCTAAGTTTGTACCTCACACAATGGAGGGTTAATGAATTTTCCAAGATCACAAGGTGCAGCAGTGGGATTCAAACCTTGTCTTCCCTGATTCTAGCCCACTGCTGTAACCAGTAGGCTTCTCCACATTGGTCAGTCATGGTGCGATAGTGCCTCTGTACAAGTCATCAGTGAGACCTTATCTAGCACACCGTGTTCAATACTGGAGGCCATTCCTTGAAAAAGATATAGACAGAGCAGTCCAGAGACGATCCGTCATAAAGGTGCACATTCTGTAACAGAATTCCTGTCAAGTAATAGTAGTAAATTATGGTTAACCCCCCCCCCCCAAATAACCAGCCTAGCTTTCCCCCAAAGCTAGCCTTACTTCAGCCCTTCTCATTACCCCCATAAGAACATAAGATATGCCATACTGGGTTAGACCAAGATCCATCAAGCCCAGTATCCTGTTTCCAACAGTGGCCAATCTAGGTCAAAGTACCTAGCAGTTTCCCCAAAAGACACAGGTTCCACAATGCTTATATTGGGGCAAGCAATGGATATGCTGGGTCCACTTTAATAATGGTTTAAGGACCTTTCCTCCAGGAACTTGTCCAAACCTTTTTTAAACCCGGCTACACAAACAGGTTTTACTACATCCTCCGGTAGCAAATTCCAGAGTTTGACTACACGTTGAATGAAAAAAATAATTTTCTTTTATTAGTCTTAAATAGGTTACCATGTAGCTTCATTGCATGCCCCCTAGTCTTTCTATAGTTTGATGGTGTAAACAATCGATCTACGTTTACCCATTCCACTCCATTCATTCATTTATAGACCTCTATCATATCTCCCCTCAGGCGTCTCTTTTCAAGGTTGAAGAGTCCTAACCTTTTTAGTCTCTCCTCATAGGGGTATCCTTCCATCCCCTTTACCATTTTGGTGGCTCTTCTCTGTACCTTTTCTAATAACGCTATATCCTTTTTAATATACGGCGACCAGAATTGCACACAATATTCAAGGTGCGGTCGCACCATGGGACGACAGAGGCATTCCATCATTGCATGACATCCTTAGCCCAAGCTCCTCCCACAGTTAAAAGAAGCAATAACCATTAATAAAATCATGAGGCCTCAAGAACACTTGTGGTGCTCACACTTCTTTCTTCTGCGTTGGGCTTTCTTCATAAGCAGTAAACATGTGGAATAAAGAAGGCTGGGCAACACAGAAACTAAGTGCTTGCCAGCTTACAGTCTCTCTGCTCAGTGAGTGAAGCAGGAACAGAAAGCACAGTTACTTACCTGTAACAGGTGATCTCTGGGAACAGCAGGAATAAGACTTCACATATGGGTATTGTCGGTACCGACGGAGCCTGCGCGGGAATGCTCCCCAGCGTCCAATAAGAAAGCTTTTGGGAGCATCCCACAGCGCCTGCGTGCTGCCTTCCCGCCTTTCTTAACCGCCTCTCTCCAGTTCGAGTTTTAAAGCTGAGACAAAGAGAGAGAGAGAGGGAAGGAAAGATAGATAGAGAGATACAACTCCTAGGGGAGGTGGGTGGGTTGTGAAGACTTATTCCTGCTGTTCCCAGAGATCACCTGTTACAAGTAACTGTGCTATCTCCAGGAACAAGCAGGAATGAGTCTTCACATATGGGGACTCCCTAGCTGCAGATGCCGGGGAAAGACCCCAGAGTTGTGTGTCCTTGAAAAGGGCTCCATCTCCCCCCATGGATCTCTGGCATCCAACCAGGGTAGGTGGGTAGGAGTTGATTAGGAATGGAACAGGTGTTTGAAAACAGCCTGACCAAACGAGACATCCCAGCGGGAGTCCTTGTCCAAACAGTAATGGGCTGTGAAGGTATGAACCGAGGCCCAGGTGGCCGCTCAACAGATTTGGTCGATGGACACAGAGTTTAGGTGAGCCATTGAGGCTGCCATGGCCCTCACATTGTGAGCTGTGACATGGCCTTCCAGAGAAAGGGGAAGCTGCTGGGTACATGTGACCTAGATTGGCCACTGTTGGAAACAGAATACTGGGCTTGATGGACCTTGGTCTGACCCAGTATGGCATATCTTATGTTCTTATGTTCTTACTCTGGTAGGCGAAAGAAATACACTGAGCAATCCTGTTGGACAGTGTTCTCTTAGAAACTGGAAGTCCTAAATGGGAAGGATCAAAAGCACCAAAGAGTTGAGAAGACTTTCTATGTTGCTGTGTTCTTTTTAAGTAAAAGGCGAGAGCTCTTTTACAATCCAAAGTATGAAGATTCCTCTCTGCACTTGATGCATGAGGTCCTGGAAAAAAGACAGGTAAGTATACCTCCTGGTTCAGATGAAAAGGCGAGACCACTTTGGGCATAAAGTGTGGATTGGTCCTGAGGACTACCTTATCATGATGGAACCTTGTATAAGGAGGATTAGCCACCAAGGCTTGCAACTCACTGATGCGACATGCTGAGGTGACTGCAATGAGAAAGATAATCTTCCAAAAAAGAAATTTCAAGGAAGTGGTGGCTAAAGGTTCAAAGGGTGGCTTCATAAGCTGGCCAAGAACCAGATTTAAGTCCCATGCCACTGGAGGTGGTCTAATGGGAGGTTTAGTTAAAAGAAGGCCTCTCATGAATCTTGTTATAAGAGGATGAGAGGAAACAGGCTGTCCATTGAGAGGCTTAAGGGACGCTGCAATAGCACTCAAATAGACTCTTACCGAATTTGTTTTGAGGCCTGCATGGGAAAGATGCAGAAGATACTCTAGTAAAGAATTCAAAGGTATTGCAAGAGGGTTAAGACCCTTCTCTGAACACCAAATGGTAAATCTTTTCCATTTGAAAGCATAGGAACGTCTAGTGGAAGGCTTTCTAGAAGCATGAATAATATCTCTGACTTGCTGAGAGAGATGGAAAACTTGAAGGTCTAGGCCTTCAGCAACCAGGCCCTGAGATGGAGAGGCTGGGGGTTTGGGTGCCACAACGTTCCGTCTTCCTGGGAGAGAAGATCTGGAGCAGAGCCCAACTCCAGGGATGGAGCTTGAGAGAGATGCAGAAGTAGAGGGTACCACACTTGGCGTGGCCAATGTGGTGCTATGAGGATCATAGAACCTCGGTCTCTCTGAAGCTTGAACAGTGTTTTGGGAATTAGGGGAATGGGTGGAAAGGCATAAAGGAAGTCTTGACCCCAGTGAAGGAGGAAGGCATCCTTGGCCTGAACTCCCTGACGCGGAATCCTGGAACAGAACTGGGGAAGTTTGGCATTCCACGGACTTGCAAATAGGTCTATGTCCGGGGTTCCCCAAATTCGAAAAATCCTGGCTACCTGGTCCCTGTGGAGGGACCATTCGTGTGGAAGCAGAACTCAACTGAGTCTGTCTGCTCAAGAGTTTTGAACGCCTGGAAGATATACTGCCATAAGATGAATCTGATGCACTCTGGCGAAGGCCCACAGTCGCAAAGCTTCGTTGCAAAGCGACAGAGAGCCTGTCCCTCCCTGCTTGTTTACATAGAACATGGCTACTTGATTGTCCGTGTGGATGAGGACTGTCCTGTAGCTGAGCAGGGAGTGGAACACTCAGAGCTAAGAAAATTGCTCCGAGTTCCAAGATATTTATGTGTAGTGAAGTCTCCTGTGGAGACCAGATGCCCTGGGTGGAGAGATCTTGCAGATGAGCTCCCCAACCCATTGGAGAGGCATCTGTTGTAAGGGTTGCTTGGGGAAGTGACTGTTGAAAAGGGGACCCCAGCAACAGGTTTTGAGAGGACTTCCACCACTGGAGAGACCAAAAAAGGCGACTGGAGTTTGCTATTTTGTCTGACAGGCAACCTGATATCTGAGTCCATTGGGTGGACAAAGTCCATTGAGCTGCCCTCATGTGAAGGCGAGCATATGGAAACATATGCACAGTGGATGCCATGTGGCCTATGAGTTGTAACATTTCTCGAGCAGTTAAAAGGGCTTTAACTGTATTTGGGAGACTAACTGCACCAAGCATAGGCAACAGGCCTGAGGAAGATAGGCCCTTGCAGTTGTGGTATCCAACAAAGCCTCTATAAACTCGAGGGACTAGGTAGGGGTGAGACTGGATTTTGGGATGTTTATTACTAGTCCCAAATACTGAAGGACACGCATTGTGCAGGTTAGATAAGTCTTGGCCTCTGCTTGAGATGGAGCTCGAATGAGCCAGTCGTCCAGATATGGGAAGACGAATATTCCTAGAGTGTGTAGAAATGCAGCTACTACTGCCATGCATTTCGTGAACACCCTTGGTGCAGAGGCCAGACCAAAAGGAAGCACCCTGTACTAGTAGTGCTTTCCTTGAAAAAGGAACCAAAGGAACCTTCTGTGAGTTGGATGGATGAGGACATGGGTGTACGCATCCTTGAGATCTAGAGAACAAAGCCAGTCCTGACTCTGAAGGTATGGAAGCAGAGCACCGAGAGAAATCTTGAATTTCTCCTTGAATAGAAATTTGTTCAATTCTCTGAGATCTAAGATGGGTCTGTAGCCCCCTGTTTTCTTTGGAATAAGAAAATAAGGGGAGTAGAACCCTGTGCCTTGTTGCAGAAGAGGTACTTCTTCTATTGCCCCTTGGGCAAGAAGGATGGCAATCTCCTGACTTAGAAGGTTGAGGAGAGATGTTGGAGAATTGAACTGTTTCACCATGGTGTGAGGGGGAAGGCTTAAGAAATGAAGCTTGTACCCTTCCCTTATGATGGAGAGTGTCCATTGCTCTGCTGTGATTTGCTCCCATCTGGGAGCAAAGTAAGTCAACCTTCCTGGGATGGTAAGGGGCTCTGGTCCTTCCAGAGCTAGAAAGGCTAAGTTCTCTAGTTGCAAGTCAAAGGCCCTGAGGAGGATGAGGCTGCTGGGCTGTGGAAGACCTAGCTGCCTTTGACTTGGCCTGTTTAGGTGGTTGCTGACGCTTTGCAGCAAAACGACCTGCAGAAGATGCCTGCTGACCATAAGCAGGATAGTATCTTCCCTTTTTGGAAAAAGATGTCTTTTTAAACAATCTTTTCTTAACAGGAGCAGAGGTAGACTCTGAAAGTCAATCCAAAGCAGAGTTTTCAGCATCCATCTGAGTGGCCTTTACTTGCCAATCCTTACCAAAAAGGTTTTCACCTGTACAAGGGAGATTTCCCAATTGATCTTGGACCCAGAGCTCCAAATCAGAAGCTTGTAGCCAAGCAATTCTGCGTGTCCCTATGGCAATAGCCGAAGCTCTGCTTACACACTCAAAAGAGTCAAAGGCTGCACGGTTGGAAAATTTGGAGACATCTTGGACATGTTTGAGCCAAGTGAGAAACTCCTGTCTTTTATCCTCTGAAATGAAAGGGGTTAAAGTCTGCAGATGATCTGTGACTTCTTTTAGAAACATTCCTATATAGAGACTATAGGAATTGATCCTAGCAGCTAGCATAGCAGCTTGGAAAACCCTTCAGCAAAAAGCATCCAGGGTCCTGCATTCACGCCCTGGAGGATTAGATGAGTGTCTTTTTGCACTCTTTATCTTCTTCATGGCAGACCCTACCACAATCGAGTGTTGAGGAAGCTGAGTCTTGTGGAAGCCAGGACAAGGAGGGACACGATACATGGTGTCTAACCTGCGAGAATGAGGAGAGGTGGTGAGAGGTGTCTCCCACATCCTCAACATGAGATCATACAGAATATCATGAACAGGTAAAGTAGTTGCCTCCTTAGGAGCTTTAGGATATTGTAAAATATCCAACTCCTTGGCTCTGGGTTCTGACTCAAGGGCCATTGTGATAGAGAGGCCCCTAGCCACTTCCCTAACAAAGTCTTGAAAAGACAAGTCTTCTGGAGGAGACATTCTTCGTTTAGGTGAAGAAGACTCCTGAGGAAGAAGTATCGATGCTTCTACAGAACCCTCAGACTCAGAGTCCTCAGAGGAATCGAAGTATCGCCTGTCTGGATGCTCCTGTAAAGCCCAATAACCGTATGAGCGGGATCGACATCGGGAGTAATCGGTACCGGTTCGGTACTGATGGGCATCATAGGACAGGGTACCGTTGCAGTCGACACCGAAGCCGATGTCGATGCGATCGGTACCGGTACTGGGAGCAATGCCGGTACCAGCAACAGGGATTGTTGCGGTACCGGAGGCGTCGCAGCCTGTATGAAAGCCGTTAAGGTGCACTGCATGGTCAGAATCTTCTGATCCATCGACGCCACCAGAGTCTGGATGTCGGTACCAGTGGGAGCCACCGTTACCCCAGAACACGGCAACAGGTGATCTGTCGAGGCCGAGCCATCGATGTCAACCTGTGACCCCATAGATAATGCTTTGGAAGCCGGAGCTTCCCACCGGGGTAATTTTGCCGGTGCGGAATCCTCGAGGGCAAGCCCGGAGGCATCTCGATGCTTGGAGGGAGATCTGCCCTTCGAGGACCGGCCAGATTTATGCTTGGTTACCTGAGATCCATGGGAGGAAGAGGAGGCCCTGGAAGATGTCGATGCTACCGAAGCTGCATCAGAGGGAAACAGGGTACTGAGCTTGGCTGCTCGGTTCTGCTGACCTCTCTTAGACATCATGGTACAGGACATACAATCCATGATGGAATGGTCAGGTCCCAAACACTTTAGATACCAGTCATGGGTGTCGGTGACAGAAATAGTACCGCCACATTTTGTGCATTTTTTAAACCCAGAAGCAGGCTTCTCCATGAGGAAAAAAAATAAATTTTTAGGCCTAGGGCCCAAAAACTGAAAATGCACAGTAGAAATAAAGCGGGTTTTTTTGTTTTTTTTTTCAAAGAAAGAAAAGAAAGACCGGCGGTACCGGTCCGATGTCGAAGTAGGCAGACGCGACAAAAGAATAAAGGAAAAATAAAGAACTTCTTCTGCGGTGACAGGAACACGACCTGCTGGCTCCGTGGAAAAGAAGAACTGGAGAGAGGCGGTTGGGAAAGGCGGGAAGGCAGCATGCAGGCGCTGTGGGATGCTCCCAAAAGCTTTCTTATTGGACGCTGGGGAGCGTTCCCACGCAGGCTCCATCGGTACCGACGATACCCATATGTGAAGACTCATTCCTGCTTGTTCCTGGAGATGGGAGGGAATCTGGGGGAGGCTGGAAGTCGGCAGATTATCAGCAGTATAGTTATTAGTGTAAAACCCTGCCAGTCTGGGGAGTCCTTCACAATGCTGGTTATTTACAACTATTTGGCAGACTGGGGCAGACCTTCAGGGATCTAACACTGTCTTTGCAGGCTTAACTTGGTGCGCATCTTAGGGTTCTAGGATGGGACCAGTAAAAACAGGGAGACTTTTGCCATCTTAGATCCGCTCACTCCAATCTTCCCTGACTGCAATAACTCAGTCCAAGCCAGAATTTAGTTGTCCCAAACCAATAATTTACTGAAAATACTGAGGGATCAGTCAATAACAAAGAGTATAATACCAGAGCAAAAAAACTGTTACAGTCTCTCTCTTTCCACAGAATTATCCCTGCGGTGTGGATTCCCTGACTTTTTCACTTAATGGTCATTGCCTTGACCTCGTTTTCTTCTCTAATTCTTTACCCTCTAATTTCCATACCTCAGTTCTTTCCTTATCTGACCATCACCTGCTAAGCTTCACTCTTCTTCACTCCCCATCTCAATCTCACCCAGTCTCCTCTTATCTTTTTAAGAATCCTCATGCTATCGGATCCATCAGCATTATTGTCTCATTACCTCTTTCCTCGACTTGATCTTCTAAGTCTGTTGATGAGACTGTAGTTTCCTATAACTCTGCACTCTCCTCAGCTCTAGATTTTTATTTATTTATTTAACATTTTTATATACCGCTCTATTTCACATCAGTGCAGTTTACATCGAACATTAAACACTTGGACATACATATTTTGTCCTACGTTTACATAAAACAGGGTTATAACATGGACTTAACTGGGGAAACTATATACAATGAGAATTTAGCTTTAGATAAATAACGGATTGAATATAACAGGTTTTACAATCCGGGTCAGGTTACAGCGTTTTTGTATTATACTGGTAAAGAATAGTTATCATACTGGTGTATAGATTAATTGCAGATCTGAAATGCCTGTGTTCTCAGGTGACATAGCTGGGTGATTGTTGGAGGGGGGGGATCATCTGTCTGTGTAAAGTGTAAGAGGAACAGGTGATGTTTAAGGGCCTTTCTAAACTGTGTGAGGTCTCCGATTGCCCTTAAGTTAGTGGGTAGTTTGTTCCAACACATGGGGGCATAGCATGTAAATGCTCTATTGATGGTTGATTTGTTACGTTTTATAGATTCGCTTGGTATCACTAGAATATTTTCTGCGAATGCTCTTCTGGATCTGTTGTTTGGGGTGTGAATGAGCAGATCAACAATCGAGTAGGGTGATATTTTATTGAATGCCTTGAAGGTAATGAGGTGGGTCTTATATAGGATTCTGGATCTTATTGGGAGCCAGTGAAGCTCTTTTAATATAGGTGAAATGTGATCCCTCCTGGATGCTCCACACAGGACATGTGTTCTTGTTCCGCCTATAACATGTCCTGTGAGGCACACTATACCCTCAGCTCTGGCTGTCTTCAATTACCTGCTACCTACACTCCTGTGACTGCTCAGCTGAGCGCATATGGTTCAAATCCCACTCCCTTTCTGATTTTCTACATTTCAAATTCATGCTTTCTTCCTTCCAGTCAGCTACAGTACTCACCAAGCAAAATTATTATATCCATTTGACTCTTTGCCTTTGACTCCCGCCGTCTCTTCTCAACTCTCTCCTCAAGGCCCCTCCATCTCTGATCCCTCCCTCTTTCTGCCTAAATCTTAGCAGACTATTTCCATGACAAAAGTCCACAAGATTACACGCCAATTCCCCACAAGATCAGCTTCTTTCCCTCTTCAATACCATCTTTTCCCCTCAATCTCTAATATCGTTTTCTAAGATCTCTGAAGAGCAATCCTCATCTTTCTTCCTCTAAACTTACTATCTGATCCTATCCCCATCCGTCTCCTTAACTCCATCTCCTCCATCTGCCATCCCTTCCATCTCACATATTCTCAATCTATTGCTCTCCACTGCAACTATCCCTGCAGCCTTCAAGCATATTGTCACATCTCTCCTCAAGAATCCTTCACTTGACCCTACTTGTCCCATCGACTCATCTCCCTTCTTCCCTACATTTCCAAACTTCTTGAATGTGCAGTTCTCCTCTGTTGCCTTGAATTTCTCTCCTCTCAAGCCCTCCTAGATTCACTTCAATCTGGCTTTCGTCTCTTACATTCTACTGTAACAGCTCTTGCCAAAGTCTCCAGTGACTTGTTCCTGGCTAAATCCAAGGGCCTTTACTCAGTCCCCATTCTTGACCTTTCTGTTGCTTTTGACACTGTTGACTACCACCTTCTCCTCCTGGTTTTAGGAGCTCTGTGCTGTTCTCTTCTCATCTCTCACATTGCTCCTTCCATGTTTGTTCTGCTGGTTCCTCCTCTACTGCTATCCCACTCTCAGTTGGTGTATCCCAAGTGTCTGTTCTGGGCCCTCTTTTTCTCCCTCTATACCCAAGTCCCTTGGTGCTCTCATCTCCTCCCATGGCTTTCAGTATCATTTTTATGCTGATGACTGTCAAATCTATCTACACCTGATATTTCTCCAACACTCCAGATACGTATCTCTGTCTGCCTATCTGACATTGCTGCCTGGATGTCTTGCCACCATTTGAAATTGAACATGGCCAAAACCAAACTTCTTATTTTTCCCCTAAAGCCTCCTCCCTCCTTTCTCTCTGATAACACTCTTATACTTCCTGTTTCTTCAGCCCACAACCTTGGGGTCATCTTTGATTCCTCCCTCTCCTCCTCTACTCATATCTAGCAGATGGCTCTCTCTATAACATTGTCATTTCTAAAACTAAAGTTCATCCCTTCCTTTCTGAACACACTACTAAAATACCTTTAGTCACCTTCCTTCTCGACTTTTGCAGCCTTCTCTTTGCTGGTTTCCCTCTGAGTCATCTCTCTCCCCTTCAATCTTCTCAGAATTCTGCTACATAGCTAATTTTCCACCAGCCCCAATATACTCATATAGCCCCTCTTCTCACTTCAGTGGCTCCCTTTCCGTTTCCATATCCAATTCAAACCTCCTTCTGATCTATAAATGCATTCTACTGCTCCTCACTACTTTTCCTCTTTCCCTACACCCTTCCTCTCAAACTCCACTCTTCTAGCTTATTCCTCTCTTTGCCCTTTTCTTCCACTGTCAACTCCAGACTTTGATCCTTTCACCTTGCTGCTCCTTACGCCTGAAATAAACTACCTGAAGCTATACATCAGGTTTCCTCTCTCCCCCTTTTCAAATCCATGCTGAAGGCTCACTCACCTCTTTGAGCCTGCCTTTGGATCCTGATCCCTTGTTCCCCTTACCTTTCCCTATTTGTACCCTTGTTCAACTATTAGATTGTAAGCTGACGAGAAGGGATCATCTGTACCATACTATGTACGCCTTGTAGCGCTATATAAATAATTAATAGTAGTAGTAAATTCCTTCCCCAGAGTACCTTGTAGCACACGATGCTTGACTTGGATGTGATCATAGATCTTTGTACCCCTTAGGCAGGGCCCTCTGTCATTGCTCCAAGGGATGTCCTCTGTATCCTACACCTCCTGTTACAAGATCCAGCTCTCTGCTGCTCCTTTTGTCTCCAAGGCTCCTTCTCTCCTGCTGTCTCCTTTATTCCTTAATGAGTAGGGAAGTTGCCTAAGATGCCCTTGTTATTATTTTTTAGTGAGTTCCCTGGTTGAACTGATTAGGAACCCCTTCTCTCCTGTGGTGCATGGCTGTAGAGGAAGAGGCACCTGCTGCTGTGGTACAGTGGTTATGCTAACCTGATTTGGGTTGTTCTTTATACCAATCAGATTTCCCTCCAAACAGAGGTCTCCCATGTTCTAGAAACCTTGGGTGGCATAAAAAGGTCACAAGCTTATTTTAGTAGAGCCACCAGAGGTCTCTGCCACTTAGGTAAGGCAGAATTTCAATTTCAATAGAGGGGTCACATGAGAGTAACGCGGCTGGCAAAAAAAATCAATCGTGCCGCAGAGTTCTGAACAGATTGAAGACGAAACAGTTGGTACTGAGGAAGACCAACAAGGAGGAGGCTGCCATAGTCAAGACGGGATGTAATTAAGGAGTGAATAAGGGTCCTAGTAGTGCATACAATGGGCTTTTATGAAATACCAACAGCGTAAACGTATGTGCAGTGGCATGAATGTGCATACTTTGCTGCTAGGCATGGTGGGGGCAGGGTGCAATCAGGGCAGAGTGCAGGCTGAGTTAATAAGTATGCACATCGATTATAAATACTTGCAAACTTTACTTGTGCTCTTGTGCAGGTATGCATGTCTATGCCTGCTTTTAAAAGGTGCAATCACTGCCACTTACGCTGGTATTTTACAAAGTCAAATAGGCACCGATATGTTCCTATAAAATAGGTGCCCATTTACCCTTTTATCCTAGACACCCAGTTATGAAATTACCCTCTACACGTGCATTTATTTAAAAAGCTTATAAGCTGTTTCCACAAAACTTCAAACATCATTGTAGTTCTATCCTAGCTCCACCCAAACTATTCTTGAGCATGCTTTCACACAAATTACACAGGTACACTACCAAAAAACTGCCTCCAGTTTTGCAACTGATTCCTATAGATTTTGGGGTGCTGAATCCAGGAAAAATAGCCAAAATGTTCCATCACGTCACGTTTTCTTGCAAAATTAGATTTCTTACCCATATAAGGAATGTTCACATAATTTCTTTTTAGCCGACTGCAGTTTATTTTCTTGGCCCAAAATAGAGGTTCTAATGGTTAACTAACTAGAAACACTCCCTCATGATATTTTAGAGTGTTTTGTATTCATTTTATACATTAACAGGACAATTGGGAGGCGGGGGGCTAAATCCAGTACTCGCGCTGGCGCATGTTCTTTCCTGTTCGCCTCGCCTCGTTCGCTCGCTCAAACACGGTGGTTGCGACATGAACGTTCCTGTCAAATTTCAGTTTCTTGCAAGTTCATTATTACCTTTTGTTTGCTCAGTCATAATCCAGCTTTATTCCGAAGTGGTTCACTACAGTTGTAGTTTGCAGTGCTGTGTATTTGTGATGGCTCACAGAGCCAGAGGTTGCGTCAACTCTCCGGACAATTTTTGTTTTATTTGTGGGGAATATACCGTGAAAAAGCGGCAGAGGAACATTTCTGCATTTAATAAAAAAGTATATTTCGCCTATTTCGGTTTGAAGTTAGGCGATCAAGACAAACCGTGGGCTCCTCACAAAGTGTGCAAGACATGTGAGGAAGATCTACGCTTATGGATGAAAGGTAAAAAACAAGCATTTCGTTTCGGAATACCTATGATGTGGCGTGAACAAAGAGACCACAGCAGTGACTGCTATTTTTGCTCTTGCATTGTGAAGGGATACAACTTAAAAAATAAGAACGTAATAAGTTACCCCAACCTTCCCTCAGCAATTAGGCCTATGCCTCATAGCAACGAAGTACCTGTGCCTGAACCACCAAAATCTTTGGATCATATTTGTGT
Source organism: Ichthyophis bannanicus (assembly GCA_033557465.1). Taxonomy (NCBI): domain Eukaryota; kingdom Metazoa; phylum Chordata; class Amphibia; order Gymnophiona; family Ichthyophiidae; genus Ichthyophis; species Ichthyophis bannanicus. Next base: position 1,514,069,528 of record CM066032.1, on the reverse strand, counting down.
GGACGGTTCTGATCATGATGAGACTCATCAGATGGCTTTTCCCGATGAGTCCAGTACTTCCGAGTTTGAAACTGAACCAGATCCGAAACCTGAACTTTTCTCTCAAGCTGAATTGAATGATTTAGTCCGGGATTTAGGACTCCCAAAAGATGCTGCCCAACTGCTAGGTTCTCGGCTTAAACAGAAAAATCTATTGTCACCAGGAACAACTTTTTATTGGTACCGCAACCGCGAGACACAATTTTTGAAGTATTTCAGCAAAGAGGAAGATTTGGTATTTTGCAACGATATATACGGAGTGATGGAAAAGTTTAAACTCAAGTATGATCCTGCTGAATGGCGGCTGTTCATTGATTTGTCAAAAGACAGCATAAAAGGTGTTCTTCTTCATAATGGCAACACATTCGCTTCAGTTCCTATTGCTCACTCTGTTATTCTCCAAGAAAAATATGAGAATTTGGCCCTGATTCTTCAGAAGATTCGTTATGATGAGCATAAGTGGATGATTTGTGGAGACTTTAAAATTCTATCCATGCTATTAGGGCAGCAATCCGGTTTCACCAAATATCCCTGCTTCCTTTGCTTGTGGGATAGCCGGGCCAGCGACCTACACTGGGGGAAAAAAGACTGGCCAATTCGGGAGTATTTGAGACCCGGTGAGAAAAATGTTCATGAGAGCTTGGTACCTCGTGATAAAATTTTATTACCACCTCTCCACATTAAGTTGGGTCTCATTAAGCAATTCATCAAGTCCCTTCCAAAAGATGGTGAGTGCTTTCGGTACCTTTGCTCAAAGTTCCCCCGACTTTCTGAAGCAAAGGTAAAGGAAGGAGTGTTTGTTGGCCCTGATATAAGGGAACTCATTTCAGATGGCGCATTCGCTGAAACAATGTCTGAGAAGGAAAAAGAAGCCTGGGATTCCTTCAAGGATGTTGTTCTCAAATTCTTGGGGAACAGGCGGGATGAGAACTATAAGGATATTGTTGCCAGGATGCTCAATGCCTTCAAAGAACAAGGCTGTAACATGAGCCTGAAAGTCCATTTCTTGCACTCCCATGTGAACTACTTTCCCGAAAACTTGGGGGCGTACAGTGAACAACAAGGTGAAAGGTTTCACCAGGACATCAAGGATGCAGAGAGAAGGTACCAAGGAAGATGGAACACCACTATGATGGCTGATTTCTGCTGGTTGCTGCTGCGGGAAACCCCAGATGAAAAATACGCCAAGCAGTGCACCAAGAGAAGCATTCGGGGGAAGAAAAAACGGGCCCACCAGGAGATTGATTGACCCAAGAATGACTTTAAAATCTAAACTGTGTTGACAAATATCGTGTTTTTACTAAACTTTGAAATAAAAATTTGCTAGTTATTACCACAGTGTCGGATCTCATTTATTAGAATTTTATTTTCACACCATCGGGTGTTTGTCTTCATGTATTGCAATGGTGCGGTTTGCGTTTTCTATTCTTACATACATACCTGTACAACATTTTTTGCACATTTCTTTGCTTTGCTTTGTGTCTAACCTCGCTCTTATATGCTCAATGTTTGTGCACATGTATGTGGCTGTTTTAAGTGCAGACAATTTTGCTACCATCACAGTGTGTTTTGTTGACATTACTCTATTCTTATGTGCTGCCTTGTTACAATTTTCTTTATTCTTATTTGAATAACTACTAAACAATTAGTATAAAGAATTCATCCAAGAAACTTTTATCTCGATCGCACTCAATCTGAAACGTTCACCTCAAACTGCTAACCCAATGTAGCAAAAAATCTGTACGTGATGGAGCAAATTGGTTACCAGATTTGAATTCAGCGCACCAAAAAACGTAAAAATCAATCGAAACATTAGAGGCAGTTTAAAAAAATTTTTTTTTAGTGTACCTGTGTTATTAAAGGACTGGCACCATATTTCTCTGCTTGTACTTTTTACGTGTGCATCCTCTTGCTATTTTATAACAGCCATTTTCCATTAATAAAAGTAGCTTTACATGCAGAAAACCCTTATAAAAATTACACCACATTTAAGGAAGGCACCTTTTACAAAATAACGTCCAAGCTAGAATGTCGGGGAAATAAAAGCAGGCATATCCAAGCTCAGGCACAATTTCACAAATGTGGACATGCCAATATGGATGTCGATGGGGCATCTACATAAATGTCCCCTGGAATACTATTCAAGACTTTAGACATCTACGGGATGCCAGGGTTTGAATCCCACTGCTGCATATCATTGTGGTTATGGAGAGTACTGGGGATGGTGGAGTGCCATCTTCTCTAACCCTCCAGATGTTTTATGGCCAAGATGAGCACTTTCCCAGTCCTATTTGTGCCTTGAGCAGGTCTAGGCTTGAACGGGAGGGGGGGGAGGGAGAGTGTTGTAAACATCCGACATCGAGTGGGAACATCTAAGTCCATCACACCGCCCCAAACATTCCTCCATCACGCCCCCCTGCATACGTGGCCATCCCCACACCAAAGAAGTCTGCACAGGCCATTTATAAAATGTCTCTGGGGACGTCTCCATGATTTGAATGTCCGCATGAATGCTTCTGGACATCCAAATCACGACTAAGGCTTTTAAAATGATCCCCTAGTTGAAAAAGCACTTTAGAATACTTTTTGTCGGGGAAAACTATTTTAATTTATATTTGCAACTAAACATATAAAACAGAGCTTTCCCTAAGGAACTATAGGACATGCTCACTAAACGTTAACACAGATTAGCAAAATGTTATCACCCACTAAGTGCTGCCACAGCTCATTTGTATGGGCATAGCAGCGGCACTTAGCCCACATTAAATGTTCATTAACACGTGTTAACCTTTAGTAACCATGCCTTTATGATTCTTACAGAGCTCATTAGGGGGTCATTTAGTAACACTGCACACTAACACCATTAATGTTCATCATTTACCATAGGATCTATTACATAAATCGGCCTTGCAATAAATACACGTTAATGGAGTTAATGTACAGTGTTAGTAAGTTATTTTGATAGAATTATGTAAACTTGTAATTGCCTGTTTCAGCACCAGTTATATTGTAAATATGTTTAATGTATCTATTGTTCATTTGTAAACTGCTATGATTACCCGAAATAGCGGTATAAAAAACACACAAATAAACCCCACCTATATATTATAACAAGTCATATCTCTATCTCTCTCTCTCTCTATATATATATATCTATATATATCTATATATATCTATATATATATAAGCACGCCTTTATTCATTCATGAATCTGCAGCATTTTTATTGAATTTAAATGAATAATTTAAGGACCTTTCTACAAGAGGCGATTCGTTATTTCAAGTTCAGCCTCCCTGTCAATTCATTGGGATTTAAGATTTTTGTGACTGCTAAATAAATTTGAGACTTTAAAGGGTTTTTTTTTAAATATGACATAGGAAAAGTGAGAATACTTAATTGTCAACTAAAAGTCTCTGCAGATTTAAATCAGTTTAAAAACAAAACAAACCCCAGAAATAGGTACTCTCCAATTCCCTGCTATAAAACATCACTGACTGCTGGTTTTACATTTTCCTCACAGAATGCATGAAATGTGTTTAGAATCTGCACAAATGTTTTCACTGAATACCAACCCTTGCTGCTAGCTATTATGTTAGGATGGCTGGCACACTGGCAATCACTTTTTTTTTTTGTTTCGTTTTTTTAAGAACTTTGAACACACATTTCTCAAGCCAAGTAAACAAAAGCTTTGACACATGATTTTTCTACTCTTAATAGCTCGCATATACCAAGTTACACAATTATAAACAAAAGGCTTCCATCTCAAGTGCTACACTGGGTGCTTTATTGTACTATCACTCTCAGCCATAAACTTTCCCCTCTGTCTATAGTCATATGGTAATGCATCTTGAGAAGAGTTCTCAGTGCTATGGCAGGCAGATCTCATCAGAATACTGTTATTGTCCCAGAATTAGACAGCCAATATTCGCTGAACTGACCTTTTAAAGCATACAAAGGGTCCAATCCAGAAAAAGCAACTTGGTCAGCTAAGATGTTTTGCATACATGACACTTTAGGGAGAACATATGAGCACCCTGGTCAACCTGTTTACTTGCAGGCCTGGTCTGCAAGTATTTCTTGGTTTTACTATCATTTTATTCAGATGGAAAGACCCTCCATATAATCAAGTCAAGATAATGTTGAGGGGACTGGGACTGGATAGCAAGGAAGCCTATTTATGGAAAAGTAAGACTTTACCCAATACCTTTCTGCTAAAACTACTGTAATTGTGCTAATGATTTTGAAAAAGAATCAAGTCTCTTATAAGTCCTTTGAACTGTTTTGGTCAAGCTTCTCTTTGGTGTTGCTCATTTGCCCAAATATCAACATGTAATCAGTAGCATCAACACCAAATCAATACTATCCTAGAGCCATTTCATATGGCTAAAATAATCTGTCTGTTTTCAACACAGCAGCCTCTGCATCCCTGTTTTAATCAGGTAAATCATTAAAGAAAACCTGGAAAGCCTATAACTCTAAAGCGCTCTTCTCTCCACATAAGTCAGTGACAGGTCCCAGCAATTCCACAGTGGCGACATCTAACAATTAGGTTTTCCGTACTGTAGACAATTCAGGATTTTATGCACAGAAGTAGGTGCTTACAAGATTACCCGGGGGAGGGGGGTTTGAACAAGCATGAAAGGACATGCTTCAAACGGATAGTACATACTGTTACACAGTATATAGGCATTCGTGCGTAGCATTTGGGCCGAAGTGGGATGGGATTTCTAAAATAAACACATGTCACTGGAAATTTAGGCAGACCATTGTTTTGCCTTGAAAAGGGTATAATTGTCTCGCCTACCTTTCAGTGGGATCATTTTATAAAGGCCCACAGATACATATTTGTCTTTTATAAAATAAGCGCATCATATGTGCCTGTGTGATTTTACATCCTAGGCACCCTGTAGTAAAATTCAGAGTGCTGACGTACCAAGTTCTGACTATAACCATGATGCTGGACCCATGGTTAAAGGGATGTCACAGCAATCATTTGAACTATATATAAGAGGGGAATAAAAATGGAGGGGGGGAGGGAAATCCAGGCAATCAAAGGCAGGCTCATGGCACTGCAACCACAGCAGGCTCCAGACCTAGTTTAACAAAAATCCCAAAAAAGGAGGGGGGATGAAATCACCAAAACTTAAAGAAATGCAATAATTAGTACACAAACCCAATGTGTTTGCATATTTAGCCACTATCCCCAGAATTTCATAGGATTACTGATACTGTTCCTCATAGAAAGCTTATCAAACCGAACAGCCAGAGGATGGGCCCCAAGGTGGTGAACTGGATCAGAAATTGGTCGACTGACAGACAACAGAAGGTGGTGGTAAATGGAACTGACTCAGAAGAAAGGAAGGTGATTAGTGGTATGCCCCAGAGATCGGTCCGGGGACACACTGTTCAATGTATTTGTGAGTGATATTGCAGAAGGATTGAAGGGAAAAGTCTGCCTTTTTGCAGATAACACAAACATTTGCAACAGAGTACACACTTCTGAGGGAGTGGACAACATGAGGAAAGATCGCCAAACACCAGAAGAATGGTCTAATGCTTGGCACTTATGGTTTAATGCGAAGTGCAGAGTCATGCACTAGGGATGCAGAAATCCAAAGGAGTCATACGCGATAGGGGGTGAAAGGTTGTTGTGCATGAATCAGGAAAGGGACCTCAGTGATAGTATCTGAAGACTTCAAGGTGGCAAAACAATGCGACAAAGCTGTGTCAAAGCCAGAAGGATGCTGAGCTGCATAGAAAGGAATAACCAGCAGAAAGGAGGAGGAGGTACACTGTATTAATGGCACTGTACAAGTCTTAGTGAGGCACATTTGAAATATTGTGTTCAGTTTTGGAGACTTATCGCACCAAGGATATAAAAGGACTTGAAATGGTTCAGAGGAAGGTGACCAAAATGATTTGGAGCCTGTGTCAGAAGACATATGAGAAGAGACTTGACTGAAGACCTAAATATGTATACCCCAGAGAAGAGAAGGGACAGGGGAGATATGATGCAAACCTTTAAATATTTAATGAGTATTAATGAACAAACGTTTTTCAAAGAAGGGGAAGCTGTAAAACTAGAGGGCATATGATGAATCTGCAAGGTGGTGAACTTAAAAGTAACATCAGGAAATACTTTTTCACTAAAAGGTTGGTGGATGCTTGGAATGCACTCCTGATGGAGGTGGTGAGGTCAAATACAGTATCAGAATTCAAAATGCCATGGGACAGACACAGTGGATCCCTTTATAACAAGAGGATGAAATAAAAGCAAACAAATATTTCTTATACTTCAATGGTGGGAGGGGGTGACCTGCATGGAATTGTGTGTACAACCCCAAAAGCATTGGGGGCTGACTTGCATGGAACAGTGGTTACAACAACTCTAGCCACCTTACTGGGCAGACTAGATGGACCATACTGGTCTTTACCTGCCATCATATAGCATAGTTACTCACCTGTAACAGGTGATCTCCGGGAACAGCAGGAATTTGGTCCTCACATATGGGTATCGTCGGTACCGACGGAGCCTGCGCAGGAACGCTCCCCAGCATCCAATTAGAAAGCTTTTCGGAGCATCCCACAGCGCCTGCGTGCTACCTTCCCACCTTTCCCAACTGCCTCTCTCCAGTTGAGTTTTAAAGCTGAGACAAAGAGAGAGAGGGAAAGGGAAAGAGAGAGATACAACTCCTAGGGGAGGTGGGTGGGTTGTGAGGACTAAATTCCTGCTGTTCCCGGAGATCACCTGTTACAGGTGAGTAACTATGCTATCTCCAGGAACAAGCAGGAATGTAGTCTTCACATATGGGGACTCCCTAGCTTTAGGTGCCAGGGAGAGACCCCAGAAGCTGTGTGTCCCTGAAAAGGGCTCCACTTCCCCCTATGGATCTCTGGCATCCTACCAGGGATGGCGGGTAGGAGTTGATTAGGTATAGAAAAGGTGTTGGAGAACAGCCTGACCAAACAAGGCATCCCGGCGGGAGTCCTTGTCCAAGCAGTAATGGGCTGTGAAGGTATGAGCCGAGGCCCAAGTGGCTGCTCGACAGATGTCATCGATAGACACAGAGTGCAGATGAACCATTGAGGCTGCCATGGCTCTCACATTGTGAGCTGTGACATGGCCCTCCAGAGAAAGGTTCTTACTCTGATAGGCGAAGGAAATACATTGAGCAATCCAGTTAGACAGTGTTCTCTTGGAGACTGGAAGTCCCAAATGAGAAGGATCAAAAGCAACAAAGAGTTGAGAGGACTTTCTATGTTGCTGTGTTCTTTGTAAGTAAAAAGCTAAAGCTCTTTTACAGTCCAAGGTATGAAGATTCCTCTCTGCATTTGATGCATGAGGCCTTGGAAAAAACACAGGTAGGTAGACCGCTTGGTTCAGATGAAAAGGTGAGACCACCTTTGGCATAAAGTGTGGATGAGTCTTAAGGACTACCTTGTCATAATGGAACCTTGTATAAGGTGGATCAGCTACTAGCGCTTGCAACTCACTAATGCGGCGTGCTGATGTGATTGCAATGAGAAAGATAACCTTTCAAGAAAGGAATTTCAAGGAGGTAGTAGCTAAAGGTTCGAAAGATGGCTTCATGAGCTGCCCAAGAAACAGGTTTAAGTCCCATGCCACCGGTGGTGGCCTAATGGGAGGCTTAGTTAAAAGAAGGCCTCTCATAAATCTTGCTATAAGAGGATGAGAGGAAATAGGCTGTCCATTTAGAGGCTTAAAGGAAGCTGCAATAGCACTCAAATGGACTCTTACTGAATTAGTCTTAAGACCTGCATTGGATAAATGAAGGAGATACTCCAGCAATGATTCCAGAGGTATCGCAAGGGGGTTAAGACCCTTTTGCGAACACCATATGGTAAGCCTTTTCCACTTGAAAGCATAAGCATAACAAGCATTCCCTTCTGGACGCCCATCAAATCCTCATCTAATCTACGTCGCCCTCCAACAAATAAGTCCTACCCAAGACGAACTCAGCACCCACCCTCGCACCCTGAAGTGTGCCCTCATAAAAGTGTGCCCTCATAAATGTACGTTCGATCAGGAACAAATGGCCAGCCGTGTCTGAACTACTCTCAAACCATGACCTTGACATTCTCCTCATCACCGAAACATGGTTATCCACATCTGACACAGTCATCCTACACAAGCTGGTCCCACCCATCTTCAACATTCACACATGCCACAGAGCTGACAAAAGAGGGGGAGGAGCACTCATCCTAACAAAACAAGTATTACAATACCAGATTACCTCAGCCAGCAGTACTACAAATCTGGATTCCATCACCATATCAAATAAACACAGCAACATCAGCCTGTTCTATAGAGCCCCATCTCCCTCCCCAGATGATTTAGCCACCATCATTGACACTGCTGGAAACCCCCAGAATCTTCGTGCTCAAAACTGGGTGATGGGAGATTTCAACCTCCCTGCTCTTCACGTCACTCACTCTGAGGCCTTCAGAGAAGCGCTTGCTGAACTAGGTTATATTCAACTAGTAAACGCCCCCACACACATAAAAGGAAACAAGCTTGACTTGATATTTGCCCCAAAAGATACAATCAATGCCATGCCTAATCAGGACCTTTCCCTAATCCCTGTACCTTGGTCCGACCATAGTCTAATAAAGTTCCAGATACCATCACCCTGCCTAAAAGATAATTCCACTGTCCCACAAGAATCTACTGAATCATACAAAAAACGGTTCCGGCAATTCAATAGGGAGGACACCATCGACAAAATTCAGCCCCTTCAAAATCACCCAGCTAACTGCCTTGAGGATATGATTGCCACATGGAATTCTAACCTTGACGCCTCCATCGAGAAAACCTTCACAAAGAAAGCATCAAGAAGGAGGAAGAATGCACCCTGGTTCTCCCCTGAACTCCGAACATCACTTATTAAACTTAGAAAACTCGAAAGAGGATGGCGCCGATCTCCATCAGATAAGCGTGAATTATACATTCTCTACCTAAAAAGACACCGAGACGAAGTCACAAAACGAATGAAACAATATTATGCTGAGAAACTGCAACGATCACTAAACAAACCGCATGAGCTATTCGGCCTAGTTAAGACCTTAGCGAAGGAACCCTCTCCATCACAACCAAAACTTCCCGACCCACAAGAATATGCTGACTACCTACATGCTAAGGTAAGTCAGTCTTACACATCCACTACTGCTAGCTCTCCCCCAACAACTCAACTATATACCACATCAATAGCTACAAATGACTTTAAACATACAATCTCCATGTTTTCGGCTCCATCAGATAGAAACCTTCAAGATATCATTTCTTCCATAAACACTACTACAGCACCCAACGACCCTTGTCCAGCATTCTGGATAAAAGCCCTGCGGACAGAACTTAGTCCCTTCCTCTCCAAACTCATTGGGCTTTCTTTTGCAACCGGGTCATTTCCCAAAAGTCTGAAGCAGACAGCAATAAGACCACTGTTAAAAAACAGTAAGCTGGACCCAGCAAAGATGGAGTCTTATAGGCCAATATCAAGCATCCCGCTACTGGCTAAGATCATTGAGAAGGTTGTACAATATCAACTTCAACAGCATATTGAGGTCAGTGCACCCCTTGACCCCTGCCAACATGGCTTTCGAGAATCTCACGGGGTTGAAACGTTGCTAACCACTCTAATTAGCACCCTAACCATCGGGATGGAGAATATCAAACAAGGTTTTGCACTGATTTTCCTGGACATTGCTGTAGCCTTTGACACGGTTTGTCATGAAGTGCTCCTTTCCCGTCTCAGCGAAAAGGGAGTACAAGGAAAGGCCCTCTCATGGTGTCAGTCCTACTTGACTGATCGATGGCAACATGTCTGTACAGGTCCCTCCACCTCCACACCTTTCCTACAAGAAAAAGGCGTTCCACAGGGATCCTCATTGTCGGCCCTGCTATTCAATATTTACATGCAGCCTTTATGTAATCTTATCCGCTCATTCAACATAAACTGCCTAATTTATGCCGACAATGTTCTGCTATACACGCCTTTCCTTCTAGACAAACCAGACCTATCTCCCTTAACCTCCTGTTTCGATGCAGTTGCAGATTGGTTACATTCACAGAAACTGAGGATAAACTTTAATAAAACGGAGGTCCTCTTCCTCTCAAGAGATTCAACTTTCATACCACCCAGCTCCATCAAGGTCAAGGACGCTGAACTCCTATCGAAGCCTACAATTCGGTACCTCGGAGTAATACTTGACCAACAGCTCAATATGAAAGCTCAGATTAGCAATATGGTCAAATCTGTTTACAATAAAATAAGGTCGCTTCATCACTTGAGACAGCTGCTTGAACCTAATGATTTTCGCACTGTATTTCAAGTTCTTGTCACCCCCCATTTTGATTACGCGAACTCCATACTACATGGCCTCCCAAAGAACACTATAAACCCTCTGCAACTAGCCATGAACTCAGCCGCTAGAATTCTACTTGGAGCACATAGGAGGGACCATATAACCCCCATCCTAAAAAACCTTCATTGGTTCCCAATCCGATCCAAAGTAGGATTGCTTTTAAAGTATTGACGATTACCCACAAAGCCATTAACAAATGTTCCTCTTCTTCACTAACTGACCTCATCCAGCCTACTCCCCCTAACAGGGCAAGAAGATCAGCAGCTATCAACACCTTGATACTCCCAAGGCAAATCACGAAATGCTCTAACAGCCAGGAGCAGAGCATTTGCGCTGTATGCACCCACGTGCTGGAACGCCCTTCCTCCTACCATAAGGGCTATCAAGGACCTCTTCCAATTTAGGAAAGCAGTCAAACATCTTTTCCTGCAGCACTACGCGGACCAAGATCACATTCCACACCTTGACACGCCCAGTAGTACATACAGACAAAACCCAAGCAACAACCATTCAGGATCGAAACCAGCACACCAGACCCTGCTCCACCTGACAAATAGCACTTCCCTCATCCAAACCATCTACTATTCTCAGATAAACCAACATGTAAATAGTTAGCTACTCCTCAACATAAGTTATGTGTAAATACGCTGTTAAAATACGCAGTTAAAACTGTTCATTTATGTTATATTGTAAGTTAAAAATGTTTCATTTCTGTTACACTGTAAGTTCAGTGTAGATTGTCTTTACTGAACAGTTGTTACATGTAAACCGCGCTGATGCTGAATAGTGAGGTATATAAGAAAAATAAATAAATAAATAAGAGCGTCTTGTGGAAGGTTTCCCGGAAGCAAAAAGAATATTTTTTACTTGCTGAGGGATATTAACATCATGGAGATCTAGGCCTTCAGCAACCCAGCCCTGAGACGCAGAGACTGGGGATTGGGATGCCATAACATTCCGTCCTCCTGGGATAGGAGATCTGGAGCAGACCCTAACTCCAGGGAGGGAGCTTGAGAGAGATGTAGAAGCAGAGGGTACCACACTTGCCATGGCCAATGTGGAGCTATGAGAATCATATGGCCTCTGTCTCTCTGAAGCTTGAACAGGGTTTTGGGAATTAGGGGAATGGGTGGAAAGGCATACAGGAAGTCTTGACCCCAGTAAAGGAGGAAAGCATCCCTAGCCTGAGCCCCCGAGCCGGAATTCTGGAACAGAACCAGGGAAGTTTGGCATTCCACGGACTTGCAAAGAGGTCTATGTCTGGGGCTCCCCAAAGTTGAAACATCCTGGCCACCTGGTCTGCATGCAGAGACCACTCGTGTGGAAGCAGAACTCGACCGAGTCTGTCTGCCCAAGAGTTTTGAATGCCTGGAAGATACACTGCCAGAAGATGAATCTGATGTTCTCTGGCGAGGGCCCATAGTCGCAAAGCTTCGTTGCAAAGCGACAGAGAGCCTGTTCCCCCCTGCTTGTTCACATAGAACATGGCTACTTGATTGTCCGTATGAATGAGGACTGTCTTGTAGCTGAGCAGGGTGTGGAACACTCGCAGAGCAAGGAAGATTGCTCTGAGCTCCAAGAGATTGATATGTAAATGACTCTCCTGTGGAGACCAGGTGCCCTGGGTGGAGAGGTCTTGCAGATGAGCTCCCCAACCCATTGGAGAAGCATCTGTTGTGCGAGTTGCTTGGGGTAAGGGTTGTTGAAAAGGGGACCCCAGCAGCAGGTTTTGAGTGGACCTCCACCAGTGGAGGGACAAAATAAGGCGACTTGTGTTTGCTATTTTGTCTGACAGGCATCCTGATGCCTGGGTCCATTGAGTGGATAAAGTCCACTGGGCTGCCCTCATATGGAGGCGAGCACAGGGAACCACATGTACAGTAGATGCCATGTGGCCCAGTAGTTGTAACATTTCTCGAGCAGTGAGATGAGGCTTTAGCACTGCTTGAGAAGCTAACTGCACCATGCGAAGGCAGCGGGCCTGGGGGAGATAGGCCCTTGCCTTTCAGGTGTCCAGCAAAGCTCCTATGAGCTCTAAAGACTGAATGGGAGTTACTGGATTTTGGGATGTTTATTACAAGACCCAAATACTGAAGGCTACGCATTGTGCAGGATAGAGAAGTCCTGGCCTCTGACTCTGTTGGGGATCGAATGAGCCAGTCGTCTAAGTAGGGGAAGACGAATATCCCTAGAGTGTGGAGAAATGCTGCTACGACAGCCATGCATTTCGTGAACACCCTTAGTGCTGAGGCCAGGCCAAAAGGAAGCACCCTGTATTGGTAGTGGGTTGGATGGATGAGGACATGGGTGTACACATCCTTGAGATCTAGAGAACAAAGCCAATCCTGACTCTGAAAGTATGGCAGCAGAGACCCGAGAGAAATCATTTTGAATTTCTCCTTGACAAGGAATTTGTTCAGTTCTCTGAGGTCTAAGATAGGTCTGTATCCCCCTGTTTTCTTTGGAATAAGGAAATAAGGGGAGTAGAACCCTGTACCCTGCTGATGAATGGGTACTTCTTCTATTGCCCCTTGGGCAAGAAGAATAGCGACCTCCTGCCCTAACAGGTTGATGAGAGAGGTCGGAGAATTGAACTGCCTTACTATTGTGTGAGGGGGTATGCTTAAAAAATGAAGCTTGTACCCCTCCTTTATGATGAAGAGTGTCCAATGCTCTGCTGTTATCTGCCCCCATTTGGGGGCAAAGTGACATAACCTTCCTGGAATGGTGGAAGGCTCTGGTTCCTCAAGAGCCAGGAAGGCTAAGTTCTCTAGCTGAAAGTCAAAGGCCTTGTGGAGGCTGAGACTGCTGTGATGGCTGAGGCCTAGCAGTCTTTGCTTTCTTCTGTTTGGGTGGTTGCTGACCCTTCTTGACAAATTGACCTGCTGAACGTGCCTGCTGAGCATAGACAGGATAATATCTTTTCTTCTTAGAAAAGAATGGTTTCTTGAAAGATCTTTCTAGCAGGATCAGCTGTGGACTTGGATAATCTATACAAGGTGGAATTTTCAGCATCCATCTCATTGGCTTTTTCCTGCCAATCTCTACCAAACAGGTTCTCACCAGTAGAAGGGATGTTTCCCAATTTGTCTTGTACCCAGAGCTTCAGATCAGATGCCTGGAGCAAAGCAATTCTACGTGCACCTATGGCAACAGCAGAGGTCCTGCTTATGCACTCAAAGCAGTCAAAGGCTGCACGGTTGGCAAATTTAGAAACATCTTGGGCATGTTTGACCAAAGTGAGAAAATCCTGTCTTCTATCCTCAGGAAGAATAGGACTTAAAGCTTCTAAATCATCTGTGACCTCCTTCAGGAACATTCCCATGTACAGACTATAGGAACTGATCCTGGCAGAAAGCATGGAAGCTTGGAAGACCCGACGTCCAAAAGCATCCAGGGTTCTGCACTCACGTCCTGGAGGATTAGAGGCATGCCTCTTTGCACTCTTGATCCTTCTCATAGCTGATTCCACTACAATAGAGTGGTGAGGAAGCTGAGTTTTTTGGAAACCAGGACAAGGAGGGACTCGATACATAGTATCCAGTCTGTGAGAATGAGGAGAGGTGGTAAGAGGTGTCTCCCACATCCTTAACAAGAGATCATATAAAATCTCATGAATGGGCAAGGTAGCTGCCTCCTTAGGAGTTTTGGGATATTGTAGAATTTCCTACTCCTTGGCCCTTGGCTCTGTTTCAGGGGCCACAGTAATGGACAGACCCCGAGCCACCTCCCTGATAAAATCCTGGAAGGAAATTTCCTCTGGAGGAGACATCCTGCGCTTAGGGGAGGAGGGCTCCTCTGGGAGAAGCATTCCTGCATTGACAGAACTGTCAGAATCCTCAGATTCTTCTGAGGACTCGAAGTACCGTCTGTCCGGATGCTCTTGAAAAGCCCGATACCCGTACCGACCGGTCGGTACCGGGAGTAACCGGTACCAGGGTATCGGTACCGGAGGGCATCGGATGACTGGGTACCAGCAAAGCAGACACCCATGCCGATACTATCGGTACCGGTACAGATACCGATGCTGGGGCCGGTGCCGGCCGAATTGTCTGTCGCGGTTCCGAGGGCGTCGATGCCGCAAGGAGAGACGCCAGACTGCGTTCAATAGCCAGGACTCTCTGGTCTATCGATGCTGCCGATGCCTGGATGTCGGTGCCGGAGAAGACCGCCGGTACCCCAGAGCATAGCACCAGTAGTTCTGCTGAGGTCGATGCCTCGAGAACATCCTGGAGCCCCGATAATACTTTGGAAGCCGAAGCCTCCCGCCGGGGCAATTTTGCCAGTGCAGAATCCTCAAGGGCAGCGCCAGAGGCATCTCGATGCTTAGGAGATCTACCCTTTGAGGACTGGCTGGACTTATGTTTAGTTACCTGAGATCCACGGGAGGAAGAAGCAGCCCTGGAAGACGATGCCACTGAAGCTGCATCAGAGGGAAACAGGGTACTGAACTTAGCAGCTCGGTTCTGCCGACCTCTTTTAGACATGATGGCGCAGGACATACAATCCGTGATGGAGTGGTCAGGACCTAAACATTTTAGACACCATTCATGGGTGCCGATGACGGAAATGGTACCGCCACACTTGGTGTACTTTTTGAAACCTGAGGCAGGTTTCTCCATTGTAAGAAAAGGGTTTTGGGCCTAAGGCCCAAAAAGGCACGTGCACCTGAAGAAAATAAAAAAAAAAAATTCTACTTTTTTTCCTAAGACAGAAAATAAGAAGAAAAAACCGGCGGTACCGGTAAAGCATCGAGGAAGGCAGACGCAACCACAAAAAAGAAAGAAAGAAGAATTCTTCTGCGGTGACGGGAACAACGACCTGCTGGCTCCGCGGAAAAAGAAGAACTGGAGAGAGGCAGCTGGGAAAGGCAGGAAGGCAGCACGCAGGTGCTGTGGGATGCTCCCAAAAGCTTTCTAATTGGACGCTGGGGAGCATTCCCGCGCAGGCTCCGTCGGTACCGACGATACCCATATGTGATGACTACATTCCTGCTTGTTCCTGGAGATACTATGTTACTATGTTTTCTTAGATGTTTTAAATAAATTAACAGGTTTTCATTAAAATCTGAGACTAAATGATCAACACACCAGGTTTTGATGTCTGAGCTATAATACAGTGCTCTCCGTTTCACAAACAATTTTCCTATGGCTAAAGCAAATAAAATAAGCAACAAGGGGCAGACCTGAAACATGCTGCAGCTTAATGAGTGCAACTGGGAAATCTCTACTTGGATAAACCGACCTAGACAGATTGGTATATTACACCAAGAAATAAGCTTTTATCTAAAATGATATGCCTTTAAAAGCCTTCAAAGAAGTGCTACTGTACAGTATCAAAGTATTTTTCAAATGCTGATAGCTAAAGTGAAGTCATAAGCATGCATTTCTGTTCCTACAATAGGACACAAAATAAATGGTCTATAGCTTAAAATCATCACTTCGAAACCAGGCAAGATCATATTATGCTTCTGCTACTTACTACTGTGACTTTGGCCAAGTCACTTTAATCTCCCATTGTCTCAGTTACCCACGGATGGTAAATTTGCTACATCAGGGGACCCACTATATCCATGTAAAGTTTATTCTAAGACACCTTGGGATTAAGGGACATTTTTGCTAAGCTGCACCAACAGTGCACGCCATTTGTAACTAGGTCTCATTAAATATGGGAACTAGTTACAACTAGTGCATGCGAACCATTAGTCCAGCTTAGTAAACATTCCCTTTGGTAAACAGGACTCTTAGCATGCTATAGAAATGCAGAAATAACCATCTTAAATACATGGTTAACTGTAGGAGTGATAAACAGCTTCCTCGTCCAATCTCCAAGTCATAAAAGTCATATGGGATTGATTACTTTTTTCCAGTATGCCAAAATTCCAGGTTTCTCAAACTCCAGATCAACAAGAGTGATATTCCCAAGAGAAAAATGTGAAAGAGCCGAGTTGATAGCAAGAAAAAAAAAATCTGACCCATTCCTTTAAGATTTCTCATCACAATTGCATTTTTAATTTTGGAAACAGTGTGCTAACCTCTGTATTTAAAATGTCTATCCAATCTATAAAACCACTCGATAGGAAAAAAAGACAAGTGGCTCTATAATTCAATGAGAACCCTCCAACCCCACCATCCCTACCAAAATTACTTTCAAGATAAGGCAGGCGGCCTTTCTGCACACAATAAAACTCCCAGTTGTGAAAGTCCTACCCTAATAAAATGGTCATGTCAAGAGCTATGAGCATACTTATCTCAACTTAAACTACTTAAATAAGCTTTCCCCGGTATGCCAGACAGGTCTTGGGATTCTCTTTTCATCGTGTTCCTGCTTTTTTTTTTTTAATGGTGTTTTTCTTTCATGGTCTTTGTTGCAGTCAGCCACCCCCAGCATTTTTTTTCCATGCTGGCTGCTGGTATTTGCTCAGATTAAGACTGGCATTTTGGGACCCCACTCATGGGAGGGGCCCCGATGCTGTTTCTGTAGCTCCTGTACCTTCTTTGCTTTCTCTTTCCCTCTGGTGGGGCTACAGACCATTCAGAAGGTTGCTTGGTCCTGGCAGACATGGAGCCTGGTTGGGTGGCCTCTAGAGGTTTTTCAGGACCCCAGAGGCCCCCCCGCTCCCCTTTTCAGCCAGTTTGTACTGCAGCTACTAAAATAGCTCACTGGCTTCTTTCAGTCTCTTCTAGCTGGCATGTGAGGTTCTTAGGCCATGGCCTCCACTCCAGTGGCCCCATGGACCTCCAACATCTCTATCATGGGCAGTCAGGAGGGTCAAGGCCCCCGCTTCACCCTTGCACTCTCCTGTTCCACCATGAGCCCAGCCTTATCCCTTACAGGGGTTGTTTGAGGGTCTGAGGAGGATGTGGAGATTCCTCTGGTGAAAGGTTAGGACCTCCGTGATTTGTTTATTTCACAATCAGGTCCAGTTTTTGCCCTTTCAGAATGTTATGCTGCTCTGGTAATATATATAGCCTGCTCTCAGGTGAGATTAGCCATCTGATCCTATGCAGCAGCACATAGGCTTTTGGGGAGGAAACCATCAAGCTGGGCTCTAGGGGTCCTAAGGTCCTGTCTTGGCGGTACCCTTGGCACCAGGGCAAGCAGAACCAGCACTACCAGCACTTTGAGCTCCCTGGAGTAGGAGTTCTGGTCACGACCGTGACAAAGCACCTGACCATTCTTGTGAAGGGAGGCACTGCATGCCAGGAGACTCAGGTTTTGAGGGTTGAAGCACTCCTTCAAAAAAAAAACTTTTGCAACCGCCACCTTCAGCTCTTAAGCAGCACTGTGTGCAGGTTTGGTGTCAAGCCTTCTTGCTATGGATACAGTTCTTGCTATTCAGCCCAGAGACTGAACTGTGAGCAAACCACCTAGGTGGCAGGTGCTCTGTGGCTTGATCAGACTTCTAGGTCCATGGCCAGACCATAGCTATGGCTCCGTGCTTTGTCAGCAGATGCTGCTTCAAAGTTGCTGATGAATAACGCCCTTAAAGACCTTGTAAAATGATTTAAGGCCTACAGAGAGACTCCTGGGCAGAGGCAGCAGAATATCTTTTTGGATTGAGGGGCCCAACAAACCAAATCAATCTCCAGTCCAGCCTCCAAGTTCTATAGTTTGCTGATGCTGTACTCAGCAAAATACTGGTGTGGCCCTGACCCTTGTGGCCAATCCCATCCCTCTACCTATGCTCCTGTGGCATAGGCCTTCAGATGCCAGGAGTAGGCTCTTCCTACTCTGCATAAAATGTTATCTGTAAACTGCACTGATTTTAAAAAGCGCGGTATATAAAAGCATTAAATAAATAAATAAAAATAGTATCTCTTGTAGGACTGTGCGCAGAGCCTAGAGACAACCTTGGATTGCCAAGAGTCTGGATAGAGCTTGGTCATCCTGGTCAGTACAAGAAAGGGCAGTACTTTCAGAACTTGCAATATTTTATTTATTTATTATGCTTGGATAACTGCCATGGCTCCACTGGGGACAGTATTTATTTAACAAGGTTTTATATACCGCCCCTCCCTGAGATCAGGGGCAGTTTGCATGGAATGTAACAACAACTTCTACATTAAACATTGGGTAATCCCCTCTATAGCTTAATATTCCTTCCTGAGGTGCATAGAGTGTGGTTCCAACTGTTTTTCTCTGAAGGGACCCATACCATGATAAAACAGTGGGAGTCCTCAGTCTAGACTGAAGATAAGTATATAAGATATGCCATACTATGTCAGAACAGGATACTAGGCTTAATGGAACCTTGTTTCCAACAGTGGCTAATCCAGGTCACAAGTACCTGTCAGGTTCCCAAAAGATATCCACATTCCAAGCTGCTTGTCCAATGGGTAAGCAGTGGATTTTCCTAGTCCTCTTTAATAGTGGTTTATGGACTTTACCTCCAGGAATGTCTCCAAATCTTTTAAACTCAGCTACACTAACAACTTTTACTACAGCCTCTGGTAATGAATTCCAGAGTTTGATTACGCGTTGAGTGAAAAACTATTTTCTCTGATTAGTCTTCAATGTGTTCCCTAGTCTTTCTACTTTTTCAAAGAGTAAACAACCGATCTACATTAACCCATTCCATTCCATTCATTAATTTATAGACCTCTATCATATCTCCCCTAAGCTGTCTCTTTTCCAAGATGAAGAGCCCTAACTTTTTAAGCCTTTCCTCGTAGGGATATCGTCCATCCTCTTTACCATTTGTTGCTCTTCTCTGTATCTTTTCTAATTCTGCTACATCTTTTTAAGATACGATGACCAGAATTGCTCACAATATTCAAGGTGTGGTCACACAGTGGAGCAATACAGAGGCATTATAATATATTTTGTTTTATTCTTCATTCCTTTCTTTATGATTCCCAGCATTCTATTTTCTTTCTTGGCCGCTGCTGCACACTGGCCAGAAGGTTTCAATGTATTATCCACGATGACACCTAAATCCTTTTTCTGGGTGGTGGTTCCTAAATGTGGAACCTTGCATTGTGTAACTGTAGTTTGGTTATTCTTTTGTAAGTATGTAACTTTGCAATTGTGCACATTAAATGTCATCTGCCATGTTAAAGACACCCAGTCTTCCAATTTATCAAGGTCCTGTTGCAGGGTTTTTTTTTTACAATCCTTATATTTTAACAACTTTGAATAATTTGGTATCATCTGCAAATTTGATCATGTCACTCATTATTCCTATTTCCAGGTCATTTATAAATGTGTTAAAAAGCAGTGGGCCCAGCACAGATCCCTGGCATACTCCACTATTCACCTTTCTCCATTGAGAAAAATGGCCATTTAGCCCTACTCTGTTTTCTTTCAACCAGTTCCTAATCCACAATAGTACATTTCCTCCTATCCCATGACTTTATTTCCCCAAGAGTCTCTCATGACAGACTTTGTCAGACTCACCTTTATCTACCTGTTTATTCACACCTTCTAAAAATTATAAGATTGGTGAGACAAGACTTTCCTTGGCTAAATCCATATTGGTTTTCTGCCATTAGACCATGACTATATATTCAGTAATTTTGTTTTTTTATAATGGTTTCTACCATTTTACCCAATATCTTATTTTATTTGCAACGCTTGATATACCGCCCATACCGGAGTATCAGGGTGGTGTACAATAATAATCATGGAGACTGCTAGAAAAACAAAGGAGGAAAAAGAATGTCATTGGTTAATAGGAAAGTAATAGTGAGGCAGTAGGAAAAGTATAGGAAAGGGACAGAGGTGGACGGAGAAGCAGAGCTGACTGCGGGTGGGGTGGGAGGGTAAGGGGGAGGAAAGAAAGGGTAATGCATAGCACTGCGACCATCGTGTCACGGTTTCAGGGGCAGGGAGTTCGAAGGCCCAGCAGTAAAGATGGGTTTTGAGTAGGGCTTTAAAGCGGGGAAATGAAAGTTCAGTACAGAGAGAGTGTGGGAGTGAATTCCACAGAGTGGGACTTAGAAAGAAAAACGCAGAGTGACGATTGAGTTTGAGGTGTGCTTGAGATGGTGAGGGAAGAAAAAGATAGTAGCCATGGGCAGAGCAAAGCAAACGAACAGCAGACTGGAGATGAATGAGGTCAGCCAGATACTGGGGGATACCGGTGTGGAGAGCCTTGTGTGTGGTGATGAGGAACTTATAAATTAATCTGAATTTGATGGGGAGCCAATGGAGAGAGAGGAGACAGGGAGTGATGTGGGTGAAGAAGGAAGAATGAGTGATAAGATGAGAGGCTGTATTTTGAACAAGTTGGAGACGTTGAAGCTGATAGTTGGGGAGACCGGTGAAAACAGAATTACAATAGTCCAAGCGGGAAATCACAAGAGAGAACCAGGGTAGTGAGGGAGGGAACAGAGAGAAGTGGCCGAAGAGCCCGAATCCTCTGAAGGTGAAAGAAACAGCTACGCACGAGGGTGGAAATATGCTGGTAGAAAGACAGCGAGGAATCGAGGGTAACACCGAGGTAACAGAGTAGGGACGAGTGGGATGGGGAGGGAGGACATAGTGGGAGCCAGGGTGGGAGGGGTGGTGCTGAAAGAGAACCAAATGGCGGAAGACTTAGATGGGTTGATGCATTGGAAGTTATCGGAGAACCAGCCGGCAACAAGGGTGAGACGAGTATT
Source organism: Ichthyophis bannanicus (assembly GCA_033557465.1). NCBI lineage: Eukaryota > Metazoa > Chordata > Amphibia > Gymnophiona > Ichthyophiidae > Ichthyophis > Ichthyophis bannanicus. Next base: position 1,514,048,502 of record CM066032.1, on the reverse strand, counting down.
AAGGGCAGTAAGGTCAGGGGCCAAGGATCTAGTGTGATGGATGAGGAGAATATAGTCGGCATAAAAATAGGCAGATATACCGGTCTGCTAGATGAGCAAAGCGAGGGGTACAAGGAAAATGTTGAAGAGGAGGGGGGCAAGGATAGAGCCCTGGGGGACACCACAGTGCAAGGGGAGTGATGGAGAGATATCAGAGCCTGAGTGCACAGCAAAGGTGCGTGATGAGAGAACAGACCGAAACCAAAGGAGAACTGTACCACTGATGCCCAGGTCGGACAGACGGGTGAGGAGAGTGCGGTGGTCAACAATGTCAAAGGCGGCAGAGAGATCTAAAGAGACAGCAATAGATAGGTCACCACGGTCGTGAGAGCACTGGAGTTCGCTAAGGAGTACCAGAAGAATAGTTTCAGTGCTGTGGCCTACCCTGAAACCAGACTGCTGGGGGTGAAGGGAAAGGGTAGTGTCAAGAAGTGCAGCCAGCTTTTCAAGAACTTTGGAGAGGAAAGGGAGATTCGATACAGGGCACCAATGTGCAGGAACAGCAGGGTCGAGAGTGGGCTTCTTTAGAAGGGGACGAACCAGAGCGTGTTTCCAACAGGAAGGGAAGCAACCAAGGTGAGACTAGAATTAATTATGGCAAGAACGTAAGGGAGAAGCGTGAGGGATGGATCCAGGAGGCAGGTGGAAGGAAGGGGATCGAATGGACAGGTAGTCTTGTGAGATGAAGAGATGGCCTTGACAAGTTCGGAGGAGGTAACGGGCCGGACGGATTGCCAGGTGTGGGGGAAGGTGCAGAATGGAGGGGGGAGTAGGACATAATGAAAGGAAGGGCGGTGGGACTGGATCTTAACAACAAAGAAAGACGCAAGACTAGTTGGGCTAGGGGCAGTAGAAGGAAGTACCGACCAAGGAGGAAGTGTAGAGGGTGAAGAAAGAGAATGGAGAACCTGATAGAGGTGGTGAGAGGAGTTAGAGGAAGAAGTGATGACGTTTGAGTAGTAGGCCTGCTTGGCAGCAGTGATCATAGAACGGTATGAACGATGTGCAGAACGGAAAACAGAAACAGGCTCACCATTCTGTAGTTTCCTGGATCACTCCTAGAACCTTTATTTAAAATTTAGTGTACATTGACCACTCTCTAATCTTTGGGTACTACAGATGATTTTAATGAGACTACAGTAATATCCTTGAGCAAAGCCTTCTAAACACACACTGTATCCTCTGCAAATGGCACAAAATACTGCAGTCAGAATAATCTCCAGTACCTCCTGATTTGATCATATCACACACACCTTCAAGAACCTCCACTGGTTACCTGTAGCAATGAGAACAAAATACAAGATAATCACAATTCACAAGATCTTGCATAACCAGTCAGCTACCTGCCTAAAATCCCTAACAAAGCGCCTGAATCAACAACCAGAATCTACTATTTATTTCGCTGCTCAAGACAAAGTGTAAACAATCGACCTGTAATACAGCCTTCACCCTCTTTGCCCCCACAATCTGGAACTCACTCCCTGAACCTATAAGATCTGAACAATCAATTTAGGATCTGCAGAAAAAACTGCAAACACACCTCTTCTTCGAATATTATGAGCCTAATACAAATGTAACGTTTTGCTATGAATATACTTGAAAGTGTTTTTATTATGCACTTTTGCTTCTACGACAAGCTCCTTTTTGAATTTTCTCTTTGTCTGCCTTATTAATGCCTTGCATTTAACTTGCCAGTACTTATGCTTTCCTGTTTTCGGCATTTGGCTCTTTCCTATTTCTGAAAGATTCTCTTGGCTTAAAGATGAGATCAGAAAGGCTGTTAAAGCTATGCTGGCTGTTTGGCCTTCCTTCCACCTTCTTTAAAGCATCAAATACATCTGGTCTGGGCTTCCAAGATAGTATTTTTGAATACTGCCCAGGCCTGATATAAACTCTTAACCTTTGCAGTTGCTCCTTTTAGTTTTTTCTTAACCATTTTCCTCATTTTATAGTCTCCTTTTTGAAAGTTGAATGCTAGCTCAGTGAATTTCCTTGCTATCCTTCGTCCATTTATTAAATCAAATGTGATCATCTTATGATAGTTATTGCCAAGCGGTACCAAAACAACTACCTCACACTAGATCCTGCATGTCACTGAGGACTAGGTCTAAAACAGCATCCCCGTATGTTAGTTCCTGAATCAGCTGCTCCATCAAGCACTCATTCACTTTATCTAAAAACGTTCTCTCTAGCAAGTCCTGATGTGACATTGATCCAGTCAATACCAGGGTAATTGAAATCTCCCATTATTACATGTTGTAAACTTTGCTAGGTTCCCTAATTTCTGTTAGCATTTCATCATTTGTCTGTTCATTCTATCCAGACAGGCGGTAGTACACCCCCCACTGCCATTCCCTTCCCCTTTTTACACGGAAATGTCTATCCATAGAGATTCTACAGTATAATTTATTTCCTGCAAAACTTTTATCCTGTTCGACTCAATGTGCTCTTTGACATGTAGAGCCATCCCTCTACCAATGTGATCTACCCTATCCTTGTGATATAGTTTGTAGCCTGGAATCACAGTTTCCCATTGGTTATCTTCCTTTCACCAGGTCTCTGAAATGCCAATTATATCTAACTTTTCCTTCTTTGCAATATATTCTAACTCTCCTGTCTTATGTTTTTAGACTTCTACAATTTGTATGCAGGCATTTCAAAGTTTGTTTTTTGCTCATATTAACCATTATTTGATGACAGGGTTAATTTGGACTCTTTCAACGCCAACCCAAGTGTCAAGTAAAAATCAGACACTTTTACCTATTTTGGAACCTCTCTATCAAGATGCCCCGACTTCCCTGTTTTGCTAGTATCCTTGGATACATTATTACAAACCATGAACTCTTAGGCGACTGTCTGCTTTCCCCCATTATCAAGTTAAAAGCTGCTCTTTCTCCTTTTTAAAGGTTAATGCCAGCAGCTTGGTTTCATCCTGGTTAAGGTGGAGTCCATCCTTTCAGAACCCCCCTCCCCTTTCTCAAGAATGTTGCCCAGTACCTAAAAAAAATACAAAACCCTCCTCCTTGTACCTTCGCCTCATCCACGCATTGATAGTCCAGAGCTCTGCCTGCCTCTTGGCTCCTGTGCATAGAAAAGATGTACTAGCTCCTCCTGCAAGACAACTGCCATCTAACGATAAAGTCACAGATTTAGGCCAGTCTTAGGTTAAACACAAAGGGAAAAATATGTATCCATTAAGTATGGCAATGTTTCTATGGAATGTTCTCGTTGAGTTTCCCTGTGGCTCCCCCCATCAAATAGGTGGCACTTGAGGACCCTCTTCAGCAAGTCTTGCAATAGCAAGATATTCTGCCTGGGCCCTTTGCAGAGCAGAGCCAGGGTAGTTATTGCATTTATATCATGGTGCCCAGGAATGGAGGTTCTTTGTGGCCTACCCTGGACCTAAAGGCAGTCTTCATCATTTAATGATGAAGGTCATTGGGTCTTATAGCATCAATGAGACAGGGGGACGGTTCTCCTCCTCCCTAGGATTCTGGTATTTTCTTTTCACTCTCCCATGTGAGAGCATCATCAGCAACTTTCTGCTTTGTGTTTTGGGCTGCCCTTTCCAGTTCTGGGACCTGCCTCTTGGCACAGCCATGCTCCTTGCACCTTTTCCAAGATCATGTTGGTGCTAGCAGCATTGCAGGGCAAGTAGGGGACTCCAGGTTCCCCCAGTTCCTTGATGGCTAATTAATCTAGTCAGACTCTCTAAAACATCCAGAGTTGACACAGCCTAGTAGTTTCCTGGGGGCTAGGAGTTCAACTATCCCAAAAACAGCCTGCTTCTATCCCCAGATTTGGAGTACCTTGGGGCTCAGTTACATCCTCTTCTGGGTCAAGTTCTCATGACAGAATCCTTCAAGCTTCAGCCAACTCAGGACATCATGTGCTCAGCCAGTTCCATGGACCTAGGATTACCTCCAGATCCTTGGGTTCCCGGCATTGCCTTTGGAGCTAGTTTCTTGGGTTAGGGTGCACTTGTGCCCTCTGAAGGGGCACCTGCTCTCCTTCTGGTCTCCCTGTTCTCAGTTTGACTAGAAACCTCCTCTTCCCCAGGAAATCAAGCAGTAGTTGATGGGGTGGTTGTAGTTCCGCCATCTGATGGCTGGGATGCTGTTGGAAGCACTGCATTGAGTGATTATCACTTCAAATGCCAATCCGGGAGGCTGGGATGTGCACTGCCTGAGCCAGTTAGTCCAGGGACTCAGATCCCCCCTGGAGGCCTCAAACAGTCATCCGCCTGGTCCTGGAGAGGTTTACGCCTCTCCTAGTGGGCAAAACCATCTGAGTGGTTTCCGACAATGCCAAGACAGTGGTTTATGCCAACAAATGAGAAGGAACTCACAGTGTTGGAAGCAAGGCATTGGTGGTATAGCACAGATGTTCTCTAAGCAGTCAATCTAGGGTTGATCCAGTTTTTGTTTAGAGTCTTGAGGTCATGGGAGCTGTGTTAGGCAGAGAATCATTTGATTACCCTGTTCACAGCGCAAATTTCAGGCATACACAATGTGAAGGCTAACTGCCTCTGTTAGAACTCCATGGTTCTGGGCAAGTGGGATCCTCATGTGTGCAACCTCCTCAGCGTTTGACTTGGTCACCACTCAGGAAAAGCAAATGTAGGGAAATCTTTCAGCCATGAGGAAGATCCAGATAGCAGGCTTGGATGCCCTACCTTCAGGACTGGCCTCACGAAAGGATGCTGTTTGTCTCCCTCCCTGGCCTCTGGTGATTCTGCACATGTTACAGGCCCATTCTGGCCTGGTAATTCTAGTGGCCTTGGACCTGCCTTGCAGGTCATGGTACACTGATCTCTCAACTGGTTGGAACATGTCTTGGTCATCTCAACTTTTTTCTGGTCTCCTTGCTGACATCGCTGTCCATTCTCCCTTTAATCTACTAGTAGCGATTGTTTGTATAGCACTACAAAGCATACACAGAATTGTACAGAGACATGTAAGAGACTATCCCTATTCATCAGAGCTTACAATCTAGTCCAGACAACACAATATCTGAGGAAAAGGATATATCTAGGGGAATGGTAAGGAAACACCGCTGGAGATCAGGAGACTATGCAGATCTGGATCAAAAAGCAGCCATGTTAAGTTTTTAACCTGGATTTGAAAAAGGCCAGATGTGAAGCCTGACATACCAGCTCTGGTAGTTTGTTATAGGCATAAGGTGCAACAAGGTGGAAAGATCCAAGTCTGGAGTTGGCAGTAGAAGAGAAGGGCACCGGCAGAAGTCATCTGCCAGAAGAGCAGAGTTCCCGAGGAGGTGTGAAGGGAGAGATAAGAGGAAAGATTGTGAAGAGCAGCAGAATGAGTGCACTTTTAGGCCAGAAGGAGAAATTTGAACTGGATACGGAAACAGATAGGGAGCCAATGAAGCTACTTGAGAAGAGGGGTTATATGAGCATAGCGAGACTGGCAGAATATTAGCTGCGCAGCTGAATTTTGAACAGATTAAAGGGAAGAGAGATGATTCAGAGGGAGACCTACAAGGAGGAGCTTGCAATGATCTAGACGGGAGGTGACTAAAGAGTGGTTAAGCATCTTAATAGTGTGTACAAAAAAGGAAAGGACAAATTTTGTTGATGTTATAGAGAAAGAAATGACACATTTTAGGTTTTAGCTATCGGTTGGATGTGTGTGGAGAAAGAGGGAGGAGTCAAAGATGACCCCAAATTTGCAAGTTGAGGAAACGGGGAGTAGTAAAACATTATCCACAAAAACAGAGAAAGGAGGAAAGGGGGAGGTGGAATTAGGAGGAAAGAAACTGTTTTGGGGAGAGAATCCAAGATGGCACCATGATCGGATGTGTAGTAAGACACTCTTCCTTCCTCTAACTTGTTCCTTGGTGTTAGAAAATTACTTCTATGGCTCCTATGAGGATGGTGAAGAATGGGAAGCAGCAGAAATAGCTGATCATTAGTGGTCCTATCGATCAGCATATGGTTATTGCCACGTCCATTTTGTCTGCCGCAAGTCCAGAATTGGTACATCCCATGTCCTGTATAGTGAATAAAAGCGGCTAAGGATCAACTCATTCAATCCATACACAACATAGTTAAGCCATCCCTACAACATGGACACATGCCATCATCCCTAAAAAACATTCTTGAGATCCAATAATCAGAACAGGTCACCTCCAGAGTGAAGTATAATTCACAGCATACAAAAAAATCACTTCATTCAATCATCAAAATTCCTACGGTATTAACATCACAGCCAAAAAGGCAAAGAGGGAGAAAAGGTCTCAGATCAAATAGGACATACATCAGGCATTTGGGAAACCCATCACGCCATGGTCCTAGCACATCAACGACCTTAAAAACTCCACTCTCAAAGTTAACAAAACATTTTTCAAAAACAACCCGACAGATCAAGAGCTTCTCAATAGCAACTTATCTTATACAGCTTCCAAGAGATCAAACTGTTTTTGTTCTGTGTTCTTTGACAGCGATTATTTATTACCCACTGAAGAAGCATTTAGCGAAACGCTTAATGGGCGCCGAGGAGAAGCATTGCGGTGCAGCAGATCAGAGCACTGTGATCTCTTGGAAGCTGTATAAGATAAGTTGCTATTGAGAAGCTCTTGATCTGTCGGGCTGTTTTTGAAAAAGGTTTTGTTAACAGAGTGGAGTTTTTGAGGTCGTTGATGTGCTGGGACCATGGCGTGATGGGTTTCCCAAATGTCTGATGTATGTCCTATTTGATCTGAGACCTTTTCTCCCTCTCTGTCTTTTTGGCTCTGATGTTAATACCATAGGAATTTTGATGACTGAATGGAGTGATTGTTTCATGTGCTGTGAATCATCCCTAAAATAAGCATCTATGCGGCCGATATTAAAGAATACATCACTTTGCAAGAATGATCCCACAGCATACCGCCCAATCTCCAGCCTATCATTTCTCGCAAAAATCATTGAAAAAAAAAAACATGCAAAGACTGTTGCAGTACCACATAGACCACAACACACCACTAAACCCCCACCAACATGGCTTCAAACACGACTAACCTCTCTTCGACAATATCATAAGGGGAATAGACAATATCAAGACAAGGTTCGCCTCCAGGACATTGGCATCTGCAACACCACCCTTAAATGGTTCACCTCCTACCTAAGCAATAGAACACAAGTCAGGTGTGGAGCAAACAAGTCAATGCCCTTCACTATTCCACAAGGTATTCCATGAGGCTCCACATTCTCCTCGATCCTCCTTAATCTATATGTACACCTCATCTGCAACATCAAGCATCATAACATACTATACCACCTATATGCTGACAACCTCATGGTATACCCCCCCAATCAATCTGGAAGCACCAAACCTCGCAGCCATAACCCAATGCCTCAGACATAACCACTTGGCTCAGCAACAGCCACCTTACTCTGAACTATAGCAAAACTGAAGCACTCTACATCACTAGGAACACCTCTTTCATCCCTCTGCAAGCAATCCATCTATTGAATCAAACAATATCTGTGAAAAATGAATTATGCTATCTAGGAATCATCCAGGATGAAAACCATCTCCAGGAACAAGCAGGAATGAGTCTTCACATATGGGTACGTCGGTACCGACGGAGTCCACGCGGGAACGCTCCCCAGCGTCCAATCAGAACGCTTTTGGAAGCATCCCAACACGCCTGCATGCTGCCTTCCCGCCTTTCCCAACTGCCTCTCCTCAGTTTTCGTTTTTCCGCGGAGCTGGCAGGACGTTCTCCTGTCACCGCAGAAAATTCTTCCTTTATTTTTTGTTTTTTCTTGTGGTTGCGTCTGCCTTCCCTCGACACACTGGTACCGCCGGTGTTTTCTTCTTTTCTTCTACAAATATTTCCTTTTTGTAGTGAGTTTTTTCCTGTTTAGTTACTGACAGGTTTTCGGCCTGCTAGGCCTCTCCACTTTCTTTCATGGAACTGCCAGCCACTAGAACGTGTTTTAACTGTGGCGCTAACAAATTAGTTTTAGACACCCATAATTGGTGCCTTCCATGTTTGGGACCTGAACACCATCCGCTGGAGTGTCCCTCCTGCACTACTATTTTTACAAGAAGTCTTCAGCATCAAGCTCAACTCGATACGCAGTTCCCCTCAGACCTGAGGGTGACAGCTACATCTTTTTTCGCAGGATCAGGTAACCAAACAAAAGTCTGTAAAGACTAGCCAGTCCTCGGGTGGTAGATCTCATGTACATCATAGGGATGCCTCACGGCTTGCCCCCGAGGACATATTGGCTTTAGAACCCCGGCGGGAGGCTTCTGCCTCCAAAGCATTAACGGGGTTTCAGGTTGTTCCCGGGGTTTTTACCTCAGTGAACATACCTGAGCCATGCCCGGTGGTGGTGTCCGCTTTGAGTGGTGCCGGTACCCCGGCATCGGCAATGGTGCTGGATGAAATATTCCACACCGATGATCGCAGTCGAGCGCTCTCGGTATCTTCGGTACCGCTAGAGCCGCTACCGACCGATCTTCTCGCATCGGTACCGGTACCAATGCTGGTATCCACGTCGGTGCCCTCCAGATATGCATCGATAGACTCGCTTCTTTCGATGCCGTCTAGAATCAATCTCTAGTCTGGATGACTGGGTACCAGACTCGTCTCAGTACCGACTTCAAACGGTACTGAAGACATTCTACAGATGATCAAGGTCTGCCACATTCGGTTACCTCGGTACCGATAGTGTTGTCACAGACTGATCTTCATATATCGGTGTCAACGAAGGTACCGGTCCCGGTCTCGACATCTACATCGGTGTCGGTAGCTCCCATGCTCTTTTCAGCCGGCTCACTTCCTTCCATACCAAGTTTGGAATTGATCCCTAGCATGGACGATTTGCTGCCGATGAGTTGCGGTACCGCTTTCCAGCGGTACCGACAACTATCTTTCAAAGATAATCCGATGTTCCACCCCTCCAGATCTTCTATTCTACAGAATCTGAATGAACCGGTGGGTGCTAGACCTAGTTCAACAGATCTAGTTCTTCTTCCTCTTCCTCAAACACTCCCCTCTGGGGAGATTTCTTTGCAAGCTTTTCTGCTTGATATGGCAAAGTCACTTGCCATTTCTATACCTGGTCAGGACCCTGCACCAGGGGAGCCACAATCTCTACAGATCCCCCTGTAATCCAAAGCAAGTCATTATGTTTCCTTTGCATCAGACCTTGCAGGATATCCTATTTAGAATGTGGGAAGCTCCTTTAACGATATCCCCACCTTCTAGGGCAACTGATCTTCTATACAGGGTACCCCATTCTCCAGGTTTTCAAAAGCCTCAGCTCCCTCATCATTCTTTTGTTGTAGAATCAGCAATGAGGCGTGTTAAGAGTACTAAAAAGCACTCTTTTCCGCCAGGTTGTGAGGCTAAGACTTTAGATGCCTTTGGACGTCAAACTTTCCAGGCATCCATGTTTTCAGTAAGAGTCCTTTCATATATTTTCTATATGGAATTCTCTCTTGAGGAGGTCACAAAAGATTTACTACTTTTGACCCCTTTCCTCCAAGAGCCTAAAAGAGCAGATTTTTCTCTACTAGTCAATCATGCTCAAAATATTTCTAGGTTCCTTACTCGTGCTTCCCTGGACTCTTTTGAGTCTGTTACCAAAACGTCTGCTATAGCCATAGGGGCACGACGTAGAGCCTGGCTCCACGCTTCAGACTTGGACAAATGCATACAAGATAGACTGGGAAATACTCCTTGCACTGGAGACAATCTCTTTAATAGAATCTCATGTATTGGTAAGGTGGCTGCCTCTTTAGGAGCCTTAGGATATTGTAGGATATCTAATTTCTTGGCTCTAGGTTCAGTTTCAGAGGCTACTGAGATGGACAGGCCTTTGGCACCTCCCTAATGAAGTCCTGGAAAGACAAGTCTTCAGAAGGAGACATTCTCCTTTTTGGAAAAGAGGGTTCCTGAGGAAGGATCCCCGATGCTTCAATTGAGGCCTCTGATGAATCAGAGTCTTCAGAGGAATCGAAGTATCGACTGTCTGGATGCTCTCGTAGAGCCCGATACGGGTATCGGGAGGTATCGACATCGGGAGTAATCGGTACCGAGTCGGTACTGATAGGCATCACTGGATAGTGTACCGCTGCCGTCGATGCTGATGTCGATGCAAGCGGTACTGGTATCGGAACCGAATTCGGATCCTGTACCGGAATCGGTACCGTATCGACAACGGGGTTTGTTGCGGTACCGTAGGTGTCGCAGCTTGTATGAATGCCGTAATGGCACGCTGCATGGTCAGAATATTCTGATCCATCGACGCCACCAATGTCTGGATGTCGGTACCGGTGGAAACCGCCAGTACCCCAGAACATTGTAACAGGTGATCGGTCGAGGCCGAGCCATCAATGTCAACCTGTGACCCCATAGGTAGAGCTTTGGAAGCCGGAGCCTCCCGCCGGGGTAATTTTGCCGGTGTGGATTCCTCAAGAGTAAGCCCGGGGGCATCTCGATACTTAGAGGGAGATGAACTCTTTGAGGACCGGCCAGATTTAAGTTTGGTTACCTGAGATCCATGGGATGAAGAAGCCCTGGAAGACGTCGATGCCACAGAAGCTGCATCGGAGGGAAACAGGGTACTGAGCTTGGCTGCCCGATTTTGTAACCCTCTCTTAGACATCATGGAACAGGACTCACAATCCGCAATGGAGTGGTCAGGACCCAAACATTTTAGACACCAGTCATGGGTGTCAGTGACAGAAATAGTGCTGCTGCACTTCGTGCACCTTTTTAAACCCGGAAGGGTGTTTTTCCATGAGGAAAAATATAACTGTAGGCCTAAGGCCCCAGAAGAAAAAAAAATGCACTGAAATAAAGACAGTTTTTTGTTTTTTTTTTAAAAGAAGAAAAAAGACCGGTATCGGTCCGGAATCGAGAAGGCAGACACGCGACTAAAGAAAAATAAAAGAAAATAAGAAATTCTTCAGCGGTGACAGGAAACACGACCTGCTGGCTCCACGGAAAAGAAGAACTGGAGAGAGGCAGTTAGGAAAGGCGGGAAGGCAGCGCGCAGGCGCTGTGGGATGCTCCCAAAAGCTTTCATTTTGGACGCTGGGGAGCGTTCCCGCGCAGGCTCCGTCGGTACCGACGATACCCATATGTGAAGACTCATTCCTGCTTGTTCCTGGAGATTGGATTTATTTATTCGCAGTGCTTGATATACTGCCCGTGCCAAAGCATCAGGGCGGTGTACAATAAAGTAGACTACTAGCAGGAAACAGAAAATGAGAAGGAATGCCATTGTTTTAATAGGAAAGTGACAGAAAAGGACAGGGAGAGAGAAGTGGGGAAAGAACATACAGAGACATTGAAATGACTGTCCAGAGAGAATGGCAGGAAAGAGACAAGGGGAAAGAGGAGCATGTTGGCCCAGGAGGCGTTTCATGGGGGAGCTCCGACTGAGGGCTAAGCCCAGGTGGCGTTTCATGGGGGAGCTCCGACTGAGGGCGAAACATGGTGATCCGATGGGAGAGGAAGGTCAAAGGCTTGACAGAAAAGATAAGTCTTGAGAAAGGCTTTAAAAACAAGAGAACAATTCGACATGGAGGTAGTGCGGAAAAGAGTTCCACAGGGCGGGGCTTAGAAAAAAGAAAGCAGATTGGCGAGTACATTCAAGATGTGCCTGGGACAGGGGAGGAAGGAAGAGTCTGGATGTGATCTACCTAGGATTTCAGCAAAGCCTTTGATACTGTTCCTCATCGGAGGCTTATCAATAAACTTGACAGCTTGGGGATGGGTCCCAAGATGGTGAATTGGATCAGAAACTGGTTGACTGACAGAAGACAGAAAGTGATGGTAAACAGAACTCACTCTGATGAAAGGAAGGTGATTAGCGGTGTTGCCCAGGGTTCGGTCCTGGGACCGATACTGTTCAATGAATTTGTAAGTGATATTGCTGAAAGACTGAATGGAAGAGTCTGCCTTTTTGCAGATGACAAAATAATTTGCAACAGAGTGGACTCCCCTGAAGGAGTGGATAACATGAGGAAAGATCTACAAAAGCTGGAAGAATAAATCTTAACTGCCAAGCATTAGACCAATGTGAAGAAGTGCAGTGTCATGCACTTGGGAAGCAAAAATTCAAGGGAATTGTATGCGATAGGGGGCAAGAGGTTGGTATGCACGGTCCAGGTGAAGGATCTCAGCGATTGTTTCTGAGGATCTCAAGGTGGTGAAACAATGTGACAAGGCGGTGGCAAAAGCCAGAAGGATGCTGGGTTGCATACAGAAAGGAATTAGCAGCAGAAAGGAAGAAGAGGTACTAATGCCACTGTACAAGTCGCTGGTGAGGCCTCACTTGGAATAATACTGTGTTCAGTTTTGGAGACCGTATCTCAAAGGACATAAAAAGGCTGGAAACAGTTCAGAGGAAAGCAACCAAAATGATTTGGAGCCTGCGCCAGATGGCGTATGAGAAGAGACATGATGACCTAAATATGTACACTCTGGAGAAGAGAAGGGACAGGGGAGATATGATTCAGACCTTCAAATACTTGAGTATTAATGAACAAACAAACCTCTTTCAAAGACAGGGAAGCTGTAAAACTAGAGGGCATAACATGAAGCTGCAAGGGGGTAAACTGAAAGGCAATGTCAGGAAATACTTTTTCACTGAAAGGGTGATGGATTCTTGGAATTCCCCCCCCCCCTGATGGAAATAGTGGGGGCAAATACAGTGATAGAACTCAAAAAGGCATGAGACAGACACTGGATCTCTTTATAGAACAGGATGAAATCAAAACATAACTATCTCTTATATCTCAACAAATAGGAGTGACCTACACAGAGTGGTGGTATACCACTAAACAAAGGCATGGGGAGGGGTGACCTGCACGGAGCAGCAGGTGCATCTACCCTTGCCGCCTTGCTGGGCAGACTAGATGGACCATAATGGTCTTTATCTGCAGTCATATAGTATGTTACTAACAAATCAACTTAAAATAGCTAAGCTATGACATTTAAATATCCAAGAACTGGGTGCCCAGTTCTTGGACAGTTAAATATGTGGAGGTGTATTTAACAAAAAGCAACCTAAAATTCTTCAAAGTACCAGCATTCAGCACAGATGATCTGGTCATGATTACAATACCAAATAATTACCTAGCCTTATGCCTCACATACAGATGACCTTCAGCAGGCACTGAAAAACTGGCAGCCCTTCTTGAAACAGCATGTTCAAACACCACACAAAATAAGTACCTAGTGCTCATGGGTAACCTCAATCTCTCCTCAACACCCCAAAAGCAATCTAAAGCTTTCGTAGAAGCAATGGAATAATTGGACTAGAGGTAGATTGTCAACAACCCAACCACAAAAGAGGAAATACACTAGACCTCCTCTTTACTACTACTACTAATTTGTACAGTACTAATTTGTATAGTGCTACAAGGTGTAAGTGGCACTGTACATCTAATTGAATGGCATGTAACACCATCACCCCAGTTGATGCAGGTTCCATAATCTGATCACAGAATTACCTTCCACCTACCATATGAAAATTTCCCATCCACTAACAGTCTCGTTAGGCCACCATACAGGTAATTTTGACATTTTGATAAACGGACCTTCATTAATGAAATCATTCCACACCTATACATAGAAAGGAATGATCCAGAAGATTTCATTGATAACTGGAACAATCATAAGTGACAACATAACAGCACCAGAAACCTCAAGAAAAAAAAAAAGACATACCACAATGCCATCTGATAGAGAATTAAGAGGTTTCCAAAGCATGAGCTCAGAAGACTGGAATGCAAATAGCAGCATTCACAAGATGAAAAAGAGAAATATAGGAATAGGTTCATGTACGTAACATGATCAATAAGTGCTGAAAGGAATACCACACAAAGCTCTTCATGAATTCACTAAACCAACCTAGAGAACTATTTGACATTGTCTAATTACTAGTAAAGGAAACTAGCCAAGACACAAAAAGATAACACCCCAGGACCACAGGAACTAGCAAATATCTTCCAATCTAAATGTGACAATACTTCCCCAAGTCAGCAAAACTACAATACCCTCAATTGTCCAACGTCTCTTTTCAGACATTCAGTTCAATAACTCCGGATGGCCTAGACAGAGAATGTCATCCTGCTTCTCAATACCACATCTCCACTTAACCCATGTCACATAAGCTAGATAAAAATAGCCCATACTAAACTTGCTGCAGTCTTAAAGATAATACAACTCATTAACACAGTTACATGTCCATCAGTCTAAGAAAAAAGAGCATCAATTCACTTAAATCTGAAAAGCACCACTTTAGAAGCAAACAATCCAAACTCTTATAAACCCGTTTCCAGTTTACCCTTCCTAGAAGAGATGATTGAAAAAGTAGTACAACACCAAATACAGGATCATATTAATGCACATGCTCTACTAGACCCATAACAGCATGACTTCAGATCACATCATGGATTTGAAACGCTACTAACTTCATTCACAGGTAGAATCAAAGGCACTGAAAAACCCATGCAGGGCTTAATTCTAACTTTCCTGGATATAGCATATGTGTTCAACTTAGTCTGCCACAACATCCTACTTTCATGACAAGCTTTCAGAATACAGCATTAAAATGGTTCCTCTCATACAACTGTGGACAACATTATTGGCACCCTTGCAGTTCATCCTCTTAATGTCCAATATCTCCTAAAAAAAAAGTGGCCAGTGAAATGGCTTTGGACTATTTTGTATGTCAAATATGTATGCATATATAATCAAATAAAACAAGAACAATTAAAAAATGAACTAGTAGGACATAGTATAAAAACTGAGAAATTGCTAGGACATTATTCAAAACAAAAATTTGATTTCCCAAAATTAACTAGTGTATTCTCTGAACCGGCCAAACTAAAGAAATACTATATATGTTTTTTTGTTGGATCACTCATCATGAGGGGAAATCCTCTCTTGCAGCAAGTCCTCCGTTTTAATCAAATTTAAAAAGACCAGAACAGGCTAAAATCCGGATTCAGATGCATCGACAGCTGCCATTCCGACATGGGGTATGAACTGTAAACTTCAAAAGCTCTACCCTCCCAGTTTCACCATTCACCTAATGCTGTATTCCCAAAGTGATATAGTCAATGCCATAACACTTAGATGATTCTGCTACCGCCGTCACGCCGACAGCAATGATGATAGTTGCCACATTCTTCCGAGCTATAAACCAGCCGTAACACTGTACTGGTCCGCTGTGGCTGATCACAATGTGCAAAACCGCAAGGTTCCTGTTTATGCTGAAAATGAAGATGACGTCAAGAGGATCAAGAACTAATTAGAATATCCTGAAAGTAACAAGCGGCGATCATGATTGCAATCCTCATCAATCAGGGGCGGCGACTCGGTGCGGGGCCTCATTTGCATAAGTGGCCTTATTTGCATAAATATTTGCATAATGCTAACATACACTAACTTTTAGTAAACATGTCTCTTAATGAGTGTATGGATAAAGACAGACTAAAAGATTTCTACATTACTATAATCCAGTGCCAACCGCCAGGCACATTAGGAACTACTACAAACACTGCCCATTTAGAACCCATAGCAAACCCGCCGTATCCTAACAGCACTACCAGGACTCACAAAGCACCATACCCTAACTATCAAAAGGCAACACTGCAAATATTAAACCAATACATTTCAGAGAACAACAATACATGACCTACTGGGGAAAGAACAAGTGGCAATGTCAAAAAGGAATTATATAAACAGAACACCTCAGCTCAGTTACACATGCAGAACATAGACCATCACCAAACAAGGAATCACAATTTAGAAACAGGAAGGCAATAATTAAACTGGGAACCCCAAAAGCCAAACTTGGAATGTACAACACCACTGTAGAAATAAAACTATAAATTAATTTCCTCTTGTACCAAACAAAGCGCAGACGTTAATGATGCACATTTCCCAGAGCTTTCATATTCCAGGTAATAAATTCAAAATAAAGAGATATCTTTCTACCTTTTGTGCATTTTTTTTCAGTTGCAATTGCTCCAGCCACTTTCTTTTGGTTTCTTCATGTTTTCTGCTAACTCTCCATGTTTTCTGCTGTCCATTTGTCCTTTCTTCTCCTAGTTTTTTTTTCCATTCTCTCTCTCTACATCTGCTTTAACATACTAATCTTTCTCCTTTTGCTCTTTCCTCATTCCTATTTCATCCACTCAAATTTTACCCATCCATCCTCAATCCCCACTTACTCTCCCAATACCCGGCCAATTGTAGATTTTTTATCCCTCCCACACAAAATATTTTTCCCCTCTCCATTTTACTCTCCCAGCCCCATCCCATTCTAATCCTCCCCCATCAGCTCCCTTCTAGTTCCAGCCTCACCCAGTATCCATTCCCTTCTAGTCCCTGCATCAGCCCATTTCCAGTCCTAGCAACCCCCAACCCAATACCAGTCCTAGCACCCCCATCAACCCACTTCCAGTCCTAACCCCCCCCATCAGCCCACTTCCAGTCAGCCCCCCATAGCCCATTGCCAGTCCTAACCCCCCCCCATCAGCCCACAGCCCATTACCAGTCCTAACCCCATCAGCCCACCTCAAGTCCTAACCCCTCCCCATCAGCCCATTTCCTGTCCTAGCCCCCCCATTGCCCATTATCAGTCCTAACCCCCCCATAGCCCATTACCAGTCTTAACCCCATCAGCCCACCTCCAGTGTTAACCCCCCCATCAGCCCATTTCCAGTCCTAGCCCCCCATAGCCCATTACCAGTCCTAACCCCCCCAACAGCCCACAGCCCATTACCAGTCCTAACCCCATCAGCCCACCTCCAGTCTTAATCCCCCCAGCCCATTTCCAGTCCTAGCAACCCCCCCAACCCATTACCAGTCCTAGCCCCCCATAGCCCACTCCCAGTCCTAATCCCCATCACCCAATTTTCAGTTTAAGCCCCCCCATACCCCATTACCAGTCCTAACCACCCCAACAGCCCACTCCCAGACCAAATCCCACCACCCCATGTCCAAACCTAATCCCCCAACACCCAAAATTGAGATGAAGCCCCTCAAAGCCCATTACCAGTCCTAACCCCCCAACAACCCACGTCCAGTCCTAATCCCATCAGCCCATATAAAGACTTAGCTCCCCCATAGCACATCACCACTCCTAACCCCCCCATAACCCCCCATAGCCCATCACTACTCCTACCCCCCCATAGCCCATCACCACTCCTAACCCCCCCCAGCCCATCACCACTCCTAATCCGCCCCCCAGCCCAGCCCAGCCCAGAGAAAAGTTTTAAAAAAAAAAAGCTGTCTTCTCCCGCTGCCGGGGCCGCCGCGGCAGATTCGAGTGTGCCGCGGGGCCCCCCTGCCCAGCAGAGCCTGCCCTCCCCCGTATCGCCTCTCTTCGTAGCTGCAGTCACACGCGCCGGCTTTCAGAGCGCGAAGGGACTAGTTTCCCTTTCGCGGCTCTGTTAAGCCCGCGGGGGCTGATGGGAACTTCCCATCAGCCCCCGCGGGCTTAACAGAGCAGCGAGGGAGAAACTGTCCCCTCGCGCTCTGAAAGCCGGCGAGTCTGACTGCAGCTACGAAGAGAGAGGTGATACAGGGGAGGGCAGGCTCTGCTGGGCAGGGGGGGCCCCGCAGCACCCTCGATACTGCCGCGGCGGCCCCGGCAGCGGGAGAAGACAGCTTTTTTTTTTTTTTTAAATTTTACTTTAGGATCAAAATGTTTTTTGCGCGGGGCCCCCTGAAACGCGGGGCCCAGTGCAAAAAACATTCTCGCTCAATGGACGGGCCGGCCCTGTCATCAATCAATGTCTGCATTCATTCCCTCAGGGACCACCGTTCGTAATTGAAAGATCCATTGTTGTTCTTTATAAAGCAAATGAGATTGACGATCTCCTCCCCTAGGATTAGGGAGAACATGATCAAGGACTAACCATTGAAGATCTTCAAAACGATGGCCCCACTGTTGGCAATGAGGAACCATTGGAGCCGACATCTGTAATGCGTTAATGCATGAACGATGTTCAAGCAGATGTTTTCTAATTGGACGGATGGTTCTGCCAACGTATTTCATTTGACAAGGGCAGATCAACAAATATATAACAAAAGCAGTAGAACATGTATGTTTTAACTGATACCAATGATGTTTATTAGGATCCACCCAAAATTCACCTTGTAACGTAGTTGCACAAAAATCAAAGACCACAAGCATAATGTCCCTTTTGTTATAAGAAAGACACTGGCGCATCATTTGCCAACTTTCCAACAAGCAAATCACTTATATTCGGAGACCGACGATAGGCCACCATTAAAGGTTTCTGAAAACATTGATGTAAAGATAACATTGACCAATGTCATTTCAAAATTGCAGTGATCTGTATTGCATTTGGCAAATAAAGCAACACTCCAATTATTTTATCCATAGCCGGCTCTCTCTTCTGAGATTCAGCTGTCTGCCACCAACCCGGGTGATTGTATAAAGCCCTCTTAAATGCTTGATGTATTAGGGAGGGTGGGTATCCCCTATCCCGAAGTCGTTGACTTAAATCAGCAGCATGCTTTTGATACTCCGAGACAGTCCTGGAGGGCCGCAAACCAGTCAGGTTTTCAGGGTATCCCTAATGAATATGCATGAGATATATTTGCATACAATGGGGCAGTGCATGCAAATATATCTCATGCATATTCATTAGGGATTCACTGAAGACCTGACTGGTTTGTTGCCCTCCAGGACTGGAGTTTGAGACCCCTGTTCTAATTCGTAAGAACTGTCCAAAAGGTAATCCCCTTCTCAAGGAGGTAGGATGATAACTAGAATACTGGAGTAAAACATTTTGTTGTACTGGCTTCCTGTATAGTGTGGTGTGTAAAGTTGATCCGTTCTTATAAATCAAAAGATCCAAAATTCAATATTGTCCGGATGATATTTCGGAGTAAATTGTAGATTAATATTGAGACCACTTATCCATCTAAAATATTCCAATAATGACAACTCCAAACCAGTCCACACAAAGAAGATGTCAACCAAAAATCTCCTCCAAAACAAAATCTGTTGATGCCACTCAGAACAACAGAGGAAGCTTTCCTCAAAATAAGCCATATACAGCGTTGCTACAGAGGGCGTTACAGTGGCCCCCATTGCTACCCCAAACATCTGTAAATAAAAAGTAGAATCATATACAAAATAGTTTTGTTCTAAAACTAATTTAACAAACCCAATACAAACTCCTTTGGCAGACGATTGGGTAATCTCAGATGTAAGTGAGCTAAAATGTCATATGCTTCTTGTTGATGGATGTACATATACAACGAGACCACATCCATCATCACCAAAAAAAGAGCCCATGGGAACTTCTAATGCAGACATTTGAGTTAGAAAATGGAAAGAATCTTTCACATATGAACGAATCTCCACTGTCAGTGGTTGAAAAATAAGAGATCACAAAACTTGGATAATGGTTCTAACACCGACTGTCTGCACGACACTATCAGTCGACCCGGTTCATGCATTAACGCTTTACAGATGTCAGCTCCAATGGTTCCTCATTGCCAACAGTGGGGCCATCGTTTTGAAGATCTTCAATGGTTAATCCTTGATCATGTTCTCCCTAATCCTAGGGGAGGAGACTGTCAATCTTGTTTGCTTTATAAAGAACAATGGATCTTTCGATTACAAATGGTGGTCCCTGAGGGAATGAATGCAGACATTGATTGGTGGGGACTGAAATCATGATAGCCGCTTGTTACTTTCAGGATGTTCTAATTAGTTCTTGATCCTCTGATGTCATCTTCATTTTCAGCATAAACAGGAACCGGATGCTGCGAGGTTCATTCGCCTGAGGAAGAGCTTTGAGGCTGAATGGCTTGAAACACTATATGGTGTTACGAGAATCTTGCGGTTTTGCACATTGTGATCAGCCACAGCGGATCAGTACAGTGTTATGGCTGGTATTATAGCCCGGAAGGATGTGGCAGCTATCATCATTGCTGTCGGCGTGACAGCGGTAGCAGAATCAGCTAAGTGTTATAGCATTGACTATATCACTTTGGGAATGCAGCATTAGATGAATGGTGAAACTGGGAGGGTAGAGCTTTTGAAGTTTATAGTTCTTATACCCCGTATCGGAATGGCAGCTGTCGATGTGGCCGAATCCGTATTTGGGCCTGTTCATGTCTTTTTAAATTTGATTAAAACGGAGGACTGCAAGAGAGGATTTCCCCTCATGGTGAGTGATCCAACAAAAAAAACACATATATAGGATTTCTTTAGTTTGGCCGGTTCAGAAAATACACTAGTTAATTTTGGGAAATCAAATTTTTGGTTTGGGTAATATACTGATTGATTTCACAGGGTTTTTTATAGTTTATAATTAGGACATGATAATTGGCATCCTTATAAACAATTCAAATCAGTTTGAACAGAAGAACCAAATTCCCATTGTAGTAAAATTAGACGCACTTGTGATCAGCCATCAGTACTCAAATAACTTGAATCAACTAGTGAATGATGGTTCTAATGTTTAAAATTGCCACATTCACTCCATGTTCTATTTTCACAATGGTGAGAACAAGAGAGCTGCCGGAGACCATCAGAAACTCCATTATCACCAAACAAACTTCAAAGAGGTACAAGACCATCTCCAAAGATTTTGGGATTCCTGTGTCTACAGTTCACAACGTAATTAAGAAGTTTGCTGCTGAAGGAACGGTCAACAACCTCCCAGAATTTGGTGGGAAAATTAGTGCGAACTGTTGGAAAACTACTACATACAAAATCCAAAGAGCTTAAGGCTGACCTGGAGCAATCTGGAATGGTGGTTTCAACCTGCACCATACACCAGGCACTAAACAAAGAAGGACCCCTCTGCTCAAAGACAGACATAACAAAGCACACCTGACCTTGAGAAACCACAATCCTTCTGGTAAAATATTCTGTGGAAAGATAAAACCAAACTTGAGCTCTTTGGCAATGCAGACTAGTGACACATTTACAGGCAAACAAATGAAGCTTATTTTATTTACCAGGTGTTTTTATACCACTTTATCATTTCAGTCAAACCTGTTTATATTGTAACTTGGTAATGTACATTAAACAGGGACATTGATAATCCTCCATTGCCTCAGAAAAATCCAAGTTAAGTGACTTTCCCAAGGCCACAAGGTGTTCTAGTGGGAATAGAACCCTGCTCTCTTGGTTCCCAAGCCAGTGCTCTAACCACTAGGCTATTCCTCCACTCCAGCTTATAAGAAAGTAAACACCCTTCCTACAGTCAAATATGGTGGAGGTTCCATAATGTTGTGGAACTGCTTAGCTGCCTCAGGAACTGGAGGCCTGGAAAGTATTAAAGGAATCATGAAGTCAGAGGACTACCAAGGTATTTGAGAGAGAAATGCAAGGATCACATCACCTCCATACTCCGTGATCTTCACTGGCTTCCAATAACCTCAAGGGTAAAGTATAAACTTTAACTTTAAATATATAATGATCATCTTTAAACATCACTATCATTGACTCCACCACCTTATCCACTCTTCTTACAACACCAAACACATCAAGGACAAGAAGAAACGGCTCTCAAAATACATATATAACTCCCTCTCACATCCGCAACACAAATCAATGTACTAGTGCCAGAGCCTTCTCCTACGTGGCCCCAATACTGTGGAACTCACTCCCCAATGACCTAAGAGCAACAAAAGACCTCCAGCAATTCAACAAGAACCTAAAAACACATCTATTTATAGAACATTTTGGTGACTCAAGCACCCTCAACTCCCAAAATACCTAATGCACTACCACCTTCCACCTTCCGATAACTTAAACTTCAAAATGACATTGTCACCCTAGGTCAAACATCAGATATAAACAAAATGTATATAGTTACCTGTACACAGTCATATATGCTAAATATATATAGTTCCTTTGTTCCTATGTTAAATGTACATGGTTCCTATATTCAATGTAAAACATGTTCTGATGTTCCATGTAAACCGCCTCCGATCTCAGGAAGGGGTGGTATATAAGCTTTGTTAAAGAAATAACTAAAATAAACGTGCTACCTAGCATCAGATTTTTGTATGCCTGTTTTGTGAATTGTGTGTCCAAGCTGCTCTATTTACTTGTTAAAATATTTTTCAAGCACATGATTTGTGTACAGTGTCCATGGAAAGTAAAGTATTGTTGCTTCCATGTAGCAAGTGTTTTCTTTAGACAGTAAGATTAGTCAGACAAACGAGTGAAGTCCTCATACGTCACAAGGAGCTCAGAGCTGAGTATAAAGTTGAGCGAATTTGCAGCACCCTCCTCAGCTCCCCAGTTAGTTCTAAAGCTCAAGAACGTAAGCAACTCTTGGAAGTGGGAGGGACTGTGTGCCTGATCAATCCGATTGTCCACAGAAAATACTGATTACAAATAAGCAGCAGTGCTTTTTCCATTGATGAGCAGGATTGAGTCAAGCACATGAGGGGATGATTTCCAGACTCTGTGCTAGTCATGTTTTTACGTATTGTTCCTTTATTTAGGAGCAGCTTGCGCTGAAAAAAAACATGAGATTTACAACATCACACAGATTTTCTTCTTTGATCAAGCTGTGTTAGACAGACAACAGCAGAGCGAAAAGGCCGAGAGAATAAAATGAGTGTCAAAAATGGAAACTCAGAAATCAAAGGGGAAATGCATTAAAATTAATAAAGAAAGGCTAACAAAATGTAAAGAAGAAATCTGAAGAAAAGAAGAAAGAGAACCAGGAAAGAAACTGAAGGACCAAGAAAAACAAAGGAAGAAAAGGAAAACAGAAGATCAAGAAATAAATGTTTGAAAATAATTTTCTCTTTGAACAAGCAGGAAGTACGTCCTCACGTATGGGTGACGTCACAGATGGAGCCCCACACGGAGCGCTTCCAAAGGAAGCCTTTAGGAGGTACACTGTGCATGAGCATCTGCCTTCCCGCCTGCTGCAGTGCCATCTTTCATTTTTTTTACTGCGGAGTCCACAGGACATGTTCCTGCAGATCAGAAAAAAGTTCTCTCTTCTGGCCATTTTGGACCATTTTATTCTGTGTGTTCTTTCCGCCTATTGTCAGTTAATCAGTTTTACTGACTTAGGTTTTCTTTTTTTTTCTTGCTTGCTTTCAATGTGTTTTACCCCTTTGGGGTAGTTTTCCCACCAATGGCAGCTCTCCAGTTTAATTTTGCCAAGGCAGTATTTTTCAGAACGTCTGAATACCAAGTGTGGCAAGACCATTTTTGCCACCAACCGCCACAGCTTGTGCTTGCAATGCCTTGGACCCAATCACCAGCCACGTCCTGCAATCTTTGCTTGCAGATGACACGCCAAGGTCTGAATGGTTGGGAAAAACAGGAGTCCCCCCTCCTTCGGCTCATCAGATTGAGCATCCTCAGCCTCGACTCCCTCGACAATGCCTGCCAAATGTTCCGAGGCATCCAAGAGAAAGAAGATGCATGCCCAGTCGGAGAAGAGAGGCCTGAGCAGCGAAAGGAGACCGAGGCCACATCGAAGGGTGAGCTCTGGGAAAATTTCCAGGTGCAGCATCATCATAGCCCTTCAACGCAATGCGGAGAATGATGGCCGGGAGTGACCAGCCAAGCTTCCCCAGTGGGAGGAATCAACCCAGACAGCAGAGTCAACTGTTTTTGCTCAGGAGGCAGCTGGATGTCTCCCGATGCACCTATCATTGTGATGTCCCCTCCCAAGGTATCAACACCAATGTCTGCAGCTGTGCATCGGCCCTCTCGCAGGTGGTGGCTCTGGAAGAACACTTTTGAGCTCTTGAAGCTTACTTGGTGGCAGTTGAAGGCTTGCAAAATTCAGGCTTTGTGGCACAGAGAGCATCACTGCACACGT
The DNA here is from genome assembly GCA_033557465.1 of Ichthyophis bannanicus. Lineage (NCBI taxonomy): Eukaryota > Metazoa > Chordata > Amphibia > Gymnophiona > Ichthyophiidae > Ichthyophis > Ichthyophis bannanicus. Next base: position 1,514,024,626 of record CM066032.1, on the reverse strand, counting down.
CCAGCCTTTTCTGGAGACCCATGCCCTGCCTGCTGAGGTGGGGACATTGGGTGGGAGATCGGAATAGACTCCGGTTCCCAATAGAGAAAGGTGAACAGTGGTGTACCCCAGGGATCTGTGCTGGGTCCGCTGCTTTTTGACATATTCATAAATGACCTGGAAAGTGGAATAACGAGTGAGGTTATCAAATTTGCAGATGACACAAAACTATTTAAAGTTGTTAAAACCCAAGAGGATTGTGGAAAATTGCAAGAGGATCTTGATAAATTGGAAGACTAGGCATCAAAATGGCAGATGAAATTTAATGTGGACAAGTGCAAGGTTATGCAAATAGGGAAGAACAACCCAAACTATGGTTACATGATGCAAGGTTCCACATTAGGAACCACCACCCAGGAAAAAGATTTAGGCGTCATTGCGGATACCATGTTAAAACCCTTGGCCCAGTGTGCAGCGGCGGCCAAGAGAGCAAATAGAATGCTAGGTATGATAAGGAAAGGAATGGAAAATAAAACAAAAGATATTATAATGTCTCTATATCGTTCCATGGTGAGACCGCACCTTGAATATTGTGTGCAATTCTGGTCGCCGTATCTTAAAAAGGATATAGCGATTTTAGAAAAGGTTCAGAGAAGAGCCACCAAAATGGTAAAGGGGATGGAAGGATACTCCTATGAAGAAAGGCTAAAAAGGTTAGGGCTCTTTAACCTGGAAAAGAGACGGCTGAGGGGAGATATGATAGAAGTCTATAAATTAATGAACGGAGTGGAACGGGTAAACGTAGATCGATTGTTTACCTTATCAGAATATAGAAAGACTAGGGGACATGCAATGAAGCTACAGGGTAAACTATTTAAGTAATAAAAGAAAATATTTTTTCACTCAACGTGTAATCAAACTCTGGAATTTGTTACCAGAGGATGTAGTAAAGGCTGTTAATGTAGCTAGGTTTAAAAAAGGTTTGGACAAGTTCCTGGAGGAAAGATCCATAAACCATTATTAAGAAGGGACCCAGGATATCAATGCTTGAACCAATACAAGCATTGTGGAACCTGTGTCCCTTGGGGAAACTGCTAGGTACATATGACCTAGATTGGCCACTGTTGGAAACAGAATACTGGGCTTGATGGACCTTGGTCTGACCCAGTATGGCATATCTTATGTTCTTATGAACAATCTCCTTCTCCAGTGTGTCACAGTCCAAGGCCCAGGGACATTGCCATCAGCACAACAGATGACAGGGGAGCCATCAGTGCCTGCCTTCTCCCAAGCCACAGAGCTGGCAGGACGATTTTGACTCTCTCTTGGATTCCGAAAGGGAAACAGAGGTGGAATTGATTGCATTGGACCTATCGTCTGACCCATCGCCTCCCCCCTGAGCGATGCAAGTCACCCCCTTAGGGCATGTCCTTCCAGGACTTTGTTAGGGACATAGCCAAGGCCATCCCCTTTTCCATGGAATCTGAGGAGGAATAGAGGGTGAAAGAATTAGAGCTTCTCCAGTACCCTTGGCTCCAGGGAGGCAGTGACTGTTCCTGTGCACTATGTCCTGTAGAGTTTGCTGCTGCTGCTGCAGCTGTGGGAGGCACCACTTATGGTTCCTGTTAGCCACCAGCTCAGTTCCCTGCACCAGGTCCAGAAGGCCCCAAGGTTTGGGAAATCTATTACCCCACAATTTCATAGTGGTTGAATTGGCCTTGAAGGGCACTGAGTGCTAAGACTCACTTTTTGGACCACCGAGCCACAAGGCTCGTGCCCTAGACCCCTTCAGGAAGAAATGCTACCAAGGTTCCATGCTTTTTGCTAGAGTCCTGGCCTATCAGGCCTATATGACCATGTTCAAGACAAGCCATTTAACCCTCCATTGCCTCAGGTACACTTAGATTGTGAGTCCTTCGGGGACAAGGGAATAAAAAGGAGGGAGGAGTGGTCTAGTGGTTAGGACAAGGTACTTCAGGCCGGAGGGCCGGGGGTTCAAGTCCCACCTGGGGACAGCAATCTTAGGCCAGAGGGACTGGGATTTCTAGTCCTATAGGCACTCCTTGTGGTCTTGGGCAAGCCACTTAACCCTCCATTGCCCATGTTCCCTGTAAGTATTAGCGTATGTGTCTCATATCCCCTCATGTTAAATGTATCCCCCAATTGACCGTTTTGACCCGGTGAAAAGCGGGATATAAATACAGCTAAATAAAAATAAAGTACCTGTTCATATATATATGTAAACCGCTCTGATGCACATAGTAAAGGGCGGTATATCAAGCACTAAACCATCAACCATATCATGATGGACCTGAAGAACTTTGCCGCCCTCGTCCCCGAGGATTGTTGAGACACATTTCGGGGCTGGTGGCTCATAGCAAAAGATTGCTCAAAATTCATGGTGTGTGGTGCCTAATGATGCCTTTGAGTCTGTGGGCAGAGTGGCAGTCATGGGCATCGCCGTCCACCAGATGGCATGGCTGCAGTCTTCTGACCTAGAACAGTGGGTCAGGACAAGATCACCAACATCCCCTGATGAGAGAACCTCCTCCTTCAGGAAACTGGTGCAGGAGCTTGATAAGAAGCAAAAACCGGGAAAACCGCAGATCCCACACAGAACCAGGAAAACCGCAGATCCCACACAGAACAAACAGGCTAAGAAAGCCACCTGTCAGCACCCACGCCGATATTAACCGTCTCAGCCACAGGCACAGCTCAAGGCAGAGACTTCCCATTAGCAGCAGAGGGAAAAGACCCCAAAGGCGCAGCCCGCCCCACAGCCAAAGCCAGGTGTGGGTTTTTGACAGGTTCCTCAGGAGCATAGCTAGCCAACTGTTGTCTCTCGAGGTGCCCCTGTAGGTAGAGGCATGGCTCATCCACTTTTCACACTGGTGGCCACTTGTCACCTCGGACACTTGGGTGTTGCAGATCGTTCAAACTGGATATTGGCTGCACTTCACCTAGCTGCCACCTCCGAATACCCCCAGAGAGTACCCTATGGACCCCACGCACTGGAGCCTGCTGCAGACTAATGTTGCTATCCTGCTAGCTAACTTAGCCATCAAGCCAGTTCCCCCAGCTCAGATTGGTCAGGGCTTCTACTCTAGGTATGTCCTGGGTCCCAAAAACATTGGTGGGTACCAGCCCATTCTAGATCTGCGAAACCTAAACCACTTCCTCATGCATGAGAAGTTCAAGTTGGTCTCGCTAGAGACACTGTTCTCATACCTTCCCTTCAGGGTGACTGGCTATGCTCCTTGAATCTAACAGAAGCATATACACATTCCAATCCACCCGAGTCACAGACCATATCTGCAGTTCATGCTGGCTGACCAGCACTCAATACAGAGTGCTAACCTTTGGGCTGGCCTCAGCTCCACAGGTCTTCACAAAGTGTCTGGCAGCCATGGTCATCTTCCTCCAGACACTGGGAGTCTTCATCTTCCCATACCTGGACAACTGGCTCATCAAGGGTCCCAACACCAGACAGCATCCCCTATGAGTAGAGGCTTATTTTTATTTATTTAGCAATGCTTATATATCACTTGTCATTGGATCAAAGCGGTGTACATTTAGGTATGGTATATATTTCCCTTGTCCCCGAAGGGCTCACAATCTACGGTTTGTACCTGAGGCAACGGAGGATTAAGTGGCTTTCCCAAGGCCACAAGGAGGGCCTGTGGAACTAGAAACCCCAGTCCCTCTGGCCCATGGTGGTGCCCTCCAACGGGATTCGGACCCCTGGTCCTCTGGCTTGAGGCAACTTGCCCCAACCACTAGGCCACTCTTTCCTTAAAAGGTTGGGGTTCTTTAACTTGGAAAAGAGACTGTTGAGGGGGAATATGAGAGAGGTCTATAAATTAATATATGGAGTGGATCGGGTAAACGTAGATCGGTTGTTTACTACTACTGAGCATTTGTATAGCCTACAAGACGTATGCAGCACTATACAGTCACATGTAAGTCTCTGCTCAAAGTTTACAATTTAGTCAAGACAGACAACACAGTTGCTGTAGACATGGGATATATCTAGGGGAAATGGTAAGGAAACACAAAGGAGACCAGATGAGTCAAGATCCAAAGGCGGCAGCAAAGAGGTGCGTTTTCAGCCTGGATTTGAAACGGGCAAAAGGCGGCACATGACGTACGGACTCAGGTAGTTTGCTCCAGGCATAAGGAGCAGCAAGGTGAAAGGAGCGAAGTCTGGATTTAGCAATAGAAGAGAAGGGCACAGAAACTCTAGAATTCATTACTGGAGGATGTAGTAAAAACTGTGAGTGTAGCTGGGTTTAAAAAAAAAAAAGATTTGGACAAGTTCCTGGAGAAAAAGCCCATAAGCCATTATTAAAAACAACCTGGGAAATCCACTGCTTGCCCCGAGTTGAGCATTGTGGAATCTTTGTGCCTTTTTGGGAACCTGCCAGGTACCTGTGACCTGGATTGGCCACTGTTGGAAACAGGATACTGGGCTTGATGGACCTTAGTCTAACCCAGAATGACATTTATGTTCTTATAAATCCATGCATCCGGACTGGACTGAAGGAATGATGAAGAAATATGTTACATCTCAGATAATTCTGCAACAATGTCAGCTGTAGACTGTTAATTTCAGATTGTTTGTGGTAGAGATCTGTAAGCAATCTGGCTTTACTATGGTGGCTGTTGTATGTCCAGCCAAAATAAGTAATTTTAAAAATGAAGCAACTTTATGCACATGAGACACTACAGTTAGGTTCATTTATATGGGTCAGATTAGCCATGCCAATCTATAATTGATCTGAAAGCAGTTCCAAGTGCAGGTGACCTAGGAGGGCATCCAAAACCTCTGGCTCCAAAATTATGGGTCTTTAGCTCTGTTCTTTTCTAGCCCATCTCTCTCCAGAAAATCATTCCAAGAATAGAATGTAGTAAATCAGCAAGCAGGCCACATATCAAACAAAAACAAAAGTATTCTAACAAAAAGATATGCTACGAAAATATTTCAGCCCTGAAGGCTGTCTTATCCAAAAGACAAAAAACCCCACAGTGCAATGTGTGGCTTGGTACACTCATTTTCCTAATCTAAAGATGATCTCATATTCCACTGAAACAAATATCTTTTTGTAATAGTATGAAACTGAAAATTTTTTTTAACAGCTTTGCTTTTCTTGCTAAAATTCTTCTTTATTTTGTATTTTCTTCCTGTTAATTTCTAATTTTCTCTCTCCATTAACAGACAATCCTCACTTTCTTTGCAGGCTAAATCTCCTGAGATTATACCCCTAGACAAAAGGAGTCTCCTTTGCTGCAAACATTCATAACTACACATTTTGCTTGTGTTAAGAAAATCAGAATATGCCTGTTAAATATCTAAGTCCCTTGTCTGAGAGACACATTCTTTGCTTACGAGACCTTTTGAAATCTCGCTTCTGAGAACAGTAAATAGAAGCAGCTCTAAGGCAGGACTGATGTTAAACATGCTGGGGTAGAAGGAAGAAATTTGGGTAGGGAGTCCCCAAAGTCCACCAGCAAGTTGTACCTCCTTCACCTTCAGGCACGCTTGGGGTCTCCCCTGTAGCATGGGGGACCAGGGTAATTATCTTGTTTGCATCATCCTAATACAGCCCTCGCTGCAAGGAAAATCCTAGGGATACCCAGTGTTACTCTTGTCTCGGTTTCTTTCAATAAAATAAGTGTACTATCACACAATAAATCCCAGATTGTTCCATAGGAAAAAGCTGATCAATGGCCAAGGTTTTACTGAAAAAACTGAATGCTGAGCAAACACTGTTGGGATGATGCTAAAGTAAAAATATTAATGAACAGAATAAAAATGTACAATTTACACACAAAAACCCACACTTCCATAATGAAACTGAGCCTTATTCTTGACTGTGTCATGTCTCTGGCACTGCCTAAAAAGCCATAACAGAAATTTTCTATGCATAAAAAAAAGGTTTTTTTTAGATTCTTTTAATTGGATCAATGTATTTGCAGTAAATTCAAACTCACCTTTTTTGGCCATTAACACAAATGAAAATTCAGATGTTCATTTTTACTAGGATTAAGAAATAAAGACAGAAATCTTGCTTTCAATTTAAACTATTATCTACCCAGTTTTACATAGGTTATCTAGGTTGGAAAACAAACATCCAAGTGGGGATGTCGGCAATATGTAAACTGCCTTGATTACTTAGATAAAAGCGGTATATAAAACAAATAAATAAATGTAGCATAATTATTTTACAAAAAGCTCAGTGTTGAGTGAGCCTTTTGTAAAATACTTAGACTGACCTGGGAAAAATGTGTATGAAGAATGATCAAAAAGTGTCGAGACTTGTTGTGTAGCTATATAACACATCGCACCATGATGCTATTAAGCATGCAGTGACCTAGTTATGTGCTCTGCATGTGCAGAGTGTAGCGTGACTGCAGCATACCTGTACCTTTTTTTTTTTTTAATCACGTGATGTTTGGTATCGTGAAAAAGAAGTTCATCAAATTTACGATGAGTGAAGAAACTGAACAGTGAATTTGCATCAAATTCTGCCAGAAATTTGGAGATTTGTGCAGAGACTCATGACAAGTTACAGCAAGTGTATGGCGATGAATGCATGAGTTGTGCTTGAGTTTGACTGGTACAAACATTTCCAAGAGGGCTGCCAAAGCATTGACGGTGATGAACATTCTCAAACGCTATTCACAAGCAGGAATAAAGACAAAATTGAAGCAGTGCGTGCCGCAATATGCTCAAATCATCAACTGACTATCAGGGAACTTGCTGCGGACATGGACATCAGTTTCGCGTCGGAACGTCCATTCTTATCGTCAATTTGAGGATGAGACGTGTGTCTGCAAAATTTGTGCTTAAACTCCTATCCCCTGACCAAAAAGAAGACAGACTGCCTGCAGCCAGGAAGTTGGAATGCATTGAAAATGGCTCAGATTTCATCAAAAATATTAATACTGTTGATGAATCATAGGTTTATGGTTACGACCCAGAAACTAAGGCTCAGTCCTCACAATTGAAGACTCCAGACTCTCCCAGACCCATGAAAGTCCGTCAGGTGAGGAGCACTTTCAAGGTTATGCTCACAATTTTCTTTGATTACCAGGGTATTGTTCATCATGGGTATGCTCCAAAAGGCCAAACATCAATAAGGAGTGCTACTTTCAAGTTCTGACTTGTTTGAGAGATGCAGTTTGTCGTAAGAGGCCAGAGTTGCACAGGAATGGTGAATGGTTGCCTAATCACAATAATGCCCCAGCTCACGCATCACATCTTGTCCAACAGTTCTTGACCAAAAACCAAATTGTGCAAGTCCGTCAGGCTCCATACTCCACTGACCTCACAGCCTGTGATTTTTTTCTCATTTCCAAAACTGAAATTACCACTGAAAGGAAGGAGATTCGATGACTTGGAGACCATTAAACAAAATTTGACACGGCAGCTTCACAGCATAACGAAAGAGGAATTTCAAAATTGTTTCCAGCAGTTGCAGAAACGCTGGAGGAAGTGTGTTTTATTGGAAGGGGACTACTTTGAAGGAGACTGTGTGCAATAACTGTCAGTGTTATACTTCTTATGTTATTGTACAAGTCTCGATATTTTCAGATTGCACATCGTATCTGGCTGCATCCAAACAGAACACTTTCCCAAAAACACATACAAATAAAATGTGGCATCTTGCAAAACTACATACAAGTAAAGCAGTGTTGTTACTGTATTAGCCCTCTTTAATAATACTTAAACAAAGGAAAATAAAGGTGATTTTCTTTAGCAATATTTTGAAGTATACATTCTACTTAGAATCAGAAAATAGTCAAAACAAGGATATCCTAGCAGAAAAACTTACAAGCAGTACAAAATAGTACAAATAGATAGTAAAGCCCACCTCAGGGGAGCTGTGTCAGAAAACTGATGAAGTAGAAACAATTATAAGAAAGTAGGCAAAACTAACGCCACACAAGGAGGAATATCTTTCAAAAATAAGACACTCGGCCTAAACACTTCTACATTTGCCTATTTGACAAAAATGTTTCAAGATAAGAGACACCCGGAAAAAGTAATCCCCTGCAAGGTAATAGAAAGTGGTTCCCAGTGCCAAGACCCTTGGTTTTAATTCCAAAAAAAAATTTCCGGCACAATTGTGTAGAACTTATATCAGAAAAGATGTTCAATTTCTGACCACAGAACTTTATAATTTAATAAGTTTAATCGTCAGAGTTTCTGTAGAAAATGTTACTAAGGGGTATGTTTACTAATCGGCGGTAGCTGCTTCTGTGCGATATTGCACAGAAGCCGCTACTGCCAATTAGTAAACATACCCCTAAAAGTGTGTTTGCTTTATAATGTCAGCAGAATCTTCTAAAAAAGCTGTCAGGTTTTGACTCTGCAAGGTGAGAAGGGAATCAAAGTTTTCCTCACCAGGGTTGACCACTCATGACCTGGGAGAAATATAAAAAGCCTGAACTATTTCTATAAACTTACAAACTTCCACAAAGTTTATTTTTTATTTTTATTTATTTACATTCTCTTATATACCGCGCTATTCTGCATCAGTGCGGTTTACATTGAACAAACTGAAATTACATTGAACAGGGCATTATAACTTGTAGTATAATGTACTTTTTTAGAAGAATTACCTCAGATAATAAATGTGTAACGGGAAAATCTAAGAAAGGTCAACGCGTCTTCAGTAGTAGACTGGCTAATCTACTGAAGAGGGCTTTAAAATAGATTCGTTGGGGATGGGTGAAAAAAGCCCCCAGGTAAGTGAAAGCCCCCAGGTAAGTGATGCATTAAATACCTTTATGGAAAAGGGTAACAGGGGTAACATATGGGGTAACATATGGAAAGCAGTGTGTATAAATACCCATAGCATGGAGAATAAGACCCCTGATGTTGAAGCTTTGGTGGGAGTGGCTGACTTGGATTTAGTGGCAGTTACAGAAACATGGTTCACAGAAAACCATGACTAGGATGTAACTATACCTGGCTATACTTTATTCAGAAAGGACAGGGTAGGAAGAAGGGGAGGAGGAGTGGCACTATATGTAAAAAATACTATTAAAGCTTTGGAATTACAGAGCTTGAAAGGGAGAGAGGAGGTATTGTGGGTTAAACTAGAAAGAGGGAAAGAGAAATCTATTTGCATTGGCATGATATACAGACCTCCCTCACAAGAGGAAGAGGTGGACAGAGAGTTAATTGAAGACATACGCAGCATTGCTAGGAAAGGGGAAGTGCTACTGATAGGGGATTTCAATATGCCAGATGTTGATTGGCACATACCAATTGCTTGAATAGTTCTCCCTGTAGAGAATCCAGGATCTCTTTACTTCTATATGATACTGCAGCAGGAAACAGACCATTTTGCATCCAGTGATCATCAGATGGTGTGGTTCAGTATTAGGACTAGGGCTGTTAGAATCCATTCAAAGGTGAGGGTCTTAGACTTTAGGAAGACTAACTTTGCCAAGATGGGCTAATACCTCAGGGAGTCATTAGCGGGATGGGAACAGCTGGGGGATGTAGAAAAACAGTTGGCAAAACTGAAAGGAGATATTTTAAAGGCAACCAACCTTTTTGTTAAAATGGTAAATAAAGGTAAAAGGAAAAGGAGACTGCTATGGCTTTCGAAAGAGGTACCTGAAAAAGTGAAGAAAAAGAGGGAGGCCTTCATGAAATACAAGAGATCACAGGGCGAGGAAGACAGGCATCTATATTTGGAAAAAAACTTAGAGAAGCCAGCAAAGATTCAAAAAGAGGAGGAAATAGCCAATGCAATAAAATGGGGGGGGGGGGGGGGGTTTAGACATTTTTAAGATATGTTAGTGAGAAGAGGAAGGGCAAAAGTGGTATTGTCAGACTCAAGGGTGAAGGGGAGGAATATGTAGAAGCTGATGAGGATAAAGCAGAATTGCTTAACAAATATTTCTGTTCTGTGTTCACAGATGAACCAGGAGCAGGACCTCAGAAAACACCCACAAACAGGAACAGAAGTGAAGGACATCTTGAACAATTTTCAGAAGACTGTGTTTGTGAGAAACTAGCTCAACTTAAAGTAGACAAAGCAATGTGACCGGATGGGATACACCCTAGAATACTGAGGGAACTTGGGGACGTTCTAGCATAAGAACATAAGATATTTCATACTGGGTCAGACCAAGGTCCATCAAGCCCAGTATCCTGTTTCCAACAGTGGCCAATCTAGGTCATACGTACCTAGCAGTTCCCCAAAAGACACAGGCTCCACAATGCTTGTACTGGGTAGCAGCTCCACTGACTGACATTTTCAATGCCTGGTTGGGAGTCAGGAGTGGTGCCAAAGAACTGGAGAGGGGCTCATGTGGTGCCTTTACACAAAAGCGGAAGTAAGGATGTGGTTGAAAACTACAGGCTGGTTAGTTTAACTTCGGTGGTGAGTAAATTATTGGAAACGCTGCTGAAAGAGAAAATAGTGAGGTTTCTGGAGTCCAGCGGATTACAGGAGCCGAGGCAGCATGGATGCACCAGAGGCAGGTCTTGCCAGACAAATCTGATTGATTTCTTTGATTGGGTGACCAGGGAGTTGGAGCGAGGGAGAGCCCTACATGTGGTGTATTTAGATTTCAGTAAAGCCTTTGACACTGTTCCTCACAGGCGACTTATAAACAAACTGAGCACCCTAGGGATGGACACTAAAGTTACTGCTTGGGTTAGAAATTGGTTGGGTGGGAGGCGACAAAGTACAGGCAAATGGGGCTCACTCTGAGGAGAAGTATGTTACCAGTCAGGGGCGGCTCAAGGCAATCTGCTGCCTGAGGCAAAGTATAAAAAGGTGCCCCCCCCCCCACCTTAGAGGGGAGCGGGGCATTTTCAGAAATCCACTCAGACTGAACCAAACCAAAAAGCCGATTAGATTATATGGAGGAAATACAAGATGTTTGCACACAGGGCCATATCGAGCTGTAATCGCACCCTGTGCGACTTGCAGCTCGGACACACGCACCCCCCTCTCCCCCCATACCTCCGTCCAGCGCTGTCTGCTCTTTCCCTGCTGCTGCCACCCTCTGTTTTTTTCACAGAGGCGCTGCTGGACGGAGGTATGGGGAGGAGTAGGGGGGCATGTGCCCAATCTGAAAGGTGCTGGCACTTTAAGAAGATCTGTCCCTCCCTACTCTGACATCGCGTCGGAGAAGGGAGGGACCAGACCTGCTTAAAGTGCTGCAAAAAGGCTTGGGGAGCGCATTTCATCTGCCTGCTATTGTCCTGCCAGCGGCGGCAGGGCAACAGCAGACAGCCGAAATGCGCCCCCAAACCTTTACGCCCTGTGCGTCTGCACCGCTTGCACAGGGCTAGTTACAGACCCGTTTGCACACCAAGGAACTAAAAGACAGCAAGAACCAACAGCACAGTTTATAAAACTCAATTATAACTCATTTTTATTTTGTTATAAACTGCGTTATGGTTCTTGCTTTTTCTTTTTCAACATATATTTTGCATCCATAGTAGGTGCAGAGCAGAACCAGGACATTCACCCACAGAACTCAATATTTAAAAAAAAAACAAAAATCTGATTCGGATCATCTCACTAACAACAACCACCACCACCACCACTATTCTCCAGTACCAGGCATATTGTGGACTAATAACCCTACAACAAAGAGCAAACCTACCATACCATACCATATCAGCACAAACTTCCAAAACTCACATAAGGAGCCCATCCACAAAAAGCATCACTGTAAATACTACAGTGGGCCCTGGAACATCCATACACCTATCTGAAAAGCTGAACAAGTCAAATTACTACAGTACAGTATAGATCTTTATGTACAAACTCCATGTTAACAGAACACCTGACCTCACTCAAAACACTCGCAACATCAACCCTCACCAAGTGCAGAATAAGTAACCACAATCTAAAGTAAAAATAAAAATATGTAGACTAAATTTAAATTGAAACACCAAGAAGCAAGAGTCCACATGCAGTGCAATATCAGATAAATAAGAGATGCATTTCCCCAATACTGTGTAAAATATAAAAATAGCACAAAGTCCAATAACTAAAATTAAATTAAATTATTTTTTCTACCTTTGTTGTCTGACCATTTTATTCTCTGTTCATGCTGGTTCCGATCTGAGGCTTCTGCTTTCCTGTCTTCTCTTAGCTCTCTTTCTGTGGTCTATGGTCCATCTGCCATTTCTTATCTCTTCTTTTGTTTTCTTCACTTCCTTCCATCAGCCCATTTCCAGTAACCCTCCCCAGTATCAGCCCCCTTCCCTCCCAGTACTTTCCAATGTCAAACGCCTTGCATTCCCATGACTGCAACTGGTGTCCATTCTCTTCCAGTTCCTCTCCTTCCCCACTGTCCAGCACCTTCTAGTCAAAATACCATCTCAGATATCAGCTCACTTCCACTCTCAGTGCCACCCCCCCAGTCAGCTCCCTTCCAGTCACCCTACCCTCTGTCCAACCCCCTTCCAATGCCATTTGCATGTCAGCTCCCTTCCAGCCTCCTCCCCATTACCCAACCACCTACCACTCCCATCCCCAAATGTCAACTCCCTTCCAGTCTCCCTTCAGTACATCCCAGGTGTCAGCTCCTTTCCAGCCACCCTTCTTCCCCCGTGTCAGCTCCCTTTGTGCCCCCTCCTTCCCCTGGCAGACCCTCTCATTATCCGCTCCCTTCCAGTCCTATTCTACCATCCTTCCGCATCAGCCCATTTGTAGCCCTAGCCCCTAGTTTTCTTCCAGGGCCAGCAGCATTCTCCTCCCCTCCCCCCATTAGCCCATTTCCAGTCCTATCCCCCTTCAACCCACTCTAGTCCTAGCCCTCCAATCAGCCTATTACCAGTCCTAGCTCATTTCCAGTGCTAGCCTCCCATCTGCCCATTACCAGTCCTACCCCCCAATAAGTACATTTCCAGTCCTAGCCCCTCATAGCCCATTACCAGTCCTAAACACGCCCCCCCCCCCCCCGCAGCCCAATTCCAGTCCTAGACACCACCCATTTCCAGTCCTAGCCCCCAGGGGAAAAAAACAATCACTCAAGTTGCTGCCGCTGCCGAGTCTGCTTCTCGGCAGCGGCAGTCTCCAGCAGACTCACCTGCCTCTCCTTCCTATAGCAGCCACGGCTCCTGCTTCTTGGAACCGTGGCTGTGCTAGCGACATCAACTTAAATACAAAGCAAAACTGGTGCAGAAGACTGCGGAGCCTTCCCATGCAGCGGCGTCCCGCCCCCAAAGGAAGTAACTTCCTTTGCATACAACTTCCTTTGGGGGCAGGAAGCCGCTGCATGGGAAGGCTCCGCAGAGTCTGCCCCGGTTTTGCTTTGTGTTTAAGTTGATGTCGCTAGCACAGCCACGGTTCCAAGAAGCAGAAGCCGCAGCTGCTATAGGAAGGAGAGGCAGATGAGTCTGCCGGAGACTGCCGCTGCCGAGAAGTGGACTCAGCAGCGGCAGCAACTTGAGCGGTTGGATTTTTTTTATTTTTAACTTTAGAAGTTGAAGTGAGGCGGCTATTTTGGGGGCATTTTTTGCCGCCTTTACAACTTCGCCTCATGGTAGAGCCGCCCCTGTTACCAGTGGTGTGCCCCTGGGATCTGTCCTTGGTCTGATTCTTTTTAACATCTTTGCTAGTGATATAGCGGAAGGGCTGTCGGGTAAGGTTTGCCGCTTTGCGGATGATACCAAAATCTGCAATAGAGTAGACACCCAGGAAGGTGCAGATAACATGAGGAGGGAACTAGCTAAGCTTGAAGAATGGTCTAGAATCTGGCAGCTGGGATTTAATGTTAATAAAGCGTAAGGTCATGCATTTGGGCTGCAGCAATCCAAGGGAGCAATATAGTATAGGGGATGAAGTACTTTTGTCCACTAAAGAAGAGCGGGACCTGGGCGTGATTGTGTCTGATGACCTTAAAGTAGCTAAAGAGGTAGAAAAGGCGACGGCAAAAGCTAGAAGGATGCTTGGGTGCATACGGAGAGGAATGGCTAGCAGAAAAAAGGAGGTGATAATGCTTCTGTATAAGTCTCTGGTGCGACCTCATTTGGAGTATAGTGTGAAATTCTGGAGACCGCACCTTCAAAAGGATGTGAACAGGATGGAGTTGATGCAGAGGGTGGCTACTAAAATGATTAGTGATCTTCACTATAAAGCATATGAGGACAGACTTAAGGATCTTAATATGTACACCTTAGAGGAAAGGCGGGATAGAGGTGATATGACTGAGATGTTTAAATACCTCCGTGGCATAAATGTTCAGGGGGAGAACCTCTTTCAATTGAAAGCAAGTTCTGCTACGAGGGGTCATGGGATGAGGGTGAAGGGGGATAGATTCAGGAGTGATATGCAGAAATATTTCTTTACGGAAATAGCAGTGGATCCATGGAATAGTCTCCCAGTGGAGGTGGTAGAGATGAGGACAGTAACTGAATTCAAAAAAGCATGGGACAAGCACAGAGGATCTCTAAAGGTAAAAAGGGGACTGTTGTAGTTGTTGATATGGAAGGACAGACTAGATAGGCCATGTGATCTTTTTCTGTCATGTTTCTAAAATTTAGAAACCGCAGATTCCTGGTACTTGACATTTTCAAGAGCTTCCAATCTAGCACAAATGACAAATCTTTGATATTGGCCACAGTTGCTAGAGGACTGCACGTGAGAGAGCCTATACGTGCCAAGGATTTATCTAATGTTAGAAATTTGGTATCCAAGTCATTCAGTTTGAGTTTCCTGAGTAAAGCCACATAATTAAGTAACAGAGGACAATTTAAGATCTACCGTAGATTCTTAATAGCACCCCAAAGGTCATTAAGAGTTACTTCCCCATCTGGAGATACCGGAGAGGACACAGCAGCATACCTAGAATCCCAGGAGACAATCGTTTGGGAGCCAACACCTGGGAGCCCCCCTCACCAACTAAAACGGGAGATGCATCTTTGAGAATTATAGATAATAGGGGAGGAGGTGGGTGAGGAAGTGGTGTCCGACCTGCGGAGCTGAGCGTCGCTCCTTTTAGTGATGACTGTCCAACCAGCAAAGGAACAACATGTCTGCATATAGGGCGAATAGTTTTACCTGATAATGGCACAACAGGATCTATCTTTGTACCTTGTTTGTTCTTCCGCTTCCCCATACTTGATCAAACTGAAACAGAGAAAGGAATAACTCTTGCCAGTGTGCCAAAGAGGTGCCAAAGGGGCATGTTTGGCCCCTTTGGTCACACCCCTTCGGTTCACAAACCACAGGCTGTGACATGCGGTTGTGTGTAGCAGCAGCAGTTCTTATGCAGGTAGGGACCTTCCGCCAGCAAGTGGGCTGTCCTCCAATGTCTCTCTCAGGGATACCACAGAGGAACAAGGCAATTACCAGCAGCAGTAGTGGGGCCAAAACCAAAACCCCTTCTCCTCCTTCACTCTCCAACATGGCTCCAAGGTGATATCCTTTTATTGGACTAACTTAATACATATTTGGACTAGCTTTCAAAGGTTAAAATTTTCAATGTGGACCAGAAACACTGCAGAGCACCACCTTACATCCCACCCCGACTTGGTTAAATTCAGCCAATCAGCATGTGGACAAGCATTCTCCTTTTATGCTCAAACAATATGGAACTCATTACCAGTAAAAATGAGGACTACCGCAGACATGGGGGACTTCAGGAAGCTGTTAAAAATGCACCTGTTCCGAATGCACTTTGAGGGTGTCATATAAATACAGACTAATTAGTGCACTCTTAACCCCTGTTAGAAACATGATCATCTCGCCAGAAGACTCAGATCCACCTGACCCTCCCTTCACACCCTTATGTGATTGCTATATCCTAACGAGCCTAAGTAATGGTGACTATTCCTAGCATTACTGATTCCCCTGTGATCTACTAGTGCACTATACACCAAGAATCCTTTGAATTGTTATATTCGTTTTTGCATTTTAATGTTAATGGGTCACTTGTATTGTTTACTGTTCCTTGTAATGTTAACCTGTTCCATGTAATGCTATATTACTGTTACCTGTACATAATGTTGATCTTTGGAAATGTGGCATATAAACTTTTCAAATGTATTATTCAGTGCAGAACAGGTGAACCAGGATGTTACATTGAAGAGACAGGTCAAATATTAAAGACAAGAATCAATTCACACAGACACAAGATCACACAGCATATAGCAGTCTAAGGTGTCACGTCCTTCACCTCGATGGTTGGAGAGCACATCGCAGGATCAAAACACAGCAACAGTGATTTTATGATGAGAGTGCTAAAAGGAAAATCCAAAACAGTGCAAGAACGTAAAACTTTTGAAATTAAGACACTTTCAATTGAACCAGACAGGACTTAAGATATGGGCTTTCTATCACATTATAAATATTTACAGCCTAGTCACCTTCTAATCACACGTCCATCTCACCCTCCCCCCCCCCCTTCACTTATGTATTACTACTAGTACTTATTTATATAGCAATACAAGGCGTATGCAGTGTTGTACATGCACAAGACTGCCCCTGCTCATCGGAGCTTACAATCTAATCAAGAGACTACGCAACTGGGAACTACGGTAAACCAGGGAGAATGGCAAGATACAGATAGGTGATAAGCAGGAGAGGATTAGGATTCAAATGCAGCCTCAAAGAGGTGGGTTTTTAGCTTGCATTTGAAGAAGGCCAAAGAAGGAGCCTGGCGTATTAACTCGGGCAGTTTGTTCCAAGCATATGGAGCAGCCATATGGAACGAAGGACGTCTAGAGTTGGCAGTGGCAGAGAAGGGCACTGATAAAAGATCTGCCAGAAGACTGGAGTTCCCAAGGAAGGGTGTAGAGCGAGAGAAGAGGAAAGGTAGTGAGGAGCCTCAGAATGAATGCACTTATAGATCAGCGGACGTTTGAACTGGATGTGGAAACTGATAGGAAATCTGAAGTGACTTGAGGAGTTATGTGAGCATAGTGAGACTGGCGGAAGATTAGTTGTGTGGTTGAGTTTTGAACAGATTGAAGGGAGAGAGAAATGATTCTGAGGTATTGGCACCTGCTGCTGATACTCTCCTGACCTGAGAAGGTTTTGATCATCAAAAGCTAGTCCACAAGTATATTAATTTAGTCCAATAAAAAGGTATTACAAAAATGTTAAAGAAAAATGAAAATAAGGTATGTGCAAGCGCCAGCAGTTACACATGTAAAGAGTAGTTATTCACCTATAACAGGTAATCTCCAGGAACAGCAGGAATTTAGTCTTCACAACCCACCCTCCTCCCCTAGGAGTTGTACTTTTCCTCTTCTCTCCTTTTATCACAGCTACAAACTCAACTGATAAGGGAGAGTTGTTAAGGCAGGAAGACAGCTACAGAGGCACAGTGGGATGCTCCCAAAGGCTTTACTATTGGACAATGGGGAGCGTTCCCACATGGGCTCCGTCGGTACCAACTTTACCCATATGTGAAGACTACATTCCAGCTTGTTCCTGGAGATACAGTAGAGATTGCCACCAGCACTTACACATGTAAACAGCAGAGATTACTGCCAACACTTACATGTCCAAGAGGCAGAGTCTGAAAATCTGTTTAAGATAGTTTTGAACACCAGAAAGGCAAACAAAGTTCTTTTCCCTTCCCTCAATCATGCCTCTAAACTCTATTTCCAAACACAGTTAGCTGGCAGTTCTGCATGCCTCAGAGCAGCTATACATGCCAAAGAGGGACATCTCTGAAATATGTATTCCCAATGCACAATATTAAATACACAATATCAAGGTATGCCCAATTCATACCAGCTTCAAATCCATGTATTCTAGATACACGAATGTGTAAGCAGTGCCTCTTCTAAAATGATTATTTACATGTGTAAACCATCTAAAATTGCCATTCGTGTTATTGACTACATAGACAATGAACAATATTAAACGGTCAAAAAAGAAAAACATGATTTTATTAGTACTCATGCAGTTTCTCATCTTGAAAGTCTCAGCAAGCAACAACATGTAAGCCTTTAAAAATGTAATTAACTAACTTAAAACCACAATTAAACACAATTATGTGGCAAATACCCTCATGCATCTAAAGAAGAATTTTAATGCTTCAGGGAAGTAACGTCTGAACTTTTCTAAAACCTTTCAATAATGTGCTAGAGCAGACAGTGGAATGAAACCAGATGCCTAGCCAGCACGGCAAAAGAAACATAAGACTGCCCCAAGCTAATGCTGAAGCAGAGTTAGTACACAAGGCTAACAAGTCAATTTGAACTATTATACCTTTGGATATGAGAGCAGCATGGGCAGGTATCTGCAGAAACACAAAAACATGACAGCAGAAAAAGACCACATGGCCTATCTAGTCTGCCCTTCCACATCAACTACAATAGTGCCCTTTTTCCCTTTAGAGATCCTCTGTGTTTGCCCCATGCTTTTTTGAATTCAGATACTGTCCTCCATCTCTAATGCCTCCACTGGGAGACTATTCCATGCATCTACCACTCTTTCTGTAAAGAAATATTAGGCATATTACTCCCGAGTCTATCACCTTTCACCATCATCCTAAGTCCCCTCGTAGCAGAGCTTGCCTTCAATTGAAAGACTCTCCTTTGCATTTCTGCCACGAATGTATTTCAATGTTTATCATATCTCCTCTATCCGGCCTTTCTTCTAAAGTATACATATTAAGATCTTTAAGTCTGTCCTCATATGTTTTACAACAAATACCATTAACCATTTAAGTAGTCACCCTCTGCACCTACTCTAACCTGCTTATCCACTTTTGAATGTGCGGACGCCACAATTGCACACAATATTCCAAATGAGGTTGCACCAGAAATTTATACAGAGGCATTATCACCTCCTTTTTTCTGCTGGCCATTCCTCTCCCTATACACCCAAGAATCCTTCTGTATCTCATTGATGCCTTTTCTACCTGTTATAGCTACCTTAAGATTATCAGACAATTATGTTCAGGTCCTGCTCTTCTTTCATGGACAGAAGTAGCTCACCACCTACACTGTACTGCTCTTTTGGATTTTTGCAGTCCAAATGCATGACCTTGCATTTTTAAGCATTGAATTTCAGCTGCAAAATCCTAAACCAGGGGTCGGCAACCCGCGGCTCCGGAGCCGCATGCGGCTCTTTCTCACCTTTGCCGCGGCTCCGGAGCACACTGCCCGCCCGGTATTAAAACGTGGCGTTATGGGCTCCCTCCATTCTTCTGCAGCCGCGGCTCCCTGCCTCTTAAGGAACCGCGGCTGTGCTTTTAAAATCATCTCGGAGCCCTTCCTGTCTTGACGGGCTCCGTGCAGCATTGTCCCGCCTCTAAAGGAAGTTTTGGAGGCGGGACAATGCTGCACGGAGCCCGTCAAGACAGGAAGGGCTCCGAGATGATTTTAAAAGCACAGCCGCGGTTCCCTAAGAGGCAGGGAGCCGCGGCTGCAGAAGAAGGGAGGGGGGCTGACATGGAGGGAGGGGGGCTGACATGGAGGGAGGGAGCAGATATGGATGGAGGGAGGGAGGGGGGCTCACATGGAGGGCGGGGGGCTGACTTGGATGGATGGAGGGCGGGGGGCTGACATGGAGGGAGGGAGCTGAGATGGATGGAGGGAGGGGGCTGACATGGAGGGATGGAGGGGGCTGACATGGAGGGAGGGGGCTGATATGGAGGGAGGGGGCTGACATGGAGGGAGGGAGCTGATATGGATGGAGGGAGGGGGGCTGACATGGAGGGAGGGGGGCTGACATGGAGGGAGGGAGCAGATATGGATGGATGGAGGGAGGGGGGCTCACATGGAGGGAGGGGGGCTGACATGGATGGATGGAGGGAGGGGGGCTGACATGGAGGGAGGGGGGCTGACATGGATGGATGGAGGGATGGAGGGGGCTGACATGGAGGGAGGGAGCTGATATGGATGGAGGGAGGGAGCTGATATGGAGGGAGGGGGGCTGAAAAGGAGGGAGGGAGCTGATATGGAGGGAGGGGGGCTGACATGGATGGAGGGAGCTGATATGGATGGAGGGAGGGGGGCTGACATGGAGGGGGCTGACATGGATGGAGGGGGCTGACATGGAGGGAGGGGGGCTGATATGGATGGATGGAGGGAGGGGGGCTGACATGGAGGGAGGGAGCTGAGATGGATGGAGGGAGGGGGGCTGACATGGAGGGATGGAGGGGGCTGACATGGAGGGATGGAGCTGATATGGATGGAGGGAGGGGGGCTGACATGGAGGGGGCTGACATGGAGGGATTGGGGAGGCGGGCTGACATGGAGGGAGGGAGCTGATATGGATGGAGGGAGGGAGCTGACATGGAGGGATGGAGCACTGGTAATGGGGTTGAGGGGACGAGCACTGGAAATGAGCTGATTAGGGGAGGCTAGGACTGGTAATGATTTGATGGGGGTAGGACTGGTATTGGGCTGATTAGGGGAGGCTAGCACTGGTAATGGGGTTGAGGGGGGATTAGCACTGAAAGCGAGCTGATTGGGGGGCTTTGACTGGGCATGGGCTGATTGTGGGGAGGGGAGGATAGAGCTGCTGGCCCTGGAAGATAACTGGGGGCTAAGGCTACAAATGGGCTGATATGAGGGGATGGGAGAATGGAACTGGATCTGAGAGGGGCTGCCATGGTATTTGTACTAGAAGGGACTGGTCAGTGGGGAAGGAGGGGGACTGGAAGGAAATGGACACCAGTGGCAATCATGGGAATGCAAGTTGACATTGGAAGGTACTGGGAGTGAGGACTGGAAAGGGGCTGATATTGGGGAGGGTTACTGGGACTGGAAATAGGCTGATGGAAAGAAGTGAAGAAAACGAAAGAAGAGATAAGAAATGGCAGATGGACCATAGACCACAGAAAGAGAGCCAAGAGAAGAAAGGAAAGCAGAAGCCTCAGATCGGGACCAGCATGATCAAAGAATAAATTGGTCAGACAACAAAGGTAGAAAAAATAATTTTATTTCATATTAGTGATTTGACTACAAAATCATCATCATTTTGAAATCAAATATTGTTACTTGTTGTTGTGATATTTTCTGGCGTATTTTTTTTGGTGTGCGAAGGAAGAGGGGTAGTCTTATACGGCGAGTATAGGCCAAACACCTATATTTTAACAGTAAAAGTAGGGGGTCGTATATAGCATTAAGGTAAGAAACAATATATGCAGTGTTAGATTTGTTTTAAATGTCGCAATGGTTTTGCGGCTCCCAGTTTTTTTTTTCCCTTCGGAAACGGGTCCAAGTGGCTCTTTATGTCTTAAAGGTTGCAGACCCCTGTCCTAAACCATTCTTCAAGCTTAGTTAGATCCCTCCCTCATGTTATCTACAGTTTCCTGGATGTCCACTGTATTACAGATTTTGGTATCATCTGCAAACAAGCAAACCTTACCCAATAGCCCTTCTACAATATCACTAACAAAGATGATAAAAAGAATCAGACCAAGGACAGATCCCTATGGCACACCACTGATGACCTCCTTCTCCTCAGAGTGCGCTCCATTTACCTGCACCCTTTGTCACCTCCACACAAACACATTTCTAACGAAATCTGTAACTTTAGGATCCATCCCTAAGGAGCTGAGTTTGTTTATAAGTCACCTCTGCGGAAAGGTGTCAGGCTTTACTGAACTCCCTGGTCACCCAGTGAAAGAAATCAATCAGATTCGTCTGACAAGACTTCCCTTTGGTGAATCCATGCTGCCTTGGATCCTGCAATCCATTGGACTCCAGAAACCTCACAATTCTCTTTTAGCAGCCTGTCCAATAATTTTCTTACCACAGGGGTCAGACTAACCAGCCTGTAGTTCTCAATGTCAACCTTATGTCTGCTTTTGTGTAAAGGGACCACATGTGCCTTTCCCCAGTTCTCTAGCACCACTCCCTACACCAAAGCAGCATTGAAAAGGTCAGACAGTGGAGCTACTAGAACGTCCCCAAATAACCTCAGTATTCTTGGATGTATCCCATCCGGAACCATCGCTTTGTCTACTTTTAGCTGACCTAGTTCCTCACAAATACAGTCATTATGTTTTTATTTCTGGGTGTTTTCTGAGGTCCTGCTCCTGGCCTTTCATCTATGAACACAGAATATAAATATTTGTTAAGCAATTCTGCTTTATCCTCATCAGTTTCTACATATTCTTCCCATTCACCCTTGAGTCTGACAATACCACTTTTGCCCTTCCTCCTCATTAACATATTTGAAAAAGGTCTTATCCCCGCATTTTATTGTACTGGCTATTTCTTCATCATTTTGTAACTTTGCTTTCCTGACTACTTTGCTAGCTTCACCAAATATAGATGCCTATCTAACTCTCTGTGATCTCTTGTATTTCCTGAAGGTCTCCCCGCTTTTCCTTCATCTTTTCAGCTATTTTTGAGAACCATAGCAGCCTCCTTTTCCTTTTACATTCATTTACCTTTCTAACAAAAAGATTTGTTGCCCTTAAAATATCCCTTTTCAGTTTTGCCCACTGTTTTTCTACCATCCCCCAGCTGTTCCCATCTCGCTAACAACTCCTTGAGGTTTTGTCCCATCTTGGCAAGGTTAGCTTTCCTAAAGTCTAAGACCCTCACTTTTGAGGGAAAAGGAAAGTCTTTTGCATTGGAGTTATATGCAGAACCCCCTCACAGGGATTTTTAGTGGATGAAGATTTAATAGAAGACATACACAGTATTGCCATGAAAGGAGAAGTGCTACTGAGAGGTGATTTCAATATGCCAGATGTGGATTGGCACATCCCTGCTGTGGTGTCATCTAGAAGTAAGGAGAACCTGGATTCTCTACAGGGAGAACAATTCAGGCAACTGGTAACAAAATCCACATGTGAAGGGGCCATACTGAACTTGATGTTTACCAATGGGGAAAGTGTTTCTGATGTTATAGTAGGAAATCAACTCACATCCAGTGATCACCAAATGGTATGGCTCAGTATTAGGACTAGGGCTGATAAAAGCCATTCAAAAAAATAGCTGTATCTTCTGGAATGTTCTTGTTCACTGTAAAACAGTCGCTCATGCACTGTTATATCTGTTAAGTTCTCTGTAAACCGCCTTGGATAGTAGAAAGGTGGAATATAAATAAATTTAAATACATGAGTGTCTTAGACTTTAGGAAAACTAACTTTGTCAAGATGGGACAATAACCTCAAGGAGATGATAGTGGGATGGGAACAGCAGGGAAATATAGAAAAGCAATGAGCAAAACTGAAAGGGGCTATTTTAAGGGCAACAAACCTTTTTGTTAGGAAAAGGAAGCCACTGATTCTCAAAAGAAGTAGCTGAAAAGGTGAAGAAAAAGAGGGTGGCCTTCATAAAATACAAGAGATCAGGAGGAAGTGACATCATCGGCCTGGATGGCTGGGTAGAGAACGAGCTCCTGAGATAAACCCGATTATCGGCGTTTCCCCCCCCCCCCCCCAAAGTGTAATAAAAAGTGGCCGGAGGGCGAGGAGAGCCGAGAGAGAAGTAGTGGTTGACAATGACAACGAGAAAGAAGGCTACAGACCTCCACAATTTCGCTTATGGCGGAGGGAAGCAAGACGGAGCTGGCAGCAAGATGGTGGTGGAGGGTATGTGCGGCGGAGAAACGCTGGAGCGGAAAAGCAGTAAGTGTGGAGACGAAGAAGCGGCGGAAATGAAAGTACAAAATGTGACTCGGGAGGAGTTGCGAGCGTGGTTTGAGGAGATTAAATCGGAGCTGGTGGCAGTGAAAGCCGAAGTTGGAGAAGTTTGTGGTGAGCTGCGAGAGGAGGTGGGGGAATTGGCACGAAGAGCAGAGGAGCAAGAACAGCAGATGGTGGAGTTGCACGGCAGGCAAAAGGAAGTAGAGAGCACGCTGCAAGGCATCGCAGCATGGAAAGATCAAGTGCTTTTGAAGCTTGAGGATCTTGAGAACAGATCCAGGCGTAATAACTTGAGAATCAGAGGGGTTCTGGAGGAAATGGAGTTCGAGGACTGAGAGTGGCGAAGGCAGTGCTCAGCGCGATCCTGCATAATGAGGGGACCGAGGAGCAAAGGGCAGAGGTGAAAATTGATCGAGCCCACAGGGCCTTGAGGCCAAGTAGGATGAATAAGCCGAGAGACATTGTATTGTGTGTACATGAGTATGCGGTAAAGGCGAGAATACTGAAGCAAATGAGGAGGAAAGGGAATTTTGTATGGCAGGGGTACACGATACAGCTGTATGCGGACCTGGCTGCTGGGACTTTACAAAGGTGGAGAGAAATGCAGCCAATAACATCAGTATTGCGAAAGGACAATGTGCGATATCGCTGGCTGTACCCCTTCAGCATAAACTTCACTGTGGGGACAAAGAGCTGGAGAGCGCGCACGAATGAGGAGGCGGTCAAAGCCTTGAGAGCGGCAGGGCTGGGGAGTGGCCTGGTGGAACACAAGCAAGCAGACGGAGGTGGCAGGGCTACTACTGGGGCCCGGAAGTCGATGGGACAGAGAAGCAGAGGACCCCGGAATGGAGTAGAGGAGGAAGCTGGACAAAATTCCAGAGAGGACACTTGAAGAGAGGCTACGGAAGACGACCAGGGATCTGTGCATCTCCAGGAGAGGGGTATAGTGTAGGGATGTGAGACTGATGTTGGGAGCAGAGGGGGGGAGGAGAGGGGAAAGTAAAAGTAAATGAGTCATGTTTGGGGAGAGGTGGGAGGATAGTACGGGAACGAAAGGGGAAAATACGCAGAGGGGGAAGAAGCTATGGGTTTGAAATCTGGGATTTGGTATGATGGTTTATGTTTGATGTGTTGGGGGGATTGCTTTAAGGGTGTGTTGACATGTATCTCAAACACTAAAACAAAAAAACAAAGGGGGGGGAAAAAGGAAAACAATGCTAAATACAAAAATAGGTAGATAAAATAATAAAATAAAATAAAAAAAGACACACAAACAAAAATGGGTGGGTATGAGTTAAATATGGGGGGGAAGTGGGGGGAGTGGGGGGATAGTACGGGAACGATAGGGGAAAGTGTGCAGAGGGGGAGGTAGCTAAGGTTTTGAAATCTGGGAATTAGTAAGATGGGTAAGCCTGCTGTGGTGGGGGGATTGCTTAAAGGGGGAGGTAGAGGTATGTTTATCAAACCGCAAAAACAAAAACAAAAAAAAAAAAAGAGGGGGAAAAAAATAAAAGGAAAAAATATGAGAAGGAAAAAATGCTAACATACAAAAATATGAAACAAAAAGGAAAAAAGAAAAGATAAACAAAAAAAGGGGGTTGGTAAGCTGTGATGTGTTGTGGGGGGGGGGAATGGGAAGGGTTGCAATATTAGGTGGGGAGGGGGAGGTGAAGGTGTAGAGGGGTTGGTCTAGGCTGATGGGTAACTACTCCAGAGGGAGCCTCCAAGGGGAAAGGAGGGAGTTGAGGGGGGAGGGGAGAGGGAGAGGGGTGGGGGGAGGGCAGGGAAGGGAGTAGGGAAGGGATGGGAAGGGGGGAAGGGATGGGAAGGGGGAACGAGTGGGGGAGCAGAGCATGACAGTGGTCACTATCAATGGCAAGGGACTTAGAACATGGAGGAAGAGGCGACTGGTGGAAAAGGAAGGGGGAAGGTTGAAAGCAGATTTCTTGTGTATACAAGAAACGCACTTGAAGGTGGGGCAGGAAAGAATGTTGCAAACAAAAAAATACCCTCGGGTAATATTAGCAGGGCAAAGGGCGGAGCCTCGGAAGGGGGGGGTAGGGTTATTGATAGGGGCGGAATGGGTGGGGAAAGTGAAGGGGGAGTATCGGGACAAGGGAGGTAGATGTGTGGGAGCGAAGATTCAGGTGGGGAAGGAGCAGGTCTGGGTGCTAAGTCTGTATGGGCCCAATGAGAGACAAGGGGAATTCTATGAACAACTTCAAGGGGAATTGGTGGGCCTGGGAGAGGTTCCCATAATTGTGGGAGGGGATTATAATTTAACGCTTAATCCTAGATTGGATAACAGAGAGGGGAGAGGGATGGGGAAAAAGACGGAAAGGAGGAAGTTAGTACAGTTGGAGGGGCTTGGTTTGGTAGATCTTTGGAGGTGTCATAACCCAGGGAGAAAGCAGTACACTTTTTATTCGGCACCGCATAATACATATAGTCGGATCGACATGATATGGGCGGGAGGGGGGTGGGTGAACAAGGTGGTGGAGGTGGATCATTGCTCCATAACCTGGACCGACCATGCACCGGTACGGGTGAAGTTTAGCTTGGGATATGTGGACGAGGGAATTAAATTTTGGAGGCTTAATGAGTCTTTATTGTAAGACCCAGGGATAGTGGAAAAAATGACACGGGTAATGAGAGAATATCAGGAATTTAATCTGAATGGAGAAGTGGGGCTGGGAACGGTCTGGGATGAATTAAAGGCTGTGGTGAGGTGGCATTTACTAAAGGAGGCATCTAGAGTGCATAGGATGAAGGGAAACGCGGAAAGGCAACTCTTGGAGGAGATTGCGCGGGTGGAACAAAGGCATCAGTGTGATAGGAAGCCGGGCTTATTAGGTGAATTACAGAAGTTGAGAGGGCAGCTTAGTCAAGTGAGGGCTAGTAAGATAGCGCATGAACTTAATGTTCTCAAGCAGGAGATGTTCGAGGGAGGGAATAGGGTAGGAAAGACGCTGACAAATAGATTGAGAAGGAGAAGAGCGCAGGCTAATATAGGTAGCATACGTACAACCTCGGGGAGATTGGTGCATGGTAACAATGAGATTAGAAAAACCTTTGTGGAATATTACAAAAAGCTGTATAGGAGTGAAGTAGAGGATGGAGAGAGGAAAAGTAAGCAGTATCTGGAGGAGTGTCAGTTGCCCACTGTTGTGAAGGAGGGGTGGAATGGTTGGATAGATTGATTACGGAAGGGGAAGTGGAGGAGGCCATAGGTTCTTTAAAGAGGGGGAAAGCTCCCGGACTGGATGGCCTGACGGGGAAATTTTATACAGTGTTTCAGTCGACTCTAAGACCTCTGATGGTTGAGGTATTTAATGGGGTGTTACAGGGAGGGGGGTTGCCCGAGTCGATGGCGGAGGCTGGGATAACCGTTCTGCCTAAACCAGGGAAAGACCATATGGTATGCGTGTCGTATAGACCGATTTCGCTGCTAAATGTGGATGCCAAGTTGCTAGCGAAAATTTTGGCAAATAGGTTGCAGAGGTTTATGTCTACCCTGATAAAGCCGGATCAGGCGGGATTTATTTCTGGAAGACAGGGGGGAGACAATATCCAAAAAATATGCAACTTGATGTGGGAGGTACAGAGGATGGGGCAAAAGGTCGTATTTTTGACTGTGGATGCTGAGAAAGCGTTCGATAGGGTGGAGTGGCCATTTATGTTTCAGGTAATGGAGAGGATGGGGATAGGGCCGAACTTTGTGAGGTGGGTACAAGCATTGTATAATTCACCTAAGGCCAGGATTAGGGTCAATGGTAGTTATTCGGAAGTATTTCGGTTAGAGCATGGTACTCGACAGGGGTGTCCGCTGTCTCCCTTACTTTTTGCATTAGTTATTGAGCCCTTGGCGGAAAAGGTGAGGTCGCTCTCGGATATAAAAGGGGTTCCAATGAACAGGAAGGAAACGAAGATAACATTATTTGCGGATGATGTTTTGTTTACTATTAGGGAACCGCGGACTTCTCTACCGGTTCTGATGCGGGAAATTGACAAATATAGTCAAGTGGCAGGATACAAAATTAATGGAAGTAAGTCGGAGATTTTGGGTTTCAACTTATCAGATATGGAGATAGCGGGTTTGAAAGGGGGGTTTGCTTTTAAGTGGGTGGAAGGGACTTATAGGTACTTAGGGATTAACATGGGGATGATATTGGCAAGCTCGGGCAGTGGAATTATGTACCGTTATTGAGAGCGGTGCAGGGCGACCTCCAAAGATGGAAGGGTTTATACTT
This sequence comes from Ichthyophis bannanicus, assembly GCA_033557465.1. Lineage (NCBI taxonomy): Eukaryota > Metazoa > Chordata > Amphibia > Gymnophiona > Ichthyophiidae > Ichthyophis > Ichthyophis bannanicus. Next base: position 1,513,996,841 of record CM066032.1, on the reverse strand, counting down.
ATCCTGGCTGGGTAGAATTGCAGTTTTAAAGATGAATGTTTTACCACGTTTCATTTTTCTATTTAGCGCTCTTCCGTGTCAAGTACCCCATCGCTACTTGAAGCAGGTGCAGAGGATTATGATGGAGTTTGTGTGGGCTGGGAAGGCTCCTAGAGTGTCGCGAGAGACAATGTATAGGGGAAAACGGGAGGGGGGGTTGGGAGTACCATGGATGGAGAAATATTATTTAGCTTCGCAATTGTGGGCATTAAAGAGTTGGGTGGGGGACCTCGAAGTGCCGCTGTGGGTAACTTTGGAGCAGGAACAGGAAACGAGCTATTGGGGGGGGGGGTTTGGAGGCTTGGGTGTGGGATCCCGGGGGGAAAAGAGAGGAAGGGAGGGATAGTAATCCCTTTAGAGCGTGTACAAAGAAGCTGTGGTTACGAGCAAAGGCTCATTTATTACATGGGAAGAGGTACACTCGTAATACACAAATCATGGGAATGAGGGAGTTCCTGCCCGGAAGAGAAGGGGGGGCGTTTCGAGGCCGGAGGATGAAGGGCTTGGTAACCTTAGGGCAAGTGGTGCATAAGAAGGGGGAACTCAAGAGCTTTGAGGAGTTGCAAGAAGAATTTGGCATTGGGGGGGGGGTGATTATTTGGCATATATGCAATTGGTCTCATATCACGAAACATGGGGTGAAAGCAGACCTGCAGCAAGAGGAAATGGGCATGGAAAAATTAATGAATAGAGTAGGCACTCGAAAGGGTGTGATTGCTACTATATATGCGGAATTGATTCAGCAAGAAGGGCAGGGGAGGAACCTGAGAGGGAAATGTAGAGGGGAGGTGGAGTGGGAAAGAGAGTTGGGGGGGGAATGGAGTAGAGGGAGGTGGCATAATATTTACAAGTGGACAAATAGATTAGCGCCGGGTACACCGTACCTGGAGAACAGCTTGAAAGTGCGTCATCTGATGTATTGGACGCCCTGGCGGCTTCGGACTTTTAGTACTACAGAAAAGGGGGAGTGCTGGAGGGGGTGTTCTGTGAAAGGTGATCTTAAGCACCTGGTATGGGATTGTAGGAGTATACAAAGAATGTGGGAGGAGTGGGCAAGGATAATAAGTGAAGTAGTGGGCATCCAGATTATACTCACAGCGGCTATGGTGCTCCTGACTGAGATGCAAGAGGAAGGGGAGCGAAATATGCAGTTGATAGGGTACTTTATTGGGGCGGCGAGGGGTGAGATTATGTCACACTGGAAATGTGTTCAGGTGCCTACAGTAGCGGAAAACCTAGTCAGAATGGCACGGTTGAAGATTATGTGTGAGATTGCAGCATATAAGGCCCATAAAATGCGTCAATTTCGGGAGGTATGGGAAAGATATGAGGAAGGATAAGAGGGAGGGAGGGTGGGCAGTAGGGTTGGGAAGTAGGGGAGGGAGGGGGCATCAAGAGGGAAGGGTGAGATAATCCTACTCCTACTTATAGGGAAGGAGGGGGTTTCTGGTGGACATGGTGGGTTACTAGGGAGTGGCGGAGGGGGAGAGGGGGGATGAGGGGATGGTAGGAAGGGGGGGTGGGGTTGGGCGGAATGGGGGGCGAAGGGGAGGGGGGAAATGTACTGTAAGTATTCTGTAAGGTACAATTTGATATTGTGGAAAGGAAGCTGGAAGTCGTCAGTTGTCTCAGGAGTAGAAGAGATGATATGATGTTTTCACTGTTGTGATGACCAGCATGATGTGTAATCAGTGTATGGTTTGTGCTTTAAAAATAAAGAAATATGTTTGAAATTTAAAAAAAAAAAAAAATACAAGAGATCAGAGAGGAAGACCAGCATCAATATTTGGAAAATCTTAAAGCTAGCAAAGTAGTCAGGAGAACGAAGATATAAAAAGAAAAAGAAGAAATAGCCAATGCAATAAAATGGGGGGACAAAACATTTTTCAGATATGTTAGCGAGTGGAGGAAGAGCAGAAGTGCTCTTATCAAACTCAAGGGGGAAGGGGAGGAAAGTGTACTCACTCACCTGTAGCAGGTGCTCTCCAGGATCAGCAGGAATCAGTCCTCACATGGCAACGTCACCAACTGAGCCTGTGCAGGAACACTTCCCAGCTTCCGAAGGAAGCTTTTGGAAGGAGCCATCTTACCTCAGTATGACGACATAGCTTAATTAAGCCAAAAAAGAAAAACAATGCCATGGGGAGGAGGGAGGGTAGTGAGGACTGATTCCTGCTGATCCCAGAGAACACCTGCTACAGAAGAGTAATTCCCCTTTCTCCAGGACCAAGTAGGAAGTCGGTCCTCACATATGGGACTCCCTAGCTACAAGCTACTGAAGAAAACCACCTGTAAAAAGCACAATGGGACAACCAGAAAAATGAACTGAGAACAAACAGCATGAGCAACTGCAGAGAGGTTCCGAGTCAGCGTGCAGCAGACACATCAACAGCAGATCAACTTTATGGTAGCCTGGATGGACAAAAAGACCCGTGTGAAGGAGTTGCTTCAATTCCCAAAGAGATGCCGGAGTACAGCCTGGCTGAAGTTGCTGTCATGCCGGGAATCTCCATCCAGACAGTAATGGGCTTTAAAGGTGTGGACTGAAGACCACATATGCAGTCCTACAAATCTGTGGAGACGGAACGCAAGTTGGCCACCGAAGCGGCCATAATGCAGACACTGTGAGCTGTGGACATGCTGTTCCAATGTCAGCTCAGCCTGAGCATAAGCAAGAGATGCAGTCCGCTATCCAAATGAATAGGGTGTATTTTGACACCATCACCCCCAGCTTATTGGGATTGAAGGAAGCAAAGAGCTGGGAGGAGCAGCGATGAGCTTTCATCTTCTCTAGGTAGAAAGCCAGTGCTCTCTACCTGGAGTGAGAAGCTGTCTGAGCACCGCATTAAGGTCCCATGCCACCAGGGCTGGTTTAATGGGGGGGGGGCGAGATAAGAGGAGGCCCCACAAAACGATACACTAAGGGATGAGCAGAGACTGGTTGATCAGCTATGGGCAGATATAAGCGACTACAGCACTGAGCTGCACTCTGACCGAGTTGGACTTTAGATAAGAAAACTGACTCCACAGAGCAGGAGAAGGGGGCCAGAGACTTGCTCTCACACCATATGGAGAATCTTTGCCACTTGAAGGTGTAAACACATCTCGTTGAGTCCTTGTACGAGATGAGAAGGATGTTCTCCACATCCTGCAACAAGTGGAGCTCTGCAAATACTAGCCACTCAGCAGCCAAGCCGTTAGCGCCAAGTATGACAGTTTGGGATGAAGCAGAATTCTGTCATCCTGCGAGATCAAATCCGGGGCACAGCCCATTGAGAGAATCAGAGGAATGAAAACCAGGACTGCCTGGTCCAGTATGGCGCAATGAGGATCACTGTAGCATCTTTCCCCTGCAACTTGAAGAGTGTCTTGGCCACTAGAGGAATCAGTGGGTAGGCATAGAGAAGACCCTTGCTTCAGTCCAGGAGAAAAGCATCAGGAGCCAAGTGATTCTGACATGGCACTCTGGAGCAAAACAGTGGGAGCTGGGTGTTGCAAGGAGTGGCAAAGAGGTCTATGGATGGTGCGCCCCACATCTGGGAGATGTGGCTGGCAACCTGCCTGTTCAGAGTTCACTCGTGTGGCTGAAGGACCCTGCTGAGGCAATCTGCTAAGACACTGAGCTCCACTGGTAGGTATACCACTCTGGAGTATACTATGCGAGATTGCAAAACTTCCAGAGGCAGACTGCCTCTCAGCAGAGAAGATACAAATCCATGCTGCCCTGTTTGCTGAGGTAGAACATGAGGACGACTTGATGGGAAAGTTGTTGCTGAAATACTTGGAGAGCACTGGCAATGGCCTTAAGCTCCAGGAAGTTCTGATGGTGGCTTTACTCCACAGTCCAGAGGCCATGTGAGGACAGGCCATTCAGATGTGCCCCCCAGCCGAGTTTGGAGGAATCAGTCATTAAGACTTACTGGTGTGGCTGTGTCTGGAAGGGAAGCCTCGCAAGCAGGTGAGTGGGGTGCTGCCACTAGGACAGGGGCTCTTGGAGGGGCAAAGTCACTGTGACCCTGTCCAAAAGACGTCCCATCACTTGATGCCACTGTGTGCAGAGTCCACTGCTTCAACTGCATCTGAAGTCGGGCTGAGGGGGTAACATGGACTATGAAGGCCATGTGGCCCAGGAGGCACAGCATCTGCCGAGCCATAACAACCAGGAAATACTGGACATCCCTTCTCCAGGTGACAGTGTTGGACCCAGTCTGCTGGAAGGAATGCTCAAGCCAGTGTGGTATCGAGGAGCACTTCAATGAACTTGAGGCATTGAGAGGGTTGCAGGTGGGACTCTGGGTAGTTGATGACAAAGCCCAGCTGTTCCAGCACCTGAATGTTGTGCTGTACGGACTGCCTGACCAACCAGTCATCCAGGTAGGGAAAGAGATTCCCAAGATCCAGAGGAAGGCAGCAATGACTGCCAGACATTTAGTGAAGACCCTTGGGGCGGAGGCAAGACCGAAGGGCTGCACCTTGTACTGATAGTGTTGTCGGTTGAGCATAAAGCAGAGGTACAGACGGTGCAGGGGGTGGATGAGGCATAGGTGTCCTTGAGATCCAAAGAGCACAGCCAATCTTTCCGTTGAAGGTAGTGCAGCAATGTTTCAAGGGATACTATCTTGAACTTTTCCTTCCTGAGGAAGCAATTGAGATTGCAGAGATTCAGGATGGGCCAGAACCTGCCCGTTTTCTTGGGGACCAGGAAGTAGTGGGAAAAAAACGCTGTACTGTTAGAAAAGGCAGAGGAACCCATTCTACTGTCCCAGCCAGAAATGCCCTGACCTCCAGTTGAAGTAGTATGCATGGATGATGCTTGAGAGGGTACTCCCCTGGAAAGAAGGCAGGGGAATCTGCTCAAAGTGGAGCAGGTAGCCCTCGTGGACCACCTGCAGTGCTCATAAATTGGCTGTTATGCTGGGCCAACTATGGGCAAAGTGTATCAGCCATTCTCCCATCTGTGGTGGAACGGAGGCTGGGAGGGGAAGACAGACCATACTCCAAAAAAAGGAGACAAAAAACCTTGCCTGGTTGGGGCTGCAGCTCTGGTTGAGGCTTTGGGCTTGCGCTGCTGCCTCTGGTTAAGTACCATAGGCATTTTTCTTCTTAGGGTAAAAGGACTTCTTCCCTGAAATGTCTTTCCTGGAAAGGTCAGCGGTCTTTCTTGAAAGCCTGTTCATGGTGAGTTGCTCAGTTTCCAACTCTGCAGCATTCTCAGTCATGGGTTTGCCCAAGCGGTTCTCTCCCCGGCATGGGACATCAGCCAACTTATTTATTTTATTTATTTATTTACATTCTCTTATATACCGCGCTATTCTGCATTAGTGCGGTTTACATTGAACAAACTGAAATTACATTGAACAGGGCATTATAACTTGGAGATAACTATTTTACAGGGAACATGGGCTATGGAGGGTTAAGTGGCTTACCCAAGACCACAAGGAGCACCTGTGGGACTAGAAACCCCAGTCCTTCCGGCCCAAGGTTGCTGTCCTCTAGTGGGATTTGAACCCATGACCTTTCGGCCTGAAGTACCTTACCAAAACCACTAGGCCACTCCTCCACTCCAACTTGTCTTGAACCCATTGTTCTAAGTCAGAGGACTGTAGCCATCCCAGGCAGTGGGCACTAATGCCCACCGCAAGTACCCTGGCCACGGACTTGAACCAGTTGTAGGCTGCCCAAGTGATGTACTTTAAGCACTCTTTCGTTTTGCTCACCAGGCTCTGGAAGCACTCAAGGTGCTCTCCTGATAGATCAGTCGAGAACCCAGCAAGATCCCCTGCAAGATCACACAGGTACATGCCCATGTACAACTGGTATACTTGGATCCAAGCCACCAGCATTGAGCCCTGGTAGTGCCTTCTTCCCAAAGCAGTCCATGATTCAGGCCTCCCTACCCAGGTCACCAAGGATTGTGTCTTGGAACTTTTAATCTAACGCATGGTCAATTACACCACCATGAAGATGTGAGGGAGTTGTGCCTTTTCAAACCCAGGGCTCTTGCGCACTTGATAGATGGCATCAAGGCGGTGAATTACTGTTGGCACTGGGAGTGGTGTTTCACACATCCTAAAGAGAAGCTGTTCCAGGATCGGGTGTATCAGAATTGTAATGGCCTCTTTAGGGGGAGTTGGGTTCTGGAGGATTTCCAACTCCTCCACCTCAATAATGAAAGGCAAAGCCTTCCCCATGTCCCACATGAAGTCGAGGAAGGAGAGATCCTCGGGGGGAGGGGGGACCTTCTGCTTGTACAGGAGTGAGGGATCGGCGTGGACATCGCGGTGACGGGCAGTTTCTGGCAATTCCTCTTTGGTCTCCCAGTCAGAGTCCGAGAGGAACTCGAAGTAATGCCTCGAATGACAACTGTGCCAGTGGTGTTCGGATGGCGTAGAAGGCATCCTCGGCTCCTATCTGTCTGAACCGGAAGCACTTGGGGGGGGGGAGGACACCCGCTGCACCGAGAAGGACCTCAAATGCTCAAGGGAACTGCCCGATAGTGCATGGACCTCCAGAATAGGCTATACTTCCATAGTTGAGGCACCTGCCATGGATGGGGCCATCACCGGTGCCGAGGAACCCAAAATCACTGGGTCCCTGGCAGCCTGCTGAGCCATGAACACAGCAAGGTCATGCTCCAGCACCTGCATTCTCTCTGTGAGAATAGAGGTCTCCACTGCCACTGGAGTTGGTGCCAAAGTCTTCAGTGCCAATGCTGGCTCCCTTGGTGGGAACTCTAATGGTTATGCACTTGAGGCCCATACTGGCCCTACGGGGCCTCAGGCAACTCCTCTTGCCAGGGCAGCTTGCAGGGCCACTCTCAGTTCTCACCCTCAGAGTCATGTCATGGGCTCCGATACTGATGCCCATGGGCCTTCATTCTGGGCTTGGCATCACCCTTTGATGCCGAAGAGGTTGAAGTCCAATCTCTTCAGGGGGCACTCCTTATCAAAGGAGAGCAGTGTCATTCCAGTGCCCTGCAATCCTTTGGATTGGAATGGGCCTGGCCTCTGCATGAAGCCAAAGCCTTAGCAGAGGCCTCTGAGGTGTTGATGCTGAGGATGATGCCTCAAAACAGCGATTCCCACTGCTGTTCCCAGTTTTTAAGTCCCTTGTATGTCATCTGCAAGCACAGAGTGCAGTCCAAGGGCTGATGGTTGGGCCAGAGGCACTGAAGGCACCAACTGTGGCAGTCCATGATGGAGATGCTCCGGACACAGTGAATGCACTTCTTGAAGCCACTGTCCAGCTTTGACATGGCAGGGAAGATGGGTTCCACCAAGTCAAAAGGACTCCAATGTCCTCACTGACGGGGGGGGGGGGGGGGGGGGGGGGGGGGGGAGGGGGCCAAACGAAAAATCCCCCGCCCTGAGAAAAAGGAAAAAAAAAAAAAAGGCGAGAAAAATGCGGTGCTGAGGCACTGATGTTCCCGGAGATGGCAGGAAGATTCTGTACAGTATGCGATACAGAAAAATTCAGAACTAGCGAAAAAAGGAAATCTAAATTCCTGGATACAGACGACATCTAGAGGGCTCCACGAAACAAAGACAAATAAGATGGCTCCTTCGGTCGGGAAGATGAGCACACATGCGTGGAGCACCTTCCAAAAGCTTCTTTTGGAAGCTGGGAAGCATTCCTGTGCAGGCTCCATCGGTGACGTCATCCATATGTAAGGGCTGACGACTTCCTGCTTGTTCCCAGAGAATATGTAGAAGCTGATGAGGATAAAGCAGAATTGCTTAAATAATTTTGTTGTGTGTTCACAGATGAAGGGCCAAGAGCAGGACCGCAGAAAACATCTACAATTAGGAACAGAAGTGAAAGAGATCTTGAATGATTTTCAGACACTGTTTGTGAGAAACTAGCTAAACTAAAAGTAGACAAAGTGATGGGGCCTGGATGAGATACATCTGAGAATATTGAAGGGTCTTGAGGATGTTCTAGCACAGTGATGGCTAACCTTTTTGAGCCTGAGTGCCCAAACTGCCGCACAAAACCAAAGAATTTCCTCAAAGTGCCAGCACGTCAATTAAACCTTAACAACAATATTTTAGAGCCTTATAATGATGTTCCAGATCACCCATTTTGGGCAAGGATACTGGGGCGTTACAAATTACACAACACTTGTCTTTCACCATGATGAAGAAGTAGTCCATTTCCCATTCATCATGAAAGTGGTAGGTTTTGCTCTTCTTTGGAACCCAGCTCCCGCGCGGGTCCTATAATCTCGCGAGAGGACGGCGCACGAGCCCTAGCGTGCAGCTTCTCGGCGAGAGGCGCGCAGAAGCTCCGACCGGAAGGGGAAGCGCGGGGCCGGGCTGGGGCCTTTCTCCTAGCACAGGGGTCTGCAACCTTTAAGACATAAAGAGCCACTTGGACCCGTTTCCGAAGGGAAAAAAAAAACTGGGAGCCGCAAAACCATTGCGACATTTAAAACAAATCTAACACTGCATATATTGTTTCTTACAGTGTACCATCATAATCACAATCACAATCATAGCCTGAGGTAAATATGAGGGCCCAAATGTAATCCACATTATAAATATATTATATTATTGTCACTTTTCTTTTAATATTTTTTTGACCCCCCTCAGAACTATTTTTCATAGAAAACGTTAAATTTACTTACCGTATTTTCCGGCGTATAAGACGACTGGGCGTATAAGACGACCCCCTACTTTTCCTGTTAAAATATAGGTGTTTGGCCTATACTCGCCGTATAAGACTACCCCTCTTCCAGCGCACACCAAAAAAAAATACGCCGGAAAATACGGTTAATTAATCACAACAAGTAACAATATTTGATTTCAAAATTATGATGATTTTGTAGTCAAATCACTAATATGAAATAAAATTATTTTTTCTACCTTTGTTGTCTGACCAATTTATTCTCTGATCATGCTGGTCCCTATCTGATTCTTCAGCTTTCCTGTCTTCTCTTAGCTCTGTTTCTGTGGTCTATGGTCCATCTGCCATTTCTTATCTCTTATTTCGTTTTATTCACTTCTTTCAATCAGCCTATTTCCAGTCCCAGTAACCCTCCCCAGTATAAGCCCCTTTCCAGTCCTCACTCCCAGTACCTTCCAATGTCAACTTGCATTCCCATGATTGCCACTGGTGTCCATTCCCTTCCAGTCCCCCTCCTTCCCCACTGACCAGTCCTTTCTAGTACAAATACCATGGCAGCCCCTCTCAGATCCACTCCCTTCCAGTTCCATTCTCCCATCCCCTCGCATCAGCCCATTTGTAGCCTTAGCCCCCAGTTTTCTTCCAGGGCCAGCAGCTCTATCCTCCCCTCCCCACAATCAGCCCATTCTCAGTCAAAGCCCCCCAATCAGCTCACTTCCAGTGCTAATCCCCCCTCAACCCCATTACCAGTGCTAGCCTCCCCTAATCAGCCCAATACCACCAGTCCTACCCCCCCCATCACCAGTCCTATCCCCCCATCAGCCCATTTCCAGTCCTAACCTCACCGATCAGCTCATTTCCAATGCTAGCCCCCCATCAGTCCATTATCAGTCATACCCCCCTATCAGCCCATTACCAGTCCCAACCCCCCCCCTTGATCAGTCCATTCCCAGTCCTAGCCTTCAACCCATTACCAGTCCTAGTCCCCTCCCATCAGCCCCTTATAATCCTAAGCCGCAAAGTCTCTCGCCTCACTCCAGCAATTATACCGTCTGTCCAGTATGTCCCTGTCTCTCCCCCTTTGTGCATGCCAGCCCCCCTCCCTCCATGTCAGCCCCCGTCCTTCCATCTGTCCATGTCAGCTCCCTCCCTCCCTCCCTGTCAGCCCCACTGTCCATGTCAGCCTCCCTCCATGTCAGTCCCCCTCTGTCCATGTCAGCCCCCCTCCTCCTCCATCTATCCCTCCTTCCATGTAAGCCCCCCTCCTTCCATCCATCCGTATCAGCTCCCTCCCTCCATGTAAGCCCCCCTCCTTCCATCCATCCATATCAGCTCCCTCCCTCCATGTAAGCCCCCTCCTTCCATCCATCCATATCAGCTCCCTCCCTCCAAGTAAGCCCCCCTCCTTCCATCCATCCATATCAGCTCCCTCCCTCCATGTAAGCCCCCCTCCTTCCATCCATCCATATCAGCTCCCTCCCTCCATGTAAGCCCCCCTCCCCCCATGTCGATGGTAGCCCCCCCCTCTCCCATGTCGATGGTAGCCCCCCCCTCTCCCCAGGTCGATGGTAGCCCCCCCCCCCTCTCCCCATGTCTTCCTCCCTTCGTCTGCAACCGCGGCTCCCTGCCTGTTAGGGAACCGCGGCTGTGCTTGTAAAATCGTTGCGGAGCCCTTCCTGTCTTGACGGGCTCCGTGCAGCATTGTCCCGCCTCTAAAGGAAGTTGTAACAACTTACGTTAGAGGCGGGACAAAGCTGCACGGAGCCCGGCAAGACAGGAAGGGCGCCGCAACGATTTTACCAGCACAGCCGCGGGTCCCTAACAGGCAGGGAGCCGCGGCTGCAGACGAAGTGAGGCAGACACCTGTCCTAGCGGACCTTCCCGCGTGCCAGCTGCAAGGCCTTCGCGTGCCACAGCTGGCACGCGTGCCATAGGTTCGCCATCGCTGTTCTAGCAGCTCCACTGACTGACCTTTTCAATGCTTACAGTTGGGAGTGGTCCCGGAGGACTGGAGAAAGGCACATGTGGTCCTTTTCCACAAAAGCGGAAGGATGAGGTTGAGAACTACAGGTCAGTTAGTCTGGCCTCTGTGGTTAGTAAATTAAATGAAAACACTTCTAAAACAAAAGTTAGTGAGGTTTCTGGAGTCCAATGGATTGAGGATCCAAGGGCGCATGTGTTTACCAGAAGCAGGTCTTGTAAGACAAATCTGATTGATTTCTTTGACTGGGTGAGCAATGACATGGGCCGAGAGAGATCCCTAGATATGGTGTACTTAAATTTCAGTAAAGCCTTTGACACCATTCCATGAATCCAGGCCCAGATCTCTGCTTGCTTATCTGATATTGCTGCCTGGATGACTCACTGCCGTCTAAAGCTAAAACATGGCCAAAACTGAGATCCTTATCTTTCCCCCTAAACCCACCTTCCCCCTTCCTCCCTTTTCTATTTCTGTGAATATCACTACACTCCTGTGTTTCCTCAGCTCGCAACCTTGGGGTCATCTTTGACTCTCTCTTTCTCTGCACACATCCAACAGATAGCTAAAATCTGTCGCTTCTTTCTCTAATTTGACCCTTCCTTTCTACACACACTACTAAGACACTTACCCATCCTTTAGTCACCTTCTGTCTAGACTATTGCAACCTACTCCTCACTGGTCTCCCTCTGAATCATCTCTCACCCCTTCAATCTGTTCAAAACCCAGCTGCAGGGCTAATCTTCTGCCAGTCTTGATATGCTCATATAAACCCTCTTCTTGAGTCGCTTAACTGGCTCCCTATTCTTTTCTGTATCCAGTTCAAACTTCCCTTACTGACCTATAAGTGCACTCATTCTGCTGCTTCTCACTACCTTTCCTCCCTTCTCTCTTCCTACACCCCTCGGAAGCTCCACTCTTCTGGCAGATCCCTTCTGTGCCCTTCTCTTCTACTGCCAATTCCAGACTTCAATTCTATCTTGCTGTTCCTTATGCCTGGAACAAACTGAACCTGTGCATTGCGCTTCATATCCCTGACCTTTTTAAATCCAAGCTGAAAACTCGCCTCTTCAAGGCCGCTTTTGGATCCTGATCCACTTGGTTTCTTGTGTGTTTCCTTGCCACTCCTCAGATGTGTCCTGTCATCAGCTGTTGTGTTGTCTGTCTTGACTAAATTGTAAGCTCTAATGAGCAGGGTCAGTCTTGTAGTAGTAGTATGGTACCACACAGGTGATTTATAAATAGAGCACTCTATGGATAGACCCTAAAGTAACTGACTGGGTTAGAAATTGGTTGAGTGGGAGGCAACAAAGGGTACAGGTAAATGAAGCTCACTCTGAGGTGGTGGTGGTTACCAATGGTTTGCCACAGGGATCTGTCCTTGGTCCAATTCTTTGAAACACCTTTGTTACTGATATTACAGAAGGGCTCTCTGGTAAGGTTTGCCTCTTTGCAGATGATACCAAAATCTGCAACTGGGTAGACACCCAGGAAGGAGTAGATAACATAACATGAGGAGGGATCTAGAAAAGCTTGAAGAATAGTCAAGAATTTGGCAGTTGAGATCTAATGCTAAAAAATGCAGGGTCATGCATTTAGACTGCAAAAAATCCAAGGGAGTTGTACAGTATAGGGAGTGAAGTACTTCTGTCCACGAAAAAACAGCAGGACCTGGGCATGATTGTTTGACAATCCTAAGGTGGCTAAACAGGTAGAAAAGGAGACAGCAAAAGCCAGAAGGATGCTTGGGTGCAAAGGGAAAGGAATGGTCTGCAGAAAAAAAGGAGGCGATAGAGCCTCTGCATAAGTCTCTGGTGAAATCTCATTCGGAGTATTGTGTGCGATTCTGGAGACCACACCTTCAAAAGGATATAAACAGAATAGAGTTGGTGCAGAGGGTGGCTACTAAAATGGTTAGTAGACTTCTTTATAAAGCATATGGGGACTGTATACTTTAGAGGAAAGGCGAGTTAGAGGTGATATTGATTGAGGCATTTAAATACCTCCATGGCATAAATGCACAAGAGGAGGAGAGCCTCTTTCGATTGAATGCAATGAGGGGAGATGGGATGAGGGTGAAAGGGGACAGACTCAGGAGTAATATGCAGAACTATTTCTTTACGGAAACAGTGGTAAATGTGTGGAATTCTCTCCCAGTGGAGGTAGTACAGATGACAGTATCTGAATTCAAGAAAGCATGGGACAAATGCAGAATATCTCTAAAGGAAAGAGGGACTATAGTATTTGATTTGGAAGGGCAGACTGGATAGGCAGTATGGTCTGTTTCTACCGTCATGTTTCTATGTTAATCTCATTTTAATTTACCAAATACAAAACGGAACATTTTTCATTCTAGAGGACAACATTAAGACACTAAGATCTATTTGTCACAGCGCAAAAAAGTACAACTGGTCTTCTAGGAATCTCTATGTACCCTACTCTGTAAACTAGAGCCATTAGTGATGAACAGTGACAAACTGCATGCTGAACCCGTAGCCCAGGCAACACTGCGCCTTACTGTAACCAGAATACAGTTAATCTCAGCAAGGAAGAAAACATTTATGCATATGGTGCAGATTTCCCCCAAGTCCTTGAGCTTCTTGAAACAGCAACCAATTAAGAGAAGTCACCAGAGAATAGAGCAGCCGTATACAACCATAATTATGTGGTAAAGAGCATTTGTAAGGAGCAGGGTTTCAAAGAACCACATCCCTACACCACGGCTTAACCTTGAATTTTAATGTATTGGCTGTGCACAAAGGCCACATGCAATTCCTCTACATCAAGCTCATGTCAGGAATGCTGACCTGGAGCAGAATGCTTATGGGCCGACATTACTAAATACTCAGGATAAGTGGCACACACTGAAGTAAATATAGGAAGGACCAAAGGCCTTCGAGCCAAACACTCCCAAATTTCAAGGGATGCCTCATGAAAACCGTTAAGTCTCATTGTTTAAATGTGCTTTTTCAAGATGACAGTGTAGTTCCTTTACAGGAATGATGTTCATAAACATTATTATTGCATGCATGTGTAGTCCATCAGTAGTTCTGATGGCTCTCATAGAACTATGATATTTCAATTGCCATTTGAACAGAGTTGGTACATACAAATATATTACTGAAAGGCTGAGGTTAAAATGTTCTGTCTGCATAGCAGTGAAGTAAAGAGCTAGGAAACTGTAAGAAAAGCTATTCAGCTGCATGTTACTGACTCAGAAAAACATGTGCACATATATTGGACACTCGAGAACAGATACACAGAAGTCGAATCAAACTTATGAGCAGTAGTACGAGCCAATCATCAAAGCTTCAGCCATAGCTACTACGCAGTCCCCTATCTTTCATATACAGTCATGATTTAATTCAATTATCTTAAAAATAATTTTGAAAAAGTCTCTTTAAAAAAAAAGTGTATAACAGATTTACTCATCTGAGGGTCAGAAAAGCCAGGTCTTCTGGCTGCAGAATCTAAATTTCCTAAAGAAATGCCCTAATAAACCAATAGAGAAATGGACTGGTAGGAGAGGAGAGGAGTAAATTTGAAAAATAAAAAAAGCAGTTGAGCTGCTGACTTGGGGACTGAGATTACTGAATAAATCAAGAATCAAACATTATAGTAGGATCGGTGGCAATATGATTCTTGCTAAGATTTGTGATTTTAGCATGAATCCTCAAATCAGTCTCCCATTTCTTATGGTGCTTCTCTCCTAGCAACCCTTCCCTTTGGCAACTATATCCCCCTACAAACCCGTTTTCCCACTGTTTACAGTTTCCTGAGAAAGCGCTTTAAAAATTCATAGCCCTTAGTTGTGAAGATAAAGCGAGAGGTTGGGTGGAGCCTTGGTACTGTGGTAAGCTGGGACAATAGGTAGCCTTGATGGGCCTGCCTTCTGTGGTCTTATCTGTCACCCCATACTGTGCATTCTTTACTAAGAGAATCAAGAAATGAGGTCACATGGCTTGGACACGTTCCAATGCGAGTACAGCATTAAAAGGGCTAAAATCTGTTTTTTTAAGCTTCCCCATCAATCCATGCCTGATCTCGATATTAAAATGCTCCACATAAAGTAATTCTGTTTTTTTTTTCAGATCAGTTTCTCAGTTGATTAACTGATCTTTAAAATGCTTGGCACTATTATGTCAAATTACCATCAACAAAATTAAAAGGCACTTGTGTTTACTTGATGTTAAATACACAATCACATCAAGAAAAAGCTTTCGGTATGTAGTGCATGTTCTGTTTGGGTATTACCATAAAATCTGGCAGCTCTAACCTATAATTCAAACTCATTACACCGTTTAGTGTAAGATGCAGACTATAGATAAACTATGTTCTTTAGTGCATGAACACAGACTAGTCCAGGACATGTGTCAGGCTGGAAGCTCCAGAAGTAACCAGCTATTCCGAGAATGCGATCTCAGTATTAGTTTTATTTACATGCAAGGCTATAACAGATATTCCTGGCTTATAAAGTACTGCGGGCACAAGAAAAGGTACAACTACACAAATGCTTATCGTTTTGGACTAAGCACAGTTCAGTTCATGAATCTAGCCCAGATAAGGTTACCAACATAGCATCCTCTTGCAAGACACAGTTCAAGGACTGTGTGGAATTTACTTTAGAAATGTATATACCCATGTAAAGTTGATTTTACAGTATCGCTGCTTACATGTGTAGATGCGTCAGATTACATAGGTTTAAAGGTGGTGCGTTCTGGACAAGGTTTGGGTGGTCCAATACAATTGGAGAGTAATTTTATAATTAGACAGCTAGTTTCAGGCATCCAGAATGCTCCTATCCTGAACCTATTTTATAAAGAAAAGTGGATGCTCACATTCCTTTATAAAATAGATGCAAAAATCTAGGAACAGGCACTTACAACTGCTCTAGGGTAAATGCAGATACCTAGATTTTGGAAGTTCGCACCTAAGTGATAGTACTTTATAACTTTGGCACATTAACCTAGGCTCCGTCTACACTCCACTAAGGTCCACTCCTGTGCACACCCACACTGAAAGTATGTATGACTGCACTTAGGTACACATATACCGATTAGCGCCTGCCTAAAGCGAGGGCCTAAGTGCTCACTTATCAATGGCATAAATTCTGCCCAAGCAGCCCTTGTGTTGCAGGGGGCCCCCAAGGAAGCAGAGGGCCCACTTGCAGCTGCTCCTGTATCTTCTGATGGGGACTTTCACCATGTTGGGGGGGGGGCATAATTTTAATTTCTTCTACGGGCTCCTATATATGTATTCCCATTCTATAATGGATACCCTTTTTTTTTTTCTTTTTTTTTAGTTTCCTTGTCAGCATTTATACCAGCATGTAAATGTCAGCTACCTGTTTGTTTCCATCAGTGATTGAAGGGCAATAGTGCTTACTCTGTCGTCTGTACCATCACCTATAACATTTTTAAAGGTTTTATTTCACTCGACTCCTCCATGGAAGGCCAAAAGAAAAATCGGGCTTCAGGGAGCAGTAGCACCCAGCTGGCAGAGATAGCAGCAGGGAAATACTTTAAAGCCACTATCAGTGGCAAGCCTTTAAGTCTCTGTGTGCATGTATGCTTAAAGCCTACTATTTCCTGCCCACTCCAACATGGGGCTGGACATGATAGGTCTTGAGCATGCGTATGTTCAGAGGTTCAAAGACCAACTGCTAACAGCTTTAAAATAATTCCCCACTGCTGTCTTTGCTGGAGATGCACTGCCACCCCCCTAAAGCCTGCTGCCCTAGCAGATGCCTGGTTTGCCTAGTGGTAGGGCCAGCCCTGCATTTAAGTGCCAAATAGATATGTAGTTACTGGTGCTTATCAGGGGGCAGTAAAAACATGCTTCTTAATCAGCGTCTGGATAAAGACTACCAGATTTCTACATTGCTATACTCCAGTGCCAACCGCATGGCACATTAGGAAGTACTATAAACACTGACCATTTAGAGCCCATAGCAAACCCACCGTATCATAACAGCACTACCAGGTCTCGCAAAGCACCAAACTCTACCTATCAAAAAGGCAACACTGCAAATATTGAACAATACATCTCAGAGAATACCAATACATCTCCTACTGGGAAAAGAGAACAAGTGGCACTGTCAAATAGAAACTCCATTAACAGAATACCTCAGCTCAGATACACATGCAGAACATATACCGTCACCAAACAAAGAACAAGGGATTACAATTTAGAAACAGACAATAATTAAATTGGGAACCCCAAAAGCCAAAACTTAGAATGTACAACACTGGAGAAATAAAACTATAAATTAATTTCCTCTTGTACTAAACAAAAATGCAACAATGTTAGCGATACACATTTCCCAGAGCTGACATATTCCAGTTAATAAATTCAAAATAAAGTATTTTTCTACCTTATGTTTGGGCATTTTATTTTTCATCTGCAATTGCTCCAGTTACTTTCTTCTGGTTTCTTCAGTCTTCTGCTAGCTGTCCATTGGTCCCTTCTCTCAGATTTTTCCCATTCTCTCTCTACATCTGCTTTACCATACTGATCTTTCCTCTTTTGCTCTTTCCTCCACTTCTTTTTATCATCCACTCAAATTCCATCCTCAATCCCTACTTACTCTCCCAATACCCAGCCAATCGTAGATGTTTCTTCCCTCCAACACAAAATATATCTTTTCCCCTCTCCATCCTCATTCTGCTAGCCCATCCCCTTCTAGTCCTCCCCCAACATCAGCTCCCTTCTAGTTCCAGCCCCACCCAGCATCTGCTCCCTTCTAGTCCCATTCTCTGATACCCCCAAATTCAGCCCACTTCCAGTCCAAGCTCCCCCCATCAGCCCATTTCCAGTCCTATTCCAGCTCCCATCAGCCCATTTCCAGTCCTATTCCAGCTCCCATCAGCCCATTTCCAGTCCTATTCCAGCCCCCATCACCCCATTTCCCGTCCAAACTCCCCTCAGCCATTTCCACTCCTATCCTAACCTCCCATCAGCCCATTTCCAATCCTAGTCCCCCCATCAGCCCATTTCCAGTCCTATTCCAGTCCTCCATCAGCCCATTTCCAGTCCTATCCTAGACCACCCCCTTGCCCCCAACCAAAGAGCCCCGCGCCTGTCTAAGCAGCTTCAGAGGAAGCCGGGGAAGCTCACGCGAGGCTCCGGCTCCCCTCTGTACAGCCACCAGCACAAAGAGCAGCACTTTCCCTCATACTGACAGCTGTGTTCTAGTGAAGCGCGCTGAATGCCGGGAAAGGTTAAAGCAAAAAAACACTCAATTTTAACAAAAAAAGTAGGCATATATCCAATTGTGGATTCAAATTATCAAAACATTTGCCGTTAAATACCATCAGAATGTTCTTTATAGAGAAAGGTCTCAGCATTAGACGGGACAGTGTATTCTGTGACATATAAAATCACTAACACCGATTCTCACATGCCCCAGTCACATCAACGACCTTCTCTATAAAATCCCCAAATAGGTCCAGGAATACCGCATAAAAACAAACTTATCTTGAAAACATCGTTTGACACGGTCATTCCAGCCCCAACACCTCACAACAAACGCTTAACAAGCGTTTTGCATATCTTCTCGCTTCTTCAGGGGGACATTAGTACTAAAAATAAAAACATACAGCAAACAAAATATGAAATAACACCATCCGACAAACCTACATTCCAACACTTAAAACCCCACTACTTACCCAACACAAGCCTAGGTACCACACGCAAATAACCAGCTGTAGAACTCACAAATCAGCTTCAAACAAACGCGCATGCACCAGACTTCACATCACAGCATTTTAAAAACCTCCTAACCTATCACATCCTCAACCCAATAAAGACAGCCCTTTCACGTCCTACTAAACTTTCACCTATCTACTTAAATACAGCTGCCCCATTCAATCTGAGCATTAAGCCCATCGGGGATCACAGTACAAACCGTATAAATCCACCTCTGCTCACAAGCCACCAAGGTCTGTTTCCTAGTTCAACCCCCACGACCCAACGTCACCTGATCAAGGCAAAAACACCGCAAATCCGAAAACAGATGACCCTTTTCATGACAATGCATCACAATAGGAGCTTCACCTTACACGCAATCCTACTTTCATGTTCCAAAATGCGCTTCTTAAATGGTCTACTAGTTTTTCCAATATATAATTCACAAGGGCATAGAATCCCGTATACTACGGAACAGGAATCACAGGACGTATATTTTTTAAGTTGGAAAAGTTTTTCTCTATACTTAAATTGAGAAATCACCATGGAAACCCCACATATTGAACAATTTCCACACACTATGACCCTTATCAGGATTAGGGCTATGCAGAGAACGCAATATCGAAGGACATAAAAAGTCCTGCAAATTATGGGAAAGGTTAAAGGGCATTTCCCGGCACTTGTGCGCTTCACTAGAACACAGCTGAGAGAAAGCACTGCTCTTCACGCTGGCGGCTGTGCAGAGGCGAGCTGGGGCCTCACGCGGGCTTCCCCAGCTCCCTCTGAAGCCGGCATTTCAAGAGCACCACTGTATGAGAATGAAGATTGTGAGGGGCCCTGTGCAAACAACATTCTCGCACAATGGACTGGCTGGCCCTGGTGCTTACACATGTAAAGCCTCAAGTAACACTGCTTGTTTTTCTTAATGGGTCTTTCTGAAATCAGTGCTCCCACTATACGTGCCAGCAAATACACAGATTCTTTGTAAAATAAATCAGGGGTTGTCCTGACCAGGATGTTCCAATGCCTACCTAGGGCTTCACGTACAACTTCAGGGTTTTCAGCCCAGTCTTCATGACACAGTCAGTCTGGTTTTCAGGATATCCACAATGAATGTGCACAAGACAAAAATGCATACAAAGAGCACATGCAGATCACTATCACGCTTGTTTGTTGAGCTTAGCTGAGGAACACTGCTTTAAACTACTTCAGATCAGCATAACATCTTCATATATTCAGTATCAAAACTCAAGGGTCTCTACCTCTGTTCTCTCTGTTGTTATTAAGTGCTGTCGAGTCGGTGTTGACTCATGGCGACCCTCTGGATAGTTGCCCTAAATTGTATTCGGTCTTCAGTCAGGCGGCTCATTGTTGAAAGACTGGTACCTGTAGCTGCTGTTATTGTCCGCAGTCAGATATCCCGAGGGCTTTGATCCAACCACATCATAAATGCTGGCTTTACTCTGAAAAGTCTTCAGCTCTTCCCAAGTAGCTAGTTGAGTGCCTTCCGACCTGGGGTTCTCATCTTCCAGCACTATAGTGCAATTTGTTTTGTTGTGACTATCCATTGGGTTTTCATGGCAAGATACAGAAGTAGATTGCCGGGCCTTTCCTCCACGCAGTTTAAGTTTAGTGTTGCCGTTTGTCACAGAAATGTGATCCTCCACCGCCAACACCGTCCCATTCTGCTGCTGTTGTCTCTACCAAACCTATAAATATATTCTAGCCTTCCAGCTAAATGCTAGAAACATAGTAACATAGCAAATGACAGCAGATGAAGACCAGCATGGTCTATCCAGTCTGCCCAGTGAGATGTTTAGAACAATTGTCACTCCATGCAGGTTACCACCCCTCTAAGTTTTTTTGATATGTAGAAGTCATTTATGTTTTGTTTTGAGTGGAATTACAGAGATCCTCTTTATCCCAATGCCTTTTTGTAGTCTGTCGCTGTTTGTCCTCACCACCCCCACCGGGAGTAAATTCTAAGCATCCACCACTCGTTCTGTGAAAAAAATTTCCTAATGTTGCTTTTAAGTTTACCTCCTTTCAGCCCTTTCATCTCCTCTGGTCCTATAATTTCCCCATCTTTGGCAAAGGTTTGTTAGTTTGTTTTTTGTTAATATCTTTCAAGAATTTAAACTTCTGTATTATATCTCCTTTCTGATGCAGATTCTACAGCATTTTGGTTGCCATCCTCTGAACTGCTTCAAGAATTATATCCTGAGCAAGATATGACCTCCAAAACTGAACAAAGTACAACTGTTGCCTAATGAGGTGTACAAGGGAACTATTACCACCTCCTTTCTGCTGGTTACACTCCTCTCTATGTGGCTTAGCATATTTTTGGCTTTGGTCACTGCCTTGTCACATAGTGAAGGATCTCAAGGTGACGAAACAATTACCCAGAGGTCTCACCCTCACACCCATTATATATAGCTCCTTTGGATTTCTCTTCCCAAGTGCATCACTCTGCATGTCTTTGCAATAAATTAACTAACAAGGATTAGACCATTCGTCTAATTTTTGGCAGCCATCAACAGTACTTCTCCAGGATTTTCTTCCATGAACACAAAACATAAGTATCTGCAGTGGTGTTCCTAGCCCCTTTTCTACCCGAGGCAGGTACCCCCCTCCGTGGTGCAGTGAAGCATAGTTACTCATCTGTAACAGGTGTTCTCCAGGGACAGCAATCAGTCCTCACAACCTTCCCTCCTTCCCTAGGAGCTGCCTCCCTACCTTGCTTTAGTTTTTACTACCATCCTAGCTATGTCATCTGACTGAGCAAGATATCACCCTTGGGTTGGAAGTGGACCATGCATGCGTGGTGGCATATCCCAAAGGCTTTCTTTGGAAGCAGGGGAAATGCTTCCGTGCAGGCTCCATAGGCACCGACATCACCCATATGTGAGGGCTGATTTCTGCTGTCCCTAGAGAACACCTGTTTCAGGTGAGTAACTATGCTTTTTCACCCTATGTTTTATTGTAACTGAGTTTTTTGTAAACCACTTTGACCCAGTGAAAAATCGGTGTAAAAGCACAGCTAAATAAATAATCTTCCTTCAAGACTGGGGACAGCACAACAAGCAACCTATCTAGGCCTGTTCTTCTCTCCTGGTTGAAGTTTCATAATCGTGACACTTCAGCCAGGAGAGGAGCCAGCCCTGATTGGGACAGCACAACAAGCCATTCATCTTGAAGGTATGTTTGCCAGGCTGCCTCCTAAGTGTGGGGCCAGGAAGAGTGCTTCTCCAGGAACAAGCAGGAAGTTAGTCCTCACTTATGAGTGACGTCAGCACCGGAGCCCAAACGGAGCAATTCCCCAGCTTTCAAAATAATCCTTTGGGATTGCTGCCACGCATGCGTGGTCCTCTTCCTGCCCAAAGGTGCCATCTTGGTCCGTCAGGTCCCCTAGCTAGAGCCCTACTAAGCAGATGACAGGGGAAGGATAAAAATAGCAACTCTTCAGGGGGGGTGGGAGGGTAGTGAGGACTGATTCCTGCTGTCCCTGGAGAACCCCTGTTACAGGTGAGTAACTACAGGTGAGTAGCTACACTTTCTCCAGGAACAAGCAGGAAGTCAGTCCTCACTTATGAGACTCCCCAGCTACAGGCTACCAAACCTGTAACCTAAAAAATGCCTCCGCAAAGCCATGAGCAGAAGCCGATGCCTGAAGGAGCCCGAGTATTTCAGTCCCCAGGGCAAAGCTCTTGGTAGCCGCTGAAGAAGGGTCGGAGGATAGGAGTTGCTTATACCCTGAACAGATTAGAGTACAGCCTGGCCAAAGATGATGTCCCGGCAGGGCTCCCTCTCCAGGCAATAGTGGACAGTGGAAGTGTTTGCTGAAGACCAGGTCGGAGCCCGACAGATGTCCGTTAGAGGCACTGAGTGCAGCGAAGGCACCGACACCACCTTGGCTCGGACATCATGCGCAGTGACCCACCGATCCAGTGGGGTGCCCACCTTTGCTTGGGCGAAGGCAATGCAGTCTGCCACCCAGGCAATTGGTGACTGCCTGCCCCAGGCAATTGGGGACGTAGGCAACAAAGCTGATTGGACATGATAAACCTGGGTATGCTGCAGGTAGAAGGCAAGAGCCCTCTTGCAGTCGAGTGTATGCAACACTGCCGATGCCTGGTCAGCATGCGGTCTCAGGAAGAAGGTCAGTAGGACTATCTCCTGGTTGAGATGAAAGTCCAAGACCACCTTTGGTAGGAACTTGGGATGGGTGCAGAGGACCACCCTGTTCCCATAGAACCTGGTGTATGGAGCCTCAGCCATGAAGGCCTGAAGTTCACTGACTCGGCGAGCCAAGGTCAAGACTACCAGGAAGACCACCTTCCAGGAGAGATGCCGAAGCGAGCACATCACCATTGGCTCTAAGGGCACTTGCGTGAGCTGCATCAGCACCACGCTGAGGTCCCACTCCGCCAATGGAGGCCGGAGAGGAGGCTTGGAAAGCAGTAGACCTTGCATGAAGCGAGAGACCAAAGGCTGCCCCGAGAGAGGTTTTCCCTCGACGGGGAGGTGGTTTGCGGAAATGGCGCTCAGGTGTACCCTGACCGAATTGGATTTCAGCCCTGCCTTCGAGAGGTGGAGGAGGTACTGGAAGATTCACTGGGTAGAGCAGGAGAACGGGTCGATCTGAAGCTCGGAGCACCAGGTCGAGAAACGTCACCACTTAAAGGAGTACACTCATCTTGAGTCCTTCCTTGATGCAAGGAGGATCTCCTCAATGTCCTCCAGGAGACACAATGGGGCTAAGGTGACCTGTTCAGCCACCAGGCTGCAAGGGACAGGGAGGCCAGGTTCAGGTGGAACACCCGACCCTCCTCCTGTGTCAAGAGGCCCAGGGCGCAGCCCAGGGGTACTGGGTGCTTGGACGAGAGCCAGAGTAGAAGCAGGAACCAAGGCCGTCAAGGTCTCGAGGGGGCCACGAGGATCACCGAAGCTCTGTCCCGCTGAATCTTGTGGAGGTTCCGCACAATGAGAGGGAACGCATGAAGAAGGCTGGCGGTCCAGCTCAAGAGGAATGCATCCAGAGCTACCCTGCTCAGGTGCAGAACCAGGCTGCAGAAGTGGGGTAGCTGCGCATTCGCAGGACTGGCAAATGGGTTCATGGATGGGGACCCCACCGATGGAACAAGATTCCGGCAACCTCCGGATCCAAGCCCCACTTGTGTGGGCGGAGGATCCTGCCTCGTTTGTCCATAAGGAAATTCTGCTGGCCAGGGAGGTAGACCGATTGCAGAGTCATCCCCCGGCGAGACGCAAAGGAGGATCGCCTCTTGGCAGAGGAGGTGCACTCCCTCCTGGCTGACAACCAGGGCAGGCCGCACCCACCGCCCTGCCCTTGGTACACCACTGTTTGCGTAGCATTTCTGTGTTTTCCTCGTCACCCTCCACAACGTGGTACTCAACACCTTTTAAGTCTGGCCTTCCTCTTTGCATCAATATTCCTGAAAACAGTCATCACCTTGCTTTATTTTATTTTAGTTTAAGTGCTATCAAGTCAATGCCGAATCCTAGCAACCCAGCAGCCTCTGGGTTTTCTTGACAAGGTATGTATGACTTGCCAGACCTTTTCTTACAAGGTAATGGAGGGTAAAATGACTTGCCCAAGGTCACAAGGAGTGCCAGTGGGAAATCAAACCCTGGACAGTTGTCCCATATCGGTTCTTGCTTTTCTTCACTTTCCTCACATAAATCTGTTGCCATTTTTATAGCTCCTTTCAGTTTGACCCAGTGCCTTCCCACTTTCCTTATCTCCTCCCATCTCACCAGATCCTCCTTTAAGAGCTTCTCCATTTTACTACAGTTAGCGTCTTTGAAATCCACTACTTTGAGTTGGGTGTGTTTGATATAAAAGCTAAAGCAGAGTCCAAACCATACTGTGTGACAATCACTTTTCCTGATGACTCGGCATACTTTCTGAATTCTCTGAAGGCCAATCAGATCCTCAGGGGTGGAGACATGCACAAAGCTTCTCAGCCATTCTGTAGCTCTGTGTATAAAACACATGCCAGTCTTGAACAGGGCAGATTCCGTTCAAGGTCATATGAGGCATTTTTTTGCCCTAGCATGTAATAAAACAGCAGAAACTATTTTCATACAAATAGTGAGAAGATTTTGGGTTAACAATATGTCTTATAAATTCAAACTATGATGCAGTAGCAAGGAAAACGGAATTAGATTTAGCTCATGTCTTTCTCAGAAGTTCAATGCATGTTACAATAGGGTTTACAGTCTAAGCTTGTACATGAGGCAATGGAAGCTTAAGTGACTTGCCCAATATCACAAAAGAGAGGCAGTGGCATTTTAACCCTGGCTTCCCTGGATCTCAGCCCACTACTCTACTGATTTGGCTGCTGCTCCACTCCATAGTGAGTTCTTGAAGCTGTAATGACCACTGATGGTTTTGTGCCTGGAACAGATTACCATGAACACATTCTCCCTGCCAAGGAAACTCTGACTCCAGGTCCCTTGGCAAGGGGTTGGCCAGCAGGGTGCCTAGCTAGATGCAAAGTTGTGTGGGAGAGGGATTTGGGGGGGGAGTTGGGGACCCCATGGCCCTTCGGAGTCAGCCAGAGTCTGCTAGCAGGTGAGCACAGAAAGGTGGTATTGATAAAACCCTTACTGATGCACAGTTACTGAACAACCTAGCATCACCTTATGTTTATATATTACACGTCAGTTCAAACAGATCACTTTTCTCACTAAGGAAACAAAGGTCATACCAGTCAAACACCTGTCTGATCATACTAGCCACAATCTCTCTCATATATCCTTCCTTCAGCGTCACAATCTGTATGCTAATCAGTGGCATTCCTTTAACCCTTACCCCACTACAATAATCTGTATACAGTGATAGCAGTGAGACCTTCTGACTTCCCAGGAGTGTAGATCCATTGATTAAATGCAAAGGAATAAAGTACTGCAGTAATTGATCAGTTAAATCTGACAACCAAGTCACAACTGATTTCACAAGGTTAATTTGCACAATGCTGGTTCATTTGTTTTACACAAAAAAAAAAAAAAAAAAAATTTAAGCTGTGCTGAGAGTTATCTACAGCTTTTGACAATCTCAAGACAGGTAGTGAGTGGGGAAACTGGAGAATATAAAATAAGCAAAATGTTTTCCAGCATAAAAATGTAAACTAGTATTTCATGACAAGCCACTGCAGAGCGCCTAAGATTTACTGCTATGCTGGAATTTTTGAAGGCTGTGATAACCTTCTAGGAGACCAATTAAAAAAAAAAAAAGACACTTAGATTGTGCATTAGCTTCTCCAAGATACCTTCAGCATCTTTGCAGCAGTTCCATAGAAAATCAGATTTTATGCTTTTAGAATCACATTTGTAATATTTACTATCTGTGGAAGTTATGTGAGGGATCCAAAGAGGTTCTAAGGCCCCTAAAGATAATGCATAACTGCATCTATGTATACAAATATTTAATACAATAACTGTATGTGTTGGATGCTGTAATTTTTTCTCTGGCATTAACAGTGAGATGGTACTAGCAGCCACAGTGGCCCTGGTGAAAGCTGGAGTGTTAGTAAGTTGATATCTTTTAAAAGGCCAGCAAAAGAGTTGTAGGGCACATAAGCTTTGGAGACTGCAGGGGGTCCCTTATTCACTTGTACAGTAAGAAGGAAGATTTTGTGTCTAGGAGATATTGAGCATGGCAATGGATAAGAGGAGAGGTTAATAGAATACTTCAGATGAAACGGAAGGAGGAAACTGTCTGCTCTCGGGAACAGGTGCACTAGCATCCCTTCCCATGTTGGTCCTTCTAAATGGCATCACGGTATACTATGACGAATATAAGAAAAACTGCTTGGCTCAGCAAAACTAGGGGGTTACAGGAACAGTCTTTATCAGACTAAGATGTGGAATTGGCATTATGAGCAGAGCCCGTGCAAGGCAATGAGCTGCCCTAGGTGAACCTCACATCTTGTGCCCCAAGCAAAAAGAAAGTCTGTATTGGGTGTCAGAGATGGCAGACATCAATCAGCCTTGCAGGCCAGTTTTAAGGTAAGCACTGTGGGGCTGTTTGAGGCCCTTGCCACCCTAGATCCCAGAGGGGGACAGTAGGGATGGTAATGAGTTGCCATAGAACCATTGGTGCTCTAGGCTACTGCCTCGTTTGTATAATGGCCACCCAGCCCTGATTATGAGTGAAGCAATATGAATTATACAAGACAGAAATAGTAAAGGCTTCTACTTATGTTCTGTTGAATTTGTTCGATTTAGGTTTTGGCTAGTTATTTTTTGGATTGATGATTATTTGAAACGTTTTTCTATACTGCCCCTTCCAGAGTTCAGGGGTGGTTTACATTGCAACAAACGATTTACATAAAACATTGTAGGTGTGTTAAAACACACTTAGATATTATGTAAATAGTTAACTATTGTAATGTCTACCTAGTTTCCATTTTTGGCTATAGTGTGGTCCATAAACATTAAACTTAATAAAAAAACTTTGGTTATGTACTGCAAGAGAGACTGACTAATGCTCACAATAATGCAAAATAGTTTCATCCAAACTGTTTACATATTAAACTGTCCAAACAAAGAAAAGTTATAAAACTGACCCATAAGTGACCATCTTGTGGTCATATGAATCAATGATTTTTTGGTACTAAAAAGAACCAATCAGGTTTGTTGGATTATACTCCATTCATATTCATGCCTTCCCAATGGCTATACATATGTGGAATGTGTCAAATACTGTAACAAAAGGACCAAGAGACTTAGTTTTCCCACTCTAATTGTTACCATACCAAAAGGTTACTGGCCTAAGATTCCTGCTACATTTACATTATCCTGTGGTCAATCTTACTGTCTTGGGAGATACAAAGCCTGAATGCTGGGCAGGATTAAGGCACAGAAACTAGGCACATGCTATTGATATATGGGGCAACAGGTGGCAACAGCCACCCATATCAGCCAGTGTCCATGCATTAGTTCTCTTCCTCCCTGGAGGCATCAGGCCAGCATCTGAGAAGAGCTAGTGTCAATTAGCAGCCAACGTGCACTGGATCTTCAGGAGTCCTAGGCCCTGTTCCCAACAAGTGTTGCACCTTCCGCAGTTGATACAGGCATAGAGGATGACAGGAAGACCCCTTGGGGGCCCTCAATCACGTAAATTCATAGGGCCTTACATCCAAATCACACTTGGCAAAAAGGAGCCCGCTGTGGAGCTCACCCTGCAAGTGCCACACTGGGCACAGGTGGAGGCATGTGACACACTTGTCCTGTTCCACACAGCTAATGGGAAAAAAACCCACAAGAGAATCTGCAAAAAATTGCTGAGAAAAGCCTACCAAAAAAAAAAACAGTAAAGGCTGCGGCAAGTGCACTTAAGTGGAAAACAAATGGGAGACCCAGATCCAGCGTCCCTGTGCCAGTCAGGCTGGTCAGGGAAATCTGGCCGAGTTCTCCGAAGACCTACACAAGCTTTATGCAGCAAGAGTCAACGGATCCCATTAACCTGGACCCAATGATGAAAGGGGGAGCTGGGCCCAACCTCAGCCCCCCCCCCCCTCAGGGGTCCAACTACTCTTCCTGAGCACCAGGTTGTTATATTGAAATATAGCTATTAATTTTATTTGTAACAAAATACTCAAACACTGAATACACTTGAAGTAATGCTTATATCTAATTATTTTTACTTTGTTATTGATGCTGACAAACAAAGTGATGTGGCACACAAAAAATATCGAACTGCATTTGCCAAATGCCAAGGACTTTGGAACAAATACAGACACTCTACATTAGCTGCTGATGAAGTTATTGATTCATTTGGAATGTATGTAAAGACACCAAACAAAACATGATGGAATTCTATTTCCTGCAGTAGAGAGACTTGTTCGATTGGTCCAGGAACATAGTGAAGGTCACTTCAATGCCATTTGCACTAAACTGGAAATTCCAAAACTGACTGCAGGCTATACAAATGATCAGTAGTAGTAGTGAGATGACTTTCTTGGCCGATTGTTTTTCAGTAACTGAGAGGCTCCACCTTTGAACACCTTGGCGTCAGAAAAGATATTCACAGCCTACTTGCTGCCAACCATTACCAGGTATCGTAAGACTCATAGAAAAGCATCAACAAAACTTGTAAGCCTGTCGGTGCCCTCAAATGCAATCCATCAATGCTTTTCTGATCTATTTGACTACTCGGAAACAATTACTGCAGCAATTCTCATCCAAGATTTTGCACAGGGTGGACTGAATCAGAGGATTTTGGAGAAGGGTCTTCAGTATATCAGACACCTGCTTGGTAAAGTTCCATAAAAAATCTTCTTATTTATAGCAAAGAATGCCTTATTACCATGAGAAGTAACTATATCATTTGAAGATTTGACAATTTGGATCAATTTCTACAGTCAGAAGACAGGCACATGATCTGATTTGAAGAAACTGTTAATCAGATTGAATACTCCCTACCAGTGCAGCCATTGAGCACCTTCGCAGATGTACTGGTTTAATCATGACTCACAAGCGCACTCGTATGAGGGACAGAGATTTTGAGAATTTAGTTTCTGAAGGTGAACAAATTGATTGAAGTTTAGACCTAATGAAGTCACTAGGACAAAACCTTTAACAAAATTACATTCACTGTAGTCTGATTACTTTCACTCAAAAAAATTACAACAGCAGCCAACTACTTTTTCACCCGAATAAAATTGTTAAATGTTCTCAACGTTTACTTTTAAGTAAGTAAAAGTATATGCCTATTTTAATACTTAAGCATTCTGCTCTAATACTTTAAAACACTGCTCAGAATATGACAAACAGCGCTGGATCCTGGACAGCTGCCAACTCAAGAGTCGAAGGTGTACCTTTGCTCAGAGCACCGAAGGGCCCTACTAGGCTCATTCCAAGGCCTCTGCACTATGGTGTGGGTGAGAAGAGCCAGACCTATCAGCACTGCTGCACCAGTTCACACCCACCTTACCACCTAGTGGAGGCAGACAATTTGTACTGGCTTCTCAGTGCTGCACCAGTGGTTGTATCTCCTGATGACATTGAAAAATGCTCAAGTCTGCCTCCACCTGCTGGCAAGGGAGCATAATCCACTCGTCTAGACTGGTCTAGCAGGATAAGAAATATGCCTTTATACAACTATCTTGCCGAAAGCTCCAGTACAAAAAGTTACACCTGCTCCGAATAAGGTTATCAGATTTTTTGCAGACAAAGTCCCCTTGCTGGGATGGGGAGGGGGAACACTTTAGTTCCAGGTTTGAGTAACAAGGCATGAAGGAAAGGAGTCATTACCTTGCTTCCCCTCATCTCATAACAGTGACTCTTTCAGCAACTGCACTACCCTGCCCCCCTTTCCAACCCTGCCCTCCCCTCCAACCCTACCCCCCTCCACATACCCCAGTGTCATCTTCCCTCCCCCAGCCTACTCACCAGCCTCCCCATAGCGCTTCTCTTCTTCCACCCCCTAGCCTACTCACCTGCCAAGCCCCAAGTATGCTACGCATCCCATGTTTATATTGCTGCACATAGTAATATATATAGTTAATCTATGGTTCATGTTGACATGGTTCGATGTTTGTCTTTTTGGGTTCTATGTATGATCCATTTGCTTTGGTTCGATGTAAACTGCCTTGGCATGTCAAATGTGTGGTATATAAAACCAGCACACAGGCACAAAGCACCGCCTGAGTGCCCAAGGCCAAAGCAATAAAGGCATTCTTGAGGGCGGCTTCCACTTTTCAATCATGAGCCACCTTCAGCACAGTGCTACCTTCTACTGGCATGGTCCTGCTCTTCATCACTGCTGTGACCAGGACCACCCACTTTCAGGGACCCCAAAAGCTGTTTCATCTTCCCTTGAGACAGAGGGTGCTGCTGAGCCAGGAACATTGCGCCCCTCAGCCCCAGCTCCAGTGCATCTCACTGAGAGGGCATAAGCTTTTGCAAGGGCTCAGGAAGGGAATAAAAAGGCTGGAGGGCTAACATCACCCCTCAGTATAGGGTCCACTTAAGAAATTAGTGGAGAGGGTCTGCAATACACAAGGCTGCTCCAGCATCCTGAATAAGGGTAGCCAGGTCTTCCATGCATTAAAGGCAAATCACTGACTGATCTTCTCTAACAGGGAAAAGCTCCCCCTCCTCTGCTGACTCCTGCATTAGAGACAAGGAATCTTAATCTTCTCCTCAGCTCTCCCACAGAGAATAAGACTGGGCTCCCAGAGGAATGGGCAAGCAAAAAAAAAAACCAGGAGCTGCAGCCTCCTTACCATGCAGGCATCTAAGATGGCTGACAATCCTGCCAGAGGGGAAATCATGGAAGGCGTGGCAGAAGCAGCAACATTGCACTGGGCTCAGGGTCCCCTGTGGAGGGCCATGACACTACCAAAAAAATGTGCCCAGAGGTCTCTCCATAACTCTCGGAGCAAAAAGAAGCCAGTTGCAGAGCTCACATGATGCCATGCACTGGGCAGAGCTCAAATGCGGTTAAAAGCAAAACAAAAAAACAAAAAAAACAAAGACAAAAAATAAAACCACAGTGGAGAAAGGAAGCCCTTGATGGTAAGACCCTCATTTGGTTTGCAGCTTGTGTACTGTGAGGGCTTGTGTGCATCAGGAGTTTAGCTACTGGCAGGGTCTTCCAAGATGGACAGGTATCAGCTGATGTGCCAGACCAAGACAAACCACTCAGCTGGGCAGCAGTAGAATGGGACAGTGTTGGTGGCGGAGGATCACATTTCTGTGACAACGGCAACACTACTAAACTTAAACTGCACAGAAGAAAGGCCTGTCAATCTACCTCCGTATCTTGCCACGAAAACCCAATGGATAGTCACAACAAAAGTTGCAGTATAGTGCTGGAAGATGAGACCCCCAGATCAGAAGGTACTCAACTGATTGCCGGGGAGGAGCTGAAGACTTTAAAGAGTAAAGCCAGCATTTATGATGTGGTTGGATCAAAGCCCTTGGGACGTCTGATTGCTGATGTAGCTGCACATGAAATGAGAGTCAGAAGTTGCAAAGGTGTCATACATACTGGGACATGGAACATACAAAGCATGAACAAAGGGAAGTTGGAGGTGGTAAAGAATGAAATGGAACGTGTACAACTTAATCTGTTGGGTGAGCGAACTGAAATGGACTGCCATCAGGCACTTTGCATTTGATGATCACATGGTCTACTATGCTGTAAATGAAAGACAAAGAAGAAATGGTGTTGCACTTATAATCAAGAAGAAACTTGCAAGAACTGTAATGAAATACAATGCAGTCAGTGAACGTGCAGTGAACGCTTAATTTCTATTCATCTACGAGGAATGCTTAACAACTATAGAGGGAGGAGTGGCCTAGTGGTTGGGGCAAGGTACCACAGGCCGGAAGGTCGGTGGTTCAAATCCCACTAGAGGACAGCAACCTTGGGCTGGAAGGACTGGGGTTTCTAGTCCCACAGGTGCTCCTTGTGTCCCACAGGTGCTCCTTGTGGTCTTGGGCAAGCCACTTAACCCTCCATTGCCCATGTTCCCTGTAAGTATTAGTGTGTGTGTCTCATATCCCCTTGTGTTAAATGTATCCCCCAACCGCTTTGACCCGGTGAAAAGCAGGATATAAATGCAGCTAAATAAATGAATTATAATTCAAGCATATGCCCCAACAGCTGAAGAAGAGGATAAAATTGCTGAGTTCTACGAACAAGTACAAGCTGAAATTGACAGAACATGCAAACAGTATCTCCTGGATAGTCATGGGTGACTGGAACACAAAAGTTGGCAACAAAGGCGGCTGCAAAATGGTTGGAAAATATGGACTTGGCCACAGAAATGAAGCTGGAGAAAGACTGATAAGTAAATTGTTGGTCTTGCAGAATTCTCTCTCAAACACTTTCTTCCAGCAACACAAGCGACGACTGTATACATAGACTTCACCCAATGGATTGTACAAAAATCAAATTGACTACATCTGTGGACCTCAATGATGGAAAAGCCATATAACAAAGACAAGACCTGGAGCTGACTGTGCTACAGATCACCAACTACTAGTATGCAAACTCAAGCTAAAGTTGAAAAAGAGCAAGCCACTCATGAATGTAGCAAAAAATGATCTTGAGAATATACCACTGGAATTTAAAGGCTGTCTGCAAAATTGATTTGCTGCTTTAGATACAAATGACAGAGTTCCAGAAAACATATGGGATAACATCAAAAAAGTTGTGATGGAAGAAAGTGAGAAATCTCTACAAAAGGTGAAAAATCAAAAAGGGACAAAATGGATGACGGAAGAAACTCTGAAAATTGCTCAGAAATGCAGAGAAGCAAAAGCCAGAGGAGAAAGAGGCAATCACAGAACTCAGAGATTTCCAACATGCAGCAAGATAAGACAAGGAGAAGTACTACAATGATACTGATGATATAATGATACTGACTGCTGATGTAGCTGCACATGGAGGGGCTAATTTAGATCATCCTATACCTGGCCTCACATACTGGTCAGAGCTAGACTGCATAGCCAGCATGGACCTCCACACAGCTAAGCTTACAACCTTAAACCTTATCTCTGCTGGTTTCTTGAATTTAACTGTGGTTATACTTTAAGATTTTGGGATATTGCTAATATAGATTTTAACTGTTGGTTAAACATTAAGCTTGGGGATATTCTGACTGCCTGCTTTCCTTGTGTAGCTTTAGATCAGATATCTGAGTGTGCCCACGGTTCAGGTAAAACCTACTGGCCAGGGACACTTAGGTTCCCGCCCACCCTACCCCTTGCCCCACCCACCACAGGGGCTGTATTGGCCGAATACGTTGCCAACTATCCTTTTTAATTTGGGTTACACCCACATTTTCTTCTTCTTCCTCTTCTCCTTCTAGGACTGCTTAATCATCATGTTGTGTATTCAGTGCAATAACTGTGGTACGTTCATTCCAAGACAAATCATCTGGAGCCTAAGAGCTTTCCTATGTGCCTCAGGTCAGCTACCATACATAAAGAATTGACTCTACTGAGGGAGGAACTGGCGCACCTCTTCTAGAATACAAACTGAACAAAGTCCACCACTGCTCCTACAATCAAACACCCCAGGAACAAATGGATGATGGTGGGCTCTGGTAGATTGTCTCCTGTAATGCAGAAACACCCTATACATCATGAGATATCACTGCAAAATGCCTTCTCTGCTTTGGTTAATGAGGATGCCCAATCCAGGAAAGCTGACGTGCCCTTAAATGAAACAGTCAATGCCCAATCTCCTGATAAAGCACCAAATATGAAGAAAAAGGAACAAAAAACTACTACTTGGTGATTCCATCATCAGAGGCACCAACTTGAGAACACAGTTCAAAGGAGACAAGTTAGTCAAATGCCTCCCAGGCTCTTCAGCTAGCAAGAATACAAACCAAATTGTTGATGTCCTTAGCGATGAAAGCGAGCACTCCAAAACTGATGTTGTCTTCCACTTCGGTACAAATGACCTGGCTAGAAACAGTGCCACTACAGTTCAAAGGGACTTTCAAACTCTGGGAGAGAAACTAAAGCCCATTGTTAACACTGTAGCATTCTCAGAAGTTCTACATGTTCTTGGTAAGGGGGCAGAAAGGCTACATCGCATAAACAGCTTTAACGCATGGCTCCAGACCTGGTGCAAAGAGGACGGATTCAGATTTATTGACGACTGGGGAAACAGATGGACCAACAAGAGACTGTACTGTGCTGATGGACTACATCTCTCTGTTGCAGGGAAAGGAATCCTAAGTGAAAAATTCAGGCAGTATGTGGATATGCATTTAAACTAGAAAAAGGGGGTGACGGATGGGGAAGGTCAAGTTCTCGACGTCACTCCCTGCAAAAGCAGAAAAACATCAGAAGCAGCCACACTTTTAAACCACACATCAAAATCAAGTGGGAAGAAGTGGGCAGAAAAAATCAATGCAAAATACATTCAAGCCAGTTAAATGCTGGAAAGCAATGAGCACAAATGCTTGAAGCTCAGCCAACAAAGTTCCAGACCTGGAAGCCTTAATGGTGGAAATGGAGTTGGACATTGTGGCCATTACAGAAACATGGTTTAATGAATCGCATGATTGGGATATAGCCATAGCTGGCTATAATCTATTCAGAAGAGACAGAGAAAATGGAAAAGGAGGAGGAGTAGCCTTATATGTCAAAAGCAATATTAAAGCTACTGAAATATGCAGGGGGCATGTGGAAATGAAGCAGCGCTCTGGATTGTGTTGGAAAGAGGAGATGGCACCGTCATCCATACTGCTGTAGTCTACAGACCTCCAACTCAAATTGAAGAGCTAGATAAAGAATTGATTATAGATATTGCCAAGATAGCCACAAAGGGGGAAGCGATCATATTGGGTGACTAATCTACCGATGTGGATTGGATAACTCCTTCTGCAAATCTAGAAAGAAGCAAAACAATTGTGGATGCTCTCCAAGATGTGTTACTTAGACAAATGGTGATGGAACCAACCAGGGAAAGCTCAATGCTGGATTTAGTGCTCACCAACGGTGATAGCATGTCGAATGACTGGGTGGGTGTCCCTGTGAGCAACAGCGATCATCACACGGTGTGGTCTGAGATAAAAGCTAAGGTGCAGTCCAATCATAGCAAGCTCAAAATCCTAAACTTCAAAAACACTGACTTCAATAAAATGGTTGAGTACCTAAAGGAGGAGTTGACAGGGTGGAAGGAGATAAGGGAAGTGGAATTGCAATGGGCTAAACTAAAGGAGGCAATAAAAGCGGCAACAGATAAATATGTAAGAAAAGTAAATAAAAACAAGAGGAGAAGGAAACCTATTTGGTTTTCCAAAGAAGTGGCTGCTCAAATAAAGGCAAAAAACACAGCTTTCGCAAAATTCAGAAGCTTGCAAACAGAGGAACACAGAAATGAATACAGGATCAAACTCAAAGAGACAAAAAGACAAATAAGGATAGCAAAATCAAAAAGGTAGAGGAAAAGATGGCTAAAGATGTTAAGTGTGGCGACAAAACCTTCTTCAGGTATATTCGGGAAAGGAAGATCAGAAGTGGCATTGCAGGACTCAGAAGTGCTGGAAACGGACTAGTGGAGAGTGACATTGAAAAGCAAAATTGCTAAACAAATACTTCTGCTCCGTTTTTACTAAAGAAAATCCTGGAGAAGGACCACCTGTGACTCCCAAACATAAAAATGGGAATGAAGTAGATACCACACCATTCACAGAAGATGAGGTGTTAGAACAACTTGCAAAACTGAAAGTGGACAAGGCCATGGGATCGGATGGGATACATCCCAGGATACTGAAAGAGCTCAGAGGTTCTTGCAGGGCCGTTAAAGGATGTTTTCAACAGATCCTTGGAAACAGGAGAAGCTCCTCAAGACTGGAGAATGGCTGATGTTGTACCTCTGCACAAAAGTGGTGACAGGGAAAAAGTATTAAACTACAGGCCTGTGAGCCTTACCTCGGTGGCAGGAAAAATAATGAAGGCGCTCCTGAAAGAGCGAATAGTGAACTTTCTCAAAACCAACAGGTTGCAAGATCTGAGGCAACATGGTTTTACCGAAGGACAATCTTGCCAAACAAATCTGATTGAGTTCTTTGACTGGGTGACCAGAGAACTAGATCAGGGGCATGCGATGGATGTCATCTACCTGGATTTCAGCAAAGCCTTTGATACTATCCCTCATAGGCAGCTTATCAATAAACTCAGTAGTTTGGGGATGGGTCCCAAGGTGGTAAACTGGATCAGAAGTTGGTTGACTGACAGACGACAGAAGGTGGTGGTAAATGGAGCTCACTCGGATGAAAGGAAGGTGATTAACGGAGTGCCCCAGGGTTCGGTCCTGGGCCTGGCACTGTTCAATCTATTTGTGAGTGATATAGCTGTAAGACTGAATGGAAAAGTCTGACTTTTTGCAGATGACACGAAAATTTGCAACAGAATGGACTCCCCCCGAGGGAGTGATTAACATGAGGAAAGATCCACAAAAGCTGGAAGAATGGTCTAATGCTGGGCAATTAAGATTTAATGCAAAGAAATGCAGTGTCATGCACTTGGGTAGCAGAAATGCAAGGGAAATGTGAGCGATAGGGGGAAAGAGGTTGGTGTGCACAGATCAGGAGAAAGACCTTGGTGTGATTATTTCTGTAGATCTCAAGGTGGCAAAACAGTGCGACAAGGCGGTGGCAAAAGCCAGGAGGATGCTGGGCTGCATACAAAGAGGAATTACCAGCAGAAAGGAAGAGGTACTAATGCCACTGTATAAGTCACTGGTGAGGCCTCACTTGGAATACTGTGTTCAGTTTTGGGGACCGTATCTTGCAAAGGCTGTAAAAAGAATGGAAACTGTTCAGAGGAAGGCGACCAAAATGATTTGGAGCCTGCGTCAGAAGCCTTATGAGAAGAGACTTGAAGACCTAAATATGTACACTTTGGAGGAGAGGAGGGATAGGGGAGATATGATTTAGACCTTTAAATACTTAAGGAGAAACAATGAACAAACAAACCTCTTCCACAGGCAGGGAAGCTGTAAAACTAGAGGGCATGACATGAAGCTGCAAGGTGGTAAATTGAAAGGAAATGTCAGGAAATACTTTTTCACTGAAAGGGTGGTGGATGCTTGGAATGCCCTCCCGATGGAAGTGGTGGGGGCAAACACAGTGACAGAATTCAAAATGGCATGGGACAGACACAGTGGATGCCTTTATAGCAACAGGATAAAATCAAAATAAACTGAATACTGGGCAGACTGGATGGACCATGCTGGTCTTTATCTGCCATCATTTACTATGTTACTATGATGCATGCAAGGAAACAGAAGCAGAAACTATTAGAGGAAGAACAAGATTGGCTTTCCTAAAGAAATATTCCAGCCCTAATTGGAATGCTACAAGATGCTCAAGGATCCATGTTGAATGAAGCTGCGAAGATCAAGAAAAGGTGGAAAGACTATACTGAGTTTTTATATATATATATTTTTTTTATTTAACTGCATTTATTACACACTTTTCACTGGGTCCCTTATAATAAAAATCAAGTAGACCAAGAGCCATTTCAACCTGTATCTTATGATCTGGAACCACTGGTGATGAAAGAAGAAGTTGAAGCAGCATTGAAAGCCTTATCAAAGTACAAAGCACCAGGCATTGATGGCATTCCCATAGAGGTATTACAGCAATCTGATGCAGCTGTTACCATACTTCCAAGGCTCTGCCAGGAAATTTGGAAGACATCATGGTCAACTGACTGGAAAAGATCTGTGTTTGTACCAATATTAAAGAAAAGTGCTCCAACCGACTGGAGATTATCGCGCACTCTACCCCACATTCATACAGTTACCTATTTCAATGTTCCACACATGTAAATAGTTTCCCCTGTTATCCAAGTTGATTGCTCCTGTTCATTGTAATGACCTGACTCTTGTTTATTGTCGGATACTTTTAGTTTTATGTAAACTGCGCTGATCGCAAATAGTGCGGTATATAAGAAATGTAAATAAATAAATAAATTGCTCTGATCCCACATGCCAGCAAGATTCTACTTAAGATTATTCAGCAGAGATAACAACCATACCTGGAATGAGAACTACCTGAAGTGCAAGCAAGGTTCAGGAAAGGGAGACATCATTGAAGATGCAAGATGGATCCCTTGAAAAGACTAAAGCATACCATAAGGTTATCTATATGTGTTTTATTGACTACAGCAAGGTTTTTGATTGTGTAAACCATGAGAAACTCTAGGAGACATTAAGAATCATGGGTATATCAGAACACCTGATCATTCTCTTGCACAACTTTTACATTGATCAAGTAGTAATAGTTTGAACTAAACAAGGAGAAACAGAATGGTTTAAAATCAGCAAAGG
Organism: Ichthyophis bannanicus; assembly: GCA_033557465.1. Taxonomy (NCBI): domain Eukaryota; kingdom Metazoa; phylum Chordata; class Amphibia; order Gymnophiona; family Ichthyophiidae; genus Ichthyophis; species Ichthyophis bannanicus. The sequence continues at coordinate 1,513,958,676 of CM066032.1, read as the reverse complement.
TGTACGACAGGCTGCATACTTTCCCCCTACCTGTTTAATTTATATGCAGAACAAATCAGAGAAGCAGGATTGTATGAAGACAGAGGTGTGAAGATTGGTAGAAAACTCAACCACCTTTGCTATGCCGATGGTACCACATTACTGGCTGAAAGTGAAGACTATCTGAAACATTTGCTTCTCAAGATCAAGGAAGTGTCTTAAAATGGGCCTGCAAAGTGTAAAGAAGACAAGGATATTGACAACTGGCAAAAATCAATAAGTTCATCGTTGATAGAGAAGAAATCTAAATAGTGGACAACTTTAACCTACTTGGATCAACTGTCAATAAAGATGCAACAGTCAAGAAATCAGATGACGCATTGCTCTTGGCAGAATGGCTATGAAGAACTTAGACAAGATTCTCAAGAGCAGAAATGTCTCTCTATACATAAATCCAACTTGCTCAAGCCATGGAACTTTCATCATATGGATGCAAAAGTTGGAAAGTGAAAGACATGAAGGAAATCAATGCCTTGAATTATGGTGCTGGCGACGAATACTGTGTATACCATGGATTGCCCGAAGAACAAACCAGTCAGTACGAGGGGAGATCAAACCTAAGCTTGCTTTAGAAGCTCAAATGACAAGATTTCAACTTCCATGCTTTGGACACATCATGAGAAGAGAGAGATCATTAGAGAGACATCATGCTTGGCAAGGTAGAAGATCAACACAAAAGAGGAAGACCACCAATGAAATGGATCGATACAACAGCAGCTATGCGTGCCAATCTGTCAACAATGAGCCACCTGACTGAAGACTGAACACAATTTAGGACAACTATCCAGAGGGTCACCATGAGTCGACACCAACTTGACAGCACTTAACAATAAGAGAATCCTCTCACCCAACAGGTCTGTCAGAGAAACCTGAGAATTGTCCCCCCTCCAGCTGCCTACATTGGCCATGGAAGCTCAGCTCCTCAAGGCTTTTTTTTAAGCTTTTAAAGCTGCTCTGTTCAATCAACACATTAGAGCCAATATATATAACAGGACCAAATTGAAAACACTAGCAAAAACTAGAAAAAAAGAACAGAAAATGCCAGAGGTATTTAGAAGACTCATATCCCCTCTATCCTGCCTTTCCTCTAATGCATAAATATTAAGATATTTAAGTCTGTCCTCATATGCTTTCTGACAAAGACCACTAAGTATTTTAGCAGCCACCCTCTACACAGACTCCATCCTGTTTATATTCTTTTGAAGTCAGGATCTCCAGAACTGCACACAATACTCCAAATGAGGTCATACCCAAAATTTATACAGAGGCAATATCACCTTTTTTCTGGTGGCCATTCCTCTCCCTATGCACCCAAGCATCCTTCTGGCTTTTGCAGTCACCTTTTCTACTTGTTTAGCCACCTTAAGATCATCAGAAATAATCATGCCCGGGTCCTGCTCTCCTTCCGTGGACAGAAGTACTTCGCCCCTACACTGTACCGCTCCCTTGGATTTTTGCAGCCCAAATGCATGACCCTGCAATATTTTTAGCATTAAATCTCAGCTGCCAAATTCTTTTCCATTCTTCAAGTTTAGCTAGATTCCTCCTCATGTTATCTACACCTTCCTGGGTGTCCACTCTATTGTAGATTTTGAGATCATCCGCAAAGAGGCAAACGTTACCCGACAGCCCTTCCGCAATATCACTAACAAAGACATTAAAAAGAATCAGACCGAGGACAGATCTCTGTAGTATACCACTGGCAACCTCCTTCTCCTCAGAGTGAGCTCCATTTATCTGCACCCTTTGTTGCCTCCCACTCAACCAATTTCTAGCAAGGTCAGTCACACTTTAGGGTCCATCCCTAGGGTACTCAGTTTGTTTATCAGTCACCTATGCAGAACAGTGTCAAACTCTTTACTGAAATCTAAGTACAGCACATCTAGGGCTTTCCCTCGGTCCAACATTGTCAGCCAGACAATCAGATGTGTCTGACAAGACATGCCTCTGGTAAACCCATGCTGGCTCAGATCCTGCAATTCATTAAGCTCCAGAAACCTCACTATTCTCCCTTTTAGAAGTATTTCCAACAATTTACTCACCACAGAGATTAGACTAACTGCCCTGTAGTTTTCAACCTCATCCTTACTTCCGCTTTTGTGTAAAGGGACATGTGCCTTTCTCCAGTCCTCTGGGACCACTCTCGACTCCAGAGAAGCATTGAAAAGGTCAGTCAGTGGAGCCACTAGAACATCCCCTTCAATATTCTTGAATGTGTCCCATCACTTTGTCTACTTTTAGTTTAGCTAGCTTCTCATGAACATAGTCTTCTGAAAATCATTCAAGATCCCCATCACTTCTATTCCTATTAGTGGATGTTTTTTTGAGGTCTTGCTCCTGTCCCTTTATCTGTGAACACAGAACAGAAATATTTAGTGAGCAATTCTGCTTTATCCTCATCAGCTTCTACATATTCTTCCCCTTCACCTTCTCACTAACATATCAGAAAAATGTCCCCCCCCTCCCCCATTTTTACTGCATTGGCTATTTCTTCTTTTTGTACCTTTGCTTTCCTGACTACTTTGCTAGCTTCTCTAAGTTTTTCCAAATATAGATGCTCAGCTTCCTCTTTGATCTCTTGTATTTTATGAAGGCCACCTTTTTCTTCACCTTTTCAGCTACTTCTTTTGAGAACCATAAAGGCCTTATGTTCCTTTTACATTTACCTAACCAAAAGGTCTGTTGCCCTGAAAATACCCCCTTTTAGTTTTGCCATTGCTTTTCTACATCCCCCAGCTGTTCTCATCCCGCTAGCGACTCCTTAAGGTATTGTCCCATCTTGGCAAGGCTAGTTTTCCTAAAGTCTAAGGCCCTCGCTTTTGAATGGCTTATCAGCCCTAGTCCTAATACTGAACCACACCATCTGGTGATCACTGGATACATAATGCACAGTACATTAGGCCACAGCCTGGCATGATTCACAAACGTCTATTGAGAGCAGTAAGGACATTCTTGAAGAATGCATATTGCATAATGCAAGCAATTGTGTGTTAAATTCCAGAATCATTTACTTTGTGTCCGTTTCTTCTAATGCATCTCCTAACTGTGCCCTCACTGACCATGAAATAAGATCAGCACATCCTGTAACTTACTGAATCTGCTACCATACAAAACAATGGGGGATTTGTTGTGGTGTTAACGTTTTAAAACTTTGCATCCTACTATGTACTAGGCATTCTGTTCCTAAAAGCTGTATAATGGCAGGGAAGTAAAAATATAATCCGTCACATCAGAAGTGAATTCAGATTAGTAAAACACAAACCTTGTTCCGTAAGTACTGAAAGTTCGGTGCAATACTAATGAGCATAGTTTGACTGTTTCATTTGGAAGGACAAAGGGTGGGTACATATTGCATATTCATATGCATACATGCGTCTCGGATATTCATTTTGATTATCTCAAAAAAAAAATTTCACACCAAAAACAAACATTCAGAGCTTTCTCCAACTCTACTTAAGCCCTCTTCTCCTATCCCTAATATCTGCTATCTCCAGCCCACTTCCCTTCTCCCAGCTCAGTCTCCAGCCCCAGCATCTTCGTATCTGCCTTCTTCTCCCAAATGAACACCCAAGTCCGAGCCTCTTCTCCCCTCCCTACCATCTGCCATCATCAGCACCTTTTCTCCCATGCCTGGCTCCTGCAACAGCCCCCAGCACCATTCACCCAACCACAGCCCCTGCATCAGCCTCCAGCTCCCTTTATTGTTATTTTTTTTTTAACTAGTATTTAGTTCACACCTTTCCAATGGTAGTTCAAGGCAAGTTATGTTCAGGTACATAGCCATTTCCCTGTCCCCAAAGGGCTTACAATCTGAAGCAATGGAGGGTTAAGTTTCTTGCCCAAGTTCACAAGAGAGCCAATGGGAATCTAGCCCAGATCTCTTGGGTACCAGGCTGTTGCTGTAACCATTAGGCTACTCCCCCACTCTTAATGAACTTATATTTTTAAAACATTTATATTCCACCGCTCCTTACGGAACTTGGCAAATTACCCATAAACATAAGAAATAAATCACAACAAGAAAACACTAAAAATAACTAAGCGCTGGGGTCAGAAAGACTATTGCTGCTCTGGTAAAAACATAAAAATAGCTTTTAGGAAACAATTACAAAACTATGCACAAGAAGTGAGAAAGCTAGGCTGATAGATTTTATTTATTAGGGAAAGGAGCCAAAATATACCAGATCAACTGGTTATATCAGACGACTTGAATCTCACAGCCAAAATTCAAGCATCATACCAAGGCCAATTTAAAAAAAAGGATATATCTAGCTTTAGTCACACAATCACTTCAGGTGATATCCTCACAGGAGGATTTAAGTCATGTGAGGCCTCCAGCCCTGAAGTTAAAACCAGGAAGAACCTAAATTCCAGTGCCTGTTCTCTCCTCTTCAGAGGACATTTCAGTAGTGCCTTCTCATCTTCACCTTTTAGGGTATTTCACACCACTCATGGGGACATTTACTGAAGAACCTATTGCTGTTGTAGTCGATCATCAACAGTTTATATCCATGAAAACAAGACTCTAGACAAGAGGTTCCCAACCTTTTCTGGTTGTATGGTCCCCTTATTAACCTCCAAAAAGTTCAGAGAGCTCCAGTTCATCCCCACCACTCTTCCCGGACCCCCTCTCTTTAGCTCCAAGCTAGTACCCACTAGCCTTCTTTATCTCCCTTCCTTATCCTGTCTACTAGTTCCCCTCCCTCCCATTTTCCAGTCACTACAAACCAGCCTTAGTCTTTCTTTAGCCTTCTCCCCAGCCACTTCCTTCCAGTCTCTCTTCCCCCAGCCAATCCCCACCCGTCTCTCTCCCTCCCCCCCCCACCGCAGCCATCACCAGCCTCTCTCTTTTTTCTCGTTTCCAGAGGACCTCCTGTAATGGTCGTCACAGACATGGGGAACACTGCTCTAATCTAGTCTACCTACCTGCTGACATCATGGGGTTTAAACCCCGCCGCTTTCTGGACAGAATCAAACAGTGACTCTCTTGGCCTGGACAACACCTACTGCTGCTAGGAAAATCCATGTCAGTCACAGTGCCCCATACAGCTGGGGGGGGGGGAGACCCCACACACACTTCTTTCCACACAACCACCAAGAGAAAAGGCAGGTGCAGCAATGGGAGCGACAGCATTTTACCTACAAACAAATTTGAACCACAATGCGAATCAGAACCTACAGGTACAGATTTGATTTAAAAAAAAAAAGAAAACAAAGCAGCCCATTATCACTACTCTCAAACATATCACAGATTCTGATGGGACACCAAAGCAGAGTTATGTTCCCACCGAAGCAGAGTTATGTTCCCACTTAAACTTAGTATGTTTACTAAGTCAAGCCAACAGTCAGCCTGGGCCATCTGCACCCAGGTCCCATTGAGTAACATAGGGCCTAGTTGCAGATAGCCCAGGCCAATGGCAGCCCCAGAATCAGCATCCAGCCCTCTTACTCCCTCCTGTGCATTTTCCAGCACCTCCCATCTTTTGTCCCTCTTCCACCCCCTCCCCCCTCAAAAAATGGCCCAGCATCTTTCCTCTGCCCCTCCCCCAAAATGATGCATCCCAGCATCTCCCCGACATCCCCACCATGGTCCAACATTTTCCCCTTGCCACCTGCCTCATCCCCTCACCTAGCTCAGACCCTTTTGGCATGGTCAGCAACATCTCAGTGCTAAAAGAAAAGTAAACCACAGTGAACTTTGTCACATTCAAACATGCTTCACCTTCAAGACGTTTTGCCAGTCCCTCCCCATCTGACATACACTTGCAGCTGGCTCTTGCAGTGTGAATGAGCACGACGAGACTGTGTTGAGGTTTGCTTTTCTTTTAACACTGACACCGCTGATACTGCGACAAAAAGGTTTGGGGAAGGGGGAGAATGGGGGCCGGAGGAATGGACTGCTGGGCAGGGGGCAGATGGCAAGGAGGTAGAACTGCTAGAACACCTGGGGAAGAGGAAGAGGGAGGCAAAGGCAATCCATCCTGCAGCACTGTGCGGGGGGGGGGGGGGAAGCAATAAGCAATGCCCCTCTCCTTGTGCCCTAAACCATGCCTATGGCAATACGCTTATTCCTGCATCTTCCAACCATCCATTGGAAAGTTTAATGGACGGTCAAAATAGTTAAACCGTTTCTGCAACACCTAGAACATACTGCACAAGTGGAGTGCAAGGGCTGCAAACAGGCCCTGTTTTAAGGATAACCTTAATGAATATACATCTGATATATCTGCATACAACAGGAACAGTATACGTGCAGCCCTCTCATGCATATTCATAGAAATATGACAGCAGAAAAGACCATATCACCTATCTAGTCTGCCCTTCCATATTCCATATCAACTGCTGTATCCCTTTTTTTCTTTTAGAGATCTAAAAATATCCTGTACACCTGACCTGCTTGTGGCCCTCAAGGGCTGAACCTATGCAGTACTCACTGCCCTGAGAGGGAGGAAGGAGTCCCATTCATCAACAATGGCAACACCAATGGTTGGATTTAGGACACTGAACCTACAATGGTAACCCATGTAAGACTAATAAGAGAATTTTTTTTTCACTCAATGTGTAATCAAACTGGAAACAGTTACCAGAGCAATAGTGAAGGTTGTTAGCATAGCTATATTTATAAAAAGGTTTCGACAAGTTCCTGGAGGAAAGGTCCACAAACCGTTATTAAAGAGGACCCAGGAAATCCACTGCTTGCCCCGGGACAAGCATTTTGGAACCTGCCAGGTAATTGTAACCTGGATTGGCCACTATTGGAAACGAGATAGTGGGCTAGATGGACCTTGTTCTGACCCAGTATGGCATTTCTTATGTTCTTATGCATCCCTGGCCTAGACAAACTAAGGCCAAAATATTGAATCTGTTGAGGACTATACTAGCATATATTTGCATAATACTAGCTGGCAAACACTTGGAATTCTACATTTAACTAGAACACAAATACCACCGGATATTAAGTTGACAGTACAATGCATGCTTTTCTTTATTATTATTAATATTGCACAATACACAGTAACAGATACTGCATACGAAATGAACGCATTAAATCTGAATATTCAGCTCTGCAAGATAAATATCAACCTTCAAGTACAAACACAGCTAGCTACAAAGCAAAGGACAATCAAAATCTTAAGAATTTCCCTTGATGTATCTCAGTTTGGAGGTAATTTTCTTAATCCTCTTCATTCACTCTGCATTCACTGCCTATCACACCATTCCATCTTCACCATTAGGAATGTACAGAAGGCAAACATTTGCTGTTTAGCTTTTTTCCTCTTGATTTTCAAGTATTTTTGTAGTTCATTCATGTACCAGAAATTGCATAAGTCAATGATGCATGTTAATCCATACCTTCATGCATGTTAAATCGATTTAGTGCACATTTAATTTTTTTTAAAAAATGCACTAATGAACGTGTGCTAAGAAATGCATATCCATATTTTACGAGATTAATGAAGGTATATGCTCTACTCAGGCATTTCATGAGGTATTTCAAAGGTATTTCATATAAAATACCTTTGACTTCAAAGCATATAATGAGTGTGATAGTGCTAATTTTGCTTATTTCATAGTAAATAGTCAGTTTCATAGGCCATATGTTGTAACGTTGCCATTCTGTTTTAGATATGGTCTTATCACATTTAGTATCATTAATATGCTTGTTAGTCATGTTTTCATTGTTATTTCATTGATTTATTGGAATCTGCCTAGAGCTGGTAGTGACTGATGGGCTAGTAAATGTTTTTAATTTTATTGAATTTATACATTTGACTATTCACGCCCAAAGTCATTCAGCATTCCCTATATCACTGCTCTACTTCACTCTAAGCTTTGAGATCACCTAGGCTAACGCATCTTTATCATAAAATGTTGTACCAGATAAATATGGAAGCACTTTCTCAGACAGACTGTCTGTAAAATCAGCCATTCCCATTTGTTATATGTCTTATATGTTTGCTCTTCGAACATGGCCATATCTTGTTTAAACTCTACCCAGCAGTGCTGATATGGTAGTGCTTCTTCAGGCTCCCTAATGCCCCATAAAATGTCGCTTTGTTCCTTAAAAATATCTAATGGAGTCACCTACTGGTTCAAGTACCAGTGCTCTGCACAGACATGTAGAGGACCTAAGTTTGACTCCAGAGTCAGGACCCTACTTCCTAAAAACGTCAGGGCTGGGGGTACCGGGGGGGGGGGGGGGGGGGTATGCTACAGATTCAACACTCACAGCCCTGAGAGGGGGGAAGGAGTCCCATTCATCACCAATGGCAACACCAGTGGTTGGATTTAGGACTTCTAACTGCAGGATTCCATAGGTTCCCAACCAAGGACCACTGGTGCAAGGACAGAGCTGGTTTCCTGAGGGAATGTAAAACAGGGGAAAAATTCCTCATTAGTTGCAAGTGAAGATTCATGTCACCGAATAGCAGCCTGACACCTTAAGGAGAAGGTGGCGCTTTTGGGCAACACCCCCCCCCCCCCCCAAAAAAAAAGAAATTCTGTCCTGGTGTTACACAAGAGTTGTAAACAAAATGCAAGGATCCTGTGAAGAATTGCTAAACTGCATTCTTTGGTTTAATCCTTTTCTGAATCTGATATTCTAAAACTAATTAGAACTTCATTCTGCTTCCTGTACAAAGCCAATAGATTCTTGCTGACAGGAAGTGGGTGGAGGTTGGGGGAAGGTTAAAAATGTATACTGGACATTTCATCTAAAGATTATATCTAAATGCAAGAGATTAGTTACAAAATAAATGAGATTATAAACCAGTAAAGAATGAAAAGCTTAATGGAATGTAATCACAGATGAAACTTGGCACAGTTCTTGTTTCCTTTTTTGATGGTTCTTCTAGAAAAAAGTTCATATTTATTAAATCTACATTTCCACTGAAATTTCTTTGATAAAGAGTCTTCAAAGACTTTCCAGATATACAGAGTCTTTCATCTGCAGGGCAAGGCACATTAGCAGGGAAGGACTGACAACTGCTGAACATATCATAGCTGGGCTGGGGAATAAAATTAAGGACTTTGGCTTCTAGGATGATTAATCCAGTATCACCTTTACAGTAAGTACTACAATAAAAGGTAAAGTGTGCAGCCTCTAAATGCTAAATCAAACCTCTCACCAGCAGAAAATGGGTAGGAAGACTCTCTGCCATCATTCAATGACATCTACTAGATGCCTTAAGAGTTCATTTGTACCAAGGTGCGGCACACTACCCTCAGTGGAAGGGTTTCTGCTGTGATGACTAGGCTAAACAGGATTATGAGCGGGATGAAAATTGGAGAAAAACCCAAAATAGTCTCTCATACCACTTCTGGTACAAATAGCAGAGAGTATGCCTCCAAATGTCCAGGAGGTTCAGTGAGAAAGAAAATGGCTCTGTGCCCAACCCCACTCCCAAAATTAACTAAATAAAAATTTATTTGGAATGTGGTTTTAAAAAAAGGGCATTGAACTACCTTTTTCAAATTAAACACCATGAGCTGTCACAATTATGAACCACAGTAAATGGCAAAAGCGTACTTACTCACCTGTAACAGATTTTCTCCAAGAGCAGCAGGAATCAGTCCTCACATATGGGCAATGTTGGTGCAGACGTTGGAGCCCGTGCAGAACCATCTCCCCAGCTTTCAAAGAAAGCCTTTGGGAGATGCCACCACGCATGGTCTCCTTCCTGCCCAAGTGTACTATCTTTCTCAGTCAGATGACATAGCTAGAGCCGACAAAAAGATGGCAAAAATTACAGCAACTCCACTGGGAGGAGGGAGGGTTACGAGGACTGATTCCTGCTGTCCCTGGAGAACACCCTGTTACAGGTGAGTAATTACGCTTTCTCCAGGAACAAGCAAGTCGTCAGTCATCACATATGGGACTCGCTAGCTACAGGCTACCGAGAACCTATAGAAAACATGGCCCAGCCGTTAGCAGCCGCCAGAGAGTCTGAGGAGAGACTAAGGACCCCAGTGTCCAGGGAGACAGATTTGTTGTGCAACATTTGCTGTCCATTTCAGAGCTTGGCTCAGAGGTACTTGGAAGTTAATGCCATTTGCAATCCCAATGATATGGTGAGAACAGGACCACGTGACGGACCTTTACTTCTGTCTAATGTATCCAGCTTCTCTGCTAAAAATAAGAAATCTATTAAATACCCCAGTCTGCCTTCAGCCATGAGACTAGTGCCACATGACAGTATGCCAGTACCAAAGCCATCAGAGACATGGAGCCTAGATGAGGCAGACAAAGATGTCACAATACATAGTCCAGATGTGGAAACATCATGGACCCAGATTTTCTAACAGTTTGTCTGATGTGCCTCATCTGATAACAGTCAGAATTGAATGTCCAGGTAAGGGACTTAAGTTTGCCAAAAACAAAAGCTGAACTACTTGATTGAAGATTGCAAGAATGGGGTTTGCTGTCCCCAGGTATGAAAATTTGTCTTTTAGACCCTCCAAGAGGATATGAAAACTTTTTGTGCAGGTTGACAACCTCTGTTTCTGCATGGACATTGATGGGTTGTTCACGGCTTTGTGTTGTGAGCATGACCCACAACAATGGTGCCTTTTTATCAGTTTGTCACTGTTAAGCCTGAAAGCTGTCTTGTTGTACAATGATAATGTCCACCCTTCAATACCTAATGCCTATGAAGTGCACATGAAAAATCTACAAAACATGGCACTGTTGTTGAAACACATACAGTACAACATGAACATCTGTGATGATCTAAAAGTAGTGGAACTACTACTAGGAATGCAGCTTGGGTATACCAAGTACTGTTTCATTTACGAATGCAACTCCTGCGCTAGAGAGTCACATTACATTAAAAAGAACTGGCTGTTCCATAAGCTTTTGGTTCCAGGACAGAAAAATGTGGCACATGAACCACTTGAGAAGATTTACATGAATAGGAGGCAAAAATATCTAACTCGGACGGATGAAAAACTTTGTGAAAGTGATGAACAAGGTGGGTGAAGGATTTTGATATTAGAGATAGATGTTTCCAAGAATAACTGATGCCAAGATTAAGGAAGCCATTTTTGTGGGTCCACAAGTCACACACGTTAATGACAAGCGGTTCGAAAATCTGATAATGGGACTTGTGAAAATCGTATGGAAGGCATTCAGGGATTTTGAGAATTTTCTTGACAATTTCAAGGCACCAAACTACATCCAGCTGGGTGACATGCTTCAAGCATACAAAACCATGAAGTGCAACATGTCACTGATTTCTTTGCTGCTAATCTCGGTGCAGTCCACAACAAATATGGTGAAAGGTTTCACCAGGACATTGCAACAATGGAAAAGTGGTATCGGGGCAACTGGAACCCATCAATGCTGGCCAACTATTGTTGGACACCAAGATGAGAGGCATCAGATGCCAAGTACAAATGAAAATAAGGAGCAAAACATGTTTAGCTCAGGTGAACTAGTGCAATATGTCAGCATCATTGTGTGATTATTGTTGTTAAGTGCTGTTGAGTTGGTGTCGACTCATGGTGACCCTCTGGATAGTTGTCCTAAACTGTGTTCAGTCTTCAATCAGGTGGCTCATTGTTGACCTACAGTGGCACCCACAGCTGCTGTTACTGTATCAATCCATCTCATTGCTGGCCGTCCCCTTTTGCGTTGACCTACCTTGCCAAGCATGTCGTCTTTCTCTAATGATCTCTCTCTTTGCATGAGGTGTCCAAAGTATGAAAGAAAGTCTTGTCATCTGAGCTTCTAAAAAAAAAAGTTTGAGTTTGATCTTCTCTAGCACTGATTTGTTCTTTGGACAGTCCATGGCATACACAGTATTCATCACCAGCACCATAATTCAAAGGCATTGATTTTCTTCCTGTCTATCTTTTTCACTGTCCAACTTTCACATCCATATGGCGTTATTGAAAATACCATCGCTTGAACAAGTCAAATCTTTGTATGGAGACAGACATTTCTGCTCTTGAGAATCTTGTCTAGGTTCTTCATAGCCATTCTGCCAAGAGCAATGCGCTGTTGGATTTCTTGACTGCTTGTTGTTTCTTTATTGATAGTTGATCCAAGTAGGTTAAAGTTGTCCACTATTTAGATTTCTTCTCCATCATCAACAATGAACTTATTCATTTTGTTAGTTGTAAGACATAAAGGTGAAGGCCCATTTTAAGACTATGTTCATTGATCTTCAGAAGTAAATGATTCATATCATCTTCACCTTCCACCAGTCTTCACACCTCAGTCGTCTTCATACAATCCTGCTTCTCTGATGATTTGTTCTGCATATAAATTAAACATGTAGGGGGAAAGTATGCAGCCTTGTCGTACATCTTTGCTGATTTTAAACCATTCTGTTTCTTTTTGTTACATTCAAACTGTTGCTTCTTGATAAATGTAAAGGTTGTGCAAAAGAACGATCAGGTGTTCTGGTACACCCATGATTCTTAATGTGGCCCACAGTTTCCACTGGTTTACACAGTCAAAAGCTTTGCTATAGTCAACAAAACAGATATTCTTTTGGTATTCTTTAGTCTTTTCAAGGATCCATCTCACATCCACAATGTCTCATTCCTCGCATTTCCTGAACCCTGCATGCACTTCAGGCAGTTCTCGTTCCACGTATGGTTGTAGTCTCTGCTGAATAATCTTGAGTAGAATCTTGCTGGCATGTGGGATCAGAGCGATTGTCTGATAATTTCAACAGTCAGTTGTATCACCTTTCTTTAGTATTGGTATAAACAGATCTTTTCCAATCAGTTGGCCATGATGTTGTCTTCCAAATTTCCTGGCAGAGCCTTGTAAGTATGGTAACAGATACATCAGACTGCTATAATACTTCAATGGGAATGCCATCAATGTCTGGTGCTTTGTTCTTTGATAAGGCTTTCAATGCTACTTCAACTTTTCATCATTAATGGTTCCTGATCATAAGGTACAGTTTGAAACGGCTGTTGGTCCACTTAATCTTTATGGTATAATGACTGAATAGTCTTTCCACCTTTTCTTGATCTTCTCAGCGTCATTCAACATGGTTCACTGAGCATTTTGTAACATTCCAATTCGAGGCTGGAATTTTCTCTTTAACTCTCGTACCTTTAGGAAAGCTGATCTTGTTCTTCCTCTAATAGTTTCTGCTTCTATTTCCTTGCATGTGTCATTGTAGTACTTCTCCTTGCCTTGTCTTGCTGTAAATTGGAAATCTCTGCTGAGTTCAGCAATTGCCTCTTTCTCCTCTAGCTTTAGCTTCTCTGCATTTCTGGGCAATTTTCAGAGTTTCTTTGGTCATCCACTTTGGCCATTTTTGCTTTTTTCACCTTTTGCAGAGGCTTCTCACTTTCTTTCATCACAACCTTCTTGATGTCATCCCATAACTCTTCTGGAGCTCTGTTATTTGTATTTAAAGCAGCAAATCGATTTTGCAGGCAGTCTTTAAATTCTGGTGGTATATTCAAGGTCATATTTTACTACATCTATGAGTGGCTTGCTTTTTCAACTTTAGCTTGAATTTGCATACTAGTAGTTGGTGATCTGTAGCACAGTCAGCTCCAGGTTTTGTCTTTGTTGATGTTATAGAGCTTTTCCATTGTCGACTTCCACAGATTTAGTCAATTTGATTTTTATACAATCCATTGGGTGAAGTCCATATGTACAGTCGCCACCTGTTTTGCTGGAAGAAGGTGTTTGAGACAGAATTCTGCAAGACCAATGATCTATTAGTTTTTTTCCAGCTTCATTTCTGTTGCCAAGTCCATATTTTCCAACCACTTTCCCTTTTTTTTTGCTAGCTTTTGTTTTCCAGTCACCCACGACTATCAGAATATCCTGTTTACATAGTCTGTGAACAAGTACAAGCAGAAATTGACAGAACTCATCAACCTCATCCTCTTCTACACTGTTGTTGGGGCATATACTTGAATTATAGTTGTGTTGATGGGTATTCCTCATAGATGAATAGAAATTAAGCATTCACTGATTGCACTTTATTTCATTGGAGGTGGTAGAGATGAGGACAGTAACTGAATTCAAAAATGCCTGGGACCAACACAGAGGATCTCTAAAGGTAAAAAGTGGACTGTTGTAGTTGTTATGGAAGGACAGACTAGATAGGCCTTGTGGTCTTTTTCTGTCATCATGTTTCTATGTTTCTATTAGAATTTTTGCAAGTTTCTTCTTAATTATAAATGCAACACAATTTCTTCTTTGTCTTTCATTTCCAGTATAGTAGATGCGATCATCAAATGCAAAGTCCCGATGCCAGTCCATTTCAGTTCGCCGACACCCAACAGATTGAGTTGTGCACGTTCCATATCATTCTTCACCACTTCCATGTCCCAATATGTAAGACATCTTTGCAGCTTCTGACTCATTTCATGTGCTGCTACATCAGCAGTCAGACCTCCAGAGGGCTTTGATCCAACTCCAAATGCTGGCTTTACTCTTTGAAGTCCAGCTCCTCCCCAGTAGCCAGTTGAGTGCCTTCTGACCTGGGGGTCTTATCTTCCAGCACTATAGTGCAATTTGTTTTATTGTGACTATCCATTGAGTTTTCCTGGCAAGATACGGAATTAGATTGCCAGGCCCTTCTGCGCAGTTTAATTCTAGTATTGTTGACATTGTCACAGCAATGTGATCCTCCTCTGCCAACACTATCCCATACTGCTGCTGCCCAGATGGGTGTTAGTCTTGGTCTGGCACCTCAGCTGAGACCTGTCCATCTTGGGAGACCCTGCCAGTAGTTAAAGCTACCAATAGCTTAGCTCTCAGCATCACTGATGCACACAAGCCCTCACAGCATGACAAGCTGCAAACCAAGTGAGGGCATTGTGATAAATTCAGTCAAAATTTAATTTCATGTTTCTCCAAATTCCTACGTGATACAGTCAATCTGAAATTATATTTCTGTTCAGCTTGAAGGCGTATCAATCACCAAACCTTTTTCAGGAAGCAAAACGTTTGAATAAAATTTGTTGTCCAGTGTTGTCAATGCAGTTCTGGTGTTTTTCTCCTTTACCCCTGTGTCGGGTTTCCTTGCATAAAGTTTCTTATCCGTCAGAATGGGAATGTCTCATGTGATTCCCTGTGTGTAGTCCTCCTTGCTCATTCACCTATATATTTGGGTACGGAGCCATTTACCACATTTTAAGATACTAAAATCTGATGTGCATGTCCGAGGTGGATAGGTAATTCTACAAAGGGGACATATTGGACTACATTAAAGCTCCTGCAAATATAACTAAATGTTTACTTTTAGCAGACATTCAAATGTGACTATTTACTTTCTAGATTCCCCCTTTTGACCAATACCTGAAGGTTAGGACAGAAAAAAACATTAGCAGAAAAAAATACTTTCCTAAAAACACAAAAATTCACTTCTGCAAACAGCCACAAAAATAAAGCATTAGCCTAAGCAGAAAAAAAATACAAATAAAAATATCAATCTTTTAGATTTTAAAAAAGAAGCTAACCATATCAAAAACACATAAACCATCAAGTAAACCATTAAAAAATAACTTCTTCTAGTACAATAGCTTTCCAGAAGGAGTTTTATTTTAACTTTAAGCAATTTTTTTTTACAAACACAAACAAGGAATTTAATCCTCCATCCCATCTAGTAACGTATTCCACTCATATTCTCTTTGAATCAAAACCAAAAATCTGAGCTGCAATTAACACTTAGAGCAAACAAAATTTATGACTAATAGCCAGTATCCTTACACTGGGGCCATTCCTCTACTCTGAGTAGGCTGTTGAATAGACCAAAACCTTTTCAAACAGGGTTTCACTGCCATGTCTTTATACCAGTTGAATGTAGCAGGCAATGTTTTTCCTCTTCCCCCAAAATCAAGTAAAATAATGCATCGTCCCCTCCCCCAGGAATACTATCAAGACAATTCAGGCACTGGGAGAACAGGATCTTATATAGACTGGGACAATTGTTAAAGAATGGAACACTTAAAACTTCTCCTGCAGTTCCCTGAATGTTAAAGTTAACAGATACAGAACAGTTGGATTTGTGCTGATACATCTACAGTTAGCTTTATTTGATATACCGCCTATTATAAATATTATCTAGGTGGTTAATTATAACTTCAGTATAAACACAGAAGGAAACATCTAAAGGATTACCGAATGATCTCTGAGTAAACTTTTGTATGACAAAGCCTTCTCTTGACTATATCCAGTTTGTTGATAGATGTGAACAGCAATCCTAGATACACTTTAGCTTGGGAAAGGAAGCTAACCGGTTTTTCATAGTTGAGCAATGGGAAACACGGCTGGGGTAGGAAAAAAACTTTAACAGTGAAGGAAAACAATTACAGAGGTGTCAAAAAGGGGTGGGCCACATGGGCGCTAGCCCCACCAAAGCCTTGCTGCCGCAATTGCCAGCCTTCCCCTCCTGTCTGCCTGCGGGAGATCCGGTCCCTGTGAGCAGACAGGAAGGGAAGGCTGGCAATCGCAGCCTCACTGAGTACAGCTGGCCAAGGGGTGGAGCTTGGCCCTCCAACGGGAACGGCATGCCAGCCAGTGCCTTACAAAATCCTATATAGGAGATATCTGACCCCTCAAAATCTTAGCAAAATACATAAAAGGGACTTATATGATGGTGGGCATTTATCTAGTGGATCAAAAGAATTACAAAGCCTATTCTGAGACAAAAATTAACAGCTGGCTGTAAGATGATACCCAATCCCTGAAGATGTTCCTCATTTATTAAACAAATCCTCCTCCTACCAATGATTACTACATTGGAAGAACAAAAGCTTGTTTAGGGAAAGACCTACTATCTGTTCTTCATTCTGTTCCAGCTCTGAATTCCCATGAGGATATGATGGTACAGGAGAATTCCACTTCAGTAAAACGCCTTTGTAACTGCTATCCTTGAGTCATTCATATTTTAGCTGATGGTAATCAAACCTGTGCCAGTGCATCACAGGAGCGACCAGCTTTTTCTTAGAGCAGTACTGGTGGGAGAAGATGAGAAGCTCCCCTCTTTAGGGAGAAAAAAAAAGAATTCAGATACAAAAAGGCAAAGTACAGAAAAAAAAGGAGAAATTTTACAACAATCAATAGGAACACGTATCTGAGACTTGTCTACATCAGGCCCTGAATCTGACCATGCAATCAAGCAGCAGTAGGTCTCCCAAACCAGTAGAAAGAGTCATCTAGGGAGGGTTCTAAACTGATCTAGCAGGATTCAAGGAAAGAAAATTCAAGTATGTAAAGTTTCTCCTTCCTTATCCTGCTAGGCTAGTCTAGATAACTGGGACATACCCAAGCAATCAGGACTCAGACTGTGACAAGACAACGCTCTGGAGAGAGAGCTACCCTGCCAAAGGTGCCATCTACTCCAGCCTCCACATGCAATCTATAGTGCTGCACAAAGATGCTCAGAGATCCAGTAGCCGCCTTACAGATATCCTCTGGAAACATCAAGGCAGGCTTCGTCCAAGAGGAAGCCAGTGATCTAGTGAAGTAAGCTCCAATTCACTTTGGCACATGCTTTGCAGACAACAGTTGTGCTGAACCAAAGGTCTCAATCCAGTGAGCAATTGAGGACTTCTCCACTGCTAGACCTTTCCTTGGGACCACTGAGGAGAGCAAAGATGGTTCATTTGATAGAAGGAATTAGTAATCTCTAATTATCTGACAAACCCCTTCTTCACATCCACCAGACCGAGAGGGAACCAACTGAAGGTCCTTCTCTGTGAAGGAGTGCAGGATGACTGGTTACGGTTTAAGGGAGGCAGCACCTTTTGGAGGATGGATGGAACAGTATGCAATGAGGCAGAAGTCATTGAGATGATCAAGAAGGCTCCCCACAGGAAAAGGTCTTGCAGCTCCGACACCCACTTGGTGAACACAGTCACCAGGAAAACAACTGTAAGAGAGGCCTTACAAAGGGGTTCAGCGAGAACCTCTTTCAGTGCCTTCAACACCAGAGAGACACTCCACTGAGAAACAACCAGATGTACTGGCAAGCAGATCTGCTTCACTCCCTTAAGGATGCAGGAAACATCAGAATGCCTGCCAAGAACATGCATCGAATATGACTCTGGTAGCACTCCTGGACAGCAATTTGAACCTTGAATATGTTCAAGGCCAACCCCCAGTCCAAACTGAACTGTATGGAGGACAATACTGTAACAATGTCCACCATTGTGGCTTCTAGGGCCCAAGAGAAACACCACCTCTCAAAACTCCTCCAGATTCTCTAGAGAAAATAGAGATGGGCCTTAAGCAGGGTGTCCACTACCATTCCAGAGTAGCCCTTCCTGGTCAGTCTATGCTTCTCAAGGGCCAGGCCATAAGCAAGAAGAGAATGGGATCCTCCATTACCAGGG
The DNA here is from genome assembly GCA_033557465.1 of Ichthyophis bannanicus. Taxonomy (NCBI): domain Eukaryota; kingdom Metazoa; phylum Chordata; class Amphibia; order Gymnophiona; family Ichthyophiidae; genus Ichthyophis; species Ichthyophis bannanicus. Next base: position 1,513,940,316 of record CM066032.1, on the reverse strand, counting down.
GCCCCTGCTGTAGAAATTCCTCTCTTGAGGGATCAAAAGAGGGGACCCTCAACAGGCTCAAGACATCCGCATACCATGGCTTGCAGAACCAGTCCAGGGTCATCAGAATCACAAAGCCTGGGTGGGACTGAATTCTATGCAACAAATGGCACTCCAGTGGCATGGGAAGATATACCAAAGCCCCTCTTGCAAGGAGACAGGGCATACCCAAGCTCTGAGTAAACGGTGTGCCTACTAGTCTCAAACATACAGGTCACAGTACCTTAAGTCTGGACAAGGGAAGACAGGCCTATCTGCACTGCTACACTAATCCATACACCTTGCCACCTGCTGGAGGCAAAAACTGGCTTCTCTCAATGCTGCATCTGTAGATATACCAAGGGATGACATCACTGAAAGTTGCCTCCACCTGCTGGCCGAGGGGCATAGCCCATTCATCTGGACTGGTCTAGCAGGATGACAAGGAAATTATTAGGTTTCCTCTATTGAGAGGATAAAATTTCAGAACAGGCTTTTGGGAAAATCCAGTTGCTTTTCAGCAGAAATTCTCACTACAAAAATACAGAACACAAAGCTTCAGTTACTTCCAAGCTTATATACAATTTTTAGCAAGGCAACAGCAATATACTGGTTATACTGCAGTGGAATCCTCCTGCACCCTCACAGGAACCCAGAACTAGAACAGAATAAAGAACAGATATCCGGTCTTTTCTTGACAAGACAGCGGATTCTCCCAACAGAGTTCAAATTTGTAGAAGGGTCATTTGCTCTCAGCGCTGTGGAACATCTTCCAGGATGTTATGTCAGCTTATAGCCAGCTGTTCACTTTCATCTCAGAATGGGCTTTGTAAGTCATCTGGTCCACCATGAAACTGCACATTGAATCTCTGAGGCAGAGTATAAGACATGCAGCTGGCTTTTTGTGGTGGTCATCTAGCTACGAAAAACTATCAAAAATGTATTTAGATTGTGCCTGTCAGTAGTTCAAGACAAAGCACACTCAGGTACAGAAACATCCAAAAAGAGCTTACAATCTTAAGTTTTTATCTGATGCAATGGAAGGTTAGATGCCTATGGCCAAATCGAACATCAGTTGTATTTGAACCATGGCATCCCTGGTTCCAGTTCATTGTTCTAACTACTAACTTAGTCCTCCACTCCAGTAGAAAACCACTAGACAAACACCTTTTCTATATTATAGTCATCTAGATATTACATTTCTGCCTTAACTCTGAAGTATAGCAGGCAAGTGATCATCTACCGATGAGACCCGACTATTGCATTTCTGCCAAGCTATGCAAAAAAGGTTTCAAGTGATATAAGCAATGGCTAGAGAAAACACAGAAGAATGGATGTTCTGTTTTTGGTTAGGTGGGTGAGATTTGTGCCTTTTATATTCACTTCATACTCTAGGGCAGGGGTCTCAAACACGCGGCCCGCGAGACAACTTTGTGCGGCCCGCGACGGAGGAAAACAAAAAAACCCCAAAACCCTGGCTTCTGCCGTTGCCGCCGTGGCAGCGGCAGAATCAATTGTCAAATTTAAAAAAAAACTGACTTCTGCTGCTCAAGCAGCAAAATCAGCTGTCCTGCGGCCCTTTCCCCTGTGCCGGAGATCCAAGTCTGCTCTATCAGCGGCGTGCTTTTCAAGCCGCGAAGAGAGTATTCCCCTCTCGCGCGGTTTCAAGCCGCGCGAGAGGGGAATACTCTCCTCGCGGCTTGAAAAGCACGCCGCTGATAGAGCAGACTCGGATCTCCGGGCACAGGGGAAGGGGCCGCAGGACAGCTGATTTTGCTGCTTGAGCAGCAGAAGCCAGGTTTTTTTTTAATTTACCTGGGGGGGGGGTGTAGGACTGGAAATGGGCGATTGGCAGGGGGGGGGTGTGTTTGACAGGAAATGGGCGATTGGCAGGGGGGGGGTGTAGGACTGGAAATGGGCTATTGGCAGGGGGGGTATGACTGGAAATGGGCTATTGGCAGGGGGGGTATGACTGGAAATGGGCTATTGGCAGGGGGGTTATGACTGGAGATGGGCTATTGGCAGGGGGGGTTATGACTGGAGATGGGCTATTGGCAGGGGGGGTATGACTGGAAATGGGCTATTGGCAGGGGGGGGGGTAGGACTGGAAATGGGCTATTGGCAGGGGGGGTTATGACTGGAGATGGGCTATTGGCAGGCGGGGGTTATGACTGGAGATGGGCTATTGGCAGGGGGGTTATGACTGGTAATGGGCTATGGTGGGGGCTAGGACTGGAAATGGGCAGGTGGGGGTTAGGAAGGACTGGAGGTGGGCTGATGGGGGGAGTTAGGACTGGTAATGAGCTATGGTAGGGCTGACTGAAATGGGGTAATGGGGGTTAGGGCTGGAAGTGGGCTATTGGCAGGGGGGTTATGACTGGTAATGGGCTATGGGGGGGGGTAAGACTGAAAATGGGGTGATGGGGGGTAAAACTGGAAGTGCGCTATGGGGAGGTTAGGACTGGTAATGGGCTATGGGGGGTCTAGGACTGGTAATGGGCTGGGGGGGGGGTTGCTAGGACTGGAAATGGGCTGAGTGGAAGGGGGGCTTGAACTGCAAATGGCTGATGGGGAGGGGGGCTTGAAATGGAAATGGGCTGTGAGGGGAGGGAGCTAGGATTGGAAATGGGCTGATGGGGGGCTAGGATTGGAAATGGGCTGATGGTGAGGCTAGGATAGGACTGGAAATGGACTAATGGGGGGACTAGAAGGGAGCGGATGCTGGGTGGGGCTGGAACTAGAAGGGAGCTGATGTTGGGGGAGGATTAGAATGGGATGGAGCTGGGAAAGTGAAATGGAGAGGGGAAAAATATTTTGTCTGGGAGAGAAGACAAATCTACAATTGGCCAGGTATTGGGAGAGTAGTAAGTGGGGATTGAGGATGGAGGGGTAAAATTTGAGTGGATGAAATAGGAATGAGGAAAGAGAAAAAGGAGAAAGATTAGTATGTTAAAGCAGATGTAGAGAGAGAATGGAAAAAAAACTAGGAGAGAAGAAAGGGCAAATGGACAGCAGACGATGGATAGTTAGCAGAAGACATGAAGAAACCAGAAGAAAGAAAGTGGCTGGAACAATTGCAACTGAAAAAAAATGCACAAAAGGTAGAAAAAATATCTCTTTATTTTGAATTTATTAACTGGAATATGTCAGCTCTGGGAAATGTGCATCATTAATGTTTGCGCTTTGTTTAGTACAAGAGGAAATTAATTTATAGTTTTATTTCTACAGTGTTGTTGTACATTCCAAGTTTGGCTTTTGGGGTTCCCAGTTTAATTATTGTCTTCTTGTTTCTAAATCTTTTAGTCTTTCTTTATCCATACTCATTAAAGAGGCATGTTTACTAAAAGTTAGTGTATGGTAACATTATGCAAATATTTATGCAAATGAGGCCCCTTATGCAAATGAGGCCCCGCGTCTTATGCGGCCCCCGGGTTACTTTACAAGTCCTCATTTGGCCCTCAAAGCAATTTGAGTTTGAGACCCCTGCTCTAGGGCATACATCCAAACATGATCGCAGCAGAAAATATAGCATCTCCCCCACTTCTACTTCTACAGGAGCTAATGCACCCATCAACACAACTGCCACTTTATTGCCAATACTGGACCAAATGAGGGGAGGTGATAGTCTGGTACTCAACTTCAACTGAGATGGGAAAAAAAAGCATATACCTCCTCAAGACTCACCTATTCACCCCTCCACTTTGGCCTCACACCCCCCTAACCTTAACCCCCCTGAACAGCATCTCCGAATCCAATGAAGGACAAGATACTATAAACACATGTAAATAGTTTCAACCTATATCTCAAAAATACATCCAAAAAGTGTGCCAGAAAAACAACTAGTCAAGATAAATAGTAGGACTTAAACAAATTGTTCTCTATATACTGGAACATCTAAAAAAATTTTTCAAAATACACATCATACAAATATTACTAACACATTTCTAACAAACATTTTTTTTGCAAGAGTTTTTAGCTCTCGACAATTTTTAAACCATATTTATTGGCAGGCGGGAACTCAAACCATGGATTTTACTGGTACAACACTCTGTAACCAAACCACCTGATCACATTCATCTTCATTCCCATAGCTTTAGGCTGTGAAGGTGACCAGGTGGTTTGGTTACAGAGTGTTATATCAGTACAATTTGTATAACTAACTATGTACAGGCTGAAACTAGTCAAGACAAATAGTGGGAAAGTTAACCACTGTTCCTTCTCTCTGTACAAAGTTACCTGTTTTTGTTATTATGATTGTTAGTTGTAAATCCAAGTTCCTTGTAAACCGCTTTGACCTCCGTGAAAAGCAGTATATAAATACAGCCAAATAAAAAGACCTGTGACGTCAAACAAATTCAAAGAAAAATAAACCCTTCCTTTCCTCTAGTTATCCCATTCTCCTGCACCACAGGTTTTTTTAAGTGTAAACTGTGTGTCTAAATTTTTGATCAGAGAATAAAATGTTTTCATAACTGCAGCAGTGCATTTTCTCAACCACATATTAATTGTATTTATTTTTATTTAACTAGGCTTATATACCGCTTTTCTACCAGTCAAAGGGCTCACAATCCATGTTTTTGTACCTGAGGCAACAGAGGGTTAAGTGGCTTGCCCGAAGCCACAAGGAGCACCTGTGGGACTAGAAACCGTCCTTCCAGCCCAAGGTTGCTGTCCTCTAGCAGGATTCAAACCCTAGCCCTCCAGCCCAAGGTAACTTGCCTCAACCACTAAGCCACTCCTCCCTCTAACCATCCAATATCCAACAAACAGGAACGAGGCTTTCTATACTCTATAGAGGACCATAGTAAATCTTTTGCCAGTTAAATGCATTTAACCATGAGTTTGTTGCACTAGAACAGGACTGTAAACAGAACTGGTTTTCAGGATATCCACAATGAATATTCAGACATGCTTGCATGTATAGTATATAGTGTTAAGAAAAAGGTGATCTGAATATCTTGGTTACCCTGAATATCAGACCTGTTTGCAGCCCTTCAGAACTAGATTTGACAACCCATGTACTAGACGTTAAACCAAATGTTCAATTTTCTAACATAGTAAACAACCTTCTTAGAGCCAAGATGAAATGTCAAAACCTGAAGAATGATCTTTGTTTACTAATTCTGGGATTGGTAACAAAATCATGGTAAACACACCCCCTATCATTTTTTAATGCTGGCAGTAGGAAATTCTTCAATATATAGTAATTAAACATCACCACCATCCCCAATCACAATGACCTCTGGTTACTGGGATACTTAAACCAATATTTTTTTTTGTCAGGCTTAATAAACCATGATATAAAGATTGGGATAAGGTTACCTGCATTAGCTTTTTTTTTTTTGTGTGTGTGCTGTCAAGCCAGTGCTGACTCCTGATGACCCAGCTGCCTCTGGGCTTTCATGGAAACGTATCAGTGGAGGTAGATTGCCAGGCCTTTTCTTCAGAGGCAATGGATGCTAAAGTGACTTGCACAAGGTCACAATGAGTGCCAGTGGGAATTGAACCCTTGATCTCCTGGGTATGAGGCAATTGCTCTAACCCCTAGGCTACTCCTCTGCTACTCCTCTGCTCCCACTCTTAACATGATAGTATTATATCTTTGTTTATTCCCCCTTAGTATATAGGGTTCAAAACATCAATTTATATCAGAGGGTCTAATTTCAATATTTATTTTGCTGATATTTAATTATTATTGTTACAAAGTTTATTTGTTGCTAAATATTCCAACACAGCACTATGTTACAGACCAGTGTAATAAAATTACACTGTGAAATTAGCTTACTATACTATGTAGATATGGAAATCTGAACCATGTTAAAAATTCATGTTGATGCCAAAAACCATGCCAGAAAATGTGCATTTCTACAGTGGTTTAGTTACTTCAACCTCACATCTTTAATAGCATTTTCCCCGACAGTTCTCAGGGCCAATCAAGAAGTATAAGACTGGCTTGTGCTCTCTCCCTGTTCCCTTTTTCTCACCAGCAGCTGATAAACGTTAGGCAGACAGCAGCTTTCACAGAAGGGGCACCTGCCCTACCATGGAACAGTCTCTCTGTTGCGCGATAGGGCAGATGCCCCTTGTGTGAAAGCTGAATGAAGAGAGATGTTCTTTTGCAAGTGTAGAGATAGGATGTGTCTGGTGTTTTAATTAGCTTCAAATACCCTGCTCTTTGCCCCTCCCCCCCAAAAGATCTGCCACCTTAGGTGACCGCCTAGTTTGCCTAATGGTTGGGCCGGCCCTGCTCCTGGCTGTCAGCCTTCCCTTTACTCAGTGGGCATGTGCTATACCATGCAGCAGGGTGTGAGGAAACCAGCACCATTGCTGTAGATGCCCAGCGCTGCTCTACAAGCACCAGCAAACAGGAATCACCAACAGCCAGCCTCCTTGCAACGACTAGCCAAATCTTAAAATCTTTACTTCACCTCCAGAGTAAAGATTCTGCACTAGCTGGTACGTTAAGACTAAAATCTGCCACTTTTTCATATCAGAAGTAATTCCCTATTCCGCCAATCTACTACTACTGAGCATTTGTATAGCACTACAAATCGTACGCAGCCCTGCACAGACATGTAAGAGTTGGTTCCTGCTCATCAGAGCTTACAATCTAGTCAAGACAGACAACACAGAAGGTGTAGACAGGGGAAAAAACAAGGGGGGAAGGTAAAGGAACAAGGAGATTAGGCGAGTCAAGATACAAAAGCAGCAGCGAAGAGGTGAGTTTTCGGCCTGGATTTGACAAGGGTCAGAGAAGGTGCCCGATGTATAGACTCAGGTAGTTTGTTCCAGGCGTAAGGCGCAGCAAGGTGAAAGGAGTGAAATCTGGAGTTAGCAATAGAAGAGAAGGGCACAGATAGAAGCAGTTTGCCAGAAGAGTGGAGTTCCCGAGGGGGGGGGGGGCAGTGAGATAAGAGAAGAAAGGTAGTGAGGAATTACAGAGTGAATGCATTTATAGATCAGCAGGAGAAGTTTGATCTGCATGCTGAGCACGTTATCCTTTAGTGTGGTGGTTTTAGTATAGATTGTTCCATGCTAAGACTCTTACCGTACCACGTGCTAATATTAGCACCGGAAAAGCCATGCAAAAACAAAGACCACGAAGCGCTAAAAGCTAGTATGGCTTATTACATCAGTCCCTCTGTAAGCATTCCCTAGACTGCTGCAGCTAAGGGACCTTGTATGCCCCACAAACTTCAGAGCAATACTGGCAAATCTCCTTGGGCATCCCAATAGAATACAGCTAAGCCCAAACTGCACTACAATATCCAGCAAGCAAAACAATTTATGTACCAGTTCTAGGATCCAGTTTAAAATCTCTCTTTGCTACTTTTGTTACAGCTTTAAAGTAGTTATTTACCACATCACAATGCTTGGATCTGCAAAGAAAATAATATAACTTAACAAAACAGCAATAGAAAAAACATGTGCAGACAGAAATATTGTACCATGTATGCGTTGTAGTGGGAAAGGACAAAGGGCAGCCTATCCACAATTGCATGGATACACATTAGGTTTCAACCTGTTCATTCTCCACAGATGGGAAGCCACTGTGACAGCTCATGCTTAATGGACTTTGACCATAATGAATAATCCTAACTCAACCCAAATTCCAACCAATTCAAACAGAACACATGCTGATGACATCATTCATTATTCCCCTCCTCAGTCAAAACAAAAAAAATGGCTCTCACGATCGATGTTCATGCTAGTCAGGAGGCCATTTGGATAAGACGACAGCTGCTTTGTGAAGCTTACAAAAGCACATTTATCCCTCATGCACTTAAATGGTGCACGAGGCTTTGAAAGAAAAAAATATATAGTATTAAAACAAATCTGTACCATAAGTCATCTCTCTTACAAAGATCAGAGATAATGCACATTCCACTCTGCTTCAACTAGCTTAGCCTTGCTGGATTTACTGAGAATCCGAGCCATTTGGGTTATCAGGATATCCAAAAGAAATATGCATAAGATTGCCTCCATCCTATACAAATCTGCATACGCATTATTGGCTATCCTGAAAACCCGACTGGCTAGGGAGCACTCTGGGATGGAGTTGTAAACCCCGATCTAAATGCAGGACTAGACTGCGTTATAGCTGTACGAGTTTTTCAGACTTACACCACTCATCCTTCGGCACACAATGAGCCACATCAGCAGCGTGCCAAGTCTCAAGAGCCCACAGTCATATTATAATCTTACTATCAGCATTTAAGCATTAACGGGTAATTTTATAATGGATTTCCTATGTGTAAAGCATGTCTTACATGTCGAAAAGGGCTCTCACTAAATTGCACAGCAAAATACACACACACACACACAGGTATGCACAGCAAGCGGCTAGTTTTCACTTATGTGCACGCTGCACACAGGAATTGCATCGGAGCCCAGTTTGGACAGAACAAGAATGGAGTTGCCATATATTCATGCACTTTAAAAGATGTGAAAGCACACGAGTATACCCACACATTTACACTTTCTTCACAGCAGGCTTCACTTTGCATGCAAGAATTTGTGCACATATTAGGGATGGTTTTGAAAACCTTATCTTATACAGGCAAATAAGTACACCTATGTTGCCTTTGTAAAATAGGAGTCTTCCTTGACATTCCACAAAATTTCCTCTGTTTGAGAATTTTTCTGTGCCTAAAGAAAGCATTGATTGTAGTAAAAAGCCACATGGAGATGAACAAATGCATGCTCTGAAAAGCCAGAAGGATTGCCTATTGTGTCTGTAAAGCGCTGTTTAGTCCTGGTACCATTATGCAAATAAAAGAATGCAACATTAAAAGCAAGAAGTACTAACACTGGTCTACTATAAAAAAGGTGCACACTTGTAGTTCAGAGGGAGCCAGCATTCAGGATATGCTCCAGTTATAAAACACTTCATAGTCTGCACATGCACAGAGCTCAAGAAAGAATATGCCAGATTTAAGGACAGTGTAAAATTCCTACTCTTAAGTCAGAGCTCCACAAACCCTAGGCGCCAGGTCACCACAGAAACTGAAAAATTGGACTTGGCATCTGGGGCTCAGAGTACATGTGGGCAAAAGGACTGGAAAAGACTGACGCCGTCTGCCCATGGGGATCTCACCTCTTGCCAGCCGAAGTGCTGCTGAGACTGGGAGAGCCTGCCCATAGGAGATGGGAGCCCCTTGGGCAGAAGGGCTGCAGCAGGAGCCTGAAATGGAAAAAAAAAAAAGAAAGGGGGTAAGTGAACAGAGACTGAAGAAATGTAAAGGGGCAGCAAGTTGATTAAGTAAAGAATGGCTGGGTGGAGGAGGGAATAAAGTGCAAGAGAAAGGGAGAAGGGAAAGAGGGACTTGGGTGGGGAGGGAAAGTGCAAGCAGTTGGAGGATGAAAAATGCAAGGGAAGTAAAGGGCACAGTGTATATGTGCAACATGTGCACCCTACTCCCAACCACACACACATACACACACCCCACCTCCCCCCCCCCCCACACACACAGGCACCTCCCACACCCCCCCACACACAGGCACCCCCCACCTCCCCCCCCCACCCTCACACACACAGGCACCTCCCACACCCCCCCACACACAGGCACCCCACCTCCCCCACCCTTACACACACACACACACTAACGCAGGCACACCTCCCCCCCCACCCTCACACACAGGCAACTCCCCCACCCCCCCACACACAGGCACCCCACCTCCCCCACCCTTACACACACAGACACACACACACGCAGGCACCCCACCTCCCCCCCACCCCTACACACACACACGCAAGCACCCCACCTCCCCCCCCACAGCATACACACGCAGGCGCCCCACCTCCCCCCCCCACACCCACGCAGGTGCCCCACCACCCACACCCCACCTCCCCCCCCTCCCACACACAAAGGCGCCCCCACCCACGTCACACTCCCTTTCACACGCCCCAGCTCCCACACTCTTACACACACACACACACACACACAGGCACCCCATCTCCCACACCCTTACACACACACACACACATGCAGGCACCCCACCTCCCACATAACTTAAAGGGTCAGTGGGGTGGTGGAAGAGGGGGGCACTGTCTTCTGTTGGCACTGTGCAGTGGTCCATTAAGAGCCTGATTTAAACTCCTCCTCCCCATATAAGATGGAAAACCAGTCTTAGTAAAAATCAGGCTGGGGGGGGGGGGGGGGGGAGACCGGGGCATGCACTGTGAGCTAAGTTTCAATGGCCAGCTCTTAGATTTTTAGGCCTGCTCATAGATTCCAAGAAAATATGTCAAAGCCTGTTAAGTATTTTATGAAAAAGATCCCAGATGGGGAGAGAGAGAGAGAGAGAGAGAGGGGGGGAGAGAGAGAGAGAGAGAGAGAGGGGGAGAGAGAGAGAGAGAGAGAGAGAGAGAGAAAGAGAAAGAGAAAGAGAAAAAGAGAAAGAGAAAGAGAGAGAGAGTCCATATAATCTATGAAGGGAAAGATCCTCTGCATAAACAATTTAGGATGCATATACCGTGGGCTCTATCCTGAGTTGTGGTCTGTGGCTCCTGTCCAAGTACCATTAATGTAATGATTACTGTAACTGGGAGGATATAACAAGTTAACACCTTACTCTTGGAAGAATTCTGCATGAAAAATAAATCTGCAAAATTCTGCATACTTTAACATACTGCAGAAATCGCTTTCAGCTAATTAATGTAATACAATAAAAAGTTATTCTTCAAACAGGGCCAGCCTGTCCACTAGGCAAACCAGGCAGTTGCCAAGGGCGGCATGGTGATCACCTCCTCTTCTAAGTGGCAGCTCAGCCCTAAGCAGGCCCGATGTGCTGCCCCCCCCCCACCCCACCGTGTGCCATCACCACACTGCCCCCAACATCTAACCTCACATGCAGTTGATGGGCAGCACAGCGATCACCTCTTTAGTGCCATGGTGTGCTTTAAAGCGTATGTGTGCACGTGCAGCATGCCACTCCTGCCCCCCTCCAACAGGAAGTTGCGCCGCAGGGGCAGAAGTGGCAGGCCATGAGTGTGTGTATTCGCTTTAATGCCTGCCATGGTGCTATATAGAGGTGATTATCCAGGTGAGAGGCTGGGTGTCGGGGGTGGTGCAGCAACAGCATGGGATGGGGTGGGCGGTACGAAACCTTGGGCCACCCCTGTCTTCAAAGATTCTGAATTAAATATTTTTGTTTAGAATTCCTCAGAATACATCATGAAGCTACCCCGCTCTCTCTGACCCCTCCAGCCTTCCTTTCCACCCCATCTCTTGCTCATTTTCTCTGTCCAGAGCTGACTCGTACACAGTCCCCACAGCCTCCTTCCTGCTGAGGGTCCAGGCTGGCTGATGAAGATATTACCACCACCATCTCCTCTCTCCTGGCTGACAGGCTAAGGCAATTGATAGAATTTGAGCATTTCTGTTTTGCAGAGCTGGTACTTCTAGGGATAGGTTTATTAAAAGGCGTTAGCTACTATCGTGGGGCTAATGCGGAAATAATGCCCAGCGGTAGCGGCTAACATGAGAAAAATGCAAACATTGCAGCAGTTTTCCATGATTTCAGCATTTTGCATGGGGGTGCAGGCTTGGGCAGGATTAGGGCAGAGAGAGGGAGTCCTGCAAGGCACAAGTACCACGGATGTTATCATCGCACGGTAACTAAAGTTGCAGACGGGCATCGGAGGTGCACCTAATGCCACCTTAATGGGTGCCGTTAACTGCATCCGAGAAACTGCCACCCCACAATACCTGTGTTTTCTCCATGGTATCTGCAGGGGAAATGCTGGGAACACCCCCTGCAGATACCACGGGACGTTTGCAGCTAACACAAGCTTCTTGCAGCTATCGCCCGGCGTTACTTGTAAAAGCCTAATGATCTTAGTAAACATAACCCCTAACCTCTGCGGATTACACCTTCTTACATCTAGAACCGATTTTTAGATGCTATATTCAAAAGAGGCTAAACAATACTTAAACCCATCTCCCTCCCAAACTGCAATCTAATTCTGACACAAAAGCCTTCTTGAATAATAAAAGGGGTTTTGTTTGTGCCAGTTTTAAACAAGTTTTCCCTGACTCTCAGGCATTTTGTCATGTTTGTGTGTGCGCAATAGAACCTTTCTAAACCCACAAATTGATTGCATGCATGTTAATGCACAGGTATACACACTTGCAAGGGATTTGTGCACCCAAATTTTTCAAGCACCCAAAAAACTGAATGAGCAACTAGCAACTAGGTCTTTAGGAAAAGCCTAAACATTATAAAAATTTGTTTCTTACTGCAACATTAGTATTGTATTCCATGATCAAGGACCAGCTAACAAAAAGGCCCCACTCCTAGCCATAGACAAACAGATGACCTCCAGAAAAGATACAGATATCTGCGATGAGCCAGCTGACTAAAGCAACCCTCAGCCATACATAGGACTATGATTTTTATGACATATAGCAAGCCTTTCTCATGTGATAATTTGAACAGATAGGCTTAAACTTTATTTTTAATATTTTCAAACAACTGACAAAAGTAACTCAAAGGAAACAAAATAAATTGCAACTAAAATTTCAAAGCAAAGCAAATCAAAACAGCAATTTCCACTGCTAAAGTCCTCATCACAGGGAGGAGCACCAACAGAACAGGTTTTCAGCAATCCTCTGCTCTATTGCTAGCCAGTGCAGGGCCATTAACCTAGGAGAAAAAGCCTCCAACCACCCAGCAGCTTTTTGTACCATCTTTTGATTCTGCGCAGCCTAATATATAGCACTGAAAATGTCTAACTCGCTGTCAAAATGTATTTCAAAACATTGTAGAGGCAACTGCTTAAAGAAAGCTAGGGCCACCATTCTCCTCAGGAAGGTAACTTTATAACAGGTTGTCTATGTGTTGGTAACAGGATCCTCTTATACTCCTGCTTATCAGCTATCTGTATCGTGTCATACCCCTTGATTTACCCTAGTCCCCAGTTGTTGTATGGCCTGTCTTGACTAGATGGTAAGCTCTGATGTGCAGGGACTGTCTGTCTTGTACAAGTATATGCCTTGTAGCGCTATAAAACTGATAAGCAGTAGAAGTATTCAGGAAGGACGCCTAGGCACCCATTCTATAAAGACACATGGTATTTTATAACGACATACAGACACCCAAAACAAATCCACCTAAAATAGGGTCTAGCCCAGACTGAAGTCACAGACACGGCTGCCTTCTCAGGAGCAGTCATAATATATTAGCAAACTAAGTACAAGCACATTTTATGAAACACGCTCGTAAATCATGACTCCACCTAAGCTCTTCCCCTTAACTTGCCTACTCTAAAGCTGCATACAAATATGTACCCAATTGCACCGTACCTACTTTACATGTGAGGTGTTTTTACGAGAGGCCTTTTACATGTGTATACTGCCATAGACATGCATAAAAAAACTTTCAAAAATTACCCAATTGCGAGTCAAAACGATACTCCAAGATTCTGAAATTCCACCGCTAAGTCAGTGGCACAAAATCTTCAAACCAACACCACTGAACTGGTGGCGACTACCGACTTGTTCAAATCACCTCCCATCTTCTTCAAATACAACAGGAGACCATTTCTAGTCTTCCAGCCTCAAAACTCTACAAGTAGCGTCCGCCATCCAGCCATCACTCTCGCTTTCTTCCAGACCATGCAAGCTGATAAAATGCAGCCAACATCCTTTCTTCATTACCCACCAATCAATTCTGCACAGGAGGGAAACTGCAGAATGCAAAATTTCCCCAGAAGTAACCCCTGGATAGTTTCACATGAAGGTTCATGGAAGGCCAGATTAAGGCTACAGATTTATGAATTAATGTCTAAAAGCCAATAAGACAGCTGAAGTATCTGGACTTTTTAAAGAGTTTAAAACCTTTATCTGCAGCTCTCTAACCTTCCCTCTGCCTGTTTCCAGCATACCTGGCAACAGACGGCGGGTAGATCCAGCCAATGAGATGACATTGGGGATGGGATGGGAGCAAGGAAGATAGCTCTAGTCACAGGTAGGGATGGGATGAACCGGGAAAGGTCCTCCGCTATGCAAGTGAGGTGAGGCGACGTGACAGCTCTGCAAAGCGTATTGGGAGAGAGCCAGTGAGTGTCCTGGAAGGAGGAGGGCATTGAGAAAGAGTGAAAGAGATGAGGGTGGGCTGCTACAGGCTGAGGAAAAGAGCTAGTAACTGCTGCAAGAAATCTACTTGATGGGCAGAAGTGATAATTGGGCAAGCAATCACTAGGTGCAAACAGCAGCACAACACCAGAAGTGTATGTGTGAGGATAATCGAGTATGTGACCGCATGGGTAGCAAGTGTCTGGATATGGTATTTTAGAAAGGATGGGAGGATGCCTACAAGTATATAGTTGGGTGGGATCCATGTGTGTGTTACCAAGCGAGTGGACTTAGGAGGGTGGCCTTATAGCACTATAGAAATGTTTATACTCCTGGAGGAATTCCAGTTAGGAGGCAAGAGACCTGTGAAATTTTAAATAGGTATTAAAGCCAAGTGATAGATCAAAGGGGCAATTTGAAAGGCTCCCACAATCAAACCAAAGGCTGTGTGAATCACACAGGAAATTGTTATAAATACCTTAGAAGCACAGATCAGAGCACTGTGCAGCAAGCCAACTTTTACTAAGTGTTCTTTCCCTCCACCCACCCCAGGCATAATCTCAACTTTATAGGTTCTTATACCTATTAAAAGGGAAAAAGGTAGTCAAATTCACTTTCAGGTTCAGCTGGCTACCCTTATCAGGAATAGGTTAATTAAGGCCCTGAAATTAATTAATCTTGAGGTGAACAAAGTCCCTTAAACTTATTAGGTATAGTTGTATAAGTACAAGTATCACCAGCAACCTTAAATAAGTAGCTAAACAAAACCTTAAAACTAAGATGCAGATAACAGTCTAGCAGTGAGATGGAGGCTATCCAGTCTTTTGCATGTACGATGTTCTCCCAGTTGCCGAGGAGTCTTACCTGTGCACTGGGTGCAAGGAGCTCTTTGCTCTCGGGGAACGAGTCCGACCTCTGGAGAGTAGAGTAGCAGACATGGAGGTCCTAAGGAAGACAGAGGTATATAGATGAGACCTAGAGGGATGTAGCACTGAAGTCCCACCTCCAGTCTAGCAGCCTCTGTTGCCATGGAGGAGAGGTCACATGAATAGAAAGAATCACCTTAGTATAGCAGGAATTGATCCTGTAGCTAGGACCTGTCCTCCAGGTGATGTAAAACCCGCTCACACTGAAGACGTTTCTCCAGGGACATGTGCCCATGAGGGAATGGTTAGGACGGTCATTATAGTTAGCGACTCGATCATTAGGCATGTAAATAGCTGGGTGGCAGGTAGACATGAGGATCGCCTGGTAACATGCCTGTTTGCCTGGTGCAAAAGGTTGTAGACCTCATGCGCCACCTAGACATTTTAGATAATTCTGGGGAAGAGTCTGCTGTCTTGGTACATGTTTGTACCAATGGAAAAGGAAAGTATGGGGAGGGTGGGTGGGTTCTGGAGGCCAAATTAAGGCTTTTAGGAAGGAAGTTGAAATCCAGAACTACCAGGATAGCATTTTCTGAAATGCTTCCCATTCCACGACAGGACCCAAAAGACAGGCAGAACTCTGGAATCTCAATGCGTGGATGAGACAATGGTGCAAGTTGAGGGGTTTGGATTTGTTAGGAACTGGGCAACATTCTGGGGAAGGGAGGGGCTTTTCCAAAAGGATGGGCTCCACCTTAACCAGGATGGAACCGGGCTGCTGGCATTAATCTTTAAAAAGGAGAGCGAGCAGCTTTTAAACTAAAAATAGGGGAAAGCAGACAGTCGCACAAGAACGCATGTTTCAAAAGGAAGTATGCATCCTTGAAGGATACTAGCAAAAGAGGAAAGTTAGGGCATCCCAACAGAGGATCCAATAAAAATAAAAGTAACCCAATTGCCTTTAAGTATAGAGCAGACAGAGCTGAAAGACTCCAAATTAACCCTATCAGCTGATAACCAGATTAATATGAATAAAATACAACCTCTAAAATGCCTGTATGCAACTGCTAGAAGTCTACAAAATAAGATGGGAGAGTTAGAATATATAGCACAAAATGAAAGGTTAGAGATGACTGGCATCTCGGAGACCTGCTGGAAGGATAACTAACGGGACATTGTGATACCTGGGTAGAAACATCTCAATGATATGGTAGATCAAATTAGTGGAGGGGTTGCGCTCTATGTTAGAGAGGGCATTGAGTCACACAGGATTAAAGTTTTGCAGGAAACAAAATACACTGTAGAAAATCTATGGACAGAAATTCCATGTAAAAAAGAAAAGGAGATGGCAGTAGGGGTGTACTACCGACCACCTAGCCAGAATGAACAGATGGATGATGAAATGCTAAAATCAGGTAAGCTAACAAATGTTACAACACAGTAATAATGGATGATTTCAATTACCCCTGGAATCAACTTGGTCAGTTCACAGATAAAGTTTCTAAATGAAATAAATAGCAGCTTCCCTTCTTGTCGGTTCATGAACCTGCTGCTCCAAGAAACAATTTTGGACCTAGTTCTTAGTGGAACACAGGATCCAATGCAAGAGATAAGGGTGTTGGGGACACTTGGCGATAGTGATCACAGCATGATCGCATTTGATTTAGTAAATGGAGGAAGGAAAAGGAAATCCACACCACTACCTTTTAAGTTTCAAAAGGAAGACTGATAAAATGAGGAAAATGTTTAAGAAAAAAACTAAAAGGAGCAGCTGCAAAGGTTAAAATTTTACATCAAGCATGGGCATTATTTAAAAATACTATCTTAGAAGTCCAGACCAGATGTATTCCACGCTTTAAGAAAAGTGGAAGGAAGGCCCAAAGAATGCCAGCATGGTTTAAAAGGTCAGAGAGGCTGCTATAGCAAAAAAAGCATCTTTCAGGAAAAGGAAAAAGGAGCCAAATGACAAAAATAGGAAACATGAGCACTGGCAAGTTAGATGCAAGGCATCGATAAGGCAGGCAAAGACAGATTTTGAAAAAATGTTGGCCATGGAAGCAAAAATGCATAATAAAAACTTCCAAGTACATTCATAGCAAAAACTTGAGAGTCCGTTGGACCATTAGAAGGGATAAAAAGAGTGCTAAGAGAGGATAAGGCCATCGTGGAGAGGCTGAATGAATTCTTTGCTTCAGTCCCTACTGAAGAAGGTGTAAGAAACTTACATATCTTTAAATACCATTTCAGGCATGGGTATTGGAAGAATTGAAAGAAATATCTATAAACCAGGAAAATGTATTACAACTATTTGATAAACTAAAGAGTAGCAAATCACCTGGACAAGATGGTATACATCAGAGGTGTTGAAAGAACTGAAATATGAGATTATAGACCTACTATTAGTAATCTGAACTATCATTAAAATCTATAGTACCTGAAGACTGGAGAATGGCCAATGTAATGCCAATTTTTAAAAAGGGTTCCAGAAGTGATCCGGGAAAATACAGACCAGTAAGCCTGACATCAGTACTGGGCAAAATGGTAGAAACCATTATAAAGAACAAAATTACTGAACATATAGATAGTAATTATTTAATGAGAGAAAGCCAACATGGATTTAACCAAGGAAAGTCTTGTCTTAATAATCTGTTATATGTTTTTGAAGGTATGAATAAACAAAGGTGAGCCAGTATCGATTTCCAGAAATCCTTTGACAGTGTCCCTCATAAGAGACTTGGCGAAATTAAAAAGTCATGGGAGAGGAGGCAGTATACTACTGTGCATCAGAAAGTGGTTAAAAGATAAAAAGCAAAGAATAAAGCTAAATGGCCAATTTTCTCTATGGAGAAAGGTGAATAGTGGAGTACCCCAGGGATCTGTGCTGGGCCCGCTGCTTTTTAACATATTCATAAATGACCTGGAAATGTGAATTACGAGTGAAGCAATCAAATTTGCAGATGACACAAAATTATTCAAAGTTAATAACACACAAGAGGATTGTGAAAAATTGCAAGAGGACCTTGATAAATTGGAAGACTGGATGTCCATGTGGCAGATGAAATTTAATGTGGACAAGTGCAAAGTTATGCACCTAGGAAAGAACAACCCAAAGTATGGTTACTCGATGCAAGGTTCCACATTAGGAATCACCACCCAGGAAAAAGATTTAGGCGTCACTGTGGATAGTATGTTGAAACCCTCTGCAGCAGCAGCCAAGAAAGCAAATAGAATGCTAAGTATCATAAGGAAAGGAATGGAGAATAAAACCAAGGATATTATAATGCCTCTATCATTCCATGGTGTAACCACACCTTGAATATTGTGTGCAATTCTGGTCACCATATCCTAAAGAGGATATAGCAGAATTATAAAAAGGTACAGAGAAGAGTCACCAAAATGGCAAAGGGGATGGAAGGATACCCCTACAAGGAAAGGCTTAAAAGGTTAGGGCTCTTCAACCTGGAAAAGAGATGGCTGAGGGGAAATGATAGAGGTCTAATAAATGAATGGAGTGGAATGTAAAACTTAGATCGACTGTTTACACCATCAAAAAAGTAGAAAGCCTAGGGGGCACACAATGAAGCTACAATGTAACCCATTTAAGAGAAAACCTTTTCCTGGAGGAAAGGTCCATAAACCATTAGAGAGGATCCGGGAAATCCACTGCTTACCCCGGGACAAGTATTGTGTAATTTTTTGGGAATCTGCCATGTACAGTACTTGGGGCACTGTTGGAAACAGGATACTGGGCTTGGTCTGACCCAGTATGTCATTTATGTTCTTATGAATTCTGCGCAACACAGAATTTGCGCAGAACTTCCCACCTACACAGAATTCTGCAGAGGCACTAGCATGACAATGAGGCAGACTCGAGCGCCCGAGCCTGCCACACTGTTACATTTTTCACAGCTGCAGGAGCATTTCCATTTGCTCGCAAGGCTGTGCTAGATTCTGATGCTGCTGCATTAGGACAAAAGAGAAGGGCTGCTGGTGAGTTGAGGAGGTGGCTAGGGGCTGGAGATGGGTGTATGTCTGGGGGTAGTGAGAAAGGATTTGGAGGTATGTGCTTGAGAAGAAAGGAGAGGTAAGAGAGCCAAGATTTGGTACATGGGGAGGGGAGAGAGGAGGTGAGAGGGTGGCATGTGCATGAGGGTAGACCTTAGGGACTGTCAGCAGTAGGGATCTTGCTAGAAATTAGAGGGAGAGAGAATGGGAGGGAGGGGAGGGAGGCTTGGGGGTTGGAGTTAGCTAAGGTGCAAAAAGGCAGAGGGAATTTCATGTCTAAAGGAGTAGTTCTGTGTAAAAAAAAATACTAAGAAAGCATGCAAAATTTTATACAATTTTTCTACAGAATTCCCCCAGGTGTATAGGTAGTAGCAGTAGGGATTACGTTTGTGACTGAATGGGTAGTAAGTCACTGGGTGCACTGTATTTGAATGGGTGCAAGGAGCGAGTCATCCCCTTTCCTCCCTTCTGAGCAGGCAGGAGGGGAAAATTTTATGTTGCATCGCCGTTACCCTCCAGCCAGCTCTACTGTTCACTCTATTTTCCCTTCCTCCCTTATCTCATGCTCCTCTCTTTTCCCCATTTCTCTTCCCTTGCATTCCTTCCAGTTAGCATCCCCAAACTCACACCCACTAGGTTCAGCCCCCACCGCCTCCTCTTATCCCTCTCTCCCTTCCCCCCCCCCCCAGGTTTAAACACTCCCCCCATATTTTATCAATCCCCCCTCACCAAGTTTGCCCAGTAATCACTCTTACACTATCTTGATAATTCCTTCTCTCTCACCCCCTCACTTTCTTCCACCACCCCCAGGCAACCGCTCTTCCACTCCCTTCTCATTCTCTCTCTTCCCATTGCCTTCACTCATTCATTTCCTAATCTAAGGGCAATAACATATCCCCTTCATTTCTTTTCTCATCAGAGTCACCCCACTGGAAAGAGAATTCACTCTCCCCTCAATACTGCCAGAAAGAGGAGAAATAGAATAGGGGTGTCTGGGGTCAAATCCTTCTGCTGGTCAAGAGTGATCATTGGGAGGGCGAAATAAGACAGCTGAGAGGAGATATGATAGAGGTCTATAAACTAATGGAGTGGAACGAGTAAATGTAGATCAACTGTTTACTCCTTCATAAAAGCAGAAAGACTAGGGAACACTCAATGAAGCTACAATTAAGACTAAGAGAAGAAAATATTTCTTCACTCAACACATAATAAAACTGGAATTCATTACAGGAGGATTTTGTAAAAGCTGTTAGTGTAGCTAGGTTTAAAAAAAAGGTTTGGACAAGTTTCTGGTAGAAAAATCCATAAAATATTTAAGAGAACCAGGGAAATCCACTGTTTACCCCGGGATAAGCAACGTGGACTATCTTTTTGGGAATCCGACAGGTACTTGTGACCTGGATTGGGGTACTCCTCTGACCCTCACCACCATTCACAGGCTTGCTCGGAGTCTGAAACAGAGAAGTCATCCATGGAGATGACAATGCAAGTCTGATGAGCAGGCGGGCTCTCTGTAGGCTCCCCTAGACATCTGGGCCAGAGACTTTGATGCAGGCTAATACCTGTGGGAAGCTTTCTCCTCCAATATACTGGATAAGGACACTGTATTGACAAATACCAATACAAATGCCCTTTAAGACACCCCTCCAGAGTCTCCAAAGCTGGGATGACTCCCCTTGGCAAAGTGCCAAAGCAGAAATTTTTGTTATAAGGCAGTTCAATATATCTTGCATCTTCCTATCCAACTCATTCATAAACACCAATACTAAACTGGCTTGGGATGCAGGAAGAGACGCAACATCCTTCTGGTCACCTGAGGTACAGTATATTGGTGTGTGGGACCCAGGTCAGTCTACTGATTAATAGTAGTAGGGAAGGAAAAGAACAGGGATATCCTGGGCCATAGTATTGGGGAAAGAAGGAACATACAGGACTGTGGGGTGAGGAATCAGGAGGAAGAAGACAGAAAATGGAGAGGTACAGGACCACACAGGAGGATGGTGGGAGAGGAAACAGGGAAGTGCTGGACCCACAGGTGGGGGGAATGGGGAATACGGAGACAAAGGGCAGATTCTGGATATGGGGGAAAACTAAGAAGGAGGGGTGATGCTGGTAGCTGCCTGGGATGGGGGTGGGGAGAAGGGAGACAAAGACATGAGCTAGAAAGGAGGTGAGGGAAGTACCTGTAGACAGAAAGCAGGATGGTGGGTGAAAGATTAAAAGAGGGAGATTGAGGACTGGCGTTGTAAAATTTGAATTTATAGAGAGGCAGAAAAGAAAGATATGAAGGAAAGAGTTGAAATCAAAAGATCAGAGACAGATAGGAAGACGACAAGAGGAGAAATGGAAAATAGAGACATGAATCCTGGAAAAAGAGTTAAGAGATGACAGAGGAAACAGACAATCTAGCACGAATAAGAAAAATAAAATTCCAGAAAATAAAGGTAAACAAATGCATTTTATTCTGAATTTAGTAAATTGGAATATGTCATCTTTAGTAAATGTGTCTCTCTTCTTTATATTCTGGATAAATAATCCAACTAAAAACAAAAAGGATGTGAACCTCACATCCATAGACTGAAGAAATGTAATAACTATCTTGAAATAATTATATCTACAGTGTGGTTGTCTTTGTATTTTACTCAGTGCAGGAGGAAATTCATTTGTGTGTCTATACCTCCCAGTTCAGCACTGCATGCAGAGTCTGACTTCCTGAGGGTTCCAGACCAGTTTTTATTTGCATATTTCTGTTTGCCATCCCTTGCATTTGTTGTTCAGGGTCTGTCTATATTTTGCATGCATGACTACCGTGAGGGATTTGGTAGTGTGTAGGTTCAATGAAGGGATCTGTAGCAGTTCTGCTTGTTCTGTGTTTTTTTCCCATGCTTTGCTGTACCTTGCTATTTGTTTTGACTGTGCTGTTACGTTGTTCCACCAGGTTTACTGCCAATCACCCTCTACTGGCTCCTCCACACCAAGTAACAAACACCAAAACCCATGCTATAAAGACCAAGCGCCAGCAGCATTCATCGCCGTGGTGGCGCACGACATGGGCACGCACCAAAGGAGTGCACACTTAAGGAGCACAATGTGCTCCTTAGGTGCGCTCCTTGGAGTGGCACCGATGGCAGAGGTACTAGGGCAAAGCACCCAACTGTAGCTGCACCCCTGTCTGCACCTTCTTCCAGTTTCTCATTGCCAGCTGTTAAATACCCTTCAGCTTGGGTAAGTCATTCTTTTCCATTTACATTCAAAGGTCTGCTTAACCTGGCTGTTCCAGCTTGCTTTCTCATGTCAGTCCTGCTTTTCAGAACTCTGCGCCCAGAAGCCTCAACACGGAATCTTGCTAATCTTCTATGCCCCTCAGTCCCCTCATCTACCCCAATTTGCTCCACAATCATTCCTGCATACTCTTCCGCTAAAGTTAGGTCTTATTAACTGCTACTCCTTGAGAGCTAAAGCCCTACTAATACGAGGCCTCATTTTCCAGGAATCCCTGGATCTTCTTTTTTCTATCTGAAACTTGGCTGAGGGACAGAGAGGAACCTCTCCTTGCCTTGGCTCAGGGATGGAGAGGAACCTCTCCTTGCCCAGTGTCTCCCTATGGGTTACTCCGCCATCTCTGCCAGTCACACTGGTGGAGTAGTTGCTGCACTATACCGCTCCTCTTGCCCTCTCATTCAGATTACTTCTCCCTCACTACATTTGAAATCTCTTGTGCCTACAGATCTCCCCAGCACTTTATTTCCTGGTAATCTACTCTCATCCGTCCCTCCGGCCTCAACTCTGGGATGCTCTCTCTGACCATTTCCAACCTCTCACTGCAATTCCCTCATCTAGTAATTCCAGCATTCATTTTGAAGCACCCTCCTCCTCCAGAGAGCATTCCTTTACTACTCTTCTCTATGATTTGTCCCTCATACAGCATGTGTCCTTGCCAATCCATGTGGCCGGCCACATTCTAGACTTTGTGATCACTCCTAATTCTTCACTCCTACTTTCAAATCTCTTTACCAGGCCACTACCTTGGACCGATCATTTTTGTTTGACTTTCCTATTAGGACTCCCAAGATCCAGTACTGCTGTTCCCTCAGCTCCTCCTGTCACACCCCACCAGACTCCCATCCGTTTAACCCATCGCATCACTCCTCTTACCCTCCAATTTTTTCCTACCACCAACTAACTTCTCCCAGATGACTTTCCCTCTCTCTTCCTAATTCACAGGTCTCTCAATGGACTGCAAATCTCTCCTCTGCCTTTGACCGATTAGCCTCACTGCAGCCCTTACCATCACATCGCCGTACCTGCCAGTCCTGGTACCACCTGGGCTGCACCTTCTGCGTTCCCATCTTCGTCAAGCACAGCATCTTTGGAGGAAATCTCACTCTCCCGCTGCTTTACAATGCTTTAAAGGAACATCATTCCCAATACCGTTCTCATATCCATCAGGCCAAACAGGCATATTTCTCCAACATTATTTCTACTGCCTCCAACCCATCCCACCAGTTTTATTCTGTTCAGATCTCACTGCACTCCAACCCAATATCCCGCCAGCTCCTCCTCAGCCAACCCCTAGCCCCTCTCAACTGGTGTCTTTTTTGCTACTAAAATTCTTGACTTCACTCCTTGTTACCATCCTGTCCCCCGTCGCTATCCTCCCCCTCTTTCCCATGTCTGGGCCATATTTCATCCTCTTACTGCCTTGGAACTTATAAAATCCATCTCCACATCACATAAGACAACCTACTCCCTTGATCCAATACCCTATTCTTGGCTTCTCAAACCCTACCTTGCCCTTGTCCCCTCCATTCTTGCCATGTTTAATGCTAGTCTTTCTTCTGGTATCTTTCCCCAATTCTCTGGAAACATGCCTTGGTCCACTCCCTCCTGAAAAAAGCCATCCCTCGATCCCCTCGTTCCAAAACACTATTGCCCAGTCTCATATCTCCCCTTTCTCTCCAAAATTCTTGAAAAAGCTGTTTTGCCCAACTCTCACATCATCTTAACTCCTCACTTCCTTCACCCCCGCTAATCCAGTTTCCATCCCAGCCATAGTGTCGGAAACAGTCCTACTTGCATTTCTCAGTGAACTTCATACTTCACATGATCGCGGCGATGTCTTTGTGGCAGTATCCTTGGACCTGTTGGCGCAACATTTGATCTTGTAGATCACTCAATTCTCCTCTCCCGTCTGCACAACACTGGACTTCGGGGCTCAGTTTATTGGTGATTCCATTCTTTTTTCTCCAGGTCTTGCACGGTCACTCAACCTCCCCTTCCTTTTCTGAACCAATTCTCCTCCACTGTGGTGTCCCCCAGGGCTCAGTGCTGGCACCCCTTTTATTCAATGTCTTTCTTGCACCACTTGCTCTTCTTATCCAGCAGTCGGGGTTGTCGGCGTATTATTACACCGATGATATTTGTAATACTCCATCACATCAACCTCTCAGACAGACCTATCCCTTCTCAATCATGGCCTCTCCCTAGTTGCTGACTGGTTAACCGCAAATTCTCTCCACTTGAATTTGGCCAAAACATCAGCTGTTTAGTTTACTCACGGAAGCTCCTGCCCATTAGCCCCAGCCCTTGCTGATTCTCCCATTCCTCCACTATCCTCCTTTCATTATCAAGGGATACTTTTTGATTCTGATCTATCTTTCAAGGATCACATCTCCCAGCTTACAAGGAAATCCTATTCTCTTCGGCAAATTTGGTCAATACATCCATTCCTCATTTCCTAGCTACTAACCACTCTCCTCCTATCCCTGGTCATGTCTCGCTTGGATTTCTGTAACTCCATTCTCGCTGGCATTACTCACAACCAACTCCACCACCTCCATTTAATACAGAATACAGCAGCTCGAATCATCACACATTCCACCCATCGAGACAATGTTACTCCTCTTAATTCAACTTCACTGACTCCCCATGGATTTTCGCATCAGTTATAAAATTCTTACTCTGGTACACCAAACTATCTACACTCACACTCCTCAGTATTTGGCTGACCTCCTTCAATTTCACATCCCCCCCACGTAGCCTTCACTTGGCACATATTAACCGCCTCCACCTTCCCTCTCGATCCCGTACTCACACTCTCACCCACCCTTCAGCCTTCTTCAGGCCCGCCCTGTGGAATTCTCTTCCTACGACTCTCCGCTTGGAACAGAACTACATCAAATTCAAATCACTCCTTAAAGAACACCTATTCTCCACTGCCTTTGACCTCCCAACACCTACCGTCTGACCTAGGTTATCTATGTTGTCTCCTTGTCTTGTCTGAACGACTGGTCTCTCCCTCTTTCCTGTCACACACTGTAGTTCTGTTTCCTCTTCCTGACCTCTGGCCTTACTCTGTACTCTTTTTGGATTGTACACCGCTCTGATGTCAAAGGAGCTGTATATCAAATGCTGGAGTAATAGGTGTAGTGCTGCCTTTTCATAGGTAAGGTTGGTACTGGTATGGTATGGCTGGACTGATTTAGATTGAATGATCAATTTGCATGGTTTTTTATTATTTCATAATATACCTGCCCAAAATGATATTATGTAAGTGTGGGGGGTATTATCTTGGAGTCACTGAAATCCCAACATGTCTGCAGGGGAGAGGGGGAGATGTTACATTTGGACTGCTAAGCTCCCTTTGCAGTTTTTCTATGTATAGGCAGGGGGTGGGGGGACTGGGGAAGAGATGTACTGTTTGGGCAGCAGAACCCCTTTCTTTTTGTGTGCGAGGGGGAAGATATTATATTTGGGTTTCCAAGCCCCATTTGTGGTATTTTTTTTTCTGTGGGTGACGCTGGGTGAGAAGAAAGATGTAATGTTGGGGGCCCCTTCACTGCAATTTTCTTATTTGATTTGAAGGAGAAATACAAGAATTGTGTGTTCACAAAGGACTTTTAGGAAAAGATACTAGTAGTGAGGGGGGGCGTCAATTTGTATGTTCTAGGGGGGGGGGGGTTACCACAAACCCTAACCCTGGCCCTGGCCCTTGCTTGGCATCTGGATATGGCAGTCAGAGAACATTTCTGAACACAATTTATCTCTTGCTTCCCTATTGCACCCTTATTCTCATCCTTTGCCTTGTCTGTCTTAATTAGATTGTAAGCTCTGATGAGAATGGACTGTCTTTATCTATGTCTATACAGATATGCATATTTTATTTAACAAGTTTTTATACCGCCTTATAAAATCAAAGCGGTTTACAGTGTAACTCAATGAATTTTACATTAAACTCCTGGAGTAGGTAGGGGTGGCATGCAGGGCATGCTAGAAAGCATAACATTTACATTTTAACATATCTACATTGATTAATCAGCATATTAAGAAATCGGTGTTCAGGCTGTTCGGGTGTTCCAGGTAGTGGATTGCAGTGTGAGCTCATTGAAGTTTTCCATGAGGAGGAGTGTTTTCAGCTTTTTCCTGAAGTAAAGTCTGTTGTGGTTCTCAGTGCTTCCGGAAGGGAGTTCCAAATGGTAGGTGCCGCTAGTGATAGAGCTCTGTTGGTTGTGGAATAGTTGGCTTTGATGAATGAGCTGGGTGTTTGGATGATGTCAGTGGAACATTGTCTTCATGGCCTGTTGCTGGGTTGGGTGCGGATTAGCTCTTGGAGTGTGTCTGCTGAGAGGTTTTGTCTGATTTTGAGGATGATCAGAGCTGTTTTGTATTTGATAATCAAGGTAATTGGGAGCCAGTGGAGCTGGCATAAGACAGGTGTTATGTGGTCAGACTTTGCAGTGCCAGAGATAATTTGGGCAGCAGTATTTTAGGTCAATTATAATGGCTTGGTAGTTTGCTTCAGTAGATCATTGAAAATGGAATTGCAGTAGTCAAGTATTGGTATAATGATAGCTTGATAGACTGTGCGGAAGTGATCCCGGCTGAGGAGAGGTTTGAGTCTGCGGATAGTTGCTATTTTGTGGTATGCATTTCTAGTGACATTGTTGATGGGAGCTTTTAGGTTCAGGTTGCTGTCCAGAGTGATTCCTAGGTACTTCACTTTTTCTTTTACTGGGATGGATACATTTGCCAAAGTGATTGATTTTGGGGGGGAGGAAGGAAGTGTTTCTTGTGATGATTAGGGCCTCAGTCTTCTTAAAATTAATGCTTAGATTGTTATTTGATAGCCAGTCATTCATTTCTTGTATGCATACTGTCATATTTGTATAGTCTGGTAGGTCTAGGTGGACTGGGGTATATACCATTATGTTGTCCGCATATATGGCATATTGGATGTTATGTTTATTGAAGATTTTGCAGATGGGTTGAACAAAGGTTGAAGAGTAAAGCGGATAGTGAGGTCCCTTGTGACAAACGGGGTTGAGGTGCTCGCTCCTACTTTGACTTGCCAGGAGCAATCACTGAGGTAGGACTGAAACCTCTTAAGAAGTGTGCAGTGGAGCCCAGTGTCTGAGTTTGTCTAGGAGGATGCTGTATGCTACTGTATCAAAAGCAGAGGAGATGTCAAAAATGAGTACACCCTTTTTTATAGTCAATTCCTCTGATCAAGTTGTCAAAGAGTTGTGTGAGAAGGGTTTTGACACTGTGGTTGGGTCGAAATCCATGTTGGTGGGAATCCAGAGGGACATGAGAGTCAATCTGGTCATGTAATTGGCGCTGTACTCTTTTCAATAATTTTTGTTAAAAATGGGAAGCTGGATCTCGGGCAGTATGACATAGGGTCTGCAATATCTGCTGCTTTATTTTTTTAGGATTGGCCGGATAGTTGCCTGTTGGAGGGAGGGGGCATATATCCTGGAGTTAGGGAGGAGCTTATAATTTTGTGGATATATTGGACAAGCTCATCTTTAGCTGGTTTGATCCATCTTACTGGACATGGATCAGAGGGTGCTGTGCAGGTGTTTAGTTCAATGATGGTGTGTGCAACTTGATCAGTTGTGGGTATATAAAACTCGCCCCATTTGTGTGTAGGGGAGGAGAATGTGCAGTCTGGGGAATCCAGATGAGATATGTCTTTCAGAGGGGGCTTAAGCTTGGTGAGAAGGAAGTTTGTAAAGGATTGAGAGTGGATTGCATCTTCTCTAGTCTAGGATGATTCCTTTGTAAGTGTGCGGACAATCTCGAAGAGTTCTCTGGGCTTATTACTGGATCTTAATATAAGGTTAGTATGATATTCCTGCTTGTGTCAGTTGATTATATTGTTGTAGTCCCGTTGTTTTATTTGATATTGTTTTAAAGTACTTTGTTTTGTTTTGCCTCCAGCGTTGTTCCAGTTTGCGTAGTATTTTCTTTTACTTCCCTAATATCTACAGGTACCAGGGAGCTGATGAGGTTCTTGTTATACAACTGTGGTTTACTCATCCAAGAGCTCTAGCTGCTGCAGCAATGGTGGTATTCCGTGTTTCAATTGCCTCATCCAGATTGGTAGAGTCTTGTGGGAGTTTTTGGAGGGTTGATTTGAGGAATTGTTCTTTATCAAATCCTTTAAATCTTCTTTCTTTCTGTTTGAGGTGTTTTCTGTGCTGATCTTTGGTGTGAGGTATGCAGCTTAAAGTGAATAGAATGATGGTCAGACCAGAGTAACGGTATGACCTCGGGAGGTGTTACGTTATCTTTCAGGAAGCTTTGTGGCACAAATATACGGCCTGGTGTGGTGCCTAGGCGGTGGGAGGGATGCGTGTGCAGTAGTGTGAACTACAGGGATTCCACTGCTCTGAGGAAAGCTGCTGACTTTACTGGGTGCGGAGCTGAGATCTCCCATTAGTATAAGCGGTTTGTGAGGGGAGTTCATTGCACACACCATTTCAAGTATGGTGGATAATTCATTGCAAGCAGCAATGGGGGCTCTGTAGGTAAGGCAGATGGCTAGGTGCTTATTCTCTATGGTGATTATGTTGCAGTGGATCCATGCTTGTTGGCTTGGAGGTTTTGAATCTTAGGTTGGATCTAGCCAGTATTAACACCTCTCCACCTCTTTTGTTGATCTGGGGACAGTTGAATGCAGTATGGGTGCAAGGTGTTACGTGGTTTATGATGTTCTGGTCGGTGTCTTTCAGCCAGGTTTCTGTGATGCAGAGAATGTCTGTTTGGTGAGATTGGAGGTGGTCTATAATATTGGTCTTGTTCCGTATAGATCTGGCATTAATGAGTGCTATGTTGATTGGGGAGCTCTGTATGGACTGTTTGTGGCGGTAGGTGGCATGTGGCGCTGGTTGGATTTTTATAAATCTAGTGTGTGTCTTGTTTGAGTGTCAGATGGTGTCGTGCCATGTAGGTTGTTGTAGAAGGAATAGTGGTGAGTGGATAAGGGCTGTTGGTGTTGTAGTAGTGGTGTGGAAAGTGTATGCCTTGTAGTGCTATATAAATGATTAATAGTATCTTATTTTTCCTAGTCTTTAGAGGCTGACTAGCAGGGAAAAAGTCATACATTTTCTCACTGAACCAAAATACTGTTTAGATTCATATCTTTCTGAAAGCTTCCAAGCTTATTTGTAAGAAGAAATGGAAAAGTTGCCAAGTTAAGTAAAATAATCACATTTTACTGCAGCTTAGTTTACTGCAGGAGTCGCTAAATCTGTAGTAGGTTAGTGTGGGAGATACTAAATGAATAATGCACCCTGCGATCAACCTCGCAAGCTACATCATTCTGCTCCCCTGGGGCATAAGGCCAGCAATGCATGTCCAGACACTCTAAGGGAGGCCTTTTTTGAAGGGACCAGCATGTGAACAAAAGTAGCACAGTCCAGGGGATCCCTCCCCCCCAGTAAAGACTCTACTCCCTTCCTGAACATACCCCCCAATCAACACTCCCCCTGAAGACCCCACTCCTATTAGGCCATGCTGGGCCTACATGATCAGATCCATAATGATTAAGGGGGTAGTGGGCAGAAGTGGTCTCCAGTTGGGTTCAAAATAGCACCCGCACCTCCTATCAGTAGTCTCATAGTATTACAGTTAGAAGTCAAGTTGCACTATAAGGGCTTCTACCAGCTTTTCATCACATTATGCAGTGTGAGCTATGGTAAAATACAGAATTTTGCGTTTTGAGTGTTAAAGGACTAATGCACAATTTTTGCCCCTTAACACAAAACTAACCACCTACATTTCTAAATGGCTATTAAACATTGATTTTATAACCTCTGCAAATAATTGTAGCATCCAAATTATGCTGATGTATTCAAAGCTCAGGAACTAGCAACAGTATGCTAAAACATGACAACATCCACAAATCTTAAGAGACATTCACAAAACCTTTCCTCTGTGTTTTTACAGTTGGTAATCATTTGAATGCAAAATGCAATGGGCACAAGAGGTCAGAAACTAAGTTGATTCCAGATGTTTTCTTCACTGAAACATTTATAAATACCTTTGGAAGAAAAAAAAAAAAGATAACTAGAAAGAGCGAAAGCTATAAAGGATATATATACACAGAGTTATTATAGTAAAGGCATCCAAATACTCCAGTATAAATATTCAGCAGCACAGTGACCACAGAAAATTAAGATAAGTTATATGTATAACAATGAGGATTTTGAGTGACAAATCCATATAAGTTAGATCACTTAAAATGTCGGCCCGACTAGCATATAGGGCCCAACATTCAAAAAAGCTGAACCCCTAAAATCAAGGCTCCTAAGTTAGGCTTCTAAATTTGTGCTCTATTAACAGCTAAAATTAGAAGCTTAAGCTTTTGCTGAAAGTTCATCTTAATTTAGGAGCTTAAGAGTTATGCATATAAAATTTAGGCTTGCCTTCATTTATGAGCCAAGTGCTGAAAATCCATGACAAGCTCCTAACTTTTTTTCCACAGTCTAAATTTGCCCTAGTAAAAATTTTCCAAGGGGTCTATTTACGTGCATAACTCTCAGACTTAGGAGCATGAATTCTTTGAAAATCCACGTTTACTAAGATGCATTAACCAATAGCACGCTGAAGACTTCACAGAAAGGGTGAAACGCCAACAGTAAGTATGGGGCCCTGTGTTAAAAATCCCATACTAACCAAGTAGGTGGGGACTGGGCAGTTTA
This sequence comes from Ichthyophis bannanicus, assembly GCA_033557465.1. NCBI lineage: Eukaryota > Metazoa > Chordata > Amphibia > Gymnophiona > Ichthyophiidae > Ichthyophis > Ichthyophis bannanicus. The sequence goes on along the minus strand of CM066032.1, from coordinate 1,513,909,362 downwards.
GGGGTATAACGTGGGCACCGCCCCCACATCATAGTTAATGCAGGCATTTTAGATGCATGCTAACCACAAATGTTGCCATTAGCACAGATGCTGGTTAGCAAAGTCCTGTATCGTGCCATCAGCAGAGGGACAGACTGACGTGACCCAGATATTAGTATTGGCCTTTGTAAACATGCCTCATACTGACTTACACAGCCAAACGCAATGGGAAGGAGTGTTGGATTTTTTGTGTTTTGTTTAAGCACTGTGCACTGCTCGTATGTATCAGCCCCTCTCTACTTTCTGCATACAGATAGGAAAATTTTCAGAATGATTACATGGGTCTGAAACTGCCCTTCCTCAATGTTGCTAAAAGCATTGTGTTCCCAGTGATATATTTAGGCTGAGGGAGGAAAGGTTCACATGTCTAATTACATTTTCACACTACTTGTATACTTCTCCAGCAAAATTCTACCCACAGGGAGAAAACAAAAAAACAGGTGCAAATGACGATGTGCTAGGGAAACTGCTAGGTACGTATGACCTAGATTGGCCACTGTTGGAAACAGAATACTGGGCTTGATGGACCTTGGTCTGACCCAGTATGGCATATCTTATGTTCTTATGCATTCTGCACCCCACTAAGAAGTTTCAAAGCAAAAGTAGTAATGTAGAATATGTTTTCATCTTACTTAGAGGATTTTCCCAACCTTCCCTAACCCTATGGCTACTGCGAAGCCACCATCACCATGCCAACACCACTGCAAGAATCATTAACAGGAATGCTTCATGCCAAACTATCCCTTTGCTCATAGGGACCAGCAAAACTGAGCGCACACAGTCCATACATCTGGAAGTGAAAATTTCAAGGCCTCTTCCTCAGCCAAACTGAAAACTGCCTAGTAAATCTGAAACACAGCTGCTAACACAAAGCAAACCATCAGGAGAATATTTAATAGAAATGTAAATAACTCTCCCTCTCCCACCCCCAAATGACTCCCAAAGTCTGCTATGCATTTAGCATGTGGAATGAATTGTGGAAGATGAACTAGAACTTAAAGTCTACTTACCAAAAGAATTATCTAACATCTTTTGGGCAATACAGGCTTCTCATTTTCATCTTATTGTCAGGCTACAGTCAAAATATTCTAGAACTATCATTCTCCTAGGACAAGCAGGATAAGTCAGCCACAAGTGGTGACACATCCGACAGCGCCATCGACTGAAGTACTCTCAATGACCACAAGCCCAACCCCCTGGCCCACCCCTAGCTAGCCAGTCTTCAGTCCTCCACCTTGCCAACAAGAAGGATCTCCTACACTCTCTCCATTTTTAGCCGCAGATTCTCAAAAAAAATATAAGAAAGAAAGTAGTGCTGTAGCAGATAAACGAGTGAAGAAAGAAACACCCAAGGAGTCTTAGAAAGAAACAACGTTTTAATGTGTACAGACCCAGAGAAAATAGTATTTCCAAATTCTGAGCCCCCACCAGAGGGCTCAGAGAGATTATATAGACCTCTTATCAGGTTATTACAGTATTTCTTCATGATTGGTCACTTTATTACAGCGTAGTCCCGATTGGCGAAAGCCTACTGCACTCTCATCTCTAGCAAAGCAGAGGAAGAGAAGTTCTCTAGCAAGCAGAGAGAGCAGCAGGACAAAGGAATAGGGGAGGGACAAGCATGTACCAGGGTATGACTTCAATAAGAGGGGTGTATCCTTTTCACTTAACCCTTCCATCTCTCAGCCCTGCCTGGATTTCTACCTCATTCCCCACTTTTTAAGGGGAAAATTTGCCTTGTAGTGAAGGAGGACAATTTTCCCTCATAGCAGTTGATCTTTATCTTATCTTTATCTTTATTAGCACTTGATAGACCGCTGTTGTACAAACATTAAGCGGTGTACAATAAAAACTGGTTACACTGCAAACCTAGAAAATGAACGCCAAAAAATAGACAGGAAAGAGGGGAGCAAAGTGAGACAGGGCACTGCACACAAATATCAAATCATAAACAAAGTGGCCTAAACTGTGCCACACAGATCACAAAACAGGGGTAAGGGGAGGGCGGCTGTAGACAAGACACAAGACAAGGACAGACAATACTCAGGGAAAAGCCTCAGGGGTGAGGTCAAAGGCTTTCTGGAAAAGATGAGTTTTGAGCAAAGACTTGAACTGAGGATATGATGGTTCTAGCCGGAGGTGAGTTGGTAACATTCCATAATAAAGGTCCGAGAAAGAAAAAAGCTGAATGGCGTGTCTGTTCCAGATGGGCATGAGAAGGTGAAGGTAGGGATAGACGATTGGTATGGATGGAGCGAAGTTGTCGGTGAGGGGAGTGTAATGAAACACAGTCAGCTAAATAGAGGGGGTTACTGGTATGGATAGCGCGATGAACCAAAATCAAAAATTTATAGTGAAAACGGTAGCGGAGGGGCATCCAATGATCTGACTGTGAAAAGGATTTGTATTTGCATACTGCCATCACATGGGCAGCAGTTTTCCGCTCCACCATGGTCTCAATGGTGGAGGTAATAAATTGGATAAGGATAGGGATACAGCATGGCAGGATAACACATAGCAGGAGAATAAGGAGAACCCCTACCACTAGGGTTTTTAAGTCCATCTAACCAAATTGAACCATTCCGCAAACCATCCAGCACCTATTAGCTAGGTCACGTAGGTCTTGAATAGAGCGTTCAATGGAAACACTCTTATCAGTGACATTAAAACACATACCCTCAAACTCCTCGCAGCCATGATTTAAGCGTAGGAGCAGAAAGTCAATGGTCATCCTATTCTGAAGAATCGCCATCTGCAGACCGGACATCTCGTGATTCATAGTGGCTAGGATGGTTGAGGTAATGGATTTGGCCAAGGAACAAGCAATACAGCTTACTTCCATTGCACTGTGTGAAGCTAACACAGGTGCTCCTACAATGGATATTGCCAGTCCCAGCGCTGTCTGATCACTATAAGGTTCCACATTGGAGTTACAGGTAGGGGGCATAGGTTTTGATCGAGGATAGCGTGAGTTGGAACTAACCTTACTGGGGGTATGAGAGAAAGCAGCAGTAGCAAGTCTGCCAAAAGTGCAAGGGCCTCCAGTAGCATTTATGGGAACATAAATGTAAGCAGTTTTACCACATAACAAAAACCATCCTAAGGGATGATACCTTCGTAATAGACTTGCATGATAATACAGTGTTAGACCCATTTAAAAAACCCTTTAGTTGCATTTACAAAAATAAAGCAATCTGTACCTTTAAGCGTGGAGACAACCTGCAAGGAGAAAGGGGCCTTGTTAAAATAGGCTGAGGTAGGACAAGTAACACCAATGAAGTAGAAAAATGTAGAAAAGGTTAGCTTTGGCTGTTTGCAGTTCAGATTATGCATTACAGTAAACGTTTGCATTTCACATAAAGTAGTGGGTACATCAATAAGGCATGTTGATTAAAAAAAAACTCCAGGCTGCAATGAGCTGCATACACAAAAGTCCGAAGTATTCAAAGCAGTCCCGGCAAGTAGTGTTACTACATTTATAGTTCCTGAGGCCAACAAGGGAAGGCCCCACATGAATGTCAGAACAAAAGTCAGCATGAGCAGGTGCATACCGACCAGAGAGCTAATGTCCCACTAACAGTATCTGGAGATGACTCCTCAAGCTTCCGCCGTGCGTAGACTAGCCGGCTTCCGGTATACGGCTAGCACAGGGCTCCGTCATCTGCCAATTCCCTGGTTCTCCATAGTGTGAGGCGTAAGGGATCCTGAGAATGTTCGTGCGCTGTCCACTTATCATCCAATTCAGGAGCAGCTTTCTTAAGACGAGTATGATGAATCCACGGGGTAACCTCTGCGACCTTGACTGCAGTCGGTGTGGCTAGGAGAACTGTGTAAGGACCTCTCCAGGTAGGACACAGTGGTTCACGTTTCCATTCCTTAATCCACACACGATCTCCTGGCTGGTGGGGATGCAGCGGCTCTGACAAAGAGATAGGCAGTCGCTCTTCTATCCACCTGTTCAAAGACTGAAAAACAGATCCCAATGCCAGTAGGTGTTGTCTCGTAAGTTCATTACCTATCTGCTCTAGGTCTCCCTTAAGGCCCTGAACAATGGGTGGTGGTCGACCATACAGTACTTCATAAGGGGATATTCCCAAGGTCTGAGTTGGAGAGGACCGGACCCGGAGAAGGGCTATTGGCAAAGCCTGATCCCACTTAAGATGAGCTTCCTGACAGAGTTTAGACAACTGGAGCTTCAGAGTTCGGTTCATCCTTTCCACTTTTCCCGAACTCTGTGGGCGGTAAGCAGTGTGAAGTTTCCAGGTGATCTGGAAGGTCTTAGAAAGGTCCTGAAGGCACTTAGCAACAAATGCAAGGCCATTATCTGACCCTATAGTAAGGGGAAGGCCAAACCTAGGAATGATCTCTTTCAACAAGGCCCTTGTAACTTCTTGGGCTCTCTGTGTTCTACAGGGGTAGGCCTCAACTCATCCTGAAAATGTACATACTATCACCAGCAGATATTGATAACCCCTTACTCGGGGTAACTCAGTGAAATCAACTACAATATTCTCCATAGGGGCAGCACCAACTCCCTGTATAGAAATGGGAGGTAGAGGCCCTTGGCAGGGGTTATTCTTGTCACATTGGAGACAGCAATGTGCTTCAGCTGCCGTCAAAGAAGTCAAATGTGGGACATAGAAGTAAGACTGTAGAATGGCTTGCATGGAGGTCTTACCTAAATGGGTGGTCTCATGAAAATCGGTGGACAAAAAGCAGGCACTAGACTCTCAGGGATAACATATCGGGGTGGATCTTCCAGTAACCGTAATCACCCAGCAGTAGTGAGAGTAGCTCCTTCCTGAGTGAAGAAATCCATCTCTTTCCTGGTATAACGTGAATCCCACTCTGACATAGGAATTGGAAACAGGGGGGCTTGAACACTTACTTGTTCCTCGCTGGGCTGCTAGCTTGGCCTCCCTATCAGCCCTGCGGTTACCCTGGATGACCAGAGTGTCTCCTCGTTGGTGTGCCTTGCAGTGAACTACCGCCACCGCTTCTGGTGCCCACACAGACTCTAGTAACTCCAAAATCTTCCTCCCATACTTCATAGATTTTCCGCTTGAATTTTATGAGCCCCTTCTCTCTATAGAGGGCCCCATGGGCATGGAGTGTAATGAATGCATACTTAGAATCAGTGAAAATGTTTGCCTTCAGACCTGCAGCTTACTGGAGGGCTTGAGTTAGGGCAATGAGTTCAGCTTTCTGGGCCGAGGTCCCCAAGGGTAAGGGCTCAGCCTCCATAACAACCACAGGAGTAACCACAGCATATCCAGCCTTCCACTGTCCATCTTCCACGAAACTACTGCCATCGGTAAAGTACTGAACATCAGAAGAGGCCAGCGGTACAGCCTTCAAATCTGGACGGCTGGAGTACACTTCATCCATAACCTAGATACGATCATGTTCAGGTAGCACAGGTGCTACAGGGAGTAGAGTAGCAGGATTGAGTGTTTTCACTATCTCCAAGTGAACCTGAGGATTCGCACACAGCATGCTCTGGTACTTTGTCATCTGCTCATTGGTAAACCAATAATTGCCTTTGTACTCCATCAGGGTCAGTACTGCATGCAGCACTTTAACATACAGTTCTTGCCCAAGGGACAAATTTATCAGCCTCAGTTGCCAAGAGAGCTGTTGCTGCTACTGCGCGGAGACAAGAAGGCCACCCCCTTGCTGCTGGATCCCGCTGTTTGGACAGATAAGCCACAGGTCGTTGCCAGGAACCTAGGCTCTGAGTGAGGACACTGCCATCCCCTTTTCTTCATGGACATACAGATGAAATGTTTTTTCCACGTCAGGCAGTCCTAGACTGGGGCTGATAGCAAAGCCTTCTTCATATTCTGAAAGGCCTCCTTTTGGTCCGGGCCCCAGTCGAAAGGATCTCGTTCTCCCCCCCATTGTAGCTGCATACAGGGGCTTGGCCAACACTGCATAGTTGGGTATCCAGATTCGACAAAAACTGGCAGACCCTAAGAAGCCTCTTAACTGCCTGCAATTTTGTGGCTCAGGAATAGAACAAACAGCCTCCCTCCGCTCAGAGCCCAATTTTTAAAGGCCTTGGGCAACATGGAATCCCAAGTATCTGACTTCAGTCTGGCACAATTGGGCCTTACTTTGGGACACCCAATAACCAGACATCCAAAGTAGGTGTAGAAGTTCTGAAGTAGCGGTTAGACATTCTTCCCGGGAAACAGCAGTAATGAGTAAATCGTCCACATATTGTAACAATACGCGTTGCAAAGGGCAAGACTGGAACTGACACAAATCTTGACTAAGTGCATCCCCGAACAGCATGGGGGAATTCTTGAATCCTTGCGGTAACCATGTCCATGTCAAGTGTCCCTTACTGCCAGTAATAGGGTCTTTCCATTCAAATGCAGACAGTGGCTGGCTAGGAGTGGCCAGTCTCAAGCAGAAAAAGGCATCCTTTAAGTCCAGAACAGTGAAGCAGGTTGCTTGTGCAGGAATCAAACTCAGTAAATTGTAGGGGTTTGGCACAACAGAGTGAATGTTAACAGCTTCATTGACCTTCTGTAGGTCCTGCACAGGTTGGTAATCATTAGTACCTGGTTTTTGAACTGGCAGCAAAGGGGTATTCCAAGGTGATTGGCATGGTTTTCAGGCGTCCATACTTAAGTAGTTGCTGGAGATGTTTATGAATGCCCTCAACATCTCTTCAGGGCAGGGAATATTGCCTGACACAATTGGGACATTTGTTTTTTCTTCTCTTTTTCAGTGGCCCATTTCTCTGCAATAGGCACATTGATCTCGTTCCAATAGTCCTTGCTCCAATGATCCTCGTCGGGTTCCACTACCCCGGCTTTGGCTTCTCAGTTCCCACATTGACTTTCCTTGTCCTTTCTCGACTAGTGCCGCTGCTAACATATCAGCTTTCTTTTTCATCTTTCGTTCACACGCACGCTTCATCTCCTGATCTCTGTTCAAATACTTTCATAGCAACTTCCATCAGCTGGGTTATATTCATTCCAGCAAAGCCCTCAAGCTTCTGAAGTTTCCTTCGAATGTAGAGTCTTTCATAAAACTGGCCAGGGCTCTCACCAGGGGTTTACAGTACCTCAGATATTTTCCCTACATTCATTGCTTTCTGGCCCCACTTTTAAAGCCTTCAAGGAGAGCCTGATAACAATTCAGAGCAAGGCGGCCTGCATCACTGTTTGCCGCCCAGTGGGGTTTTAGGTCAGGAAAGTCTCTCAGTGCTTCTCGCTGGGGCCCCCAAATGAGGTCGCAGTGCTCTAGTATGGAGGGGGGGGGGGGGGAAGGTGTGCGAACGTGGAACTGACATTCTTCAGATCTGGGATTCAGGGAACTTTCTGAAGTGCTGGGCAGGTCTGTATCTGAAATTGGCATTTGTATGCTTCCCTCACTGCTCTTCTGTCAGAGAATGTAGTATCTGTTGAGAGGGGCGGGGGAGAACTAGCCGAATTCCCTGCTGAGACTGCCAACCTAGCTGAAATCACAGGACTCTGCCTGAGAATACAGGGAGGAGGGAAAGGGGGTAATTCTTCTGTCTCTGGCTCCTGTACTAAAAAGGGCAATTGTGATTTTAATTTAGGCAGCATTTCCTGTGGACTATGAGACAAAAGTATGCGACAGTGTTCCCCATAGCATCTCCTGAGCCATTTAGGTCTCTGCTGACAAACATACAGCCAGGAATCAATATAAGGGAATTGATCAGGATGTTTAGCTACCACAACTTGGTGCACTCGGCTAACCAAGTCAATCAAATGTTCCTTCTCGGGGCCAAACAGTATTAAAGCTAGCCACTCATGCTCACAATATTTCTTTAACAAGAATGGAGTTATACGAACTCCATGATCTGCAGAGAATCCCTTCCTGAAATGCTTTACCATACACTAAGGGGCTGCATTTCGTCTTTGATCCCCCCCATATCTTTCTTCCAGGCTTTGAAAACAGAGGGAAAGGAATGCAGACAGTCAGGAATCCGGCTGCTCTAGTCTCAAGAAGGGTAACTAAGAAAATGGCACTTTCACCACACCCTAACAAAATGGCGCTGCGCCATTTTTCCCTGAGCTGGGCGTGGTCGCCTGGCCAGGAATTGCACTAATCAGGAGTCTATGCTCACTGCACAAGCCTCTGCTTGTGCCAAACACATAAATCAAGCACAGACCAACACATAGACAGCCTCCCAATTCCCTAGAAAACAGTCTATTAGGAACGCGGTTTCCCCCAGCTCAGCTCAGCTCAGGGTACTGGGGCGATTCCCTCGAGAGGTGATCAAGCTCTCCTCCCCGTAGGAAGAACCGATTTTTATGAACTGCAGCACCGACCAGAACATCATAAACCACGTAACACCTTGCACCCACACTGCATTCAACTGTCCCCGGATCAACAAAAGAGGTGGAGAGGTGTTAATACTGGCTAGATCCAACCTAAGATTCAAAACCTCCAAGCCAACAAGCATGGATCCACTGCAGCATAATCACCATAGAGAATAAGCACCTAGCCATCTGCCTTACCTACAGAGCCCCCATTGCTGCTTGCAATGAATTATCCACCCTACTTGAAATGGTGTGTGCAATGAACTCCCCCCACAAACCGCTTATACTAATGGGAGATCTCAACCTCAGTTCCGCACCAAGTCAGCAGCTTTCCTTAGAGCAATGGAATCCCTGTAGTTCATACTACTGCACACACGTCCCTCCCACGGCCTAGGCACCACACCAGACCGTATATTCGTACCACAAAGCTTCCTGAAAGATAATAACGTAACATCTCCCCAGGTCATACCGATACCCTGGTCTGACCATCATTCTATTCACTTTAAGCTGCACACCCCACACCAAAGATCAGCACAGAAAACACCTCAAACAGAAAGAAAGAAGTTTCAAAGGATTTGATAAAGAACTCTTCCATTATCCTCTTCCGATACCAGCGGGTATCACAGCACCTACAGCAGCTGCCTCTGGTGTTTAACCCCACTGCTGCCCTGCAGCCTATCTCCTATCACCACAGCTCCACAAAACCTCAGATACTAAGAAGAGGTCAGACAAGGGAATGCTAGTCAAAAAGCACTCAAGGAAAGAGGGAGAAAAAAAAAAGTGTGTTAGGGATGGGGGAGAAAGAAAAGGTGTGCAAGTCAAAAGTAGTAAAAATAAGTGGAGCATAAGGTTAAAATAATATTGCAAAGCCTCTTTAAAATGAATTCATATTTGTAGCCTGAGCTGCTGCCTTATTCCTTGTTTTAAAGGGAACACTGTAAAATTGTTTCTTTTCTGCAGGGGGACTCCCCCTACGACTTACTCTCCAACCAAAAGTCCAAGTTGGGACCTCCCTTCCTTTTTCCAAATTGGACATAAATTTTATGAAACTTTTCCACATGCAAGAATGTTTTACAAATATAAAGAATATATTTTAGGTCACACTTAAATCTGCATGCCGTATGCTCAGAAGTGTACTTCTAGAGTGGGAATGCTCATGGGACGGACTGAGACATGCATATTGTGTGTGTAAAACGTTAGCTCCGACAATCTAGGCGCTATTTCAGCAGGATTTAAGTTAGTTGATAAACGACACAGATGCTAAAAATGAGCTCCCTTTCTATGTTCCCTGTAAGCACAGTTACTTACCTGTAACAGGTGATCTCTGGGAACAGCAGGAATAAGTCTTCACATATGGGTACGCCGGTACCGACGGAGCCTGCGTGGGAACGCTCCCCAGCGTCCAATCAGAAAGCTTTTGGGAGCATCCCTCAGCGCCTGCGTGCTGCCTTCCCGCCTTTCCAACTGTCTCTCCTCAGTTGAGTTGAATAGCTGAGACAAAGAGAGAGAAAGAGGAAAGGAAAGAGAGATATAGAAATACAACTCCTAGGGGAGGTGGGTGGGTTGTGAAGACTTATTCCTGCTGTTCCCAGAGATCACCTGTTACAGGTAAGTAACTGTGCTATCTCCAGGAACAAGCAGGAATGAGTCTTCACATATGGGGACTCCCAAGCTAAGATGCCTGGAGCCCTAACATGTTGAAGATTGAAAACATGCTACACCTCATATGGCCAGGCATCCTGAGGATGGAGGGCAGGAGTTGAAAAGAGAGGAGCTGCCGAAAAAACAGCTAACCTAAGAAAGGACTACCCACGAGGAGTCCTTGTATGTATGATCATTATCAAAGATATATTGAAATGAACAATCATCATAACATTGAAATGAACAATCACCATATGACGCTCACCTATTTTATTTATTTATTTATTTTATTTAACTGCATTTATATCCCGCTTTTCACCGGGGATTGCAGGAAGTAGAGAGGCTGATGGAGTCTACTGGGGATCCAGTAGAATAATGTTCAAGGTGACCGCACTGGAGTGAAGGTGGAGGTCAACATCTGGAAGTGAGAGGTGACCCCAGGATTCAATTGGGGTAACACAAACACGTCAGGTCTTCAGTGGGAAGCTTCATGGAAAGCTGAAAACTCTTTTGGGCTACAGAAGTATTCAGAGGTAGGAGCAAAAGAGGAAGACTGACCGATCTGGACAAACAGACCTAGTCCTTGAGGGAGGAAAGGGTATGAGAAGAACCCCATACCCCCTGAGAAAGGACAGATGTTTGAGGAATTGAATCTGAAATCCACTGAAATTCCACCATGTCTTTCCTAACTGGTGAGAGGTAGGAAGACATTGGGGTATGGAGCTTCAGGGATACGTAAATCTAGGATACGGTAGGGCTGTCAGTACCACAGCAGTGGTTGTGTGCAAAATATCCGAAACATACTGTGGAACAGTATGAAGCTGTGCAAGCCCACTGTCAGAAACATACAGGAAGGTAAACCTTTATGGGCATAGACAGTCAGAGAGATAAGTATAGAAATACATATCTACGTATAATAAGTAGATAGATAGATAGATAGAATGAGATCTAAAGGGCATAGCATATGCACACTTAGCTGACAGATACATCTAGAGAGATGTATATAGGTATATATATACACATAGATATATATACCTGCATATATAGGTGTAAAGATAGATGCCTGCAACTAAGCAGACAGAGCTATGCATATGAGGACAGTCACATGGAGATGTGAAGGGAAAAGAGTCATCTAAGAACAAGGAGGTGAAACCTACTTGAGAAAGTATATAGAGAATCCATTCCCTCAGAGATGATGGTAAAGGAATGCTATCCAGTGAATAACCAGGATGGTTACGTGAAAAAACAGAGGATAATATCAGTCTGTAAACAGCGAGTCCGGAGTCCTGTGGAACTCCAGCAGGGTAAAAGGACAGAAACGCATAGAGTGAGATACCAGGTTGACCTACGTGAGGGACAAAGGAGGTATCAGGCGTTTTCCAGAGTAATATGTGCTGTCCTTGAAGTATTAGGATACCATGAGAACAAGCTGCAAGAAAAAAAAATAGTATATTCCCTATAGGAATGGGATAACTTCTAGACTTTCACATGGAGAAGGCTTATGTCCTTTTCCCCCTGTTTTTTTGTTTTTTTTAAAAAGAAGATAGTAGGGTGTGAAGAACCCTCACAGTCATAGGGGATGACTGAGGAAGCCTTTTCCACCCATGATGGATAGCCATTAGAGAAACTCTATGCTCTCTAGCAAGGGCCCATAGTAGAAAGCTTCTCAGTAGGATTGCAGAGAGCATTATGCAGGAGAACTGGGATGTAGAACTGGCTGATGGAGAAAACTGACAGCCACGTCCACTACGTTGCCAAACCCAGGGTTTGGAGATGGCAAGGGTAGAAGATAGTGTAAGAAGCCTGTAGTGAAAAGGATTATCCAAGAAAGATGTAGAGAACTGTCTTGGAATCACCACTAAGGCCAGACAGGAGTGGTGGAAGACAAGACTGGGACTTGTGGAAAAGTACCAGTAGTCAATTACTGGAACTCCTGCATGGGCAGCTATTGAATAGGACAACAGAGAGAGTGGGTCTGTGTCAAGTAGAGAGACAGACTGAACAAAGAGAGCAAGCTGTCTCTGTCTGCAGACCTGCCCAGATAAAGAAGGGAGTTTACTCAGAAGAAACTCTACAGTGAAAAGAAAGACAAGAAAAGTCCTTCAATGGTATGGTACCACTCTTATAGGGGAAACCCTGGCGAAGAGGGTAGAGATAGAAGCTGAAGAAAAGACTTACCACATGGTAAGTCCCTGGAAGGAAAAAATTCATGCTGGTACAGAGAAACTATCATGTGATAGTTGCTAAACCTCTTCTAGGCAGGAAGAGGTGGAAAACCCTGTAACTTATAGACATGAATATCCTGACAGTTCAGCATACTGAAGAGTAAATGGATTTCCTGAGAATAGGAATCCCTGAGCAGAGTTTTGAATGGAAAAACAGTGAAAAGCTTCTGCTGAAAAGAAGTTAACTGTAGTTATAAAAAGATTAATCAGAAACCTATGGTTACTGTGTTTATTCAGCCTGGCTAGAGTTTGGATTCTTCAGACTAGGGCAAGACTTCCCCTGCTTGGGAACATCCGAATGATGGGCAGAAGAGGAAAACCTCTTTCTTTTAGGGAAAGAAGGTTTGGTAGGGCATTTCCTACCTGCTGAGGAAGGAGAGGGCTTAGGATGGCCCTCAGAAACAGGAAAGTCAGTGGAGCAATGAGCAACCTGACGTGAGGACTCCTTGTACTGGAGAAAATCTCTTCAATAAGGAGTATTACTCAGTCTTTGTTGTGCCCATCTACTCAAGTCTGATGCTTGGAGCCAGGCTTTACGACGTGCTCCTTGGCTATAGCAGAAGCTCTGCTAACAGACTCAAAAGAGTCTAGGGAAGCACGAGAAAGAAACCAAGAGATATTTTGGCTATGACTAAGAAGTAAGGAATAGTCTGCAGCCTTGGGCTCTGAGACAAAAGGAGTCAAAAGAGATAATTTCTTTGTGATCTCCTGAAGGGATAGACTCATATAGAAGATATATGAGAGAATCCTTGTTGCCAGCATAGATGTTTGGAAGGTTTGACGTCCAAAGGCATCCAGTGTTCTAGATGCACGCCCTGGCGGGAAAGAAGAATGTTTTTTCTTGCTTCTTACCTTCCTCATTGCTGATTCCACTACAATGGAATGATGGGAAGTTGAGGCTTTTGAAATCCTGGAGAGGGGGGCACCTGATACAGAAGATCAGTTGCTGTAGGAGGTGAAGAAACCCTTAAAGGTTTTTTCCCATATCCCCAGAAGAAGATTCTGCGAAGAGTGATGTAAAGGAAGCATTATATTTTCCTTTCCTGCAGAAAAAGCCTGAGAAGACTCATAGCCAGGGATAGGGATATTAAGGAAGGTTGCCATGTCAAGGAGAAATTTCTGAAAAGAAGGATCTCTGATGGGAACCATCCCTGGACAGGCTAAATCTGAAAAGGTAGCCTGGTCACCGGAGGATGTAGCTGTCCGGTGCAGAACAGGATTTGTAATGGATGGACACTGGAACTGGCAGTTATGAGTCGAGACAGTCAGTAGTGCATCATCCATGCCAGGTATCGACTCCAAACTAGGTATAGAGAGGAGCGATCCAGGTGAAAAAAGCATGGAAAGAGCTGGTACCGATGATACTGCAGGTACCGGCATCGATACCGATACCGGTAGCTGTGCCGGAACCGAAGGCGGAACCGACACCGAAGCAGTCATAGGAGGCTGCTCAAGCGGTACCGAGGTAACCAAAAACCCTTGGTGATTATCCTCAGTACCGTGCATGCGGAATCGGTAAACATCGGTTCCGAGACGCGTCGGTACCCAGTCCTCTAGACTAGAAATCTATTCTAGGCTCGGCATCGAATGAAGCGAGTCTATCGATGTATGCCTAGAGGGTACCGACGTCGGTGGTGATATCGGCGGTACTACCGATACCGGAAAGTCAATCTGGAACGCTTCAGTCGGTCCCAAAGGTACCGAGAACGCCAGATGACGATCCCTGGTGAAGAGCGGATCACTCAACACCGGTGCCGATGCCGGGGTATCGGTACCGCTCGAAGCGGATGCCACCACCAAGCATGGCTCAGATATGTTCTGTGAGGGGTGAGCCCCAAGAACAACCTGAAACCCCTGAAATGCTTTGGAGCCCGAAGACTCCCGCCGGGGTTTTAATGCCAATGGGGCCTTGAGGGCAAGGCCGGAGCCGTCAGCATGCTTAGCATGAGACTTACCACTCAAGGATTGGCTAGTCTTAACAGACTGTTTGTGGGTTACCTGATCCTGAAGAGAAGAAATGGCCGGTGCCCTGCCCAAGGGAGGGAAAACGGTATCGAGGGAAACTCGAAAGAGAGAGTCTCTTCTCACAGTATTGTAGCCTGACGGTTCAGGGGAAAAAGGGTCAGGACCCAAACAGTTAGACACCAGAAATTGGAGTCTAAAAAGAAAACTGAATTTCCACAGTGAAGGCACTTCTTAGGAGAAGGCGGCTCCATGATGGAGAGGCTTTATAGGCCCAAAAAAAAAATTGTAAGACAGAAACTGAGGGAAAACTGTCCCTCAGTCTGAGAAAAAGAAAAGAAAAAACCCCACCGGCGGTACCGGTGGCGGCGGGAAAACAGCCGCGACCACAAGAAAACAAGAAAGAAAAAATTAAAGAAAAACGTTTCTGCGGTGACAGGACAACGTCCTGCCGGCTCCGCGGAAAAACGAAAACTGAGGAGGGACAGTTGGAAAGGCAGCACGCAGGCGCTGAGGGATGCTCCCAAAAACTTTCTGATTGGACGCTGGGGAGCGTTCCCGCATAGGCTCCGTCGGTACCGACGTACCCATATGTGAAGACTCATTCCTGCTTGTTCCTGGAGATAAATAGTTAGCTCCAAGTTATAATGCCCTGTTCAATGTAATTTCAGTTTGTTCATTGTAAACCGCACTGATGCAGAATAGCGCAGTATATAAGAGAATATAATAAATAAATAAATAAATAAATAAACAAACAAACAAACAAACTTAGGTGCTCTGTTATAAAGTTACGCTCATCCTGTTTACAGTGGGGCTTTCCAAACCTGTCCTGGGGACCCCACAGCATGTCATGGTTTTTAGAATAGCCATAGTGAGTATGCATGAGATAAAATTAGTATGTGTTAAATCTCCAATGCATGCTCTCACACGCTTATTCTGTGTGGCTATTCTGAAAACCCGATTCGCTATGAGGTCCCCACAATTGATTTGGGAAGACCCAGTATATAAGCAATCCACTAAACAGCAATCCACTGAAACACAGCCATCCATCTAAGCTTTTCTGAAAACATTTTATTACATTTATACCAAATCTCAACTTCTGCTTTACAAAGTGGTCTGGCTTTTGTTTAACAAAATACTGATTGGTTATTAAAGAAACATGCATCAGCGTTGTTCCATCATATTAAAGGAAACTGCACAGAGGCATCCATATAATATGCAAATGGTCAAATAACTGCAAATATCATGACCCAGAGGCAAATATTTTTACACCATCGCCTCCATACAAACAAAAGTGGGCCTTTCAAACAATTACCTACCTCTTTCTACACACATCTGCTTTCATGTGCATCTATCATCATCATGACATGTCACTACACTAACAATAGACTGCCATACCACTGACCCCACTTTAAGTACTTTTCACAAGAGCACATGCTATAAACAAAGAATGACAGACTCAAGCAGGCATGAAAGAAAATGACCAGCTTCAGATGCTGCCATTAGTCAAACTCTGACTTTCAAGTCAAGGTTATTTAAAATCCATGTATGGATTAATAAGGCATAGAACAGATACAAAAAGAAATTAAACACTGGGATCACATGCATATCTGTATAGGGAGGCCTAGATTTACAGTATCTTCCCTCTTCCTCCCTTCTCTGTTTCTGTGGATAAGACGTCATCTTCCCAGACTACTCAGCTTGCAATCTTGAGATCATTTTTTTTAATATACATTTATCATTACATCAAGCAATTATCACATACTTGAAGGAAATGGAATAGCACAAAGTTTCTTAAATCAATATAAAGAAAACAAAATAAATGTGCTAGTCTAATAGCCCACAAAACAGTGAGGGGAATCTGGCAAGGCGGCTAAACAGATTACATCTCATTAAAGAACACAAGGTAATTCAGCCATAGGAAAAAAAAGACGAACCACATGGCCCAAATACAGAAAACCTAGCAAGCCAGGTAGAGTCGATTTAAGAGGACCCCACTGTAACCACAAAAGAACCAGGAGACTTTCTGGCATCCAGAAACACATACAATTGTTTATCATAGAAAATATGTCTAGCTGATGAAAACTTCATTATGCATTTACATGGAAATCTTAATACATAGGAAAAACCTAAGGAGGCAGCCTCAGGCTGCATCAACTGGATTTGACACCTTTTAGATTGAGTCACATATGAAATGTCTGGGAAACCCAAACCTTTTGGCCAAAACACAACTTGGTAGCATTCCTAAAATAAAGTTTGAGAATCCAGGCCCAATATGGTTCCAACACATAGGTGACTGAAAGGGTTGCCCTCTGCATATTTTCATCTGATGGACCTTCTAACACCCGAGTCAGATTCAGGGTGTCAAAAGCAGCAACAGCCCCCCCCCCCCACCTGATCGTCATTCCCCACAGAGCCACTCCATCTTTTCTTTGTTGGAAGGTAATAATATTTTAGAAGTGGGAGGGGAGAATTTTCTGGCACCCCAATATTTCAAGCAGAAGCTCCTGCCCAATCGGGGCAGTGGGAGCACCGCAGGAGGAACAGCAAGGGACATAAAAGCAGCGTCCCAACAGGGCGGGCCCGCGCCTGAGGGCCTCGCCAGAGGGCCCTTTGGCGTGGCCCTTAGGCGAGGCACAAAGGCGAGAACGGAGAAGAGAGGAAGCTACACCAAAGCAACAGACTCTGCAAGAAGTCACAGATAACCCACGTCAACAAGGAAAACACCGACCAGAAACACAGAAGCCCCAACAGCAAGGCAAATCAACTCAACGGCAACAGAAGGTAACACAAGATGGTTGGAACCCTTTACCTACCGTTGCTACTCAGGCTGCATCAACTGGATTTGACACAGTTCATCCCACAATACACAAATACACCATGCAACCCTACCAACACACATTGGATCCTACCCCAACCCATCATAAATTATATACCACACCAGGAGCTCAATCAGGCTCACAACACACACACAACCTCAAAACGCAGCAAAATGGACAAGAACAAAAGAAATACCTCCACTCACGCTCCCACCCCCACAAACCAAACCACATGCATCACCATAGACCTCATCAATGCAAGATCAATACGAAATAAGATAAACACCATCTCAGACCACCTGAATGACCAGCAACCAGACATACTATGCATCACAGAGACCTGGCTCTCACCAACCGACAACGTGCTACTCAACCAGCTAGTCCCTGACTCACACACAGCATTCAACTGCCCTCGCACACATAGAAGAGGAGGTGGAGCACTGATCATTGCAAAGACCAGCCTAAAGCTGAAAACCAAACTCTCGAAGAGCACAACCCACTGCAATACAATCATCATCGAAAATGCAGACCTAGCAATATGCCTCTCCTACAGATCTCCAAACTCCCCATCGGAAGAAACATCAGAAATCCTAGAGGCAATATGTTCAGTCAACAACCTTCACAAACAACTCTTAATACTCGGAGACTTCAACCTAAGATCCACCAGCAGAGGAGAAGCAGAAGCCTTCCTGAACGCCATGGACTCCCTCCAGTTTACCCAAATGATCAACGCACCAACTCATAGGCTCGGCCACTCCCCCGACCTCATCTTCACCCCAAATAGCCTAAACGCCAAGAACCTCATAACAGGACCCCACATCACACCAGTACCCTGGTCAGACCATTACCTAATACGGATTCAACTACAAGCAAATACCACAAAAATTCCCAACGAGAACCCACCTCCAATCAGAAGATTCAAATCCTACAACAAAGAACAATTCACAAAAGACACACTACCCCTCCTCACCTCCAAAATGACAGACATAGAAGAGCAAATCCTTGAATGGAATAACGTCATATCAACTGCCGCCAAACCTCTCCAACACAAAACACATCAGGCCAGTGCCACAAGACCCAGCTCCACACCATGGTACTCCAAGACAATACGCATAGCAAAAAGGGAACTGAGACGACTGGAACGACGATGGAGATGCAACAAATCAACCCCCCTTCAAAAGCAATACCAGGCAAAACAAAACGACTACAACAACCTCATTAACAACCAAAAGAGACAATACCACACAAACCTCATCCTACAATCCACCAACAAACACCGCGAACTCTACAAGGTAATAAAGAAACTCACCAAAGAACCCCTCAACAGAAATGAACAACAAATAGATCCTCAGACCTATGCAGACCACCTTACCAACAAATTCACCGCACCACCCAAAAGCAGCAACAAGACCATTATAGACTGAGCCCCCTCAAGAGAACAGAGCTGGGGTACCTTCAACATCCCGTCAAAGGAACAGCTATCGAAGATCATCACCAACCTCAACACCAGCACCGCCCCCACCGACCCCTGCCCAGTATCATGGATTAAAGCATCAAAAGTAGAACTGACCCAAACAATATGGAAGATCATACAAAACTCTCTCACAGAAGGAATAATGCCAAACGCACTAAAACTAGCTACAGTACGTCCGATCCCAAAGAAAACCATCCTACCAAAATCAGACCCCACAGCCTACAGGCCCATCTCAAGCATCCCTTTCCTGGCAAAAATCATAGAGAAAGTAGTCCAGCATCAACTACAACATCTAGACATACACCACCCCCTTGACCCATGCCAACACGGATTCAGACCCAACCACGGGGTTGAAACCCTACTGACACAACTATTCGACAATCTATTAAGAATGATCGACAACTCCAGAATGGGTGTACTCATATTTCTGGACATCTCCGCAGCATTTGACACCGTATGCCACTCAACACTACTAACAAGACTCGAAGAAGCGGGCCTGCACGACACCACCTTGAAATGGTTCACATCATACCTAAAGGGCAGATAGCTCCAGGTCAGATGTGGATCAAAGACCTCTCAACCCATCAGCGTCACACAGGGCGTCCCACAAGGTTCATCACTATCAGCCCTGCTCTTCAACCTTTACATACAACCCATCTGCACAATCAGGAACTTCAATATACAATACACCATATATGCAGATGACAATGATATTCACACCAATCAATCTAAACAAACCGGATTACAACAACATAGCCAACTGCTTTGAAGAGATGACAACATAGCTGCAAGAAAACAATTTAGCAATAAACTATAACAAAACCGAAGTGCTGATCATAACAAGAGACCAAACATTCACACCCACGCCCTCCATCGACCTAAACAATGCTACCATCCCAATAAAACAAGAAATAAAATACCTAGGAATAACTCTTGACAGGGAGCTCAACCTTCAATCCCACATTGCGAAGACCACTAGGAGTGCCTACATCAAGATGAGGACAATCAGACGACTCAAACCCATCCTTGCTCCTGAGCATTTTCGAACAGTCTGCCAGGCCATCATCACCCCCACCCTGGACTATGGCAACCACATCTACCTAGGACTCCCAAAAAAATCTACACAACCACTTCAAATAGCACAAAACACTGCTGCAAGACTCATAACAGACAGTACAAGCCACGAACATATCACACCCATACTATACCACCTCCATTGGCTACCAATCAGCTCCCGAGTCCGTTACAAAGTTCTCTTAACCACATTCAAAATAACAAACTATCTGCAGACAACCTACAACAGCTCATAACAGCTGACGACAGCAAAAGACCAAGAAGAAAGGCAACATCAAACATCAGAACCCCAAAGGACTACACCAGGACAAACCAAGCCACATCAAAAAGAGCTTTCACCTTGGCAGTCCCCGCCATATGGAACTCTCTCCCTGACCACCTCAGAGCAACAAACATCAAAGAATTCAGAAAGCAGCTTAAAACTGAACTATTCAGAGACCATTTCAAGGACCTCACAGAATAACTCTTAACCAACCATTTAAGTTAACATAGCCATCATTGCAATTACATAACTGTAAATATGTATCATAAGCGCACAATGTATATAGCTTCACATCAAAATCAACCACACTCACCCACACAGCACACTGACAAATCACCCACTGCATGCTACTGACAACCACCCTTTCATTGCTTGTTTGCTGTGCCAACCGCTTTGATTTCATGAGAAAGTGGTATACCAAGTCCGTTTAAATAAGATATGGTTTAAAAAGTTCAGCCAGAGAGACAGTGGAGGAGACTGCAAAATTAACAAAATACAAATTAATTCTCTTCGAGAAATTCTCCAACTTCTCTAACTTGGCATGAATCAAAGAGCAGCCCCGGGCAAAGGAGTCTATGTTTGCAAAGACACAACCTGAGAAGAAAGTGTTCCCACCATATTATTGGACTCAATACAGGCTTGCTTGTGAAAATCAATCTTGTCCGAAGTTCCTGTGTTGCCCCCTCCATGATATTCAATCGACTGGAGACAGATTTTTCCAATGAGACTATCGCAGTCCAAATGGTGTCCAAAGTTACCACCGGCTGCTTCACCAGGACACTACCACCGGCAGGGGCACAAGAGTTCCTTTCTGGCTTTGGCTCAGACTGAATCACATGGCGAGATGCCATACCAGATGCTGCTCCACTGACACACACACCAGCACTGAACAGGGAAATCCTCCTGCACCTCTTGAGACTTTTGGCAGCCTTCCTAGAACTAGCGACTCCCCTGAAGACAGCAGCACATCTCCTGACATGGGGGAGGGGGAGGTGGGGTTTGCAGCCCACGTTGTCAGTTGGCTGACAATGGGAGAGGCTCACTTGGGACGTGCTGCTCGGAGCTCAGACTAGCGTCTGAGGTCAAATGGATCGCCTTCAAGTCAGCTTCAGCACATACCCTGCAGATTCTTGTTCAGCTCTTGACTGTTACAAACTTCGAAATAGGCAGATGCTAAGGCAAAGGACCAACTTCTGAGTATTTTGATGTATATGCCATTCGACAGAACTCCTGGACCTCTCCCCACTAATCAAGTGCTTTGACGTGGTCACAGACTGGCTAAATGCACAAATGCTTAAGATAAACTTCAAAAAGACAGAAGTCCTCTTCGTGACCAGAAACCCTGCATTTACCTCACCAACGTCCATCAAGGTGCGTGACGCAGAACTCCTTTGCAAGACTACAGTGAGATACCTAGGGGTTACACTCGATCAACAACTCAATATGAAGGCTCATATCAGCAACGTAGCGAAATCTGTCTATCATAAAATCCGGACCCTTCGTTATCTGCGTCAGCTGCTAGAACCAGACGACTTTCGATCAGTCTTTCAGGCCTTAATAATGCCTCACCTGGACTACGCCAATGCGATCCTACATGGCCTACCAAAGAGCACGATTAACCCCTTACAATTGGCAATGAACTCAGCTGCAAGAATCCTTTATGGAGCCTCCAAGAGAACCCACATCACTCCAATACTGAAACAGTTACATTGGCTGCCTATACAATCTAGGATCTCTTTCAAGATCCTAACTATGACTCACAAGGCGATCAATAACTACTCCGCATCTACTATCACTGACCTGATATCAATTACACCCCCTAATCGAGCAAGGAGATTGACTGCCTCCAACTCTCTTGTACTACCCAAGGCAATCACGAAATGCTCTCAAGTCACTAGATCCAGAGCCTTTTCTTACTTTGCACCATCATGTTGGAACGCCCTACCATCAGGCATCAGAACCATCAGTGACCTCTCCCAGTTCAGGAAGGCACTGAAGCATCACCTGTTCCTGCAGCACTACGATGTTTCGGACACCCTCCCATACCAACCCACCTCCACACTCCAGGCCAACACATTAAACCCATGCACTCCACAGTCTTAATCCGTAGAACTGCAATCTCACTTTGCACCTCCTCTCACTACGAAAATTTTACCTAGATTCATGTAGCTCTACATATAGCTGCATTTAGTTGCTTTGTACATAGTTCTCACGTTCTCTGTTCATGAAACCTGTTTAATGTATACCAAGTTTATTGTCCTGTTCATTGTAAGCACAGATCAATTATTTGAGACGTGTAGTTTTTATGTTCATTGTAAACCGCACTGATGACGAATAGCGCGGTATAAAAGAAACTGTAAATAAATAAATTTTACCTTCCCTTTTCTCTTCCCCAATCGATACTGGTAAGAAAACAAGTCCAAAAAGAAAAATTCCAGAGAACAGCACTCAGCTATAAGCGAGCGGCTGAAGCGGGCTCACATGTGGCCACCACTTTGATTCCCCCAACACTAATCTGAGATCATCTTGGCCTCCTCTCTCTGCATAAATCCAACAGACAGAAACAGGTTTTAACTTTCTCTATAACATCAGCAAAGGTCATCCAATTCTCTCAGGACACACTACCAAGATTCTATCCATTCTCTAGTTACCTCCTGTCTACACTACTAAAACTTTCTCCTCACTTGTCTGCCACTAATCATCTATCTATCTCCCCTTCAATCTGTTCAAAACTCAGCTGCACAGCTTATCTGCTAGTCTTGCCATGCTCATGTAACCCCTCAAGCCACTTCACTGGCTCCCCTATCACTTTCCACATACAATTCAAACTCCTTCTAACCTACAAATGCATTCATTCTGCAGCCCTCATTACTTCTCCTCTTAGCACACATCCCTCCTTGGAAAGCCCACTCCTCAATCAAATCATTTATGCCTGGAATAGACTACCTGAGTATTTACATCAAGCTCCGTCTCTGGTCCTAGCCAAATCCAAGCTAAAAACTCATCTTTGAGACAGATTTTGGATCTTGACTTTATAATTCTCCTATCTGCGCTCATGTGTGGTTTAAATAAATTTTCCTAAAAACTCCCTAGCCCCATATTCTGTTTGTAAGCTCTCTGGAGCAGGGACTCTATGTGCATGTGTACCGCACTATGTATGCCTAACAGCACTACATAAATGAGTGACAGAAGTAGTAATAGTTCAGATCATCTTTGCTTATTGATCCTTTAAAAGATTTTAAAACGAGGGTTTCCAATTTTATCCAATAAATACCAAAAAACACACGCCCAAGCAAAAATATTAAAAAATAGATGGGTGCATTTTCAAACTGTTTTAGCCAGATAGTTTTAACTGGCTAGCAGTTCTGCTGTCACTGTGATATTCCGTGGCATTAACTAGTTAGTGCTGCTGAATATCCCAAGACCACCAAAAACAGCGCTGGAGCAGTGTCTGGGCAGTGAAGGCTACGAACCAGATAGCATAAGGGGTGGGCAATTCCGGTCCTGGAGGGCTGCAGACCAGTCAGGTTTTCATGATGTCCCTAATGAATATTCATGAGATCTATTTGCATCCACTGCCTTCCATTGTATGGAAACAGGTCCATGAATATTCATTAGGGACATCATGAAAACCTGACTGGTCTGCGGCCCTCCAGGACCAGAATTGCCCACCCCTGGAAAACAGTTAAAGTGAGCGCAGATGAATGGCCATCACAACTTTAACTGATTAATGCTATCTGGTTAGGGGCTGACTATTGTTGCTAACCAGATAACCTCTCCAGTGAGCAGCCAACCTGGATATTTGGCCATGGAAACTGGATAATATTCCACAGCTGAATATCCGGTCCCAAACAGTGGCAGCTAGGCATTTCATTTTGCCTAGCTGCCGAACATGTCCCCCAATTGTATTGAACAAGCACCAGAAACACCCCCCGCCCCCCCACACCATTTCCCCTTGTATTATTTCACCCTTCCCCGATTTGTCTTATACCTCCACTCAATTGTTTGCCTCTTCTGTGCAGACTCCTCCAAAATGACAGAAATGTACATATTTTATTCCCCCCCCCCAAAAAAATAACCAGCAATATTACTTGTGCAAAAACACCAATATTTGTAGTTTCAAAGAACTGCAGATTAGTTAGAAAACAAAAACACAAATGTATAATTTATAAATGCCTAAGAACAGAAGCCCATATTATAATGTACAAGGACTCCATGAATGCTTCATAAGTGTATTTTTTAAATTTACTTCTACAGTGTAGTTTCATTGAGTAAGAGCTGCATATAACCCTGTGGTCATCAAACCGAAAGCTTAATTCTTTGCTCAACTTTCCCAACACAACTTTTATATAGTGTCTGAAAACTGCACGTCACCCATAACATTTTTTCATCCAATTCTGAGTGCAATTTAAAATGCAAAATAAAGCCATTAAATCAAAAATTGGTCAGCCAGACACAAAAAGAAAAAACAAAATATTAATTTCCATTTTAAGGACTGAAATATGCCAGCTTTTTGGCATTTGTATTTGTTATCTTTACATTTGCACACTTCTCTGGTATTGCACTGCATGTCGACTGTGGCCTTCTTGGGATTTTAGTTAGTAGCTGCCTATGTGAAGGAAGTCACTAATGGTGGTGTACAATAGGTCTCCCGACAGGCAACTGCATAACAATAACAAAATGACCCCATGTCAGCATAATAGAAAAGTAAAAGAGAGAAATTGCAATAGATAACAATACAACGTCAGTAATGTATACCTTAAAAACAGAACGGCATGAATGGAAAAATTGGTCAATACAGCAATTAAAAGCTTGGGAGAAGAGCCAGGTTTTCACTTGCTTCCTGAAATAGAGGTAATCTTGAGTTAGGCGTAGCTCCTCTGGAAGCGAGTTCCAGAGTGTGGAGGTTACTGCTGAGAACAGGGCGGCCCAAGGGTGATGTGGGGCCATGTATGGAGACTCATTGCGAGGCCTCATTTGCATAACTTTAAATAGCTATTGGGCCTCATTTGCATACATGTAGTTTACTTTAAACTAAATCTATATGCTGCACACCTAAAATCCTAGGTGCTTCCAAAAATATATGCACAATATCTAAAAACAGATATTACAATAAAATAAACATAACAATCATGAATCAAAATTAACTTATCTACTTTCATACACTCACTAACAAATCATTATAACTATCTGCATACTGGATGTATTTGGCCAGTCTATGACTAGCTTATTAATGAGGAAAGATGTACAATGAGAACCACCTAGTGACCAGGAAATCAAGATCATAATGCCCAGGCTGGATTTGATAGTTCTAGAGCTGAAAAGCCCAGAAATCAGCAGCAGTAAAGCTATCAGGCTATTAAACAAAATTTAACTAAGACGTTCCTTAACATTTGAGATTTCCTTGAATTTGATCTGGCAAAATATTTGAAGTTTCAGACTGGCAGCGTCAAGAAAGCAAAACTGCAAATCTCAGAGACAATCCATATTTCACTATAAAGCATCAACACCCTACAGTTGACCACACACCAAAAAACTCAGTTCAGGCCCTACAGAGCAGATCTACTAATCAGGAAGAGCACTGGCTTCCAAAACTTAAACCCAGAAAAGGGTGGCACCATAAATATTGCAGTGGAACGTAGAATATCCGTACAGCTACTGGGAAAACCGAACAAGTCAAGATTCCTACATAGAAACTCCACTACTAACAGAATGCCTGGCTTCAGTCTCACACTTAGAATGTAGATAGACCCTCACCAAGTACAGAAAGTGTAACCACAAACTAAACATTTATTTAAGGCATTTATATACTGCTTGTCTACAATAACACATTCTAGGCAGCTTACAATCAGGTACTGTATATATTCCCTCGTCCCCAAAGGGCTCACAATCTACATGCGTACCTCAGGCAATGGAATGTTAAGTGGCTTGCCCAAGGCCACAAGGAGCACCCTATAGGACTAGAGACCCCATTTCCTCCAGCATAAGGTTACTGTCCCTGAGCAGGAATCTGACACCCAGTAATCCAGCCCAAGGTAAAATGCCCCAACCACTAGGCCACTCCTCCATCCATAGAAACATATTGACAAAGATGAAACAAACTCCAAGAAGCCATACGCTGCATGTAGCGCAACACCAGATAAACAGAAAGATGCATATAAAGAAAGCACATGTAAGTTACAAAAACTGATATAGTCCATTCACTAAGTTGCAAATATTTATATTTTTCTACTTCAGTTGTCTGGGCATTTTATTTTTCTAATGCTGGTTCCAGCAGGGGCTGCGGAACACCTTTTGGCTTGGGAGAGAGGGAAAGCTCTGCCTTGACTCTGCCACTAACTCTGCCCTAATTCTGCTTTCTAGCCCCCATGACCTTCCCTACTGTTCTGCCTGTGGCGATACCATCTCCGTGGGAAGAGAAGGGAATGGCTGCGATTGTGGCAGACTCTTGCCTGCCCATGGGAGATCAGATCTCCTATCTGCCTCCTATCTGCCAGAGGGAATCTCACGCAGGCAGATAGGAGTCTTTGCCACGATTGCGGTGTTTGTTCTCTGGGGAAAAGTGGTAAATAAATATAGCTAAATAAATTGCAGTGGCCTTCTTCTGACCGCAGGGATCCGATCTCCCACGGGCAGACAGATGGAGTCTGCGGTGATCGCAACTGTTCTCTGCAGGCAAAATCTTGCTCTGGCCCATCCCATTCCAACGCTCTTGAGTTCCAGTCTCTGGTTTCTGCTTTTACTGTATTTGTTTTTTAAACTCTTTCCAGGGTCTCAAGTACATCTGCTCCTTCACGCCTCTACATCCATCTGGCATTGATCTTGCTTTTCCACTTTCTTCCATGTATTTTCTTATCTCTGTGTGGACTCAAGTTTCTCTCCTTCCTACTGTCCTGTCCTCAGTCTATTCCTTTTCAACCCTCCATTCCTCGTCTTTCTCTTTCTCCAGCCTCTTATTCCCCAAGCACTAGTTCTCCCCTCCCTCTATCCTCACTGTCCAGCATCTCCCCATCCAATATCTGCCCCCCCTGTCCAAAATCTCTCCTGTCTCCCCATGTCTATCATTCCCACCCTTCTACCTAATTCTTTCCATGTCTAGCATCTCTACTCTCTTTTTCTATTTCCTGCCAATTCCAGGTTCTCCCCTCTGTAGCTCTATGCCACCTCTCCTCTGACCATCATCTCCCTTCCATCTTTTTATACCCATGTCCAGTATCTTCCCTTGCTCTCACCCCTCTCCTTGTCCATCATCTCTCCTCCACCTTTTTATGGCCCCACTCCCTATCAAGCATCTCCTCCCCCACCTCCCTATTCCTATCTCCACCCCTCATCCCCCCAAATCTATTTTCAGGGGTGGCAAGAGTGATTGGCAATGGTGTGAACCAGCCTGCTCTAGGATCCAGGGGAATTCTGGGATCATAACCTTGGTCTCCTTAAGCAGTTTCCCAATCCAACTGTGTCATGTATGGTAGTCACAACACAAACTTGGTCCTTATTTATAACAGAGATAACGTGACTAATTTAATGTAGTGCTCTGTAATAGAACTCGAAAGTCTAATGTAACTTTTTTGACAAAATTCAATGAACTCCCATAGTGGAACATTGTCTACAATTTAATCATCAGTTTGAGCAGCTTGAATGCTTTTGTATTGATCAAGTAACTGTACCACAATTAGGCAAAACTAAAGATCAGACCTTGCTATATCGTGAACAACGATGGATTTACCGGTTGAGAACAGTAATCCCAGATGGGCTGAATGCTAGAATAGAGTGGGAGGTTTGTTTGTGATCTAACTCCTCCTCGTTTGGGCTTAATCTGAGGGTTACACTCCCTATATAACTTGACCGCTGGTGAAAGGAGAGTGTGTTCGTCACACGAGGCAGTGTTCGCGGCAAATTACCAGTAAGGTTTTGGACTCATCGGTTTAGTGTCTATAAGAAGGTATTTTTTGAAAGTCAGTACTTAATGAACAAATTACATGTTTCAATTTCACAGTGCTGTTTTACCGCTTCCCCTGAAGAAACCTGTAAGGGTGAAACGCTATGAGTAGCGCGCCTGACAGCGTCGGGAATTAATTTGAAGCTGTATACTCACCATTTAAAGCGGGATCGCCTTAGAAGTTGTGAACTTGTCATCTCAAGCAATGCACGGGAATAAATCAGAAGTTACAAGCTCACCATTTTAAGTTAAGCACTATGTTTATATTATTTATGGTGTTTACTGATTCTCATACCTACGTTATTTTTGAGAAGTGGATTGGAAGAAGTTGGAAGAAGCTGAAATGCCTATTGTTTAAAGTTTAACATCATTTTTTCTTCAATCTCATATCAGCTTTATTTTTGAGAATTAGTCTAAATATAAAGTATAAATCAAAATTAAAAAACAAACAAGTCTATTAACAATTCAAAAGCCAAGTGAAGGCCGTTGATGTAGCAGTGGCACCAGTCCGCCAGACGTTCTTCATTAAGTCGGTGGCAGCCCGTGATGTATGGTAGTCAAACATCTACTTCTGGCATTCTGGGTACCTGTGTCGTTGTGGCTTCCACTAAAGACAAGCAAGGAGAATTGAAGTATAGGTCATCTTAAAAGCAGAGAGTACAATAATGTTATTTCCCCTCCCCTCCAATTGTTGGTGAGATGCTTCTTCAGATAGATCAGTCCCCTAGATGATTTGTCAGATACTGGAAATGGAGGGCAAGGCAGGAAGCCTGACTCAGTGATCTAGTATTTTGAGAAGTAGAATGGTCTTTTTGAAAGCTTCCTGGGTCCTGATAAAAGACTAGGATGATATTCCTCTATAGGAATTGAAGCTGGTTCAGAGACAGCCAGGATTGTTGTGTAGAGGCTAATAACCACGGTGTGATTTATCAAGTAAGAACAGTAGAGAAAAAGAATAGAGGAGGGTATACCAGCATGTTGCAGGGTTAAAAGGTGCACTAACCTGAGTCTGCATGTCTGCAAGCTGGATAAAAAAAATAGATCCAATACAAGCCGAACTTTGTGTTTGATTGGATGAACCATTAGTGATACTGTGTAGAAGCTCCCACAGAGTCTGGCCAGACCAGAAACCCACTGTCCAGACAAGTGCCGTGCCATTTGTGTGTTTTGAGAATAGAAGTGCAATTCTCTGGAGGAAATGTATGTCTGCATGTCCCCACTTCCTGCTCCACTTCTTGTAACTTGTAACAGCAGCTTCAGAAGAGAAGCTGGTAAGGAGATTTTTTTTTTTTTTTAGTGCGTTCATAATGGAAACTAAGGCTCAATCCTCACAATGGAAGACTCCAGACTCTTCCAGAGCCAAGAAAGCCCCTCAGGTGAGGAGCAATGTCAAAGGTCATGCTTACAGTTTTGATTATCAGGGTATTGTTCATCATGAATATGCACCAAAAGGCCAAAATATCGATAAGGAGTACTATGTCAAAGTTCAGACTTGTTTGAGAGATGCAGTTCATTGTAAGAGGCCAGAGTTGCACAGGAATGGTGAATGGTTGCTTCATCACGGTAACGCCCCAGCTCACGCATCACATCTTGTTCAGCAGTTCTTGGCCCATCACCAAATCGAGCAAGTCAGTCAGCCTCCATACTCACCTGACCTCACATCCTCTGACTCATTTCCAAAACTGAAATTACAACTGAAAGGAAGGAGATTCAATGACTTGGAGACCATTAAGCAAAATTCGACACAGCAGCTTCACAGCATAACGAATAAGGCATTTCAAAATAGTTTCCAGCAGTGGCAGGAACGCTGGAGGAAGTGTGTTTTAATCAGAAGGGGACTACTTTGAAGGAGACTGAGTGCAATAACTGTCAGTGCTATACTTATGTTATTGTACAAGTCTCCATACTTTTTGATCCTACCTCGTATATATGTTCTGTGTTCATAGATAAACGCCGGGACCTCAGAAATCATGGAAGTGAGGGAGAACTCAACTATTTTCAGAAAACTGTTCATGAGGAGCTAGCTAAACTAAAAGTGGAAAAAGCAATAAAGCCAGATGATATTCATCAGAAGGTATTGAAGGAACTTGGAGAAATATGCGTCAATCTGCTACATTTTTTGAAGGTGTCAAACAGGTAGATAATGGTGAGTCTGTTGATATCATATATCTGGATTTTCAGGTGACCCTTTTACAATGTTCCTCAAGAGAAGCTCTTGAGGAAACAAAGTCACATAAGAGGCAGTGTCCTAGTGTGGTTTGGGAACTGGTTAAAAAAAAAAAAAAAAAAAGAGAAGAGTAGAGCTAAATGGTCAATTTTCTTAGTGGAGAAAAATGAATAGTGAAATGCCCCCAAGGATATGTATTGGTCCCACTGCTTTAACATATTTATAAGTGACCTAGAAATGGGAACAAGTGAGGTGATCAAATCTGTAGCTGACAATTATTCAAAATTGTTAAATCACAGGAAAATTGTGAAGAACTGGAAGAGGACTTTGAGAAAAGGAGACTGGACATGCAAAAGGCAGATTAAATTTAACGTGGAAAAGTGCAAAGTTATATACTTAGGGAAGAATCACCGAAACTACAGCTACATGAAGCAAGGCTCCACATCAGAAGTCAACCAGGAAAAGGATCTAGGCAGTGTGCAGCAGCAGCCAAGCAAGCTAATAGTATGCTAGGAAATCTAAGGAATGAAGTGGAGAATAAAACAGTCTACCTTTTGCAAACGGAATACTGGGCTTGATGGACCACCTTTGGTCTACCTAATATGACAAATCGTATGTTCTTAAGTACTGGCGGCTCTGCTGTCTGTCCTTTCACTGCTTCTTCAGACTCAAGTGTCATCCCAAAGGACAGATGATGGGTGAATGTGGTTCCTGTCCACTAAAGTGGAGGTAAGGAAGATTTAAATTAACTAGTCTGTGGTTACCAACTTCTGCACTGAGTAAATTAATGGAAATGCTGCTAAAAGCAGAGGACGGTGTGGTTTCTGGAATCAATTAGGATCTGAGAGAGTATGGCTTGACTAGAGGTAGGTGTTGTCAGAAAAAATTGTAATCAATTTCTTTGAATGGGTCACCAGAAAATTGAATCAGGAAAGCGCTAGATGTGGTATACATATACGTAAGTAACCAATGCAAAACAATATCAAAGGCATTGCTGAAACTTAAATAAACAGTACCCTTAAAGTGACCAGGTTAGAATGGTTAAGTGAGAGGTGACAGGGTAGAGTAAATGAGAGTTCACTGTGTAGAGAAAGTATTACCACTGGCTTGAAGCGGAAATCAGTCCTTAGTCTTCTAACATTTTTTAAGTGATATTGCTGAAGGCCTGTCAAGAAAGGTATGCCATTTTGTAGATCACACCCTTGAAGGCATGGAGAACATGAGGAAGGATCTAGTGAAGCTTGAAAAATGGTCGAAAATTTGACAGCTAAGATTTCATGCTAAAAAAATGCATGGTCATGCATTTAGACTGCAAAAACCCAAGAAAGTGGCACAGTATAGGATGTTAAAGCACTTCAATACACAAAAGAGTGGGACCTTGGGGTATTCATATTTGATGATCCTAAGGTGCCCAAACAAGTAGAAAAAGTGAAGGTGAAAGCCATAGTGATGCTTGGAGGCACAGAGAAAGGAAAGACGACCAGAAAAGAGGCAGCGATAATGCTTTTGTATACGTCTCTAGAGAGACTTCATTTGGAGTACGGTGTACAATTCTGGAGACTGTGCCTTCAAAAAATAAACAGAATAGACTATAGAATCAATCCAGAGAGCAGCTACTAAAATGGTTAGTGGTCTTCGTCATAAGGCATTTGGGGACGTCAGGATACGCAGCTTTCAGGAACCAGCACTTCCCCACAGATCTGTCAGCTGAATGCTGCAAAAAACACACTATGAAGGCTCGCTGGAAGGGGTTACACAAAACGAAATGTGCAGCATACACTCCTCCATGGAGCAGGATGTGTGGACATGGGAGAGGACTCAAACAGGCAAGCACTAAAACCCCCAAAAGGGTGTAAGAACGCATAGAAGGCATACTAGGTGTATGCTACAAGCTCTACATGCTGCCTGTAAATTCTCACGCTTCAGGGCTCATGCTGTATCTAGGAAGAAGAGGACATGTGCTCTGAAAAGAACTCCCGCACATGGGAAAGCCACTGCTGGGGTAGATCTCAACATGGGGCAATGGTGACTTTTCCATGGCACACCCAATCAGGAAAACATGGTCTTACACCCACAACAAACTCAAAAAGAAGTGCAATCAAGAAGCTGCAAGATGGTATATACTGGGGATGACCAAAAATAAATATTTCAAATGAAAAACGTAGCCTGATTTTTTAGCTTTATGTGGTGTCTAAATCCCCCTCTGCTGTTACTTCCTTTGCTCTTCTCCTCCCTCTTACAGATTCACAGAAGGTAACAAAGAAGAAAATGATTGGTCATGTGACCTAGGTGGCAAAGGCCAAAGCAGTTCAACCAGTACCACGAAACATTCAGCCCCGCTCAGTTCTTTTGTACTGGAGTTCTGCTTTGTTCCAAGCTGTCACCAAAATGAATTTCTCCAACGGGGGCTTATTTCATGCTGAACACTGCAACTGTATAGCAGCACAAAAGGCAAAGGCTTGATTCAACCAGAAAATGAAGCCTATCCAGAGACAAAATTGAACAAGCTTGAAAGCATTCATCAATTCTGGCCTGCTAGCAATAAGCAGCCTTCTTCCAATATCCAGTTCTGTGACACAAGAAAACATGCGAGTTTCATCACTTGGGGCAAGTCTGATATTTAGACTTGAATAAAATAGAAGGGACTCAAAGAACAGCTTGGACCAGGAATAATGTAGGTTTAAAGGGCTCTAATTCTGTGTTTCAGAATCAATTCATCAGCCTGTACTTTACTCCCTACACAAAGATTATGTACCAGAAAAGGGACCGATTAGCCAATCGGATTAAAATCGATTGGACCTCATTATGCAAATACCCTTTAGCTTTGAGAGAAGCAAAATGAAGCATCTGTTTTGATTATTCAGGTCTCATAAAATGTGGAAGAGGACAAGAGATAATGTAAGATAATGTGCTGGCTTCCCTTTAGAGTTTGGCCAGTATACCTCAATTTTCTTCACCTGAGATCCCAATTCAGAAAACAAATCTACTGCACTAGATCTTGTGCTGGTTTTGTGCTGCAGACATCGACTACGTAAAGATTTGGAGGTTGTAGAATGGAGACTTAGGGTAAAAATCAATGCATGGTACCTCCAACAATAGCGGTGAGGGGGGCAGATGGGCGGGTACAGCATGGTCCCAGCAGATACTGCACCGATTTTAATCTTAACAAGCGCCAGCAGCAGTTGCACTCACTGTAGATACAATTAACACCCACTGAGGTGGCATTAAGTGCATCCGCGTCAAGTGCAACATTGATGGCCAGTGTGTTACCAACACCCTCACTAAGCACAATGTACAGTCGCACCCATCCTCTATCCCTACTCTGCCCATTTTCCTCCCCATCGTATGCTGAACAGATTATGCGCTGAATACACTGCAGCATTCACTATGCTCATACTGTTATGCAACCCCATGCACGCTGGTTAGCATGGGCTCAAGCCCACATTAACAACCAGCACACCTTAGTACAATATGACCCTTAGAGATGGAGATGAACAACAATTACAGTATTTATATATTACTCTATGCACCAGGCTTTTTGTTGCTTTGTTTCCTATACCGATTGGAACGGTAATTCACCTGATTCTGGGATCTATAAAGATTTTAAAATTCAATTATAGGGCTGTGTGTTTTTTCTCTTCTTTTTTTTCGCTCTAAAAGCAGATAGATACTCGCCTTAATTGAATTCCTCCAAATTTTTCCCTCACAGCATTGAAATAAGAGCTCAGCTTATAGCAAATAGAGTAATTCTTGGCATCTCTCCTAGAGCAACAGATCACAGCAGTCTTACACAATAAGTGGACTATTGTCTCAATATTTTCCTCTTCAACTGTTTCTCAGCACAACAAATAATCCATTACAGTCTAACTACAGGGCCAGCCCTAGCACCTGTTGGTTTCAGCAAGGTCTTATTCTAATTTAGAACAACCCTACAGGACTGGCTGTTCAACCAGGGTCTTGCTTTTTAGGCTGTTTCTCTCCTCAGTCTGCCTCTTACCGATAGGTAGGGTTTTCTAACTGTAGAAATGTGTCTTCCTGGGCTGCGTTAACGTTTAAGAGGACATACAAGAGAATGTTGTACATATGCAGGTCTGTACCAAGGGCTGTGTAAGCAGTGCGGCCGCATAAGGTGCAAGTATGTAAGGGGCACTACGGTCATCACTGGGCTTCCATGAAACCCAAGAGCAAGTTCCTGCACACAGATGGGTGGAAGGGCAGTGTGCCAGGTTTGCGAGTTGCACAGGGTGCACCTCTAGATCGGTACTATCCTGTACAAGAGTACTGAAATCTCAAGTGCCTACTTCAAGAGAAAAAAAAAACCAAATGATTGGAATCTTGTATCTAAAAAGGTCAGCATTATTGAAAATGTCCAATCAATAATGCTCTGCTGGAGTCAATTACTCAATGCCGCTCTGGAATTTGGCAAATGCTCTATAAATCGCAGCTACGGCTGGCCTACAGTGATGGATCAAATCTTCTCTACCACTCAGCTGTCCACTGATCGCTTCCATAGTCAGACTTTACTGTAAGTGTTCCTTACTAAGGAGCTTAGAAGGGAAGGGGGATTTTGAAAAAAAGCACATGATTTTTTAAGTGGTAGCTCAAGACGAGTTATATTCGGGTAGTCAGTATTTTCCCATTGCCGGAGGATTTACAATCTAAGCGGGTCAATGCAGAAAGTTGACACTGTGGCTGCACGCTTTTAACTGTGTATGCATTTTTGTAGTGCACAGATGGCGTGAAACTTCAGCGTCGATATGCAGCAAGGGTTATGAATGCAAATGAGCTGTGCACAAAACTTCAGAGTAAAGTAGGAAGGAGGAGCATGCACAAATACACTACAAGCAGTCGTGTGCGCGTAAATTTCAGACGCTCACATTATGAGCACATAGGACATACAGGTTCTATCATTATTAGAAAAGCCAGTAACAGCCTAATGGCATCCACCCCATAATAATCAACACTATTAAATCACAACAAGGAGACATAATAGTAAATGGAGAATGATAAGAATCCAAAGAACACACAAGGATAAGCAGCAAAAGACATTTCTCCTTGGAATGCCGAACTTTCACTTATACGCTGAAAGATACATGCAGAAGATTTTCACACCTAAGGTAACTTGTTACCTTAAACATCCTGAAAGGGTCTCTCTACACGCCCAAGATTAGTCACCTCAGACCAGACTTAGAGATAATGGCGCTCCTGAACTTTATGCTTGGTTATGTAATCTTCTATGTGTTTCTCTGCATTGGGTGCAAACCAATGTTCCCTCTAATTTTCTGTAGGCTGTGTGCGCATAAAATATCAGCTGTGTGCAGCTTTTGAAGGAAGGTTAAATTTTTGTGCGCCACATAACTACACTCGGAGTTATATACTTTAAAATTTGACTACACGTCAGAATACATTATGTACACCATATTGATTTTAATCAAATTAAATGAAAATAGACGATTACTAAATGAAGCGGGAAATTTCTAGTAATTACAATCATAACTTTTAAATTTTAAGACGTCTGTGTTTTCTATCAGAATCAGAGCCGTAAATTTTGTGCACTCTGTTGTAAAGTATGTGTGCGCGCGCGCGCACATGCGCACAGCTTAGAGGGAACAGTGGTGCAAACCTCATTAGCATTTCATTTTAATATGAGCAGCTCATTTGCATATCATTTAAATATGCTTAGCATTGTTGTGCATGCATACTTTTTTATTTTTGCTGTTTATGCACGTGTCGATCTCTGCATTTGGCATAGTAGTATTTGTGCATATATGTTATGTTATCTGCACGCAAGCTTTCTGCATCAATCTGTAAGTTTGTATCTGAGGCAATGGAGGGTTAAGTGAATTGCTCAAGATCAAAGGAGAGGGGTAGTGGGATATGAACCCTGACTTCCCTGGTTCTTAGCCTATTGCTCTAATTAGGCAACTCCTCCCCCCTCCAGAATCCTTTGACACCAAATGATGAGCAACTCGATGTAAAAATGTGTACTACCATGCTAGCCTACGACAATGTATGGTACATAATGCAATAATGTACGTTGATTGGGGGTCACAGAGGAGTTTATAGTGGCTCTGACAGTCGCTACATTAAAGGGTCTTCAGAAGGGTGTGTTCAATAAAGCATATGAACCCACATAAGCTGGGGCTCTTGTTTTTCTCTCATGTCCTAGGAATGTGCAAACACAGTAGAAACTTGCCACACTAACCCCTTCTGAACATAACATAAAACATAAGATATGCCATACTGGGTCAGACCAAGGTTCATCAAGCCCAGTATCCAGTTTCCAAGCGTGGCCAATCCAGGTCACAAGTACCTAGCAGTTTCCCAAAAAGACACACAGGTTCCATAATACTTGTATTGGGGCAAGCAATGGATTGCCTGGGTTCTCTTTAATAATGGTTTATGGACCTTTCCTCCAGGAACTTGTCCAAACCTTTTTAAACCCAGCTACACTAAAAGCTTTTACTACATCCTCTGTTAACAAATTCCAGAGTTTGATTACGCATTGAGTGAAAAAAATTGTCTCTTATTGGTCTTAAACAGGTTACACTATAGCTTCATTGCATAATCAATGTTCTAAGTTAGCATGTTAATATATACTCCTTCTGTAACGTTATTAATGCTCAACCCTAGTTAATGTTAATGGATATTCCAAGTTCAACATTCCTGTTGTAATGTAAATCACTAAGCTTATGTTATAATGTAAAGCACTTTGACTAAAGGATAAAACCGTATAAAAAAATCCCATGAAATAAATAAAAATAAAGCATGCTACGAGAATTCTGCAACGGAAAGAACCCTTAGCCTGGTTGGAACTGGAATCAATCTTGAATCAGTACTAATATTTTATTTTATGTAAAAAATAAAAATAAAAAAAAATATGCACTGCCTTTCTGGCAGTCATTCAGAGCAGTTAACAATTAGAAGTAAAAGCAACGCACAATAAAAAAACAAAATATAAAATAGACATCAAACCATAAAAGCTACATAACAAAAATGTAGAGACTACTTAAGCCCTGGAAGAACCCTCCCCAAATAGAGCATCCGAAATAGGTACTGATTACTAAACATGCTCCTACATGTTTCTTCACTAAAGGTTAACATGCGTTAAAGTGTTGCTGTGACCATAGAAATAAAGGCCACGCTGGCACTTATCACACCTAAATCTTTCGTAAACATACCCCCAATAATGTGTAGATTTCTTGCAAGTAGTTTTTGTGGGGGGGGGGGGGGGGGTTATTGCTTTCCTTTTCATTTGATATGTGGATTGTACCAGGCATAAATGCACTGTATCCCACTGTACCCCTGAAAGGTTTTATTTTGGAACATTTTACTGTGTGGCAGGATATATATTTCAACTGGGAAATAAAGATCAGTGCACAAGTCTGGGCCTTGAAAGATATTTTCCCTCTGATCAGGAAGAACTCAAGGAACCTGGGGTATACGTTTATTTTTTGTTATTTTTAACAGGTGTTTTTATACCGCTTTCTCATATAGTCAAAGCGGTTTACAGTATAACATCAGCTCAACAATTACATTATAACAAAGGCAACAAACTTGAGTATAAACATGATCTAGGGTTAAAACAGTTTGCCCTTCTTATCCCAAAGGTACCCTAAGCTCTGCTAGTCTGCAAAGCAAGGGTTACATTATATTCATAAATTTCCAAATTGTGATGGTTTCATTTTTAAAAAAAAGCAAGCCATAACAGAAGACAAGCCAATTGAAAACATCTTTAAACAATGTGTGTACATTGAGTTCAATCTAGAAAGTTCACAGCTTTCTGACCCAAGTACAAGAAATTAATTTAGCATGTAATCTGTTTATTCTGATCAGCAAACTTTATTTGGTTTAGAAAACCATCCTAATATGTCAAAATATGTAAATATATAAAATATGTAGAAAGATATGAATAAACAGATACAAAAATAAAGTATAACCGGTTTACCAGTGCTTTTAAACATTTTCTACTACGCCATAGTTATTTATATTTTATTTATAGATTTCATTTGATTACAAAAGCATGCAAAGTGAAAGTACAACAAATCCAATTACCACAATAAAAAACATCAAGAAACTGTAAAAAAAAAAAAAAAAAAACCCCCACACCACCCTACCCCACCTGCTAGGCCCCAAATGACTCTCTCAAATATGAAATGCCTTTCTAAACATCCAAGCCTTAAACTATTTCCACAAGTGAAGATAATCAGCATCAATTTGGATATCCACAGGCACCAGATTCCGAAAATGGGGTCTGGCAAATGTAAAAGTTCTACAATGGGTAGTCTGCAGTCCAGGCAGGGCCGTACTGAGCCAGAATCGCGCCTTGTGCGACTTGCATATTGGGTGCACGAACCCCCCCCCCTCCTCCTCCTCCCCATACCTCTGTCCAGCCGCTGCCTACTCTCACCCTGCTGCTGCCACCCTCTGTTTTCTCCATGGTGGTGCTGCCAAGAGTAGGCAGTGGCTGGATGGAGGTATGGAGAGGAGGGAGGGGGCATGCACCCAATGTACAAGTCGCAGGTCTACTCTGCTCTGCTGCTGCTGAACTTTAAGTAGATTTGATCCCTCCCTACTCTGACATCACATCAGAGGAGGAAGGGACCAGACCTGAAGAAAGGCTTAGGGGGCACATTTTGGTTGCCTGCTGCCGCCACCAAAACAACAAAGTAGTGGCAGCCGGGCAACAGCAGGCAGCCGAAATGCACCCCCTAAGCCTTTGCGCCCTGTCTGTCTGACTGCACCGCTTGCACAGGGCTAGGTATAGTACTGAGTTCAGGGGTGGCCTCAGTTGGTTCAAGGTGTTGGCACCCCCTAGGCAAAACTTAATCTTTACACCTCTTCTAGCTGTCAGAATCTATTGTTTAGCTTTGAATGCCCTGCTCTTTGCTATCCCCAGGCAACTGCCTATTTTGCACCGGGCTCTAGTGCAGTCTCACCCCCCACCCCTCATGGGAGTGACAGGCATGCTGTTGGGAGGACCAAAGCGACCTAACATGTATAAACAAAAACACAGTTGCTTCTTAAGATTCAGTAGGCCACTCTGGTTTAAAACTTTATAAATAAAAAAACAAACTTAAAATTCTACTAAGAAAGAGCAGCCTCCAGGAAGTTATGTCATAAAGGGGACACGTAACCAACACTCTTATTTAACAGGTGAGCTAAAATGTTCTATACCAACTGCAAAATTCACATGGCCCTAGCCTTACATCTTTCCTCCCATATCTCACTCAAAGCCAACTTCTAGTGTCAGCTGACAATGCTAACGTAAACCCTCCTTTAAGCTCATACAGGCCCAATTATTGCACTCCGTCAGCCTGTGTGGGCCAATGTCTTGCAAACTGGGGGGTTTCTCCAGTTGTGGCTGCAAAAGCTATGTTAACATTTTAAGTACGTATGATCTTCGATCCTAGCAAAGGCTTTCTCCACATCCAAGGAGAAGGCCAATACAGAATAATCTAGTCTATTGGCCTCTTGAATAATACTGACCTGGTCTCACATTACTTCTAACTGGATTTTTTTTTTTTTTTAAAGCAGTGGACTTGTAGCATCTTGATAAATTAGTTTGCCCTTTCTGGTACTCAATATCTGAGCAAGGACTTTGGCAACAATCTTGTATAATCTACATTCATTAGGGAGACAGACCTGTCATTTTCTACACTATGGGGGTAATTTTATGAAGACTTTGTACGTAC
The DNA here is from genome assembly GCA_033557465.1 of Ichthyophis bannanicus. NCBI lineage: Eukaryota > Metazoa > Chordata > Amphibia > Gymnophiona > Ichthyophiidae > Ichthyophis > Ichthyophis bannanicus. The sequence continues at coordinate 1,513,869,762 of CM066032.1, read as the reverse complement.
ATAACAGTACATGTATTCCTGCTAGAATTATGCAAACAATTCAAAATTGTGTCTCGAAAGGTCTGAATTATGCACAACTCTGCATGCTTTATCTGTCAAAATAACAAAACATATCGTTTGAGTGATAATTTAACTGCAATACCAAAAAGCAGGGACATATCAAGGGTTGTACGAGTGATGGGGCAAAACAGGGTGCAAAGTACAGAGGGGAGAGGGCAACCATGTCATCACCGGGCTTCCAGAAAGCCCAACAAAACTGTGTTCCTGTACGCTGTTGGGTAGAGGGGGGCACCAAGTTCGTGAATTGCACAGGGCAGATTTGTAGCTTGGTATGGTCCAGCCAAAAAGTGCAACATTTTGAATAATGTGCAGAATTCCAGCAGGTGTAGTATATGCATGAAAAATGCCCCTTATAAAATTAGCCCTCTGCAATAGCAAAAACATGCAGACTTTTATACAAATATAACATAGGCATGTTCGGGGCAGATTCAGTGTGAAGCATGGGTGGAGTTATGGAATACATGTTTACAAAATGTGCATCTACAAGCAGGTGTTTAGAACTGCTCCTGAGGCTAAGCAGGCAAGATGGCATCGTGGTGAGACACTCTTGCAGACGCTCTTGCACTATTATTTATTTAATAGCTTTTATATACCGCACTATTTAGTATCAGAGCGGTTTACAAGAAACTTGAACAGTCAAGCAACTTTACATAGAACAGGCATAAATAGGCATAGAACGTCAAAATGAGCAACTCAAGTTACTCAAGCAACTTAACATCAGACAAATAGTGAATCAAACAAGATGTACGTACATAGTGACAAATGAGAGGGTCAACATGAGGATAAGGTGAGAGGGAGGAAAGGGGAAGGGGTAGATAGAGGCGAGGGGAAGGGAGAGCTAATTACATATTGTGCAGCTGGGACTCAGTCTGTGTAAGTGTAGAGGCCAGCGTAGTAGAGCCATTCTCAAGTTATGTGGCCATAGGCCAGCTGGAAGAGGCGAGTCTTTAATGCCTTTCTGAATGAAGATTGGTCCATAATGACGCGGACTGAAGCAGGAAGGGCATTCCAGAGAGTAGGTGCATATAAAGAGAAGGCACAGTTTGACGGCCTTAGTGCAAGTCCTTATGGTTGAGGGAGTGACCAGGGTGTTTACCATGTTGGATCTTCTCGTTCTGTTTTCTGGGGTATGTTGGACGATTGTTGACAGGGAGGGTGCAGATGAGTTGTGAATAATCTTAAACGTGAGAAGAGCTTTATAGGTCAGACAGCTAGATATGGGGATCCAGTATAGTTGCATTAAGATGGGTGAGATATGCTCGTACCTGGAGACACCTTGTAGCGACCGGGCAGCTGTATTCATGGCCATTTGGAGAGGTTGCAGGATGTGTTTCGGGATGCCATGAAGAATAATATTTGCATAGTCAAAGTGTGGGAGAATGAGGGCTTGGAAGACCGAGCGAAAATCTGAAGGGTTGAGAAGTGGGCGTATATGATGGAGGGACCTTATCTTCTGGTAGACAGCTTTGATAGCACTATGGATATGTGCAGCCATGGACAGATGTTGGTCTAGAATTACTCCCAGGTAGCGAACCTCTGGCTTGGTTATGAATTAGACATCTCTCACCTGCAAGGAGGATGGCGGGCAATGTTCCCTCTAATTTTCTGTAGGCTGTGTGCGCATAAAATATCAGCTGTGCAGCTTTTGAAGGAAGGTTAAGTTTTTGTGCGCCACATAATGACACTCAGAGTTATATACTTTAAAATTTGACTACACATCAGAATACAGTATGTACACCACATTGATTGCACTAGAAAACATTGTAGAACTTGTGAAAACCGTAAATACATAACAACTTTTAAATTTTAAGATGTCTGTGTTGTTTTCTATCAGAATCAGAACCGTAATTTTTGTGCGCTCTGTTGTAAAGTATGTGCGCTCGCTCGGCAATATGTGTGCGCGCGCACACGCGCACAGCTTAGAGGGAACAGTGATGGCGGGGTAAAAGATTTGTCTCTGGATATAAATAAGACCTCAGTCTTCCTGCAGTTAACCTTGAGATTATGTGTTGCGAGCCAATCAGAGATAGCGTTGAAGCATTCTGAAATGATTGAGAAGTCAGAGCTGTCAAGAGAGAATGGGGCGTAGATTAAGAAATCGTCTGCATAAATGTGATATGTTGAAAGACTTGATTATTGCACAGACTGGCTGGATGTAGATATTGAAAAGCACGGCTGAGTGTGACAAGCCTTGTGGTACTCCTTGGTGTTTGCTGGAAGGTGCTCGAGGATTGTGTTACCAGGCGGACCTATTGCTGGCGACCCGTTAAGTATGATCTAAACCAGTTAAGGGAAGAGTTCCGTATACCCTTTTGTTGTAGGCGGCTGAGAAGGTTGTGGTTGACAGTCAAAAGTGGAGGCGATGTCCATGAAAATCAGGATGAAACCCTGCCTCCTCTTATCTAAGGTGGTGCAGAGCCTATCAAGGAGAATTACAGGTAGGGTTTTCCACCCCATGCTGCAGGCGGAAACCATGTTGCTGTGGGTCAAGAGGGGCGTGGGAGTCAATATGGTCCTGGACTTGTTGGTGGACAATCTTTTCTAAGATCTTGGTCAGGAAGGATAGGCTGGAAATTGGTCTGTATGAGCTGATGTCTGAGGGGTTTGATTTGTTGTTTAGCAGAGGTCTGATGGAGGCAGATTTAAGGGACACTGGAAGAGTGCCTGTAGATAAAGAGAGGTATATTATTCTGGAGATAGCTGCACTCAGGTAGGATCTTGCTTAATCCAGAAAGATGGGCAAGGGTCAGCTGGGGAGGTTGAGGTGTTGATTGTGCTAATGATGTTTTCTATTTGTTCAGCTGAGTATGGGTAGAAAGAATTAAGAGTAGGTATCAGTGCATCAGCTGTGGGTGGGGGTTCTGGTAAGGTAAGTCCGTCATCAAGCTTTCTCAGAGAGCGGTATAATTGGATTTGTCTTGCTTTAGAAATGAGAGGCAAAATTTGCGAGACTAGGGACAATTGCTGGTAGGTTCTTGGATGAGTCATTTGTAAGGGATCTAACAATACTGAAGAGCTCGTGGGGCTTGTTAAGGGAACGTACAAGGACCTTAGTATGGTATTCCCTTCTCTTGCGATTGACTGCAATTTGGTGCTCCTGTAGTTTTGCCAGGTCAACTTCTGAGCCTGCAACAGAGTGCTTTCTGATATGCCATCGAGGCAGCGTAAGCCGAAGTAGCTTACCTCGGCGCCTTCAGCTTCTTCGCCGCAGTCTGCCCAGTAGTCCCTTGAAGCTTTTGTGCTGCAGGAAGGCAAGTGTCCTTTCAGCTGGTACAGCTGGCTCTGGAATGCAAGACCTAAGCAGTGAAGGGGTTTCTTTGAGTCCCGAAGAACAAGTTGCTCCGCCATGAAACACTTGTTGGGGGGGGGGGGGCATTGAGCAGTTCCGGGTTATCTCCAAAGGAGAGAGCCCAGTGCGTGCCAAAGGAGCCCCTGTTGCTGTCGACTCCAAAAAGCGGTGGTGCTGTTCGAGTTTTAAGAACTGCTTCTGGAAGTCATGAGGAAGGGGAACTGCCTGTTGGAGCCCACGAGATTGGTGCTCCTGTTTCAGCATTGGTGAGAGACCTGCAGTTGTAACCCTAGGCTTATTATGGGATGCCATCACTGGTTTAACCTCTTCCCTTAATTTGGCTGTTGGCAAAGTTAAAGAGGATGTTGGACTTTTGGGACTGTGGAGGATCTTGCTCGGGAGCAGAATCAGCAAGAGGCACGGCTGGATCTGAATCCTGTGTGCAGAACAGGTGGACTTTAATGCTACTGTTAAAGAAAAGATCTTGGTAGCTTGTAAGCTGGAGAACAAGAGTAGGCGCAATAATTTGCACTTACTCAATTTCCCCAAAACTCCAGTTGTAGCACCTGATAAGCTGGAGGTTTTAAAGATTCCTCTGGAGTCTTTGCCCCCAGTGGCTCGTGTTCAGCATTTATCTTTGAATGTCATGCCTAAGCAGCCCACTGAACCTTCTGTTTCGCAAGAGTCACTTGATTTAACATGTATTCTTGAACATTCCTTGGAGTTGGTGACAGAGATCAACATTGCTGGTGACCTTTGCACTTGAGCTAGACAGGAACATGGTCCTCTGTCTATATTTTCAAAATATGAATACATTAGAACCTAAAAACAAAGTTCAGGTTTTTCCCGACTTCTCCCAGCAGACATAGCTATGGCGATAGAAGTTCTTGGCTCTAAAACCAAGGGCCCTTGCGCTGGGAGCTTCGTTTTGAAATTTTCTTGTCACTGTATTATTTCCTGTCTAGCTAAAGATTATCTTTTTTTTTTGAACCTAAGAATTTCTTGTATTTAAGGAGGGTGTTAAGCCTGATGTCGCTGGCTAGGACGTGGCAACACCTCTTGTGTAAAGCTTGTATGATGTTTGTGGGTGTTCAGTATTTCCTGTCTCTTGCTCCCAAGATTTTGTGGACTGAAGTATTTTTCCTAGATTTCTGTGTTATAGAATGTGAAAATTGTGTAAATAAAAATTTTTAAAAAATTTAAAAAAAAAAACCTGATCCTGAGCAAATGAAAATGTAGGTGGATTTTCTTTTACCCAAGATTTCTTCAGGATTTATGCTGGTATTTTATAAAGACGCATAGGCACCTATGTCTCTTTATAAAATAGGCCCAAAATAGCAGTCTACTTGGCTTCCCCATCTAGGCAACCCATTATACAATTACCCTGCACAAGACTATCTCCCAGGTTTCTCCATAACTATCAAGGCTTCTATGAAAGATCTGTTGAACTCTCCCAGCTAGGAAGCCCTATATAATATGCAACCTAGATAATAATGCTACAGTTAATGCTTTAACAAAACGCCACAGAGAGACTCGCATTAAAAACTAGCCAATAGCCAACTGGTTCTCTTTTCACTATAATAGATAATCTTCAGCAGTAAAAGCCTGATGTTGCCATCCATCTAGGGAGGGATCTATATGTAAATACTCCAAAGCTGAACTAGATGTATATTGTTCAGAATAAATGGTTTTAAACTGAGTTAAAAGATCTGTGTCCGGGCACACTAATACCCCTTTGTCATATTTAAATTGATTGTCTTTTTTCTGGCTCAACTAAAAATTTATCACATTTGCTCTTCTCAGAGAAGCCTCTCACTTTGAGAGACAGAGAGAGACTGATCAGCTTGCGTGCTCATCAGCTAATTGTATCACCCTCCTACTTCATGCTCTGTGCAGGTACTCTGTGCTTTCACACAGGTCATCAAGATATAGCCACAAACCTATGAAGTATGATGTCAATTTGGAGGAAGTCCTTACCAGCTTGGCTGCTTCAGCCTGTCATTGCTGCATGGGACTGTACTGTGCCAGAACCAATTGTGCCCCGTCGGGGAATGGGGAGGGGGGGGGGATCTGGCTGGTGAGAACCTGGAGAGGACAAAAAGCTTCTTTGAAATTGGCATGAGCTGGAGAGAGAAAAGGAGAAGCAAAGTGTTGCAGGACTTTGCCTTTTTAGGCCTGCAGTATTCTGTTGTGCAGTCGCCCTCGGAAGTGCTGCCTGACTCTGGCCAGCGGCTTCTAAGACTCTGCCTGCTCCTGCACTCTGATGAAAGTGTGGCTTGCCCAAGTCTATGCAGGGAGGACAAAGGCTCATGGAGTGAAAACTACTGGCGCAAGGTCCTTGGGAATGTGACGAATCCTTTTCATGCACACATGGGGAAAAGATTTGGGTTGACTGGTACTGATCAATGAGTTCAGACTTACTCCAGTGACATCCTCCACTAAACTAAAGAAATTACAGATACGCCTCTGTTTCCTAGGAGAATGTGGGATTACAATTAGATCCTGATTTCTGGTTTGTTTCCAACTTTAAACTTGTGAATTCCATCACCGTACCCCAAGGGTGGAAGGGGCCTCCTTTTACATATCACATCTGTGTGTTTAATTACTAATGTTGCTTTCAGGGGGCCTGGGGTTAAGTGTATTTATCCATTTATGTATACTGCTGAGCTCACTTAGAGTAAACATATACCCTTGAGGATCAGATTGAGTTCACTGGTGATTTAAAGTATGCCAGCGCTTGGTACTAGTAAATAAACTGTTTTATATCTTATTTATAGTTTGTGTTATAGCAGAGTATTACTGAAACTGGTCTACAATGTAAATGTATGATTTTAATTGCTGTGGCCAAAATTTCATGCTCGGTTCTTTCACTGAAATCCTGGTTCCCGAAATATTCCATTGTTTTTGTGCGAGACAGTGAATGCAGTAAAGTAGAAGGGGTGTGGTACTCGCATTAGGGATAATTCCCTTCACAAGGTTATTCACAGAGGGGGAACCCATCACTATACAGGTCACACCCTAGGGTAGGGCTACATATTTAAGATTTTGCAGATGTACAAGCTCAGTTAGGATGGAAAAGGTGCCAGGCCATTCTGATTTGAAGGATATAACAGATGCCATTCAAAATAAATGTAGGCCCAGCTCCACTGCATCCAGCAGAGGGTCAATTCCTTGCAGGCATCTAAGCTAGACCAAGCAGCATGTCTGCCTTGTCCACCCATCTACCTGTGAAGCCTTGAATGCCACCCCTAGACCAGTTTGATAGCACAAAAGTTCAGGGGATTCCCTCTTAAGAGACATTAAAACTAAAATATTGAAAAATATTGATTCTGTTTTAATTTTCTGTCTGTAATTTGTTCTATCAAAATAAGTCTAAAACAAATGCTTTAAAATCACAAACCCTAAATCTATCTCACAAAAAAAGACTGTCCCTTTACTCCCTAACATCCATAGGTCCAATCTGAGCAGATCATGCAACACATTGCCTTTAAAAAGTCTAACAGGAAGCATTTTCTCTCCTTGCCCTTAAACAGTTCTACACTCACTACAACAGGTGAATTGTAGCCAGCTTACAGATCAAGCCAATAACTTCCTTAGACAGACACAAACACACACACACACACACACACACACTAAAGCACAGCTTCTCAACCAGTATGTTGGGACACACTAGTGCAGTGATGGCTAACCTTTTTGAGCCCGAGTGCCCAAACTGCCGCACAAAACCAAAGAATTTCCTCAAAGTGCCAGCACGTCAATTAAAGCCCCATTTGCATAAGGTGCTTCATTTGCATAAATATTTGCATAATGTTACCATACACTAACTTTTAGTAAACATGCCTCTTAATGAGTATATGGATAAAGAAAGACTAAAAGGTTTCTACATTACTATAATCCAGTACCAACCGCCAGGCACACTGCAAATATTAAACCAATACATCTCAGAGAACAACAATACATGACCTACTGGGGAAAGAACAAGTGGCAATGTCAAATAGGAATTATATAAACAGAATACCTCAGCTCAGTTACACATGCAGAACAGACCATCACCAAACAAGGAATCACAATTTAGAAACAGGAAGACAATAATTAAACTGGGAACCCCAAAAGCCAAACTTGGAATATACAACAACACTGTAGAAATAAAACTATATATTAATTTCCTCTTGTACTAAACAAAGCGCAAAAATTAATGATGCACATTTCCCAGAGCTGACATATTCCAGTTAATAAATTCAAAATAAAGAGATATTTTTCTACCTTTTGTGCATTTTTTTTCAGTTGCAATTGTTCCAGCCACTTTCTTCTGGTTTCTTCGTGTCTTCTGCTAACTCTCCATCTGCTGTCCATTTGTCCTTTCTTCTGTCTTCTTGTTTTTTTTTTCCATTCTCTCTCTACATCTGCTTTAACATACTAATCTTTCTCCTTTGGCTCTTTCCTCATTCCTATTTCATCTACTCAAAATTTACCCCTCCATCCTCAATCCCCACTTACTCTCCCAATACCCGGCCAATTGTAGATTTTTTATCCCTCCCACACAAAATATTTTTCCCCTCTCCATTTTACTCTCCCAGCCCCATCCCATTCTAATCCTCCCCCAACACCAGCTCCCTTCTAGTTCCAGCCTCACCCAGCATCCATTCCCTTCTAGTCCCTGCATCAGCCCATTTCCAGTCCTAGCAGCCCCCCAACCCAATACCAGTCCTATCCCCCCCTCATCAACCCACTTCCAGTCCTAACCCCCCATCACCCCATTTTCAGTTTAAGCCCCCCCCCCCTATAACCCATTACCAGTCCTAACCCCCCACTTCCAGTCAGCCCCCATAGCCCATTGCCAGTCCTAACCCCCCCATCAGCCCACAGTCCATTACCAGTCCTAACCCCATCAGCCCACCTCAAGTCCTAACCCCTCCCCATCAGCCCATTTCTTGTCCCAGCCCCCCCATAGCCCATTATCAGTCCTAAACCCCCCCATAGCCCATTACCAGTCCTAACCCCATCAGACCACCTCCAGTGTTAACCCCCCATCAGCCCATTTCCAGTCCTAACCCCACCCAACAGCCCACCTCAAGTCCTAACCCCTCCCCATCAGCCCATTAGCAGTCCTAACCCCCCCCCTAGCCCATTAGCAGTCCTAACCCCCCCTCTCTAGCCCATTAGCAGTCCTAACCCCCCCCCCCATAGCCCATTACCAGTCCTAACCCCCATCACCCCATTTCCAGACAGCCCCCATCAGCCCACAGCCCTTTAGCAGTACTAAACCCCCCTAGCCCATTAGCAGTCCTAACCCCCCCTCCTAGCCCATTAGCAGTCCTAACCCCCCTCCCAGCCCATTAGCAGTCCTAACCCCGCCCTCCTAGCCCATTAGCAGTCCTAACCCCCCCTCCTAGCCCATTAGCAGTCCTAACCCCCCCTATCCAATTAGGAGTACTAACCCCCACAGCACTTTTGCAGTCATAACCCCCCCCTCGCCCATTAGCAGTCCTAACCCCCCCCTAGCCCATTAGCAGTCCTAACCCCCCCTCTCTAGCCCATTAGCAGTCCTAACCCCCCATCACCCCATTTCCAGACAGCCCCCATCAGCCAACAGCCCATTACCAGTCTTAACCCCCCCATAGCCCATTGCCAGTCCTAACCCCCCCAGCCCATTAGCAGTCCAAACCCCCCCCAGCCCATTAGCAGTCCTAACCCCCCCCTGCCCATTAGCAGTCCTAACCCCCCATCACCCCATTTCCAGACAGCACCCATCAGCCCACAGCCCATTAGCAGTCCTAACACCCCCGCTAGCCCATTAGCAGTCCTAACCCCCCCCCCCCCTCCTAGCCCATTAGCAGTCCTAACCCCCCTCCTAGCCCATTAGCTTTCCTAACCCCCCCCCTCCTAGCCAATTTGCAGTCAAAACCCCCCCCCCCCGCCACTTTTCTGTCCAAACCCCCTCCTAGCCCATTAGCTGTCCTAACCCCCCCCCCCCTCCTAGCCCATTAGCAGTCCTAACCCCCCCCCTCCTAGCCCATTAGCAGTCCTAACCCCCCCCCTCCTAGCCCATTAGCAGTCCTAACCCCCCCCCCTCCTAGCCCATTAGCAGTCCAAACCCCCCCCCAGCCCATTAGCAGTCCAACCCCCCCCAGCCAATTAGCAGTCCTAACCCCCCCCTAGCCCATTAGCAGTCCTAACCCCCCCCTAGCCCATTAGCAGTCCTAACCCCCCCCCCTCCTAGCCCATTAGCAGTCCTAACCCCCCCAGCCCATTAGCCGTCCAACCCCCCCCCCCCCCCCATTCGCCGCCCTACCACCCCCCCCCCGGCAAATTTAAAAAAAGAAAAAGAGGGCTCTGGCTGCTGCCGCGGACGCGGCAGCATGCAGTGTCCCGCGGGGCCCCCTCCGCCCGCTAAGCCCCTCTGCAAGGGCTTTCAGATTCGCGAGGGAGACAGCGTCTCCCTCGCGTCTCTTGTTAAGCCCGCAGGGGCTAATGGGAAATTTCCCATCAGTCCCTCGCGTCTAAAGGGGCTGATGGGAAATTTCCCATTAACCCCTACGGGCTTAACAGAGCCGCGAGGGAGACGCTGTCTCCCTCGCGAATCTGAAAGCCCTTGCAGAGGGGCTTAGCGGGCGGAGGGGGCCCCGCGGGACACTGCATGCTGCCGCGTCCGCGGCAGCAGCCAGAGCCCGCTTTTTCTTTTTTTGCGGACCTTCACGCGTGCCAGCTGCAAGGCCTTCGCGTGCCACAGCTGGCACGCGTGCCATAGGTTCGCCATCGCTGCACTAGTGCGTCACTAAGAGCTGGGAGGTGTCATCAAAACTGACACACAGCAAGTCCATGTTTTCCTTAACCACATATGCTAGAGCAAGGTACTTTAATGCCCCACTTTCTGCTTCTCTTCACCCCTAGTGATCACATTTGCCACCAGCCCACGTTAGAAATATGGCAGGTCTATTCCCTCCTTCCCCCTACTGGGGATCAGTAGCACTGCATACTGAACTTTCCTTTGCTTTCACTGTGATCACTATCATCTCCAGCAGGGCTGGAAGTGTTGCATCCTGTTCCTTCCCCTGTGGCCGTGATCACTGCCATTGCTGGTTGCAGAGGAGGAGGCGGCCCCGAGGAAACCTCCCCATACTCTGATAATTGAAAGTTATTTAAAAAGGGAGGCTGGTGAGGAGAGGGGGACTGAAAGGGAAAAAAGAGGTGATGTTTAAAAGGGATGGAGAGCATAGGAAGGGGGTTGAGAGATATGAGGAGAGCATGGTGAAGTGGTATTGCTATAGGAGGCGAGCCCTAAGGGTGGCAAGGGACGCCTTCCAAGAAAAATGACTTTCAGGATTGAGATTAGGTGGGCTTAAGGGAGAACAAGGACTAAGACTGATTGTGTGGCAGTGAGGGAAAGGCACATGGGTGTACATGGAATGGTGTGTTAGATGGACTGGGGTATTTCATACAAGGCGCAGGAACATGGGGTAGAGAGATGGTGTGAAAATGTGAAGAATGTGGAGACACTGGGTAAGAGGAATGAAACAGATCTGCAAAGGGGATGAGAAAAGGTGGATATAGAGGAGCCTGAGAGGAGGCAAAAGGGAGTATGGGAGCTATGTAGAAGATAAGAGACCAAAGAAAGGACTTGAAGCCAGGAAGAGGAGATGAGAGACGGAGAGGAAGCTGAGACAAAGAGTGGATAAGAGTTAAAGGAAAGTATTTAAGAGCTGGGAAGGAGGATGAATACAGACAGGGTCGGTGTGAGGATCAAAGGCACTCTAGGCACACCCTCCATCCTGCCGCCCCCTCTCTGGAAGTCTGTGTTAGGGGGAGTGGGTAGAAGCCGCAGATAACAGAAGGCAGGAACTGCAACACAGCACCGGAAAATTTGGGTAAGCGCTGAATCATGGTTTCAATGCCATTTGCGCAGCTGCAGGCCCCAGAGAAGGGTGGTAGTGGGCACCCCCGGTGCTCTAGGCAACCATCTAGTTTGCCTAATGGTAGCATCAGCCCTGAATACAGAGGGATGGAAATAGATTGTAGAGACCGAATGAAAGACAGAGGGAACAGAGGGCTGGGGAAGGAGCGAGACCCAGAGGAGGAAATGGATTGAAAGGGAGGCTTAAGAGTAGAAGACAATCCAAGGCCCACTTGGAGTCCACACGATCCTCCGCTTTTTATTTCCTTGAACCGCGCCTCTGGAACTCGCTCCCCCCTGCCCTCCGATTGGACCCCTCCTTCACATCCTTCAAGAATGACAAACTAATCCTTTCTTTTACTGGTTGTCCTTTCTCCCCCTTTTGAAATTCTTAATTTGGCGTTCTCTTTTCTCTTTCCGCAGCATTTTTGTAATCCTCTGATTTTTTTTTTTAATTGTGTAAACCGCTCCGATACCCTGTAATGGGCGGTATATAAAGTTTTAAATAAACATAAATTAGTAGGTAGGTAAGAGAGAAGAAAGGGAGATGACAGAGTGGAGAGGAGGAGTTAAAGCATAGATGAAGTGGGTGGATAAGACAGGCACAGAAGAGAAACAGAAAAAAAATTAAGAAGGGAAAGATCAATGTCAGACAGATATAGGGAAGGAAGAGCATAAGATGCCATACTGGGTCATACCAATTGATACATAGTAACATAGTAAATGACGGCAGATAAAGACCAGCATGGTCCGTCCAGTCTGCCCAGCAATATGGCAAGAGTAGGTGCACCTGTCGCTCTGTGCAGGCCACCCCTCCCCATGTCTTTGTTTAGGGGTGGACCCACCACTCCCATGTAGGACACCTCTATTTGTTGAGAAGTTAGATGGTTCCGTTTATTTTGTTTTTATCCTGTTGCTTTAAAGGGATCCGCTGTGCTTGTCCCATGCTGTTTTGAATTCCGTCACTGTGTTTGCCCACACCACTTCCATCGGGAGAGCATTCCAAGCATCCACCACCTTTTCAGTGAAAATATATTTCCTGACATTGCCTTTCAATTTACCACCTTGCAGCTTCATGTTATGCCCTCTAGTTTTGCAGCTTCCCCGTCTTTGGAAGAGGTTTCTTTGTTCATTGTTCCTCTTTAAGTATTTAAAGGTCTGAATCATATCTCCCCTGTCCCTCCTCTCCTCCAAAGTGTATATATTTAGGTTTTCAAGTCTCTTCTCATAAGGTTTCTTACGCAGGCTCCAAATCATTTTGGTCGCCTTCCTCTAAACAGTTTCCAGTTTTTACATCTTTTGCAAGATACAGTCTCCAAAACTGAACACAGTATTCCAAGTGAGGCCTCACCAGCGACCTGTATAGTGGCATAAGTACCTCTTCCTTTCTGTTTGTAATCCCTCTTTGTATGCAACCCAACATCCTCCTGGCTTTTGCCACCGCCTTGTCGCACTGGCAAAAATGATCTACTCCATTATTTTATAAACTTCTATCCTATCTCCCCTCAGCCGTTTCTTCCAAGTTGAAGACCCCTAACCTTTTAAGCCTTTCTTCACAGGGATATCCTTCCAGCCCATTTACCACTTTTGTCGCTCTTCTCAGTACCTTTTCTAATTCTGCTATATCTTTAAGACATGGTGACCAGAACTGCACATAATATTCAAGGTGTGGTCTACCATGGAGCAATACAGACAGATTATAATATTCTTGGTTTTATTCTCCATTCCTTTCTTTATGATTCCTAGCATTCTATTTGCTTTCTTGGCCACCACTGCACACTGGGCAGAGTTTCAATGTATTATCCATGACATCGCCTAAATCCTCTTCCTGGGTGGTGGTTCCTAATGTGGAACTTTGCATCATGTAACCATAGTCTGGGTTGTTTGTCTAAGTGCATAACTTTGCACTTGTCCACATTAAATGTTATCTGCTATTTGGACACCCAGTCTCCCAATTTATCAAGGTCCTCTTGCAATTATTTTACAATCCTCTTGTGTTTTAAGACCTTTGAATAATTTGGTAATAACTGTAAATGTGATCACCTCATTCATTATTCCCCTTTCCAGGTCATTTATGGTTATGGTTACTCTTAGATACTGCAATGCTGTATATAAGCTATGCAGTTTACAATTTAATATCATAATAAAAGAGCATCAGGAAGGAACTTCCAACCGAATGACAGGAAAGGTAAAGAAAGCATATGAAAGCAAACAGGTAAGGAATATTCTGGTAAACAAAGGGGAGGGAGGGAGGGAGGGAAGGCAAGGCAGGTAATGTTACTAGTGCCACCTCAGGTTGCAGTCCTCAAGAGAAAGAGGGGATGAGGCCAAATGCAGATTCAAAAAGGAAGGGTCTTAAGGGCCTTCTTAAAGCTCTTAAAACTGTGCTCCGAGGAATCCAAGATGGCGGCGGAGTAGGACACAGAGTTGGAGTGTGCTGAGCCAGCTCCTGCACTCATCTTTCTAATGGGGAAGAAGTAAAAACAACGCACCCTGAAGCCCTCCGGTGCCTCTTCTCCTGCGAGTGGGCCGGTGCAGTCTTCCATTGCCGGTTTCTGCGTCCCCTCAGCACATATGGCTTCGGGAGACCCGCAGTTGCTTTCTGCGGATCTGAGCGAGGAAGGGGTGGATCTTAGCCCCGTGCAGGCATCTCCAGTGCAGCCCGGAAGCCACTTCGAGGAGGGGAAGCTAGTCGGTGTATCTCTGGGTCGTGAGGTCACCGGCACTGTGGAGGGTTCTCCTGCAAAGGTGCAGTTGGTCGTAGCTGCTGCAGGGGGTTGGTCTTGTGCCATTCCTTCTGGGGGCAGCTTAGGAGTGAAACGTTTGGAGTTCAGCTCCTTCGACAACTCGGCTATCCGACCTCCTGGATTGTTGGAAAAACCTGCGCTTGTGACACTCGATAGCTTATGGGAAGCTATTTCCATGCTTCAACAATCCCTTCTGCCCGTGGTGGCTGTTTTTTTCTCAAGAACTTAGCGAAGTTAAAGTTCAGTGTTCAACGGTGGTTTCGGAGTTAGCAAGTCAGACCTCCAGAGTATCCCAGCTGGAAACCAAGGTGGAGATCTTCAGGCTCTTGGTGTAGTTAACTCCAGGGACCGTTCAATCCAGGCAAGGAAAATAGAATGTCTGGATAATCAATTACGTAGGAATAATTTAAAATTCCTGAACTTTCCTCATTCTCCATTGATGGATCCGGTGGATTTGGTCTGTAAATACCTGATGATGTCCTTCGAATGCCTGCTGATTCATTACCTCCTGTGGTACGTGCTCAATATGTGGTGGTTTCTTCTGTGGCGGCTGGCACTAAGTTAGAGCCTGACTGTGCAACCGGGCCTCCTCAACTGGATTTCTCAGAGTTCTTGGAAAGTTCTCTGGAACTGGTGACTAGCCAGGCCACCCTGTTGGTCTGTTTTGCCTTTGAATCTGATCGGAACTCTGTGCTAAGGTTATATTTCCGTAAAATGTCCGATTCTCAGTTTATGGGCTCAAAAATTTTAATTTTTCCTGATTTAGCTAGAGATACCCAGAAAAGGCAGAGAGATTTTCTGGCCTTGCGTCAGAGAGCCATCGCTGTGGGTGCGCAATTTAGATTGAAATAAAACCACACATTTACATGGATATTTTAATCAAAACATTTTCAGTTTTTTGAGCCTCAACAACTGTTGCAATTTCTACAGAGTAGGGAATTAGAGGGGTGGGTTTGATTGCCATATCGGCTGCCATATTTTGTTATCTGTGCTCATATGATTTCTTTGGTCTTTAGGTTGAGGGGGTTCCCTTAACCTTATAATGATATATTTCTTTTTTTCTTGGGTTCTTATTGTGGTGAGTATTGTGGGCTAAACCAATGAATAACTATTATTGCTGTATTTTGTGATTTTTCTGGTTTATTGTTATTCTGTAATTCATATTCAGATTTATTTTCTGGATTGTATTGGAAAAATTTAATAAATTATAAAAAAAACTGTGCTCCATATGAATGGAGGCAAGGAGGCAGCTTCAGAGAGCAGAAGCTGCTGCAAAGGCAGATTTCCATGTGCTGTTGTATCTGACAGTAGCAGGGGACGGAAAGTAAAATCATTTACCATGTAGGGATTGCAACGCCCTAGAGCTAGGGCATGCAAAGAAATGAGTGAGGATATAATCAGGGGAGCCTTGTGCAAAACTTTGTGAACAAGGGTCAAAGCTTTAAACTGGATCCACGAATTAACAGGCAGCCAATGATACTGAATGAGGAGTGGGGTGGCCCGATCATATATCTGTGTGCGATGAAGACTGCATATTGCTGTATTTTGGATGCTCTGTATCAGTTTGAGCAGGCACTGGAGGAGAACAAGGTAGGCGATATTGCAATAGTCCAGTTGTGACAACACTATTTACCAGAAGAGTAGTTTGTGCAGATTTATCAAGAAAATGTTAGATAGTACGAAAACGGCACAGAGTCAGGAAAAAAGCCTTAGAAACCTTTGCCAATTGGGGGGGGGGGGGCATTCAGAGTCCAGGATGATTCCTAGAAATCGCAAGGTGGCGTGTAGCTGTAGGGGCAAACGATTCAGCATAGGGGCTATCATAGGACTTGACTGCGTTCCTGTGAGCCAGATGGCCAAAGATTTTGAAGGGTTAGGTTTTAAGGAATCATCATGTAGCATGAGGAAACATGGTTGAACAGATATTGACAGGAGAAAAATCAGGGAAGTATCATCAGTAGAATGTAGAAGCAAAATATTGTCAGCACACACAACTTGAAATGCCTGGACTTTGAAGTAACTTGAGTAATGGGCTAAGGAAAATGTTGAAAATGAATGGCAAAAGCATTGAACATTGTGGGGCCTACATAAAGTAGCTTACGTGGAATGGATGTATTATTGCCAATGTTAACTTGAAAGACTCTTTCATGGAGAAATGAGGTGAACCAGTTGAGAACAGTTCCACGGATACCAGTGTCAAAAATATGCCAGAAGCAGTTCATGATCCATCAGATCAAAGGTTGCGGAAAAATCTAACGAAAGAGTAATCAAACTTGCCCTGATCAATGGCCCTATAAGTCTCATTGAGAATAGCTGTAATACGGGTCTCTGTACTATGTAGCAACCAGAAACCAGATTGTCAGGGGTGCAAAAAAATGAGTGTTCAGTATGATTTGATAATTGATTAAAGACAATTTTTTCTGTATGTATGTTAAAAAGCAGTGGGCCCAGCCCAGGTCCCTGGGGGTACTCCACTATTCACCTTTCTCCATTGAGAAAATTGGCCATTTAGCCCTACTCTGTTTTCTATCTTTCAACCAGTTCTTAATCCACAATTGTACTTTGCTTCCTATCCCATGGCTTTTTAAATTTCCCCAAGAGTCTCATGAGTGACTGTCAAAAGCTTTCTGAAAATCTAGATACAGTATATCAACTGGCTCACCTTATATCAACTGGTTCACCTTTTAACCTGTCTATTCACACTTTCAAAAAAAATAAGAGATTGGTGAGACAAGACTTGGTAAAATCCATGTTAGCTTTCTGCCAAGGTAGGTGAAAAAAATTCTAGACTGTCAATAAGGATTTCAGAGAGGACCAACAAAAAGGGGAGTGGAAAGACCAGGCCACCTCATTTAGAACAATTTTCAATTTATCGTGACCGGAAAAATATCATTTTTGGGAATGTACATTTCTTACATATTAGTATTTTGCTCAGAAGAGGAAGAAATGCATTTCTATTTGCATTTCTCCTATGTGTTGCTGCTCAAAGAGACTGCATTTTCTCGGGATTTCCGTTTCTAATTTTTGGTCCTTCATTTTGTATTTATTGAGGGTTGCTCTGTGTTCTGCATGAGTAATAGAGGTGAGGTATTGTGCTGGCTTGCAGTTTGTGCCTGACTTGTTCAGCTGTTCTTATAGGAAGCCTCTTGATGTTGTATATCTGCAGTACTGCCTTATTAAAAAGGTACAATTTTTGCTCTGTGTTCCGAGAATTAGTTCTGTTATGCTATGGCAGGCTTGGTACATAGGTTCTCAGTAGCTTAATGGCAGGATTTTGTGTTACTTTAAAGGATCTGGCAATGGAGGGATTTTGTGTTTGCCGTTATTGAGTGGATACCAGAATTTAAATATACTTTTTTGTATGGCAAGCAGTAAGAGGAAATATCCTGCTCTCCTCTGTAGACTCCAGAAAAGTCTTGATGTTGACAGTAAGCTTAGTGTGAAGGGATTGTAGATTTTAATAGTTCTCATACACTTATTTATTTATTTACAAATACTTTTATACCGCACTTTCCCATGGATCAGGTAAAGTTTACAATGAACAAATGTATGTATGGGTGTAACATTTTACAAATACCCATTCATAGTATATGGAACATGTGTAAACCTTTACAATAAAACTTATAACTTGATTACAATGACTAACTTGATTTCATTAACAATGTAACTTTTTACAATGAGGGGATTCGCACCTTAGTACATTGTAGCCCCTAGTCTGGATTATGACAGATGTTATGTCCTATTTGCCACTTGTATGGTTTTGATCTGCCATTATTTTCTATGAAATTTGTCCATTTTAATCATCTACATATCAAAAAACTGCGTGTAGCACATTCGTCTCAGATTTCTCATGAACTAGACACTGCCAAGAAAACCCAGGAGCTTCTGGGTCGCCAGGAGTCAGGACTGACTCGAAGGCACACATTGCATTTTGCAAGCAGAAATTAAAACTTTTATGAGAGGTCGATATTCAAAGGGGTTTATGCGGCTTGTGCTAGTGACTGATTATTATCAGACAGTAAGACCGATTGTTGGCGAAACTGGATAGTCTGTGCCTGATAGGCTTCAGTGTTGAATATCTGGTTTCGTTTTTGGTCATGGCAGTCATGTGCTTTAGCAATGCTGACCGCCACGGTCCGAATATCTACTCCTAACATCAAACTTCAATAACAGTTTTTTTTTTTTTTAAAAAGTAAACTCTTAAGAATTGTTTAACATTTGGACTCTTGTTTATTCGGATTATAGCGTCAGGTGTGTTGCAATAGAAGAAAGATTGAGAACCACAGTATTGATGTAATTAGAAATCAAGTGCTCTCCCTCTCATCCCTTCCAAGTACCCAGCTCCCTTTACAACATAACTATGGAGAAAATATTCTTGTTCCTAGAGATTTTTTCTCCTATTTTCCCCCATTGGTTTGCAAAATTATAAAAGAAAATCCTCTTCCACATCTAAAAACCTCAACTTCTAAAAGCATGTGATAAACCTCAATCCTTGGCAACAAAATAAATCCACATTCTCTGAAGCTTCAAGATAGTTAGACTTTACAGAAGAATTTATACGATTATAAAGCGGCTTCTACAAAATTAATCCCCCATGGGAAGATAATGTTTCAAAGCGGGATTGTTGGCCAGCAACAATAGAATAAATTAGCTAAAGACTTTTTGGGGAGCAGGAAGGTCAAAAGGAGAAAAGAACCAAGTATGAAACCGAATGAAAACTGTGCTAGAAGACTGCAGGGTGCTCACCACACTATTCTCTGGCACAGATTTGGAAACCATGAGGTTAGTTTTTTAGTTTCTATGTTTTCAACGGTGCAAATGCGAGGAGACAGACAGGAGTAGATCCCTGTTGGCTGACTGGAGTCGCAGCTATATATGCACCATAATTTTACTATTTCTAGTCCTGCTGGATTAATCTTTTGGACAACAAAAATTGGAGTAAAAATTGGTAATAGGCCTATACCATCTGACCGGAGTGTACCTAAATTGTTATGCAATATACTGTTTACAAGTTGTAAACCTTCCAGAAAACTCCTATCATTCCACTGGCTTTCTTTGAATAAGCTAACTTTACTTTTCCATGCCTCAATTTCATCCCAGTGTAATACCATAAGAACATGTAGGGGAGGGGGGACTATTCAAAGTATTTAGTTAGATGGTTTGCAGGAAAGCAAATCAAGTGCTGCTCACTGGGCTATTGAGTGCTGATGAATATCCCCCGTTTCAGTTCTAAGCGCCCCAACACTAGCCAGCTCGTATCAGGGCAGCACCAGAGGATAACTGGCCAGCGGCAATATTCAGCTGAAGATTGCCGCTGACCGGATTGCAAAGTCATAATCTGGCCAACAGGGCCTGTGGACAATATGACTTCAGAACTGAATATCCAGGTTCAGTTTATAGCAGCAACAGCAAGCTGCTTTAAGAGCGTTAGCCGCCACTGTTGAATAGCCTGCCCCCCTCCCCCTCCATGGTTCCTTCGGCTTATTTTAAATGGACTCTCACCACTGAAGATTCCTAAATCTATTAGAGGGGAAAATAGTGCCAGAACCTTTAGCTCTCTAAAGGAAAATGGACAAGTACAGGCACCAACTTTAATCCCTGATAGTCACAACTATCTGCTAAGCATTTTTTCCCACCCAATTCTATGCCCAAGAAGATCTATTTTATGCCATGAGGATCACTTCCTGTGCATAGTATTCCTATGGTGGCACATGTTACATAGCCTATGTGAATATCTGAATCAAGGAGTTTACAATCGCTCAAGTCCCTCTAGCAAGAGCTTCCTGGCCTGGTTTGGAAACAGAAATAATGGCAAGAAAAACAAGAATAGAATTGGACGAAAAGGGAGGGGAGGAAAATAAGAGAAGTGAGAAGAAAAGGTAAAAAAAGAAAAGGAGTGCAGTAAAAAAGGAAGAGAAGGGCCCCCCCCCCTCCCCGGGCTATTTTATCTATGGGAAAAAGAGGCTGCTGCCCCAGGCCCCTGCACAATGGAGGCCCAGCTACCCTTAGATAAAAGCGGCCTCGCTCCTACCTTCTGTGCTCTCAGGCCACTTCTAAGAGTAGCGAGTGGTGCTCTAGTGAACAGATCAACTTCCGGTCTGTTCACTAGCATGCCGCTCACTTCTCTTGCGAGCAGCCTGAGGCAGCAGAAGTTAACAGGGCCACAAACAGGAGGAGAAGCCTGTGAGCGGGGGCCCATGCTCGAATGTTTGCCCAGGGTGCAATGTTGGGAAATGAGGCAAGCAGGGGATTGAGTTGAGTTACGTGCCCCTTCCTTGCTTCCCTTCATCCCCAATATTTAAAACAAGTTTAAAAAGTTAGATATGATTCCCCACCCACCCACAGCCAACTCTTTTCTAGGGGAGACCCAGCCTCCATCAGATCCTCTCTGACCTGAAAGGCAATATGTGGACCCTTCAAGTGAAACGTTTGGAGACCCTGCTTTAATTTGTACATCACAATAATTTTGGCATTTTATTAAACACAGAGCAACATGCAGGTAAAGCAAAACCTGGAATCTTCCTAGACTATTTTGTTTATATTTGAATCTGCATTGTCACTCCAGCACTCCACTGGCATCAAGATATGTCCAACAATAAGAGTTTACAGATCTAAATGGTGCACCAACTGCGATTCCACCTTTGTGGTTTATTTAATCCAATGCCCATGTCGCCTTTACTATGTTGGCCGCACCACAAGAAGTATAAAGGTTCGTTTAGGACAGGGGTGGGCAATTCCAGTCCTGGAGGGCCGCAGACCAGTCAGGTTTTCATGATGTCCCTAATGAATATTCATGAGATCTATTTGCATCCACTGCCTTCCATTGTATGGAAATAGGTCCATGAATATTCATTAGGGACATCATGAAAACCTGACTGGTCTGCGGCCCTCCAAGACCGGAATTGCCCACCCCTGGTTTAGGAGAACATGCCTCCCATCTTCGCACGAGGAACCTGACAGCGCCCTTGGTAGAACATTGTTTGCAAAAAGCACATGCTTTTGATCTTAAATGGCGCATTCTGGATAGTATTCCACCGGATCCCAGGGGAGGAGATCAGGTTTCCAAATTACAAAAACTAGAACGATGGATTTTTAAACTAGGGACAGTTCCCCCTTCGGGTTTAAATGCATCTTTGGAATGGGACAGCATGATTTAATTCAATATCTTCAGTATTTTAACACTTTTTGCCATATAATTAGTCAACCTCTGCTTGTTCAACCAATAGGAATAGGGGATTCCCTGACTCATAGGGTTCCCCCTGCTCCATTGGCTGTGGTAAGCTTCACCAAATGGAATGAAATGTTTGAATGAGTTCCTTAATGGCAGATACGGGTTCGTCAAGCGCAGACATCACACGCCGATTCTTTAAAAAGTCTGCTTTTCGGACATTGAAGCTTACATGACTTCAGGATTTTTTCAACCTGATGCAGGGCTAGGAATTTTTCTGACCCGAAACGTGCCACGTCGTCCATCACAATCTCTGTGGTTTCTTCAAGCTCGTGGAAAGGTTAAGTGTTCTATTACACTGTTTTTCAAATAATTAAAAGGAGTGGTCACGGCGAGGGGAGGGTTTTAATTCCTCTCTTTTGAATGATCACTCCGACAAAAAGTTATTGTTCACGGGTTCTCTCTCATTACGCCGGGGTTTAGTTTTGCTTAGTTTAGTTTTACCTTGTGCGGGGGTTTTATCAGTAGTTGGCAACAATAAGAGAAGCACAAATTAGCAAAGGCAACTGTATGGAAATAAAAAGTTGAAAGAGTCAATGTGGAGCGTAAGGTACAAAAACAGACTGAAGAATAACTTCCAGCAGCCAAGTACTGAAACCACTTCCTTTTATCCTGCACAATAATTAAACATCCCACCTCCAACTCAAACAACCAACAAAACCCTTGATGAGAGGAGTGAGCCCTATCCTAAATTCACAAACATTGAGAACATTTTTCTCAAATGCCGCAGCCTGATCAGCAGCTTGTTTTTCCATGGGATGTGTTTATCTTGATTGTAGTTGCCAGATCTGAAGACCATGTGGATTTAAGATTTTTTTTAAAAAAAGCCACCAGTTTTGTGTTTAAACAGCTATAATAAGAATTTCCATAGCAAGCCAAGACGAATAAATTGCAACCTAATCTCTAATAATCAGTGCAAAATTCAGATTAAATTAGCAGCAGCTTTGTGCATAAAGCACCTTGTAAACAAGGCTTCACATCCCTTAACTCTGTGCATTTTAGACAACAGAATGTGAAAATTATACAAGAGGACTTATGCGATCAGGACCTTTTGCTTTCTCTTAATTACGTTGTGAATATTTCCACAATTGTAGAGTATCTGTAGACCAGTGGAACTAACTCCTTCTTAAATGCATTCTGAATTGTATTTTTAGGCAGCAGAATGTGAAAAATGTATAAAGGGTGTGAAGACTTTTACAAGGCATCACACGAGTCCTTTCACTAAAACTATTGTCGAAAGAAGAGGGTAGACACAGTAGGCTAAGTACACCATGCTTAGCCTAATTACATACCTAAGAAAGGAACTTTTTGAGCATTGCTGCAGGGTGGTCTTTGGAATAACAAATACCTGTCTTTTCCCAATGGTTTACATGAAGTAATGCAGCTAATTCTAGAAGGCCTCACTGGAAAAGGAAGCGGTAATACAAAAGGCAAAAACTACATGGGGAAAAAAAAAAAGCTGTCCTTTATGTCACCTGAAACAAATCACTTCTTCAGAATCCGTTTAGTCTATCCAAGCTCGCATATTCCATGCCAAGATCAATATATACTCCATTCCCTGTTATACACCATTCTGAGGACTTCCTGCCTCCTGTCCTCCTTTAAAAAGAAGGCAACATCACTAACCTGATTTCTTACTACTAAAGCAGATCCACTGAGAACAAAGTTAACAAAAACCACACTAAAATGGAGCAACGTGCATTAAAGTTACTAGATAAAATTCATTCTGACACGTATGCAAGAAAGAGAAAAACATGTTGGCAAGATGACTAAGTGGAATTTTATAAAATGACATCCTAGTGCAATCTGGGATGTCCAAGCCAGAACATCTGAAGAGACAAAAGTAGGCACGTCTAAGCTCCGACACCATTTCATAAATGTGGATGTACCCAAAATAGACGTCTGCAAGGGCATCTACATAGACATCCCCAGTACAGTATTGCAGACTGAACGTCTAGGAATAAACTGATGGTTAGAGTAGTGGTCTAGGAGCAGAGAAGCCAGGGTTCAAATTCCACAGCTGCTATCATTGTGATCGTGAAGTGTATTGAGGATGGTGGAGTGCCAACTCTTTACACTCTCTGGATGTTTTATGATCAAAACTAGCACTTTCCTGATGCCTATTCGTGGCCTGGAGCAGATATAACCTTGGGCATGACTCCAGGCATCCAGGACATTTCTAAGATCAGACAATGTCGTCCAGGTTCATAGGAACATCCCAGCTATGCCTCCACCACACCCTCGTTCAGATTTTGACATCCTCATGCTGGGGACATCCACAGACCCAGCTTCTAAAATGCCTTTGGAGATGTCGCCATGCTTTGGATGTCTCTATGCCCATTTTCAGACCTCCAAAAGCACAAATAGGGCTTCTAAAATAACCCCCTATATGTCCTATTCACGCTGCTCATTCGCACCAACTGCACAGCTCTATAATCCTTTCCTCTTCCCTCGCAGATCCTCTCTGCATTACAAACACCATTGCTGTTTCTAGCTAGAAAAACCACAATCTCGCTGTTCTCTTCCAAACAGGCAACAAACCACAGGCTAATCTACAGACTGTTTCTTCTCTGGAAGAAACCAATGCGGGATTTTCTTTCATCTTTAAGAGACCGATATAAAGATTTCTGCAAGTACGTGTTTATAGGACTGACAAATCAGAGAAAAAGGCATTTTTCTATTAGCA
Organism: Ichthyophis bannanicus; assembly: GCA_033557465.1. Classification (NCBI taxonomy): domain Eukaryota; kingdom Metazoa; phylum Chordata; class Amphibia; order Gymnophiona; family Ichthyophiidae; genus Ichthyophis; species Ichthyophis bannanicus. Next base: position 1,513,845,861 of record CM066032.1, on the reverse strand, counting down.
GTATGAAATCTGCACGTGTGATTTACGACTTTGTAGAGCTGGTATATGGGAAATGAGATGGGTCCATGCTCTGCATGGTGAGAAGCAGACCAGAATGGCAGCAAGCTCGATTAGCCAGGAAAGCAGCAGAGACAAAAGCAAATTCCCAAGAGAGAACAGAAGGAAGCTGGAAAGGAAAATACCCAAGGAAAATACCCAAGGAGTCCTGTGCAATAGGAGAGTGGGTCCAAGACTATTTCCTTTTGGTGTGAGCAGCTTGGGGTAGATACTGAATAAGGAGCTTTTGAGAATCACAGACCAGCCTTGTTGCGAGGCTGTCAGCAGCCAAACCTAATGGGCTAAGAAAGCAGACTACTTCCCTGAGGGAGAGAGGAAAAAAAAAAAAAAGGAGTCAGTCGGCCTAAGCAAGAACCACTTAATATGAGGACACATTATGTCTAACTAAACACTGTGTCAGAGGCTTTGTTTGTCTTCTTGGGTTGTTAACATGAAGGCAGGGACCACACCTTAAAGAACTGTTTTTGTAAATGAGTCTCATGGAGGAAAAATGAACTGGGCATTTGAAGCTGTATTCTCTACATACTGTATTCTCTACACAAACAGTCCATGGGGCAAGGTGCAGAGCCTTTCAAATTTTGCATGCCAGGTATGTAAGTCAGTCAAATTCATATTGATGTCAAGCTGCATTGGAAAAAAAAAAACCAACAACTTTACTTTCAGCAGGCCAACAGGAAGAGGGTGGTAATTTGCATAAGAAATTATATAAAATTACTACTTTATAAAGTGCCATTTAACATTTTTTGCGCCAGTTAATTTGGTCTGTTTTTTGTTGGAGAAGAGGGACTGGAGGGAAGGGAATTTAATAATGGAGTGCTGAAAAGAGAGAAGGGAGGATAGAGAATAAAGAAGAGATCTGGAGGGAGAATCTGAGAGAAATAGAGAAGAGAGGAGCAGAGATAGAGGCAAGAGGAGGATGAAGATGCAGGAGGAAGGAAAGATAGGCAAATCAAGGAACAGCGTAAGGAGAGAGAGAGGAGGATCTCGGCATGGGAGTCAATGTTTCAAAACAATTAGGGGTGCTAAACAATACAAATTACTTCTTCCTGGACATATTAAGGGTTCCTTTGATATTGGGAGGCACCTATGGATTTTGGAACAGGGAAGGAGATGCAGGACTGGGAAGGGAAGGAACATAAGAACATAAGATATGCCATACTGGGTCAGACCAAGGTCCATCAAGCCCAGTATCCTGTTTCCAACAGTGGCCAATCTAGGTCATACGGACCTAGCAGTATCCTCAAAAGACAGGTTCCGCAATGCTTGTACTGGGTCAAGCATTGATATCCTGGGTCCCTTCTTAATAATGGTTTATGGACCTTTCCTCCAGGAACTTGTCCAAACCTTTTTTAAACCCAGCTACACTAACAGCCTTTACTCATCCTCCAGTAACAAATTCCAGAGTTTGATTACACGTCGAGTGAAAAAATATTTTCTCTTATTAGTCTTAAATAGTTTACCCTGTAGCTTCATTGCATGTCCCCTAGTCTTTCTATATTCTGATAAGGTAAACAATCGATCTACGTTTACCCGTTCCACTCCATTCATTAATTTATAGACTTCTATCATATCTCCCCTCAGCCGTCTCTTTTCCAGGTTAAAGAGCCCTAACCTTTTTAGCCTCTCTTCATAGGGGTATCCTTCCATTCCCTTTACCATTTTGGTGGCTCTTTTCTGTACCTTTTCTAATAACCCTATATCCTTTTTAAGATACAGCAACCAGAATTGCACACAATATTCACAGTGCGGTCGCACCATGGAATGATACAGAGGCATTATAATATCCTTTGTTTTATTTTCCATTCCTTTCCTTATCATACCTAGCATTCTGCTCTGTTGGCCACCACTGCACACTGGGCGGAGGGTTTTAACATGTTATCCACAATGATACCTAAATCTTTTTCCTGGGTGGTGGTTTCTAATGTGGAACCTTGCATCATGTAACCATAGTTTGGGTTATTCTTTCCTAGGTATATAACTTTGTACTTGTACACATTAAATTTCATCTGCCATTAGGATGCCCAGTCTTCCAATTTATCGAGATCCTCTTGCAATTTTCCACAATCCTCATGGGTTTTAACAACTTTAAATAGTTTTGTGTCATCTGCAAATTTGTTTACCTCACTCGTTATTCCCTTTTCCAGGTCATTTATGAATATGTTAAAAAGCAGCAGACCCAGCACAGATCCCTGGGGTACTCCACTATTCACCTTTCTCCATTGGGAAAATTGGCCATTTAGTCCTACCCTCTGCTTTCTAACTTTTAACCATTTTCTGATCCACAATAGTACACTGCCTCCTATCCCATGACTTTTTAATCTTGCCAAAAGTCTCCGATGAGGAACCTTGGTCAAAAGGTTTTCTGAAAGTCCATATACTCTATATCAACCGACTCACCTTTGTCTACCTGGTTATTCACACCTTCAAAAAAACATAACAAGATTAGTAAGACAAGATCTTCCTTGTTTTAAGCCATGTTGGCTGTCTCCCATTAAGCCATGTCTATCTACATGTTCAGTAATTTTGTTCTTTATGATGGTTTCTACCATTTTTCCCCGGTACTGATGTCAGGCTCACCAGTCTATAGTTTCCCAGATCAAATCTGGAATGCTTTTTAAAAATTGGCGTTACATTGGCCATCCCCTCATCTTCAGGTATTACAGATGATTTTAATGATAGTAATCTGTGAACTAATAGCAGGTCTGCAATCTCACATTTTAGCTCTTTCAACACCCTTGGATGTATACCATCCGGTCCAGGTGATTTGCTACATTTGCTACTCTTCAGTTTATCTAATAGTTGTAATACCTCTTCCCAGTGTATCAATATTTCTTTCAATGGGCAATGCACATACTGTTCTGGCACCCTGGAAGGGGCTTCTTGGATGGACCCAGCATCTAGCAAAGTTTGGCATTTAAAATTACCACACTAATTGTGAAACTTATGTGGTTTATTTAATTTGCCCTTGTAGTTTAAAGTATATAGGCCACACTGTACGCCCGTTTAAGGCACAGCTGGCGGAGCATGCCTCAAGGATTCATACCAAGACTGATGGCCCTGATTGTACAACATGCAATTCAACATGATCACGTATTTTCTCAATTTTTATGTAGAATAATAGACTGGGTCCTTCCTTTCCCACACAGTGGTGACAGAATATCCCAATTACAATTCAGGAACAGCAATGGATTTTTAAATTGGATTCTGTCATCCTGAGTGGTTTAAATTTGGAGCTTGAATGGCATAGCCTGCTGTGATTTCGATTGGATAAACTGACTGTTGGGGCATCTACATGGTTGTTTTCCCCCTGATTGGTTTAGCAGCAAGCACGTGTTCTGGCAGGGATGTCAGACGCCATGGACTTAAATGTTATCCCCATGAATGTGCTCCATCTCGGAGACAAGTAGCCTGAAGCAGGGTTTTTTGAAAAGTAAACTGAAACACAGGACAGTGTCGCTTGATCTCCATGTGTCAGTTAGACTCCTTTAGATTATTTTACTGCAAATGATGAAAATGGACAGTATCCTCCAGCTTGCCTTGTCCCTATCTGATGATCAATGTCTGACAAAAATCACTTTTCCTTGGAGATTTGATATTGGAGACCACCTCTTTTTTTGTTTTGATTCTTTATTCATGGGGAAACCACCTGATCGGTGTCCTGATGGGACCCCCTGTTCCACGACTAGAGCTCTGAGAAGGCTCCTCCATTTTGGCTGCTGGGGGGGGAGGGGGAGCCAGCTCTTCTCTAGCCTCAGGCAGCAGATTGCTGTAGTCAGGGGTGACTCAAGACACTGATGGAAGTGGCAGAAGCGGAGACTCTGCTCCTTTTCATCCTTCCCACCTTGTGCTGGCCCATCTCAGCTTCTTAGGAGGAAGAGGAGAAGGACAACAAGGGTGCCAGCACAGTATCTTAGGCCATGTCCTTCTATTGCCCAGACCTGCTGTATCATGTTTTGACCTGCATGGGGCACCATAATGCTATACCAGTGGTTCCCAAACTTGGGGTTGGGACTCCAAATGGAATGACATTATCAGTGGATGGGGGTCATAGAAACATGGCCATTTCCCCATGGACTTTCACTGTGACCAATGCCAAGTCACCAGTCAGCATATGGCCTGTGAGCAAGTGAACATTCATAGGCCCTTGCCCTTTATCTTTATTCACAATATTTGAATTACCGCCCTTGTTTGACTGGAAACCCATGCTGAGTACTGGGGTCTGTAAGCACACTGCACACTGACACGAGGGACTCTGTGCTGACTGTTGCTGCCACTACTATTGCTGTTGCCTTCCTGCTTTAGATGAGTGACTGGAAGAGAAGGAGGCTGTAGATCTGCCAGTTTGATTTCATCATCATCTGGGGTCTCATGAAGTTTTAGTTGTTAAAATGGGGTCATATGGGATATATGTTTGAAAAGCATTGTGCCTCCTTCCCTTCCATCTATTCATCTAAAGCAGGACGGCTAGAGGACTCAGACACATGGGCCTGTCACGAGGAAGCATTCCAGTGACTTGAAATTTTACTATCACATCTGCACTATGGATATAGTTACATATATATCAAGGGGAATGTTAAACATGCATATAGCACGTCTGACTCCTGTTCACTGTTCCATGCAAATTGTTTTATGTAATGTTGAGTTGTGATTTCTGTAAACCACATTGATCCTCGGAAATGCCCTATATAAAAAAAAATAAAGTGGTCTATAAACTTAGCTAAATAAATATATACAATACACATACAATTGCTGTAGATTTTGTTCCCCCATGTCTGTGGCTCTGACACTGAAGACTAAAAGTCCAAGGATAAACTTGAATCAGTGATAATTCACTTTTTGAATCAATATCAGTTTCTAGAAGATTTGCTGCAGGTCTGGGATCCGGCTGGCATTTACAGGCCTAGTTAGTCCTGTGGTCTGACACCAATTTGTTAGGAGAACCAAATACTTGTTCATGCTATTTGTGGCAACGTGGTTTGTATATAATGTTTGAGTTCCGAGTTTTGCAGTCTTGCTTATTGCTTGTGAAGTGTCATACTGGCTTCTCTCAGTGCTGCACCAGAAGATGTACCAGGTGATGACATCACTGAAAGTTGCTCAAGTCTGCCTCCACCTGCTGGCAAGGGAACATAACCCATTAGTCTAGGCTACTAACATACTAACAGTCTAGTAGGATTCAAGGAAGTTGCATTTATAATTCATCTGCAACTTCAGAATGTTTTTTTCAGTAACACGTTCTTGGACTTTAGCCACAATTTTGGCCCACTGTTGTGCATACTGGGATCTCACATTGCTACCCCCTCATTTTTCTATGGGGAGTTTATATAGAATCTCTACATTACAGGACAACTGCCTGGGAGAAATGCGTGATTTTCAAAGCTAAGTACAGGCTCCATGTCATTTTTGAGCATGATTGTTTGGATTTCTATAACCGGCTTGAGCCGTGCCTAGCAGTTTTAACTATAACATAAAATCTTATGAACAAAAAAACTTGGTTTGTGTACCTACAGACAAGGTCATTGATGTAAAAAACAGCATATGGTCAGGGTGTTTAAGACAAATCCTGTACAAATTGCTGAGTTTTTGACTGAGACCTTGGTACACTTTGAAAGTGTGAACTATACCAAGTGTTTTTCGTTTCATGTAGTTAAGTTTTGAGCAAATAATATTTTATATCTGCTTGACAGCTCAGAGTTAGTCACGTCCAGTATTCTGTGCCCACTCTTCCTTTCTCATTGAGGCAGCAACAGGCATGGAAGGATTCAGAAGAGAAGGCTCAGCAGGGGGAAAGATGTGCTAATCTGTACAATGTGCATGCTGTACAAAGCCTCCACTATGCCTCCCCTGCATGTTGCCTGCTATTCCCACTTGAGCTGTGAAGGAGAGGCATGTGTGACTGCATGTGTGCTCAAAAAGGAGATTCTGCACTTTTAACAGCACCTGTGAGGTGCTAAAGAGCAGAGCATGGGTACTGGTCTAGACCTAGGCATCAGGCAATGGTGACTTCTGTGGCATCTCTCATTAGGCCTTAGGACACACTGGTTACGAAATGCCTCAGGAAGAAGTCAAAATGCAGTAAACCCTACATGTAACATTGCTGGTTTATCCAAATACTAATCCTAAGAGATCTCATAGCCCATAGTAATTCAGGTAACGAAGGCCATTTTCCCCAATCCCAGAATCAAGAGGCTTTGGTTTTCTTTCCAGAAAGGAATTTTTGTGGTGATGGAGGCTCATATTACCACGATCATAAAAGGAGCAGCAATCCCCCAAAGTATTAATGACAGAATCATGCTACAACTAATAAAACAGCCTCATTTTAAATTTCTTTAACAGCAAGGGTGGATAAATGAAAGAAAAGGGCTTTATGGTTAACAATGATACTGGGACAAAGTCAAAATCATTGCTAAACTCAAAGAGATCATTAAAGATGCAAACAGTGGTTAAACTCTAAAATGTTGGGGATTCAAGAGTGAATGGAGATATTTCTACCGAAGCTACTAAAAATAATCAGCTTATGAAGGACAGACTCAGCACAAAATGTGGCTTCCAGCAACACCAGCAGCAAAATATACCACAGACCAATGCTAATTCCTTTATTGGAATCATGTAAAAGATGGCGGTATAAGCACCTGTACTATGGGAAGAAAAGTTTTTCATTTATTGTAGATCTAAATAAAATCAGAATACAGAAAAATGTTTCCAGCCATGCAAGGCAATTAAAATTTTTGAAAACAGAAGTCTGAATTCTTCAGTCCAGCAAAGAAGAAAAGTCACTGTAAATTTTAATTACACAGAAATAGAAAATGATGGTGGATAAAGACCATATGCTACTAATAACTATTTATTTGTATGCTACAAGGTGTACACAGCCTAGCCAGTCTGCCATCCATAACTATTAAGTTCCACAATCCCTTCCCTCTACCTCTGAAATACTCTACGTGTATCATGGTTTCTTGAATTCAGATACGGTTCTCATCTTCACCAACTCCACTGGAAGACCGTTCTACACATCTACCACCCTTTCCATAAAAAAATATTTCCTCAGATTACTCGCAAATCTATCCTCTTATAATCATCCTATGACCCCTTCTTCTAAAGCTTCCTTTCAATTAGGAGAACCACCACCTATGCATTTACAGCACTGGGGTATTTAACTCTCTCTCTCTCTCTCAAATCTCCCCTCTTTCCTCCAAAATATACAGATTGAGATCTTGAAGTTTATCCCCATGTCTTATGACCAAGGTCACTGGCCATTTGAGTAGCTAGCTGACAGTCTCCATCCTGCTTATATTCCTTTAAAAGTTTGGTCTCCAGAATTGTACACAGTATTCCAAATGAGGTCTCACTAGAGACTTATACTGCAGCACTATCTCCTTTTTCCTGAAGGTCATTCCTCTCCTTAGGCGCACAAGGATTTTTCTGGCTTTTGCCGTTACCTTTTCTACCAGTTTGGCCCCTTTATGATTATCAGATAGAATCACCTTCAAGTTTCGCTCTTAGTTCGTGCACTGAGGTACTTTACCCCCTTTAGCATACCACTGCCTTGGGTTTTTACAGTCCAAATGCATGAACCTTACAATTTTAACATTAAATATTAGCTGACAAATATGAATCCGTTTCAGTCCAAAAATAAACATAGCTAGAAGTTGTAGAAAAACATAGAACCTATAGTTTGCTATATATATCTCAGATGCTGTACCTGCAACCATTGTTGCACTATTAAATAAAATATGTTGTAACATAGTAAATGATGGCAGATAAAGACCAGTATGGTCCATCTAGTCTGCCCAGTATGATGGCAAGAGTAGCTGCACCTGCCGCTCCGTGCAGGCCGCCCCTCCCCACGTCTTTGTTTAGGGGTGAACCCACCACTCCATGTAGGACACCCCTTATTTGTTGAGAATTTAGATGGTTCAATTAATTTTGATTTTATCCTGTTGCTGTAAAGGGATCCACTCTGTCTGTCCCATGCCATTTTAAATTCAGTCACCGTGTTTGCCCCACCACTTCCATCGGGAGGGGGGTTCCAAGCATCCACCACCCTTTCAGTGAAAAAGTATTCTCCTAGGACAAGCAGGATGAGTCAGCCACAATTGGTGACGTCATCCGACGGCGCCGAGACGGAAGTACTCTCCATAGCTCAGAAGGGCTTTGCCCTTCTGAGCATGAGCCAACTGGCCCCACCCCCGGCCCGCCCCTAGCTAACCAGTTTTTACTCTTCCGCCTTGCCAGCAAGACGGACCTTGATACTCTCCACCAAAAATCCAATTTTATCATCTACAATGTATGTATTATCCTTTTAAAATTTTCTTCTTGTTTCTTAGATACCTCTATCTAGAACAGCGTGAGCATGCGGTTCATGCTCGAGCAGTCAGCGGGGTAGGCCCCCCCGGACAATGGGCTTGAGAGCGCGGCAGTCTTTGTGAGGAAGCCCAACCTGCACGGCAGCCCAGGACGTGCCGAACAGGCCTCCGTCCACGGCTAGCCTTTTAACATACCTCTGTTCTCTGGATCGGCAGCGGGGCTCCCCCTCCTTCAGCTATACACGGCCGCTGCTCTGCCGTTGTGATGTGCTTCCGGGACTTCCCCCGGCTATGCCGCACGCATCTCTCCTCCTGAAGCCTTCTCGATCCAGACTAAGAAGCTCTCCCTCGCATGACGCTGCGGCTGCAGCATCGGACCCACCATTCTGCCTGCCTGAATTCCAGCTACTGACCGGCCACGAGGTGCCCAGGACGGCCACGAGGGTCTCAGCATGGCAGCCATCTTGCCGGTTGCATCACGGCTCCCCCTCTGATCGCCTTGGCTTGTCCGGCGCGGAGGCATCCCCCAGGACGGAGGAGCCCCTCCTCCATCTGCGCCGATGGTTCTCTCGGCGCTGAGGCAGCCATCCTGCCGGTGACATCACGGCTCTGGCTCCTCCCCCTGCGGCGCCATTGGCTGGCGCCAACCAACCAAATGGCTCCTCCCGACAGTGTCAGCGCCGTTCCCAGCAGGAAGGAGGGGCCGATCACCACCTTCGGCACGGAGGCGTGCCCCACAAAGGATGGGAAACTCCTCCGTCGGCGCCGATGGTTCTTAGGTAATGAGCCTCCCCCGGTTGGCCGCCGCAGATCGAAGTGTGGTCAGCTCTTCTCCACCGAACGCCATGCTTACTGCCCGAGGAAACCAAATTACAGCTCGGATCACGGCTCCTCCTGCAGCGCCGTTGGTCGGCGCGGATACCAGCAAAGGCGAAGGGGGCATTGGCTCTACACTGTTTTCCGCCACGGAGCCTATGCGATTCTGCCGGCACCGATTCACATTCCATCTGCGGACATATGGTACTTCCATCTGCGGACATATGGTACTGCGCTGGAAGCGCATTCCCCAATGCGCTCTGGCGCAATGCAGTTGGTATGATTGTGCTGTTGGTTAGCACACAGCATTCCAAGAGTGATTAGCAGAGCACCGAGGTTCTCTCCTTGGGGTAAGTGTGCTTGCAGTCGCTGCCGTAAGCCCGGCAGACGCCTCTGCGCACTGTGCCTCCACACCTCCGAGCAGATGCTCTCATCGAGGGGTCAGAGTGTTGCTGTCGCTGCTGTAAGCCCGGCAGACGCCTCTGCGCACTGTGCCTCCGCACCTCGGAACAGATGCACTCATTGAGGAGCGTTGTTGTCGCTGCTGTAAGCCCGGCAGGCGCCTCTGCGCACTGTGCCTCCACACCTCGAAGCAGATACACTCATCGAGGGGTCAGAGCGTTGCTGTCTCTGCTGTAAGCTCGGCAGACGCCTCTGCGCCGGGTCATTCACACGCTCCCGTGCTAGCGCTGGTCTGTGCACTACAGCATAACATGTAGTGCAACCTTATTCCATTGAATAACACAAGGAAATCATGAGCACTCTGTCTCTGCACCTCTGACGCTCAAGGACCTTGACTTCGTTCCCAAGTGGGACCATTATATCATACTAAACCCTGAGCGCTATGTCAGCATCTCCATGCTTGCCATACTGGTCCCACCAAGGTCCACCAGGCCCATTATTCTGTCCCAACTGTGGCCCATCCAGGTCATACGTACCTAGCTGTTTCCCAAGGTAAACAGGTTCCACAATGCTTGCATTGTTCAAGCATTGATTTCCTGGGTCCCTTCTCAATAAGGGCTTAGGGACCCCCTCCAGGAACTTGTCCTAACCTACACTGACAGCCTTACTACATCCTCAAGCTAGCAGGAATCGTCAGTGGACTACATCCTCAAGCTAGCAGGAATCGTCAGTGGCCTGTGATAGTGCTCTCACTATCCATGGGGCCTGCTCTCCCTACGACAATCAGGTCTCCTGTAACAGCAGTGTAACATTGTTAAGTCACTGACTGATGGTGCAGGGGACATGGGTTCAGTCCCCCACAGTGCCTGCTGCAGTGGCTACAAGGTGGTGCAGTGCACACAGACAGTGTATGCAAGAACAGAAGGTCAGAAGACTGGCTGAGGCAGTACCTGTCAACCTGCGTTTGCCTCCCTCTCACTTCATCGAGGCACTCAAAGGATGCAAAGACACTACGTCAGCCTAAACGGAGCTACAACACATGAGTGAGACACTACCAATGGTGCAAGAATCAAGGTTCCAATCCCCTCCGTGCCCAATGAAGAAGGCTCACCAAGGCAGCGTGTATTATGGGAATGAGTGCTGTAAGGGGCAAATTATTTTAGAGTAGCCTAAGGGTTAAGGTCACGTACCTAGCAATCCAGAGCGGACACTGTGTGGTACAGTGAACACAGACAGTGTGTTCTGGATCCGAAAGTGAGCAGCTCCAAATCCAAGCTGGGCCACCTGCAACCCTACTGGTAATTTGCTACCGTATCCCCAGGGAATCCACGTGCCACCCAATACCTTCGGCGGCTCGTCGACACCCCGAGCATCTCAGCCAGTGTGGGGCAACCAGATCCCAGCCACGTCGCATATGGAACGATGGCAGCCAGATTCCAGTCACGTCACGATTGGGACCAGCATCCTAATTGCCAGCCCTGGTGACAGTACCTACCACCATCCAACCTGCTACACCACCCTGGTTTCCCGGCTGGCAGGATCCCCTTCAGGGAGGGGCTGATACTTTAAAAAGGACATGAGAATACGTTACCACCTACCAGGCAATTAAGGGACCTAGATATGGCCCCAGTGGATCGCACGCTGGGACTCCTTCTGCATCTCCTCCCAGAAGAGGTCCCGACTACAGGCTCTATCGGATCCCCAATCAGGACACGCGATTCACCCAAGCCTCCGCTTGCGCCCCTGGGCGAGCCACTTCCCCAGTAACAAGCGGGAGTGAGTCTTCACATGCGGCTATCGTCGCTCCGACGAAAACGCACCCCAGCGTCCAAAGGGAAAGTTCCCGAGTGCCTGCACGAAGTAGAGAAGCAAGTGAGCTCCCTCCTGCCAGGGATGGTGAGTTGATGTCTTACCCTTAGGCAGACCGTCCCATACAGGACAGCAATGCTTGCTTGCCTGCTCTACGAAGCAAATTGCTGTGGCACCCAGAGAAAGCCTTGTCATCCCAACCAGCTACGGTGAGATACCCTCCCCGTCACTCCTAAAGAAGGCTTGCAGGTCCACCTACAGCTACACTTCCTAGAAGTTCAGGAAGCTCGAATAACTGCAGGGCATGACCAGCCACTCTTAAGCTCATACCACATCGGGGACTGTCGGAAACAACAGTCACAGCATACAGAGAGCATGCAGAAGACAACCCTCATCTCTGTGGCAGCGCGGTGATGCACCACTCACAGTGGGTTCATAAGCTAAAGGTCGTGGACTCAGCCCCAGCTGGGGCAGGAGCCGCCAGTGTGTTCATAAGCTTAAGGCCGTGGGTTCAAGCCCCAACTCTGCTGTTGTCGCCGCACCCCTGTTCGATGACCATGTGAGTGGCCACAGGGTGGTGCAGTGGACAGAGCCAGTACTTCTAAGACCAGAGGGCCACAGGTTCAAATCCCAGCGTTCCCATATTTCAATAAGGCCTGCATCTATGGTTAAACTCGGACCGATGGTGCAGGGATCAGGGGTTCAAACCCCCTCAGGACCCAATTAACATGGCCAGCTGAGGTGTTATTAACAGGAGGCTCATTGCGGACCTCGCATCTTCTATTCATCCGCAGATACCACCTAAGGGCCAGAGCTTGGTGCAATTGCCCGCAGAGAACTGCCTCCTGCCTCCGGCTCCCTCAAGGTTGAGTTGGCTAACAGGTCACTGCCCACCAACATGGGGGGAAACACCTTCCACGTCCCGGTCTCCGCATCGCTTCACTGCTGTCAAGGAGCACCTATTTTCCCGAATTGGGCCCCTACCAGTGGCAACACGAGGGTGCAGTACACGCAGACTCTGCGTATGACCACAGAACGCCCAGTCGGGCTACTGCCAACACAGTCCACGTATCATTGGACCCTAATAAGCATCCAAGCCCTATCAAGGAGCGTGTAAGGGCAGGGAGGCAGACTCAAGGCCATCCTTGTGAACGCTAGATTGACTTCTTACGTTATGATCAACTCAAGGGCAGCGCTTAATTTGCGTGCACAAAAATCTGATTTCAGCCACCTACGCGCACCAGGGAAAGTGCGCCACGATCACTTGTTCTGACCTAGGCCGGGAGATGCAAACCATCACCCCACCACGCCGTATAGCGGTTCCTAATGCCCTACACTAAGACCCTTGGTTGTATGGGACGATATGATACCCCATTCAGTCGCCAGACCGACCACGGCCTCAAAAAAAAAAAAAAAACCCACAGTCCGTGGGCCGACCACAATATCACTCGCCTCGTGGCGAGCACGAAGTGCAACTGTTGCGAGGGGCACTACCTGCCCTCCCTCAGGCACTAGCGTGCTTAACTCCCTGATAGCTGCACGCAGACACTCACACCATGCATAGCCTGACCCTGTCTACGATTAACCCTCGTCGACAGGTTATGATCCTGGCAGGGCCATCTACTACCTATGCAAACCTACTGCAGGCTAGAGGGGCATTTCTGGCATATCTCGTAGCACAGAGCTTGCTACTCGCTGTTATTGTATCAACACAGGATATGCCGTGGCCTAATGAGCCCACCTAAGCCAGTCTGTTCTTCTGCAGTGGCAAGTCCAGGTCACCACATAGGAGCATGATGTAGCCGTCATCACCTAAGAGCATTATGTAGTCGTCATCTCTAGGGGTTACCACCACTGTTCCCTCTAAGCTGTGCGCGTGTGCGCGCGCACACACCTCGCCGAGTGAGCGCACATACCTTACAACAGAGCGCACAAAAATTACGGTTCTGATTCTGATAGAAAACACCACAAACATCTTAAAATTTAAAAGTTGTTGTGTATTTATGGTTTTCACAAGTTCTACAATATTTTCTAGTGCAATCAATGTGGTGTACATACTGTATTCTGACGTGTAGTCAAATTTTAAAGTATATAACTCAGTGTGTCGTTACGTGGCGCACAAAAATTTAACCTTCCTTCAAAAGCTGCACAGCTGATATTTTATGTGCACACAGCCTACAGAAAATTAGAGGGAACTTTGGTTACCACATAACATGGTACATGGCATGGTACAGGCTGTGGGCCATAGCTCCAATAGACCCACCTATGAATCCAAGCAATGCCCTTACGTCGTCTCGATGCTTCTTTCACGTCGTAGTCAGCCTCTGATCCACACTACCCTCGTGGCTACTGGCCTGAAGCCCGCTTTACTGGACCGCCTATGATCCGCATACTTCGCATCGCTGCTGTTGCATATGCGTGCTTCATCATCTAGAGGTCGCCCAGTATCGACATAATTCACAACCGCAGCTGTTTCGTTGCATGCTGCTCGACTGCAAGCCCACAGGCTCTTCCTAAGACATGCCAACTGCACCCACATGCTGTGGCACGCAGGATTGCACGCTGGCCCTGATGAGGTTACCTCAGCCTCGTCCTTCCCCCATCCACCACAGCGCATGGCTGCTTGGGAGTCACCAATTGTGGCTGACTCATCCTGCTTGTCCTAGGAGAAAACGGAGTTACTTACCTGTAACTGAGTTCTCCGGGGACAGCAGGATAAGTCAGCCACACATCCCACCCTCCTCCCCTGGCAGGGGGAAGGACTAGTCCTCCGGAACTGGTGCCCGCCTCCTAGCGGCTAAGGCTCAGCTAGTGACTAACTGGTTAGCTAGGGGCGGGCCGGGGGTGGGGCCAGTTGGCTCATGCTCAGAAGGGCAAAGCCCTTCTGAGCTATGGAGAGTACTTCCGTCTCGGCGCCGTCGGATGACGTCACCAATTGTGGCTGACTTATCCTGCTGTCCCCGGAGAACTCAGTTACAGGTAAGTAACTCCGTTTTTCCTGACATTGCCTTTCAATTTACCTCCTTGCAGCTTCATGTTATGCCTTCTAGTTTTACAGCTTCCCCGTCTTTGGAAGAGGTTTGTTTCTAGTCCCACAGGTGCTCCTTGTTGTCTTGGGCAAGCCACTTAACTATTTTACAGGGAACATGGGCTACGGAGGGTTATCTCCAAGTTATAATGCCCTGTTCAATGTAATTTCCGTTTGTTCAATGTAAACCGCCTTGATATCATGAAAGGCGGTATATAAGAAATGTTAAATAAATAAAATTAAGGAGATCACGTGGTGTGGTGAGCTGGGGAAGACGTGAGTCACCTTAGCTCCGGGCCCCCTCGTCCCTGACCGTTGATTTGGACCGTAATCCACGGCAAATTTATTGGCTGTGAGTCCCAAGGGTGAGGTCGACAGTGTTTCTACCCCCTTCTGGAGCCGAATTGGTGAATGGCAGCGGCGGCGAAGGCGGGAAGGAGGGAGAAGGACCGCACTACGGGCCTGCCGAAAATGGCGGAATCCCCCCCAAAAGTGAGCGTCGCGACCTCCCTCACCCTGAGTGAGGAAATCTCCGCGGCAGTCACAGCTGCAATTACCGCACAGCTGGAAGCCCTTAGTGGCAAAATAGACACGCTGCAAGGTTCCTTGTCGGCGCTGGGCGCCCGGATGCACGAGGCAGAGGGTCGCGTTCTGCATACCGAGGAGGCGGTGGAGCAGTTACAACGGGATCTGAGTGCGGTACAAAAATTAACTAAAGCACAAGACCTGAAAATTGACGACTTAGAAAATAGATCCCGGCGCAATAATTTGCGCTTTTTGGGGATAGCCGAGAAAGTGCCCGATAAGGATCTGCGAGTTCTGGTGGAAAGGATGGCTGCCTCTCTGCTTGGCCGGGACAGTGAGAACACCCCTATAATCGTGGACAGAGCCCATAGAGTAGGGCCACGGCCGCAAGGAGAGAATACGCGGCCCAGGGTGGTTCTTGCCAGATTTCTCTACTATGTGCAGAAAGATGATCTTTTGCGGGCGGCGCGGCAACAGGGAGTGCTGGAATTTGAAAATATGAGGCTTCGTATTACCCCCGACTACTCCACTGCGCTGAGCCACCGCCGCAAGGCCTACGCACCAGTCTGTCAGCGCCTCCTCTCGGCGAACATTCGCTTCTATGTCCAATATCCAGCCCGATTACACATTCTACACCAGGGAACACACCGGGTCTTGGAATCGGCGGCGGAGGCTGCTACTTTTGTGGAACAGCTGCTGGCATCCTCGGAAAACTTGCAGGGAGACCGTAGGCCGTGAGCCCTCCAGGCCTGAATCCTTCTGCTACAGCAAGATGGCGACATGCGTTCATGGAGGGACCCGGTGGCTGGATGCTGGTGGCCTCACTGATGGCTTTCTTCCACTTTTTGGCTCGGGACATTGGCCCCCCTTAGCGGAGTGGTCCTGCCGGTGAACAATGCTGGTTTGCTGCTGACTGGTCGGACTGGAATGATCTGGACTGACCAATACTAATGGTGGTGGTATTGGCCCGGTCAGCTAGGCCTGCCATGTTTTCCGTTGCTATCCCCCCTTGTTCCCTTTCCTCCTGTGGGTCCTCTCCTCCTCCCCCCCCCCCCTTGCCTCCCTTCCCTGTATCCCTGTTATTGTTTGTATATTTATTTTACTTGTTTGTTTCACAGTATTTCTAAACCGCCTTCTCTTGACTATCAAGGTGGTATCACAGCTAACAATCAGGTCCAATGATTCTGGTATACTTGTAATGGGGGGAAATTGAGTGTGTGTTGTGTTGTGTGCTGGATGGGGATGATCTCTGTACAGAGTGGGCTATATACCGTGGTGCAAAATCATGTTCCATGCTTACATTGGTTGGGCGGGACCATGGGCTGTGATCCATTCACTGAAGTTGTATGCTGTGTCCATAGTGTACTATGTATAGCATGGTTTTCAGCTGTCTTCTAAAATCTTTTAGGTCGATAGTGGTCCTCAGTTCGCCCCGGGGTTTGTTCTATATTGTTGGAGTGGCCATTGAGAGTGTTCCGTCTGTTGTGTCTTTGCGAGTGTGCTTGTGCTCACTTAGGGTGCTGACTCGGTTGTGGGTTTGTTTTTTTTGGGACGCGTGATGGTGTTTGATTGTATGGGGGTGTGTAGGCTGTTGGCTGATGTGTGGTGTTTTATCTTGAGTGTGTTTATGATGGTTTTGTGTTTGATGCGTGCACCGCTTGGGGAACCAGTGTAAGTCCTTTAGGGTGGGTGTGATGTGCTCCTGTCTTGCAGTTCCTGTTATGCTTCGTGTAACAGGGTTTTGTGCCAGTTGTAGCGGTTTGAGGGCTTGTTTAGGTAGGCTACGGTATATTGGATTGCAGAGGTCCAGTAGTGGGGTTATCAGTATTGACAGATGGTGTGGCAGTGTTCCGGGGCGAGGAGCGGCTTTCGTCTCCTGATGTCTCTATATAGGGGCCATTAGCCTTTTCTGGTTCTCTGCCTTACTATGCTGGGCTGGGGGGGTTGGGGGTGGTGGGGGGGAGGGGAAGCGGGCGGGGGGCGCCCCACTTCGGCGGGGGAGGGGGCTGCTTTAGGCCACTGGCCGGGGCTAGGGACATTAAATAAGATTCAGGGAGGAAGGGGGACCCGTTCACATCGTATGTGATCGCGATGGGAGTGTGGTGGAGACTGGGGATGAGGTTTGGGGTGGAGGGCGGGGGGGAGGTGAGGTATGGGAGGGTAGGGGTAGGGGTTGGGGAGGGGTGGTTTTGGGGGGAGGGGGGGTGTACTCCGTGGAGAGCACAGCAGCACTACGGTGGGACTGATGAAGACCTGTATAGGGGCGCTTTAATGGTAATGGGGGGGCTCCAGGCTGGGGGGGACCCACCCTTTCGCCTTTCTTTGGTAGCCGAGATTCTTTACTTGCTCTTTTATGACCCGCCCTGAAGGTTATCTCTTGGAATATCTGTGGCATAGGTAGCCCTATTAAGCGATATAAGGTGTTGCAGACCTTGGCCCGGATGAAATGTGATATAGCCATGTTACAAGAAACCCACCAGACAGCGGAAGAGCACGCTAAATTGCAGAAGATGTGGGTGGGGCAGTGTTGGGGAGCACCGGCTGTGGGGAAAAAAGGTGGAGTGGTCATACTGATCAGTAAACACACCCGGTTTGAGCTGTTGCAGGAGTATTCTGACCCCGAGGGCCGTTATATTTTGGTCCACGGCCACCTGGAAGGACGGCCGGTGATATTGGGATGCGTGTACAGTCCTAATGTCCTGAATCGGGCGTTCTATGATCGTCTGGCGTCTCGAGTAGAACAAATGTCAGATGTCCCCCTAGTCCTCGCTGGAGACTTAAATGGGGTCCTGGATGCCGGACTCGATGTGTCGGGTGTGGGTGGGGTCCACTCGCGTGTCCAAACGATGAAGGTCTTACGCGGCTTCTGCCGACGATTGGGCCTGGTGGACCCGTGGCGATTGCTCCACCCTGCGGACCGGGATTTTACCCACCAGTCGAGAGCCCATGGTACCAGTGCTCGATTGGATTATGTTTTAGTATCAGAGCGGCTGTTTGCACAGGTGGAGGAGGCGTGCATTGGCCCTTCGATGGTGTCTGATCATGCACCGGTTTGGATTGACCTTGGTGTGGGGGGTCCCGCCGCGTCGACTAGGATCTGGCGGTTTCCCTTGGGCTTGTATCAGGATGCGGAATTTCGGCCTTACCTTGTTAAGTGCTGGCAAGAATTTTTCCGTCATAATGAGCAGCATCAGGCAGACCCGGAGTTGTTTTGGGAGACGGCTAAAGTTGTGTTGAGGGGGGATATCATTGCGTATGTGGCCAGGAAACGGCGGTTAATGGCGTGGCAAATTGTACAATTGGAAAAGCAGGTGGTGCGGGCACGGCGGCGATGTGCAGGTGCTCCTAGTGTAGCGCACCGACGGCGACTCTGGGAGTTGCAGGTGTCCCTTAATGAGCTACTCCACCAACGAGCCAAGAAATCGCATATGTATTACCGTTACCAGCTTTTTCGCTTTGGTGATAGGCCTGGGAAACTTTTAGCGCGTTGCGTGCGGGGACACCAAGGCTATCGTTTAGTGGCGGCGTTGCGCGATGACCAGGGAAACCTACATAGAGATAACGCAGGTATCGCCCGAGTGTTCCGCTCCTTTTTCCAGAAATTATATGCCCAGAGGGGGGGGGCTCCGGAGGCTATGCAGCAGTATTTGCGGGAGTTGTCTTTGCCGCAGCTGACTGAAGCGCAGAAGACCTGTTTGGACGAGCCGGTGTCAGTTGAGGAAGTCCAGCGTGTTATTCAACGGGCCGCTTGCTGCAAGGCCCCGGGTCCGGATGGCTTCGGGGCTGAGTTCTATAAGCTATTGAGTGAATGCACACCCCCAACCTTAGTGGCGGTATACCACCGGCGGGTAGCTCAGGGGCGTTTTACATGGGGCACTAATCACGCGTATATCTCCGTAATCCCCAAACCTGGGAAGGACCATACCCAGGCAGCTTCGTACCGGCCAATCTCCTTATTGAATTTTGATTTGAAAATTTTAGCGAAGGTGTTGGCCGATCGGCTGGCGTCCGTGTTAGGGGACTTGATACATGAGTCTCAGGTTGGGTTCGTCAAAGGGCGCTATGCTGTACGGAATCTCCGAAAGCTGCTCGCATCCTTAGAATGGGCTCGGGAACACGATCTTCAGTCCTTGATCATTAGTTTCGATGCTGAGAAGGCCTTTGACCAGGTTCCCTGGGACTACCTAAGGGCTCTGTTGCCTTATTATGGGCTTGGGGCCCCTTTTTGCCAGATGGTGGACCTGCTTTATGCTGACCCGACCGCGGGGGTCCTATGTAATGGGGTTATGTCAGATTCCTTTAGGTTGGAGCGTGGTACGCGGCAGGGCTGCCCGCTCTCTCCCTTGCTCTTCGTATTATCTTTGGACCCGCTGATACGGAAGATTGAGGCTTCTCCCACCATTGGTGGGATTCGTATCGGCTCCCATGGCTTCAAGGTGGCTGCCTTTGCCGATGATCTCCTGGTTCACCTCTCTTCTCCTCAGCAGTCCCTTCCGCGATTACTTGCGGAGCTCTCGCTTTATGGACAATTCGCGGGCTTGCGTATAAACATGGCCAAATCGGAAGCCTTAGATGTAGGGGGGACGTTACGGGAATACTGGTCGGGGCCCTTTCCGCTTCGTTGGGCCGAGGACTCGATTATTTATTTAGGTATCGTGTTGACCCGAAAACCGACATTGTTATATGTGACTAATTTTGAACGGATCTTAGCTAAGGTTCGATTGCAGTTGCGGGCTTGGGTCCACCTCCCGTTGTCTTTGCTTGGTAGAGTGGCCGCCTTAGGAATGGTGATCTTTCCGCGTGTGCTTTATTGGTTGCAGACGCTACCGGTGTGGCTTCTGAAGCGCGATTTGGCGCGCCTAGAGCGGGAGATTCGGGGATTTCTCTGGAAAGGCTATAAGGCCCGCATTCCGATGGCGCGCTTGCGGGGGGGTTGGCGGTCCGGCGGAGTGGGGGTCCCCGACATATGGAAATATGCGCTGGCCTGTCAGGCCCGCCATTTAAGTGACTGGTTGGGGGACACAGAGACCTATACCCCGCGGGGTCTCGAGGCGGCTTTCGCAGCACCCCATTCTTTGGAAGCGGTCTTGCACTTGCCCAGTGCGGACTTGCCGCCGCGCCTCTTAAACAGTCTGCTACTGCGGACGTCCCGCCGAACTTGGCAGCAGTTGAATAAGTGCTGGGGCAGTGATGCTGGGGTCTCCTGCTGGCTGCCCATACAGGGTAATGCTTGTTTCTTGCCCGGTTCGGATACGGCTCCCTTTCGCGCGTGGTGGCGTGCGGGAGTCCGCAGGTTGGGGCAGGTTGTGGACACTGCTGGCTGCTGTAAGGCGTTGGGAGTATTATGTAAAGAATACGGGTGGCCTGCGGGGTCTTTGACGTTTGCGTATGCACAAATTTCTCACTATATTGGCTCTTTGCCGCGGCAAGAGCTTACGGTGGAACATTCGAGCCGTATTCTGGAGTTTCTTGCGCTGGGGGCGGACTCCCCACCGACGATTGCCGATTTGAAAAAGCGACTGGATCGGCTGGATTTGCCCCCTGATTACACTAGGGTGGAAAGCCTTTGGGCGGAAGAGTTGGGTGGAGGGGTTGCCCCCGGGTCTGTCCGGATGGCCTTGGGTAGGATCGCGCAGCTCGTGGTCGGGGCTCGTTGGCGTGAGGTCCAATTTAAGTGTATACTCCGGGCCCATTTTTCCCCGCGGCGGGCCTTTCGGAGCCATCTTGCTCTTCATGGCGGTTGCCCAAAATGCCCATGTGCCTTGGCGGACCTGGGACATATGTGGTGGGGTTGCCCTGCTATTCGGAGGTATTGGCACTCCATTGAAACCTATATGAGTGGGTTGTTGGGTCAGCAGCTGTGTTGGTCAGGGACTATGGTAGTATTGGATCAGCTGGGACCACTCCACCCGAAAGGTAGATGGGATAGGGTATTGGTGCGAAAAGCTTGTCTGGTGGGTAAGGGCCCTATCCTCAGTCATTGGAGAGAATCTGCGGCCCCCACTTTCTGCGAATGGCGGAACAGCTTGCATCAACTCCTGCTTTTGGAGCGGAGAGTGGCATTGCGGCACCCCCGGGCCTGGACCACCTTTTTATTGATCTGGATGCCTTATGTTCAACGCTTGGGCCCCAGGGCGCGTAGTGAAGTACTTAAGCTGGGTTAGGGGGTTGGGGACTTGCGTCCCCCATGCGATATACGCAGTTGGAGCTGCTGGTGTTGCTGTGCTCTCCGCGGAGGGGGGGTGGGGGGTGGGGGGAGGGGGATGTTTGTACTGGTTGACCTTGGGATTCTGTGTGCTCTGGTTCTGTTGGGTTCCCGGGTGGTGGACAAGATTCAGCCCTACCTGGGATACGTTTATTTTTGTGAAACTAAGAAAGATACATGTTGTTGGCTGTGTGTTATTGGTGCCTTGTTGTATTCAATAAACAGAGTTTTGAAAAAAAAAATAAATAAAATTAATAAATTTTTATTTATTTATTTACATTCTCTTATATACCGTGCTATTCTGCATCAGTGCGGTTTTTTAATTATTTCCCTTTAAGTATTTAAAGCTCTGAATCATATCTCCCCTGTCCCTCCTCTCCTCCAAAAAGTGTACATGTTTAGGTCTGCAAGTGTCTTCTCATAAGGCTTCTGACACAGGCTCCAAATCATTTTTGTTGCCTTCCTCTGAACAGTTTCCAGTGTTTTTACATCCTTTGCATGATACAGTCTCCAAAACTGAACACAGTATTCCAAGTGAGGCTTCACCAGTGACTTATACAGTGGCATAAGTACCTCTTCCTTTCTGCTGGTAATTCCTCTTTGTATCCAGCTCAACATCCTCCTGGCTTTTGCCACCGCCTTGTCACACTGTTTTGCCACCTTGAGATCTTCAGAAATAATCACACCAAGTTCTTTCTCCTGATCCGTGCACACCAACCTCTCGCCCCCTATCGCGTACATTTCCCTTGGATTTCTGCTACCCAAGTGCATGACAATGCACTTCTTTGCATTAAATCTTAATTGCCAAGCATTAGACCATTCTTCCAGCTTTTGTAGATCTTTCCTCATGTTAACCACTCCCTCGGGGGAGTCCACTCTGTTGCAAATTTGTGTGTCATCTGCAAAAAGACAGACTTTTCCATGCAGTCCTTCAGCAATATCGCTCACAAATAAATTGAACAGTGCCGGGCCCAGGACCGATCCCTGGGGCACCCCGCTAATCACCTTCCCTTCATCTGAGTGAGCACCATTTACCATCACCTTCTGTCGTCTGTCAGTCAACCAATTTCTGATCCAATCTACCATCTTGGAATTGGTCCCCAAGCTACTGAGTTTATTGATAAGCCTCCTATGAGGAACAGTATCAAAGGCTTTGCTGAAATCCAGGTAGATGACATCCATTGCATGCCCCTGATCCAGTTCCCTGGTCACCCAGTCGAAGAACTCAATCAGATTTGTTTGGCAGGATCGTCCTTCGGTAAAACCATGTTGCCTCGGTTTTGAGAAAGTTCACTATTCGCTCTTTCAGGAGCACCTCCATTACTTTTCCCGCCACCGAGGTGAGCCTCACAGGCATGTAGTTTGACACTTCTTCCCTGTCACCACATTTGTGTAGAGGTACGACATCAGCCATTCTCCAGTCCTGAGGAACCTCTCCTGTTTCCAAGGATCTGTTGAAATTGTCCTCTAACGGCCCTGCAAGAACCTCTCTGAGCTCTTTCAGTATCCTGGGATGTATCCCATCCGGTCCCATAGCCTTATCCACTTTCAGTTTTGCAAGCTGTTCTAACACTTCATCTTCTGTGAATGGTGTGGTATATGCTTCATTCCCATTTTTATATTTTGGAGTCACGGGAGGTCCTTCTCCAGGACTTTTAGTAAAAACAGAGCAGAAGTATTCGTTTAGCAATTTCGCTTTTTCACTGTCACTTTCCACGAGTCTGTTCACAGCACTTCTGAGTCCTGCAATTCCACCTCTGATCTTCTTCCTTTCCCCAATATACCTGAAGAAAGTTTTGTCGCCACACTTCACATCTTTAGCCATCTTTTCCCCTGCCTTTGATTTTGCTATCCTTATTTCTCTTTTTGTCTCTGAGTTTGATCCTGTATTCATTTTCTGTGTTCCTCTGTTTGTGAGCTTTTGAATTTTGTGAAAGCTGTGTTTTTTGCCTTTGAGCAGCCACTTCTTTGGAAAACCAAACAGGTTTTCTTCTCCTCTTGTTTTTGTTTACTTTTCTTACATATTTATCTGTTGCCCCTTTTATTGCCACCTTTAGTTTAGCCCATTGCAATTCCACTTCCCTTATCTCCTTCCACCCCGTCAGCTCTTCCTTTAGGTACTCGGCCATTTTATTGAAGTCGGTGTTTTTGGAGTTTAGGACTTTGAGCTGGCTATGATTGGCCTGTACCATGGCTTTTATCTCAAACCACACCGTGTGATGATCGCTGCTGCTCACAGGGGCACTCACGCAGACATTCGACACACTATCACCGTTGGTGAGCACTAAATCCAGTGTTGAGCTTTCCCTGGTTGGTTCCATCACCATTTGTCTAAGTAACGCATCTTGGAGAGCATTCACAATTTTTTTGCTTCTTTCCAGATTTGCAGAAGGAGTAATCCAATCCACATCCGGTAGATTAAAGTCACCCAATATTATCACTCCCCCCTTTGTGGCTATCTTGGCAATATCTATAATCAATTTGTTATCTCTCTCTTCAATTTGTGTCGGAGGTCTGTAGACTACAGCTGTATGGATGACAGTGCCATCTCCTCTTTCCAACACAATCCAGAGCGCTTCTTTTCCCCATGCATTTCAGTAGCTTTAATATTGCTTCTGACATACAAGGCTACTCCTCCTCCTCTTCCATTTTCTCTGTCTCTTCTGAATAGATTATAGCCAGCTATGGCTATATCCCAATCATGCGATTCATTAAACCATGTTTCTATAATGGTCACAATGTCCAAATCCATTTCCACCATTAGGGCTTCCAGGTCCGGAACTTTGTTGGCTAAGCTTTGAGCATTTGTGCTCATTGATTTCCAGATTTAAATGGCTTGTGTGTATTTTGAATTGATTTTGTTCTGCCTACATCTTCCCACTTGTTTTTGATGTGTGGTTTAAAAGTGTGGCTGTTTGATTTTATTCTGCTTTTGCAGGGGGTGACGTCCAGAGCTTGACCTTCCACATTCATCACCCCCATTTTCTAGTTTAAATACATAGCCACATATTGCTTGAATTTTTCACTTAGGATTCTTTTCCTTGCGATAGAGAGATGTAGTCAATCAGCACAGTATAGTCTCTTGTTGTTCCATCTGTTGCCCCAGTCTCCAAATAAATCTGAATCCTTCTTGTTTGCACCAGGTCTGGAGCCATGTATTAAAGCTGTTAATGCGATGCAGCCTTTTTGCCCCCTTACCAAGAACAGGTAGAACCTCTGAGAATGCAACAGTGTTAACAATGGGCTTGAGTTTCTCTCCCAAAGATTGGAAGTCCTTTTGGACTGTAGAGGCACTGTTTCTAGCCAGGTCATTTGTGCCCAAGTGGATAACATCAAGTTTGGAGTGTTCACTTTCTGCTCTAAGTACTTCAACAACGTGGTTTGTATTCCTGCTGGCTGAAGAGCCTGCGAGGCACCTAACTATGTTCTCTCCTTTGAGCTGTGTTCCCAAGTTGGTGCCACTGATGATGGAATCACCAAGTAGTAGTAGTTTGCTGTTTGGTGAGGTTTTCTTCATATTTGGTCCTTTAGCAGGAGATTGGGTATCGTCTGTCTCATTTAAGGGCCCTTCAGTTTCTTTGGATTGGGCATCCTCATTCGCCAAGGCAGAGAAGGCATTATGCAAGGATGCCTCTATGTCACAGGTCGCAATCTACCAGAACCCACTGTGATCCATTTGTTCCTGGGGTGTTTTTGTGGGAGCGGTGGTGGACTTCGTTCAGTTTGTATGCTAGAAGAGGTACGCTTCATTGCAGCCAGCTCCTCCCTCAGTTCCTCGTCCTCATTGTCCAATGCAGAGAAGGCATTATTATGCAGGGATATCTATTGATGCATAGGATGTCTGTGCTACAGGTCGCAATCTACCAGAACCCACTGTGATCCACTTGTCCCTTGGGTGTTTGATTCTTTGTGGGAGCGGTGGTGGACATTGTTCAGTTTGTATCCTAGAAGAGGTGTGCTTCATTGCAGCCAGTTCCTCCCTCAGTAGGGTCACCTCTTTATGCATGGCAGCTAGGTCTTCCCTTAGAGTCAGTTCTTTAAGCATGGCAGCTGACCTGAGGCACAGAGGACAAGCTCTTAGGTTCCAAATGATTCATCTTGGAATGAATGTACTGCAGTTATTGCACTGAATACAAGACATGCTGAATAAGTAGTGCTAGAAGGAGAAGAGGAAGAAGAAGAAGAAAGGAAGAAGATGTGGGCTTTAACCCAAGTTAAAAGGATAGATGGAAACATATGTGACTACTATATAGGCAATGTAGCCCCTGGGGGGGGGGGGGGTGAGGGGTAGGGTGGGCGGGAACCTAAGTGTGCTCTGGCCAGAAGGCTGTTCCTGAACTGGGGGCATCCACAGATATCTGCTTCCAAGGCTACCCAGAAAAGAGTCAGATTATCCCCAAGCTTAATGTATAACCACAGTTAAACTTTATATTAGCAATTTCCCCAAAACAGACAGTTAAACTCTATATTGGAAGCTAGAAACCAGCAGAGATAAGAAAATAGATTTTGCAGGCTTTAGGGCTACACAGTCAGAATATTACCAATGTAAGGTATAACAGTTAAAATCTCTTAGCATCAAGCAAAAAGAAAATAAGCTGTAACTTAGCGTTTTGCAGGCTTTAAAAACTGTGCAGTCTGGAAAAGACTGGAGCTATGGCAGCCAGTAAGCTGATCTAATTAGCCCTTCCCCTGGGAGCTGGTTTGTACCAGAAAATTCAAACAATGGAAGCCAAATAGTTACACTGAACTATCTGATTTAAGGGCTACACAGTCAGAATATTTAAAATCTGGTAGTAGCATTAATTCATCCGAGATAATTTTAATATCATTTCAGTTTGGTGAACAAAGTATGAAGATACCATGGTATGGGAAGGGAGATGGGGGATTTAAAACAAACAAACAAAAAAAAGGTAATCTGTAAGTTGTCATCTTAATGGCAAATGTTATCCTTACATCAGAGATGTTATGGAGAGTTTGCTGAGACTCAAACCTACTGACAATTATCCGATGTTGCTCACCTATGTAAGCACAAGGTATCCCTCTGAACGTATCAAAAGTGAGTTCATGGTTCTGGGACAGAGTGTGAAGCACATAGGTACACAGGTAGTGTTCTCTTCAATCCTCCCTGTTGAGGGTAAAGGCAGAGGCAGAGAAACTCAAATCATGGAGATGAATACATGGCTGCATGGATGGTGTCATCAAGAGCATTTTGGTTTCCTGGACCATGGGATGATGTTCCAAGGGCTGCTGAGCAGAGATGGCATCCATCTATCCAAGAAGGGTTGAAATGTATTCTACAGCTGACTGACTAACCTACTGAAGAGGGCTTTAAACTAAATTTGTTGGGGGATGGATGAAGAAAGCCTCCAAGGTAAATGAAAGAAATGTATAAAGGGGGCAACATCTGGAAAGTGATGTTTATAAATGCTCATAGCATGGGAAAGAAGATCCCAGATGTTGAAGCTTTAATGGAAGAGGCTGACTGATTTAGTGGTTGTTACGGGGACATGGTTCATGGACAACCATGACTAGGATGTAATTATACCATGCTACTTTATTCAGGAAGGACAGGATAGGAAGAAGGGAAGTGGCAGCATTATATGTAAAAAATAATATTAAAGCTATAGAAATACAGAGTTTAAAAGGGAGTGAGGAAGCACTGTGGGTTTAACTAGAAAGAGGGAAAGGGAAATCCATTTGCTTTGGAGTGATATACAGATCCCCCTCAGAGTGAAGCGGACAGAGATTTAATAGAAGACATACACAGTATTGCCATGAAAGGAGAAATGTTACCGATAGGTGATTTCAATATGTCGGATGTTGATTGGAACATGCCTGCTGCAGTGTCATCTAGAAGTAAGGAGATCCTAGATTCTCTATAGGAAGAGCCGTTGCAGCAACTGGTAACAGAACCCACACGTGAAGGGGCCATACTGGACTTTGTGCTTACCAATGGGGGAAATGTGTTTGATGTCAATAGTGGGAGATCGCGCATCCAGTGATCACCAGATGGTGTGGTTCAGTATTAGGACTAGGGCTGATGAAATACATTCAAAAGCAAAGGTCTTAGACTTTAAGAAAACTAACTTTGCCAAGATGGGACAATACCTCAAGGAGTTGTTAGCGGGATGGGAACAGCTGTGGGATGTAGAAAAGCAATGGGCAAAACCGAAAGTGGATATTTTAAAGGCAAACTATTTTGTTAGAAAGGTAAATAAATGTAAAAGGAAAAGGAGGCCTCTATGGTTCTCAAAAGTAGTAGCTGAAAAGGTGAAGAAAAAGGAGACCTTCATAAAATACAAGAGATCACAGAGGAAGACAGGCATCTATATTTGGAAAAACTTAGAGAAGCTCACAAAGTAGTCAGGAAAGCAAAGATACAAAAAGAAGAACTAGCCAATGCAATAAAATGGGGGGAGGGGGGAAGATAAGACATATTTCAGATGTTAGTGAGAGGAGAAAGGGCAAAAGTGGTATTATCAGACTCAAGGATGAAGGGGAGGAATATGTAGAAGATGAGGATAAAGCGGAATTGCTTAACAAATATCTGTTCTGTGCTCACAGATGAAGGGCCAGGAGCAGAAAACACCCACAAATAGGAAAAGTTGTGACAGGGATCTTGAATGATTCAGAAGATTATGTTCATGAGGAACTAGTCAAATTAAAAGTAGAGAAAGCGATGGGACCAGACAAGATACATCCAAGAATACTGAAGGAACTTGGGGACATTCTAGCAGCAACACTGACCGACCTTTTCAATGCTTCTTTGGAGTCTGGAGTGGTCCCAGAGGAATGGAGAAAGGCAAATGTGGTCTCTTTACACAAAAGCGGAAGTAAGGATGAGGTTGAAAATTATAGGCTGGTTAGTCTAACCTCTGTGGTAAGTAAATTATTGGAAATGCTGCTATTATTAAAAAAAAAATAAAAAAGAGAAAAGTGAGGTTTCTGGAGTGCAATGTATTGCAGGATCTGAGGCAGCATGAGTTTACCAGAGGCAGGTCTTGTCCAACAAATCTGATTGATTTCTTTGAATGGGTGACCAGGGAGTTGGACCAAGTGAGAGCCCTAGATGTTGAAGACTTAGATTTCAGTAATCCTTTGTCACCATTCCACACGGGCAATTGATGAACTAAGCACCCTAGGGATGGGCCCTAAAATGACTGTCACTTCCCACGCAACCAATTTCTAACCCAAAAGGGTAGAAGTAAACGGAGCTGAGGAAAAGGAAGTTTCCAGTCGTGTGCTGCAGAGGATCTGTCCTTGGTCAGATTCTTAACATCTTTGTTAGTGATATTGTGGAAGGGCTGTCGAGTAAGGTTTGCCTCTGAGGAGGATACCAAAACCTGCAATAGAGTAGACACCCAGGAACGAGTAAACATGAGGAGGGATCTAGCTAAGCTTGAAGAATGGTCAAGAATTTGGCAGCTGAAATTTAATGCTAAAAATGCAGGGTCATGCATTTGGGCTGCAAAAATCCAAGGGAACAGTATAGTCCCCCAGTGGAGGTAGTAAAAACAAGGACAGTAATCTGAATTTTAAAAAAAGCATGGGACACAGAGTTCTCTTAAGGCAAAAAGGGGACTATTGTAGTTGATATGAAAGGGCAGACTAGGATAGGCCATGTGAGCGCCTTCTGCTATCATGTTTCTACGTTTCTATACTTGGTGGGCTAATAATAATTTACAATAAAATTGTGCAGAAAAAGCATGCATCATGCCTTTCAAGTCAAGGTACAGTGTAACAGCTTATTGTTCTTTGATAGTACAGTAAGTAAGCTTGTGAACGTCTGTCTATCAAAATATATTTTTGAAATATACAGTGTTATGCAAATGTTTAGGCACCCATGGTCAGAATGGATGTTTCAATGAATCCTAAAGTGAACAGAAGCTAATGCACCCTCCATATGGTGCAAAGTTAAACACAACGGGGGTTATTTTATAGTCACCTATTCATACGTTGCACATCTAGGAACGGTCATACAGATGTCCAAATCACAGAAATCCCTCCAGAGCCATTTCAGAAGGTGCTTCTATAGATGTTCTCAGCAAAAGGACATACAAGTTGCAAAGGCACATGGAGGGGTTACTGGGGGCATTCCAGGCAAGATAGATGAGCATCAGATTTTAAAAACGGCAAGCAAGTCGCAACCTACTAGCTGTACCGTCCATGTCTGTTCCTGCTTCATGGCAAGAATAAGCATCAGAAGAGCTCTTGTTCTGCATCAAGACACCTGGAGGGCATAGACAAGGTGGTACTCTGATACCCCCTATACGTTTCGTGATAAGAACTCTGCATGCAAAAAAGCTTGAATGGGCATGCATTCAGCATAGGACAGACGTACCCACTCCTTTTGTAGCAGGGACATCTATGTGGATTTTAGGGACGTTCAAGTTACTAAAAATCGGACTGAAACATCCTCAGCATTTTTAGACATTTCGCCCTGGACATCCCAAATTGCACCTGAAAATACATTCTAAAAATGCCAGTTATTGCCTTTATGCAATTTTTAAAGCATAATAATTATTTGCAGTTATTTTACTAATCAAAGAACGAACAGTAAAGGTGGCAGGTCAAAGTTTGAACATGCTCTCAGTCAGTGCTTTGTAACACCTCCATTGGCAGGAAAAATAGCTCTGAATGTTTCCCATTGGCAGCTAAGAATCTTTCTATTCTTGCTTTCGAAATTTTCTACACTTCTAGCTTAGAAAAATTCTTACCCCTCCCTTGCATGCGCTTCAGGTTTGGGCTATCTCCACAGATTTCAGTTTAGTTTATTGAAATGACTGACCAACTTCCTTTTGCATTCCAGAGAAACTGAGTTTACAAAACTTCTAAGTACAGTCAAACCTCGGTTTTCATTTGCCCCGGTTTTCATACGCTTCGGTTTTCAACGTCTTTTCTGACTGAGATTTTGTCCCGGTTTTCATGCATTGCTTCGGTTTTCAACGTCTTTTGACTGAGATTTTGTCCCGGTAGCAGGGAAGAAAAACTGTCAACGTAAGCAGGAGATGTTGCATGAATGTGGGAGGCAGTTCTTTCTCTTGCAGGGTACGTCTGAAGCTATATCATTAAGATTTTCTGCCATTCTGAAGCATTGAGCAGATAATGTAAAGGTATTTTAATGGACTGAATTCAATGTGATTCCAAAGAGAGCTGGGCACAGCAGCTTGTCAGGGGTGGCTAAGGCCAGAAGTTAACATACTGTACTGTACAGTACTGTACTTAGCTTGCTTTCAGTGATGTTAAATGTTCATTTATCCATTTCATTAGTCATTTATATTTATTTCTCATTGTTTTCTGTATGTAAAATTATAGTTATTCTCTATAAAATGTATTTTTTGTGAATATTTTTGGGTGTCTGGAACGGATTAATTGGATTTACATTATTTCTTATGGGAAATATTGCTTCAGTTTTCATACGTTTCGGTTTTAGTCAGACTTTTTCGAACGGATTAATCATGAAAACCGAGGTTTGACTGTACACCTAAAATCACATCCAACATTAAGAACAAATACCAAGAAAGGTGTCTGGAATATCTGAAGGGTCATTCATCTTTCTTTCTTGTAAACACTTCATGGTTGATTTTGCAGTGTTGCAGATTGTCGTCTTGGTGAAATACCTAAACTTCATTTCAGCTTCAATTGTTTCCCCTCACAGTGGGATGCAACCTTCTAGAATATGCCGATTTTCAGCTGAATCCATTCTTCCTTCCACCTGTGCTGGCTTCCACACAAACCCAAAGCATACTAGACTATCCCCATGCTTAACAGTTAGTAAATTGCTCGTTTCTTCAAATGTTTCACCCTTTTTTCTCCAAAATAATCTTGTGTGGTTGTGACTGAACAGTTCAATTTCCCTTTCATCAGTCCAAAGCACTTTGATCCAGAACATTTCAGGCTTAGGTTTTCTTTTGCATAAACAATGACTTGTGATGAGCTCATAGAAAAGGTTTCCTTCTGAAAATTCTCCCATGCAGATTACAGTCATGTAGGCAGTACTATACTGTGGACAACTACTTCAGTGTCAGCTAAACTTTTCTCTAGGTTTTTTTTACAGTGATCCGTGGGTTTGGTTTTGCAAATCTCACCAATTTTTGGGCAGCACTATCAGATCTTTCTATCTTGCCTTGGCTTCATGTAACTTCTATTTCTTAACAATGTTTGATAATTAAAATTGTAAACTGGAAGCATTAAGATGTCTTTTTAACAGCTTTCCCCCACTTTTAAAGAATTAATTAGTCCTTACCTGCTAATTAGTGTTCCTGAAGGAACTTCAGTCCAGTCCCTTAACTTCTGGGTTGCGCAACCCTTCCAGCAGCTTGGAGGCTGAGCCCATCATCCTTTTGATGATGGTGTGGTATAAATACCACTGGCACCACCCACCGGCACCAGTAACCTATTGCAAAAGCAGACTTAACGGATAGATAATGAAGAACTCAACTTTCAAAACGAAACATCATAACTGACCACTCAGGTCACTAAACCGTCTAAACTTTTTTTTTTTTCAATCAATGAGGGAAAGGAAGGGCAGGAAGGAAGGAAGAGGCTTACATGAGGCCGAGCTGGTCCTCCCTCTTTTCCCCGCAGATCCTCTCTCGCCGGCCCTCCCGGCCTCAGGACCCTAAGCACGGGAACTGCCACACTGTCTTCGTACGCTGTCTTCGGTCAGTCCCCTGAAATAAACTCCTCGAACTCGGGCGGGATCAGGAACTGGACTGAAGTTCCTTCAGGAACACTAATTAGCAGGTAAGGACTAATTAATTCTTCCTTATCGTCACTTCAGTCCAGTCCCTTAACTTCTGGGATGTAACAGAGGGGTTCGCTAGTGCAGACCGAAGAACCGCGCTACCAAACCTGGCATCTGTCGCACCTTGGACATCTAGCCTATAATGCTTGGTAAAGGTGTGCAGGGACGACCAGGTAGCCGCCCTACAAATGTCCAGAGGCGGCACCAAACTATGCTCCGCCCAGGAAGTCGCCTGCGCCCTGGTTGAATGAGCGTGCAGGCCTCCTGGGACCTGCTTTCCTTTGAGGATATACGCTGAGGCAATCGCCTCCCTGATCCACCTAGAGATGGAAGCCTTGGCCGCTGCCTCTCCCTTGTGTGGCCCTCCAAACTGAACGAACAGGCGTTCGGACTTTCGAAAAGACTCCGTGCGGGAGAGGTAACGCTTCAGGACCCTATGCACGTCCAGAAACTTAAGCTTCTCCCCGTCCCCATTTTGATCCCTGTCAGGGAAAGATGGAAGGGAAACCGACTGGTTCGCATGAAAAGGAGAGATGACCTTCGGTAAGAAGGACGGAACCGTACGCAAGATTACTTTATCCCTAAAGAATGAGAGAAAAGGAGGACGAGAAGATAGTGCCTGAAGCTCTGATATGCGTCTGGCCGAACAAATAGCCACTAAAAATACCGTCTTTAGGGTCAAGTCCTTCAGAGAGGACTTCCTTAGGGGTTCAAAGGGCTCCCCGGAGAGGGCATTCAAGACTAGGTTGAGGTCCCAAGGAGGAATGATGGATCTTTGTTGCGGCCGTAACCGCCTGACCGCTCTGAGAAACCTGCCAACGTCTGCATGAGACCCTAGGGATCTGCCTCTGACTTTTCCCCTATAACAAGAGATGGCTGCTAGCTGGACTCGCAGCAAGCTAGACGCTAGACCCTTCTCGAACCCCGCCTGAAGGAAGTCCAGAACCTGGGAGACCGAAGCTGAAAGGGCCCTAATCTGCCGCTCCGTACACCAGGCTTCAAAGACACGCCAAACCCTCATAGGACAGACAGGTGGAGCGTTTGCGTGCGCTCAACAAAGTCGAAATTACTGACCCCGAATACCCCCGCTTCTTGAACCTGGCCCTTTCAATAGCCAGGCCGTAAGCGAGAACCGATGCACGTGGGGCATGCATACCGGGCCTTGTCGCAGGAGATCCCTCTTGCAGGGGAGTTGCCAGGGCTGATCGACTGTCAGCCTCACTAGGTCTGCATACCAAGGACGTCGAGGCCAAATCGGGGGCAATGAGAACTACCAGTCCGTGGTGGGATTCCACCCTCCGCAGAACCCTCCCTATGAGGGCCCAGGGAGGGAACACGTAGAGCAGACCCTCTGAAGGCCAGCTTTGGACTAGGGCGTCCAGGCCCTCGGACATCCTTTCCTTTCTGCGACTGAAAAACCGGCATGCTTTTGCCGTCATGTACCGTGCCATGAGATCCATGATTGGCCTTCCCCAAAGGGCAACCACTTGATCGAATACTTCCTGCGCCAGCTCCCACTCCCCGTGGTCTATCCTGAACCTGCTGAGGTAATCGGCCGTGACATTGTCTACGCCGGCCACGTGCTGCGCCGACAGCGCCAACAGATGGACTTCGGCCCATTGTAAGAGGATATCCGCCTCCTTTTCCAAGGACGGACTGCTTGTTCCCCCTTGCCGGTTGATGTAGGCCACCGTGGTGGCGTTGTCGGATAGGATGCGGACTGCCCTTTGACGCACCAAGTGCTCGAGCGCCCAGAGGGCTAAGGTTACCGCCTTCAGCTCCAGCCTGTTGATCGACCACTGCGATTCCTTCGAAGTCCAGCTGCCTTGGGCAAACTGTCCCCGGCAGTGGGCCCCCCAGCCTGTTAGACTCACATCCGTCGTCAGTTGGATCCATTGCGGAGTTTCGAGGGGCATCCCGCAGCCCAGGTTCCTTGGGTTTCTCCACCAAAGCAAAGACCTCCTGATCCGGAGGGGACAGGGAATCCTCCTGGATAGTGGATGATGTTGATGGGACCACTGCCTTAACAGCGTGCGCTGGAGAAACCGCATATGTGCCCTGGCCCACGGTACCACTTCTATTGCTGCTGCCATGGTACCCAGCAGCTGAAGGTAATGCCAGGCCGTGGGGACTCTCATCCAAAGAAATCGAGACACGAGATTCCTCAGGTCTCTTAGTCTCTGTTTCGATAGGAACACTCTCCCTGCCTTGGTGTCGAACCTTGCGCCTAGGTACTCGATCTCCTGAGTGGGAGTCAATCTGCTCTTTGCTCGATTGATGACCCACCCCAACTCTTGCAGGAAATCCACGACCCTGGCTGTTGCCGAGCGACTCTCCTCTTCTGACTTTGCTCGGATTAGCCAATCGTCGAGGTAGGGATGGACTAGGATACCCTCCTTGCGAAGAGCCGCGGCCACCACTACCATCACCTTGGTGAACGTCCTGGGAGCCGTTGCTAGGCCGAAGGGGAGGGCCTGGAACTGGAAATGGCCTCTTGGTACGGCAAATCTTAGGAACTGCTGATGAGACCGCCGGACCGGGATATGTAAATATGCTTCCGTCAAATCTAGGGACGTGAGGAACTCTCCTTGACGAACGGCCGCAATCACCGACCTCAGGGTCTCCATGCGGAAGTGAGGAACTCTGAGACAGCGATTGATTTGTTTTAAATCTAGAATTGGACGAAAGGAACCTTCCTTTTTTGGGACCACAAAATAGATGGAGTATCGACCGGACCCTTGCTGAGCTGGAGGGACCGGCAGTACCGCTCCCAGCGCTATAAGTCTTGAAAGAGTGGCATCCACCGCCACCTTCTTCTCTGGTGGACTGCAGGGGGATTGAACAAAAGCAGGAACTACCTGCTTTACGAACTCGAGAGCGTACCCCTCTCGGATTACTTCCAAGACCCATTGATCGGATGTGACCCGGGACCAGGCGGGGAGAAACTGCCTTAGTCGACCCCCCACCAGCAGAACTCTCCCCTGGACCCCCGGTCTCTCATTGTGTTTTTCTAGGACCTGAGGAGGAGGAAGAGGCCCCAAAACCTCTGCCTGCTCCGCGAAACCCTCTGAAGCCTTGTCCCCTGGAGGAAAAGCCCCTGGGAAAGGGGTTCGATCTGGCCTGACGGAATCTCTGAAATTCCTTCGGCTGGTTTCGGCTCTGCGCTGGAGGGCGGCCTAGCCTGGGCCTATCTTCCGGGAGCCTGCCCCCCTTTGACTCTCCGAGATCTTTAACTAACTTATCCAGGTCTTCGCCAAACAGTAGTTTCCCCTTGAACAGAAGACGACTCAAGCGGGCCTTTGAAGAGGCATCAGCTGACCAGTTACGTAGCCATAAGTACCTTCTGGCTGCCACCACCGAGGCCATATTCTTTGCCAGACTCCTAATGAGATCATACTGGCTATCTGCTAGGTAGGCCGAGCCGGACTCTAACCTGGCCCTCAGCGCTTGAGCCTCGCTTGAGGGACCGTCAGCCAGTTGAAGTTGTTGGGACCACCTCAGGCAGGCCCTAGCTAACCAAGCTCCCGAGACTGAGGCCTACAAGGCGAGGGCACTAACATCAAAGGCTTGCTTTAACAGCGTATCCAATTTTCTATCTTGACTGTCCCTCAGAGCAGCGCCTCCCTCGACCGGAATCGTAGTTTTCTTCGTCACCGCTGAGACTGCAGCGTCCACCCTGGGCGACTTCAGCAGGTCTTTGTCTGATTCAGATAGTGGATAGAGACGGGACATAGCCCATACCCCCCTTAGGCTAGACTCTGGCTGGTTCCATTCCTCCTGCATCATCTGACGAACCACTCTATGGACTGGGAAAACGCTCTGAGACCTTCTGACGGCTTGGATCAATGGATCTTCCAGGACTTCTTCCTCTGCCGGAGACTCCGCGGCCATATTGAGCACTTTTAGAGACTCACTAATCAACGCCGGGAGCTCTTCCCGCCGAAAAACCCGGACTATGCGAGATTGCTCCTCCTCCGGGATCTCTCCCTCTTCCAGCTCTTCCCCATCTTCCCCTCCTTCTTTGTCCGAGGGTTCCTCTTCAAGGGAGTCCCGAGACGGGGATTCGAAAGGCTCCTTGTCCAGAAGCCTCGCGCGCTTAGCAGGGATGACAAGGTCCAGGGATCTAGACTTCCCGGTCTCAGTGTCCCTGTTTGAGCAAGCAATAGGCCTTGTGCAATAGGAGCACAAACTCTGGAGAAACGTGATCCCAGCTTCCCTCCGCCCCGGCGGAGGTGGAGGGAAAGGAAGAGGAAGGACCTGGTCCCTCTACGGATGAAGGCGGAGGAGAATGGACCTCCCTTATCCCTTCCAGAGGATCTCCTGACCCGAGGGTGGTTTGAGACATGCTCAAGTGGATTTCTTTCTCCACCGAAGCAGCTTCTGCAGCGCAGCTTCTGCAAATCCCTGCTTCTGAAGCCGTCCCCCTCCGAGTGCCGCAAGAAGGACACCGCAGCTTACTCGGCATGCCCCCTTAGGCACTGAGCGGCTTGAAATTCAACAATTAAATAAACCAGGTTGAGGAGGAAAAAACCTGGTCCAAGGAACTTCAATATAAAGCAGAAATGCAAAAGAAATTCAAAAGAAAAATCAAAGGAAATTCAAAAGAAACTCAAAAGAAAAATGGCGCCAAGTAGAGAACCAGGCCAGACTAACAATAGTTCTCCGTGTCCCCTCCCCCAGCCGCAGTTAGCAAATAGCGTTAAACAAAGCAAAAAACAAAAAGAAAATAAGATAAAATAGGGAGCTTTCCTGCTCAAATACTTGCGGTTCGCTGATTAACTGGCACACGCTGCCCAGCACCCTAGAGAAGCAGCCGCACTTCACTGACTCTCCACGTGGAAGGCAGAGACCACGCGGAGGCCGGAACCACGGGAGGTAGCTGAGCTGTTGATTCCCCGACTCCCGTTCCGATGTGCTGCGGCGATTGCAATCCGTCTGCCTTGTCCCCTGTGCTCTGCACTCCGGGGATGCCTCTAGCGCCCAGCCGCCTCGGGGCTGAAGCGCGAGGCCGGGGACGCCGCCAGGAGGATCCTCGGAGCTGCCTCCAGCGCTCAGCCAACCAAGGGGGCTTCGGCGCAAGGCAGAGGGAGTCCTGCTCTGACGATCTCAGGAAATGCGGAGGGTGCAGGAGGCGAGCTCTCCCGAGCCCCGCGGCTCCAGTAAACCTCTTCCCTCTGAGGAGCGGGCCTACACGAAGGGCGCTCAAGGGGGGGGGGGGGGGAGAGAACCAAAAGATCCAAGGAGCAAACCCTTAAAGGAATACTACCAATGAAGGGAATGGCAAGAATAAAGAAAAAGAAAGTAAATTAAAGTAAACTAAAGCAAATTAAAGTAAATTAAAGTAATTTAAAAGCTAAGAACCCCGTAAGCACTCTGGCTTACAGGAACCCTCCAGCTGCTTGGAGGCTGAGATTACTGGTGCCGGTGGGTGGTGCCAGTGGTATTTATACCACACCATCATCAAAAGGATGATGGGCTCAGCCTCCAAGCTGCTGGAAGGGTTGCGCAACCCAGAAGTTAAGGGACTGGACTGAAGTGACGATAAGGAAGTATGATTTATCTTCACTTCCAAATGCACTTTCAGCTGCTTAGAGAAGCCTTTGGGATTTTTTTAAAGCAGACAGAACAATCACACGCTGAGACGTAAGAAGGGTCAGGATATGTGTTTATTGTGGAAATGTCTTCATCTATTTAACATTTCTTATATACCGCCTTTCATATCATCAAGGTGGTTTACATTGAACAAAATGAAATTACATTGAACAGGGTATTATAACTTGGAGATAACCCTCCATTGCCCATGTTCCCTGTACAATAGTTAAGTTGCTTGTCCAAGACCACAGGGAGCACCTGTGGGACTAGCAACCCCAGTCCTTCCGGCCCAAGGTTGCTGTCCTCTAGTGGGATTTGAACCCCCGACCTTCCGGCCTGAGGTACCTTGCCCCAACCACTAGGCCACTCCTCCCTTCATCTGACCAACAGAAGACCTAATGAGTGTCAAATTTTTTTGGACCTTATTAACTTGAAATGCATCCAAACTCATGCACATGCCATATTCAGCTTCTAATTATTTTCAAACCTGTAAAAATCAGCAAATAGTATTTTGAGTTAAAAATTGAAGAAAGTCATGTTTAACTTTGTTTTCCATCTTAAGGAAGGGCTTCTCAACCCTCTACCAGTCAGGTTTTCAGGATCACCACATGCAGTGTATGTATGAGAAGCCTACATATACTTAAAACCTATTGTATGCACATCTCATGCATATTTATTGTGGGGATCCTGAAAACCTGACTGGCTAGGTGAGCCTCCAGGAGAGGGTGGAGCCACACCGATTTAGGGTTTCCGTGAAACATACAATTTGATGAGAGGTGCCTAAACCTTTGCACACATTTAAGTGTAATTACAGATAATCTCTTTTGAAAAGGGCCGACTTGTAACATCATTTCAGGGGATCATGAAAAACAAAGAAAAAAAATATTCACTACCACCTATTGTTTGTGTTACCAAACAGCTATACTGGCTGCCCATCATCGAATACACAAGATTCAAAGTCATCCTTACAATATTCAAAGTCCTCAGTCTATCATCAACCCACCTTCAAAACACTAATACATGAAACTAAGGACAACCATACAAGGAGAACTGGATCCCAAAACACTCTACACACGCCAGTACTTTTCATCAGATCCAATACTACTACTCTACATCCAAAAGAGCCTTCTCGTTCTATGCACCTTCCCTCTGGAATCCAATCCCACAAAAGCTGTGAGCTACAAAGGACCTATTATTCAGAAAAGCCCTAAAGACTCGTTTACAACATGCTTCTCTGAAGATGCGACATAACGCCACTGTACACCTACCTCTGTCCCCCTCCTGCCTCTTGACCCCCTGTTCACCTCCTCTTCTCCCTTTCCCCTCAACCCTTGCCCCCTATGCTAAGTTTTCACCACGTTTGCTACCCTGTTGCAGTGTACAACATTCTGTTAGATGTAAACTGCTTTGACCATAGGATAAAGTGGTATAGAAAAGCTGTTAATTAAATGTACAGCACTGTATACACCTTTTAGTGCTATACGAATGATTAGTAGCGGTGGTGGTCTCATTTTACACCTTGGGGTTTTTTTCTTACCACGGGTCATATCAGTACTCTGGGAGAGTTTAAGGTGATGAGATACAGACCAATTTATCCCACAAATGGCCATTAATAGGCATCAGTGACCTGTCAAAAGTGGTAATTTCTACAGTAAAACATTTGCATTACTGCCGTCACATAGCACTTTAAAATAGAAAGTTTAAACCCCTTTTAAAAATATACCCAACTAGTTTGAGGGAATTATAAGCAAAAAAGTGCTCCAATGAGATTTATTGAAATCAAAGAGAATAATTCACTTATTTTTTTCTAATATGGTTCGGACTGCCTCTGCTGAAAGTTTCCCATGATTATAACCCTTGCATTAGGTTGAGAAGAGAATCAATGGCGTGTGTGTTTTGATGTCCCAAGAACCAAATCAAGGCCATGACACCTGTGCAACAAAATCCTCAACAGGAAATATTTTACAGATTTCTTCAATACTTAATTCAGAGCATCTTTCACCATTTGGTTAATCTTACTTATCCCGTCTGTTCCTGAGAAACAAAAGAGGAGCTGTAAAACCTTTGAACACAAAGCATTTAGAAATGAAATCCAATCTCACCAGCTCACCAAGATGTTAAGTGCACTACAGAATATTAGAGCCAATGGTTTTCCCCACCTTCCTCTGTACAAAAAGCACATTAATGTTCTGCATGCTGCTGTTCCTCCTAGGGCTGCATTAAAACTATATTAAATCCTAGGCAAAATTCATAAGCCCCTACACTGGCCATTTAGTTTCTCTCTCTCCCGAGTCACTCTTTCCCTCTTCCCCCTATCCATATCTTCATTTATGGCCTTCCTTCATACTCAGCAGTGGAAGTAAACCGTAGGGCTTAGTTCCGGGTTTGGTGGCAGTAAAGGGTTGTGAGCGAGCAAAGGGACTGTGCAAGCACATGCTTTGGGTGGAGTGGTTTAGGGATCAGAGCAGAGGGTGGAGAAGCAGGGAAGCTAGGCAAGCCATTTTCACTCTCCACTGCTTCAGTTAGGAAACAGAGAGAGGTCAAAAGAGGATTTATACCTCTGACACAGCACCTATAAATTTGGAAAGATTTAAATGTCTACAAGGCTTCACAAGTGGAAGCAGCAACATAAAATTATATTTGTCTCTAGTCTTTTAGAAGCAGTTTATATATATATTCATATATAATATTATATGATAGTGGGTAGATATATGTCTATATACGTTTTCAATCAGTCTGCCTAGAGATAGATGGATAGATAGATATCTAGGCAGACAGATCGAAAATGTATATAGACAGATATCTACCCACTATCATATATTGCAACACATATATATAGATAGGTAAATACAGATGTATCCATCATATATGTAAATATATATATATGGGCACAGACATGCAGATACATATATACACATACCCATGTCCAGACATAGATAAATCTTTCCTTCTTCACATACCCTAACAAGAAGGGAGGTACCTGCTTGAGAAGATATTTATAGAATCTCTACTTCCTGGTTATGGGTAGGAAGCCCAGGGAGTTTTCTCACTGGCAAGAGAAGTCTTGAGTCCTCTAAGAACTCTAGCCTCTGAATAACCAGGAATGGAGACCTACCTGGAAAATGTAGAGGATGTTTTAAATCTGCAGACAGTAAGTCTGAATCCTTCCATAACTCCAGCAGGTAGCTGGAGAAAAAGATGCAGTAAAAATACCATATTTACCCCTAATGAGTGTAAAAAGGGTATGGTGCATTCTTATGCTCAACATGGATTACGCAATGAAGAGTTGAGGATGGAAGGAAAAAGACAAGACAAGGATTGTCTATACTGAAAGAAAAAACCCCATCCCTGGTGAAGGGGTCCCCTGGAGATGTGAAGCAATCCAGGGAATTGAATAATTCTTTAGGTCTTCCCTTAATTAAAGGTCTGTGTCCTTTATTTATGAAGCCTTTAATGGAAATGGTAAGGGCAGGGAGAACCCAGTAGGCATGACTTGGTAAAGCCCTTCCTAACCATCTGACATTATGTGCTCTCTAACAAGGCCCCATAGTGTAGAGCTGCTCCGTAGAGATGCAGAGAGCATGTTGCAGGTTAATTAGAAGAAAAAACTGGTGTTTAAGAGCCAGAAGGTATCAACTACTCTGCCAAGCCCAAGGAATGGGGAAGGCTGAGGATAGAAGGTAAGGTGATGTGTCTGCAACAATAGCCAGAAAAGGTTTTTAAACCGTCTGGGACTTAGTGGTAAGGCCAGAAACCATTGAAATTGGAGAACAAGCCCTGGTAGCTTGGTCAGCAAGTCAGTGGTATAACCAGTAAGAGCCCCTGCAGTTCTAACTATTGATAGGGCAGCAGTAGAAATCTTAGGTCCCAAGATTGGGAAAAAAATACAGACATAAGTAGGAGTGGTAAGACTCCGCTATTGTCTGAGCAGCTGCCAGGAGAATGAAGAATGCAAGGGGAAGACAACTCTGAAAGAAAACTTAGGGGCTTAAGGAAAAATCCCAAGTGGTATCACTCTTACAGGGCAAATGTCTTAGTAAGAGTGGCAGAGTTGAAAAGACGACTTACGGTGGAGTAAATCTTTGAAGTAATATGAGAGATGCTGATACAGGAGAGAAAGTAAGAGGTAAAGGAATGGCAACCTTATTGACAGCTGTTACTCCTCTGTGTAGGTTAGAGGACGAGGAGTAACTATACTACCTGTTAAGCATAATCATCTTAAGAAGCTCTTTGAGCTAACAGTCAGGATGTCTCTTTAAGAGGGACATATGTAAAGTTTAGGATGGAACCGATGTAGATGCTTGCAGTGGTAGGAAGCAAACTACAGGATCTAAACCTCAAACAGGAAAACAGGGTTCAGGGAAGAGTGTATCAGCAACCCTGCGGCTGCTGGGTCTCCTGAACCCGTTGAGGTTGTGGTTTCCTGAGCCTGGCTGGTTGTTTCCCCTGCCTGGGAGCATCTGTATGATGGGTAGAAGATGGATAAAACCTTCTCCCCTTAAGGGAACAAAGCTTACTGGTAGATTTTCTACAAGCTGGGA
Organism: Ichthyophis bannanicus; assembly: GCA_033557465.1. Lineage (NCBI taxonomy): Eukaryota > Metazoa > Chordata > Amphibia > Gymnophiona > Ichthyophiidae > Ichthyophis > Ichthyophis bannanicus. The sequence goes on along the minus strand of CM066032.1, from coordinate 1,513,803,833 downwards.
TAGAGGAAGGCATAGACAAGCCTCTGAAAGCAATAGTGTCAGTGGTTAACTGAGCAGCCTGGAGTAAAGTCTCTTTATTAAAGAGATTCTCTCCAGTGCAGGGAGCATTTCCCAGTCTATCTTGTAAGCATTTGTCCAAGTCTGAAGCTTGGAGCCAGGCTCTACGTCATGCCCCTATGGCTATAGCAGAAGTTCTGCTAATAGACTCAAGAGAGTCCAGGGAAGCACGAGTAAGGAACTTAGAAATATTTCGAGCATGATTGACTAGCATAGAAAAATCTGCTCTTTTAGGCTCTTGGAGGAAAGGGGTCAAAAGTAGTAGATCTTTTGTGACTTCCTCAAGAGATAATCCCAGATAGAAAATATATGACAGGATTCTTGCTGAAAACATGGATGCCTGGAAAGTTTGATGTCCAAAGGCATCTAAGGTTTTAGCCTCACGATCTGGCGGATAAGAGTGCTTCTTAGTACTCTTAACACGCCTCATTGCTGATTCTACAACAAGAGAATGACGAGGGAGCTGAGGCTTTTGAAAACCTGGAGAAGGGGGCACCTTGTATAGAAGATCCGTTGCCCTAGAAGGTGAGGACACCATTAAAGGAGTTTCCCACGTCCTAAATAAGAGATCCTGCAAGGTTTGATGCAAAGGAAACATAATGACTTCCTTTGGATTGCAGGGGATCTGTATAGGTTGTGGATCCCCTGGTGCAGGGTCCTGACCAGGTAGAGAAATGGCAAGTAACTTGGCCATATCAAGCAAGAAAGCTTGAAAAGAAATCTCCCCAGAGGGGAGTCCGAGGAAGAGAAGGAAGAACTAGATCTGTTGAAGAACTAGCTCTAGCATCCACCGGTTCATTCAGATTTTGTAGAATAGAAGAGCTGGATGGGTGGAGGATCGGATTATCTTTGAGAGATAGTTGACGGTACCGCTGAAAACCGGTATCGCAACTCATCGGTAGCAAATCGTCCATGCTAGGGATCGATTCCAAACTCGGCATGGAAGGAAGCGAGCCGGCTGAAAGGAGCATGGGAGGTAATGACACCGATGATGTCGATACCGGTACCGGGACCGGTACCGACGGTGACACCGATATGTGAAGATCAGTCTGACGGCACTATCGGTACCGAGGTAACTGAATGTGGCAGACCTTGATCGGTATAATGTCTTCGGTACTGTCTGAAGTCTGTACCGAGACGCATCGGTACCCAGTCATCCAGACTAGAGATTGATTCTAGACTTGGCATCGAAAGAAGCGAGTCTATCGATGCAGATCTGGAGGGCACCGACGCAGATACCAGCATTGGTACCAAGGCCGATGTGGGAAGATTGGTCAGTAGTGGCTCTAGCGGCACCGAAGATACCGAGAGCGCTTGACTACGATCATCGGTGTGGAATGTTTCATCCAACACCATTGCCGATGCCGGGGTACCGGCACCGCTCAAAGCTGATACCACCACCGGGCATTGCTCAGGTATGTTCACTGAGGTAAAAACCCCGGGAACAACCTGAAACCCCCGTTAATGCTTTTGAGGCAGAAGCCTCCCGCCGGGATTTTGCCAATATGTCCTCGGGGGCAAGCCGAAAGGCATCTCTATGATGTACATGAGATCTACCACCCGAGGACTGGCTAGTCTTTACAGACTTTTGCTTGGTTACCTGATCCTGCGAAAAAGATGATGTAGCCGGTACTCTCAGGTCTGAGGAGAACAGCGTATCGCGTTGAGCTCGATGCTGAAAACTTCTTACAGGAATAGTAGTGCAGGAGGGACACTCCAGCGGATGGTGTTCAGGTCCCAAACATGGAAGGCACCAATTATGGGTGTCTAAAACTAATTTGGTAGCGCCACAGTTGAAACAGGTTCTAGTGGCTAGCTTTTCCATGAGGGAAAGTGGAGAGGCCTAGCAGGCCAAAACCTGTCAGGCACTAAACAGGAAAAAATTTCCCACAAAAGGAAATACTTGGAGAAAAGAAAAAAGAAAACACCGGTGGTACCGGTGCGTCGAGGGAAGGTAGACGCAACCACAAGAAAAAACAAAAATAAAAGAAGAATTTTCTGCGGTGACAGGCGGACGTCCTGCCGGCTCCGCGGAAAAACGAAAACTCAGGAGAGGCAGTTGGGAAAGGCGGGAAGGCAGCACGCAGGCGTGTTGGGACGCTTCCAAAAGCGTTCCTGCGCAGACTCCGTCGGTACCGATGTACCCATATGTGAAGATTCATTCCTGCTTGTTCCTGGAGATGTACATTTTTACTAGTGAGCTTTTCCAGCCCAAATCTGTAAAGGGAAACCGTCCCCATCAAACGCACACACTCACTCTTATGGCGTCTTCCTGCCGTCTGTTGCTCATGTAGTCACTCAATGCACACTCCACTCAAACACATCTACCCTCTACCACACAACATTCTAGCAGTTGCCACCAGCTCTTTTCCTCAGGCCACAACGGCCCCCCTCACACTTTCCTCTTTTCCTATCTTTTCCCAACACTCTACACTACTACTACCTTTCAGAACACAGACTCCAGTAGCTCTCTTGAGGTTATCCTGGGGTCTCTTTCAGAGCTCACTCTGCCCTCCTCAGGCAGAAACCTCACTCGCATAGCACTAAAGCCACCTTCCAGTGTCCCCATTTGCTAGATACTACCCACAGTCTCTAATGTCTATCATGGGTTCTTGCATGCAATTGGTCAGAAACTGGGATCATCAGCAAACTGACTGGCTTGCTGGTGACACTGGAAGCAGGCAGGCAGGCGTAGTCACGCAAGGCAAAGGGGAAGATTTGATAGTTGAAGAAACTGAACTAAATTTTGCACATTTTTCAGACACTTAAACCATCCACTGATCTGTATAGTACTTAAAAAATCCAAACAGTTGGAACCCGTGTCTGATGCTTAGGCACATCTGACTCTGACCCCCCCCCCCCCAACATATTGGCCCTAGTTTGCCTATGCCTTAATCCAGCCCTACTACCTAATATCTTTGCCTTTGGAAAAAGGAGCTGATGAAACTGAAGAGACACTAGGGATGTGCATTCATTTGAAATGACGTGAGAGGGGCTCTTCCGAAGGGATGGGCTTCACCTAAACCGGGATGGAACCAGGCTGCTGGCATTAACCTTTAAAAAGGAGATAGGGGAAAGCCGACAGTCGCATAAGAGCGGATGGTTCGGAAGAATGTATCCTTGAAGGATACTACCAAAAGCAGAGAGGTTCCAAAGAAGAGTAAAGTAGCCCAAATGTCCTCGAGTATGGAGCAGACAGAGCTTAAAGATCCCAAATTACCCATGTCTACCAATAGCCAAATTAATATGAATAAAATACAGTCTCTAAAATGCTTGTATGCAAATGCTAGAAGTCTAAAAAATAAGATGGGAGAGTTAGAATATATAGCACTAAATGAGAGGTTAGATATGATTGGAATATCAGAGACATGGTGGAAAGAGGACAACCAGTGGGACACTGCGATACCTGGGTACAAACTATATCGTAATGATAGAGCTGATCAAATTGGTGGAGGGGTTGCGCTCTATGTTAGAGAGGGCATTGAGTCAGAAAGAATTAAAGTCTTGCAGGAAACAAAATTTGCTGTAGAATCTCTATGGATTGAAATTCCATGTAAAAAGGGGAAGGCGATGGCAGTGGGGGTGTACTATCGACCACCGGGCCAGAATGAACAAATGGATGATGAAATGCTCAAAGAAATCAAGGAAGCTAACAAAAGTTACAGCGCAGTAATAATGGGGGATTTCAATTACCCCGGTATCGACTGGGTCAGTGTCACGGCAGGACATGCTAGGGAGATAAAGTTCCTAGATGACATAAATGACTGCTTCTTGGAGCAGCTGGTTCATTAACCGACCAGAGGGGAAGCCATATTAGACCTGGTCCTTAGTGGAACACCAGATCTAGTGCAAGAGATAAGGGTGTTGGGGCCACTTGGCAATAGTGATCATAGCATGATCGCCTTTGATTTAATTAGTGGAGGAGGGATAGTACGGAAATCCACAGTACTACCTTTTAACTTTCGAAAGGGAGACTATGATAAAATGAGGAAAATAGTTAAGAAAAAACTAAAAGGAGCAGTTGCAAAGGTTAAAGACTTACATCAAGCTTGGGTGTTGTTGAAAAATACTATCTTGGCAGCCCAGACCAGCTGTATTCCACGCTTTAAGCAAAGTGGAAGGAAGTCCAAAAAACTGCCAGCATGGTTTAAAGGTGAGGTCAGAGACGCTGTTGCCAAAAAAATCTTTCAGGAAATGGAAAAAAGAGCCAAACGACAAAACCTGGAAACAGCACAAGCACTGGCAAAACAAATGCAAGGCATTGATAAAGCAGGCAAAGGGAGAATTTGAGAAGAAGCTTGCTGTGGAAGCAAAAACACAAAATAAAGATTTTTTCAAGTACATTCGTAGCAAAAAACCTGTGAGAGAGTCAGTTGGTCCATTAAATGATAGAGGAGTTAAAGGGTCACTAAGAGGCGAAAAGGCGATAGCGGAGAGATTGAATGAATTCTTTGCTTCGGTCTATACTGAGGAAGATGTAGGGATGTTACCCATGACTGAAGTGGTATTTAAAGGTGCGGAGGAATTGAAGGAAATATCGATACATCGGGAAGATGTATTACAACTATTAGATAAACTGAAGAGTAGCAAATCACCTGGGCCGGATGGTATATATCCAAGGGTGTTGAAAGAACTGAAATATGAGATTGCAGACCTGCTATTAGTAATCTGTGAACTATCATTAAAATCATTTCTAATACCTGAAGATTGGAGGATCGCCAATGTAACACCAATTTTTAAAAAGGGTTCCAGGGGTGATCCGGGAAACTACAGACCGGTGAGCCTCACGTCAGTACCGGGAAAAATGGTAGAAATCATAATAAAGAATAAAATTACTCAGCATGTAGATAGTCATGGCCTAATGGGAGACAGCCAACATGGCTTTAGACAAGGAAGATCTTGTCTTACTAATCTGTTATGTTTTTTTGAAAGTGTGAATAAACAGTTGGACAAAGGTGAGTCGGTTGATATAGTGTATCTGGACTTTCAGAAAGCCTTTGACAAGGTCCCTCATCAGAGACGTTTGGCAAAACTAAAGAGTCATGGGATAGGAGGCAGTGTACTACTGTGGATCAAGAACTGGTTAAAAGATAGAAGGCAAAAGGTTGGGCTAAATGGCCAATTTTCCCAATGGAGAAAGGTGAATAGTGGTGTACCCCAGGGATCTGTGCTGGGTCCGCTGCTTTTTGACATTCATAAATGAACTGGAAAGTGGAACGAGTGAGGTTATCAAATTTGCAGATGACACAAAACTATTTAAATTTGTTAAAATCCAAGAGGATTGTGGAAAATTGCAAGAGGATCTTGATAAATTAGAATATTGGGCATCAAAATGGCAGATGAAATTTAATGTGGACAAGTGCAAAGTTATGCACCTAGGGAAGAACAACCCAAACTATGGTTACACAATGCAAGGTTCCACATTAGGAACCACCACCCAGGAAAAAGATTTAGGCATCATTGTGGATAACATGTTAAAACCCTAGGTCCAGTGTGCAGCGGCAGCCAAGAGAGCAAATACAATGCTAGGTATCATAAGGAAAGGAATGGAAAATAAACAAAAGATATTATATTGCCTCTATATTGTTCCATGGTGAGACCGCACCTTGAATAGTGTGTGCAATTCTGGTCGCCGTATCTTAAAAAGGATATAGAGTTATTTGAAAAGGTTCAGAGAAGAGCCACCAAAATGGTAAAGGGGATGGAAGGATACTCCTATGAAGAAAGGCTAAAAAGGTTAGGGCTCTTTAACCTGGAAAAGAGACGGCTGAGGGGAGACATGATAGAAGTCTATAAATTAATGAACGGAGTGGAACGGGTAAACCTAGATCGATTGTTTACATTATCAGAATATAGAAAGACTAGGGGACATGCAATGAAGCTACAGGGTAAACTATTTACGACTAATAAAAGACAATATTTTTTCACTCAACGTGTAATCAAACTCTGGAATTTGTTACCGGAGGATGTAGTAAAAAGGCTGTTAGTGTAGCTGGGTTTAAAAAAGGTTTGGACAAGTTCCTGGAGGAAAGGTCCATAAACCATTATTAAGAAGGGACCCAGGATATCAATGCTTGACCCAGTACAAACATTGCGGAACCTGTGTCTTTTGGGGAAACTTCTAGGTACGTATGACCTAGATTGGTCACTGTTGGAAACAGGATACTGGGCTTGATGGACCTTGGTCTGACCCAGTATGGCATATCTTATGTTCTTATGAAATATTAATGGCATTTCCCGTGTCATTTTTAAATGAGATATAAAAACAAAACACCTCTGGTTTTTTTTTTAAATCTCCAGTATCATTAATGGTTGTCATAACCTGACCTCAAATCCTGTACCACTTTGGTTTGAGGGCACCAGTGTTCCAGGAAGAACAATTCTGCCTCCTGGGGATCTGACTCTAGACAGCCTATTCTCAGCTATGTCTTTTATTTCTGGTAATCTTGGTGACTGATTGGCCCAAAGTTCAAAATCAGGAATAGCCAAAAAGTCGCTCTCCTGAAAGAAAAAAAAAAGGGGAGAAGTAGCACTTTATGTAAGAAAAAATATTAAAGCAATGATACGCCCGGTATGTGCCAGGGGAGATCGGGAAGAGGTGCAGTGATACATTGCCTAATACTAGTTCTGGGGGGAAGAAAATAAAATCCAGAGGGTGACAGGTGATACTCTTGGGAGGGGGCAGGTTGTCATCCGTGGTTACGGTTGTGATGGGGGGAGGGGGGGTTGCAAGTTGTTTGCCTCAGTTTTAGTTAGGCAGCAGCCACAGACCCCCTTAAACTGCTTTAAAAGGAAAATGAATACACAAAAAGCGACACAACAGGAACAACATGTACCAAGCAAGATAGGAAAATAAAAATGAAATTATAGTTGCCTGCACTCCAACTGATGCTGGATTTTCTCGATGTGCTTTCAGGGCCAATTTAACCATTAGGCAAGATTAAGTGGTCATCTAGAGTGGCAGCTTCTGGGGTAGGGGAAGAGGGGGGGTGGTCGCAAAGAGCAACTGCAATCTTAGCAAAACAGCCTGACAACTCAAAGAGCCATGAGCATGTACTTTTATCTGCAAGGAGGCGGAACATTTTCTAACAGCCCATTTAGCTGGGCAGAGGACTTTTGGAAGTTGCCCTCATTACACACCCACACATTCATACAAAGCAAACAAGTATGATGGCCAATTATGTGTTTTTAAAGGATTGTTGTGGGAGGAGGTGGTGTTTAAATTATGTTCAATCAGGATAATTTGATCATCAAGATCTAGGAAGGGGAATGCTAGGGGCCAAAAAGGTTAATCGGGGGAGGGGGAGCCTTAAGGTTTGCCTAGAGTATCCAATATCCTTGAACTAACCCAGAGTTTCAGGAAAAAACCCCACACACATGTGCTTTATATTTCATGCATCCCTACTATTATTTTTAAAAAAAGTCTTAACTAGTGGGAATGGCCATGTTGGAAGAGGTCATGTTTTTTTTAAAGACTGTGCAAACAGCCCTTTTCCAGTGCCACTGCTATGCACACCAATAGCATAGCATTTGCCACTTTGATCCGACCATTATTTAAAATCAATTTAAATTAAAATGACATGTTGGACATTTCTTCTGCCCCACGTGAATCCAGAGCCAGAAACTGCTCCCATGACAGATGCTACCATTCATCTACGTCAATATGGAATCAACAGTACCTCCTTCATGAGAGGCCTCAGCTGATAATTAGGTATTTATGGTTACTGGCGAGTCTCAGAAAAGTACCGACCTATTATTTTTAAGCACAATAAATCATACTTCTTGACCAGACTGTCAGTACAGTTCAAAGATCAAGCATTAAAATGTCCATTCTAGCTGGTACCAGTAGTGACAAGTGAAGCCATCTTCCTCTACGGTAATCCAATACTGCCCCCCACTCCCTCTTTTTATGCAAGACCTGCCCCAAACCCACATATCAGTTTCTGCTCTGTCTGCACCATTCAGATGTCTCTAACAGTCAGCTTTGTGGAAAGATAGACTGCATTGGCTGAAGGCCATTCTGATCCCTGCCCCCCACCACCAAGATGAAGGGCAGAACGTCTGTACCCCACAATCAAAACCCAAGGACAAAATTCATAATGGTATAATGTCCTGAAACCCCACACTAGCACCCATCCCGTAAGCCTTGCGTGATCTCATTTGAAAGGCCAGTAGCAGGAAAGAATGTATGCCCCCTCCTGACCCACCTCTGACAAATTAAAAAATGGCTCTAGCCAACCTGATGCTGCACTGTGCCCTACACATCCTTGCATGTGATGCAACAGAGGTTGGGGCAAAGCACAGCTTGAGGCTGACCATCATAACCTGGAATCTGCTATGGATACATACCCTTCTGCTGCCAGCATTTCACCTCAGATCTTTAAAGAGTGAGGAATTGATAACAGGGAAGGAAGCCTTCAGACTTGATGAGAGCTTATAAGGTGAGGGCACTAGACCAAACATCTTCTCTGGGTTATGATTCTCCATGATACTGTGGGGGGGCATATTTTCCTGCTCAAGACTTCAGAACTCAAAGGCAATGAATCATAGCCGCAGGAACAGGTGCATTCTTGGCAAGACCAAGCCACTGGGATATATACTGATAAATTCAGTAAGCTGCTTGGCAATTAACATGTAGCTGAAAATTTTCCCAAGTTAATTTAGTCAAGAAAACAATAACCATGTCACCACAGAAAGAATTAAAGTTTTGCAGGAAACAAAATTTGCTGTAGAATCTATCTGGATGGAAATTTCATGTAAAAAGGGGAAGGTGATGGCAGTGGGGGTGTACTATTGACCGCCTGGCCAAAATGAACAAATGGATGATGAAATGCTCAAAGAAATCAAGGAAACTAACTAACGTTACAGCACAGTAATACTAATGGGTGATTTCAATTACCCCGGTATCAACTGGGTCAGTGTCACTGCAGGACATGCTAGGGAGATAAAGTTCCTAGATGAAATAAATGACTGCTTCTTGGAGCAGCAGGTTCATGAACCGAGCAGAGGGGAAGCCATATTGGACCTACTCCTTAGTGGAACACCAGATCTGGTGCAAGAGATAAGGGTGTTGGGGCCACTTGGCAATAGTGATCATAGCAATAGTGATCATAGCATAATAGCGTTTGATTTAATTAGTGGAGGAGGGATAGTAAGGAAATCCACAGTAATACCTTTGAACTTTCGAAAGGGAGACTATGATAAAATGAGGAAAATAGTTAAGAAAAAACTAAAAAGGAGCAGCTGCAAAGGTTAAAGACTTACATCAAGCTTGGGTATTATTGAAAAACACCATCTCGGAAGCCCAGACCAGCTGTATTCCACGCTTTAAGAAAAGTGGAAGGAAGTCCAAAAAACTGCCTGCATGGTTTAAAGGTGAGGTCAGAGAGGCTGTTGCCAAAAAAGCATCTTTCGGGAAATAGAAGAAAGAGCCAAACGACAAAACCTGGAAACAGCACAAGCACTGGCAAGTTAAATGCAAGGCATTGATAAGGCAGGCAAAGGGAGAATTTGAGAAGAAGCTTCCCGCAGAAGCAAAAACACGTAATAAAGACTTTTTCAAGTACATTCGTAGCAAAAAACCTGTGAGAGTCAGTTGGTCCATTAGATGATAGAGGGGTTAAAGGGGCACTAAGAGGCAACAAGGCGATAGCGGAGAGACTGAATGAATTATTTGCTTCGGTCTTTACTAAGGAAGATGTAGGGATGTTACCATGATTGAAGGGGTATTTAAAGGTGCGGAAGAATTGAAGGAAATATCGATACATCGGGAAGATGTATTACAACTATTAGATAAACTGAAGAGTAGCAAATCACCTGGGCCAGATGATATACATCCAAGGGTGTTGAAAGAACTGAAATGTGAGATTGCAGACCTGCTATTAGTAATCTGTGAACTATCATTAAAATCATCTGTAATACCTGAATATTGGAAGATGGCGAACGTTAACACCAATTTTTAAAAAGGGTTCCAGGAGGGATCTGGGAAACTACAGACTGGTGAGCCTGACGTCAGTACCGGGAAAAATGGTAGAAACCATCATAAAGAACAAAATTGCTGAACATGTAGATAGTCATGGCTTAATGGGAGACAGTCAACATGGCTTTAGACAAGGAAGATCTTGTCTTGCTAATCTGTTTTTTTGAAGGTGTGAATAAACAGGTGGACAAAGGTGAGTCGGTTGATATAGTGCATTTGGGCTTTCAGAAAGCTTTGACAAGGTCCCTCAGAGATGTTTGGCAAAACTAAAGAGTCATGGGATAAGAGGCAGTGTACTATTGTGGATCATGAACTGCCTAAAAGATAGAAAGCAAAGGGTAGGGCTAAATGGCCAATTTTCCCAATGGAGCAAGGTAAATAGTGGTGTACCCCAGGGATCTGTGCTGGGTCCGCTACTTGACATTCATAAAATGACCTGGAAAAGGAAACAACGAGTGAGGTTATCAAATTTGCAGATGACACAAAACTATTTAAAGTTGTTAAAACCCCAGAGGATCGTGGAAAATTGCAAGAGGATCTTGATAAACCGGAAGACTGGGCATCAAAATGGCAGATGAAATTTAATGTGGACAAGTGCAAAGTTATGCACCTAGGGAAGAACAACCCAAACTATGGTTACACGATGCAAGGTTCCACATTAGGAACCACCACCCAGGAAAGAGATTTAGGCGTCATTGTGGATAGCATGTTAAAACTCTCGGCCCAGTGTGCAGCAGCGGCCAAGAGAGCAAATAGAATGCTAGGTATCATAAGGAAAGGAATGGAAAATAAAACAAAGGATATTATAATGCCTTTATCGTTGCATGGTGAGACCGCACCTTGAATAGTGTGTGCAATTCTGGTCGCCGTATCTTTAAAAGGATATAGCGTTATTAGAAAAGGCTCAGAGAAGAGCTACCAAAACGGTAAAGGGGATGGAAGGATAGCCCTATGAAGAAAGGCTAAAAACGCTACGGCTCTTTAACCTGGAAAAGAGACAGTTGAGGGGCAATATGATAGAAGTCTATAAATTAATGAACGGAGTGGAACGGGTAAACCTAGATCGATTGTTTACGTTATCAGAATATAGAAAGACTAGGGGACATGCAATGAAGCTACAGGGTAAACTATTTACGACTAATAAAAGAAAATATTTTTTCAATGTGTAATCAAACTCTGGAATTTGTTACTGGAGGATGTAGTAAAGGCTAGTTAGTGTAGCTGGGTTTAAAAAAGGTTTGGACAAGTTCCTGGAGGAAAGGTCCATAAACCATTATTAAGAAGGGACCCAGGATATCAATGCTTGACCCAATACAGGCATTGTGGAACCTGTGTCTTTTGGGGAAACTGCTAGGTACATATGACCTAGATTGGCCACTGTTGGAAACAGGATACTGGGTTTGATGGACCTTGGTTTGACCCAGTATGGCATCTCTTATGTTCTTATGAGCCACCTAAAGAAAATTAAAATTGGAGTAAATTTTCTGACAATAATTATTTGAATAAAGTTATACTTAAGTGGAAGGTCAAACATCTATATTCTTCTGCGCAGGAATAGCACAGTTACTTACCTGTAACAGGTGATCTCTGGGAACAGCAGGAATTAGTCCTCACATATGGGGTACGTCGGTACCGACGGAGCCCGTGCGGGAAAGCTCCCCAGCTTCTTAGAATAGAAGCTTTTGGGACCTCCCACTGCACATGCGCACTGCCTTCCCGCCTTCCTGAACAGCTCTCCTCAGTTTCGAGTTTATAGCTGAGTCAACAGAGAGAGGACAGGAAGATAGATAGATAAAAGATACAACTCCTAGGGGAGGTGGGTGGGTTGTGAGGACTAATTCCTGCTGTTCCCAGAGATCACCTGTTACAGGTAAGTAACTGTGCTATCTCCAGGAACAAGCAGGAATAAGTCCTCACATATGGGGACTCCCTAGCTTAGATGCATGGGATCCCCTGTAAAGGTTCGCCATCTTCGTATGGATCTCAGGCATCCATTCTGGGAAGGTGGGCAGGAGTTGTTTAGGAATGGAACAGGTGCTTGAGGACAGCCTGGCCAAACAAGGCATCCCGGCGGGAGTCCTTGTCCAAACAGTAATGGGCTGTGAAGGTATGAACCGAGGCCCAGGTAGCGGCTCGACAGATCTGATCTATGGAAACAGAGTGCAGATGAGCCATAGAAGTTGCCATGGCCCTCACATTGTGAGCAGTGACATGGCCTTCCAGAGAAATGTTTTTGCTCTGGTAAGCAAAAGAAATACACTGAGCAATCCAATTGGAAAGTGTACGCTTGGAGACTGGAAGTCCCAAATGGGAAGGATCAAAGGCCACAAAAAGTTGAGAAGACTTTCGATGTGGCTGAGTCCTATTAAGGTAAAAAGCGAGAGCTCTTTTACAATCCAGAGTATGAAGGTTCCTCTCTGCATTGGATGCATGAGGAGCTGGAAAAAAGACAGGTAGATATACCTCTTGATTAAGATGAAAAGGCGAGACCACTTTAGGCATAAAGTGGGGATTCGTCCTAAGGACCACCTTATCATGATGAAATCTTGTGTAAGGTGGATTAGCCACTAAAGCCTGCAGCTCACTGATGCGGCGAGCCGAAGTGACTGCAATGAGGAAGATGACCTTCCAGGAAAGAAATTTCAAGGAGGTGGAAAACATTGGCTCAAAAGGTGGCTTCATAAGTTGACCGAGCACTAGATTCAAATCCCATGCGACCGGGGGTGGTCTGATGGGAGGTTTAGTGAGAGTCAGGCCTCTCATGAATCTTGCAACAAGAGGATGAGAGGAGATAGGTTGTCCATTTATATGTTTCAAGGATGCTGCAATAGCACTTAAATGGACTCTTACCGAATTCGTCTTGAGGCCTGCATTGGATAGATGCAGGAGATAATCAAGAAGAGAATTCAAAGGAAGTGCCAGAGGGTCAAGACCCTGCTGAGCACACCAAATGGAAAAACGTTTCCATTTGAAAGCATAGGAACGCCTGGTAGAGGGTTTCCTAGAGGCAGAAAGGATATCTTTCACTGGTTGGGAAAGATGAAAGTCTTGAAGGCTTAAGCCTTCAGTAACCAAGCACTGAGGTGAAGGGATTTGGGGTTTGGGTGCCACAAAGTCCCCTCCTCCTGAGACAGGAGGTCTGGCGCAGCTCCCAGATCCAAGTAGGATCCCTGGGAGAGCTGTAGAAGTAGAGGGAACCACACTTGGCGTGGCCAGCGTGGAGCTATGAGGATCATAGTTCCATGATCCCTCTGGAGTTTGAACAGAGTCTTGGGAATCAAAGGAATGGGTGGAAAGGCATATAGGAATGCCTGATTCCAATTCAGGAGAAAGGCGTCTGTAGCCTGAGCTCCCTGACACGGAGTTCTGGAACAGAACCGGGGAAGTTTGGCATTCCACGGACTTGCAAAGAGGTCTATGTCCGGGGTCCCCCATTCCTGAAAGATTCGGTTTATTTGGTCCAAATGTAGGGACCATTCGTGTGGCAGCAGAACTCGACTGAGCCTGTCTGCCCGAGAGTTTTGAACTCCTGGGAGATACACTGCTAGCAGGTGAATCTGATGCTCTCTGGCGAAGGCCCATAGTCTTAGAGCTTCGTTGCAAAGCGACAGAGAGCCCGTCCCTCCTTGTTTGTTTATGTAAAACATGGCCACCTGATTGTCCGTCTGAACTAGGACAGTGAGGTTGGCTAGGAGGGAGTGGAAGACCTTGAGGGCAAGGTAAATTGCTCGCAGTTCCAGAAGATTGATATGAAGGGTGGTCTCCTGTAGAGACCAAGTGCCCTGAGTGGAGAGAGTTTGCAGATGGGCTCCCCACCCTGTTTGGGAGGCATCTGTTGTGAGGGTTGCTTGGGGTAGCAATGGTTGAAATGGAGCCCCCAACAACAGATTCTTGGTGGAAGTCCACCAGTGGAGGGACCAAAACAGACGATCGGAGGTTTGTATTTGGTCTGAGAGCGCTCCTGACGCCTGAGTCCACTGAGTGGCCAGGGTCCATTGAGCTGCTCTCATATGAAGACGAGCATAGGGCACCACATGCACTGTGGAGGCCATATGACCCAGTAGGCGTAGCATTTCCCTGGCTGTCAAGTGAGTGCTGGACTGAGCTTGGGAGGCCAAACTCAGGAGGCGCTGGCCTCGAACATGTGGAAGGTAGGCCCTTGCAGTGATGGTGTCCAACTGGGCCCCTATGAATTCTAGAGATTGAGTAGGGATGAGTTGGGACTTGGGAAGGTTTACTACCAGTCCCAGATACTGCAAAAGGCTCCTTGTGTGGTCCAGGGAAATCTGGGCCTGTGACTGAGTTGGAGCTCGGATGAGCCAGTCGTCCAGATATGGGAAGACAAAGATTCCCATGCCTCTTAGAAATGCGGCTACGACTGCCATGCATTTTGTGAATACTCTTGGAGCAGAGGCTAGACCGAAGGGGAGTACTCTGTATTGGAAATGTTTTCCCTGAAACAGAAAGCGAAGATACTTTCTGTGGGATGGATGGATGAGTATATGTGTATACGCATCCTGTAGGTCTAGAGAACAAAGCCAGTCCTGACCCTGGAGGTAAGGAAGGAGAATGCCGAGAGACAGCATTTTGAATTTCTCCTTGAAGAGAAATTTGTTCAATTCTCTCAGATCTAGGATTGGTCTGAATCCCCCTGTCTTCTTTGGAATGAGAAAATAAGGGGAGTAGAAACCGGACCCTTGTTGAGGAAGAGGAACCTCTTCTATGGCCCCTTGGGCAAGAAGAGAGGAAACCTCTTGACCCAACAGGGTTAGGAGAGATGGGGGAGAATTGAATGGTCTCACCATATGATGGGGAGGAAGGCTGGAGAAATGAAGTTTGTAACCCTCTCGAATGATAGAGAGGGTCCATTGTTCTGTTGTGATTTGTTCCCATCTGGGAGCAAAGTGAACCAACCTTCCGGGTATGGTGAGAGGTTCTGGTTGTGTTAGAACCAGAAGTGGCAAGTTCCCTAGGAGCAAGTCAAAACCCCTGAGGGGTTGGAGCCTGCTGAGCTACAGTAGCTGCTGCAGGCTTAGCTCGTGCTTGTTTGGATTGCTGACGCTTAGCAGTATAGCGAGGTTGAGAAGACTGCTGGCCAGTATTTGAAGCAACTCTGGCCTTCTTATAGTAAGGCCTTGTAAAAGACTTTTTCTTAGTAGGAATTGAAGTGGACTTTGAAAGTCTTTCCAAGGTGGCATTTTCAGCATCCATCTGGGTGGCTTTGATTTGCCACTCTTCCCCAAATAAGTTCTCACCTGTACAGGGCAGATTCCGTAAGCCATCTAGAACCCAAGGTTCCAGATCAGAGGCCTGGAGCCAAGCAAGACGTCGGGCTGCAATAGCAATGCCCGAAGCCCTACTGGCTCCCTCAAAGGAATCATATGCTGCCCTATTAGAGAACTTAGAAACCTCTAAGAGTTGTTTCACTAGGGAAAGGAATCCCTGCTTTTTATCCTCAGGGATAAAGGGGGCAAAATGCCGCACCTTTTTGGCAAGTTCCTCCAGGAACATGCCCATATAGAGACTGTAGGAATTAATCCTGGCTATAAGCATACTAGCCTGGAAAATTTTCCTACCAAAAGAGTCCAAAGTCTTACATTCCCGTCCTGGAGGGGTGGAAGAGTGCCTTTTGGTACTCCTAATCTTCTTCATTGCAGACTTCACCACAATAGAGTGGTGGGGCAATTGAGTCTTTTGGAAACCAGGAGAAGGAGGGACCCTATACATGGTGTCCAACCTACGGGAATAAGGAGACAAAGTCAAAGGATTTTCCCAGAAATCCATCAGTTGTTCTTGAAGGATTTCATGGATAGGCAGGGTAACTGCCTCCTTAGGGGCCTTTGAGTATCCCAAAATATCCAGTTTTTTGGATCTGGGTTCCTTTTCAGAGGATGTGGTAATAGAAAGGGCTGTAGCCATATCTAAAACAAAGTCCTGGAAGGACAAATCCTCTGGAGGGGACATTCTCCTTTTAGGAGAAGAGGGCTCCTCAGGTAAGTTGAGTGAAAACTCAGCAGAATCATCAGAGGAGTGAAAATCCTCAGAGGAATCGGTGCTTTCCTCTAACGCAGGATACGCGTACCGATCGGTATCGATATCGGGCGTATCGGGTATGGAACCGGTATGGAGCGAAAGCCCATACGGTACCGACTTGCGTTTAGAGGTGGACGGCCTCGATACCGGCATGGCGGACGATACCGGTATCGGGCCCGGAACCGCTGAAAGCGGAACCGATGGCGTTGCAGCTTTAATGAAAGCCATGACGGCCTGCTGCATGGACTGTACAGTATCGCCCATGGACGCCATAGCTGCCTGGATGTCGGTACCGGAGTGACCCGGTACCCCAGAGCAGGCTAACAGGTGATCTGTCGAGGCCGTAGCATCGATATCAACCTGAGACCCCTGAATTGGCGTTTTTGGAAGTTGGACTTCCCGCCGGGGTTGTTTGGCTGGGGCAGGGTCCTCAAGTTCTAAGCTAAGAGCCTCTCGATGCTTTGAAGGAGATTTGCTCTTTGAGGACTTGCCCACAGAAGGTTTGGTTACCTGAGATCCATCCGGAGAAGAAGACCTGGATGACTGTGATGCTGTATTCTCTGAAGCAAACAGCACATGGAATTTGTTGGCCCGGTTCTGCAGCCCACGTTTAGACATGTGGGAGCAAGATGGGCAGTCCGGTATGGAATGGTCAGGCCCCAAACATTTCAGACACCATTCATGGGTGTCTGTGACTGAAATAACAGCATTACATTTGGTACACTTCTTAAATCCAGGGGCTGGCTTCTCCATGAGGAGAAATTGAGTAGGCCGAGAGGCCTCTCTGAAGTGACCAAAAAGCTAAAAAATAAGAAAAAAGAATTATAATTTTTAAAGAAAGAAAGAAAAGACCGGCGATACCGGTATCGGTATGGGGAAGGCAGGTACGCGGTCTAAAGAAACAAATAAAATAACAATTTCTTCAGCGGTGACAGGAACACGACCTGCTGGCTCCGCGGAAAAAGAGAAACTGAGGAGAGCTGTTCAGGAAGGCGGGAAGGCAGTGCGCATGTGCAGTGGGAGGTCCCAAAAGCTTCTATTCTAAGAAGCTGGGGAGCTTTCCCGCACGGGCTCCGTCGGTACCGACGTACCCATATGTGAGGACTTATTCCTGCTTGTTCCTGGAGATAAAAAGAAACTGAGGAGAGCTGTTCAGGAAGGCGGGAAGGCAGTGCGCATGTGCAGTGGGAGGTCCCAAAAGCTTCTATTCTAAGAAGCTGGGGAGCTTTCCCGCACGGGCTCCGTCGGTACCGACGTACCCCATATGTGAGGACTTATTCCTGCTTGTTCCTGGAGATAAAAAAGGTCAACATTCAATTGAACTAATGCCACAACCACAATATTTTCTTCTGAATTTTAATAGGTCGGTAACTCAGTCCTAGCCAGCAGGAGCATAACCATTCACTCACCCCTCATCCTCTTTGGCCTGAGCATTACTGGTGTATCACTATTATTCAATTGTCTATGCCTTTCCACTGAGAAAATAAGGCATGGGTCCTTCAAGGGGGGGAAAAAGGATTGATCACTTCAAGGTCTAAGGTGCATATGTATGTGTCTTCTGTCAAGAAATCATTCTGGAGATGCAGAGACTCTTTGCACAACTAAATTGTTAAAGCTGATATATTCCATTATGTATACATAGAAGCAGAAGACAACAAGGACCTGCAATACAAGTTCACAGCTCTAGATTCTCTTCCCTCTTCTTCCTCAATATTAGGGCAGACTCCCTGTCAGGGAAGGCACATGGTGCCTGTTTTTCCTCTCACTGAAATCCTCGACTCTTTTAGGACCTCTGCCCCTCTAATTTTCAAGGAACTCCTACCCTATATTCCTATGTCCTTTACCAATGCAGCAACTAGGTTTTTCAGTGTCCTATTCACTGGCCAGTCTTCTCTTTTCCTGACATACAATACTTTTGTCTTATTCATAAGGTAGAAGCAAGATGAAAAATTGAGAAACTCTGGGAACAGGCACTCCTGCTCCTATACTCCCATGCCAGAGCACTGAACAAGATGCCCACCCAGCTCCTTCAGTTGCTTCTGCCCCGTTGCGATTCCTGGGGGGGGGAGGGGGGGTGGAAAGAATACCATAGCTCAAACCTCTCAATCAAACCCCTCTTAGTGGCCTCAGATGGGAGAGTTACCATTTTGTGCAATTCGATAGCTATCTCAAAACTAAATTGGCAACCTGCCCTCCTCTCCCCCAACAAAATCATTGACATTTTAGGGAATGATAATTAGTAACAAAAGCAAATTTTGCATATTTTTCATTGATTTATATAAAAAAAAACTTAGAGGGAGCATCTAAAATAGAGGTCTTGTTTAAACCATTATCTGATTTATCATCTCTAAAATTATACTTTATTCCATTTGAAGTAGACCTCCTATTGTCTCAGAATGCATTGTTAGAAATGGACTCAAAAATACTCTGGTTGGCTGATGTTCTGACTTCAAGACACTGGGTGGCTCTTGAAAATATAAGACTGAGCAAGCCAGAGAGCAAGTACATAGATTCTGATGTAAAGACCAGCAAACCCCATCCATAAGAGACCACTTTAGTCCTCAGGGCTTACAGAAGGGTTCTCTTGGAAAAATACTTTGCACCCAGCACTTTGAGGGATGTTGAATTGTGTGAGAGAACCGGATAAAGCCATAATGTGAAATTTTACATACTGGTAGTTTTCTTTCCTTGAATCCTGCTAACCACTTGGGGTGTGGGGGATGTACTTCCCTGCCAGCAAATGGAGGCAGACTTGAGTGACTTTCAGTGTTATCACTTGGTACATCTACTAGTGCGGCACTGAGAGAAGCCAGTATGATGCTTCCCAAGCAGTAAGCAAGACTGAAACACTCAAAAACATACAGTCCCCTTCAGTGCATTTATTCCTAGCAAAAAAGGTGCCAGCACTCATACATAGGGCTCTTTCATTAATATATGAGAACTATGGGTCAATTTTAGCAAGCAATGAAAAAGATGCTGTACTCCATACCGCCACATACCCCCTCAAAAACAGCCCTGCCATTAACCAACAAGATCGTTTTTGTTACCAAAATGAAATATGCATAAGACCATGGTATTGACTAGGCATTCCATGGCAGTCAGACTCCCAAACCTGCAAAAGCATCTTTCAGGGTGGCTTCTGGGCTGGTTTAGCAGAATTAAAGAACAGAAAATCATCAGGTATGTAAAATTTCACCTTCCTTATCTTGCTAGACCAGACCAAATGTGTATAATGTACCCAAGCAGTCATAATCCAAAATGGGTGGAAGATGATACTCAGGACTGAGGTAACCTACCATAGGTATCATTCGTATCAACTCCTCTGAGCAACCTATACTGCTTAACAAAGGTGCTAAAACAAAGACCAGTTAGCTGCTTGACAGATGTCCTCTGGAGACACAAAAGCAGAGGCTGCCTGCACCCTGGTAGAGTAAGCTCAAACTTATTCTGGCACACACTTATCAGCCAGAATGTACACAGACTCAATGGCCTCCTTAATCTCAAGGGCAATAGTAGACTTGGCTACCGCCAGTTCTTTCCTCAAACCACTGAGGACAAAAAGGATGAGCCAATCAGAAGCAGGAATCAGCAATTGCCATCTGATGAACATCCTCTGAAAGTCCCTCATAAGCAGCAACGGATCCCTTCCAAAGATGATCCTCCAAGGCAAAATGATAGTCTGGTTAAGATGAAAGGGGGACAGCACAGTCCCAAGGACAGAGAAACAGTTGAGATAAGCAAGAAAGGATCCCTGCAAGAGAAGGCCTGGGGCTTGGACACCCATCTGGTAGATACTATAGCCCCCAGGAAAATCGCCTTAAAGGCCAAACCCATGAGGGAGATCTTACATCTAAATTCAAAAGGGAGGTCTTTTCAGTACCTTCCACACCAGAAAGAATTCAGAGATAAATTGGGCACACAGGTGGACAAAATTGCTTCACTTTCCTGAGTAAGCTAGGGGAAACACAATGGAGCAAGAAACGGAAACTATGGATGTTTGTAGAGCCTTTAATGGTAAAGGTCAAGGACCCCGACGCGTTTTGTGATTGTGTTTCCTGGCTGGTAGCGCAGAGACACGCTGCTCCTTTTTGTGTTTCTCCTGAGTAAGCTAGGGACATTAGGAGTACTGCCAATGAAACTTCTTGAATGCAACATCTGAACCCCATCAGAACAGTCACCACAAACCTTAAGAGCCAAGATCTGGATCAGGCCGGACTACAAGGACTTCTATAATTCAAGTAGAGGCACTCCAAGCTGTAAGCAGGGAGCCCACCATTGTTCCAGAGTACTCCACTTGGATAGCATATGTTTCTTAAGGACTAAGCCATAAGCGAGATGGGTTTGTGAGCCTTCAATAACCAAGAGCCCCCCCCCCCTCCACTGCAGCAGGCCCTTCTCTTGAGGTAGCAAGAGAGGAGGGCCATGTCATCCAGTTCTAGAGATCCTCATACCAAAGCCTGTGAGGCCAGTCTAGGAGCACTAGATAACCAATCCCAGATGGACCCAAAACCTCTGCAGAAGATGGCTCATCAGGGGCCCATCTTCAACCCACGGCCACTTCTGCATAAGAATATTCAAGTTCACCATCCATGGATCCCTTCCCAAGACTAAGAAAGTTCTATGCACTGGCAATCTCTTAAGTAGGCATCAATTCAAACAGTGGAAGGTCCCATCATCACACATGTTTGCATGCACCAGAGCAGAGCTCCCACTCACTTGGAACTGCATAATGCCAACTTAAAAAAACAACCTGCACATTGTTACCACTTACAGTGCTCACAATGGACAGGGCAAACAGATGCTGCTCCACCACCTTTATACCACTAATGCCTTGCTTCCGGCAAAACATTTGATTGAGTAGCACTAGTATTGTGATCTCCTGAGGAAACCGATAACGGTGAAACGTCTCAGTGGTGCCCTGCATGAACGTCGGGATTATGGCACGAGTGCTTTGAAGATGGAGCGTGAATTTTTTGAAAGCTAAGTACTTGGACAAGCTATTGTTCTTCACGCTGGATTTACTGAGCACTCGTTTCTTGGTTCTGGATTGAGAACACTGCACTACAGATTTCCTTTCTAAAGGTCGTTGATGCAATATCAGCAATTTCTAGTCAGGCTTGCCTGCTAGGTTGCGTAGAATAAGTCTGAGACCTAAGAAATCGATAGTTGCAGTCTGTTTATAATGTGAAGTCCACATAACAATATATAAGTAAAGATCATGTGTACTGTTGAGATTGGATGCACCTTTGAAGTATTGTAATTTATACATCCAGTAAGAGACCTGATATACGTTCGTTGCTTCCGGCATGGCAAGTTCCATCTCATTTGGCAACATACGCCATTGCCAAGGCATTGTCCGAGAACACCCAAACCACTTTGTCCACTAAGAAAGGCCCAAACTTCTCCAGATGGAAGTATGTCTATGAAGCCTCCTGATGGAACTAGAGCCCCTGGGCCAATTGGCCCAGGCATTGCACATCACAGCTCTCCAGACTGGCATCCAAAATATCCGGTGCTTTCAACAGCATCCCAACCATCAGAAAGCAGAATCTAAATCACCGCAACTGCTCCTTCATCTCCCATGGGAGAGGAAAGGTCTGGTTGAATAACTGGGAACAGGGAGACCAGATAATTAGCAGGTACCTTTGCAGCAAGGGCATGCATGCCTTATCTTAAGGAATCAATTCCCAGAATGATGCCAGGAATTCGAGGATGTGGGAGGTAATTCCCATCCCATGAAGATGACTAAGCACAAATGCCTTGGAGTTCGTCAAAGCTTTAGGGACCTCTCCATCATTAGCAAACTGATAGTACTAGGTGATTTCTACCTAGCCACAGCATTGGCAAAACTTGTACAATCATTCTATGAAGCAATGAACGCACTGGATGTCCAGCAAATAGTTAATGCACTGACACACAGGAAATACATTTGATTGCATATTTGCTCCTATTGAAATGCTTAACAGCTCTAACCCTCCTACACTACAGCTATAACCTGTCCCTTCGTCTGACCACTATGTAATCAACTTCTGCATAGCTTACCAGCAGCTCTCACTCAACCCGAGAAAAATTCCACCACTAAACTTGCTGTTTCCGACAATTCAAAACAAGCCTTCCTGGATGAATCAATACCACAACTTAATACAGACACTCCGACATTAATGCACAAATAAGCAATTGGAACAAAGTCCTGGAGCAAGCAGCTCTAGCTCTACAATCCAGACTCACTAAAAATCCAAAGCACAAAGTGTTATCTGGTACACAAACAAAGGCACATCAAGAAACAATTAAGAAAACTTGAACACAAGTAGAGACAGTCAAAATCAATAGACAACTATAGCAAGTATATGAATATTGCAACATCAACAATAAGAGGACATACCACACAAAACTAAACAAACTCAGTGTTATGTTACTATGTTACTAAATTGCCCTATGGAAATTTTCAAAATAGTAAAATCCCTAGTGAGAGATCCCAACCCTGAGAGAGAGCACACTACCCCTGATCCACAGACACTAGCCAAATTTTACTAGAGCAAAATAAGTAACGATATTCCCAAAACAACTTTACCAGCCAGTAACACCAACACCACCCTTTGGCAATCCTTCAAACCAATACCTACAGAAAATCTAGAAAGTATAATCAACAGCCTAATATTACCACGTCCCCCGGACCCTTGCCCTTTAAGCTGAGTAAAAAGTAGTAGAGTCTAGCTCTCTCCCATACTTCTTAAAATAGCATGATTTTCATTTTTCCAAGGACTCATGCCTACAGATCTCAAGATGGCCTTGATATGTCCAAATTTAAAAAATTCTACACTAGATAAAATAAATCCACACTCAAACAGGCCAATATCCAGCCTCCCTTTCACAGCAAAAATAACTGAATAAGTAGTGCAGCAGCAGCTCCAATAACACATTGATAAGTTCTTCCCACTTGACCCACAACAGCATGGATTCAGAACACACCACGGGGTGGAAACACTAACATCCCTAATGGACAAATTCAAAGGTATTGAGAAACCAAAGCAAGGATTCATACTCCTATTTCTGGACATTGCAACCGTTTTTGACTCCATATGCCATAAATGGAAATTACACTTACCTGGTAATTGTTGTTCCTTTAGGGACTCCAGTTTAGTCCTCTACCTCTGGGTTGTGCACCTCCTCCTGCAGCTTGGAGACTGGGCATGACAAAATCGTGACATTACTGGATGTAGCCTGCTGGTATCTCCCATCAGCCCCAGTGACCTATTGACAAAGCAAACTCAAAGGAGCAACAAATAGCTATACTTAATTTCAACTGTATTCATAACCGTAAGTGAGAACCAAACTAACAAATCTTCAACCAAAAGGAAACTATTTTTTTTTTACGTTCTCACTTTTATTTTTACTTTCCCTGTTCCACCCTTTAAAGCGATTAAGAGAAGGAAAGTAAACCAGGTCCGACAGAAATACTCACTGCGATCCAGAAACCAAAAGGATTTTTTTTTTTTTTAAATAGATGCTCCTCCCCATCTGACCATAACTCTGAAAAGATCACCACCGGGTGGGAATGAGGACTAAACTGGAGTCCCTAAAGGAACAACAATTACCAGGTAAGTAATTTCCATTTCCTTATTAGTCCTCCAGGTTAATCCTCTACCTCTGGGATGTATCAGAGCAGTAATTATTGGGAGGGAATTTTACCCCCGGATCGCAACCC
The DNA here is from genome assembly GCA_033557465.1 of Ichthyophis bannanicus. Classification (NCBI taxonomy): domain Eukaryota; kingdom Metazoa; phylum Chordata; class Amphibia; order Gymnophiona; family Ichthyophiidae; genus Ichthyophis; species Ichthyophis bannanicus. The sequence goes on along the minus strand of CM066032.1, from coordinate 1,513,780,059 downwards.
TGCTGACCCAAAACAAGCACCATTTGCTGTCCTAACGTTCAGGTGGCAGCGTCTGCTGAAGGTATGAAACGATGATCAGGCAGCCACTCTGCAAATCTCCACCAGCAAAAGCAAGCCGTGTTCTGCCCATGCCGGCACTTACACTCTAGAAGAGTGAACCCTTAACTTCCCTGGCGCCTGACTACCTTGAAAAATACCAGCTGATACAACAGCTTCTCGGACCCATCTGGAAATAGGTGCCGTAGCAGCCGCTTCCCCTTTACGGAGACTTCCGAACAGAACGTAGATCCATTCAGACTTACGAAAGGCCTGTGAGACCTCTAAGTATTTCCGCAACACTCTCAGTATGTCCAAACAACGAAAATTACTGCCAGAAAAGCTTCCCTCTGCGGAACCCAATATCAGTAAGGGCACTGCCTGATTCAAGTTAAAGTTAGATGTTTGACTGAAGCTCGAAGCAAGGAGTCAAAGGAATCGTTAGTCAAGGCCCTCAGCACCAAGTGAAGATCCCACAGCGGAACCTCCCTCAGCGAAAAGAGCAAAACCTAGAGACCGCTGTTAGAAGACAAACCACGTCAACAAAATCCAAGCCACCTCTATAGCTGGCAAAAGCCAAACGCTGAACTCCTAAAGAGCTGACCGTCAGACCGTATCAAAGCCGTCCTGCAAGGACTTACCCTGATTGGCATGGAGAGTGTCAAAGAACTGACTTGTCAGCAAGAACACCAGATGTCAAACAGACGTCATATACTTACAACTGCAAAGGAATTGAACCTTTGGTCTGACCCTGAAAAAGATTACAATAACTGCTTCAGAAATGTTTTTTTTCCCCAAACTCGCCCTTTCCATGGACAAGCCGTAAATGAGAATCAATCCCTTTGAGGTATTCAAAGCGGACCCTGAATCCAAAGATCTACATTTCTGGTAATCTGCAAGGCTCTTTGAAGAGAAGCCAAACTGAATCAGCATAGCTCGGCCGTCGCAGCTAATCAAGTGGCAGCAAAACTATTCTCCCCCGCTGAGCCTCGAAGCACTGCATCACCCGATCTATGAGCGCTCACGGGGGGGGGAGGGGACATAGAGAAGTCTGGCTGATGGTCAAATTGTCATTAGAGCATCGATCCCCTCAGCCCTCCTCTCTCGTGTCCTACTGAAAACCAAAAACAAGTCGCTTTGGCCGAAGGAAAAGCCGCCATGAGATCTGCAATCTGAGAACCCCCTCCGCAGACTATCTGGGCAAACCCTTCCAGATGAAACTCTCATTTCCCAGTCTTACCTAACAGATCGTAAACAACTGAAAATAGGACCAAATAAATCCAAACCATACACACACACACAGAGTAGTTCCACAAGATTCAGCACTATTCTCCTTACTGTTTAACATATACCTCCAACCAATCTGCAAGATATTACAAAAACACAAGGTATACTACCATATTTACCATTCGTTTCCTCAAACCCAAACCACACCAAAATAGCACAGACAAAAAACAGAGGTGCTATATCTAACAAGTGATAAAAATGTCACTCCAACCACGCTAAAGGTCAAGGATGCAGCAATGAAGTTCGATACTTTGGAGTAACCATAAAACAACTAACCCTTACTACTCACAACAGCAAGATCGCTAGAGCAATCTACAACAAAATAGGAACTCTAACACCTACATCCACTTCTATCACAAGGCTTTCTAACCATACTACAGGCAATGATTTTCCCTCACCGACTTCAACAGCACATACCAGGTTATACCAAAATATGTCCTATACCAATTACAAATGGCACACACAGCTGTCCGACTTATCCATGGAACCCCAAAATCCATTCACATAGCCCAAGTACTAACAAGTACACTGGCTCCCAAGTGTGCACAGAATCAAATACAAAGCCCTGATAAATATCCTCAAAATCGTACACAATCTTCAACTTACTTAAAATTAATCATACAGATAGCCCCAAGCAACAGAACCCAGAAGACACTGCACACAAGACACATTAACCTTAACCTTCAGATTTTATAAAGAGCAAACAAACTACCTGCAAAAGAGCATTCTTCTGTATGCACTCAGCCTGTGGAATTCCCTCCCTGAAAGAAGCAGCAGCATATATGACCTAACATTCTGCAAGGAACTAAAGACCCACCTTTTCATAGAACATTTTCAACGGGAACCAAACTGCTTACAAACCAAACTCAACTTATACCTCTACCAAACATTTCCTCCCATTTCTGACCTTGCATGTCTATGAAACCTAAATATATTTGTTCTTGGTTAACATGTCTTTTAACAATAAGTGGATTAATAAGGCTATATAAACGGATTATCTATTCCACGTAAACTGCATGAAGATTGATACCTGTAAACTGCTTGGATTTACAGAAAGCGGTATAGAAAAACAAAAAACAAAGAAACCCCAGGAGTATGGAATCTGGCAGGTTTCAAACTGGTCTAACAGGATTCAAGGAAAGTAAAGTATATAAAAAATTATCTTTCCTAATCATCCTACTAGACCAGTACAGAAGAGTGGGATGTACTCAAGTAGTAAGGACCAAGGGTGGGAGGAAAAATGATACTAACACGTACAGAAAACAGCAGGAAACCCCCACACAGCACCAATGGTCACTAGCAGTCCACCTCAAATTGTGTCCCTCAGAGACAGAGCCGGGAGCCCTCAACAAGAACAATGACAAGATCAAGCCTTGGTACTCACCCCGAGAGCCCCAGGTGTAGGATCCATGCCAGGTTCAGCTCTACGCCCCTGAAACTGCTTCACTGGCTGGGTTTAGATGCATTACCCCTTGAAGAAACTAGAGGATGTGAAACGCGGTGAAGCGCTGATAAGTTGCGTTGGGGAAGATTGGATGATGACATAATGGGGAAGATTGGATGATATTATATTGATTCAGATGAGTATTTTTCTGAGGAAGATTGCAAGAAGACAATTTTGATTGAGATAAAACACTTTTTTTTAAGGAAGACAATACTTTATTGAAATTAATTTTGAAAACTACATTGAAGAATTTGGACCTTTTACTTTAAATGAGATGATTGGTCATTGATGCAAATAAGCGCTGGCAGTCCTAGTTTAAAGGACGGGTACAAGATAAGAGCGCTGGAAAGTCTGAGACCTTTTTATCATCTCTTGTGAGTAAAGGTTGAAAGTATTTATTCTTGACTAAGGGGTATGATGATTGTAGAGTGATTTTATGATTGGGTTTATTTTTCAGCAGCACTGTGAGAAAGGTGGTTGGCAGGCAGATCCCTCTGGAAGCCTTCTGCAATCTTCAGGACAGAGCAAGAGGGGAAAGGAAGAGGAGGGAGGGGGCACCCAGGTTGTGAGAGGCTACTGTACTTTCCCAGATTCTTCCAAATCCTTCCAATATGTAACTGTTTAACAGGCCCTTATGATAAGGGTATCAAGCTGAACCAATCTCCCTGCCTTCTATGGCTTCAAAAAGAGACCACAGTCTAGTGGAGCCTCCCCTGTCATGCTCAAGTGAGAGTCACCCCTTTAGGGTTTGAGGTGGTTGTTTATGAACATTTAAACAATATCTTTTCCTCTCAAATCTTCAGATTTTCTACAGAGAGGAGAAAGCCCATCCACCATCTGCTGGAAACATAGAAATACTGAAGGGACCTCTGGTGGCTGAGGCAGATAGAGGTGCTTATCCTGCATTGGAAGGCTGTTTTTCAGCTTCTTTTAAACATTGATTAAAAAGGAGGACCTACTGCAGGAGAGGGAGACCTCTCATGGTGGGTGAACCGACAAAAAAAGTATTAGTAGTAATTTTATTAGATAGGCACAGGAAAGTAGGATTTTCAGGAAATTTCACCTTAATTTGAGAATTATATCCTGGCAATGTCCCAGTTTCTATACTATTTCCTGCTATTTCCTTTTTTAATTGGTCTTATTTTGTTTCTTTGATTCTTTTGTGCATCAAATGTATGCATGTATAGTCCAAAGCCATTTCACTGGCCACTTTTTTTTTACAGCGATATTGGACATTAAGGGGTCGAACTGCAAGGATGCCAATAATGTAGAACACAACCGTATATAGACAAATTACACTGAAACTGCAAGAAGCCAGAATCGCCATGCAGTGCACCAGAGAAATTGAAAAGGCAATGCATTTTCCCCGTACCGTGCAAAATATTAAAATAGAAATAGATTTGTTTTTTAAACTTTGGTCATTTTATTTTTCTAAGCATGTTGGTCTCATTCTCTGGATTTTGCTTTCCAACTCTTCTTTTAAACTCTCTCCAGGGTTTCCAAGTCCATTTGTCAATGTCTTTCCTCCTGTCTTCATTGCCTCCTGTATATCCACCTCTGACATTGCTCTTTTTTCTTGCAACTCTCTTCCATTTATTTTTCCACCTCTCTATCCCACCACTCAGATTTCAGTCTTCTTTTTACTGCATCTACGTACAACTTTCCATCTCTTTTCCTCACGCTGGCCCTCATTCTCCAATCCCCTCAGTATTTCATCTCACACTCACCCCTCCTTCCAGCAGCAACTCTCACTCTCTCCCCTTTCTTTGGCATCTCCTCTCTTTCTCACCTTTAAACATCTCTGCTCTCACCCCACCTCCTTCTAGCATCTTCCATCTGTCTTCCTATCTCCCATGTCCAGCATCCATCTGTTTCTCCCTATCCCTTATTTGTTGTCCAACAACTCCCTTCTATGTCCCTACACCTCCCTGCATCCAGCATGTTACCTGTCACCCTATACTCCATGTGTTTAGCATTCCATCCTATGAGGCTGACACACACAGAGAGGGAATACTAATGTCCAGCACCTCCCTTCTGTGTCCCTACTTCTCAGCTGCACATGCCAGCATCTCCCTGTCGCCTTATTTCCCTCGTCCATGTTTAGCCTCCCTATTCCCCTGGGTCCAACATCTCCCCATCACCCTATTTCCCTTCTGTTCAGCACTCCTATTCAGGTACAATATCGCTTCCTTTGCGTCCCTATTCTTCCAGCTCCCCGCAGCCCAAACCAGAATATCCCCCCTCTTTCACAGTCTTCCATATCTACCATCTTCCCCTAATTCAGCCGGGGCATATGGTAATGGCAATAACACAAAAGAATAGAGTCTGAAAGTTGCACCACTCTCAGTTCTGCCGGTCCCGCCCCTTCCGATGTAAACTTCCCGTTTCTCAGGAGCGGGACCAGCAGAGCTGAGAGTTGCTCTGAACTTGCAGGTTTAGCTCTTCTTGTGTGTTCTATTGCCACTGCCACAGGTTCTGACCAGCAGCAGCAATGGCAGAGATGGGCACTGAATTGGGCAAGGTTAGTCTACTTTATACTTTATTCAAAGTGATCATGCATGCAAGGCACTTTACAGAGGTAGCTGAATATAGCCATCTTGTTATGCTATCCAACAAAAACATTTCCATATATAAAGTGAAGTGGTTATTAAGAGCTCCATTTGTATACAGAATTAATTGGAGTCAAGGACATGATTATTGGCACCCTTATAAACAATTCAAATCAGTTTGAACAGAAGAACTACACTCCCATTGCAGTAAAATTAGACGTACCTGTGATCAATTGTCAGTATTCACATGACTTGAACCAACCAATGAATGATAGCTCTAATGTTTAAAATGGCCATATTGACTCCCTGCTCTATTTTCACGATGATGAAGACAAGAGAGCTAACCAAGATGGTCAGAAAAGTCATCACCAAACATTAAACTTCAAAGGGCTACAAGGCCATCTCCAAAGACTTTGGGATTCCTGTGTCTACAGTTCGCAATATTAGGAAGTTTTCTGCTCATGCAACAGTCAAAAACCACCCAGGATGTGGTGGGAAGAAGAAAATTAATCCAAGTAGTCTATGAAGGCTAGTGCAAACTTGAAAAAATTGCTACGTACAACATCCAAAGGATCACCTGGAGCAGTGGTTTCAACCCACACCATACGCCATGTACTAAACAAAGAAGTACTTAATGGGTGAAGGTCAAGCAGGACCCCACTGCTCAAAGACATAAAAAGGCACACCTGATCTTTGCCCAAACCCACATTGAGAAACCACAATCCTTCTGGGGAAGTGTTCTGTGGACACATGAAACCAAAAACTTGAGTTCTTTGGTAATGCAGACCAGCGATATACAGGGTGGCCCAAAAAAAGTAAGAACATCTCTTAGCATATAAGTTATTTAAAAATTCAAAAAGACAGATGTAAACGATTGACAAATTAAAAAAACAAAGATGGAGACCAGAAATTGTCGAAATAAAGACGTCATATAGCTAAAAAAGATAAAGTAAACTATTTAAGCTTTTAATTTACGAGATGTTCTCACTTTTTTTGGGCCACCTTGTATTTACAGGCAAAAGAAATGATGCTTATAAAAAAAAAAAAAAAAAAAACCACACCCCCCCTTCCTACAGTTAATTATGGTGGAGGTTCCAGAATGTTGTGGGGCTGTTTTGCTGCCTCAGGAACAGGAGGCCTGGAATGTATTAAAGGAATCATGAAGTCAGAGGACTACCAAGGTATTTTGGAGCTAAATGTACTACCTAGTGTCAGAAAGCAAGGTCCAGATCCTCCAGCAGGACAATGACCCAAAAGTACAAAAGAATGGTTAAAAAGGAAAAAATGGACGGTTGTAAACTAGCCAGCAATGAGTCCTGATCTCAAGAGCTGAAATCTACCATTAGTAAAAAAAAATCCTGGAAACGTTCATGAGCTGGAACAATTCGCAATTGAAGAGTGGTAGAAACTACCAGAAGACAGATGTACAAAACACATAGATGGCTTCAAGAAATATTTCGAGGCTGTCATCACTGCCAAGGGTTGTGAAATTAAATTAGTGAAGGGTGCCATTAATCCTGTCCAGGTCATATAATTAACTAGAGCTTCCTTAAATTGCAAAGACAATTCAATGCTGGATATTAATCTGTGGTGGAACAGAGTTTGCAGTTTATCTAAATGAGGAAAAGAAATGGTTAGCCCAAAATATTAGTCTCCACTTGATCGCTATGTCAATGTCTGAACACCTCTGTGCCATTAATACGCATGTCTGTAGAAATCCCAATGCTCTGGTTTCTTATTTTTCTTATAAAATCAACATATTGCAACCCAAAATAAATTAAGAGTTGCTACTGCTGGCTCTTTACTTTATCCTTTATCTTTAATTAGTTTCTTGATATACCACCCTGGCTGAAAGGCATTAGAGCTGTGGCCAAAGCCACTGAAAATCAGGACCACAGATTTGACAGAAAACACTAAATGTAACTTGTTTGAAAAAACTCAAATCTTAAACACCAGGATGTACAGGGTTTCAGTGAATAACCATGGTTTTGAGAACCATAGCGGCCTCCTTTTCCTTTTATTTTCCTAACAAAAAGGTTGGTTACCCTTAAACGTTCCCTTTTAGTTTTGCCCACTGTTTTTCTACATTCCCAGCTTTTCCCATTCCGCTAGATCTCCTTGAGGTATTGGCCCATATTGGCAAAGTTTGTTTTCCTAAAGCCTAAGAACCTTGCTTTTAAATGGATTTTTATCAGCTGAAAAGGTGAAAAAAAAGGAGGCCTTCATGAAATACAAGACAAGAGGAAGACAGGCATTTATATTTGGAAAAAACAACTTAGAGAAGCTAGCAAAGTAGTCAGGAAAGCAAAGATATAAAAAGAAGAAGAAATAGCTAATGCAATAAAATGGAGGGAATAAGCCATTTTTCAGATATATTAGTGAGAGGAGGAAGGGCAAAAGTGGCATTGTCAAACTCAAGGGAGAAGGGGAGGAATATGTAGAGGCTGATTAGGTTAAAGTGGAATTGCTTAATAAATATTTCTGTTCTGTGTTCACAGATGAAAAGCCAGGAGCAGGATCTCAGAAAACACACACAAATAGAACAGAAGCGATGTGGATCTTGAACTATTTTCAGAAGACCATTTCTGAGGAACTAACTAAACTAAAAGTAGACAAAGCAATGGGACCGGATGGGATTCATCCAAGAATACTGAAGGAACTTGGGGACATTCTAGTGGCTCTACTGACTGACCTTTTCAATGCCTCTTTGGAGTCGGGAGTGATGCCAGAGGACTGGAGAGAGGCACATGTGGTCTCTTTACACAAAAGCAGAAGTAAGGATTAGGTTGAAAACTACAGGCCGGTTAGTCTAACCTCTGTGGTGAGTAAATTATTGGAAGCACTGCTGAAAGAGAAAATAGTGAGGTTTCTGGAATCCAATGGATTACAAGATTGGAGTCATCATGGATTCACCAGAGGCGGGTCTCGTCAGACAAAATTTATTTCATTTCCTTGACTGGGTACCATGGAGTTGGACAGAGGGAGAGCCCTAGTTGTTGTGTACTTATATTTCAGTAAAATCTTTGACACTGTTCCGCACAGGTGACAAACTGAGCACCCTGGGGATGGACCCTAAAGTTACTGACTGGGTTAGAAACTGGTTGAGTGGGACAATGAGGAGGAGGTGGTTACCAGTGGTGTGTCACAGGGATCTGTCCTTGGTCTGATTCTTTAACATCTTTGCTAGCGATATTGCGGAAGGGTTGTTGGGTAAGGTCTGCCTCTCTGCGGATAATATCAAAATCTGCAACAGAGTAGACACCCAGGAAGGAGTAAACACGAGGGGGGAGGGGGATCTAGCTAAGCTTGAGGAATGGTCAAGGATTTGGCAGCTGAGATTTAATGCTAAAAAATAAAAGGGTCAAACAATTGAGCTGCAAAAATCCAAATACAACATACAGTGTAGGGGGTGAAGTACTTGTGTCCAAAAAAAAAAAAAAAAAAAAAAAAAGAGGGATCTGGGCGTGATGGTGTCAGATGTTCTTAAAGTAGCTAAACAAGTAAAAAAGGTGACGGCAAAAGCTAGAAGGATGCTTGGGTGCATAGGGAGAGGAATGGCTAGCAGAAAAATGGAGGTGTATAATTCTCTGGTGTGACCTCATTTGGAGTACTGTGTGTAATTCCTGAAACCATACCTTCAAAAGCATAAACACCATTGGAGTCTGTGCAGAGGGTGGCTACTAAAATGGTTAGTGGTCTTTGTTATAAAGCATATGGAGGAAAGACTTAAGAATCCTAATATGTATAAGTCAGAAGAAAGGTGGGATAGAGGAGATAGGATAGAGGCGTTTAAATACCTCCATGGCATAACTGCACAGGAGGAGAGCCTCTTTTGATCGAAAGCAAGCTCTGCTATGAGGGGACATAGGATGAGGGTGAAAGCGTAGTTACTCACTTGTGTTCTCCAGGGAAAGCAGGAATCAGTCCTCATGGGTGACGTCGGCACTGACGGAGCCCGCGCAGAGCAATTCCCCAGCTTTCAAAGAAAGTCTTTGGATTGCTACCACACATGTGTGGTCCTCTTCCTAACTAAAGGTGCCATTTTGCTCAGTCAGGTCCCTTAGCTCGGGCCCTACTAAGCAGATGGCAAGGGAAGGACAAAAATTCAGCAACTCATAAGGGGAGGCGGGAGGGTAGTGAGGACTGATTCCTGCTGTCCCTGGAGAACACCTGTTATAGGTGAGTAACTATGCTTAATCCAGGAACAAGCAGAAAGACAGTCCTCACTTATGGGACTCCCTAGCTACAGGCTATCGAACCTGTAACCAAAAAACGCCTCCGCGAGGCCATGAGCAGAAGCTGAAACCAGAAGGATACCGAGTCCTCGGGTACTCGGGGCGAAGCCCTCAGTAGCCGTGAAGAAGGGTCGGAGGGCAGGAGTTGCTTATACCCTGAACAGATTATGGAATACAGCCTGGCCGAAGGCGCTGTCCCGGCGGGACTCCCTCTCCAGGCAGTAGTGGCAGCGAAGGTTTTCATAGGAGACCAAGTTGCCGCCTGGCAGATGTCCATCATGGGCATGGAGCACAGAGAGGCCACCTGCTTTGGCTCGGACCCCATGTGCAGTGACTTGATGATCCAGAGGGATGCCTGTCCTCGCATGGGCGAACGCAATGCAGTCCACCACCCAAATAGAAAGGGTGCGCTTGGTGACTGCTTGCCCCCGCCTATTGGGATCGTAGGTCACGAAGAGCCGGTCAGACTTACGATGAGTCTGGGTACGCTGCAAGTAGAAGGCGAGGGCCTGCTTGCAGTCGAGGATGTGGAGAGCTGCTGATGCCTGATCAGTGTGGGGCCTCAGGAAGAAGGTTGGGAGCACTCTCTCTTGGTTGACATGAAAGGCCAACACGACCTTGGGTAAGAACTTAGGATGCATTCGGAGGACTACCCTGTTCCGATAAAACCTGGTGTAAGAAGTGCCAGCCATGAGCACCTGAAGCTCACTGACTCGGCAAGCCGAGGTCAGCACCACCAGGAAAGCCACCTTCCAGGACAAATGCTGGAGCGAACACGTGCCATCGGCTCAAAGGGTGGACGAGCACCACGTTCAAGTCCCATTCCGCAGGAGGGTGACAGATGGGCAGCTTGGATAACAAAAGACCCCGCATAAAGTGGGAGACTAGTGGCTGCCCCGAGAGAGGCTTTCCCTTGATAGGGAGACGATTAGCCGATATGGCGCTCAAATGAACCCTAACAGAGTTCAAATTCAGCCCTTCCCTTGAGAGGTGGAGAAGGTACTCGAGAACCCACTGAACCAGGCATGAGAAGAGGGTCGATCTGGAGCTCCGAGCACCAGACGGAGAAGCATTTTCACTTAAAGGCATAAGCCCGCCTAGTGGAGTCTTTCCTCAAGGCAAGGAAGATTTTCTTGACCTCCTCCGGAAGAGCCAGAGATGCTAGAGAGACCCGTTCAGCTGCCAGGCCATGAGGGATAGGGAGGGCAGGTTCAGGTGCAGTACCTGACCCTCCTCCTGCATCAGCAAGTCCCTGGCAGAGCCCAGGGGAATCGGAGGCTCCGACAACAGCCGGAGCAGGAGTGGGAACCAAGGCTGCTGAGGCCACGAGGGGGTCATGAGAATCAGCAATGTCCCATCCCATTGAGCCTTGAACAGAGTCCTTGCAATAAGGGGGAAAGGAGGGAATGCATATAGAAGACTGGAGAACCAGTCCAGGAAAAATGCATCGGGGCCCTCCCTGCCTGGATGCGGCACCGGGGTGCAGAAGCAAGGGAGTTGTGTGTTCTGGGGGCTGGCGAAGAGGTCTATTGCTGGAGTTCCCCAGCGTAGAAACAGCCAGCCTGCCACTCTGGGATCCAGGCGCCACTAGTGAGGGCGAAGGATTCTGCTGAGCCTGTCCGCCAGGCCATTCTCCTGACCCGGGAGGTACGTTGCCTTGAGGGACATCCTCCACCAGGCAACAAGAGAGCAGATGAGGACTGCTTCCCTGCAGAGGGAGCGTGACCCCATGCCCCCCTCTTTGTTAATGTAGAACATAGCTACCCGGTTGTCGGTATGCACCAGAACAGAATTCCCACTAAAGACATTCTCGAAAGCCCTCAGGGCCTACCAGATGGCCCGGAGCACGAGCAGGTTTATCTGCTGCTGAGCCTCCACAGGCAACCACTGCCCTTACATACAGAGAGGCCTGCAATGGGCTCCCCACCCTAACAGGGAAGCATCCGTGGTCAGTACAACCTCGTGCTGTGGAGCCTGGAAGGGCAATCCCCGCAGGAGGTTGCGGGGGTTTTGTCACCAGTTCAGGGACAAACGAAGGTCGGGAAGTATCCTGATGGGGTCCCCTGAGGTGTCCGAGAAATTGACTCCATTGGGAGCTGAGACACCACTGGGTCGTCCGCATGTGCTGGCGGGAGTGAGGAACCACATGCATGGTCGAGGCCATGTGGCCCAAGAGATGTAGCATGGACTGAGCGGTGACCTGGTGAGCGCTTTGGACGCGAGCCGCCAGAGGGTTCTCTAGTACCTTCTTCCACCTCTCCACCGGCAAGAAGGCCATGGCCTGCCGAGGTAACGAGGAGCGTCCCGATGAACACGAGAGCCTGTACTGGCTTGAGGTGACATTTTAGGTAGTTGACCAAGAACCCCAAGCTCTCCAAGAGGACAGTGCGCGACATCGCTTGCCGGGCCTCCTCGATGAGGAGCCCGTAACGAGCCAATCATCGAGGTAAGGAAACACCGGCACACCCCGGCACCAAAGGTGAGCGGCAACCACGACGAGGCTCTTCGTGAAGACCCAAGGAGCAGATGCAACGGAAGTGCTCTCCCTGCACCCTGAAACGCAGGTACAGCCTGTGTTGGGGGGTGGATCAAGATATGGGTGTAAGCGTCCTTTAGATCCAAGGAGCATAGAAACATAGAAACATGACAGAAAAAGACCACATGGCCTATCTAGTCTGTTCTTCCATATCAACTACAACAGTCCCCTTTTTACCTTTAGAGATCCTCTGTGTTTGTCCCATGCTTTTTTGAATTCAGTTAGTGTCCTCATCTCTACCACCTCCACTGGGAGACTATTCCATGGATCCACGACTCTTTCCGTAAAGAAATATTTCCGCATCTCACTCATGAATCTATCCCCCTTCACCCTCATCCCATGTCCCCTAGTAGCAGAACTTGCTTTCAATTGAAAGAGGCTCTCTCCCTGAACATTTATGCCACGGAGGTATTTAAACATCTCAATCATATCACCTCTATCCCGCCTTTTCTCTAAGGTGTACATATTAAGATCCTTCAGTCTGTCCTCATATGCTTTATAATGAAGACCACTAACTATTTTAGAGGCCACCCTCTGCACCTACCCCATTCTGTTCATATCCTTTTGAAGGTGCGGTCTCCAGAATTGCACACTATAATCCAAATGAGGTCGCACCAGAGGCACTATCACCTCCTTTTTTCTGCTAGCCATTCCTCTCCGTATGCACCCAAGCATCCTTCTAGCTTTTTCCGTTGCCTTTTCTACCTATTTAGCTACTTTAAGATCATCAGACACAACCATGCCTAGGTCCCGCTCTTCTTTAGTGAACAAAAGTACTTCAACCCCTATACTATATTGCTCCCTTGGATTGCTGCAGCCCAAATGCAACCTTACAATTTTTTAATATTAAATCCCAGCTGCCAAATTCTAGACCATTCTTCAAGCTTAGCTAGATCCCCTCCTCATGTTATCTACACCTTCCTGGGTGTCTACTCTATTGCAGATTTTGGTATCATCCGCAAAGAGGCAAACCTTACCTGACAGCCCTTCCGCTATATCACTAACAAAGATGTTAAAAAGAATCGGACCAAGGACAGATCCGTGGGGCACACCACTGGTAACATCCTTCTCCTCAGAGTGAGCTCCATTTACCTGTACTCTTTGTCACCTCCCACCCAACCAATTTCTAACCCAAGCAGTAACTTTAGGGTCCATCCCTAGGGTGTTCAGTTTGTTTATAAGTCGCCTGTGAGGAACAGTGTCAAAGGCTTTACTAAAATCTAAATACACCACATCTAGGGCTCTCCCTCGCTCCAACTTCCTGGTCACCCAGTCAAAGAAAATCAGATTTGTTTGACAAGACCTGCCTCTGGTGAATCCATGCTGCCTCGGATCCTGTAATCCGCTGACTCCAGAAACCTCATTATTTTCTTTCAGAAGCGTTTCCAGTAATTTACTCACCACCAAAGTTAAACTAACCGGACTGTAGTTTTCAACCACATCCTTACTTCCGCTTTTGTGTAAAGGCACCACATGAGCCTCTCTCCAGTCCTTTGGCACCACTCCCGACTCCAATGAGGCATTGAATAGGTCAGTCAGTGGAGTTGCTAGAACGTCCCCAAGTTCCCTCAGTATTCTAGGGTGTATCCCATTCAGTCCCATCACTTTGTCTACTTTAAATTTAGCTAGTTTCTCATGAACACAGTCTTCTGAAAATTGTTCAAGATGACCCTCGCTTCTGTTCCTGTTTGTGGGTGTTTTCTGAGGTCCTGCTCCTGGTTCTTCATCTGTGAACACAGAACAGAAATATTTGTTAAGCAATTCCGCTTTATCCTCATCAGCTTCTACATATTTCTCCCCTGCACCTTTGAGTCTGACAATACCACTTTTGCCCTTCCTCTTCTCACTAACATATCTGAAAAAATGTCTTATCCCCCCCATTTTATTGCATTGGCTATTTCCTCCTCTTTTTGAATCTTTGCTTTCCTGACTACTTTGCTAGCTTCTCTAAGTTTTTCCAAATATAGATGCTTGTCTTCCTCTCTCTGTGATCTCTTGTATTTCATGAAGGCCTCCCTCTTTTTCTTTACTTTTTCAGCTACTTCTTTCGAAAGCCATAGCGGTCTCCTTTTCCTTTTACCTTTATTTACCATTTTAACAAAAAAGGTTGGTTGCCCTTAAATTTTCCCTTTTCAGTTTTGCCCACTGTTTTTCTATATCCCTCAGCTGTTACCATCCCGCTAATGACTCCCTGAGGTACTGGCCCATCCTGGCAAAGTTAGCCTTCCTAAAGTCTAAGACCCTCACCTTTGAAAGGATTCTAACAGCCCTAGTCCTAATACTGAACCACACCATCTGGTGATCACTGGATGCAAAATGATCTCCCACTATAACATCAGAAACACTTTCCACACATGAAGGGGTCATACTGGACTTGGTGCTTACCAATGGTGAGTCTGTTACCAATTGCTTGAATAGTTCTCCCTGTAGAGAATCCAGGATCTCTTTACTTCTAGATGTTGACTGGCACATTCCTGCTGCAGTATCATCTGGCATATTGAAATCCCCTATCAGTAGCACTTCCCCTTTCCTAGCAATGCTGCGTATGTCTTCAATTAACTCTGTCCACCTCTTCCTCTTGTGAGGGAGGTCTGTATATCACGCCAATGCAAATAGATTTCTCTTTCCCTCTTTCTAGTTTAACCCACAATGCCTCCTCTCTCCCTTAAAGCTCTGTAATTCCAAAGCTTTAATATTTTTTACATATAGTGCCGCCACTCCTCCCTTTCTTCCTACCCTGTCCTTTCTGAATAAAGTAAAGCCAGGTATAGTTACATCCCAGTAGGAAGGGCATCAGCACACCAAGAGACATCTTGAATTTCTCACGCACCAGGAACTTGTTTAGCCTGTGGAGGTCGAGGATGGGCCGCAGACCCCCCGTCTTTTTTGGGACGAGGAAGTACCAGGAATAAAAGTCCCGACCTTAAAGGTGGGGATGGACCTTCTCGACTGCCCGTTGGGCAAGGAGGGAGTGTAATTCCGGGGAGTCGGAGGCTTCACCAGGGAGAAAGGGGGTGGAAGCCTGTCGAAGCAGAGACAATAGCCCTCCCGGATGACCTGGAGGACCCAGGTGTCCGAGGTGATAAGCGCCCACAACGGGGCGAAACAGGACAGGTGTCCCCCCACTGGCTTCTGTATCGCCGGAGGGCGAGGGGCTATGCCGCTGCCATCAAAACCCCTGAGGGGGTCGTGGGGGAGCTGGCACCTGGGCCTTCGGGCCCTTTGGCTTACGGTGACTTTGGCCGGGCTTCCCCTGCGCAGGAGTGGTTGGCACAGGAGTAGCCGGGTACGGTGGGTAGCCACGGTACTGGAGGCCTTTCCTGGGGAAGAAGGGCTTCTCGGCAGGCTGCTTCTTCTGAGGCAGCATAGAAGTCTTGCGGGAGAGACAGGTCCTAGTGACATACTATGTCTATCTCCGTAGCCTTCTCCTCTATCGGCTTACCAAAAAGTTGTTTACCGAGGCAGGGCACATCGAGGAGCTTCTCCTGCACCCACTGCTCCAAATCCGAAGATTGGAGCCAAGCCTGGCGGCGGGCTCTGATGTCCACGGCCGCCACCCAAGCCGATGTCTAGGGGCTCGCTCTCAAGACCCGTGGAAAAACCTTGAAGTTCTTTTGTCAAGTCGCGGATGAACATACCAATATATAATTGGTATGCCTGGATGCGACAAGACAGCATGTAACCTTGATAGGCCTTGCGGCCCAGGGCATCAAGGGCTCTCGATTCCACTGGTCAACATTGAAATCGCTACTGACTTTAAGAGGCCCTAATCTGTAGTATTTTGGTGAGCTGAACAAGAATATAACATTAAAAAAAATTATTGGCTCTCGTTTTGAAGATATTGCATGTAGTTCATTTTTGACGTTTCACCGTGTAAATTTATCCAGTAGGACATCAGCAAGATCCCAAATAAGCCTTGAATGATGTAATATTGCATCACATTGCATAATACCAGCATGCACACATCATACAGAGTTGATTGCATCATTTTCTGATGCAATGCAATACTACTGCCAGACGGCTACTGAAGCCATCTGACGTCAGCAATGTACTATACGCAGTCGGAAAGGAAAGTAATCTGGTATTCTGTTCCGATATTGAAAGCCTCATGAATGCCTTAAAAATCACTCATGACCCACAAGACTAGAGACTATTTATAGACTCTTCGAAACCGAGTCTGAAGGCTGTGCTTTTGAACAATGGAAACCGTCTTCCATCTATTCCAGTAGCACATGCTGTCCACATGAAAGTGATATACGATAACTTAAACCATCTACTGACTTCCATTCCTTTCGCACTCAGTTTAAGTTACTTACTTTAGCTCACAGGGCTCTTCACACTAGTACTCTACAATACCTGGCAGACCTTATTACATTCCACACCCCCAGACACACTCCCCGCTCCTTCCACCTTAACCGCCTTAATCTCTCTTCCCCCTCCCTCACTCACCTTCAATCCACCCGCTCCTCTGCTTTCTTTTTCATCAGCCCCACACTCTGGAATTCACTCCCCACCTCCCTCCGGTTAGAACCCCATCACGCCACCTTCAAGCGAGACCTAAAAACCCACCTCTTTTCCTTGGCCTATGACCTTCCCTCCCCTCTTGTCTGATCCTGTCCCCTACGTATAGTCCTGTATCCTTTCTCTCGTTCTATTATATCAACAATTGTAGCTTCCTTTCCTCCTTTCTGGCCCTGTGCCTGTTTGTTTGTTAATTGTAAACCGCTCTGATTGATAAAGTAGGGTGGTATATCAAATAAACAAACATACAGCTGGCACCTCTGTGGTGACTTGAAGGTAGTTGCCCTTGTAATGGGACTGCAACAGGGATATATAAAATACATGTGTTTAAATGAGTGGGATAGCCGAGCAAGGGATTGGCACTACTTACGGAAGAAATGGAATCACAGACAAAATGTAACAGTTGGAGAGAAGAATATCCAACACCCAGCTCTAGTTGAGGCTCATGAAATCCTGCTACCACCCCTTCACATCAAACTAGGTTTGATGAAAAACTTTGTGAAAGCCATGGACTGCACTTAGCCAGCTTTCCAATACCTGCATGAAAAATTCCCTCGACTCAGCGAAGCAAAGATTAAAGAGGGAGTTTTTGTGGGTCCTCAGATTCGAGAGCTCTTCAAAGATGACTGGTTCAACAACTTGCTGCAGGGTGATGCAAAACAAGCATGGAATGCTTTTCGCCTAGTGTCAAACTTTCTTGGGAATGTTAGGGCAGAAAACTACAAGGAACTAGTACTCGTAGAAGACATGCTGATACAGTATCAGAAACTTGGATCTTTAGAGACATATTGCAGCCATTTCCTTGATTCCCATCTCGATTTCTTTCCTGACAACTGTGGTATGGTTAGTGATGAACAGGGTGAACTTTTTCACCAGGATATCGCAACGATGGAGCAAAGATACCAGGGAAAATGGTCCACTACAATGCTGGCTGACTACTGCTGGACACTCCCCAGAGAAGCTCCCGAACAGCTGTACAAGACACAGGCGAAAAAATCTAAGTAGTCGTCTATGACTTGATTTCTTACAGGTATTAACCGAAAGCCTATTATATTTACTATTGACATGCATTTCGTGATGTAAACATTAATTCTTGTAGATTACAAAAAAAACTAGAGCCAACTTTGCAATTTCACTGTCATATTCGTGTTCAGCATATAAAAATTGATAAGAAATGACTTTATTTCAGTAACATGACTTTTGTAAAAATTTGTTGACCAGTGTCTCGGCCCGGCAGGACCGATGAAGCAGAAAAGCCCGAAGTCCCACTCCTCATGGCTGATTTCACCACCATCGAGGTGTGTGGAAGTTGGGTCTTTCAGAAGCCTGGCCCTCACTGCACCTTGTACATTGTGTCAAGGCGCTTGCTCACAATGGGAACCGAGGCCAGAGCCTCCCACATGCAGAGCAATAGCCGGGAGAGGATCGGCGGCACCGGCATGGTGAGGGATTTGAGTTCTTCAGCACGAGGGTCTTCCTCGGCCTGGGTGACAAGGTTGAGGGCCCAAGCCATGTCCCGAATAAACACCAAAAGCACTCAGGCGGTGAATGCTGCTGGAGACGAGGTGGCGCGGGGTCCAACAGAAGATCCTGTGGGTGCGGGTCTCTGGGGATGTGTCCCCACTGGATTCCCAATCCTAGAAGAAAATCGGTCGAGGGATCAGAGCCAGGCAAGTTCGCCCTGTCCGATGGTCGGCTGTCCAGGGCCTCCGGCTCCAGGCTATCTCGCTCCCAAAGAATGGGAGAGCGTGCGAGACCAACGTCGAGGACCCTCACGAGGCCAGTGGCTCTCGGGGGTTTCCTGGACGAATTTGGGTGTCCCACATGAGGGATCCATGGTCTCCGGGTGCAAGTCAGCGAATCTGGCTGTGAGTGCCTGCTGGGAAGCAATGAACACAGAAATGCTGCATTCCAGCACCAGCATACAGGATTCCCACATGGGTGTGGGGACTTGGGACATCGGTACCGGGGTCACTGGGTCAGGCGTCGAGGAGGAGAGGGGATCCTCACTGGGATGACCCTCAGGAGACTGGGCGCCTTCGCCGGAGACCTCCGTTTCTCTGAGAGGTACATTTCAGGACTGCTCCTTGTCTGACTCTTGGGAACACCAAAGGGGGCTAAGTGACCGGGTGCGGGAGGCACTCGCGCTTGTCGGGAGCCCCAGACAGTGACTTTGAGGTCGTCTTTTTTGAGCCGTTCCACCTAGGGGGATCCCTGGTCAGAATGCCGCCTGGAACACGGTGCCGCAGGAGGAGAACCCACCGGATGGGAGACGACCGAGGGTGCCACCGGAGACTCCGAGGCAGCCTTTCGAAAAATGTTGTTGGACGTCTGCTTACGGCTGAGCAGAGCCTTAGAGGACATTTTCTTACAGAGCGAACAGAGCTCTGGGTCATGGTCGGCTCCCAGACACCTTAGACAACAGTCATGAGTGTCCGTAAGTGACATGTTTCTAGAGCATCTATCGCATATTTTAAACCCGGTGGCCATGGGGGCAAAAACGGCCCCTGCGAGGTCAAAGACCCACTTGGCCAGCGGTTGGGGAGAAAAAAGTGCGTGAAGTCCGAGAAGAAAAAAAAAATGTAGAAAGGTATCCCCGTAAGCTCCAAAAAGAACAAGGGGAGTATGAGTAGAGGGCAACCGGAAAAAAGAAATGAGAGGCTGTTAAGGCAAGGAAACAAAAGCTTTTTCTGAGGGACGAGGACGTGCATCTGAAGGGCTCAGCAGAAAAAGGGAGACTGAGCAAGATGGCACCCTTGGGCAGGAAGAGGACCATGCATGCGTGGTAGCAATCCCAAAGGCTTTCTTTGAAAGCTGGGGAATTGCTCCGCGTGGGCTCCTTTGGTGCTGTCACCCATAAGTGAGGGCTGACTTCCTGCTTCTTCCTGGAGAAAGGCGATATACTCAGGAATAATATGCAGAAATATTTATTTATGGAAAGAGTGGTAGATGCATGCAATAGTCTCCCAATGGAGGTGGTAGTGATGAGGACAGTATCCGAATTTTAAAAAGCATGGGACAAACACGAAGGATCTCTAAAGGAAAAAAGGAGACTATTGTAGTAGTTGATATGGAAGGGCAGACTAGCTAAGCCATGTGGTCTTTTTCTGCCATCATGTTTCTATGTTTTGTGGGGTGAGATGCTAGGTTGAGATCTCCTAGTAGCAGGGGGGGGGGGGGTTCAGTGTATTTGCGTTGACATACTTTTACTAGGATGTCTGATAGCTCATCTTCAGTGGCGTTTGGAGCATGGTATGTCAGGCAGACTGGTATTCTTGTTGGCAATGTTTAGGATGTTGTATTTCTCAGTGTTGTGGGTGGATCTCATGTTGAAGCTTAGATTCTGTTTTGCAATAAGAACTCCCCCACCTCTTCTGGTCATTCTAGGACAGTTATGTATGGGGTATGCTGGAGAGTGCAGCTGGTTTATTATGACGTTGTAAGTATCTGAATCACGTTCGTTACACACATGATATCAATTTGCTTTTCATTGATGTGGTCATATAATGTATGGATTTTGCTTCGAATGGAGTGTGCATTTATCAGGGAAAATTTTAGCAGTTGCTGGGGAGTATGTTGATGTTTGTGAGTTGTTGCGGAGAAGCATACTTGTATGAGTCTGTGTGGGTGCAGATGACATAGTATTCTGGGTCCGATGCTTTGTACAATTGGGATTGTTTGAATTGTTTGTTGTGTAATATCTACAGTGTGTATAGAAGACGGAGCAGAATACTTAAGAGTAGTCCATATATGAGTGCCCAGTAATCCATGTTGTCTTTCAGTATATTTGCTTAACTCTGTAAGGGGTGTATTGTATTGTGCTGTATGCCTTATGCATTTGTGAGCTATGTAGAATGGATGTGTTAGATCTGCATTTTGTGTTTGGGCTAGAATGATCACCGGCAGTCCTGCAGGCCACTCTAAGATCCACATCTAAGGCCCCTTTAGCGTGGCCCTTAGGTGCAGGTCTGCCAAGTGCAAGTGGGCCTGAAGCGCTGGGATTTTCAAGTTCCCTGGGCTGGCAGAGATGACGTTGAGGAGGGCGGGGAGAAGAGCCGGGTGGAGCTGGCTTACATCTCCTCTGAGGCCCAATCGTCTGTTGGGGATTGCATTCCCCGAGTCCCCTGATGGCTTCAAAGATACTCTGAGCTTGTGTGCCTGAAACACTGGGAATTCTGTTGAGACTGGCCTGGACAGTGAATGTCGCTGTATACCTGAGGGGTGAAAAAAAAAAGGACTAGTACAGTCAGAGGCAGAAGAGAGCATCCCACTAAAGGATACATTTTAATCATACCTGATAATTTCCTTTTCTTGAATCCTGCTGGACCAGTCCACACTAGGTATCAGGCCTCCTCCTGGGCAGTCAGCTCTATTGTTTCTGGAAGACATCTTTGAGTACTGCTGTAAAGTGTAGTTACTCACCTGTAGCAGGTGTTCTCTGTGGACAGCAGGAAAAAGTCCTTACGCACAGACGACATGTGATGGAACCCCATGCAGGAACACTCCCCAGTTTCCATTGGAAGCTTTTGGGAGGCTCCACCACACGAGCGCCTGCCTTCCCACTTGCTGCGGGCCATTTTCTCCAGTATACTAACATAATAGTAGTCAAAAAGCAACTCCTCAAGGAGGTGGGAGGATTGTGTGGACTTATTCCTGCTGTCCAGGGAACACCAGCTACAAGTGAGTACACTTTCTCTGTGGACAAGCAGAAACTAAGTCCTCATGCATGGGACTCCCAAGCCAAGAAAGCTATTAAATTTAAAAAAAAAAGATCCCCCAGTAGAATATATACAGTTTAGTCCATAGAAGCAACAACTAAAGAGGTGTTACAAGAAAACTGTGTGTAGAAATAAATGTTGTTGTTAAGTGCCGTCGAGTCGGAGTCGACTCATGGCGACCCTCTGGATAGCTATCCTAAATTGTGTTCAGTCTTCAGTCAGGCGGCTCATTGTTGACAGACTGGTACCCGTAGCTGCTGTTATTCTATCGATCCATCTCATTGCTGGCCTTCCTCTTTTGCGTTGACCTTCTATCTTGCCAAGCATGATGTCTTTCTCTAATGATCTCTCTCTCCGCATGATGTGTCCAAAGTATGAAAGTCAAAGTCTTGTCATCTGAGCTTCTAAAGAAAGCTTAGGTTTGATCTCCTTTAGTACAGACTGGTTTGTTCTTCCACTACAGTAAATTAGTAAATTAGCCACACTAATAAATAAACTCAGTAATCAGGGGTATATGTCATCTAGGCAGTGTGCCTTAGGCTACCACACAAATGTATATAGTCTCTCCCCTTGTATCCTTCATAGGCTCCTACAGCTTGTTTTAACAATTTTCTAAATGCATTTAAAAATCTTTAAAAACAAACAGTTGTAATGGAAACACCATCTCAGAAAGCAGCAAAATGTTCGAGCTGAGGATGCAATAGTTGACTCAAGTTTTGCCCAATCTAAATTAAACAGGCTGCTTCAGGACAAGTCACACAGCTACCAGGAAACCTCCACCAGGATACCAAGAAACCTCACTAGTTGTTATTTAAAGAGGAGATGGAAATGCATTCAAACAGACCTAACCAATCAATTCAAAGAGCTGTCATCCAATCCAAGGACTCATTGAGACCCGTGGGTCTTACTGAGTTTAGAGAAAAAAAATCCATCTTTGCTCTAACCTTGCCAGTTGTTGCATATGGTTTTAATTTGCTCTGTTGCTGTTAAAGTCAATAACCAGCCACCGTAACTGTTGCCATAAGTGTTTATAAACCATAAAATGTTGCACCATAGGAGCAGTAGTAGTGCAAGTTGTAAGATGTGACTTGTGTTCAATTAAACGTTGTTTCACTTTATGGCAAGTTCTTCCCACAAAGTTTAGAGCAGGGGCAGATAACAGATAGCCTAAGCATTAAGACAACTGGTGGTGTATTTCAAAAAAAATATTTTGTTCATTTGTGGATCTACCCAATTGTGCACATCCAATGACTGATCACACATACTACTGTGACCGCCACCAGGAATAAGACCTTCCAGGTGAGAAATTTCAAAGGGCAGGAAGAGTGTAGCTCACAAGGGATCGCCAAGAGCTATGTGAGGACTACATTAAGATCCCAAGCCACCACAGGGGGCTTGAAGGGAGGCTTAGAGAAGAGCAAGCCCCACATGAAGTGCGCCAACTGTGGCTGAGCGAAAATGGGCTTCCCCTCCCCAAGCCGAAATGGTAGGCCCCAGTTACGCTTGGACTTGAGACCAGAGTCTGAGAGATGCAGGAAGTACTCCAGCAGCTTGTCCACAGTGCAGAAGGGATCCAGAGCTCTTTCTGAGCACCAGGTGGAGAACCTCCGTCACTTAACCCTTTCGCGTCCACATAATTGTTTTGTAACTGAATTTTTTTTCTGTTTTTTTGTTAAGATTTGAGCTAAATGATGCAGAATAAAGTTTTTTGAAAAAAAAAAATTTTCTAACAAATATTTACTGTTGCCATATGGCAACTACGGTCCTGAATGGCTGAAAATTAAAAACAGTCTTGGCATCAGTTTCATTTACTGCTGGGTGTGATAGTTTAAATAACAGGTTTTTTTCAGATGTCAAGCACAGATACACATCACATTTCGCACACAGTGTGCAGATTTTTTGGAAATATAGAATCTGGTGAAAAGGTTTGGGGAAAATTTGAAGGTTGCCATATGGCAACAACAGCCATGAAAGGGTTAAACACACAGGATTTGCATGTGGAATCACCGAGTGGGCAGAAGGACTTCAGCCACATTCTCGGGAAGGATGAGCTCAGAGAGAACTACTCATTCAATATCCAAAGCTGTGAGGGCCAGGGACCAGATGGGGTGCAACAAGGTCCTGCCCTCCTGAGATATAAGGTTTGGGGTAGAGCCTAGACAGAGAGGCTCTCGCCAAGAAAGTTGAAGCAGCAGGGGAAAACACGACTGCCTGGTTCAATACGAGGCAATGAGGATCATCATGTCCTCGTCGGCCTGAAGCTTCAATAAGGTCTTGTCCACGAGCAGGATCAGGAGATATACATACAGCAGGCTCACCCTCAGTGGAGTTGGAAAGCATCTGAAACCAGCCAGCCGCTGGAAGCCATACTGGAGCAGAACTGATCCACCTGGCTGTTGTGCAGCATGACAAACAGATCTACCATTGGATTACCCCACTCCTGAAATATCTGGTGCACCACCTTCCTGTTGAGGGTTAATTTCTGCGGCTGGAGGACCTGGCTCATGTGATCTCCAGGTCATTGAGCTCCAAGGACAGATAGGTCACCCTCAGCATCATCACGTGAGAGGTTGCGAACTTCCACAAGCAAACCACTTCCCAGCACAGAAGGTACGATCCTGTGCCACCCTGCTTGTTGATGTAGATCACCACCATCTGATTGTCTATTTGAATCAGGATGAGCTGGTTTACTATGGCTCAGAGCTTGAGGAAGTTAATCTGGGGCAGGTTCTCCTGCTCAGACCACAGGCCCTGTGTGCACAAGCCATCCAGATGAGTCCTTGAGCCAAGCTTGGATGCATCCAGTCAGCATCTTCTGTGGTGGCGACACCTGGAAGGGGAGACCCAAGTAGGCTCTGTGGATCCAATCACCAGTAGAGGGACTGAATGCCACCCAGTCCCAGAGGCAGCTAGTGGCCTGTTGGTACTGCGTGCTCAGAGTCCACGGAGCCTGCCTCATGAAGGGGCAAGCCAGGGGAGTGACATCTACAGGTGAGGCCATATGGTCAAGCACCTTTGGCAACATCCAGCAGAAGCATCATATCACAATCCGGGGCAGGGAAGGCTAATCACCACCATTAACCGCTGCATGTGGTCCATCAGTAGAAAAGCACGAGCCCGAGTGCTATCAAGGAGTGCCCCAATGAACTCCAGCTGATGAGAGGGCTGGGAGGTGAGATTTGGAGTAACTGAGCATGAACCCCAGGTGCTCAAGCACATGAATGGTGAGATGAGTCAACTGCTGCCCGCTATCTGGGGTGGAACTCACTTTGTTTTCCCCTACTTAAATGACTGGCTCAAAGACCCCCAGCATTCAGAGATAAGCAGCCACCACCTTGAGACATTTTGTAAAGACTCTGTGTGCCAACACCAGTCCAAAGGGAAGCACTTTATACTGGTAGTGCTGATTCCCCCAGAACAAACCTGAGGTACTTTTTGTGAGCAGGATGGATCAGGACATGCATATACTTATCCTTGAGATCCAGGGAGTATAGCCAATTGTCCCCGAAAAAGGTAAGGGAGCAGTGTCCCCAGTGAGACCATACTGAAGTTCACACCAAGAAGCATTTTAGGTTCCGGAGATCCAGGATAGGCCGGAGCCCCCCTGTCTTTTTGGGGACTAGGAAATACTTGGAGTTGAAGCCCCACCAAACCCAAGCAGAGGCGAGCTTGGTCAGAAGGGCAGCAACCTCCTCTTGTAGCAGGCTGAGATGCAACAGGTCCAGGGGGCACTCCCCTTGGGAGAGCAGAGGCGGCAACTGGGTGAAGTGCAGCATATATCTGTTGCGGACTATCTGCAGGACCCATGCACCAGAGGTGATAAAAGGCCACCTGTGAGCGAAGTGAATGAGCCGAGCCACCCCCCCCCCCCTCCACTTGAGGGGGTACCCCCTTGGGCACTGGTAGATTGGCTATGTTCCTAAGAAACCAGTCAACACCCCCCCTCCCCGGCTTTGGCTGACGGGCAGACTGGGCCTTCTGAGGCTTCTCCTGCCACTGCTAGTGAGGGGCCTGCACCTTTGGCTTAAAACTCAGAGGGCTCGGGTAGTACTGGCGCTTGCGCTGGGGTAGGTGGTCTTCTTGTGCAAGGGGTCAGTGGTCTTTTTCAAGAACCTGGAGAGGGTCACATGCTCCTTCTTAAATCTCTCCCACCCTACCCTCCTACCAGTTTCCCAAAGAGGTTCTCTCTCCCAGCATGGCACATCTGCCAGTTTGTCCTGGACCCACTGTTCCAGGTCTGAGGAATAAAGCCACATGAGTCATCGTGCCCAGATGCCCACAGCTGAAACCCTGCTAGATGACTCGAAAGCATCATGCGTCACTCAGATCATGTATTTGGAATAGTCCTTGCCATGACCCACAAGGGTGCAGAAGGACTCGTGCTCCGAGGGAAATAGTGAACTAAATTTGTCCAGGAACAGCATGATGTCCTTGAGGAACATACTCATATACAGATGGTATGAGAGGATCCTGGCCACCAGCATGGAGCCCTGGAAGCATCTCCTTCCAAAGGAGTCTAGGGTCCTCACTTCCCTACCCAGGGGCATAGAGGTATGGGTCTTTGTACTCTTTACCCTTTTCATGGCTGATTCCAACACTATGGAGTTATGTGGCAACTGGCACCAGGAGGGGGTTCTCTCACATTCGCAGCAGCAACTGCTATGGGATTAAGTGCACAGGCACTGTGACAGCCTCCTTGGGAGCCAAAGGGTACTGGAGGATCTCCAACTCCTCAGCCCTCCAACAAGAAGGGTTTGGCCTTGGCCATGTCCCCGACAAAGTCCTGAAAGGACGGGTCCTCCAGGGAGGCTCCTGGTAGAAGAATCAGACTCCTCAGTTTCCCATCCATTGGAGTCCAAGAGGAAATTGAATTAGCATCGGGCCTCCTCTTGGCACCATCCCCAGTCAAGCAGACAGGCCTGGCATCTCAGTAGGCAACACATGCATCTCGAGGATGGGTTAGATGGAGTGCGGTGATTATGTTGAGGACATCAAGGGCCCATCTTGTTGCGTAGCCAGTACCACAGCCAAGTGGGCCTCAAGGGGCTCTTCCAGCACTGCCATTTTCAAAGGCATCAGGGCCAGGGCCAAGACCTCAGCCACTGACACTGGCACCCCTAATCAGGACTCTATGATGATAGGTTCATGGGAGACATCCAGTAGCCCTCTGTGGTGCTGGGATTTGATTCCTCCCACTGGGGCAGTTTAGCAGGCAACTCCCAGCCGTCACTCTCAAGGTTGCATTGGAAAAGACTCCAGTGCTGATGCACATGGGTCTGGGCCTGGTGCTTTGATGCTCACTTTGACATCAGAGTCAATGATAGGTGCTTTCTCAGTTCCGATCATAGGTCAGTGAAGAGAGTCTTTACTCGGTGGCACTGCAGTCCCTTGGTTCAGAGTGTGCTCAAGACACCCCTCTATGGAACCACACGAGGCAGTCTATGCTGATGCCGTTGAATTTGATGGCCTGAAAAGGGCTTGCCTCTGTTTCTCCCAGCCCTTCAGGCCCTTCCTGGTCATCTGCAGGCACAGACTGCACGAGGAGGGCTGGTGGTCGGGCCCAAGGTACAGTTGTGATCAACATTAAATCAGCATCCTTGCAGTTCAACCCCTTAATATCTCCTTAAAAAAAAAGTGGCCACTAAAATGGCTGCAGTCTATATATGCACACATTCTTGACACATAAAACACTCAAATAAAACAAGACCAATTTAAAAATGAAATAGCATAAAAACTGGGACATTGCCAGGTCATGATTATTTGTAGTGTATATCCCGATTTGCCCCTGTTCACTTAAATACATAGGAAGGACCACCAGACCTATGAAACTGCGTCTGCAGGAGCACCGGTCTCGACTTAACACACAGATACTGTCAGCCCCGACTAACTCACAGCATTGCTAATGGTCACTCATTTCAGGATTTTACTTGGAGAATTATAGATCAGGTTCCCCCATTATCTCGGGGAGGAGATAGAGTGTCACATCTAACACTTCAAACAGCGATGAATATTTAAATTACAGACAGTTACACCTCAGGGACTTAATCTTGAACTTGATTGGTGGAATTTGTTATGATTAAGCTTTTGGAACTTTTGATTGGCTGTTCAATTTTATGACATCTAATGTTTCCCTACTTGAATGATTGAGAACCAGGGCAAGACATTCAGCTCTGATTTCAGCCTGAAGGGCCGGGAGAATGACGAAGGCCTGAAACATGGCATAATGTAGCAGTATGTGGTATGCTGTATGCTGTATGGATTCTACAACAGCGGAGACAAAGGATGTTTTTTTCTGCTGCCTTAGCTGAGGACATGATGGCGAGAAGATACAATGTTGTCTTGCTGTTTTAGCTGAGGATAGGATGGCAAGAAGATATATTTGTATCTAAGCCTCAAACAGTGATAAGAATTTCAACAGAAAGCTAAGTTGGCGTTTTTTCACATTTAATAGGAGACATTTTCCATGGTGTTCTTATTTTGTTTGGAGGGGCTTGCGTGGTACAATTTCCCTCGTTTTGGTTTAAGTGTTGATTTTGAGCTGTGTAGAAGCTCGTAAAAATGAACAAAAAGGAATATTTGCTTCAAGAGGGTTTCCCTCAAGGCAAATGGTCCAACAAAAATATTAATTTAAAGTTTTTCTGTTTGAAGGGATTTTAAGGGGATTTGTTTTGTATTTAGGACATGATTATTGGCACCCTTATAAATAATTCAAATTGGTTTGAAAAGAAGAACCACATTCCCATTGCAGTAAAATTAGACACACCTGTGATCAATTGTCAGGACTTACATGACTTGAGTCAACCAATGAATGATGGCTCTAATGTTTTAAAATTGCCACATTTACTCCCTGTTTCATTTTCACAATGGTGAAGACAAGAGCTGCCCGAGACCGTCATAAAAGCCATTATCACCAAGCACCAAATTTCAATGGGCTACAAAGGCCATCTCCAAAGACCTTGAGATTCCTGTGTCTACAATTTGCAACGTTATTGAAAAGTTTTCTGCTCATGGAATTGTCAAGAATCTCCAAGGATGTGGTGGGAAGAGGAAACTGAATCCAAGAAGTCTTCGAAAGTTAACATAGAAACATAGAAACATGACGACAGAAAAAGACCACAAGGCCCATCTAGTCTGTCCTTCCATAACAACTACAACAGTCCACTTTTTACACCTTTAGAGATCCTCAGTGTTGGTCCCATGCTTTTTTGAATTCAGTTACTGTCCTCATCTCTACCACCTCCACTGGGAGACTATTCCACGGATCCACTACTCTTTCCGTAAAGAAATATTTCCGCATATCACTCCTGAATCTATCTCCCTTCACCCTCATCCCATGTCCCCTCGTCGCAGAACTTGCTTTCAATTGAAAGAGGTTCTCCCCCTGAACATTTATGCCACGGAGGTATTTAAACATCTCAATCATATCACCTCTATCCCGCCTTTCCTCTAAGGTGTACATATTAAGATCCTTAAGTCTGTCCTCATATGCTTTATAATGAAGACCACTAATCATCTTAGTAGCAACCCTCTGCACCAACTCCATCCTGTTCACATCCTTTTGAAGGTGCGGTCTCCAGAATTGCACACCATACTCCAAATGAGGTCGCACCAAAGACTTATACAGAGGCATTATCACCTCCTTTTTTCTGCTAGCCATTCCTCTCCGTATGCACCCAAGCATCCTTCTAGCTTTTGCCGTCGCCTTTTCTACCTGTTTAGCTACTTTAAGATCATCGGACACAACTACGCCTAGGTCCCGCTCTTCTTTAGTGGACAAAAGTACTTCACCTCCTATACTGTATTGCTCCCTTGGATTGCTGCAGCCCAAATGCATGACCTTACATTTTTTAACATTAAATCCCAGTTGCCAAATTCTAGACCATTCTTCAAGCTTAGCTAGATCCCTCCTCATGTTATCTACACCTTCCTGGGTGTCTACTATTGCAGATTTTGGTATCATCCGCAAAGAGGCAAACCTTACCCGACAGCCCTTCCGCTATATCACTAACAAAGATGTTAAAAAGAATCGGACCAAGGACAGATCCCTGGGGCACACCACTGGTAACATCCTTCTCCTCAGAGTGAGCTCCATTTACTTGTACTCTTTGTCGCCTCCCACCCAACCAATTTCTAACCCAAGCAGTAACTTTAGGGTCCATCCCTAGGGTGCTCAGTTTGTTTATAAGTCGCCTGTGAGGAACAGTGTCAAAGGCTTTACTGAAATCTAAATACACCACATCTAGAGCTCTCCCGCTGTCCAACTCCCTGGTCACTCAGTCAAAGAAATCAATCAGATTTGTCTGACAAGACCTGCCTCTGGTGAATCCATGCTGCCTCGGATCCTGTAATCCGCTGGACTCCAGAAACATCACTATTTTCTCTTTCAACAGCGTTTCCATTAATTTACTCACCACTGAAGTTAAACTAACCGGCCTGTAGTTTTCAACCACATCCTTACTACCGCTTTAGTGCGAACTGTTGGAAAAACACCACATACAACATCCAAAGAGCTGTCTTTGAGCACTGGGGTCTTCCTTGGCCTTCACCCATGAAGTCATTCATTGTTTAGTGCGTGGCATATGCTGTGGGTTGAAACCACTACCCCAGATTACTCCAGGTTTCAACCCACAGCATATGCCACGCACTAAACGAATGACTTCATGGGTGAAGGCCAAGGAAGACCCCAGTGCTCAAAGACAGACATAAAAAAGGCACACGTGATCATTGCCCAAACCCACTTTGAGAAACCCACAATGCTTCTGTGAAAATGTTCTGTGAACAGATGAAAGCAAACTTGAGCTCTTTGGCAATGCAGACCACCAATACATTTACAGGTGAAGAAATGGAGCTTCTATGGAAAAACACACCCTTCCTACAGTTAAATATGGTGGAGGTTCTATAATGTTGTGGGGCTGTTTTGCTGCCTCAAGAACTGAAGACCTGGAACAAATTTAAAGAAATCATGGAATCAGAAGACTGCCAAGGTATTTTGGAGCAAATGCGCTACCTAGTGTCAGAAATCTAGGTCTGGGTCAAAGGTCATGGGTCCTCCAGCAGGACAATGATCCACAACAGACATCCAAAAGTACAAAACAATGGTTAAAAAGGAACAAATGGACTGTTTTAAACTGGCCAGCAATGAGTCCTGATCTCAATCCAAATCGAGAATCTTTGGAAAAAGAGATGAAGTCTTCCAATGCTATAAAGAATCCTGGAAACATTCATAAACTGGAACAAATCGCAGTTGAAGAATGGAAGAAATTACCAGCAGACATGTAAGAAATTTATAGATGACTACAAGAAACGTTTGGAGGCTGTCATCACTGCCAAGGGTTGTGCAACCAAATATTAGTGAAGGATGCCATCAATCCTGCCCAGGTCATATTTTGTATTTTTCTCAGAAATTACTACGTTTAAGTTAAACAAACATCTTTCTTTTGTTGTATACCTTTCAACATATTAAAATATTAAGATGACATACAGTTGGAATATTTCCAATTATTTCTCAAGATATTGTACACAATATACCTAAAATGCAAGGGTGCCAATAATGTTGACCACAACTGTACTGCACGCACCAATGATGCCCGTCAGGGACCAAAATGGTATATGCACATGGAGTACTTTTTGAAGCCGCTGGCTGGCTTGGACATGTCCAGAAACACAGCAATGGCAAGGTCAAACAGCTCGATGTTGCCAGCTGTGAAAAAACTGTAAAGGAGAGAAAAAATGAAATCAAAGCAGAAAAATAAGATGTCAGCCCTGGAGCAGATGCAACTGATAACAGGCAGTTTAGGCAAAGGAAGAAAAGCAACCCACAAGGTGGTCAAAAAACAAACTTTACGCTGATGGCAGGAACACAGCCTAGGGGCTCTGTGGAAAAAGACTGGAGAAGATGGCGCCACCACAGGTGGGAAGGCAAGTGCACATGCAGTGGAGTCTCCCAAAAGCTCCTGATAGAAGCTGAGGCGTGTTCCCACGTGGGGCTCCAATGGAGACGTCACCCATGTGTGAGAACTTACTTCCTGCTTATCTATGGAGACAGTACTATAGGATGCATGTGGGAGCAAGTGCTGATGGTGTCTTTGGCAAGACTGTTCTGGCCAGAATCTTGTCGTCCTCCCATTCTGGGTTCTGACTGTTTAGGTACATCCCACTCATCTGGACTAATCTAGCTGGATGATAAGAAAGGAGAAATGTAATCATATACAATCATTTCCTTTCCTTCAATCCTGCTAAACCAGTCCAGGATGTGCCCTGGAAGACTGTACTGTGGGTGAAGGAGCCCTACTGCCTTTACACTGTATTCTGCTACACAGCCTGACCAAATTACACTATGGTAAGAGCCAAACACTTTCAATTGTTTTTCTAATGGTTGCCTGGTTTTGCTAATTGTTCAAGTATCTGAGCTTTTCACTCTTGCTTACTGCTTGGGAAGTGTCTTACTGGCTTCTCAGTGCTGCACCAATGGTTATACCTCCTGATATCATTGAAAGATGCTCATGTCTTCCACCACCTGGGAGGCATAACTCATCTGGACAGCGCTAGCAGGATAATGAAGGCAGGGCCTTGAATGTTAGCTCTTCCCCCACTCAATATGGCTCCAGAGGTCAGAAGCCTGGAGTTTTGACCCTACTCCGCACTTCGTAAATAACTTTATATTTTTTATACATACCGCAATATTTGGCTGACCACCTTCATTTTCAATCACCCCACCGTTTCCTCAGATCCCTCCACACTCACCGCTTGGCCCTCCCCTCAGTTTCCCATGCGCATTTGGAACAAATGCATCATTCTGCTTTTTTTCCTTGTTCCTGCCTTATGGAATTCCCTACCTGCCTCACTACAGCTCAAAACACACCTGTTTCAGTTGACTTATGACCTTTCCTCCCCTTCCCCTGAGCAATCTCCCCCTTAGCTCATTCTCTTAGTCTAATTTCTTCTCCTCTCCTCATCTACCCATTGCTCTCCTTCATTCTCTTTCTTTTCCGTCTTATCCTATATATGATTGGCGTTCTTTTCCTTTTCCTTATTTTTAATTTAGATTTTTGTAAACTGCTTTGATGCCTTGCTGCCTAGGGCGGTATTTCAAATAACAATAAAGATAAAGACACATGCCAAGGCTTCTTGTAAAATTACTTCATGCGTAAGAGTATATGCAAGTGCACTTAAGCGTCACCGCTAGTTTCTTCTGATAGGAAGAAAATGAAGTCCTCCTAACAGACTGAGCATTGTGTGGCCAGAAGCCATATAGTACAACACAAGGAAATCCACATCTTATTTTTGGCACAAATCAAAGCAACGGTAAAACACACTGAACAATCCAAACTTAGTTTACTGTGCAGTTATAGCACCACTAAATAAAAATATCAGTATTTATTAAAATAATATTTACATATAGTGTATCTTGCACTCTGACAGTCCTATCTCATAGTTATAAGGTCCTGAAAAAGCATACAAATCTAGTTTTGGGTATAGGGAGGTTAAGTAGCCATATTCAGGGGAGGAATTAGGGCAGAGTGTGAGTAAAGTCTGAATTTACACAGGTATTTTATAAAGACACAAAGACGCTAACCTTCACACATAAGGACATTACACATTGTACTGTATGCTTAGTCTTCAGCTCCCCAGCCTGTCCTTGTCTGGGAGAAAACTTACAAGCCATGTGTACTTTATGCAAAGGAGGAAAAAAGCGATTGGCCTAAGTTTTGTTTTGTTTTTAATTCTACCCCTTCCCTCCAATCTAGAGAAATCTGCACAAAGCAACATTGTATGAATATTCCTGAAAGCCTCTCAGATTTCCCTACAACTCAAAGGCTTTCAAAGCTCACATTTTCCCAGGGCCCATGCCAAACTTTCATTCTACCTGCTAGTTTCCTATTTTTGGAATGTCTGTACTAATGCCGGTCTTTACCATAGTGGAACCATTGTTTATAGAGTTACTTTTAGGCTCATGTCCAAGAAGACCAGCATTGTTTACCAGGCAGGCTCAGTATCCAGATTGATACTGAATCATGATCGATCAATGAGGCACTTCTGTCAGAAGCTAACAATCCATTTTCGTGTACACTTGATCATTATCTTGTCAGAGCAGATAAGGATTCTTAAAATATTTTGCCACAATGAGCATCGAAAGGAAGTCAAAGCTTTAAAAACACACCTCACCTCTGCTTAAAGACACAAAACAAAACAAATGAAAAAAAATAGTGGAATGGTGGAAATGTTTTTTGTGGACATGTGTACAAATCAGAACTTCATTGTACCTATGGTCACATTTCTGGCTAGAAACAAATCACTTCTTTACCAGCTCATTTACTCCTCAGGCGTAATTGAAGAGATTGGATAGGCAGGATGGTGGGCAGCATAACCTGAGCTGAACAAAGAACTGCCATTCATTCATCTAATGTCAGAGCTAAGGAATACAGTAAGAACTTCACAGCTAGGTTTTCTTTCTAAGAGGAAGATGAAAAGCACTTGAAGCCATATACTGTATTTCCCAGATTATAAGTCACAGTTTTTACATCTGGAAATGATGACGTGACCTATACACCAGAGTGACTTATCTAAGAAATTTACCCAGTGGAACACTTACCCAGTGGAACACGCCCCCTCAAAACGGATATAAATACAACTATGCAGTGGACAGTCTTTCTCCCTGGGCCCTCCACTCTACACCCAATGCCTGCAAAACAGACCCTCCGATCAGCAAACTGGTACGTACTTTTACTATACTCGCAAATAGCAAACAGAAAAGCATTCCAGATGAATTTTAGTTACCAAAAAGATGTTGATATCTTTAACCCCACAGAAAAATGGTGACCCTGAAGGCGTGGAACTCATCCACCGTGGAATTCAAATAGAAAGTTATTCATTACGCAGAAGAACATGGAAACAGTCACCGAGAACATTTTGGGAATAAATGAGAAATTAGTTGAGACTGGAGGAAGATGCAGGGAAAACGAACCTTGATAAAACGCAGCAAAAAGGCAAATTGCGGCGCAAAGCGTGGTGGCCTGAATTGGAAGCACATCTGCTTCAGGTCATTGTAGAGCGAGGGCCCAGGGCCATCGCATGTAGGTGCGATTCAAAGCAGTTCATATCGACAGGGAAATGAATATAGAGGGATTCGAGGCTGGTTATTCGTGGTGCTTCCGATTTATGATAACAAATTAAGCATAAGACACAACCACCATGTATCAGCGGCTTCCCGCTGATTTCTTGGATAAAGTACAGAATTTCAGGGAATTTGAAAACAAAAATGATCGCACACAGTAACACCGGACTCCATAATCAATAAGAAAATAAAATCTCTGAATACTGTCCCGGTTATTATACCTGGTGGTACGACAAAAATGCTTCAACCGCTCGACATTTCTGTCAACAGAAGATTCAAAGCTGTATTGCGTCGCCTATGGGAAAATTGGATGTGCCATGGAAAACACAATTTCACGGCTACTGGCCATATGTGCCACACCACTTTTTCAGAAATTACAAGGTGGGTTGTGACAGCATTGTGGGAAGCTGTGAGCAATAAAAGAAATCAAATCAGGTTTTGTGAAGGCTGAGATCCTAAAGAGCCTTGATAACTGTGAAGATGTAGATGATTAAGACAAAGACAATAATGAACATGAATTGGCATCTGAAACTGCAGAACTATTTCACAGTGACACCGAAGATTAGGACTCCAACAGCTTTCCCGGAGTGATACAGAACAAATCAGATGTTGAATGAGCATTACTGTAAAGTGAAAATGAAACGTAACATAGTATATGATGGCAGATAAAGCGTAGTTACTCACCTGTAACAGGTGATCTCTGGGAACAGCAGGAATTTAGTCTTCACTTATGGGTATCGTTGGTACCGACGAAGCCTGCGCGGGAACGCTCCCCAGCGTCCAATAGGAACGCTTTTGGGAGCATCCCTCAGCACATGTGCGCTGCCTTCCCAACTGCCCCTCTTCAGTTAAGTTTGTAGCTGAGTGAAAGGATAGAGGGAGAGAGGAAAGAGACAGAGAGATAACTCCTAGGGGAGGTGAGTGGGTTGTGAAGACTAAATTCCTGCTGTTCCTGGAGATCACCTGTTACAGGTGAGTAACTACGCTATCTCCAGGAACAAGCAGGAATGTAGTCTTCACATATGGGGACACCCCAGCTGAAGATGCCAGGGAGATGACCCCAGGAAGCTGCCACCTATAGTGAGGTGGGCCATACTTCCTCCCATGGATCTCTGGCATCCTACCAGGGTTGGTGGGTAGGAGTTGTATTAAGTTTAAAAGAGATTTTGAAGAACAGCCTGGCCAAAGAAGGCATCGCGAGAGGAGGCTTTATCTAGGCAGTAGTGGGCTGTAAAGGTATGTACCGAAGCCCAGGTGGCTGCTCGACAAATGTCATCAATAGACAGAGTGAAGGTTAGCCATAGACGCTGACATGGCTCTCACATTATGAGCTGTGACATGGCCTTGAAGAGGAAGACTTACTCTCATAAGCAAAGGATATGCATTGTGCAATCCATTTGGATAAAGTCCTCTTGGAGACTGGAAGTCCCAAATGACTAGCATCAAAAGTAATAAAAAATTGAGAAGACTTTCTATGTTGCTGTGTTCTTTGTAGATAAAAAGCTAAGGCTCTTTTACAGTCCAAAGTGTGAAGGTTCTTCTCTGCATTAGAGGCATGAGGCCTCGGAAAGAATACAGGAAGATAAACTGATTTAAATGAAAAGGCGAAACCACATTTGGCATAAAGTGTGGATGAGTTCTGAGGACAACCTCATGGTGAAACCTAGTGTAAGGAGGATCAGCCACTAACACTTGCAATTCACTAATGCAACGTGCAGAGGTGACTGCAATTAGGAAGATGACCTTCCAGGACAAAAACATCAGGGTAGTAGTGGCAAAAGGTTCAAAGGGCGGTTTCATGAGCTGCCCGAGAACTATATTTAAATCCCATGCCACCGGTGGTGGTTTGATGGGAGGTTTTGTTAATAGAAAACCTCTCAAATCTGGATATGAGAGGAAATTTGTTGCTCATTTAGAGGCTTATATGAAGCTGTAATTGCGCTAAGATGGACTCTTACTGAATTGGTCTTTAGACCAGAATTTGATAAATGAAGTAGATACTCTAGTATCGCTTCCAAAGGTATCACCAGGGGGTTTAACCCCTTCTGGGAACACCATATAGTGAAATGTTTCCACTTGAAGGTGTAAGATCGTCTTGTGGAAGGTTTTCTAGAAGCCTGAAGGATATCCTTTACCTGTTGGGAAAGGTTGAGATCCTGAAGATTTAAGCTTTCAGCAACTAGGCTGTGAGATTCAGGGACTGGGGATTCGAATGCCATAGGGTCCCACTCTCTTGGGAAGAGAGATATGGAGCACACCCTAACTCCAGAGGCGCAGCTTGAGAGAGATGTAGAAGCAGGGGATACCACGTTTGGTGTGGCCACCATGGAGCCATGAGGATCATACGACCTCTGTCTCTCTGAAGCTTGAAGTGTGTTTTGGGGATGAGGGGGAATAAGTGAGAAGGCATAGAGGAAGTCCTGACCCCAGTGAAGGAGGAAAGCATCCCTTGCCTGGCAATTGTGAGCTGAAATCCTGGAACAGAACCGGGGAAGTTTGGCATTCAATGGACTTGCAAAGAGGTCTATGTCTGTAGTCCCCCAGATATGAAATATCTTTGTCACCTGGTCTAGGTGGAGAGACCATTCGTGAGGCAGCAGTACTCGGCTGAGTTTGTCTGCCCAAAGGTTTTGAATGCCTGGAAGATATACCATGAAAAGGTGGATTTGATGCTCTCTGGCAAGGGCCCAAAGTCATAAAGTTTCGTTGCATAATGACAGAGAGCCTGTTCCGCCCTGCTTGTTCACATAGAACATGGCTACTTGATTGTCCGTTTGGACTAGGACTGTCTCGTAGCTGAGCTGGGCATGGAATACTCGAAGAGCTAGATAGATTGCTCTTAATTCTAGGTGGTTTATGTGAAGACAAGCCTACTGTGGAGTCCAAGTGCCCTGGGTAGAGAGATGATGCAGGTGTGCTCCTCAACCTACCTGAGATGCATCTGTTAGGGTGGCCTGGAATAGGGGTTGTTGGAAAGGAGACTCCACTAAAAGATTCTCCAGCGA
Organism: Ichthyophis bannanicus; assembly: GCA_033557465.1. Taxonomy (NCBI): domain Eukaryota; kingdom Metazoa; phylum Chordata; class Amphibia; order Gymnophiona; family Ichthyophiidae; genus Ichthyophis; species Ichthyophis bannanicus. The sequence continues at coordinate 1,513,742,614 of CM066032.1, read as the reverse complement.
TTGCCACCATTGAAGGGGACAAGATCAGTCGATGACAAATCATGAAGAATTTCATGAATGGGCAGAGTGGCTGCCTCCTTTGGAGCCTTAGGATATTGGAGAATTTCCAATTCCTTTGCTCTATGTTCCTTTTCAGGAGCTACCGTGATTGAAAGGCCTTTGGCAACATCACGAATAAAATCCTGAAAAGACATGTCCTCCAGAGGCGACATTCTGCGTTGGGGAGAAGAGTCTTCTGGAAGAAAAAAACTCTGGTACCGGCAGAATTATCAGAGTCATCGGAATCTGAGGATTCAAAGTATCTCTGATCACGATGTTCATGTAAGGCACGGTCCCGGTATCGATCAAAATCGGTACCGAGTTGATCCGGTACCGATCTTTCGATGCTAGGCAAAGGCGGCATGGGAAGAATTCCCACCGGGGCCAGTACCGTCTGTGCCGGTACCGGTGCCCATTGAACCATCAGTGTCAACGGTACCGCAGCTGTAAGGAGAGCTGCAATACTGCGCTCAATAGCAAGGAATCTCTGGTCTATCGACGCTGCCGATGCCTGGGTGGTCAGTACTGGTGAAGGCAGCCGGGACCCCCGAGAATGACACCTGTAGTTCTGTCGAGGCCAAGGCCTCGAGAACATCCTAGAACCCCGTTGATGCTTTGGAGGCCGAAGCCTCCCACTGGGGCTGTTTTGCCGGTGCGGTTCCCTCAAGGGCAATGCCAATGGCCTCTCGAGGCTTTGCAGAAGAGCTACCCTTTGAGGACCGGCTTTATATGTTTAGTTACCTGAGATCCATGGGAGGAAGAAGATCACTGTAATGTCTTACCAGCCTACCAGCTTCAGCGCCTTCAGCTCATACAAAACACAGCAGCTCGTCTCATCACATTTGCTCACTGATTTGATCATGTCACTCCCATTCTTTGTCGACTTCACTGGTTGCCTCTCCGTTTTCAGTTCCAGTATAAATTCCTCATTTTAACACAGAGCCATCTACACATCCACTCCTCTTTATCTAACCTCATTTCTCTTCACACACCGTACCGCCAGCTTCGTTCTCTGCATGCTAATCGTTTGTCCTTACCCTCTCCATCTCAGGCACATTTAGAACAAACTCGTCACACGGCCTTCTTTTTCCTCGGCCCCGCACTCTGGAACGCCTTGCCACCCTCCCTCCATCTGGAATTCTCATATCCTAAGTTTAAAGAGCTACTGAAAACTCATTTATTCCAACAAGCCTTTGACCTCCCTCCTAACGTCCCTCCCTGAGTATTTGTCAGTTTATGTCTGGTATAGTTAGTGTGTTTTCTTGCACTGTCCTTTCTTTCTTTCCTATTTTACCATGGCGTTCCTTTTCCATAGTTTAGTAGCGTAGACCTTGTCTTTTATTGTAAACCGCTTTAATGTTCCGGCCAAAGCGGTATATAAAATGAAGAAATAAAGATAAAGAGGCTCTTGAAGACGTCGATGCAATGGACCTGGCATCCGAAGAAGAGAGGGTACAGAGCTTTGCAGCCCGGTTCTGTCTTCCTCTTTTAGTCATTCCCATACAAGAGAGACACTCAGATGGAGAATGGTCAGGACCTAAATATTTAAGATACCAGTCATGGGTATCGGTGATGGAACCGGTACCGCCACACTTAGTGCTTTTTTTTTTTTTTAAACCACTAGCTGGTTTTTCCATCTTTAAGGAAAAATGGGGCCCTAGTGCCCAAAATGGCACCTAGCACCGAAAAAGAAAAGTTTCCGAAGAGAAACAATTCAGAATTTATTTTTTTTAAGAAAAGAAAAGAACCGGCGGTACTGGTAGGCGTCGTGCGGAGGCAAACGCGACCACAAGAAAACAAGATTAAAGAAGAAATTTTCTGCGGTGACAGGATGTGTCCTGTTGGCTCCGCAGAAAACAAAGAACTGAAGAGTGACAGTTGGAAAGGCAGGAAGGCAGCACGCATGTGCTGAAGGATGCTCCCAAAAGCGTTCCTACTGGACGCTGGGGAGTGTTCCCGTGCAGGCTCCGTCAGTACCGATGATACCCATATGTGAAGACCACATTCCTGCTTGTTCTTGGAGATAAACCAGTATAGTCCATCTAGTCTGTCCAGCAAGGCAGCAAGAGTAGGTTACACCTGCCACTCCATGCAGGTCACCCCCTCCATATGCCTTTGTTTAGGGGCGTACCCCATGCCTTTGTTTAGGGGTGGAGTGGAGGAGTGGCCTAGTGGTTGGGACAAGGTACTTCAGGCCAGAAGGTTGGGGGTTCAAATCTCACTAGAGGACAGCAACCTCTGGCCGGAAGGACTGGGGTTTCTAGTCCCACAGGTGCTCCTTGTGGTCTTGGGCAAGCCACTTAACTATTTTACAGGGAACATGGGCTATGGAGGGTTATCTCCAAGTTATAATGCCCTGTTCAATGTAATTTCAGTTTGTTCAATGTAAACCACACTGATGCAGAATAGCGCGGTATATAAGAGAATGTAAATAAATAAATAAAAATAAATACCCACCGCTCCGTGTAGGTCACCCCTATTTGTTGAGATATAAGAGATAGTTATGTTTATTTACATAGAAACATAGAAATATGATGACAGAAAAAGACCACACTGCCTATCTAGTCTGTCCTTCCATATCAACAACTACAACAGTCCCCTTTTTACCTTTAGAGATCCTGTGTGTTTGTCCCATGCTTTTAATTCAGTTACTGTCCTCATCTCTACCACCTCCACTGGGAAATCCCATGGATCCACTACTTTTTCCGTAAAGAAATATTTCCGCATATCACTCCTGAATCTATCCCCCTTCACCCTCATCCCATGTCCCCTCGTAGCAGAACTTGCTTTCAAATGAAAGAGGCTCTCTCCCTGAACATTTATGCCACGGAGGTATTTAAACATCTCAATCATATCATCTCTATCCCGCCTTTCCTCTAAGGTGTACATATTAAGATCCTTCAGTCTGTCCTCATATGCTTTATAATGAAGACCACTAATCCTTTTAATAGCCACCCTCTGCACCGACTCCCATCCTATTCACATCCTTTTGAAGGTGCGGTCTCCAGAATTGCACACTATACTCCAAATGAGGTCGCACCAAAGACTTAGAGAGACATTATCACCTCCTTTTTTCTGCTAGCCATTCCTCTCCGTATGCACCCAAGCATCCTTTTAGCTTTTGCCGTCGCCTTTTCTACCTGTTTAGCTACTTTAAGATCATCAGACACAACCACGCCTAGGTCCCGCTCTTCTTTAGTGGACAAAAGTACTTCACCCCCTATACTATATTGCTCCCTTGGATTGCTGCAGCCCAAATGCATGACCTTACATTTTAACATTAAATCCCAGCTGCCAAATTCTAGACCATTCTTCAAGCTTAGCTAGATCCCTCCTCATGTTATCTACACCTTCCTGGGTGTCTACTCTATTGCAGATTTTGGTATCATCCGCAAAGAGGCAAACCTTACCTGACAGCCCTTCCGCTATATCACTAACAAAGATGTTAAAAAGAATCGGACCAAGGACAGATCCCTGGGGCACACCACTGGTAACATCCTTCTCCTCACAGTAAGCTCCATTTACCTGTACTCTTTGTCGCCTCCCACCCAACCAATTTCTAACCCCAGCAGTAACTTTAGGGTCCATCCCTAGAGTGCTCAGTTTGTTTATTTTGATTTTATCCTGTTGCTATAAAGGGATCCACTGTCTATCCCATGCCATTTTGAATTCTGCCACTGTATTTGCCCCAACCACTTCCATCGGGAGGGTATTCCAGGCATCCATCACCCTTTTAGTGAAAAAGTATTTCCTGACATTGCCTTTCAATTTACCCTCTTGCAGCTTCATGTTATGCCCTCTAGTTTTACAGCTTACCCCTCTTTGGGAGAGGTTTGTTGTTCATTAATACCCTTTAAGTATTTAGAGGTCTGAATCATATCTCCCCTGTCCCTCCTCTCCTCCGGAGTGTACATATTTAGATCTTCAAGTCTCATAAGTCTTCTGATGCAGGTTCCAAATCATTTTGGTCGCCTTCCTCTGAACCGTTTCCAGCCTTTTTATATCCTTTGTGAGATATGGTCTCCAAAATTGAACCCAATATTCCAAGTAAGTCCTCACCAGCGACTTTTACAGTGGCATTAGTATCTCTTCCTTTCTGCTGGTAATTCCTCTTTGTATGCAACCCAGCATCCTTCTGGCTTTTGCCACTGCCTTGTCACACTGCTTCGCCACCTTGAGATTCTCAGAAACAATCACACCGAGGTCCTTCTCCTGGTCTGTGCACACCAACATCTCGCCCCTTATCTTGCACTTTATTTTCTGTACTTGCAACCTATACACAGGGGCGACTTATACTATAAATTTACATTCAAAAAAGACAAATTGAGCCACTGCGACTTATATACAGAGGCGACTTATAATCCAGGAAATACGGTAATACAACACAAGGAAAGCCAAAAATCTCAATTTCACTGCAAATCATAGCAAGGTTAAGACACACTGAAAAATCCCCCCAAAAATCTTAGCTTACTATGCAGTCATAGCACCACTATATAAAAAAAATATCAATATTTGTTAAAATATTTATATAGGACTGCCAAGGTACAAGATCTCACAGCTTACAATGTCTTAAAGCTTAAAAAAACTAGCTTTGGGCATGAGGAGATTAAGTAGCTTGTTCAAGGTAACTGAGTGACGTACAAAGCACCTACAGCAAGGAGTCCTGCTGTTCTCATAGCGGCACTGTAAACATTACACAGTACTGCTAAACTCATTATTATAGTTTATAATTCAAACCATTAGCACACCATATTTAACATCTTTTGTGTTTAGACTTTGAAAAGCTCTACAGTATCCCAGCATGCATGCACTCTTTCATACTTTGTGCAGAAGCAAGAATTCAACGTTTTGTGCCTTATTCATTTTAGAACAAAATCTAGAAAGTGAAACTTGTTGCTTACTAGCCACCCAAGGCAGCAACATGCAATAATTTTTCAAAGAAAGCAATATTCTCTGGACTGCAAATAGGCATTGTGACCTATTACTGAAGCAACAATTATTCAAAGGTAAGGTCTATGGAATGTTAACCAATTTGTATATACCCGAGTAGGCTAATAAGTTATAGGTGATATGGTGAAATTAGGCCTTACCTGCTAATTATCTTTTCTTGAATCTCTCCAGTCCAGTCCAGACGCCCGGGTTGTGGCCCCCAATCACAGATGGAGACCAAGCATGATCAGTGCTTACTGCTTGTGATGTTACTATATAAGGGCTCTGTGCCTCATAAGACTGGCCAATATTGCCTAACAAAGCAGATTGTCAGCCTTTCAGATACCAATTGAGCATTCCACACCAAGCCACCAGGTCCACTCTGCGGCCCACTTGACTTGCTACGGTATCACCTTACAGTATTCCCTTCTTACTTTCTCTTTTCTTTTTTTAAATCTTGATCAAATGGTCAGTCCATACAGTCTGATAATGTTCTCTCAACCTCGAGACCAACCCCCTTTGACAGATCCCAGTGTCTTCCTGAGCAGACAGAAGCAGGGCGTGTTCTGAACTGGACTCTCTCAGCTGAGACCTCTCGAGCCAAGCTGTGAGAATCAAGTCACTTGGAGCATCCTCAGGAGGTCCCTGGAATAATACATCGTCTCACTCCATCGTCCATGGACCCTGGGAAAGGCAAAGGCAGTGCACCCCCCAGACAGGCTGGCATCCGTGGTGACCGTTATCCATGACAGGGGCTCCAAGGATATTCCTGCTGTCAGTGTTGAGGATGCCTACCACCAGTGAAGGCTGAGCCTCACTGCCCACGAGCATGGTAAGCGCTGGGACAGGGGATCCCTCTGTGGTGACCACGCAATAGGAGAGAGTTCTGGAGCAGTCTCATGTGGGCCCAAGACCATGCCACCAGATCTACTGTTGCTGTCATGGTCTCCAGGAACTGCAGGTAGTGCCAGGCTGATGGGCTTGCCATCCAAAGAAAAGACACCACACTTGCTCCTTCATCTTCTTTACTCTGGTGATAGGGACATCTGGCCCCTTCTGCCTCCAAATAAGTCAGTCAGTTTGTGAGGGGCAGAGGTGGCTCTTCTCGAAGTTGATAACCCATCCAAGGCTCTGCAGAAACTCTACCACCGTCCGGGTCGTTGACCTGCTCTCCTGTGACGTTGCTCAGATCAGCCAACCATCCAAGTAAGGTGGACCAATATCCCTTCTCAGTACAGAGCGACTGCTATGACAACCATGATTTTCGTGAACGTTCACGGAGCAATAGCCAAACCAAAGGGTAGAGCTCTGAATTGAAAGTGTTCCATGGGCACTGCGAAATGTAGGTAACACTGGTATTCCCTTTGAATGGAGATATGGAGGGATGCCTCTGAGGTCTAGGGACATGAACTCACCCTCTTGCACCACCATATAACAGAGCACAGGTCTCCATGTGGAACTGAGGAACCAGTAATGCTCTGTTGACATACTTGAGGTCCAGCACTGGTCAGAATGAGCCCTCTTTCTTTGGTACGATGAAATAGATCAAGTATTCACCTGAGCTGCACTGGTCTGCAGGCTCTTGCTGCACCACTCTTAGCTGAAGCAGCTTAGACAACGTGGCTCCTACCACTGCAAGCTTGACTGTGTACTTGCAGAGAGAAAACCAAGGCAGCATCAGGCACCGGTCACACGAGCTCCGGTGTGTATCCATCCTGGATGATTTCTGGCACCCATTTGTCCTGCATGATCTGGACCCAAGCTGGGTAAAAGTCAAAGCCTCCCTCTGAACTCTGCCCTGGGACGCTCCCCCGCCCCATACTTCATTGTGACTTTAGGAGATCCCACTGCAAAGGCATATTAGCCACTGCTGGTCCCCCTTGCTCAGAATGAGAAATTCCCCCTTGCGGGGTAGCGCATCTTCTGAAAGGTCAAGTAGTGAGTGTCTTGAAATCTGCAAAAATCATGTAACTGCCCTCTAGGTGCTGCTGGTGCCTTCCCCCCTCAGGGCTTGTCCTTCTGCAGATGACCTCCCTTGGACTCTCCAAGGTCCTTCACCAGCTTTTCCAGCACTTCTCCAAAAAAAAAAAAAAAAAGGGAGACGCCCTTTGAACGTAAGCTTGGGTATCTGAACCTTGGACGACACATCCGCTGACCAGTTCCACAGTCACAAGAGGCAGCAGGCTGCTACTGTTGCAGCCATGCCTTTGGAGCAGGCCTGCACCAAGTCATAGAATGTGTCTGCCAAATAGGCTGCTCCCGATTTCAACATGACCACCCCAGAGGAAGTTTCCAGGTCAGACAGATCCCACGCCCACTGCAGACAGCCCACAGATGGAAGCCTGTAAGGCCATGGCGTCTGCCTCAAAGGCCTGCTTTAACATGATCTCCAACCTTCTATCCTGTGGGTCCTTCAGGGCAGCTCCACCTTCCACTGAGACAGTAGTCTTCTTTGTTACAGCCATAACCAATGCGTCCACCTTGGGGACCTTCAAAGTCTCCAGTTCTTCTGGAGGAAGTGTATATGATCAGGACATAGTTCTGCTCCCATGCAAGCTCGTGTCTGGGGGGCTCCCACTCTTCATTGATCTGTTTAATCGCCTTGTGTAATGTGAAGACGTCCTAAGGGGTCCTAATTAACTGAAGCAGCAGATCATCCAACTCGATCTCCTCCTGGGGAACGCTGACAGTCATATTCAGCGCCACCAGGGAGTGTGTAATCAATGTCAAAAGCTCTTCCTTCCGGAAGACCTTGACCACTGTAGGCTCGTTCGAGGAAGGGATCTCCCCTTTCTGAAATTCTTGTTCTGGCATGTCCTCCCACTCTGCAGGGGTTCCTTCCAGAGTCTCCTTAGGGGAGCCTGAATCCAAGGACACCATCGCTCCCCCCTGTTTAGACTGTGCCAAAGGGTGTTTGGCTCTAGAAGCTCCTTCTATCTCTGGGAGGGATAGCCTCTCTCCTAGGCCCCAAAACCACTTTAGCCCTTTTAGCCTCCTTTGCTGTCCCCCTGCCCTGCTTCAGGCAGTAAAACCTGATGGAACAGAAGGACAAATTCTGGAGAGAATGGAAGACCACTGGCCTGCTCTGTTTCAGGGCGATTGTGCTTCTTCTTGGCCTTCACAGACACACCCTCCTCCCGAGGGCTTACTCCCCCCAGGCACATTTCTTGCAGTGCTGCAATTGGCGGGCTTTTCTCCTGCTGACGAGCCACTCAAAATGGCCACCGCTCCTGCTTCTGATGACCCACACAGCACCAGCCCTGGCCTCCCGGTAGATTTCTCCATTGGCGCGACCTTGTCTTGCCCCCCCCCAAATGGAGGAGCTCTCCACCGAGGGTGAAGAGTCGGCAGAGGCCCACTGCTGAAATCGTGCCCTCTGTATGCCACAAGCAGCACAGGGAAGTTTAATTTGCTTGTCCGACAGCATCGCTTTCCTGTGCTTGCAAGGCCCGACCACCAAGTGCCCACAGTCCTGTGCCTTGCTCAGACGATTCCCCCGAAGTTGAAAGAGAGAAAAACTTATAAGTCCCTAAGCATAGATTGCGCCACAACTCACCACTCCGGGGACTCCAGGATCACAGCCCTCAGGCCCTTTTCAATTTCATATGGAAGGCAGATTGGAGAGGGACCCGGGGCACCTGGGTTTACATCCTGCACGCTGGCGAGTCCAAAGCTAGTCCAAACAGCTTAACAGAATTCAAAACAGGGCCAGGCTGCAGACACGCTGTCAGTTAAAATGCTCTTCACCAGCAATGTGGCCTCTTTGCCCTTCATTCTGCTTGGCCTTTTAATTATTTGTGAGGGGTTTTTTGCTCTCGAAATCACACCAAAATTGCTGTCAACAGTGCCTTTCCCACTAAATAAAGCAATTAAGCAGTCACTGCCCTCATCAATCACCTGAAGTGCAGTCCAGAAGTCCCTCCATCTGCTGGAGGCTGAACAATACTGGCCAGTCTTATGAGACAGAGAGCCCTTATAGGGTGGCATTACAAGATCTGGTCATGCTCAGTCTCCATCTGCCAGTTGGGGGGGGGGGGGGCACAACCCATGTGTCTGGACTGGACTGGAGGGATGATTTGGAAATTAAAGTTAGTCCAATAAAACTGTATCTAATACCGTTAACTTCTACAGAGCACTAGATGGATATCATGCTGTACAAATGCATCCAAATTATTTCTCCACAGAACTTACCAAAAAAAACATAAAGGGCAAAGACTTGGGGAATTTAATTTATTAAGAAAATGGTTAAAAACAAGGCTGTGATCAAGAGGAACAGGGGATAAGATTTAAAGAAAGCTTCTAAAAGGTGGGTTTTTGCATAAGACCAAGAGGAGCAGATGCACTAACTCCAGAAGCCTATTTCAAGTATACATTTCAGTGAAGGGAGGGGGGCACAAATTGAGAGCAATTCATCTAATATGCAGAGTTCAAAAGGAGAAGTATATGGGGCTATAAGAGGAGGTATTGAGGAGATGCAGAATAAAAAAACGCATTGGTTAGTAACAGGAACATGGACTGTATGCGGCACACAACAAAAGTCAATGCAGTGTCCTGAGAAGAAGAATTATATGGGTGCATTGATGCTGATGAAAGGAGGAGTCATGAGAAGATTCAACACCGAAGCCTGCTAAGGACCAACTGCAGCAATCTAAGAAGGAGGTGATCAAAGATTAGGTAAGGGATTTGGTACTGGTGTTCAGAAAGGAAAAACGATGGATTTTGGTGATGGTACAGAGAAAGAAATGACATTTTAGATGAGGTTACAAAAGGAGTGAGAGGAGTCAAAAATTACCACAAGGTCATGGGGTAGAGGGGACTAAAAGGATGACCGTACTATCCACTGAAACAGAGAAATAGGAAAGAAAGGATTAGAGCACTGCTTTTCAAACGTTTCTCTCGCATGACCATTTTAACAACTGAAAATTCACGTGAGTCCAGATGATGAAATTAAAATAGCAGGTCTCCAGCCTCCTTCCCCTCCCTTCACGCATCTAAAGCAGAAAGCAGCAACAGTAGTCAGCACGGGGTCCCTTGTGTCAGTGTGCAGTGTACTCAGCATGGGTTTCCAGTCCAACCTAGGAGGGAGCAAGGGCCTATGAATGTTCACTGGCTCGCAGGCCACATGCTGAATGGTGACTGCCACTACTTGGTACAGATCACAGTGAATGTCCAGAGAGAGAAGGGGAAATGACCATGTTTCAGTGACCCCATTTGGAATCCTGACCCAAAGTTTGGGAACCACTGGATTAGAAGAAAACTAAGCTAAACATGGCCGGTGGTGATGAGGCACCCAGGAGACAATTCCAGACAAGCAGGCTGAGATCTGGAACAGGATTCTGGACAAGATTTCTGGAATGTAGAGAGAATGATCTGGAACTCATTAGCATAAAGATGGTGCTGAAAGCCATTGGAGGAAATCAGAGCACTAAGCAAACAAGTATGGAGGGGGGGGGGGGAAAGCCCATCTGTGAATAGCTTTTGAGACTAGCTCCTTATCACATTTATGACAAGTTAATCCAATGCAACTCTATCATCTACAACAGGGGTGTCAAACTCAAATACACAGTGGGCCAAAATGTAAAACTTGAACAAAGTCGCGGGCCAGCATTGAACAAATGAACCTTTTAATATGGACCCAAACAAGATTTGCTTTAACATTGAATATGAAGCAACACTTATTACTATACAATTTATAACTTAATAGTTCAGATATGCAAAAACCAATTTCAAATAAAAAAAAACATCAATGACATTCATTTATTAAATAAGATTTAAATAATAATAAATAATAATTTTTAAAATAAAACAATAATAAAATTAATCAACCATTCAAGCCCATGTCTTGGAGTAGCAAGAAAAAGTGCATAAAGAAAACGTTAATTATTGCTCAGTTTGCTGCACACTGATCTAATCTGATGTGCCCAAGCCAGATACCTGGCATCTCTTCTTGGATGATAGTTCATCAATGTCTGGGCTCAGGCTTTGAGCTGAGGAAATCCTCAGTATCGAGCGAAGGTGTTCATCAGTCAGACGTCTCCTGTGAGATGTTTTGGTCATCTTCATCGAGGAGAAAAGTTGCTCACATAGATAAGTGCTGCCGAACATGGAGAGCATCTGAGCAGCTTGGGTGCGGAGCTGAGGCATTGTGTCAGGGATGAACTGTGGAAACTGGGCGGCGCCCACAGCATCATACTTTGACTTCAGCGTGTCATTACACTGGAGTTCAATTAGCTCCATTTGGAGGTTGGTTGGTGCGTTTTCCACATTAACTGCAAAGGGATTACTGAGCAGTTCAAACCTACATTTCTGGACAGGGGCGGCCCAAGGGGGGTGCGGGGCCATGTGCGGAGACTCGGTGTGGGGCCTCATTTGCATAAGTGGCCTTATTTGCATAAATATTTGCATAATGCTAACATTCATTAAGAGACATGTTTACTAAAAGTTAGTGTGTGTATGGATAAAGACAGACTAAAAGATTTCTACATTACTATAATCCAGTGCCAACCGCCAGGCACATTAGGAACTACTACAAACACTGCCCATTTAGAACCCATAGCAAACCCGCCGTATCCTAACAGCACTACCAGAACTCACAAAGCACCATACCCTACCTATCAAAAGGCAACACTGCAAATATTAAACCAATACATTTCAGAGAAAAACAATACATGACCTACTGGGGAAAGAGAACAAGTGGCAATGTCAAATAGGAATTACATAAACAGAATACCTCAGCTCAGTTACACATGCAGAACATAGACCATCACCAAACAAGGAATCACAATTTAGAAACAGGAAGGCAATAATTAAACTGGGAACCCCAAAAGCCAAACTTGGAATGTACAACAACTGTAGAAATAAAACTATAAATTAATTTCCTCTTGTACCAAACAAAGCGCAGACGTTAATGATGCACATTTCCCAGAGCTTTCATATTCCAGTTAATAAATTCAAAATAAAGAGATATCTTTCTACCTTTTGTGCATTTTTTTCCGGTTGCAATTGCTCCAGCCACTTTCTTCTGGTTTCTTCATGTTTTCTGCTAACTCTCCATCATCTGCTGTCTCTTCTCTCTTCTAGTTTTTTTTCCATTCTCTCTCTCTCTACATCTGCTTTAACATACTAATCTTTCTCCTTTTGCTCTTTCCTCATTCCTATTTCATCCACTCACATTTTACCCCTCCATCCTCAATCCCCACTTACTCTCCCAATACCCAGCTAAGTGTAGATTTTTTACCCCTACCACACCAAATAGTTTTCCCCTCTCCATTTTACTCTCCCAGCCCCATCCCATTCTAATCCTCCCCTAATCCTCCCCCAACATCAGCTCCCTTCTAGTTCCAGTCTCACCCAGCATCCATTCCCTTCTTGTCCCTGCATCAGCCCATTTCCAGTCCTAGCCCCCATCAGCCCATTTCCAGTCCTAGCAACCCCCCAACCCAATACCAGTCCTAGCCCCCCCCCCATCAACCCACTTCCAGTCCTAACCCCCCCATCAGCCCACTTCCAGTCCTAACCCCCCCATCAGCCCATTTCCAGTCAGCCCCCCATAGCCCATTACCAGTCCTAACCCCCCCCCAACAGCCCACAGCCCATTACCAGTCCTAACCCCATCAGCCCACCTCCAGTCTTAATCCCCCCAGCCCATTTCCAGTCCTAGCAACCCCCAACCCATTACCAGTCCTAGCCCCCCATAGCCCACTCCCAGTCCTAATCCCACCAGCCCATTACCAGTCCTAAGCCCATCAGCCCACCTCCAGTGTTAACCCCCCCATCAGCCCATTTCCAGTCCTAGCCCCCCCATAGCCCATTACCAGTCCTAACCCCCACCCCAACAGCCCACAGCCCATTACTAGTCCTAACCCCATCAGCCCACCTCCAGTCTTAATTCCCCCCAGCCCATTTCCAGTCCTAGCAACCCCTCCAACCCATTACCAGTCCTAGCCCCCCATAGCCCACTCCCAGTCCTAATCCCACCAGCCCACTCCCAGTCCTAATCCCACCAGCCCATTTCCAGTCCTAATCCCCCTCACCCAATTTTCAGTTTAAGCCCTCCCATACCCCATTACCAGTCCTAACCTCCCCATCAACTCACTTTCAGTCCTGATCCCATCAGCCCATATACAGACTTAGCGCCCCCATAGCCCATCACCACTCCTAACCCCCCAGTCCCCCCATAGCCCATCACCACTCCTAACCCCCCCCCAGGCCCCCCCATAGCCCATCACCACTCCTAACCCCCCCCAGGCCCCCATAGCCCATCACCACTCCTACCCCCCCCAGTCCCCCCATAGCCCATCACCACTCTTAAACCCCCCCAGCCCCCATAGCCCATCACCACTCCTTACCCCCCCAGCCCCCCCATAGCCCATCACCACTCTTAAACCCCCCCCAGCCCCCCCCCATAGCCCATCACCACTCCTAACCCCCCCCAGGCCCCCATAGCCCATAACCACTCCTACCCCCCCAGTCCTCCCATAGCCCATCACCACTCTTAAACCCCCCCAGCCCCCATAGCCCATCACCACTCCTAACCCCCCCAGCCCCCCCATAGCCCATCACCACTCTTAAACCCCCCCAGCCCCCCATAGCCCATCACCACTCCTAACCCCCCAGCCACCCCATAGCGCATCACCACTCTTAAACCCCCCCAGCCCCCCATAGCCCATCACCACTCCTAACCCCCCCAGCCCCCCCATAGCCCATCACCACTCTTAACCCCCCAGCCCATCACCACTCTTAACCCCCCCAGCCCCCCCATAGCCCATCACCACTCTTAACCCCCCCCAGCCCCCCATAGCCCATCACCACTCTTAACCCCCCAGCCCATCACCACTCTTAACCCTCCCCCAGCCCCCCCATAGCCCATCACCACTCCTAACCCCCCCCCCAGCCCCCCATAGCCCATCACCACTCCTAACCCCCCCCCCAGCCCCCCATAGCCCATCACCACTCCTAACGCCCAGCCCAGCCCAGGGAAATTTTTTTAAAAAAAGAAGTTGTCTTCTCCAGCAGCCGGGGCCGCCGCGGCAGAATCGAGTGTGCCGCGGGGCCCCCCCTGCCCAGCAGAGCCTGCCCTCCCGAGCCTGCCCTCCCCTTTATCACCTGTCTTCGCAGCTCTAATCAAACGCGCCGGCTTTCAGAGCGCGAAAGGGCTAGTTTCCCTTTCGCGGCTCTGTTAAGCCCGCGGGGGCTGATGGGAACTTCCCATCAGCCCCCGCGGGCTTAATAGAGCAGCGAGGGAGAAACTCTCCCTCGCGCTCTGAAAGCCGGCGCGTTTGATTAGAGCTGCGAAGACAGGTGATAAAGGGGAGGGCAGGCTCGGGAGGGCAGGCTCTGCTGGGCAGGGGGGGCCCCGCGGCACACTTGATTCTGCCGCGGCGGCCCCGGCTGCCGGAGAAGACAACTTCTTTTTTCTTTTTAAAAATTTTACTTTAGGATTAGAATGTTTTTTGCGCGGGGCCCCCTGAAACGCGGGGCCCTGTGCAAAAAACATTCTCGCTCAATGGACGGGCCGGCCCTGTTTCTGGACATCAAAGTCGGCAAATCGCCGGCTAAACTCAGCGCCGAGTATACTGAGTTTTTCAGCAAACTGTGCGCATGGGAACAAGTTGGTAAAGAACTGCGTTTTCATGGTTTGGCAGCAGGGAAAATGGCCAAGGTTTCCTTGCAGCATCTGATTCTCCCACAGGCACAGTTTAGTTTTAAAAGCCCTCACTGCAGCGTACATGTCTGATGATGCGCCCCCGCCCCTGAAGCTGCAGGTTCAGCGCATCGAGATGGCTCGAGATGTCACACAGAAAGGCCAGCTCACACAGAAACATTTTCTCCCGAAGCTCTGCTGTGTCCTTCCCTTTGCTTTCCAGAAACTGACATATTTCCTCATGCAGCTCAAAACATCTATTCAGTACTTTTCCTCGGCTTAACCATCTCACCTCTGTGTGATACGGCACGTCTGCGTATTCCGAACCACACTCCTCCAGAAAAGACTTAAACTGGCGGTGATTCAGACCTTTGGCTCTTATAAAGTTAACTACTTGTGTTACTGTGGTCATAACATGTTCCATCTTTAGGGCTTTGCCACACAATGATTCCTGATGTATGATGCAGTGATAAACAGTTAGTTCACCTGCACAGTTCTCTTCCTGCATCTTCTCCCGGACCCTGCCCACCAGTCCACTTGTTTTACCGCACATCGCTGGCGCACCATCTGTCGTTAATCCCACGAGTTTATCCCACGGCAGCTTTATTTCAGTTACGCATTTGGAAACCTCCTCAAAAATTTCCTTTCCTGTGGTTGTGCCATGCATTGATTTGAATCCCAATAGCTCCTCCGTAACACACATATTTGAGTCCACTCCACGGATGAAGACTGACAGCTGAGCAGTATCAGATGCGTCGCTGCTCTCATCCACAGCAAGGGAGAATGCAACGAAATCTTTTCCCTTTTCCAAAAGCTGGTCATACAGATTGGTGGCAAGATCACATGTGCGATCAGCTACTGTGTTTCTGCTCAGGCTCACGTTTGAAAAGGCTTGCTTTTTCTCTGGGCACATGATGTCACAAACTTTCAACATGCACTTTTTCACAAACTCTCCCTCATTAAAGGGCCGGGCTGATTTTGCGATCTCTGCTGCCACAATATAACTAGCCTTTACAGCAGCCTCACTTTGTGATGTGGCTTTTTTTGAACATATTCTGTTGTGAAACCAAACTTCTTTTCATCTCCTCCACTTTCTGGCTCCTTTGAGTCATGTCCAGGTCCTTGTACTTGTCATGGTGTTTTGTTTCATAGTGTCGTCGAATGTTATACTCCTTAGTTATAGCCACGTTGACTCCACAAATCACACAAACAGGTCTGTCTTTTACATATGTAAACAAATATTCTGTCTCCCACCTGTCCAGAAAGTTCCTGTTGTCTGCCTTTCTTTTTGCCATTTTTGGGAAGGGGTTCCAAAGTGACAGTTGCAGCTTGAGATCGCTATGACTTCTGTCACACAGGAGAGGGCGTTTCTGGGACCTGTCCTGATTGACGCGCCAAAACAACAGCAAGGCATTATGGGATTTGTAGTATTAGCGATGAATGAATGCGCTGTATAATACCGGCGGGCTAGCTCTAGTAGTCATTTGGTATAGCCTCGCGGGCCAAATATAATTACACTACAGGCCAAATTTGGCCCGCGGGCCAGAGTTTGACACCTATGATCTACAATTTACTTGTTGATCTTTATTTGCACCTCTTGTTGAAAATCAGCCAGCAAAAAAAAAAATCCCGTTTTCTACAGAACCAATACAGCCACTAGAGTTTATTTTCAAAAATCTGCTAACCTTCTGTTAATTCTAACCACACCCACCCCACAAGTTAGTTGCCGCATGTCCAATATATGTACATGTATTTTCCTGTAAAATTAGAGTTATTTGGAAGATTTAGCTATTATATAAACCATGGCCACTCTTTACTGATCTAAAGAAAAAGGATCCTCTATGTGACTGAGGAGTCACTTGGCTGTGAGAATCAAAAAGTATGTTTAATTAAACTGGACAGTCTTAACTAAAATGAATTAAACAATTGTGGAACAAATATAGCAAAACGGTGAAGATCACACAGCATGATCAATTGCTATTTTTTTTTGGCGATTCTGAACCCCCATTCTAAGGGCAGTTTCCCAGATACTGTTTAAAAATGTGTTTCCCTACGACATCGCCTGAACAATCCAAACCAACTTCAAAGCTGCTGGTCTATTGATACTTAAAATTACATATCTAAATTCCTTAAAAGTTTGTCTGCATGCGTCTAGCCATTTATAAGCATTAGGTAACTGAATGCAATAGATACATTCATCTTATAAAAACCTAATCTAAAGTAGAAAGTATTATGAATGCATATAAAAGATGCACAAATGGAGAGCAATCCAAATTGAAGAACTGATAAGTGGCCCTACTACTCAAATTTTAAACATGTTAAGTCCACCTTGTTCACCATTTAAAAGTACAAAGCCATAATTGCTCTACATAAAAAATTGATGTCATCTACAAGGAGCCTTGCCTTTCACTATGGTATAGCTAAATGGAATTGAAGGTTCAGAAATTAATCCTCATCTACTGTGATTACTCTAGATAAGTAACTTCTCTGTGGCAGATCAAACTGGATGCTTATGTACCAAGTCTGAAAGTCCATCTAACAAGATTCTAGCACAGTTTTTACTGACTTTCAATCCACGATGAATTAAAATTACTTATTTACATGGACATAATCAAAGTAAGCTCTTTATATAGCGTGCCCTCAAAATATGTCCCCTACTAGACACAGCCTCTGCAAGATTCCAAAATATGTCGTCCGAGAAGAGCAGTGTCTGAGCGAAACTCCAGATTCAGAGGGGTTTCCAAAATAATGGTGGTGAACAAAAAAAAACCAAAAACAAAAAACCACCACACACACTTATAAGCCGCCTCCTCTCTCATTTCTCTCTATTCCTAGGAAGATGGTTGTGGTCCAAGGTCAGGCAGGCTTCAAGATTTTCAAGCTTTTAGGAATTAAAGCAGGTCTCGACTTCGAGAGGTCCTAGAAGGCAAAGCTTATGGAGAAGATCTTTGCAATATTCCTGGTCATGCCATGTCTGAGTAAGTGAAAAACATTGTTGCTTACCTGTAACAGGGATTATTCATAGACAGCAGGGCTATGCAGCCACACTATGAAGGTGAAGGCCCAACCGAGCTGTTTCCTGGATCTCCCATAGCTCAGAGAAATGTTTGTGCTGCTCTGAGTATGCATTCCTGCTTCCCACCTATTTGCTTCTGGAGACATCAGTTCATAACAGAGCAGAGAATGGCTTGTTGTCAGTCTTTCGTTTCTTGCCCCCCCCCCCCTTTTTTTTTTTTTTTTTTTTTAATTGTCTTGTTGAGATGGCAGGAGGGCAAGTGTGGCTGCATATCCCTGCGGTCTATGGAGAGCCTCCATTACATGTAAGCAGCTACGCTTTCTCTGGAGACAAGCAGGGGGATGCAGGTACACTCTGAAGGAGAGAGCAGAGGGTCACCACTGAAGTTTGTCCTTCATTTTTTTGGGGGGGGGGTTTGGGGGGGCACATGGAGAGGAGAAAGCAGATTACATTGTGAAGAGATGGGTAGCCCCAATGGCTAACAGCAGGGGCGGTATAACCTCACCAGCTGCCAGGGAACGAGGCAGAGAGGTGGGAGGAGTAGAAGAGGAATGGAGGGGGGCAAAAACGCAAGGGTGGAGGAAAGCATGGGGCAGGGCAACAGGGGCAGCGGGAAATCAGAGGGCAATGAGAGTAGAATACAAAAAAAACCAAAGTGAGCAGTACGGAGAACAACTCACCACAGCAGGCCAGTAGCGGCAGTAGGAACCCAGGGCTGGAAATCCTTCCCCCTGCTGGGACGTGGGGGAGCTTAAGAAATGGCTGCCTGATGAAGGAACGGCATCAGGATTGTCTGCCATGCGGCCAGGGGCTAAGGATAAGCAGATGGAACCACAGGACTGCATGATTGCTTCAGACAATTGGGCGGGCAGGCAGGGAGATGGGCGCCATCCCCTCCAGCTGGCCGTGATCAGTCTGGCATCCCCATGGTGGGCCACAGCTGATCAGTCAAGTCAGAGGACTACTGCTGCAATAGCACAGGGAGCCACGGGCAGCAGCAGGAGCCAGAATCATGTGGGAGCAATCTGCTGCAGTGCTCGCTGCATTAGAGGGACAGAAACAAACGTTGAAGTGGTCAGCGGCAGCAACGAAGACAGCTCACACATGGGATGGCACCATTTTGCTTGGGTTGCCGGGCAACCGATAGTTCATCCAACAAACTATTTGGCTTTACTTAATTTACCAAATTGCAGAATTCTTTAACCTAGCAATAGGGTGGAAAACAGACCTCAGAAACCTCAGCTAAACCCCCGGTAGTCACCTACCAACAAAAGGGGGTATAGCATTAGGTGAAATACATCAACGGTCTGTAATTTCCTAAACCACCTTCCACCGACAGAGTTCAATAGCCATAACACATATTTTGCAATCACTTTCCTACCATCTTAATATATAAATTTATCATAAATATCACATGATCTCCGTCCTAAAAACAGCAGACGGACTCCCCGACGCCCCCTCAGACGTTTTTTCTTGCGTTTCGCATCAGCTGTTTCAAGGGGATAAAACTTGATCAAAAATTCATCAACCAAATCAGAAAACTGAAGGGCAGATGGCAACCATTGTCCCTTCTACAGCTCGATCATATCTAGGAAATTACAGACCGTTGATGTATTTCACCTAATGCTATACCCCAGTTTGTTGGTAGGTGACTACTGGGGGTTTAGCTGAGGTTTCTGAGGTCTGGTTTCCACCCTATTGCTAGGTTAAAAAATACCGTAATTTGGTAAATTAAGTAAAGCCAAATAAATAGTTTGTTGGATGAAGCATCATTTATGGCTTTGATAGGGACCGGTATTTATATTGTTTGGGCAACCGATAGTGACATCAGGTTGCCCTGGCAGCCTTAAAGGGACAGTGCAAAAAAAAAAAAAGAGAAGTAGCAGATCCAGCAAAGGATCTCCAGAGGAGAAGAAGTGCAGCCAAACAAGAATGGTGGGGAGCAAAGGAGGAGGTGGCAAGAAAAGGTCACAACCCAACTGTGGTGGACAGCAGGAGGTAAAAAGATGGAGGAACAGCAGGGGATGCTAGAGGCTGGAACAGAGGGTGCGACGCAATGGAGAGACCTAACAGCATGAAGCAGAAAGCATTGAAAACACTGGAAAAGCTGAGATCATGAAGGATGGTTGAAGAACATGCCAGCATTGCAAATCCCTACTACTATTTAGCACTTATAAAGCGCCACACACGCAGCGCTGCACAGCTAACCTACAAGAGGTAGCCAACATACAAGAGACAGTCCCTGCTCGTCAGAGTCATGCTCATCGGCGCTTACAATCTAGTTAGAACAGTACAGAGCATTAGTCAGTTCTGCAGAAGGTACGGTATGGTAAAGTTTGGTCTAAAGTTTGGTCGTAAATCCCAAGGGCAATTCAGGATCGTTAGGTACCATGTGGCATTACTGAGCACATTGGGCCAAACTTCAGGCATAGCATGGGAAGAGCATGGAGTGCAGGACCTTATAGACAAGGTGTGAGTGGCAGCAGTGGTCCACGAAACAGGACAACTGCATGCTTTACTCGTGGAGCTGGGCAATACAGCTGGAAGGGCAGGCCCCTGCACGGCAGGGTCTACCAGTGGTGGTTCCTGGCTCGGGGGACACAGCTATTCAGCAGAGATTTGCCAGGAGCCAAGCTGACAAGAAGCCGGCTGGCAATGCTGGACTGAACAGCTCAATCACAAAAGGCCACAAAGCCTGGTCCTGTGAGCCAACCCCACCACTCGGCTCAAATAGCACAAAACAAAGAAAGTGAGGAAAGCAGAACAATCCCCCGCAGGAGGAAAAATTTTTGTCGGACCATATAATGCCTTGTCCAGGGGCATTTAAGATCAGACTCCCTGGACTCTGGCAAATCTTAGTCCTTTTAATCAAACCAGCAGTAGTATATTAAATGCAAACTTAACTGCCACGGCAAACTTCTCAGGGTGTAAGACACACACACACATGACACAGTCCTGCGTTTCAGGCTCAAATTTAACTGCCCTGCTTCAGGTCTATTCAGTCAACACCGATTGAAAGCCGTCCTTTAACTGAGGAATGAAAAAATCCGTTCGCGGGAGAACACTTTAAAACCGGCGTCTGACGTCATCAAATCTCCGGAGCCTATCAGAACAAGCAGAGAGGGAGGAAAAGGAAAAGATAAACGCCAAATTAATCAAAAAAGTCTGTGCCAATCCAACTCCAGATTAAGCCCATGGGGGGCCACTGTATTCAGGCGAAAAATCCACCACTGCTCCAAATATTGTAACTTTTGAGTTCTATCACCACCACATGGGTTCAGAGGGACCCAATCAATCGCTCTCCAGCACAGTTCCGCAAATTCATGTCCACTATTAAGCATATGTTGAACCAACGGGGCTGGGATCGTCCTGGTCCGACATCGGGATGCATGCTCAGAAAGACGAATTCGTAAGGGGCGAATAGTCCATCCAATATAAACCAATCCACATGGACAACAAATCAAATATACTACATGGGAAGAATCACAAGTAGTAGAGTGAGAAAAGGACCACAAACGCTGTGTACAGGGGTCCGTCCATGTGGTGCCCAACAAGGATCCTGAACAATAAGAGCAATGACCACAAGAAGAATGTCCATTTTGATCTCTCAAGACATCTGATCGCAGAACCGTTCGAACTAAATTTATCCCGTAAATTACATCCCCTGGTAAATGCAACGCACAGCCTTTTCCGAAAACATTCATGAACAGAAAGAATCCCCCAATGCTTACGCAGGATGGATTGCACTGCATGTATATGGTTATTATAGGGCAAAATCCCCACAAACCGAGTATCATCTGCCTTCATCATTGAATGTTTACCATAGCTCCCAACTCTTGAATCGGTAATAAAGAAACACTGGAAGCCCTATCAGTAGAACTGATATCCCTCAGGACGCCATTCTCCGCTTCATTAACACCACATAAGACTGGTAGCAGTAGTAATAGTATTATTAGTATTAGTGTTAATAGTGGCTACTTTGCATATATCCAATCCCTCATCAAGTAGCCATTCACGATGATTACAAAGCGCACGCTTATAAGCCTTCCGAACAACTGTTTTAGGGTAATCCCGTTGTAGTAATCTATTACTCAGCTCCTCAGCATGAATTTTAAAATCACCACGAGAGGAGCATATCCGTCTAAGCCTTAAAAATTGGCCAAAGGGAAGTCCCTGCTTCAAGGCGGATGGATGGAAACTTGAATACTTTAACAAAGTATTACGCTGAACCGGTTTCCTGCATAGCGAAGTGGACACGAGGAAGCCATTGGTATTATAGCTTAGTGCCCATCTGCAGAACAGCTTCTGAGACAACTTTGAGGAGAGGTTGTTTAAAGCAGGATTTCCCGATTATGTTCTTTAGCACCTTTCGAGTTAGCGAGGCAATAGCCATATCAAAAGGGGATCATGGACAGCACCTTGCAGTAAGAGGATGTACAAGTGTATTCTACCTAAGAGTGCAAGACAGCTAGCTGCCCTTTGCCAGTTTATCTTGTTTATACAAATGGGACTCCTTATCGCTTCTGTACAATCTGCACAATTGAGGAGTACTTGCTGGTTCAGCTAGTGGAGGGGGGGGGAGGGAGTCTTCCTGAGGCACCAGGATGGGGCATGTCTCTCAATACCAGTTTCACAGGGTCTGGGTTGTCGGGCTCTGGGTGACAGGTTGGTGCTTCCATGCTAGCGAGTGAGTTAGGGCTACGTGAGGGGCAGATAAAATAGATTGTCAGCTGGCACTCAGATATAAGCTTTATGTGAGGAAAAGCCAAATGGCCCCCTTGCAAAGCCCATAGGATTACTGTTAACCCACATTTGATATTTTGTAGTCCAGGAAAGGACACAAATTTGAATTGGATACTCCTTCATATACTGGGCATGGAAGTGAGCCATGGAAATATTTGGGTCAACCACTGAAGGAGGTCAATGGTATGGTAAGAGGGGGATGCACTGGGACCAGCTGTTGCTAGCCTTACAGAACTGAGCCAGGAAATGCCACACTACTTGCTGGTGCACTTGAGAGGTAATAATCCCGTTTCCATGAAGAATGTTGACTTAATACAAATTAAACAGGATCTGGCCTGAAGGCAAACTGGCCATCCACCAGCATCATTTGGTCACAGATCATCCCCCAGCTAAAGTGGAGGGGTGCGCAGAACCCCCAAGGGCATCGGTAAGAGTAGGAAGGAACTTGAGGATATAGGGGACTTTGCTATGGGGCTTGGGGGGGCCCCATGGACCATGCGGGACTCCTGGTTGAGGGTACAGGGTTATTCAAAAGGGACAGGGATCACATGAATGATACAGGTCTGGACATTTTCATTGCTGCACTGAGCACAGCTGTTGGCATTGCAAGCCTGGGTAGGGGTAGTCGGGGGCTCCACAGGCTGAGGGAACTTCCCTGCCCCGGTGACAGGACCTCACCAATAGAGCAAGAGGGGGGGAGGCATTCGGTTAGGATAAAGTCCAGGGCCAAAAACAGGTGCGCCTGGGCCTGTCTTGAAGTGAGGACCCAGGTGAAGCGTGGCAAGGTTATGTGGAGGACTGTCTGGCTAAAGACAAGTCTTGTGCTGAGGACCAGTCCAGACTGTAAATGTTTTGTGAAGGTGTGGACAGATGTTCAAGTGGCTGCCCTGCAAGGAGACCGACACCAAGATGGCAATGGATGCGGAAGCTGTGGGGACCCACATGCCTTGGAAGCAGTAGGATGGCCCACTCATAGCGAAAGGCAATGCAAATCAGTTATCCAAGATGAGATGGTCGCTTGAAAGCCTGCAGTCATGGGTTGTTGGATTTGAACATCAGAAAAACGCAGAGAGGACTTGTGGTGTGTGCTTGTGCAATGTAGGTAGTACAAAAGAGCCCTCCTGCAGTTCAAGGTGTGAAGAGTTTCCTCCAGGGAGCCCTTTAACAGTGCCGGAAAAAATGCAGGCAGGTCGAGGGCTGATTAATGTGGAAGTCTGAGACTACTTTAGGGGGGGGGGGGAACTTGGGATGAGTTCTGAGGATGACTTTCATCACGAAGGAATTGAGTTTAGGGAGCACAGTGCACAAGAGCCTGAAGCTCCCCGATCTGCCTGGCAGAAGTGATGGCTACAAGGAATACAGTCTTTCAAGTGAGAAACTTGAGGGAGATGGACACCAGGGCTTCAAAGGGGGCTCGCATGAGCTCAAAGAGTACAATGTTGAGATCCCATGCAGGTACAGGAAGGTGAATGGGTAGTCTGATGTTCATGAACCTGGACACAATAGGGAAGCTCCTCTCCATAAACCCTTCAATAGGGGCATGTGAAGTGGCAATAGCAGACAAGCAGTAGTGAACGAAATTAGTCTGAAGGCCAGAAGTTGACAGATGTAGTAGGTAGAGAACATGTCCCACAGAACAGCTGACAGGATCTTGATTATGTGATGCTGTCCAGCTGGAAAACTGACCACTTGCAACGATAAGAGTTTGGTGGGTTTTTGTGATGCATGGATGACAGTAATGAGAGTCAGGCATGAAGTCTGCTTTTGTCAAGGGCCCTGGTGTCTCCACACAGTGAGGGAAAGACTCTTCAGGTAGGTATTCAACAGAAGCCCCAGGTGCTGAGTAAGTAGGCCTGGATGGACTACCAGTGGTATATGGGGGTCCCTGTAGCAGGGCCAAGAGATACAGGAACCAGATTTGTTGAGACCTTTTTGTTGCTGGAAGACAGAGGCCTTGTCTTTCTTGATCTTGAGCAGGACACACGAGATTAGCAAAAAGTGGCAGAAAGGCATAGAGGAGCCCCCCCCCAAGACCAGTCAATGGCAAAGGCAGAGCGAGTCCAGCGATGTTGGCTAGGCCATATAGAGCAGAAAGACTAGATATTTTATATTCTTGGTGGTGACAAAGATCCATGTCTGGCTGGCCCCATGTGTCGAAAATGGCCTGAAGAACAGTCTGGTCGAGGGACTACTTGTGTGGGTCCACTTGTCAAGTTAGGGTGTCAGCTAGCTGATTTAGCAATCCCAGTAGACAGGATGCCTGGGAGGGCCACCCCAATTGAGAAAAAGGCGGCCCAGAAGCGCATTGCTTCACGGCAGAGTTTAAGTGAACCTGCACCTCTCTGCTTGATGTAAAACATGGAGGCCTGATTGTCTGTTCATACAAGGATGATTGTTTGCCAAACCCAGCACAAGATGACAGTGAGGGCCTAGTACTGTAGATAGCTCAGAGCTCCAATACATTTGTGTGTAGTGATTTTACTTGAGATGACCATGTTCCTTACGTTGAAAGGTTTTGCAGGTATTTCTTCCTAACCTTGTATGGAAGCATCAGTTGTCAAAGTAAGATGAGGTTGTGCTTGGAAAGGGCAGCCGTGGGTGAAGCTGTGGAGCCGCCCACCACCAGAGGCTGTGTTGGAGGCCTGCCTGATTTTTGCCCTCCATGGAGATCATGCAGCGTAGAGACTGGGAGCATTAACACTAACTGAGCTTGAGATGCCACTGTAGAGGGTGCATGTGTAGTCGTGCTAGTGGAAAAGGGATGCAAGTGGCCATGTGCCTCAGAGGTTGAAGGAGCATGCACGCTGATGCTGTCTGGCATGTGGCAGGGTTGCTGCTGAGATGATACGAGGCCTGGGCCCTTTCCATGAGAAGGAAGGCTTTGACCCAGAGGGTATCTAGGTATGCTCCTATAAAAAGGATCAGCTGCTGCTGAGTGGTAGGTTTGTATTTTTGCACATTTATCACAAAGTCCAGGACATGTAGAGTGGTGGCTGTGGCTTGAACCACTTGACTGACTGCTTCCAGTGATGCCCCAAAATGAATCAGTCGTCGAGGTAAGAGTAAACGCAAGGTCCCTGATGCCTCAGGTGGGTGGCTACCACTGCTAGGCACTTTGTGAATATGCAGGGTGCAGAAGACAGCCTGAAAAGAAGGACTTTAAATGAAGATAACTCCAACACTGTACATGTACAAGAGACAGTCCCTGCTCATCAGAGCTTACAATCTAATTAAGACAGACACACAACAACCACCACCACCACCACCACCAACTAGGGTAAGTCAAGGTGAATCACAAGATACAGATAGGAGATAAGCAGGAAAATAAGGAGATTGGGGTCCAAACGCAGCCTCGAAGAGGTGGGGTTTTAGCCTGGATTTGAATAGGGCCAGAGTAGGAGCTTGGTGTACTAACTCAGGTAATTTGTTCCAAGAATATGGAGCAGCAAGATGGAATGAGTGAAATCTGGAGTTTACAGTGGCAGAGAAGAGCACAGTTAAAAAGGGATCTGCCAGGAGTGGAGCTCTCCAAAAGCGGGTGCAAGGCATGATAAGAGGAAAGGTAGCAAGGAGCTGCAGAATTAATACACTTTTAAGTCAGTAGGAGCAGCAGAAAGGTTGAGAAGAATGAGGCCAGATGAGGTTTGAGTATAGGCCCTTGGATTTGGTGAGGAAGTAGTCAGAGACTTTGGCAACAGCAGTTTCTGTAGAATGTAGACGAAAGCCAGTTTGCAGTGGATCCAGAAGGCCTTGAAAGGACAGAAAGTCCACACAACAGCGGTGAACTGCATATTCAAGGAGTTTAGAAGCAAAAGCAGAGGAGGGATATGGGCCAATAATTAAGACAGATGGGATCTAAGATAGGTTTTTTTGAAGAGTGGTGTAACCATAGCATCTCTGAAGGCTGCAGAACAGTTTCCATGGAAAGCAATAGGGTGAGGATATGACAGATGGAAGGGATGATAGCAGAAGAGATAGAGCTTAGTAGATAGGTGAGAATGGGATCAGAGGAGCAGGTAGTCAGTTTGGAGGAGAGAAGATGATTTATCGTTCCCTCAGTGATTTTAGGATAGGAAGGAAGAAAGCGTGACAGAGGCCGAGAAAAGGATTTGGGAGTGCAGAAGGGGTGGAGGTGACCCTGTGGAGAACTCAAGGCTAATCTTGTGGAATTCATCATGGAAATAGTCAAGCAGAGTCTGGGCAGAAAGGGAAGGAGGGATTGGAGGCGAAGGCAGCTTGAAAGGAGTTGAGTGTAGCAAAGAGGCAGCAAAGGTAAGAGGAAAATGAATTAGTCAGGTGAACATAATACTTTTGCTTTGGCGAGAGCTATGGTTGACTGGAATGAGGTCAGCATGACTTTAAAATGCAGAAAGTCAGCAAGGGTATGGGATTTAAGCCAGAGGTGCTCAGCTGAGGAATGAAGGCAGCAGGTTTTAGAGGACAGCCAGGGTTGAGGTATAGTACGTCTCAAAGGGCGAGGAACAAGAGGAGCAAATGCATCAAGAGTAGAGGACAGTATAGTGTTGTAAGACGATATGGCCTCATTTGATAGATTCAGATGACAGTGTAGGAAAATTATAGTAAGACAGCAGTAGAGAGGGATGAATGGTCAGAGTGAAGATTCCTAAAGATGCTGGTGGAGAGTGGGCAAGACCAAACTGGGGGTTGGTTAAGAGTGAAGGTTAATAGGTGATGATCAGATAAAGGACCGAGGTGGAGAAGATTGAGGGCAAGCAATTAGAGAAGAAAGCTAGGTCAAGGCAGTGGCCATGCTGGTAAGTAGGAGGGGTAGAGCCCAGCTAGAGGTTGAAGGAGGATGTTATGGAAAGCAACTTTAAGTTATAAGGGTCAGTGGGATCATCAAAAGGAATGTTGATGTCCCCATGAATAAGGGAAGGGGAAGGTGCATCCAGGAAGGAGAGCCAGGAGACAAAGGTAAAAGGTGGACTTGTCAAGGATGGGGGAGGGAGAAATCGATAAATGACAGCTACCCAGAGAGATAGTGGAGTGAATAGGTGGATGGAGTGAACTTCAAAAGAAGAAAAGGAGAGAGATTGAGGTAGAGCAAGGGATTGAAAAGGGCAGGAGAGAGAGAGTAGAAGCCTAACACCACCACCATGGCTAGTGGATCGAGGAGAATGGGAAAACAGATAGCCTCCATGAGAGAGGACAGCAACTGAAGCAGTGTCTTCAGGGAGGAGCCAAGTTTTGGTGAGAGCAAGATGTAGAGCATTAGAGATAAAGATATCATGAATGAAGGCAAGCTTATTGGAGTCACAGCACGCATTCTGCAAGGTACATGAGAAAGGGAGGGAAGAAGGAAAAAAGAAATATGAATGAGATTTGAGGGGTGGCACATTAATCTGCTGCGAGTGTGAAAATCTAGGGGGGGCAGGATTGGGATTGATATCTCTAGATGACAGGAGGAGGAAAATACATGAGAGAGAGGAGACATCATGGCTGTGATGAGGGTAAGGTTCTTTCAGAGAGCGAAGAAAGTGAAAGGGAGAAAATGTTGAAGCTCTAGAGCAGATGATAGTAGAAGACAACATGGCAAGAGATGAGGATAGTAAGCAGTGGGTGATAAGGACTAGAAATCTGGGGATGCTGGAAGGAGGGGAAAAGATTAGGGAGAGTCAACATTAAGAAGAGAAGGTGATGTGGAGCCATGGGACTATGAGGGGAGGAGAAAAGAAAGAGATGTAGATGGGAAGGCAGGAGAATAGTACTAGAGGGATGGTGTGCACTTGAGAGTAATGGTGCTAATCATCCTAAAAAGATTATGAGGCAGCTAAGCCACAGGGTTGGTGGGAGGATAGCAAGTCAAGTGCTGCAGAGAGAAGAGGGAAATGCAGAAAGCTGGACAAGATTACAGCAAGCCAAATACAAGTAAGTAATAACAGCAAACACAAGAGTAAATACTAATAAACAAATCTTAAAAGCTCTGAACAAGCAGAGTAGGAGGTATGTAAAGGAAAAACACAAAAGCTATCACAAAAGGCTGAAGTCGAGTACTTTTAACAGGGATTCTGATGTACAGCAGAAATAAAGTCCTGATGAATGGCTCAGCAGAAGGCAAGCCCTCCCCCCTCAGGTGCAAAATAAGGAACAGAGGCAAGCAAGCCCAACAATATTTTAACACAAGGGAGCTTTTAACAAAGGGAGACTGAAGGAAAGATGCAGTTGCGCAGAATATTATTTAAGAAAAATGAGTTAGAGCAGACCTAGAAGAGCTTTTAATGCAAGGGCAGCCAGAGAACAGGGACACACACACACACACACATGAAAACACAACAGATACAAGAAATAAATAGCAAACTTTAAAGCAAACAATATATGTAAAGAGCTGATAACTGGTAGCTAGCTATGATATGACCAAATATAACTCCGATAAATACTTGGAAGCAGCTTGCACCACCAGGCAGGGAGGACTCCAAGAGAAGTAGGACTTTCAACCAATGGCATCAAGGGTCTGTTGCTTTTTACTCAAAGTGTTTGTGACGGGTTTGGAGCTCTTGGATTTTATTTTCAGAGCTGCTTCTGATACCACCAACTGGTGAGGGAGTTGCTGGTGCTCGAAGCCAGGGGGCTGGGAGAATCTTGTACGTCAAAGGCTTGTAGATATTGCAGAATCTGTGGGATCTGTAGGGCTAGGACCTCCTTTGGAAGTGCTACAGGCCTCAAGAATAGATTGGAAGTCACGCTTGTTCATGGAGGTTTGAGAGTTGCTGAGAGCGAGCAATCAGGAGATCTTCTGGAGGAATTTGGGGGTAGGAGAGGTCCTCTGCTAGTTCTTTGGCATTTCCTGCCTGTCCTGAGAGGCGAGAGTAAGGTAGCAATGGGCAACCTCAAGCCTAGTTTGCCTAATTGTAACACTGGTGCTGTAGATCTATAAAAAACAATGAGTGGAGTGGAATAGGTAAGTGCAGATTGGTGTTTACTCCTTCAAAAAGTAGAAAGGCTAGGGGACACAAATGTGTTATATTTGTAACTTCACTGCAAGACTAATCGGAGAAAATATTTTTTCACTCGACGCATAATCAAACTGGAATTTACTGCCAAAGGAGTGGAGGAGTAGCCCAATGGTTAAGAACACTGGCTTGGGAACCCAGCGACCAGGGTTCAGTTCCCACTAGCACTCCTTGTGGCCTTGGGCAAGTCACTTAACCCTCCATTGCCTCAGAAAAATCCAAGTTATCAATGTCCCAGTTTAATGTACGTTACCAAGTTTAAGTTTCAATGTAAACCGCTTTGATTGAAATGATAGAGTGGTATATAAAACCTGTTAAATAAATAAAAAGTCATTAGTGTAGCTGGGTTTAAAAGATTTAGATAGTAGTTAATGGGACTTTTCCCTCCAGGAATTTATTACTAAAGTGGATTGGCGAAATCCACTGCTCACCCCTGGGACAAGCAGCATGGAATCTGTCTACCTCTTGGGAACCTGACAGGTACTTGTGGCCTGCATTGGCTACTGTTGGAAACCGTATACTGGGCTTGATGGACCCTTGGTCTGACCCAGTAGGCATATCTTACAGTACTGATGGAGAGGAGTTGCTCCATACTTCGCTTTCCTGGAGAAGTCCCTTAATTTTTAAAATCAGAGGATTTTCTGTAGAAGTCATAGGGAGGGCTGTGGAATGTCGAGATTTCACCTAAGATCAGCTGGTTGTCTCTCTGAAGGAAGTGTCTCTTATTTGTCTTGCATCCAGAATTTCAGGTGCTAATGAAGGAAAGCATCTTATATGCTAGAACAGCACTCCTGAGCCCTCTCCTAGGGCTCACCCAGCCAGTTGTTTTTTTAGTATTAGCACAATGCATATGCATGAAATAAATTTACATTCACTGAAGACCTACTGTATGCAAATCTCTCTCGTGCTAGAGGGTAGTGATGGGTGCAGATTCCACCTATCTTGGCCTTTTTTTAAGCTGACTTCTGAAATGGAGTTTTGATTTCTGGATGGTGTACCCCCATCTTGTATTTGCACTGGGACTGTCCCAGAATAAAGTGTGCTGTGTATGAATGTTTTTGCTTGAAGGTAATAACAGTAAAGAATTTATATTTTTGACTCCCTCTCCCCAAATGCTAAGTGTAATTCTTTTTCTTTTAACTGGGACACATGCCAGGCAACCTCTGAAGCTTAGGGCATTGAAAGAACTTCAACCTATTCAAGAACTCCAGAGAACCAGCCTGCCTGCGCTGTCTATCCAAAAACGATAAGGTTACCAGATGTCTCAGATTTTTCAGTGATTGTCTGATTTTAGAACAGTGTCCCCAACTTTTGGGCAGCCTCCTGTCCCTGATTCTAGAAATGGAGATGAAGGGGGTAGGAAAAAAATTGTCCATTTAGTTATCTGAATATGTCAGCTTTCATAATTTATATCAATTATCTTCATATTTTCCATAGTATGGGGAAAATGCATCACTCTTTCTATTTCTGTCAATTTGTCTACTTTGAAGTGATATTGTCGTCATGTGATGAATGCGGGGAACAATGTAATGACTCCTTTTCCAGCCTTCGTGCCTTGTTGCTCAAACCTAGAACTAAAAGGTGTCCCCTCCCTCCCTCACTACACTTTATATAAGTGTCCCCGATTTACCTGCAAAAAATCTGGCCACCTTACAAAAACGAGCCCCTATGTTCAGCTAGCCAGGTTAAAAGGGTCTACATATATAAAAAAGTGGCACTCTCCGAAAGCAAGCAGTACAATGACATACCATAAACCAATCTGAAATAAAGGATTACCAGGGTTAATTCCCCCTCCCCCAAACACACTGATCAACAGATATAAATCTCTCATTAAAATCATAGTTAATAGCAATCATGAAGATTCATATGGTAGAATGTAAGCATGACTGTTTCAAAGACTCAGCAGTTACAGTATAAGCATAGAGAAGGGGCTAAAAACACATTTGAAAAGCGAGTTTCACAAGGTTTAAACTGCAAATACTGTCAATGCTAAAATTTAGAGTTTAAGGTGGCACCAAAAGGGCTGAACATTTTGGTTTAGTGGGATGCATAAAATATGTTTTTAGACTAAGCATCACTGAAAAGTACTGTCTGAGCCCAATCAATACAAAGGTTTAATACCCTAAGTGCAGCCTCCTCTTAAGAGTCCCAAGTACAGCTATGACAAGAAGCAGAGCTTCATGTACCACGGTGATAACAAACAGACCAGAAGGGCCACCGCTGAGACACACAGCAGGCCCAGAGCACACCCACATTTTCTGAAATCTGTAGTAAACACTCTCTGTGGTAGACACACTCCGCCCCTGAAGTCCTGATTTCCAGCAAGAGACTTCAGACACAAAATCGGCTACAGATTTCACCAGTAAATAGGGATTCATTCCTCTGTAGTCTAAAAGCAGAATTTCGGTGCTGCTGGTCAATACAGGCATAGTCCCACAGGGACTCATTTTCAGTGTATTTAAAGATTTGAATCAGATCCCAGTCTCTGCTGTTTTGACAGATCCTGCAATAATTTTCAGCATTCAGGAATCCTGAGAATGTGCCCAAGTCTCTAGGAGAAAAGATGATAGCATATGCTCAACTCTTTGAGGCTGCTTTTGTATCCTAATCCACTTATCTCCTATATGTCTCCTTACCTTTCCCTAGTTGTATCCATCTCCACTACTGTATTGTCTGTCATGACTAGACTAAGCTCTGATGAGTCTATATAAATGTTCAATAGCTAGTAGGGGTAGTAGAGGTGACGATACATCTGTATTTATTCTGAAAGTACTCAAGTCCAAGGGACTATTTTTTTTATTTTATTTTTTTTTAACTGAACTGCATTAAAACTTGGCCGTTTACTGCATGCTAATGGACAAAATTAATGCATGCAGTTGTAAAGATAACAGATTTACAGCACATTAACTGCAATGCAGATAACATGGATGTAAAGCACAGTTACTTACCTGTAACAGGTGATCTCTGGGAACAGCAGGAATTAGTCCTCACATATGGGTACGTCGGTACCGACGGAGCCTGCGCGGGAAAGCTCCCCAGCTTCCTAGAATGGAAGCTTTTGGGACCTCCCACTGCACATGCGCACTGCCTTCCCGCCTTCCTGAACAGCTCTCCTCAGTTTCGAGTTTATAGCTGAGTCAATAGAGAGAGGACAGGAAGATAGATAGATAAAAGATACAACTCCTAGGGGAGGTGGGTGGGTTGTGAGGACTAATTCCTGCTGTTCCCAGAGATCACCTGTTACAGGTAAGTAACTGTGCTATCTCCAGGAACAAGCAGGAATAAGTCCTCACATATGGGGACTCCCTAGCTTAGATGCGTGGGATCCCCTGTCAAGGTTCGCCATCTTCGTATGGATCTCAGGCATCCATCCTGGGAAGGTGGGCAGGAGTTGTCTAAGAATGGAACAGGTGTTTGAGGACAGCCTGGCCAAACAAGGCATCCCGGCGGGAGTCTTTGTCCAAACAGTAATGGGCTGTGAAGGTATGAACCGAGGCCCAGGTAGCGGCTCGACAGATCTGATCAATGGAAACAGAGTGCAGATGAGCCATAGAAGTTGCCATGGCTCTCACATTGTGAGCTGTGACATGGCCTTCCAGAGAAATGTTTTTACTCTGGTAAGCAAAGGAAATACACTGAGCAATCCAATTGGAAAGTGTACGCTTGGAGACTGGAAGTCCCAAATGTGAAGGATCAAAAGCCACGAAAAGTTGAGAAGACTTTCGATGTGGCTGAGTCCTATTAAGGTAAAAGGCTAGAGCTCTTTTACAATCCAGAGTATGAAGGTTCCTCTCTGCACTGGAGGCATGAGGAGCCGGAAAAAATACAGGTAGATATACCTCTTGATTAAGATGAAAAGGCGAGACCACTTTAGGCATAAAGTGGGGATTCGTCCTAAGGACCACCTTGTCATGATGAAATCTTGTATAAGGTGGATTAGCCACTAGAGCCTGCAGTTCGCTGATGCGACGAGCGGAAGTGACTGCAATTAGGAATAATACCTTCCAGGAAAGAAATTTCAAGGAGGTAGAAAATAACGGCTCAAAAGGTGGCTTCATAAGCTGACCAAGCACTAGATTCAAATCCCATGCGACCGGGGGGGGTCTGATGGGAGGTTTAGTGAGGGTCAGGCCTCTCATGAATCTTGCAACAAGAGGATGAGAGGAGATAGGTTGTCCATTTACAGGTTTCAGGGATGCTGAAATAGCACTTAAATGGACTCTTACAGAATTCGTCTTAAGGCCTGCATTGGAAAGATGCAGGAGATAGTCTAAGAGGGAATTCAAAGGAAGTGCCAGAGGGTCAAGGCCCTGCTGAGCACACCAAATGGAAAAACGTTTCCATTTGAAAGCATAAGACCGCCTCGTGGAAGGTTTCCTAGAGGCATGAAGGATATCTTTCACAGGTTGAGAAAGATTAAAGTCTTGAAGACTTAAGCCTTCAGTAACCAAGCTCGGAGATGTAGGGATTTGGGGTTTGGGTGCCACAAAGTCCCGTCCTCCTGAGACAGAAGGTCTGGTGCAGCTCCTAAGTCCAGGGAGGATCCCTGGGAGAGCTGTAGAAGCAGAGGGAACCACACTTGGCGTGGCCAGCATGGAGCTATGAGGATCATAGAGCCGTGATCTCTCTGGAGTTTGAAGAGAGTCTTGGGAATCAACGGAATGGGTGGAAAGGCATATAGGAACGCCTGACCCCAATGGAGGAGAAAGGCGTCCGTGGCCTGAGCTTCCTGACATGGAGTCCTGGAACAGAACCGGGGAAGTTTGGCATTCCACGGACTTGCAAAGAGGTCTATGTCCGGGGTCCCCCATTCCTGAAAGATTCTGGTTATCTGGTCCACGTGTAGGGACCACTCGTGTGGCAGCAGAACTCGACTGAGCCTGTCTGCTCGAGAGTTTTGAACTCCTGGAAGGTACACTGCTAGCAGATGAATTTGGTGCTCTCTGGCGAAGGCCCATAATCTGAGAGCTTCGTTGCAAAGCGACAGAGAGCCCGTTCCTCCTTGTTTGTTTATGTAAAACATGGCCACCTGATTGTCTGTCTGAACCAGGACAGTCAGGTTGGCAAGGAGGGTATGGAAGACCTTGAGGGCAAGGTAAATTGCTCGCAGTTCCAGGAGGTTGATATGAAGGGTGGCCTCCTGTGGAGACCAAGTGCCCTGAGTGGAGAGAGTTAGCAGATGGGCTCCCCACCCCAATTGGGAGGCATCTGTTGTGAGGGTTGCTTGGGGTAGCAAGGGCTGAAAGGGAGCCCCCAACAACAGATTCTTGGTGGATATCCACCAATGGAGGGACCAAGACAGACGGTTTGAGGTTTGTATTTGGTCTGAGAGTGCTCCCGACGCCTGAGTCCACTGGGTGGTCAGGGTCCATTGAGCTGCTCTCATATGAAGACGAGCATAGGGCACCACATGTACTGTGGAGGCCATATGGCCCAGGAGGCGTAGCATTTCCCTGGCTGTCAAGTGAGTACTGGACTGGGCTTGGGAGGCCAAGCTCAGCAGACGCTGACCCCGAACCAGTGGAAGGTAGGCTCTTGCAGTGGTGGTGTCCAACCGGGCCCCTATGAATTCTAGAGACTGAGTAGGGCTGAGTTGAGACTTGGGAAGGTTTACCACCAGTCCCAGATACTGCAGAAGGTTCCTTGTGCGGTCTAGGGAAATCTGGGCCTGCGACTGAGTTGGAGCTCGAATGAGCCAGTCGTCCAGATATGGGAATACGAAAATCCCCATGCTTCTGAGAAATGCGGCTACGACTGCCATGCATTTGGTAAAGACTCTTGGGGCAGAGGCGAGACCGAAGGGAAGTACTCTGTATTGGTAATGACTTCCCCTGAACAGAAAGCGAAGATATTTTCTGTGGGAGGGATGGATGAGTAGATGTGTATACGCATCCTGCAGGTCTAGAGAACAAAGCCAGTCCTGACTCTGAAGGTATGGAAGGAGAATGCCCAAAGAGAGCATTTTGAATTTCTCCTTGTACAGAAATTTGTTCAATTCTCTCAGATCTAGGATTGGTCTGAATCCCCCTGTCTTCTTTGGAATGAGAAAATAGGGGGAGTAGAAACCTGACCCCTGTTGATGAAGAGGAACCTCTTCTATGGCCCCTTGGGCAAGCAGAGAAGAGATCTCCTGATCCAACAGGGCTAGGAGAGGAGATGGAGAATTGAAGGGTCTCACCATGTGATGAGGAGGAAGGCTGGAGAAATGAAGTTTGTAACCCTCCCGGATGATAGAGAGGGTCCATTGCTCTGTTGTGATCTGTTCCCATCTGGGAGCAAAGTGAGCTAACCTTCCAGGTATGGTGAGAGGTTTCTGGTAGGTCCAGAACCAGGAATCGCAAGTACTCTAGGGGCAAGTCAAAACCCCTGAGGGGGTGGAGCCTGTTGAGCTGCAGTAGCTGCTGCAGGCTTTGCTCTTGCTTGTTTCGTTTGCTGACGTTTAGCCGCAAAACGAGGTTGAGAAGATTGCTGGCCAGTATTGGAAGCATATCTGGCCTTCTTATAATAAGGCCTCTTGAAAGACTTCTTCTTAGTGGGAGTAGAAGTGGACTTAGAAAGTCTCTCTAAGGTGGCATTTTCAGTGTCCATTTGAGTGGCCTTAACCTGCCACTCTGCACCGAATAAGTTCTCACCTGTACAGGGCAGATTCCGTAAGCCATCTAGAACCCAGGGTTCCAGATCAGAAGCCTGGAGCCAGGCCAGACGTCTGGCTGCGATAGCAATGCCAGAAGCTCTGCTGGCTCCTTCGAAGGAATCAAAGGCAGCTCTGTTGGAGAACTTAGAAACATCTAAAAGTTGTTTCACAACAGAAAGGAAGTCCTCCTGTTTATCCTCAGGGATAAGGGAGGCAAAATGCCGTACTTTCTTGGCAAGTTCCCCTAGGAACATGCCCATATAGAGGCTGTAGGAATTAATCCTGGCTATAAGCATACTAGCCTGGAAGATTTTCCTACCAAAAGAGTCCAGTGTCTTACATTCCCTTCCTGGAGGTGTAGAAGAGTGCCTTTTAGTACTCTTGATCTTTTTCATTGCAGACTTTACCACAATGGAGTGGTGAGGCAATTGAGTTTTCTGAAAACCAGGAAAAGGAGGGACCCGATACATGGTGTCCAACCTACGGGAATAAGGAGACAGAGTTAAAGGGTTCTCCCAGAAATCCATCAATTGTTCCTGAAGGATTTCATGGATAGGCAGAGTAACTGCTTCTTTAGGAGACTTAGAGTATCCTAAAATATCCAATCTTTTTGACCTTGGTTCCCTTTCAGAGGAGGTAGTGATAGAAAGGCCTTTAGCCATTTCTAAAATAAAGTCCTGAAAGGACAAATCCTCTGGAGGAGACATTCTCCTTTTTGGAGAAGAAGGTTCCTCAGGAAGGTCAAGGGAGAGCTCTGCAGACTCATCAGAGGAGACAAAATCCTCAGAGGAATCGGTGTATTCTCTAGTTTCCTCCAACGCACGATACGCATACCGATCGGTATCGACATCGGGCGTACCGGGTATGGAAGCGGTATGGAGCGAAAGCCCATACGGTACCGATTTGCGTTTAGAAGAGGAAGGCCTGGGTTCCGGCATGGCGGACGATACCGGAACCGGGCCCGGAACCGCTGGAAGCGGTACCGATGGCGTTGCAGCTTTAATGAAAGCCATGACGGCCTGCTGCATGGATTGGACAGTATTGCCCATAGACGCCACGGCTGCCTGGATGTCGGTACCGGTATGGGCCGGTACCCCAGAGCAGTCCAACAGGTGATCTGTCGAGGCCGTGCCATCGATGTCAACCTGTAGCCCCTGTATTGGCGTTTTGGAAGGTAGGGCTTCCCGCCGGGGCTGTTTGGCTGGGGCAGGGTCCTCAAAACTAAGAGCCTCTCGATGCTTTGAAGGAGATTTGCTCTTTGAGGACTTGCCCACAGAAGGTTTGGTTACCTGAGATCCATCCGGGGATGATGACCTGGATGACTGTGATGTTGGATTCTCTGAAGCAAACAGCACATGGAATTTGTTGGCCCGGTTCTGCAGCCCACGCTTAGACATTTGGGAGCAGGAAGGGCAGTCCGGAATGGAGTGGTCAGGCCCCAAACATTTAAGACACCATTCATGGGTGTCTGTGACTGATATTACAGCAGTACACTTGGTACACTTCTTAAATCCAGGGGCTGGCTTCTCCATGTGGAGAATTAAAGTAGGCCTGAAGGCCTAACTGAAGTGACCAAGTGCTGAAAAAATAATAAAAGAAAATAATTTTTTAAGAAAGAAAAAGGAAGACCGGCGATACCGGTATCGGTATGGGAAGGCAGGTACGCGGTCTAAAGAAACAAAACAAAAAACTACAATTTCTTCAGCGGTGACAGGATACACGACCTGCTGGCTCCGCGGAAAAAGAGAAACTGAGGAGAGCTGTTCAGGAAGGCGGGAAGGCAGTGCGCATGTGCAGTGGGAGGTCCCAAAAGCTTCCATTCTAGGAAGCTGGGGAGCTTTCCCGCGCAGGCTCCGTCGGTACCGACGTACCCATATGTGAGGACTTATTCCTGCTTGTTCCTGGAGATTACCATTTACTGAGGATGAGGTCTCATCCACATTATCTGCTGCATTAAGAATTGACACATGGTACAGTACTGCACAGAAAATGTAAGGTGCAGTCTTTGCACGTTCCACATTTGTCAATTAGCACATGGTAATTCCTGTGTTAAGTGTCAAACTGTTTCCTTAATACAGGAATTTGCATGCGCTAAATCATCTGCTGAATGCATTCTAGTAAAATAGGGCCCTAAAAATGTAGCACTATAATAGTCTTGCATTAAATGAGTTTCAGTTAACCAATTGGTACAGTAACATCACAGCTTCCTTAAAAATTGTAGGATATGTAAAACAGGTTTAGAAGAATACAACAAACCTACCAGAAGAAAAAGCAGTTTTCAGCATTAATGAAAGGAAAGAACTCCCATACCTTGTCACAACCAGTTTATGGTGCAGAAGCAGTGGTTCCAGAAGATTCTAAAAGCCTGCCCCCGCCCCCAGCATTAAAACGCATCACAATGGAAGCGGCTAAGGAATAAAAAGGGAATATTTCCATATTCCCTCGCAGCTACTGCTGTGATTTATTTATTTATTTATTTATTTTATTTTATTTACATTCTCTTATATACCACGCTATTCTGCATCAGTGCGGTTTACATTGAACAAACTGAAATTACATTGAACAGGGCATTATAACTTGGAGATAACTATTTTACAGGGAACATGGGCTATGGAGGGTTAAGTGGCTTGCCCAAGACCACAAGGAGCACCTGTGGGACTAGAAACCCCAGTCCTTCCGGCCCAAGGTTGCTGTCCTCTAGTGGGATTTGAACCCCCGACCTTCCGGCCTGAAGTAACTTGCCCCAACCACTAGGCCACTCCTCCACTCCTGATGTATTAATGGTGGGAGGCAGGATTTATATATTAGGCTACCAGCCAGACAGTGCACACACATGCATGTTAAATGTTAAGCCATCAACATTTAGATTGTTTCCATTAAACCACTTATGGCTAGACATTTTTTCAAGAGTGCTTTTAACCCTCAGTCATTTTCCATCACATAAAGAGAGCTAAAATGAAATAACTATTTTTAAAGGAAATCAGATATAGATGCTAAGGTTGCCTTTCAAATCTTTAGATATTACCTGTATAAATATCAACATATTTCAAATGTAGTAAGTAGTAACTGCTTTATTTGAATGCCTGCAAAATCAGACTAAATATTTTAACTCTCAAACTATACAACAAGAAACATGCTAAGTTAATACTTTTCTGAATATTAATCTTTATCCAGCTAATTCAGAGTTAACTGAACACAGCAGTTGTTTCAAAATTCAAGGCCGCTCACAGCATAACGTTTGACTGTAATCTAGATGTCCAACCAAAAGCTCTGCATTTAGGAGAGTGGTGGCCAAGACGTGTTCAAGACCAGGGCCAAAAGTTATCCAGATAGCACTGAATATCCATGCTATTTTGAAAATTGCATGCATTTAAGTTTAGAACCCACATAGTCAGCGCTTAGACTCGAATTTAAATGGATTACTTATCTGTTTGACTGTAATTGGATTTTCAGATAGCTTATCTTTAAGTGTATTTATGTCCGCTGAATTATGACACCTCCCCCTCCCAAAGTTTATAAATTAAATGAAAGTTACAGTTTGAAATTAAGAAAATAAAAAAAGAAAGATGGCGGCAGTGCATGATGCCGCTCTCTGAAGAGCTCCACGATAGATTTTCCTATTCCTACTTACATTTCCTTTATGCCTCATACTGGACGCAAGCAAAAAGCTTAGCTCTGGCCAGAGTCTCCTGGGAAAACTGGGCAGATGGATGCGTTCCTTGCACCTGGTGGAGGAGCGAAAGCTTCGGGCAGTCTGTTGGCAGATGTGGGGGTGGAAGAAGGACTCCTGGCACAGCCTAGGACCCGATGTTTCTTTGAGCCCAGAGTGCTAGTTTCCCCCCCCCAGCTCAGTTGGCAAGCATGGTCAGTGAGGCTGCGTGAGTGGGGCCCTGCTGGGGAATGCTACGGGTTCTCTCACTGATTGGACAGCCCCTCTGCCCCGGAAGGGATTGTCAGGAGAGAGTTTGGTGCTGGTGTCGCTGGAGAGGTGGGGGACGAGGAGGATCAGCTGGAGTTGCAGAAGAGAGCGCAACAGTTGTGGTTTACCTCTGCTGTGCAGCCTGGATCACTGAGAGTGCAAATTTCAGTCCCGGAGCCCCAGGCGGTTTTGGCGAAACCTGAAGTGTCTTCCTTTGAGACAGTTTGGGAGGCACTTTCTAAACTTGAACAGTCTCTGTCGGGACAGTCACAGGCTATCTCCAGCCAGTTTGCTAGTTTTGGACATCTGGTTGAGGCTCATGAATCACTTCTGGGAGAACTGCCGGTGAAGGTTTCCTCATTGGAGCAGAGGTTGGATCATGTCCAGGACTCAGTAACTGCTGTTATGACGGATTCAGAAAGTTTGCAACTGAAAACAGAAGCCCTGGAAAATATGTCTAGAAGCAGGAACTTAAGAGTTTTGAATTTTCCTAAGGTTCCGTCTATATCGCCTTTGGAACTTTAAGAAATTCTTGATTAGTGTTTTGAAAATTCCGGTGGAATCAATTCTGCCAGTTTCTCGTGCCAATTATTTGCCTACTGCTAAGGTTAAGATGGCTGAGGGGTTGGGTCAGGCTTCAAGTTAATCTCCAGCCTTATCCTGGGATAGGTTGGATTTGACTCGCTTTTTAGAGCAGTCAGGGTCTGATCCCAGGGTGACTGCTACCTTATTGATCACCCTGGCATTAGATGTTAACCGAGACTGGTTGTTAAAAATGTATTTTCGATCACCTGTTAAGAGTTTATGGGCTCTAATCATTAGGATCTTTCCAGACATATCTAGGGCTACACAGAAGAGAAGGAAAGAATTTTTAGTTCTTAAACCTGGGGTACTTCAGCTGGGGGGTTGTTTTTCCCTTAGTTTCCATGTAAATGCCTGGTTAAATTGGCTGGGATTAATTATGTTTTTTAGACCCTCAGCAGTTGTCCAGCTTTATCTCCTCTAGATTTACGATTATTCAGGCTGATACTGTTAAGCCCCACTAGAGTAAGTTCTATTTTTATAGGTTGAGCTATTCAGCAAGAATTGTAACTCCTTCTGTTCATATGTACATTGGTATCCTTCTCTTCCATATTGGGGACTAGTGGGAGCATCCTGTTGTATTATTTCTTATTATAATTATTGATTTATGTAGGTTTGGATTTTTTTCTGTTCAAATTTCTTGGTTGCTGCCTTTTTCTTGCAAGATTAATTCTTGTATATTAGCTGAAAATTACATAAATAAAAAATTAAGAGGAGAAGAAAATCTCATACATATTGAATCCTACAATGATGTATGCAGATAGGGGAAAGCAGACAGTCACCCAAGAGCACATACTTTGGAAGGATGTATTCTGGAAGGATACTAGCAAAAACAGGAAAGTTAGGATATCCGGACAGAGGTTCCAATAAAGATAAAAGTAATCCAGATGCCTTCAAGTACAGAGCAGACAGACAAAAGATTCCAAAATTACACTCATCAACTGATAACCAGATTAATATGAAGAAAATACAACCTCAAATGCCTGTATTCAAATACTAGAAGTCTAAAAATAAAAATAAGATGGGAAAGTTAGGATAGCTACTGTAGCACTAAATGAAAAGTTAGAGAGGTCATGTGATGTGGTGAGACAGAGCGGCTGTGGTCTGCTCGAGCTCCGGGCCCCCCCTCTCCTGCCACTGCTAACCTGAGCTGATCCCGAGCCTCAAAAACACTCACAGTCCCCGGGTGAGGCAGCGGATACCTTGGAGAGTGGAAAGAGCAGTTCCAGCGCATGGCGGCAGTGGCGAAAAACAGCCGGAGAGAGAAGGAGTGGCTGGCGGGGCCTACCAAGATGGCGGACTCACCTCCGGCAGGATCAGTGCCGGTTTCGGCAGGGGCCATAGCCAAAATTTCGGAGGCAGTCTCCCAAGCACTATCGGGCCAGTTTGAGGCCCTGCGGGGGAAGCTGGATGCGGTCCAGAGCTCTGTTGAGGCCTTGGGTAAAAGACTGCAGGAGGCAGAGGCACGCGTCGGGGAGATGGAGGACCGCGTGGAAACCCTGATGCAGGAGGTGAGGAGCCTACGAAGTGTGCTGAGTGTGCAGGAGGCCAAAACCGATGATCTTGAGAACCGGTCCCGTCGGAACAATCTCCGATTTCTGGGGTCCCGAATAATGTACCAGATGCAGAGTTAAAAGCCTACATGGAGGCCCTGGCGAGGCAAGTGCTGGGCAGTGAAGAGGAGCATGGCAGGCTGAGGCTGGAGAGTGCGCACAGAGTTGGGCCTAAGCGATCAGCTGATACCAGACCGAGAGTAGTGCTAGCCAAGTTCTTATATTTCCCCCAAAAGGCAGTAGTGCTAAATGGAGCCCAAAAAACTGGAGGGGTTGTCAAGAACAATGTCAAAGTTAGGGTTGCACAGGACTACTCTGCAGCTTTGAGCCAGAGAAGGAGGGCATATGCTCCTCTCTGCCAAAAACTAGTGGAGGAGAATATACGTTTTACTGTACAATATCCTTCGAGGTTACACATTATGCATGGTGGGGCACAGAAAAGCTTTGCTACAGCTGAGGAGGCGATGGAGTATGTAGAGGACCTCGTGCGGAGAAAGAAGACAGTTCGTGTGGCGGGAGCAGAGCCATGAAGGGTACCTGAGTTGCTGGAAACAGCCAGCGTAACGAATGGGAAGGGCGGACTGGTGGTCTGAGGCTGCTGAGAGGACTTGTGTCCAGTGATGATTGCAATCTTGGAGAGCTGAAACACCTCAAAGACAGAGCTGCCTTTATGTGTGTGTTTGAGGGGTTCTTGTATATATGTGTATGTTTGGGTTGTGGGGGCAGGGGAGATACGGGTTGGAAGGGTAAATTATGGGTTGCAGTGTTGGAGGGCTGATTTAATAGTGACAAGCTGTTATATGTGTATTAGTGGGGTTCTGAAATGAGAGGTTAATTCTGTTTGTTGGGAAGGAGGGGGGGTTAGGACGAAAGTGTTGTTAAGCTCTAACTGTAAGCCATGGGGAGGTTATTGGGGCCGTGTTGGGTACAGGGTTGTGGGGTCAAAGTGGATTGCTCTATGTTTAAGGTTGATGGGTGGGGGGATTAGGAGGCTAGGAAGGAGCCACTGCGGGCAGGGACGAGGGAGGGGGGGACCCGCACGCATCCAAGAGACCTAAAATAGGGGCTGGAGGAGGGTAAAGGGGGGAGGGGTAGCGCAACCGACCCAGGGAGAGACACTGGGGGGATGGACACTGGGCAGGAGATTGGG
Organism: Ichthyophis bannanicus; assembly: GCA_033557465.1. NCBI lineage: Eukaryota > Metazoa > Chordata > Amphibia > Gymnophiona > Ichthyophiidae > Ichthyophis > Ichthyophis bannanicus. The sequence continues at coordinate 1,513,699,435 of CM066032.1, read as the reverse complement.
AGGAGCCCCAGGCTGGGGGGGGGAACTTCCCGAGAAGTATGTGGGTAGTGCGATGCATGGGCCTAAGCAGTTCGCGGTATTCTGAGGATCATTTCCTGGAATATATGTGGGATCGGGAACCCAATTAAGAGATCTAAGATATTGCAAGCCCTAGCTAGACAAAAATGTGATATAGCCTTTCTACAGGAAACACATCAATCTAGGGAGGAGCACTTGAACTTGCAGAGGGAATGGGTAGGCCAGGGCTGGGGTTCCCCAGCAGATGGGAAAAAGGGGGGAGTGGTTATTCTGGTCCACAAAAAGGTTGGATTTACCCTGGAGAGGGAATATGACCACCCCAATGGAAGGTATGTGTTAGTATGGGCTGCTGGAGGGGAGGCATATAATACTCGGTAACATGTATAGCCCCAATGTGCTGGACCGGGCGTTGTACGCGCGGTTGGCTTCCAGAATCGAACAGCTTGCAGATGTTCCATTGATTCTGGGGGGAGACTTTAACTGGGGTACTGGATCCAGAGCTAGACACTTCACGGGGGGGGGGGGGGGACGGATCGGGCCTGCCTGCAGGACCTGAGGAATCGAGTTGGGGTGGTGGATACCTGGCGCTTGCTTCATCCCATGGAAAGAGGTTTCACCCACCAGTCACGAGCACATGGTACAAGCGCCCGGATAGACTATATTTTCACATCAAGTAGGACTTTTGCACAGGTAACTGATGCGCAAATTGGACCTTTAGAGATATCTGACCATGCGTTAATATGGGTAGAAGTAGATTGGGCCCAAGCAGAAAGGCGGTCGAGGGTGTGGCGGTTCCCGTTAAATTTGTATCGTGATGCTGAGTTCCGTCTCTCTTAAGCAGCGTTGGCAAGACTTTGCGAATAACAATGAACAGCACCAAGCGGACCCAGAACTTTTCTGGGAAACAGCTAAAGTAGTTTTGCGGGGGGACATTCTGGGCTACTCTGTGCGGAAAAAGAGTGCTAAATGAAAGGTAATCCGAATGGAGAAACAGGTGGTTAGGGCACGGTGTAGATGTGCGAGCTGTCCCACGGCAGAGAACCGTAAACTGTTGTGGGAAACCCAGACAACTCTCAATGACTTGCTACACCAGGGGGCAAAAAAATCCTTTATGTACTACCAGTATCAGATATATCAGTTTGGGGATAAGCCAGGGAGACTGCTGGCACGGTGTCTGCAGGGCAGTAGGGGGACTGGGATGGTGGCGGTTCTTAAGGATGCGCAGGGTAAACCCCAGAGGGGGAACAGTGAGATTGTTCCGGTGTTCCAGGCTTTCTACAAGAACCTTTAACAGAAAGAAGGGGCGCCTGGCCCTCCTTTGGAAGAGTATCTGCGAGGGTTGGGAGTGCAAAGGCTGGGGGAGGAACATAGGGCCCAATTGGAACAGCCGATCACACCAGAGGAGATACTCCAAGTAATACAAACGGCGAAAGGGTGCCGGGACCCGATGGGTTAGGGGCTGAGTTTTATAAACTGTTGGGAGAATTGGTGGCCCCTCCGTTGGCGGCTCTGTACCATTGTAGAGCTGAACAAGGAGAGTTCAAATGAGGGGAGAATCAAGCACACATTATCTTAATTCCGAAGCCAGGCAAAGATCAAGAGCAGGCCTCTTCATATCGGCCAATTTCTTTGTTGAACTTTGATTTGAAGGTGATGGCCAAGGTGTTGGCAGGCCGATTAGCCCAGTTGTTGGCAGAACTGATCCATGCCTCACAGGTGGGATTTGTGAAGGGCCAACATGCGGTGTATAACTTGCGCAAGATTTTGGCGTCAGAGTGGACTCGGGAAAGGGGATGGCAGTCCCTGTTAATCAGCTTTGACGCGGAAAAGGCATTTGACCGAGTGGATTGGGAGTACCTGCATGGCCTCTTACCCCAATATGGTCTAGGGAAGGCCTTTTGTAATATGGTCCAGCTGCTTTACATGGGGCCGACGGTGAGAGTGTTATGCAATGGGTTGCTGTCGGAGGCGTTTTCATTGGAAAGGGGCACGAGGCAGGGATGTCCGCTCTCGCCGTTGTTATTTGTGTTAGCACTGGATCCCTTCATTCGCAGAGTAGAACTTTCCAGGGCCGTACAGGGGGTAGACGTGGGGGGACATGAATTCAAGATCGCGGCCTTCGCGGACGACATTCTTGTATACCTGCAGTCGCCGCAGCAGTCGTTACCCTAATTGTTAGAAGAATTTGCAATCTTTGGGGAATTAGCAGGACTGCGTATAAAATAGGGACAAATCGGTGGCCCTGGACGTGCGGGGGTATGTGAAGGGGAGCTGGGAGGGCGTGTTCCCTCTCCGGTGGGGTGGGGATGCCTTTCTCTATTTGGGAATTCTCTTAACCAGAGACCCTCAGGAACTATATAAATGGAACCTTGAACGGGTGTTGGATGGCCTCTGAGCGCAGGTGAGGGCCTGGCATCCTTTACCCCTGTCGCTGGGGGAGGGGCGGGCGGCTGCGGTGGGGATGGCGATTTTGCCCCGCGTACTGTATTGGATGCAGACACTCCCTGTTTGGCTGCTGAAGCGTGATATTGCCCACTTAGAGCGTGAGATAAAGGGATTCTTATGGAAGGGAACGAGAGCGCGCATTCCACTACATCGATTGCGTGGAGGCTGAAGGGTGGGAGGGATGGGTATTCCGGACTTGCAGGTCTATGCTTTGGCGTATCAGGCAAGGCATTTGGGGGGGGGATTGGCTAGGAGACACGGAAACCTTTACACCTCAGGCCTTTGACGAGGCACTGGTGGCCCCCCAGACATTACTGGCAGCTTTGCATGTAGAAGGTTCGCAGCTACCGGGGCGCATAGCTCGGAGTATATTGGTAGAGCCGGTGAGACGTACATGAAGACAGTTGTGTAAATATTGGAGCAGATCTCCGGCCATATCAAGCTGGTTGCCGTTGTACGGGTCTACGACGGCGGCATTTCGGGTGTGGAGGGCTGCTGGTATACGCTACGTTGGGCATGTGGTGGATGGTTCTGGGAAATGTAAATCCTTTGCGAGTCTTTGTAGAGAATATGAGCTGGGCGGTGGCCATCACTTTGCTTACCTACAGGTCTCTCATTATGTGGCGTCTCTTCCAGAGGGGGAGCTAACGTCAGAGAGCTCGGCGTGGATTTTGGAGTTCTTTGCCTTAGGGGATGGCTCCCCAAATACAATCTCCAGATTGAAAGAACGGCTGGGGCCTTGTGTTGGGAGGCCGGACTATACCAGGGAGGAGATTCGATGGGCGGAGGAGCTGGGTCAGGGGGTCCTTCTGGGCTCGATTCTTAAAGCCCTATGTAGGATTGGGGGACTGGTGGAGGGGACAAAATGGAGAGAGGTGCAATTCAAAAGTGTTACTCGTGCGCACTTTTTCCCCAGGAGGGCCATGCGAAGTGGCCTTGGATGTAATGGGAGCTGCCCTAAATGCTCAGTTGCTTTTGCAGATCTGGGGCACATGTGGTGGGGCTGTCCAAATATCCAGCAATATTGGAAGAGAATTAGTACTTATGTGGGCAGCCTGCTTCATCAGTGCATTCAATGGGACGGGGCCTTTGTTGCGCTGGATTGGCTTGGGCCGCTTTACCCTAAGGGGAGATGGGAGCGAGTGTTGGTGAGGAAAGCATGTCTGGTGGGGAAGGGGCCAATACTATATAGGTGGCGTGAGCAATCGTCCCCTACATTCTAGGAATGGCGTAATAACTTTCATCAATTAATGGTCTTTGAACGCCGGGGGGCCAAGGCTAATGTTAAGCGCTGGGCTAAATTCCTGCTGATTTGGGAACCCAATATCCAGGATTTGGGGCCCCCTGCCCGGAACAAAGCCCTCCACATGGGGTGATAGGCAAGGGGGTGGAGTGGAGGAGGTAGGGGAGTCGCTGGGGAGGAGAGGGTAGGTTGGGGGGTAGTGGGGTATTGCCTGGGGGGTCAAGAAACGGGGGACGGTTGTGCTGTGGGAAAGGGAAGGGGGAAGGGTTAGGGAGGGTGGGTAATGGAAAATGTTGTACCACAACTGTGTTAATATAGAGGTGCGTGCATGCGTGTGACCAATGGGACGTGTGTGTGTGTGTGTGTGTGTGTGTGTGTGACCAATGGGACGTGTGTGTGTGTGTGTGTCCAATGGGACGTGTGTGTGTGCACGCGTGTGTGTGTGCGTGCACGCGTGTGTGTGTGTGTGCACGCGCGTGCGTGCAGGGGCGGCCGAAGGGGGTGCGGGGCCATGTGCGGAGACTCGGTGCGGGGCCTCATTTGCATAAGTGGCTTTATTTGCATAAATATTTGCGTAATGTTACCATACACTAACTTTTAGTAAACATGTCTCTTAATGAGTGTATGGATAAAGAAAAACTGAAAGATTTCTACATTACTATAATCCAGTGCCAACCGCCAGGCACATTAGGAACTACTACAAACGCTGCCCATTTGGAACCCATAGCAAACCCGTCGTATCCTGACAGCATTACCAGGACTCACAAAGCACCATACCCTACCTATCAAAAGGCAACACTGCAAATATTAAACCAATACATTTCAGAGAATACTGGGGAAAGAGAACAAGTGGCAATGTCAAATAGGAATTACATAAACAGAATACCTCAGCTCAGTTACACATGCAGAACACAGACCATCACCAAACAAGGAATCACAATTTAGAAACAGGAAGGCAATAATTAAACTGGGAACCCCAAAGCCAAACTTGGAATGTACAACACTGTAGAAATAAAACTATAAATTAATTTCCTCTTGTACCAAACAAAGCACAGACATTAATGATACACATTGCCCAGAGCTTTCATATTTCAGTTAATAAATTCAAAATAAAGAGATATCTTTCTACCTTTTGTGCATTTTTTTTCAGTTGCAATTGCTCCAGCCACTTTCTTCTGGTTTCTTCATGTTTTCTGCTAACTCTCCATCGTCTGCTGTCCATTTGTCCTTTCTTCTCTTCTAGTTTTTTTTCCATTCTCTCTCTACATCTGCTTTAACATACTAATCTTTCTCCTTTTGCTCTTTCCTCATTCCTATTTCATCCACGCAAATTTTACCCCTCCATCCTCAATCCCCACTTACTCTCCCAATACCCGGCCAATTGTAGATTTTTCATCCCTCACACACAAAATATTTTTCCCCTCTCCATTTTACTCTCCCAGCCCCATTCCATTCTAATCCTCCCCCAACATCAGCTCCCTTCTAGTCCCTGCATCAGCCCATTTCCAGTCCTAGCTCCCCCATCCATTTCCAGTCCTAGCTCCCCCATCCATTTCCAGTCCAAGCTCCCCCATCCATTTCCAGTCCAAGCTCCCCCATCCATTTCCAGTCCGAGTCCCTTCATCAGCTCATTTCCAATCCTAGCCCCCCAATCAGCCCATTTCTAGTCATTTCCTAGCCCCATCAGCCCATGTCAAATCCTAGCTCCCCTCCACTCAGCCCAATTCCAGTCCAAGCCCCCCCATGAGCCTACTTCCAGTTCTAGCCCCTCCATGAGTCCATTTCAATTCAAGCCCCCACCACAGCCCATTTCCAATCTTAGCTCCCCCCAACAGCCCATTTGCAGTCCTATCCTCGCTGCTCCCAGCCCATTTTCAGTCCTAGCTCCCTTCCCTCACAGCCCATTTCCATTCCAAGCCCCCTCCCCATCAGCTATTTGCAGTTCAAGCCTCCCCTTCCACTCAGCCCATTTCCAGTCCTAGCAACCCCCCAACCCATTACCAGTCCTAGCCCCCCCATCAGCCCACTTCCAGTCCTAACCCCATCAGCCCATTGCCAGTCAGCCCCCCATAGCCCATTGCCAGTCCTAACCCCCCCCCCCATCAGCCCACAGCCCATTACCAGTCCTAACCACATCAGCCCACCTCAAGTCCTAACCCCTCCCCATTAGCCCATTTCCTGTCCTAACCCCCCATAGCCCATTATCAGTCCTAACCCCACCATAGCCCATTACCAGTCCTAAACCACCACCATCTCCCCATTTACAGACATCCCCCATCAGCCCACAGCCCATTACCAGCCTTAACCCCCCCCCAACAGCCTACAGCCCACCTCAAGTCAAGTCCTAACCCCCTCCATAGCCCATTACCAGCCCTAACCCCCCCCCCCCCCCGGCTCATGGAAAATTTAAAAAAAAAAAAAAAAAAAGCTGGCCGCAGTCGCCGCAGAATGGAGTGTCCCGCAGGGCCCCCTCTGCCCGGCTGAGCCCCTCTGCGCCGGCTTTCAGATACGCGAAGAGAGCGTTTCCCTTGCGTCTGTTAAGCCCGCAGGGGCTGATGGGAAGTAGGGGCTGATAGCACAGTTACTTACCTGTAACAGGTGATCTCTGGGAACAGCAGGAATAAGTCTTCACATATGGGTACGTCGGTACCGACGGAGCCTGCGCGGGAACACTCCCCAGCGTCCAATCAGAAAGCTTTTGGGAGCATCCCTCAGCACCAGAGACAGATCCCAGGAAAGGATCACAGATTAAAGGGGAGAAAACAGACAGCACACCCCTTGGAGAAAAAAATGGTAGATGTCTGGGTGCAAGGCCAAGGACTTGCCCATCATCAGACCACAGAAACAGGCCAAAGCTGCCACTTGAACCTTTAGGGAGCTAAGAGAGGCCCTTTTTATTTATTTTATTTTATTAAGAAACCTAAGACACATTCTACTTCTCAAAACCACATAAAAACATTTCACAATACCAGGAAAAACAAACATCTGAAGTTTCTATTAAACCCCCACCCCCAGAGGGCACTGAAGCACACATAGTAGGACAATCACATTAATACAAATATATTATACAATAACTTCACTTCTTGTGTGGACTAAACCATTATACCCCCCAGCACCTAAATAAACCCACTCCCCCCCCCCCAGCACAGAGCACCATCCTTTCAATCATGCCAAATCTCCCCAGTTAGCTAATTAACTCTCAGTCACACCACACCATTCACAGAGACCAAATCTTTTGATAATTAGACAAAGTCTGCCATCACATAGCAGTTGGCTAAATACATCCAGGGGATGGCCAAGCTTTCTGGACCACATCATTTAAGGAGGGAACCTCATGATGTCTCCAATATTGGGCCAAAGATAGTCTTGCAGCAGTTATAAAAAAATCTTATTAAAACTACCCCCCCCCCCCCAATCCCCTTTCACACAATAAAGCAGTGCCAGCTGATGGAGGAACCTGCCTCTTCTGGACCCAACTAATAAAGGAAAAGATTCACTCCCAAAAAGGCGAAACAAGCAGGCACACCCACCAAATATGTAAGAAAAAGCCCTTCTCCCCACATAAGTGCCAGCATAGCCAGTCCCCATGACCCAACCTCTTCAGCCTTTCCAAAGTGTAATACCACCAATAAAGCATTGTCAATCAAATACACTGCTTGTATTCCCTTATAAAGATGTTGGATCACAGGAATCCAATCAGTAAAAGGTCCAGGTCACCCCTTCATCTGATCCCCATTGAGACAGCAGGTGCTGAGGTTTCTCATTTTCCCCCTCTCCCAAAGCCTTATACAATTCTAGAGAGGCATCCCTGCACAGAAAACCCACTAAAAAAAAACACAACTCCAAGGGCTACATCACGTCCCCACTCCAAGCCCAGTCACCCCCTCCCAAATAATGGCACACCTGCACATATTGATACCAGTCTCGCTCCTCCAATCCATATTCATGCATATTCAGGGAAGGTGGGGGTCACACTACCATCCCTCTAAAATTGATCCAAGTAACAGACCTAGAATATCCCATCGCTTGAAGCTAGGGTCTGTAAAACCAGAGGGGAAAGAGTTATAGTAATGCAACAAAGTGGAAACTGTTGCCAATTCCCAAAAAGCCTCCACCTGTGTTTATCCCAAACATGCAGTATAAGGCCTACTAATGGGCTGATCTCAATCAAAGAGTCCAAATGCAAAGGGCCACACTATAAGAAGAAACACAAGGGCCAGATCTCCACCAAGCCTTGTTCCAAAGACACCCACTCCCTTCCAGGTTTTTTTTTTTTTTTGTTTTTTTTTATTTGATTTTCAGTTAAATTACAATTAACCAAAGAAGAGGAAAATCCAAATACAGAATTAACTGCAACAAAAAAGACAAAAAATAAGGCAAAATTTCAAATGATAAAGTCAACATCAAGAGATACAGGCAGAGACTAGCACAGGTGAAAATATCCAGAATCAGAAAACAAGGCAATACAGCCTACATCTTAGGAGGTTCCTACTCATCCAGAATTATCCCCCAATACAGTGCCTTGACGGTCTATAATAAAGTCTTCCAAATGTGAAACATCAGCGAAAACATAAGCAGCCCCCTCATAATTAACACCACATTTACAAGGGAAACGTAAAAAAAACGTCACCCCCAAAGCTAGAACCCAGGGGCTTCAGCTGCAAAAATTGCCGCCGTCTAAGCTGCGTCTCACGAGACACATCAGGAAAAATATTAATAGCTTGACCACAGAATTTGGCTGATTTAACTTTAAAGAATGCGCGCAAAATGCGCTGCTTCACTTCAACAGACAAAAAAGTAACCAATAGGGCGGATGAGCTTGAAGCTCTGTCGGTGGGGTTTTAGCGTGCTCCGGTTAGAGACGTGCAAATGGGGAGAAAGAAAACAACGTGCAGAGAAACCCCCCCGCAACCTCTACTCCTACCGCTGCCTCGTCTCAGTCGGTGATTCCGGGCTTTTTCCCCCCGATGGCAGCTGTTGTGGCTTCGGCGGATCAGTCGAGGACTCCGACTGACCTGAGCAATGGGGTTGATTTGAACCCCCAACAGGGCTTGCCGCCGCAACCCGGAAGAGTTTTGGAGGTCGGTGCGCCTGCTGGTTTGGCCCCGGATGACGGGAGTTCGCCCGCAGTGGGGGGTGCCGCCTCGACCCAGAGGGACAGTTCTCCCGCTGTTCTGCCTGTTGGAGGAGGGTTGTTGCAGAAGGCAGTAATAGGTGGTGAGTCAGAGCCATTAGATCTGGGCTCCTCCTTGCCTCTGGTTTCTTCCGTGGTGCAGGTTTTGGAAAAACCGGCAAGGGTGACAATGGAGAGCTTGTGGGACGCCATATCTTCCCTTCAACAGTCCCTCTTACCTGTTGTGGCTGCACTTTCTAAGGAACTATCTCAGTTGAAGCTACAGAGTGTTGCTGACAGCTCGAGAGTAGATGGACATGCTGAGAGGCTCTTGCGATTGGAAACCCAGACTGAGGAATTGCAGGACCTGGGAGCGTCCCAGGCTAAAGGTAACTTGATTTTGGCACGACGTCTGGAGTTCCTGGATAATCAAGCGAGGAGGAACAATCTGCGTCTGCTGAACTTTCCCAGATCTCCTTTGTTGGATTCTAAGGAGCTGGTTCGCCGGTATCTTACTGAGATTCTCCTCATGCCTTCTGATAATTTGCCTCCTATTGTTCGGGACCAGTATGTTTCTATTTCCTCCTCCTCAGAAGAGTTGGGTGGGAGAGTCCCGGTAGAGCCTGCGGGGGCCGCTTCAGATGGATCTTACAGGTTTTCTGGAGAGCTCGCTTGACGTGGTAACTAGTCGAGCGACTCTACTGGTGTCCTTTGCTTTCGAGTCTGATCGGAACTCTGTATTGCGATTATATTTTCTTAAAATGAATGTTTCTCAATTTATGGGTTCTAAGATTTTGATTTTTCCCGATTTGGCAAGGGATACCCAAAAGAGGAGGAGGAAGTTTCTGGCCTTGCGCCAGCACTCTTGCCTTGGGGGCGCAGTTTAAATTAAAATATCCGCATAAATGTGTGATATTTTATAATTCTAAACAGTTTCTTTTCTTTGAACCCATTCAATTAAGTTTGTTTCTTGAGGGTAAAGAGAGGAGTGGTATGGAACCTGCACCGGCTGCCGCACTTAACGTCTAAGCTCTATTAGACGTCCTTGAGGTGTCTTCCTTTATTTCTTTAAAAAAACATTTTTCTTGGAACTATATTGTGGTTTATATTCTTGTGGTCTATACCAAGTGTATTTATTTTCTTGGATGTTTGTATTGCTTTGATGTATTTCTATATTCGCTTTATGCCTAGTTTATTCTTGGTGTATATGAATAACTTTAATAAAGAAAAAATTAAAAAAAAAAAGTAACCAATAGTGTGGAGCGTGAAGAAATAATATCCGAAGAGTCTTCCAAAAAGGCTGTCAAGTTAGAAATAGTAGGAACAATCTCGTCCATGCCTCCTTCAGCGAGATTAACATTTTTAAACACTAGATAAAAGGTAATAGGCTTGTGAAATTACAATAGGTTCCTGAATATTCAGTATTTCTTTGAAATATTTATCCAAAAGAATTTGATAACAATGAAGAATAGGGAAAATTTAGGAAACGTAGATTACAGGAACAAAAGGAATTCTCAAGAGCCTCCATTTTATAATATAATATCAAGGAATCTTTAATGCCGGCTGCACTTGCAGCAGTAAGCGGAAGCACCTGGGAACCCATAGTTTTAACTGCCCTGTCAACTATAGTAACCTTCTCATCAATTTGACGAAAAGATACAACAGCCTCTTGAGAAAAGGTACACAATGCATTTAGCGTAGAAGACATTTTCTTGTCTATAGTAAGCAAAGCACTCCAAACATCTTTTAATGTAATCTCAGCGTCTGGAGACTTGGGCGATAAATCAGTTATACTGCCCAAGGCAGAAAACTGAACAGGTAAAGGCAATGTAACAGAAACTTTAGAAATGCTTACCGAATCAGAAGACTCTCCGGATAACAAAAACAACTGTGAAGGCACTGGCAAAGGAGGAGGAGACCTCCCACTAACCCTTAGAGAGGCTCCATCTGGAGAGGACTGCGCGAGCAGCGCAGGAGTGAAATGTTTGTCCAAAGGACCAACCAGCTTATCTCCGGTACCAGCCTCCAGACCTTTATTCGCAACCCTCGCTTTCCGTTTCCCCATTGCAGCACGCTCACAGGGAAAGGGAACTAGACACCGCTAATGCCACTGTGCCGCCGAAGGGGCACCAAAGGGGCAAATCTGCCCCTTTGACCATGCCCCGCGGACACGCTCCGTGATCAAAGACAAACTTCAATAAATAACCAAAGAAGGTCTCTGCCGGGTGTGTGGTTGACCCGGGCATGCCTGCCCGATCCTCCAAGGCACACAGGAACGCTGAGCACGATGTCTGATCAGCAGCAGTCCCAGAGCTGATGTTATGCTCCAAATACTTCCAGCGTCTCTCAGCCCGCTCCCCCCTTCCAGGTTGAAAGATGCCAATCCACTGCACCTCGAAGTACTGCCGCCTCATAGTACCTCTGTAGCTCCAAAATGGCAAGACCACCCTGCTCACACGAACAGAAGAGAATGTGACGAGCTACCTGAGGGCACTTATACCCCCACACAAATTCCATAAGGCCCCTCTGCCATTTAGGCAACACCCCCTCTGAAAGCCTAATTGGGAGAGCATTAAACAGGTACAAAAACTTGGGGAGATCATTTTAATACCATTAATATGATCAAACCATGACAATCCCACATTTTTCCACTGCTGAAAGCTAGAACAAATAGATTTCCACAATGGGTCAAAGTTAAGCTGACAATTTAGACAGCAAGCTTAACACCCAAATAAATGCACATGAGAGGGAACCCACCAATAATGGAGAACACTCACGTATCCACATACGCTCTCGTTGGTTCAAAGAAAATTTCCAAGATCTCAAATCGAGATGTGTTCATCCTAAACCCGGAGACTTGACCAAAGCACTCTAATTTGTCTCCTACACCCACCAGAGAGCACGCAGGGTCAGAAAGTAAATTACAAATCTGCAAACATGGATACTTTATGGTGACAATCTGGCCCAGGTATCCTCACAATATCTTCACAGGAGTGGATGAAGTGTACCAGGGGCTCCATAGCCACAGCAAATAACGGAGATAATGGGCAGCCCTGGCGAATACCCTTGTGCAACTCAAATGGCTGAGTATATGAGGCATTGATCTTCAATTGCTCTGTAGGTTGCTTATACAACACCTGAATCCACTGCTGAAATAGGCCTCCAAACTTCAAGACCTGAAACAGATAAGGCCAAAAGACCCTATATCAAAGACCTTTTCAATGTAGACAGTAAGAAGCAGGCTGGCCTCTCACCTGACTTTGCGATTCTGATTTGGATCAAAATCTTACACACATCAGGAGCACTGCCTCCCTGGAATAAAACCCGACTGGTTACAGTGCACCATTTTGGGTAGTAAGGGTTGTAGACTGTTAGCCAAGACTTTAGCAAAATGTTTTTGGTCTATACCCAAACGTAAACTAGGTTGGTATGAGCCACATTGCAAGGGGTCCTTTCCTTCCTTAAGGAACAAAGACACCCACAGCCCTAATCAAAGGGGGCATCAGTTGCTCCTCCAAAACGTTATATACACTAACAAACTCTACAAGCTGATCCTGAAAAGGTTTTTTTTGTTTGTTTTTGTTTTTTTAAATTAGAATACCCATCCAGACTCAAGGCCTTCGATCTCAGTAGGCCCTTAATAAACTGTAGATTTCCACTCCAGAGATCGTGCGCCCCAACACCCTCTCATTCAAAATTCTAGGGAGCAGGCATCCCTATAGAATAGATACTGGTCAATGGAGGACTCTGAAGCCTCCCACTCCGGAATGTAGAGTTCCCTGTAGAATTCAACAAAGCAATCCTGGATAGCCTCCTGGTCAAACACTTCAGCACCCTTTTCATCCTTGACCCTCCAGGTATGATCTTTTGCCCACGCTTTCTTCAGGTGGAAGGCCAACACCTTCCCTGTTTTATTTCCAAACTCAAAATGCTCCTGGTCCAGGACAAATCGAATCTCAGCCAACTGGAGATCATGCAAGGTCTACCTCTTGCTAGCCAATTCTGCAAGGACCTTAGACACCCGATTGGAGGGGCTTGTGAAGTAGGGCAATCTTGCAATATCACCATGCAGGAAAATCAAAGCCTTCCCCTTTTCCCTTTTCTTATGAGCACCAAGACTAATCAGATGGCCTCGCAAGACTACCTTCAACCCAGTCCACAAAACTCCAGGGGCACAACCATCATCATTAAGACACAAATATTCCTGTATTACCCCACATAACTAAGTACAAACTGTAGGGTCCTCCAGAAGAGTATTGTTAAGCTGCCCAAAACTCCTGGGTGTTCCGCGGAAGGCAATACTAAATCTATCCACACAGGCGAATGGAAAGCTGGATCCGGGGTAGCCAGATTGAAGACCGCACTTGGTCAAACCAGAGTCTTGCTCCCCCATAATCAAGGCGTATGAGTCGTGAGCCCTGGAGTAGAAAAGTATAGTAATGCCCACCTAGGTGAGATACCCTTCACAAATTTTCTAACTCAAAGATGTGACCATGCATGTAAGCTTCTATGCCTGGAGGTCCTGTGAGGCCCCTTGGCCATGTGTCCAATTGTGGATTTAGAACCAAGTTAAAATAACCACCACCACACACATGACCTTCAACAAAACCAGTAATCACTTGAGCTACCTGATCAAAAAATAACCTCTGGCCCACACTGGGGGCATACACACTACTTAATTTATATTTTTGTCCCCCTAGCTCCCTCGACAAATAAATATCGTTCCTCACAATCTCTACAAAGATAATGTGGCGTGGAGGAGTGGCCTAGTGGTTGGGGCAAGGTACTTCAGGCCAGAAGGTCGGGGGTTCAAATCCCACTAGAGGACAGCAACCTTGGGCTGGAAGGACTGGGGTTTCTAGTCCCACAGGTGCTCCTTGTGGTCTTGGGCAAGCCACTTAACCCTCCATAGCCCATGTTCCCTGTAAAATAGTTACCTCCAAGTTATAATGCCCTGTTCAATGTAATTTCAGTTTGTTCAATGTAAACCGCACTGATGCAGAATAGCGCGGTATATAAGAGAATAAAAATAAATAAAAATAATGTGTCTTAAAGGGAACAGTAGGATCTATCAAACTGGCTTATCCCTATTTGAAGCAAACCAATGCTGTCCAATAAATAAATATTTTTTTTAATGGGAGAGCAAACATTCATCCCTCTCCAAAAAATACATATCCTGTACAAACACAATTTGGGCTTGTAGCCAAACAAGCTCCTTAAAGAGCAAGTAGCACTTAGTCGAGGAGTTGAGCCCATGAACATTAAAGATGAGAGCTCTCACAGTCCCCATAGTACCCTGGAGTAAGATACCAAAAGTGTGTCCTGCCTAGAACCCCCCCCCCAAGTCCTCTTACCCTGTCCCACCTCCCACCCCATCCATCCACCCCTATCCCACTATACACACCCACTACAGCGACCAAGTTCCCAGTCCAGCCACTCAGCAACCCGACTCAAAAAAAACCTCCTCATTTAGTTACAACAACCAGATAAAACAAAACAAGCTCTCACCCATTCCTTGATCACACTCCAAGCACACCAAAAATTCACACAAGATCAACTCAGACGAGCAAGTCCCAAAGAGACAATATTTCCAGCTCAATCCACAAATCAGTCAGCACCCTCTCCAGGCCCAGTTCATGACTTGCTGGCGTGTGCCACTACAGCCAGTGATGATGCTGCTCCTCTCGATATCTCCACGTATTGGACTGCGGCTGCCGCTGCCTCAAAAGTCCGATGTTCTCCGTCGTATGTGACATGTAGTCTGGCAGGGTACTGGACAGAAAATTTAATATTGGCATCCACTAACTGCTGACACAGGGGTGCATACGCTCGCCTACGCTGGCTCAGTACCACTGAATAATCCTGCGCCACTCTGATTTTAACATTATCCTGGCAGCCTGCAGCACCGCCTCTTTTTGCAGGAATTCCAAAAATTTGGCCAGAACCACTCTAGGCCTACAATCTTTGGTCAGTTTAGGCCCCACTCTGTGCATTCTTTCCAGTCTGAAAGGTCCACATTCTTCTCCCCCTTCCAGGATCCGCAAAATAAAACGATTCCAGATAAGCCTTCAACTCTAACCAGGACACGGTCCGGAATGCCCAGAAAACGGAGGTTATTCCGTCTGGATGTGTTTTCCAGATCATCCAGTTTGGCTGACTGGGCCTGGAGCACCGTCTGCACATGTTTTACCTCCTGCGTGACTGCCTCCAGTTCCTCTTTGCTCTTTGCAGTCCACTCATCTGCCTCCTGCATCCAGTTTCCCAGGGATCGCATAGTTTCCTGCAGCATGTCCATTTTGCTATGCAGAGCATCGAACCTCGCAGAGAGCACACCAGAAACCACCGCGGAGACCTCTTCCAAAAAAGCCGGCGAAGCAGACGAATTCGGCGCTGGGGGTGAGTCTGCCATCTTAGACTGCCTGACTGCTTGATCCTTCTCCCGCCTGCCTGCTTTCACCACCACTGCCATGCTCTCACAGCAGCAACCTCCGCTTGCTCTACTCTACGGTCTCTGGCGATGTCTTTCTCTTAGCGCTACGGCTAAAATCACGGCTCTTATCTCTGGCAGGGCCAAGGGGAACCCAGAGCGCGAGTGATCAGCGTCCACTCGCTCTCACCACATCACGTGACTCTATCCCCCCTCCCACCTTTTATTTCTTGCAGGCATCGTTTGAAAAGGCCAAGGTCTACATTCAGAGGCTGCAGAGTGAAGAAAGGTAGCTGCAGTGCCTAGAACACAGATTCTGCGATGGAGAAGGGGACAAGGAGAGGGCTTTGGGATTTAGTTCACACCAAGATACCAACTATACCTGAATAGATTTTCCCGTTTCCAGAGGGCTTGCAATCTAGTTTGTACCTGGAGCCATAGAGGGTTAGGCAACCTGCCCAAAATCACGAGAAATGTCAGTGGAATGGGGGCAGCCATAGGTATAAGGACCAAGGGAAGTTTTGATTCAGTCTCTCAAAAGACAACACACTGGATGTTGTTTAGACCACCCCACTCCACCCCACCCCATCATCAACCTTTGCTGAAGAAGAAATCTGCAGAAAGTGTACAAAAATCCCCCAACAAAAAACCGCCCAAACGTTCTCAAAATTATACTATATTATATATCTATATCTCAATTATATACATGTGTAAATGGCAATTTCATAAAGATGCTAAGTATATGTGTAGATAGGCATTATGCAAGAGATTAGGATTGTCAGCATCCCCAATTTCGACAACAGCTTTTGGGCCACCCCGGAGACATATGCAAATGTAAGTTACCCGATCCTTTGGACCTGGGGGTAACCACCATGGGTCAACTGCACTAAGCACTGTGGCTGTTTGCCACCACCTCAAAATCATCTGAAGAAAGTGTTATTTTGCTCCTCGCTCTAAGTGCTGCTCACCTTAAGCGCAGGCATTTTAATAATGTGGCACACACACACAAGTGTGTGCCAGCTAGTACATATATATATTGTGAAATAGGCACCTACATGCGTAGATACTGGGGCTTATTTTATTTAACCATTTTTGTAGACCACTTTTCTTAGTCAAAGTGGTTTACAGGTAACTTTAATTTACAAAGTTGACAAAGAGCACATTACATTCACCTTTTGGAATATACGTAAGAGTTGTAACTGGGGTGAAGGGGAGCTTTCAACAGGGTGGGGAATGGAATTAAAAGAAGAAAATAGTAACCTTGTTTGGGTTTGTACGAGTTATTGTATCTCTGAAACCCCAAATAACGCTGCTTGCAGCATTGTCTGATAACAGACTGCTTTGCCCACTAGGAAAGGCATAACCTCTCCAGGACCAGGCATATTCCCTCAGGAGGCCTCCAGGATATTCCTTGGCAAGAGCAAAGAGTCACTGGGCCAACTGACCCATGAATTACACATCTGGAGTCCCCCCTCAGACTGGCATCTGAGGTGATAACTCAATCCACTGATTCCGATGACATCCAAGTCATCAGATGGTGGAATCACAACCACCTCATCAATTGCTCTTTAATCTCACAGGGGATAGAAGTGTCTGGTCAAACAGGGAACAGGGGGACCTGAAGGTTAGCAGATGTTTCTGCAGTGTGCGCATGTGCGCTCTCTCTCAAGGAACTGGAAGTAGTCTCATCCATGAAGTAGACTGCACATGATGCCTCTAGTCTAGTTGAAGTCTGAGCAATCTCTCTGCTACAAGAAAACAACTCTAGGGAACCAAGCCGTAAGGTACTCCATGTCTGGGGACAGAAACTGGCTAATTTTTGGGTTAGATGAACCCCAATTCCAGCCAGGAAACAAAAAAAAGACATACCCAGCCAGCTGCCAAAGGAACAGGGAAACCTGGGCTTCCTGCTTGCGCAGCAAGGTCACTAGCAGCAATATGATTTTGGAAAAAGGAGCATGGTTATGCCAAAACAGCAGGGCTCTGAATTGGAAAGGGGGACCCAGAACAAACAAAGCTACTGATGAGGCTCACATATGAGAATGTGAAAATATGCCTTGACAAGGTCTAGGGAGAAAAGGGGAACTCCCCCCTACCTGACTGATTCCATGACTGACCCAATGGTCTTCATCTGGAAAAGAAGGACTCTGAGCCTGGCATTTACTGCCTTTAGGTCCAGGGTAGCCACAAGGAGCCTCCCTTCCTGGGTACCATGATGCAATCGGAATAACTATCCTGGGCCCTGCCCTACTCTGCTCCATGGAAGGCATCAGTAGAATATCCTACAAATGCAGAAGGCATTGAAGATTTCTGTGTTCCTAATTTTACACATATATGTATGTATATGCATATGTGTATCTCCCAGGCAATTTTATAAGAGCCTACCTTGAGTGTGTAAAATGTTGTACTACATGCCATCCCTTATAAAACTATCCCCATAAGAGCGTCACATTTCTTCTTTTTGTGTGCCACTGCCAATACTACTTTGTGAACAGGGCCCATGATCAATTCTAGCTGAAACCAAGTGGTCAACACAGTCCTTTAGCCAGAACAGTCCTCTACAGTAGTTTAAAAATAAAAGCCATTGTATCTTAATATCACCCCCTCCTGCTTCCTCCAAACACACCCCCACCCCCATCCATCCAGCCATCCCTGCATGGCAGACAGACTACTCAGCTGTGGGATGCCAATCTGAGATTGTGAGAATGCCAGGAATCCCCATGGAACAGCCGCTACAGCCACATTTAGAAAGGTTTCTAACATGCCCTGACTGTCCTGAGACTGAGATCTGAACATTCCACAGGCCAAGAGATTCCAATTGCTTGCCAGGAGAGATGCTGGCGGTCTCAAGACCCAGAGCCTGCAAATTCTGATCTGAGCTACAGATAACAGGGGGGGGGGGGGGAAGAAAAAAACCTGCATACAATTGTCTCAACTTTATTTCAGGTCCTCTGAGAAGAATCACCAACCGTAAAAAGGAAACTGTACAGAAATGAAACTTTAAAAGCAACAATTTGGGAGTAAAATGAGGAGATGAAACCATCCCATTGCACATGGTTTTTTTTTATTGGCTTCATAATATCAATTGCTGGGTTTTGCTTAAATTTTCTCATGACAGTGCATTCCGAATGTTCAATAGTTTAACACTAGTCTCTTCTCCCCACGTGCAGTAAGAAATTAAGGGAGGTAGGGCAAAAAGGACAGTCAGTAGGGGCCCAGGTACTCAGCAAAGGTGGGGAGCCTCTGGCCCTGAGTTGGATCATTCGCACAATTCGACGGCATCAGATATGCCACAAGATCATGAAACAGCTCTAGCTCCTCCTAATGAGTCTCTCGCTCTTCCACGAATAAAATCTTTAATCGCTGAAGAGGGAACTAAAGCTCTGGACTCACCTCTCATACTGAATGCTTAGAACCTTCTTCTTTAAGTAGTTACCACAGTTCTCTGTATTATATTTATTATGTACTGGTTCCATGTATAATGTGGAGTTAAATGTAAACCACTTTGATAACCATGAAAAGTGGTCTAAAAGAAATGTTAACTAAATACAGTCCTCCCTCCCCAGTACATAAATGAAAGCTTTGCAGCAGGAGCACTTGCTGTGCACCCATCACGTCTCCTACCCTCCCTTCTTGGCCCAGTGCTA
This sequence comes from Ichthyophis bannanicus, assembly GCA_033557465.1. NCBI lineage: Eukaryota > Metazoa > Chordata > Amphibia > Gymnophiona > Ichthyophiidae > Ichthyophis > Ichthyophis bannanicus. Next base: position 1,513,680,542 of record CM066032.1, on the reverse strand, counting down.
CCAGCTATCTAGGGCTTGTGTTAAGAAGGGGCACACCTCAGAGGGTCAATGCAAAAAGGACATCGCATTTGTAATGCCAATGTAATGGGTTCTGAGAATGCCCAACTCAGTCACCTAACAACTCTTAACCCGTTACGCCTTGCCATGAACTCAGCTGCAAGGGCACTGTCAGGGCTTTCAAGATCAGACCACATAACGCCAGTTCTAAAGAACCTACACTGGCTCCCGCTGCGGGCCAGAATCCACTTCAAGGCTCTTGTCATGACGTTCAAGGCATGTAAGAATCTTACTCACACACCCATCAGCGATCTCCTCAACAGCACACCAGACAATAGAACTAGGAGATCTACTTTGTTGAATAAACTTGAAGTCCCAAAAGTGTTGGTAAAATGTAAGAAATCAACAGCAAGTAGAGCCTTCTCCATTGCTGCACCTATGGCATGGAACGCCCTCCCAGCAGAAATCCGGGCCAGCTCAAATTTGGCACTATTCCGTAAAGCCCTCAAACATCACCTGTTCCTACAATATTATCCTGACAGCATTCCCGACATTTACAAGGCCCCCACCTCACCTCCCTGCCTAACCCGTCCCTCAGATCATCTTCCTGTAGATAATGGCTAACCACTATCTCTCCCACTGATCTCCTTGACCATCTAGCCAACCCTCTAGACAAAGGTCATATTTATTTATCTGTAAGAGCATTATAATTTTATAATATGTACATAGTTTCTCCCTCGTTTTTACTCCATGTTTACATTCCCTGTTCAATGTAAAAAACTTGATGTAACTTGCTTACATTCTTGTATGTTCTGTTTCAAATGTAAACCGCACTGATTATAATAGCGCGGTATATAAGAAATATAAATAAATAAATAAAATAAATAAATAAATGCAGCCTCCCGAGTGGCGTATTATGCAAATGCAGCCATTCATCCTAGAAAAGGTCCCCATACCCCTGCCAAACAGCGACAGATTAAGGGGAGGGATAATGGGAGCAGGTGGACCTTTAACCAGGGCCTATGATTTTCTAAATTCATCCGCAGTTTCACAAACCATTGATTTTTCAAAATCTGATTTACAAATGTGTTTTTCAAATAGTTGTCCAATGCAGTATAAGACACAAATAGCTCAACTTTAAAGATCACAGCTTTTGTTCATAATTGTAGGTTGGGAGGGGCGGGGGGGGAGCACGGTAGGCCCTCCTAATGTTGCAGGCACTAATAGTAATCTGGTACCCCTGCTCCCACTGTCAGTACAACTTCCTTACCCTTTGCATTCCCCCCTCCAAAATAAGGAGGTGAGCTACACTGATGCTTTTGTTCTCTCTTCCCTAAAGTCAGAGGTAAAAATCAAGCTTGAATGCAACAGAATGGATATAAAGTTTTCCACGTTTCTTAATTTGTTTTCAGAATTTGAAGAAATGTCTGGAATTAAACTTGACATTTTTCAAGTGGATTTGGAAAGGTGAGTAATTTAGAGATAGTTATGCTTATTTTGATTTTATCCTGTTGCTAAAAAGAGATCCACTGTGTCTGTCCCATGCCACTTTGAATTCTGTCATTGTGTTTGCTCCCACCACTTCCATCGGGAGGGCATTCCAAGCATCCACCACCCTTTCAGTGAAAGTATTTTCTGATGTTGCCTTTCAGTTTACCCCCTTGCAGCTTCATTTATGCCCTCTAGTTTTACAGCTTCCCCATCTTTGAAAGAGGTTTGTTTGCCCATTAATACTCTAAGTATTTAAAGGTCTGACTCATATCTCCCCTGTCCCTCCTCTCCTCCAGTGTACATAATTAGGTCTACAAGTCTCTTCTCATAAATCTTCTGATGCAGGCTCCAAATCATTTTGATATCCTTCCTCTGAACCACTTCCAGCCTCTTTATATCCTTTGCGAGATATGGTCTCCAAAACTGAACACACTCGTATTCCAAGTAAGGCTTCACCAGCGACTTGTACAGTGGCATTAGTACCTCTTCCTTTCTGCTGGTAATCCCCCTCTGTATGCAACCCAGTATCCTTCTGGCTTTGCCACCACCTTGTCACACTGTTTCACCATTTTGAGATCATCAGAATCAATCACACAGAGGTTCTTCTCTTGGTCCGTGCACACCAATCTCTCGCCCCCTATTGCATACAATTAATTCCCTTGTATTTCTGCTTCCCAAGTGCATGACAATGCACTTCACATTAAATCTTAACGGCTAAGCATTAGACCATTTTTCCAGCTTTTGTAGATCTTTCCTCTTACTCCCCACTCCATCAGGGGAGTTCGCTCTGCAGATGACACCAAAATTTGCAACAAAAAGAGACTTTTCCATTCAGCCCTTTGGCAATATCACTCACGAATATATAGAGCAGTACTGGACCCAAGACCGAACCCTGGGACACACCGCTAATCACCTTACTTTCATCCGAGTGATTTCAGTTTACCGTCACCTTCTGTCTGTCAGCCAACCAATTTCTGATCCAGTTCACCATCTTGGAATCCATCCCCAAGCTGTTGAGTTTATTGATAAGCCTCCTATGAGGAACAGTATCAAAAGCTTTGCTGAAATCTAGGTAGATCACATCCATCACATGCCCTTGATCTAGTTCTCTGGTCACCCAGTCAAAGAACTCAGATTTGTTTGGCAAGATCGTCTTTTGGTAAAACCATGTTGCCTTGGATCATGCAACCTGTTGGTTTTGAGGAAGTCCACTAATTGCTCTTGTGCGCGCCTCCATTACTTTTCCTGCCACCGAGGAAAAAAAAATCCAAATCCTAAATTCAAGACGAGTTACAAATTCAGGTAAAGTCCAAGTAGACTTACAATCAAAGGAGCCCTTCTAAGGCATGCAATTGCTTCACAATTAGTGGCAAAACCAAAATGTGTGGCACATGCAACTGTCAGGCGATGTTGGGGGCATGCCCATAAAGTTCTTGGCAGTTAGCACACAATCACTCCCCAAAACAAGCAACGCTACAAATGGGGGTATACCTGACACCCATAGGAGGCTTTGTTATGTCCACACACTCTAATTGCCACTGAGCATGCACCAATTACCCTCACATTAGTGGCAATGTGCTCTCCACGTCCATGCTCTGCTCCTAACACATGACAACCACTTAATGTGCACTTTAGCAGCTGGTAGCTGACATGCACACAGTGTTCTCAGCTGCCATTTAAAATCCACATTAACCAGTTAGCATCTGTAGTAAAAGGGCCACTAAGTTGTATCTGAGGCCAGGGGCAGCTCAAGGCAATCTGCTGCCTGAGGCGAGGGAAAGAGATGGCGCCTCTCTCCCCTGAAGTGGGGGGGGGGGGGGGGGGGGAAAGAGTCTCTCAAAAATCCAGACAGGGAATGAACCAAACCAAAAAAGCCAATTAGATAATGTGGAGGAAATGCAAGGATGTTCGCATACCAAGGAACTAAAAGAAAGAGCGAGAACCACAGCACAGTTTATAACAAATAACTCAATTTTATTTTGTTGTTATAAACTGCATTATTGTTTTTGCTTTCTTTTTGAACATATATTTAGCTTTCACAGAACCCCCCCCCCCCCCCAAAACAATGGGTACGGAGCAAAACAAACTAGGACATTCACCCACAGAACTAAATAAAATTTGATTCTGATCATCTCACTAATAACAAACATTCTCCAGTACCAGGCATATTGTGAACTAATATAAAACTCTACAACAAAGTCACTGAGGATTCTGTAGAGCAAACCTACCATACTATACCAACAACTTCCAAAGCTCACATAAGGAGCCTACCCAAAAAAAAGCATCACTGTAAATACTGCAAGTGGGCCCTAGAACATCCAACACCTATTTGAAAAGCCGAACAATTCAGATTACTACAATACAGATCCCTGAGTACAAACTCCATGTTAACGGAACACCTGGCCTTGGCCAAACTCAGAACACAGACCAAGTGACCATAACCTAAAAATAAAACATATGTAGATAAAAATTAAAAGTGCACCCCCAAAAAAAAGTCAGATTCTGCATACAATGCAACACCAGAGACAGAAGACATATGTTTCCCTGTACTTTATAAAATATAAAAATAGCACCAAGTCTGTTTATTAAATTGAAAACAAAAATTATCTTCTACCTGTGTTGTCTGACCATTTTATTCTCTGATCATGCTGGTCCCAATCTGACGTTTCTGCTTTCCTCCACCTCCCAGTGTCCCCTCCCCCCCATCTGCTTTCCCCCAGAAGCAGCATGAGAGTGATGCAGAGCCATGTGTGGAGATTCATTGTGACATAATTTGCATAAAAGTTAGTATACTTTATTTTAAAATGTATGCTACCCATCTAAAATCCTATGTGGCTTCCAAACATACACATGCAATCTAGTAAAATAGATGTTACAATACAACAACATAACAAACATTTTAAATCTGATAATTGAAAAGCCATTTATACAGCCCCCCAAATCAAACCATTATAAGTATCTTCACATCATATTTATTTTGCTATGACAAGATTGATGAGGAGGGAAGATATTGTATATCAAGTGCCTAAACCATAACAATAACCATAACCATATAAAATGTGAAAAACTAATCCAGGTAGCCATGAATTCAAAGGCTGGATTGGATTGTGCTGATCAAGTCAAGTTGAGTCAAATTACTACAGTACAGATCCCTACATACAAACACCATGCTAACAGAATGACTGGTCTCAGTCATACACTTAGAACACAGACCCTCACAAGTACAGAATAAGTGACCACAATCTAAAGTAAAAATAAAAATATGTAGACAAAAATTAAACTAAAGCCCCAAGAAGCCAGACTCCACAAGAAGAGCAACGCTAGAGAAATAAGAGATGTCGTTGCTCATACTGCGTAAAATATAAATACTGTGCAAAGTTCAAATCACTAAATTGAAAATTAAATTGTTGTTTTCTACCCTTGTGTGACCATTTTATTCTCTGATCATGTTGGTCCTGATCTGAAGCTTATGCTTTCCAGTCTTCCCTTAGCTCTCTTTCTACAGTCTCTAATCCTTCTGCCATTTCTGGTCTTTCCTTTTGTTTTCTTCACTTACTTCCATCTTGAATATTTTTTTTTCCTTTCAGCATGCTTCCATTTATTGCTCTCTGTCCTAGATTTCACTAATCGATACTATCCAGTTCTCAATCTCCCTCTTTTACATCATCTACCTACCGCTTTTCAAACTTCACCCGTGTCCTTCCATGGTCCATTATTCCCTAGTCTTTTGCTCGCTCTCTCTCTCTCCATCCATGTCTGCCCTCTCCCTTCCTATCCTCCTGCAGCCAGCATCTACCCCATCTCCATACCATACAATCTCCTATTACTCCCATGTCCAGCAACTCTCCATCTCTTTCTCATCCCATTTACCCCATAACCATCTTTTCCCATCACTCTCCCTATTACCCCCATATCCTGCATTTCCTTCTCCTCTTATTACCCCCATGTCCAGCATCTCCCCTCTGTCCCCCCCCCCCCCTCCAAGTTCAACATTTTCCCATAGTCTCCCTGGCCAACATCACCACTCCATCTCCCCTCCTTGCTTCTCCCTATGTCCCTTTCCATGTCCAGTATCTATCTCCCTAAACCCCACCTCAATCTGCTGTGTTGCTGTATTGCTGAACTCTCTATTTGTTGCTGCTTGCTGTACTCTACTGTATTTGTGTTTTCCTTAGGCCTTGTACTGCTGCCTTTGCTCCCAGCCCTCCGTACTGCTCCAGTCCTGCCCACCGGAGGTGGCGTGGACGCGTGAAACGCGTCCACATCAGCGCCCAGGTAACCTGCTGCCCTTTAAAGTCAGACCGCCGGCGTCCCGCGCCGAAGGAGCGCGCACAAGGAACAGGACGTGCTCCTTGGGCGAGCTCCTTGGGACGACGAGGGGCCCCAGTCTCGGCCCTTCGACTGGAAGAGTATCGCCGTCCATACCTCGCTCCTGATTTTATTTATTTATTTATTTAGCTGTATTTATATCCCGCTTTTCACCGGGTCAAAGCGGTCAATTGGGGGATACATTTAACATGAGGGGACATGAGACACATACGCTAATACTTACAGGGAACATGGGCAATGGAGGGTTAAGTGGCTTGCCCAAGACCACAAGGAGTGCCTATAGGACTAGAAATCCCAGTCCCTCCGGCCTGAGATTGCTGTCCCCAGGTGGGACTTGAACCCCCGGCCCTCCGGCCTGAAGTACCTTGTCCTAACCACTAGACCACTCCTCCCTCCTGATGCCTCTCCTCCTGCTCTGCCTTCTCCACTTTTTCCAGCCATCCCTTCTCTCCCCCTCCGTCGATAGTCCCAAGTTCCCTCTTTCTCCACAGTCAGTTACCTTGCCACCGTTCTTCATGACCGCCATCCCCGTGTTCTGGGGTCACCGCCCTTCTCCTTCCCCCCCTTTAAATGAGTGGGGTTTCATTTCGCAACATGCACAATCTTCTCTTATGCCAGTCTAGCTGTCCTTCCCGCTCCATCCCCCACCCCTCACCCACTCCCGCATCCTTTCTAATTCTCTCCCTTGCCCTTCTAAATTGTCGGTCCCTCAGGGCTAAAACACATCTCATCCACGATCTTGACCAACACTCTTGATGTACTCTTTCTTATGGAATCGTGGCTCCGTGATGGAGAAGATGGTATTCTTTCGCTGTCTTCCCCCTGGTTATACTGCTTTCCACCACACAGGGGGAGGAGTTGCTGTTATTCACCGGACATCTTTTCCGGTCGTTCCTGTTTTACCCACGCCCCACTACCCTGAATCTCTCCTTTTTCGCTCTACTTCCTGTTGCTATACGCACCCCCATCATTGCACGCAGATCTTTGGGATTCCCTCCTTCTTTCCCTCCGAGACAGTCCTATCTTCCCATCTTGTTATTCTGGGAGATTTTAATGCCCACCTTGACTCCCAGTTACGGCCTCGCAACAAATCACTCTCGTCCCTCTTTAGCGATCTCTCTCTTGTTCAACATGTTAATTGCCCCACCCACTCCTCAGGACATACACTTGATTTGATCCTTACTCCAGACTCCTCACCTTTTCCGCCAACCAGCATTACCCCTTTGCCACTCCCTTGGTCAGACCATAGTTGCATTTTCTTTTCCCTACGTCTCCCCTTTCCCCAGGAAAGCACTTCCCCGAACCCACCCCTCTCCTCCCAGATTCTGAAACTCCACATTACCCCAGTATCTCTGCAATGCTTCCCGTCTCCTGAGTCCCTCTTCCCCACCGAATTCTCTTCCCTTCCAGTGAACCAACAGGTTACTGTTTGGACCTCTGCTCTTTCTTCCGCATTTGACTCTGTTGCCCCCCGCCGTCCTGTCTACTCGCCTGTCACCACATCATCCCTGGTACCATCCGGGTCTCTATTTGCAGCGCTCCCACCTCCGCCGTGCACTACGGTTATGGCACAAACACCCTTCAGATACCTCCTTGGCCACTTTGACACGTACAAAAGACCTACCACACTATGATTACCCTTGCTAAACAATCCTACTATTCCACTCTCATTGCATCTTCTTCCAATTCCTCCCGTCAGCTTTATCAGGTTTTGAACCTTCTCTCTCCCTCCTCTGCCTCTCTCACCTCATCAACCCCCCCTTCGGCTCCAAGCCCCACAACTCTTGCCACCTTTTTTCAACCAAGATTCTCTCCCTTCGTTCCTCATTCATCTCATGTCCACCTCCCCTCTCCCCCCCCCTCCTCTCTCTCCTGTCTTAGCCCCCACATTCACCCCCGCTCTCTCCCACACATGGTCCCAGTTCCAGCCCACTACTCCCTCTGAGCTTGCTTCAGCGTTCTCTTCTTCTCATAAGACCACATGTCTTCTAGATCCATTACCTTCTTCTTGGCTCACTGATTCTTCGCTCGCCCTCTCTCCCTTTGTCCTCACTATCCTTAATTCTAGTCTTACTTCCGGTTGCTTTCCTTCCGCCTGGAAACATGCCATTGTCCGCCCCATTCTAAAGAAACCCACCCTTGATCCCACTATACCCTCCAATTGGCGCCCCGTTTCCAACCTCCCTTTTCTCTCAAAGGTCCTCGAGAAACTTGTCTTTCAACAACTCAACGCTCACCTCGATTCGACCATTTCTCTTCACCCCCGACAATCAGGATTTAGGCCCGGTCACAGCACGGAAACCATTCTTGTAGCACTCCTCAATGAACTGCACTGCACTCACGAAAAGGGTGAATTCTCATTAGCTGTTTCCTTGGATCTCTCTGCGGCATTCGATGTTATCACCATACTCTTCTCACTCGTCTTTCAGACCTTGGTATTCAGGGCACTGTTCATCAATGGTTTCATTCCTTTCTTTCCTCTCGATCTTTCGCGGTTCACACTGGTTCCTCCTCCTCCACATACCTTCCTCTTCCCTGCGGTGTCCCTCAGTACTCCATCCTTGCCCCTCTCCTTTTTAATATCTTTCTTGTCCCTCTTGCCCTTCTTATACAGCAGCATGGTATTTCCGCTTATTTTTTCGCAGATGATATTCTCTTAATTCACCACACTTCTTCAGTTCCAGATCTCACTCTCCTCAATACCTGCTTAACCGCCGTCTGACTGGTTCCTCAACAACTTCCTTGTGGTCAATCCTTCCAAGTCCGCAGCTATATGGTTCACCTTCGGTGCTTCCCCCCCCCCCACTCTGTCACCACACATGTCCAGCTCTCCCATTCCCTTGGTATCAACTCTTCGTTATCTTGGTGTTACTCTCGATTTGTCTCTCTCGTTCCATCAGCATATCTCTGGTGTGGTGTGCAGCTCTTTTTCATCTCCGTAGGATCAGGGCTGTCCGACCACTGCTTTCAGTCACATCCCTCACCACCCTTGTGCTCTCCTTGGTGATCACCCGACTCGATTATTGTAACTCCCTCCTCGCAGGCCTCCCACACTACCAACTCCGGAGATTACAGCTCATTCAAAATACTGCTGCCCATCTTCTCACCTTCTCTTCTCCTCGGGATCATATCACCCCCTGCCTTCTTTCCCTTCACTGGCTCCCTATCAAAGCTCGCTACCTCTACAAACTCCTTCTTACACATAGGGCCCTTCATACCAGCACACCCCAGTATTTATCCGATCTCATCTATCTTCAACCCGTACCTCGCCTTCTTCGTTCCTCTCATGGCAATCGTCTCTTCTTACCCTCCCCCACAAATGCACACCTTGAGTCAACCCGCCGTGCCGCCTTCTTTTTTGCAAGTCCTGCTCTCTGGAACTCTCTCCCGCACTCCCTCCATATTGAAATGTCCTTTCCCCAGTTCAAGACCCTCCTTAAGACCTATCTTTTTCACCAGGCTTTCAATCTCCCCGACCCCTCCTAGTCATTTACATACCATCAACTAGTCATTCACATATCGCCAACCAGGCCTTCCGCTACTTCCCATCAACTACAAGGTCCTTGATTCCCCTACCCCCCGTAATCTTCTATGGACTCTTGGACACCTTCTGCTCTAACCATTCAGCTCTTACCTACCCCCACCCCGTCACCCCCCATTTCGCCCACTCTCCCTTATCTCTCTTTTGCTGTCTGTGTTGATACCTGTCCTGTTCTATCCTTCCTCCTTTTTCTCCCACTTCTTTTCTATCATTTTTTTGGCGTTCCTCTCTTTATTTTCCAGTAGTCTATTGTACTGTACACCGCCCTAACGCTTTGGTAAAGGGCAGTCTATCAAATACTTTGAATAAAGATAAAGATATCCTCGCTGCCTCCCTATTCCCCCCTGCACCCAGCATCTCCCTTCGGACTCCCTGTGCCCATCCACGTCCACTTCCCAATGCCTCCTCATGTCCACCCCTTGTATGTACAAGGGACAGAGCCTGCCCTTGGAGCAGCACGTCCCATGGACAGAGGCTGTGCAAGCCGTGATCCCAGCACAGACAGGCAGGGCACAATTCGCCTTGCACAGCCCCTGCCCATAGGACATGCTGCTCCCACGGGCAGGCTCTGCTTCTCTGGGCCACGATCACTGCCTCCTGCACCCTTCTGCCTGTGGGAGCAGCATGTCCTGCAGGCAGGAGCTGTGCAATCCATGACTGCAGCCCAAAGAAACAGAACCTGTCCCACAGGAGAAGAAGTCAGGAGGGCGCCTTTGCTGGCCATCCACCTCCACTCCCCATTCAGGATGACATACAGAGCACTGGTGGTCTAGTAGAGAGCCTGCCTACGGGACAAGAAGCGATTGAGGTGTCTCACAGCCTTCTGCCTGTGGGAGCAGCATTTCCTGTGGGCAGCATCTCCACTGGGCCAACGGTTCTCCACAGGTCATCCTGAATGGGGAGTGGAGGTAGGTGGATAGTGATGGAACCCGCTTCACGTCCAAGTCCCTCTGCCACACTTACCCAGCTTACTGGGTCCAGCATGTGTTTTCATGCTTCCCCACCCTCTATTGTCCAGCATTTGTCTTTCTGCTTTCCTTCCTGTTGTCCAGCATTTATCCTCCTGCCCCCCCCCCTTAGTCCAGGCATTTGGCCTCCTGTCCCTCCCCCCCCATTGTACAGTATTTGTGCCCCCCCCCTTTGTCTACCATTTGCTCTCCTCCACTCCTTGTGGCCTTGGGCAAGCCACTTAACCCTCCATTGCCTCAGGTATGCTTAGATTGCGAGCCCATCGGGGGGGGGGGGGGATGACGAGGGAATAAAGACTGCCAGTTAGAATATATGTAAACTGCTCTGATACACATAGTAAAGGGCTGTATATCAAGTGCCTAAACCATAAACCATTTATCTTCCTCCATCCAACATTTGCCCTCCTGTCCCCCCCCCCTCTTTCCAGCATTTGTCTTCCTGTCCCTCCCCTCCATTGTCAAGCATTTATCCTCCTGCCCCCATTGTCCAGTATTTGTCGTCTTTCTGTCCCTCCCCCCTGTTGTCCAGCATTTATCCTCCTGCACCCCCCCCCCTTTGTCCAGCACTTGCCCTCCCCCCCCCCCCGGTTGTCCAGCATCCACCAGCCACATGTCCACCATCAGAACAGCAGAAGCACGGGTTTTTCAAGACTCCAGCTCTTCTAAGCCCCTGCTGGTTCTGCACCCCTCTGACGCTGAAAGCATCAGAGGGGGTGGGACCCATCAGGGTCTTACAAGTAAGCCGGAGTTGCGAGAGCCAGCGCTTTTGCTTTCCAGTTCCTCCCCCCCCCCCCCCGCCCCAAACTTGGTAGCTCGTTGCACATATAAGTGGTAGCAAGCTATCAACTTTGAAAAACCACAAAAGCACCAGTTCTTGCGACTCCGGCATACTTTTAAGACCCTGATGGGTCCCACCCCCTCGGATGATGCTTTCCACATTAGAGGGACGTGAAACCAGCAGATGTTTACCAGCATGCGGGAGTAGACAGACACTGTGCTTTTTCGCCCCCCTGCCACTGCCTCAGTGTCCTCAGATCTGGGGCAAGACTCAGGAGCAACAGCTGGGGTGATTGCATTTGATTCTGCTGCTGCCGCTGACAACTGGGAAACGTGGAGGCAGCAGCAGCAGGTCCATATATAAATTTTGTTTTGTTTTTGTTTTAATAACTTTAGAAGGCAGAGTGAGGCAGCAACCACTTTGCTCTGTTGAGGCGGTTGCCTCATTCCATCTCATTACAGAACCACCTCTGTCTGAGGCAATGGAGGGAGACTTGGTTGATGTAACAATGAGAGTTTGTGGCAGAAACATGCTTTGAACCCTGACATTCGTAGGTCTCAGTTAGCTGCAATATACAGTTTTTAGGAAGTCAATGAAATTTTAAAAACAAAATAAAAAAAAAAAAAAAAAAAGACCACCACACCGATAGCAAACCTCAAGGAATAAGTGTAGGCTTCAAAAGCACTTTTAGAATGTTTAGTGTCTAGGGCTGGATAGAGAGCACTGCAGAGAGGAGAGTCTCTGGCTCCAGATAACGAGAGAAAGCTATCCGTGTGCAACACTTGCAATATGCCCCATTGTGACCCTGGGCATCAAGCCTTATTCTCTTCCCTCCCCCCCCCCCCACCACACACACTGTTTTACATCTAGTGAGCCTCTTAAAAAGCTCTAGGAACCCACAAGGAGAGATCTTAATCCTGCTAGACTAGTCCAGATGAGTCGGTTATGCTCCCCTGGCCAGCAAGTGCGGGTAGACTTGAGCAATTTTCAGCTATCAGCACTTGGTATATCCTCTGGTACAGCACCGAGAAGCCAGTATTGTCTTCCTCCAGCAAGTGACACGGTGTGTGAAGGATGTAGCATTTATTATGTAGATGGGATCTGTATTGCTATTCATGTTAATGCCTCCTTTTTGAGATCCCTGAGGAAAACTAGATGGTGAAGCCTACGGTGAAATCCATGGCCAAGTTCAGGGTAATGAAGAGGAAGTTTTGGAACTTTGAAAAAATGAATGGCAAAGGAGTTTGAGGATTGAGCATATTTAAAGATTAGTTTCATTGACTCTTCTGTAATGGATTTTGGAGACTGAAAATTTTCAAATGGCGATCAATCATGAAAATCTTCATAGAGACTGAAATGAAGGACTTTGAAAAAAAACTGAAAATACACTCCATGCACATACTGGTGGGAGCTACAGTATGACGACATGGATGTTTAGGCACACGGCAATTCTGTGCAAGTAAAAATGAGCTCCCGCTAAAAAAAACGTATTCTGCATTCAGTGCAACTGCATGAAATCATGAGCTAAACAAAAGAAGTTGTTTGGAGGAGTCTTTTGAGAATTAGTAGATTTAAATAAATATTGATTCCTGCAAATTTGTGGATTATTGGTTAAGAATATTTTTGCAGAAGCAGCAGCATGGATGTTTTGAACTATTCAGTTTGGTAGCTTACTGCACCAGAAATGTCCTACCTAGCTTTCATTTAGCAACATGTCTGCATATGAAAATGGGGATCTCTTTATAGCCATAACACATTTGATCAAAAGGTGGGAAATTTTATAAAAGCCTATTTCTGTACTGTGCTTGTACTTTGAGACAGAAATAGAAAAGTCGAACAGGCTGGAAGAGATACCTCTTTATGGATTATCCTAAATGTCTGACTCATTTTTGAGAGGTACATGCCCTTGATGAGGTCAAAACAAAAATGAGTTACAAGGACAAATTTACACAATACATTAGCAGAAAAAAACCCCAAAACAAAACGGACAACAGCTATAAAATAAACAGATACATTGTATTCAGCAGCAAAAAAGCTCACTAGCATCACAATGCACATAGGGGAAACTAAAGCACCACAAAAGTGAACTACAGAAAACTCCACAAAATTCCCAACAGATTTTAGCTAGCACCCTAGCCTGCCTTGACGTGGGATTTTCTAAAAAGTAGTTAGTCTGGCATACAGGTGTAAGCACAGAGGAAAATGATCCTCATTTAAATGAGCAGGATAGATACAACTGGAAGAGCACCACATTTGTTGAATGCAGAGGAGCTAAAACCATACAACCTTGAAGAACAGGTACCAAGCTTCATATAGCACGGACTATAAAATGAAGGTAACTGAACATCTGGAGAAAGAGCCAGCACTCAGAAAACCATGCATTGAGGGTTTCAAAATGTTTAGGGGTGGGGAGGCACATTTTCAAAACATGTCAACCAGATAGACTGCTCACCGGCTAGAGCACAGTCACTAATACCAGCGGCACTAATCGGTTACTGCTTCTGACTATGCCCACAGATCACCAAACGCACGCCTGGCTGAAACCAGGGTGTGGTCTGGACGGAACGAGAGCAGCAAGGAGCTGCTCTCTGGTTAGTGGCAATATTCAGACATTAGCAGCTGAATCTGGTTAAAGTAAAGCCAGCCATTCACCTGTCCTAACTGCTTAGCATTATCCGGCTAGCAGGTGAATAAAGCACAGTTACTTACCTGTAACAGGCGATCTCTGGGAACAGCAGGAATAAGTCTTCACATATGGGTATCGTCGGTACCGACGGAGCCTGTGCGGGAACACTCCCCAGCGTCCAGTAAGAAAGCTTTTGGGAGCATCCCACAGCACCTGCACGCTGCCTTCCCGCCTTTCCCAACCGCCTCTCTCCAGTTCGAGTTTTAAAGCTGAGACAAAGAGAGAGAGAGAGGAAAGGAAAGACAGATAGAGAGATACAACTCCTAGGGGAGGTGGGTGGGTTGTGAAGACTTATTCCTGCTGTTCCCAGAGATCACCTGTTACAGGTAAGTAACTGTGCTATCTCCAGGAACAAGCAGGAATGAGTCTTCACATATGGGGACTCCCTAGCTGCAGATGCCAGGGAGAAACCCCAGGTTGTGTGTCCTTGAAAAGGACTCTACCTCCTCCCATGGATCTCTGGCATCCGACCAGGGTAGGTGGGTAGGAGTTGATTAGGAATGGAACAGGTGTTTGAGAACAGCCTGACCAAACGAGGCATCCCAGCGGGAGTCCTTGTCCAAACAGTAATGGGCTGTAAAGGTATGAACCGAGGCCCAGGTGGCCGTCCGACAGATTTGGTCGATGGACACAGTTTAGATGAGCCATTGAAGCTGCCATGGCTCTCACATTGTGAGCTGTGACATGGCCCTCCAGAGGAATGTTCCTACTCTGGTAGGCGAAAGAAATACACTGAGCAATCCAGTTGGACAGTGTTCTCTTAGAGACTGGAAGTCCTAAATGAGAAGGATCAAAAGCAACAAAGAGTTGAGAAGACTTTCTATGTTGCTGTGTTCTTTGTATGTAAAAAGCAAGAGCTCTCTTACAATCCAAGGTATGAAGATTCCTCACTGCACTTGATGCATGAGGTCCTGGAAAAAAGACAGGTAAATATACCTCTTGGTTCAGATGAAAAGGCGAGACCACTTTGGGCATAAAGTGTGGATTGGTCCTGAGGACTACCTTATCATGATGGAACCTTGTATAAGGTGGATTAGCCACCAAAGCTTGCAATTCACTGATGCGACATGCTGAAGTGACTGCAATGAGAAAAATAACTTTCCAAGAAAGAAATTTCAAGGAGGTGGTGGCTAAAGGTTCAAAGGGTGGCTTCATAAGCTGGCCAAGAACCAGGTTTAAGTCCCATGCCACTGGAGGTGGTCTAATGGGAGGTTTAGTTAGAAGAAGGCCTCTCATGAATCTTGCTATAAGAGGGTGAGAGGAAATAGGCTGTCCATTGAGAGGCTTGAGGGACGCTGCAATAGTACTCAAATGGACTCTTACCAAATTTGTTTTCAGACCTGCATGGGATAGATGCAGGAGATACTCTAGTAAAGAATTCAAAAGGTATTGCAAGAGGGTTAAGAACCTTTCCTGAACATCAAATGGTAAATCTTTTCCATTTGAAAGCATAGGAACGTCTAGTAGAAGGCTTTCTAGAGGCATGAACAACATCTCTGACTTGCTGAGAGAGATGAAACTCTTGAAGGTCTAGGCCCTCAGCAACCAAGCCCTGAGATGGAGAGACTGGGGGTTTGGGTGCCACAACGTTCCTTCTTCCTGGGATAGAAGGTCTGGTGCAGAGCCCAAGTCCAGGGAAGGAGCTTGAGAGAGATGCAGAAGTAGAGGGTACCACACTTGGTGTGGCCAATGTGGTGCTATCAGGATCATGGTCCCTCGATCTCTTAAGCTTGAAAAGAGTTTTGGGAATTAGGGGAATGGGTGGAAAGGCATAAAGGAAGTCTTGACCCCAGTGAAGGAGGAAGGCATCCTTGGCCTGAACTCCCTGACACGGACTTCTGGAACAGAACCGGGGAAGTTTGGCATTCCACGGACTTGCAAAGAGGTCTATGTCCGGGGTTCCCCAAATTCAAAAAATCCTGGCTACCTGATCCATGTGGAGGGACCACTCGTGTGGAAGCAGAACTCGACTGAGTCTGTCTGCCCAAGAGTTTTGAACGCCTGGAAGATATACTGCCAGAAGATGGATGTGATGCTCTCTGGCGAAGGCCCACAGTCACAAAGCTTCGTTGCAAAGCGACAGAGCCAGTCCCGCCCTGCTTGTTTACATAGAACATGGCTACTTGGTTGTCCGTATGGATGAGGACTGTCCTGTAGCTGAGCAGGGAAATGGAAGACTGAGAGCTAAGAATATTGCTCTGAGTTCCAAGAGATTGATATGCAGAGAAGTCTCCTGTGAAGACCAGATGCCCTGGGTAGAGAGATCCTGCAGATGAGCTCCCCAACCCATTGGAGAAGCATCTGTTGTAAGAGTTGCTTGGGGTAGCGACTGCTGAAAAGGGGACCCCAGCAACAGATTTGGAGAGGACTTCCACCACTGGAGAGACCAAAAAAGGCGACTGGAGTTTGCTATTTTGTCTGACAGGCAACCTGATGCCTGAGTCCATTGGGTGGACAAAGTCCATTGAGCTGCCCTCATGTGAAGGCGAGCATATGGAACCACATGCACGGTGGATGCCATGTGGCCTAATAGTTGTAACATCTCTCAAGCAGTTAAATGGGACTTTAACTGTATCTGGGAGGCTAACTGCACCAAGCATAGGCAACGGGCCTGAAGAAGATAGGCCCTAGCAGTTGTGGTATCCAGCAAGGCCCCTATAAACTCCAGAGACTGAGTAGGGGTGAGATTGGATTTTGGGATGTTTATTACCAGTCCCAAATACTGAAGGACATGCATTGTGCAGGTTAGACAAGTCTGGGCCTCTGACTGGGATGGAGCTCGAATGAGCCAGTCGTCCAGATATGGGAATACGAATATTCCTAGAGTGCGTAGAAATGCAGCTACTACTGCCATGCATTTCGTGAACACCCTTGGTGCAGAGGCCAGACCGAAAGGAAGCACCCTGTATTGGTAGTGCTTTCCTTGAAAAAGGAACCGAAGGAACCTTCTGTGTGTTGGTTGGATGAGGACATGGGTGTATGCATCCTTGAGATCTAGAGAACAAAGCCAGTCCTGGACTCTGAAGGTACACCGAGAGAAATCATCTTGAATTTCTCTTTGAATAGAAACTTGTTCAATTCTCTGAGATCTAATATGGGTCTGTAGCCCCCTGTTTTCTTTGGATTAAGAAAATAAGGGGAGTAGAACCCTGAGCCCTGTTGAAGAAGAGGTACTTCTTCTATTGCCCCTTGGGCAAGAAGGATAGCAATCTCCTGACCCAGAAGGTTGAGGAGAGATGTTGGAGAATTGAACTGTTTCACCATGGTGTGAGGAGGAAGGCTTATGAAATGAAGCTTGTACCCTTCCCTTATGATGGAGAGGGTCCATTGCTCTGCTGTGATTTGCTCCCATCTGGGAGCAAAGTAAGCCAACCTTCCTGGAATGGTGAGGGGCTCTGGTTCTTCCAGAGCTAGAAAGGCTAAGTTCTCTAGTTGCAAGTCAAAGGCCCTGAGGAGGCTGAGGCTGCTGTGCCGTGGGAGGCCTGGCAGCCTTTGACTTGGCCTGTTTAGGTGGTTGCTGACGCTTTGCAGCAAAACGACCTGCAGAAGATGCCTGCTGACCATAAGCAGGATAGTATCTTCCCTTTTTAGAAAAAGATGTCTTTTTAAACAATCTTTTCTTAACAGGAGCAGAGGTAGACTTTGAAAGTCGATCCAAAGCAGAGTTCTCAGCATCCATCTGAGTGGCCTTTGCTTGCCAATCCTTGCCAAAAAGGTTTTCACCTGTACAAGGAAGATTTCCCAATTCATCTTGGACCCAGAGTTCCAAATCAGAGGCTTGTAACCAAGCAATTCTGCGTGCACCTATGGCAATAGCCAAGGCTCTGCTTACACACTCAAAAGAGTCAAAGGCTGCACGGTTGGAAAATTTGGAAACATCCTGGGCATGTTTGAGCCAAGTGAGAAATTCCTGCCTTTTATCTTCTGAAATAAAAGGAGCTAAAGTCTGCAAATGATCTGTGACTTCCTTTAGAAACATCCACATATAGAGACTATAGGAGTTGATTCTGGCAGCAAGCATATTAGCTTGGAAAACCCTTCGGCCAAAAGCATCTAGGGTCCTGCATTCACGTCCTGGAGGATTAGATGAGTGTCTTTGCACTCTTTATTTTCCTCATGGCAGACTCTACCACAATAGAGTGGTGAGGAAGCTGAGTTATGAAAGCCAGGACAAAAAGGGACACGGTACATGGTGTCTAACCTACGAGAATGAGGAGAGGTGGTAAGAGGAGTCTCCCACATGCTCAACATGAGATCATAGAGAATCTCATGAACAGGTAAGGTAGCTGCCTCTTTAGGAGCCTTAGGATATTGCAAAATATCTAATTGCTTGGCTCTAGGCTCTGACTCAGGGGCCACTGTAATGGAGAGGCCCCTAGCCACTTCCCTAATTTAGTCTTAAAAAGACAAGTCTTCTGGAGGAGACATTCTTCGTTTTGGAGAAGACGACTCCTGAGGAAGAAGTACCAATGCCTTGACAGAAGCCTCCGACTCGTCAGAGTCTTCGGAGGAATCGAAGTATCACCTGTCTGGATGCTCTTGTAAAGCCCGATATGCGTACCGAGTGGGATCGACATCGGGAGTAAGTGGTACCGGTTCGGTACCGATGGGCATCATAGGACAGGGTACCGTTGCAGTCGACACCGAAGCCGATGTCGATGCAATCGGTACCGGCACCAGGAACGATGCTGGTGCCGGAGCCGGTACCGGCAACTGAGATTGTTGCGGTACCGGAGGCGTCGCAGCCTGCATAAACGCCGTTAGGGTGCGCTGCATGGACAGAATCTTCTGATCCATTGACGCCACCAGAGTCTGGATGTCGGTACCAGTGGAGGCCACTGGTACCCCAGAACACGGCAACAGGTGATCAGTCGAGGCCGAGCCATCGATGTCAACCTGTGACCCCATAGACAATGCTTTTGAAGCCGGGTAATTTTGCCGGTGTGGGATCCTCGAGGATAAGCCCGGAGGCATCTCGATGCTTAGAGGGAGATTTGCCCTTCGAGGACTGGCTAGATTTATGTTTGGTTACCTGAGATCCATGGGAGAAAGAAGCAGCCCTCGAAGACGTCAATGCCACCGAGGCTGCATCAGAGGGAAACAGGGTACTGAGCTTGGCTGCTCGGTTCTGCCGACCTCTTTTAGACATCATAGTACAGGACACACAATCCATGATGGAATGGTCAGGACCCAAACATTTTAGACACCAATCATGGGTGTCAGTGACAGAAATAGTACCGCCACATTTTGTGCACTTTTTGAACCCGGAAGCGGGCTTCTCCATGAGGAGAAAAATATTCAGGCCTAAGGCCCAAACTGAAAATGCACAGTTGAAGTAAAGACTAGTTTTTTTTTTGTTTTTTTTTTAAAGAAAGAAAAGAAAAGACTGGCAGTACCGGTCTGACATCGAAGGCGGCAGACGCGACACAAAAATAAAGAAAAGAATAAAGAACTTCTTCTGCGGTGACAGGAACACGACCTGCTGGCTCCGTGGAAAAGAAGAACTGGAGAGAGGCGGTTGGGAAAGGCGGGAAGGCAGCGCGCAGGTGCTGTGGGATGCTCCCAAAAGCTTTCTTACTGGACGCTGGGGAGCGTTCCCACGCAGGCTCCGTCGGTACCGACGATACCCATATGTGAAGACTCATTCCTGCTTGTTCCTGGAGATTCGCCGCTAGCCCGATATCTGGGCTGTGTGGCTACAGTGCTATCTGTTTTTTCCTAAAGCAGCAGCTAGGTACAGTACTTTTATTTTGCCTAGCCGCTTCCCTTAAATATGCCCCCCACAGGTTAAGTAATTTGCAATTTATGAGGTACTGGATTATGTTAAAACTAAGCATCAGAAATTCATGCTCAGCATTTTTAATTCTAGGCAAATTCTGACAGTGCTAACCCAAAATATATAAACACATCATGGCGGTCGCCTAGGTTGGTGACTTCTGAGAAAGTGGTAAAGAGGGGGGGGATAGTGCATCTCTTGCAGCCTAAGGGTTGCTGATGACAGCTGCATCTCTCACCTCCTTCCTTCCCAGCTACCAGAGCAGGGATTTGCAGCTGTGCTGCCTACCTGATGGGGTAATGAAGGACTAATTGGCCTGAACAGAGGCTTATGCCAAGGCTCCACAGATCGCTCTACTGCGGACTTCAGTGGCAGTAGAGCAAGCATGTTCTAATTGCATCCTTGCAGCCCAGAACGTCTTGATGCTAATCTCGTGATGCATGCAAGATTAGCATCAAGACAATCTGGGCCACCAAGACACGATTAGAACATGCTTGCACTGCCAACGTTGACGTCCTGGTAGAGAGATCAGTGGAGCTGCGGCATAAGTTTGTTGCTTGGGATAGTCCCAGCTCTGCAGAATCTGATTAGTGGGGCCTGCTAGACATGCCCCTCAACTCTGAGGAGAGGACTCAGAACCCCCAACCCCACCACCATGCAGCTCACCTAGGAAAGTGAACTTTAGCCAGCATACTTCGCCTGCTCCCAAGATCTGTGTGGCTCAGATGTCCCGCAAAAGGTTCTAAATTTCACTTCTGTGGAGGGCCGCTTCCTCTTCTGGTCAGGGTCTGAATGTGCCCCTATTTTTTTGCGCCTTGCACTGCTGCACTGCTGGCACAAGCCTCAGCATGGCGCTGCAAGCATCCCTAAATATCCAACCTTTTACACTGCTCAAGACCTTTGCAAGGCTGAGCCTAGCAAAATAAATAAATTACTGGCAAGCCTTCAACAGGATAGTCAAAATAACCATACAGCTTTGATGGGGCTGAATTATTACTGTGCAGTAGGTTCTGCAGTATACTGTAAATACTTTTTCCTAGTTTAACTTTAATGTTGGTACAAAAAGCAATACAAGTGGGGGAC
Organism: Ichthyophis bannanicus; assembly: GCA_033557465.1. Classification (NCBI taxonomy): domain Eukaryota; kingdom Metazoa; phylum Chordata; class Amphibia; order Gymnophiona; family Ichthyophiidae; genus Ichthyophis; species Ichthyophis bannanicus. The sequence goes on along the minus strand of CM066032.1, from coordinate 1,513,659,893 downwards.
TAACCTGGGCAAGTATGGTTTGCATACCATGGTTTTTCCATGCAATAGAAAGATTCAGAGCCCTGGTCAGTCAAAATAGATATCTGCTCACCAAAAAGACAAAACAGGGATTCCATCCCATGGCTCTCAACCTAACTGAATACATAAGCTCACCTCTTACGTTTAGGAGCAGTGATTCTCATTCAGACCTCAGGACACACCTAGCCAGTCAGGTTTCAGGATAACCACAATGAACATGCTTGAGACAGAGACCTGTATACAATGGAGACAGTGCATACAGATCTCCCTCATGCATGTTCATTGCGATTATCCTAAACCTGACTGGTTAGGTGTGTCCTGAGGACTGGCTGTGAACCCCAGAGCAGTCGCTGAGGAAAGTCATGGGGCAATTTTATAACCAAGCACTCAGTAAACATACCCCAAAGCATTTACATAATAAGATAGTGTTTTAGCTTTAGTATTGCACCATGGTGGGACATAAAACATTGTTTCAGTTAGATGAAAACCACATTTGTCTCCGTTTACACAGGGTGTCAAACTGCTTTTGTCTTTTTGCCATGACTTATTTTAGTCTTCAAATATTTTGCCTTTCCAGACGCTTACATGGGACTGAAATCATGCCACAAATCACTAAGCAAGAAAAGAGGTCACGCAAAGAGATGCATTTGTATGAATAAAATGTTTGAGCTTCAGAAAATTATTGTAGGTTTTCAAAGAATCTGACATGTTATCTTTATATCTTTAAAACAATTTGGTCTTATAAACAAACAGTTTCCCGGTTTCAACTCAGTTATATTAAGTGGTTGGTTGGCAGGATAATTTTCGCTTTGAATTACAGTTAGGGAATAATTGTACACTGGATAGAAGGTGTTACATTTGACAATGAGCTTGCCAACAGGGAACTCAAGAGCCCATCAACTAAGTATGTTCAAATAGTGACCTAAAAAAAGGATTCTCTGTCATCACTAGAGCCAAGCAAGATCAGCCGGGAGGAGGAAATGTCCCCATCTAACATCAAGAGTAGACCATCTTCACCGTGCTGGATAAAAACTGCCCAAAAAGAAAGCTAAAGCAATATTGTTTGTCGGTAACAGGCATTCCCCATAGACTGCAGGATATAATCAGGTACACAAGTGGATGACTCCTAGGCTCATAGGCCCATTTTTAAAGGTAAGCAATATATAGAACCTGATCAGATATAGGACAAAAGAAGTTTTTTTGTCGGAGCAGCTGCCCAGAAGCAGACAGAAGAAAACGCCGTCCTCTCGCTGTGGCTGCTCCTTTTAATCCTTTTAAAGTGACAAGAGACTTAATACTTAACTTTCATTTTTCCAAACTTGTGAAGCAAAAAGGAATCCAGTTATAACAACGTGTCACGTTTCGGGTCCCCTCCTTGATGACCCGGCTTCAGGTTAAAGACTCCCCTAGTCACCCAGTTTCAATTGAGCAAAGAGAAACCATTCAACTCCTTTCAAAGAAACGGCGTCTGACGTCATGCTGACGCAAAGAATTTCAATCAACCTATCAAATGTTCACAGGCACTCACCCACCAATCAGAAAGGGGAAAACCCTAGGGAGAAGGGGAACCCCCTAGTCTGATTAGAACAAATTTCTGTCAATCACATCCCAAAAGATGCAATAGGACAAACAGTCACAGAATGCTATGCCATTCCAGCATCGCGTCAAGTCCAGATGGAGAAACTGTGTTCAATCTATATATCCAGCATTGTTCTAACTTTTGCAACTTAAAAGTCCGATTTCCTCCTCTTGGGTCCAGTGGCTCATGGTCTAATATGTGCCAGCGCAGCTGTTCAAAAGTGTGAGTATACTGAAGTCAATGCTCCACTAACGGAGCAGTAAGCGTTTTGGTGTTTAAATGGCAATTACATTAGAGATATTGAAATTGAAGTCCCATGGCACGGGGCGGGGTTCAGGGTTCTGAATCATGATTTCAAATGGATCTGGAAATAACTGGACATATGAAGATGGGACTGTCAAAGGGTATATGATAGGCCAAGGATGTGCCGAGATGCACTCTGATGGAGGATGTTTGCAGCCCTGGGCAAAGAGATAATACAGGAATTGTAGCATAGTATTTGGAGAACACCAAATAGGGTCTTACCATCAGTGAACCATCAGATTGAAAATTGTTTGCTTTTAAAAACACACACACACACACATACACACACCTGGTGGAAGACTTTCTTGCTGCCACCAAGATGTCTTGAATAGGCCGTGGAAGACCCAGAGCAACAACCAAATACTGTTCAGTTACCATGTCCTCAGGGGTAGTGGACTTGAGACTAATTTTCTGGCAGCCTCGTCATGCCCATATTACCCCTCTTTTCAAGTCACTTCACTGGCTCCCTATCCGTTTCCGCATCTATTTCAAAACGTCTCCTGCTGACCAATAAGTTCATTCAGTCTGCAGCTCCTCACTTTCTTCTCTTCTCTCCCTACACCCACCCCACCTCAGGAACTCCACTCTTCTGGCAAATCACTTCTGTCTGTGCCCTTCTCTTCTATTGCTAACGCCAGACTTTCCTCCTTTCACCTTGCTACATCTTATGCCTTGAACAAACTACCTGTGTCTGTACATCAGGCACCCTCTGACCCTTTTCAAATCCAGGCTGAAAACTCACCTCTTCGCTGCTGCTTTTGGATCTCGACTCACCTGATCTCTGTTTCCTTACCATTCCCCCTAGATGTATCCCTGTCTACACCTTCTGTGTTCTCTGTCTTGAGTAGATTGTAAGCTCTGATGAGCAGGGACTGTCTCACATGACTGTGCAGCACTGAATACGTCTTGTAGTGCTATACAAATGCTCAGTAGTGGTAGTAGTAATGCAGGAATGAGTCCACATTCTGCATTAACAGGGTTGTGAAAATTGGAAGCCTGAACAAGAAGAGCAGAGTCTTTTGCAAAGAGGAAACTAGTTCTGATGCCATTATAGTGCTAGATCATCATTGTGCTGGACCTTTGTCAAAATTTGCATAGGGATTTCTGCTATTAGAGGGGTAGGAGAAAAAGCATAGAAGAGGGATCAAGTCTAAATGTATATCCTATGCTACGCAATCCTGGAAGGGGTGCACTGAACAGAGACAGCCTTGAGTTTTTACTATTGCAAACAGGTGTACTTAAGGGATGCCAAGGTCCCAAAAAAAATGCTCTCTATTGTTTATAGTCTATAGACCACTTATGAGGCTTACGAACACTATCAAAATTTGCCTGTGATCTGGTCCTGATTGCCCATGAAGTAGGTGGTTTGAAATTGTATGCAGAGATTACAAAGTCCCAAAATTCATGCCGCTTCTCAGCACAGTTGTCAGACACAAAAGATATAGCAAATTGCTTGTCCACTGTATAAAAACAGAATGATTCTGAAGATGGATGAACACCCCAAGGGAGTAAAGGACTGCCCTGCGCTCCAGAAAATTGATGTGGTGTATTTGTACAGCTTGTGAATCAATGCATGGGACTATTGAATAACGTTTCATTGGTGCAAAAGGACATCTTCATTCAGTCTAATTTTAACATCTATGACTGCAACATGGTCTGAAGTAAAGAAGCAGCCAAAATATGGTAGATGGATGTTGGGTGTGCTGATTCCATTGGAAAATTAAGGTCCCATTGTAGCCCAGTGGGCCAAGATCCAAGGAAGACGGGTTTAAATCTTACTGCTGCTCCTTGTAATCTTGGGCAAGTCACAACCCTCCATTGCCTCAGGTGCAAATTTAGATTGTAAGCTTTCTAGGGGCTGAAAAATACCTACTGTACCCGAATATAAAACTTGCCTTGAGCTTCTGAGAAGGACATAAGCTAAATCCAATTTCCTTTTAAGGTGGGTGAAAGCTTCTCAGACATCATGACGACTTCTGGCCTTGACAAATATGCTAAAGCAACCTTCCTTTGAGGAAAGCTGAGCAAAACCGAACACATCTCCTTAACTGATGATTGTGATATGAGAGAACAGGAATGTGTATATAAATATTTATGGAGTAGACAAAGGAGCAATAATCAAGCAAAAATTAGAGAGAAAAAGGATCAGTAAAGAAAATTATAGGAGATAAACAAGAAAAAAAAAAGCCCAAATGCATATACTTTAAAACTAGTTTAGAATGCCATCAAGTCAATGCAGACTCCTAGCGATGCAGCAGCCCCAGGGTTTTCTTGGAAATATCGTCTTGTGTAGATTTTCCTGTAAACCACTTCGGTGCATGTAGTTAAAGACTGTCAATCAAGTTTGGAATAAGCAATATGACCAGAAGTAGATTGCCAGGCCCTTTCTTCCAAGCAAGGTCACAAGGAGTGCCAGTGGGACTTAAGCCCTGATCTCTTGGGTTTTAGGCTGTTGCTCTAAACACTAAAATGCTACTCCGCTCCAGAAAGTGCTTTATCATCATAAAATAAGACACAAGTCATTAATCAGTACGCAATTCCAATAGTTCCATATAGCTTTGGGTTTGTAGACTGGCCACTTAAAGATCTTGAGAAACTGGATGTACGAACAAGAAAACTCCTCCATGATCGAGATAAATTTAAAGGAATCCGTGTGTACCAAGACTATAATCACTAGAGCTGAAGGAAGACTGAGCCTCACAGAGCTACTATCATAAGCCCTCAAAGCCTATGATAACAGCATTGTCAGATCCAAATTATGCAGATAGTGCTGAAATATGAAAATAAGTGTACAGAATCTTCTCCATCATTACACCTGGACAACCATTCCAAAGAGTAGAAAGGATGGATGACAATCCACCAACACATACAGGGAAGGAAGCAACAATTACAAAAACAAGAAAAACCACTCTTCAAAGAATCTGATCAGCAGGCAAGGAAAAATAATTGCATTTCCCACTGTACTTACAGTTGTGATCAACATTTTTATTTAACAGTTTTTTTATACCGCTTTATCATTTCAATCAAAGTGGTTTACATTGTAACTTAAACTTGGTAACGTACATTAAACAGGGACATTGATAACTTGGATTTTTCCTGAGGCAATGGAGGGTTAAGTGACTGCCCAAGGCTACAAGACGTGCTAGTGGGAATCGAACATTAAGGAGTTGAACTGCAAGAATGCCAATAATGTCCAATATCTTCTTTAAAAAAGTGGACAGTGAAATGGCTTTGGACTATATATGCACAAAATATTTGACACAAAAGAATCAAACAAAACAAGACCAATTAAAGGAAATGGTATTTAAAACAATAAAGACATTGCTAAGACATGATTATTTTTTGAAAAAAAAAGTCCTTTATTCTACAAATAAGCTATATAACTACCTAATGGTTATTACTTCTTTTAACACAGACATTCCACCAACATATATGTAGCTAATGGAGGTCTCAGGCTTATGGTACTAATTTCAAAACATGACTTCTTGTAAAGTACCAGTATTGCATCAACGACCTCCAGTGTGATTTAAAGCTACTAGTTCAAACTGGTATTCTCTCATCTGCAAATTCAAAAATCACTTATCTTAATTGACTTTGTGCTTATCCAGATTAGCTGAAATTGCGCTCGACGCCTCTATGTGGCACCATATCGGCGTTTCACCACCTTAAAGGGTTTCCTCAGGGGATTGCTGCTACTGTAGCACTGTTGACGAAAAACAGATATTATCACAACTCATGTTGTTATGCCTATAGTTCTATCATTTTAAAACAAAATACTATATGAAAAGATACTGCGGTATACCCATAGCACTAAAACTTCTCAATGATGAACTGTTACCAAACACAGTGCTGCCGGTTTTCCTGAAGCAAAAAAACGCCGCGCATGCGGGTTCGCGTATTCACCTCCCTTTAAACTCGAATGACATGACGTCATGATCCAGTTACTACTCACAAAAAGAGGGAACAATTGCTCAGTAGAAATAAGAGCTTGCCTAAAAATCCAAACACATCTAACCGATCCTGAATAGGTACTTTCCATAAGATCTTGCAGAGGCTCCCCATTCCATTACATGATTAAAATGCCATAGAGTGAATGCAGTGTACTCATGAATACTTTATTTAATTTCGTATCTTCTCATTCCTTATTTTCATACACTTCCATATCAAAGACCATTACACACAAGCTCCCCATTTGATTGCGAGATGGACACGTTGATTCCACGAGGTCTCAAACTTATATATCCACCATTGTTCCTTTATAATCAAGGTCTGTTCTTGGGACTTTCCATGCCATCCTTGATAGATCTTATCTATGCAAAAGCATCGTAAATCTTCAAAAGTATGATTGTTCTCCAAACAATGCGTCACTATAGGTGCCTCCTGTGTTTTGCATCGTATGCAACTACGGTGTTCATTCATACGAATCTTAAACGATCTTATGGTTTTTCCGATGTATAACAACCCACAAGGGCACTTTATGCAATATACCACATAACTAGAACTGCACGTGGTGGTATGTTTTAATACATACTTGATATTATGCCTCTCAAATTCAGTGGTGTCTTCTGTTATATGGCAGATGTTGCAATTCCCACACTGTCTGTGCCCTGCTGGGGTTATATCCCTTGAATTAACGACTGATCTTAATACTGTGGAACTAAGTAACTCCTTTAAATTTTTATGTTGGGTCCAAACACACCGAACCTTGTGATATTGTAACCCAGGGAGTATGCTTAAAATATTGGAATGACGTTGAATGATACGTTTAATCTGGAGACTATACGGAGAATATTGTGTTACTAAATTTACACACGCGTCAGTCTGTCCTTTATTTCTAGCTTGTAATAGCAAGGATCGATTATTATATAGCACTCTCTTGTAAGCAGTCCCTGTTGTGGCAGGGACCTGTGGATAAGTTGAATGAGTTTATTGTTTGGCTTAATGCACGCGATTCCAATATACAATTCACTCATACCTATCATGAAGATTTCATTACATTTTTGGATGTCGCGTTCAACGGGGGGGGGGGGGGGCAACAGGATGGATCACGTCAGTTCATAAGAAACAGACTGACAGAAACACTATTCTACATTATAAGAGCGCCCATCCAAAGCAATTTCGTGATAGTTTACCTCTTTCCCAATTCATAAGATACCGGAGGAATTGCTCAGATTTACAAGATTTTAAATTTCAAATCTCGACAACTGATGCAGGATCTCCAGGCTAGAGGATAACCGAGGCAAATTATAAAAACTGCTTACAAGAGAGCGCTATATAATAATCGATCCTTGCTATTGCAAGCTAGAAATAAAGGACAGACTGATGACACGTGTGTAAATTTAGTAACACAATATTCTCCGTATAGTCTCCAGATTAAACGTATCATTCAACGTCATTCCAATATTTTAAGCATACTCCCTGGGTTACAACATCACAAGGTTCTGTGTGTTTGGACCAGACATAAAAATTTAAAGGAGTTACTTAGTCCCACAGTATTAAGATCAGTCGTTAATTCAAGGGATATAACCCCAGCAGGACACAGACAGTGTGGGAATTGCAACATCTGCCATATAAAACAGAAGACACCACTGAATTTGAGAGGCATAATATCAAGTATGTATTAAAACATACCACCACGTGCAGTTCTAGTTATGTGGTATATTGCATAAAGTGCCCTTGTGGGCTATTATACATCGGCAAGACCATAAGATCGTTTAAGATTCATATGAATGAACACTGTAGTCGCATACAATGCAAAACACAGGAGGCACCTATAGTGACGCATTGTTTGGAGAACAATCATACTGTCGAAGATTTACGATGCTTTTGCATAGATAAGATCTATCAAGGACGGCATGGAAAGTCCCGAGAACAGACCTTGATTATAAAGGAGCAATGGTGGATATATAAGTTGGACACGTTGATTCCGCGAGATCTCAATCTCGCAATCGAATGGGGAGCTTGTGTGTAATGGTCTTTGATATGGAAGTATATGAAAATAAGGAATGAAAAGATACGAAATTAAATAAAGTATTCATGAGTACACTGCATTCACTCTATGGCATTTTAATCGTGTAATGGAATGGGGAACCTCTGCAAGATCTTTTTGAAAGTACCTATTCAGGATCGGCTAGATTTTTTGGATTTTTAGGCAAGCTTTTATTAGTTCTACTAAGCAATTGTTCCCTCTTTTTGGGAGTAGTAACTGGATCATGACATCATGTCATTCGAGTTTAAAGGGAGGTGAATACGCGAACCCGCATTTGCGGCGTTTTTTTGCTTCAGGAAAACCGGCAGCACTGCATTTGGTAACAGTTCAACATTGAGAAGTTTTAGTGCTATGGGTATACCGCAGTATCTTTTCATATAGTATTTTGTTTTAAAATGATAGAACTATAGGCATAAACATGAGTTGTGATAATATCTGTTTTTCGTCAACAGTAGCAGCAATCCCCTGAGGAAACCCTTTAAGGTGGTGAAACGCCGATATGGTGCCACATAGAGGCGTCGGGCACAATTTCAGCTAATCTGGATAAGCACAAAGTCAATTAAGATAAGTGACTTTTGAATTTGCAGATGAGATAATACCAGTTTGAACTAGTAGCTTTAAATCACACTGGAGGTCGTTGATGCAATACTGGTACTTTACAAGAAGTCATGTTTTGAAATTAGTACCATAAGTCTGAGACCTCCATTAGCTACATATATGTTGGTGGAATGTCTGTGTTAAAAGAAGTGATAACCATTAGGTAGTTATATAGCCTATTTGTAGAATTGAGGACTTTTTTCAAAACACATCATGTCAGTTTAATCCTCTATACATTGGACCAACATTTTTTAAAGACATGATTATTGGCACCCTTATAAACAATTCAAATCAGTTTGAACAGAAGTACACTCCAATTGCAGTAAAATTAGACCTGTGATCAATTATCAGCATTCACATGACTTTAATCAACCAATGATGGTTTTAATGTTTAAAATTGCCACATTCACTCCCTGTTCCATTTTCACAATGTTGAAAACAAAACTGTCCAAGACCACTGGAAAAGCCACCAAACAATCAAATTTCAAAGGGGTACAAGGAAATCTCCAAAGACCTTGGGATTCCTAGGTCTACAACTCGCAAAAGTTAAGACGTTTTCTGCCTATGGAACTGTCAAGAACCTCCCAGGAAAATTAATCCAAGTAGTATTTGAAAGTTGGCGTTTTCTCAGTTTGCACCATTTACAACATCCAGAGTCTAAGGCTGACCTGAAGCCATCTGGAGTGGTGGTTTCAGCCCACACCATATGCTGCGCACTAAACAAAAAAGGACTTCATGGGCAAAGGCCAAGAGGACCCCCAACTGTTCAAAGACAGACATAAAAAGGCATGCTTGATCTTTACCCAAACCCACTTTGAGAAACCACAATCCTTCTAGGAAAATGTTCTGTGGACAGATGAAACCAAATTTGTATTGCTGGCCTGCATTGCCAAAGAGATCATTTACAAGTGAAACAATGAAACTTAAAGAAAAAAACCCCACTCTTCCTATAGTTAAATATGATGGAGGTTCCATAATGATGCAAGGCTGTTTTGCTGCCTCAGGAACACGAGACCTGGAACGTATTAAAGGAATCACGAAGTCAGAGGACTACCAAAGTATTTTGGAGCAAGATATGCAACCTAGTGTCAGAAAGCTAGATCTGGGTCGAAGGTCATGAATCCTCCAGCAGGACAATGACCCAAAACAAACACCCAAATGTACAAAAGAAAGAATGGCTATAAAAGGAACAAATGGACTGTTTTAAACTGGCCAACAATGAGTCCTGATCTCAATCCAATCAAGAACCTTTGGAAAGAGCTGAAATCTGCTATCGATAAAAGGAATCCTGGAAACATTCATGGAGCTGGAACAAATCACAGTTGAAGAGTGGGAGAAACTACCATCAGGGAAATGTACGAAACTTATACATGGCTACAAGAAACATTTGGAGACAGTCATCCCTGCCAAGGGTTGTTCAAACAAATATTAGTGAAGGGTGCCATCAATCTTGTCCAGGTCACATTTTGTTTTGTTTTCCTCAGAAATTACTATATCTAAGTTGCAGACTTTTTTTTTGTGGTGTACCTTTGAATATATTACATTACAATAATATTATGACGACATACATCTGAAATACTGTACAAAGATTGTACACAACATACCTAAAATGCAAGGGTGCCAATAATGTTAACCACAACTATATGGGTTTTTTTGCCAAAGAGCTACCCCAGGAACATTAGTCGGTCATTATGGACATATGACTGGTTAAGGAGAGAGAGACGGAAACCTAAGATGAGAGATTGATAGTTGTAGCCCAGGATAATGGATTACAGACCAGATGCTTCACATCTAGCATAGAGAAAACGGGTAAAAAGGATTTACACAGATTCTGTAAGAAGGAGCTGGAAACAGTTGTAGCTGGCTGCAAAATTCTGATGGCAGAAAACAGAAAGGCACAACAAAGTGGTCTGCCTCATCCACTGGAAACTTTGTAAAACACTACTGGAAAAGCACTGAAATCATGATCCTAAAAATAACCGAGAATGCAGAAGTTATAATCTGGGACATTGATAACAGAGTTGTCTGTTCCAAGTGATTATTCTGAATCATGTGGAGAGGGACAATATCCTAAAATACCAAGAAATGCAGCGAGACCAAGAAAATGTGGTAGAAAGATACAGAAATATTTCACATTGTACTAGGAGCCATGGACCTGATTAAAGGCATGATTGGAAATTCTACTTCAGTTGCCTATAGATGTTACATCTTATGAACGCCAGAAGGAGGCTCTATATGGCACGATGCAAGTTTTATGGCGAGCGTTAGCAGTAAATGAGAGACTTAGATCATATTTCACATACCCTGGGGCTTCAAAGCTGGCACAAAGATTTCTGCTGCCCCTACTGCACAGTCTCTCTGCTCCTGCCATGCCAACCCCCCCCTCCACATTCATTATCTTGCATGAAGGGGGGGGTGCAGCAGCAGTGGCAGCATGACCCCTTCCACCAATTTAAAGCAGCACACACTCCTGCCCCCCTCCAACAGGACGTTGCACCAGAGGAGGGCAGAAGCAGCAGGCCAGGGTTTTCATGCTGCGGGTGCTGAAGCACATGGCCTGATGCAGGCAAAGTGGCAGCATAAAGTCCCCACTTAATAATCACAACATGTCGTGCTGGCCACCAGGGCCTGCTCCTCTAGATGGCCACTTAATGGACAACCCAACCCTGCCTGGCTTAGGAGAGGGGTTCATGGCTGTTATGACATGCTCAAAACTAAAAACAAAAAACAAAAAAACCGCCTGAGAGGAATACTAACTATCAATATCAAAAGCACCACCCCCTCAGTAATTCACCAAAATATAAAATCAACTTCAAATCAGCTTTCTAGAGTTACACAACAATATTTCCAACAACAACAACAGGTATTGATCGGACCTCAGGACTTATACACCCTCCATCTGGCGAAACTCATCACCATAGAGGAACGGTGGACACTTACATCATAGGTCCTATACCTCAACAATTTTTTAATATTTAGCCAAGGAAAAAATCTCTCCAATAGAATAAATTACTATACTTTCCCTATCATCAAAACTATAAATAAGGATTCACTTAACCATTCATATCAACATACCAAAACCTACAAACATCCATACAATACACAAAATACTTCACAATTATAAAAGTGTCCAATATTTTTCATATTCACTGTAAAGCAGAAGGTACAGCAAAAAGCTTTCAATGCTCTTTCAAGCAAAAAAATTTTTCAAAACTATTCATTAAAGTATCAAATCTCGATATCCGCAGGAACACTGCAAGAGAAAATTGAAAAAGTTTTAAGCCGGTAAACGGCAATCACATCATACAAAGAGCAAGCTGTTACTTATCTGCTAAAGGGCTAGTATCGAACATCATTTCACGGCACTTATAACTCCGGCCAACTGCCCAAGAGACCACTCGCCACTGTCCCACTGTCCAACGAAAGCTTCCGTTTCGCCACTAAGGCTTCATCAGGAACCGAGGTTAAGCAACATTCACCATTGACTAAACCCTCTTTATTTTTAGACACAGACAGCGTCTCCTCGAACAACAGCTCACGGGCGTCTGATGTCAGCGGTCTAAAACGGCAAACGCCAATCAGCTTATTTTTTGAATCCTTTACACCCTAGAATACCTGCCTTTTATATTCTTCCCAAGGTGCATAAGAGCCTGTCTAACCCCCCGGGACGACCAATTCTTTCGAGCAATGAGTCACTGCTTGAAAGAGTTGGCATCTATTTGGACAAATTTTTACGTTCTGAAGTGGTTAAAATTCCTGCTTATCTTAAAGACACGACGCATTTTTTGCAGATCCTGGAAGATTTTGATGCTATGGAACGAGTTACTTGGCTGGCGTCTTTAGATGTAACAGCCTTATATACCTCTATACCACAAGATGAGGCCATTCAAGTTTTGGCATCTGTTTGGGAAGCACGTCCTAGCCCACATTGTGTTCCAGCTGATTTTTTGATTCACTTGGCTGAGTTGGCTCTGAAGAGGAATTACTTTGTATACAAGCAGGAATATTTTCTTCAAATTTCTGGTACCGCGATGGGTGCTACATTTGCCCCTTCGTTAGCAAACTTGTATATGCATTCGTTTGAACAACGGTGGGTTTATTTTTCTGGTTTTGCTTCATTTATTTTACGATGGTACAGATATATTGATGATATTTTTTTATTATGGAGTGGCTCCTGTGCTGCATTGGAAGATTTCTTTAGTTATCTGAATCAATGTAATACGTCTATTCAGTTTGAAATTAATATTCAAGAGACCACCATTCATTTTTTGGATGTTGCAGTTATTAAAGGTTCTGAAAAATTTCTGACCACTGTGTATACTAAAGCAACCGATAAGAATACATTGTTGCATTTTGCAAGTTTTCATCCATCTCATCTTAAAGAAAGTCTTCCATACTCTCAGCTATTGCGATGTCGTCGCATTTGCTCTTCTCATCAAGAGTTTGAAGTACAGGCCGCCAATATGTTGGCTAAATTTCGTGAGAGGGGATATCCTCCATCGGTATTGAAAAAGGCTTATAAGAGAGCCAAGTTTAATCATCGAGAGTGGCTGTTGCGTCCGAATACGTCAGGTGCTGATGTGACTAGTGTTAACTCAGAAGCATTATCTACTGTGACTTGTGTTCTCCCCTTTTCGGGGTTATCAAATCGCATTGTTTCGGCTCTGCATAAACGCTGGAAACTATTTACAACTCATCCTGTACTAGCCGGCAGCCCTCTTAGAGTGGCTTACCAGCGAGGCAAGAATTTGCGGGATCGGCTCTGTTCAGCAGTTCCTCGGTCTCCTCCTATAATACAAGAATTTTCTCATAGGAGCTGTGGTCGATGCTCCTTTTGCAAATACATGACTACTGCAGTCCATCTTGCACCTATTTTGATGTCTCGGCGTCTTTGCCAAGATACCAATTGTAACACCTCATTTGTCATTTATGCTCTGTGGTGCCCATGTTTGAAAACATATGTGGGAAAGACAACTCGTGCCCTACGTACTAGATTGGCAGAACATAAATATAGTTTATCTAAAGCTCATCTCGATACTCCTTTGGTGCAACATTGGATTATATCTTCCCATACTTTTGAAGATGTTCGGTGTACAGTTCTGGAGGTAGTGCCTTCTAATATTCGACGGGGTAATAGAGGACTCCAGTTGCTTCAAAAAGAACAGAAGTGGATTTACTCTTTGCATACATTAGCTCCGGATGGGCTTAATGATAAGATCGATTGGGCCTTATTCTTTTAAAGTGGAAATCTTTGGAAAGATTAATTTCTGAAGCTATCTCTGACTATTGCAGTTCCTATCTTCTCCTCCCTTGGCTATATTTGTTCATGGTAAAAATATGTTATGTTTTGTGTTTTTTATAAAGTTGTTGAAAGTTGAAAGTTTGACGATATAAGTAAGCTGATTGGCGTTTGCCGTTTTAGACCGCTGACATCAGACGCCCGTGAGCTGTTGTTCGAGGAGACTCTGTCTGTGTCTAAAAATAAAGAGGGTTTAGTCAATGGTGAATGTTGCTTAACCTCGGTTCCTGATGAAGCCTTAGTGGCGAAACGGAAGCTTTCGTTGGACAGTGGGACAGTGGACAGTGGCGAGTGGTCTCTTGGGCAGTTGGCCGGAGTTATAAGTGCCGTGAAATGATGTTCGATACTAGCCCTTTAGCAGATAAGTAACAGCTTGCTCTTTGTATGATGTGATTGCCGTTTACCGGCTTAAAACTTTTTCAATTTTCTCTTGCAGTGTTGCTGCGGATATCGAGATTTGATACTTTAATGAATAGTTTTGAAATTTTTTTTGCTTGAAAGAGCATTGAAAGCTTTTTGCTGTACCTTCTGCTTTACAGTGAATATGAAAAATATTGGACACTTTTATAATTGTGAAGTATTTTGTGTATTGTATGGATGTTTGTAGGTTTTGGTATGTTGATATGAATGGTTAAGTGAATCCTTATTTATAGTTTTGATGATGATAGGGAAAGTATAGTAATTTATTCTATTGGAGAGATTTTTTCCTTGGCTAAATATTAAAAAATTGTTGAGGTATAGGACCTATGATGTAAGTGTCCACCGTTCCTCTATGGTGATGAGTTTCGCCAGATGGAGGGTGTATAAGTCCTGAGGTCCGATCAATACCTGTTATTGTTGGAAATATTGTTGTGTAACTCTAGAAAGTTGATTTGAAGTTGATTTTATATTTTGGTGAATTACCGAGGGGGTGGTGCTTTTGATATTGATGCTCAAAACTAACCCATTTAGAAAAACTGTCCCCAGCATCTACAAGCAGGTTCTGGCCATGACCTTGGGGGGGGGGGGGGAGGTAACACTGAAGCTTTTGGACATAATACATTAGGGCAGAAAAGCCTTGGCACAAATCGTATCCCAATAGTTCTATGAATGAAATTTTGTTTGTGGGTCAAGAGTTGTTAACATCTCTGCTTTGATGAGAAAGTTCAGGCTTTGAAGCAGGCATATTGTTTCATTCCTGGAGGGTAGCAGCCAGTTGTCAGGATACAGAAAAATTAGATGTTCTTGCTTGTGCAAGTGAGCTGCCACAGTCACAACTACTAAACCCTGGACTCTGAGGAAAGGCCAAAAGGAAGGATTCTGTATTGTTCAAGGTTGGAGTGCAGAAGAAATTCAGATATTTTGTGCAACTGGGATGAATATGGAAGTTCTCAGGTGCCCTTAGAAGTCAGTGACCAAACTACTTTGGTCTAATAAGGGGAGAAAGGAGAGAAGCATGTTCATATTGAACTTTTCTTTATATAGAAACAAGATGAAATATGAGATCCAAGATAAACCATAACCCTCCTTAATTCTTTGGAAGAAATATTTGGAATGGAACCCTCAATTCCTTGTGTACCGAAGCAGATTCTATTGTGTTTACTTTTGGGAGGAGCACAATTTCTTTGAAAAACAGTCTGGCATAGGTTCAGGATACCCGAGATCAAGTTATTGGCCTTTCTGGTGGAAGCGCTTCTGAGATAGTAGCCAGTTTTGATGATGCTGAGAACCCAAGAATAGATTGTAATTTTCTGCCACTTCTGACGAACTGCACTCAACCCCTATAGGCAGGGTAGGATGTGGTTTTTGTATGAAAACTGGCTGCAATCAAAGAAGAGGACTGCTTTGATTGCACAGTTACCATTTGTTTCAGTTGCCCTCTTTCTCTGGCGATGTTTAGCCACAAAGGCCACTGCTGTGTTTTCTGCGGTTGCTTGAAGAAAAAGCACAAAGTTTTTGTTGTAGAAATAATGGGTTGTGCTTTTTCATCTAGTGGAAAATGTAGATTTTGGAGATCCTGCAAAAAGCTGCTGTAGAGTAGAGTAGAACAGTGATCTTTCAACCTTGTGGCCACAGCAGATGCACCGGTGTATGGCTTGTGTGGTTGTGAGCTTCAGACTTGAGTGACGATGTGCATATTATATTATCTGTTAATATAATATGCACATCGTCACGCAAGTCTGAAGCTCACAACCACACAAGCCATCTGGCAAATGCTAAAATCCTTGATGAGATGCTGAATACACCATATTCTCAAACTCATCTACCTTGGAAAGAATAAATGCCAGCTCAGAGTGACTGAGGGAAAAAGGGTAGACAAACTTTTCCACGCTTTGGAAGATGGTATGCAAATATAGAACCACATACAGTTGATGAGCTGCAATCCATGAAATCCTAAAATACCTTTCCCTCAAAATGGTCTAACAATCTGGGTTCCTTGTCAGGTGGCATTATTAGAAAGTTCTGCCTTTTTTCACTGCCAATATGTCTAGTACTGAGGTTTGAGATAGTTGAATAACTGAAGGCTCCTCCCCCAAGAAACAACATTTACTAACATGTGTTAAACACAATCTAACATAAGACCCATTTTTCTCATTGGGGTTTATTAATAGCACACATTAGTAAATAGGAGTGGAGGAGTAGCCTAGTGGTTGGGGCAAGGTACTTCAGGCCGGAAGGTCGGGGGTTCAAATCCCACTAGAGGACAGCAACCTTGGGCCGGAAGGACTGGGGTTTCTAGTCCCACAGGTGCTCCTTGTGGTCTTGGGCAAGCCACTTAACCCTCCATAGCCCATGTTCCCTGTAAAATAGTTATCTCCAAGTTATAATGCCCT
Organism: Ichthyophis bannanicus; assembly: GCA_033557465.1. NCBI lineage: Eukaryota > Metazoa > Chordata > Amphibia > Gymnophiona > Ichthyophiidae > Ichthyophis > Ichthyophis bannanicus. The sequence goes on along the minus strand of CM066032.1, from coordinate 1,513,643,295 downwards.
GTTCAATGTAATTTCAGTTTGTTCAATTATTCCATATAAAAGGTGCCCCAGATAGGGGCCAATTAACAGCAATACATAAAACTATGCAATAACCCTTCATTTCCATTTTGTTAACTCGTCTCACCTTTTAGATGAAAACTTCTTCTTCTGCACAACTAGCTACAGATGCAAAGATATGATCAGCTGTTTCATTCTTACAACACCAATATGTAGAATATTTCAAGGTAAGTATGCTTCAGACTTTTCCTACTGGGCTGTTACGCCATGTTTATTTTCACAACAGAGATGTCTGTAGTTTGAGGCTGTTATCTGTCACATTAGGAAAGTTAGACCCCAGTTATTTTGTTTTGCTTGGTTTAAGTTCTTTGGCTGGGAATAAAGAGATCCCTGGCCTTTAAATGAGCTGCCCTCCGGCAAGCCATAGGTTGGTTAATAATCACAGAACCACCAATACCAGCACGAGGGAAGAAGAACCAGCGAGCCTAAAGAAGTCTAAAGCTTCAAACCTAAATGTCTCTTCTTCCTTAAGCTAGATTTTTTTTCAAATTGCTAACAAAAACACCAGCTGCCAAAGTTTGTAGCTATAAAATGGTTAAAAAGGAAAAAGCACAGACTTGACTGCCTCTTTTACAAAACGTGATAGACTTTGTTTATATGATTTGCCTGCAGAGTGACCTTTCACTAAAAAAGCCTGGCTGGAATACAGCTATGGATCAACAGCTGCAATTCAGTCACCTCTTGTGATGCTTTTCTTAATACTATGATTTATAGGATTAGATATTTCTACTTGCCATAGAATCTTTTGAAATTGTACATAGCGAGTACAGTTTTCTTTCACAGTTTTAATAAGACAAGTAGTCCTAGGATGATTATTTGTGTTGGCAGTGTTAAGAAACGTACAAGAAATCTTCATTCCTTTCATGTCTTACTCAGGGGCCCATATTCTCACTCAACCTCCTACACAAGCACCTAAAATACAAGCACTCCTTACCCCTCCCCCCCCCACCACAAGCAGACCCCATCACAACCCAAAGTGGTAGTGTAACTATGGGTTTCAGATGTACTTTTACAATGGAGATCGGAGCACAATCTCTCTCATAGCTATCACCACTACACTGGGCTCCATGACAGAAGAATCACTGCCTCACAAAGCAGGGAAATACCAAGTTATTTCCCATTGTGTTGGGTGCCACAGGCATAATTAAGAGGAATTCCAAGCACATCTTGATAAATTACTCATACACGTAACATCTTGCAAGGAGGCTCTTTGGTACAATGCAAGGATGCGAGTACTACACCGAGCATTAGCAGTAAATCTAAGAGACCGAGATCATACTCCACATACTCTAGACTTAGAAGTGAGGTCCGTGACTGTCATGGTATGCGCAAAACTCATCCATTAGGAAAAATTGCCCCTGCAGGAAGCTGTGAAGGGGAAGCAGCAGGTCACAAGGTATTCACATTGTCCTTCCCCCTTTTTAACCTGCAGTGGTGAGAACTTCCGTTCTGACTAGACATTTTAATCAATCACTGTGACATCTATACTATTGACATCCACACAAATGAAAGAGTCAGGGGCATCATTCGTACTACAAAGAGCCTTAGACAACCCAAAGGAAAAAAAAAAAAAAAAAGGTTTCTAGATCATTCGTAAAAGCCCATAATTCTATATATTAGTACAACACTCTGCCTGCAGACCTTCACCTCAGGTAATGTCTCTTACTTTTTCAACTCTGTCTGAAGATTTACTAGTTTCAAACATAAAAATGTGGATATGTAGACAAAAAAAAAAAAAAAAATTAACCAAAATTTCAGAATCCCCCTTCCCATGTCATCAATATTGACTGCAGTCCCCAAAAAGGGAAAAAAATGTTTAAACCTGATAAAAATGAAAAATCCTATAAAGGACATGGAAAAGCAAACAAAATGAAAACTTTTTGACCAGAACACCCCAAATATCTAGATGAGGCCTTGACAAATTGTGTGTGGATTTAGAGCCAGTGCTTGTGACCTCCTCATGCCCTGCCCCTCCTATTGTCTCTCATGTTGGTGTCGTGTCCTGAAGTCTCATGAGGCCAGAGTTCCTATACCGTGCAGCATTTTTAGACAGAAATACAAATATCTGAAGCTACAGTATAACAGTTAAGAGTCTATGTGTGCATGGTGAACTGTAGTGTGCCTGTCTGCATGGGATGTGGTGCTGGATATCTTTGTGGGGGGCAGGGAGGGTACAGTGTATGTGTGTGTGTGCTTGCTCTGTTTCCCTTCCAGACTCTTGCCCCTTCATCCTCCCCCTCCCAGCACTCCCATCCCCTGCCCTAAAATCCCCCCATCCTTTTCTATAAAGCCCACTGACCCTTTAAACTTTCCCTGCCTTATCTACCTCACTTTCCTTCCCCTCCCCCCCAACCTTTTCCTTGTTGCAGGTGACGATTGCAGCCATTCCTTCTGTTCTGCCTGCAGGGGATTTCATCTCCCATGGGTAAACAGAATGGGTCTTTGCCACAATCGCGGCTAAGCTCTTCTTTTCTGCTAGATGCAAAATTTCTGGTCGCCATCACAACCCGACACCTGGGATTTGTCAAGCCCTGATCTAGATGGCGAGACACACATAACATGACATACACAGTATTTACACAAGCATCACGAGAAACTTGATGAAAAGTTACATATCTGATCATTTACTTTCCTTGAATTCTGCTAGACCACTCCAGGTGTGTGGGTTATGCTTCCTTGCCAGCAGGTGGAGGCAGAACAGAGCAACTTTCAGTGATGTTGTCACACAACATATCCACTAGTGCAGCACTGACATAAGCCACTATAACACTTCCGAAGCAGTAAACACTGAAAACCTCAAACTCTTAATGCTGTTAACCAACACAATGTTGGAACAAATCTCAAGCAAGTTATTTGGCTTTTACCACAATGAAATCTGCTTCAGACTATAGACCATGGAGCTGATTAGGTATTTTATGGTACCAGATTCCCAAACCTGCAGGGAAAAAAAGGTATTCCAGGGTAGATCCTGGATTAATCTAGCAGGATTCGAGGAAAGTAAATGATCAGTTTATCAGCTATGTAACATGTCTCCTTCCACATCATCCTGCTAGACCAGTCCAGACATGTGTGATGTACCCGAGCAGTCAGAGCCCAGAGGGGGCGGAAAACCATGCTTAGGACAGAGCTACCCTGCCAAAGGCACCGACTCTACCAACACTCTGAGCTATTCAGTAGTTGCGGCTCAAGCTGGTTAAATTGGGGCCCCAGTGCCCCCCCCCAACGTGCTTCCAGAGTCAATGAGCTTGCAGTCAGACACCATCCCAGGCTCCCCGTCTACTGGAAGCAAGCAGCCATCTCAAGAGGCAACAGTAGCCACCAGCAGGAAAGAAAAAAAAGAAAAGGAACAGAAAATGCATCAGGCCTAGGATCCCCCTGGGAGGGGGGGGGGTCCCAAAATGCTAAAAAAGTGCCCCAGGCATCCCAGAAACAGTCAGGGCAAGAAACAGATGTGGGAAAAATACTGGGGGCCATAGGCTACAATGGGCCATGTAGCAGAGCACTGCAGCTGCAATGTTTAAAAAAAGAAAGATGAGGAGCAGCGCCACAGCAAAAAGGGGTTCTCTTTTCAGGACTGCCAAGACCTTTCAGGCTGACCAGGGAAGTCTCAGATGCCCATACAGGCCTGGGAAGCCAGCTGCTATCAATTTTAATTTTATTTATTTTTTTATTTGGAGATCTTTTAGTTAAATGCACAAGAGAACCAAACAGCCCACTGAAATCAGTGGGAGGAAACGAGCAAAAACGAAGAGAAAAAAATAAAGCGTGGCGATCAAGGACAGCAAGAGGGAAGGGGGGGGCCTGGGTCCAACTTATCAGCCCTTCTCAGGAGCCCAGTGGGGTCCTCTTGCTCCTCTTTGGCCCACCAAGGGCTAAAAACTTGTGGGGAACAGCATTGGACGAAGGGCAGCTGCCAGCTCCAGGAAACAGGGGCATACCTGAGCTCAGAGCAACAATGGGAGCCTACGAAGACCATACCACCACAATGTGGGCCTACAGTCAAGCCTATCTGCAATGCTGCACCCATCGAAACACCTTGCCACCCCCTGGGGGCAGACAAATACTGGCTTCTCTCAGTGCTGCACCAGTGGATATACAAAGCTATGATATTACTGAAAGTTGCTTAAGTCTGCAGCCACCTGCTGGCAAGGGAGCATAGCCCATACGTCTGGAATGGTCTAACACGATAAGGAATACCACATTAAATTTATTCCTTTTGCTTGTTGTGAGCATAAGTATTTAACAATATCCCGTTTCCAATAGCAGCCTTTCCATGTCACAAGTCCCTGTCAGCTTCCCAAAAGCTAGGCAAGATTCCATGCTGTTTGTCCCAGGAGCAAACTGTGCATTTCCCCAGTCCACTTTAATAACAGTTTATGGACTTTTCCTCCAGAAACTTGCCCAAACCTCTTTTAAAAAGTAGTTGCACTAACAGCTTTTACTACATTTTCAGGCAATGGATTCCAGAGTTTGCATGTTGAGTGAAAAAATAATTCTCCATTTAATCTTAAAATGTGCCACATTGTAGCTTCATTGCATGAGGCAGACTTCATATCCTTTCCAGAATAAAAATCCTCCATAAATTAAATGTCATTCATGTTTTCACTACAGCTATCAAAATAGTTATGTTCAGATATTCTATGACTGCAGAGAATGTGTCATTTGAAAGAAGATCCTGAACTTTTCCTAAAAGGAAAGCACTTCATAGCTACAGATATGATGGAGAACATTGTTGTGCTAGTATAATTGTCAAAATGTACCATAAAATCCTGACAATGCAACAGCTAAATTAGTGGCTAGGTGCAGCCAAAGCACACCATGAAATCTATCCCCAAACCTCTGACAATCCTGAACAGTCAGCAGCAACCAGATCCTGCAAGAGTAATTACTCTTAAAGGCACGCACCACAGTTCAAGCAATCCACTCCAGTCTCTTGCACCTGTCCTGCTGTTAAACAGGTAGAATTGTAACCTTTCATGGCTCTGAAGGAAAAATGCCAATCTACCTTAAAGATTAGAAGGGACCTAGTAATCATTTGCATAGCACTACCAGGTATATGCAGCGCTTTACAGACACAATACACAGCCTCTGTTTTTAGAGGTTTACAGTCTGACCACCAGATGAGCAATGCAGACAAGACATAGGGCTTTATGTTAAAAGCAACAATGGCCAACTAGAGTGATACCTAATGAGGTTGATGGAAGGCAGATAGACAGGGGAAAGTGCAAAGAGTTAAAAGATACAGTCAGGGGGAGTGAGACAGGTAGAAAATTAGAACAATGATAACTTGTCTGTTCAGAGCACAATTGTCTTGCTTTGGTTGTATCCTGAGGCTTTGTGGGATCTGCAAGCAGGGATTGAAAACAAGTGTGCTATGTCAGCTCTGAGAAGATTAATATTTCATGATTATTTGAAGTAGGTGTCAAGTAGCTGCTAGCTGTTATCACGCATCTAAGGGAGCCCCGGGCATCACTCTCTCAACACCTCAAACGTGTCTCATGGTTTCAATGGGAGCACTCAAGCAGGCAAGGTCCCACGGCTAAGCCAACTCTCGTCCCATCACTGCAAAAGGCAGACAGTGCCAGTCTTCATCATTGTGCTCTTTTGAATGTAAAAACCAAAGTTTTAGAAAGAAAAGGTTCTCCATGGACAAGCAGGATGAGTCAGCCACACATGGATGACGTCATCTGACAGCGCCATGGACGGAATTGCTCTCCAATAGCTCAGAAGAGTCAGAGACTCTTCTGAGCATGTGCCAGCCATCCCACCCTGGAGCCCATCCCCTCCCTCCTTCAGTCTATTCTATCCACCCGGCCATGAGGATGGATTCTTTGCTGTTGCCAACCTGCAGTCATTCAAAAAAATAAATATTCTAAAATATCTTCCTTGTACCTTCCTTCAACAGGTTTGCCATCAAGAGGTTCATCTTTCCTGGTTGCAGACAGCGAGTGTATAGGCATCCTGGCAAGGCAGGTATACCACCGATTTGCACTCATTACAAATAAAGTTTAGATAGTTTCCAAGAGTGCTCAGCTCTGTTACTTTTGAGTATACCACATTTTTGTTTGTTATCCGACCACTCAAGTAACAGCCCCATAAAATACAAATGATTGTCCACTCCTTGATCACCTCCCATCTTGATTACTGCAATATTCTCCTTGCTGGTCTTCCCGCACACCATCTCTTTCCCCTTCAATCTATTCAACATTCTGCTGCTCGACTAATTTTCCGTCAGCATCGCTTTTCCCATGTCACTCCTCTTCTCAAGTCCCTTCATTGGCTTCCCATCCGCTTCCAGATCCAATTCAAACTCCTCCTCTTGACCTATAAATGCATTCACTCTTCAGCCCCCCCACTACCTATCATCTCTTATCTCTCCTTACATCCCCTCGCGTTCTTCGCTCTTCGAACAGCCTTCGTCTATCTATGTCCTCCACTCGTACTGCTAATTCTAGACTTCGCTCCTTTCACCTGGCTGCACCCTTTGCCTGGAACAATCTACCTCTGTCTGTGCACAATGCGCCCTCTCTGGACCTCTTCAAGTCCAGATCGAAAACCCATCTCTTCTCTATTGCTTTCTGCTCTTGATTCTTGTTTTTGCTCTTCTTGTTTATTGTATACTTTGTCTTACTTGATTGTATTTGTATTTTGTGATCTTCTTGACTAGATTGTTAGCTCTGATGAGCAAGGACTGTCTTTTCTTCATCTATGTACAGCGCTCCGTACGTTTGAAGCGCTTTATAAATGTTAAATAGATAAATGCGAAGATATGCAGTGCATGAACCACATAAATCAGAACTAGGCAGATTTTTTGTTTCTACTCAAAATAATAAAAAGTGACTATCGCTAGTGCAAGGCTCACTAGGCATTTACTAGAATGGATAATACAGTAATTTCCAGTAAGCAGGGCTGGCCCAACCATTAGGCAAACTAGGCAGTTGCTTAGGGTGACAGCTTCTGGGGGGAAGGGGGTGGCAAAGAACGAGGCTCTCAGAATCAAAGCTAAACAATAGATTCTGACAGCTGGGGGGGGGGGAAGGGGGGTCATCGTAAGACTAAGGCCTTGCAGCCAAAACCTTGAAAACGACTCTGGAGCTGGCACTAAGGACTGAAACAATAAGAGGTGGGCGGGGGTCTTCTGCATGTGAAAGCTGTTGCAAGTTCCGGATAGTTAGTGCTACAAAAGGACAACCATACCACGTCCAGGGGATTGGGAGACTTGTCCAGGAAACTATTTCACCTACCAAGCATTTTGATTAAATTTTGAGTCGGAGAAGAGGATTCTGATGTTCCAACTAGGGTTTTGGAGAGAAGGAAGTGTCTTAAGAACCAAGTGGAAACAAGTCCCAAAATCCCTACTTGCTTAATTGAATAGCCTGAAGAACTATTTTAGGATTTTTTTTTGTTGTTTTTTTTAATACTGAATTTTGAAGAACTTTTTTGTGTTTGTACCACTAAACACTTTCTATATGTCTTCATTAAAAATTTCACTTTGTTTTGAAACAACTTATTGTCTAGGACTCTAACTTAAAAAAAATATGCTTGATCCCCTTGGGTTTAGGAGCAGCAAAGTGGCCCAACCATAAGGCAAACTAGACAGCCACCTAAGGCAGCAACTTCTAGAGGCAGCAAAGCGCAGGGCATTCAAAGATAAAATGATAGATGTTGATGGGGGGCGGGGGAGGGGAGGATATAAAGCTTAATGTGTACCTAGGTAACGAACACCTTCGACTAACTCTAGGGTCAGCCCCAAGTAATAGTACTTTCCAGTGGCAGGGGTCCAATGATAGGGCAGGGGCTGTGTTGCAGCAGAAGTCTCATAGGGTACAATGAACAGCAGTCTTCTGAACGCCTGAAGGGATGGAGGAGGCAAAAGGGGTGACACCAACATGGCTCTGGTCTTTATGTATATAAATAAAGCTGCAGTCTTGATAATCCCAGGGTGTTATTTGCCTATGAATGAGAGAGGGTGGCAACTAATGTGGGCACGAGGTGCATCTCAGTTGCCTATGTTAGCAATCAGAAATCGAGAAAAATGTGACAGATACAGAAATAATCCTAAATCTTCTGGGTGCTACTGGCCTTATTCAAGAATTTTCAAGAACTCCTCAATAGGTTGCCTGTACTTAATACTTTCATTGTACCAAACAGCTCTCCTCTGATGTTTGTAGGAAGTCATGAGGTGATCAGTAGTGAGAGAGATTGAGATTGTACTGTCATAGGAGTGAAGTTCACTCCTGTCTAGGGTTGCCAATTGGCTCCATATTCGCGCAACAGATTGGATCCAGTCCTGGGTTTACCCCACTGCATGTAGGAACTTGTAACCTTGCCTCTTGGAGTACAATAGGAAGAACAGAACTACAAGAGGCAAGGTTACAAGTCCCTGCCTACAGTGGGGTAAACCCAGGACTGGATCCAATCTGTTGGGCGAATCTGGAGCCAGTTGTCAATCCTACTCATTATGGTCTGTGCAAAACTAACCCATTTGGAGATCCTATCCTTGGGGTTATACTTAGATCAAGAGCTAGATAGCTAACTAATTACTTTTTCTGAAGAAAGAAGTCCCAACTTCCTTAAGTCTCAAGTTCCATGCACACATGTCATCTGATATCTTAGCATGCTTCCTGGAATGAGAGAGATGCAAGGAGTGAGAAGCAGATGAGGTCCGAGGTAACCTCTGCTGCCAGGCCATAAAGTCAGTATGTGGCCTAAGCCAATCCATGCCCCCAGGCCATGCAAGCAGTAAAAATTAGCTGAGGATTGCAGAAGCCCCTGCCACTGAATCATACAGCAATGCAGCTGTTATGGCTGGAGGCAGCCCTCATTTACCATTTGGGAATAGAGATGGGTGCAAACGATGAGATGATTTAGGGGATGGGCTAAAGCAGTAGTTCTTAAACTGTCATACAGTGCCCCCTAGGCCACTTGGGTTTTCAGGTTAATCACAATGAATATGCATGAGAGCTGCATGGAATGGAAGATTTGCATGCACTGCTGCTCTCTCATGCATATTCATTGTGTATATCCTAAAAATCACAAATGGCTAGGGGACACTGGGTTGAGAACCACTGAGCTAGGGAAAAAAAGGAAGAAAGGTAGGAACAGGCTGGAGGAGGAAACAGCATATGGCGGAGAGAGGTTTGGTGGGTAGGAGCACATAATGTGATCTGAATGGTTAGAAGGAAAGAGTAAAGGACCATATTGATATAAATGCCCCACTGGACATACATCAGCATGGGTTTAAGCCCCAACATGGCGTGGAAACACTACTAACCTCCCTCTGACAACCTCCTAAGAGGCATGGACAACATAAAAAATGGCTTCCTGCTAGTGTTCATGGACATCTCGGTGGCCTTCAACACTGTCACACACCAAGCTATTGCAACGCTTACAACAGATATGACTATGCAAGAATATCCTGAAGTGGTTTACATCATACTTGGAAGGGTGAACGCAACAAGTCAAATGCGACCAAAAGAAATCACTACAATTCCCTGTCATGCAGGGAATACCTCAAGGCTCAGCCCTATCAATGCTCTTTAACATCTACATACAACCCATATGCATCATCAAGCACCACAAACTTCACTATCACACCTATGCTGGCGATATTATGGTATACGCTCCAATCAACCTACTAGCACTAGACACCACAACAATAACCAAATGCCTTGAAGACATGAATGACTGGCTCAAACAACAACTTAACGGTCAACTACGATAAAACTGAGGCAATGTTTGTCACCAAGAACTCCTTCATACCTCCACAAATTATCAGCATCCTAGACAAACACATAGTAATCAAAGAAGAAGTTAAATATCTGGGCATCACACTAGACAAAGCTCTAAACCTGAAATCCCACATCACCAAAACAGCAAACAAGGCCTATCAACAATTGAAAACAATTAAACAAATCAAAACCAATGCTCCGTCAGAACCACTTCCGCAGTGTGTCAAGCACTCATTACACCACTGCTTGATTACGGAAACTCACTATATCAAGGCCTACCTCAGCAGACACTCCACCCACTACAGATGGTACAAACCACCACAGCCACATCATTACAGACACACCAAGAACCGAGCACATCACTCCCGTCCTACAGCAACTGCACTGGCTCCCAATGGTGACAAGAGCTAAATACAAAACAATCATGATCATCTTCAAAGTCATTCACCATCTCTCAGCGGATGCACTCCAAAACATCATAACAAGGGATATCAGCAACAGACCAAGAAGAACCAATAATGACAACATGATCGGTACACCTGCAGGCTATCACAAAACCAAACAACTTCAAAAAGAGCACCATCATTACTGGCATCCACACTCAGGGGCGGCCCAAGGGGGGTGCGGGGCCATGTGCGGAGACTCGGTGCGGGGCCTCATTTGCATAAGTGGCCTTATTTGCATAAATATTTGCATAATGTTACCATACACTAACTTTTAGTAAACATGTCTCTTAATGAGTGTATGGATAAAGAAAGACTAAAAGATTTCTACATTACTATAATCCAGTGCCAACCGCCAGGCACATTAGGAACTACTACAAACGCTGCCCATTTAGAACCCATAGCAAACCCGCTGTATCCTGACAGCATTACCAGGACTCACAAAGCACCAGTCCCTACCTATCAAAAGGAAACACTGCAAATATTAAACCAGTACATTTCAGAGAATACTGGGGAAAGAGAACAAGTGGCAATGTCAAATAGGAATTACATAAACAGAATACCTCAGCTCAGTTACACATGCAGAACATAGACCATCACCAAACAAGGAATCGCAATTTAGAAACAGGAAGGCAATAATTTAAACTGGGAACCCCAAAAGCCAAACTTGGAATGTACAACAACACTGTAGAAATAAAACTATAAATCAATTTCCTCTTGTACCAAACAAAGCGCAGACGTTAATGATGCACATTTCCCAGAACTTTCATATTCCAGTTAATAAATTCAAAATAAAGAGATATATTTCTACCTTTTGTGCATTTTTTTTCAGTTGCAATTGCTCCAGCCACTTTCTTCTGGTTTCTTCATGTTTTCTGCTAACTCTCCATCGTCTGCTGTCCATTTGTCCTTTCTTCTCTCTTCTAGTTTTCTTTCCATCCTCTCTCTCTACATCTGCTTTAACATACTAATCTTTATCCTTTTGCTCTTTCCTCATTCTTATTTCATCCACACAAATTTTACCCCTCCATCCTCAATCCCCACTTACTCTCCCAATACCCGGCCAATTGTAGATTTTTCATCCCTCCCACACAAAATATTTTTCCCCTCTCCATTTTACTCTCCCAGCCCCATCCCATTCTAATCCTCCCCCAACATCAGCTCCCTTCTAGTTCCAGTCTCACCCAGCATCCCTTCTAGTCCCTGCATCAGTCCATTCCAGTCCTAGCCCCCCATCACCCCAATTCCGGTCCGCGCTCCCCCATCCATTTTCATTCTGAGCCCTTCATCAGCTCATGTCCAATCCTAGCCCCCCATCAGCCCATTTCTAGTCATTTCCTAGCCCCACCATCAGCCCATGTCAAATCCTAGCTCCCCTCCACTCAGCCCAATTCCAGTCCAAGCCCCCCATGAGCCTACTTCCAGTTCTAGCCCCTCCATGAGTCCATTTCAATTCAAGCCCCCACCACAGCCCATTTCCAATCTTAGCTCCCCCCAACAGCCCATTTCCAGTCCTATCCTAGCTGCTCCATCAGCCCATTTTCAGTTCTAGCTCCCTTCCCTCACAGCCCATTTCCATTCCAAGCTCCCTCCCCATCAGCTATTTGCAGTTCAAGCCTCCCCGTCCACTCAGTCCATTTCCAGTCATAGCAATCCCCCAACCCATTACCAGTCCTAGCCCCCCATCAACCCATTTTCAGTTTAAGCCCCCCCCTATAACCCATTACCAGTCCTAACCCCCCATCAGCCCACTTCCAGTCTTAACCCCATCAGCCCATTTCCAGTCAGCCCCCCATAGCCCATTGCCAGTCCTAACCCCCCCCATCAGCCCACAGCCCATTACTAGTCCTAACCACATCAGCCCACCTCAAGTCCTAACCCCTCCCCATCAGCCCTTTTCCTGTCCTAGCGCCCCCATAGCCCATTAGCAGTCCTAACCCCCCCCCCCCTAGACCAATAGCAATCCTAACCCCCATCACCCTATTTCCAGACAGCCCCCATCAGCCCACAGCCCATTACCAGTCTTAACCCCCCCCCAGCCCATTTCCAGTCCTAACCCCCCATCACCCCATTTCCAGTCAGCCTCCATCAACCCCCAGCCCATTACCAGTCTTAACCCCCCCAGCCCATTACCAGTCTTAACCCCCCCAGCCCATTTCCAGTCAGCCTCCCTCAGCCCCAGCCCATTAGCCGTCTTAACCCCCCCCCCCCAGCCCATTTCCAGTCCTAACCCCTCCCCAGCCCATTTCCAGTCAGCCTCCATCAGCCCCAGCCCCGTTCCAGTCCTAACCCCCCCTCCAGCCCATTTCCAGAACTAACCCCCCCCCCAGCCCATTTCAAGTCAGCCTCCATCAGTCCCAGCCCATTTCCAGTCCTAACCCCCCCCTTGCACATTTCCAGTCCTAACCCCCCCCCTTGCACATTTCCAGTCCTAACCCCCCCTTGCACATTTCCAGTCCTAACCCCCCATCACCCCATTTCCAGACAGCCTCCATCAGCCCCCCCCCCTTCCCTTCCCTTCCCTTCCGGCAAATTTAAAAACAAAAACCTGGCTCTAGCTGCTGCCGCGTCCGTCGCAGCAGCGGCAGAATGGCGTGTCCCGCGGGGCCCCCTCTCCACGTCGAGCCCTCTGCAAGGGCTTTCAGATTCGCGAAGGGAGAGTGCTCCCTCGCGTCTCTGTAAAGCCCGCAGGGGCTAATGGGAAATTTCCCATCAGCCCCTCGCGTCTAAAGGGGCTGATGGGAAATTTCCCATTAGCCCCTGCGGGCTTTACAGAGACGCGAGGGAGCACAACTCTCCCTTCGCGAATCTGAAAGCCCTTGCAGAGGGCTCGAAGAGGAGAAGGGGCCCCGCGGGACACGCCATTCTGCCGCTGCTGCGACGGACGCGGCAGCGGCAGCAGCTAGAGCCAGGTTTTTGTTTTTAAATGTAATAAAAAAAAAAGCAGAATGTTCTTTGCGCGGGGCCCCCTGAAACGCGGGGCCCTGTGCAAAAAACATTCTTGCTCAATGGACGGGCCGGCCCTGTCCACACTATGGAACTCCCTCCCAACGAGCCTGAGAGCATTAGATGACCTCACAGAATTCCGCAAAGACCTCAAAACATTTCTATTTATAGAAACATATGAGCATCCAGGCAACACCCCATATCCAAACTGAAATACTACTTATGCTGCCAGCTAAGGACGCACCATCCTATCCACACACACAAGTTTATCATACCACGTTATTAAATACCCTAATATTAAATGTTACCTTTAATTGTACTGTCTAAATGCTGTTATGTAACTGTACTGTCTAAATGTTTACACGTACCCTAATGTTAAATGTAACCCTCCAATTGTAATGTGATGTGACGTGACCACCTTGATTGAAGGATAAGGTGGCATACAAATCTGTCTAAATTTACTCTCATATGCTTCGCTAGTGCATGATATTTTAATACTTTAAGATTTGGTTTTAATACATTAAACACACTGTTTAATACTACAACAGAACAATACAGTGAAGAAAGGACACCCTGTATGTGTGCAGTTGAGTCAATGATGACTCCTGACGGCCCAGCTCCTAGGGTTTCTTGGCAAAGTGCAACCAGAAGTAGATTGCCAGGCCTTTCTTCTGCATAAGGAGTCTACAGCCCCTGCTATTCCATGGTGGTCAGCCATCCAAATACTAGTCAGATCTGACACTGCTAGTTTCCGATTTCGCAGGCTCATTTAAGGCATGAAGCCATATAATAGCATGCCTCAATCATTTGACACGTGCCTTGCTGCAAGGGCATGCTTCCGAATTCAAGCTTCCATCTCCCTGCATTCCACAAGGTTTATGACACATATCGGTTTCCCCATTAAACATATCCTCTGGTCAGACTTAATGTATGTGCAAATAATGCAGTACAGGTTATTAAACCCTAAAGTTCAATAAGACAAAGAAGACTTCAGACTCAAAATCTAGACAGTTATCAGTGTAATGGAGCCCTTACTGCCATACAGAAGCAATGTCATGGAAAGTTCTGCAGCCTTTTTTTTCAGACCTAGTTAACAGCACGCGGTGTAATCGATCACACGCTAATCCTACTGTCAATCTGGAAAGGGCTCCTTCCCCTTTAAATGTCACTGCCACAGCCAATGGAAGTATATATGATCACAGTCATACAGGTGGGGGCAGAGCACCAATTAACATCTACGTGCTTTTGTCTTTTTCCGTACTATTTAGTTCACAAATATCAATGACGTCCTCTATTCTTAAATATATCATGGCTCTTCTGCTGAGGAGCATTACTTTCCAATGGCACCACAAGGAAAAAGAAACAGGCCCCATATTGCGAGTTCGTCAAGCTTCGTTATCTGCCAGTCTCAGAGATAACCCATGCAAAAACTTTTACACGGACTGCTAGCTAGCTCTTCCAGCCTGCGATACAGAGAAGAAAGATGATATTTGCCTTTGTATTACCATAAGCTCGTTCCGTTTTTACCTCGCTTTCTAAAGAAAGACGCCAGCCTGTGGGAACCTGAAGCCGAGCGCGTGCGCTGCTTTTAAACAAGCCACATAGCTCTCTCCCCTTGCATTGGATTGCGAGAGAGAGAGAGAGGGAGGAAAATGCTCTTTCCTTATTTACGAGCGCTCGCTTGGCTTTTTTGCTCCCTCTCTTTCTTCTTTCCAGCATGCCAAGCACATCTAATCAAGCAGCAGAACCTTCTCCCGGGTCACTAAAGCGCTAGTTAGAAGAACGCATTCTGGCTTGCCAACCGCATCCAGTCGATTAGCAGCACTGCAATGATAACAAAAGACCAGCAGGAGCAGGCGCTGGCATCTTCTGTTTCGTTTCCAGCGGCTGCATGTGCAAATGTAATACTTGTACCTGTATCTTCTGGGCAGAGCCATAAAAAGAGACATTCAAAGTGCGGGATTAGCTTTCACATAATACCTGCCCAGAAGAAGGCAAGCAAAACTTTAGCGTTTTGTATATGTGCTCCACTGAAAGATACGTCAATATTAGTTTGCACATACACGTATATACTATATACACACGCGCGCGCGTTTCTACCTCAATCCACTTCTGCGCCTCGCCGAAGGCCGAGTCCGGAGATGATTCTTGCAGGTGTTGGCTTTCTTCCAGCTGTCCACCGGGGCTGGCCATTTGCGGGCAAAGAAGAAAAGCGCCCTGGGTCTCCCAGTCTGGCTCGTAACCAGGTATGAGCACGCCGGATCCTTTCCGAGCAGGCGCCCTTGCCAGGCAGCGCCGCAGGCTGGGGATCTGCAGGGGGGCGACTGGAGCTTAACCCTGGCGGCTGCCTGCGGTAACCTCGGCGTTCGTCCCCTCTAGGAGAAAGACGGCTCTTCTCTCCCCCTGCTAAAAATAAACAGGCGAGCGGAGGCCGTACCTTCCTTCAGTCATTGCAAATCCCTTAGTCGCTGCTGCCTCCTCCTCCTCCTCCAGCAGCGGCAATCACATGCTCCGTTATGATACTAACCCGGAGCCAGCAGTGCACTGCTGCAGGGAGAGTCCCTTACTCACGCGGGACTACTAAATCCCCAAACCCGCTAGCCACATCAGGGCTCCCTATGCACCATGCCATACAAAAGAGGGAACTCGGCGCACTGCAGATCAGGCGCTTTATAAAGCTGAAGGGTTTTAGCGAGCAAACAAGTAAAGGGCACCTGTTGATCGGGTTTCTTTCGATTAAATCAGATAGCACTTACGTAGCTCCTCGATGTAATAACGAGGGGCTATTTGTTAGGAATACACTGGGGGTCCTGGTTGCAGATAACTTACGTGTATTTAGTGAAAGATCACGTTCTCACTTTTATTTTTATTATTTATTTATTATGTGCGTGGGGAATGCAATAGCAAAAACATCCCGCTATGCTATTTTTATTTGCTCTGTTTTAATTTATTTATATTTAACTTTTTTAAATTTGCAATCAAAATGTAACATGTAAAGGGAGCCTTGACATTTTCTTTTCTAAGAATTTAACTCTATAATTGCTCTAGAAAAAATGACTGGTTTTGATGTTAAATTAGGGAGGGTACATGGTTAGGACAACTATCCACAGGGTCGCCATGATGAGAACACTGACCAATTGCACTTGGTATCTTCTCCAGACCCCACGCAAGCACAAGGTCACCCCCTGGTCATCATGTCTTACTGATAGGCATTGGGGGGACTTGTCAATCTACAGTAGCTGGTTAAAGACCAGACAGTAATAATTTGCACTCAGGAATTGAATGCTGGTCTGGTCTGGTCTTACTCTCTTGTTTCCGTTGTAAGTGTATAATTAAAAATCTAGGGAAGAGTTTGATTTTTACTGAATCAACTCATTTGAAGGCTTTCCTCCAGGCAAAAAAAAACAAACTGCAAACCAGGATATTGCATCCCAGAATGTTGTGATTGCCTGTTGACTGGCTGGTATACACTGAAGGTATTATGTTTATAGCTGTTTTTCTGTACCCTCAGACTTAATTTTGTGGGTTTTAGTTTTTTAAATTGTGACTCTTTCAGTGTCGACTTATGTTAAAGATATATGTTAAAGACTTTGTTTTCTTAATGATTATTGTTGTTTTGTACATACATTTTGCTTATTGTTTTTGGAGTGTTTTGTGTCATTTTGAAAAGGAGGAAAAAAAGAAGAACATGCTTGTCTGTCATTGGGAATTGTGAGGTGGAATATGTCTTTGGTAGCACAAGCTGACTTTCATCCTGCTTCTCTGCGGTGCTCCTTTTTCTCTTCAATAAAAGTGGTCGATGTTCCCGCCAAGGTCGTGGGAGTCCTCCGCCATGCTGCAGGTAACGTAGCCAGGCATGATTTACCCAACAGCTATTAGCAAGAAAGGACTGTGAGACTGTAGTGATATAAAGAAGGCCACAGCTGTGGAAGGAGTTGGGAGAAGGGGTACAGTCTGGAAGGAACACCTGCTGCAGTGTTACAGCGGGCCACCTCCAACTTTGTGTTGGGGCTCACCTATAACATAGGCAGGCAGGACTTACCTCAAGCAGGGCTCCCAACAATTATCAAGAATGAACGAACTGCAAGACTGTAGAGCATAAACAAGGCCACAGCTTTTATTATCAATACCCAAACCGTAATCAGAACAATATCAAGAGGGAAGGGGTCACTGAGTCTATCCGAGCCAAATGCCACCCTTGGCTGTTGCATGCCCGAATCGGTTATCGCAATGGCTGCTGCCGTAGGGGCCACCATAAGCTGAGCTAGCTGCTGCCTTTCAGAGTTTACCTAGGCACTCCGCGTTGTCCTAGCAAGAATGCCCAGTCTCTTACTGATTTGCTGACCAGTCCAAGTTGTTTTCTGGCTCGGGTGTTGCCACAGATATGGAGTAGCTGTACCTTGCCTTACATCCCCCACTTAAGGGTCCCCATCCCTGGTTCCAAATAATGGTTGCAATCAGTATATTGTCAAATGTCCTTAAGAGTAGTAAGGTAGATTATTTAATAACCACCACTGTTGCTTCGAGAATCATAAGAAAATTATTCAACAAGTCCATAACTACATCTGATAAATGAATAGAGTCCTTCCAGTAATTGCTTGGAAGTCGGTAAGCCCAGTCCTGCTGAATTTGCAGCTGTCCTGCTGCTTGGATCCATGTGCTGACTTTACCTGTTAACCTTTTTGAGTCCGTGGTTCCAGAGCTGGGAACTTGTGCACTTCAGTGGCAGTATGATATCAGACCAGGTGATCAAGATGTTTGGAAACAGGAGAGCTGCTGCCGTTAGGTCAATTTTAACTGCTTTGATTAGTTACTTTCATGTGATAGTGCTAGGTCGTTGCCCCCAAGATGCATAATGATGAGATCAGGGTGCGCAGTGATTTTAGATTGTACTTGGAGCAAGGGCAGTAGTTGGTGCCAGTGCATCCTAGGTGCCCTGGTCCATGTCAAGCATGTATGTCTTCCGTAGAGGCCCAGAAGTATTCTGAGGGGGCATCCCACTACTCTGGGTGCTGCTCAATGTACTTAGCAGTGTGCAATGATCCGTATAAACATGTGTTGACCTTAAATAGGTATAGACTGAGTAGTGTCCAGTGCTGGTACTTGCCTGGAGACAAATGTAACTAGTATAATCTGTAAATTTCCAGCTCTCGACGAGTCTTATGGCACCAGTGAGTAAACAGGTCTGTGCAGCAGCTCTTACGTAGGCGTAGTTTGGGAAGGGCTTGGGTGGACATTGCCTCCCAAATTTTGCAAAACGTCTCGTATGGTCAATTACCAGAGCGAAAATACTATATAAACCCTAGTTGTGCACGCTCTACTTGTATTTTTGAATCGTGATATAATTTGAATTACAATCAACAGTCCTCTGGCTGCTCAATACATAATTGAACTCTTCACTACTGGGATAATGAACATTATATAGTTTGTGACTTAGAGATCTCAAACTTTTAAAGACGCCAACTTTCAGACTTTGGATATGTCTAACAACTGTGCGTCATTTTTGCATCAATGATCTCAATACTTATGTCACTAATTTGATTTTCTTTCTTAGCCCAGTATTATTTTCTTATACTAATGTTAGAACATAAGATATGCCATACTGGGTCAGACCAAGGTCCATCAAGCCCACTATTCTGTTTCCAACAGTGGCCAATCTAGGTTATACGTACCTAGCAGTTTCCCCAAGAGACACAAGTTCCACAATACTTGTACTGGGTCAAGCATTGATATCTTCGGTCACTTCTTAATAATGGTTTATGGACCTTTCCTCCAGGAACTTGTCCAAACCTTTTTTAAACCCAGCTACACTAACAGCCTTTACTACATCCTCCGGTAACAAATTCCAGAGTTTGATTACACGTTGAGTGAAAAAATATTTTCTTTTATTAGTCTTAAATAGTTTACCCTGTAGCTTCATTGCATGTCCCCTAGTCTTTCTATATTCTGATAAGGTAAACAATCGATCTACGTTTACCCGTTCCACTCCGTTCATTAATTTATAGACTTCTATCATATCTCCCCTCAGCCGTCTCTTTTCCAGGTTAAAGAGCACTAACCTTTGTAGCCTCCCTTCATAGGAGTAGCCTTCCATCCCCTTTACCATTGTGGTGGCTCTCTTCTGTACCTTTTTCTAATAACGCTATATCCTTTTTAAGATACTGCGACCAGAATTGCACACAATATTCAAGGTGCAGTCGTACCATGGAACGATACAGAGGCATTATAATATCCTTTTGTTTTATTTTCCATTCCTTTCCTTATGATACCTAGCATTCTATTTGCTTTCTTGGCCGCCGCTGCACACTGGGCGGAGGGTTTTAACATGTTATCCACAATGACTCCTAAATCTTTTTCCTGGGTGGTGGTTCCCAATGTGGAACCTTGCATTGTGTAACCATAGTGTGGGTTGTTCTTTCCTAGGTGCATAACTTTGCACTTGTCCACATTAAATTTCATCTGCCATTTGGATGCCCAGTCTTCCAATTTATCCAGATCCTCCTGCAGTTTTCCACAGTCCTCTTGGGTTTTAACAACTTTAAACAGTTTTGTGTCATCTGCAAATTTGATAACCTCACTAGTTATTCCCTTTTCCAGGTCATTTTGAATATGTCAAAAAGTAGTGGACCCAGTACAGATCCCTGGGGTACTCCACTATTCACCTTTTTCCATTGGGAAAATTGGCCATTTAGCCCAACCCTCTGCTTTCTATCTTTTAACCAGTTCACGATCCACAATAGTACACTGCCTCCTATCCCATGACTTTTTAGTTTTGCCAAAAGTCTCTGATGAGGGACATTGTCAAAGGCTTTCTGAAAGTCAACTGACTCACCTTTGTCTACCTGTTTATTCACACCTTCAAAAAAACATATCAGATTAGTAAGACAAGATCTTCCTAGTCTAAAGCCATGTTGGCTGTCTCCCATTAGGCCATGACTATCTCCATGCTGTGTAATTTTGTTCTTTATGATGGTTTCTACCATTTTCCCCGGTACTGATGTCAGGCTCACCGGTCTGTAATTTCCCAGATCACCCCTGGAACCCTTTTTAAAAATTGGCGTTACATTGGCAATCCTCCAATCTTCAGGTATTATAGATGATTTTAATGAAAGTTCACAGATTACTAATAGCAGGTCTGCAATCTCATATTTCAGTTCTTTCAACACTCTTGGATGTATGCCATCCAGTCCAGGTGATTTGCTACTGTTCAGTTTACCAAATAGTTGTAATACATCTTCCCGGTGTAGCGATATTTCTCTCAATTCCTCTGCAGTATTACCTTTAAATACCACTTCAGTCTTGGGTAACATCCCTACATCTTCCTCCGTAAAGACCGAAGCAAAGAATTCATTCAGTCTCTCCGCCTTGTCTCCTCTTACTGCCTCTTTTACCCCTCTATCATCTAATGGTCCAATTGACTCTCTCACAGGCGCACAGTTGTTAGACATATCAAAAGTCTGAAAGTTGGCGTCTTTAAAAGTCTGAGATCTCTAAGTCATAAACTATATAATGTTCATTATCCCAGTAGTGAAGAGTTCAATTATGTATTGAGCTGCCAGAGGACTGCTGATTGTAATTCAAATTATATCACGATTCAAAAATACAAGTAGAGCGTGCACAACTAAGGTTTATATCCCAAATTTTGCAGGCACTAATGGTGAACTGGTTCCCCTGCTTCCACTGCTAGTATGACTTCCTTACCCTTTGCCCTACCTCCCAAAATAAGAAGGCAAACTACACCAAGGAGCTATTGTGGTGTCTATCTGGAATAAGTGGGTCCCATAGTCGTCAAGCTGAATCTTGTCGTAGATAGCCTTAAACTGGAAGTGTGTCAGGGAGGTATAATCGGCATTCAGGAAAAGGTGCCCCTTGTAGCCTGGTTGATGTTGAAGGTACTTGACCAGGTTTCCCAATGGAAAAATCGCCAAATGTGGTACTCCCCTTAATGTCACTTAATGCCCCTCTTCCTCTCTGATTGGTATTAGACTTCCAAAATCTTAGTCTCCCATTGCATGTGACTTATACATGGACTGATAATGCTGCAGTTGTATCTGTTCCTGAGTGTTAGCCTTTGTTACAGCAACCAGTTCTCCTACTCTGAGGGTTGCAAAGAGTCTCGGGAGAGGAGCAAATGGTCTTGAGTGTTCTTATTTATTTAACTTTCTTTATACCGCGTTCTTTAATATCAGTGCGGTTTACATAAAACATATTTTGTGCAGTGTAGGCAACCTACACTGGTCTTACAGTAAACAGGGGATTATGTACAGGTTTTAAACAGGGTAAACTAAACAAAATCACTCTGAAATATGATATGGAACATCTCTAATATTTACATACTGGGTCTGCTATGCTCATGGTGTCGATCGGGGGAGAGTATTCCTACTTGTGGGCTGGGCTGGGCTGGGTTCAGTATCTACCGGGTGGCTGCTTGGGGGGTGTCTGCCTGGTCCCTTGGGTGTGGCTGACTGTGGAAGGTCATCACCAGGTTAGTGTAGTACTGAAGGAACAGGTGGTGCTTCAATGCCTTCCTAAACTGGGAGAGCTCACTAATGGCAGGAGGTAGGGCATTCCTGCTAGTGGGTGCATAGAGCGTGAATGCTCTGTTCCTGGTTGCTTGCAAGCATTTCATGGGTGCCCTTGGGAGTTTCAGGGAATTAATAGCAGCTGA
This sequence comes from Ichthyophis bannanicus, assembly GCA_033557465.1. Classification (NCBI taxonomy): domain Eukaryota; kingdom Metazoa; phylum Chordata; class Amphibia; order Gymnophiona; family Ichthyophiidae; genus Ichthyophis; species Ichthyophis bannanicus. The sequence continues at coordinate 1,513,621,450 of CM066032.1, read as the reverse complement.
TCTCCTTGCTCTGTTAAGGAGGGTGGTCTGAATGAGATCTGTAAGTGAAGTGGAAGAGCATTTATTGATGGCTTTGTGGGTCAGCACCTTGAATGAAATCCTACACTGGACTGGGAGCCAGTGCAGATTTTTCAGGATTGGGGTTATGTGTTCCCTCCTAGTGCCCCATACAGGATTCTTGCGGCCGCATTCATTGCTAGTTGCAAGGGATTCAGCGTGTTGACCACAAGTGGAGGAGGATATCGGGCATGATGGATCTTCTGCGATCAGGGATAGCTGTTATGGTGCCGGCCCAACCCTGCATCAGGGTCTGAACCAAGAAGCTCCATCTGTGAAGGTGCCAGCTGTTTAGTTCCGCCAAAAAGGAGAAGCCTACCAGGTGTTTCTTGAAGAAGGTCTGCAAAGGTTTGTGTGAGTGTGCTTGTGGTATGTAATTGGTGATGAAATTCTTGAGCGCCCTTCTGGGCACCCAGCCAGATACAAGAAGCAGAGAAACTATGTTCCAATATTTCCACGGGCACAAGCGACTGTTGGAGGAGTAGGTTAGCGTCTTGTGACCAATGTCCCAAACTCTGTCCAGAATCATGGTTGGCTCCTGGTCAACCATAGTGGCTAGATGTTGAACAGAGACCACTGAAAAGGGGATAATGAATCAGCAGTTGAATTATTTAACCCTGGAACATGTTCCACCTGCACTGTAATGTTGAGTTACAAGCAACACAACAAGGATGTTGGCAATAGCTCGGGCATTGCAGTGACTGCGTCGAAACTATAGATACAACTGCAGCATTATCAGTCCAAAAGCTGATTTTGCATTGCAAAATCTGTCACCCCAGATTATTAGAGCTACTAAAGAGGAAAGAGCTCCAGGAACATAAGGTTCATTGTCATGCTCACACAGACCCCGAGGTCAGGTCACAGGCCACACACTAAGTACACTGAAAATATGTGCCAAAACCCGATGTCCCGACCACATCCATGTATAGTATGATGCCTGCATTAGAAAGAACACGTACACCAGAGCACAACTCCATTGAAAGTGGCGAGGCATTCCATCCTGATTTTTAAATCTTGTCAGGTATAACAGTGGCATAGCCAGAAATGAAATTTAGGGGAGGGCCTAAGGTTAACAAGGGAGGCACGGGGGGGGGGGGGGGGGTAAGGAGTCGCTTAAAGATACGTGACATTTATGCACATAAATCTATTTTCAAGGACATATGCAGATGACTAGGCACTTATGGTATTCTGTAAGTATGCTTGAAGGACCGATCATTCGTACTTTCACATATGGGTATAGCTTGGTGAAAGCACAAATTTATGCACGTACATTATAAAATATTGTAACTTACACCTACCTAGATTTAACATCTGTTTTTGGACACTTGCACTTATTTTTCTTTATAAAATATATTCAAGATAGATGCATTATGGGTGCCTAAAATTAGGTGACTGGTTAAAAATTACCTTCCAGGCATACAGGTCCAAACCAAACCAATTCTGTTTTCAGCAAATAATGCTTTGGAAGGCATTTGACATCAGATTTCTAAGTAATCTGCAACTACTATCATGTATCATAGGTAACACTAAATACTTTAAACACAATTATTTCAAGCACTTACCAAGGCTAAACTGCATATGCACTTATAGAAACAGTTCAGTTATATTAAAAAATGTTTCTTGAGGCAGTATCCCATATCTTAATTTATACTTGACTAGAAAAGCCTGCTCCAAGGACAAAAATCTCAACACACTAGGTATTCTTAACCCTGTCTGATATTATGGCAAATTAACTAGTTACCATAATTTAGCATATGTCATTCAACTTTGTTTTATGACAAATAAATGCCTTAACAGTCTGTATTAATGAAACAGGTAAATGGCTCTGACCTCTTTTTTTTTTTTTTTTTTTTTTTTTTGTTTATTGCAGTTTATGGAAGAAAGGCCTGGCAATCTACTTCTGCTCACATTGCCAAGAAAACCCAGGAGCTGCTGGGTCACCAGGAGTCTAATCCAAAATTAAAGAATACTGCCAATCCCCAACTGTAATCACCAGTAAAATTTTGTCGGGTATAAACCGCAAGGCGTGGAGGACACACCTCAACCCCTTACGCAGTACATGCCCCTTTTTTTTATTATTTAATTTCCAATATGCATTGTCCAATTTTCAAAGCCAAAAATAACAAATCCACACTTATCTACTCAGGCACGACGTGCACGTTTCGAAGCGACCAGCTTCTGCTTCAAGTGTCCCCAATGAGAAGGTAGTGTATCCGTCCTTTCAAACTTCCAAAAAACGCCAAAATCGTGGCAGGCGACGTCAGGGATTCCAAATCACAGATAGGCTAGTTATAGGACCGCCCATGCCAGGCAAACCAATCACTGAAAAAGGGGAGACCCCACATAACAGGGGAATCCCCACTCAGATTGGATAACGTTTAAAGGTTCAACCACTCAATGTCCTTGTTTAATCCAGCCGGGGCAATCGAGTTCAAATTGAAGATCCACCGCTGCTCTAAATTCCTCAGGTGAGCCGTTCGATCGCCCCCCCGCGGGTCCTGTGGAACATGATCGATCACTGTCCATTGAAGGTGCTCAAACTCATGATGATTATCAATACAGTGCTGCACCATCGGGGCCGTCAAAACAGCTTGACGTAAGCGCGACGCATGTTCACCCAAACAAATCCGTACAGCTCGAGTCGTACTCCCCACATAACGTTGCAGACAGGGGCAAAGCAGAAAATATATGACATAACTAGAATCGCAGGTCGTATGCCACCGACGATAAAAAACCTTGCCTGAAGACAAATCAGACCAAGCGGAACCAGTCAACGCAGAAGCACAATATCTGCAATTAGCGCAAATCTCATGAGACCCCGATCTTCCAACTGGCATAGTTATGTCATATATTTTCTGCTTTGCCCCTGTCCGCAACAGTGGATGCAGTGCAGAACTAGGGTGATTCACTTTACAATCTATCATACAAAAAAAATATATTCAAGTTCTTGTGCCACCTCAGTAACAGTAACACAAGCTCCATCCACTACTTGACATTCTGTGATCTAATACAAATCCCTGCAAAAGAAGACACTCTGAATTATACTATGGCATACCAGCACTAACTCCCAGTACTCAAAACAGCAAAAAACCTAAGCAGAAAAAGTCAACATTGTAAATTTACACCAGGGCTAGAATGGCAGTACTTCCTATTAGAAAATTAGATCAAGCTGGACAGTCGCTATAGATCCCTACACAGAAACTGTAAGCTAGCAGAAGACTTCACAAGCAGAACACAGACAGACCTTCACCAAATACAGAATAATAAGAGGTTACAAATTAGAAAAAGAGGCACTCATACAAAAGCTGAAATGGAAAGCCCAAGAACTCAGACTCTTTCAGCAGTGGAACACTGAAAAGGAAATGCATATTGTCCTGCACAGAGCAAAACACAAAGGCATAAGAAATGCGCATTCTCAATCCAATTAATAAAAACTTAAAATAAATATTTTGTTTTTGCGCTTTTGTTGTCTGATCCTTTTATTTTTCTAATGGTCCTCCTAGTTTCTTTTTCTCTTTCTCCTTGTTGATCTTTTCCTAAGTCCTTTTCCAGGGTTTCTTGTCCATTTTCTCCCTCTGCCTTCTTTCCTCCCTCCCTTCCATTTCTCTCTGACAATAATCTTTTATTTTTTGTTTCATTTCTCTGGTCTTCCTCTGTTTCCCCATAGCATTACATCCTGTTTCAGCGAGGCATTACAGTAGCTTAACTCACATAATCTAAAAATGAACTTTAACAAAACTGAGGTACTGTATGTAACAAGCAACCATGACTTTACCCCATCTCCAGGTCTTCACCTTAGAGAAGCTGACGTAGTATTAAAAATGAAGTGAAATACCTTGGTGTTACTCTAGATCAGATACTCAGCATGGCCACACACACAAAATTAACTACCAGCACAATTATAAGCTACAAGAACTCTCAAACTATGCCTTCAAATCTGTGCTCCAGGCAATGATCACTCCACACTTCGATTTCTGCAATATCATTCTACAGGGCCTCCCAAAGTAAGCATTAAAGTTGCTACAAATGGCCCAAAATGCGACTGCTCGTATAACTTGGAAGGCCCGTATCACAGATCACATCACACCCATACCATACAGTTGCACTTGTTGCCAATTCTAAGCCAGATTAAATGCAAATCACTGATGACCACATTTAAGGTTTTAAGGAATATAGCCCCGTCATACCTTACTTCTCTGAATAACATACCGTCAAATCAGCAAATAAGAAGAGGTTGCACTCAGAACACCCTAATAATCCCCACCGACTTTTGTTAAACTACCCACACTACCAGTAACAGAGCTTTTGCTTACTTTCACCTATAGTTTGGAATTCCCTCCCAGAAAGATTAAGAACCATCAACAATCTCTCCACATTTCATAACGAAATTAAAACACATCTGTTTGAGCATTTTGGAAATCCAGTAGAACCAGTCAAAGTCTACCCGACCTAACCGCCCAATCCCCCCACTCTTAACTCTTACATTGTCAGCATTATGGATTTGATTCACCCATGTAAATATGTATGTTGAAATCATATGTTTATTGTAAATAGTTCATTATCGGATCATAAGCATACTCTATGTTCAAAGTCATTGATCCTTGTTATTGATTTTGAACCCTGTTTTATACCCATCTTCTATAAGTGATGGGTATATGGAGTGGAGTGGAGTGGAGTGGAGTGGCCTAGTGGAGTGATGGGTATATGGAGTGGAGGAGTGGCCTAGTGGTTGGGGCAAGGTACTCCAGGCCAGAAGGTTGGTGGTTCAAATCCCACTAGAGGACAGCAACCTTGGGCCGGAAGGACTGGGGTTTCTAGTCCCACAGGTGCTCCTTGTGGTCTTGGGCAAGCCACTTAACCCTCCATAGCCCATGTTCCCTGTAAAATAGTTATCTCCAAGTTATAATGCCCTGTTCAATGTAATTTCACTTTGTTCAATGTAAACCGCACTGATGCAGAATAGCACAGTATATAAGAGAATGTAAATAAATAAAAATAAAATAACTTGTTTTGTTCATTGTAAACTGCCCTTGATCTCTGGAAAAGGTGGTATAAAATAAAAATAAATAAATAAATAGCAGCTAGATTTTGATCCTCCTTTCTCTGTTCTTTTTTTATATTCTAGCCTTCATGTTCCCTCTTCTTTACTTCTGAACTATGCAGCAGCTTTCCAAATCCCACTCTCAGTTCCTCCATTCTCCCTTCTGGTTTTTCACTCCTTCCCCAGTTTCAATTCCCCCTCTTTCACCCACTTAAGTTCCTGATTCCTACTCACTGAACTCATGCTTATCTATCTTCCTCTATCTCTCATCTTCTCATCAGCTGGATAAATTGGCTGAATATCTGTTTTAAGTTGGCTGAATATTGGCCTCCATTGTTAAGATCAATTACAAATCAAAATCCCTATACAATATAAAATTTATGAGAATATATTTATTACCTTTATCTTTTTCTCATTCTGTCTTTTCTGCTTTGACACCCATTTCCTGATTCCACTTGTTTTGTCTCCTTTCTTCCTTTATGATCCTTCTCCTTTATCCTTCCCCTCCATTTTTGTCTCTGATACCTATACTGTTTCTTTTACGTCACGCCTGACCATCTTTCTCCCTTCTGTTTCTCTGGCCTGCTCTTCCGACTATCACCACCTCCTCACTGTTCTCCTTCCTCTGAACACGTCACGTCTCACTATTCTAACTTCTGTCTGTAGTCTTCCATCTCTCAACCTCCCCATTTCTCGCTCACGCTGACCCTTCCAAATGTTTGTCTTCCCCATTTGTAACCTCATTCTACCATGATTACTATCCCAGTGCCTCCCCCACCAAAGACCCTCTTTTACCATCCATTTCCTAGTGCTCCTTCCCTCCCCTTCTCCCAATGCCATCTCATTCCTCCAGTCCTAGGATGACTCCCCTCCACCTCCCCTGTCCATCCTCCTAACATTTCCTCATCCCCTAAAGCCAGTGCACCTATTTTTCCTTTCTTAGTGACCTCCTCCCATTCCTCTGTTCTTCTTCTCTCTTCCCCTCCTAGCCCTCTTTCCAGTGATCTATCTCTTCATTTCTTCTCTCCCCCCCCCCCCCAATGTAGTTCCACTTCCCAGTGCTCCATCTCTCTCTTCCTCACTCTCCCTGTCCAACACTCCATCTTTCTCCTCAGGCTCTTCTTTGTCCCTCAACTTTTCCTTTCCCCACACCCTGCAATCTCTCACATCCTCCTCTGCCCAGAGAACAATTGTGTGCAGTCATCTGGCTGCAGTGGAAGTTTAGCAAGCCCAGTGTTTCTCCCAATACCTGGGTTTGACCCCTCTGGCTCCCTCCTTACCCAAACTAATAATGTGACTCCAGAAGCGCCAGCAATAACAACTCCCATCCCAACCACCAGCAGAGCAAAATAAGCCGCTAACATTCCTGCTTTAAATACAGTGCTGTCATTGCAGGATTGCTCCTCTCAATCACGTCTCTCTCTCTGCTGGTGTTAGCCTGGCTGTGCTGCGGCCCTTTCAATTAAATGCGGCTGCAGTAGCACGTTACACTAGGCCTGCTCTGGCCTTATCTGTGCAAAATAAGGTTGCTAGCTTTCCTGCCGGCTCTTACCATGTGCAGTTCCAAATGTCACGGCCTGACAGTTGGTGCTGATCTCACGAGATTGTCAGGCTGCAAGGTTTGAAGTGCAGGGGGTAAGAGTTGGCCCTCACTGGTTGATGTCTCCAGCTAAGTGAGAAAGCTGGAGGGAAAGGAGGGGGAGTGGTGAAAGTTGAGGCAGGGTAAAAGTTCACGACAAGCAAGCATGATGATTGGCTCCATAGGGTGTTAGTTTGAAAAGAAGAGGTCTGGCGGGGGGCAAGAGGGGAATAAGAGTGAACAGGAAGGAGGAAAAGGGAGAAGAGAAGCAGCCACTATAGTACTTTTTCTTGTACGTATTTTTTACGGATATCCTGAAAACCTAACTGGCTAGGTGTGTCCTGAGGACTGTGTTGAGAACCACTGCCCTTTTTTAATTGCTGTCAGGTCAATGCTGACTCCTGGTGACCCAGCAGCCTCTGGGTTTTCTTGGCAAGGTATGACCAGAAGTAGATTACCAGGCCTTTTCTTCCAAGGCAATGGAGGGTAAAGTGACTTGCCCAAGGTCACAAGGAGCGTCCGTGCAAATTAAACCATGATTACTTGGGTATTAGGCTGTTGCTGTAACCACTAGACTACTTCTCCATGTCTACCACTGCCCTAAACTATGTTAATAAAGCTGCAGCTTACTTGTCGTCTTGTTTATTCATTTGGGGGAGGAATCTAGAATGGTGGAAAAAACGTAAAGTCACCAAACCTTTTTGCAGATAAATCTAGGATACTTATTTGAAGTGTAGTGGTTGGGGAGTGGAGGAAGGGACACCTTAGTTCCAGGTTTGAGCAACAAGGCATGAAGGAGGGAAGAGGAGTCATTACCTTGCCCCCTTCCCCCCATCCATACCATGTCAGCAACAATATCACTTCCAAGCAGACAAATCAACAGAGAAATAGAAACAGTGATGTATTTCCCCCTTACTGTGCAAAACAAAGATAATGAATATAAAATGAAAACAAAACATTTTCTACCCCCTCTGTTCCCTGTGTTGGAAATGGGGACAAGAGGCTGCCAAACAGGTGGGATTTGGTAAGTCTGCTCTAAGATTGGGGACCTCTGGTAACCTTATGAAATTATCCCAGTTTCCCTGTAATTACGTCCTAATATTGTTATAAACCCACAAACAAAAAGTTAAATGTGATCTCAGTTCAGTAAAGATTCTGGAAACGATGGCCTCCCTAATCCCCAAAATTTGGTAGGTTAAATTGTGTTATGTAGAATTGGCAAAAGGATCATTTGTGTAACTGCATGCATGGATAAAAAGTAAAAGTATGATTTTTCTCCCTGCAAACTTTGTGGATTTTCAAAATGAAAGCATGCACAGACTTCCATTTTGAAAATTACCACAGAAAATCAGTACTCTTACATTTACACCAGTTATAAAGTGGGGACACAGTTTTTCTGAGTAAAATTATACACAGATGATTTCATTTTCAGAAAAATATACATAGTGCCAATCCCACCTCCAGGAACGCATCTTCAAACAGCAGGTAAAGTTCTATGTCTACAGACCATACCTCCGCAAATGTTTTCTGACAGCTTAGATAAGCCATTCTGTGACAGGCCGTTTGAGGTTGTTTATTGATCATTTTACCAAGTGCACAATTTAATAGCAACATTATTTCCACACAGTTTAGACAGTGTCAGTGTGTGGTGGGGTTTACAGAACATGAATCCATTTATCAGATATAAATAAGAATGCTATTTTAATAGAGCCATTGGTTTTTCATGGATTCAGATATAATTTATAGAGAACAGGTAATTTATGTTAGAAGATGATGGTTTTGTGTCATTCAGTCTGCTGTCAGATCTGGCACACATTTTCCAATAGTAGAAACATACTGGGGCTTGTAGCTAAAGTGATGCATGAAGCAAATGTGGATTTTTCATGGTTTGTAATTCTTTAAAAAAACATACAAATGTATATAAGCACAATTTAGAACATTTGATAGATTATATCCTTTTTTTTAACATGTCAATTCCTGTGCACTTTCCTTCCCTGGTTTCTTTAACAATACATATCCTGTCTGAAGCTGAAGTTCGCAGTCTCTGGGAGAAAAAGCTAGCAAGCCCCTTGGAGCAAGGTCTCCATTGTTGTGGAAATCTGCACTCTCTCACCCCCAGCCCTGTGCCTGTTTCCTGCAGACTCCAGGGCAAACAAAGCTCTTGGCTTCCTGGTCTCCATAGCAACCTTCTCTGCCGCTCTAGCTGACGCCTTGCTGCCATCTACTGGTAAAGGAGTCCAGCTGCTTCCTTTTCAGTTCATACATTTTTACCACTTTTTTGGCCCTTGATATCAGATTGACCTGAACATTGTAAAACGAAGCCAGCAAAAATAGCCTTATAAGTATAAATGCTACTCAGTTGACTGAGGGTATAGTTTGAAAGCACTAGAGCAGGGGCCCCAAACATTTCATGTGAAGGGCACATAGGGCATTTTAAACTATCGAGAGAGCTGGATGGGTTGGGTGAATTTTGCACAAAGGTTTTCTGAGCAGGGGAATGGAAGGGGGCCCATGTGCAAGGCTGGATTTAATATTTTGTGCTCATAAGGAAGACTAAACAGTAGATCCTAGAGTGAAGGATGGGAAGAAAGGGGTGTCAGAGATCCCAAAGACTGGCGAGCTAGAAGAGGTGCAGAGGAAAGTCATAGCTCCATGGTGGCAGGAAAAGGCTCCTGTTTGGTTTGGGTATTCGGTGCCTTCAAAATTTGTCAGCTTAGGTATCTGCCTATGTTGACTAATTCTGAGCCTGATCATGCGTGGCCTTTTCAGGATTTCAAATGTTAAGGAAGGGCAAAGGCAGGGACCTGGTTCCCAAGGTGAGACAGATAACCCTATTAGAGTTCTCGGCTGGCTCCAGATGCACCCAACAGGCTTGATCTAGTCCTGCGTTTACCCCATTGCAAGTAGGGATATGCATTCTGATTACTCTATTGCATGCCATAAGAAGAGTAATACTACAAGTCCCTGAATGCAATGGGGTAACCCAGGACGGGATCAAGCCTGTCCTGTGCATCTGGAGCCAATTGGCATTCCTAAACCCTATGCCCTGCTTCCCTTCTTTCTCTAGTATTTGCCCTTGGGGGGAATGGCAGATGGCAGAATGTATGTGGGACACAGTTTTTCCACTCACCTTCTCTCCCCCCCCCCCCCTCATTATAAACTCTTCTCTCTTTTTCCCCTCTCTTCTTGCCCCTCTTTTAGCTATCCCTCCTCTTCATTCCCCTCCCTTGTCCCTTCTCCTTCTCTTCCCTTCCTTCTGTCTCCTCTTACTTCTCTCTCTTATGCTTCTGTTATCTGCACCCTTAGTCCTACAGTCTTGGAGCAGAGTGTACTCACACATGCTCCCACTATTGCCCCACTGAGAATAGAAAGTGCCAACACACATAGATCCTAGCCTTGCCATCCCAAGTTGGGCATATCTGCACACACAAGTGCTGGTCATGCAACTGCAGAAACAAAATCCATTTGCACACACTTCTGATGTTACTGCCCTGGAGCAGGGAGGCAAACACACTCCAAACCCTGCAAAAGATCAGGAAGCATCACCTCCGTGGTACAGATGGCACCCAGCCCATAACAGGTGAAACCCGAAGCTGAGTTGCAATTGTAAGGATCAGAGCTGTTTGTGTGGATTCAATTTTGGTAGGTCTAGCAGTTGGAGGAGGAGAGTCTAAGCAGCAAGAAAGCCAAAGGGAAGGATAGAGGGAGAAGGACCTCCAAAACTGAGGCTTGGCTGCTCACCATCTGCTGGTTGAAATTTCCGAGCTGCAGGACTGAGCACATGGGCAAAGAAAAGGAAACTTACTCTTGGGACTGGATCTCATTTTGCAACAGGAAAAGCACGAAGAGCCAGAAAAGCTTGCTCCAAAGATCGCATGGAACCCCTCGCCTTAATTTTGTGAACCCTTCCCTAAAGTGGTAACATAGTAAGCTCATCCAGTTACAAATATATTGAAAACAATGTTTCACAGTTTCCATATTACTCATGTATATTATGTCACTGGTGTATAATGAGGGATCAATGCATTCAGCTTCCCCCTTGGACTCTCATTGCTGCACTCAGGAAATAAAGAAGAGATCTGGGAACCCTGAGAGATGGCAACTGAAAAATTTCAGAACTGTGACAAAATGTTTACAAAGTCAGCACAGGAGAATGCCATGATGACCAGAATCAACTCACAGTACTTTGGGTCTCTTTCTTATAAATGTCTGAAGTATGAAAACTTTAAAAATATATAAAAGATTGCCCATGACTGTTCACCTTTTTGTTTCTGTCTGTGAAATATGTTTTTAAAAGGGCAATTGTCTATGTCATCAAGAGACCCAGTGCCGCATTTAAGATTTTCATTTCATTTATTATCATTTATAGCCTCCTATCACCAGCTTCTAGGCAGATAACAGGATACTATATATACTGTAGTACCAACAGAATAAAACATACAAAACACTGAAAGCAACACAACAAAAATACGTACTCAAACAGAATTAAAAGCAGCTGAAAAAAGGTATGTTTTGGCACCTGTAGGAAAAACCAATCTCAGAGAACAGAGGTGGGGAAGGGGTTCAACAGATCTCAAAGACTGGAAAGCCAGAAGAACAGCAGAGAAAGACCATAGTGTCACAGTCACATCCCTTCAAAGCAGCACATCCACATAATACCAGTAAATGGGAGCAGGCCCCTCTATGGTCAGGGTATTTGCTGCCTTCAAAATGTTTGGCACCAGCTGCTGCTGCTGCTGCTGCGTGCGTTAGAGTAGTAAGTGAGCAGGTTAGGGGTGGGGTGGGGTCTTGCAGTCAGTGTGCCCCATGCAAACTGCAAAGTGTGTGATTAGTGTAGGTGCAAGTATCACCACCCCTGTAGGTAGAGGTAAGTGCACTCACATTCATTTTAGGCTGCATTAGGGCAGGGTGCATCATGTTAAATGCCAGGATCATGCTTTCCATGCCCCTGACAGTTAACACGGTGGTGTTGCACTTAATGTGCTATGGTTTTGAGTGCTATCGCTGCATTAAGTGCAACACCATAGCATCCTTCAGTAAAAGGGCCCTTTAGATTATTAGATGTTACAGCCCAATAAGCCATCTTTGTTAGGCATGCTGTTCCAGGAAAGCAGGATTACTTACCTATAACAGAGGTTCTCCATGGACAGCAGGATAAGTCAGCCACATATGGTGATGCCATCCGATGGTACCATGGATGGAAGTAGTTTTCCAGAGCTCAAAAAGGCAAGCCCTTCTGAGCATGTAAAAGGGCCTGCCCCTACCTAGTCCAGTTTGTCCCAGAGCTTCGGTCTTGAAGATTAGGCTGGCAGGCCATATCAAAGTGGGTCGTCCTCATTCAAGGGGAGGTGGGTGGCAATGTGTGGCTGCATTATCCTGCTGGGGACACAAGGAGGAGCTACCTCCCGCAGAGAGTCCAAACAAACACAAGGAGCAGGAGATGTTTAGAAGAGAGTCTTTATTGTGCACAGGACACCCCAACGCGTTTCGGCAACGCCTTCCTCAGGGGGAGGAACACTAATAAATACAATCAAAATGTGTACATTAAAAAACAATGTGTACATTAAAAAAACAGTTAAAAAATATATATTAAAAATTATATTAAAAAACATATTTAAAATATGAAAGCACCGGCAGGACATGAAACATAGATTATTATAATAATACAACAATAAAAACAATACAAAATACACAAAGAACAAAGCAGGACTGAGGGAACAAAACAATTATATCTAAAGCAGTGTATAAAGAAAAAAGGAACAAAACAAAGGTCACAAGGATAGTGTGAAAGCATGCTATATGTGCCATATGAGTAGAACTAATATACTAATGAAAGTGACATAAAATGATGCAACTGGGGTACATCTCTTATATCAACTGGTGGAGCACAGAGGACGAAGAGCCTGAAAGGGCCAGGCAAATTATATATAATTATGAACAATAAATAAGTGAGTGATAAATACTATCTAACTAAAACTTCATGCACAAAGACAAATAAGCACAGAAATAAAACAATGAGTATATGATAATCTAAATATTAAAAAAGGAGAATAAAATTAGGGTACATCTCTTATATCAACTGGTGAGCGTAAGAGACAACAAGCCTGATAGGGCCAGGCAAAATGCATATAATAATGAACAATAAATAAATGAGTAATAAATACTATCTAACTAAAACTTCATGCACAAAGACAAATAAGCACAGAAATAAAACAATGAGTATATGATTATCTGTATTATATTATTTGCTTAAACGGCATTTATTCTGAATAGCGCTTCACTCCTGCTACCTCATTTGTGTTGCCAGATAAGTTTTTGCCACACTGCAAGGAGTCTCTTGGGTATTTGATACTATCATCATTTCCACACATCTTCCTCATAGGATTAACAACATATTTATTATTATTATATACAATTTTTAAATTTTAATAGTATTATTCATTATGTTAGTATAGTATTTTTCCATTTTTAGTACAATTTAGAGGTTCTTGTTTTCATTATATGTTTTTATTTTGGGTTGTGACAGTACACCATGGTCCCCCTGGTTTATTTTCGTATACAGTTGTAATTCTGAGTGAGCCCACAGAAAGGTGTATGTTTTCCAATTTTGATTGTCCTATATGCCCTTCTCCCCCCTTTTTAAATTATCTTTTTTGAATTGGTAATTTTTAATTTAACCTTTTAATATCAATTTATCTCTCTCTTTTTATTCTTTTTAGATGATCATTGTGTTTTATCCCCCCTTTTTAATATACAGATAATCATATACTCATTGTTTTATTTCTGTGCTTATTTGTCTTTGTGCATGAAGTTTTAGTTAGATAGTATTTATTACTCATTTATTTATTGTTCATTATTATATGCATTTTGCCTGGCCCTATCAGGCTTGTTGTCTCTTACGCTCACCAGTTGATATAAGAGATGTACCCTAATTTTATTCTCCTTTTTTAATATTTAGATTATCATATACTCATTGTTTTATTTCTGTGCTTATTTGTCTTTGTGCATGAAGTTTTAGTTAGATAGTATTTATCACTCACTTATTTATTGTTCATAATTATATGTAATTTGCCTGGCCCTTTCAGGCTCTTCGTCCTCTGTGCTCCACCAGTTGATATAAGAGATGTACCCCAGTTGCATCATTTTATGTCACTTTCATTAGTATATTAGTTCTACTCATATGGCACATATAGCATGCTTTCACACTATCCTTGTGACCTTTATGTTTTGTTCCTTTTTTCTTTATACACTGCTTTAGATATAATTGTTTTGTTCCCTCAGTCCTGCTTTGTTCTTTGTGTATTTTGTATTGTTTTTATTGTTGTATTATTATAATAATCTATGTTTCATGTCCTGCCGGTGCTTTCATATTTTAAATATGTTTTTTAATATAATTTTTAATATATATTTTTTAACTGTTTTTTTAATGTACACATTGTTTTTTAATGTACACATTTTGATTGTATTTATTAGTGTTCCTCCCCCTGAGGAAGGCGTTGCCGAAACGCGTTGGGGTGTCCTGTGCACAATAAAGACTCTTCTAAACATCTCCTGCTCCTTGTGTTTGTTTGCATTATCCTGCTGTCCATGGAGAACCCCCATTACAGATAAGTAACCCCACTTTCTCCTTGGACAAGCAGGATAAGCAACCACACCTGGTGACTCTGTAGCTGTAGTCATGGCCACTGAGTGCTGCAGTGGATGAGACAGATGATCAAGTGAAGTCAACGTGGTTTATTGAACAAGTTTGTCAACTCAGAGAAATACAACAATGTAACTGATGAGCATGCACAAGAACAGCTCCTGTGGAAAACAGTTGTCTGGGAGCAGGAAAACAATGTGCAAACAATGCGTTAAAACAGCAACAGTGTATGCAGAACAGCATTAAGCAGCAACAGCGTATGTAAGACAACAATGGGCAGACATCACCACAGTGGATAGCGCCTGTGTGGCCTGGGCTGGACAGAGTCCTGAGGTCAACTAGAGTCCTGGAAGCGACACCATGGCCAGCACTTCTCGGCCAAAGGAGCTGTCTTCATGAACACCCCGGTCGAGGCAGTAGTGTTTCTGGAAGGTGTGCACTGATGACCAGGTGGCCACTTTGCAGATGTCCCACAGTGGGACAGAATGTAAGTTGGCAAGGGTGGAGGCCATGTATCTGAGCTGATAGGCCTGGACATTGTTGACGGGCTGGGCCCCTGCCTGGGCATAGCAGAACACTATGCAGTCCACGATCCAAAGCAATAGAATCCTTTTGGTGACAGGACATCCTGGTCTGTTGGGGTCAAAAGAGATGAAAAGCTGGTCGCCCTGTCGTTGAATTCTATCCTGCTAATGTAAGTCCACAGGGCATGCAAGCAGTCGAGTGTATGTAGCCATTGCTCCTCGGGCGTGCGTGGTCCGGTTAGAAGGTTGGCAGGTCAATTGTCTGGTTTATGTGAAACACAGAGGCCATCTTCGGGACAAACCTGGGGTGGGTGCATAGAGTGGCTTGGTCATGGTACAGGATTTGTACGGTGGGTTTGCCACTACAGCCTGATGTTCACTGATGCGTCTGGTCGAGATGAGAGCAACCAGGAAGACAATTTTCCAGATATATTTTAGGGGTGCTTACTGCATGGGCTTGAAGATGTCCTGCATGAGGTGTTACAGGATGATGTGGGACAAGGGGCTGGGTTGAGATGGAGGCATCATTCGGGCAGTCGTGAAATGCAGAGAGGTGGCATTGTATCGAAGCTGTCTTGAGCCCAACATTGAGGGTGGTGAGATATTGCAGGATACATGGAGTCGGGCAGGAGTAGGGGTTAAAGCCCTTGGAGGCACACCAGATGGTGAAGCGTTTCCATTTGAGACCGTACAACTTTCACAAGGCCAGGCGTCTGACTGCTAGGATGACCTGATGCACCTCCATGATGAATTGGAGGGAATGCAGAGTTAGCCTTTCAATATCCAGACCGATAGCACAAGGGTCAGCAGGTTGGAGTGTAGAGTTATGCCTTCGTCCTGTGTGATGAGGCCCGGTTTGAGCGGGAGTCTAATGGGTGGTTCCCATGCTAGGTGCTGGAGGAGGAAGAACTACATCTGCCTGGGCCAGAATGGGACAATGAGGATGATTGTGGCTCTGTCCCTGATTACCTTCTGTATCGTCATGGAGATTAGTGGGATGGGAGGAATGCATAGAAGAGTGGCATGGTCCCCCAGAGTAGGACAACTGTATCTGATGCTAGGTTGCAGGAGGACGGGCGCTAGCAGAAGGTGGCACACTTTGTGTTCTTGTTGGTGAAGAGGTCCACCTGCAACTGCCCTCACCTTCTGAAGAGCTGTGCTGCCATGAGGGGGTTGAGGGACCACTTGTGTGGGTTGAGCTGGTGGCTGAGGTGGTCTGCTAGCTAATTGTCCTCACCTAGAAGGTAGGAGGCCTGCAGGAGGAAACCCTTGGAAATGGCAAAGGACCAGAGCTTGAGTGCTTCCTTGCAGAGGGAGAGAGACTCTGTGCCTCCCTGCTTGTTGATAAATTTACATCCCTCTGGTGAGGTTTCTGGTGGTACGAGCCATGGTAGGCTGGCTGCTGCTTGAAGTGTTGCGGCTGCCAATGGTTATAGGAGTTTTAGTAGTGACAGGAGGAGGGGTGGAATTTTTGCAGGTGCGTTGTGGTTTTCCTGTGGCTCGAGCTGCATTCCAGGTCATCTGCAGCAAGGGTTTGAAGGGTAGTGCAGTGCTCCTTCAGATCATTCATTGTGTCCTTTGTCCCTAAACAAGTTTATGCCCGCACATGGGGCATCAGCAATCCACTCATGGGTGTCCTCCCTCAAGCCAGATGCTCGGAACCACGCCATGTGCCATTTGGCGATGGCAGTCCTCACCTTCTGGGCCGCCGAGTCGAAGGCAGAGCAATTTAGATGTTTTCCGCACTCTGCGAGGTCCATGATGATCAGTGGGGCTGCAGCCGATGACTTCGGAGGAAGTGTGCTCATGGCCACTTTTAGTTTGTCCAGCAGGGTGTCCAGAAACAGGATTTGTTGGAACTGGTGGGCCACAATTTTTGCATTGAGAAAAGTTCCCTAGAAGGTTTTTCTGCCTATCTCATCCAGGAGCCTGTGTTCTTTGCCAGGTGGTGCGTGGGAGTGGATGCCTTATTTCTTGTTTTGTTTCATGGCAGATTCCATCATAATAGACTGGTGTGGGAGCTGAGGCCTTTCGAACCTGGGTGCTGTATACACCTGGTACTTTGTCTCCAACCTCCTTGATGCAGCCACTTCTGATGACGGTGTGCTCCAGATGTTGAGGAGGTTGTCCTGGAAGAGCTTGTGGACTGGGAAGGCCACTAAGTTGTGGGGGGTGTCAAGATACTTAAGAACTCTGAGGACCTTGCTCCTGGGGTTTGGCATGTCTGTAGGCATAAGTGAAAGCTGAGTCACAAGCTTATGGAGGAACTTGGGCTAGATGAGGTCCTCAGGTGACTACGGCAGCTTTGGAGGTGTTGGCAATTGTCCCAATCCGGAGTCTGGAGAGCTGTCAGAGAGGTGGTCTTCTGCTGTGGAGCCCTGGGTGGCAGCCTCCTCACAGTTGGTGTCCATTGTGAAGTGCTCTGGGAGGGAGTGTGGAGGTAAAGGTAATGGCAGGAGTGGAGGTGTCCCTTCCTCCTGCATTGGCCGGGATTCTGATGTTGGCATTCTGTCCTTTTCCTGGCAGAATGGAGGCTTCACCCATCTGGGGGCATGCTGTTCCAGGAATTGGGCAAGAGGTCCAGCACTGCTGATAGTGATCATGACTCATGCCTCTTGCCACACTGGTGCTGGATGTTGTGGTTGATTGTGGCCTGTGGCAGAGCTGTGGGAGACTAGGGAAGCCGTAAGGGTCTTCTCACCATGGCTGTGCATCTGCTGTGGTGAGGATCGCTTGAGAGGCTGTCAAAACTGCTTGAGCTGCTGCTCCTGTGCTGCCTCTTATGCCCCTTGTGCCTCCCTTGGGTGTCCTTGTGTCTGGCACTGGTTGCAGGTTTCCGGTGCACTGTAGGGAAAGTACTGCCAGTGTAGAGAAGGCCCCTTCTGGCCGGGCATTGTGCCTTTGTTCAGGACGTGAGGGGGGCACAGTAGGACTTTCCCCATGCGGGGAAGGGGAGTCTTTGCCAGCGTGATGATGTGCGCTGGCTTGATGACACAGAGGAGGCTTCCCTGTTTCCTGGTTGTGGACCAATGGTGGGCCAGTGGCCATCTTTGGAGGTGTAGCTACCGGTGCCATGCCGGAGCAGCATGGCCACCGGATCTCCATGTGCGTCCGAGAGAGTCGGGGCTGCAGCGGGAGGCAGTGGCTGAGTCTGAGACTCTGTATCCGCTGATGATGCTGGGATCTTGCCTGAGGCCGTCTTGTTCACCGGGCTGGGGGTAGAGGCTTTTTCGAGCACATCCCTTGCCGTGGCAGAGTGCAGCGTTTTCTTTACTTTTCTCACCACATAGGAGCTCACTTGCTGGTCGGAAGAGGTGAGTGGTTCATCAAAGTCTCTTAAAGCATGGCTGCATGATCTTTGTGCCCGCGATGACATGTGGGCAGAGCGGGTGCAGTCCACCATGTGATGATCCATTCCCAAACATCTGAGGCAGTGGTCATGGGCATCTATGGTGTTCATTCTCTTGCTGCTTGTCGGGCATTTTTTAAAACCCGGCTTGGAGCTCATGCTACCAGATGCTGGTTCCGATTGATGCTGTTATGTTTTCTGTTTGTTTTAGATGTTCTTTTCTTTCTTTTCTCCTTAGTATAGTAGTAGTTTGTAGGAGAGCTGTATGTTTCATTTTTGCTATGCCAAAATCCAAAAACACTCCACCACAACAGGACTGGTAGTTAATATAGCAACAAAAAGAGAAAATAAGACGTCTTTATGTCCCGCAGTCTCTCTATATCTTTTACCAACCTATAAGGAGGTCTCAGAACTCACGGGCTAATGAGTGAATTACATCAATCTCTGTAAAACATTCACCCTTTTGCATCAATGACCAACCCTTATGGTGAGCAGTCAATCTGCGCATTTAAACCACCAGGAGTAACTGTCCCCAGGCGGAAAATCCAGCGCTGTTCACAAAAAAGCAGTGCTTCTTCGTGCGAACGGCCGCCAAAACCCCTTTAAACCACCTCAATACAAAAGCACCTCGTCTTCAAAAACCTGCCCTGCCGTGAGAAAGTGCTGAACCAAAGGGGCTTCATGAACTTTACACCGCAGTCTACTACGATGTTCACAGATCCTAACCCGAAAACTCCTTAAGGTCTTGCCAATGTATAGAAGATCACATGGACAGAAGATCCCATAAACTACCCCTGAACCACCACGGGAAGTAGCTTTCCTCAGTTCATACGTCCTATCATGATATTTAAAATTTGGATGTCAAAGGATACCGAACAGATTGAACAATTTCCATGCCTACGATGCCCCTTTTCAACCAAAGCAGAAGGATTCAATGAGCGGAGAAAGGCAGGGCTTAATTTCTCCTTCATATTCTGATCCCGTAGCCATACACAATGGGTGTGCTTGTTAACCAGTCCTGAGACCACCTGTAATACATTTGCATGTTTTTTTTATAATGCGCTGAATATGCATACTAAACGGAGAGTATTTTGAAATAAAATTAACACAATCATTACACACTTGCTCTACTTTAAAACGGAGCTTGGTAGAAGCCCCGGTTCTGGCCTTACCCCCACTGGACAAACCCTTACATTTGTTACTGTAAATGGGGGAGTAGCCTTAGGGGTCCTCACTCAAAAACGGGCAGGGAAGAGACAACCAGTAGCATATTTATCTAAAATCTTAGATTTTGTGTCAAGGGGATGGCCAGAATGTGTTCAAGCAGTAGCGGCAACAGCCCTATTGGTAGAAGAGAGTAGGAAATTGACATTCGGAGGGGCCCTGGTAGTAAGTACCCCACATCAAGTGAGAACCATCTTAACCCAGAGGGCTGGGAGGTGGCTCACTGATTCACAAATCCTGAAATATGAAGCAATATTAATGGAAAAAGATGACCTAGTGTTGGACCACAGATCAGTGTTTAAACCCAGCTGCCTTCCTATGGAGTGGAACGGGTAAACGTAGATCGATTGTTTATGTCATCAGAATATAAAAAGACTAGGGGACATGCAATGAAGTTACAGGGTAACCTATTTAAGACTAATAAGAGAAAATAAATATTTTTTTTTCACTCAACGTGTACTCAAACTCTGGAATTTGTTACCGGAGAATGTAGTAAAAGCTGTTAGTGCAGCTGGGCTTAAAACAACAACAAAAACAGGGTTTGGACAAGTTAAAGGTCCATAAACCATTTAAAAGGGACCCAGGATATCACTGCTTGACCCAATACGAGCAGAAAGGAACCAGTGTCTTTTGGGGAAACTGCTAGGTACTTATGACCTACTGTAGATTGGTCATTGTTGAAAAGAAGATACTGGGCTTGATGGACCTCGGTCTGACCCAGTATGGCATATCATATGTTCTTATTTACTGAAAGGGAAAAATGAAAACTCGAAGATATAGGGGCAGTAGAAACTGAAAGGGGGGAAATGGGTTTTACCCGATAGCAGGCAGATGATAAACAAACAAATAATGAGAGAAATTATGGCCATTCTATTCCCACTAACACTCCTTGTGGCCTTGGCAAGTCACTTAACCCTCCATTGCCTCGGAAGAAAGGCCTGGCAATCTACTTCTGGTGACACTGCCAAGAAAACCCAGGAGCTTCTGGGTCGCCAGGAGTCAGGACTGACTCGAAGGCACACATTGATTGACATCAAGAGTGGAGGAGTAGCCTAATGGTTAAGAACACTGGATTGGGAACCTAGAGACCAGGGTGCGTTTCCCACTAGTACTCCTTGTGGCCTGGGGCAAGTCACTTAACCCTCCATTGCCTCAGAAAAATCCAAGTTATCAATGTCCCTGTTTTAATGTACATTACCAAGTTTAAGTTTCAATGTAAACCGCTTTGATTGAAATGATAAAGCGGTATATAAAATCTGCTAATAAATAAGAGAGTCATTGGGGTGTATGGGAATATAAACAGTAGCCAAACAAGTGTGTGAGAGGTGTATAACCTGTAAGAAAATAAATAAAATGGTCCTTAGGAAACAACCGCAGGGAGGCAGAGACCCTGGTCTTCGTCCATTCCAAAATATACAGATTGATTTTGCTGAGCTTCCCCTGGTTGGGCGGGTGAAGTACTTTTTGGTAATAGTGGACCATTTGACGGGATGGGTGGAGGCATATCCCATGGTAGCTGCCACAGCAATTGGAGTAGCAAAAATAGTTTTGGAACAAATCATTCCAAGATATGGGATGATAGATCACATTGACTCAGACCAGGGAAGTCACTTCACAGCCAAGGTATTGCAAAACATAATGGAAACTCTGGGAGTATCCTGGGATTTCCATACTCCATGGCATCCACCCTCCTCAGGGAGAGTGGAACGCATGAATCAGACTATAAAGAAGCAGTTAGCCAAATTGATGTTAGAAACAAAATTACATTGGACTAAGTGTTTGCCCTCAGCATTGTTAAGAATCCGAGCAGCCCCTCGGAAAGATTTAGGATTGTCTCCCTACAAAATGTTATTTGGATTACCCTATATGGGACAATTAAAGGAACCTCCCCAGTTTGAAACTAAAGATAAATTTCTTAAAGAATATATACTTGGGCTGTCCTCTTCTTTATCTGTTCTCAGGAATAAAGGATTGTTGGCACAAACACCCCCATTGGAGTTTGCAGTTCACAGTCTCAAACCAGGACAGTGGGTCTTGATAAAATCCTGGAAGGAGTCTAAATTGCAACCAGACTGGGAAGGCCCATTCCAGGTCATACTGAGTACTGAGACTGCTGTAAGAACTGCGGAAAAAGGTTAGACGATTAAAGGTCTGGTTGAAGCTCCTTCAGACGCACAATGGAAGGTCCAGGGAACTATTGACCCTCTGTGCCTGAAAATACCAAGGACACACAGAAGAACAGGAGAGGAGTTTGTTAACAAGGACTAATAAAAATTATAACATGGACAAAGAAAAGTGGATGATGTTGCTATGATGGGAGGGATCACTTTCTCTGTTAAGGGGAATGACATTGGATCTAGGACGGGGAAAGGGATGGACTGATAAACAAATACAAACATGAACATGATGGGGAAGGATGTATCCTAACATTTACTGTAACCGTACCAGAGGGAGAGGGACCGGTGAGCCTAGAATTTGATGTCTGCCAAGTGATAAGTTGTGACGGGGGATACTACAAAAAGTTGTGGAGAAACAGTCATAAGTATATGTGTCCAGAGACTGCTCAGACACTGGTGTTCAGGATGCCCTATTACGGGTGGCCACAAGTTTGGTGGACCACCGAGGATGGAGGCTGGGTCTCCCCAGAGGGGAAGAGGCACCCAGTTCAAAAGAAAATAACAATGATAAAGAAACACAGCATTCAGCAATGTAACCCAGGAAGTTGCAACCCCATCGTGGTCACCCTCTCTGGAAGGGATGGCTCACTGGATGGGACCTATGGACTAGGAATAGATATTAATGGGGAAGATCCCCTGGGAAGATTGAGGATAAGAATAACCCTCCAGAATCAGACTCAGGTCCCCACACCATTCCCCAGCATATCTTTTGAATCTAATAAGGACCCTAACGCAGTCAAAATAGTGGAGATTAAAGATTTGAGGGACACTCCAGAGGTGGAAACGGGTTATGGGGATGTGAACGCCTGGGTGGAATGGGTTAAATAAACCGTAGGAAGTCTTAACCGTAGCAATTGCTACGCATGTGCCTCCGGGAGGCCCATTGCACAGGTTATGCCCTTACCCTTGAGGTGGGATACAGATCCCAATGGAGTAAGATGCTTCATATCTCTGTATCAGGAAAAAAAGAAACGGCTTGGGGAAATGAAAGTTGCAAGACGTTGGATTTGCTCTTTCTCCCCACATTTTCAACAGTGTTTGGAAATCACTCCGCCTGTCTCACCAGGTGGGGGAAGAACTACACGAGGGAAGTGGGGGAACTGAATATCTGTGTTCTAAGCCTAAACCTGACAGGGATGGAGGGAGAAGAGAAGAACTACTCCAATCTGGTAATCCCTAGGGCAGACCTGTGGTGGTACTGTGGAGGGCAGACGTTGAGACCAACATTGCCTACACTATGGTCGGGAACATGTGCAATACTTCAATTGGCAGTTCCTTTCACCTTGGCTTTCACAGAACAGGACAAGGGGCAAATACAAAATGAGAGGAGGAGTACCTTGGGAGCCTCATTTGATGACAGGATATATATAGATGCAATAAGAGTCCCTCGGGGAGTTCCAGATGAGTATAAAGCATGAAACCAGATTGCAGCTGGATTTGAATCCCTGTTAGGGGTAATCACAATAAACAAAAATGTAGATTAGATAAATTATATCAATTATGGTTTATGGTTTATTACATTTGATATACCGCTCAGGCCAAAGCATTAGATCGGTTTACAATACTATATCATTTAAGAAACGTGCACACGTTTCTGGAATCACCACAGGAACGTTTTTGCAGCGTCCTACCCAACATCCTGGACATATGTTGCCGACAAAGGAGACAGGTCTGTTTGTGGGGACATGCAAGTTTTCAGAATATGCTGCACCCATGTATGTTTCCGTTGGGTACATCACTGGGATGTACCCATGGACATCTCAGATGGTCATACCCCTCCAGTTAAAACATACATCTTCTAAGCTTTTGTTCTCACAAGGAAATGTCTGCTTTGTGGCAATGCCCCCCTGGCCAGGCCTATGTGGGCATGGGAGGGGGATCTCAGTATCATCTTATCCAGTAGCCAGCCACCACAGAATCCACCACTCTTAAAGCTTGCATAGATCACGGACTGGGTAAGGATAGATACATTGTGTCAAGATCCGGACAAGCTTGCAATATCAGTAAATTCTCCCAGTGTATTGAACATTACCTGCATATTGAGGGAGTGGAATGTTTTTTGGTTGTGGAATGTGGCATCCCTCTATTGAGGGGGCCTCAGGACCACATGTGAACAATCAACTAACCCCAGCACAGAGGGAATCCAGCCACCTCATGGCATTGAAGCATTGTCTGTTGCCTCTGCTGCACTGTGTGAAGGAATTCAATATAATCCAAGGCATGCATCAGGAAATATTTCTGTTTGAGTTCACAGATGAAGGACCAGGAGCAGGACCTCAGAAAGCACCCATAAATAGAAACAGAAGCAAGGGGTATCTTGAACAATTTTCAGAAGACTGTGTTCGTGAGAAACTAGCTAAACTTAAAACAGACAAAGCAATGAGACCAGATGGGATACACCCGAGAATACTGAGGGAACTTGGGGATGTTCTAGCAGCTCCCCTGTCTGACCTTTTCAATGCCTCGTTGGGAGTCAGGAGTGGTGCCAGAGAACTGGAGAGGCGCACATGTGGTCCCATTACACAAAAGCGGAAGTAAGAATGTGATTGAAAACTACAGGCTGGTTAATTTAACCTCAGTGTTGAGTAAATTATTGAAAGAGAAAACAGTGAGGTTTCTGGAGTCCAACAGATTGGTGAAACCTTGCTGCCTCGGATGCGGTAGAG
Source organism: Ichthyophis bannanicus (assembly GCA_033557465.1). Classification (NCBI taxonomy): domain Eukaryota; kingdom Metazoa; phylum Chordata; class Amphibia; order Gymnophiona; family Ichthyophiidae; genus Ichthyophis; species Ichthyophis bannanicus. Next base: position 1,513,597,191 of record CM066032.1, on the reverse strand, counting down.
GCAGGTCTTGTCAGACAAATCTGATTGATTTCTTTGACTGGGTGACAAGGGAGTTGGACAGAGGGAGAGCCCTAGATGTGGTGTATTTAGATTTCAGTAAAGCCTTTGACACTGTTCCACACAGGCGACTTATAAACAAACTGAGCACTTAGGGATGGACCCTAAAGTTACTGCTTAGGTAAGAAACTGGTTGAGTGAGAGGCGACAAAGGGTACAGGTAAATGGAGCTCACTCTGAGAAGAAGGAAGTTACCAGTGGTGTGTCCCAGGGTTCTGTTCTTGGTCCGATTCTTTTTAACATCTTTGTTAGTGATATTGCAGAAGGGCTGTCGGGTAAGGTTTGCCTCTTTGCGGATGATACCAAAATCTGCAATAGGATAGACACCCAGGAAAGTGTAGATCAGGGGTCTCAAACTCCAGTCCTGGAGGGCCACAAACCAGTCAGGTTTTCAGGCTGCCCCTAATGAATATTCATTAGATATATTTGCATACAATGGGGCAGTGCATGCAAATATATCTCATGCATATTTATTAGGGATACACTGAAAACCTGACTGGTTTGCAGCCCTCCAGGACTGGAGTTTGAGACCCCTGGTGTAGATAATATCAGGAGGGATCTCGCTAAGCTTGACAATGGTCTAAAATTTGGCAGCTGAGGTTTAATGTTAAAAATGCAAGATCATGCATTTGGGCTGCAGCAATCCAAGGGAGTGATATAGTATAGAGGTGAAGAACTTCTGTCCACAAAAGAAGAGCAGGATCTAGGCATGATTGTGTCTGACGGGTGAAAGCCAGAAGGATGCTTGGGTGCATAGGGAGAGGGATGGCCAGCAGAAGAAAGGAAGTGATAGTGCCTCTGTATAAGTCTTTGGTGCGACCTCATTTGGAATATAGTGTGCAATTCTGGAGACCGCACCTTCAAAAGGATATAAACAGATTGGAGTCGGTACAGAGGGTGGCTACTAAAATGGTTAGTGGTTTTCATTATAAAGCATATGAGGACAGACGTAAGGATCTTAATATGTATACTTTAGAGGAAAGGCAGGATAGAGATGATATGATTGAGACGTTTAAATTCCTCTGTGGCATAAATGTTCAGGGAGAGAGCCTCTTTCAATAGAAAGCAAGCTCTGCTATGAAGGGACATAGGATAAGGATGAACGGGGATAGACTCAGGAATAATATGTGGAAATATTTCTTTATGGAGTGGTAGATGCGTGGAATAGTCTCCCAGTGGAGGTGGTAGAAACAACAGCATCTGAATTTAATAAAGCATGGGACAAACACAGAGGATCTCTAAAAGAGAAATGGGGACTGTTGTAGTGGTTGATATGGAAGGGCAGACTAGATAGGCGATGTGGTCTTTTTCTGCCATCATGTTCCTATATTTCTAGGAAAGCACTCAGAAACTGGGTGATGCACTTGAACAGTGCCGCTTAGCTCAGACCTACAATGGCTGCCAATACAGATTGAAAAGCACCTGTTGCTAAGAAAGCAAGTTCTATTGTCACTTTTAGATGCACAGACAGGGTTTGTCCCCTGTGTATTCTTGCACTGAGGTGGGGCTCCAGCTCCTGACACAGCTGATGTATGGCTGCCCTATCAAAGCGTGATCTGGTGACACTGTGTTCATCAGTAAGGTCCATGTACTGGCTTCTCAGCCTAGGTACCTTCTGATAGGGTAGCCTCCTTGTTGTCCTTCTCCTTACTCTATCTGGGGATGGGTCCCAAGGTGGTGAACTGAATCTGAAATTGGTTGACTGACAACAGTAGGTGGTGGTAAATGGAACTCACTCAGACAAAAGAAAGATATGTAGTGGCATGCGCCTCAGGGAGCGGTGCAGGGCCCAATATGGTTCTATGTATGTGCGAGTGATATTTGGAAGGATTGAATGGCAGAACCATGCACTGGGGATGCTGAAATCCAAAGGAATTGTATGCGATGGGGGAGAGAGGTTGGTGTGCACGGACCAGGAGAGTGACCTTGGAGTGCTAGTGTCTGAGGGTCTCAAGGTGCCGAAACAATCAGACAAGGTTGTAGCCAAAGGCACACAGTCGAAAGTGTGATAAGGTGGAAAAACACTTTATTTGAAATAAAGTGTTTTTCCACCTTATCACGCTTTGGACTGTGTGCCTGTGTCACGTGATAATTTGCCCTGTGTTGGACAGACAAGGTTGTAGCCACAGCCAGAAGGAGTGCTGGGCTGCATACAGAGTTAAAACCATTAGAAAGGAGCAAGAATTAATACCCCTGTACAAGTCATTGGTGAGGCCTCACTTGGAGTTCAGTATTGTGTTCAGTTTTGGAGACCATATCTCACAAAGGACACCGGTCCACTAGGCAGCCAGCTTGGGTGGATGGCTTTATGCTGCCATTGTGTTGCCCGCAGCAGGACATGTGCTTCAGCACACATGGCCTGCCACTTCTGATCCCCCTCTGATGCAACTTACTGTTTGAGGGGGATCAGAAGCGGCAGGCCATGTGTGCTGAAGCACATGGCCTGCCACGACAATAAAGCGGCAGCACAAAGCTGCTGCTTTTAAAAGACTGCCACCGTCGCTGCCTGCCTCCCCCCAAGACCAAATCGGCAGCTGCAGGGGGTTCAAGTGGGGGGGGGGGAGGAATGGCTTGCAATGGAGGGGGCAGCAGCTGGGGGTAGGGGCAGGGGCAGGACCAGCTAAGGTCAGGAGGCCATTGGTTCCTGGGATCACTCACTTTGCTCACTCAAAAAGGTCCAGTCCAGGTTTTTCTGAACCAATACAAGTTTACTTAGGGGACATGTTTGCTGAACCGCATTAGGTTTTTGCAGTTAATGCAGCATGTTAGTGCAAATACTGCAGCATTGGTTGCAAAAGTGGTGCAATATCTATTGGGGCATGCACAGCATGTTCCCAGCAGATACTGCAGGGAAATTACAAGGCCCGGCAGCAACATGGATGCACATAATGCTACCCATTGAAATGGCATTATGAGCATCCATGCTGTCTGCACTGAGATGATTACCATGCACTGTAGACATGCCCACTCTCTGCTCATGCGCCATCTACGCTTACAGATAAAGTGTGTTCTGCAGATAGCACAGAAAATTGCTGTTATCTGCATTTGCCCCATGTTAGCTGCTTATGCTTGTCAAGTGCACTGCGTTAATAGCCGCATTAACAGGTAATGTGGTTTAGCAAGTATGCCCTTTGAATCTTTAAATGGTGTAGCAGGTAAAGGTAATAAAGGATAGTAGCAAAATAAATAGTAACGTCACAGTTCGTTTCTCCTTTGTCAGTGCCTCTAAAGAAAACTCCACATCTGGGCTGCTTTGCTCCCTTGGTCTCCTGAGGCTTCCTTTAGCCCTTCACCATTTTCCTGAGGCACCTGGTGGTGGAGTATTGGCCCACTAGCCCTGTAGTACAATGGTTCAGCCAGCCAAAAAAAATAGTTTGTTATAGGCTGTAGTATCCTTGTAGCGCTATATAAATGTTCGATAGAAATAGCAGTAGTATTTATAGATTCATTCTGCCTTCGCTTTTCGGCAGGAATGCCTCCCGCCATTACCTCACTCACTGTGAAGCCTCCCAAATCTGAAAAGGTCAGCGCTTTAAAAAATTTTGACTCCTATACTTGGTAAAGCTAATAAAGGTCTCTGCCTATATATTACAAAATGCTTCTTGTCAAATCAACAAAAGTCTACTTAACATCTGAAAGACTGTAACTCAGTTGGACAGTCAGGAGCCCCAAGGTACACAAGTTTCAAATTTCAGTAAGTCTACTATAACCTCATACATTTTAAATACAAGATGCTCCGAGGTAATATCCTTGCTGTTCTACCAGATTATGAAGCAGAGAGTATTATACAGCATTTGTTTAGCCCATTTAGATGAATTACAGGGGCATTTGCTATGATTCCTCTGATAAATTCTATATAGATTCATCTTTATTATCCATTTTATTTGTATTGACCTTTAGAGCACGGGATCACTCAACATAATAATAGGCTGTGCTTTTTATGATATGTCAAAAACCACAACTAGATGTAACCACATTTCATCCAGAGTCACCGGAGTATAGTGGAGCTTTTCCATTTATCATATAGAAAAAACAAACAACATCTAGATGTATCCACTGATCTGGGAGCACTTCATCCTTGCACATCCCTGGAACTTGTGGGCTGTCAGGAAGTAAGAGTCGACAGGATGTCAGATGCTAAACCGTCTCTTGGGCCAGAACGCATGCTGCACGCACAAAGCCAAAAACAAAGATTACCAGATGAAGAAATAACTATATGATATTAAAAACTAGCTTTTAATAAGGAAATATGGGGCATGTTTGCGAAGTCTCATGTTGGTAGCGCAGGTATGGACCATATTACAAGCATGGGGCTTCATGCTAACTATGGAGAATGGATCACCATGGTAAAACCACTGTGGAAGCAATTAATGGCACTCCCTGCATGGATACGGCAATGCCCATTTCCTGCAGAATGCACACGACCAAGGTAACATGGGATTTTTAGCATGGTGCCCAAACCTTCTGCTAAACCCCACACTACCGGGAAGCACGCTTTAGTAACCATGTCCCTATGGGAGGAAGGGGGATAAGAACATAAGATATGCCATACTGGGTCAGACCAAGGTCCATCAAGCCCAATATCCTGTGTTCAAGCAGTGATATCCCAGGTCCCCTTTAATAATGGTTTATGGAACTTTCCTTCAGGAACTTGTCCAAACCTTTTTTAAACTCAGCTACACTAACAACGTCTACTACATCCTCCAGTAACAAATTCCAGAGTTTAATTACACGTTGAGTGAAAAAATATTTTCTCTTATTAGTCTGAAATAGGTTACCCTGTAGCTTCATTGCATGTCCCCTAGTCTTTTTATATTCTGATGACATAAATAATCTACGCTTACCCGTTCCACTCCATTCATTAATTTATAGACCTCTATCATATCTCCCCTCAGCTGTCTCTTTTTCCAGGTTGAAGAGCCCTAACCTTTTTAGCCTCTCTTCATAGGAGTATCCTTCCATCCCCTTTACCATTTTGGTGGCTCTTCTCTGTACCTTTTCTAATAACGCTATATCCTTTTTAAGATACATGACCAGAATTGCACACAATATTCAAGGTGCGGTCTCACCATGAAACGATATAGAGGCATTATAATATCTTTTGTTTATTCTCCATTCCTTTCCTTATGATACCTAGCATTCTATTTGCTCTCTTGGCTGCCGCTGCACACTGGGCCGAGGGTTTTAACATGTTATCGACAATGACGCCTAAATCTTTTTCCTGGGTGGTGGTTCCCAATGTGGAACCTTGCATCATGTAACCATAGTTTGGGTTGTTCTTTCCTAGGTGCATAACTTTGCACTTGTCCACATTAAATTTCATCTGCCATTTGGATGCCCAGTCTTCTAATTTATCAAGATCCTCTTGCAATTTTCCACAATCCTCTTGGATTTTAACAACTTTAAATAGTTTTGTCTCAGCTGAAAATTTGATAGCCTTACTCGTTATTCCCTTTTCCAGGTCATTTATGAATATGCCCAAAAGCAGCAGACCCATCACAGATCCCTGCAGTACTTCACTATTTACCTTTTTCCATTGGAAAAATTTGTTATTTAGCCCTACCCTCTGCTTTCTATCTTTTAACCAGTTCCTGGTCCACAATAGTACACTGCCTCCTATCCCATGACCTTTTAGTTTTGCCAAAAGACTCTGATGAGAGACCTTGTCAACGGCTTTCTGACAGTCCAGATACACTATATCAACCGACTCACCTTTGTCTACCTGTTTATCCACACCTTCAAAAAAACATAACAGATCTTCCTTGTCTAAAGTCATGTCGGTTATCTCCCATTAAGCCATGACTATCTAAATGTTGAGTAATTTTGTTCTTTATGATGGTTTCTACCATTTTTCTGGGTACCAACTTCAGGCTTACCGGTCTGTAGTTTCCCCGATCACCCCTGGAACCCTTTTTAAAAATTGGCATTACATTGGCAATCTTCCAATCTTCAGGTATTACAGATGATTTTAATGATAGTTCACAGATTACTAACAGGTCTGCAATCTCATATTTCAGTTCTTTCAACGCCCTTGGATGTATACCATCCTGTCCAGGTGATTTGCTACCCTTCATTTTATCAAATAGTTGTAATACATCATCCCGGTGTATCAATATTTCTTTCAATTCTTCCACAGTAGTACCTTTAAATACCACTTCAGTCATGGGTAACATCCCTATATCTTCCTCAGTAAAGACCAAAGCAAAGAATTTATTCTTTCTCTCCACTATAGTCTTGTCCCCTTTTCCTGCCCTTTTTACCTCTCTATCATCTAATGGTCCACCTGACTCTCTCACAGGTTTATTGCTACGAATGTACTTGAAAAAATCTTTATTATGTGTTTTTGCTTCCACAGCAAGTTTCTTCTCAGATTCTCTCTTTGTCTGCCTTATCAATGCCTTGCATTTAACTTGCCAGTGCTTGTCCTGTTTCCAGTTTTCATCATTTGGCTCTTTTTTCCATTTCCTGAAAGATGCTTTTTTGACAACAGCCTCTCTGACCTCACCTTTAAACCATGCTGGCAGTTTTTTGGACTTCCTTCCACTTTTCTTAAAGGATGGAATACAGTTTGTCTGGGCTTCCGGGATAGTATTTTTAAACACCCCAGCTTGATGTAACTGCAACTGCTCCTTTTAGTTTTTTCTTAACTATTTTCCTCATTTTATCATAGTCTCCATTTTGAAAGTTAAAGGCCAAGGGTCTGATAGTCGAAAGGCATTTACACAGTTTACAGCCCTGTAAACATGTAAATGCCTCTAACCAGGATATTTAATGGCATTAACACAGTTAGTGCTATTGACTATCCCCAATCTTCTCTGCTATGCCCTGATTCTAGCCACTTAGCATCAGGACACGTCGTGAGCATTCCAGGGAGGAACAGAGGACGTGACAGTTGATAACCAGGCAGTGGCAATATTGCATAATGCCTGGTTAGTGACCTATGGCTAAAAGAAAGCTCCTGCAGCTAAAGGCAAGCTTTTTTCTCATCTAACAAGCAGCATGCAATATCACCATGTCTGGTCAGCTACTGCAGCTCAGATGTTTATTTTATTTAGCTGTATTTATATCCCGCTTTTCACCGGGTCAAAGCGGTCAATTGGGGGATACATTTAACACGAGGGGATATGAGACACATACACTAATACTTACAGGGAACATGGGCAATGGAGGGTTAAGTGGCTTGCTGAAGACCACAAGGAGTGCCTACAGGACTAGAAATCCCAGTCCCTCCGGCCTGAGATTGCTGTCCCCAGGTGGGACTTGAACCCCTGGCCCTCTGGCCTGAAGTACCTTGTCCTAACCACTAGACCACTCCTCCCTCCTGGGTTGTGCGGCAAACCCAGATATTCAATGCCAAGGCCGCATATGACCCCAGCATTGAATGTTCAGAGTTACAAGACAACACAGACTCATAGTCATAGCGGCACATAGCCAACCTAGATGAATATCAGGCCCTTGCTATAAACCACATACAGCATTTTTCAGTAGCAAATAAAGCATAGATACTCACCTGTAACAGGTGATCTCCAGGAACAGCAGGAATTTAGTCTTCACATATGGGTATCGTCGGTACCAATGGAGCCGGTGCGGGAATACTCCCCAGCATCCAATTAGTAAGCTTTTGGAAGCATCCCACAGCACCTGCATGCTGCCTTCCCACCTTTCCCAACTGCCTCTCTCCAGTTGAGTTTAAAGCTGAGAGTGAGGGAAAGGGAAAGATAGAGAGATACAACTCCTAGGGGAGGTGGGTGGGTTGTGAAGACTAAATTCCTGCTGTTGCCAGAGATCACCTGTTACAGGTGAGTAACTATGCTATCTCCAGGAACAAGCAGGAATGTAGTCTTCACATATGGGAACTCCCTAGCTTCAGATGCCAGGGAGAGAACCCCAGAAGTTGTGTGCCCCTGTGAAAGGGCTCCACTTCCCCCCATGGATCTCTGGCATCCTACCAGGGATGGTGGGTAGAAGTTGATTAAGTATGGAACAGGTGTTGAGGAACAGCCTGACCAAACAAGGCATCCCAGCAGGAGTCTTTGTCTAAGCAATAATGGGCTGTGAAGGTATGAACCGAGGCCCAAGTGGCTGCTCGACAGATGTCATCGATAGACACAGAGTGCAGATGAACCATTGAAGCTGCCATGGCTCTGACATTGTGAGCAGTGACATGACCTTCCAGAGGAAGGTTCTTACTCTGATAGGCAAATGAAATACACTGTACAATCCAATTGGACAGAGTTCTCTTGGAGACTTGATCCTTCTCATTTGGGACTTCCAAAGCAACAAAGAGTTGGGAGGACTTTCTATGTTGCTGTGTCCTCTGCAGGTAAAAGGCTAAAGCTCTTTTACAGTCCAAAGTATGAAGATTCCTTTCTGCATTTGATGCATGAGGCCTTGGAAAAAACACAGGCAAGTAAAACGCTTGATTTAGATAGAAAGGTGAGACCACCTTTGGCATAAAGGGTGGATGAGTTCTAAGGATTACCTTATCATGATGGAACCTTGCATAAGGAGGATCAGACACTAGTGCTTGCAACTCACTGATGCGACGTGCTGATGTGATTGCAATAAGAAAGATAACTTTCCAGGAAAGGAATTTCAAAGAGGTAGTAGCTAAGGGTTCAAAAGGTGGCTTCATAAGCTGCCCAAGAACCAGATTTAAGTCCCATGCCACCGGTGGTGGCCTAATAGGAGACTTAGTTAAAAGAAGGCCTCTCATAAATCTTGCTACAAGAGGATGGGAGGAAACAGGTTGTCCATTTAAAGTCTTGAAAGAAGCTGCAATAGCACTCAAATGGACTCTTACTGAGTTAGTCTTAAGCCCTGCATTTGATAAATGAAGGAGATACTCCAGTAATGATCTCAGAGGTATCGCAAGGGTGTTAAGACCCTTCTGCGAGCACCATATGGTAAACCTTTTCCACTTGAAAGCATAAGAGCATCTTGTGGAAGGCTTCCTGGAAGCATAAAGGATATCCTTTACTTACTGAGAAAGGTTACGATCATGAAGATCTAGGCCTTCAGCAACCAAGCCCTGAGATGCAGAGACTGGGGATTGGGATGCCATAACATCCCATCCTCCTGAGACAGGATATCTGGAGCAGACCCTAACTCCAGAGATGGAGCTTGAGAGAGATGCAGAAGCAGAGGGTACCACACTTGTCGTGGCCAATGTGGAGCTGTGAGGATCATACGGCCTCTGTCTCTCTGAAGCTTGAACAGGGTTTTGGGAATGAGGGGAATGGGTGGAAAGGCATATAGGAAGTCTTGACCCCAATGGAGGAGGAAAGCATCCCTGGCCTGAGAACCTTAAGCTGGAATTCTGGAACAGAACCGGGGAAGTTTGGCATTCAGCAGACTTGCAAAGAGGTCTATGTCCGGGGTTCCCCACATTTGAAAAATTTTGTCCACCTGGTCTGCATGGAGAGACCATTCGTGTGGAAGCAGAACTCGACCGAGTCTGTCTGCCCAAGAGTTTTGAATGCCTGGAAGATACACCGCCAAGAGATGAATCTGATGCTCTCTGGCAAGGGCCCATAGTCGCAAAGCTTCATTGCAAAGCGACAGAGCCTGTTCCTCCCTGCTTGTTCACGTAGAACATGGCTACTTGATTGTCCATATGAATTAGGACTGTCTTGTAGCTTAGCTGGGTGTGGAACAGTCGAAGAGCAAGGAAGATTGCTCTGAGCTCTAAGAGATTGATTGTAGATGGGTCTCCTGTGGAGTCCAAGTGCCCTGGGTGGAGAGGTCTTGCAGATGAGCTCCCCAACCCATTTGTGAAGCATCTATTGTGAGAGTGACCTGGGGTAAGGGTTGTTGAAAAGGGGACCCCACCAACAGGTTTTGGGTGGACTGCCACCATTGCAGGGACAAAATAAGGCGATTTGTGTTTTCTATTTTGTCTGACAGGCACCCTGATGCCTGAGTCCACTGAGTGGATAAAGTCCACTGGGCTGCTCTCATATGGAGGCGAACATAAGGAACCACATGCACGGTAGATGCCATGTGGCCTAATAATTGTAACATTTCTCAAGCAGTGAGATGAGTCTTTAGCACTGCTTGAGAAGCTAACTGCACAATGCTAAGGCAGCAGGTCTAAGGAAGATAGGCCCTTGCCTTTCTGGTATCCAGCATAGCTCCTATAAACTCTAGGGACTGAGTAGGAGTTAGGTTGGATTTTGGGATGTTTATGACAAGGCCAAAATACTGAAGGATACGCATTGTGCAAGACAGGGAAATCCTGGCCTCTGGCTCTGATGGGGCTCAAATGAGCCAGTCGTCTAAGTAAGGGAAGACAAATATTCCTAGAGTGTGAAGAAATGCTGCCACTACAGCCATGCATTTCGTAAACACCCTTGGTGCCGAGGCCAGTCCAAAAGGAAGAACCCTGTACTGGGAGTGCTTCCCCTGAAATAGAAACCGAAGGAATCTTCGGTGAGTTGGATGGATAAGAACATGGGTATACGCATCCTTGAGATCTAGAGAACAAAGCCAATCCTGACTGTGAAGGTATGGCAGAAGAGTTCCTAGAGAAACCATCTTGAATTTCTCTTTGAACAGGAATTTGTTCAATTCTCTGAAGTCCTCCTGTTTTCTTTGGGATAAGGAAATAGGGGGAGTAAAACCCTGTGCCCCGTTGGGGAATGGGTACTTCTTCTATTGCCCCTTGGGCAAGAAGCACAGTGACCTCTTGACCTAACTGGTCATTGAGAGAGGTCTGAGAATTGAACTGTTTTACCATCGTAGGAGGGGGGCATGCGGAGGAAGTGAAGCTTGTACCCCTCTCTTACAATGGAGAGAGTCCAATCTTCTGCTGTTATCTGCCCCCATCTGGAGGCAAAATGACAACCATCCTGGAATGGAGGAAGGCTCTGGTCCGTTGAGGGCCAGGAAGGTTAAGTTCTCTAGATGAAAGTCAAAGCCCTTGTTGAGGCTGAGACTGCTGAGATGGTTGAGGCTTAGCAGTCTGTTTTGCGTTGTTTAGGTGGCTGCTGACCCTTTCGGGCAGACTGACCTGCAGAACACCCCTGCTGGGTATAGGAGGGGTAAAACCTCTTCTTTTTGGAGAAGAATGGTTTCTTGAAAGATTTCCTCCTTGCAGGATCAGCTGTAGCCTTGGATAGTCTATCCAAAGTAGTGTTATCAGCATCCAGTTCATTAGCTTTCTCTTGCCAATTTTTGCCAAAGAGATTCTCGCCTGTACAAGGGATATTGCCCAGTTTGTCCTGTACCCAGAGTTCTAAGTCAGATGCCTGAAGCCAGGCAATCCTAAGTGCACCTATGGCAATGGCAGAGGTTCTGCTTATGCACTCAAAACAGTCAAAAGCTGCACGATTGACAAACTTGGAAACATCCTGGGCATGTTTAACCAGTGTGAGAAAATCTTGCCACTTATCAGGAAGGAGAGAGCTCATAAGCTCCAAATCTCCTGTGACTTCTTTAAGGAACATTCTCATATATAAAATATAGGAACTGATCCTGGCGGAAAGCATGGAAGCCTGGAAAGTACGATGTCCAAAAGCATCCAGAGTTCTGCACTCACGTCCTGGAGGATTAAAGGCATGCCTCTTTGCACTCCTGATCCTTCTCATAGCTGATTCCACTACAATAGAGTGGTGAGGAAGTTGAGTCTTTTGAAATCCAGGACAAGGAGGTACTCGATACATGGTATCCAGTCTACAAGAGTGAGGAGAGGTGGTAAGAGGTGTTTCCCACATTCTTAACATGAGATCATGTAAGATTTATTTATTTATTTTATTTACATTCTCTTATATACCGCACTATTCAGCATCAGCGCGGTTTACATGGAACAGAAACGCTCAGTACAGTTAACATGTATGAGTTTACAGATAACAGGGCAAGTAACTTAGATAACAGGGTAAACTATTTACAAAAACTTGCTACATAAGCTTGTAAACTATTTACAAATATTGCTACATAAGGTTGTATGATCATGAATTCTATAGAAACAAATGCACCACTAAGGGTTAGAGAATCTTTCTTGGCATGTTGTTGGGAAACCATATATTTGCTTAGTGGGTTACATCTCTGTCTCGGTGGGTGAGGTTGGGTTCTATGAGGTACTTATTGAAAAGATGGTACTTGAGGGCTTTCCTAAACTGCGTAAGGCCCTTAATAGCCCGGATATCTGGAGGTAATGCGTTCCAGCATCTTGGTGCGCTGATACTAAACGCCCTGTTGGCTGTAGATGAAGTGCAAACTGTTAATGCTTTCGGGACTTTTAGGGTGTTTGTAGCTGTGGATCTCCTTGCTCTATTAGGAGATATGGTATGGATGAGGGCCATTATTGATTCAGGGGAGAGCTTGTTAATAGCTTTAAAAGTGAGTAACAGAGTCTTAAAAACGATTCTAGCCTGGATAGGTAGCCAATGTAATTGTATCAACAGAGGTGTCACGTGGTCGCTTCTGGGGGCTCCATGGATGACCCTTGCTGCAGCGTTCATGGCGAGCTGCAGCGGGTGTAGGGTGGATAGGGGCAGGCCTTGAAGGATGGCATTGGCGTAATCAAAATGAGGTATGATCAATGCCTGGTATATAGTCCTGAAGTCATTTGGTTCCAGCATAGATCGTAAATGCCGAAGTGAGCGGATCTTGTAGTATACTGCTCTGACTGTGTTCCCTATGTGGGCTTTCATGTCTAGGCGCTGATCCAAGGTGACTCCCAGGTAGCGTATTGATGGTTTAGTTTGTAGCTCTGCTTCTTTTACTTTAAGGAATTGTGGTGGTGTGAAGTTAGTGTTCCTAGTAATGAAGAGTACTTCCGTTTTCTTATGTTGTATTCGGAGGTTTTGGGAGAGAAGCCAGTCAGATATTGCGTTGAAGCAACTCGTCAGTGGAGAGAGGTCCGGATGTTCCGTAGAGAAGGGTATGTACAGCAGGACATCATCAGCGTATAACATGCAGTCGACATTGAAGGATCGGATGATCTTGCAAATTGGTTGCATGTAAATGTTAAACAAGAGGGCCAAAAGGGAAGAACCTTGTGGGACTCCCTGGCTTTGGTGGAAAGGTTCTGATGTCATCCCTCCAGAACGCACATGCTGCCATCTTCCAGACAGGTAAGATCTGCACCAATCAAGCGCTCTGCCAGTAATTCCTTTCTCAAATAGTCGACCTAAGAGAAGCTCATGACTTACTGAGTCAAAAGCTGCAGCGATGTCCAGAAAGATGAGAGCAAATCCTTGACGGATGTCATCAATGCCAGTAATTATCCTGCAGAAAAGGGTGGTAAGAAGGGTTTCCACTCCGTGGGATTCCCTAAAACCATGTTGGCAGGGGTCTAATGGTGAGGCAATGTCGACGTGATCTTGTAGTTGTCGTTGTACCTCTTTTTCGATGATCTTCGCAAGTAACGGAATACTGGATATAGGTCTATATGAATCCACTTTTTGGGGGTCGAGTTTGCAGTTTTTCAAAAGCGGTCTGATAGAGGTGTGCTTAAGAGCGGAGGGGAAGGAACCTGTTGTGAAGGAGAGGTTCATTATATTGGATAGTATTGGGCTGAAGTGGCTGCGGAGCTCCTTAATCCAGAAGGCTGGGCATGGGTCAGACTGAGATGTGGTGGTGTTGAGGGCCATAATCGTGTCTTCAATTCCTTTTTTGGTAGGGGTAGAGAATATGGTTAGAGCTGTGGGGCCATCTCGTTCAGGGGTGGTGGTTGTAGGCGAGATGTTGATAATCCGGCATATCTTGGATTGTGCATAGTTAGCAAAATCTTGTGGGTGAATCTCAAATTGCGGTCCGGGGGTTGGTTCCTTTGATAGAGTCTTGACTAGGTCAAAAAGATCATGGGGTTTATTAAGTGATCTCTTTAAGGTCTCTGAGTAGTATTGTTTCATTGCATCAGTGGTTGCCTTGCGGTGAGCAGCCAGATGACAGTTGTATGCAGTCTGGTCAATTGAAGAGTGGGATCGGCGCCAACGCTTCTCGAGTTTCCGTAATTGGGTAAGAGAGGCTCTAAGATCGGCTGTGTACCATGGAGCGTTCATTCTTTTCCTTGGGGGCTTGTTAGTTGGTGTGCGTAGAGCGATTGCGCTAAGGCACTTGTTCCAGTGAGTAATCAGGTCGTCAAGGTTCATGGTGGTTTCGCTAATGAGTTGTTGCGTTTCCATGAGGATAAGGTCTCTGTTGAAAGGCTTGAATAGGCAAAGTAGCTGCCTCCTTAGGAGCTTTGGGATATTGTAAAATCTCCAACTCCTTTGCTTTGAGCTCTGTTTCAGGAGCCACTGTAATGGAAAGACCTCGAGCCACCTCCCGGATAAAATCCTGAAAGGATATATCCTCTGGAGGAGACATCCTACATTTAGGAGAGGAAGGCTCTTCAGGGAGAAGTACTCCGGTACCGACAGAGCTGTCAGAATCTTCAGACTCCTCCGAGGATTCAAAATACCTCCTATCCGGGTGATCTTGCAGAGCATGATACCTGTACTGATCGAAGTCGGTATTGGAGGGGATCAGTACCGGCCTGTCGATACCGGAAGACATAGCATGACTCGTGTCAGCAACACAGACACCGATGTCAATGCTGTTGGTATCGGTACCGATACCGGTTGAACTGTCTGAAGCGGTCCCTAAGGCACCGATGCCACAAGGAGAGCCACCAGACTGCATTCAATAGCCAAGAATCTCTGGTATATCGACGCTGCCGATGCCTGGGTGTCGGTACCGGACAAAGCGGCCGGTACCCCAGAGCATGGCACCAGTAGTTCTGCCGAGGTTGAGGCCTCGAGAACATCCTGGAGCCCCTATAATGCATTGGAAGCCGAAGCCTCCCACCGGGGCAATTTTATTTTATTTAGACAGTTTTTGTATACCGCCTTATCCTTCAATCAAAGCAGTCACAACACAATTGGGGGATACATTGAACACGCGGGGATATGAGACACATACACTAATACTTACAGGGAACATGGTCTATGGAGGGTTAAGTGGCTTGCCCAGGACCACAAGGAGCATCTGTGGGACTAGAAACCCCAGTCCTTCCGGCCCAAGGTTGCTGTCCTCTAGTGGGATTTGAACCCCCGACCTTCCGGCCTGAAGTACCTTGCCCCAACCACTAGGCTACTCCTCCCTTTTTGCCGGTGCAAGTCCCTCAAGGGCAATGCCAGAGGCATCTCGATGCTTGGAAGGAGATCTACCCTTTGAGGATTGGCCAGATTTATGTTTAGTTACCTGAGATCCATGGGAGGAAGAAGCAGCCCTGGAAGACGTTGATACCACAGAGGCTGCATCGAAGGGAAAAAGGGTGCTGAGCTTAGCAGCTCGGTTTTGCCGACCCCTCTTCGACATCATCCCACAGCCAGCACACTCTGAAATAGAGTGATCAGGACCTAAACATTTGAGGCACCACTCATGAGTGTCAGTGACGGAGATGGTACCGCCACACTTGGCACACTTCTTGAAACCCGAAGCGGGTATTTCCATTGTGAAGGAAATTTGGGCCTAGTGCCCAAAATGGCGCGTGCCCTGAAGGAAGAAAAAGATTAGGAAAAATGATTTTTTTTTTTGAAAGAAAGAAAGACAGAAGCAGCGGTACCGGTATAGCGTCGAGGGAAGGCAGACGCGACCACAAAAAAGGAGAATGGGAAATATTTTCTGCGGTGACAGGAACGATGACCTGCTGGCTCCGCGGAAAATGAAGAACTGGAGAGAGGCAGTTGGGAAAGGCGGGAAAGGCAGCACGCAGGTGCTGTGGGATGCTCCCAAAAGCTTTCTAATTGGACGCTGGGGAGCGTTCCCATGCAGGCTCCATTGGTACCGACGATACCCATATGTGAAGACTACATTCCTGCTTATTCCTGGAGATATAGATTTCTGATATCATACCATCAAGAAATCATCAGGGAATTAAATTTGCAGTAGACAAACATATGATAAAAAATATACATGTGTGTGTATTTATAAATGCTTTCACTGGTGTTGTCTTATATTTATTCTGTTTTACCTACAGGTCCTCATTGGTTAGCATATGCCAATGCAGTTGTCATGCATCATCTGCTGCAGGGCCCATTTTATTCTTATGGGCCTTTGACAGATACTGTATGTAATGTATGATAAAGGTGTTAGTGCGTGCTAGCCCTTAGTAAATGACCTCTACAATATTTTCCAAGTACCTTGATGCTTTCCAGAACCTACTTGAAATTAAAGGCCTGTGATGGAGGATACTGTAAGTTATCTGATCCTCTCCAATGGGACTGTCAGCAGTCTGCCTTAACTGGCTCTACAGTTCAGAATTCAGGGCTGGGAGGACGTGATTCAGACAGAGGGATTAAGAATCTAGCCGAGTACACAAGGAGGAGATAGGCCCGTAGAGACAGAAGGCTCCTCCCAAACAGGGCTGGGAAAGGAGTCCTGATGGGAGGTAGGAAATTCAGGAACTGGAAACCATATTCACTGACAGCAAAGCCCATGTGAGTGATTAGACTTTGTGCTGAACTTAATTCTGAGCTTTAAATTGTGGGTTGGGAAAGGGGACGGACAACCAGCCTTGTGAAGGCAACAAGCTGGGGAGTGATTACTGGATAGCTGAAGAACAATAAAAGTGTTTTTTGTTTGGCCTTCAACTGTTTGCCTGATATTTTACAAGCTCCTTGCCACCGCACACCACACTATACCACAAGTCCTTAATCCAGTTTCCCTCCTAACTCATAACAGAAATATTTAATATATACAGGGTAGCCCAAAAACAGTGAGAACATCTCATAAATTAAAAGCTTAAATAGTTTACCTATTTACCTTTTTTAGCTATATAAAGTCTTTATTTTGACAATTTCCGGTCACCATCTTTTTTTTTAAATTTCTCAATCGTTTACATCTGTCTTTTTGAATTTTTAAATAACTTATATGCTACGAGATGTTCTCACTTTTTTTGGGCCACTCTGTATATATTTGATAGTTGCCATCTGGAGTTTGGGTAGCCTTCTCCTGAGACTAAGCATAACAGAGGGGTAGGAAATAGCCGAGAATGGAAATCTAAGTGCCCAAGCCCCAAAATTATGGAATAAATACCTTTTTTGTTTAAAAATGTATTGTTTCGTGCTCAAAGTGTACACTGTAGTGTTACATTTTAGTGCATTGCTACAAAGAAACATTTCAGTATAGTTAGACTGAAATTTAATGCCAGAGTTCTGAACTGGTTTTAATTTTTCATTTATTCTCTTCTGCAAGCTCTTTTTCCTCCCTATTTCTAGTCTCCCCTGACTGTGCTAAGCACTACAATTCATTTTCAGTTTTCTTCCATATCTCCTCCTGTAGATAATCCAGATGAGAGTTTCCTACACAAGTAAAATGAAACTCACTAAAGAACTCCTTCCAGCATTGCTCATCTGCAGGACACTAATGGTGATGTACAAATGGGAGAGGCTTCCTTCACCAATAAATGTGTGAGAAATTGTCACTCTCCATCTGTTTTTTTTTTTGTGTGAAAATTTTCACTGAGGGTTTAAATACAAGTGATCAGTCAAAATCTGATGAACGTATCTGGGAAGGGTAATTTTCAAAGTCAGTTACCTGGGTAAATTGGCCTGCTGAAAACTGTGTGCATCTGCTCATTGTGTGAAAGAAAGGCCTGGCAATCTATTTCCAGTCACACCTTGCCAAGAAAACCCAGGGATTGGATCTCCAGGACTCAACATTGACTCAACAGCACACATTGCATTTTGTCCAGTTAAAAGCACACAAGGTTTTGCTTAGCATGAATAGTTTTAACTGGGTTAAATAGAAGCATTCTCAGGGTAGCTAAAGGGAGGAAAACAGTGCACGAACATGGAATTTTCAAAATTGTGTCTTTTTTACCCCTCCCAATCATTATACACACACAAATAGCAGGTGTAAAATGCACAGCTGTTGTCAGCACACATACATGTAGCTATTTTCACCACCTGCACACACAGTAAAAATATCTGTATATTTTGCAACTATGCAGGGCTACTTGAATACTGTTCTCAAAATATCTTGTCCAAAAAAGGAAAAGAGAATTAAAGGCACATTTGCATGAAAAATAAGGCAAGAGCATCCCTCGCTGTGGGATGGAAATCTATTCATTAAATAGTATTTCATATGAAGAACTCACAAGGGTCAAAAGCTTTAGGTATGAAAATTTGCAACCACATCTCAAAGCTCAAGGATGCCCCCTACAAGCAGAATACAACTCCACAGCGCTATTCTCTAGGTCTGTGCACATAAGATACTTTGTTGCTTTTTCTTGGTGAATTTTGTGTAGTTCCCTTTTCGCCTGGCTAGCAGAAGCAAGAGGTGCATTTAGGATAGATTGGGAAAGCTGGGGCAAGTATTATGCTGAGCATTAGCAGTAAATTTTAGAGACTAAGATCTTACTCCACATACCCGGGATTAGAAGTGATGTTCATGACTGCCATAGTATGCGCAAAACTAACCCATTTGGAGAAACTACTCCTAGTAAAGCCATGGCTTCTTATTGAATGAGGACACAGAAAATCATCAGTATCAGTTCAGTTAAAAGAAAATGCAACATAACGGTTTGGGGTTGTTCAAAAATAAAATCTTCACTTCGTAACTTCATACAAGTGGAAAAATTCAGACATGGTACACTTGATCCTTGTGTAATCAAAAGTCAGAGTATACAGTCCAAAAATCCCAAAATGAATTCATAAATCACAATCTAGACATGCAAAATCTGCATCTCACAGACCATTGCTTTCTTCCTCCACTATCATTTAGCATATCAAGCATTCCTTCAGCCTCTTTTTGTATCTGCCAAACCTGAATATGGACCTTGCGGTAAAAACACTCTCCAACTGAAAGACAACAGTTAATCTCCAGTGACACCTTAACACCTCACAACTCAGCAAAATTTATCCTTGCATAACTTTATAACTCCCCAACATCCCACCCCCCCAACTCAGACACAGATGTCTCCTGTAAAATGAAGTATTATGGAGCTAACACTCGTCACCAGTTTTCCTTTCTTGGTCCTCTCAACCTTAAGTTCTGATTTAAATCCCAATCGCCTCCCATTCCTAAAGGCCTAGGTACACTGATCTTGGACCTCAGCTACAGTTGTGGTCAATATTGCTGGCACCATTGCATTTTAGGTTCTTGTATATAATATCTTGAGAAATAATTGGAAATATTCCAACTATATGCCATCTTAATATTGTAATAGTATGTTGAAACGTATGCAACAAAAAAATGACTGTGCAACTTAGACATAGTAATTTCTGAGAGAAAAAGCAAAATAGCACCTGGATGGGATTCATGGCACCCTTCATTAATATTTGGTTGCACAACCGTTGGCAGGGATGACAGCATCTAAATATTTTTTGTGGCAATCTATAAGTTTTGTACATCAGCCTGCTGGTAGTTTCTCCCCCTCTTCAACTGTGATTTGTTCCAGCTCATGAATGTTTCCAGGATTCCTTTTACCATTAGCAGATTTCAGCTCTTTCCAAAGGTGCTCGATTGGACTAAGATCAGGACTCATTGCTGGCCAGTTTAAAACAGTCCATATTTTCCTTTTTAACCATTCTTTTCTACTTTTGGATGCATGTTTTAAGCTTCGGGTGAACAAGGTATATTAAATGTATTAGGTACAATTTTATTAGTACATTATAAGTATCCATAGCAACCCTTAGTAAGTAAAGAACTTAAAGATCTAAACACAAGCTTAAAACTAAGCTGCAGACAGCAGTCCGGCAGCGAGATGGGGGCTTTCCAGTCTTTTGCAATGAGAGTCACATGTATGATTTTCTCCCAGTTAGGTGAGAGGTCTTACATGTGCATTAGGTGCAAGGAGCTCTTTGCTCTCAGTGAACGAGTCCGTTCTCTAGAGGCTAGAGTAGCAGACTTGAAAGACATAAGAAAGACAAAGAGGTACATACTGTAGATGAGACCTACAGAGATATAATCCTGAAGTTCCACCTCCAGTCTGGCAGCATCCCTGTTGCCATGGAGGAGAGAGGTCAGGTAACAGGAAAGCATGACCCTGGTGTGGCAGGAAGTGATCCTGTAACTAGGATCTGTCCTCCAGGTGATGTAAAACCCTCTTGCACCGAGGAAGTTTCACCAGGGTCATGTACCCATGAGGGAAGTGTTAGGACAGCTGTTATAGTTGGTGATGCGATCATTAGGCATGTAGATAGCTGGGTGGCTGGTGGACATGAGGATCGCCTGGTAACATGCCTGCCTGGTGAGAAGATAGCGGACCTCATGGGCCACCTAGATAAGGTCTTAGATAGTGCTGGGGAGGAGTGTGCTGTCTTGGTACATGTTGGGAGGTTCTGGAGGCTAAATTTAGGCTTTTAGGTAGGAAGTTGAAATCCAGAACTTCCAGGGTAGCATTCTCCGAAATGCTTCCCATTCCACACGCAGGATGCAAAAGGCAGGCAGAGCTCCGGAGTCTCAATGTGTGGATGAGACAGTGATGCAAGGATGAGGGTTTTGGATTTTTTAGGAACTAGGGAACATTCTGGGGAAAGGAGGGGCTCTTCTGAAGGGATGGGCTTCACCTTAACCGGGATAGAACCAGGCTGCTGGCATTAACCTTTAAAAAGGAGATAGAGCAGCTTTTAAAACTGGAAAATAGGGGAAAGCCGACAGTCACACAAGAGCGCATGGTTTGGAAGAATGTATCCTTGAAGGATACTACCAAAAGCAGAGAGGTTCCAAAAAAATAGTAAAACAGCCCAAATGCCCTCGCGTATGGAGCAGACAGAGCTTAAAGATCCCAAATTACCCATGCCTACCAATAGCCAAATTAATATGAATAAAATACAGTCTCTAAAATGCTTGTATGCAAATGCTAGAAGTCTAAAAAATAAGATGGGAGAGTTAGAATATATAGCACTAAATGAGAGGTTAGAAATTATTGGAATCTCAGAGACATGGTGGAAGGAGGACAACCAGTGGGACACTGATACCTGGGTACAAACTATATCGTAATAGAGCTGATCAAATTGGTGGAGGGGTTGTGCTTTATGTTAGAGAGGGCATGGAGTCAGAAAGGATTAAAGTTTTGCAGGAAACAAAATTTGCTGTAGAATCTCTATGGATTGAAATTCCATGTAAAAAGGGGAAGGCGATGGCAGTGGGGGTGTACTATCAACCGCCTGGAGAGAATGAACAAATGGATGATGAAATTCTCAAAGAAATCAAGGAAGCTAACAAAAGTTACAGCACAGTAATAATGGGTGATTTCAATTACCCCGGTATCGACTGGGTCAGTGTCACCGCAGGACATGCTAGGGAGATAAAGTTCCTAGATGAAATAAATGACTGTCTTCTTGGAGCAGATGGTTCATGAACCGACCAGAGGGAAGCCATATTGGACCTAATCCTTAGTGGAACACCAGATCTAGTGCAAAAGATAAGGGTGTGACCACTTGGCAATAGTGATCATAGCATGATCGCGTTAAATTTAATTAGTGGAGGAGGGATAGTAAGGAAATCCACAGTACTACCTTTTAACTTTCGAAATGGAGAATATGATAAAATGAGGAAAATAGTTAAGAAAAAACTAAAAGGAGCAGTTACAAAGGTTAAAGACTTACATCAAGCTTGGGTGTTGTTGAAAAATACTATCTTGGAAGCCCAGACCAGCTGTATTCCACGCTTTAAGAAAAGTGGAAGGAAGTCCAAAAAACTGCCAGCATGGTTTAAAGGTGAGGTCAGAGAGGCTGTTGCCAAAAAAACATCTTTCAGGAAATGGAAAAAAGAGCCAAACGACGAAACCTGGAAACAACACAAGCACTGGCAAGTTAAATGCAAGGCAGTGATAAAGCAGGCAAAGGGAGATTTTGAGAAGAAGCTTGCTGCGGAAGCAAAAACATGTAATAAAGACTTTTTCAAGTATATTTGTAGCAAAACACCTATGAGAGTCAGTTGGTCCATTAGATGATAGAGGGGTTAAAGGGGCACTAAGAGGCAACAAGGCGATAGCGGAGAGACTGAATGAATTCTTTGCTTCGGTGTTTACTGAGGAAGATGTAGGGATGTTACCTATGACTGAAGTGGTAATTAAAGGTGCGGAAGAATTGAAGGAAATATCGATACATTGGGAAGATGTATTACAACTATTTGATAAACTGAAGAGCAGCAAATCACCTGGACTGGATGATATGCATCCAAGGGTGTTGAAAAAACTGAAATATGAGATTGCAGACCTGCTATTAGTAATCTGTGAACTATCATTAAAATCATCTGTAATACCTGAAGATTGGAGGATGGCGAACCTAAGGAGTAGTTACTCACCTGTAACAAGTGTTCTCCAGGAGCAGCAGGAATCAGTCCTCACATATGGGTGACGTCGGGGCCGATGGAGCCCCCGTGCGGAGCATTTCCCCAGCTTTCAAGGAAAGCCTTTGGGGATGCACCGTGCATGCGCGGTCCCCTTCCCGCTCAAGGGTGCTATCTTGCTCAGTCTGATGGCATAGCTAAAAGACAGCAAAAAAATCAAAATGAAGGATAGGACTGCAACTCCAGGGGAGGAGGGAGGGTCGTGAGGACTGATTCCTGCTGTTCCTGGAGAACACCTGTTACAGGTGAGTAACTACTCTTTCTCCAGGACCAAGCAGGAAGTCAGTCCTCACATATGGGATGCCCCAGCTCTAGGCTACCGGGAACCCTAAGCTGAAAGAATGGCTCCCTCTCAAGAGCCTCAGCATCCGTGATAAGAATATCCTCTGAGAACGCCCCCATACGGTAGCTCAACACAAGGGCCAGAGGGTAGGAGTTGCCTAAACTTCAAAGAGATTACGGAGTATCACCTGTCCGAAAGCACTATCCCTTCGGGACTCTCTCTCGAGGCAGTAATGGGCTGCAAAAGTCTGGCTTGAAGACCAAGTTGCGGCCCGGCAGATGTCTGCCAATGGAACAGAGCGGAAATGAGCTACTGACGCGGCTTTTTCCCTGACACGGTGGGCTGTGACTCGACCCTGCAAGGGGAAGCCAGCTGCCTTTTACACCCAGGCAATACAATCTGCTACCCAAATGGACAATGTACGCTTGGAGACAGGTAACCCCAACTTATTAGGGTCAAAGGAGACGAAGAGCTGAGTAGCCCTTCGATGCCCCCACGTACGTTCTATGTAAAAAGACAACGCCCTCTTACTGTCCAGAGTATGCAAGACTGTTTCAGCCCAGCTGGTATGCGGCCTGGGAAAGAAGGTCGGAAGAACCACTTCCTGGTTGAGGTGGAAAGAGGAGACCACTTTTGGAGGGAACTTCGGATGGGTCTGTAGGACCACCCTGTTCCTATAGAACCGTGTGTATGGTCTATCAGAAACCAGAGCTTGTAGTTCACTCACACATCTGGCCAAAGAAAGAGCTACCATGAAGAGCACTTTCCAAGAAAGGAAGCGCAAATGGCAAGTAGCCATTGGTTCAAACAGTGGGTGAGTAAGCTGCTGCAAGACCACGTTCAAATCCCACTCAATCGCCGGTAGACAAACCGGAGGCTTGAGAAGAAGCAGACCTCTGAGAAATCGGGACACCAAGGGGTGAACAGACAGACTGTCCTTCCACAGGTGAGTGGTGCGCTGAGAGAGCATTGAGGTGGACCCGAACAGAGTTAGACATAAGGCCTAGGTCTGACAGGTGAAGTAGATACTGCAGTACTACTGGCATAAGGCAAGAGAAAGGATCTTCAATGCGCTGAGAACACCATACCGTAAACCTACGCCACTTGAGGGCATAGGACTTTCTGGTGGACTGCCTCCTAGAGGCCAAAACCACCTCCTCAACCTCCTTAGGTAGAAGCAAAGGAGCTAGCACTATCCTTTCAGCATCCAGGCCATCAGATTGAGGGATCTGAGATTGGGGTGCAGAAGAGAACCCTGATCTTGAAACAGGAGATCGTGCTGCAACCCCAGAGGGAATGGAGGTTTCCACCGCCAACTGCAGCAGAAGTGGAAACCATGGTTGCCTCGGCCATCTGGGGGCTACCAGAATCACCGAGGCCTTGTCCTGGAGAATCTTGAACAGAGTTCGGGCCACCAGGGGCGTGGGAGGAAACGCATACAGGAGGCCCGTAGACCAAGAGATCAGAAAAGCATCTGCTGCCATTCGCAGGGGATGCAGTTGTCTGGGCAGCTGACGGTTTTGTGGACTGGCAAAGAGATCGATGGACGGAAGTCCCCAGCAGAGGAAGATCTGCTGGACCACCCAAGGATTCAACTGCCATTCGTGAGGCTGGAGAATCCTGCTTAGCTTGTCTGCTAGGAAATATTCCTGTCCAGGTAAATAAACTGCTTTGAGAAACATGCCTTGTTTGACTGCAAAGGAGCAAAGGGCCAGCGCCTCTTGACACAGGAGCCTGGACCCCGTGCCCCCTTGTTTGTTCACATAGAACATTGCCACCTGATTGTCTGTCTGAACTAAGACAGACTGGTGAGAGAGGGCATGAGAAAAAGTTTGTAGAGCTAAGCGGATTGCTCGCAGCTCCAAAAGATTGATCTGTTGTGTGGCCTCCCGAGGATACCAGAGGCCTTGAGTGCATGTGCCCTGGCAATGTGCACCCCAGCCCTTTAAGGAAGCATTGGTCGTCAGCACCCTTGTGTGTGCTGGAGCCTGAAAAGGTACCCCCCTGAGAAGGTTTGGGAGATGTAGCCACCACTGTAAGGAGTCCAAAAGTGGTTTGGACACCTTTACTCTGTTTTGGAAGTCGCCTGTGGCCTGCGCCCACTGAGCTCTGAGGCACCACTGAGCAGCCCGCATGTGCAGACGGGCATTCAGAGTCACATGTACCGTGGATGCCATGTGGCCCAGGAGCCGCAGGTAGTGCCTGGCGGAAACATGAGTATTGCTCTGAAACTGGTTGGCCAAGTCCATCAGTCTGTGGGCCCTGTCCTCGGGCAAGTAAGCTCTTGCCTGCAGGGTATCTAATCTTGCCCCTATAAACTCTAGGTTCTGAGAGGGGAGCAAAGTGGACTTTGCGGAGTTTATGACAAAGCCCAGATGCTGAAGAAGAGAGACAGTGCGAAGAGTGGCTTGTCTGGCCTCCTGGAGAGACTGGCCCCTGATGAGCCAGTCATTCAGGTATGGGAAGACAAAAATTCCCTGATTCCTGAGATAGGCTGCCACCACCGCCAGGCATTTGGTGAAAACCCTGGGGACAGAGGTTAGGCCAAAGGGAAGTACCCTGTACTGAAAATGGTTTCCTCCCACCACAAACCTGAGATATTGTCTGTGGTCTGGATGAATGAGGATGTGAATATAAGCATCTTTTAGGTCTAGGAGCATAGTCAATCTCCCTGCTGGAGGTAGGGCAGCAGTATCCCAAGGGTAAGCATCTTGAACTTTTCCCTCCCCAGAAACTTGTTTAGGTTTCGCAAGTCTAGGATAGGCCAGAGGCCTCCTGTCCTTTTTGGTACCAGGAAGTACCTGTAGTTAGAAGCCTTGCCCTTCTAGGTGGTGAGGCACTGGTTCCACCGCCTGTTCCTTTAGAAGACTTGCCAACTCCTAAAGGAGGAGGTTTCTGTGGAGAGGGAGTCTTGGAGGCTCCCCTGGAAAGTAAGAGGAGGGTAGCTGGTGAAAGTGGAGCATGTAGCCCTTTTGGACTATGCTGAATAACCAGGTTTCCCCTGTGATGGCTGGCCACCTGTAGGCATTGTGGCAAGGTCAGCTATCCTGAGAGTGGGGGAGGTGAGAAGCATAACAAATTCACCCTAGTTAAGGGTCCCCTTCTAGGAGTGCAGGGAGAGAAAGCCACAGCCAGGTTTCAAAGACAGAAAAACCCCAGCTGGAACAGGTCTCAGCCAATGACTGATAAAGTAAGAAAAAGGGATTGCAAGCACAAGGACCAAAGCCCTTATTTTAACAAGTGCACTGAGTATTCTAATATCAAAAGGCAGGGGGATTACCAACACCTGGGAAAGAAAGAGGTGGGGTTAGAACCCTGGAGGTATAAGCCTGGGTTATATTATGCAGAGAGAGGAGGGAGACGAGAAGGAGAGCAGCCGGGAGAGAAGCAGATAGAAGGAGTTGGTTCTAGGAGAAGAGCTGAGCTACCCAGAGCTGAGAGAGCTGAATTCCCTGCAACAGGTTGGCAACAAAGGTGGGGACCAGGAAGTGGAGAAGCTTTCAGACCACCAGAGAGGTTGTCAGAGCAGTCTGACCAGGTCGGTGAGTCAGAACCCATGCAGTTGGGAGAACCAGTGTCAAAGTTGGGGGAAGAAGATTGCTTTATGGATTGCTCTCTATGCCAAGCTCTAGACAGGAGGTCTTGAGGAAAAGCTAGCCCTGAAAGTAGTAATTCTCCTTGGAAGTTAACCATATGGCACAAGCAGTGTGGAGGTAAATTCCTGTCTGTTTTAAAAGGGAAATTTACTGCAACGTAAGCCTGATCAGGAAGCTCTGATTCATGCTTGTTTGTCACCTGTGTTTGAACTGTGCAATGGCAAGAAAAGCCAAGTTAGCTGCTATAAGAGTTTTTGCTTGCTCCTCTCCTATATGAAAAGCCTGCTAAGAGTTTTGATAACAGCTTGGAATGTTTGTTTTGTTCTAAGTTTGGCTTCACGTAGAAATGCAGCCTAAGAGAGGTTTTTGAGGCTAGCAGAAACCAAACTGTTGTAGAAGAATTAAGCTTGAATTTTTCTTTATGCTCTGATTAACAAGGACTAAAAAGGAAAGTGGCAGCCTAGTTTCTAAAGGCAATTGCTTCTGCAAGTAAGAGGACTTTAAAAAGCCATTTCTGAGTTCTTTTTGGTTTGTTTGCCATTATTTGCTGTACCTTAAGCAAAATCCTACAGTTATAATCCTGTAAACGATACCTTGAACCTGTTGTGTTTTGTGTTTTGGAAATAAATTTTCTGTTACAAGCCTTACCCTCGGTTACCTCAACTACAAACCTTCTACTTAAGGCACCAACATATTTTAGCAGTACTACACTTCCCAGAAGCCAACACGGAGAAATAGGCTGCTAGGAGCTGATAGAAGAAGGAATCCTCAACCACCACGCCCCTCGACTACTAGAGGCAAGTGGCTTCGGGAGTTGTGCTTGTGACAGTGGCGTAGTGTTTCGGAATTTGCCTTCAGGATATACAAAGGATTTACAGCAATAAGGTACACAGCACGGATGACTGTTGGAGCTTCAGGTGGATTCACCGGTGGAGTCAGCTGGAGGGCAGAGCAGGCCAGCCGTGAAGCATCATAAAGACAACCCTTTGGAAGCAAGAGTCAACACCTGAGTCAGGTAAAGCGTACCCAGGTGGGGGTTGGCTCGGATAAAGAAAAAAAATATATAGTGAATGCTTTTGAGGCAAAGGGGACAAGGAGGCTGTTGAGTGGTGCCGCCCTTGGTGTCTTGTGTTTTTCTTGCAGGTATCCTTGATGATGGAGTCCAAGGAGTTAATTCAATGGATGGCAGCACAGTTCCAGGGCCAGCAAGAGTTGGCACAGCAAGCTCAGGAGAGAGCAATTGCAGCTATCAGGGAGCAACAGCAACCTGTCTTGGACTTAGTGGCTGCCCTGGTTGCATCCAAAAGGCAAGAAACCGGAGGAGAGCCGGTACCAGCAGGACCATCATTTCTTCAAATGGACAGGCTGGTAGGCCCACCCACAAGTGGGGCCTTTAATTTTGGCAAGCTTTCATCTGAGGACGATATAGATGACTTTTTAGAATCATTTGAAAGAGTAGCACAAGCTGTGGGATGGCCAGCTAGCCAATGGGCAGTGCGTTTAGCGACCTCTAACAGGGGAAGCACTGGCTGCATATAGGGCTATTCCAGCTGCCCAAGCCCTGGACTATGATACCGTAAAAACGGCTATTAGAGACCGTTTGGGGTTGACAAAAAGTGTATATCACAGGATGTTCAGAGCCACAGCCCTTAAGGCTGGAGAAACTCCAAAGGCATAAAGCCAAAGGATTTGGGGCCTGGCATTAAAGTGGCTGACCCCATATGAAAAAAATATGGATATGGTATTAGATGTGATAGTATTGGAGCAGTTTATGGCAGCAGTGCCAAGGGAAATACAATCATTTCTGATTCAACAAAACTGCCAGAGCACACAGGAGGCAACTCTGTTAACTGAGCGCTACATGGAAGCTGAGTTAGCGCGTCAGCCAAAAGGGGGTGCTCCAAAAGTGAAGGCTGAAGCCAGTTTTGGTTCATCAGAAATGAAACAGGGAGATAAAACAAGCTTTGTGAAAACCTATGTGCCTGCTCAGCAGGAAAAGTGGCCTAAAAAGAAGTGTTCATTATGGGGGAGATGGGACACTTACAAAGAGGATGCAAGGCTCATACTGGGTTGGTTGGTACAAGTGGAAAGTCTCTTGGAGAGGGTTTTCTCCTAAGTGTGATTATACAGGGGATCCCTACCAATGCTTTGCTTGACTCTGGGGCTGACCAAAGTATGGTATCCCAGAAGCTTTGGCAGGCCATTGAGGCCCAAGCAAAGTATGTCCAGAGGAGACCAGAAGGTCATGTCCAGATCCGTTGCATCCACGGGGCTGCCTCTTGTTACCCCGTGTATACATTAGAGATAAAAGGGTTAGGGGTGCAAAAACGTATTCCCGTGGCTGTGGTACCAAAGCTTCCCCACGACCAAGTGTTAGGAAGGGATTGGCCCCAGTTTAGGAAAGGGCTAGAGAAAGGCCTTGAGCAAAAGGCAGGAGGGATGGTAACAGTGGTCCCTGGCCCTTTGTTTGGGAATCCCAAAAAAACAACTGAAAAGTCCCCGGGAGGAGATCTCCAGGTTAAACAGAAGGTTGGCTTTGTGTCTACCCGATCCCAGGCTTTGGCCAGTGACCAAAGGGACGGGTCCCCAGAGGGTTCCCTAAAGGTTTTGCCCTCACATGATGACTTGGTGGTTTCCCCATCCTCTAAGATAAAGAAGGGGAAAGCTGCGAAATGCTGTGAGAAGCATTGGCGGGCCCAGGGGAGGGCTGGGATACTAACAGGCCAAGGGTTATCTTGGGTGCCTGCGGAGTTGGTTGAGAAGTTTCCAACCTTTCCAAAGGAACAACAGGCAGACCCAGCACTCACACGGGCATTTGAATATGCACAAATGGTGCGAGATACCCTTCCAAGATTTCTGTTAGACAGAGATATTATACAGGGAAAGTCATGATCCCCAGACAGGGACAGCCCGTAAACAGCTGGTGGTGCCTGTGGCTTTTAAGGGGTTAGTCTTAAGGCTTGCCATGACCATCCGGTGGGTGGCCACAAAGGGTTACAAGGGACACTGGATCAGATCCTTGCACGTTTCTACTGGCCCGGTGTCTTTAAGGAAACCTCACGGTTTTGTGATGCTTGCCCCTCATGTCAGTGGGTCACAGCTGCCCGGCCACCAGTAGTACCCATGATTCCAACCCCCACAATATCTGATCCCATTGGACGGATTGCCATGGATATAGTTGGGCCCTTGGTTAAAACGCCTCGGGGTTTTCAATATATTTTAGTCATGGTGGATCAGGCCACCAGATTCCCATGGGCAGTCCCTTTGCGTAATATCACTGCCAAAACAGTTGCGTTAGAGGTAGTGAAACTGTTTTGTGAGGTGGGTTTTCCTCGGGAAGTGTTAACAGATCATGAGACCAACTTTATGTCCAAATTTTTGGCCCAGGTTTGGGACGCTTTTGGGATTCAGCACATGAAAACGGCTGCCTATCACCCCCAGTCTAATGGTCTGGTAGAGAAGTTGAATCAAACACTAAAACAGATGCTAAGACGGGGATTAGATGGGAACGTGATGGACTGGGATGTATTGCTACCTTTCGTGCTTTATGCCTGTAGGGAGCAGACACAGGCTTCTTTAGGCGTGTCTCCCTATGAATTAATGTATGGACGAGCACCTCGAGGAATCCTTGACATCTTAAGGGAGCAATGGATAGAGCCAGAGAGGGAGGTTATGGGAGTCCCACACTTTCTATGAGACTTAAGGGGGCGGTTAAATAGGACTTCCCGGGCTGCTAAAGAGAATTTACAAGCCAGTCAAACTTGCCAAAAAGAGCGATATGACCAGAGGGCAAAACCTCGTCAGTTAGTCCAGGGGGAGAAAGTCCTGGTAATGGTGGCAGGGGCTACACCAAAATTTGAGGCCCAATGGAAGGAATCGTGGAAAGTGATCAGACAAGTAGGCCCAGTAACCTATGAGGTGGAGAGTAGTTCGCGACGCAGACAAGTCTATCATATAAATGTGCTTAGGCCCTGGCAGGAAAGGTCAGCAGTCGCCAGCTTATCTAAAGTAGAGCATTGGGCAAGAAGGCTATACCAAAATGCAGATGCTTCATCCCGAATTACCGACTGTTTGGAGGAACCCCAATCACCTCCAACAGCCAGTAATATCTTAAGCAGGTGGGTATGTGGCAAGGTCAGCTATCCTGAGAGTGGGGAGGTGAGAAGCATAACGAATTCACCCTAGTTAAGGGTCCCCTTCTAGGAGTGCAGGGAGAGAAAGCCACAGCCAGGTTTCAAAGACAGAAAACCCCCAGCTGGAACAGGTTGCAGCCAATGACTGATAAAGAAAGAAAGAGGGATTGCAAGCACGAGGACCAAAGCCCTTACTTTAACAAGTGCGCTGAGTATTCTAATATCAAAAGGCAGGGGGATTACCAACACCTGGGAAAGAAAGAGGTGGGGTTAGAACCCTGGAGGTATAAGCCTGGGTTATATTATGCAGAGAGAGGAGGGAGACGAGAAGGAGAGCAGCCGGGAGAGCAGCTGAGACAGAAGCAGAGAGAAGGAGTTGGTTCTAGGAGAAAAGCTGAGCTACCCAGAGCTGAGAGAGCTGAATTCCCTGCAACAGGTTGGCAACAAAGGTGGGGACCAGGAAGTGGAGAAGCTTTCAGACCACCAGAGAGGTTGTCAGCTGAGCAGTCTGACCAGGTTGGTGAGTCAGAACCCATGCAGTTGGGAGAACCAGTGTCAGAGTTGGGGGAAGATTGCTTTATGTATTGCTCTCTATGCCAAGCTCTAGACAGGAGGTCTTGAGGAAAAGCTAGCCCTGAAAGAAGTAATTCTCCTTGGAAGTTAACCATATGGCACAAGCAGTGTGGAGGTAAATTCCTGTCTGCTTTAAAAGGGAAATTTACTGCAACGTAAGCCTGATCAGAAAGCTCTGATTCATGCTTGTTTGTCACCTGTGTTTGAACTGTGCAACGGCAAGAAAAGCCAAGTTAGCTTCTATAAGAGTTTTTGCTTGCTCGTCTCCTATATTAAAAGCCTGCTAAGAGTTTTGATAACAGCTTGGAATGTTTGTTTTGTTCTAAGTTTGGTTTTTGAGGCTGGCAGAAACCAAACTGTTGTAGAAGAATTAAGCTTGAATTTTTCTTTATGCTCTGATTAACAAGGTCTAAAAAAGTAAAGTGGCAGCCTAGTTTCTAAAGGCAATTGCTTCTGCAAGTAAGAGGACTTTAAAAAGCCATTTCTGAGTTTTTTGGTTTGCCATTATGTGCTGTACCTTAAGCAAAATCCTACAATTATAATCCTGTAAATGATACCTTGAACCTGCTGTGTTTTGTGTTATGGAAATAAACTTTGTTACAAGCCTTACCCTCGGTTACCTCAACTACAAACCTTCTACTTAAGGCACCAACATATTTTAGCAGTACTACACTTCCCAGAAGCCAACACGGAGAAATAGGCTGCTAGGAGCTGATAGAAGGAATCCTCAACCACCACACCCCTTGACCACTAGAGGCAAGTGGCTTCGGGCGTTGTGCTTGTGACAGCGTACAGGGTCAGCCGACCTTCTGTGCTGAGTGGAGCCAGCAGCAGAGAAGAGGCTATGCTATGGGAGTCAAAACCCCGCTCCTGCTGTGCAGGAGCCGGAGCTGGCGGCTTGGGGGTCTTCTGCCTATGGGGCCATGCCCTGCCCCTTGGCCTGCTGGCCCTGTTGGGGAGCTGGAGAGGCCTGATATTGAGGGTAGGATTTGTAGGCAGCACCCTTCCTTGGGAAAAAGGGCTTCTTTCCAGAGCCCTTCTTTGTTTGAGAAGGGGCAGAAGTCTTTCTGGACAGCCTTGTCCTGGTGAGAGTCTCTGTCTCGATTTCTGCAGCCTTTTCAGTCATGGGCTTACCGAATAGGTTGTCACCTCGGCAGGGGACATCGACCAATTTGTCCTCCACCCATGACTCCAGGTCCGATGACTGTAGCCAGGCCTGATGGTGTGCACCGATGCCGGCTGTGGCTACCTGGGCTGAAGCCTCGAAGCCATCATAGGCTGCTCGAGAGAAACTTCGAGCACTCTCGGATCCCTGTCGACAAGGCCTTGAATCTCTGCAAGGGTTCCTTGGAGAGGCCAGCTGAGAACCTGGCAATCTCCTTTGCCAGGTCTCATAGGTACATGCCCATGTACAGCTGGTAAGTTTGGACATGGCAAGATAGCAGAGAGCCCTGGAAGCACTTTCTACCAAGGGCATCCAGGTTCCGGGCCTCCCATCCGGGGGGCACCGAGGAGTGCATCTTCTGACTCTTCAGGCGGTGCATGGCCGATTCCACAACCATGGAATTGTGCGGTAGCTGCGCCTTTTGGAACCCAGGGCTCTTACGGACTCAATAAATGGAATCGACCCATTTGCTAAGAACCGGCGCCGAGGCCGGTGCCTCCCACATACGGAAGAGCAGCTGTTCTAGCATCGGAGGAACCGGTACAGTAAAGGCTTCCTTCGGAGGAAAGTCATACTGGAGGGCATCGAGCTCCTCGGCTCGCGGGTCCTCCTCGGCATCCGCAGGGAATGCCAAAGCCTTGGTCATGTCCCTTATGAAGTCAGAGAACCGGGTATCCTCTGGGGGAGGGACCTTCTCCGAGGCTTGGACTCCGAGTCCGAGGGGATGCACCGGATCCGGAATGTGTCCGGAGACTCCTCGTCCTCCATCTCCCACGCCGACTCAGAGGAGGAGGAGTCAAGTGGTTCTTACCATGTGGGCCTCTGTGCCACCCACCCCGATGCCGAGGGTACCGGCATTGACGACCTCGGCCCTGCACGGGAGGTCGAGGGGGACCTTGACCAAGGATCGACTCGAGACATGATGGACTCGAGGATCGGCTCGGTCTCCGGGATCAACTTAGACATCGAGATCCCGGTGGTCGGGACAGATGCACTGGTCAGACCGGCGATCAGCACCCACTGCTGTTCCATGAAGGCAGCCAAGCTGCTCTCCAAGGCCGTCAGCCTGAGTCTAAGCTTAGGAGACCCAGCAGCCTCCGACTCGGGCCCCGACGGCATCGGGCCTGACGTTGGCTCTCCTGGAGGAGAGTTCACGAGGACAACAGAAATTATGTGACTCGGGGACTCCGGCTCCATACGAGGTAGTTTGGATGCCGCCCTCACGAGCTTCTTCTTCCTTTTGTGCTCCCGGGTGGGAGACCCCCTCTCAGAGGAACCACGACAGCACTCGGGTTCCGACTACCGATATGTCGAGGCCTCTGACGAAGTCCGGGCCTGGCCGGACGCGGACTCTGAGAAAATTCTCTCACGTTGATGCTGACAGCTCCGAAGTGCCTTTGACGACATTTTGCCACACTGGTCACAGGCCAGCGGGTCATGGTCGGGCCCGAAGCATCAGAAGCAGCAGTCATGTGTATCAGTGAAAGACATCAGTTTCTTGCACCGATCACATTTTTTGAACCCGCTGGCAGCCATCGGGGGGAAAAAGGGCCCCTGCAAGGTCAAAAGACCAGGCTGCCAGTGAAAATAACAAAAAAGGCGCGAACACTAGTCACTGTGATAAGGAAGCTTATCAGGACCTAGGAGATAGGGATCAGAAGAAGGAATTTACCCTAACAAGAGCTCCTGTTTTAAAAGGTCAAGGACATAAAACTCCCATTGTACCTAGAAAGCAGGTAATTCCTGGCTAAAATAACTTACAGCATGCCCCTAGTGGTGAAAAGGAGAGGGAATGCAAGCCCAGGGTAGAGAACCCTTACGTCACTGCATTCCCTAATCACTCAGCTGCCACGGGGGAATTTGATCTCTCTCACCTGAGAGGAGAGAGGGTGGAGCAGATCCCTGGGAGGTTTAAGTTTAGCTCCGTTTATCCAGATAGGGAGGACAACAGGGAGAGCGAGGACAACAGCAAGAGCAGAGACAGCACAAGGAGGAGCAGCACAAAGCGAGCTGCTGATGAGAGAGAAAGAGAAGGAAGTAGGAATGCCTACTGGAGAAGGAATGCAACAGTAAGAACAGCAGGAACCTGGAACACAGGGTGGAGAGCAGGACGAGGTGAATGGTGGCCAGAGCATGGAAGGGGGGAAGCTGATACAAGCTTTGACCAAGGTATGAGTCCTAGAAGTTTATCTAATAAGGAGCCCTACAGAGTTGCTGGAGACAGCTTTAACCATAACGGAAAGCAGTCAGATAAGCTATCTGAGTCTGAGTCAGAGATTGAGCCAATGCAACTGGGTGACCCAGATTTACCTTTAGTAGAAGAGGACTCATGCATGGATTGTTCTGTATGCCAGTCTGCCAATTCAGAGGGGTTGAAAGAGAGTCAACCTTAAAAGGAAAAACCTCCAATGTCCGATAGCCCTAAGAACTGTGTTCAGCTTGTGAAGGTTCTCAGTTCAGGAGAAGTGTTTTACTGTGCAAAGCTGAAGCTACCTAATTACACTTGAGAACAGCTGTGAGTAGTGCTGTGCTCCGTCTGAAGCTGTACCAACAGAGAAAGTAAGAAAGGTTTTATTCTAGCTAAATACTGAGAAAACCTTGCAAAGTGGTTTTTCTACCAGTGAGAGTTTAACTGCCTGTAGGAAGTTTGCTGTGTTTAAGACGACAAAGTATCCAGGTATAGTTTTGTCTGAAAGAAAAGAAACCTGGTTTAAAGTTTTGTTCCTGTTTGTATTTGGACTGCACGGCAAGCCATGCCTGGTGGCATGTGCTGTTAGAAGTATTGATATTTAAGCTGAAGAAAGCTGTTTTTGTTTGAATTCAAGTTGTATCCTGTGTTGAAATACAAGAATCCTGGTGAAACATTAAAAGGTGAAAATTTGTGAACCTTAGCGTGTCTTTTCAATGGTTACATTTCTGTCATTTGCCTACTACTCAACCCAACTACAAGGTGTTTTTTTTTTACCTGAGGCCACATAACATCTAACTGAACTACCATTCCCATAATGCATTAAAAAAAGCAACCAGTTAGGAAAAGGCCTTTAAAGGTGAATCACTCCAATGAGAAGCATGCCCCTCCATACTGATGTAAGGGGCTAAGGGCGTGACATCATGAAGGACAGAAACCAAAATAAGAATGCTGGACTCGATACCGGTGTACCGAGCCCAGGAGGGAAGGGGAACCAGCGTCAAACCGGATCAGAAAAAAATCGCAGAAAAATATCTACTTTTACCGGGTGACACGAATTCACGTCCATTGGGCTCCGCGGAAAAATAAAGACTGAGCAAGATGGCACCCTTCACCCATATGTGAGGATTGACTTCCTGCTTGGTCCTGGAGAACACCAATTTTTGGAAAGGGTTCCAGGGGTGATCCGGGAAACT
Source organism: Ichthyophis bannanicus (assembly GCA_033557465.1). Taxonomy (NCBI): domain Eukaryota; kingdom Metazoa; phylum Chordata; class Amphibia; order Gymnophiona; family Ichthyophiidae; genus Ichthyophis; species Ichthyophis bannanicus. Next base: position 1,513,561,713 of record CM066032.1, on the reverse strand, counting down.
ACAGAGCCTGACGTCAGTACTAGGAAAAATGGTAGAAGCCATCATAAAGAACAAAATTGCTGAACATGTAGATAGTCATGGCTTAATGGGAGACAGCCAACATGGCTTTAGACAAGGAAGATCTTGTCTTACTAATCTGTTATGGTTTTTTGAAGGTGTGAATAAACAGGTAGACAAAGGTGAGTCAGTTGATATAGTATATTTGGACTTTCAGAAAGCCTTTGAGAAGGTCCCTCAGAGATTTTTGGCAAAACTAAAGAGTCATGGGATAGGAGGCAGTGTACTATTGTGGATCGGGAACTGGTTAAAAGATAGAAAGCAGAGGGTAGAGCTAAATGGCCAATTTTCCTATTGGAGAAAGGTGAATAGTGCTGTTCCCCAGGGATCTGTGATGGGTCCACTGCTTTTTGGCATATTCATAAACAACCTGGAAAAGGGAATAACGAGTGAGGTTATCAAATTTGCAGATGACACAAAACTATTTAAAGTTGTTAAAACCCAAGAGGATTGTGGAAAATTGCAAGAGGATCTTGATAAATTGGAAGACTGGGCATCAAAATGGCAGATGAAATTTAATGTGGACAATTGAAAAGTTATGCACCTAGGGAAGAACAACAAACTATGGTTACACGATGCTAGTTTCCACATTAGGAACCACCACCCAGGAAAAAGATTTGGGTGTCATTGTGGATAACATGTTAAAACCCTCGGCCCAGTGTGCAGCGGCGGCCAAGACAGTAAATAGAATGCTAGGTATCATAATGAAAGGAATGGAAAATAAAACAAAAGATATTATAATGCCTCTATATCGTTCCATGGTGAGACCGCACCTTGAATATTGTGTGCAATTCTGGTTGCCGTATCTTAAAGGATATAGCGTTATTAGAAAAGGTTCAGAGAAAAGCCACCAAAATGGTAAAGGGGATGGAAAGATACCCCTATGAAGAAAGTCTAAAAAGGTTAGGGCTCTTTAACCTGGAAAAGAGACGGCTGAGGGGAGATATGATAGAAGTCTATAAATTAATGAACGGATTTGAACAGGTAAATTAGATCAATTGTTTACGTTATGAGAATATAGAAAGACTAGGGGACATGCAATGAAGCTACAGGGTAAACTATTTAAGACTAATGAAAGAAAATATTTTTTCACTCAATGTGTAATCAAACTCTGGAATTTGTTACCGTAGGATGTAGTAAAGGCTGTTAGGGTAGCTGGGTTTAAAAAAGGTTTGGACAAGTTCCTGGAGGAAAGGTCCATAAACCATTATTAAAAAGGGACCCAGGATATCAATGCTTGACCCAATACAAGCATTGTGGAACCTGTCTCTTTTGGGGAAACTGCTAGGTACGTATGACCTAGATTGGCAAACTGTTGGAAACAGGATACTGTGCTTGATGGACCTTGGTCTGACCCAGTATGGCATATCTTATGTTCTTATATTTTGGGTCATTGTCCTGCTGAGGGACCCATGACCTTCGATCTAGATCTAGCTTTTTGACATTAGGTAGGACATTTCACTCCAAAATACTTTGGTAATCCTCAGACTTCATGATTCCTTTCATACTGTATGTTCTAGGCTTCCAGTTCCTATGGTAGCAAAATAGCCCCATGACATTATGGAACCTCCACCATATTTAACTGTAGGAAGAGTGTTTTTCCCTATGAGCTTCATTTCTTTGCCTGTAACTATATCACTGGTCTGCATTGCCAAAGAGCTCAGGTTTGGTTTCATTCAACCCCAGATCATTTTCCTAGGACTGTGGTTTGGGCAAAGATCAGTAGTGCCTTTTTATGTCTATCTTTGAGCAGCGGAGTCCTCCTTGGCCTTCACCCATGAAGTCCTTTATTTAGTGCGCTGCATATGGTGCGGGTTGAAAACACCACTCCAGATTGCTCCAGCTCAGCCTTAAACTCTTTGAATGTTGTACAGGATATTTTTCTAACAGCTTGGACTAACCTTCAAAGACTTCTTGGATTCATTTTCCTCTTCCCACCATGTCCTAGGAGATTCTTGACAGTTCCATGAGCAGAAAACGTCTCAGTAATATTGCGAACTGTAGACACAAGAATCCCAGTGTCTTTGGAGATGGCTTTGTACCCCTTTGAAGTTTGGTTATAACGGCTTTTCTGATGGTCTCAGGCAGCTCTCATTTTCACCATTGTGAAAATGGAACAGCAGAGTGAATGTGGTCATTTTAAACATTAGAGCCATCATTCATTGGTTGATTCAAGTCATATGAGTACTGACAATTGATCATAGGCACATCTAAATTTTACTGCAATGGGAATGTGGTTCTTCTGTTCAAATTGATTTGAATTGTTTATAAGGGTGCCAATAATCGTGTCTTCACAATGTCTCCATTTTTATACTATTTCCTACTAATTCATTTTTTAATTGGTCTTTGATTCTTTTATGAGTCAATTATGTGTGTATATGTAATCCAAAGCTATATCACTGGCCACCTTTTCTTTTAACAAGATATTTGGGCATTAAGGGGTTGAACTGCAAGGGTGCCAGTAATGTTGACCACAACTGTATTAGTGCAAAGCTAATACTACTATTGGTTTTTTCACAATGTGTGAAAAAGTATGTAAAACAAAAGCAATGAGAGATGTAAAAATACCTTAAAAGAACATAAAATGCACAAAACGCAAAGATTTCTAATTAGGCGGAAAACCTTCTAAAACAAATTGTTAGGATATAACATTCCCAGGGCCAGACTCAGGAATAACATTAAGGAAGATTTTTTTACAGAAAAGGTGGTAGATTAAATGAATAGCTTTCCTCTGTGAAAATGGTGGAAGCATACTTGTTATATACTTCAGGTGATGTTCGTTTTAGATATGTCTTCTGCATTTGGTAATATCAGCCATGCCATATTGCTTGCCAGATTATCTGATATTTATTTATTTTATTCACATTTATATACCGCATCTTCCAAGAGTTCAGTTGCGGTTTACAGTTAACAATAATTAACAAATCAAGTTTGTTTTACATGGAACATTGCAATAATACAGAACTTATTTACAAGGAACATCATATAAAGTATAGAACAAACAATGTGGTATAATACCGAACAGTGTGGAAACTATATACAAGTTATATATGAATATATATACATGGATTACATGGGGGAGGTCAGAAGATCATCATTGGAGAGTGCTATCTGTATAGGTTAAAGGTTTATTGCATAGAGCAACCGGATTGTCTATTTAACCTTTGTCTATTGTAGATATTGAGTTATTTATGTTATAATGTTTGGTGAACAGATAGGTTTTCAGTTTCTTGCGTAGTTCTGTGATCTCTGTTAGCTTTCGTAGCTCCTCTGGAAGGGAATTCCAGATAGTAGGGGCTATGTGCGAAAATGCTCTATTGTTTGTTGATTTGTGGGCTTTTGTGAAATCTTTCGGGATTTTTAATCTGCATAGTTGTCCTTTTCTGTGTGTAGGCTTAGCTGGTTCTTTGTGTATTAAGTTACATAACATGGGTGGGGCCAAAGCATATAAGGCTTTGAATGTTGTTATTGTTTTGTAGATTATTCTACTTTGAATTGGTAACCAATGAAGGGAGACTAGTATTGGTGATGTGTTGAAGGGAATTGATTTTCAATGTGATTCTAGCTGCAGCATTTTGTGCGAATTGCAATCGTTTTATACTTTGTTTTGTTAAGCCTATTAGGATTAGATTGGCAAAGTCAAAGTGTGGGGTTATTGTAGCTTGTATTATGTTGATAAAGTCCTGTGTGAAAACTAGTGGACGAAGTTGTTTAAGAGTTTTAAGTTTGAAATAGATTTTCTTTATGGTATTGCTGATGTGAGTTTCCATCGTAAGGTGTGTATCTAGCATGACACCTAGATATCTTATTTCCTTTTTTATTTTGATTTCTTGGTTTTGGAGTCTTATGTGTGATGGAGGGATATAGGTTCTGTTCTTGGTTACGATTAGAACTTCGGTTTTAGCGTGATTTATGTGGAGGTTTTGTGTTTTTAGCCAAGTTGTGACTTCATTATAGCAATCCGATAAGAGTTGAAGCGGTAGGTTGGGAATTGTGAATGGAATATAGAGCATAATATCTGCATAGAGATGATATTTTACTCCAAAGCTTTTGAATATGTTGCAGACTGGCACTGGGCATGCTCTTCTATCTTGATTTATATCTTATTTGTTGGATCCAACATGTAAATCTGGGAGTAGAGGCATCTGTTTAGTCATAAGTATTATGTGGGGCCCCACAAGGATCTACTTTGTCTTCTATTTTGTATAAGTTTTTAGACTACAGGGACAATTGCTGTATGATCTGGGATGCCATTTTCACATACGTGCCAATGACATCAGTCTTGGATTCTATTATAGGCTGATATGGAGTCAACTCTTGCTCAAACCTCATGGTGTTTGGAACAAATCGTGCAGTGGTTACATAGAAAGCTAACTTCAAACTTTAGAAAATCTGAGATATTAATATCACATTGAGTAGACCTTGATGCTCCACCCTTTATGATTTTTGATGGAGAGAAGATTTCCTTTCCATATGGAGGTCCGCAGCCTAGGAGTTATTTTTGATGCTTAGATTGCTGTGTCAGATTCAATATGTAGTAGGCTATGCATTTTATCATTTATGGATGCTTCACATTTTGCTTTTCTACAGCCCCAAGATTTTCGGTTAGAAGGGAATTGCAAAGGGTGGAAGTTAAGAAATAGAAGGCAGACTGGTATGTTGACTTATGGTGGGCTAGGCTATTGGGAGGGACAGTCAATCCTATTTTGGCTGTAGGAACAAAGGGAACTAGTAGGAGTGTAGAAAACAAGAGAATCAGATAAAATATATGGGAGGTCCAGTATAAAAGGCCTTGTAGGGCAACTGAAAAATTTTGAATCCAATGCGGTAAGAAATAGGTAGCCAGTAGTGGTTTTTCAAAAGAGGGGTGACATGGTTTGATTTCTTTGAGTGGGTAATTAATTTAATTGCTGAGTTTTGAATTAGCGTAACCATTTGATAGAAAGAAGGGGCAGGCTGTTGTATAATGAATTGCCATAACCCCGTGTGCTGACAACTAGAGAGATGACATATGAATTACTGTAACTCATTCTACTTGGTGCCAACCATATACAGTAATTACATTTATTGAAAAATAAATTGGTGCATCTGGTTGTATAATTCTGGATGTGTAATTTATTATACTGTAGATACAAAATTATACTTCACACAAGTTTTTGCACACCTCCAAATTACGCAGAATGGAGTTCATTGTGAACACATCAGTGCTCGCAAAATATATAGCAAATGTTTGGCCAGCTATTAGCATTCCTGTCTTATTAGTCAGTCTGAAGGTAGGAGGTTGGAGTCTGTGCAGAACGGATGATAACTATGTAAAACATATTTCATGCTTACAGACCATCTGCTCTTAATTTCTCAAAATAAATAGACATAATTTTCTTGTGGCATTTGAACCCTGCGCTCATAGTTTAATTGCTTATTGTTGTAAGCTCTGTTCTACCTGTCTGCTACTACAATATAAAACAGGAACAAGTTTTCTGGTAGAATACCCTAAGTATACTGAAATTATTAATAAAGAAATATAAAATACTTTATAGCATTCCATTTTTTTCTGGGTCTTTTTGAAAAGAAAAAAAAAAAGGTTCTTTAATTTCTTTGAAGGCCTTTGCAGTAGGACTGCATAGTAGAAAGGAATGTTTAACACAATCCTATTTGTCCCAGGACCACTTGCATGGGTAAAGACTTACCATGTTCCAAATATTAGGAAAGTCTTGAAGCTGCCTGTAAACCCCTTTCATGTGTCCTCACGAGAGAGGGGGACGGGGTTTGTTAGGGCCTCGGGTCCCTTAAAGTGATAAGATTTACAATCTTGCAGAGATCATTCTTGACATAGGAATTAATGGTCCAATAAAAGTTCATACTGAAAACATTTTTCATTAATGACATACCTTTTTCTTTTTTTTTTTTTTTTTTTTTTTTAGAAGATGAACCTATATTGCTCTAAAATTAGAAGCAAAGCACCTGGTCCCAAAAAGGAGGATCTTCTTATGGCAATATCCCTTGGTATTCTTTGTACTTGCTTTCTTGATGCTCTGATCCTGTCAGGTTCCCAAAAGGTAGACAAATTCTGTGCTGCTTATCCTGGGGTAAGTAGTGGATTTTCCTTCAGGAACATGTTCAAACCTTTTAAACTCAGCTACACTAACACCTTTTACTAAATCCTTCAGCAATAAATTCCAGAGTTTGATTATGTATAGAGTGAAAAAATATTTTCTCTGTTTAGTCTTAAATGAACTGCATTACAGCTTCATTGCATGTCCCCTAGTTTTCTACCTTTTTAAGGGATAAAAAACCAATCTATATTTACCCATTTCACGTCACTCATTATTTTATAGAGCTCTTTATCTCATCTCCCCTCAGTTGTCTCTTTTCCAAGCTGAAGCGCCCTTACCTTTTAAGCCTTTCCTCATAGAGGTATCCATCCATCACCTTTATCATTTTAATTGCACTTTTTCATTTTCCTTTTTAAGACATGGTGACCAGAATTGCACACAATATTCAAGGTATGGTCATACCCATAGAGAGGCATTATAATATCCTGAGTTTTATTCTCTTTTCCTTTCGGTTCCTAGCATTCTACAGTATTTGCTTTCTTGGCCGCCGCTACACAATGGGCTGACGGTTTCAAAGTATTATCCATGACATCTAGATCCTTTTCCTGGGTGATGATTGCTAATGTGGAACCTTGCATCATGTAATTGTAGTTTGGGTTGTTCTTCCCTAAGTGCATAACTTTGTAGTTGTCCACATTAAATTTAATTTGCCATTTGGACATCCAATCTTCCAATTTATCAAGGTCCTCTTGCAATTTTTCAATCCTCTTGTGTTTTAACAACTTTGAATAATGTTGTGTCATCTGCAAGTTTGATCACCTCACTCATTGTTCCTATTTCCAGGTCATTTTTGAATATGTTAAAAAGCAGCTGGCCTAGTACAGATCCCTTGGCTACTCCTCTATTCACCTTTCTCCATTGAGAAAATTGGGCATTTAGCCCTACTCTGTTTTCTTTCTTTTAACAAGTTCCTAATCCACAATAGTATACTGCCTCCTCTACCATGACTTTTTAATTTCACCAAGAGTCACTCATGAAGGACCTTGTCAAAGGCGTCCTGAAAATCCAGATACACTATAGCAACCGGCTCACCTTTATCTACCTGTTCATTCACATCTTTAAAAAAAATGTAAGAGATTAATGAGATAAGACTTTCCTTGGCTAAGTTCATGATGGATTTGTCGCATTAATCAGGCACCTTGAACGTTGCTGGAGACATACTCGTGACCCAAATACTCACACATGCTACGCAGAAAAACTAAGATCCTACTGCTCAGAAACACAGACTCAAACGAGAATTTAATGAAAATACCATCAAGTGTTCTCTAAATAAATCCAGAGAACTCTTTTCCATCGTCAAGTCACTCATAAGTGAACCTTCCCAACCAGAACAGATACTCAAAATAACCCCGCAAACAATAGCTGACCATCTCAGCTCAAAATTCCACCCACCTCCCCAATTAACTGACCCCCAAATAAAACTTATAAAAATGATAACACCCTTAGAAACTTGGAATGAATTTGAGCCACTTGCACTTGAGAGCATAACTAAAGTTCTTAAAGATCTTAATGCATCCACCTCTGCCCTCGACCCATGCCCTGTCACATGGATAAAGACCATAAAATGCACCATCAGCCCATACATACTACACATTGTCCATACCTCACGCTAAACTGGATATGTACCTACTCAACTAAAATGTGCCTCAATCCGCCACATCCGCAAAGGATTAAAACTGGACCCATCATTACCCACCTCTTCTAGGCCCATCTCAAGTATCCCCTTCATTGCAAAGATTACTGAAAAAATAGTCCAGACTCAGCTTCAGAATTTCATAGATGATCATTCCCCCCTTGACTTATTCCAACATGGCTTCAAAAAGAACCATGGAATTTGAAACCCTTATAACATCCCTTTTAGATGCCGTGATAATTCACACTCAGAACCCCACCCAAGGTTGCCTACTCATTTTTCTTGATATAGCCTCAGCTTTCGACTCTCTCCCCCATAACCAACTATTGGATAGACTCCACAAAGTTGGACTTAGAGACACAACCCTTAACTGCTTCTGCTTCTATCTGGACAACAGAACTCAACAGGTTTGCATTGGAAATGACACCTCCCAACCCTTCACACTAAAACAGGGAGTTCCTCAAGGATCTAGTTTATCCGCTCTTAACATCTTCCTGCAACCTATAAGTAGAATTTTCCAAACCCATGGAATCTTTTACCAAATTTACGTAGATATCATGTGCTTCTCCCCATTCAATATAACAAACCCTGACTTCACGAATATAACTAAATGCCTGACAAATATAAGGACTTGGCTCACTCAACACAACCTAATAATCAATCTAAATCAGAAGCTCTCCAAATTTTAGAAACATGATGACAGAAAAAGACCACATGGCCTATCTAGTCTGTCCTTCCATATCAACGACAACAGTCCACTTTTTACCTTTAGAGATCCTCTGTGTTGGTCCCATGCTTTTTTGAATTCAGTTAGTGTCCTCATCTCTACCACCTCCACTGGGAGACTATTCCATGGATCCACTACTCTTTCCGTAAAGAAATATTTCCGCATATCACTCCTGAATCTATCTCAACACCTCCTACTCTCCTCCTTCTCTTATCCTTGGTGACCTCACCCTCCCCATAAAAAATATCAAATATCTTGGCATTACCTTTGAGCAGAACCTCACATTCCTTGAACACATAAGAAAAACGTTGTTCTCTTTATGCCAAATTACGAACCCTCCGACCGCTCTTAAACCCCGATTCCTTTCGTACTGTCTGCCAGTCCCTCACTACACCTACCCAAGACTACTGCAACCTCATCTACCATGGTCTCCTTAAAAACAGTATTCATCCTCTCCAAATGGTACAGAATACAATTGCCTGCTTAATCACAAATACTAGCTGCACACACCATCCCAATCCTCTATGATCTGCATTAGCTCCCTATACTTTCAAGAATCAAATTTAAAGTCTTAACTCTTATCCATAAAGTCATTCACAACGAATCAGCTCCATGCCTATCCTCTCTTATCTCCAACCTCAACAACAATAGATCACGCTGCTCAAACACCAAAAACCTACTAAACATACCCTCACTACGGAAAACCTACAAACAAACTACCTGTAACAGGGCATTTTCACACTATGCACCCTCTATATGGAACACTCTTCCTCCTACGGAAGTGAACTACGGAACTATCCAGACCATTCTGATTTTAGAAAGACTTAAAACTCACCTTTTCCATGAATACTTCAGTACCACCCTAATTTCTCCCTCTATGGCCACTGCTCCTTTCCCCTTCTACCCTTAAAAATTCCTCGCTCAATGACTTATTACAATGTAAATATGTACATAGTTACCTGATGTATTTCATATTCTCATTTAAGAGTTCAATTTTAATTAAGTTCTGCTCAGCGAGAGCCCGCCCTCTCCAAACAAGTCTCATACCTGGTTCCTCCCCCCCCCGGAGTGCGGCCGCGCTCAGCGAGGTACTCTGCTCACTCACTTTAAAGCTGGAGCGCCAGCAGCAGCAAGCTACTGTTGTTCAATGTTAATTCTGTGCCTGTCAACTCTGTTATTTGCCTGTTTGCTGTCTCTCCACAGAGCCCGCCCTCTCCAAACAAGTCTTACCTGGTTCCTGCCTGGTTCCCCCCCGGAAGTGATGCGGCCGCGCTCAGCGAGGTACTCTGCTCACTCACTTTAAAGCCGGAGCGCCACTGGCGCTCGTCGCCGCGGTGCGCAACAAGGGCACGCACCAAAGGAGCACGTGCTCCTTAGGTGCGCTCCTTGGGGTTGCTCTGGCAACGAAGGCCACACTTAATGCAGCTTCTTCTTTTTCTATCTCTAGTGTTGTGCCCTTTCACGATATCCGGAACAGACTGCCTGCTTATTCCACCTTCCTCTCCTACCGGCATCGTGATCCAATTGCCTCAGGTACGGTCCCCCTCTCTGCTCTCTTGCTTCCTCCTTCCCCCCTATTTACTGCTCTATGGCTCTCATACCTATGCTGTGGGGCAGACGTCTAGACAGGGCTACTAGTACACGTTCTCGCTGTTACTCCAACCTTCGTCTCTGTCTGCCCTCTGCGTGTGTTCCCTCCTCACTTTCTGCTTCCTCCACTCCTATTCAAGCTCCCCTTAAACTGGGTCTTTTGAACTGTAGGTCCCTGAGATCCAAAACCCTTCTTATCCAGGACCTCATCTCCCAAGAATCATACGACCTCACCCTCACCAGGGCCGGATTTACCTTGAGTGAGGCCCTACGCCAACAAAAATTGTGGGCCCCCAGCAGGGGCGGCCCAAGGGGGGTGTTGTGTCTCATTTGCATATGGGGCCTCATTTGCATAAATATTTGCATAATGTTACCATATACTAACTTTTAGTAAACGTGCCTCTTAATGAGTGTATGGATAAAGACAGACTAAAAGATTTCTACATTACTATAATCCAGTGCCAACTGCCAGACACATTAGGAACTACTACAAACACTGCCCATTTAGAACCCATAGTAAACCCGCCGTATCCTAACAGCACTACCAGGACTCACAAAGCACCATACTCTACCAATCAAAAGGCAACACTGCAAATATTAAACCAATACATTTCAGAGAACAACAATACATGACCTACTGGGGAAAGAGAACAAGTGGCAATGTCAAATAGGAATTATATAAACAGAACACCTCAGCTCAGTTACACATGCAGAACATAGACCATCACCAAACAAGTAATCACAATTTAGAAACAGGAAGACAATAATTAAACTGGGAATCCCAAAAGCCAAACTTGGAATGTACAACACTGTAGAAATAAAACTATACATTAATTTGCTCTTGTACTAAACAAAGCGCAGACGTTAATGATGCACATTTACCAGAGCTGACATATTCCAATTAATAAATTCAAAATAAAGAGATATTTTTCTACCTTTTGTGCATTTTTTTCAGCTGCAATTGCTCCAGCCACTTTCTTCTGGTTTCTTCGTGTCTTCTGCTAACTCTCCATCGTCTGCTGTCCATTTGTCCTTTCTTCTCTCTTCTAGATTTTTTTCCATTCTCTCTCTACATCTGCTTTAACATACTAATCTTTCTCCTTTTGCTCTTTCCTCATTCCTATTTCATCCACTCAAATTTTACCCCTCCATCCTCAATCCCCACTTACTCTCCCAATACCCAGCCAATTGTAGATTTTTTATCCCTCCCACACAAAATATTTTCCCCTTCTCCATTTTACTCTTCCAGCCCCATCCCATTCTAATCCTCCCCCAACATCAGCTCCCTTCTAGTTCCAGCCTCACCCAGCATCCATTCCCTTCTAGTCCCTGCATCAGCCCATTTCCAGTCCTAGCCACCCATCAGCCCATTTCCAGTCCTAGCAACCCCCCAACCCAATACCAGTCCTAGCCCCCCATCAACCCACTTACAGTCCTTAACCCCCCATCACCACCCCATTTTCAGTTTAAGCCCCCCTATAACCCATTACCAGTCCTAACCCCCCATCAGCCCACTTCCAGTCCTAACCCCATCAACCCATTTCCAGTCAGCCCCCCATAGCCCATTGCCAGTCCTACCCCCCCCATCAGCCCACAGCCCATTACCAGTCCTAACCCCATCAGCCCACCTCCAGTTTTAACCCCCCAGCCCATTTCCAGTCCTAGCCCCCCCATAGCCCATTACCAGACAGCCCCCATCAGCCCACAGCACATTAGCAGTCTTAACCCACCAAAGCCCATTGCCTGTTCTAAGCCCACCCAACAGCCCACAGTCCATTACCAGTCCTAACCCCATCAGCCCACCTCTAGCCTTAACCCCCCCCCCCCATTTCCCGCCCCCCCCCCCCCAATCCCCCTTTACCCGCCCTACCCCCCCCCCCCCCCCGTCGGCCTAAAGTAAAATTTAATTTTAAAAAAAACCCTGCTGGCTCCCGCCGCGGGGCCCCCTCTGCTGCCGCGGCAGCAGACTGACCCGCAGGGGCCCCCTCTGCAAGCTGACTCCGTCGGTCCGTCGATCCCTCCCTCCCTCCGTGCACGCTGTGAGAGGCGCGAAGGGAGAGCGTCTCCTCGCGTCTCTGTTAAGCCCGCAGGGGCTGATGGGAAATTTCCCATCAGCCCCTGCGGGCTTAACAGAGACGCGAGGAGACACTCCTTTCGCGTCTCTCACAGCCTGCAGCCTGCACCCTGCACGGAGGGAGGGAGGGAGGAACGAACCGACGGCTTCAGCTTGTAGAGGGGGCCCCCGCGGGTCAGTCGGTGCTGCCGCGGCAGCAGAGGGGGCCCCGCGGCGGCAGCCAGCAGGTTTTTTTTAAAATTTTATTAAAAAAATAACAACTTGTTCTTTTTTTGTGGGCCCCTGCCAGCTGTGGGCCCTACGCCATGGCGTACAGGTAAATCCGGCCCTGCTCCTCACCGAAACATGGCTGAAGGACGGGGAGGATGCTCTTCTTGCCCATTGTCTCCCTCCTGGCTTTTCTGCAGTCTCAGTCCCCCGTACAAGCTGCTCAGGCGGTGGTGTAGCAGCTATACTGCGCTCGTCCCTCTCCTTCACCCAGATCATTTCTCCTTCATTGCATTATCCTGAATCCCTTCTCCTCCACCTCCACACCTCTCCCCCAACACATTCTTCTTGTTTACTCCCCTCCTGCTCTCCGTCCTGATCTTTGGGACTCTCTCCTTCTGACCATTTCTGACCTTTCATCAACCTTCCCCCATTTGCTTATTGCAGGCGACTTTAATCTTCATCTGGACTCCCCTTCTTCTTCCAGGGATCACTCCTTTGTTTCCTTCCTCCATGACTGTCCCTTGTACAACATGTTCCCTTTCCCACCCACCTTGCAGGTCACACCCTCAATCTATTTTTGACCTCATCCTCTTCCACACTCACGCTTCATAACTTATGTTCTCTTCACCTTCCCTGGACAGACCATCTTTGCCTCTCTGTCTCCTGTCTCCTGTCTCCATCCAACGGTGCCCTCTTTCCCCTCCCCCTCCGACGTCTCCCCCTGTGCGCCTCTCACGTGCCATCACCCTGCTCACCATCCAACAATTCCCCCCTGCAACTGAGCTTTTGCCCACTGACTTTTCCTCCCTCTCCCCCAACTCTCAGACCACCCTCTGGACCTTTACCCTCTGTGCTACTTTTAATCGTATTGCCCCTTTGCGCCCCCGCCCACCACATCGTCGATCCCCACATCCATGGTACCACAACAGGCTTCGCTTGCTCCATACCCATCTCCGCAGAGCTGAGCGGCTATGGCGAAAGGCTCCCTCCCCTACCACTCTAGCATCTTTCAGAGCACACCATTCATACTACCGCTCCAAAGTTCACCTTGCCAAACGCACATATTTTTCTGATGCTCTCTCTAATGCCCCCAATCAGACCCGACATCTCTACTCAACACTTAGATCTCTCACCTCACTTCACCCCGTAACCTCTACCACATCTGTTCAGCCATCCCCTCCTCCCCCACTGCTGGCATCTTTCTTCAGCGACAAGATCTCCTCCTTAAGAGCATCTCTGCCCTCCTGCCCTGACCCCATCCTCTCCCCTCCCCCTGTTGCGTCCCCTCCTCCCACCTCCCAACTCTCACATACCTGGTCCTCTTTCTCCTTAACCACTACCGCTGAGCTTCATCAACTTATCTCCTCCTCCAGAAAGACCTCTTGTCCGCTTGATCCTATCCCCTCCTCCTGGCTACTTACTCCCTCTCTAGCACTCCTCCCCTATATCCTCTCCGTATTCAACTCTAGTCTTTCTACAGGCACTTTTCCCCACTCTTGGAAGCATGCCCTGATCCGTCCCATCCTTAAGAACCCTTCTCTTGACCCCCTGGTTCCCGCCCATTATTGCCCTGTATCCAATCTTCCCTTTCTTTCTAAACTCCTAGAAAAAATTGTCTTTGCACAACTCTCTCACCACCTTGACTAACTTTTTACACCCTCGTCAATCAGGATTCCGTCAAGGCCATAGTGTCGAAACTGTTCTGCTTGCTTTCACCAATGCACTACATGTGGCTCACGATCGCGGGGATATCTCGGTGGCGGTAGCTCTTGACCTTTCCGCTGCCTTTGATTTAGTTGACCACTCTCTTCTTCGCCTACGGGAAGCGGGTCTTTGCAGCGTTGTCTATCACTGGTTTCACTCCTTTCTTTCCTCTCGATCTTGTGCAGTTCTCTCCTCCTCTCCCTCCACCCCCTCTTCAGATCCATTTCCTCTTCCATGTGGGGTCCCCCAAGGTTCTGTTTTGGCTCCCCTTCTTTTCAATCTCTTCTTAGCCCCCCTTGCTTTGCTCATTCAACAATCTGGTGTTTCCGCTTTTTACTACGCAGATGACAGTCCTTCACCACACTTCTCCCTCTTGCCCTGATCTCTCTGCACTGAATTCCTGTCTTTCCGTCGTTGCAGATTGGCTGATTCAGAACTGTCTCCACCTTAATTTAACCAAAACTATTGCAATTTGGTTTTCCCATGGTAGCCCACCCCCCTCGCTAGCCCTCTTTTTTTCAGGCACTCCCATACCCTTGGTATCCACCTTTCGTTATTTGGGTGTGTTCTTTGACTCTGATCTTTCTTTTCAGGCCCACATCTCACACATCACTAAGACCTCTTTTTTTTCTTTCTCCGCCAGATCCGTGCAATCCGCCCCTTCAATACCTTGTTACCGTCTCTTGTCATGTCACACGTCGATTTCTCCAATTCCATCTTCACTGGTCTCTCTAAATCTCAACTGGCTCGTCTTCAGAGGGTTCAAAACACTGCTGCACGTCTCATTACTCACTCCTCCCTCCGAGACCATGTAACACCTCTTCTCCATCTTCATTAGTTACCAGTTCCCTTCCGCACTTAATTCAAATTGCTCTCTGTTGTTCACAGAGCTCTTCACACCAGCACTCCACAATACCTAGCAGATCTTATCACTTTCCACTCTCCCAGATACACTCCCCGCTCCTTTCACCTCAACCGCCTTCACCTCCCTTCTCCCTCCCTTGCCCATCTACGCTCCTCTACCTTCTTCGCCGGTCCTGCCCTCTGGAACTTCCTTCCCTCCTCCCTCCGCTTAGACCCCCATCACGCCACCTTTAAGTGAAACCTGAAGACCCATCTTTTTTACCTGACCTTTGACCTCCCCTCCCCCTTCATGTAACTGTCTCCCTTATGTTCTGTCTACTCTCTCCTTTCCCTCTTACTGTCCTGTCAATGATTGTAGTTCCTTTTCCTTTCTACTGGCCTTGTGCCTCTACTAGATTTTATAAGTTGTAAACCACCTTGCTTATCACAGAAGGGCGGTATATCAAATGAAATAAACATAAACATGTAAGACAGCAGTGCCATGCTGATATGTTCTTGTTGCCTGTAAACCGTCTTGAATCAATGAAAGACAGTATATAAAAACTGTTTAAATAAATAAAATAGACTCTTATATGTCCACTAATTATGTTCTTTATAATGGTTTCTACCATTTTGCACAGTACTGACATTTTTCCTTTGCCTTTCTTCAAAAGGTATCAATGTTGAGAATTGTAATTTTGTGGTAATTTGGATACAGGAATCCAGAGGAACTGACACTGAATGAACTTGATCTACGTTCTATAGAAGAATGGCATTTTTGGGAGGACTGCCTCCTGTAAATATGTACTGCAGAAGATCTGGAGGAATCAAGAATGCCTAGCCTGGTACCCTGAAGAGAGAAAGTCCATCCAGTATTTCAGAAATGGATTATAAAGGAAGAAGAAGAGAAGGAGCCTATGTGCAGTGATGCACATAATAAATTTATACAAATTTTTTCCCCTAACTTTTGAATTTCCAAACTATCCATTGTGGTGATGCGGGTGCAGCACAGCCCTGGGAAAGAGGAAAAAAGGAAGGTTTTTCTCATAAAAAGGGGATGGGCTCACCTAAACACAGGTCCCAAAGTGAAAGTAACTCTGAAACACACACTTGCAGAGCTAGCCTGAAGCCACACCCAGTCTCCAAGGCAACTGCAGGGAGAGAGAGGGTGGGGCCAGAAAGGGAAGCACGCTGCCAAACATTTAAACTCCGTCACTCAGTAAGTGAGAGGAAGGAGAGGGAAGAGAGGGACGAGAGGAAACAGCACTGCAGAGCTGAAAGAGCTGGGGAATCCAGGAGAAGTGTACAGAACTGCCAAGGCGAGTGGCAGGGCCAGAGTGGAGCAGGAAGAAGCTTGAGAGAGTTCCAGAACTACAGTTCTAACTCAGAGGCAAGCAGCTCAGACTCTGAGCAAGAAACAAAGCCTTTTAGAAAGCCTGGAAAAGGAAAGGTTTCTACAAGAAAGGTAAACCAGACAGCAGGGCCGGCCCGTCCATTGAGCGAGAATGTTTTTTGCACAGGGCCCCGCGTTTCAGGGGGCCCCGCGCAAAAAACATTCTTTTGTAAAAGTAAAATTGAAAAAAAAAAAGAAAACCTGTCTCCTGTCGCTGTCGGGGCCGCCGCGGCAGAATCGAGCGTGCCGCGGGGCCCCCTGTACCCGGCACAGCCTCTCCTCCCTGTAGCAGCTCTCTCTTCTGAGCTGCAGTCAGACGCGCCGGCTTGCAGAGCGCGAAGGGAAGAGTTTCCCTTTCGCGACTCTGTTAGGCCCGCGGGGGCTGATGGGAACTTCCCATCAACCCCCGCGGGCTTAACAGAGCAGCGAGGGAAAAACTCTTCCCTCGCGCTCTGCAAGCCGGCGCGTCTGACTTCAGCTCCAACTAGAGAGCTGCTACAGGGAGGAGAGGCTGTGCCGGGTACAGGGGGGCCCCGCGGCACGCTCGATTCTGCCACGGCGGCCCCGACAGCGGCAGGAAACAGGTTTTCTTTTTTTAAAAAATTTCCCTGGGCTGGGCTGGGCTGGGCGTTAGGAGTGGTGCTGGGCTGGGCTGGGCTGGGGGTTAGAAGTGCTGCTGGGCTGGGCTGCGGGGGTGGTGTTAGGAGTAGTGATGGGCTGGGCTGGGCTGGGCGGGGGGGGGGTGTTAGGAGTAGTGATGGGCTGGGCTGGGCTGGGGGGGGGGGTTAGGAGTTGTGATGGGCTGGGCTGGGCTGGCTGGGGGGGGGGTTAGGAGTGGTGATGGACACTGGGCTGGTTGGGGGGGTTAGGAGTGGTGATGGGCACTGGGCTGGCTGGGGGGGGTAGGAGTGGTGATGGGCACTGGGCTGGCTGGGGGGGTTAGGAGTGGTGATGGGTGCTGGGCTGGGGGGGTTAGGAGTGGTGATGGGCGCTGGGGGGGTTAGGAAGTGTGATGGGCGCTGGGGAGGGGTTAGGAGTGGTGATGGGCGCTGGGGGGGCTTAAACTAAAAATTGGGTGATGGGGGATTAGGACTGGAAATGGGCTGGTGGGATTAGGACTGGAAGTGGGTTGATGGGGGGTTAGGACTGGTAATGGGCTATGGGAGGGCTTAAACTAAAAATTGAGTGATGGGGGATTAGGACTGGGAGTGGGCTGATGGGGAGGTTAGGCCTGGTAATGGGCTATGGGGGGGCTTAAACTGAAAATTGGGTGATGGGGGATTAGGACTGGAAATGGGCTGGTGGGATTAGGACTGGGAGTGGGCTATGGGGGGCTAGGACTGGTAATGGGTTGGGGGGGTTGCTAGGACTGGAAATGGGCTGAGTGGAAGGGGGCTTGAACTGCAAATAGCTGTTGGGGATGGGGCTTGGAATGGAAATGGGCTGAGGGGAAGGGAGGGGCATGAACTGCAAATAGCTGATGGGGACGGGGCTTGGAATGGAAATGGGCTGAGGGGAAGTGGGGGGCTTGAACTGCAAATAGCTGATGGGGAGGGGGACTTGGAATGGAAATGGGCTGAGTGGAAGGGGGCTTGAACTGCAAATAGCTGATGGGAAGGGGGGCTTGGAATGGGCTCTTAGGGGAGGGAGCTAGGACAGGAACTGGGCTGATGGATGGGCTAGGATAGAACTGAGAATTGGGTGTTGGGGGGAGCTAAGATTGGAAATGGGCTGTGGTGGGGGCTTGGATTGAAATGGACTCATGGAGGGGCTAGAACTGGAAGTAGGCTCATGGGGGCTTGGTTTAGAAATGGGCTGAGTGGAGGGGAGCTAGGATTTAACATGGGCTGATGGTGGGGCTAGGAAAGGACTAGAAATGGGCTGATGGGAGGCTGGTATTGGAAATGAGCTGATGAAGGGACTCGGATAGGACTGGAAATGGATGGGGGAGCTAGGACTGGAAATGGGCTGATGTGGGGACTAGAAGGGAGCGGATACTGGGTGGGGCTGGAACTAAAAGGGAGCTGATGTTGGGGGAGATTAGAAGGGGATGGGGCTGGGAGAATGAAATGGAGAGGGGAAAAATATTTTGTGTGGGAGGGAAGAAAAATGTACAATTGGCCGGGTATTGGGAGACTAAGTGGGGATTGAGGATGGAGGGGTAAAATTTGAGTGGATGAAATAGGAATGAGGAAAGAGCAAAAGGAGAAAGATTATTATGTTAAAGCAGATGTAGAGAGAGAATGGAAAAAACTAGAAGAGAAGAAAGGACAAATGGACAGCAGACGATGGAGAGATAGCAGAAGACACAAATAAACCAGAAGAAAGTGGCTGGAACAATTGCAACTGAAAAAAAATGCACAAAAGGTACAAAGATATCTCTTTATTTTGAATTTATTAACTGGAATATGTCAGCTCTGGGAAATGTGCATCATTAATGTCTGTGCTTTGTTTAGTACAAGAGGAAATTAATTTATAGTTTTATTTCTACATTGTTGTTGTACATTCCAAGTTTGGCTTTTAGGGTTCCCAGTTTAATTATTGTCTTCCTGTTTTTAAATTGTGATTCCTTGTTTGGTGATAGTCTATGTTCTGCATGTGTAACTGAGCTGAGGTATTCTGTTTATGTAATTCCTATTTGACATTGTCACTTGTTCTCTTTCCCCAGTAGGTCATGTATTGTTATTCTCTGAAATGTATTGGTTTAATATTTGCAGTGTTGCCTTTTGATAGGTAGTGTATGGTGCTTTATGAGTCCTGGTAGTGCTGTTGGGATACGGTGGGTTTGCTATGGGTTCTAAATGGGCAGTGTTTGTAGTAGTTCCTAATGTGCCTGGCGGTTGGCACTGGATTATAGTAATGTAGAAATCTTTGTCTTTTTTAATCCATACACTCATGAAGAGGCATGTATACTAAAAGTTAGTGTATGGTAACATTATGCAAATATTTATGCAAATGAGGCCCCTTATGCAAATGAGGCCCCGCACCGAGTCTCCCACATGGCCCCGCACCCCCCTTGGGCCGCCCCTGCCAGACAGTACCTTTATATGATTCAATAAGGGGAAGGAAGTCTTATAGCTCTGATATAATTCCAAGGGGAAGAAGGAATGTTCAGTGGGAGAAGCTTTTCAAGCTTTTAAAGAAGGTGAAGCTAGAAATCCCTGAACGTGTCCCAGTCCCTGAGCCTTGCAGCACAGAAGAGGAAATGGAGGTTGAGTTTTACAAGGGAGACTCAGATTCCACAGAAGTATCAATGGAATGTGCTTTGTGTATGAGCAGTGCTTAGAAAGCATTTATTGAATACTGTGAAGAAAGCCTAAGAAGTATTTATGCCAAGTAAATGCTGTTGAGAAGTGCTGGTAAAGAGAAAGCCTCATTTTTAAAACTGCAATTCTACTAATGCTATGAGAGTGTTTTAAACAGCCGTTTAGTTTCTATGCTGAGAAGCAGAGTGTAATCTCAAGCCTGCTTGAAACAGCTGGGAGAAGCTAACAAGGATAGCTGGACTTTATGTGCAAACAGTGAAATTAAACTGTCTTTGCTTGAATGAAAAGGAAACTTGTTTAATAGCAAAGAGTGAAGAAACTGCTTTGTTGAAGTACATGTTGGAAAAGCTTTTTGTTGGAGAAAAAATCCTCTTTTTCTGTTGATGTTTTGGAGCCTTCCACCAAGGTCTAATTGCAAACTTGACTAGAAGAAAATAAAATTTATAACAAATTTTCCTGTGTCGGCCTAATTCCACTCGGACTGCTTTAATTGCCCCACAACTACACAATAAGGGCCTCAGCTACCAGGCTGAAGCATGAACGTGAGTATTATGGCCCGCCGCCCCCACTAGGCAGCTGCCTAGAGAGGGTGAGGCGCCACACCATATAGTGATGATATTCAGCGACTGGCTCAGGGGGCGGTATGGGAGGAATGAGTTGAAAACTACTGTTTGGACCTACTGAAAGCTTGAAGTACTAGAAAATGCAGTCTGATGGAAAATTCTGCACTTTTCCAGTTTTTGTGAAGTTTCATTTATGTCTGCTTTAGACATGTCTAGAATGTACCTGTAGGGAAACCTAGATAGTTACTCCTGACACAATGCCCTGCAATCTCTAGAGTTTACTCTCTACTCACTTCCAAGAGGGTGGTCAGGGAAGATGAATGACTAGAAATTTTCCAACTGTGTTCTGATAATTTTGACATGTGCCCTATTGGAAAAATCTGAAAATGAGATAGTGGTGAGTTCCTCTCCGGAACCAGTTAGGGATTGGCTTCTCAGATGATTCCCTCAGGATCAAAATGCAGTATTCTTTCATTTAAAGGTGCTGGTTTATCCTGGAGCAATCAGACCCTATAAAAGGGGAGGAGATTTTTTTTTTTGATGTGAGCGAGAAGGCAGCCTAAGAGAAAATGCTTTTTTCTTCATGTTTCCTTGTAAAATGTATCCTTCCAAACTGCTCTGCCTATTACCTTTAGTCTTCAGCACCTCCTGCTCATCATTGCTTGGTGTTGCGCCAGACCGCTCCTCGGCCCCTGCTGTCAGGCCAGACTGCCTCACCAGCCTTGATGCCGGACTGTACTGCCCCTCCACCTTGGCATGCACACTGCCCCCTAGGGGATACAAACCACATTGCAGTTGCTCCAACAGCTCTACCTTAAATCTATGCTTTACTCACCATATGCATATATGATAGTTTTATCTTGCTATTTATTTTTAATAATGTTTATGTTCGCTGTTTTTCCTTTTTGAATTGTACTTGCTTGGATCCCCCAGTTTTGGTAGTTTAATGTGTCCATATGCCTTTTTTTTTCATTTTTGTTCTTTGGGTTTTTACTTGTTTGTTAGAATTATATCTGATTTATATCATTACCATTTCTAGAACGTGATTCTTTTTTTAAGTATATGTTTATAAATAGCAAACAAGTATGGAGGGGGAGGATATTCTGCTTGGCACCTAGCCATTCTAATGTGACTAGCCGCCACCACTGAGACTTAAACTTGGATATTCAATGTTGGGGTACTAGCCGGCCCCGCCCTTGGGGATGCCCAGATTGGCAGGAAGCTAACCGGGCTGCGGTGATATTGAGCCACTGTCCGGTTAACTTCCACAGCAAAAGTAAGGCCAGCCTTTGCTGTGCCTTACTTTCTCTACCTTGCCATAACCAGGCAGAGGCTGAATATCGTTGCTGCCTGGTTATGGCCAGGTGCCATCCCCAGAACACCCTGATGCTAACTGGCTAGCACCAGGACATACAGCGGCAGCACCTGGGGATACGCACCGGCACTAACTGGTAGTGCCCCTGAATATCCCCGATAGAGGCATCAAGCAGTTAGCAGATCTGCTAACCATGTTAATCCCTTTGAAAATCCCACCCTTGTACTCATTTATTTACAGATCAGTCACACTGAATTCTAGTTGTTTTATTGTTCCACCAGAAATTATTAGATCTAAAGCACCATCTGCTGGATTTAGTCAGTATTTAACTGATAATATAGAGCTGTGCTGACCTCCTTGCTGTAAGTAGGAAAGTAGAAGCTAGAGAAAATTAATTGGTTAATAGAAGATATGTAAACAGTACTCTAGTATGTGCATTTGCGCAGACAAACAAGCAAGGGCCAAAATGAATACCATAGAAGCATGATGGCAGAAAAAGACCACATGGCCTATCTAGTCTGCCCTTCCATGTCAACCACTACAAACAGCCCCATTTTTTCCTAAAGAGAGCCTCTGTTTGTCCCATGCTTTTTTTAATTCAGCTACTTTCCTATATCTCTACCACCTCCACTGGGAGGTTATTCCATGCATCTACCACTCTTTCCGTAAAGAAATATTTCCACAAAGAGGCTTCTCATCCTTTTTCTAATTAAGATCCAACTACAGGTTACAGCACGAGTTGAAGATTGTCTTTTGGCTACCTTGAGAACCTGTACAATGGGGCACAGTTAAGACTAAGTAAGGCCCTATCGCCCAACCTCATTGGCGACACAAGGCTACAACCATGAGCAAAGCAGGTAAAGCATAGTTACTTACCTGCAACAGGTGATCTCTGGGAACAGCAGGAATAAGTCTTCACATATGGGTATGTCGGTACCAACGGAATCCGCGCGGGAACGCTTCCCAGCGTCCAATCAGAAAGCTTTTGGAAGCATCCCAACACGCCTGCGTGCTGCCTTCCCGCCTTCCCAACTGCCTCTCCTCAGTTAAGTTTTAAAGCTGAGACAAAGAGAGAGAGAGCAAGGGAAAGAGATAGAGAAATGCAACTCCTAGGGGAGGTGGGTGGGTCGTGAAGACTTATTCCTGCTGTTCCCAGAGATCACCTGTTACAGGTAAGTAACTGTGCTATCTCCAGGAACAAGCAGGAATGAGTCTTCACATATGGGGACTCCCAAGCTCAGATGCCTGGGAGTCCTAGCATGTTGCAAGTCTTAGAACGAGCCATGCTATTCCTCAGGACCTCAGGCATCCTGGGGATGGAGGGTAGGAGTTGAATACAGAAAAGGAGCTGTGGAACAGCTGGCTAGAACAGGGCTTCAAAAGGGGAAGACCCTGTATCGAGGGCATTTAGTAGTAAAATATTGTAATCGGGGCCTCCCTTGTTGGCATTGCACAAGTGCACTGAGCTACATATGGATCTGATAGAAGAGCCAGTGAATGTGCTCAAGGGGTACCTCACTGAGAAGTAGAGGTAATAAAGTAGAACAAAAACAAGTGGAGGTCAGAACCCTTCAGGGTGAGAAATAGCCCCAGGGGAAAACTGGGGTAGTATAAGAGGTAGAGCTTCAACGGAGACGCAGAAGGTACTATGAAAGGAAGCTTAAGCTGTTTTGGTCCAAAAATAGTACAAATGTAGGACCAAGAGAAAAAATGAGTCTGACCCAACTGGACTGGGGTTGGAATCAGTCCATGTAGGGGAGAAAGGGTATGGAGACCCTTGTATCTGATAAAAAAGTAAGGACAGACTCAGGAGCGCTAAGCTTTAGAACAACTGAAGCTCCGCAATGTCTTTCCTAAATGGGGTCAATTAGGAAAGAAAAAAGTACATGGAGAGCTTCAGGAGTACCTAACCTGAAAAGGTTATGGTAAGGAAAAAGTTTGTTAAATTACCACAGGAAGTGGTTATAGGTGTAGTCCCCTAAGTATGCTGGCAGAGCATTGATAGGGGTAGTGCCCATCTGTCAGGATCATATAGGAATGTAAGGATATCTGAACCTAACAGACAGATAGATAAGTAGATGGATACAGATCTATCTAACATTATATCTCATATATATATATATATATAGTTAAATATATACACATATAGGATATATATGCATATATCTATAAAGAGATATGTATGGGCAGAAGACATATATATATATATACTTATCTATATCTGTGTATTTATATATCTATATATATCTAGATGAATAGGCAGGCATATAGACACATGTCTCCAGGTATATGGATGGAGAGATGTCTATAGAACCCCATCCCCCCTAGGGATATAGGGAGAGAGGAAGATTCATCTGACAGCAAGAAGGTTGACACCTGCTTGAATAGATAAAGAATCCTTTTTTCCTGGTTATGACTGGCAGAGTCAGAGGAAAGGTCTCTCTGACAAGAAGGCTGAATTCTTTGCAGAATTTGAGCTCTTGAATAACCAGGATGGCCTACGTGAAAATTGCAGAGGATAATTTCAGTCTGCAGACAGGAAGTCCAGATATCTCCAGAATTGCAGTATGGAGAATGAATAGAGGACGCCTCTGGAGGAAGATACCCTAGTGATCTGCCTATGAGGGCAAGATGGGTATTAGGCGTCCTCTAGCTGCCATTGAAGAAATTTATCTCTGACGAGAAGACCCAAGGAGATATGGGCCAAGCCAGGGAATTGGCCCTCCTTTAGGCTTTCATGTAATGAAAGGCCTGAGGCTTATGCCTCAAAAGAGATTTAAGATGAGATGGAAAGGGTAGGGAATACCTGCCAGACATTATTTATTTTATTTATTTAACAGTTCTTCTATACCGCTCTATTTTAGATCAGAGCGGTTTACATTTAACATCAACTATACAACACAAGGAACTTTGAGTTGTATTTACAATAAACAGGGAGATCAACTTGGAAGTAACTGGGGGAAACTATGTACATTCTTAATTCTATAAATTGTATCACACTGGTACCTGATTTCAGGCAGAACATATCTACATTTTATTTACACTGGGGTACATTCTGAGCGATCATTTGATTATCCTTTTTCATGCTGAGTCTGATTGTTTACTTGTAATGAGAGATTGTCTGGGGGGCCATATGTATGGTTACTAAGGCTAGATTCAGGGTAGTATGTAGTGAACAGATGCTGCTTTATTGCCTTCCTGAAGTGGGTTAGGTAAGTGATGTTCCGAATATAGGTAGGGAGAGCATTCCATGCTCTGGGAGCGTAAATCGTAAAGGCCCTATTTGTTGTTGTTCTCGTGCATTTTGTTATTACTTTTGGGACCTCTAGGGTGTTTTGCATCATGGATCTTCTATTTCTGTTCTGTGGTACTTTATGTATCATCTTGCTGAGGGCTGTGGGGGTCAGAGTGTTTGAGGCTTTGAAAGTTAAGGTTAGAACTTTGTGGAGGGTTCTTGCTTGAACAGGTAGCCAATGGAGGTTCATCAGTACTGGCGTTATGTGCTCTCTCCGTGAAGCCCCTGTTAGTACTCTTGCAGCAGTGTTCATTGCAAGCTGGAGGGGAGCTAGGGTTGCTTGAGGGAGACCATGTAGAATTACGTTGGCATAGTCGAAATGAGGTAATATTAATGCCTGATAGATCGATCGGTAGTCGCTGAAGTCGAGTAGCGGTCGGAGATGTTTTAAGGTCTTTATTTTCATGTATACTGTTTTTACTGTGTTTTTTATGTGAGTTTTCAGATCCAGGTGTTGATCCAGTGTAACGCCAAGGTAGCGGATTGTGGATTTGGTTTTCAGTTCTGTGTTGCCGATTTTTAAAGAGAGTGGAGGGGTGAAGTCCTGGTTCCTTGAGATGAAAAGGACATCTGTTTTACTGTAGTTGACATGAAACATGACTGGGGGAACCCCCCCCCCTAACCATCTGGGGTTATCTGCTAGGCAAGATACTAATGCTCTCTAGCAAGGGCCCATAGTGCAAAGCTACTCTGTAGAGATGCAGAGAGCATGCTGCAGGTTTAGAAGAAAAAACTGGCTGTGGGAAGCCAGCAGGTAACCAGCTATTCTGCCAAGGACAAGGGGGCGAAGAATAGAAGTTAACCAACCAGACTGATAATAGGGTTTCCCAAACAAGGTTGATAACCTGTTTGGGACTTAGCACTGAGGCTAGGAGGATTGCTAGTGCAGGGGAAGCCCTGGTTGTGTAGTGAACAAAACCAGTGGCTTAACCACTAGGGATTGCTGTATCTGCAGCAACTACCAGGGCAGCATGGAAAATGTCTTTTCCCTCTTCCTTTTTTAGATTGGGAAAAAGAAACAGACATGGTAGGACTTCCTATTGTCTGATGAGCTGCCCTAAGGTAACAAGGGGGAAGACAACTCCAGACGGGAGAATCCCCCGGTAGAACAGGTAGAGGACTATAGGGGCTTACCCGTGGAAAAGAGCCACTCTTACAAACCAAATGTTGTAGTAAGAGGGAGGTAAGAGAGTTGCAAGAGACCGACTATGGAGGAAGTCTCTGACAGGTGAGATGATACATGCCAGTACAGGGAAACAACTGTCTATTGATAGTTGTTACCTCTCGTTCCTCCAAGACTCTTAGAGAAAAGATGTCTCATGAAGAGATATCTAGGTAGGTTAGGATAAATTTAGTGCAGATACTGCAAGTGAAAAGAAGCAGACTGCCACCCTAACCACCAACCAAGAGGGACAATGATCTATTTGGGTTTGTTGACTGCTGGGTTTGTTGACCCTGTTGAGTTTGTGGATTCTTCAGACCAGGGCGATGTTTCCTCTGTTTGGGAACATCTGTATGATGGGCAGATGGATAAAACCTTCTCCTCCTAGGGGAAGAAAGTTTGGTAGGACATTTCCTACCTACTGGGAAAGGCGGCGGCGTAGAACAGCCTCTGGAAACAGGAAAGTCAGTGGATAACTGAGTAACCTGGAGTAAAGACTCCTTGTTGAAGAGATTTTCTCCAGTGCAAGGAGTATTTCCCAGTCTTTCTTGTGCCCATTTGTCCAAGTCTGAAGCTTGGAGCCAGGCTCTACATCGTGCCCCTATAGCTATAGCAGAAGTCCTGCTAACAGACTCAAAGGAGTCTAGGGCAGCACGAGTAAGAAACCTAGAGATATGTTGAGTATGACTAACCAGCAAGGAATAGTCTGTACATCTGGGCTCTTGAAGAAAAGGAGTCAAAAGATGTAATTGCTTTGTGACCTCCTCAAGAGATAGACCCATATAAAAAATATATGAGAGAATTATTGCTGAAAGCATGGATGTCTGGAAGGTTTGACGTCCAAAGGCATCTAGTGTCTTAGACTCACAACCTGGCGGACAAGAAGAGTGCTTTTTATTACTCTTCACTCGCCTCATTGCTGATTCTACCACAATGGAATGAGGAAGTTGAGTCTTTTGAAACGCTGGAGAGGGGGGCACCTGCTCTAGAAGGTGGGGGTACCGTTAAAGGAGCTTCCCACATTCGTAGGAGATCCTGCAAAGAATGATGCAAAGGTAGCATTATGTTCTCCTTTGCTGTGCTAGGAACAGAGAGGTATTCTGTATTCCCATGTGTAGGATCTTGTCCAGGAATAGGAATGGCAAGTGATTTTGCCATATCCAGGAGGAAAGTCTGGAAAGAAGGATCCCCAGAGGGAACGTCCCTTGGATAGGCTAGTTCTGATGAAGAACTAGCGTTGGCACCGAGGGATCTATCCAAGTATATAGGAATAGAAGATCCTGAATGGTGCAGTATGGGATCCATAGATGGTGGTCGCTGGTACTGCAGATCAGGACCAGCGACAGTCGGTAACAGGTCGTCCATGCTAGGGATCGATTCCAAACTCAGCATCGAGGGAAGCGAGCCTGACGAGAGAAGCATGGAAGGTACCGACAACAAAGGTAATGTGGATATCGGTACCGACTTCGGTACCGTATCTGATACCGGTGGATGAAGGCCAGCCGGTGGCAACTAATGGTATCGGAGGAACCGAGAGTTGCGGATCCGAAGTATCAGAACCGAGCCTTTGGTACCGACGGGAGTCGGTATCAAGGCGAGTCGGTACCCAGTCCTCCAGACTGGAGATCGATTCCAGACTCGGCATCGAAGGAAGCGAGTCTATCGATGCAGGTCTGGAGGGTACCGACGTCGGTACTAGTATCTGTGTCGGTACCAATACTGGAAAGTTGGTCTGAAGTGTATCCACCGGGCCCGTAGGTACCGAGGACGCCAGACGACGATCCTTGATGAGGAATGTTTCATCCAACACCAGCCGGGGTATCGGTACCGCTCGAAGCGGATGCCACCACCGGGCATGGCTCAGGTATGTTCTGTGAGGGGTGAACCTCAGGAACAACCTGAAACCCCACACAGGCTTTGGAGGCCGAAGACTCCCACCGGGGTTTTGAAGCCAGTGGATTCTCGAGGACAAGGCCGGAGGCATCTCTATGCTGTGCATGAGAACTGCCACTCGAGGACTGGCTAGTCTTAACAGACTGTTTTTGGGTTACCTGATCCTGTGGAAAAGAAGATATGGTCGGTGCCCTGAAGCTGGAGGGGGACCGCGTGTCGAGGGGAACTCGATATTGAAAACTTCTCACAATACTATTGCCCGAGGGCTCTGAAGGAAAATGGTCAGGACCCAAGCAGGTTAGACACCAATTGTGAGTGTCTAAAAATAAAGTTGTACCACCACAGTTTGTACATTTCTTGGGGAAAGTGGCTGGCAATTCCATGAAGGAAATGGAGAGGGCTAGAAGGCCTGAGAAACCGTGAGACACTAAGGAAGAAAAAATATTCCTTAAAAAGGAAAATTTTACAAGAAAAGAAAAAAGAAACACCGGCGGTACTGGTGGCGTCGGGGAAGGCAGCCGCGACCACAAGAAAACTAAAAAATAAAAGAAGAATTTTCTGCGGTGACAGGAGGACGTACTGTCGGCTCCGCGGAAAAACGAAAACTGAGGAGAGGCAGTTGGGAAGGCGGGAAGGCAGCACGCAGGCATGTTGGGATGCTTCCAAAAGCTTTCCGATTGGACGCTGGGAAGCGTTCCCGCGCGGACTCCGTCGGTACCGACGTACCCATATGTGAAGACTCATTCCTGCTTGTTCCTGGAGATTGTAAACGTCCCACTAAAGAAAAAAAAGCTGGAGAAAGAACAGGAAATCCTGATAGCTTTCTCTACTGTAACTCAAAAGATGTCCCAAATATTCTAATAATGCAAACAAACCTCAAAAGTGAAGGTTTTAGTCTACTATCTGTATATTGTCTTGCATAATCTACAGAACAGACATAAGATGCTGGCATAAGGACCACCAGGTTTATGTAGTCTGGTTAATCATCACTCTCCCTCTGCCAAAGATCCTCTGTCCACATCCTATGGCTTCTTGAATTATAAAAACATAGAAACATAGAAAAATGACAACAGAAAAAGACCACATGGCCTATCTAGTCTGTCCTTCCATATCAACTACATCAGTCCCCTTTTTCCTTTAGAGATCCTCTGTGTTTGTCCCATGCTTTTTTGAATTCAGATACTGTCCTCATCTCTACCACCTCCACTGGGAGACTATTCCACAGATCCACCATTCTTTCTGTAAAGAAATATTTCCGCATATAACTCCTGAATCTATCCCCTTTCACCTTCATCCCATGTCCCCTCGTAGCAGAACTTGCTTTCAATCGAAAGAGGCTCTCCCCCTGTGCATTTATGCCACGGAGGTATTTAAACATCTCAATCATATCACCTCTATTCCACCTTTCCTCTAAGGTGTACATATTAAGATCCTTAAGTCTGTCCTCATATGCTTTATAATGAAAACCACTAACCATTTTAGTAGCCACCCTCTGTACGGACTCCAGCCTGTTTATATCCTTTTGAAGGTGTGGTCTCCAGAATTGCACACAATATTCCAAACGAGGTGGCACCAAAGACTTATACAGAGGAACTAGCACCTCTTTTTTCTGCTACCCATTCCTCTCCCTATGCACTCAATCATCGTTCCAGCTTTCCCTGTCACCTTTTCTACCTGTTTAGCTACTTTAAGATCATCAGACAACACTACACTGAGGTCCCGCTATTTAATGGATAAAAGTACTTCACCCCTTATATTATATTGCTCCATTGGATTGCTGCAGCCCAAATGCATAACCTTGCATTTTTTTTAACATTAAATCCCAGCTGCCAAATTGTAGACCATTCTTCAAGCTGGGCTAGATCTTCTCGTGTTATCTACACCTACCTGGGTGTCTACTCTATTGCAGATTTTGGTATCATCCGCAA
This sequence comes from Ichthyophis bannanicus, assembly GCA_033557465.1. Classification (NCBI taxonomy): domain Eukaryota; kingdom Metazoa; phylum Chordata; class Amphibia; order Gymnophiona; family Ichthyophiidae; genus Ichthyophis; species Ichthyophis bannanicus. The sequence continues at coordinate 1,513,531,947 of CM066032.1, read as the reverse complement.
AGAGGCAAACCTTACCCGACAGCCCTTCCGCTATATCACTAACAAAGATGTTAAAAAGAATTGGATCAAGGACAGATCCCTGGGGCACACCACTGGTAACTTCCTTCTCCTCAGCGTGAGCTCCATTTACCTGTACCCTTTGTCGCCTACCACTCAACCAATTTCTAACCCAAGCAGTAGCTCAGTTTGTTTATAAGTTGCCTGTGAGGAACAGTGTCAAAGGCTTTACTGAAATCTAAATACACCACATCTAGGGCTCTACCTCGGTCCAACTCCCTGGTCACCCAGTCAAAGAAATCAATCAGATTTGTCTGACAAGACCTGCCTCTGGTGAATCCATGCTGCCTCGGATCCTATAACCCGCTGGACTCCAAAAACCTCACTATTTTCTCTTTCAGCAGTGTTTCCAATAATTTACTCAACACCGAAGTTAAACTAACCAGCCTGTAGTTTTCAACCACATTCTTACTTCCGCTTTTGTGTAAAGGGACCACATGAGCCTCTCTCCAGTCCTTTGGCACCATTCCCAACTCCAACAAGTCATTGAAAAGGTCAGTCATTACAGCTGCTAGAACGTCCCCAAGTTCCCTCAGTATTCTAGGGTGTATCCCATCCAGTCCCATCGCTTAGTCTACTTTAAGTTTAGCTCATTTCTTATGAACACAGTCTTCTGAAAATTCTTCAAGGTGCCCCTCGCTTCTGCTCCTGTTTGTGGGTGTTTTCTGAGGTCCTCTTCCTGGTTCTTCATCTGTGAACACAGAACAGAAATATTTGTTAAGCAGTTCCGCTTTATCCTCGTCAGCTTCTACATATTCCTCCCCTTCACCCTTGAGTCTGACAATACCACTTTTGCCCTTCTTTTCACTAACATATCTGAAAAACGTCTTATCCCCCATTTTATTGCATTGGCTATTATCTCTTTTTTTTTTTTAATCTTTGCTTTCCTGACTACTTTGCTAGCTTCTCTACGTTTTTCCAAATATAGATGCCTTTCTTCCTCTTGTATTTCATGAAGGCCTCCCTTTTTTTCTTCACCTTTTCAGATATTTCTTTCTAAAACCATAGCAATCTCCTTTTCCTTTTATTTACCATTTTAACAAAAAGGTTGGTTGCCCTTAAAATATTCCCTTTCAGTTTTTCTCACTGCTTTTCTACATCTCCCAGCTGTACTCATCCCACTAATGGCTCCCTTAGGTATTGGCCCATCTTGGCAAAGTTTGTTTTCCTAACGTCTAAGACCCTCGCTTTTGAATGGATTCTATCAGCCCTAGTCCTAATACTGAACCACACCATCTGGTGATCACTGGATGTAAAATGATCTCCCATTATGGCATCAGAAACACTTTCACCATTGGTAAGCACCAAGTCCAGTATGGCCCCTTCACGTGTGGGGTCTGTTACCAATTGCCTGACTAGTTCTCCCTGTAGAGAATCCAGGATCTCCTTACTTCTAGATGATACTGCAGCAGGAATGTGCCAAACATCTGACATATTGAAATCCCTTATCAGTAGCACTTTCCCATTCCTAGTAATGCTGTGTATGTCTTCAGTTAACTCTCCATCCACCTCTTCCTCTTGTGAGGGAGGTCTGTATATTACGCCATTGCAAATAGATTTCTTTCCCTCTTTCTAGTTTAATCCACAGTGCTCCTCTCTCCCTTTTATGCTCTGTAATTCCAAAGCTTTAATATTTTTTTTACATATAGTACCATTCCTCCTCCCCTTCTTCCTACCCTGTCCTTTCTGAATAAAGTATAGCCTGGTATAGTAAGGTAAACTAAGCAGAGCAACAAAGTACCTGCACACTGCAAATAGAGACAAAAAAAGCAGGTACAGAGACTGGCAGATATCAAGTTCAGGTTTATGGAACCCCTTTTATTGACCCCTATGTGTTTCGGCCCACAGGCCTTCTTCAAGGGGATTTTTTAGGAAACAAACTGAGAAAAATACAATAAAATAATGAATGTTAACAATCATAAAACATAAGACATTTAAAATGTTAAAAACCAAAAAATGGTAATTTATAAGTGTTTAACAATATATAAAAAGCATATAACTGTCTGGAGAGATAAAACAGCCACTCACATAAAATGATGAATGTTAAATTATTAAAAAGCTAATAGAATGCCAAAGTACTATTAGTAATGAGGTTACATAAAAACAATTTTGTATAAAATCATTATAGCACCTACATATATAGTACTAATTAATGTTATATTATGGAGCTTTGATAAATTCATGGATAACACAGATATATGTGAACCGAACTAAAGATAAGAGATAAGGAGGACACAGACGATAACAATGATAATTAAAATGTGTGACGATACTTCTAAGGTCTTGTCAATTTAAAAAACACAATTGCCACTAAAAATAAAAAATCAATTTATAATCTCTATGATATGCTATATGATGCAGTATAAAACATAACCGTTAAAAAGCTAGATTAAAGGAACCTATATTAGGAAGCCCAGTCATAAATATGAAAATGTGTTATATATAGAACTAAAAAACACTGAAGTGTTGCAACCAGCTTTGCAACATTGTTTGATAACACATCCACAGGGATTACCAGACCTACTTTGAAATATATGAAATCAGCCCAGCGGTGTTAATGCAAATGTTTCTTTTTGGCATGATAAAAACTATAGTATAATGTTGACACATATCAGTGTATATAAAAGCATACAGTGTTATTCCTCTCGCCCATTCCTTGAAAACCTGACTATATAATATTCATCAGATCAAATAAAGAAATGGCCCTGCATCGTATGATGTGGTTACCATCTATTGTTGATAAATAGGGAATGTGAAATGAAAAGTAAGTGTATCAGAGTACTCAAAAAACATCATATTAAAAATGGTGATCCTAAAATGCAATCGCCAAAAAAATTTTAAATGTGTGTGTTTTGAAAGTCCTAGCATGTCAAAATTTGAGACTCTTAAATATAAAATCACCGAAGAATAAAACGTATTTGCTTTAAAATAAACTACTCTTGTGTATCAAAATACATCAGACAGCATATCAGAACCAGAGAGTTAGTTCTGTCTGCTCATGCGGTAACGAGGAAGCTTTAAACATCTGAAGAAGAAAGACTCACCGTATGCCATAGCGGTCTTGAAAGAAACTGGTATACTCATACCCAACAGACTTTGAAATTAAAAACCGCTGTGAAGTGTTGCAACTGGCTTTGCAACGCTGTTTAATAACACTTCCACAAAGATTGCCATACCAACTTTGAATTATATTGTATGTAATCAGCCCAACGATGTTTCTTTATGACAAACCTAATGGTAAAAACTGTAATGTAGTGTTGAAGTATAGAGAGACAAGCGGTGTTATTCCTCTTGCCCGTTCCTGGAAAATTTTGCTACATTATATGATGTTCAAACCAAGAAAATAACACTGCATTATATAATATATATGGTTGCCTTCTATTGTTGATAAACCAAAAATGTAAAAGGGAATATTGGCACATCAAAATATTGAAAAACACGCAAACCTAAAATTCAAAAGTCAAAAATTTGACAGGTATATGTATTTGTCTGAAAAAACACTGAGCCGCATGATCATAAAATCGCTGAAGAGTAAAACATGTTTACTTTAAAACAAAAGGTTTGTGTGTTTCAAAGACATAGGACGACATATCTTAGCCATAGGAATGGTTTTACTCACTCATGTGTTAGTATAAAATCTCTTGATGTATGATTCTGAACTTCTGAACAAAAAGAGTCTCACCGTATCCCGTAGCACTCTGTTTTCCGCCTTGAAGAGAACTGATATGCTCACACCCAACAGACTTATAGGCATTTTCCCGCCGCTGTGAAGGTGAAAGGTCATGACTCAAAAAGAACAGCAATAACTAGTATATTACATCCCAATCATGGTTTTCTGTGAACCATGTTTCTGTAACTGCCACTAAATCCAAATCAGCCACTCCCATTAAAGCTTCAACATCTGGGATCTTATTTCCCATGCTACGGGCATTTATACACACCACTTTCCATATGTTGCCCCTTTTACCCATTTCCATAAAGGTATTTAATGTTTCACTTACCTGGGGGCTTTCTTCACCCATCCCCAACGAATCTAGTTTAAAGCCCTCTTCAGTAGATTAGCCAGTCTGCTACTGAAGACACATTGACCTTTCTTGGACAGATGGACACCATCTGTGCTCTGCAACCCTTGGAACAGCATCCCATGATCAAGGAAACCAAAACGCTCTCGATGACACCATCCACACAGCCATGCATTCATCTCCAGGATGCAAACTTTTCTGCCTTGACCTATACCCTTAACAGGGAGGATTGAAGAGAACACCACCTGTGCACCTATCTGCTTCACCCTCTGTCCCAGAGCCATGAAGTCACTTTTGATATGCTCAGAGAGATACCTGGCAGTATCATTTGTGCCGACATGGATTAGCAACATTGGGTAATAGTGTCGCCACCTCCTGGCCGGGCGTATAGCCGGGCACCAGGAGAGTGTCGCCTTGTTGCCCTTCAGAGTAAGTTTCCCAATATGGCTGCCAGCAAAGGTTGCTGGGAACTGTAGTCCACTTATCTTTAATAGGCAAAGTAGTGTGAACACAAGTGGTTTAGGCGAAACAGAGAATATTTATTTGTTTTGGGGTTTTCCACCTCGCATTATAAGTAGCAGTGCTGAACATAAATAGGATTCTTCTCCAACACAAAGGAATAAAGTTCACAACGTAATCACAGGTTGGTCACCATCAGCAATAATTAACTTCACAGGATTCGCTCACAAAGCTTAGGCTGCAAACCTTCTTTCAAATGAATCACAGGAACTGTTTTCCTCACAGCTTCCTTAGAACAACATAGCTTCCAAATGTTCAGGGAGTTTTCTCTGCTGTGTCTTTCACACACACACACAGCTTTCTTTACTAGAAAACCAACACTCACTCAGCTGTGCCTGGGTTTAGCACACTTCTAGTTCATTGGCCAGACAGTAAGAACATTGAATTTCTCCAGGGCTATTTTCACAGTCCTCATAGCCACTTCCTATCTCCATTTCTTCCACGGAGTCATCACAGCACTCTTCAGAGGGTACCTGACTGTAGAGCTTACTATTTTGTTTCAGCAATAAATCATTTAACTGTTCAAGCAGCACTTTCTTCTGCTCTATCTCTTCAGAGAGCATGGACTCAGGAAATGCAGACAAGCTACTCTCTCTACAGTTTGGCTGGCTAGTTGAATTGGTTTCTCTAACAGGAACTAACCCCTTCAACTCTTTCTGGTGCAGGGATTTAGGAACACCGACTTGCCTGAATCCTGGGCCTCTCAGCTGATCCCCTCCTTCTTGCACATAGCCATGCTGCCTCTTCTCTGCAGAAGCTTGTATCCTTGGTAGCACTTTCCTTCTTTGCTGTATTGGCCTTGGACCTGCTTCAGCCAGATCCCACAGCTCACTGCTCTGAACTCCAGCAATTCCCGTCCTGCTGCTTCTCTCAGTTCTGCTGCTCCTTGTTCCTTCCCCTCTCCTTCTTCCTCCAACTCCAATTCCTTCTCCTCTAACTGCCTGTTCAAACACAGGAGTTTTAAACTGCTCTCTCCCAGGGGCCACGCCTTTCTCCCAGCACACGTGGGAGCTGCTAGGCTTCACTCTAGCCCTGACGTGCTGAAGTGGGCGGGGCTTGATGCTGGCTGTGCTCTGACTCAGAGGTTCTCGGTTGCTGGGGAAACCCTGAATGCTCTCATTTTTAAAGGGATAGGCTTCACCCCCTTGCCATTCCATTTCCTCTGAACTGGCTTCGTCATCACAATAGTCAGGGGGCTTCATGAGTATAAGCAAACTAACATCCTAGATTTTGGCACCTGGCAAACAGCATACTTCTCTGGACATCAAGTCTGCTTGGCAGATGGACGCCTCAGTACCCCTCAGAAGAGTGTCACCAACCACCACTACCCTTTGCTTTCTTGTGGTCACCGATTCTGCAACTTTGGGGTACTTGAGCTCTGGTTCTTCCCTTTCCAGGGATGCTTTCACCTCCTCCATTTCCAGGGCTGCATAATGATTTTTCAATTCGAGGGCTGGAGAAGTTGGATTGGTGATTCTGCAGGCCCTGGTGACTTGTGTCCACTGTTCCCTCTAAGCTGTGCGCGCGCACACACCTCGCCGAGCGAGCGCACATACTTTACAACAGAGTGCACAAAAATTACAGCTCTGATTCTGATAGAAAACACAGACATCTTAAAATTTAAAAGTTATGATTGTAATTACTAAATGAAGCGGGAAATTTCTAGTAATTGTCTATTTTCATTTAATTTGATTAAAATCAATGTGGTGTACATACTGTATTCTGACGTGTAGTCAAATTTTAAAGTATATAACTCCGAGTGTCGTTATGTGGCACACAAAAATTTAACCTTCCTTCAAAAGCTGCACACAGCTGATATTTTATGCGCACACAGCCTACAGAAAATTAGAAGGAACATTGCTTGTGTCCAACCTTCGTCATTCTGTCGGCACCCATCTTCTCCTCTATTGGAGAGCTTGCATGTTGCAAGAAGCATCTCTTCAATGTACTTCTTACAGTCTTGAATGCTCCTCAGCATCGTCACCTCCTCTGAGTTCCTCCACTTGTTTCCTGAGAGCTTCAGCATTCAGGCACCCTGCACATGAAACTGGTCCTTCAACTGGCAGGGCCGGCCCATCCATTGTGCGATAATGTTCGCACAGGGCCCCACGCAAACTCCATTATTGCACAATGTGGACTGCTGCAGAGGGAGCCGGGGAAGCCCGCGCGAGACCCCGGCTCCCTCTGCACAGCCGCCAGCATGAGGAGTCTTTCCCTCACGCTGGTGGCTGGATCTGTGAAGCCGCAAATGCCGGGAGAGGTTAAAGACAATGCCCTTTAACTTTTCCCAGCATTCGCGGCTTCACAGATCCTTCAGGGACTTCCACAGTCGACTCTAAGCCCACTCCGACTTGCCATGAACCCTGCTGCGAGGGTTCTGGTAGGTCTATCAAGGTCAGACCATATAACACCAGTCCTGAAGAACCTACACTGGCTACCCCTGCAGGCCAGAATCTACTACAAGACTCTTGTCCTGACATTCAAAGCCCTCAAGAACCAGTCACCCACGCCCATCAGTAAACTTCTCCACAGCACTCCAGCCAACAGATTAAGGAGATCTACATTGATGAATACCTTTGAAGTCCCTAAGTCAGTGACAAAATGTACAAAGACAACAGCCAGTAGAGCCTTCTCCATTTTCACACCTATGGCCTGGAACGCCCTCCCAGCAGAAATCCGAGCTATCTCCAATCTACCGTTATTCAGAAAAGCTCTCAAACACCACTTGTTCCTGCTACATTACCCTGATAATAATTCTGGAAAGCACACAGCCATCACCTTACCCTCCTACCTAGCCCGCCCCATTGATCAGCCTCCCTTAGAGAATGGTTAATCACCTGTCCCCTACCCTCTCTCCCTGACCCAGGAGCTTAGGCATCTGTTTACTATCCTTATATGTCCTGTAAGAATGCCCATAATTTGTATATAGTTATCCCGGTTCTTCCAAGTTTACTACCCCTGTTCAATGTAAACTCAATGTGACCCGCTGCATTGTAGTATGTTTTGTTCAACTGTAAACCACACTGATTATAATAGCACGGTATATAAGAGATATAAATAAATAATAAATAAGAAAAGTCTACGATGGGCTGGGTATTGGGAGAGTAAGTGGGGATTGAGAATGGAAGGGTGAAATTTGAGTGGATGATAAAGGAATAAGGAAAGAAAAGGGGGAAAGAGCAAAAGGGGAAAGATCAGTTTGTTAAAGCAGATATAGAGAGAATGGAAAAAATCTAAAAGAGAAGAAAAGGACAAATGAATAGCTCGCAGAAGACACGAAGAAACCAGAAGAAAGTGACTGGAGCACTTTTTTTTTTTTTTTTATTTAGACAGTTTTGTATACCGCCTTATCCTTCAATCAAAGCGGTCACAACACAATTGGGGGATACATTTAACACACGGGGATATGAGACACATACACTAATACTTACAGGGAACATGGGCAGTGGAGGGTTAAGTGGCTTGCCCAAGACCACAAGGAGCATCTATGGGACTAGAAACCCCAGTCCTTCCAGAAGGTAGAAAAACACTATTTTGAATTTATTAACTGGAATATGTCAGGTCTGGGAAGTGTGTATTGCTAACATCTTTGCATTTTTGTTTAGTGCAAGCAGAAATTAATTTATAGTTTTATTTCTCCAGTGTTATACATTTCATGTTTGGCTTTTGGGGTTCCCATTATCTTCCTATTTCTAAATTGTGATCCCTTGTTCTGTGTGTGGTGACAGTCTATGTTCTGCATGTGTAACCAAGTTGAGGTATTCTGTTCATATTGTTTCAATATGACAGTCCCACTTGTTCTCTTTCCCCCAGTGATATGTATTGGTATTCTCTGAGATGTACTGGTTTTAATATCTGTAGCGTTGCCTTTTGATAGCAAGGGTTTGGTGCTTTGTGAGTCCTGATAGTGCTGTTATGATACGGTGGATTTGCTATGGGTTCTAAATGATCAGTGTTTGTAGTACTGTAGTAACACTACTTGCCAGGACTGCTTTGAATACTTCAGAATTTTGTGTACGCAGCTCATCGCAGCCTGGAGTTTCCTAATGGGCCTGGTGGTTGTCACTGCAATATAGTAATGTAGAAATCTGTTAGTCTTTCTTTATTCAGACACTCATTAAGAGGCATGTTTACTAAAAGCGCATGTTAACATTATGCAAATATTTACGCAAATGAGGTTCCTTATGCAAATGAGGCCCCACAATTAATCTCCACACATAGCCCCGCACCCCCCTTGGGCCACCCCTGTCAACTGGCATTGGGACCTGTGTCTGGACAGAGACACAAGCTGTAACGGGGGCAACAGCTTTAGCGATACAATTTTTCCTAAGCATTGTTCAGTTTCTGTTAAAACAAAAGAGAGATCTACCAAAGTACCAGCCGGTTTCCCAGCTGTCCTTTCAGAGAAAAAGTAGTTAAATCTCTTTAAGTATGTTCAAAATGTGCTGTTCCAAGTCCCTGTGTGTAGTTAATTGGGGAGGTGCCCTATAAAGCAAGACTGCTCACTAGGGGTGGGTGGAAGGAGGGAACTAACACCTGATTAGGTGTCAGTAGCTTCAAAGAGCTGAGAAAGATACTAAAGCAGAGTTTTAAACCTACCCCACTAAAGAAAATATTTCTCCTTTTAAACTAAAGTCCCAAAAAGAATGTAACTTTGTTTTAAAAATGTACCAAAACCCTTTTAAGAGCTCCCAGGCAGAGAGTAGTAATTTAAAAAGTCACAAACACTTATCTTTCCTTGAAATGTAGAGCCCCTGTTAGGAATGCCTCAACAGTGCAGGGTTCTGAAGCCTTTTATGCAGGCCTCAGCTGCTCTTATTCTTTCACAGGCTAATCAGGCCCACTAACTCCTGATTAGGTGTTGTCAGAAATGTTTTAAAAGTTTAATTTGTTGTTTTTACAAAGTTTATGTATAACTCAAAGAAGAAATATAAATTTATAGGATGCTATTTGCTTACCACAATACATTGGCTCTTAGGTTTCCCCCATACACCCCCCCCCCACCCCACCACCTTAGCTTCTAGGCTCTAGCATATAGAGAAAGAGTAGAGCTACAAACTCAAGGACAGAAGGAACACCGAGTCATGTTGATAAAGAATTTTTTCAAAGGACCTGGGAACTGAGAAACGAAACTTAAGGCAAGCTAACGGAACATGAAAGTTAAGACCCTAGGCAGCAAGAAAGGGGGATTTCTGAGAAATCATGTGACCAGTCATACAACCATAACATGAATAAAGTAAATAAGGGAAGAGGGGTAAAAGGGGCAAGGATTAAGAGACAAACAGAGGCGGAGATTCACATGACCTTGTGGTAGGCGAAGGCCTATGATCCATGCTAATTGAACTAAACAGACAGGCCTAAGCAGCTTGACCTGTAAATGAAGCCTGTAGTTAGGCCCAGAGGAATGAAAACCCCCCTGAATGATGACACCATAGAATTGAAACTTAACTCAGCTTAACTGAACATAGCTAAGCAGAAACGAAACTTAGGACAGAAAACAAGTTTAATTGGTACTGATAAGGTGTGCTATGCTTCTGTGAAATTAATTAACTGTGCTGAAAGAAAGGTTACAGTGCCCTGCCTTCCCACATATTCCAGCTGGATAGCGACCTTGGAGGAGAGAAGTATCAAAGTTAGTGAACTGACCATTGTAATTGGGACTGGAAGGGGGGCAACCAGGTGCTGAGCCCAGTCAAGGGTCCCCATTGGATAGCTACGTAATGGTACCGGGACCAATAGATGGGTGAGAGGGGTTACTGGGACCAATGAAAAGTTTGCCTATGTCTAGAATGGAGAAGTCTATAAAAGTTGCTGTTTTGCTAGAAACCATTGCTCAGCCATTTTGAAATTGACTTTGCTTGAGACTTGTGCACAAATAAATGATTTGGACCTTCTGAACAGACTCCTGGTATTATTGGTTTGTCTGCGCTCTGCTGCTACAACCTGAATAAAGGTAGGAGATTAGTAGTACCCGCACCAATAAAATAATAGGGGAGGAATTTGTAGGAGAAATGGATGTAATAAATATGGAACTGTTTGTATGTAAAGTGTGCTCACATATCAAAACAATTTTGATATTTGGACACCCCTTCTTGCAAGACTGAAAAATAAATAAAAGAAAAAAAACTTGTTTCACTGGGGTGCCTGTTATTGTGACAAAAATTATTGTTTATTACAGATTGGGGGCTCATCTGGGATAGTGTTGTCGCTGGAGGAGACCGCTGCTGCCGAGGATGAGCAGACGTTTCCCGTTGAGTTCAACAGCCTTGTGTATTGACAACAGCGGACTCCAATATCGTACTAACAGCAGAATCTGGAGACTGGTAAAAGCAATACAGACTCAGGTGAACCAGACTAGGTATTAAGTGAGCACAAGCACGCCAACCAGGTAACTCCATGCACGGACCAAGGTAAGAAACAAGACTGTAAAGTATTACCTTGGTGGTTGGATATAGAGACAGAGTGTTGTGTGTGTGAGACGTGTTCTAGACACGAAGTGAGTGCGGAGTCTTACTCCATAGTTCCACCACATCCGCGAGGAGTGCGGCCAGAGAGAGACGAAGTGAAAGACACATTGGTGACAGAAAGTCTCGATGGGAAATAAGGGCTCTAAGGGAAACTTGAGTAAGGCTGGGGTTGGCAGTATAGACCCTGGGAACATCCGTCCAGACAGTCCATTAGGGAGGATGAGGTATTAGAAGGATAATGACAGAACTAAACATAAGAATAAGGCAAAAATGATAAAATATTGCTGCTTTATATGGACAAAAGAAAACATAAGTCCCTGAGCCATATTCTGGCGAACGTTTGGGGCAGATGAGGAATGGCTATGTCAAATACTTAATTTGTATGTGAATGATAGACAAATGTTTCTCCCAGGAGTCATCTGACTTTGCAGCATGTTAGGAGGAAACTTGAGAAGATAGATTGTTGGAATGATAAACCGATAGAAGATTTGCTGAGAGAGGCACAGAACGTGTATGTGAAAAGAGACACAGAAACAAAAGACAAAGATAAAGGTGAATATGGTAGAACAGGTGAGGAGTAAAACAAGGGGAAGTATGTGACAAAGGGGAAAGAGGACGTGGAAGAGGGTCAGGAGAGGTTGAGCTGACAGGAATACAGGACAAGGCTGGCTGGAACTGCTGTTACCACAAGAGATAGCAGTAGTGCATGTGAAAGGACATCAAGCTTTGAATTCATTTGAGGTTAGGGGGAATAGGGTAGCAGATGAGGCTGCTAAGGAAGCTGCCTTAGGGGAAGACATAACCCCCAATATACCATTTAACCCCAGAAGTAGTGAGTCACACAGTAAATCCCACATTTACTGAAAAGAAAAAACAACTTGAGGAAATAGGGGCAGCAGAAACAGAAGGGAGAAAGTGGGTTTTACCTGATGGGAGGCAGATGGTAATCAAATAATGAGAGAAATTATGGCCATTCTACATCAAGGAAGTCATTGGAGTGTACAAGCAATGTGTGATTTGATCCTAAGACACTATGGGTGTATGGGAATTTACACAGTAGCCAAGGTGGTGTGTGAAAAGTGTATAACCTGTAAGAGAACAAAAAAAAAGACCTTAGGAAACAACTGCAGGGAGGTAGAGACCTGGTCTCGACCCATTTCAAAATATACAGATTGATTTCACTGAATTACCCCTGGTGGGGCAGGTGAAGTACCTCTTAGTAATAGTGGATCACCTGACAGGATGGGTAGAAGCATATCCCATGGCAACTGCCACGGCAGAAGAGGTAGCAAAGACAGTTTTGGAGCAAATCATTCCGAGATATGGAATGATAGGGCACATTGACTGACCAGGGAAGTCACTTCACAGCCAAGGTATTGCAGAATATAATGGAAGCTCTTGGAATAGTTTGGGATTTTCACACTCCCTGGCATCCACCCTCCTCAGGGAGAGTGGAACACATGAATCAAACTATAAAAAAAAAAAGTTAGCTAAATTGATGTTAGAAACAAAACTGCCCTGGACGCAAGTGTTTACCCTTAGCATTGTTAAGAGTCCGAACAGCCCCTCGGAAAGATCTGGGGCTGTCTCCCTATGAGATGCTATTTGGGTTACCCTATCTGGGGCAATTAAAGGAAACTTCAGTTTGAAACCAAAGACAGGTTTCTTAGAGAATATATACTTGGACTGTCTTCTTTATCTTTCCTCAGAAATAAAGGGCTCCTGGCACAGACGCCTCCTCTGGACTTTGCAGTCCACAGCTTTAAACCAGGACAGTGGGTTCTGATAAAATCCTGGAAGGAGTCAAAGCTGCAGCCGGATTGGGAGGGGCCATTCCAGATACTCCTGAGCACAGAAACAGCTGTGAGAATGGCAGAAAGAGGCTGGACGCACTACACCCGAATCAAGGGACCAGTAGAAGCACTTTCTCCTTCCCAGGACCTTGGAGTGTGGGAGGCACAGCCAACTGAAGACCCCATGATTGTAAGACTGAAAAGAAAACTCGAAATATCCAAATAGGGATATTCCCGTTAAGACTGCTGGCTAGTCCTGCTCAAGAGAATAAAAGACAGGCTTGTCTATCTATATTTTTTTTATATACAAGTATAGTTTTAGAACTGTATTATCTTATGCTACTGAGTAAGGAGTGCATTGTAGCTGAACTAGTGCTTTTAATTGCGATAGGTGTGACAATTTGCTGTTGGAAGAAATCCTGGTTCTGTGGGAGGAATAGATTACAAGATGGGGAACACCCTATTTTGGTTGTATCGGGTGGGGCTCTTGATAATATTGAGAGTGAGTGAGGCTGGTTTTACAGTAGCAGGTCCGATAAAGTTTGTGATTAAGGTAAAAGAAAGCTACCAACCCCAGACTTTTCAATTTGATGCATGTAAATTAATAGAATGTGGAGATTTGGAAGCCAAAGGAAATTAGCTAATGCTGATAAATATATGTGTGCAAATTCGTTTTGTGCTATATGGAATCATATATGGTGGACCACCGCCCCTAGGGGATGGACAGCAAAGGGAGTAAAGAAAATGGCAGGGATTTGTATTCCTAACTAAAGGACCAGTGAAGCGAGATTGTGGCAAGAATGAATGCAACCCTGTAATTTTAACTTTAAAACAAACAGCAACATGGGTAGAAACACTATGGTCAGGGAAATTTGAAATGAGTATGAATGGTACAGTCTATGGTATGGGAATGAATGTATTAGGAAAAGACCCAAGGGGTGGTTGTTTTCAGATCCTAGTGGAAAAGGAGGAGAGTGATAGTATTGGTAGCACAGTAGGGCTAACAGTTAAGCCTTTCCAACCCCCTAACGAAGCCCCAGTAGTGAAAGTAGTGGAAGTTGAGGATCTTAGACAGACCTTTGAAACTGAAACAGAGTATGGAGAAACAAATACCTGGATTAAAATATACTGTTAAAAGTTTGAATAAGAACAATTGCTATGCATGTGCCTCAGGAAGACCCATAGGGGAAGAGTGGCCTAGTGGTTGGGGCAAGGTACTTCAGGCCGGAAGGTCGGTGGTTCAAATCCCACTAGAGGACAGCAACCTTGGGCCGGAAGGACTGGGGTTTCTAGTCCCACAGGTGCTCCTTGTGGTCTTGGGCAAGCCACTTAACCCTCCATTGCCCATGTTCCCTGTAAGTATTAGTGTATGTGTCTCATATCCTCTCGTGTTAAATGTATCCCCCAACCGCTTTGACCCGGTGAAAAGCGGAATATAAATGCAGCTAAATAAATAAAATAAATAGCACAGGTAGTACCGTTTCCTGTGAACTGGAAGACAGATCCGGATGGTATGAAGTGTATGGATCTCTCTGTATCAAGAAGCAACTGCATGGGGAAACGAGAGCTGTAAGTCCCTTGCCCTTCTATTTCCACCCCTGAAGGCGACGGACATGAAAGTGCCACCGGTGTTCTCAGCAGTATATGGGAATCACTCTGCCTGTCTCACCAGGCAGGGTGAGAACTATATGAGGGCTGTAGGGGAACTAACCTCATACACTGAAATCCTTAACCTCACTGGAACCAGCAACATGCAAGGGAACTACTCTAGGCTAAGAGTACCCAGGGCAGATCAGTGGTGGTACTGCGGAGGGAAGACCTTGAGGCAGACACTACCAGAGCTATGGTCAGGAACAAGTGCAATTGCTCAATTGGCTATTTCATTCACCCTGGCATGAGGAAGAAATGATAACTTATAAGGGCAGAAGCAAGAGAGATGTATTAGGAACATCATTTGATGATAGAATTTACATTGATGCTATAAGGTTGCCCTGGGGAGTCCCAGATGAGTTCAAAGCCAGAAATCAGATAGCGGCAGGGTTTGAAGCAGCATTATTTTGGTGGTCCACAATTGATAAAAATATAGATTGGATTACATATATTATAATCAGCAAAGATTTATAAACTACACAAAAGATGCAGTGAAAGGGATAGCAGAACAGTTAGATGCTATAAGCAGGATGGCTTGGGAAAATCATATGGTTTTAGATATGATGTTGGCTGAAAAAGGAGGAGCCTGTATAATGCTGGGGAGGGGGGGGGGGTAAATGTTGTACGTTTATCCCAAATACTGCCCCTGATGGTACAATAACAAAGGCATTACAAGGCCTTATCACTCTAGCAAACGAGCTGGCTGAAAATTCAGGACTAGATAGTTCTTTGATAGGATGGTTAGATTCCTGGTTTGGGAAGTGGAAAGGAGTACATCTTTGACAATAGTGGCAGGGGTTCTAACAGCGGTAGGATGTTGCATAATACCATGTGTCAGAGGGTTGGTACAGAGGCTGATAGAAACAGCTGTAACTAAACAAATGACAGTTAAACCTCCACCATATGAGGACACCCTGCTACTTATGGATGAAAGGGAGGAAGGTAACCGAAGAGAGGATATGAGAGAGTCAGAAATAATGTTGTCTAGATTAGAAGCTTCATATGAGATTGTATAGTAAGTGTAAAAACACAAAATCAGTATAGAAGAGAAAGTGGGGGGAATTGTCAGAAATGTTTCTCCTTTTAATCTAAAGCACCAAAAAGAATGTAACTTTGTTTTAAAAATGTACCAAAACCCTTTTAAGAGCTCCCAGGCAGAGAGCAGAAATTTAAAAAGCCACTAACTCTTGCCTTTGCTTGAAATGTACAATCCATTAGGAACATTGGGAGGCTATTCTATGCATCCAGCCCCTTACATGTCAGTTATCTGTTGGGAGAGGCTGAGCCAGCTGGCAGTACACAAGTATTTTTAAAAAGCTATATTAGCCTTACTCATGCCCACTACCAATTAACTCTGATTGCAGGCAGCATGTGACAGACTCCATCAAATGTCATTTCATCCTCACCTTTTCTCTTTGGCAGCAAACACCGCAGGTTAGACTTAGTCTAGTCTTCGCTTATGAATAAGGCAAGTCATTAAGGCCACTTCTTTTTTTTATAGCAAATGACAGTCACCTCACCGCTTTTCTACAGTGGCAGATAGGATAGAAACCACTAGCTAACCAGAGTCTCCCTCAGAACTTCTTTTAAGGGAAGAAGGGCAGAAATTAGGCCAGTAGTTGGCCTTCCCAACCCTTGACCTGTGTGTAGCTGTCACTTGCTCAATGTCTTGAAGGACTAGCAAGAAGGGCTGCTAGTGCTGGGTAGGAATCTACACTTGTAAGTACTTACCTGCTAGGAAATTCTCTAAATTCTAGTTTTATTGTTCCAGCAGAAATTATTAGATCTAAAGCACCATCTGCTGGATTTAGTCAGTATTTAACTGATACTAAAATAGAGCTGTGCTGACCTCCTTTGCTGCAAGTAGGAAAGTAGAAACTAGAGAAAATTAATTGGTTAATGGAAGATATGTATACAGTACTCTAGTATGTGAATTTGCGTAGACAAACAAGGGCCAAAATGAATAATCAAATGCAGTACTGACTGTTTACATAACATTTTCATTATTGGTTGCACTAAGGCCATGCAGGGACAGTTATTGGCTGTTCCAGGCCAGGAAGAGGTTCAGAAGACTCATTGATGGTCTCGGGCATTTTGGGTGGTGGCTGCTGAAAAATGGAACAAATTGCCTGTGGAGTTCTAAGCAGCGGTTGTTGGCCTTGAAAAAGGTTTTAAAGACCTTTTTATTTTAGAAACATTTGGGGATGGGGGTTAAAAGGGGAATGATTGACTCATATATTGTTCTTACTGTGTATTATTTTATTTACTGTATTTTATTTATTGGTCTTTATACCGCTTTGATTGACTTAGGTTAGAAACGTGATCTCAACTTTTATAAATACAGTAAATAAAGCTTGAAGAAAAAGAATTCTTTGGGTTAAAACTGATAAAATCTGAGTATTTTGAAATTCAGTGTTTTAAGTCAGTTAGACCATAGTATAACAAGCCGCTTTCAGTTAGTGTTCATTCCAACCCACCCTTGTTCCTACCGACCCAAAGGCATAATCCTTGATTTATAGGCTTCTAAACGAGTTAAGGGGAAAGGAATGATCTTACTGACTTTCAGATTTAACTTCATATATCTTCATCAGTAAGTTAGTAGGTCTTAGGAGTAGATAGTTAAGTGCTTGCAGTTCACTTTGAGGTGAACACCAAAAGTCCCTTAAACATATTAGGTATAATTGTATTGGTTCAAGTACCCCTATTCCCCTAGCAACTTTAAACTAAACAACTTCAAAAAGCTAAATTAAATCTTTAAATTTAAGATGCAGACAACAGTCCAGCAGTGAGATGGGAGCGATCCAGCCTTTTGCACCAAGTGTTACGTGTATGATTTTCTCCCACTTGGTGAGAGGTTGTGTGTGTACTAGGTGCAAAGAACTCCTTGCTGTCAGGGAACAAGTCTCTGCAAGTTAGAGTAGCAGACGTGGAGTAGCTGTGGCAGACAGAGGTATACAAGTTATAGACAAGACCTAGAGAGATATGGTAGAGAAGTCCCACCTCCAGGCTGGCAGCCTCTCTGCTGCAATGCAGGAAAGAGGTCACGTGAAAGGACAGCATCACCATGGCATGAGAATACATAAGTGATCCTGTAGCTAGGACCTGTCCTCCAAGTGATGCAATACTCTCACACATGGAAGATGTCTCTCCAGGGCCATGTGCCCATAAGGGAAGGGTTAGGACAGCCATTATAGTTGGTGAATTGATCATTAGGCATATACAGTAGATAGGTGGGTGGCTGGTGGATGTGAGGATTGCCTGATTATCTGCCTGCTTGGTGTGAAGGTAGCGGACCTCCCATGCCACCTACCTGTACATAAGGTTTTGGACAATGCTGGGGAGGAGCAGCCTGCTGTCTTAGTATACATGTTGGTACCAAAGACAGAGGTAGGTGTGAGAGGAAGGTTCTGGAAGCCAAATTTAGGCTTTTAAAGTAGAAAGTTGAAATCCAGAACTACTGGGGTAGCGTTCTCACAAATGTTTCCTGTTCCACATGCAGGACCCAAGAGGAAGGAAGAGCTCTGGAGTCTCAATGGGTGGATGCAATGATGGTGCAAGAAAGAGGGTTTTACATTTGTTAGGAACCAGGCAACCTTCTGGGGAAAGGGAAAGCCTTTTCTGAAAGAATGGGCTCCACCTTAACTAGTAAGGAAAGGAATAGAGAATAAAACAAAAGATATTATGATGCCTCTGTATCACTCCATGTCACCTTGTAGTTCTGTTTTCAATATCTAAAAATGATATAGCAGAATTGGAAAGGTACAGAGAAGGGTGACCAAAACAAAGGTCATGAAAGGATATCTCTATGAGGAAAGGCTTAAAAGGTTAGGATTCTTCAATTAGTACCCCCTCCTTTCTGCTGGCAACTAGGGTTCTTCAACTTGGTATTTAAAGTTTAGGGGAGATATTATAGAACTCTACAAAATAATGAGCAGAGTAAACATGAATCAGTTGTTTACTTTTTCAAAGTATAGACTAGAGATCATGCAATGAAATTACAAAGTAGTACATGTATGACTAATAAAAGAAAATATGTCTTCACACAATCTGTAATTAAGTTCTAGAATTAATTGATAGTAACATAGTACATGATGGCAAATAAAAACCAGGATAGTACATCGAGTCTCCCCAGCAAGGGACAAGAGAAGATGCACCTGCCACTCCATGTAGGTCATCCTTCCCCATGCATTTCTTTAGAGATATACCCACCGCTCCATGCAGGTCACCCCTATTGTTGAGATGTAAGAGATAGTTAAGTTTGTTTTGATTTTATCCTACTGCTATAAAAGGGAGCCACTGTGTCTATCCCATGCCATTTTGAATTCTGCCACTGTATTGCCCCTACCACTTCTATCAGGAAGGCATTCCAAGCATCCACCACCCTTTCAGTGAAAAAGTATTTCTTGACATTGCCTTTGAGTGTACCCCTTACAGTTTCATGTTTTGCCCTCTAGTTTTACAACTTCCCTATCTCTGAAAAAAGCTTTTGTTCATTAATACCCTTTAGGTAGTTAAAGGGCTGAATCACATCTCCCCTGTCCCTCTTCTCTAGTGTCTACATATTTACATTTTCAAGTCTCTTCTCATACATCTTCTGCCACATGCTCCAAATCATTTTGGTTGCCTTCCTCTGAACCGTTTCAAGTCTGTTTATATCCTTTGCGAGATATGGTCTCCAAAACTGAACACAATATTCCAACTGAGGCCTCACCAGGCACAGTGGCATTAGTACCTCCTCCGTTCTGCGGGCAATTCCTCTCTATGCAACCCAGCATCCTTTTGGCTTTGGCCATCGCCTTGTTACACTGTTTCACCACCTTGAGATCCTCAGAAATGATCATTCAGAGGTCCTTCTCCTAGTCCGTGCACACCAACCTCTCGCATACGAGTCCCCTTGGATTTCTGAATCCCTAGTGCATGACACTGCACTTCTTCACATTAAATCTTAACTGCCAAGCATTAGACCATTCTTCCAGTTTTTGTAGAGATGGAAGATGTAGTAAAAGCTGCTAGCATAGCTGAGTTTAAAAAAAAAAAGGTTTGAACATCTTCCTGAAGGAAAAGTCCAAAAACATTATTAAATTAGAATGGGGGAAATCCACTTATCCCTGGGATAAGCAACATGGAATCTTTCTTCCTTTTAGGATGTTACCTGTTACTTGTGACCCGGATTGGACACTGTTAGAAACAGGATACAGGGCTTGATGGACCATTGGTCTGACCAAGTATGGCAAATCTTAAGTTATGTTCTTATACAGTTGTGGTCAATGTTATTAGCACCCTTGCATTTTATGTTATGTTGTGTACAATATCTTGAGAAATAATTGGAACTATTCCAACTGTATGTCATCATAATATTGTAATAGTATCTTCAAAGCTATACAAGAAAAAGATGTCTCTGCCACTTAGACTTAGTGATTTCTGAGAAATAAAAACAAAAACAAAACATAACATGACCTGGACAGGATTAATGGCGCCTTTTACTAATATTTGGTTGCACAACCCTTGGCAGTGATAACAGCATCCAAACTTTTCTTGTAGCCATCTATATGTTTTTTACATCTGTCTGCTGGTAGTTTGACACTCTTCAATTGTGATTTGTTCCAGCTCATGAATGTTTCCAGGATTCCTTTTACCAATGGCAGATTTCAGCTCTTTCCAAAGCTTCTTGCTTGGATTGAGATCGGGACTCATTGCTGTCCAGTTTAAAACAGTCCATTTGTTCCTTTACCATTTTTTGGACTTTTGGATCATTGTCCTGATGGAGGACCCAGACCTAGCTTTCTGACACCAGGTAGCACATTTCACTCCAATATATCTTGCTAGTCCTCTAACTTCATGATTCCTTTAATAAATTCTAGGCCTTCAGTTCCTGAAGCAGCAAAACAGCCCCATAACAAAATGGAACCTCCACCATATTTAACTGTAGGAAGGGTATTCTTTTCCTTATAAGCTTCATTTCTGCCTGTAAATGTATCGCTGGTCTGCATTGCCAAAGAGCTTAAGTTTGGTTTCATCTGTTCACAGAACATTTTCCCAGAAGGATTGCGGTTTCTCAAGGTGGGTTTGGGCAAAGATCACGTGTGCCTTTTTATGTCCATCTTTGAGCAGTGGGGTCCTCCTTGGCCTTTGCTCATAAAGTCCTTCTTTGTTTAACGCATGGCATATGGTGTGGGTTGAAACCACCACTCCAGATTGCTCCAGGTCAGCCCTAATCTCGTTGTATGTGGTGGTTTTCAAATAGTTCGCACTAACCTTCGAAGACTTCTTGGATTAATCTTCTTTCCACCACATCTTGGGAGGTTCTTGACAGTTCTCTGAGCAAACCTCTTAACAGATGGAGATGGCCTTTTACACCTTTGAAGTTTGATAATGGCTTTTCTGACTGTTTCAGGCAGTGAAAATTGAACAGGGAGTGAATGTGGCCATTTTAAACAAACATTTGAGCTATCATTCATTGTAGATTCAAGTCATGTGAGTACTGACAATTTAGCACAGGTGCATCTAATTTTACTGCAATGGGAATGCAGTTCTTCTGTTCAGACTGTTTTGAATTGTTCATAAGGGTGCCAATAATCATGTTCCATAACAAAAACTTATATTGTCAAACAACAATATACTAATCACCAAAATCAAAACACTGCTATGAAAGTGATGTTCTAATCCATAATGGATTAGCACATCACTTTCATAGCAGTGTATGATTTTGGTGAATAATCATGTCCTGGCAATATCCACGTTTTTGCACTATTTCCTTTAATTGGTCTTGTTTTATTTGATTCGTTTGTGTCTCAAATATGTATGCATATATAGTCCAAAGCCATTTTGCTGGCCTTTTTCTTTTTAAGGAGATATTGGATATTAAGGGGTTGAACTGCAAAGGTGCCAATAATGTTGACCACAACTGTACCTATGCCTATGCTAAACCCCCCAGGGTGGGGGCTGGAATGTCATGAAATCTTATAGATGTTGAGAAAGCAGTGTCAAAAGGGGACCTGGAGAAGGTTTTAAGAGTGTCACAGGGCTGCTTAATGAGGGTTGCAGCATTCTTCACCAAAGATGCAAAGAGATTCTCCCCATAGAATGGCATGTCAGCAAGCTTCTCCTGGATATCAAACTATAAATCTGAGGCCTGGAGCCATGAGCATCTCTGGGTGCTAATACTCATGGAGGAGGCTCCAGCTGCTATACCAAAAATATCAGATCACGTCAACTACACATTTTCCACACTCTCTCGCTATGCCCACTGGGGAATGGATTTGCTTGTCCTTCTCTGGAGAGAGCAAGCCAAAGAACTCTTGCATGCTGTGCATGTTATCTATAAGTAAATGGCCATGAAGAGCTGGTAGGACACGCTGTGGGAGGAGAGCATGGCATTCTGGAAACATTCTCTTTCAAAGATTCCAATGGCTGAGCCTCCCTTCTCCAGGCCACCAAAGAGGGGTCTTGGAGCTTTTAGTTCTTTTAAGAGTGGACTCAATGACCACAGGAGTAATGTGGCAGTTGAAGCTTATCAAATTCAGGAGCCTTTTGCACTTGATACATTGCATCGACCTCCTTGCTCATGGGCTATACAAAGAGGGGGGGTCTCCCCATATTTACCTGTGCATCCTTCCGAATTCTGTGAATGGGCACTGTCACGTCCTCCTTAGTGGGAAATTGAGGAACTGGAGGATCTTCATCTAAAACTTAAATGGAATGGACTTTGTATGTGAAATGGCTGTTACACCAGAGGTGATTTTCTCCTGTAAGGAATGAGGGTTAACTCTGGAGACCTCTCATCTGAGTAGTATTCCAAATCATACTCAGAATCTGAGAAGGACTCTGTGTCTGACTCAGAGAAATACTATATGGATGTCTGCATCACTGCCTGGGTGTTTCAATGCCCTTTGATGCCTCAGTGAGTGGTAAGCCCCTGATGCACTTGGAGATGGACACCAAATTCGGTAATCACCAGTGTCAAGGCCCTTTGATACCTCAATAGCAATGAATCACCTGCAGGCAGTCAATGAGTCTCAGGAATCATCTCAAATGTCTCAATGCACCAGCTTTAGTGCAGTTGAAAAAGCTGCCTTATGCCATACAATGAAGCTTTTCTGGAAATGGTCCTTGAGGGTTGCCATCTACAAGGATGGAGGGGCTATGTTTATGTTTGGAATCTGTTGGTGAGTAGCAGCAGGATGATCTTGACCCCCCTGAAGACTGTCACAGCCCCTCTAGTCCCATTCTCATTAAGCAGCTTCAAGCTGTACCGGAGTCCTCCACTGGCATTCTTACTAATGAGGAGCTAATGCAATGCAGGCCCATTCCAAAGATTAGGCAGGTCCAAATGTGAAGCAGAATGTACTCACATCACTCACCAGCAGGAATTCTGGCAGAGCATCCAGGTACCAAGGAGGTGCATTCCTCAGATCAGGACCACTTAGAAGATATCTGGACCTTCATTTCCTCAATGTTCACAACATTGTGCTCCAAGGAAGAGCAAGTCCAGTACACTTCAGCCTCCACATAGTATTTGATGTTTCGAATCAATGCCGATGAAGTGGAGGATGAATCCTTCCTCTTCTTTGTGAAAGTCAGTGGATAACTGCATCTTGTTGACCCTACAAGTGCTAGATACTGAGTGGGATCATGTCTTTGATGCCGATGCACCTCCAGCATTTGGTGCAGCTACTTGGGCCATGGGGACTGCTGCTGCCAATGCTAAAGTCAATGGATCAGACATACGCCAAAAATCCATTTGCACCGTTCCTCTCAACATGAAGCCTTTGTCATCTGTGAACACAAAAGACAATGAGAGGGTAGATGGTTGGGCCCCAGGAACTAGTTATGGGTGTCCGTAATGGACTTGCTCCTGTTGCACCAAGAGCACCTCTTAAACCCATTGGAGAGATTTCTTTGGGACATATGGTCTGGAAAAATAGCTGTAGCAAAAGCAAACAACTTGTGAGATTTTTTTTTAAAAAGGATGACAAAAATCACACTAAGCCAGGGCACCTGAGGCCTAAGCATTGCCAAAAACAGCCCTCCCAAAAAAGGTAACCTAAAATGCCTGAAGAAGCTACCTAAGATTTTACAGGGGTGAACAAAGGACATGCAGCAACTGCAAGAGGAAAGGGAGAATATATTCTCAAAAACAAAGTAGAAAATGCCAGCTGAACACCATAGAAATAGACTTTGATGGGCTCCATGTAAAAATAAAAACTGAGGAGATCCTACATGGTGGCAGCAAGCAGGAACTGCCACACACCTGGGATCATTCCAAAAGCTTCCAGGAGGAACGGGGAAGTGGTTCGTATACAGGGCTCCATTAATGACATCACCCATATATGCTTGCTCACAAAAGTTCTCTCTACTTTTGAGGAATGCTTCTTTAGCTTTTGACTTACATGAAAATTATAGACCTTTGGCAAATTTATTGCTAAAGTTAGTTGAATGTTTGACTTGTTTCAGTATGATCTATATAGTACTGCATTTATTATGCTCAAGATGCCAGGAAGATAGTTGAACTAATAAACCATTATCCTTTTTGTTGTATTTGATTCTGTTGATCATGTTCTGTTGCTGAGTCATCCCTCGGCGCTGGTGAAAAGGCTTTAGCATAGTTTGCAGACTTTTTGGCTGGTATAAAATGTAAGCCAGCTTGGTTTAAGCAGTTCAGATTTTTGGATATCAGAGTGTAGTTGAGTTACCACAAAGATCTGCCATCCTTTTTAATGTGTTTGATTAAACTACATAAAGGTTGTATAAAGTTAGACCTTGTTCATTTTTCCATACACTGATAACATCCACATTTATTTTCCTTATGAGCATTCTATTAATCTGACTTTTGCTATATTGAAATCTGATTTTCAAAAAAGTGGGTGGAAGATGAACAATGGAATGAAAATTAATCCTAGGAAAAACTTTAATTTTGTGGGTGAGGAGGAGGAGAAGAAAGGGAAAAATGGCACGTGATGGCCAACTGTAGTTGGCTCTACCACCTCATTTCAACTTAAGGGTAAATGTAGGAATCCTACTGTATTCTAAACTCACCATGGAAGCTCAGGTAAATAGCATTAAACAAAAGGCCATTCTTAAGCTGCATTATATAAGGCAGATCTTAATCAGGTTGCACAGGCTATTGTGAACTCAGACAGAATTCTGCAGCAAAAATTGCTAGGGGGTAAGAAGTGGGATTCAGTTATTAGCTGCCAGATTAGAAAAGACCCTTAAATTGCCGTAGAGTATGCTCTCCTATAATACAATAGTTGCTGAAAAAACTCACATTAAGCAAATTCAAACTATAGAAATAGCATCGTTATGCACAGGTGTTTGCCAGGGACAGCAGAAATCAGTCCTCACATATGGATGTGCCAACAATGCCCAACCAATAACTTTTCCCCAGCTTTCAAAGAAAGCCTTTAAGAGATACATCACAGATGGGTGGCCCCCATCCCACCCAAGGATGCCATCTTGCCTCAGTAGGATAATATAGCTCAAGGCAAAAATGACACAAAAAGCAACCCCATGGAGAGGGAGGGTTGTGAGAGCCAATTGCTGCTGCCCCTGGAGAACACCTGTTACAGGTAAGTAACTTTGTTTTCTGCAGGAACAAGCAAGAAGTCAGTGTGTCCTCACATATGTGACTCCCTAACTACAGGCTACCAAGAAACTTGTAAAAAAACATGGGTGCCCAGAAAAGGATGAACCGTGAGCAGCAGCAATGAGTCTTGAGAAGACGGACTCCTGAGCAGGCCTACACCCCAAATAGATGACAGAGTAATACCTGTACAAAAGCTCTCCCTACGGAGCTCCCTCTCCTGCAGTAATGAGCAGCAAAGGTATGGACAGAAGACCAGGTGACAGCACAGCAGATTTCCGACAGAGGAAGAGAACGTAGGTTTGCTATAGAAGCCGCCATGGCCCTGATACGGTGCACCATGACCCAACACTCCAGTGAGAACCCAGCTTGCTCATAGGCAAGGGCAATGTAGTCCACCACCCAGGTGAACAAAGTACACTTAGTCACTGCTGCCCACAGCTAACTGGGGTCACAGACAAAAAGCTGTGAGGCTTTCCAATGGCCCTGGGTACATTGGAGGTAGAAAGACAGGGCCCTCTTAAAGTCCAGAGTATGAAGGATGGTCTCCACCCTGCTGGAGTGAGGCCACGGAAAGAAGGTGGGGAGCACCACCTCTGGAATGAGGTGGAAGGGGGACACCACCTTGGGAAGAAACTTGGGGTGCATGTAAAGCATGACCCTGTTCTTATAGAACCTCATGTAGGGTGGATCTACCACCAATGCCTGGAGCTCACTGACCCTGTGAGCTGACATGAGTGCCATTACGAACACAGCCTTCCAGGAAAGGTATTGTAGGTGACAGGTACCCAGGGGCTCAAACAGTGTGCCAGTGAGTTGTAACAGCACCACACTGAGGTCCCACTTTGCCACCAGCAAGCAGAAAGGAGGCTTGGACAGAAAGACCCCCACAAGAAGCAGGTCACAAGAGGTTAGACAGAGGGGTTTGCCCTCAATAAGTTGGTGGCACGCCACAAGTGCACCCTAACAGAGTTGGACTTCAGTCCTGCCTGAGACAGGTGAAGCAAATATTGCAGCACAAACTGCACTGAGCACAAGAACAGATTGACCTGTCATTCTATGCGCCACACTAAGAATCTGCACCATTTGAAAGCATAAGCCCATCTTGTGGCAGTCTTATGGGAGGGCAGGACCACCTCCTCTACTTCACCTGAAAGACTGAAAAGGGCCAAGAATACCCTTTGCAGAAGCCAGGCTGTTAGCATCAGAGATCCCAAGTTGTTATGTAGGAGAGGCTGTTGCCAAAAAAGCATCTTTCAGGAAATGGGAAAAAAAGAGCCAAATGACAAACTGGAAACACAAGCACTTGCAAAAAACCTGTGAGAGAATCAGTTGGACCATTAGATGATAGAGGGGCACTAAGAGGGGACAAGGCCATAGCAGAGAGACTGAATGAATTCTTTGCTTCAGTCTTTACTGAGCAAGATGTAGGGATGTTACTCATGATTGAAGTGGTATTTAAAGGTGATGCTGCGGAAGAATTGAAAGAAATATTGATAAACTGAAGAATAGCAAATCACCTGGACCAGATGGTATACATCCAAGGGTGTTGAAAGAACTGAAATATGAGATTACAGACCTGCTATTCATAATCTGTGAACTATCATTAAAATCATCTGTAATACCTAAAGATTAGAGGATGGCCAATGTAACACTAGTTTTTAAAAAGGGTTCCAGGGGTGATCCAGGAAACTAGACTGCTGAGCCTGATGCCAGTACCAGGAAAAATGGTAGAAACCATCAAAAACAACAAAATTACTGAACATGTAGATAGTCATGGCTTAATGGGAGACAGCCAACATGGCTTAAGACAAGGAAGATCTTGTCTTATTAATCCTGTTTTTTTTTTTGAAGGTGTGAATAAACAGGTAGACAAAGGTGAGCCGGTTGATATAGTGTATCTGGACTTTCAGAAAGCCTTTGAAAAGGTTCCTCAGACTTTTGGCAAAACTAAAAAAAGTCATAGGATAGGAGACAGTATACTATTGTGGATCAGGAGCTAGTTAAAAGATAGAAAGCAGAGGGTAGGGCTAAATGGCCAATTTTCCCAATGGAGAAAACTGAATAGTGGAGTACCGCAGGGATCTGTGCTGGGTCTGCTGCTTTTTAACATATTCATAAATGACCTGGAAATGGGAACAACGAGTGAGGTTATCAGATTTGCAGATGACACATTTAAAGTTGTTAAAACCCATGAGGATTATAGAAATTTGCAAGAGGATCTTGATAAAATTGGAAGACTGGGCATCCAAATGGCAGATGAAATTTAATGTGGACAAGTGCAAAGTTATGCACCTTGGAAAGAACAACCCAAAATATGGTTACATGATGCAAGGTTACACATTAGGAACCACCACCCAGGAAAAAGATTTAGGCGTCATCATGGATAACATGTTAAAACCCTCCGCCCAGTGTGCGGCAGCAGCCAAGAGAGCAAATAGAATGCTAGTTATCATAAGGAAAGGAATGGAAAATAAAACAAAGGATATTATAATGCCCCTATACTGTTCCATGGTGCGACCGCACCTTGAATATTGTGTGCAATTGTGGTCGCCGTATCTTAAAAAGCATATAGCGTTATTAGAAAAGTTACAGAGAAGAGCCACCAAAATGGTAAAGGGGATGAAAGGATACCCCAAATGGAGAGGCTAAAAAAGGTTAGGGTTCTTCAACCTGGAAAAGAGACGGCTGAGGGAGATATGATAGAGGTCTATAAATTAATGAATGGAGTGGAAGGGTAAACGTAGATCGATTGTTTACATCATCAGAATACAGAAAGACTAGGAGACATGCAATGAAGCTACAGGGTAACCTATTTAAGACTAAGAAAATATTTTTTCACTCAATGTGTAATCAAACTCTGGAATTTATTACCAGAGAATGTGGTGAAAGCTGTTAGTGTAGCTGGGTTTAAAAAAGGTTTGGACAAGTTCCTGGAGGAAAGGACCATAAACCATTATTAAAAGGGACCTGGGATATCACTGCCTGACCCAACACAAGCATTGTGGAACCTATGTCTTTTGGGAAAACTGCTAGGTACTTATGACCTAGATTGGTCACTGTTTGAAAGAGGATACTGGGCATGATTGACCTTGGTCTGACCCAGTATGTCATATCTTATGTTCTTATTTTCTTATGGAGGGAGCTGCCCTCTTATAAAGCAGCCCTAGGGCACTCCCCAAGGGGACCGGGGGGGCACCATGGATAAGCAGAGGGGCAGTGGGAACCATGGTTGCCTGGGCCACCAAGGGGCTACTAGTATCAGCAATGCCCTGTCTTGAACTTTGAACAGGATCTTGGCAATCAGCTGCATGGGCAGGAAGACAGAGAAGGCCCTCCATCCATAGGATGAGGAATGCATCTGCTGCTACCTGGGATGGTGTGGCTGCCTGGAGTAGAAGCAGCCAGACCGGTGAAAAGGTCCATCCATGGAGTCTCCCAGAGTTGGAAGAGCTGATAGACCACTCTGGGGTCTAGCCACCACTCATGTGGCTAGAGGACACTGTCTGCCAGGGTGTTGTCCTGGCCTGGCAGATACACTGCCCGCAGGAGCATCCCGTGGCAGTTTGCATACAAGCAAAGAGCTACTGCCCCTTGGCAGAGGATGTATGACCCTGTGCTCCCCTGCTTGTTGATGTAGAACATCGCCACCTGATTGTCTGTCTGGACCAGCACCAACTGGTGTTGCAGGTGGTGATGGAAGTTTGGAAGGCCAGGAATATGGCTTGAAGCTCCAAGAGGTTGATCTGCTGCAGACTGTCCCATCTGCGACCAACTGCATTGAGTGCAGAGAACATCACAGTGGGCTCCCCAGCCTCAGAGGGAGGCACCAATGGGTGCTGGAGGGCTTGCCACCAGGTGAGGGTCAGCCAGTTGGTGGGTCACCACCACCCTGTCCCACAGTTGGCCTGTGGCCTTGGTCCAATGGGGGCAGAGGTCCCATTGAGTTGCCCTCATGTGAAGGTGGATGTCCGGGTTAACATGATCTGTGGATGCCATGTGCTCCAACAGACTAAACATGAAGTGGGTAGACAGTGTTGGCACTATATGGCAGCGGCCAGCCCTGTCCCAAGGTAGAAAGGCTTTTGCCTTACATGTTTAGCTTTGCCCCTATAAACTGCACACACTGTCAGGAGGAGATGGCACTTTGGGTGGTTAATCACAAACCCCAAGTGCTGCAGGATGAGGATGATTTGCGCCATAGTGTGTTGCACCTCTGTGGCTGTGCAGCAGCTTATGAGCCAGTCACCCAGGTAGGGAAAAACAAAGGTCCCTTGGAGACGAAGGTAGACCATGACTACTCTCAAGCACTTTGTGAAAACCCACTGTGCGGAGGCCAGCCCAAAGGATAGCGCCCTGAACTGGTAGTAGCCGCCTCCTCCCACAAACCTGAGGCATTTCCTGTCGTTGGGATGGATGAGAATGTGTCTGTAGGCATACTTTAGGTCCAAGGAGCATAGCCAGTCTTCCAGCTGGAAGTATGGCAACAGTATTCCAAGGGAAAGCATTTTGAACTTCTCCTTCACCAGGAACCTGTTGAGATCCTGCAGGTCCAGAATGGGCCAGAAGCCTCCGGTTCTCTTGGGTATGAAGTACTGAGAGTAGAACCCTTTGCCTGAGATGTACAGGCACTGGTTCCACTGCCCTTTCCTTGAGAAGGCGTACGAGCTCCTGCAGTAGTAAGGTCTGGTGGCAGGGAGGCTCTCCCAGTAAGAAGGGGGGGAGGGCAGCTGTGCCAGGTGGAGGAAGTAACCCAGTGCCCAGAAGTCTGGTGATGGATGGCCACCGGTGGGCATAGAGAACCAGATGCCCCCCTGTGGGCTGCTGGGTTTGGGCCTTCTGGTGGAAGAGAGGCTATGCCCAAGGAGTCAAAAAATCCAGCCAGGCTGGGCCAGGGCTGGAGCCGGTGCCTGGGGTTTGGGAGCCTTAGGCTTATGAAGACCATGCCCTTGGCCCTTGGCCTTCCTCTTTTTTGGGTAGAAAGACTTTTTACCTGAAGGCGTTTGTTGGGAAGGGTCAGCGGACTTCTTGGAGAGCCTGGTCCTCGTCAGGAACTCTGACTCCAATTCTGCAGCCTTATCATTCATGGATTTGCTGACGAGATTTTCTCCTCAGCAAGGGACATTGACCAGCTTTTCCTGAACCCATTGCTCCAGATCAGAGGACTGTAGCCAAGCCTGGCATCAGGCACAAATGCCCACCACAGCTACTCTAGCTGCCAACTTGAAGACATCATAGGCTGATCGAGTCAAACTTGGAGCACTGATACCAGAGGTCAGGGTCTGGAACTGCTGGAGGGGTTCCTCAGAGAGACCAGCCGAGAATCTGGTGAGTTCCTTCTCCAGGTTCCTTAAGTACATGCCCATGTACAGCTGACATGCCTGGATTCGAACAATGAGCATCAAGCCCTGGTAGCACTTCCTGCCCAGGGCATCCAAGGCACGGGCCTCCCTACCCGGGGGCATCAAGGAGTGTGTCTTTTGGCTCTTAAGGTGACATGTCCAACTCCACCATGGAGTTGTGTGGCAGCTGTGATTTTTGGAAGTCAGGGCTCTGGCAGACCCAGTACATAGAGTCCAGCTGTCTGCTCACTGTGGGCACCAATACGGGAGTCTCCCACATGCGAGGAGCAGCCGTACCAGATCAGGGGAATGGGCACCGAGTGCCTCCTTCAAACTGGAGGATCTTGAGTTCCTTGGTCCAAGCATCCTCTGACTCTGTTGAAGGCTGTGTCTTTTGGGGAAACTGCTAGGTATGTATGACCTAGATTGGCCACTGTTGAAAACAGGATACTGGGCTTGATGGACCTTGGTCTGATCCAGTATGGCATATCTTATGTTCTTATGTTCATCTGTAACAGGTGTTCTCCAGGGACAGCAGAAATCAATCCTCACATATGGGTGACATCTGTGCCGACAGAGCTCTCTTGGAAGCCTCTCTCCAGCTTTCAAAGTCTTTGCAAGATGCCACCACACAAACGGTACCATCTAACTTCTGAAGCATATAACATCTCAACAAATAGGGGTGTCCTACATGGAGTGGTTGGTTTACCCCTAAACAAAGACATGGGGAGGGGTGGCCTGCACAGAGTGACAGGTGCACCTACTCTTGCCATCTTGCTGGGCAGACTAGATGGACCATGCTGGTCTTTATCTGCCGTCATTTACTATGTTACTATGTTACATGCGTGGTCCCCTTCCTGCTCAAGGGTGCCATCTTCTTCAATCAGATGACAGAATCAAAAAAAAAAAAAAAAAAAAAAAAAAGACGGTGGCAAAATACAGCAACTCCACAGGGAGGAGTGAGGGTTGCTTGGACTGATTCCTGCAGATCCCGGAGAACACCTCTTATAGGTGAGTAACTACACTTTCTCCGGGAACAAGCAGGAAGTCAGTCCTCACATATGGGACTCCCTAGCTACCATGAACCTGTAGAAAAACACAGTCAAGACGTGAGCAGCAGCACGTGAATCCGAAGGCAGACTCTGAAAAGACCCCAGTGTCCAGGAAGATCCATCACTCCGGTAGCCTGAACCAGAAGGGTTGGAAGGTAGGCACTGCCTAAGCCCCGAAGAGATTATGGAGTATAGCCTAGTTGAAGGCACTGTCCCGTCGAGACTCCCTCTCTGGGCAGTAGTGAGCTGCAAAGGTGTGGACAGAAGACCAGGTGGCGGCCCAGCAGATGTCTGTCATGGGGACAGAGTGCAAGTTTGCAACAGAGGTCACCATAGCCCTGACATGTGCTGTAACCTAGTGCTCCAGCAGGAGCCATGCCTGTTCGTAAGAGAGGGCAATGCAGTCTCTCCACCCAAGTGGACAGGGTCCACTTGGTTACTGCCTCCCCCAGCTGATTGGGCTCATAGGAGACTAAGCTGGGAAGCTTTACGGTGGCCCCGAGTACACTGCAAGTAGGAAAGAGCCCTCTTACAATTCCAAAGTATGGAGGATGGCTGCCACCCTGTCAACGTGAGGCTGTGAAAGATGGGTAGCACCATCTCCTGATTGAGGTGTAACAAGGACACCACCTTTGGAAGGAAATTTAGGGTGTGAAGCATGAACCTGTTCTTATAGAACCTTGTTTAGGGTGGCTCTGCCACCAAAGCTTGAAGCTCGCTGATCCTTCGAGCAGATTGAGTGCCACCAGTAAGACAACCTTCCAGGAGAGATACCATAGGTAGCAAGAAGTCAGGGGCTAAAATGGTGGCCCAGTAAGCCGTGACAGTACCACATTAAGGTCCCATTCTGCTGGAGGTGGGTGGATAGAGGGTTTTTGAGCAGGAGGCCCCATAAGAACAGGGTGATGGGCTACGTGGAGGGGATTTGCCCTCAATAAGGTTGTTGTGAGCACTCAACTTGGGCTTGAGGCTAGCCTGTGAGAGATGAAGCAGATACTGCAGCAGTCTGCAGCGGGCAGAACGGGTTGACCTGTCACTGTGCACCACACTGAGAATCTGCACCATTTGAAGGCAGAGGCCCACCTTGTGGAGGTCTTACAAGAAGACAGGAGGAACTCGTCCACCTCTCTCAAAAGGCTGAAGGGAGCCAAGGCTACCCGTTCAGCAGCCACGTTGTTAGCACCAGAGACCTCAGGTTGGGGTGAAGGGAGCCGCCATCCTGAGTCAATAATCCTGGGGCACTCGCCAGAGGGACCGGGGCCTTTGTTGATAGGTGGAGCAGCAACAGGAACCAAGGCTGCCTGGGCCACCAGGATCAGCAATGCCTTGTCCCAGAGAACCTTGAAAAGGGTCTTGGCAACCTGTGGCATAGGCAGGAAGGCATACAGGAAGCCACCCAACCACAGGATGAGGAAGGAATCTGCTGCCACCTGGGATGGGTGAGGCTGGCAAGAGCAGAAGTGGGGCAGTTGAGCATTGGCCAGGCTAGCAAGGATGTCCACTAGTGGGGTGCCCCAGAGGCCGAAGAGCCATTGGGATGCTTTGGGGACTAGCTGCCATTCATGCGGCTGTAGGACCCTGCTCAGTCTGTCCACCAGGGTGTTGTCCTGGCCCAGCAGGTACATTGCCCTCATGAGCATTCCTTGACTAATTGCAAGAGCAGAGGGCTACTGCCTCCTGGCAGAGGGTGTAAGACCTGTGCCTCCCTGCTTGTTCAAAAAACATCGCGACCTGGTTGTCTGTCTGGACCAGTACAGACTGGTGCTGTAGGCGGTGGTGGAAAGCTTTGAGTGCCAGGAATATGGCCCTGAGCTTCAGCAGGTTAATCTGCTGTTGGCTCTGCCCTGGAACAGTTGCCCTGCATGCAGAGGCTGCTGCAATGGGCTCCCCGCTCCAGCAAGGAGTCTGTGTTGAGGACCTGCTGGGGCACTGGGTTTTGGAAAGGCATGCCTATCTGTAGGTGCTGTGTGGCTTTCCAACAGTGGGCTGATCACACACTCTGTCCCGAAGCCAGCCCGAGGACTGTGTCCACTGAGAACAGAAAAGCCCCACTGGACTAACCTCATACGAAGGCAGGCATTGGGGACAACATGGACTGTTGATGCTTTGGTGGCCAAGTAGACAGAACAGGGCATGAGCCGACAGTGGTGGCGCTGTACCTCTGTGGCCAAAACTATGAGGCAACTTGCTCTGTCTAGGGGGAAGAAGGCCTTGACCTGACGTGTTCAGTTGAGCCCCTATGAACTCCAAATCCTGTGTAGGGGGTCAAGTAGTAGTTTGTCACAAATCCCAGGTGTTGCAGGACATGGATGGTGCGGGCCATGGCCTGCTGCGGCTGTGTCCCCTTTTACAAGCCAGTTGTCCAGGGGATAGGGGAAGACAAAGGCGGGCTGCCACCACTACTAGGCATTTGAAGACTGTATGGAGGCTAGACCGAAGGGTAGCACCCTGTACTGGTAGTGGTCACCCCTGACCATGAATCTGAGGTACTGCCTGTGGATGGGATGAATGAGGATGTGGATTTATGCATCCTTTAGATCCAAGGAGCACAGCCAGTCTCCCTGTTGGAGGTATGGCAGCAATTTTCCAAGGGAGAGCATCTAACTTTTCCCGCACCACGAATTTGTTTAGGTTTCACAGGTGTAAGATGGGCCAAAGGCCCACAGTTCATTTTGGGACTAGGAAGTACCATGAATAAACCCCTTGCCCCTTAGGTGATGGGGTACTGGTTCCATGGTTTTGCCCATAAGACGACCTGCAAGTTCCTGCAGAAGCAGGGCCTGGTGCACGGGAGTCTTAGAGGGCTCTCCTGGGAAGAATTGGGGAGGCGTCTGGTCTAGGTGGAGAAGGTAACCTTCTCTGACTACCTGGAGTGCTCATTTGTTGGTGGTGATGGAAGCCCACCAATGGGCAAAATGGACCAGACATCCTCCCGTGGGCAGCTGACCTCCTGAGGGTGGAGAAGCTATGCACTGGGAGTCAAAAGCACCCCCCCCCCCCAGGGTGTGATGGAGCTGGGGGCCCTTCTGCTTGCAGGCGACTTGACCTGTTCCTTTGGCATGATGTCCCTGCTGAGGAGCTAGATACTGAGCGTATCCCTGGTAAGCCTGACCCTCCTTGGGTATGGAGTCTTTTTCCCCCTCAAGGTTTTCCTCCTAGGGAGGGTAGCAGTCTTCTTGGAGAGTCAAGTCCTTGTCAGAAGCTCTATCTCCGCCGCACTCTGCACCATGGGTTTGCTAAAAAGGGGTTCTCTCCTTGGCATGGGACATTGATAAGCTTGTCCTGCAATCATTGCTCCAGATCAGACAACTGCAGCCACTCAAGGCATTGGGCACCAATGCCTGCGGCAGCTAGCCTCACAGTTGACTTTAAGCCATCGTAGGCCACTCAAGCCAAATATTTTGAGCACTTTGACACCCTTGGTCAGGTTCCGGAACTGGAGGTGGTCAGAGGCCAGAGGAGAACCTGTTAAATTCCTTCATCAAGTCCATGAAGGTACATGCCGATATACAGCTGGTACGCTTTGATCCAGCAGGCAAGCATCAAGCCCTGGTAGCACTTCCTACCGAGGGAGTTGAGGGTATGTGCCTCCCTGCCTGGGGGCACCGAAGAATGCATCTTCTGGCTCAAGAGCAGACTCCACCACCATGGAGTTATGGGACAACTGCAGCTTCCTGAAACCAGGGCCTTGCTAGACTCTGTACATTGTATCAAGTCAACGGCTGATTATGGGCACCGATGCCGGCTTCTCCCACATGTGGAGAAGTTTCTTGATGGCAGGGATGCCTCTCCTTCAGCAGGGAATTGTATTGGCTCTTCAGTGCAAGGATCCTCTGTGGTGATGGCCAGTGCCCTCTACATGTTCTGTACAAAGTTGAGGAACGAGCTGTCCCCCAGGGGTGACACACCGGGTCGCCAGAGGGGCCGGGTACGATGAGACACAGTGTTTGCAAGTGTCCAGTGATGTCGCATCCTCAGACTCCCAGTTAGAACAGTCTGTGAAGGATTCAGCTCTGGGTCAAGTCTGTGGTAGCAGGACTGGGTCGGGTGGCCGATGGTTCACAGTAACTTCATGGCCAG
The DNA here is from genome assembly GCA_033557465.1 of Ichthyophis bannanicus. Classification (NCBI taxonomy): domain Eukaryota; kingdom Metazoa; phylum Chordata; class Amphibia; order Gymnophiona; family Ichthyophiidae; genus Ichthyophis; species Ichthyophis bannanicus. The sequence continues at coordinate 1,513,496,383 of CM066032.1, read as the reverse complement.
AGCCTGAGGAGCACGACAGTGATAGAGACCTCTGCCGAGGATCAACTCTAGGCAAGGGGTTCACAAGGATTTGCTTGGCAACTGGGGGAATCTGATGTCGAGGTCCCGGTGATCTGATGCACCAGCAGAGTTGGGCATCAGCACCTGCTGTGTTATGAGGAATACAATTAAACCCCTCCGTTCAGGGTGAAAAATCACTAATGCAAAAAAACCCCAACGTAAACAAGGAAAGCCCCTTTATCTTTTTGTCGGAGCAATCCTCAAAAGACGACGGAATCAATTCCTTCCCCTCGCTGTGATCGCTCCTTTTATTAATTTTCAAAAGCAATGTGCCAAATTTTAACACTTAGCTGTATGTATTCCGCTTCATCCTTGAGCTTAAAGACACCACAGAGCCTGCAATGAACGACGTGGCACGTTTCGGGTCAGAGAAAACCATGACCCTGCATCAGGTTAAGCCAGATCCTGTAGTAGTGAAAGCTTCTACAGGATCTGGCTTAACCTGATGTAGGGTCACGGTTTTCTCTGATCCAAAACATGCCACGTCGTTCAAAAGATAAAGGGGCTTTCCTTGTTTACGTTGGGGTTTTTTTGCACTAGTGTTATGAGGAAGGCAGACAAACTGCATGCCAAGGCTACCATCCTGGTTTCCCACTTTGGTGTCCGGTTCAAAGGCTGCAACACCTGAGTTACCGGGTCCAGTGTCGGTAAGGAGAGGGAGTCCTTGATGAGAATGGCTTCAGGTATCCAATGCTGATTGCCAGAAGCATCCGAATCCTGCCGGGGGACCTTGGCTGGCTGCTCCCACTCCGACGCCTCAGGTCTGTGCAGGCTGTGGGACCTAGTGCAGGGCTTGTCCGCCTTGTCGGAGTTCCAAGAGGAGTTTGAGGAATATATCTTCTTCCAATCATGGTAGCTGAGGATCACTGCACAACTTCCAGGATTCGGATGGGGCCCTGGAACGTGACTGGGGCAGACTGACCTTTTGAAGATCTTGTCATGCTTCTGCTGACGAAGTTTGATGGCTTTAGTGGACATCTTTCTGCAAAGGCTGCAGGCCTCCGGGTCATGGTCAGCCCCTAGACAGAGGCAGCAATCGTGTGTGTTGAGGGACATTTTTTGTGCATTGATCACAATTTTTAAAGTTGCTGGCCATCGGGGAAAGCGTAGCTACTCACCTGTAACAAGTGTTCTCCAGGGACAGCAGGAATCAGTCCTCACTTATGGGGTGACATCGGCACCGGAGCCCACATGGAGCAATTCCCCAGCTCTCAAAGAAAGCCTTTGGGATTGCTGCCACGCATGCATGGTCCTATTCCCACCCAAAGGTGTCTTCTTGCTCAGTCAGGTCCCATAGCTAGAGCCCCCTACTCAGCAGATGGCAAGGGAAGAAAAACAAAAATGGCAACTCTTAAGGGGAGGTGGGAGGATAGTGAGGACTGATTCCTGCTGTCCCTGGAGAACAGCCGTTACAGGTGAGTAACTACCCTTTCTCCAGGAACATGCAGGAAGTTAGTCCTCACTTATGGGACTCCCCAGCTACAGGCTACCGAAAACTGCAAGCCAAATATGCCTCGCGAGGCCATGAGCAGAAGCAGATGACCGAAGGCAGCCCAAGTCCTCGGGCCCTTTGGCTAAGCTCTCGGTAGCTGCAGAAGAAGGGTCGGAGGACAGGAATTGCTTATACCCTGAACAGATTCCGGGAGTACAGCCTGGCCGAAGGCGCTGTCCCGGTGGGACTCCAACTCCAGGCAGTAAAGTGAAGCAAAGGTATTCGCTGAAGACCAGGTCACAGCCTGGCAAATCTGTCAAGCACTGAGCGCACTGAAGCCGATGCCACCTTGGCATGGATGCCATGAGCAGTGACTCAGTGATCCAGCAGGGCCCCAGCCTTTGCTTGAGCGAAGGCAATGCAGTCCACCACCCAGATGGAGATGGTACATTTGGTGACTGCGAGCCCCAGGCAATTAGAATTGTAGGCGATGAAGAGCCGGTTGGACCTGCGATGACCCTGGGTGCACTGCAGGTAGAAGGTGAGAGCCCTCTTGCAGTCGAGCGTATGAAGGACCGCCGATGCCCAATCAGTGTGGGGTCTTGTGAAGAAAGTCCGTAGGATGATCTCTTGGTTGAGACGGAAATCCGAGACAACTTTTGGTAGGAACTTGGGGTGAATTTGAAGGACCACTCTGTGTAGGGAGCCACAGCCATGAGGGCTTGCAGCTCGCTGACTTGCTGGGCCAAGGTGAGAGCCACCAGGAAGACTACCAGGAGAGGTGCCAAAGCGAGCACATCGCCACCAGCTCGAAGGGCGGCTGTGTCAGCTGCATGAGCACAGCGTTCAGATACCACTCCGCCGGTGGGGGCTTGGAAAGTAAGAGGCCCAGCATAAAGCAGGCGACCAGAGGCTGGCCTGAGAGGGGTTTACCCTCAACGGGGAAGTGATTGGCTGAGATGGCGCTCAGATGAACTCGGACCGAATTGGATTTCAGTCCCACCTGTGAGAGGTGGAGGAGGTACTGGAGAACACACTGGGTAGAGTGGAGAATAGGTCGAGCTGGAGCTCAGAGCACCAGACCGAGAATCACTGCCTCTTCAGGATGTAGGCACATCTTGAGTCCTTAGACGTGAGGAGGACCTCCTCGATCTCCTCTGGGAGCTGCAGTGAGGCTAGAGATACCTGTTCAGCCACCAGGCTGTCAAGGCTAGTGAGACCAGGTTTGGGTGGAGCACCCGTCACTCCTCCTGCATTAGCAGACCCGGGGTACTGCCCAGGGGGACTGGGGGTTCCAATGAGGCTGAGCAGAAGCAGGAACCAGGGCTGTCGAGGCCATGAAGGAGCCATGAGGATCACCGAGGCTCGGTCCCGCTTAATCTTGCAGATGGTCCTCGCAATGAGAGGAGTGAGAGGAAATGCATACAGAAGCCCAGAGGTCCAGTCTAGGAGTAACGCTTCCGGGGCTACCCTGCTCGGGTGCAGTATCGGCTTGCAAAAATGGAGAAGCTGCGTGTTTGCCGGGCTGGCGAATAAGTCTAAGGACAGAATCCCCCAGCGGCGGAACAGGTGGAGAACCACCTCTGGACTCAGACGCCACTAGTGTGGGTGAAGAAGCCTGCTGAGTGTCTGCGAGGACATTGTCCTGACCCGGGAGGTAGACCACTCTCGGGGTCATGCCCCAGTGTATGGCGAAGGAGCAGAGGACTGCCCTGTGTGCAGTGGCGGCCAGGAGAGCAGATAGAGTGCTAGGTGTCATGGGGAGGGGAATGGAGGATGAGGCAGGGGATGTTGTGGTGCCTCTGTGTAGTTCCATGGTGCGGGACCAACGAGTGTGACTTTGGGCTCTTCTGCTTCTGCATCGCGGATTCAACTACCATGGAGGTATGGGGAAACTGAGTCTTCCGGAACCCTGGGCCACGCTGGACCCTGTACATGGCATCGAGTCTTACTGACAATAGGGACCGAGGCGGGTACTTCCCACATGTGGAGCAGCAGCCGGGTCAGGATGGACAGTACTGGGACCGTAAGAGACTCCCTAGGGGGATACTCATATTGCAAGATGTCGAGTTCCTCTGCCCTCGGCTCTTCCTCGGTCTGCGTGGGCAGATTGAGGGCTCGAGCCATATCCCACACAAACACCAAGAAGGTGGTGTCTTCAGGGGGTGACTGTTTTTGCAAGGTGGGAGGGGATGGGTCAGAAGGAAGATCCCTATGGGTGTGGGTTTCAGGGGATGTGTCCCTGTCCGATTCTCAGCCCGAGAGGTCAGAGGAGAACTTGGAGTCGGGCTGATCCCTGCGCTCAGTGGCCGAGGCCCGCTTGGAGCCAGAGGCAGAGACAGAGACTCTGGAAGACCTCACCCCCGAGGAACGGGATGGCGAGCGAGACCGGTGCCGAGGACCCTCGCAAGGTCCGCAGCTGTCAGGGGTTTCCAAGAGTTTTCGGGACCCTTGGTCTCGAGGCGTGAACCAGCCGTGCTGGGTTAAAGCACCTGCTGGGCAGCTAGGAAGGAAGAACCGCTGCACTCTAGTGTCAGCGTACAGGACTCCCACTCAGGAGTGGGTCCCTGCGCTGTCGACACTGGGGTTACCGGGTCTGGTGTGGAGAAGAGGGGGTCCTCACCGTGATGACCCACAGGAGACGAGGTACCATCGCCGGAGGCCTCTGTATCCATATGAGGTACCTTTTGAGGCTGCTCCTTGTCCAACTCTCAGGAACACCGAGGAGGGCTAAGGGAACGAGTGCAAGAGTGCTCATGCTTGTCCAGAGCCCCCGACAGCGACTTCAAGGTCGTCTTCTTCCGCCGTTCCACCTTGGGCAAACCCTGATCGGAGTAACGCCTGGGGCGCAGGGTCGCTGCAGGGGACCCCGCAAGTGGTGGATCAGTGGGGTGAGGCGCCACCAGGGACCCCAGTCCTGCCTTGCGGAAGATGTCATCTGACTTCTACTTATGGCTTAGCAGACATTTTCTTACAAAGCGAGCAGAGCTCCGGTTATGGTTGGCCCCCAGACACTGCAAACAGTCGTGGGTGTCCGTGAGCGACATTCTTGGAGCATCTGTCACATTTCTTGAAGCTGATGGCCATGGGGGCAAAAAGCACCCCTGCAAGGTCAAAGACCCTTGAGGCCAGCGGTTGGAAAAAAAAGGGTGCGAAAAAAGCCCGAAGGGAAAAAAAAGCACTAAAGAAAAAGGGATCCCCTGGCCCAAAGCCGGAGCAGGGGTGATGGGGAGGACGGAAGAGGACCGGTGCTACTGGAAAAAAGGGCCAAAAGGCCGGAAAGAAAAAACGTTTTCCAAGGGACGAGGATGTGCATCCGAAGGGTTCCAGGGAAAAAGACTGAGCAAAATGGCACCTTTGGGCAGGAAGAGGACCACACATACGTGGCAGCAATCCCAAAGGCTTTCTTTGAAAGCTGGGGAATGACTCTGCGCGGGCTCCGTGGGTGCCAATATCACCCCATAAGTGAGGACTGACTTTATGCTTGTTCCTGGAAAAAGCGTAGTTACTCACCTGTAACAGGTGATCTCCGGGAACAGCAGGAATCAATCTTCACATATGGGTGATGTCGGCACAGATTGAGCCTGGCACAGGAACACGCCCCAGCATCCAAATAGGAAAGCTTTTGGAAACATTCCTCCATGCATGCATGGCTGCCTTTCCACCTTCGCTCCTGAGTCTCCTCAGTCATGTGTCTAGCGGAGACAAATTGAGATTAGAAAGAAAAATTGGACAACTTGAAGGGGAGGTGAGTGGGTTGTGAAGACAGATTCCTGCTGTTACTGGAGATCACCCGTTACAGGTGAGTAACTACACTATTTCCAGGAACAAGCAAAAAGTCAGTCTTGCCATATGGAACTCCCTAGCTACTGACTGCTGAATGAGAGAAAAGTCTTGGCGCAACCAGAGATTGCAGCAAAGATTGAACAGACTCCGTTTGCTCGGAGCGCTCCTCACAAGGTAGTCCAGTGGGCAGAGGGAAAGTTGTCTAAATTTGAAGAAGATTATGTAGAACAGAGTGACCGAAATAGAAACAGAAATATGACGACAGAAAAAGACCACATGGCCTATCTAGTCTGTCCTTCCATAACTACAACAGTCCCCTTTTTACCTTTAGAGATCCTCTGTTTGTCCCATGCTTTTTTGAATTCATTTACTGTCCTCATCTCTACCACCTCCACTGGGAGACTATTCCACAGATCCACTACTCTTTCCGTAAAGAAATATTTCCGCATATCACTCCTGAATCTCTCTCCCTTCACCCTCATCCCATGTCCCCTCGTAGCAGAACTTGCTTTCAATTGAAAGAGGCTCTCTCCCTGAACATTTATGCCACGGAGGTATTTAAACATCTCAATCATATCACCTCTATCCTGCCTTTCCTCTAAGGTGTACATATTAAGATGCTTCAGTCTGTCCTCATATGCTTTATAATGAAGACCACTAATCATTTTAGTAGCCACCCTCTGCACCGACTCCATCCTGTTCACATCCTTTTGAAGGTGCGGTCTCCAGAATTGCACACTATACTCCAAATGAGGTCGCACCAAAAACTTATACAGAGGCATTATCACCTCCTTTTTTCTGCTAGCCATTCCTCTCCGTATGCACCCAAGTATCCTTCTAGCTTTTACCGTCGCCTTTTCTACCTGTTTAGCTACTTTAAGATCAGACACAACCACGCCTAGGTCCCACTCTTCTTTAGTGGACAAAAGTACTTCACCCCCTATACCAGTGATGGCTAACCTTTTTGAGCCCGAGTGCCCAAACTGCCGCACAAAACCAAAGAATTTCCTCAAAGTGCCAGCACGTCAATTAAACCTTAACAAGATTTTAGTATCTAAAAACTCTTTATAAAGTTGCCTGAACTATGTAACATCATTTGTAAAGTTTGGAATCTTTGTATTGTCAGAGAATCAATTTGATTCACAATTCTTTGGTTTTCATTTCAATTTATTGGCAATTTATAATGTTTTAATGATTTCATTCAATTTAGAAACAGGAAGGCAATAATTAAACTGGGAACCCCAAAAGCCAAACTTGGAATGTACTACAACACTGTAGAAATAAAACTATAAATTAATTTCCTCTTGTACTAAACAAAGCATAGACACTAATGATGCACATTTCCCAGAGCTGACATATTCCAGTTAATAAATTCAAAATAAAGCGATATCTTTGTACCTTTTTTGCATTTTTTTCAGTTGCAATTGTTCCAGCCACTTTCTTCTGGTTTATTTGTGTCTTCTGCTATCTCTCCATCGTCTGCTGTCCATTTCTCCTTTCTTCTCTTCTAGTTTTTTTTCCATTCTCTCTCTTCATCTGCTTTAACATAATAATCTTTCTCCTTTTTTAGTCTCCCAATACCCGGCCAATTGTACATTTTTCTTCCCTCCCACACAAAATATTTTTCCCCTCTCCATTTCACTCTCCCAGCCCCATCCCCTTCTAATCTCCCCCAACATCAGCTCCCTTTTAATTCCAGCCCCACCCAGTATCCGCTCCCTTCTAGTCCCCACATCAGCCCATTTCCAGTCCTGGCCCCCCATCAGTCCATTTCCAATCCTATCCGAGTCCCTTCATCAGCTCATTTCCAATACCAGCCTCCCATCAGCCCATTTCTAGTCCTTTCCTAGCCCCACCATCACTCAGCCCATTTCTAATCCAAGCCCCCCATGAGCCTACTTCCAGTTCTAGCCCCTCCATGAGTTCATTTCAATCCAAGCCCCCACCACAGCCCATTTCCAAACTTAGCTCCCCAACACCCAATTCCCAGTCCTATCCTAGCCCCTCCATCAGCCCATTTCCTGTCCTAGCTCCCTCCCCTAAGAGACCATTCCAAGCCCCCCTTCCCATCAGCTATTTGCAGTTCAAGCCCCCTTCCACTCAGCCCATTTCCATTCCAAGTCCCCCTCCCCATCAGCTATTTGCAGTTCAAGCCCCCCACTTCCCCTCAGCCCATTTCCATTCCAAGCCCCGTCCCCCATCAGCTATTTGCAATTCAAGCCCCCTTCCACTCAGCCCATTTCCAGTCCTAGCAACCCCCCCAACCCATTACCAGTCCTAGCACCCCATAGCCCACTCCCAGTCCTAATCCCACCAGCCCATTTCCAGTCCTAATCCCCCATCACCCAATTTTTAGTTTAATCCCCCAATAGCCCATTATCATTCCTAACCCCCATCAACCCACTTCCAGTCCTAATCCCACCAGCCCATTTCCAGTCCTAATCCATCACCCAATTTTTAGTTTAAGCCCCCCCCATAGCCCATCACCACTCCTAAACCCCCCCAGCACCCAGCACCACTCCTAAACCCCCCCAGCGCCCATCACCACTCCTACCCCCCCCCAGTGCCCATCACCACTCCTAACCCCCCAGCGCCCATCACCACTCCTAACCCCCCCGCAGCGCCCATCACCACTCCTAACCCCCCCGCAGCGCCCATCACCACTCCTAACCCCCCCAGCCCAGCCCAGCCAAAATTTAAAATAAAAAAAAGCTGTCTTCTGCTGCTTCTGGGGCCGCCGCGGCAGAATAGAGTGTGCCGCGGGGCCCCCCCTGTGCCTGGCAGAGCCTGCCCTCCAGATCCTGCCTTCCCCGGTATCAGTCCCTGTTTCCAGCTTGCCACACGCGCCGGCTTTCAGAGCGCGAAGGGAACTAGTTTCCCTTTCGCGGCTCTGTTAAGCCCGCGGGGGCTGATGGGAACTTCCCATCAGCCCCCGCGGGCTTAACAGAGCAGCGAGGGAGAAACTCTCCCCTCGCGCTCTGAAAGCCAGCGCGTGTGACAAGCTGGAAACAGGGACTGATACCGGGGAAGGCAGGATCTGGAGGGCTGGCTCTGCCAGGCACAGGGGGGGGGCCCCACGGCACACTCGATTCTGCCGCGGCGGCCCCGGAAGCGGCAGAAGACAGCTTTTTTTTTTTTTTTTTTAAATGCGGACCTTCCCGCGTGCCAGCTGCAAGGCCTTCGCGTGCCACAGCTGGCACGCGTGCCATAGGTTCGCCATCGCTGCCCTATACTATTTTGCTCCCTTGGATTGCTGCAGCCCAAATGCATGACCTTACATTTTTTAACATTAAATCCCAGCTGCCAAATTCTAGACCATTCTTCAAGCTTAGCTAGATCCCTCCTCATGTTATCTACCCATTCCTGGGTGTCTACTCTATTGCAGATTTTGGTATCATCCGCAAAGAGGCAAACCTTACCTGAAAGCCCTTCCGCTATATCACTAACAAAGATGTTAAAAAGAATCGGACCAAGGACAGATCCCTGGGGCACACCACTGATAACATCCTTCTCCTCAGAGTGAACTCCATTTACTTGTACTCTTTGTCGCCTCCCACCCAACCAATTTCTAACCCAAGCAGTAACTTTAGGGTCCATCCCTAGGTTGCTCAGTTTGTTTATAAGTCACCTGTGAGGAACAGTGTCAAAGGCTTTACTGAAATCTAAATACACCACATCTAGGGCTCTCCCTCAGTCCAACTCCCTGGTCACCCAGTCAAAGAAATCAATCAGATTTGTCTGACAAGACCTGCCTCTGGTGAATCCATGCTGCCTTGGATCCTGTAATCCGCTGGACTCCAGAAACCTCACTATTTTCTCTTTCAGCAGTGTTTCCAATAATTTACTCACCACCGAAGTTAAACTAACCGGCCTGTAGTTTTCAACCACATCCTTACTTCCGCTTTTGTGTAAAGGCACCACATGAGCCTCTCTCCAGTCCTTTGGCACCACTCCCGACTCCAACGAGGCATTGAAAAGGTCAGTCAGTGGAGCTGCTAGAACGTCCCCAAGTTCCCTCAGTATTCTCGGGTGTATCCCATCCGGTCCCATTGCTTTGTCTACTTTAAGTTGAGATAGTTTCTCACGAACAGTCTTTTGAAAATTGTTCAAGATGTCCTTTGCTTCTGTTCCTATTTGTGGGTGTTTTCTGAGGTCCTGCTCCTGGTTCTTCATCTGTGAACACAGAACAAAAATATTTGTTAAGCAATTCCGCTTTATCCTTATAAGCTTTTACATATTCCCCCCCTGCACCCTTGAGTCTGACAATACCACTCTTGCCCTTCCTCTTCTCACTAATATCTGAATAATATCTTATCCCCCCATTTTATTGCATTGGCTATTTCCTCCTCCTTTTGAATCTTTGCCTTCTTGACTACTTTGCTAGCTTCTCTAAGTTTTTCCAAAAACAGATGCCTGTCTTCCTCGCTCTGATCTCTTGTATTTCATGAAGGCCTCCCTCTTTCTTCACTTTCAGCTACTTCTTTCGAAAACCATAGCGGTCTCCTTTTCCTTTTACCATTTTAACAAAAAGGTTGGTTGCCCTTAAAATATCTTTCAGTTTTTCCCCACTGTTTTTCTACATCCCTCACCTGTTCCCATCCAGCTAACGACTCCCTGAGGTATTGGCCCATCTTCACAAAGTTAGTCTTCCTAAAGTCTAAGATCCTCGCCTTTGAATGGATTCTAACAGCCCTAGTCCTAATACTGAACCACACCATCTGGTGATCACTGGATGCAAAATGATCTCCCACTACAACATCAGAAACACTTTCACCATTGGTAAGCACCAAGTCCAGTATGGCCCCTTCACGTGTGGGGTCTGTTACCAATTGCCTGAATAGTTGTCCCTGTAGAGAATCCTGGATCTCCTTACTTCTAGATGATACTGCAGCAGGAATGTGCCAAACATCTGGCATATTGAAATCTCCTATCAGTAGCACTTCCCCTTTCCTAGCAATGCTGCGCATGTCTTCAATTAACTGTCCACCTCTTCCTCTTGTGAGGTCTGTATATCACACCAATGTAAATAGATTTCTCTTTCCCTCTTTCTAGTTTAACCCACAATGCCTCCTCTCCCTTTTAAGCTCTGTAATTCCAAAGCTTTCATAGTAGTTTTTACATATAGTGCCACTCCTCCTCCCCTACTTCCTACCCTGTCCTTTCTGAATAAAGTATAGCCAGGTATAGTTACATCCCAATCATGGTTTTCTGTGAACCATGTTTCTGTAACTGCCACTAAATCCAAGTCAGCCCCTACCACCAAAGCTTCAACATCAGGGATCTTATTTCCCATGCTACGGGCATTTATACATACCGCTTTCCATATGTTACCCCTGTTACATTAAATAACTTTATGGAAATGGGTATCACCTACCTGGGGGCTTTCACTTACCTGGGGGCTTTCTTCACCCATCCCCAATGAATCTAGTTTAAAGCCCTCTTCAGTAGATTAGCCAGTCTACTACTGAAGACGCGTTGACCTTTCTTGGACAGATGGATGCCATCTCTGCTCTGCAACCCTTGGAACAGCATCCCATGGTCTAGGAAACCAATGACACCATCCACGCAGCCATGCATTCATCTCCAGGATGCGAGCCTCTCTGCTTTGGCCTTTACCCTCAACAGGGAAGATCGAAGAGAACACCTGTGCACCTATCTGCTTCACCCTCTGTCCCAGAGCCATGAAGTCACTTTTGATAAGTTCCAAGGTATACCTGGCAGCATCATTTGTTCCAACATGGATTAGCAACATTGGGTAATAGTCAGTGGGCTTGATGAGTCTCGGCAAACTCTCCGTAACATCTTGGATTTTGGCACCAGGCAGACAGCATACCTCTCTGGACATCAAGTCTGGTCGGCAGATGGATGCCTCAGTACCCCTCAGAAGACCGTCTCCAACCACCACTACCCTTCGTTTCCTTGTGGTCACTGATTCTGCAACTTTGGGGTACTTGAGCTCTGGTTCTTCCCTTTCCAGGGATGCTTTCACCTCCTCCACTTCCAGGGCTGCATAATGGTTCTTCAATTCAAGGACTGGAGAAGTTGGATTGGTGATTTTGCAGGCCCTGGTGACTTATGTCCAACCATCAACATTCTGTTGGCACCCATATTGTCTGCTGGAGAGCTTGGTTGCTGCAGGAAGCATCTCAATGTACTTCTGTCTTGAATGCTCCTCAGCCTTGCCACCTCCTCTGAGTTCCTTCACTTGTTTCCTCAGAGCTTCAGCATGTAGGCACCCTGCACATGGAACCGGTCCTTCAACTGGCATTAGGACCTCTGTCTGGACCGAGGCAGAAATGATCATTACTTCTGGAGTCCTTGTCCAGGCAATAGTGTGCTGCAAAGGTATGAAGTGAAGGCCAGGTAGCTGCTTGGCAGATTTCCGAAATAGGGACGGAGGTTAGCTACAGTGGTAGCCATGGCCCGGATATTATGGGCGGTGACATGGTGCTGAAGAAATAGACCAACTTACATGTAAATGAAAGATGCAGTCTGCTGGTCAATTAGTAATTGTTCTTTTGGAAACTGGTAGCCCCAGATGACTTTGGTCAAAGGCGACAAATAGCTGAGAGGACAGCTGATGAGCCTTAGTACAGTCAAAGTAAAAGGATAATGCTCTTTTGCAATCCAGCATATGTTGTCTAGCCTCAACAGGGGAGCTGTGAGGTCTTGGAAAGAACATTGGGAGCGAGATGGGATTGCTTCAGGTGGAAGGTTATGACAAAATTTGGTAAGAACTTAGGATGTGTCCAAAGGACCACCTTGTCGTGGTGGAATGTAGCATATGGAGTATAGTCCAAAGCTTGCAGTTCATTGACCTTATGGGCAGAGGTTACTGCAATGAGAAAAATAACTTTCTATGTTAAGAATTTAAAGAAGCCGACACCATGGGTTCAAAAGGACTGCGCATGAGCTGTGCAAGAACATTTAAATACTATGCTGTGGGCAGAGAGGTGGTTAGTCCAGGAGAAGACCCCTCATGAATCTAGTCAAAGGATGTGTGGAGATAGGCCAGTTTTCCAAGATATGGTGAGAGGCCGCAATGGCAGATAAATGTACAATCACTGAGTTGGTCTTGAGGCCAGAGGAGGACAAGTGGAGCAGGTAGAGAAGTAGATCCAGAATCGAACATGTGTAAGGGTCTAGTGTTTTCTGTGGCAAATCTGCAACACTTGAAAGCATAACATCTGATGTAATCTTCTGGAAGATACAACCTGTAAAACCTCTTGGAGTCCTAGGTGTGAGATGACTACCTGCTCAGGAGCCAGGCTGTCAAGCAAAGTGTCTTGAGTTTGAGGTGTAGCAGGGACCCTTGTTCCTGAGCAAGAAGGTTGGGAGAGTAGAGGTTGAGGGGAGGTTTCCAAGCTAGTTGAAACAGCACAGGAAACCATGGTTGCCTGGGCCAGTAAGGGGCAATGAGGATCATTCCCGTCAGCCCAAAGCTTGAATACTGTCTTTGCTATGAGAGGGAAAGGCATAGAAAAGATTATGTCCTCAATGGAGGAGAAACGCATCCGAGCTCTCCCTGCGAGGGGATGGGATCCTAAGATGATATGCCATACTGGGTCAGACCAAGATCCATCAAGCCCAGTATCCTGTTTCCAACAGTGGCCAATCTAGGTCATAAGTACCTAGCAGTTTCCCCAAAAGACACATGTTCCTCAATGCTTTTATTGGGTCAAGCAGTGATATCCTAGGTCCCTTTTAATAATGGTTTATGGACCTTTACTCCAGGAACTTGTCCAAACCTTTTTTAAACCCAGCTACACTAACAGCTTTTACTACATCCTCCGGTAACAAATTCCAGAGTTTGATTATACGTTGAGTGAAAAAATAATTCTATTAGTCTTAAATAGGTTACCCTGTAGCTTCATTGCATGTCCCCTAGTCTTTTTATATTCTGATGAAGTAAACAATTGATCTACGTTTACCTGCTCCATTCCATTCATTAATTTATAGACTTATATCTCCCCTCAGCCTTCTCTTTTTCAGGTTGAAGAGCCCTAACCTTTTTAGCCTCTTCATAGGGGTATCCTTTCATCTCCCCTTTACCATTTTGGTAGCTCTGCTCTATACCTTTTCTAATAGTGCTATATCCTTTTTAAGATATGGCGACCAGAATTGCACATAATATTCAAGGTGCGGTCGCACCATGGAACGATATAGAGGCATTATATCATCCTTTGTTTTATTTTCCATTCCTTTCCTTTCCTTATGATACCTAGCATTCTATTTGCTCTCTTAGCCGCTGCTGCACACTGGGTGGAGGGTTTTAACATGTTATCCACGATGATGCCTAAATCTTTTTCTTGAGTGGTGGTTCCTAATGTGGAACCTTGCATTGTGTAACCATAGTTTGGGTTGTTCTTTCCTAGGTGCATAACTTTGCACTTGTCCACATTAAATTTCATCTGCCATTTGGATGCCCAGTCTTCCAAATTATCAAGATCCTCTTGCAATTTTCCTCAAGTAGAAACTAGGCAGTTTAGCATTTGCAGGAGAAGCAAAAAGGTTGATTAATCAGTCTCCCCCAAAGATGGAAACAAGTGTTGTGTTACTTGAGGTTCTAGCTGCCACTTGTGTGAATAGAGGATGTGACTCAGTCTGTCAGCTAAGTAGTGCAAGGTGGAGTAGTAGAGTGGATCTCCTGTTGTAACAAGGTGGTTTGGAGATCTAAGGAGGGTTGGCCTACAAAATGAGTGGGTGGAAGATATCTGAATTTCAACTGCAGACCCTGGCTTACTAGATGTAAGGGCCAGGGTTCTGATGTGATGTTGCTGCATGCACTAGTCTCCCTGGGATCCTGGAAGAATTGGCCATGCTCCCTAGAAAGGAGTCAAACAGATGGTTGAGCAGGAGCAGCAGGTTGTGGTTTGGTAACCTTGGGTTTCCTGGGTTGTTTTTGGCCCTGCTGCCTCTGTTGTGGAGCAGAAAGCATAGTTACTCACCTGTAACAGGTGTTCTCCAGGGACAGCAGAAATCAGTCCTCACATACAGGTGATGGCGGCACTGACTGACTGAGCCCACACAGAGCATTTCCCCAGCTTTCAAAGAAAGCCTCCGGGAATGCCACCACACATGCATGATCCCCCTTCCTGCCCAAGGGTGTCATCTTGACCCGTCAGATGACATAGTTCAGGCAAAGACAAAAAATACCAAGAACAGTGGGCAACTCCAAGGGGAGGTGGGTAGGTTGTGAGGACAGATTCCTGCTGTCCCTGGAGAACACCTGTTACAGGTAAGTAACTACACTTTCTCTAGGAACAAGCAGGAAGTCCATCCTCACATATGGGAATCCCCAGCTACCGAGGACCTGTAGAAAAATGCCACGGCGAGCCATGAGCAGTCACTGGTAACCGAAGACAGCCAGAGGACCCCAGGTCCCCAGACGACCATGCTCCCAGTAGCTGCAGAAGGGTCAGAGGGCAGTAGTTGCTTAAATACCAAACAGATTATGGAATACAGCCTGGCTGAAGGTGGTGTCCCAACGGGACTCCCTCTCCAGGCAGTAATGTGTCACAAAGGTGTTAGCTGAGGACCAAGTTGCGGCTTGGCAGATGTCTGCCAGCAGCACGGAGCGTAGATGGGCCGACACCACCCTTGCACGACCACCATGTGCCGTGACTTGGCAGTCCAGGGGCAGCCCTGCCTGAGCCTGGGCAAACACAGAAATCGTAATGGCCCACACTTCTTGAACGATATAAAGCAAATTAGAAAAAAGTCGTTCACTAATATCAAAATGGACTAGAGAAATCAGTCAACCACTGATTTTCTTCGAGGTCTCAGTAAAAAAACTGTAGCAAGGCCTTGTGGACTGTCATCAACAGAGGGCTACTTGCTCGTTCACATCAATGACCTCTTTAAAGAAAGTCAGAATCCTAGTTTCACTACAGGGATTTTTCCTCAAACTTAAACACTCTTCTCAAAGCTTGGTGATATCTCCAACACAGAAATTATTTGTAGCATCTTCCCGGAGTGCTAGGGGTCTGCACAAATTCTCCTCCTATTATACTGCTTCAGATCCCAACGTCAATCCCCGGCACCTCTAGACGTTTCACACTACTGTTTCCTCAGGGGACCATAAGATATATCAAAGATGCTGCCCGCGCCTTCTCTCACACTAGCATAAATTTCAGGAATTTACATTCCACTTCAACCAAAAAACGCCACGCAAAGGCAATGCAATCCACCATCTAGATGGAGGGGATCTACTTAGTAACTGCGAGCCCCATGCTGGCAGGGTCATAGGAGACAAAAAGCCACTCAGACTGGCGGTGAAGCTGCATATGCTGCAGGTAGAAGGGGAACTGGAGGCTCTGAGAGAGACGGAGCAGCAGCAGGAAACAGAGCTGTTGAGGCCATTGTGGGGCCACAAAAAAAAAAGGGCAGAGGCCCTGTCCTGCTGAATTTTGAGGAGAATTTGTGCTATGAGTGGCATGGGGGGGGGGGGGGACGTGTACAGGAGGCTGTGCATCCACAGCAGGAAGAAGGCATCGGGGGCTTTCCTGTTGAGGTAGGGAAATGGGCTGCAGAACTGTGGGAGCTGTGAGTTTGCCAGGCTGGTGAAGAGGTCTAGGACCAGAGTCCCCTAATGCAGGAATGGCTGCTGCGCCGTCTACAGGCAGTCTTGCCACTTGTGCAGCTGAAGGAGCTGGCATAACTTGTCTGCTAGAACGTGGTCCTGGCCCAGGAGATAGGTGGCCCGTAGGGTTTTGCCCTGGCAAACCATGAAGGACCACAGGGCTACTGCCTCCAGGCAGAGGTTGTAAGAGCTAGTGCCCCCTTGCTTATATAGAACATTGCTACTCAGTTGTCTGTCTGGATGAGCACCACCCAGTGGTGAGTGCGGTGCCTGAACACTCGGAGCATGAGGAGGACTGCCCGGAATTCGAGAAGGTTGATCAGCTGCCAGGACTCCTCCTGGGTCCAAGTCCCCTGTGTGCGGAACTCGCCGCAATGGGCTCCCCAGCCCATGAGTGAGGCATCTGTGGTCAAGACAATGTCATGTTGCAGGGCCTGGAATGGCATGCCTTGGAGCAGGTTCCCAGCATTCGCCACCAGTTGAAGGACTCTGAGTAGAGGAGTGACCGAGATGTCGGGAGATTGAGCCTCCAGCGGCAGAAGGAGCAGCGAACCAGCTCTGCCCAATCCGGGCTCAGCACAGGAGCTTTAAAGTTCGCGCCATCGGGCGCGCCCGCGCCTGGCGGGCCCGCGCCAGAGGGCTGCGCCTGGCGGGCCCGCGCCAGAGGGCCGCGCCAGAGGGCCCTTTGGCGTGGCCCTTAGGCAGTGGCACTTCAGCAACTATACGAGCGAAGACAGAACTCTCACCCGAAAAAAAACAAGTCTCCCTCACCAAGAAAATATCAAACAGCCTGAGACTCAGACGTACCCCAACATCTACCCTAACCTATATACTGATACTCCACCTGTAAGGTATATTCAGGAGAACAGAAAGATCCGAGGTGGAATTGTGAGAATAGCAAGTGGACTAGCATCTACACCTAGGCACAGCTGAGCTCCCCTAGGGTTGAGCTCGCATACCTCATCCGAAGCAAACTGCATAGAAGCAATGACGAAATAGCATCGCTGAAGTCAACTACTACCTCCAATTTAATCACGAATCGTTCATCTCCTCCTCTGAACTCAACCATTGCAAGTATACCCTATACAAGCTTTATTTGAATAGACTCTGTGTGCAGACTAAATTAACTAGACATACCTTAACTTCAATTGTATTCTATTGTTGTACAGTGAAATGTAATGCAGTCAAAACTCATGTTATACTATTGGCACTTTTGAATTACCTTAATGCTGCACTACACTTTCTTATTTTCAGCAACTTTAACACACACTATTGCTGCTTCTAGAACCAATCTCCCAACTACTACGGCTCTAGTTACCTCCCAGCTCCTTACTGTAGTCAGTATTTAGCAATTTTTAGATTACACTCAGTTACTGTTGTCAGTATCTAGCAACTGCTGCATCTAATAACCGCTGTTACTATTTACCACGTAGCTGGCAATTGTCGCATCTAATAACTGCTGTTATTATTTAACACATAGCTACTTACTGTAGTCAGTATCTAGCATCGAATAACTGCTGTTACTAGTCCCACACAGCTACTCACTGTTTTCAATATCTAGCAATTGGTTTTCAATATTTAGCAATATCTAGCAATTGTTGCACTATAATTACAGTGGTCAGTAACTTTACATCTGTTTTTTCTGCTGCCAGTAATCTCATTCATAGCCACTGTATGATCTTTTACTGTTATCACAACACATTCCAGAAGAAACATGGATCTCACAAAGTATCAATCCTACCTCATTATCACCATTCTAACCACTCACTTAGCTCACAACATCTATGCACACGAACCAAATCCTACAACATATAACACCATTCCCATCATTCACAACACATACAGAGACACGCCACAACCATACTCATATACACTCAACCAAACCCACCGTCCCAACACCCCCAAACATTCAAGACTAATTCAAATAAATCTCCAACAAGATAAACCTACAAACAGATCTCCCGACACAAACATCACCAGAAAATTCATCCTCATAAATGCAAGATCCATACGAAATAAAATACCAATAATTAATGACATAATCACTGATAAAAAACCCGATATCCTTCTCATCACAGAGACTTGGCTCTCACCCACAGACACAATCCTCATAAATCAACTTAACACACATCAATATGACCTTTTCAACTGCCACCGAGAAGCAAAAAGGGGAGGAGGAGCCCTTATCATCACCGAAAAAGAGCTCAAATACTCTAACAAATGTAAACATAGACGGTATGGACATTATAAACATAGAAAATAAAACCCTTGCACTGTCCCTTATCTACAGACCCCCCTCAGCTGACCACAAAAATCTTACCCCCATCCTAGAACTCGCATGTACAGCCACACGGAGAAAACCACTTATATTAGGTGATCTGAACCTCCCATCACTTAACCCACAACACACAACCAACTTTATGGATTCCATGAAAGAAATGGGTTACAACCAAATCATACAGACACCTACACACACAAAAGGAAACGCTCTAGACCTCGTATTCATTCCCACCCCATTTAACACCAACTGCAATCCTCACCTCTTATCACGGAAGTACCATGGTCAGATCACTATTTAATATCCTTCGATTTACTTTCACTATCCCACACCAACACTGAAACAACTTCAACACCTCATAAATCCCGCTTTACCCACTTTAACAAAGATACCTTCCTAGATACTGTACTACCCAACCTTACAAATAACTCGACTGAAGTCAACACCTTAATAGACCAATGGAACTCAATAATAAAAGAAGCAGCAACTCCCACCCAAGTTTCACAAAAACAATTCATAAAAAAAAAGTCAGAAAAATGGTTTAATAAAGACCTCTCTAACCTAAAAAAGCAACTAAGAAAACAAGAAAAACAGTGGAGGAAATCCAAAACAAGCGATAATAAAGCTCAATACCTGAGTCTTCTCAGCAAATACAAAGACACAATTAATAGATCAAAAAGAGAATACCACACAAAAGTAATAAATATGGCAGTCAACCGCCCAAGAGAATTATTCGCAATTATAAAAACACTAACAAGAACACAAACTCCTGAACCTGAACAATCAACGATAAGCGCACAAACGCTTGCAACTCATTTTGCTAACTAAGAAATAACTCATCTAACACAACCATAACACCCACAGACAAAATCAACCAATAAATGGACAACCTTTCAAAACATTGATCAAACACACCTCCTCAATGTCATATCAATGATCAACACCACTACCTCCCCCCTGGATCCATGCCCCGTATCATGGATAAAAAACACCAAAACTGAACTGGCTATCCATATACAAAATATAGTAAACCAATCAATATAAATAATAAATAATAAACTCAATCCTAAAGACCCAAACTCATACAGACCCATAGCCAGCATACCGTTTATAGCCAAAATAGAAAAAATCATACAGCTCCAACTACACGATTTTATTGACACATATGCACCACTTGACCCACACCAATTCGGCTTCCGCCCATCTCACGGAGTCAAAACCTTACTAATAACACTCATGGATGACCTCAAAGGCACTGACACATGTAACCAAGGTTACATCCTCATATTCATTGATATAGCTGGTGCCTTTGACAATGTCCACCACAACACACTCATTAACAGACTCCTAAACCTAGGAATAGGAGGAACAATTCTGCAATGGTTTATATCATACATCACAAACCGATCGATACGCGTTAGATTAGGCCAAAACACCTCAGAACCCTTCACACAAGGACAAGGTATTCCACAGGGCTCGGCCCTATCAGCCCTCCTTTTCAACCTGTATCTTCAACCCATCACAAGTATATTTAAAAAATATAAAGTCAACCACTACATATACGCAGACGATATCATGCTCACCCTACCGATAAATACAAATAATCCCACCTACCAGAACTTACTAGACTGTATCAGTGAAGCAAATACTTGGCTAGAAAATAATAACCTCAGCATCAACCTAAAAAAAACTGAAGCAATGTTCGTATCAAGAAAACCAGACACTACTCTCCCTGAAACCATAACAATTAACACCACAATAATCCCAGTAAAAAAAGAAGTAAAATACCTAGGCATCATAATAGATCACACACTTAGTATGCTCCCTCACATAAAACAAACAGTGAAAACCATATTCTATAAACTCAGGACCATTCAACACCTATGACCACTACTAGACACACATGACTTTAGATCTGTTATCAGCACACTCATCACCCCACACTTCGACTATTGTAACAGTCTACTTATCGGCCTCCCTCTCACAAATATCAACTTACTCCAACGAGCTCAAAACATCTGTGCTCGAGTAACAGCAAAAGCTCGCCTCACTGACCACATAACTCCCATCCTCGCCGAACTACACTGGCTTCCCATAAATAGTAGAATATCATACAAAATACTCTTAACCACATTTAAACTTAACGGCATCTCACCCTCACATCTAACCACCCTGATACATGCTCCAAAGGAACTTAGAACCCGCAGGAAAAACGCAACCCATTCTCTAGACAAACAAATCCATCCGAAAAACAAAAAAACCACAAGCTCCAGAGCCTTCTCATATGCAGCCCCCACCCTATGGAATAAACTTCCACTAAGCCTCCGCAAAATAAAAGATCTCCTGACGTTCCGGAAAGAACTAAAAACATATGTTTCCAGAACACTTTATAAATCATAATGAATCCCATCCATCCCCCATACTACACCTCCATAACAATCCGCCTTAACCACAGATCAAAAAGCCTCAAAAACTCAATACACTTAAGAAAAAGCAACTTTTACAAACTATGATCAATAACGAATGATTTATGTAAATAGTTACAGCATTACTAGCCAAAGTTAATTGTATATAGTTATGGAAAAAAACACTGTTCCATGTTATTGTTCATGAAAAGTTAATTATACATAGTTATGAAAAAAACACTGTTCCATGTAAAAACCATGTTCATTATATGTTAAATGTAAACTGCCTTTGATCTTTGGAAAAAGCGGTATAGAAGAAAAGCATAAATAAATAAATAAATCTCAGAGGCAACCTATTGCCTGAGACCACTGGGCCCAAAGGCACCACTGCCCCGCCTGCATCTGCAGCCGGGCATTGGGGATGACATGAACCGTGGAGGCCATATGGCCAAGGAGATGGAGCATTGCTCAAGCCGAGGAGACAGAGCATCACTAAGGCTGATACTGCGTTGTGGCATTGGACTGTGCATGCCAGAGCGATAAGGTGGTCTGCCCTGTCTTGTGGAAAGAAGGCTGTCACTTGACGAGTGTCGAGGCATGCGCCGATGAACTCCAGGGACTGCACTGGAGTGAGGTGAGACTTTGGGTAATTGACCAATTTAAAAGCTTGCAAACAGAGGAACACAGAAATGAATACAGGATCAAACTCAGACAAAACGAGAAACAAGGATAGCAAAATCAAAAGGCAGAGGAAAAGATGGCTAAAGATGTGAAGTGTAGTGACAAAAAACTTTTCAAGTATATTCGGGAAAGGAAGAAAATCAGAGGGGGAATTGCAGGACTCAAGTGCTGGGAACGGACTCATGGAAAGTGACATTGAAAAAGCAAAATTGCTAAACAAATACTTCTGCTCTGTCTTTACTAAAGAAAATCATGAAGGACCACCTGTGACTCCCAAATATAAAAATGGAAATTAAGTAGATGCCACACCATTCACAGAAGATGAGGTGTTAGAACAACTTGCAAAACTGAAAGTGGACAAGGCCATGGGACCGGATGGGATACATCCCAGGATACTGAAAGAGCTCAGAGAGGTTCTTACAGGGCCGTTTAAAGGATGTCTTCAACAGATCCTTGGATACAGGAGAAGTTCCTCAGGACTGGAGAATGGCTGATGTCGTACCTCTACACAAAAGTGATGACAGGGAAGAAGTGACAAACTACAGGCCCGTGAGCCTTATCTTGGTGGTGGGAAAAGTAATGGAGGCGCTCCTGAAAGAGCGAATAGTGAACTTTCTCAAAACCAACAGGTTGCAAGATCCGAGGCAACATGGTTTTACCGAAGGATGATCTTGCCAGACAAATCTGATTGAGTTCTTTGACTGGGTGACCAAAGAACTAGATCAGGGGCATGCGATGGATGTCATCTACCTGGATTTCAGCAAAGCCTTTGATACTGTCCCTCACAGGAGGCTTATCAATAAACTCAGCAGCTTGGGGATGGGTCCCAAGGTGGTAAACTGGATCAGAAATTGTTCGACTGACAGACGACAGAAGGTGATGGTAAATGGTGCTCACTTGGATGAAGGGAAGGTGATTAGCGGGGTGCCCCAGGGTTCGGTCCTGAGCACGGCACTGTTCAATGTATTTGTGAGTGATATTGCTGAAAGACTGAATGGAAAGGTCTGTCTTTTTGCAGATGACACAAAAATTTGCAACAGAGTAGACTCCCCTGAGGGAGTGGTTAACATGAGGAAAGATCTACAAAAGCTGGAAGAATGGTCTAATGCTTGGCAATTAAGATTTAATGCAAAGAAGTGCAGTGTCATAAGAACATAAGATATGCCATACTGGGTCAGACCAAGGTCTATCAAGCCCAGTATTCTGTTTCCAACAGTGGCCAATCTAGGTCATACGTACCTAGCAGTTTCCCCAAGGGACACAGGTTCCACAATGCTTGTATTGGTTCAAGCATTGATATCCTGGGTCCCTTCTTAATAATGGTTATGGACCTTTCCTCCAGGAACTTGTCCAAACCTTTTTTAAACCCAGCTACACTAACAGCCTTTACTACATCCTCCGGTAACAAATTCCAGAGTTTGATTACACGTTGAGTGAAAAAATATTTTCTATTATTAGTCTTAAATAGTTTACCCTGTAGCTTCATTGCATGTCCCCTAGTCTTTCTATATTCTGATAAGGTAAACAATCGATCTACGTTTACCCGTTCCACTCCGTTCATTAATTTATAGACTTCTATCATATCTCCCCTCAGCCGTCTCTTTTCCAGGTTAAAGAGCCCCAACCTTTTTAGCCTTTCTTCATAGGAGTATCCTTCCATCCCCGTTACCATTTTGGTGGCTCTTCTCTGAACCTTTTCTAAAATCGCTATATCTTTAAGATACGGCAACCAGAATTGCACACAATATTCGAGGTGCGGTCTCACCATGGAACGATATAGAGGCATTATAATATCTTTTGTTTTATTTTCCATTTCTTTCCTTATCATACCTAGCATTCTATTTGCTCTCTTGGCCGCCGCTGCACACTGGGCCGAGGGTTTTAACATGGTATCCACAATAACGCCTAAATCTTTTTTCTGGGTGTTGGTTCCTAATGTGGAACCTTGCATCGTGTAACCATAGTTTGGGTTGTTCTTCCCTAGGTGCATAACCTTGCACTTGTCCACATTAAATTTCATCTGCCATTTTGATGCCCAGTCTTCCAATTTATCAAGATCCTCTTGCAATTTTCCACAATCCTCTTGGGTTTTAACAACTTTAAATAGTTTTGTGTCATCTGCATATTTGATAACCTCACTTGTTATTCCACTTTCCAGGTCATTTATGAATATGTCAAAAAGCAGCGGACCCAGCACAGATCCCTGGGGTACAACACTATTCACCTTTCTCCATTGGGAAAACTGGCCATTTAGCCCTACCCTCTGCTTTCTATCTTTTAACCAGTTCCTGATCCACAATAGTACACTGCCTCCTATCCCATGACTCTTTAGTTTTGCCAAAAGTCTCTGATGAGGGACCTTGTCAAAGGCTTTCTGAAAGTCCAGATACACAATATCAACTTGCATTTGGGTAGCAGAAATCCAAGGGAAATGTACGTGATAGGGGGCGAAAGGTTGGTGTGCACAGATCAGGAGAAAGGCCTTGGTGTGATTATTTCTGTAGATCTCAAGGTGGCTAAACAGTGCGACAAGGCGGTGGCAAAAGGCAGGAGGATGTTGGGCTGCATACAAAGAGGAATTACCAGCAGAAAGGAAGAGGTACTAATGCCACCGTATAATCACTGGTGAGGCCTCACTTGGAATACTGTGTTCAGTTTTGGAGACCATATGTTGCAAAGGATGTAAAAAGAAAGGAAACTGTTCGGAGGAAGGCGACCAAAATGATTTGGAGCCTGCATCAGAAGCCTTATGGAGAAGAGGCTTGAAGACCTAAATATGTACACTTTGGAGGAGAGGAGGGATAGGGGAGATATGATGCAGACCTTTAAATACTTAGAGAAATAATGAACAAACCTCTTCCAGACAGGGAAGCTGTAGAACTAGGGGGCATAACGTGAAGCTGCAAGGGGGTAAATTGAGAGGCAATGTCAGGAAATACTTTTTCACTAAAAGGGTGGTGGATGCTTGGAATGCCCTCCCAATGGAAGTGGTGGGGGCAAACACAGTAACAGAATTCAAAATGGCATGGGACAGACAGTAGATCCCTTTACAGCAACAGGATAAAATCAAAATAAACTGAACCATCTAATTTCTCAACAAATAGGGGTATCCTACATGGAGCAGTGGGTTCACCCCTAAACAAAGACATGGGGAGGGGTGGCCTACACAGAGTGGCAGGTGCACCCTTGGACAAAGACAAGGGGAGGGGTGCACCTAGCCTGCCATCTTACTGGGCAGACTAGATGGACCATGCTGGTCTTTCTCTGCCATCACTTACTATGTTACTACGACCACAAAGCAGAGGTGCTTGAGGAGGTAGATGGTGTGGGCCATGGCCTGCTGTGCCTCATTGGCAATTCCCCCTATAACGAGCCAGTTGTCTCGATAGGGGTATACAAAATTGAATGTTAGCTTGTAATTGAATGTGAGCTGTGGCCACCGTGAGGCATTTGGTGAACACTTGTGGGCAGAGACCCTGTAAGACACCTTGAAAGGAAGCACCCTGTATTGATAGTGGTTCCCTTGCACCCTGAAACGCAGGTATTTCCTGTGCTTGGGATGGACGAGGATGTGAGCATACGCATCCCGAAGGTCCAAGGAGCATAGCCAGTTGCCCTGCCGGAGGAAGGGCAGCAAGGCACCAAGGGAGAGCATTTTGAACTTCTCCCGCACCAGGTACTTGAGATTTCTCAAATCGAGGATGAGTTGGAAACCGCCTGTCCGCTTTAGCACGAGGAAGTAGCAGGAGCATGTGCCAGCAAGGCCTGGCACCAGCACCTGCTGGGCATCAAGAAAGGCAGAAACGCTGCACTCCAGTGCCAGCATTCAGACCTCCCACTCTGGAGTGCGGCCCTGCAACGCCGATGCTGGGGTGACTGGGTCAGGAGTCAAGGAGGAGAGGGGGTCCTCACAGAGACAACCCTTGGTAGACCAGGCACCATCGCCGGAGGCCTCCATATCCGTACGAGGTATCTTTTGAGGCCACTCCTCAGACTCTTGGTTCTGCTAAGGAGGGCTGAGGGACCAAGCGCGAGAACGCTTGTCCAGAGCCCCCAACAGGGTCCTCGAGGCCTCTTTCTTCCACTCCCTTTCGGGGGACCCTTGCCCAAAGTGGTGCCAGGGCCATGGAGTGGCCTTGGGGGACCCCAGAGGCTGAAGGTCTGGAGCAGGAAGCTACCAGGGACACTGGGGCCACCTTGTGGAAAATGTCATCCAGTTTCTGCTTACAGCTTTGCATGGCCTTGGGGGACATCTTTTTACAAAGGGAGCATAACTCCGGGTTGTGGTCAGCTCCTAGGCACCTAAGACAACAGTCATGGTTGTCCATCAGCAACATTCTTGGAGCATCTGTCACACTTTTTGAAACCAGAGGCCATGGGGTAAAAGGAATCCCTGCAAGGTCAAAGACCTTTGTCTCAGCCAGCAGTTGAAAAGGGTGCAAAAATGCACTGGTCAAGAAAACAAAGTCCCGGGGCTCACTGCAGAAGCAAAGGCACTGGGGACTGTGGGAGGAGGACCGGAAAACTGGATTTGAGAGAAATTTTGAAGACTTTTTCCCCAAGGTAAAGGACGTGTGTCCGAAGGGCTCTGCGGAAAAAGGGAGTGTGATCAAGATGGCAACATTGGGCGGGAAGGGGAACACGCATGTGCAGTGGCATTCCCAAAAGCTTTCTTTGAAAGTTGGGGAAATGCTCCGCACGGGCTCCGTTGGTGCCAATGTCACCCATATTTGAGGACTGACTTCCTGCTTGTTCCTGTAGAATAGGAATGATAGGGTGGATAGTAATGTTTCTTCTTTGGGAAGAAGTTTATTGTTGGTTTTTTTTTTTTTTTTTTTTAAAGGAGGATCTGCAGTCTTTCTAGAAAGCCTCTTCATGGTGAGGTCATCCATCTCATCTGCCTTTTCCCTCCACCTCTGGCCAAAAACGTTGTCACCATTGCATGGAATGTTAACTTGTAAACTTATCTTGGACCCATTGTTCCAGATCAGATGTCTGAAGTCAGGCTGTTCGTCTAGCTCCAATGCAGGCTGCAGCCACCTTGCTCTTGGCCTCAAAGCTGCCCATGTTAGGAATGTTGATGTGTTCTGGGCATGTGTGACTAAAAACTGATGAGCTGCCCATTTCTCAGGAAGCAGCAAAGTGGTAAATTCTGCAAGATCAAGACATCCCTAAGCAACATGCCAATATATAGCATGTAAGAATCTATTCTGGAAGCTAACATTATTGCCTGGAGGCCTTTCTCCCAAAGGTTTCGAGGGTTCTAGCCTCCTTTCCAGGAGGAACAGAGAGGAGTGATTCTTTTGACTTAATTCTCCTCATGTAAGACTCAACTACCATAGAGCGGTGAGGGAGCTGAGATTTTTGAAACCCTGGAGAAGGATGAACTCTGTAAAGAATATCCAGCCTCAGAGACAGCAGGAGTTGACGTGGAAGATTCCCACATTTGAGGCATCAAGTTTCTCAAGATGTTATGCACTGGGAGGGTTGCAGCCTCCTTCGGTGCCTTTGGATACTGGAGAACGTGCAGCTCCTCTGCCCTGGGTTCTGTATCTGTAGCCACTGATACCTCCAGGGCAGCAGTCATGTCCTTAATAAAATCTTGAAAGGACATGTCCTCGGGTGGAGACCTCTGATGCTCATAGGGAGGGGATGGATCTGATGCCACATCCCTGATAGTATCAGAATCTATGGATTCAGAGTCTGAGGCCTCCGGCATGGAATAAGTCTGGAAGGAAATCAAAATAGTCCTAATGAGGCACCCTATAACTCCGGTGTTCGGGTACCAGAGATCTCTGTACTGGTTGCTCAGCAGCCCAATGTGATGCAGATAATGCCTGTGGAAGGGTATCGAGAGGGTTTTCCCATGGATGTCAATGCCAGTGGTGGAACCAGTGCCAACTGATACCTCCGATGCCAACAGTGTCGCTACTGCCAGGAGTACAGCGATGCTCTTTTCAATGGTGATGACCCAGTCATTGAGGTTCAGTACCAAGGGAGTGGCAGCTCCAGCAACAATTGTGTGGGCCACAACTCCTGACTTCAGTATTGGGGGCTCCGCTGAGGATTGTATCTCAGGGGCATCCCCAAATCCTTTTATGGCTTTGGAGGGGAGGCCGCCCTCCAGGGCTACTTAGCTGGCCGGTTTGCATCAGAGTGAGAGGAGTGGCGTGTCTGTAACTATGCCGATGCTTGGTGTCTGATGCCAACCTCAAGGTCAATGATCTCAATGTTAACATCTTTCTTCTTTTGCACTGGAGACTCAGATCGATACTTGCCCTTTAGACTAAATGGGGATCTAGAGATATGGGAAGACTTAGATGGAGTCTACGCCCAAGGAGTGCAACAAAGGAGCCATTTGAAACAGCTTAGCCTTCTGCTTATCCCGATTCTTCCTACCTCTGGCAGTCTTGTGGCAACAGGTATCTACATCATGATCTGGGCCTAAACACTTGAGGCACCAGCTATGCTCATCTGTGATGGAAAAGCATAGTTACTCACCTGTAACAGGTGTTCTCCAGGGACAGCAGGAATTAGTCCTCACTTATGGGTTGCGTCGGCACGGACAGAGCAATTCCCCAGCTTTCAAAGAAAGCCTTTGGGATTGCTGCCACGCATGTGTGGTCCTCTTCCCGCCCAAAGGTGCCATCTTGCTTAGTCAGGTCCCTTAGCTTGAACCCTACCAAGCAGATGGCAAGGGAAGGATAAAAATCCAGCAACTCATCAGGGGAGGTGGGAGGGTAACTACGCTTTCTCCAGGAACAAGCTTGAAGTCAGTCCTCACTTATGGGACTCCACAGCTACAGGCTACCGAACCTGTAACCAAAAAACACCTCCACAAGATCGTGAGCAGAAGCCGATGCCCTCAGGAGCCCAATTCCTCGGGCCCTCAGGAGAAAGCTATCGGTACCCGTGAAGAAGGTCGGAGGGCAGGAGTTGCTTATATCCTGAAAAGATTACGGAGTATAGCCTGGCCGAAGGCGCTGTCCTGATGGGATTCCCTCTCCAGGCAGTAGTGTGCAGCGAAGGTATTCGCTGAAGACCAGGTCGCCACCCAACAGATGTCCCGCATGGTACCGAGCACAGGGAGGCCACCGAAGCTGCACTGGTTTGGACACCGTGTGCAGTGATTTGCCGATCCAACGGGGCACCTGCTTTTGCATGGGCGAAGGCGATGCAGTCCGCCACCCAAATGGAGAGAGTGCGTTTAGTGACTGCCTGCACCAGTTGATTGGGATCATAAGTCACAAAGAGTTGGCCAGACTTGCGATAAGGCTGGGTGCGCTGCAGATAGAAGGCAAGAGCCCTCTTGCAGTCAAGAGTATGCAAAGTCGCCAACGCCTAGTCGGTATGGGGTCTGAGGAAGAAAGTCGGTAAGACCATCTCCTGATTGAGATGGAAATCAACTTTCAGCAGAAACTTGGGGTGAGTGCGGAGGACCACCCTATTCCTATAGAATCTTGTATAAGGATTGTAAAAAAACAGAAATCCTGATTGCAACAAAAAACACGAAATATACTCCTCCATCTGACATTAAAATCCTGAATACGACTCTTCCAATCAAAGAAGAAATAAAATATTTAGGAGTTATCATTGACAAAACTCTGTTTTACAACACACATCAAGAAACTAACAAAAACAATTACAAACTGCGCTCTATTCAACAACTAAGACCACTATTACAAGACGAAGACTTTAGAACAGTCACACAAGCTTTGATTATACCACACTTCGATTTTTGTAATAGCATACTACATGGTATAACTAAGAAGAACATCAAAATCTTACAAATGGCCCAAAATGTAACAGCAAGAGTTATATTTAAAGCCAAACTATCTGACCATATTACCCCTATTCTATACACACTACACTGGTTACCCATATTCAGTAGGATCCAATACAAAATACTGTTAACCACTTTCAAATTAATTAATATTGCCCCATCATACTTAACTACTCTTCTTCACAGCCCACGTGATAATAGGATAAGATGGAGAAAAAACTTTAATACATTAGCAGTCCCAGATCTAATAAGGAAAACAAAACACTCAACAAGTAACAGTGCCTTTTCCCTTGTTGCTCCAATACTGTGGAACAATCTTCCAGATCAATTAAGAGAAACTAAAGACCTACTAACATTCAGAAAAGATCTAAAAACTCATCTATTCAGACAACACTACACCAATGGTGAAACAGGTATAACTTCCCAACCACCATAAACTGAATTTATTTACCCTATCCAAATGTATATCTACAACTGGAACAACGACAACTGTAAATGATATTTAGCATTATAATTCTTCTTACATATATATATGTAATATATTTTAATGTAATATAGTTCAATAATGTTCCTGTTATATTGTAACACATTAATGATGTTCTATACAATTCATGTTATAATGTAATATAGTTCATAAAGTTCTATGTATCTGATTATTGTTGTAATGTAAACCGCTGTTGATCCTTGGAAGCAGCGGTATATAAAAGCTGTTCAAATAAATAAAAAAATAAGGAGCTTCAGCCATGAGAGCCTGGAGCTCGCTGACTCGGTGGGCTGAGATCAAAGCCACCAGGAAGACCACCTTCCAGGATAGGTGCCGAAGTGAGCACGTCGCCATTGGCTCGAAGGGTGAATGCGTAAGCTGCATGAGCTCTACGTTCAGGTCCCAGTCTGTTGGGGGAGGCCAGATGGGAGGCTTGGAAAGTAAGAGACCCGGCATAAAGCGGGAGACCAAGGGCTGCCCCAAGAGGGGTTTTCCCTCGACGGGGAGGTGATTCGCCGAGATGGCGCTCAGGTGCACCCTGACAGAGTTCAACTTCAGGTCTTCCTTTTAGAGATGGAGGAGGTACTGAAGGACCCACCTAGTGGAGTAGGAAAAATGGGTTTATCAGAAGCTCGGAGCACCAGACTGAGAAGCGTCGCCACTTGAAGGCATAGGCTCGTCTAGTTGAGGTTTTCCTCGATGCGAGGACAATCTCCTCTGGGAGGTCCAGCGGGGCTAGGAGACCCGTTCAGCTGCCAAGCTGTGAGGATAACGAGGCCAAGTTCAGGTGTAGTACCCGCCCCTCCTCCTGTGTAAGCAGGCCCAGGGCACAGTCCAGGGGAACTGGGAGCTCCGACAACAGCTGGAGCAGGAACCATGGCTGTCGAGGCTACAAGGATCATTGACACCCATTCCTGTTGAGCTTTGTGGAGGGTCCTTGCAATGAGAAGAGTGGGAGGGAAAGCATAAAGCACACCAGCAGACCAGATCAGAAGGAATGCATCCGGGCCTTCCCTGCTTGGGTGCGGTACTGGGCCGCAGAAGCAGGGAAGCTGTGCGTTCGACAGGCTGGCAACTAGATCCATGGTCAGAGTTCCCCACCGATGGAACAGCCAGCTGACTACCACCGGATCCAGTCCCCAATCATGAGGACAGAGGATCCTGATGAGTTTGTCCGCGAGGACATTCTCCTGGCCTGGGAGGTAGACCGCTCTAAGGGTCATCCCCTGACAGAAGGTGAAGGAACAGAGAAGGACCGTGTCCCGGCAGAGGGGGTGTGATCCTGTGCCCCCTTCCATGTTGATGTAGAACATCGCCACTTGGTTGTCGGTGTGCACGAGCACTGACTTCCGCCTGAAGCAATCCTCGAAGGCCCTCAGGGCCCACCGAGCCACCCGGAGCTCGAGCAAATTTATTTGCTGTTGAGACTCCTCGGGTGACCATTGTCCCTGCGTGCACAATGCACCGCAGTGAGCTCCCCACGCTAGCAGGGAAGCATCTGTTGTCAGCACCAGCTCGTGCTGCGGTGCCTGGAAGGGCAACCCCTGATGAAGGCTGCGGAGGTCTTGCCACCAGTCCAGGGACAGTCGAAGGCTGTGAGAGACCTGGATGAGGTCCCTGAGGTGGCTGATGGACAGGCTCCACTGGGCCATCTGCATGTGCAGGCGGGCGTGGGGACCACATGGACCGTGGAGGCCATGTGCCCCAGGAGGCATAGCATAGTCCATGCCATCACCCGAGGGGTGCTTTGGACCTGAGCTGCCAGGGCTCGGAGGCGGTAGGAAAGTGCCGGGTGTCAAGGCGTGCGCCAATGAATTCTAAGGCCTGCACTGTTCGAGGTGGGACTTGGGATAGTTGATCAAGAAGCCCAGTCGCTCAAGCAGGAGGATTGTGCATGATGCGGCCAGGCGGGTTTTCTCAACAGAGGATCCCGTGAAAAGCCAGTCGTAGTGATAATGGAAGACCGGTATGCCCTGCACCTGAGGGAGGCGGTGATTGCGGAGAGGCACTTCGTGAAGACCCGCAGGGCAGATGCGAGGCCAAAGGGAAGCATCTTGTACTGGACGTGCTCCCCTTGTACCCTGAAGCGCAGGTACTGCCTGTGCTGGGGGAAAATCAGAATGTGGGCATAAGACTCTTAAATCTAAGGAGCACAGCCAGTCGCCCTGTTGGAGGAAGGGCAGGAGAACACCAAGGGATAATATCTTGGACTTTTCCCGAACCAAGAACATGTTTAGCTTTTGGAGGTAGAGGATGGGCTGTAGACCCCCCCCCAATCTTTTTCGGTACGAGGAAGTACTGGGAGTAAAAGCCCTGAACTCAGAGGTCCGCCGGCACCCTCTCGACCGGCTGTTGGATGAGGAGGTTGACTAGTTCCCGTTGCAGGAAGGCCTGATGCACAGGGAGCCGAGGCTCTGCTGGGGAGAAAAGAGGGGGAAGCCCATGCAGAGGCAATAGCCGTCTCAAATTATCCGGAGGACCCAGGTATCCGAGATGATGGAAGCCCACTGAATGGCAAAGGAGGACAGGCATCCCACCACCGGTTGCTGTGTTGCCGGGGGGTGAAAGGCTATGCGGGTGACGTCAAAACCCCTGTGAGGGTTGAGGCAGAGCCGGGATTTGGGACTTGGGCCCTTTCGGCTTGCGGTGACTCTGGGGCCCGGGCCCTTTCAGCTTGCGGTGACTCTGGGGCCCGGGCTTCCCTTGTGTCGCAGTTGTCCGCGTAGGAGTGGGCGGGTATTGTGGGCAACCCCGGTAAGGCAGATCCTTCCTTGGGAAGAAAGGCTTTTTAGCCCACTGTGTCTTTCGGAGGGTGGAGGTATTACGTGAGAGATCAGTTTGGGTGACTAACTCTGTCTCTATTTCAGAGTTTGTCCTCCATCGGTTTGTCGAAGAGCTGCTCACCGAGGCAGGGTATGTCCAGGAGCTACTCCTGTACCCATTGTTCCAAATCAGAGAATTGGAGCCATACCTGGCAATGGGCCCCTATGCCAGCAGCCACCACTCGAGCTGAGGACTTGAAGCCATCATAGGTGGCACAGGAGATGTACTTTGAGCACTCCCCAATGGATTTTCACCCTCAACACCTGCGGAGAAGCCCCTGAGCTCCTTGGCCAGGTCGCACAAGAACATGCCCATATATAGCTTGTATGCCTGAATACAGCAGGAGAGCATGAACCCCTGGTAGGCTTTATGGCCTAGGGCGTTGAGGGCTCTCGACTCCCTGCATGGAAGAACCAAAGAGTGTGACGTCAGGCACCTTTGTTTCCTCACGGCTGATTCCACCACCATGGATGTGTGAGGAAGCTGGGTTTTCCTAAACCCAGGGCCGTGCTGGACCTTGTACATGGCTCTTTGCTGCTACTAGGCCCTGACTGACTAGTTTAAATTTCATACTTAGTCAGGGCCTAGTAGCAGCAAAGAGCTTTAAATGAAATCAAATCAGAATATAACATAGCATAAAAGGCAAAACAGGGTCAGTATTCTTTGTGCAATAAATTATTTCTAGAAACCTTTACAAAGAGGCCTTCTACATAGGGGGCAAGAGACCTGTGAATTTTTTTAAATAGGTGTTAAAGCCATGTGGCAGATCAAAGAGCCATTTTGAAACACTCCTATCCAAGCAAGGACTGTTAATCACCCAGGAAATTGGTCACAGCTTACCTCAGAAGCACAGGCATAAATAGTTCAGAGTTCTGTGATTCTCAGTCTTGAAGGACTACAAAGGGGACTGCTACTTCTGGAGAGAGATCTGCAATTGTAAGTATTTACTTCTGGGAATTTTTCTAAATCCTGAAGAAAAAATGAATTCTTTAAAAGCTGATTAATCTGTGAACCCAGTGTAATTGTTAAATCAGTCAGGGCCTAGTAGCAGCAAGAGTCTGCAGTTTAAATTTAAAACACAGCAGAGAGCTTTCTGGTTAAACTTAGAACCTAGCAGAGAGCTTCCAGTTTAAATTTAATACTCAGTCAGGGCCTAGTAGCAGCAAGAGCTTTCAGTTTAAATTTAAACACAGAAGAGAGCTTCCTGGTTAAATTCAGAACCCAAGACTCCCTCTATCAAAGCAAGGGCTTTAGGACTCCCCCTGGAGATTGGTCAGAGATTACCTTAGAAGTGCACAGGACAGGGTACTGTGTAGCAGCCAGCTTTTAACAAGTATTCTTTCCCTCCATCCCTCCCAGACACCCACCCACCTCTGGGATAATCATAGCTTTAAAGGTGCTTAAACCTTTTAAAGAAAAGGAGGTGCCATATTCACTCTCAGGTGCAGCTATTTATTCTCATCAGCATACATTAAGGACAAGTACATTAAATAATATTAGGTATAGTTTTATTAATGTAAGTATCCTTAGCAACCCTTAGTAAGTAAAGAACTTAAATATCTAAGAACATAAGATATGCCATACTGGGTCAGACCAAGGTCCATCAAGCCCAGTATCCTGTTTCCAACAGTGGCCAATCTAGGTCATACGTACCTGGCAGTATCCCCAAAAGACAAAGGTTCCACAATGCTTGTATTGGGTCAAGCATTGATATCCTGGGTCCCTTTTTAATAATGGTTTATGGACCTTTCCTCCAGGAACTTGTCCAAACCTTTTTTAAACCCAGCTACACTATCAGCTCTTACGACATCCTACATCTTACTACATCTAAACACAACCTTAAAGCGAAGATGCAGACAGCAGTGAGATGGGGGCTTTCCAGTCTTTTGCATTGAATGTCACATGTATTATTTTCTCCCAGTTGGTGAGGGGTCTTACATGTGCACAAGTGCAAGGAGCTCTTTACTCTCAGGGAACACGTCTGATCTCTGGAGGCAAGAGTAGCAGAAGACATAAGGAAGACAGAGAGGTACATAGACGAGACCTACAGGGATATAGTCCTGAAGTCCCACCTCCAGACTGGCAGCATCCCTGTTGCCATGGAGGAGAGTGGTCACATGACATGAGGATCAGCCTGGTGTGGCAGGAAATGATCCTGTAGCTAGGACCTGTCCTCCAGGTGATGTAAAACCCTCTCACACCAAGGAAGTTTCTCTAGGGCCATGTGCCCATGAGGGAAGGGTTAGGACAGCCGTTATAGTTGGTGATTCGATCATTAGGCATGTAGATAGCTGGGTGGCTGGTGGACATGAGGGTCACCTGATAACATGCCTGCCTGGTGCAAAGGTAGTGGATCTCACGCGCCACCTAGACAAGGTCTTAGATAGTGCTGGGGAGGAGTCTGTGTCTTGGTACATGTCAATAGCAATGACATAGGAAAATGTGGTAGGGAGGTTCTGGAGGCTAAATTTAGGCTTTTAGGTAGGAAGTTGAAATCTAGAACTTCCAGGGTAGCATTTTCCGAAATGCTTCCCGTTCCACGCGCAGGACCCAAAAGGCAGGCAGAGCTCGAGTCTCAATGTGTGGATGAGACAACGGTGCAAGAATGAGGGTTTTGGATTTGTTAGGAACTGGGGAACATTCTGGGGAAAGGAGGGGGCTCTTTCGAAGGGATGGGCTTCACCTCAACCGGGATGGAACCAGGCTGCTGGCATTAACCTTTAAAAAGGAGAACAGCAGCTTCTAAACTAGATAATAGGGGAATGCCAACAATCGCCCAAGAGAGCATGGTTCAGAACAATGTATCCTTGAAGGATGTTACCAAAAAAATGAAGTTATGGCACATTAGCAGAGAGGTTCCCATAAAGACAAAGTTAGCCCAAATGCCCTTGAGTAAAGAGCAAATTAAAGATTCCAAATTGCCCCTACCGATAACCAGATTAATATGAATAAAATGCTTGTATGCAAAGCTAGAAGTCTAAAAAATAAGATGGGAGAGTTAGAATATATAGCACTAAATGAGAAGTTACAGTAGTGGTCAAAAAAATTAAGGCAGAGTCCAAAATATCAGAATTTTATTAGAAAAGTACATGTTATTGTCACTTTCATGGTCAATCTTTAAGAACCAAAGCTATGTATGTCATTTTCAAAGTTTTATTCAGGAAACAATATATGTGTCAATATTTGATAGGGTGTCCATGACTTTTCAGCACAGCCTGGATTCTTGTAGGCATACTGTTAACTAGCATTTTACAGTATGCTGGAGTGATTTCATTGACCCATACATGCTCGAGTATGTCCTTGGAATCTTATGAAGAAAAAGGTGGCAGCACACCATCCAACTTCAGAAGCAGATTTAAACAGTTTTCAATTAGATTGAGATCTGGAGAGTTTGATGGCAAACTTGGTAGTTCAATCTTGTCCACAAACCAATTTTTGACCGTTTTTGCAGTGTGGCACGGTGCCGAGTCCTGCTGAAATATAGTTGTACCAGAAACAGTCATGTGTATTTTAACTTTACTATTCAGCACGAATATGTATTTTGCAGCATTTACTCTTTCACCTTTCTCAAAAATGTGGAGGCCACATCGTCCATGCACCAAGATAAACACCCACCATCAGTCATGGTATGGGGTGGTAACAGTCTTAATCATGTACTTCGGATTTAGTCTCTCACCTGCTGGTCAACGGACATAGTTGTAACCACTCCCATGTACTTGTTGAAATGTACTTTCATATGTGAACATTACCCTATCCCACCATTCAGAAGATTTGTCTTTCATCTTGCTACAAAAAATTGTATGCAGGCAGCAATGTGTTTTCTGGTCATCATAGGCTTCTTGGCAGGTCTTCTGGCCACGAGTTTGAATTCATCCACAAGCCGGACAGATCTGGCACTTATCTTTATTCCTCAATCATTAGCTAACTGAGCCACACATTGAGATGAAGGTTGTGGATTAGATGTAATAATGCTTTTGAGGAAAGCGGTCATCTCGTCCAGTAGTTATCCATCTGCGCCCACATTCCAAACATGTACAGCCACCTGATTTCAGAACATTCTGAACTGCACACCTTGATATATGCAAATATTTTGCAATAGCACACTGCGAATATCCTTCAGCATGGAGCATGACGTCTTGTCCCTTTACAAAGTTAATATCACACTTTCTACCCATCTTGATTGAAAGTTACATGCAAAATATACAATCTTTTCCTAGACATAAAAATTCAAAACTTCATCCAAGAAACCTACTACAGAGTGTAAGTAAACTAAAATGGACACCAGATGCATGGTGTGACTAATCGCCATGCTGATTAAATAAGCACATGTGACATCCACAGTACAATTATTTAACAATAAATTGTAGAAAAAGATACCTGCCTTAATTTTTTGGCCACTACTGTAGATATGATTGGTATTTCAGAGACATGGTGGAAGGACGACAACCAGTGGGACACTGATACCTGGGTACAAACTATATCGCAATGATAGAGCTGATCAAATTAGTGAGGGGTAGCGCTCAATGTCAGAGGGCATTGAATCAAAGGATTAAAGTTTTGCAGGAAACAAAATTTGCTGTAGAATCTCTATGGATTGAAATTCCATGTAAAAAGGGGAAGGCGATGGCAGTAGGGGCATACTATTGACCACCTGGCCAGAATGAACAAATGGATGATTAAATGCTAAAAGACAATCAGGGAAGCTAACAAAAGTTACAGAACAGTAATAACAGATGATTTCAATTACCCCAGTATTGACTGGGGTCAGTGTCACAGCAGGACAAGCTAGGGAGATAAAGTTTCTAGATGAAATAAATGACTGCTTCTTGGAGTAGCTGGTTCATGAACCGACCAGAGGGGAAGCCATTTTGAACTTAGTCCTTAGTGGAACACCAGATCTGATGCAAGAGATAAAGGTGTTGGGGCCACTTGGCAATAGTGATCATAGCATGATCGCGTTTGATTTAATTAATGGTGGAGGGATGGTAAGGAAATTCACAGTATTACCTTTTAACTTTCAAAAGGGAGACTATGATAAAATGAGGAAAATACAGTGGTGTGCAAAAGTCTGGAATCACTTGTAAATTTGACTTTTCTTCAACTTCATGATCTTATCTCTTAATTTCTTTTTCCTCTGTGGCTTTTTCTGTGTATCTCATGATAAGTGATAGATTTGGCTATTAGGGCCAAACCAATACTAAAAGTTTGTTCCCCCTAGTTGTCCTGTTGATAGATTTTCTGTGAAAATCACGTAATATACATCATTGGCCAACAATATATTATTGTAAGTATGCTTTAAAATATTATGGACACACCAAGTTTCCTTCAAATTAATGTATGTGGCCTTGAAAAAGGCCGTTTTTGTGTCAGTGATGGCTCAGTATTTGATGGGCCACCCTTTGTTCTTAATCACCTCACTGCACCTTTTCGGCATTGAATGAACCAGTCTGACACAGTGATCGTTGGTGACAACAGTTCCGAGCTGAAATGAGTAACTCAATCAGCTCACGCTTTGATGTCAGATGCCTCTTGGATATTTCCAAGGTCACCTTGTGCCACAGGTTCGATTGGATTCAGATCTAGAGACTGGGCAGGCCAGGCCATTGACTTGATGTTCCACTGCTTCCAGCTGATCACCTGTCTGGAGCGATGGCAGGGTGCATTGTCATCTTGGAACAGGAACTGGCCAGGAAACAGCTGGTGTGCTGATAGCACCATGCACTTCTGCAGTATGGTGATGTATTTGGCCCCGTTGACCATTCCATCGACGATGGAAAGACATACACCACCACTAGCGGCCATGCAGCTCCAGACCATGACCTTCAGAGGATGCTTCAGTGAGGTTGAGACACTCAGGCTTGAATTCCTCTACAGAAAATCTCCTCACATAGGTGTGGGCCTGGTTACCAAACAGGCAGGAGGTGCTTTCATGGCTGACTAGCACTTTTTCCCACATTTCAGTGGACCAGGTTGAGTGCTTTCTTGCCCACACAATCTGGTTGCACCTTTGTATGTCAGTCATCAGTGGCTTATTCCATGCTTTGCAGCCCCAGAGACCAAACTGCAGGCACCTGCGATGAACTGTTGATGAGCTGACACTGACCTCACTCTTGTCTGACCACTCTCGAAGTAGCTGAGGAGAGGTCAACTTGCAATTAAGCAGTGAAATGCATAATAATGCATGGTCCTGGCGTGATGTTGATGCACGTGGACAACCTGAATGAGGCTTGTCCACCACTGAACCCGTTTCTTCTTCTATACAATGTTAACAGCAGCGCTCTGACTGCAGCCAACTTTCCTGGCTGATGGCTTGAAAATCCTTCCTTGCTCATAAAGGACAAACACTCCAACATCAGGGTCAGAGCCATCTTCATGGTCAATATAGAAAGCGTATGCAATTCAAAAATTCCATGCGTTTTTATAGCTGCACTGTTGGCTAGATATCTGCATTGTGATTGGTTAGAGAAACCAGACTCCTGATTGGTCAAACAGGTGCATACTGGATAATTTCAATCCAGTTTTGACACAAGATCCACAAAAATCACAGTAGCTATCTCCCAGTGTCTAAAGTATTTAAATTAGAAGCAAGGAATGCAAAAAAGTCAACTCTAATAGCCAAATGTATCCCTTTTAACGTGGTAGAAAGATGAATATACAGGGCTAATGCAAAATTTAAAAAAAAAAGTTAGAAAGCACAAAACACACAAGTGATTCCAGACTTTTGCACACCACTGTAGTTCTGAAAAACACTAAAAAGGAGCAGTTGCAAAGGTCAAAGACTTACATCAAGCTTAGGTGTTTAAAAATACTATATTGGAAGCCCAGACCAGCTGTATGCCACGCTTTAAGAAAAGTGGAAGGAAGTCCAAAAAAACCTGTCAGCATGGTTTAAAGGTGAGGGCAGAGAGGCTGTTGCCAAAAAGGCATCTTTCAGGAAATGGAAAAGAGCCAAATGACAAAAACTGGAAACAGCAAAGCACTGGCAAATTAAATGCAAATCATTGATAAGGCAGGCAAAAAGAATTTAAGAAACTTGCAGTGGAAGCAAAAACATGTAATAAAGACTTTTTCAAATACATTCGAAACAAAATACTGAGAGTCAGTTGGACCATTAGCTGATAGAGGGGTAAAATGGGCAATAAGAGGGGACAGGGCTATAGCAGAGAGACTGATGAATTCTTTGTTTCAGTCATGGGTAACATTCCTACATCTTCCTCAGTAAAAACCAAAAAGGTATTTAAAGGTGATACTGCAGAAGAATTGAAAGTAGTAACGATACACTGGGAAGATGTATTACAACTATTTGATAAACTGAAGAGTAGCAAATCACCTTAACCAGATGGTATACATCCACAGGTGTGGAAAGAACTGAAATATGAGATTGCAGATCTGCTATTAGTAATCTGTGAACTATCATTAAAATCATCTGTAATACCTGAAGATTGGAGGATGGCCAATGTAACACTAATTTTTAAAAAAAGTGTTCCAGGGGTGATCCAGGAAACTACAGACTGGTGAGCCTGACATCAGTACTGGGAAAAATGGTAGAAACCATCATAAAAGGACAAAATTACTGAACATGTAGATAGTCATAGCTCAATGGGAAACCACCAACATGGCTTTAGACAAGGAAGATCTTCTCATACTAATTATGTTTTTCTGAAGGTGTGAACAAACAGATAGACAAGGTGAGTGTTGATATAGTGTATCTGGACTTTCAGAAAGCCTTTGACAAGGACCCTTATCAGAGACTTCTAGCAAAACTAAAAAAGTCATAGGATAAGAGACAGTGTACTATTGTGGATCAGGAACTGGTTAAAAGATAGAAAGCACAGGGTAAGGCAAATGGCCAATTTTCCCAATGGAGAAAGGTGAATAGTGGAGTACCTCAGGGATCTGTGTTGGATCCGCTGCTTTTTGACATACATAAATGACCTTGAAAAAGGAATAATGAGTGAGATTATCAAATCTGCAGCTGACACAAAACTATTTAAAGTTGTTATAACCCATGAGGATTATGGAAAATTGCAAGAGGATTTCGATAAATTGGAAGACTGGGCATCCAAATATTGTGTGCAATTCTGGTTGCCATATCTTAAAATGGATATAGTGTTATTAGAAAAGGTACAGAGAAGAGCTACTAAAATGTTAAAGGGGATGAAAGGATACCCCTGTGAAGAGAGGCTAAAAAGGTTAGGGCTCTTCAACCTGGAAAAGAGATGGCTGAGATGAGATATGATAGAGGTCTATAAATTAATGAATGGAATGGGTAAACAGATTGATTTTTACATCAGAATATAGAAAGACTAGGGGACATGCAATGAAGCTACAGGGTAAGCACAGTTACTTACCTGTAACAGGTGATCTCTGGGAACAGCAGGAATAAATCTTCACATATGGGTACGTCGGTACCGACAGTCTGCACGGGAATGCTTCCCAGCGTCCAATCAAAGAGCTTTTGGAAGCATCCCACCACGCCAGCATGCTGCCTTCCCACCTTTCCCAACTGCCTCGCCTCAGTTAAGTTTTACAGCTGAGACAAAGAGAGAGGAAAGGAAAGAGATAGAGATACAACTCCTAGGGGAGGTGGGTGGGTTGTGAAGACTTATTCCTGCTGTTCCCAGAGATCACCTGTTACAGGTAACTGTGCTATCTCCAGGAACAAGCAGGAATGAGTCTTCACATATGGGGACTCCCAAGTTAAGATGCCTGGAGTCCCAGCATGTTATAGATTGGAACATGCTATACCTAACACCAGGGATCCTGAGGATGGAGGGTAGGAGTTGAAAAGAGAAAGGTGCTGTGGGAAACAGCTTAACCTAGCATAGGACTGCAGACAAGTCCATGTGGGGATAATTGTCAATGATATTGAAATGAAATATTGCAGTATGGACCTCCCCTAATAGGATTTGATAAAAGTATGGAGGTCCATGGGATCTACTGGGGAACCCAATAGAGGAATCTCGAAGAGGACCTCACTGTAGGAAAAAACAGTGGAGGTCAGAATCCTGAAAGGTAACAGGTAACCCCAGTAAGAAAAACTGGGGTAGTACAAAAACGGTGGGCCTTCAGCGGAAGGCTTTAAGACAAAAACCGAACTCTTTTGGCAGCAGAGTGGCTCACTCTTAGGAGCAAAAAGAAAGGCTAACCGATTTGGACAAACAGGTACAGTCCTTATGGGGAGAAAGGGCATGGGAACCCCTTGTATCCCATAAAGAGAGGGCAAATGCCTGAGGCGTTAAGCCTGTGAGTAAAGGAAGATCCGCAATATCTCTCCGAACTGAGGTAAGCTAGAAGAGATACTGGAGCATGGAGAGCTTCAAAGGTACCTAAACACATGGTATAAAAGTTGACTACCACAGGAGTGGTTGTGTGTGTAGAACCCCAAACCTGCTGGATAGCATAGGAATGGGTAAGCCCATCTGTCGGAATCATCTAGACATACAGACATACAAGAATATATCTATAGTGAGATATGGAAGGGCATAAAATACACACAAAAAATAGATATGAATATATGGAGAGGAAAGATTCATCTAATAACGAGGTGGAACCTACTTGAGACGATAGAGAATCTATTCCTCCTGGTTATGATCTGCAAGGATGCTAGCTAGCGAAATAACCAGGACAGGTACGTGAAAAACAGAGGATAATCTGAGTCTGCAGCCAGCAAGTCCAGAGTCTTCCAGAACTCTAGCATGGTAAGACAGAAGACGCATAGAGATGAGATACCATGTTGACCTGCTTAAGGGCAAAAGTATTATGCGTTCTTACCATGAGGATGAGCTGCAAGGAGAAAGAGCATATCCCCGATTGGGAATATTATGGACCAAAGCAGGGAAATGGCAACTCCTTAAGTTTCCACGTAAGAGAAGGCCTATGTCCCTTACATCAAAAAGGAGATAGGAAGAGAAGGATATATACAGCATTCCCTCACCTCATGCTCATAATATCTTAAGTATTCATGATACTAC
This sequence comes from Ichthyophis bannanicus, assembly GCA_033557465.1. Taxonomy (NCBI): domain Eukaryota; kingdom Metazoa; phylum Chordata; class Amphibia; order Gymnophiona; family Ichthyophiidae; genus Ichthyophis; species Ichthyophis bannanicus. The sequence goes on along the minus strand of CM066032.1, from coordinate 1,513,454,095 downwards.
ATACAGCTCAACGGACTCATTATTTATTCTATAGTCCAACATTGTTATTGGATTATTACCTCATGTATATATATTCATATATAAACTTGTATATAGTTTTCACACTGTTTGGTATTATATCACATTGTTTATTTGATATTTAATATGATGTTCCTTGTAAATATGTTTTGTTATATTCGACGTTCCATGTAAAACAAACATACTTGCTTTGTTGATTGTTGTTAACTGTAAACCGCAACTGAACTTTGGAAGTTGCGGTATATAAATGTGATTAAAAATAAATAAATAAAATAAATGTATATAGTTCAACCCTGTTATCCAAGTTTGTACCCCTGTTCGATGTAAAACCAATTTAGTTCAACCCTGTTATCTAAGTTTGTACCCCTGTTCGATGTAAAACCAAACAGAATGTGTTTTGGTCATTTTGTTATACTGTAAACCGCGCTGATGCTGAATAGTGCGGTATATAAGCAACTGTAATAAATAAATAAATAAGGGAGAACCCTTCTAGTCATGGGAGATATGACTGAAAGCCTTTTCCAACCATCTAGCATAGCTGTTGGAGGAAAAAACCCCATGCTCTCTAGCAAGGGCCCATAGTGGAAAGCTTCTCTGTAGAATTTGCAGAGAGCATGATGCAGGAGAATGAGGAGATAGAACTGGCTGCTGGAAAGCCAGTATCTCTGCCAACTATGCTGCCAAACCCAGGAGAAAGAAGATGGCAGAAATAGAAGACAATCCAGAAAGCTTGTAGTGAGATAATCTCCAAGACAGAAGAAAGCACGGACTTGGAGCCACTACTAAGATTAGACAGAATGTTAGTGGAGGACAAATCTGGTTGTTTGTGGACAAGAACCAGTGGTCCAAACCTTAAGGCTCCTGCATAGGCAGCTGCTAGCAAGACAGCAGAAATAATCTTACTGTTTAAAAGCAGAAAGGACAGAACAGGAGTAGAAAACTCTAGACATGTCTGATAAGCTGCCCCAAAGCAAGACTGAAACAGAGGAGTTAACTCAGAGGAAAACTCCGCACTGGAAAGTGACAAAATTAGAGAGGCTGAAGAAAAAGCCCTCCAGTGAAGTAATTCCACTCTTACAGGGGAAAAGCTTGGGAAGAGGGTGAAGGGAATGGAGCTGAAGACTTACCAAGTAGTAAGTCTATAGAAGGAAAAAGACATGCTGGCACAGGAAACTCATTTGATAGTGGTTAGACCTCTTTCCCTAGCAGGAAGAAGAGGAGAAACCTGTGACCTATAGGCATGAACATTCTGACAGCTCATAGAAATATAGAAAAAATGGAGGTCTTTGGAAAGAGATCCATGTCTAGGGGTTAGAATGAAGCAGTAGATTGCCTCTATTGCGAAGCAGCAAACTGCAGATTCTAAACCCCAAGAGTCACAAGCATCTGATTGATCAGAAACCCTGCAGTTGCTGGGTTTGTTGAGCCTGGTGAGAGGTTGGATTCTTCAGACCAGGACGATGCCTCCCCTGTTTGGGAACATCTGTATGATGGGCAAGTGATGAATAAAACCTTCTCCTGTGGGAAGAAAGTTTGGTAGGACATTTCCTACCTACTGGGACAGAAGGTGGTGTAGAACCCCTAGGAACAGGTAGATCAGTGGACAACTGAGTAACCTGACAAAGACTCCTTGAAGAGATTTTCTCCAGTGCAAGGTGTATGTCCCAGTCTTTGTTGTGCCCATTTGTCCAAGTCTGAAGCTTGGAGCCAGGCTCTACGTCGTGCCCCTATAGCTATAGCAGATGTCCTGCTAACAGACTCAAAAGAGTCCAGGGAAGCACGAGAAAGAAACCAAGAGATATTCTGGATATGCATAAGCAGTGAGGAATAGTGTGCACTCTTGGAATCTGGAAGGAAAGGAGTCAAAAGATGTAATTGCTTTGCGACCTCCTCAAGAGATAGACTCAAAAAAATATGAGAGAATTCTTGCAGAAAGCATAGATGTCTGGAAGGTTTGACGTCCAAAGGCATCTAGTGTCTTAGACTCACGACCTGGCGGATAAGAAGAGTGCTTTTTCTTACTCTTTACCTGCCTCATTGCTGATTCCAGAACTATGGAATGAGGAAGTTGAGTCTTTTGAAACCCTGGAGAATGGGGCACCTGATATAAGAAATCAGTTGCTTTGGAAGGTGGGGGTACCCTAAAAAGGTGTTTCCCACATTCCTAGAAGGAGATCCTGCAAGGAATGATGTAAAGGAAGCATTATGTTCTCCTTTGCTTTGGTAGAAAGAGCCCTGTGCAGGATCATGTCCTGGGATAGGAATGGCAAGAGATCTTGCTATATCCAGAAGGAAACTCTGAAAAGAGGGTTCCCCAGTAGGAATCTCTCTTGGACAGGTTAGATCTGAAGAACTAGCCTGAGCACCGACAGAGCTATCCAAATATATAGGAATAGAAGATCCTGCACAGTGCAGTGTGGAATGCTTAAGGGATGGTCGCCGGTACTGACTGTCAGGAGCAGCGACCGTCATTACCACATTGTCCATACCAGGTATTGACTCCAAGCTTGGCATAGAAGGGAGCAATCCTGTTGAAAAAAGCATGGCAGGAGTTGGCCACGATGCTACTGTGGATACCGGTACCGATGCCAATACCGGTACCGATGTCGGAGTTGAGCCCGACAGACATCGGAGCAGTCATCGGTGACAGTTCAATCGGTACCGAGGTAACCGACAACCTCCGGCCGCTATCCTCGGTACTGAGCCACCAGTATCGATCAGTGTCAGTACCAAAGCGTATTGGTACCAAGTCTTCCAGATTAGAGTGTGATTCCAAACTCGGCATCGATAAGCGAAGCATGGAAGGCACCGACTTCGGTTACTTGTCTGATACCGGTGAATGAAGGTCAACCAGTGGCAACTCAATGGGCCGAGGGAACCAAGAGTTGTGGATCCGAGTCATCGGAACCGAGCCTTCGGTACCGCCGAGAGCCAGTACCAAGGCGAGTCGGTACCCAGTCCTCCAGACTGGAGATCGATTCCAGACTCGGCATCAAAGGAAGCGAGGCTATTGATGCACGTCTGGAGGGTACCGATGTCGGTAGTAGTATTGTTGCTGGTACCGATAATGGAAGGTCAGTCTTGAGTGTATCCACCGGTCCTGAAGGCACCAAGGATGCCAGATGACCATCCCTGGTGAGAGTGTTTCATCCAACACCAGTGCCGATGTCGGGGTATCGGTACCGCTCGAAGCGGATGCCACCACCGGACACGGCTCAGGTATGTTCTGTGAGGGGTGAACCCCAGGAACAACCTGAAACCCCTGAAAGGCTTTTGAGACCGAAGACTCCCGCCGGGATTTTGAAGCCAGTAGGCCCTCGAGGGCAAGGCCGGAGCTGTCTACATGCTGTGCATGAGACCTACCACTCGAGGGCTGGCTAGTCTTAACAGACTGTTTGTGGGTTACCTGATCCTGTGTAGAAGGGGACGGTGCCCCGAAGTTGGAGGAAACCGTGTATTGAGGGAACCTTGATATTGAAGACCTCTCACCAAACTGGTGTCAGGACCGAAGCAGGTTAGACACCGACTTCGAGGGTCTCAAAAAAAAGTTGTACCACCACAGTTTGAACATTTCTTGGAGAAAGTGGCTGGCGGTTCCATGAAGGAAAAGAAGAGGCCTAAAAGGCCTAAGACACTATGAAAAAAAAATATTCCTTGAAAAAGGAAGATTTTACAAGAAAAGAAAGAAAACACCGGCGGTACCGGTGGCGCCAGGAAGACAGCCGCGACCACAAGAAAACTAAAGAAAAAAGAATTTCCTGCGGTGACATGACGTCCTGCCGGCTCCACGGAAAACAAAAACTGAGGAGAGGCAGTTGGGAAAGGCGGGAAGGCAGCACACACAGGCATGGTGGGATGCTTCCAAAAGCTCTTTGATTGGACGCTGGGAAGCATTCCCACGCAGACTCCGTCGGTACCGACGTACCCATATGTGAAGACTCATTCCTGCTTGTTCCTGGAGATAACTATTTAAGACTAATAAAAGAAAATATTTTTTTACTCAACGTGTAATCAAATGCTGGAATTTGTTAGAGGATGTTGTAAAAGCTGTTAGTGTAGCTGGGTTTAAAAAAGGTTTTGACAAGTTCCCGGAGGAAAGGTCCATAAACCATTATTAAAAGGGACCCAGGATATCAATGCTTGACCCAATACAAGCATTGTGGAACCTGTGTCTCTTGGGGAAACTGCTAGGTACTTATGACCTAGATTGGCCACTGTTGGAAACAGGATACTAGGTTTGATGGACTTTGGTCTGACCCAGTATGGCATATCTTATGTTATGTTCTAATGCACTCTATCTATGCTAAAGAAACTGCATTGGAGGCAGAGGGTGCCTAACTTTGCAGCCCGATTCTGAAGGCCTCTGTCATCTTCCTGCAGAGGGGACATTGAGGGTTGATGGTCAGGACCTAGGCATTTTAAAACACCAGCCATGGGTGTCTGTGGCAGAGATAAGTACTGCCACACTTAGAACATTTTTTAAACCCACTGGTTGGTTTTTCCATTTTGTGGTATCTTTGTGCCTGAAGAAAGAATTTCCCCCTCTTTTTTTTTGAAAGAAGGGAAAACTGGGAGTCTGTACCAGCATCAATGGAAAGGCAGATGCAAACCACAAAAATATGAACTCCCCCCCCCCCCCCAGCATTTTTTTGCGTTGACAGGATTTGCTTGCTGCCAGTTCCACAGAAAATGAAGAACTGAGAAGGGAGAGTGGCAAAGGCAGGAAGGCAGCTACACAAGCACAGCAGTATGCTCCCAAAAGCTTTCCCATTGGACACTGGAGAGTGGTCCCACATGGGCTCCATCGGTACCAATGTTACCCATATGTGAAGACTACATTCCTGCTTGTTCCTGGAGATAGTAAAGCACAGTTACTTACCTGTAACAGGTGATCTCTGGGAACAGCAGGAATAAGTCTTCACATATGGGTATGTCAGTACCGACTGAGCCTGCGTGGGAACGCTCCCCAGCGTCCAAAAAGAAAGCTTTTGAGAGCATCCCAAACGCATGCGCGCTGCCTTCCTGCCCAATTACTTCCCTCTCATCAGTTGGGTTTGTAGCTGAGACAGAAGGAGGGAAGTAGACAAATTAGAGAGAAAAAGAGAGCACAACGCCTAGGGGAGGTGGGTGGGTTGTGAAGACGTATTCCTGCTGTTCCCAGAGATCACCTGTTACAGGTAAGTAACACTGCTATCTCCAGGAACAAGCAGGAATGAATCTTCACATATGGGGGACTCCCAAGCTAAGATGCCTGGAGGAGGCCCCAGCATGTTGCAAATCTAAAGATGGGCCATGCTTATTCCACAAACCTCAGGCATCCAAGGGATGGAGGGTAGGAGTTGAACTAGAAAAGAAAAAAAAAAGAGGTGCTGTGGAACAGCTTGACTAAACAAGGTATGCAGAGGGGAGTCCTTGTGTAAATCATAAATATTAGAAAAAATATTGAGTCCCAATTTTCTAATGTGGATCTCTCAAAAATATTGCAAAAATACTTGAGGGTAATATGGGTCTGTGGTTGAGAGCCAGTACGTTATCCTCAAAGAAATTCCCTCAATGTGAAGTAGAGGGAAAACAAATTTTGCAATACAGGAAGAGATGAGAAGCCTTAATGGCCAGAACTAACCCCAGAAGAAAGTACTGGGGGAGTTCAATGAGGTTGGACTTTGGAGAAATAGCTCAATACCCCACTCCAACATAGCCAACACCACATTACAATCCAATGTAACGATCTATCACTCCCTGTACAACAAGAAGAATAGAATTGTATATAGTTATATAACTTATATGTACAAAGTTCTCCCCTATGTTGTATCCAATTAGATTTCCTGTTATATGTAAACTCACGACAGCCTGTTGCTATCGGTGAGTATTTTATGTTTACTGTAAACTGCGCTGATGATAAAAGTGCAGTATATAAGAACGTTAAATAAATAAAGCTTCTGTAAAGTCCAAAAAAATTGAACTTCGTCCTTGGAGCAGAATAAGGTCCTAGGAAAGAGTGGAGATAATCTGACTGGTTTGGATGAAAAGGTAGAAATATCCTTTGCAGAAAAAAGGGGATAGGTATTTAAGACCCCCTTTATTCCAATGAAAGACATTTGTACTAGGCATTGAGCCTCCAATTTCTTGAAGATCTGTAAAGTCTTTCGTAAGTGATGTCACTTATGACGACCTTGCATGTAGAGCTTCAGATGTGACGTAACCAAAAAGGTAACGGTAAAAGGTATTTCCTAATTTACCATAGAAATTGGTTGTCCATTGAGTTTTATGGTATGCTGGGGTAGCATTAATATGGACAGTAAACAAATCTTTCAAAGTCTGATGTTGTATAGAGATTGACCCAAGAAGGATTAAAACCTACTTGAGAATATTGATGGAGAATCTGTCTGGTTAAATATGGAAGAACTATAGAGAAAGTTTAGTGGAAACTGGTATTATGTTCTTCACTTACAGGGATAGGACTAGACTTCTTGACAAGATCTAGCCCCTGAATAACCAGGTCTCGAGACGTACGTGAATGAGTGCAGAGGAGATCCTTAGTCTTAAGACAGCAAGTCTGGATCCTTCTATAACTTCAAATAGTAGCTGGAGAAAAAGACGCAATATAAGGGGATACCATGTTTGGCTCTCTATGAGGGCAAGGAGTATCATGCGTTCTCTTGTTCATCATAAGCTACCATGAAGTATAGGAAATTAGAAGGAAAGTAATGAATAAGGACCAACTGCAGTGAAAAGAATGCATCCCTGTTGTGGAAGTTCCAGTGAGATGTGGAACAAACCAGGGAATTGTGCAATTTTCTACGCTTTCACATGGTCTAAACCCCGATTACCTTTTCTTAAAAGGAAATTAAGGAATATGGTAAGAGTAGGAAAAAACCAGTCATGTAGGAGCATGACTGGCAGAGTCTACCAGCTGAAGCCCTTCTTAACCATCTGGAAGCTACCTACTAGGAGTAGCTCTGAAGCTCTCTGGCAAAGGCCCACAGTTGCAGGGCTTTGTTGTATAATTGCAGAGAGCATGTTGTAGGTTGCTTAGATCTGGCTGTTGAATTGCCAGTGTGCAACCTAATCTATTATGTTGGAGCAAAAGAGAATTGAAGATGGCTAAGAATAGTAGACAGGCCTGATGCCTGCAACAATAAATAGTCCAAATGGGTTTTGACCTCTTTTGGAATTATCTGTTAAGGCAGCATAAAAAGTTAGGTCCTATAGATTGGAGAGGACCGGACATAATTTGGAGTACCGATACCCAATTTCTGTCCGAAAAGCTGCCTTAAAAAAAAAATCTGGGAAGGTTAGCTCAAAGATACACAGCGAAGAAGATGAACCGCAAAGGGGGAGAAAACTGTATGGAAAATACTTACTGGAGTAGGTATTGAAGAAAATCCTATGGCTTAGAGAATAAGCCCTCCAGTTGATTAGTAGTACTCAGACTGAATGTCTGGGCTAAGAGGGATAGAAAGTAATACAGAGTTGAGAAGACTTACAATTTGTTAAGTCTTTGAAGAGATAGGGTCCCCTTGCAGTTAAAAGTATGAGATATCCTTGTACAGGAAACTGTCAAGGTGAAGGGTATAGCTCACCTTGTTAGTCCTCCTTTTGTTTTAAAAGGAGAAACCTGTTATCTCTGGGGTATGATAGTTCTTAATAGCTCAGAGCTAAAAGGATAGATTTCACTTGTAGCAAGAGATTCATGCCCAGAGTCGAAGATTGAGGCAATGTATGACTGATCTCAGCATGGATGAGATGAATTTTAGATGCTTCTGTTGAAAAGTAGGCTCAAAGGTTCTAAACCTCACACAGAAAAGGTGAATAAAACATCAGAAACCCTGTGACTGCTGGGTTTGCTGAGCCTGTTGAGGTTTTGATTTTCTTAGCCTGGTGTGGTGTTGCCCATCTTTGGAAACATCTGCATAATGGGTAGAAGATGGATAAAACTTTTTTCCCCTAGGGGGATAAAGCTTTTTAGGAGATTTTTTATTAGCTGGGATAGAGGAAAGTTTTGACAATCCTCTGAAAGTAATATCAGTGTTTAACTGATTAGCTTGAAATAAAGCATCCTTGATAAAGAGATTTTCACCAGTACAAGGAGTATTCCCCAGCCTTTCTTGTACCCATCTGTCCAAGTCTGAAGCTTGGAGCCAGGCCATGCGTCGTGCTCCTATGGCTATAGCAGAAGTTCTGCTAATAGACTCAAAACAGTCCAGGGAAGCACGATTAAGGAACCTAGAGATAATTTTGAGCATGATTGACTAGTAAGAAATAGTCTGCTCTTTTATGCCCTTGAAAAGAAGGGTTTAAAAGCTTTAAGCTCTTTGTGACCTCTTCAAGAGATAATCCCATATAGAAAATATATGAGATTTCTTGCTGAAAGCATAGATGCCTGGAAGCATCGATGTCCAAAAGGCATCTAAAGTTCTAGACTCATGACCTGGCAGATAAGAAGAGTGCTTTTTTGCACTCTTAATGCCTCATTGCTGATTCTACAATAGAATGAGGAAGTTGAGTTTTTTGAAAACCTGGAGAAGGTGGCACCTTGTAAATGGAGTCAAGTGTCTTAGAATGTGGTGATACCGTTAAAGGAGTTTCCCACATTTTTAAAAGGAGATCTTGTAAGATCTGATGCAAAGGAAGCATGATGACCTCCTTTAGAATCCAGGGGGATTGCAGGGTCTCTGAATCCCCTGGCAAGGACTTTACCAGGTATAGAAATGGCAAGTAACTTTGCCATATCAAGCAAAAAAGCTTGAAAATAAATCTCCCCTGAGGAGGATCCTCTAAAATGAGGGGTAAAGGCTAGATTTGTGGAAAATTCAGCCTTGGTACCAATGGATTCATCCCAGTCATTGGGATTGGAAGACTTGAAAGGATGAAGCATCGGATTTTCTTTAAAGCAATGTCTTCGATACCCGAAGTCGATACAGAGACGAGTCGGTACCGAATCCTCCATGCTAGAGATCGATTCCAGGCTCGGCATCGAAGGAAGCGAGTCTGTTGAAGCAAGCATGGACAGTACCGACACCGATACCGAAGGCAATACCGATACTGGAGGAACGGTCTGCAGCAACTCCAGCAGTACCGAGGTAACCGAGAGCGCTAGACTACATTCATCGGTGAGGAGTATTTCATCCATCACCATAGCTGATGCCGGGGTGTCGGTACCGCCCGAAGCGGCCACAACCACCGACCATGGCCCAGGTATGTTCTCCGAGGTAGGAACCCCGGGAACAACCTGAAGCCCCGTTAATGCTTTGGAGCCCAAAGACTCCCGCTGGGGCTTTATTGCCAAGTTGTCCGAGGGCAAGGCCGGAGCAATCTTGATACTGGAAAGGAGATCTACCACTCGAGGACTGGCTAGTCTTTACAGACTTGTTTGGTTACCTGATCCTGTGGAGATATTCTAGCTGGTGACATCGAGAGGGATGTGAACTGGGTATCAAGTTGTGCTCGATTCTGAAGATTTCTTCTGTTTGAGGTCCAGCAGGAAAGACACTCCAGTGAGCAGTGGTCAGGACCCAAAACATTTAAGACACCAAGTATGGGTGTCTGAAAAAATTTGTACCGCCACACTTAGAGCATTTCTTAAGGATAGTGGCTGGCTTTTCCATAACGGGAAAAATAGAGGCCCAGAGGTCAGACACTAAACGGGAAAAATTTCTGAAGAAATTCTTTAGAAAAAAGAATGAAAAGCACTGGCGGTACCGGTGGTGTCGGGGGAAGGCAGACGTGACCACAAAAAACTAAGAATAAAAAGAACAATTTTCTACGGTGACAGGAATACGTCCTGCCGGCTCCGCGGAAAACAAAAAACTGATGAGAGGGAAGTGGGCAGGAAGGCAGCGCGCATGCGCATTGGATGCTCCCAAAAGCTTTCGTTTTGGACGCTGGGGAGCGTTCCCGCGCAGGCTCTGTCAGTACCGACATACCCATATGTGAAGACTCATTCCTGCTTGTTCCTGGAGATAGTACTTGACAAAAAACCCCCTAAAAAGTGACACAGCTGACCCCCTAGGGACGAGGTCCCAATGGCTCCACAGGGGGGGGGGGGGACAATTGAGGAGACCTGGAGCGAAGGCAGCCATGCATGCATGGAGAAACACTCCCAAAAGCTTTCCTATTGGATGCTGGGGAGTGTTCACACACCAAGCTCAGTCAGTGCTGATGCCACGCATATGTGAAGATAGACTTCTTGCTTGTTCCTGGAGATAAAGTGTACCCTGACGAGGTCGAAGACCCAAGGAGAGGCCAGCAGAGGAAAAAAGGCAAATCCATGCGAAGGAAAAAACTACAAAAAACCACCAGTTCCATGCCATGATGCTGGAGCAAGTGAGCTTGGAAGCGGGAAAGAAACTAGTCGCAACCGGAGAAAAAAGGAAATATTTTACTGTGAATTTAATCAATTTTTTTTCCAGGGAAATCTGACACATCCAATGAGCTCTGTGGGGGTAGGTGGGGGGGGGGGGGGGAGAAAAAAAAAAAAAAAAAAAAATTAGCAAAAAGGCACCCTTGGGCAGGAAGGGAACCACGCATTCGTGGTGGCATCTCCCAAAGACTCATTGAAAGCTGGGGAGAGGCTTCCACGAGAGCTGTTGGCACAGACATCACCCATACATGAGGGTTGACTTCCTGCTTAATCCCAGAGAATAAACTGTATATCCTGATCGTCTGAGGCTCCTGGTCATCTTCCAATGGCAGGAACTCTCCTTCCCAGCCAGGCTTAGAAATGATAGAATGTTCATCTGAAGGACCATCACCGTCTTTCCCTGAAGGGTGCCAGTCCCATGCAGGAGAGGAGGTATCTTTGGACTGTACATGTCATGCTCCCCAACACATGGAGCATCTGTGCTGTTACTGCTGAGCAGAATTGTATGTCCTGTGCCAGGGCCGAGAGGTGTAGCATGTGGTCCTACAGGAAGGCAGCTCATGCCTGGGTGGATTCCAGCAGGGCACTAATGACCTCCAAGTCCTGGGTTGGCACCAGGTGCCTCTCTTGGGGGAGCCTCATACTAGAGAGGATAGAGGTTCTTGGACACTGCCATTAAGGTAAGGGCCTGGAACATCTCCCTCATGAACTCCAAGGCAGCGAGATCCTCCAGAGAGACGATGGTGCGGCGGGGACAGGTCAGAGATGCCTTGTGAAGGATGGTATCAGGGAACTCATCTGTCTCCCAAGCTGACGTGGAGTCTGAGGAATTAAGCGCCGGGTCAAGAACTCCCAGCATCGGTACCCTATCAGCAGCTCTGGTCTTGAGGTCATCAAGCCCAGAGCCATGATCCTCATAAGGGAATCAGATGGTGATAGCATCAGGGGACCTGACCCAATCCCAACAGTGGGCATCTCCTCCCACTCGGGCTGCTTGGAGGGCCGCTCTCACCCATCAGTGTCTGGTCAAGGACTCCGCACCCTAGAACTGGATGTCTTACCAGCTGGTCTGGGGTCAGACTTCACCTTTAGCTTTGACAATGACCTGGACCCACAGGGAAGGTCCTCAGTATTATCTCTGGTCTGAGGCTGTGTGACCCTGGGGATTCCACCCCTGATGCCAATCCCAAGGCAGACTTGCAAAACAGTTCCCCCCTGCCACTTTTCACACTCCTTGGGGGTTTTCCCCAACATAAGTTGGCAGAGCAGGCAGACATCATGGTCCAGCCTGAGGCACTTAATGCAAGTATTGTGGTGGTCCATGCAGGACATTGTGCAGATGAATTTGCCACACTGCTTGAAAGCCGACTAAGGCCATAGTGGGAAACAACCCCAGCGAGATCCAACTCCTTTGTTTTGGTCAGCTAAGCTGCTAGCAATGACCCGTGTGCCAAAAAAAAAAAAAAAAAAAGCAAAAAGTATACCAAACAAACATGACAAAGGCAGTGGACTCGGGTAGTGGGTAGGTGATTGGAACTGATCCCAGCAAACTGAAGAACTAGGTGAGACTGGGGGCACAGAACTTCTGCAGGGCTCTGTGGAAAAAGATGACTGGGGTAAGATGGCACCCTTGGGCTGGAAGGTGACCACACATGCATGGTGTAACTCCGAGGCTCTTTGAAAGCTGGGTGGTGGATTCACATGGGCTCGGTTGGCACCAATGCCACCCATATGCAAGGGCTGACTTCCTGCTTGTTTCCAGATAAATCAGACCAAAGAATGAATGGCAGCCATGGCACAAAAATTATGGCAGGAAACAGCAAAAAAAAAAAAAAAGCCAGGAAGCAGGCTGCATGAGAAAAGCAGGAAAAAGGGAACTGCAGAAAATAGAGCACACCGAAAAAGGAGGTTCACAGAGTCAGAACAAGATACTGCCAAAACAGCAGATCAGGATGCTCTTTTAAAAGAACTGCAAAAGAAATTAAAAAAACAACACCCTCACTGCTCTTGAAGGGGGAGGGGACACAAAATAACCCCCACAGATAAAGGGTCCAGAGGGAAAAAACTGCCAACTTCCTTAGCAACCAGGTCCTTGAATGGAGAAATTTCACTTACCGTTAATTTCCTCTCCTGAAATCCTGCTAGACCAGCCCAGACTAGTGGGATGTGTCCCCCTGCCAGCAGATGTCAGAGGCACAGACAATACCAGAAGGTTCAGCAACCCAGCCCTAGTACATATAGCAGTTCCCCTAGGGGGTCGCCTTCAGAATACCCCTTGAAGAGCAGAGTAATTATACAGTGGCCATGAACTAACCAGCCCAAGGATACAACTAGAGAGCACAACAGTGCAACTATATTTAAGCACGCTTTGGAGCATGCAGACAGAGGAGTGCCAGGCAATGCCTGGAACAGCCGAAAACTTGAGGCTCGCTGTCCTTGCTAAGAAAGCTGTCCCAAGAACACAGAAGTGGGTGGACACTGCAGGATAGGACGTTAATGGTAAGTGAAATTTCTCCTTCCAACTCATCCTGCTAGACCAGTCCTGACTAGTGGGATGTACCATAGCTATACCACCCCAGGGCAGGAAGAGACAGCCACCAACACTACACTGGTCCAAAAGTTCAGATTCTCAAGCCTGTAAATTGAGGCACTAATGGCAAGCAAAAGGTATAGTGAGGCCAAGGTTGCCGCTTGCCAGATGTTGAGAGGGTTTACATGCAACTGTTCCACCCAAGACATTGCTTGTGCATGTGTAGAGTGAGCCCAGAGTCCAAGGGGCACCAGTTTACCCTGCAAAATATAGGCAGATTCAATAGTACATTTAATCTAGCATGCAATTGTTGCCTTAGACACCACTAGGACCTTGCAACATCCAGTGAACAGAACAGATGGTCAGATTTCCAAAACAAATATCTTGAGGTAGCAGCGAAGCACCTACTAACAAAGACCACTCAGAGCACACCGTTGATCAGAGGGACAAAATACAATTTACAACCCCTTCTGCATGTCATTTTCTTCCCTTTTGTAAAAGCTGACAATTTGCCATGACTTGAAGATTATGCTTATTTAATACACATTTGGTTGTGAACCTATCTACAAATATGCAATGTGTACCCCAAACATGTTTGTGTACGTTAGAAATACAAAATAAAAAGCCTCAAAACAAGGTGATTGCAATACAACCCAAAAGAAAAGATCACATAATGTGTACCCTCACTATAATTTGTCAGGAGAGGGGTACAAACATTCCCTCTCAGAGATGACCAATTAACGTACCTTTTTTTTTTCAAAAGAGAAAGTGTAGTTACTCACCTGTAACAGGTATTCTCCAGGAGCAGCAGGAATCAGTCCTCACGTATGAGTGACGTCAGGGCCGACGGAGCCCCCATGCAGAGCATTTCCCCAGCTTTCAAGGAAAGCCTTTGGGAATGCAGAGCACATGTGCGGTCCCCTTCCCGCCCAAGGGTGCCATCTTGCTCAGTCTGACATAACTAAGACACAGCAAAAATACAAAATGAAGCATATGACTGCAACTCCAGGGGAGGAGGGAGGGTCATGAGGACCGACTTCTGCTGCTCCTGGAGAACACTTGTTACAGGTAACTACTTTTTCTCCAGGACCAAGCAGGAAGTCAGTCCTCACATATAGGACTCCCCAGCTCTAGGCTACTGTGAACCCTAAGCTGAAAAAATGGCTCCCTCTCAAGAGCCTCAGCATCCGTGATAAGAATATCCTCTGAGAACACCTCCATACAGTAGCCCAACACAAAGGCCGGAGGGTAGAAGTTGCCTAAACCTCAAAGAGATTACGAAGTACCGCCTGTCCGAAAGCACTGTCCCTTCAGGACTCTCGAGGCAGTAGTGGGCTGCAAAAGTCTGGCTTGAAGACCAAGAAGCAGCCCAGCAGATGTCTGCCAACAGATCAGAGCGGAGATGAGCTAATGACGTGGCTTTTGCCCTGATACTGGGCTGTGACTCGACCCTGCAAGGGGAGGTCGGCTGCCTTGTACACCCAGGCGATACAATCTGCTACCCAAGTGGACAATGTACGCTTGGAGACAGGTAACCCCAGTTTATTAGGGTCAAAGGAGACGAAGAGCTGAGTAGGCCTTTGATGCCCCTGTGTACATTCTACGTAAAAAGACAATACCCTCTTACAGTCTAGGGTATGCAAGACTGTTTCAGCCCAGCTGGTATGCAGCCTGGAAAAGGTCGGTCAGAAGAACCACCTCCTGGTTGAGGTGGAAAGAGATGACTTTTGGAAGGAACTTCGGGTGGATCCATAGGACCACCCTGTTCCTACAGAACCATGTGTACGGTCTATCAGAAACCAAAGCTTGTAGTTCTCACACATCTGGTCGAGGTAAGAGCTACCAGGAAGAGCGCTTTCCAAGAAAGGAAGCGCAAATGGCAAGTAGCCATCGGCTCAAACGGTGGGCAAGTAAGTTGCTGCAAGACCACGTTCAAATCCCACTCAGTTGCCGGTGGACGAACCAGAGGCTTGAGAAGCAGCAGACCTCTGAGGAAGCGGGACACCAAGGGGTGAACTGACTGTCCCTTCACCGGTGAGTGGTGCGCTGATAGAGCACTGAGGTGGACCCAGAGTTAGACTTAAGGCCTAGGTCTGACAGGTGAAGTAGATACTGCAGTACTACTGGCACAAGGCAGGAGAAAGGATCTTCATTACGCTAAGCACACCATATTGTGAACCTATGCCACTTGAGGGCATAGGACTTTCTGGTGGACTGCTTCCTAGAGGCCAAAACCACCTCTTAAACCTCCTTAGGTAGAGGCAAGAGAGCTAGCACTATCCTTTCAGCAGCCAAGCCATCAGATTGAGGGACCTGAGATTGGGATGCAGAAGGGAACCCTGATCTTGAGACAGGAGATCATGTTGCAACCCCAGAGGGAAAGGAGTTTCCACCGCCAACTGTAGCAGAAGTGGAAACCACAGTTGCCTCAGCCATCTGGGGGCTACCAGAATCACTGAGGCCTTGTTCTGGAGAATCTTGAACAGAGTTCAGGCCACCAGGGGCATGGGAGGAATCGCATACAGGAGGCCCGTAGACCAAGAGATCAGAAAAGCATCTGCTGCCATTCTCAGGGGATGCGGCTGTGAAGCAAAACCTGGGCAGCTGACGGTTCAGTGGACTTGCAAAGAGATGGATGGATGGAAGTGCCCATCGTAGAAAGATCTGCTGAACCACCAATGGATTCAACTGCCATTCATGGGGCTGGAGAATCCAGCTTAGCTTGTCTGCTAAGTTCTCCTGACCAGGTAGATAAACTGCTTTGAAAAACATGCCTTGTTTGACTTCAAAGGAGCAAAGGGCCAGCGCCTCCTGACATAGGAGCCAGGAACCCTGTGCCCCCGTGCTTGTTCACATAGAACAGTGCTACCTGATTGTCTGAACTAAGACAGACTGGTGAGAGAGGGCATGAGAAAAAGTCTGTAGAGCCTGTGGCCTCCCAAGGAGACCAGAGGCCTTGAGTGCACGTGCCCTGGCAATGTGCACCCCAGCCCTTCAAGGAAGCATCAGTCAGCACCCTTGTGTGTGTGCTGGGGCCTGAAAAGGTACCCCCCTGAGGTTTGTGAGATGCAGCCACCACTGCAAGGAGTCCAAAAGTGGTTTGGACACCTCAACTCTGTCTCAGAGGTCGCCTGTGGCCTGCGCCCACTGAGCTGAGGCACCACTGAGCAGCCCACATGTGGAGACGGGCATTCGGCATCACATGTACTGTGGATGCCATGTGGCCCAGGAGCCGCAGAAAGTGTCTGGCAGAGACCTGAGAATTGCTGTGGAACTGGTTGGCCAAGTCCATCAGTCTGTGGGCCCTGTCCTTGGGCAAGTAAGCTCTTGCCTGCAGGGTGTCTAATCTTGCCCCTATAAACTCTAGGTTCTGTGAGGGGAGCAAAGTGGACTTTTTGTATATGACAAAGCCCAGATGCTGAAGGAGACAGTGCGAAGAGTGGCTTGTCTGGCCTCCTGGATAGACTGGCCCCTGATGAGCCAGTCGTCCAGGTATGGGAAGACAAATTCCCTGATTCCTGAGATAGGCCACCACCACCGCCAGGCATTTGGTGAAAACCCTGGGGGTGGAAGTTAGGCCAAAGGGAAGTACTCTGTACTGAAAATGGGTTCCTCCCACCACAAATCTGAGATATTGTTGGTGGACTGGATGAATGAGGATGTGAGTATAAGCATCCTTTAGGTTTAAGGAGCATAGCCAGTTTCCCTGCTGGAGGTAGGGCAGCAGTATCCCAAGGGTAAGCATCTTGAAATTTTCCCTCTCCAGAAACTTTAGGTTTCAGAAGTCTAGGACAGGCCAGAGGCCTCCTGTCCTTTTTGGTACCAGGAAGTACCTGGAGTAGAAGCCTTGCCCTTTCAGGTGGCGAGGCACCAGTTCCACCACCTGTTTCTTTGAAAGACTTGCCACAGGAGGTTTCTGTGCAGAGGGAGTCTTGGAGGCTCCCCTGGAAAGTAGGAGGGGGTAGCTGGTGGAAGTAGAATATGTAGCCTTCTAGACTATGCCGAGTACCCAGGTATCCCCTGTGATGGCTGGCCACCTGTGGAGAAGAGGCTATGCTGTGGGAGTCAAAACTCCGCTCCCTGCTGTGCAGGAGCCGGAGCTGGTGGCTTGGGGCCCTTCTGCCTATGGGGCCCATGCCCCTGCCCCTTGGCCTGCTGGTCCTGTTGGGCAGCAGGAGAGGCCCAATACTGAGGGTAGAATTTGTAGGCAGCACCCTTCCTTGAAAAAGAGCTTCTTTCCTGAGCCCTTCTACTGGACAGCCTTGTCCTAGTGAGAGTGTCTCGATTTCCACAGCCTTTTCAGTCATGGGCTTACCGAAAAGCTTCTCACCTCGGCAGGGGACATTGACCAACTTGTCCTGCACCTGTGACTCCAGGTCTGATGACTGTAGCCAGGCCTGACAGCATGCACCGATGCCGGCCATGGCTACCTGGGCTGAAGCCTCGAAGCCATCATAGGCTGCTCGAGAGAAAGTTCGAGCACTCTAATCCCTGTTGGAGGAACATTTGCAGAGGTTCAAGGCTCTGTCGAGAGGCCAGCTGAGGATCCGGCAATCTCCTTTGCCAGGTCTCTTAGGTACATGCCCATATACGGCTGGTAGGTCTGGACACAGCAAGATAGCATAGAGCCCTGGAAGCACTTTCTACTGAGGGCATCCAGGTTCCGGACCTCCCGACTGGGGGGCACCAAGGAGTGCATCTTGACTCTTCAGGCGGTGCATGGCTGCTTCCACAACCATGGAGTTGTGTGGTAGCTGCGCCTTTTGGAACCCAGGGCTCTTATGGACTCGATAAATGGAAATCGACCTGTTTGCTAAGAACCGGCGCCGAGGCCGGTGCCTCCCACATACGGAAGAGCAGCCGTTCCAGCATCGGAGGAACCGGTACAGTAAAGGCTTCCTTCAGAGGAAAGTCATACTGGACGGCATGGCACTCTTCAGCTCCTTGGCACCTGCAGGGAAGGCCAAGGCTTTGGCCATGTCCCTCATGAAGTTCAAGAACCGGAGTATCCTCCGGAGGGGGACCGTCTCCAAGGCTTGGACTCCGGTGAGTCTGAAAGGATCACCGGGTCCAGAAGGTGTCCAGGGACTCCTCATCCTCCATCTCCCACCTCTGAGGAGGAATCGAGCGGCTCTGGCCACATGGGCCTTGGTGCCATCTGCCCCGACGCCAAGGGTATTGGCGTCGACAACCTCGGCCCCGCACAGGAGGTCGAGGTGGATCTTGACCAAGGATCGTCTTGGTCTCCAGTGTTGACTTGGACGTCAAGGTCCCAGTGTTCATGGCAGATGCACCAGTCAGACCGGCGATCAGCACCTGCTGCTGTTCCATGAAGGCAGCCAAGATGCTCTCCAAGGCAGTCAACCTGAGTCCAAGCTCAGGAGACTTAACAGCCCCCAACTCGAGCCCCAACGGCAGCTCCCCTGGAAGAGAGTCCACAAGGACAACTGCACTTAGGTGACTTGGGGACTCCGGCTCCACACGAGGTAACCTGGACGGCCTCTCGGACTCTGAGAGCCCGGGGCAGCGGTCAGGGCTACATGCCCTGGCCCTCGAGGAACCAGGAGCCTCCACCGATGCTGCCCTCGCGAGCTTCTTCCTTCTGTGCTCCCAGGGTGGGAGATTCCCTCTCAGAGGAACCCCGATGGCGCTCGGGGTCAGACTCCCAAGATGTCGAGGCCTCTGATGAAGTCCGGGCCCAACCGGACACAGTCAGAAAATTCTCACGTTGATGCTGATGGCTCCGAAGCGCCTTCAATGACATTTTGCCGCACGGACCACAGGCCAGCGGGTCATGGTCGGGCCTGAGGCAACGGAGGCAGCAGTCATGTGTTTATGAGACACAGGTTTCTTGCACCGATCACTTTTTGAACCCGCTGGCAGCCACCAGGGAAAGCAGTTACTTACCTGTAACAGGTGATCTCTGGGAACAGCAGGAATAAGTCTTCACATATGGGTATCATCAGTACCGATGGAGCCTGCGTGGGAACGCTCCCCAGCGTCCAGTAAGAAAGCCTTTGGGAGCATCCCACAGCGCCTGCGCGCTGCCTTCCCGCCTTTCCCAACCGCCTCTCTCCAGTTTGAGTTTTAAAGCTGAGACAAAGAGAGAGGAAAGGAAAGACAGATACAACTTCCTAGAGGAGGTGGGAGGGTTGTGAAGACTTATTCCTGCTGTTCCCAGAGATCACCTGTTACAGGTAAGTAACTGTGCTATCTCCAGGAACAAGCAGGAATGAGTCTTCACATATGGGGACCCCCTAGCTGCAGATGCCAGGGGAAGATCCCAGGTTGTGTGTCCTTGGAAAGGACTCTACCTCCCCCCATGGATCTCTGGCATCCAACCAGGGTAGGTGGGTAGGAGTTGATTAGGAATGGAACAGGTGTGAGAACAGCCTGACCAAACAAGGCATCCCGGCAGGAGTCCTTGTCCAAGCAGTAATGGGCTGTGAAGGTATGAACCGAGGCCCAGGTGGCCGCTCGACAGATTTGGTCGATGGACACAGTTTAGATGAGCCATTGAGAGCTGTGTCATGGCCCTCCAGAGAAAGGTTTCTACTCTGGTAGGCGAAAGAAATACACTGAGCAATCCAGTTGGACAGTGTTCTCTTAGAGACTGGAAGTCCTAAATGAGAAGGATCAAAAGCAACAAAGAGTTGAGAAGACTTTCTATGTTGCTGTGTTTGGTAAGTAGAAAGCGAGAGCTCTCTTACAATCCAAGGTATGAAGATTCCTCTCTGCATTTGATGCATGAGGTCCTGGAAAAAAAGACAGGTAAATACACCTCTTGGTTCAGATGAAAAGGCGAGACCACTTTAGGCATAGTGTGGATTGGTCCTGAGGATTACCTTATGATAGAACCTTGTATAAGGTGGATTAGCCACCAAAGCTTGCAACTCACTGATGCAGCATGCTGAGGTGACTGCAATGAGAAAAATAACCTTCCAAGAAAGAATTTCAAGGAGGTGGTGGCTAAAGGTTCAAAGGCTGGCTTCATGAGCTGGCCAAGAACCAGGTTTAAGTCCCATGCCACTGGAGGGGGTCTAATGGGAGGTTTAGTTAAAAGACGGCCTCTCATGAATCTTGCTATAAGAGGATGAGAGGCTTGCGGGACACTGCAATAGCACTCAAATGGACTCTTACTGAATTTGTTTTCAGACCTGCATGGGATAGATGCAGGAGATACTCTAGTAGAGAATTCAGAGGTATTGCAAGAGGGTTTAGACCCTTCTCTGAACACCAAATGGTAAATCTTTTCCATTTGAAAGCATAGGAACATCTAGTAGAAGGCTTTCTAGAGGCATGAACATCTGACTTGCTGAGAGAGATGAAAATCTTGAAGGTCTAGGCCCTCAGCAACCAAGCCCTGAGATGGAGCTACTGGGGGTTTGGGTGCCACAAAGTTCCCTCTTCCTGGGACAGAAGGTCTGGTGCACAGCCCAAGTCCAGGGAAGGAGCTTGAGAGAGATGCAGAAGTAGAAGGTACAACACTTGGCGTGGCCAGTGTGGTGCTATGAGGATCATGGTCCCTTGATCTCTGAGGCTGGAATAGTGTCTTGGGAATTAGGGGAATTGGTGGAAAGGCATAAAGGAAGTCTTGACCCCAGTGAAGGAGGAAGGCATCCTTGGCCTGAACTCTGACACGGAATTCTGGAACAGAACCGGGGAAGTTTGGCATTCCACGGACTTGCAAAGAGGTCTATGTCCAGGGTTCCCCAAATTCGAAAGATCCTGGCTACCTGGTCCATGTGAAGGGACCACTCGTGTGGAAGCAGAACGACTGAGTGTCTGCCCAAGAGTTTTGAACGCCTGGAAGATATACTGCCAGAAGATGGATGTGATGCTCTCTAGCAAAGGCCCACAGTCGCAAAGCTTCGTTGCAAAGTGACAGCCAGTCCCGCCCTGCTTGTTTACATAGAACATGGCTACTTGGTTGTCCGTATGGATGAGGACTGTCCTGTAGCTGAGCAGGGAATGGAACACTCAGAGCTAAGAATATTGCTCTGAGTTCCAAGAGATTGATATGCAGAGAAGTCTCCTGTGGAGACCAGATGCCCTGGGTGGAGAGATCCTGCAGATGAGCTCCCCAACCCATTGGAGAAGCATCTGTTGTCAGAGTTGCTTGGGGTAGCGACTGCTGAAAAGGGGACCCCAGAAACAGATTTGGAGGGGACTTCCACCACTGGAGAGACCAAAATAGGCGACTGGAGTTTGCTATTTTGTCTGACAGGCAACCTGATGCCCGAGTCCATTGGGTGGACAAAGTCCATTGAGCTGCCCTCATGTGAAGGCGAGCATATGGAACCACATGCACAGTGGATGCCATGTGGCCTAGGAGTTGTAACATCTCTCGAGCAGTTAAATGGGACTTTAACTGTATCTGGGAGGCTAACTGCACCAGTGTAGGCAACGGGCCTGAGGAAGATAGGCCCTTGCAGTTGTGGTATCCAGCAAGGCCCCTATTAACTCCAGGGACTGAGTAGGGGTGAGATTGTATTTTGGGATGTTTACTACCAGTCCCAAATACTGAAGGACACGCATTGTGCAGGTTAGAGAAATCTGGGCCTCTGACTGGGATGGAGCTCAAATGAGCCAGTCGTCCAGATATGGGAAAACGAATATTCCTAGAGTGTGTAGAAATGCAGCTACTACTGCCATGCATTTCGTGAACACCCTTGGTGCAGAGGACAGACCGAAAGGAAGCACCCTGTATTGGTAGTGCTTTCCTTGAAAAAGGAACCGAAGGAACCTTGTGTGTGTTGGATGGATGAGGACATGGGTGTACGCATCCTTGAGATCTAGAGAACAAAGCCAATCCCGACTCTGAAGGTGCCATCTTGAATTTCTCTTTGAATAGAAACTTGTTCAATTCTCTGAGATCTAATATGGGTCTGTAGCCCCCTGTTTTCTTTGGAATAAGAAAATAAGGTGAGTAGAACCCTGAGCCCTGTTGAAGAGGTACTTCTTCTATTGCCCCTTGGGCAAGAAGGGTAGCAATCTCCTGACCCAGAAGGTTGAGGAGAGATGTTGGAGAATTGAACTGTCTCACTATGGTGTGGGGAGGAAGGTTTAAGAAATGAAGCTTGTATCCTTCCCTTATAATGGAGAGGGTCCATTGCTCTGCTGTGATTTGCTCCCATCTGGGAGCAAAGCCAGCCGCCAACCTTCCTGGAATGGTGAGGGGCTCTGGTTCTTCCAGAGCAAGAAAGGCTAAGTTCCCTAGTTGCAAGTCAAAGGCCCTGAGGAGGCTGAGGCTGCTGAGCTGTGGGAGGCCTGGCAGCCTTTTACTTGGCCTGTTTAGGTGGTTGCTGACGCTTTGCAGCAAAACGACCTGCAGAAGATGCCTGCTGACCATAAGCAGGATAGTATCTTCCCTTTTTAGAAAAGGCTGTCTTTTTGAACACTTTTCTTAGCAGGAGCAGAGGTAGACTTTGAAAGTCGATCCAAAGCAGAGTTCTCAGCATCCATCTGAGTGGCCTTTGCTTTCCAATCCCTGCCAAAAAGGTTTTCACCTGTGCAAGGAAGATTTCCCAGTTCATCTTGGACCCAAAGTTCCAAATCAGAGGCTTGTAACCAAGCAATTCTACGTGCACCTATGGCAATAGCCGAGGCTCTGCTTACACACTCAAGAGTCAAAGGCTGCACGGTTGGAAAATTTGGAAACATCTTGGGCATGTTTAAGCCAAGTGAGAAATTCCTGCCTTTTATCTTCTAAAATAAAAGGGGCTAAAGTCTGCAGATGATCTGTGACTTTTTAGAAACATCCCCATATAGAGACTATAGGAGTTGATTCCGGCAGCAAGCATATTGGCTTGGAAAACCTTTCGGCCAAAGGCATCAAGGGTCCTGCATTCACGTCCTGGAGGATTAGATGTAGCCTCATCTTCTGAAGAGTCAGAAAGTCCCTCCTAATTGGAAAGGAAAGTATATAGAGGGCTTCAGGTGTACCTAAACTGAAATTCATGGTACAAAACACACCTCAACTACTAAAGGAAGTGGTTGATTATGGAGAACAATGGTGCAGAGATGAGGGTTTTGGATTTGTTAGGAGCTGGGGAACATTCTGGGGAAAGAAGGGGCTCTTCCGAAGGGATGGGCTTCACCTTAACCAGGATGGAACCAGGCTGCTGGCATTAACCTTTAAAAAGGAGATAGAGCAGCTTTTAAACTAGATATTAGGGGAAAGCCGACAGTCGCCCAAGAGCGGATGGTTCGGAAGAATGTATCTTTGAAGGATACTACCAAAAGCAGAGAGGTTCCACAAAAGAGTAAAGTAGCCCAAATGCCCTCAAGTATGGAGCAGACAGAGCTTAAAGATCCTAAATTACCCATGTCAATCAAATTAATATGAATAAAATACATTCTCTAAAATGCTTGTATGCAAATGCTAGAAGTCTAAAAAATAAGATGGGAAAGTTAGAATATATAGCACTAAATGAAAGGTTAGATATGATTGGAATATCAGAGACATGGTGGAAGGAGGACAACCAGTGGGACACTGATACCTGGGTACAAACTATATCGAAATGATAGAGCTGATCAAATTGGTGGAGGGGTTGCTCTCTATGTTAGAGAGGGTATTGAGTCAGAAAGCAATAAAGTTTTGCAGGAAGCAAAATCTGCTGTAGAATCTATATGGATTGAAATTCCATGTAAAAGGGGGAAGGCAATGGCAGTGGGGGTGTACTATCGAGCGCCTGGCCAGAATGACCAAATGGATGATGAAATGCTCAAAGAAATCAAGGAAGCTAACAAAAGTTACAGTGCAGTAATAATGGGTGATTTCAACTACCCCGGTATCGACTGGGTCAGTGTCACGTCAGGATATGCTAGGGAGATAAAGTTCCTAGATGAAATAAATGACTGCTTCTTGGAACAGATGGTTCATGAACCGACCAGAGGGGAAGCCATATTAGACCTAGTCCTTAGTGGAACAGCAGATCTAGTGCAAGAGATAAGGTTGTTGGGGCCACTTGCCAATAGTGATCATAGAATGATCGCCTTTGATTTAATTAGTGGAGGAGGGATAGTAAGGAAATCCACAGTACTACCTATTAACTTTCGAAAGGGAGACTATGATAAAATGAGGAAAACAGTTAAGAAAAAACTAAGAGGAGCAGTTGCAAAGGTTAAAGACGTACATCAGGCTTGGCTGTTGAAAAATACTATCTTGGAAGCCCAGACCAGCTGTATTCCACGCTTTAAGAAAAGTGGAAGGAAGTCCAAAAAACTGCCAGCATGGTTTAAAGGTGAGGTCAGAGAGGCTGTTGCCAAAAAAAGCATCTTTCAGGAAATGGAAAAAAAAAAAAAAAGAGCCAAACGACGAAACCTGGAAACAGCACAAGCACTGGCAAGTCAAATGCAAGGCATTGATAAGGCAGGCAAAGGGAGAATTTGAGAAGAAGCTTGCTGCGGAAGCAAAAACATGAAGTAAAGGCCTTTTAAAGTACATTCGTAGCAAAAAACCTGTGAGAGTCAGTTGGTCCATTAGATGATAAAGGGGTTAAAGGAGCACTAAGAGGCGACAAGGCGATAGCGGAGAGACTGAATGAATTCTTTGCTTCAGTCTCTACTGAGGAAGATGTAGGGATGTTACCCATGACTGAAGTGGTATTTAAAGGTGCGGAAGAATTGAGGGAAAGAGTAGTTACTCACCTGTAACAGGTGTTCTCCAGGAGCAGCAGGAATCAGTCCTCACATATGGGTGACGTCGGCGCCGACGGAGCCCTCACGGAGCAATTTCCCCAGCTTTCAAAGAAAGCCTTTGGGAATTGCAGCGTGCATGCGCGGTCCCCTTCCCGCCCAAGGGTGCCATCTTGCTCAGTCTGACGACATAGCTAAAAGACAGCAAAAAAAATTAGCAAAAATGAAATGATAGGACTGCAACTCCAAGGGGAGGAGGGAGGGTTGTGAGGACTGATTCCTGCTGCTCCTGGATAACACCTGTTACAGGTGAGTAACTACTCTTTCTCCAAGACCAAGCAGGAAGTCAGTCCTCACATATGTGACTCCCTAGCTTAAGGCTACCGGAGACCTCAAGTGGAAAAATGAGCTCCCTCTAGCTCAGTAGCACAGAAGGAAGGAATCTTCTCTGAAAACGCCCCCGACCGGTAGCCTAACACCAGGGCCAGAGGGTAGGAGTTGCCTAAACCTCAAAGAGATTATGGAGGACTGCCTGACCAAAAGCACTGTCCCTGCGGGACTCCCTCTCCAGGCAGTAATGGGCCGCAGAAGTCTGGCTTGAAGACCAAGTAGCAGCCCGACAGATGTCTGCCAACGGAACAGAGCGGAGATGAGCCACTGACGCAGCCTTCACCCTGACACGATGAGCCGTGACTCGACCCTCCAACGAGAGGCTGGCTGCCCCATAAGCCCAGGCGATACAGTCAGCGACCCATATGGACAAAGTACACTTGGAGACAGGTAGCCCCAATTTATTGGGGTCAAAAGAAACGAAGAGCTGAACAGCCCTCCTATGCTCCCGCGTACGGTCAAGGTAGAAGGACAAGGCCCTCCTACAGTCCAGGGTATGCAGGACCATTTCAGCCCGGCTGGTGTGCGGCCTGGGAAAGGTGGTCGGAAGAACCACCTCTTGGTTGAGATGAAAAGGAGAAACCACTTTTGGAAGAAACTTAGGGTGAGTCCGTAAGACTACCCTATTCCTGTAGAACCTAGTGTAAGGAGGATGAGACACTAGGGCCTGCAGTACACTAACGCACCTAGCAGAGGTAAGGGCTACCAAAAACAAGGTTTTCCAGGAAAGAAAACGAAGAGAGCATGTAGCCATAGGTTCAAAGGGCGGACAGGTAATCCACTGTAAGACCACATTCAGATCCCATTCAGGGGCTGGTGGGCACAAAGGAGGCTTAAGGAGAAGGAGGCCTCAGAGAAAACAAGCCACCAAAGGGTGGTTGGAAAGAGGCCTGCCATCCACCGGTGCGTGATGCGCAGAGAGAGCACTGAGGTGGACCCTGACAGAGTTGGACTTAAGGCCCAGATTGGAGAGGTAAAGCAAATATTGCAAGACCACTGCCACCAAGCAGAAGGGATTCTCAGACTGCTGAGCACACCACACGGAGAAACGACGCCACTTAAGAGCATAGGACTTCTGGGTGGAGGGCTGCCTGGAGGACAAGACGACCTCTTCCACCTCCCGAGGCAGCAGGAGGGGAGCAAGGACTACTCTTTCAGCAGCCAGGCCATCAGATGAAGGGACCGGAGGTTAGGGTGTAGGAGAATCCCCTGATCCTGTGACAGATCGGGTTGAAACCCCAGAGGAAGAGGAGTGTCCGCCAGCTGCATCAGAAGCGGGAACCAGGGCTGTCTCGGCCACCAGGGAGCCACTAGGATCATCAAGGCTCTGTCTGAGAACCTTGAAGAGCGTCCGAGACACCAGTGGCATGGGAGGAAAGGCATACAAGAGGCCTGTGGACCATGGAATCAAAAAAGCATCCGCCGCTACTCCGAGAGGATGCGGTTGTCGAGAGCAGAATCTGGGAAGTTGCCGGTTCAGAGGACTGGCAAATAGATCCATGGTGGGGAGGCCCCACTTGAGAAAGATCCGCTGAACCACCAACGGGTCTAATCTCCACTCGTGTGGTTGGAGGATCCTGCTCAGCTTGTCTGCCAGGTAATTTTCTTGACCTGGGAGATAGACAGCTTTGAGGAGGATGCCGTGAAGGACGGCCCAAGAGCACAGTTTTTGTGCCTCCTGACAGAGAAGGAAGGAGCCTGTGCCTCCCTGTTTGTTCACATAGAACATTGCAACTTGATTGTCCGTCTGGACCAGCACAGACTGGTGAGAAGTGAGGTGGGAGAAGGCTCTCAGAGCTAGGCAGAAGGCTCTGAGCTCCAGGAAGTTTATCTGCTGAGCAGACTCCCAAGGAGTCCAGAGGCCTTGAGTACATGTCCCTTGGCAATGTGCTCACCAACCCAGGAGAGAAGCATCGGTGGTCAGCACCTGAGAAAGCGGAGGAGATTGAAAAGCCACTCCCAGCACCAGGTTTGGCAGATGAAGCCACCACAGCAGAGAAGAGACCAGCAGGTCGGACACCTGTACTGAGTCCGTCAGGCTCCCTGTGGCCTGATGCCATTGAGTGCAAAGGCACCACTGAGCAGGTCGCATGTTCAGGCGGGCATTGGGGGTCACATGGACCGTGGAAGCCATATGGCCGAGCAGTCTCAGAAATTGCCTGGCAGAGACCAGGGAATTGCTGTGAAAGTGGCTGGCGAGATCCATGAGCCTGTGGGCCCTGTCTAGAGGCAGGAAGGCCCGCGCCTGAAGTGTGTTCAACCTGGCGCCTATGAATTCGAGATTTTGAGAGGGGAGCAAAGTGGACTCTGCGAAGTTTATGAGAAATCCCAAGTGCTGGAGTAGAGTCACAGTGCGATGAGTGGCCTGAGTGGCCTCTTGGGAAGACTGGGCTCTGATGAGCCAGTCGTCCAGGTATGGAAACACAAAAAGGCCTTGAAGTCTTAGATAGGCCGGCACCACTGCTAGGCATTTGGTGACCACCATGGGGGCAGAGGATAGGCCAAAGGGCAGTACTCTGTACTGGTAATGATTTCCTCCCACAACAAACCTGAGATATTGTCTGTGATCTGGATGAATAAGGATGTAAGTATACACATCCTTTAGATCTAAGGAGCATAGCCAGTCTCCCTGCTGGAGGTAGGGCAGGCAGCAGGATTCCAAGGGTAAGCATCTTGAACTTTTCCCTTGCCAGGAACTTGAGGATTTGCAAGTCCAGGATGGGTCTGAGGCCTCCTGTTCTTTTTGGTATCAAAAAGTACCTGGAATAAAAGCCGTGACGTCTCAGGTGGTGGGGCACCGGTTCCACAGCCTGTTCCTGAAGACGACTTGCTAACTCCTGAAGGAGTAAGTCCCTGTGCAGAGGGAGTCTTGGTGGCTCCCTTGGAAAGTAGGAGGGAGGTACCTGGTGAAAGTGTAGAAGATAGCCTTTCTGAACTATATGAAGCACCCAGGTATCTGATGTGATGGCTGACCACCTGTGGGCAAAGTGGACCAGCCGGCCTCCTGTGCTGAGAGAAACCAGTGGAGGGGAAGAGGCTATGCTGACGGAGTCAAAAACCCCCACCCTGCTGAGCAGAGGCCGGTGTTGTGGGCTTGGGGGCCTGCTGCCTACGGGACCCATTACCCCGTCCCTTGACCTGCTGACCCTGTTGGGGAGCTGCTGAGGCCTGATAATGAGGGTAGTGTTTATAGGCAGCCGCCTTCCTCAGGTAAAAAGGCTTTTCCCCCGAGCCCTTCTGAGAAGGTGCAGAGGTTTTTCTGGATAGCCGAGTCCTGGTCAGAGTCTCGGTCTCGATCTGTGCAGCCTTTTCAGCCATGGGCTTGCCAAAGGGGTTTTCACCTCTGCAGGGGACATCGACCAACTTGTCCTGTACCCATGGCTTGAGGTCGGATGACTGAAGCCAAGCCTGTCGGCGGGCACCGATGCCGGCTCCAGCTACCCGAGCCGATGCTTCGAAGCCATCGTAGGCTGCTCGAGAGAAACTTCGAGCACTCCCGAATACCAGAGAACAAGGCCTGGAACTTCTGCAAAGGTTCCTCAGAGAGACCAGCAGAGAACCCGGCAATCTCCTTTGCCAGGTCTCGGAGATACAAGCCCATGTAGAGCTGGTAGGTCTGGACTCAACAAGCAAGCATAGAGCCCTGGAAGCACTTCCTACCGAGGGCATCCAGGTTCCGGGCCTCCCGGCCAGGAGGCACCGAGGAGTGCATCTTCTGACTCTTGAGTCGATGCATGGCCGATTCCACCACCATGGAATGGTGCGGTAGTTGTGCCTTTTGGAACCCGGAGCTCTTGCGGACTCGATAAATGGAATCGACCCACTTGGTTAACACCGGTGCTGACGCCGGGCTCTCCCACATGCGGAAGACAAGTCGCTCCAGCATCAGAGGAACCGGTACAGTAAAGGCCTCCTTCGGGGGAGAGTCATACTGGAGGGCATCGAGCTCTTTGGCTCGATGCTCCTCCTCGGGATCCGTGGGGAATGCCAAGGCCTTGGCCATATCCCGCACGAAGTCCGAGAACCGGGTGTCTTCCAGGGGGGGACCGTCTCCGAGGTTCGGACTCGGGCGAGTCCGATGGGATGCACCGAGTCTGAAAAGTACCTGGTGACTCTTCACCCTACGTCTCCCAGGCCGACTCCTCGGAGGAGGAATCTAGCGGCTCCGGTCGGGCGGGCACCGATGCCCTCCGCCCCGACGCCGAGGCTAGCGTCGACAACCTTGGTCCCGAACAGGAGGCCGAGGGAGACCGTGACCGAGGATAGACTCGAGCTCGCATGGATGTCGACGTCCCGGTGGCCGGGGCAGATGCACCGGTGAGGCCAGCAATCAATGCCTGCTGCTGGTCCATGAAGGCAGCTAAACTGCTCTCCAAGGCCGTCAACCTGAGGAGTCTGAGCTCAGGAGACCCAGCAGCCCCCGACTCGGGGCCCGACGTCTGCTCCTTCGGAGGTGAGTCCACAAGGACTACAGTACTCACGTGTCCAGGAGACTCCATCGAGACGAGGATGTTTCGAAGGCCTGTCTGACTCCGAGGACCCGGGACGGCTATCGGGGCTATGCGACCTGGCCCTCGAGGAACCAGGAGCACCCACCGACGCCACCCTCGTGGGTTTCTTCTTCCTATGATGTTCCCGGGCAGGAGACCCCCGCTCAGAGGAACTCCGACGATGCTCAGGACCGGAGTCCCAGGACATCGAAGCCTCTGACAAGGTCTGGGCCTGGCCGGACGCGGAGTCAGCGAAGATTCATTCTGATGCTGCCAACTCAACGCTTGAGGATATTTTGCCACACGGACCACAGATTATCGGGTCAAGATTGGGTCCGAGGCAGCGGAGGCAGCTGTCGTGTGTGTCGGTAAGAAACATAAGTTTTACACCGATCACACTTTTTAAACCCGCTGGCAGCCATCGGGGGAAAAAGGGCCCCTGCGCAAGATGGCACCCTTGGGCGGGAAGGGGACCGCGCATGCGTGCTGCAATTCCCAAAGGCTTTCTTTGAAAGCTGGGGAAATTGCTCCGCGAGGGCTCCGTCGGCACCGACATCACCCATATGTGAGGACTGACTTCCTGCTTGGTCCTGGAGAAATATCGATACATCGGGAAGATGTATTACAACTATTAGATAAACTGAAGAGTAGCAAATCACCTGGGTCGGATGGTATACATCCAAGGGTGTTGAAAGAACTGAAATATGAGATTGCAGACCTGCTATTAGTAATCTGAACTATCATTAAAATAATCTCTAATACCTGAAGATTGGAGGATCGCCAATGTCCATCGCCAATGAGATTCACCCGCAAGAATTTGCTGATTACCTGCAATCCAAGATTGTGCAAACCAACAAGGTGTCAGCAGTCCAATATCAAGAACCAACGGGCCTATCCCCACTGAACATATTTTCCACACCATCCACTAAATGTATCGAGGACACCATAGCATCGCTCAACACCTCCACTGCACAGACTGACCCATGTCCAGCTTTTTGGATCAAGGAGCTACGTGATGTGTTCAGCCCTGTCATCGCAAATATAATGAAACTCTCCTTTACAACAGGTTATTTTCCCACTTCACTCAAGCAGACTTCCATTAGGCCACTATTGAAAAATCATAAAACTTGACCCCCAAAGAGTTGACTCCTATCGGCCAATAGCTAATATCCCCCTCTTAGCCAAAATAATTGAGAAAGAGGCACAACGGCAAATTCAAGATCACATAGATGCCGTTGATCCCTTAGACAGCTGTCAACATGGGTTCAGAGAACATCATGGGGTCGAGACACTACTCACTGGTCTATTCAACGATATCATCACAGGAATTGACAACATCCGTCAAGGTTTTGTGCTCATCTTCCTAGACATCGCCACGGCGTTCGACTCTGTGAGTCACGAAATTCTCCTCGGAAGACTGAAAGAGAAGGGCATCTGCAACAATGCACTAGGATGGTGTAAATCCTATCTGGACGGTAGATGGCAATATGTGAAGTCTGGATCAGAAGAGTCAATACATTTCCATCAAAAGCAAGGGGTACCTCAAGGCTCGTTATCCTTACTTTTCAATATCTACATGCAGCTCATCTGCAATATCATAAGATCATTCAATGAACTGCTTGATATATGCAGATGACATTCTCTTATACATGCCTTTCTCCACAACTCACATGGACCTGGCCCCACTCACAGATTGCTTCAATGCAGTTTCAACATGGCTCCAGACACAGAACCTACGCATTCAACATAAAAAAAAACAGAGGTGCTATTCATCACCAGAAACTCCAACTTTACTCCCCTGTCCCACGTCAGTGTCAAGGAAGCTGATTTGCAAACTAAAGATGCAATAAAATACCTGGGAGTTACTTTGGACCAACGTCTAGATATGAAACGCCACATAAGCAACATAGTCAAAGCCGTCTATTTCAAAATCCATTCACTCAAGCACCTACGCTCCCTGTTGGACCCAGATGATTTCCAAACCATATATCAAGCGCTGATCCTGCCGCATTTTGACTTTGCAAATGCCATCTTACAAGGTCTCCCCCAATCCACACTAACCCCCTTACAGTTGGCCATGAATGCCACAGCAAGGGTCCTTTACGGAGCATCCAGATACAACCACGTGACCCCCATTCTCAAACAGCTGCATTGGCTACCGATCCATGGGAGGATCACCTTCAAATCCCTTCTATTAGCATTCAAGGCAATCAAAGGTATTTCATCCTCCTCACTCACGCATCTTATCCACATTGTCCTCCAACAGATCCAGAAGAGCAACAGCTGTAAACTTGCTAGCAACACCAAAGGCATCGACAAAGTCCAACACGACAACCACAAACAGGGCATTCAGTTTTTATGTCCCCAAATGCTGGAATGCTCTACCCCCTGACATTAGGGCCATTACCAATCTATATCAGTTCAGGAAGGCTCTCAAAACCCATCTTTTCCTCCAATACTTCCCAGACAGCAATTGAACCTAGATATCCCTCCCAAGAAATGACCCAATCTGGAAAGGCCCTTACATGCATTATCTGAGTTTTACCTATCCTTGCAGTGTAAATAGCTTATGTATATAGTTAACCCTGCTATCCAAGTTTGTATTCCCGTTCGATGTAAAACCTGACAACTTGTCGTTATGGTCGTTATGTTATGATGTAAACCGCGCTGATACTAAATAGCATGGTATATAAGAAACTGTAATAAATAAAATGTAACGCCAATTTTTAAAAAGGGTTCCAGGGGTGATCTGGGAAACTACAGACTGGTGAGCCTGACGTCAGTACCGGGAAAAATGGTAGAAACCATCATAAAGAATAAAATTACTCAGCATGTAGATAGTCATGACCTAATGGGAGAAAGCCAACATGGCTTTAGACAAGGAAGATCTTGTCTTACTAATCAGTTATGTTTTTTTGAAGGAGTGAATAATCAGGTGGACAAAGGTGAGTCGGTTGATAGTGTATCTGGACTTTCAAAAAGCCTTTGACAAGGTCCCTCAGAGACTTTTGGCAAAACTAAAGAGTCATGAGATAGGAGGCAGTGTACTATTGTGGATCAGGAACTGGTTAAAAGATAGAAAGCAAAGGGTAGGGCTAAATGGCCAATTTTCCCAATGGAGAAAGGTGAATAGTGGTGTACCCCAGGGATCTGTGCTGGGTCTGCTGCTTTTTGACATTCATAAATGACCTGGAAAGTGGAACAACGAGTGAGGTTATCAAATTTGCAGATGACACAAAACTATTTAAAGTTGTTAAAACCCAAGAGGATTGTGGAAAATTGCAAGAAGATCTTGATAAATTGGAAGACTGGGCATCAAAATGGCAGATGAAATTTAATGTGGACAAGTGCAAGGTTATGCACCTAGGGAAGAACCACCCAAACTATGGTTACACGATGCAAGGTTCCACGTTAGGAACCACCACCCAGGAAAAAGATTTAGGCGTCACTGTGGATACCATGTTAAAACCCTCAGCCCAGTGTGCAGCAGCGGCCAAGAGAGCAAATAGAATGCTAGGTATGATAAGGAAAGGAATGGAAAACAAAACAAAGGATATTATAATGCCTCTATATCGTTCCATGGTGAGACCGCACCTTGAATATTGTGTGCAATTCTGGTCACCGTATCTTAAAAAGGATATAGCGATTTTAGAAAAGGTTCAGAGAAGAGCCACCAAAATGGTAAAGGGGATGGAAGGATACTTCTATGAAAAAAGGCTAAAAAGGTTAGGGCTCTTTAACCTGGAAAAGAGACGGCTAAGGGGAGATATGATAGAAGTCTATAAATTAATGAACGGAGTGGAACGGGTAAACATAGATCGATTGTTTACCTTATCAGAATATAGAAAGACTAGGGGACATGCAATGAAGCTACAGGGTAAATTTTTTAAGACTAATAAAAGAAAATACTTTTTCACTCAACGTGTAATCAAACTCTGGAATTTGTTACCGGAGGATGTAGTAAAGGCTGTTAGTGTAGCTGGGTTTAAAAAAGGTTTGGACAAGTTCCTGGAGGAAAGGTCCATAAACCATTAAGAAGGGACCCAGGATATCAATGCTTGAACCAATACAAGCATTGTGGAACCTGTCTCCCTTGGGGAAACTTCTAGGTACATATGACCTAGATTGGCCACTGTTGGAAACAGAAGACTGGGCTTGATGGACCTTGGTCTAACCCAGTATGGCATATCTTATGTTCTTATGAGTGTCTCTTTGCACTCTATTTTCCTCATGACAGACTACCACAATAGAGTGGTGAGGAAGCTGAGACTTATGAAAGCCAGGACAAGGAGGGACACGGTACATGGTGTCTAATCTACGAGAATGAGGAGAGGTAGTAAGAGAAGTCTCCCACATGCTCAACATGAAATCATAGAGAATCTCATGAATAGGTAAAGTAGCTGCTTCTTTAGGAGCCTTAGGATATTGCAAAATATCTAGTTGCTTGGCTCTAGGCTCTGACTCAGCGGCCACTGTAATGGAGAGGCCCCTAGCCACCAGTGGGCTGTGGGATGCTCCCAAAGGCTTTCTTACTGGATGCTGGGGAGCGTTCCCGCGCAGGCTCCGTCGGTACCGACGATACCCATATGTGAAGACTCATTCCTGCTTGTTCCTGGAGATAAAGGGCCCTTGCAAGGTCAAAAGACCGGGCTGCCAGTGAAAACAAAGAGCATGAACGCTAGTCACAAAGGACAAAAACCAAAAAGCCAGACTCAATACCAGTGTACCGAGCCCAGGCAGGAAGGGGAACCGGCATCAAACCGGAATAGAAAAAGCCAAAATAGCCGAAAAAAAATATCTACTTTTCCCAGGTAACAAACTCACATCCATTGGGCTCCGCAGAAAAAGACTGAGCAAGATGGCACCCTTTGGCGGGAAGGGGACCGCGCATGCGCATTGCATTCCCAAAGGCTTTCTTTGAAAGCTGGGGAAATGCTTTGCACAGGGGCTCTGTCGGCGTCGACACCACCCATATGTAAGGACTGACTTCCTGCTTGGTCCTGGAGAAAATTAGACTTACCTGTTAATTGCAGTTCCTTGAGGAACTCCAATCCAGTTCCAAAATTTCTGGGAAGTGCATCTCCTCCAGCAGCTTGGAGACTGAGCATGTCCTCTTTTGAGGACCTTCCTGTACGTATGTAGCTGGCACCTCCCACCAGCCCCAGTAAGCTTGGTCTCCAAGCAGCTGGAGGAGGTTGTCAGCCAGACTGGTATGCTGAAACCACATATGGAGAAGCAGCACATCTATCCTATCAGCCATATATAATGTGGCAATAGAGGGGGCTACTGTGGCTCCCATAGCAATGCCACATACTTGTAAATAAAATTGCCCATCAAATAAAAAATATTTGGTTAACACTGAGTCCACTCTATGAAGAGAGATCTAGGAATATGTGAAGGAGCATATTAAATGTGGAGAGAATGATTGGAACAAAAGTGGATCTTTGCTTTAAATGCTGTTAGCCCGGTGGTTTAAACATGGAAAATTAGTGGCTGAGTCTTAACCAATCACTACAGGGCTTCCCCGATTCTGTGGGGTATTCCCTGGGTTCCAATTAGTTATTCTAAACATTGTCATCTGTTGCAGCTTATGAAATACCATGCAGGCACTTTTAAATGTTTGGCAGTTGCAGTTTGTTTGGTGATCCTGCTGAAGAAACACTGACCATACTTTATACAGAGCCAGGAGCAGGCTCGAAACATGCATGTCATGTAATGTGATGCAGAACTTGGAGGATCATTTTCATGCCACAAATTTTACAATTTTTGGACTGCATTTCAGATAAGTGAAGACATTTTAATTTACATTTGAATGAAAAGGACCTTATGGTTATCTGAGAGGGGAAATGTTTGTACCCCTCTCCTGACCTTCTGGCCCGACAAATATTATAACGTGGTGCACAGCACACAGGGTGATCTTTTCTTTTGGGTTGTGTACATTGGCAACATCCATGTTTTATTAATTTCATTATATAGCCTTGAAAAGGACTTTTATTGGTGGCCATTAGTACTTAATGGGCCAGCCCTTGCTCTGACAACATCTACTATGGGGTGGACTAGTTTGACAAGGTGTTCACATTATGCCATTCCAGGCTGAAATCAGCAACTCAATCAGCTCTTGCTTGGTCCGTAGTTGCTTCTTGGCAATCTCAACTGATAGGTTGTACCAAAGATTCTCAGTCTGGTTGAGAGAGTGATTGAGCTGGCCAGTCAATAGTCTGAACTCAGTTTCTTCCAATTGGAAACAGTTTCCACTGAAAGGCAAGGTGCATTGTGACCCTGGAAGATGACTGCCAGAAAAAAAAACAGTTCAGCTGATGGCAGCATGCATTTCTGCAGAATTCCTATGTATTTTGTTGCATTCACCATCCTGTCAACACTATGGATTCCTCTACCACCACTGGCAGCCAAGCATCCCCAGATCATAACCTTGGTTGAATGCTTCAGATATTCAAGCACTCATGTTTGTACTCCTGAGGAAACCTCACAGGTTTTGCCCTGGTCACCTAGAAATCAAATCAAAAAGTCCCAGAAGCAGTATTCAAAACTTATAACAAATAGAGAATACCACAAATCCCCCACTTCACACAACCTTTTTTGGGAAAGATTGGGACACTTCGATTTCATTGCCAGCACTTGAGACAGGGGTTTTAGCCCCGAAACGTGCACGTCGTGCAATTGATAAGAGTTAGACTTACCTGCTAATTGTTGTTCCTTAAGGAACTCTAATCCAGTCCCGGAACCATAGAGTTTAGAATCTCCTCCAGCAGCCTTGGAGACTGAATGACATCACAGCTCTCTTCTCTGGTATAAATAGGCAAGGACCGCCCCCTTCCAAAGTATCTATTGACAAAGCAACTCAGCAGAGCAACAAGTAAGTAGATAAAGAACAAGAAACTTTGGCTAGAATCTAAAAACCTGTGCATATTCTAACCTTCTCTTCAACGAAGGACCGTGTAGAAATGCCAAAAACGTAGAAACAAAACCACGCTTCTGCAGGGTTCCCATTGTAGCTCCACTCCGCGTCCTCCAGAACCCCACTCCTCTTCCAGAGACATACTCTCCAATTTGACCCCTTTTACTAAGATACAACAAACACCTTCTTCAGGCTGCATACCCTGGGAGGGGTCCGGGACTGGACTAGAGTTCCTTAAGGAACAATAATTAGCAGGTAAGTCTAATTAACTCTTCCTTTTCGTCCCTCTAGTCCAGTCCCGGAACCATAGAGAATATAACTGAGCAGTGCACATCAACGGGAGGGACCAGAAAACCCAGCCTGAAGCACCGCTGAGCCAAAACAAACGTCCTCCGCCACCTGCACATCTAACCGATAGTGCTTCAAGAATGAATGCAACGATGAAGTCGCTGCTCTACAAATGTCCGCGACCAAAACCGAACTGTACTCCGCCCATGATGCCGCTTGCGCCCTGGTCGAGTGCACTCTGAGACCTTCTGGAACTACCCTACCTTTCAAAAAGGTAAGCCGACGCAATAACCGCCTTTAACCATCTAGAAATGGACGCTGTCGCTGCCGCTTCACCCTTCCACGGCCCCCCGAAAACCACAAACAATCTGTCAGTCTTCCGAAACGGCTGCATCTGCCGAAGATACTTCCGAAGAACCCGAACATCTAGGGGATGTAACCTGCCTTCCGATTTCTCCTTTTGCTGCTTAGAGAATACTGGAAGCGACACCACGTGATTGACATGAAAGGCCGAGACCACCTTCAGCTGAAAGTCCGGCACTGAGCATAGCACGACCTTATTGAAGACAGACAAATAAGGTGCCCTACAAGATAAAGCCTGTAACTCCGAAATACTCCTTGCGGAACAAATAGCTACCAGAAATACCTTTAACACGAGATCCTTCAGGGTGGCGATGCTTAGCAGCTCAAACGGTAGCTCAAGCAAAGCCTCCAATACCAGATTCAGCTTCCATGTCGGCACCGAACAGCGTACCAATGGACGAAGAAGCAAGACAGCTCTCAGAAAAAGCCTGTCACTGTGAGATCCTACCAGCTGACCGAGCACTTTCCCCCTATAACAGGAAATCGCCACCAACTGTACTCGCAAGGAACTGGCCACCAATCCCTTCCGCACTCCATCCTGCAAAAAGGAAAGGACCTGCGAAATCGAAGCCCTCAACGGCTGAATATTACGCTCCACACACCAAGATGCAAAGACCCTCCAGACCTGGACATATGCCAGCGAGGTGTAACGCCTGCGTGCCTTTAGCAAGGTAGAAATGACCATCGAATAACCCTTAGCAGTCATCCTAGCCCGTTCAAGAGCCAAGCCGTAAGCGAGAACCGACTCACCTAGGGCATGCACAATGGACCCTGCCGTAGGAGCTCCTCCCGCTGCAGTAACTACCATGGATCGTCCAC
The DNA here is from genome assembly GCA_033557465.1 of Ichthyophis bannanicus. NCBI lineage: Eukaryota > Metazoa > Chordata > Amphibia > Gymnophiona > Ichthyophiidae > Ichthyophis > Ichthyophis bannanicus. The sequence continues at coordinate 1,513,416,278 of CM066032.1, read as the reverse complement.
TAACAGCTGTACCAAATCTGCATACCACAGCCTTCAGGGTCAATCGGGCATGGTCAGAATCACCCGACCACAATGTCTCAATGCGCTGCACCACCCTGCCCATGAGGGCCCAAGGTGGAAAAACAAAACTCCCTCTGGCCACCTTTTTGCTAATGCATCTAGCCCCTCTGACATCCGTTCCCAGCGCCTGCTGAAAAACCTTGCTACCTGCGCTGACTCGAAGCTCGCCATGAGAGCCATTACCGGAACTCCCCAGCGCCTCACCAGAAGAGGAAACACCCCCGGATGTAGCACCCACTCCTTGGGGTCTACTCTGCGACGACTGAGGAAATCCGCTTCGAGATAGTCTACGCTGGCCACATGTTGAGCCGCGAGAGCCTGGAGATTGTGCTCGGCCCACACCCACAGCTGACCCGCTTCGGCTTCCAGTGTAGCACTTCCTGTGCCCCCCTGCCGATTGATGTAGGTCACTGTTGTCACATTGACAAGACTCGGACCGCCTCCCGACAGTGTCCTGAAACTCCAATAGCGCCAGGAACACTGCTCTCATCTCCAACCTGTTGGACCGAGACGTCTCCTCCTGAGACCAACGACCCTGGGCAAACCTGCCTTCGCAATGAGCCCCCCCCCAACCCAGGAGGCTCGCGTCTGTTGTGAGCAGTCCCCAGGACGGCGGTCCAGTGGCATGTCAGCTTCCATATTCTCCGTTCTCAACCACCATCGCAGCTCGTGACACATTCTGAGGGCAAACTAACCTCTGCGATAGGACCCACGGAACCACTTCTATCGTGGCTGCCATTGTTCCCAACAACTGCAGGTACTGTCATGCTGTTGCAGCCAGACTCGAAAAGAAACGCCTGACGAGTTGTTGCAGACCTAGAGCCCGGGCCCTGGGCAGGAACACCTTCCCCTGCTTTGTTTCGAAGCGCGCTGCAAGGTACTGGAAGGGATCGCAATGGTACCAATCTGCTCTTTGCAAAGTTGACTACCCAGCCCAGGCCTTCAAACATCTGGACCACCCGGGCCGTCACTGCCGAGCTGTCCTCTCGACTTCGCTCGGATCAACCAATCGTCCAAATATGGGTGCACCAGTACTCCCTCTTTGCAGAGCGCCGCCGCTGCCGCCACCACCACCATGACCTTGGGAAATGTCCGTGGCACCGCTGCCAGCCCAAAGGGCAGCGCTTGAAATTGGAAATGTCCCATGGGTACCGCAAATCTCAGCCACTTCTGATGCTCTTGCCGAATCGGGATGTGCAGGTAAGCATCCGTGAGATCTGACGACATCAGGAACTCCCCGGTCCAGACCGCTGCCAGCACGGAACGCAAGGTCTCCATCTGAAAATGGATAATCCGGAGACAATGGTTCACCATTGTCAGAGCCAGGATCGAGCGAAATGTGCCCTCCTTTGGCACCACGAAATAGATGGAGTAGCGACCAGAACCGCACTGCTCCGCGGGTACCGGCAGCATTGCCTCAAGCTGCAGCAGCTGCTGTAGCGTGTCCTGGACTGCCTGCCTGTGCCCAGGGCTGAGCAGGGAGAACGGACAAAGGAACCTACGACGGGTTGATGGAGTTCTAATACAGACCCCTCTCGAATGTCCTCCAGGACCTACTAATCTGACTTAATTCAGACCCAGGCAGGGTAAAACTCCCACAACTGACCTCCCTTGGGAACTACCCTCTCCTGAGCCCACCTTATCTGACCCCTAAGCGGGAACTTCCCCCGCTGGGACTGTCCATAACGGGGAGAACGAAAACTACAAAAGTCTCGGGACCTCCCTGAATCCCACAGAACTGCGGCCCTGCTTCGGCTTGTCCTCTGGGAGACGTCCCCCCTGGGACTCTGAGGTCCTGGACCAACTTATCTAAATCCTCCCCAAATAAAAGCGTACCCCCAAAGGGTAACTTGCTAAGCCGAGCCTTAGATGAACTGTCCGCCGACCAGGTTCTCAACCAGAGATACCTCCGAGCTGCTACTATGGAGACCATCCCCTTAGCCAAGCCGCGGAGGAGATCAGAATGAATATCCGCCAAGCACACGGTTCCCGACTCCAGTCACGTGGCATCTCCAAGCTGCCCTTCCAGATGGTCTCCTGCAACCTCTGGGACCACCTCAAACAGCCACGTGCCACTGAAGCCGGTCTGCACGGACAGCGCGCAAACATCCAACACCTGCTACAAGAGTGTCTAACCTCCTGTCCTGAACATCCTTCAGCGCTGCGGTCCCCCTCCACAGGAATTGTGGTTTTCTGAGTGACCGCCGATACCACCGCAACTACCTTTGGAGAACAAAACAGCTCCCTATCGCGGTTCACGAGCGGATAAAGGCGAGCCAACGCTCTAGCCCCCTTCAGGGCCGCCTCTGGCAAATCCCATTCTTCCTGTATCATATTCCGAAATACCCTATGGAGGGGAAACACTCTGGGATGTCCGCACCACCTGCAACAGCGGATCTTCTAATGACTCTTCCGCTGCTTCCTCGCTGGAAGGCAGGTTTAGTGTCTTTAGCGTCTCCAAAACCAGGGCTGGAAGTCCTTCACACCAAATGACTGACTACCCAGCACTGCTGCTCCGAGTCAGGCAACTCTCCGTCTTCCAGCTCATCTTCCGAGAATTCTTCCTTTTGGTGTTCCCCTTGCTCAGGTCATCAGCGAGGTAAGGTGTGGGACCCTCCGAAGTGGCCCTACACCTTTTAGCCACCGGAACACCGTTCCCCGAACCGACCAGAGGCCAAGCGCTTCTGACTCTGGGGTCCGTGAGGAAGAGCCGACATCACGGGCTGAAGGAAGGCAAAAGCCTGCTCCATCAAGGCCTGTCCCTGCTCCTGTGACCCGGTGGAGCCGCCGCCCGAGGAGGGCCCCGGCACTGGCTCCTCAGGATCTAGAGACGGAGATATGTGCCTCAGCGCCTGTACGAATAGCCTTCCGGCCTGCTAGGGGCTGTCCCGGCTCTCCGTCCATATGCTGCGCCTCTAGGGAGCAAGGGACACAGACTCCTGATTCCAGCACTGAACTTTTCCTCCTGCCGCACACTAGACAGCATGGAATTGCAGGCATAGCAGCCACCTCAAAGAACTGCTCTAAACCACCCCGGGAACTCCCCCTCCCCCCCCACTGGCCCTGACCACCAGCCCCGGAAGGGCTCTCTCCGGGTTGGAGCCCTGCAAAAAACAGCCTAGATACACCTGCTCAATATTTCAATAAGGGAAAAGTACAGCATAGCTCGTTTCCCTTTGAACTCCCCCCCCCCTCCCAACAGGCCAGCGCTCTGTAAGCACCTGATGAGCCTATAGCAGGTCTGCAGCAAACGAGGCTTAAAACTTCCAAAAAGCCACTATAAAAAACCCCAGTTTTCAAAATGGCCGCCAGGACTTTTCCCGCACAGCAAAAAAAGTGTCCGGAGGGCAAAGAACTCCTTTATGAGATCCCCCGCTGAGGCAGGGACTTCCCTCTCAACTCCCCTCCAAGAAACAAGTAAAAGAAAATTCAAAAAGAAAAAACGCCGTTAAAGTCGGTGAGACCTACTTAGTTCCCTGCTTCAACCTGAGGTGCTGCAATGAGGCAGACACGCGCCGGAGCTCAGCCTGCTCGTGGTTTTGGCTCCGACGGTGCTCCCACCAATCTCACTGTCCCTTAGAGATGGCTGGGGCTAAGCCTTGCACCTGCTCCTCACCCTTGCTTGCGGGTTCGGGAGCAGGGAGGCTACGTCTGCTCTGTAAAGCTGCTCCTTCTCACCAAGGGGCAGCCCCCCCCCCCGAGAGGGAAAATTGAGGGAGAAAGGAGGAAGCAGGACTGGAGCCAGAGGGAAGAAAAACGTGGCTATTTTAGAAAGGCAACCAAACAAAAAACATCAAGAATTAGAAAAGGAAAACAAAGAAAAAATTCCTAGCTCTGCCTATTTGTGCTGGGCCTATCCCTAGGCCCAGAATCTCCTCAGCTGCTTGGAGACTGAAGTACTGGTGGAAGGGGGCGGTCCTTGCCTATTTATACCAGAGAGAGAAGAGCTGTGATGTCATTCAGTCTCCAAGGCTGCTGGAGGAGATTCTAAACTCTATGGTTCCGGGACTAGACTAGAGGGACAAAAAGGAAGTGTGGTTTTAATTCGGTTTGAAGAATGCCTGCAATGAAAATATGAGAACATAAAAATGAAAAAAGGGACATGTACTGTGTTTGAGGGTGAGAGTTTTTTCCTCTCCCTCTTAGTTTATGCCCGACAAAGTTGTGTGAAGTGGGGGATTTGTGGTATTCTTATTTGTCTGGTCACCTAGAAGGCAGAACATGCTATCACTGAACAGAACTCCCAGTCAACCTTGCTCCATTTTGAGTACTTGGACTCAATGAGTCTCTTCCTCTTCTGTAGTCTTAGTAGCAGCTTCCTCCATGCCTTACAGCCCCTGAACCTGTACTCCAAGCATAGTCTCCTCAGTTGAAAATGCAAACTGCAATGGAACACTTCATTCCCACAGAAGATCAGGGGAGGTTAGCTTGCCAAGAGATGTCCTATCGCAGCCTTATCATCCCTCTGTGTTAACTTTCTAACCATAGGGCTGTGCTATCAGTCCTACATATTTACCAATCTCCTTATGCTTCTGCAGAATGTGGACAAGTGTGCAGAGATTACAGCAGACCGTTGCAATCTGGGCTGCAATACTACTACTGCAAAAAAACTACCCCCCCCCCCCCATCCTGTCCCATTGATAGAAATTGCAATCTTCACACCAGAACATGATCAGATTCAATACACACCAGTTCTACATTAAATTCAAACCTCGTGTGCTACCAAAATGCCATGCACTGATTGGCTTATCAAATGTGACTTCCTATTAGTTGAGGAAGCACAGTAGTGTGCGGGTTCATTTCATTCCTGCTTTGACACAATCAGGTTGAGCCTACTGCAAGTTTCCTCATGAAAACTATATGAAACCTCAGGCAAGTAATTGTACATACAGAAATGGCTACCAAATTAAATTTACAACACAGTATAAGCCAGGCTTCTACCACAGAATTTGGAAAATGTCAAAATAAAGCAGACTAGCTTAATCATGCAGTCTATGCAAAAACACTTACATAGAACTGTACGGATACAAAGCATAGTTACTCACCTGTAACAGATGATCTCCGGGAACAGCAGGAATTGAGTCTTAGGTGACATCAGTACCAGGAGAGCCTGTGGGGGAATGCGCCAACAGCCAATAGGAAAGCTTTTGGGAGCATCCCACTGCACCTGCATAGCTGCCTTCCTAGCTCTCCCTCAATTGAGTGAGAGAAGATAAAGTGTAGTTACTCACCTGTAACAGGTGTTCTCCAGACAGCAGAAATCAGTCCTCACTTATGAGTAACATCAGCACCAACAGAGGCAGTGTGGAGCAAATCCCCAGCTTTCAAAGAAAGCCTTTAGGATTGCTGCCACACATGCATAGTCCTCTTCCCACACAGGGGTGCCATCTTGCTCAGTCAGGTCTCATAACTAGAGCCCTCCTAAGCAAAAGGAAAGGTGAGGAGGAAGGGTAGTGAGGATTGATTCCTGCTGTAACTACACTTTCTCCAGAAACAAGCAGGAAGTCAGTTCTCATAGGACTCCCCAGCTATAGGCTACCAAACCTGTAAGCAAACACTGCCATGAAAACTCAATGCCCAAAGGAGCCCAATACCTTGGGTCCCCGGGGCCAAGTTCTTGGTAGCCACAGAAGGGTCGGGGGGGGGGGAGGGGAGGGATAGGAGTTGCTTATACCCCTAACAGATTATGGAGTACAGCCAGGCTGAAGGAAGTGGCCCAGCAGGACTCCCTCTCCAAGCAGTAGTGCGAGGTGAAGGTATTCACCGAAGAGCAGGACACAGCCTGCCAGATGTCAGAGGCACTGGGTGCAGCAAAGCCACCAAGGCCGCTTTGGCACAGACACCATGTGCGGTGACCTGCCAATCAAGCAAGGCACCAGCCTTTGCCTGGGCAAAGGTAATGCAATCCACCACCTGGATGGAAAAGGTGCACTGGGTGACTACTAACCCAGACAGGGAGGATCATAGACAAAGAGCCAGCCTGACTTGCTATGAACCCTAGGTACACTGCAGGTAGAAGGCAAGAGCCATCTTGCAGTCAAGTGTGTGCAGGACCACCATTGCACAGTCAGCGTGAGGTTTCGGAAAGAAAATCACCAAAACTAGTGCTTAAGGTGGCAGTACAAGACAGCCTTTGGTAGGAACTTGGGGTGGGTACAAGGAACCACCCTGTTCACATAGAATCTGGTGTAAGGGGCCTCAGCCATAAGGGCTTGGAGTTCACTGACTCACCGAGCCAAGAGCAGGGCCATGAGAAAGACTACCTTCCAGGAGAGGTACCAAAGCAAGTGTCTCCAACAGCTTGAAGGATGGCTACATGAGCATGATGTTCAAGTCCCACGCCACAGAGGGCAGAGTAGGGGGGGGGGGGTCGGGAAAGTAAGAGACCCCACATGAAGTAAGAGATCAAGGGTTAGCTGAGAGGCTTGCCCTTGACCAGGAAGTGGATCGGTGATACGGTAGTCAAGTGAACTGACCAAATTGGATTTGTCCCACCTACAAGAGGTGAAGGAGATATTAGAGTGCGGGAGGGGGGGGGGGGGGGGTAATTATGGCCCTCATGCACCACTATCCAGCCTGGTTTTCATGATGGCCCTAATGAATATTCATGGACCTATTTCCATACAATGGAAGGCAGTGGATGCAAATAGATCTCATGAATATTAGGGGGAATCATGAAAACCAGACTGGATTGCGGTGCACAAGGGCCAGAATTGCCCACCCCTGTACTAGAGAATGCACCTGGTAGAGCAGAAGAATGCATTGATCTGGAGTTTGGAGCACCAGACCAAAAACCACCACCTAAAGGCATAAGCCCACCTTGTCAAGTCCTTTGACATGGAGGGGATCTACTGACCTCTCCCAGAAGGTGCAGCAGGGCTAAAGATCCATTCAGCCACCAAGCCATGAGAGATAGCATGGTGATGTTTGGGTGAAGCATCTGTCCCTGTTCCTGTGTTGGAGGCTACAAAGAGGCATGGAAGCAGGAACCAGGGCCGAAGCCATGAGGTAACCACGAGGATCACCAAGGTGCAGTCCTGCTGGATTTTGCAGAGGGTTCTCACGATGAGTGGGGTGGGAGGGAAGGCATACAGCAGCTCAGACGTCCAGTCCAGGAGAAATGCATTCAGGGCCACCCTGAGGGGGGTGTAGGACCAGCCTGCAAAAGCAGGTAAGCTGTATGTTCACCGGGCTGGCAAACAAACCCAGAGACAGAGTCCCCACACTGCTGGAACAGGAGAGCCACCTCTGGGTTCAGGTACCACTCAAGGGGGTTGAAGGCGCCTGCTGAGTGGCTGAGGATGTCCTGGCCTGGGAGGTAGACTGCTCTGAGGGTCATACGCCAGCACACAGCAAAAAAAAAAAGAGTAGATGAGGCAAGAGCCTGTTCCTCCCTCCTTATTTATATAAACATCATGACCTTCTTGTTGGTCTGTACCAGTATAGAGATTTGCTCCAGGTGGGGCTCAAAGGCTTTTAGGCCCCACCCAGAGCTTGAGCAGGTTGATCTGCTGTTTGACTCCAAGGGACCACTGCCCCTGGGTGTACAGTGGGCTCCCCAGCCCAACAGCAAGGCATCAGTTTGGACAAGCTTGTGTCACACAGCCTGGAAGGGCATGCATCTGAGAAGACTCCAGGGACTGCCACCAATCCAGGGAGCTGCATAGCTCACAAGAGACATGGACAAGGTCCTGAAGGTGACCTGTGTCCATTGTGCATTTAGGCACCAGTGTTGTCTGCATTGGGAACATGGAACATGCTGTGCCTTAGTGCACATGGCATTGATAGTCCATGCTGGTACCTTCTCCCTGCCTTGAACCTTGACCACCAGGGTGCAGAGATGGTCTGCATCACTGTTCCCTCTAAGCTGTGCGCATGTCCACGCGCACACACCTCGCCGAGCGAGCGCACATACTTTACAACAGAGCGCACAAAAAGCGTAGTTACTCACCTGTAACAGGTGTTCTCCAGGAGCAGCAGGAATCAGTCCTCACTTATGGGTGACGTCGGCGCCGACGGAGCCCTCGCGGAGCAATTTTCCCCAGCTTTCAAAGAAAGCCTTTGGGAATTGCAGCGCGCATGCGCGGTAGTCTTCCCGCCCGAAGGTGCCATCTTAGCCAGTCAGATGACATAGCTAAAAAAGACAGCATAAAAATTTGCAAAAAGAACATAAGCAGACGATTGCAACTCCAAGGGGAGGAGGGAGGGTAGTGAGGACTGATTCCTGCTGCTCCTGGAGAACACCTGTTACAGGTGAGTAACTACGCTTTCTCCAGGACCAAGCAGGAAGTCAGTCCTCACTTATGGGACTCCCAAGCTCAAGGCTACCGGAGACCCTAAGCACAAAAATGAGCTCCCTCTAGCTCAGCAGCACAGAAGGAAAGAATCTTCGCTGAATTATCACCCACCGGTAGCCCACATCCGGGATGGAGGGTAGGAGTTGCTCAGACCTCAAAGAGATTACGGAGGACTGCCTGTCCGAAAGCACTGTCCCTACGGGACTCCCTCTCGAGACAGTAATGGACCGCAAAAGTCTGGCTCGAAGACCAAGTAGCGGCCCGGCAGATGTCTGCCAGCGGAACAGAGCGGAGGTAAGCCACTGACGTGGCCTTTGCCCGAACGCAATGAGCCGTGACTCGACTTTCTAAGGCGAGTCCGGCTGCCCCATAAGCCCAAGAGATACAGTCCGCAACCCAGATGGACAGAGTACGCTTGGAGACCGGGAGCCCCAATTTATTGGGGTCAAAGGACACAAAAAGCTGCGCAGCTTTACGGTGCTCCCGCGTACGGTCAAGGTAGAAGTTCAACGCCCTTCTACAGTCCAGGGTATGGAGGACCGTCTCAGCTCGGCTGGAGTGTGGTCTGGGAAAGAAGGTTGGAAGTACCACCTCCTGATTCAAGTGAAAAGGGGAGACCACTTTAGGCAGAAACTTTGGGTGAGTCCGTAGGACTACCCTATTCTTGTAGAACCGAGTGTAGGGGGGATCAGACACGAGGGCCTGTAATTCACTTACGCGCCTAGCGGAAGTGAGGGCTATCAAGAACAGCGTTTTCCAAGACAGAAAACGGAGAGAGCAGGTAGCCATAGGTTCAAAAGGCGGACAGGTGATCCGCTGTAAAACCACATTCAGGTCCCAGTCAGGCGCTGGCGGGCGCAGAGGTGGTTTAAGTAGTAGGAGACCTCGGAGAAACCTCGCTACGAGAGGGTCGTTGGAGAGAGGTCTGCCGTCCACCGGCACATGATGTGCGGAAAGAGCACTGAGGTGAACTTTGACGGAGTTGGACTTAAGTCCCAGATTAGAGAGGTGTAGCAAGTACTGTAAGATCACCGACACCGGGCAGGAGAAGGGATCCTGAGACTGTTGGGTACACCAGACTGCAAAGCGACGCCATTTAAGGGCGTAGCATTTGCGGGTAGAAGGCCGTCGCGAAGCCAAGACGACCTCCTCCACCTCTGCCGGCAAGAGGAGAGGAGCAAGGACTACCCTCTCAGCAGCCAGGCCATGAGGTTGAGAGACCTGAGGTTGGGGTGCAGTAGGGACCCCTGATCCTGGGTGAGGAGATCCGGTTGCACCCCCAGAGGGATTGGATCCTCCACCGCCAGTTGCAGCAAGAGCGGAAACCACGGCTGCCTGGGCCAGCGAGGGGCCACCAGGATCATGAAAGCTTTGTCTCGGAGAACCTTGAAAAGGGTCCGAGAGACTAACGGGATGGGAGGGAAAGCGTACAGAAGGCTCCCCGACCATGAGATCAGAAAGGCGTCCGCCGCCACCCGAAGGGGGTGAGGCTGACGAGAGCAGAAGCGAGGAAGCTGCCGGTTGTGAGGACTGGCAAAGAGATCCACTGTGGGGAGGCCCCACCTGAGGAAGAGCTTCTGAACGATCAAGGGGTCCAGACGCCACTCGTGCGGCTGGAGGACCCTGCTGAGTTTGTCCGCCAGGCAATTTTCTTGGCCCGGGAGATAAACTGCCTTGAGGAGAATGCCGTGACTGACGGCCCAAGAGCAGAGCTTCTGTGCCTCCCGGCAGAGGAGGAAGGAGCCCGTGCCCCCCTGCTTGTTCACGTAGAACATGGCAACTTGATTGTCCGTCTGGACAAGGACGGACTGTTGGGAGGTCAGGTGGGAGAAGGCCTTGAGAGCTAGGCGGATCGCCCTGAGCTCCAGGAAGTTGATCTGCTGAGCAGACTCCCACTTGGTCCAGAGGCCCTGAGTACGTGCCTCTTGGCAATGGGCTCCCCAGCCCAGGAGGGATGCATCGGTGGTCAGCACCCGGGTCGGCTGAGGTGACTGGAAAGGCATTCCCAATACCAGGTGCGGCTGCCGGAGCCACCACCGGATAGACGAGACCAGCGGCTCGGAGACGCGCACCAGGTCTGCTAGGCCGCCCGTGGCCTGTCGCCACTGCTGGCGGAGACACCACTGAGCAGGCCGCATATTCAGGCGGGCATTGGGGGTCACATGGACGGTGGAAGCCATATGGCCGAGCAGTCTCAGGAAGCGCCTGGCGGAGACCAGGGGCTGGCTGCGAAAGCGGTCGGCTAGGTCCATGAGCCGCTGAGCCCTGTCGAGCGGTAGGTACGCTCGCGCCTGAGGGGTGTGCAGCCTTGCGCCGATGAACTCGAGATCCTGTGAGGGGAGCAAAGTGGACTTTGCGAAGTTGATGACAAAGCCCAAGTGCTGCAGCAGAGTCACCGTGCGGCACGTGGCGGTGGTGGTGACCTCCTGAGCGGACGCTGCTCTGATGAGCCAGTCGTCGAGGTACGGAAAAACATAGAGGCCGTGAAGCCGGAGATGGGCCGCCACGACCGCGAGACATTTTGTGAAGACTCGCGGTGCGGAGGACAGGCCGAAGGGCAGTACTCTGTACTGGTAATGATTTCCTGCCACCACAAACCTTAGGTATTGGCGGTGGCTTGGGTGGATGAGGATGTGCGTGTAAGCATCCTTTAGATCCAAGGAGCATAGCCAATCTCCCTGCTGGAGGTAGGGCAGAAGGATTCCAAGGGTAAGCATTTTGAACTTCTCCCGCACAAGGAACTTGTTGAGGTTGCGCAAGTCCAGGATGGGTCGGAGGCCTCCTGTTCTCTTTGGTATCAGAAAATACCTTGAATAGAAGCCCTGACCTCTCAGGTGGTGTGGCACCGGTTCCACCGCCTGATCCTGCAGAAGACCTGCTAACTCCTGAAGGAGCAACTCCCTGTGCAGAGGGGGGCGCGGAGGCTCTCCCGGAAAATAGGAGGGAGGGACCTGATGGAAGTGGAGAAGGTAGCCCTCTCGCACGACCTGAAGCACCCAGGCATCTGCGGTGATGCTGGACCACCTGTCGGCGAAGTGAACCAGCCGGCCTCCGGTGCTGGGGGGAACCAGCGGGGGGGAGAGGCTATGCTGAGCGAGTCAAAAACCCCCACCCTGCTGAGCAGGGGCTGGTGGCGCAGGCTTGGGGGCTTGCTGCCTACGGGACCCGTTACCCCGTCCCTTGGCCTGCTGGCCCTGTTGGGGAGCTGCAGGGGCCTGATAATGGGGGTATTGTTTGTAGGCAGCCGCCTTCCTCGGGTAAAAGGTCTTTTTTCCCGAGCCCTTCTTTTTCTGGGAAGGGGCGGAGGTCTTCCTAGAAAGCCTGGTCCTGGTGAGAGTCTCAGTCTCAATTTGTGCAGCCTTTTCCGCCATGGGCTTGCCAAAGAGGTTTTCGCCTCGGCAGGGGACATCGACCAACTTGTCCTGTACCCAGGGCTCAAGGTCGGACGACTGAAGCCAAGCCTGTCGGCGGGCACCGATGCCGGCTGCGGCTACTCGAGCCGAGGCTTCAAAGCCATCATAGGCTGCTCGGGACATGAACTTTGAGCATTCCCGAATACCTGTGGACAAGGCTAGGAACCTCCGCAAGGGTTCCTCGGACAAACCAGCGGAGAAGCCGGCTAGCTCTTTAGCCAGATCCCTGAGATACATGCCCATGTAGAGCTGGTAAGTCTGGACACGACAGGCGAGCATAGAGCCCTGGAAGCACTTTTTGCCAAGGCCATCCAGGTTACGGGCCTCCCTTCCAGGAGGCACCGAGGAGTGCATCTTCTGGCTCTTAAGACGATGCATGGCCGATTCCACTACCATGGAATGGTGTGGCAACTGCGCCTTTTGAAAGCCAGGGCTCTTGCGGACTCGATAGATAGAATCGACCCACTTGCTCAGGACCGGCGAGGAGGCCGGACTCTCCCACATGCGGAAGAGTAGTCGTTCCAGCATAGGAGGAACCGGCACAGTAAAGTGCTCCCTCGCGGGAGAGTCATACTGGAGGGCGTCGAGCTCTTCGGCTCGAGGCTCCTCCTCGGGGTCCGCAGGGAAGGCCAAAGCCTTGGCCATATCCCTAACGAAATCCGAGAACCGGGCATCCTCCGGGGGGGACTGCTTCCGAGGCTCGGACTCCGGAGAGTCCGATGGGACACACCGAGTCCGGAAAGAATCAGGTGACTCTTCCTCCTCCGACTCCCAGACCGACTCCGACGAGGACTCGGTGGGGTCGGCTCGGGCAGGGTGCGGCGCCAGCCGCCCCGACGCCGAGGGAGTCGGCGTCGGCGACCTCGGTCCCGAACGGGAGGCCGAGGGCGACCTCGACCGAGGATCGACTCGAGTTCTCATCGACTCGAGGATCGGCTCGGTCTCCGGGGTCGACTTGGACGTCGACGTCCCGGCGGTCGGGGCAGCGACGCCAGCGAGCAGTGCCCGCTGCTGGTCCATGAAGGCAGACAATCTGCTCTCCAAGGCCGTCAACCTGATTCCGAGCTCAGGCGACCCAGCAGCCCCCGACTCGGGCCCCGACGGCGTCGGGCCCGACGTCGGCTGACGCGGAGGCGAGTCCAGAAGGACAACAGGACTTACACGGGCAGGCATCTCCGACTCCAGGCGAGGTCGCTTCGGGAGGTGTTCCTTCTCCAAGGACCCGGGGCGGCTGTCGGGGCTATGCGACCTGGCCCTCGCGGAGCCAGGAGCGTCCACCGACGCCGCCCTCGCGGGTTTTTCCTTCCGTCGATGGTCCCCGGAGGGAGAACCCCGGTCGGAGGAGCTCCGTCGACGGTCCGAACTGGAGCCTTTCGACAGTGAGGCCTCCGACGAGGTCCGGGTACGGCTGGGGTCAGCGAAGATTCTTTCGCGCTGATGCCGCCGACTTCTCAACGCCTTCGAGGACAGTTTGCTGCAGGGCCCACAGATCAGTTCCTCGTGATCTGGGCCCAGGCAGCGGAGGCAAAGGTCGTGTGAGTCGGTGAGTGACATATTTCGGTCACACCGACCACACCGCTTAAAGCCACTGGCAGCCATCGGGGGAAAAAAGGGCCCCTGCGAGGTCAAAGGACCGGGCTGCCAGGGAAAAAAAACGAAAACTAAATCTGACTAAGTCAGAAAAAACCGAAAACCGTTAGAGGACTCGAGACCGGCGTCGCGAGTCCGGGCGGGAAAACGACCGGCGTCGAACCGAAAGAAAAAAGGATAAATACAGAGGAAAATCAACTTTTTCGCGGGGACAAGACGGGGACGTCTGTAGGGCTCCGCGGAAAAAAGAAGACTGGCTAAGATGGCACCTTCGGGCGGGAAGACTACCGCGCATGCGCGCTGCAATTCCCAAAGGCTTTCTTTGAAAGCTGGGGAAAATTGCTCCGCGAGGGCTCCGTCGGCGCCGACGTCACCCATAAGTGAGGACTGACTTCCTGCTTGGTCCTGGAGAAATTATGGCTCTGATTCTGATAGAAAACAGACGTCTTAAAATTTAAAAGTTATGATTGTAATTACTAGAAATTTCCTGCTTCATTTAGTAATTGTCTATTTTCATTTAATTTGATTAAAATCAATGTGGTGTACATACTGTATTCTGACGTGTAGTCAAGTTTTAAAGTATATAACTCCGAGTGTCATTATGTGGCGAACAAAAATTTAACCTTCCTTCAAAAGCTGCACACAGCTGATATTTTATGCACACACAGCCTACAGAAAATTAGAGGGAACATTGGTCTGCATGGGCCTCAAGGGAGAAAAGGTGGTCACCCATTGTGTCAAGGAGGGTACCAATGAACTCCAGGTCTGTACCAGCTCAAAGTGGGACTTGGAGTAGTTGATCTGGAAGCAGAGGCATTCAAGGAGAAGGACTGTGCAAGACATCCCGAGGTGAGTTTCCTCCATGGACTCCCACATAACATGCCAATCATCCAAATAGGGGAAGACAGGTATGCCCTGCCTCTGGAGGTGCACTGCAGCTGTGGATAGGCACTTTGTGAAGACCCAGAGTGAATGCAAGCCTGAAGGGGAGCACTCTGTACTGATAGTGCTCCCTTTGCACCCTGAAGTGCAGGTACTGCCTGTGTTTGGGGTGAATCAGTATGCGAGTGTAAGCATCCTTGAAGTCCAAGGAGCATAGCCAATCGCCCAGCTGGAGGAAAGGCAGTAGGAGACCAAGAGAGCATTTGGAATTTCTCCCACACCAGGAAATTGAAGTTCTGTAAGTCAAGAATGGGGCAGAGGCCCCCTGTCCTTTTTGGAACAAGGAAGTATCCAGGAATAGAACCCCTTTCTTTGGAGGTGTAGTATCATTTTGACTGCCTGCTGACTGAAGAGATTGTCCAATTCTTGATGCATGGGAAGCCAAGGCAGCTTGGCTGGGAAGAAGGTGGAAGGGAGCATGGCTAGGTGAAGACAGTAGCTGTCCTGGATCACCTTGAGGATCCAGGCATCTGATGTGATCTTTGCCCATTTGAGTGCACAGGACAGTTGTGCTCCCACAGATGCCAATGCTGTCAGGGGGGCAAGAGGCTATACACTCAGCATCAAAACCCTTGAGTTGGCTGGGGTGGTGCTGGTGGTTGGGTTTCAGGCCCTTTTGGCAACTCTAGGTCCCTCCCTTGCCTGCACAGCAGATGCCAGTGCAGGAATGGGTGGGTAAGAGTAGTTACTCACCTGTAACAGGTGTTCTCCAGGAGCAGCAGGAATCAGTCCTCACATATGGGTGACGTCGGTGCCGACAGAGCCCCCCGTGCGGAGCATTTCCCCAGCTTTCAAAAAAAGCCTTTAGGAAAGCAGCAAGTCCAGGACCAAGCAGGAAGTCAGTCCTCCCCAGCTTAAGGCTACCAGAGACCCAAAGCTGAAAAAAATGAGCTCCCTCTAGAGTCTCAGCATGTGAGAAAAGAATCTTCTGAGAACGCCCCTGAACGGTAGCCCAACACCAGGGCCGGAGGGTAAGAGTTGCTTAAACCCCAAAGAGATCATGGAGTACCGCCTGTCTGAAAGCACTGTCCCTGCAGGACTCCCTCTCAAGGCAGTAGTGGGCCACAAAAGTCTGGCTTGAAAACCAAGTAGCGGCCCAGCAGATGTCTGCCAACGGAACAGAGCAGAGATGAGCCACTGACGCAACCTTTGCCCTGACCCAGTGAGCCGTAACTCGACAATGCAAGGAGAGGCCGGCTGACCTGTAAGCCCAGGCGATACAGTCAGATACCCAGATGGACAAAGTATGCTTGGAGACAGGTAACCCCAACTTATTGGGGTCAAAAGAGACGAAGAGCTGAACAGCCCTTCGGTGCTCCTGCGTATGGTCAAGGTAGAAGGACAACGCCCTCCTACAGTCCAGGGTATGCAAGACCATCTCAGCCCAGCTGGCATGCGGCCTGGGAAAGAAAGTTGGAAGAACCACCTCCTGATTGAGGTGGAAGGAGGAAACAACCTTTGGAAGGAACTTAGGGCGAGTCTGTAAGACTACTCTGTTCCTATAGAACCTAGTATATGGTGCATCTGATACTAGGGCCTGAAGCTCACTCACTCGCCTTGCTGAGGTAAGAGCTACCAAAAACACATTCCAGGAGAGAAAGCACAAAGGACAAAAGCCATAGGCTCAAATGGTGGGCAAGTAAGCTGTTGCAAGACCACATTTAAATCCCACTCAGGGGCAGGCGGACAAATTGGAGGCTTAAGCAAAAGCAGGCCTCTGAGGAAGCGAGCCACCAAAGGGTGAGTGGTGTGCTGAAAGAGCACTAAGATGAATTCTAACAGAATTGGACTTAAGGCTGAGGTTGGACAGGTGAAGCAAATATTGCAGCACCACTGGTACCAGGTATGAGAAAGGATTCTCGTTGTGTTGAGCACACCAGGTAGAAAATCTACACCACTTGAGGGCAAAAGATTTCCAGGTGGACCGTCTCCTTGAGGCCAAGACCACGTCCACTTCCCGAGGTAACAGCAATGTGCTAGAACTATCCTTTCAGCAGCCAGGCCATCAGATTGAGGGACTGGAGGTTGGGGTGTAAGAGATCCCTGCTCCTGAGACAGGACATCTGGTTGCATCCCCAGAGGAAGAGGAGTGTCCACCGCTAGCTGCAGAAGTGGGAACCACGGTTGCCGTGGCCATCTGGGGGCCACCAGAATTAACAAGGCCCTGTCCCGGAGCACTGAACAGTGTCTGGGGCACTAGAGGTGTGGGAGGAAAGGCATATAGGAGGCCTGTAGACCACGGAATGAGAAATGCATCCGCTGCTAATCTGAGAGGATGCAGTTGTCTGGAGCAGAACCTGGGAAGTTAACGGTTCAGAGGACTGGCAAAGAGATCTATGGTTGGAAGACCCCATCTTAGGAAGATCTGTTGAACCACCAGAGGATTCAACCACCATTCGTGTGGCTGCAGGATCCTGCTCAATCTGTCTGCCAGGTAATTCTCCTGTCCAGGGAGATAGACTGCTTTGAGAAGTATGCCATGATTGACTGCCCAGGAGCACAGGTTCTGTGCTTCCTGACATAGAAGTCAGGACCCCGTGCCCCCGTTTGATCACAGAACATAGCAACTTGACTGTCCATCTGAACTAAGACGGACTGGTGAGAGATGACATGAAAGTCCGCAGGGCTAAGCGGATAGCTCTGTTCCAAAAGATTGATCTGCTGTGCAGCCTCCCAAGGAGACCACAGGCCTTGAGTACATGCTCCCTGGCAATGTGCACACCAACCTTGAAGAGAAGCATCGGTCGTCAACACTTGAGAGTGTGGAGGTGCCTGAAAAGGCACCCCTTGCACCAGATTCTGAAGATGAAGCCACCACTGTAGAGAAGACTAGTAGCTTGGACACCCTCACTCTGTCCTTCAGGTTTCCCGTGGCTTGGTGCCACTGAGTTCTGAGGCCCCACTGATTTGGTCTCATGTGTAGACGGGCATTTGGAGTTACATGGACCGTGGAAGCCATGGCCTAAGAGCTGCAGGAATTGTCTGGCAGACCAGAGAATTGCTGTGAAACCGACTAGCCAGATCCATCAACCTGTGGGCCCTGTCCAGGGGTAAAAAGGCTTTTGCCTGAAGGGTGTCCAGTCTTGCTCCAATGAACTTCATGTTCTGCGAGGGGCACAGAGGACTTTGCGAAGTTTATAACAAACCCCAGATGCTGGAGTAGAGCGACAGTGCGAAGGGTGGCTTGATTGGCATCCTGTGGGGACTGGCCCGATGAGCCAGTCGTCCAGGTATGGAAAGACAGTCCTTGCACCCTGAGGTAGGCTGCCACCACTGCTAGACACTTGGTGAATACCCCTGGGGGCAGAGGTTAGGCCAAAAGGCAGTACCTTGTACTGATAATGATTTCCTCCCACTACAAATCTGAGATATTGTCTGTGGTCTGGATAAATAAGGATGTGAGTATAAGCATCCTTTAGGTCTAAGAAGCATAGCCAATCTCACTGCTGGAGGTAGGGCAGCAGGATTCCAAGGGTAAGCATCTTAAAAACTTTTCCCTCTCCAGGAACTTGAGATTCTGCAAGTCTAGGATGGGCCAGAGGCCTCCTGTTTTTTGGTACTAGAAAGTACCTGGAATAGAAGCCTTGACCCCTCAGGTGGTGGGGCACCGGTTCCACTGTCTATTCCATTATAAGAGACTTGCCAACTCCTACAGGAGTAGGTCCCTGTGCAGAGGACGTCTTGGAGGCTCCCCTGGAAAAGAGGGGTACCTGGTGGAAGTGGAGGAGATAGCCCTTCTGGACTATGCTTAGTACCCAGATATCCCTTGTTACAGCTGGCCACCTGTGGGCATACTGGGCCAGCCAGCCTCCTGTGCTGATAAGGACCAGCTGAGGAGGAGAGGCTATGCCACTGGAGTCAAAACCCTGCTCCCTGTTGTGCAGGAGCCGGAGCTGGTGGCTTGGGGGCTTTCTGCCTATGGGGCCCATGTCCCTGCCCCTTGGCCTGCTGACCCTGTTGGGGAGCTACAGAGGCCTGAAAATAAGGGTGTGTTTTATAGGCAGATGACTTGCTCAGGTAAACGGTCTTTTTCCCTGAGCCCTTCTGAGAAGGGGCAGAGGTTTTCCTGGACAGCCTTGTCCGGGTAAGAATCTGACACGCGTTCTGCAGCCTTTTCAGCCATGGGCTTGCCAAAGGTTTTCACCTCGGCAGGGGACATCGACCAACTTGTCGTGCACCCATGGCTTGAGATCCGATGACTGTAGCCAGGCCTGATGGTGTGCACCGATGCCAGCCGCAGCTACCCGGACCGAAGCCTCAAAGCCATCATAGGCTGCTCGAGAGAAACTTCGAGCACTCAGATACCCGATGACAGGGCCTTGAACCTCTGCAAAGGTTCCTCGGAGAGACCAGCAGAGAACCCGGCAATCTCCTTTGCCAGGTCTTGAAGAAACATGCCCATGTACAGCTGGGTAGGTCTGGACATGGCAAGCAAGCATAGAGCCTTGGAAGCACTTCTTACCAAGGGCATCCAGGTTCTGGGCCTCCCAGCCGGGAGGCACCAAGTGCATCTTCTGACTCTAAAGATGATGCATGGCTGATTCCACAACCATGGAGTGGTGCGGTAGTTGTGCCTTCTGGAATCCGGGGCTCTTGCGGACTCGATAGATGGAATCGACCCGCTTGCTCAAAACTGGCATTGAGGCTGGCGCCTCCCACATGCGGAAGAGCAACCGCTGCAGCATTGGAGGAACTGGTACAGTAAAAGCCTGCTTGGGAGGAGAGTCATACTGCAGGACCTCGAGCTCCTCGGCTCCTCCTCAGGATCCATGGGGAATGCCAAGGCCTTGGCCATATCCTGCACGAAGTCCAAAAACCGGGTATCCTCTGGGGGGACCTTCTCTGGAGGTTTGGACTCTGGTGAGTCCGATGGGACACACCGAGTCCAAAAGGTGTCCGGTGACTCCTCGTCCTCCGTTTCCCAGCCGGACCCCTCAGAGGAGGAATCAAGCGGCTCCGGTCAGGCAGGCACCGATGCCATCTGCCCCGACACCGAAGGTACCGGCGTCAACGACCTCAGTCCCGAATGGGAGGCCAAGGGAGACCTTGGCTGAGGATTGACTCGAGAGTGCATGTACTCGAGGATTGGCTTGGCCTCCGGCGTCAACTTGGACATCGATGTCCCAGTGGTCGGGGCAGATGCACCAGTGAGACTGGCAATCAGTGCCCGCTGCTGTGCCATGAAGGCAGCCAAGCTGCACTCCAAGGCCGTCAACCCGAGTCCGAGCTCAAGAGACTCAGCAGCCCCCGACTCGGGGCCTGACATCAGCTCCCCCGGAGAAGAGTCCACGAGGACTACAGTACTCACGTGACCCGGGGACTCCATCTCCACACGAGGCTGTTTGGCAGGCCTCTGACTCCGAAGACCCGGGATGGCACTCAGGGCTATGTGACCTGGCCATCGAGGAGCCAAGTGCGTCCACCGATGCTGCCCTCACGGGTTTCTTCCTGCGATGTTCTCATGAGGAAGACCCCCTTTCAGAG
This sequence comes from Ichthyophis bannanicus, assembly GCA_033557465.1. Taxonomy (NCBI): domain Eukaryota; kingdom Metazoa; phylum Chordata; class Amphibia; order Gymnophiona; family Ichthyophiidae; genus Ichthyophis; species Ichthyophis bannanicus. Next base: position 1,513,396,492 of record CM066032.1, on the reverse strand, counting down.
GAGCCTAAGCGATGCTCGGGACCAGAGGCCTGAGACGTCCAGGCCTCTGATGAAGTCTGGGCCCGTCCGGACACAGAGTTAGAGAAGATTCTTTCCTTTTGGTGCTGCTGACTCAACACCTTCGAGGACATTTTCCCCACACGGGCCACAGATCGGGTCCGAGGCAACGGAGGCAGCAGTCAGGTGTGTCGGTGAGAGACAAGTTTTACACCAATCACACTTCTTAAACCCGCTGGCAGGCATCGGGGGAAAAAGGGCCCCTGCGAGGTCAAAAGGCAGGGCTGCCAGTGAAAAATAGGATGTACACTAGTCACTAAGGACAAAAACCGAAAAGAAGCAGCCCGGGCTTGATACCGACGTATTAGGCCCAGGCGGGAAAGGGAAACTGGTGAACCAAAGAAAATGGGTCCATGCAGAATAAAATCAACTTTCCTCAGGTGAAAACGAAACGCATCTGTCAGGCTCCACGGAAAAAAATGACGACCGAGCAAGATGGCACCCTTGGGCAGGAAGGGGACCACACATGTGCGCTGCATTCCCAAAGGCTCTCTTTGAAAGCTGGGGAAATGCTCTGCACGGGGGCTCCGTCGGCGCAAACATCACCCATATGTGAGAACTGACTTCCTGCTTGGTCCTGGAGAATGGCAGGTACCCTCAGTTGGTAAGCCCCTGCCATTGGTAGAAGGGCTTTTTAGTCTGTTTCTTCTGAAAAAGGGAAATAGTCTTCCAAGAGAGGCATGTGCGAGTTACAAACTCAGTCTCTCGGCTGCCTCGTCTTCCATGGGCTTGCTGAACTGTTTGCCAAGGCAGGGCATGTATCTGTCATATGCAGTGTGGGAAGGGTCCTTCCAGTACTCCATGACCAACCTCAGGAGGGTCTGAAACCTGAGAAGATGGTCACCCTTGTGGATTGCTGAAAACCTGCCAAGCTCTCTGGTGACATCATGCAGCAACATGCCCAAGTTGGTAGGCCTGAATGTGGCATGCCAGCATGGACCCTTGATAGGCCTTATGTCCAAGGGCATTGAGGGCACAAGACTGCCTGCCAGGTGGGACTGAAGAGTGCAACTTTGGACTCTTGTTTCTGCAAAGTGGACTCTACCATCAAGGTGTGGTTAAACTGGGTCTTCCTGAACCCCAGAGCTCATTGAACCCTATACATGGTGTTGAGCCTTTTGCTGACAAAGGGAACAAAGGCAAGTATCTCCCACATGCATAGGAGCAAGCGGGCCAGAATGGGTAGCACTGGGACCATGAGAGACTCCCGAGGCAGGGACTCAGAGCTGAGGAATTGGACATCTTACAGTATGAGTTCCTCCTCAGTCTGCATCTGCAGGTTGAGGGCCAGGGCGAGGGCCATGTCCTATATAAACACCAAAAATGAGGCATCCTCTGGAGGCAAACACCTGAGGTGGGGGGGGGGGGGGGACAGATCAGAAGGCAGATACCTATGGGCATAGGTTTCAGGGGATGTATCCCTGCCAATTCCTGGTCTGAGTAGGACTCAGAGTTGGGCTGGTTGCCCTGCTCTGTGGCGGAGGCCCTTTTGGAGCTGTGGGCGCTTGCCTTGGAAGACCTCACCCCTGAGAAATGGGATGGTGAGTGAGACCAGCGCTGAGGACCCACTGCTCTCAGGGGTTTCCAGGGCAGTTAAGGTTCCCTGCTTTGAGGGTCCTGTGGTCTTGAGGCATGGGCTAGCTGTGCTGGGCGGAGCACCTGCTGGACACCTAAGGAGGCAGAAATGCTCTCCTCCAGTGCCAGCATTCGGGACTCCCATGGGGGTAGGTCCCTGCGATGCAGACAGTTACTCACCTGTAAAAGGTGTTCTCCAGGAGCAGCAGGAATCAGTCCTCACATATGGGTGACGTCAGCGCCGACAGAGCCCTCGTGTGGAGCATTTCCCCAGCTTTCAAAGAAAGCCTTTGGGAATTGCAGCACGCATGCGCGTTCCCCTTCCCGCCCAAGGGTGCCATCTTGCTCAGTCTGATGACATAGCTAAAAGACAGCAAAAAATTAGCAAAAAATAAATCATGACTGCAACTCCAAGGGGAGGAGGGAGGGTTGTGAGAACTGATTCCTGCTGCTCTTGGAGAACACCTGTTACAGGTAACTACTTTCTCCAGGACCAAGCAGGAAGTCAGTCCTCACATATGGGACTCCCCAGCTTAAGGCTACCGGAGACCTCAAGCGGAAAAAATGAGCTCCCTCTAGCTCGTCAGCACGCAAGGAAGGAATCTTCTCTGAGAATGCCCCCGACTGGTAGTCCAACACCAGGGCCGGAGGGTAGGAGTTGCCTAAACCCTAAAGAGATTATGGCTGCCTGTCCAAAAGTACTGTCCCTGCGGGACTCCCTCTCAAGGCAGTAATGGGCCGCAAAAGTCTGGCTTGAAGACCAAGTAGCGGCCTGGCAGATGTCTGCCAACGGAACAGAGCGGAGATGAGCCACTGACGCAGCCTTTGCCCTGACACGATGAGCCGTGACTCAACCCTCCAACGAGAGGCCGGCTGCCCCATAAGCCCAGGCGATACAGTCAGCGACCCACATGGACAAAATATGCTTTGAGACAGGTAGCCCCAACTTATTGGGGTCAAAAGAAACAAGCTGAACAGCCCTCCGATGCTCCCGCGTATGGTCAAGGTAGAAGGACAATGCCCTCCTACAGTCCAGGGTATGCAAAACCATCTCAGCCCGGTTGGCATGCAGCCTGGGAAAGAAGGTCGGAAGAACCACCTCCTCATTGAGGTGAAAAGGTGAGACAATCTTAGGAAGAAACTTATGGTGTGTCCGTAAGACTACCCTATTCCTGTAGAACCTAGTGTAACGAGGATCAGACACTAGTGCCTGAAGTTCACTCACTCGCCTAGCAGAGGTAAGAGCTACCAGAAACAAGGTTTTCCAGGAGAGAAAACAGAGAGGGCAGGTAGCCATAGGTTCAAATGGCGGACAAGTAATCCGCTGTAAGACCACATTCAGATCCCACTCAGGGGCTGGTGGACGTAAAGGAGGCTTGAGCAGGAGGCCTCTGAGAAAACGAGCCACCAAAGGGTGGTTAGAAAGAGGCCTCCCGTCCACTGGTGAGTGGTGTGCTGAGATAGCACTAAGGTGAACTCTGACAGAGTTAGACTTAAGGCCCAGATTGGAGAGGTAAAGCAAACACTGCAACACTACTGCTACCAAGCACGAGAAGGGATTCTCGCTGTGCTGAGCACACCAAGCGGAGAATCTATGCCACTTAAGAGCGTAGGATTTCCTGGTGGATTGTTGCCTAGAGGCCAAGATCACATCTTCCACCTCTCAAAGCAGTAGTAGGGGAGCCAGGACTACCCTCTCAGCAGGCCATCAGATGAAGGGACTGGAGGTTGGGGTGTAAGAGTCCCCTGATCCTGAGACAGATCGTGTTGAAACCCCAGAGGAAGGAGGGGTGTCCACCGCTAGCTGCAGCAGAAGCGGGAACCACAGTTGCCTCAGCCACCTGGGGGCTATCAGGATCAATGAAGCCCCGTCCTTGAGAACTTTGAACAGCATCCTGGACACTAGTGGCGTGGGAGGAAACGCATACAGTAGGCCTGTGGACTACGAGATCAGAAACGCATCCGCTGCTACTCAGAGGATGCGGTTGTCTGGAGCAGAATCTCGGGAGTTGCCGGTTCAGAGGACTGGCGAAAAGATCCATGGTGGGTAGGCCCCACCTGAGAAAGAGTAGTTACTCACCTGTAACAGGTGTTCTCCAGGAGCAGCAGGAATCAGTCCTCACATATGGGTGTCGGCGGCGCCAACAGAGCCCTCGGAGCAATTTTCCCCAGCTTTCAAAGAAAGCCTTTGGGAATTGCTGCGTGCATGCGTGGTCCTCTTCCCACCCAAGGGTGCCATCTTGCTCAGTCTGATGACATAGCTAAAAGACAGCAAAAAATTAGCAAAAACGAAATCATAGGACTGCAACTCCAAGGGGAGGAGGGAGGGTTGTGAGAACTGATTCCTGCTGCTCCTGGAGAACACCTGTTACAGGTGAGTAACTACTCTTTCTCCAGGACCAAGCAGGAAGTCAGTCCTCACATATGGGACTCCCAAGCTTAAGGCTACCAGAGACCCTAAGCACAAAAAGGAGCTCCCTCAAGCTCAGTAGCACAGAAGGAAGGAATCTTCTCTGAATACGTCTCCAACCGGTAGCCCAACATCCGGGATGGAGGGTAGGAGTTGCCTATACCTCAAAGAGATTACGGAGGACTGCCTGTCTGAAAGCATTGTCCCTGCGGGACTCCCTCTCCAGGCAGTAATGGGCCGCAAAAGTCTGGCTTGAAGACCAAGTAGCGGCCTGGCAGATGTCTGCCAATGGAACAGAGCGGAGGTAAGCCACTGACGCAGCCTTCGCCCTAACACGATGAGCCTGACTTGACTCTCCAACGAGAGGCCGGCCGCCCCATAAGCCCAAGCGATACAGTCAGCAACCCAGATGGACAGAGTACGCTTGGAGACAGGGAGCCCCAACTTATTGGGGTCATAAGACACAAAGAGCTGAACAGCCCTTCGGTGCTCCCGCGTACGGTCAAGGTAGAAGGTTAACGCCCTCCTACAGTCAGGACCATTTCAGCTCGGCTGGAGTGTGGCCTGGGAAAGAAGGTCGGAAGTACCACCTCCTGGTTGATGTGAAAAGGGGAAACCACTTTAGGAAGAAATTTAGGGCGAGTCCGTAGGACTACCCTATTCTTGTAGAACCTAGTGTAAGGGGAATCAGACACTAGGGCCTGCAGTTCACTAACGCATCTAGCAGAAGTGAGGGCTACCAAGAATAAGGTTTTCCAAGAAAGAAAACGAAGAGGACAGGTAGCCATAGGTTCAAAAGGCGGACAGGTATTCCGCTGTAAAACCACGTTCAGATCCCAGTCAGGGGCTGGTGGGTGCAAAGGTGGTTTAAGGAGGAGGCCTCTGAGAAAACGAGCCACTAGAGGGTGGCTGGAAAGAGGCCTGCCATCCACTGGCATGTGATGTGCAGAAAGAGCACTGAGGTGGACCCTGACCGAGATGGACTTAAGTCCAAGATTGGAGAGGCAAAGCAAATATTGCAAGACCACTGACACCGAACAGGAGAAGGGATCTTGAGACTGCTGAGCACACCAGACGGAGAACCGACGCCACTTAAGAGCGTAGGACTTCTGGGTAGAGGGTCGCCTGGAGGCCAAGACGACTTCCTCCACATCTGGAGGCAGCAGGAGGGGAGCAAGGACTACCCTTTCAGCAGCCAGGCCATCAGATGAAGGGACCGGAGGTTGGGGTGTAGGAGAGACCCTTGATCCTGTGTCAGGAGATCGGGTTGAAACCCCAGAGGTAGTGGAGTGTCCACCGTGAGTTGCATCAGCAGCTGTAACCAGGGCTGTCTCGGCCACCGGGGAGCTTCGAGGATCAGAGGCTTTGTCCCGGAGAACCTTGAAAAGCATCCGAGACACCAGTGGCATGGGAGAAAAGGCATACAGGAGGCCTGTGGACCATGAGTGTAGAAAAGCATCTGCCGCTACTCGGAGGGGATGCGGTTCTCGAGAGCAGAATCGGGGAAGTTGCTGGTTTAGAGGACTGGCAAAGAGATCTATCGTGGGGAGGCCCCACTTGAGAAAGATCCGAACCACTAACGGATCCAATCTCCACTCGTGTGGTTGGAGGATTCTGCTCACTTTGTCTGCCAGGTAATTTTCTTGACCTGGGAGATAAACAGCTTTGAGGAGGATGCTGCGGCTGACAGCCCAAGAGCACAGCTTTTGTGCTTCCCGACAGAGAAGGAAGGAGCCTGTGCCCCCTTGTTTGTTCACGTAGAACATGGCAAATTGATTGTCCGTCTGGACCAGCACAGACTGGTGAGATGTGAGGTGGGAGAAGGCCCGTAGAGCCAGGCGGATTGCTCTGAGCTCCAGGAAGTTGATCTGCTGGGCAGACTCCCAAGGAGTCCAGAGGCCTTGAGTACATGTCCCTTGGCAATGTGCTCCCCAACCCAGGAGAGAAGCATCGGTCGTCAGGATCTGAGAAGGCAGAGGAGACTGAAAAGCCATTCCGAGCACTAGGTTTGGCAGATGAAGCCACCATTGCAGAGAAGAGACCAGCGGGCCGGAGATCTGTACTGAGTCCGCTAGGCTCCCCGTGGCCTGATGCCATTGTGTGCGAAGGCACCACTGAGCAGGCCGCATATTCAGGCGGGCATTGGGGGTCACATGGACTGTGGAAGCCATATGGCCGAGCAGTCTCAGAAATTGCCTGGCAGAGACCAGGGAATTGCTGTGAAAGTGGCTGGCAAGATCCATGAGCCTGTGTGCCCTGTCGAGAGGCAGAAAGGCTCACGCCTGAAGCGTGTTTAATCTTGCGCCGATGAACTCGAGATCCTGAGAGGGGAGCAAAGTGGACTTTGTGAAGTTTATGACAAAGCCCAAGTGCTGGAGTAGAGCCACAGTGCAGTGCGTGGCATGAGTGGCCTCTTGGGAAGACTGTGCTCTGATGAGCCAGTCGTCCAGGTATGAAAATACAAAGAGGCCTTGAAGTCTGAGATAAGCCGCCACCACTGCGAGACATTTGGTGAATACTCGGGGTGCGGAGGATAGGCCAAAGGGTAGTACTCTGTACTGGTAATGATTGCCTCCCACAACAAACCTGAGATATTGTCTGTGGCTTGGGTGGATGAGGATGTGAGTGTAGGCATCCTTTAGATCCAAGGAGCATAGCCAGTCTCCCTGCTGGAGGTAGGGCAGCAGGATTCCAAGGGTAAGCATCTTGAACTTTTCCCTTGCGAGGAACTTGTTGAGGTTTTGCAAGTCCAGGATGGGTCTGAGGCCTCCTGTTTTTTGGTATCAGAAAGTACCTGGAATAAAAGCCTTGACCTCTCAGGTGGTGGGGCACCGGTTCCACAGCCTGTTCCTGAAGAAGACTTGCTAACTCCTGAAGGAATAAGTCCCTGTGCAGAGGGAGTCGGAGAGGCTCCCCTGGAAAGTAGGAGGGAGGTACCTGGTGGAAGTGCAGAAGATAGCCTTCGCGGACTATGTGAAGCACCCAGGTATCTGAAGTGATGTTGGACCACCTGTGGGCAAAGTGGACCAGCCGGCCTCCTGTGCTGAGAGAAACCAGCTGAGGGGGAGAGGCTATGCTGATGAAGTCAAAAACCCCCACCCTGCTGAGCAGGGGCCAGTGGTGCAGGCTTGGGGGCTTGCTGCCTATGGGACCCAGTACCCCGTCCCTTGGCCTGCTGACCCTGTTGGGGAGCTGCTGAGGCCTGATAATGAGGATAGTGTTTATAGGCAGCTGCCTTCCTCGGGTAAGAGGGCTTTTTCCCCGAGCCCTTCTTCTGAGAAGGGGCAGAGGTCTTCCTGGAGAGCCGAGTCCTGGTGAGAGAGTCTCGGTCTCGATTTGTGCAGCCTTCTCATCCATGGGTTTGCCAAAGAGGTTTTCACCTCTGCAGGGGACATCGACCAACTTGTCCTGCACCCATGGCTCGAGGTCGGATGACTGAAGCCAAGCCTGTCGGCAGGCACCGATGCCGGCTCCGGCTACTCGAGCCGATGCTTCAAAGCCATCATAGGCTGCTCGAGAGAAACTTTGAGCACTCCCGAATACCAGTTGACAAGGCTTGGAACCTCTGCAAAGGTTCCTCGGAGAGACCAGCAGAGAACCCGGCTATTTCTTTAGCCAGGTCTCTAAGATACATGCCCATATAGAGCTGGTAGGTCTGGACTCGACAAGCAAGCATAGAGCCCTGGAAACACTTCCTACCGAGAGCATCCAGGCTTCGAGCCTCCCGACCGGGAGGCACCGAGGAGTGCATTTTTTGACTTTTAAGTCTATGCATGGCCGATTCCACCACCATGGAATGGTGCGGTAATTGTGCCTTTTGGAACCCGGGGCTCTTGCGGACTCGATAAATGGAATCGACCCGCTTGCTTAACACCGGCGCTGACGCCGGGTTCTCCCACATGCGGAAGAGAAGTCGCTCCAGCATCGGAGGAACCGGTACAGTAAAGGCCTCCTTCGGGGGAGAGTCATACTGGAGGGCATCGAGCTCTTCGGCTCGAGGCTCCTACTCGGGATCCGCGGGGAAGGCCAAGGCCTTGGCCATATCCCGCACGAAGTCTGAGAACCGGGTGTCCTCCGGGGGGGGGGGGACAGTCTCCGAGGTTCAGACTCGGGGGAGTCCGATGGGACACACCGAGTCCGAAAAGAACCAGGTGACTCTTCGTCCTCGGATTCCCAGGCGGACTCCTCGGTGGAGGAGTCAAGCGGCTCCGGTCGGGTGGGCGGGCATCGATGCTGTCCGCCCCGACGCCGAGGGAGTCGGCGTCGACGACCTTGGTCCTGAACGGGAGGCCGAAGGAGACTGTGACCGAGGATCGACTCGAGTTCTCATGGACTCGAGGATCGGCTTGGTCTCCAGGGTCGACTTGGACGTCGACGTCCCGGTGGTCAGGGCAGAAGCACCGGCGAGGCCAGCGATCAATGCCCGCTGCTGGTCCATGAAGGCAGTCAGACTGCTCTCCAAGGCCGTCAACCTGAGTCTGAGCTCAGGAGACCCAGCAGCCCCTGACTCGGGCCCGACATCGGCTCCTTCGGAGGCGAGTCTACGAGGACCACAGTACTCACGTGAGCAAGCAAGTCCATCTCGAGTCGAGGATGTTTGGAAGGCCTCTCCATCTCCAAGGACCCGGGACGGCTATCGGGGCTATGCGACCTGGCCCTCGAGGAACCAGTAGCGTCCGACGCCGCCCTCGCGGGTTTTTTCTTCCGATGATGTTCCCGGGTAGGAGACCCCCGTTCAGAAGAACGTCGACGATGCTCAGGACCAGTGTCCCGAGACGTCGAAGCCTCTGACGAGGTCCGAGCCCGGCCAGTCAGAGAAGATACGCTCCCGCTGATGCTGCCGACTCAACGCTTTTGAGAACATCTTGCCACACGGACCACAGATCGGGTCCGAGGCAGCGGAGGCAGCAGTCGTGTGTGTCGGTAAGAGACATGAGCTTCTTACACCGATCACACTTCTTAAACCCGCTGGCAGCCATCGGGGGAAAAAGGGCCCCTGCGAGGTCAAAAGACAGGGCTGCCAGTGAAAGAGAAAAAAGGGCGCGAAATCTGTCACGAAAGACAAAACCAAAAAATAAAGAACGGACTCGCGACCGGCGTCGTGGATCTGGGCGGGAAAAGAACCGGCGTCGAACCGAGAAAAAAGACAAATAAAATCAACTTTTCTAGCGGGGAATTACAAACAACGTCTGTAGGGCTCCGCGGAAAAAAGACGACTGAGCAAGATGGCACCCTTGGGTGGGAAGAGGACCGTGCATGCGTGCGGCAATTCCCAAAGGCTTTCTTTGAAAGCTGGGGAAAATTGCTCCGCGAGGGCTCCGTCGGCGCCGACGTCACCCATATGTGAGGACTGACTTCCTGCTTGGTCCTGGAGAAAGACCTGCTCAACCACCAACGGGTTCAACCTCCATTGGTGTGGTTGCAGGATCCTGCTCAGTCTGTCTGCCAGGTAATTGTCTTGACCTGGGAGGTAAACAGCCTTTAGGAGGATTCCGTGAGTGACGGCCCAAGAGCACAGCCATTGTGCCTCCTGACATAGAAGGAAGGAGCCTGTGCCTCCTTGCTTGGCAACTTGTCTGTCTGGACCAGTACAGACTGGTGAGAGGCGAGGTGGGAAAAGGCTATCAGAGCTAGGCGTATCACCCGTAGCTCCAGGAAGTTTATCTGTTGAGCAGCCTTCCAAGGGGTCCAGAGACCCTGAGTACATGTCCCTTGGCAATGTGCTCCCCAACCGAGAAGAGAAGCATCTGTTGTCAGCACTTGAGAATGCGGAGGGGATTGAAAAACCACTCCGAGTACCAGATTCGGAAGATGAAGCCACCATTGCAGAGAGGAGACCAGCAGGTCCGATATCTTTACTAAGTCCGCTAGGCTTCCTGTGGCCTAATGCCATTGAGTGCGAAGGCTCCACTGAGCAGGCCGCATGTGCAGGCAGGCATTGGGGGTGACGAACTGTGGAAGCCATATGGCCGAGTAGTCTCAGGAATTGCCTGGCAGAGACCAGGGAATTGCTGCGAAACTGCCTGGCCAGATCCATCAGCCTGTGGGCTCTGTCCATAGGCAGAAAAGCCTTCGCTTGAAGTATCTAGTCTGGCCCCTATGAATTCTAAGTTTTGGGACAGGAGCAAAGTGGACTTTGCAAAGTTTGTGACAAACCCCAAGTGCTGAAGTAGAGCCACAGTGCGAAGGGTGGCTTGATTGGCCTCCTGGGAAGACTGGCCCCTTATGAGCCAGTCCAGGTATGGAAACACAAAAAGACCTTGAAGCCTCAGGTAGGCCGCCACCACTGCCAGACACTTGGTGAACACCCTGGGAGCGGAGGACAGGCCAAAGGGTAGTACTCTGTACTGATAGTGGTTTCCCCCCACAACAAATCAGATAATGTCTGTGGTCTGGATGAATAAGGATGTGAGTATACGCATCCTTTAGATCTAAGGAGCATAGCCAGTCTCCCTGCTGGAGGTAGGGCAGCAGGATTCCAAGGGTAAGCATCTTGAACTTTTCCCTCTCCAGGAACTTGTTGTGGAGAAGATATCCCTTTTGGACTATATGAAGAACCCAGGTATCTGATGTGACGGCTGACCACCTGTGGGCAAAGTGGGCCAGCCGGCCTCTTGTGCTGAGAGAAGCCAGCTGAGAAGAGGCTATGCTGTCTGAGTCAAAACCCCCCACCCTGCTGAGCAGGGGCCGGTGTAGGTGGCTTGGGGGCCTTCTGCCTATGGGGCCCTTGACCCTGCTGACCCTGTTGGGGAGCTGCAGAGGCCTGATGAGGGTATTGTTTATAGGCAGATGACTTCCTCGGGTAAAAGGTCTTTTTTCCCCGAGCCCTTTTTTCTGAGAAGGGGCAGAGGTTTTTTTGGACAGCCTAGGCCTGGTGAGAGTGTCTTGAGCTCAGCAGCCTTTTCAGCCATGGCTTTGCCGAAAAGGTTTTCATCCCGGCAGGGGACATCGACCAACTTGTCCTGTACCCATGGCTTGAGGTCAGATGACTGTAGCCAAGCCTGTCGGCGGGCACCGATGCTGGCCCTGGCTACTTGGGCCGAAGCCTCGAAGCCATTGTAGGCTGCTCGAGAGATAAACTTCGAGCACTCCCGAATACCAGTGGACAAGAACCTCTGCAAAAGGTTCCTCGGAGAGACCAGCAGAGAACCCAGCAATCTCCTTCGCCAGGTCTCGGAGGTACATGCCCATGTAGAGCTGGTATGTCTGAACACGGCAAGCAAGCATAGAGCCCTGGAAGCACTTCTTACCGAGGGCATCCAAGTTGCAGGCCTCCCGGCCAGGAGGCACCGAGGAGTGCATCTTCTGACTTTTCAGTCGATGCATGGCCGATTCCACAACCATGGAGTGGTGTGGTAATTGCGCCTTTTGGAACCTGGGGCTCTTGCGGACTCGATAGATTGAATCGTCCCGCTTGCTTAACAGTGTCGAGGCCAGGGTCTCCCACATGCAGAAGAGCAGCCGCTCCAGCATCGGAGGAACCGGAACAATAAAGGCCTCCTTTGGGAGAGAGTCATACTGGAGGGCCTCGAGCTCCTCGGCTCCTCCTTGGGATCCACGGGGAAGGCCAAGGCCTTGGCCATATCCCGCACGAAGTCCGAGAACCGGGTATCCTCCGGTGGGGATCGTCTGAGGTTTGGACTCAGGCAAGTCCGATGGGACACACCGAGTCCGATGACTCTTCGTCCTCCGTCTCCCAACCCGACTCCTCGGAGGAGGAATCGAGTAGCTCCGGTCAGGCGGGCACCGATGCCCTCCGCCCTGACGCCGAGTGTACCGGCGTCAACGACCTCGGCCCCGAACGGGAGGTCGAGGGAGACCATGGCCGAGAATCGACTCGAGCCCGCATGGACTCAAGGCTCGGCTCGGCCTCCGGGGTCGACTTGGATGTCGAGGTCCCGGTGGTCAGGGCAGATGCACCGGTGAGACCGGCAATCAATGCCCGCTGCTGTTCTATGAAGGCAGCGAAGCTGCTCTCCAAGGCCGTCAACCTGAGTCTGAGCTCAGGAGACCCAGCAGCCCCCGACTCAGGCCCCGACGGCAGCTCCCTCGGAAGAGAGTCCACGAGGACAACAACACTTACGTGTCCAGGAGACTCCATCTCAACACGAGGATGTTTGGCAGGCCTCTCCGACTCCAAAGACCCGGGACGGCTATCGGGGCTATGCAACCTGGCCCTCGAGGAACCAGGAGCGTCCGACGCCACCCTTGCAGGTTTCTACTTCCTGTGATGTTCCCATGAAGGAGACCCCCGCTCAGAGGAACCCCGACGCTGCTCGGGGCCGGAGTCCTGAGACATCAAGGCCTCTGACGAGGTCCGGGCCCGGCCAGATGACATTTTGCCACACGGACCACAGATCGGGTCCGAGGCAGCAGTCATGTGTGTCGGTAAGAGACATATGTTTTACACCGATCACATTTCTTAAACCCGCTGGTAGCCATCGGGGGAAAAAGGGCCCCTGCTAGGTCAAAAGACTGGGCTGCCAGGGAAAAAAGAAAAAAGGCGAACACCAGTCACAAAGGACAAAAATCGAAAAAGAAAAAGGACTCGATACCGGCGTATCGGTCCAAGGCGGGAAAAGGATCCGGCGTCGAACCAAAGAAAAAAAGAAAAAAAATAGGGAAATCAACTTTTTCCTCAGGGAAAAACGAACTACGTCCGTTGGGCTCTGCGGAAAAAAAAGAAGACTAAGCAAGATGGCACCCTTGGGCGGGAAGGGAACTGCGCATGAGCGCTGCAATTCCCAAAGGCTCTCTTTGAAAGCTGGGGAAATGCTCCGCACAAGGGCTCCGTCGGCACAGACGTCACCATGTGAGGACCGACTTCCTGCTTGGTCCTGGAGAAACTGGGGTTACCAGGTCTAGCGTGGAGGAAGAGGGGGTCTTTGTCAGGATGACCCTCAGACTGGGTGCCTTTGCTAGAGGACTCCCTATTGGTCCAAGGTACCTTTCAAGGCTGCTCCTTGTCTGACTCTTGGGAACGCTGGGGAGGGCTAAGAGACCAGGCATGAGAATACCTCTGCTTGTCTGGTGCCCCCGACAGCAACTGCAAGGTAATCTTATGCTGTGCCACTTCAGGGTATCCCTGGTCAGAGTGTCGCCTTGGGTGTGGAGTCTCAATAGGGCATCTAATGGCAATGGGTGCTGCTGGGGATTCTGTGCCTCCTTACAGAAAATGTCATCTGACTTCTGCTTACGACTTAGAAAATGTCTGCAAAGGCCCTGCTAACACAACAAGCAGAGCTCTGGGCTGTGGTCAGCCCCCAGGCACCAGACATTTGAGCAAATCATTTCTTGAAACCTGTGGCCATTGGGACAAAAAGCGTAGTTACTCACCTGTAACAGGTGTTCTCCAGGAGCAGCAGGAATCAGTCCTCACATATGGGTGACGTCGGCGCCGATGGAGCCCTCGCGGAGCAATTTTCCCCAGCTTTCAAAGAAAGCCTTTGGGAATGGCAGCGCGCATGCGCGGTCTCCTTCCCGCCCAAGGGTGCCATCTTAGCCAGTCTGATGACATAGCTAAAAGACAGCATAAAAATTTGCAAAAAAACTTAAGCAGATGATTGCAACTCCAAGGGGAGGAGGGAGGGTTGTGAGGACTGATTCCTGCTGCTCCTGGAGAACACCTGTTACAGGTGAGTCCCTACGCTTTCTCCAGGACCAAGCAGGAAGTCAGTCCTCACATATGGGACTCCCAAGCTTAAGGCTACCGGAGACCCTAAGCACAAAAATGAGCTCCCTCTAGCTCAGCGGCACAGAAGGAAGGAATCTTCACTGAATTATTACCCACCGGTAGCCCCCATCCGGGATGGAGAGTAGGAGTTGCTCAAACCTCGAAGAGATTTCGGAGGACTGCCTGTCCGAAAGCACTGTCCCTGCGGGACTCCCTCTCGAGGCAGTAATGGACCGCAAAAGTCTGGCTCGAAGACCAAGTAGCGGCCCGGCAGATGTCTGCCAGCGGAACAGAGCGGAGGTAAGCCACTGACGTAGCCTTCGCCCGAACACAATGAGCCGTGACTCGACTTAACGAGAGTCCGGCTGCCCCATAAGCCCAAGCGATGCAGTCAGCAACCCAGATGGACAGAGTACACTTGGAGACCGGGAGCCCCAATTTATTGGGGTCAAAAGACAAAAAGCTGAGCAGCTTTACGGTGCTCCCGCGTACGGTCAAGGTAGAAGTTCAATGCCCTTCTACAGTCCAGGGTATGCAGGACCATTTCAGCTCGGCTGGAGTGTGGCCTGGGAAAGAAGGTCGGAAGTACCACCTCCTGATTGATGTGAAAAGGGGAGACCACTTTTGGAAGAAACTTTGGGTGAGTCCGTAGGACTACCCTATTTTTGTAGAACCGAGTGTAAGGGGGATCAGACACGAGGGCCTGCAATTCACTTATGCATCTAGCGGAAGTGAGGGCTATCAGGAATAAAGTTTTCCAAGAAAGAAAACGGAGAGAACAGGTAGCCATAGGTTCAAAAGGCGGACAGGTGATCCGCTGTAACACCACATTCAGATCCCAGTCAAGTGCTGGCGGGCGCAGAGGTGGTTTAAGTAGAAGGAGACCTCGGAGAAACCTCGCTACGAAAGGGTCGCTGGAAAGAGGTCTGCCGTCCACCGGCACATGATGTGCTGAAAGAGCACTGAGGTGAACTTTGACGGAGTTGGACTTAAGTCCCAGATTAGAGAGGTAGAGCAAGTACTGCAAGATCACCGACGAGCAGGAGAAGGGATCCTGAGACTGCTGGGTACACCAAGTGGAAAAGCGACGCCATTTAAGGGCATAGCATTTGCAGGTAGAAGGTCGCCGAGAAGCTAGGACGACCTCTTCCACCTCTGCCGGCAGTAGAAGGGGGGGCAAGGACTACCCTTTCAGCAGCCAGGCCATCAGATGTAGAGATCTGAGGTTGGGGTGTAGCAGGGACCCCTGATCCCGTGTTAGGAGATCCGGTTGAAACCCCCGAGGGAACGGATCCTCTACCGCTCATTGCAGCAGGAGTGGAAACCACGGCTGTCTGGGCCAGCGAGGAGCTATCAGGATCATGGAAGCTTTGTCTCGGAGAACCTTGAAAAGAGTTCGAGAGACTAGCGGGATGGGAGGAAAGGCATACAGAAGGCTCTTCGACCATGAGAGCAGAAAAGCATCCGCCGCTACTCGAAGTGGATGCGGCTGACGAGAGCAGAAGCGAGGAAGTTGCCGGTTGAGAGGACTGGCAAAGAGATCCATCGTGGGGAGGCCCCACTTCAGGAAAAGTTTCTGAACTACCAAGGGATCCAGGCGCCACTCGTGCGGCTAGAGGATCCTGCTGAGTTTGTCGGCCAGGCAATTTTCTTGGCCTGGGAGATAAACTGCCTTGAGAAGAATGCCGTGGCTGACGGCCCAAGAGCAGAGCTTCTGTGCTTCGACAGAGAAGGAGCCCGTGCCTCCCTGTTTGTTCACGTAGAACATGGCAACCTGATTGTCTGGACAAGGACGGACTGGTGAGAAGTCAGGTGGGAGAAAGCCTTGAGAGCCAGACGGATTGCTCTGAGCTCCAGGAAGTTGATCTGCTGAGCAGACTCCCACGTGGTCCAGAGACCTTGAGTACATGCCCCTTGGCAATGCGCTCCCCATCCTAGGAGAGAAGCATCGGTCGTCAGCACTTGAGCCGGCTGAGGTGACTGAAAAGGCATTCCGAGCACCAGGTTCGGCCGATGAAGCCACCACTGTAGAGAAGAGGCCAGCGGTCCGGAGACGCGCACTAAGTCGGCTGAGACGCGCACTAAGTCGGCTAGGCCGCCCGTGGCTTGTTGCCACTGCTTGCGAAGGCACCATTGAGCAGGCCGCATATTCAGGCGGGCATTGGGGGTCACATGGACGGTGGAAGCCATATGGCCGAGTAGTCTCAGGAAGCGCCTGGCTGAGACCAGGGACTGGCTGCGAAAACGGCCGGCTAGGTCCATGAGCCGTTGAGCCCTGTCGAGAGGCAGGAAAGCTCGTGCCTGAGGAGTGTGCAGTCTTGCGCCGATGAATTCGAGATCCTGTGAGGGGAGCAAAGTGGACTTTGCGAAGTTTATGACAAAGCCCAAGTACTGCAGAAGAGTCACAGTGCGGTGTGTGGCATTGGTGACTTCCGGAGTTGACGATGCTCTGATGAGCCAGTCGTCTAGGTACGGAAAGACAGAGGCCATGAAGCCGGAGATAAGCCGCCACCACCGCGAGACATTTTGTGAAGACTCGTGGTGCGGAGGATAGGCCAAAGGGTAGTACTCTGTACTGGTAATGATTTCCTGCCACCACAAACCTTAGGTATTGGCGGTGGCTTGGGTGGATGAGGATGTGCGTGTAGGCATCTTTTAGATCCAAGGAGCATAGCCAATCTCCCTGCTGGAGGTAGGGCAGAAGGATTCCAAGGGTAAGCATCTTGAACTTCTCCCTCACGAGGAACTTGTTGAGGTTGCGCAAGTCCAGGATGGGTCTGAGGCCTCCTGTTCTTTTTGGTATCAGGAAATACCTGGAATAAAAGCCTTGACCTCTCAGGTGGTGGGGCAATGGTTCCACAGCCTGTTCCTGAAGACTTGCTAACTCCTGAAGGAGTAAGTCTCTGTGCAGAGGAAGTCGTGGAGGTTCTCCTGGGAAATAGGAGGGAGGGACCTGGTGGAAGTGGAGAAGATAGCCTTCTCTTATGACTTGAAGCACCCAGGCATCTGAAGTGATGTTGGACCACCTGTGGGCGAAGTGAACCAGCCGGCCTCCGGTGCTGGGAGGAACCAGCTGAGGGGGAGAGGCTATGCTGATGAAGTCAAAAACGCCCACCCTGCTGAGCAGGGGCCGGTGGTGCAGGCTTGGGGGCTTGCTGCCTACGGGACCCGTTACCCTGTCCCTTGGCCTGATGACCCTGTTGGGGAGCTGCGGAGGCGTGATATTGAGGGTAGTGTTTATAGGCAGCTGCCTTTCTCGGGTAAAAGGACTTCTTTCCCGAGCCCTTCTTTTTCTGGGAAGGGGCGGATGTCTTCCTAGAAAGCCTAGTTCTGGTGAGAGTCTCCGTCTCGATTTGTGCAGCCTTTTCAGCCATGGGCTTGCCAAAGAGGTTCTCACCTCGGCAGGGGACATTGACCAACTTGTCCTGCACCCAGGGTTCAAGGTCAGACGACTGAAGCCAAGCCTGTCGGCGGGCACCGATGCCGGCTGCGGCCACACGAGCCGATGCTTCAAAGCCATCATAGGCTGCTCGGGACATGAATTTGGAGCATTCCCGAATACCAGTTGTCAAGGCCAGGAACCTCCGCAAAGGTTCCTCGGACAGCCCAGCGGAGAATCCGGCTACCTCTTTAGCCAGGTCTCTGAGATACATGCCCATGTAGAGCTGGTAGGTCTGGACCCGACAAGCAAGCATAGAGCCCTGGAAACACTTCTTACCGAGGCCATCCAGGTTACGGGCCTCCCTGCCAGGAGGCACTGAGGCGTGCATCTTCTGGCTCTTAAGCCTATGCATGGCCGATTCCACTACCATGGAATGGTGCGGTAGCTGTGCTTTTTGGAAGCCGGGACTCTTGTGGACTCGATAGATGGAATCGACCCGCTTTCTTAATACCGGCGACGATGCCGGACTCTCCCACATGCGGAAGAGTAGTCGTTCCAGCATGGGAGGAACCGGTACAGTAAAGTGTTCCCTGGCGGGAGAGTCATACTGAAGGGCGTCAAGCTCTTCGGCTCCTCCTCGGGATCCGCAGGGAAGGCCAAAGCCTTGGCCATATCCCTGACGAAGTCCAAGAACCGGGCATCCTCCGGAGAGGACTGCTTCCGAGGTTCGGACTCAGGTGAGTCCGAGGGGACACACCGAGTCCGAAACGAATCAGGTGACTCTTCCTCTTCAGACTCCCAGGCCGACTCCGAGGAGGAATCGGTGGGGTCGGCTCGGGCAGGCGGAGGCGTCGGCTGCCCCGACACCGAGGGAGTCGGCGTCGACGACCTCGGTCCCGAACGGGAGGCCGAGGGTGACCTCGACCGAGGATCGACTCGAGTTCGCATGGACTCGAGGATCGGCTCGGTCTCCGGGGTCGACTTAGACGTCGACGTCCCAGCGGTCAGGGCAGCGGCGCCAGCAAGGCTAGCAATCAGTGCCCGCTGCTGGTCCATGAAGGCAGATAGTCTGCTCTCCAAGGCCGTCAACCTGAGTCCGACCTCAGGTGACCCAGCAGCCCCCGACTCGGGCCCCGATGGCGTCGGGCCCGACGTCGGACCCCTTGGAGGCGAGTCCAGGACTACAGGACTTACCCGAGCAGGCAACTCCGACTCCAGACGAGGTCGCTTCGGGAGGTGCTCCTTCTCCAAAGACCCGGGACGGCTATCGGGGCTATGCGACCTGGCCCTGGCGGAGCCAGGAGCGTCCACCGACGCCGCCCTCGCGGGTTTTACCTTCCGATGGTCCCTGGAGGGAGAACCCCTGTCGGAGGAACTTCGGCGATGGTCAGAGCTGGAACCTCTGGACGCCGAGGCCTCTGACGAGGTCCGGGTACGGCCGGGGTCAGCGAAGATTCGTTCCCGCTGGTGCCGCCGACTCCTTAACGCTTTGGAGGACATTTTGCTGCAGGCCCCACAGATCAGTTCTTCGTGATCCGGGCCGAGGCAGCGGAGGCAATCATCATGTGTGTCAGTGAGTGACATATTTGTCACACTGAACACACCGCTTGAAACCACTGGCAGCCATCGGGGGAAAAAGGGCCCCTGCATGGTCAAAGGACCGGGCTGCCAGCAAAAAACCGAAAAACGAAACTGACCAAAAATCAGAAAAAACGAAAAATAACAGAAGGACTCGCAACGGCGTCGCGAGTCCGGGCAGGAAAAAGACCGGCGTCGAACCGAAGAAAGAAATAGAAATAAATCACTAAAATCAACTTTTTCAGCGGGGACACGACGGGTACGTCTGTAGGGCTCCGCGGAAAAAAGAAGACTGGCTAAGATGGCACCCTTGGGCGGGAAGGAGACCGCGCATGCGCGCTGCAATTCCCAAAGGCTTTCTTTGAAAGCTGGGGAAAATTGCTCCGCGAGGGCTCTGTCGGCGCCGACGTCACCCATATGTGAGGACTGACTTCCTGCTTGGTCCTGGAGAAAGACCCTTGAGGCCAGCAGTTGGGAGAAAAAAGGCAAAGGGAAAAATGGTTAAATGGAGGGGGGGGGGGGGGTGGAAGTAGTCCCCTCACCCAAAGGGAGGATGGGTAGAGGACTGGTACAACTGAAAACAAACAGGGCCAGAGGCCAAGAAACTTTGAGGGATGCGGATGTGCATCTGAAGGGCTCTGTGGAAAAAGGTAGACTGAGCAAGATGGCACCCTTAGGCAGGAAGAGGACCATGTATGCATGGCAGCAATTCCAAAGGCTTTCTTTGAAAGCTGGGGAATTGCTCTGCAGGGCTCTGACGAGCATATGGAACCACATGTACAGTAGATGCCATATGACCCAGGAGTTGCAGCATTTCTCAAACAATGAAAGGTTGAGACATGCTTGAGATGCAAGCTGGATGAGTCAAGCACAGTGGGCTTGGGCAGAAAAGCCCTTTACTGTTGTGTCTAGGAGGGCTCCTATAAATTCTAGAGTTTGAGAAGGATCAAGCTGGGACTTGATTTGTAATAAATCTTCCAAAGTGTTGCAGCAGTTGCATGGTGCGCATGATAGAAAGTTGGCCTCTAGAGATGTGCTTGCTCGAATGAGCCAGTCTAAGTAGGGGAAGACAAATATCCTTAGGAATGCAGCTACAACTGCAATGCACTTTGTAAAGACCTGTACTGAATGTTTCCCCTAGAACAGGAACCGTATGTTCTGCGTGGATAAGAATGTGAGTATGTGTCCTTTAGATCTAGAACAGAGCCATTCCTGACTCTGGATTAGGGGAGAAGAGTACCTAACGAGATCTCAAATTTCTCCTAGAGTAGACATGTTCAGTTTTCTGAGGTTCAAGATGGGCCTGTATCCCCATCTTGTTTGAAATGAGGTAGTAAGGAGAATAGAAGCCTAAACCTTGTTGGGAGAGTGGCACACTCTATTGCACCGTGAGAGAAGGTGACGACCTGCAATAGAACTGAACTCTGAGAAACAGAAATGACAGAAAGACCACATGGCCTATCTAGTCTGTCCTTTCATAACTACAACAGTCCCCTTTTTTCCTTTAGAGATCCTGTTTGTCCTATGCTTTTTTAATTCAGATACTGTCATCCTTTGGAGTAGACGACTTTGGAAGTGAAGTTTGTACCCTTCACTTACTATGAGGCAAGTCCAATGTTCTGATATTACAGGATGCCACCTGTGGGCAAAGTGACAGTCTGGAGAGTCCAGATTCCATCTGTATTCCCGGAAGAGGCAAGACAGCTATGTTCTCCAGAAAGGAGTCAAAGACCCTGAGGAGGTTGGGTCTGCTAAGATCTGGGAGTCTGAGCCTTTTTGCTGTTTTGGTTGTTGCTGTCCTTTTTGGGGAACATGGCTGGGACAGTGCACTGCAAGGGTGTAAGAAGGGTAGTACTTTTTTCTTATTGAAAAAGGGTTTCTATGTCGTCTGTTAGCTGGGTTGGCAGTAGTGTTATCAGATTCTAACCAAGAAGCTTTATCCTGCCAGTCTTTTTGGCAAAGATTCACCTGTGCAAGGTATATTACCCAGCTTATCTTGAACCCACTGTTCAAGATCAGAGGCTTGGAACCAAGCAATCCTGCGCGCACCAGTGCATATAGCTGAAGTTCTGCTGATGCATTCAAAACAGATGAAAGTTGCCCTGATAAATTTGGAAACATTTTGGGCATGCTTCACAAGGATGAGAAAGAGTGGTTACTCACCTGTAACAGGTGTTTCTCCAGAAGCAGCAGGAATCAGTCCTCACTTATGGGTGTCGACGCCGATGAAGCCCCAGCAGAGCATATCCCCAGCTTTCCATGAAAGCCTTTGGGAATGCTGGCACGCATGTGCGGTTCCCTTCCCGCCTAAAGGTGCCATCTTACCTCAGTCAAATGACATAACTAAGAACAGCACACAAAAATGTAAAAAGTAAATTATATACAGCTGCAACGCCAAGGGGAGGAGGGAGGGTAGTGAGGACCGATTCCTGCTGCTCCTGGAGAACACCTGTTACAGGTGAGTAACCACTCTTTCTCCAGGACCAAGCAGGAAGTCAGTCCTCACTTATGGGTGACTCCCCAATTCTGGGCTACCAGGAACCAAGGCTGAACAAGAGAACTC
Source organism: Ichthyophis bannanicus (assembly GCA_033557465.1). Lineage (NCBI taxonomy): Eukaryota > Metazoa > Chordata > Amphibia > Gymnophiona > Ichthyophiidae > Ichthyophis > Ichthyophis bannanicus. The sequence continues at coordinate 1,513,375,254 of CM066032.1, read as the reverse complement.
CCTCTAGTCTCAGCAGCAAAGAAAGGCTTTTCAAGGACACAACCCCCACAGGTAGCCCAACCAGAGGGCAGGAGTTGCCTAGACCTCAAAGAGATTCCGGAGTACTGCCTGGCCAAAAGCACTGTCCCTACGGGACTCCCTCTCCAGACAGTAGTGGGCTGCAAAAGTCTGGCTTGAAGACCAAGTAGCAGCCCTGCAGATGTCTTGCAACGGAACAGCACAGAGATGAGCCACTGATGCAGCCATGGCCCTCACACAGTGGGTCGTGACCCTACCCTGCAAAGGAAGGTCAGCTGCCTTGTAAGCCCAGGTGATACAGTCAGCCACCCAGATGGACAAGGTATGCTTGGACACAGGCCTCCCCAAGTTATTGGGGTCAAAGGAAAGGAAGAGTTGAGAAGCCTTCCTGTGACCTTGCGTACATTCAAGGTAGAAGGATAAGGCCCTCCTACAGTCCAAGGTATGGAGAACTGTTTCAGCCTGACTTGCATGAGGCCTAGGGAAGAAAGTAGGAAGAATCACCTCCTGGTTGAGGTGGAAAGAGACAACTTTAGGAAGGAACTTAGGGTGAGTCCTGAGGACCACCCTGTTTTTATAGAACCTAGTGTAAGGTCTATCACAGACCAAGGCCTGAAGCTCACTCACTCTCCTAGCCGAAGTAAGGGCTATCAGAAAGAGTCTTCCAGGAAGGAAGCGTAGAGGGCAAGTAGCCATAGGCTCAAAAGGTGGGCGAGTCAGCTGCTGCAAGACCACATTAAGCTCCCACTCAGGAGCAGGACGACGTATGGGAGGTTTGAGCAGAAGCAAGCCTCTGAGAAACCTAAACACCAAAGGGTGCACAGACAAGGAATGGCCCTCAACTAGGGAGTGGTGAGCTGCTAAAGCAGAGGTGGACCCGAACAGAGTTGGACTTGAGACCCCGATTGGACAAGTGCAGCAGGTACTTAAGCACTACTGACAGTACAGGAGAAAGGATCCTCAGCACACAGCTGACACCACACAGAGAACCTTTTCCACTTGAGCATAGGCCTTCCTAGTGGATTGTTTCCTGGAGGTTAGGAGAACTTCCTCAACCTCGGGAGGCAGGCCCCAGGGAGCCAACACTACCCTTGCAGCCTCCATGCCATCAGATTGAGAGCTTTGAGATTGGGATGCAGCAAGGAGCCCCGATTCTGAGAGAGAAGGTCGGGTTGCAATCACAGAGGCAGATCCACTGCCAGCTGAAGCAGGAGGGGGAACCAAGGCTGCCTTGGCCACCTGGGAGCTACCAGGAGAACCGAGGCCCTGTCTCGGGTGGGAGGAAACAGAGTAGGCCCCGAGTCCAGGGAATCAGAAAAGCCTCTGCTGCTACTCTGAGGATGCGGTTGCCTGGAGCAGAACCTTGGGAGCTGGTTGTTGAGTGGACTGGCAAACATGTCTATGGAGGGAAGCCCCCATTTCAAGAAAATCTTTTGAACCACTAAAGGATGTAGCCGCCACTCGTGTGGTTGCAGAATCCTGCTCAATCTGTCTGCCAGGGAATTCTCCTGGCCTGGAAGATAGACTGCTTTCAGGAGCATGTTGTGTTTCAGGGCAAAGGAACAGAGGTCCTGGCTCTCCTGGCAAAGGGGCTGGGAACCAGTTCCGCCCTGTTTGCTGACATAGAACATGGCTACCTGGTTGTCAGTCTGGATCAAGACAGACTGTTGTGCCAGGGAAGCAGTAAAGGCCTTGAGGGCCAAGCAGATAGCTCTGAGTTCCAGTAGTTTGATCTGCTGGGATGCCTCCCAAGGAGACCACAGGCCCTGGGTGCACTTGTCTAGGCAATGTGCTCCCCAACCCTGTAGAGAGGCATCGGTGGTTAGGACCACTGTATGAGGTGGGATCTGAAAGGGCACCCCTACCAGCAGATTGGGGGGGGGGGGTGTAACCACCAGTTGAGGGAAGCCAGGAAACGGTGGGACACACTGATCCTGTCTGAGCCTGCCTGAGGCTTGTGACCAGAGTCCAAAGGCACCACTGGGCAGGTCTCATATTGAGCCTGGCATTGGGGGTCACCTGTACTGTCAACACCATGTGGCCCAGAAGCCTGAGACAGTCTGGCAGAGACCAGGGACTTGTGCAGAAACTTGCTGGCAAGGTCCATGAGCCTTTGTGCTCGGTCCACTGGTAAGAATGCTCTTGCCAGCTGAGAATCCAACCTTGCTCCTATGAACTCCAAGTTCTGGGAGGGGAGCAAAGTGGACTTTGTGAAGTTGATGACAAAGCCCACCTCTTGGAGCAGTTCTATGGTCCTGTTGGTGGCCTGTTGAACTTCCAGGGAAGTCTGGCCTCTGATGAGCCAGTCATCTAGGTAAGGAAACACAAAGATGCCCTGATTTCTCAGGTAGGCTGCCACCACTGCCAGGCACTTGATAAACACCCTGGGAGCAGAGGTCAGTCCAAAAGGCAGTACTCTGTACTGATAATGGTTTCCTCCCACAATGAACCTGAGGTACTCTCTGTGGTCTGGATGAATAAGGATGTGAGCGTAAGCATCCTTTAGATCTAAAGAGCAAAGCCAATCTCCCTGCTGGAGGTAGGGCAGAAGTGTTCCAAGAGTAAGCATCTTGAACTTCTCTAGAAACTTTAGGTTTCTGAGATCCAAAATGGGTCGAAGACCACAGGTTCTTTCTGGCACCAGGAAATACCTGGAATAAAACCTGTGACCTTGGACGTGGGGAGGCACAGGCTCCACCGCCTTGTCCAGCAACAGACCCTTTAGCTCCTGGAGGAGAAGGGCTGTATGCAGGGGAGGCCAGAAAGGTTCCCCTGGGAAGTGTGGCGGAGGTAGTTGGTGAAAATGCAGGGCATAGCTTCGATGGACTATGTCCAGCACCCAACTGTCTTGGGTTATCAAGGGCCACCGGTGAGTGAACAAGGCTAGGCAGCCTCCTGTGCAGGGCTGGGTCTGCAAGGGAGGAATGGCTATACTCAAGGAGTCAAAAACCCCCACCCTGCTGAGTGGGAGCAGGGGCCGGAGGCTTGGGGGCACTGTTTGTAGGCAGTGCCCTTCCTCGGGTAAAAGGGCTTCTTACCCGGGCCCCTCCTCTTAGATGAAGGGGCAGAGGTCTTCCTTGACAGCCGTGTCCTCGTGAGGTGCTCTGTCTCGAGCTGAGTGGCCTTCTCAGCCACAGGCTTGCCAAAAAGGTTTTCACCTCGGCAAGGGACATCGACCAACTTGTCCTGAACCCATGGCTCGAGGTCCGATGACTGCAGCCATGCCTGGCGTCAAGCCGCGATGTCGGCTGCCGTTACTCGAGCCGAAGCCTCAAAACCATCGTAGGCGGTGCGGGACATGAACTTAGAGCATTCCCGGATCCTCGAGGACAAGAACTTAAAACTCCGCAAGGGTTCCCTGGAGAGACCAGCAGAGAATCCGGCCAACTCCTTGGCCAGGTCTCATAAATGCATGCCCATGTAGAGCTGGTAAGTCTGGACACAGCAAGCAAGAATCAAGCCCTGGAAGCACTTTCTACCGACAGGGGCACCACAAGTGCATCTTCTGACTCTTCAGTCGATGCATAGCCGATTCCACAACCATGGAATGGTGCGGTAGCTGTGCTTTGGAAGCCAGGACTCTTGCGGAGCCGATAGATGGAATCAACCCGCTTGCTCAAAACCAGCACCGAGGCCGGTGCCTCCCACATCCAGAAGAGGAGCCGTTCCAACATCGGAGGAACCAGGACAGTAAAGGCCTCCTTCGGAGAGACATACTGCAGAGCATCGAGCTCTTCGGCTCGAGGCTCCTCCTCGGGGTAAGCCGAGATAGCCAGAGCAGTGGCCATATCGCGGCCAAACTCCGAGAACCTAGTGTCCTCCGGAGGGGGATCTACTCTGGGGCTCAGACTCAGGCGAGTCTGAAGGGACACACCAAGACTTGAAGGTGTCAGGAGACTCCTCGTCTTTGGTCTCCCAAGCCGACTCGTCCAATGTCGAGTCGAGCTCGGACCCCGTGGGGCCTCTAGGCACCCGCCCCGACACTGGGGGGACCGGCGACGAGACCCTCGGTCCTGAACAGGAGGTCGAGGGAGACCTTGACTGAGGACGACCTCGAGACGCAAGGGACTCTAGTATCGGCTCGGTCTCCGGGGGTCGACTTCAAAGTCGATGTCCCAGTGGTCGGGGCAGATGCGCCAGACAGGCTGGCCATCAGTGCCCGCTGCTGATCCATGAAGGCAGACATTCTGCTCTCCAAGGCTGTCAACCTGAGACTCAGCTCGGGTGACGCAGCAGCTCCCGACTCGAGCCCCAGGCCCGATGTCGGTACTCGGTGAGGCGAGTCCACGAGGACTTGTGTCCAGCAGACTCCAGCTCCATGCGAGGAACATTAGTTGGCTTCTCTTGGTCGACGGGCCTGGGACAACAGTCGGGGGTCTTAGACCTGGCCCTCGAGGGCTCAGGGACCTCCGATGCCACCCTCACGAGCCGCTTCTTCCTCTTACGTTCCCGGTCAGGGGATCCCCCTGTCAGAGGAGCTCCGACGCCTCTCGGGATCAGAATCCCAAGATGTCGAGGCCTCAGACGAGGTCCGGACCCAGGCAGAGTCCGAGAAAAGCCGTTCACTTTGCTGCTGACGACTTCGGAGGGCCTTGGAAGACATTTTTCCACATGGCCCGCACGTTTTAGAATCGTGGTCCGGGCCAAGGCACCGAAGGCAGCAGTCGTGTGTGTTGGAGAGAGACATTATCTTCTTACACCGATCACACTTAAACCACTGGAAGTCGTCGGGGAGAAAAGGGTCCCCGCGAAGGTCAAAGGACCGGCCTTCCAGAGAAAAGAAAAAAGATTTGGCACAAGCGCCAAGCCACTAAGGGCAAAAACCGAAAGAAAAAAAAAAGGGATTTGATACCGGCGTACCGAACCCAGCGGGAGGGGAACCGATGTCAAATCCAAGGAAAAAAGCGAGATAACGCCAAGAAAAAACTACTCTTTTCCGGGAAACAGGACACGTCCGATGGGCTTCACGGAAAAAAAAAAAGAGACTGAGGTAAGATGGCATCTTTAGGCGGGAAGGGAACCGTGCATGCGTGCCAGCATTCCCAAAGGCTTTCATGGAAAGCTGGGGAAATGCTCCGCTGGAGCTTCATCGGCGTCAATGACACCCATAAGTGAGGACCGACTTCCTGCTTGGTCCTGGAGAATCAGCTCTCGTCAGGGAGAAGAGGAGCCATCAACTCCAAATCCCTAGCCACCTAAGGAACATACCATGTAGAGTATGTAGGAACTGATTCTGGCTGATACCATGGAGACCTGAAAACACCAACCAAAAGCATAGTGTTCAATCCCCTGGCTGGAGGATTCAAGGAATGCATTTGAGCATTTTTAATTTGACGCATTGCTGATTCCACCACCATGGAATGGTGTAGTAATTGCATCTTCTGGAAGCCAGGGCACTCCAGTACCTGGTACATTGTATCAAGTCTCCGAGTATGTGGAGAGATGGTTAAGGTGTCTCCCACATTTGAAGCATAAGGTCGTGAAGTATTAGAAAAGGTTCAGAGAACAGCCACCAAAATGGTAAAGGGGGCTGGAAGGATAACCCTATGAAGAGAGGCTAAAAAGGTTAGGGCTTTTTAACCTGGAAAAGAGGGGGAGATATGATAGAGACCTATAAATTAATGAGTGGAAAGCACAGTTACTTACCTTAACAGGTGATCTCTGGGAACAGCAGGAATAAGTCTTCACATATGGGTATCGTCGGTACCGACGGAGCCTGCATGGGAACGCTCCCAGCGTCCAGTAAGAATGCTTTTGGGAGCATCCCGCAGCACCTGTGCGCTGCCTTCCCACCTTTCCCAACCGCCTCTCTCCAGTTTGAGTTTTAAAGCTGAGACAAAGAGGAAAGGAAAGATAGAGAGATACAACTCCTAGGGGAGGTGGGTGGGTTGTGAAGACTTAAACCTGCTGTTCCCAGAGATCACCTGTTACAGGTAACTGTGCTATCTCCAGGAACAAGCAGGAATGAGTCTTCACATATGGGGACTCCCTAGCTGCAGATGCCAGGGGAAGACCCCAGGTTGGGTGTCCTTGAAAAGGACTACCTCCCCCCAAGGATCTCTGGCATCCAACCAGGGTAGGAGTTGATTAGGAATGGAAAACAAAATTAGGTCTTATCTGCTAATTGTCTTTCCTTGAACTTTCTCCGGGCCAGTCCAGGGAAAGGTAGGGTTGTCAATCCCCTATAGCAACTGAGGACTGAATGCTTCAAGTTTTCTGTGAGGTGAAGCCACTCCCCCTTAGGGCTAACCATCAGTCTCCTTGTGTCAAAGCAACTAAAGAGAAAAAACGGAAAGTAGATTAACCCTTGAAAAACTGATAATAATCTATAGTTCTGGAACAAATAAGGAAGAAACACACTTCCCTTGTATACTTTTGATATAATTTTTTTTTTTTGATTGTTATAGTAGGTACTATAGAGCTACTCGAGTTTGGCATTGTTCGCACATGCCCCGCCCCCAGTTGTGCCTCTGGAGCGAAGACGCTGAAAAGATGACATGCTTCGATGATGCCAAAAAGAAACATTGATATATTGCTTACAAAAAACTGAACCCCCAGGGTGGGACCCTGGACTGGCCCGGAGAAAGTTCAAGGAAAGACAATTAGCAGGTAAGACCTAATTTTGTTTTCCTTATCACTTCTCCGGGCCAGTCCAGGGAAAGGTAGGGCAGTACCAAAGCAGTACCTAAATCTGGGAGGGACCCGCCAAACCTGAGATAAGAGCCGCAGCCCCCACCTTAGCATCGTCCCGGGCTTGAACATCTAAGCGATAATGCTTTGCAAACGCATGCAACGAAGACCACGTTGCTGCTCTGCAAATATCAACCGGCGGAACACAAGCGAACTCCGCCCAGGAAGTAGCTTGAGCCCGAGTGGAATGAGCTCGTAACGACGCCGGCAGAGACAGACCGCGGATAGAATAAGCTTTGGTAATGGCTTTACGGACCCACCGGGCAATGGTGGACTTAGAGGCCGTGAGACCCTTTCGAGGACCACTGAACTGGACAAATAGCTTATCCGTTTTCCGAATAGACTGAGAAATCCGAAGGTATGTCTTGAGAACGTGAGCCAGATCTAAATGCCGAAGCGCTCGGTCCATGGGAGAATGGGAGGAACCCAAAAAAACCGACAATGCTACAGATTGGTTAACATGAAAAGACAGCACTTTCGGCAAAAAGGCAGGAACCGTGTGCAGCAAAACCCGTTCGGGAAGAAACTGCAAATAAGGTTCCTGACAGGATAAGGCTTGCAAATCCGAAATTCGGCGCACCGAACACAAGGCGACGAGGAAGGCCGTCTTCCAAGAACACTGCCGTATCTGTCGCGAGCAAATGGATGTTAAAGGAGAGTGAGACAACACGTCCAAAACCACATTCAAGTCCCAAGGAGGAACCACCGAGCGAACTGGAGGACGGATAATCCTTGCCGCCCACAAAAAACGATGCACATCGGGATGCGGACAGACGGCGTCGCTGCACCAGACCTCTAAAACAGGCAAGCGCTGCTACTTGAACTCTAAGAGTACTAAGAGCCAGCCCCTTGTCCAAGCCATGCTGTAAGAAAAGGAGAAGCTGCGGCAAGGAAGAAGACATAGGCCGAATATGGCGCCGAGCACACCAAGTTTCAAAAAGGCGCCAAACCCGCACATATGCCAGAGAAGTGACCGGTCTCTTAGACTGCAGCAAAGTAGAAACCACTGAGGCAGCATAACCTTTGCGCGTCAATCGCGTCCTTTCAAGAGCCAAGCCGTAAGCAAGAAGCGATCCACCCGTGGCATGAGTATCGGACCTTGATGCAGAAGATTGGCGCGGACTGGAAGAGGCCACGGTTGATCTACTAGGAGCCGAACCAGATCGGCATACCAAGGTCTGCGTGGCCAATCCGGAGCTATGAGAATCACCAGCCCCCTGTGTCGGGCAATGCGCTGGAGCACTCGACTCAGCATTGGCCAAGGAGGAAAAACGTACAGCAGAGAATCCGGAGGCCAGGGTTGAACCAGAGCATCGAGCCCCTCGGACATGTGTTCCCTGCGCCTGCTGAAGAAACGATTTGCTTTGGCATTGCTGCACATCGCCATCAAATCCATTGTTGGTTGCCCCCAGCGCAAGGTGAGTTCGTGAAAGACCGCCACATTCAACTCCCACTCTCCGGGATCGAGAAGATGACGGCTGAGATAATCTGCTTGCACATTCTCCGTGCCCGCAACATGAGCCGTGGAGAGCGCTAACAGATTGTTCCGCCCAAGTCATCATCGTGTGACATTTGGCTAAGAGAGAAGGAATTTTGGTTCCCCCTTGACGATTGATATACGCAACTGTTACTGCATTGTCGGAAAAAATCTTGACTGCCGATCCCTTGAGAAAGGAAGCAAATCGAAGGAGTGCAAGACGAGCTGCCCGGAGCTCCAAAAGATTGATGGACCAGGAGCTCTCCTCGGGGGACCAAGCCCCCTGAGCAATATGTGTCTGACAGTGAGCCCCCCAGCCGACCAGACTTGCATCCGTGGTGACCAATACCCAGGAGGGTTCCAGTAAGGAAACTCCCACGGATAGATGTTCCCGAACCAACCACCACTCGAGACTCTGTCGGACGGGAATTGAATAGGGTAGGCGCATCGAGAGAGGGTGAAGCTGCGGAGACCAACGGGATAGTAAAGCCTGTTGTAAAGGCCGCATGTGCGCTTTGGACCACGGAACCAGGTCTAGCACCGCCGCCATGGACCCCAAGAGTCGTAAATAAGTCCATGCCGACGGAGTCGTCAACCGCAGAAACGCTTGAACCTGCTGAACCAGCTTGTCTATGCGCACTTCGGGCAAAGAGACTCTCCTCCGCTCGGTGTCGAAAAGAGCTCCCAGATAAACCATCTTCTGTGATGGTACCAAGAGACTCTTGGCCCGAGTACCCAACCGAGCTGCTCGAGAAGCTGCACTACGCGAGCCGTCGCGGCCATGGAATCGACTAGGGAATCGGCTCTGATCAACCAATCGTCGAGGTATGGATGAACGCGGATGCCCTCTTTCCGAAGTGCCGCTGCAACTACCACCATGAGCTTCGTGAACGTGCGGGGAGCGGTAGCAAGCCCGAAGGGCAACGCTTGAAACTGGAAATGACCCACGGGAAGGGCAAAGCGCAAATAACACTGATGCGATGGTCGGATGGGAATATGAAGATAGGCCTCCGTGAGATCTATTGAGGTAAGAAATTCTCCTGGCTGCACCGCATGAATCACGGTACGAAGAGTCTCCATTCGAAAGTGCGGCACCCGCAAAGTACGGTTTACGGCTTTGAGATCGAGTACCGGACGAAAAGAACCGTTCGGTTTGGGCACCACAAAATAAATCGAGTATCGACCGCAACCGTATTGGTCGAAAGGCACGGGAACGATCGCCTGCAAGTGCAAGAGGCGCGATAGCGTTTCCGCTATGGCCTCGGCTTTTCGCCCCGAGCCACTGGGAGACATTACAAACGCGGGGGTTAAGGGGCACGCAAAATTGAGAGCATAGCCCTTCTGAATGATCTCCAGCACCCATCTGTCGGAAGTAATGGTGGTCCAAGCCGCCAGAAATGTCTGTAGTCGCCCGCCTACCGGCACTAACGGCTGGACCAGCCGACCTTCATTGGGGCTTCTTAACGGTGGGCTGAGGCGCCCCAAAGTATGACTTGTTAAAGCCCCTGGACCCTCGAAAGGACTGGCCACGAAAGCTGGGACGGCCCCTGACATAGGGGTTAAAACGCGCCCCACGAAAAAGACGGGACTCTCTACCAGAGCCCCAAGAGACCGATCCCGAGCGACCCGACTTGGGCCTATCCTCAGGCAAACGGCCGCCTTTGGAGTCACCTAAATCCTTAACAATCTTTTCCAAGGCTTCACCGAAAAGTAACTTCCCCTTATAGGGCAACTTACTGAGACGCAACTTGGACGAAACATCCGCCGACCAGTTGCGCAGCCAAAGAAAGCGTCTAGCCGCCACGAGAGAGGCCATAGTCTTAGCCGCAATTCGCAACAAATCGTAGAAGGCATCTGCCATATACGCCACGGCTGACTCTAATTTTGCTGCGTCGGGTATGGCCGAAGGTTGCTCACCTGAGCCGTCCCCTTGTAACCAGCGAATGGATGCCCGAGAAACGTACGCCCCACATATCGCTGATTGCAACGCCAGAGCGCTGGAATCAAAGGCCTGCTTAAGAAGAATTTCCAACTTCCTATCTTGCAGGTCCTTGAGAGCCGCCGCCCCCTCGACAGGAATGGTAGTCTTCTTGGTGACTGTGGAAATGATCGCATCTACCTTTGGCATGTGCAACAAATCCTTCGCCTCCTGGGGAAGAGGGTACAAGCGTGCTAAAGCGCGGCTACCACGCAGGGACGCTTCCGGACATTCCCATTCGGAATCAATCATTTGCTTGATCACCCGATGGAGAGGGAAACAGCGCTGTTCCGCTTTAACTCCCTGTAATAAGGGATCTTCCAAGGGTTCCTGAGAAGAGGAAGGAATCAAGAGGTGCAGCGCTGTTAAAGATTGAGAAATGAGAGCAGAAAGTTCCTCCTTACGGAAGACGCGGAAAACATTGGGATCCTCTCCAGGAGCAATCTCCCCTTCCTCCAAGTCATCCGCCTCCATATCCAAAGCTGCATCAGCTCCCACCTCTGGATCCCCCTGACCCAGGGAAATGTCAGGATCCTGAGGAGAAAAGAGATCAATGGTATCTGGAATAAAAACTTTAGCCTGAGATGATCCCTCACCAGGATCACTAGACTCGGTAGTCCGCAGAGGCATAGGAGAGGAAACCGCAGAGATTGAAACTGGCTGAGAGGATTTCATCAAAAAAGCTGTATGCGAGGAGGAAGTGACGTCATCGGAGTGGATGGCAGCTTAAGTGGAGAGCTCCGTAGCTAAACCCCGAAAATAGTGGCTGGAATGGCGATCCCCCAAGCGATCATACCCCAGACCAAAGGGAGCGGTGGAGAAAAAGGTGGAGAGTACACCGGTGGGATGACAACGCGTAAAAAAACGGCAGACTTGAAAGAGTTTGCCTACAGCGGTGGACAGGCTGGCAGCAGAGAGGCCAAGATGGCGGCGGGAGACCGCGTGGCTCGGGACTCAGGAGAGCGTTCCCTGCAGCGGGCTGCTGAGGTGGAGAGAGGAGCGATGGTAGTCAATAATGTGAGTCGCGCTGAATTGAAAGCCTGGTTTGACGAACTCAAGTCGGAGTTGGCTGCTGTTAAGACCGAAGTGGGGGAGGTTTGCAGTGAATTAAGAGAGGAGGTCGGGGAATTAAGCCGGAGAACAGCAGAGCAGGAGCAGCACATGGTGCGAGTGGAAAGCAAGCAAGAGGTACTGGCGCAATCTTTTCAGGAATGGGACCGCTGGAGAGAACAAATGACTCTTAAGATGGAAGATTTAGAAAACCGTACGCGGCGAAATAATTTGCGTATTAGGGGGGTCCCTGAAGAACCTGAGTTTCAGGACAGCCGGCGGGTAGCGGAAGCTATCTGTAAAGACATTTTGGCGGAGGGGGAGGAGGAGGGGGAGCCCCCTGCAGTGGTTCTTGATAGAGCGCATAGGGCGCTTGGGCCGAGTCGCCCTAATCGCCCACGGGACATTGTGCTCTGTATGCATAGTTTCACTCTGAAGGAGAAAATTCTGGCGAAGTTGCGGAAAGCCCGTGAATTCAATTGGCAGGGCTACACTTTGGCAATTTATGCGGATTTGGCAGCGGGAACCCTGCAACGGCGACGGGACATGCAACATATAACTGCCCGGCTGCGCAATGAGAATGTGCGGTATCGTTGGTTGTACCCCTTCGGACTGTCTTTCACAGTGGGCACGCGCACGTGGAGAGCACAGACCCGTCAAGAGGCGGAGAAGGCCCTGAAAGATGCTGGATTGGCGAGTGCAGAGGGGCAGCTAGTGGAGGCATTGAGAGTTGAACCAGCGCATGGACCTCTGGCAGCGATGGTAGCTGAGGGGACGGCGAGAGGGGAGCGGCGCGGAGGGGCGCAGGTGCCTTTCTCTGAGCCCACCTGAAGTAGCGCCCAGAGCCTATTGAGGCTTCTATTCTTTGACTGTCCCTCCTTGTTACCCCCCTTATGACAGCTGCCCCTGTCCTACATAAAGGATGGGGAATAAGCTTTGACTGCTTGGGGGAGGGGGGTTAATGGCGGGGACACTGGAGAGACTGGAGGGAACTGATGTTTTTGTTTTCTTATGTGTGGTTGTGATATGCCCTGTTCAAGAGTTTGGGGATGCTAGAGTGGGGGGATTGAGTGGGTGGGGGGTTGGTTCTTTGGTTCGGGGTTTATGGCTTTAAGTGTTGTGTGTCGGTGGGGAGAGGGGGTGCGAAAGCGGGGGGGGGGGGGGGGAAGGGAACCAGGAGAGGATTAACGGGGAATAATTTGGCTGGGTAATAGTGGCATAGTGGGAGGGGGAGGGCTTGGGAAGAGCGGTAGAATGGTATATGGAGGATGCAGGGGCTTGAACTGTGTTATTGCTTTGCCTTTTCTTTTCTTTACCTTTCTTTTTGATTAACTCCCCCTGCGGCTTCCCCCGCTCTGTTTATTGGTACGGGGGATGTGGAGCGCTTGTTTTCCTCCGGCGGGGAGGGGCTGATGCTGGGTAGCGGGGGGCCTATTATTATTATTACTATAAATCCCCCTATTACTTGTATGTTTAAGTATGTACTGCTTGAGCGGGTGGGTTTGAGGAATGGGCGCGGCGAGAGTGGTTGGGGAGGGGTATTATTGGGTTGGGTACTTTGGGGGTTGGTGATTTGGTCCTGTTGTTCTGGGGGGTGGAGTTGAGGGGGGAGGGGGGGGGTCGGGAGGGCATGTGCATAGGAGGGGTGGGAGTGGGTAGTCGGGGTTTGCGAGAGGAGCTGGGCTGCACCATACCGATGGGCACTACTCCGCAGGAGGCCTCAGGGGGGCTGAGGAGTAGGATGGGAGGCAAAGAGGGGAGGGCAAGGGCAGGAGCGGGCATCGGGGGTTGTGGGGGAGTCTAAGTTACGTGTGGTTACGGTTAACGCTAAGGGTCTCCGCACCTGGCGGAAGCGTCGGTTAGCGGAGAAGGAAGGGGGTAGGACCCGGGCAGACTTTGTGTGCCTCCAAGAAACACATCTTAAGGTGGGGCAAGAGAAGTTGCTGGAGACAAAGAAATACCCTAAGGTAGTTCTGGCGGGGCAACGTGCTGAGTCGCGGAAGGGGAGTGGGTATAATGGTGGGGGCTAGTATGGTGGATAGGGTAGTGGGGGAATATCGTGATAAAAAGGGGAGGTATGTGGGGGTTCAGGTACAGCTCGGGGACGAGAGGGTGTGGATTTTTAGTTTGTATGGTCCCAATGAGGGCCAGGGGGTATTTTATGAACGTGTGCGGGCAGAGTTGGAGAACCTGGGGGAGGTATCAATTATTGTTGGGGGGGATTTCAATCTGACGGTAACTCCCCGACTGGACAATAGTGGGGGGAGAGGGGAGGGGAAACGGAGGGAGCGGCAGCAGTTGCTACAGATGAAAGAGGGGTTGGGTTTGGTGGATGTGTGGCGGTGTCGTAACCCGGGGAGGAAGCAATACACTTATTACTCCGCGCCTCATGGGACATATAGTCGCATAGATATGATTTGGGCAGGGGGTGGGTGGATGAGTAGGGTGGAAGGGGTTGAGCAGGGGTCCATCACGTGGACGGATCATGCGCCTGTGAGTGTGGAGTTTAATTTGGGTTACAAGGATACCGGCGTGAAATTTTGGAGGCTCAATGATTCATTGTTGGATGACTTGGCGATTGTAGAGCGGACCGGGAGGGTACTTCAGGAGTATCAGGATTTTAACTGGAATGGTGAGGTTGGTCTGGGTATGGTGTGGGATGGTTTGAAGGCGGTGGTTCGGGGGCATTTGTTAGGGGAGGCCTCGCGTAAATGCAAACAAAGGGGGGAAACGGAGCGTTATCTTTTGGATGAAATTAAGAAGCTGGAGGAAAGTCAGTGTGATCGGCGGGAGGGGGTACTAACGGCATTGCAGAGGCTTCGAGGGCAGTTGAGTCAGCTTCGCGCAGGTAAGATAGCCTATGAGCTCAATGTTCTGCGGCAAACCATGTTTGAAGGGGGCAATAAAGCGGGCAGACTGCTTGCTCGTCGTCTACGAGTGCGAGTGGCTCAGAATACCATTGGGAGTATTAGGAATGGGCGGGGGCTGTTAGTTACTGGGAACAATGACATCCGTCAGACGTTTAAGGACTACTATCAGAAATTGTATAGTAGCGAGGTTACTGAGGGGCGCGAAAAGAGTGACCGATATTTGGATGGGTGTATATTATCCAAGCTGGAGGCAGGGGAGGCGGAGAGGCTGGGTAGGCCGATAGAGGAAGGGGAGGTCACTGCGGCGATCAAATCATTGAAAATGGGAAAGGCACCGGGGTTGGACGGTTTGACAGGTAAATTCTATAAGGTGTTTCAGGCGGGTCTTAGACCCTTGTTGTTGGAGGTTTTCAATGGCGTTCTGGCGACTGGATCAGTTCCCGGTTCCATGACTGCGGCAGGGATAACGGTTTTGCTTAAGCCAGGCAAGGACCCTATGGTCTGCGGTTCGTATCGGCCAATATCCCTATTGAATGTGGACGCTAAACTGCTAGCAAAAATTTTAGCTACTCGTTTGCAGCAGTTCCTCCCTAAATTGATTCATGCGGATCAGACAGGTTTTGTGGCCGGGAGAAAGGGCGGGGACAACATACGCCGATTGTGTAACCTAACATGGGAAGTGCAGAGGACGGGGCAGAAGGCGTTTTTTATCTCGGTAGATGCCGAAAAAGCCTTTGATCGGGTGGAATGGGATTTTCTGTTGGCGGTACTGGAGAGGGTCGGGTTGGGGGAGAACTTTATTCAATGGGTCAAGGCTTTTTATACGGGGCCGCAGGCCAGGGTCAGAGTGAATGGTAGCTACTCTGAGGTGATTCAGCTTGGCCGAGGTACCCGACAGGGTTGCCCACTATCGCCCTTACTGTTTGCCCTTGCCATAGAGCCCCTAGCGGATCGGGTGCGGCGCGGGGTGGATGTCAAAGGGGTGCAGATGAATACGTGTGAATCTAAAATTGCCCTCTTTGCTGATGACGTTATCTATACGCTTCGGGAACCATTAGTTTCGCTGCCAGTATTGATGCGGGAAGTGGACTTGTATAGTGTGGTTTCGGGCTATAAAATTAATGGAAGTAAAACGGAGATCCTTGGGTTCAATCTGGGAAGTAGGTTAGAAGAGAGCTTGCGTAGTAGTTTTCCCTTCAAATGGGTCACGGGGACCTATCGATATTTGGGGATCCATATGGGGAAGGATTGGCGGCAGCTCTGGGACCAGAACTTTCTTCCGTTGTTGCGGGCGGTGAAGGCAGACTTAGCCCGTTGGAGGGGTTTATATCTGACTTGGCTAGGGAGAATTGCGGTTATAAAAATGAATGTTCTCCCCCGTTTTCTTTTTAGTTCTATCCCCAGTCGGATTCCCCCTGGATATTTGAGACAGGTACAGAGGTTGATTTTGGATTTCATATGGGGTGGTAAGAAAGCTCGGATGTCGCAATATACTCTTTATCGGAGCCAGCGAGGGGGGGGGGGATGGGGGTACCATGGTTGGATAAATACTTTGTGGCGGCTCAACTACAGGCTTTAGGTAGTTGGCAGGAGGAGGCCGAGACCCCTATCTGGGTCGAGTTGGAACAGGATAGGGGAGGGGGAGAGTCTTTGGGCATGTGGATATGGGACCCTGGGGCGCAGAAAGGGGGGGCGGGGCGGGAACCCTTTTAAAGAATTTACGCGGGGGCTGTGGTTGGGGGTTAAGCGGCGGCTGTTGGGGGGGGGGGAAGCGATATACGAGGGCAACCTATATTCGGGGTATGCAGGACTTTGGGCCGGGGAGGGACGGAGGGGTCTTTAGAGAGTGGGGTGTTAAAGGTTTATGCACGTTGGGGCAACTCATTACTGATACGGGGCACCTTCGCACCTTTGGAGACTTATGTGATGCCTATGGGCTGGTGGCTCGGGATTACTTTGCTTACTTTCAGTTAGTATCGTACTTGAAGGAATAGGGGTTGGGAGGATTTGAGGCGAGTGGCTACTCCCGGTGAGCTGGCACTGCAGACGGGGGGGGGGGGGGGGGTGAGGAGGGGCTTGATCTCCCGACTGTATGTGGAGCTCTGCCAGCTGGCACGGGACGGGGGTTTGGGGAAGAGTGTGGGAGAAATGGCTTGGGAGACACAACTGGGGGGAGAGTGGGATGAGGGGCGCTGGCAACATATCTATCGATGGACTTGGTGGTTGGCCCCCGGTACAGCCTATTTGGAGGCTAGTTTAAAGGTCCGGTACCAAGTGTACTGGACGCCTTGGAAGTTAAAGGTGTTGTGTCCTGCAGACACCGGATCCTGTTGGCGAGGATGCGGGAAGAGAGGGGACCTGGAACACATTATCTGGGGCGGTTGTGTTCGGGCGATGGTTGGGGTGCCCGTGGATATCACGGCTTCTATGGTGTTCTTAAATGAGATGCCTGAGGAGGGAGATAGGAATATATTAAAACTGGTGGGGTATTGTGTGGGGGCGGCCCGGGGGGCTATTATGGCACGGTGGAGGAGTACGGAGGTGCCTACAATACCTATGATTGTGCAGAGAGTGGAGTACCTTTGGAGTATGTGCGCAATCTCTGCCCACAGGAATTCCACGATGCCAGCATTTCGGACGGTGTGGGGTGGATATGAGGTTTGGAGGGAGCAGGGGGGGTTGTGAGTGAGAAGGAGGGGGGATGGGGAAGGGGGGGAGGGGGGATGGGGGGTGGGTGAGGGGGGGGGGGGAAGTCTAGCTTGGATTTATTGTTTAGGTTAAATGCAGCATGGTACTTGTTGTATTGCTACTTTTGACATACTGTTTTGTGTTCTTTCTGCTGTGATGATTTGGGTTGATGTATATTTTTCCAATAAAATTAAAAACTTGTTAATCAAAAAAAAAAAAAAGCTGTATGCATAGCCAGAATAAATTCTGGCGAAAAAAAGGGAGGAATCCCCTCCTGAGGCGCAGAAACGGTATCGGCAAGCTTTGCCTGGCGTTTAGGCTCCTTAGAAGTCTTAGTTCTGCTCTTATGCGGCCGAGGCTGCTCTGGGACGGCAGATGCCGTTGGAGACAAAATGGCCGTTTTTCCCGCCTTTTCGGGCGGTAAAGACAGCTGCTCTGAGCATTGCAAAGGCTGTTCAGCCATGACTAAAAACAGCACCGGAGAAGCGAACCGCAGAGGAGAAACAACGCACCGGCAAGGAAACCCCGATAGGGAAAGTAAAAGCAAAGCGGCCCGAAATAGCGCAGCAGTATGCTGCGATGAAAAAGAAAGAAACCTCAAACAACTCACCGAAGAAAATGGAGCCGGTCCCGCCAAGCCGCTGCCAGCGGCAGGGACAGCAAGATTTTCAGCGCTACGCTAGAGGTACAACTGGGGCCCCCAGGATCCTCTGAATATGGAGACGGAGGCAGGCAATGAGGCAGGCTCTACCTCGCACTGCAAGAAATTTATGTACTCACGTCTCAGCGCTCTTAAAGGCACAGTGTTAAATGTAGAGGTGCACAATTTGTATCTCAGAACTACAGAAATCAGCTCTGCTAGAGCCAATATCGGTAAAACAAATAAAGTGAAGAGGGAGAAAAAATTAAGTCGATCCTCTATAGTTGCTGAGGACTGAAAGACTGATGGTTAGCCCTAAGGGGGAGTGGCTTCACCTCACAGAAAACTTGAAGCATTCAGTCCTCAGTTGCTATAGGGGATTGACAACCCTACCTTTCCCTGGACTGGCCCCGGAGAAGTGATAAGGAACAGGTATTTGAGAACAGCCTGACCAAACAAGGCATCCCAGTGGGAGTCCTTGTCCAAACAGTAATGGGCTGTGAAGGTATGAACTGAGGCCCAGGTGGCCACTCAGATTTGGTCGATGGACAGTTTAGATGAGCCATTGAGGCTGCCATGGCCCTCACATTGTGAGCTGTGACATGGCCCTCCAGAGAAATTTTCCTACTCTGGTAGGCAAAAGAAATACACTGAGCAATCCAGTTGACAGTGTTCTCTTAGAGACTGGAAGTCCTAAACGAGAAGGACCAAAAGCAACAAAGAGTTAAGACTTTCTATGTTGCTGTGTTCTTAGTAAGAAGAAAGCGACAGCTCTTACAATCCAAGGTATGAAGATTCCTCTCTGCATTTGATGCATGAGGTCCTGGAGAAAAAAAAAAAGACAGGCAAATATACCTCTTGGTTCAGATGAAAAGGTGAGACCACTTTAGGCATAAAGTGTGGATTGGTCCTGAGGACTACCTTATGATGGAACCTTGTATAAGGTGGACTAGCCACCAAAGCTTGCAACTCACTGATGCGGCTTGCTGAGGTGACTGCAATGAGAAAAATAACTTTCCAAGAAAGAAATTTCAAGGAGGTGGTGGCTAAAGGTTCAAAGGGTGGCTTCATAAGCTGGCCAAGAACCAGGTTTAAGTCCCATGCCACTGGAGGTGGTCTAATGGGAGGTTTAGTTAAAAGAAGGCCTCTCATGAGTCTTGCTATAAGAGGATGAGAGGAAATAGGTTGTCCATTGAGAGGCTTGAGGGACACTGCAATAGCACTCAAATGGACTCTTACTGAATTCGTTTTCAGACCTGCATGAGATAGATGCAGGAGAAACTCTAGTAGAGCATTCAGAGGTATTGCAAGAGGATATAGACCCTTCTCTGAACACCAAATGGTAGATCTTTTCCATTTGAAAGCATAGGAACGTCTCATAGAAGGCTTTCTAGAGGCATGAACATCTGACTTGCTGAGAGATGAAAATCTTGAAGGTCTAGGCCCTCAGCAGCCAAGCCCTGAGATGGAGCGACTGGGGGTTTGGGTGCCACAATGTTCCCTCTTCCTGGGACAGAAGGTCTGGTGCAGAGCCCAAGTCCAGGGAAGGAGCTTGAGAGAGATGCAGAAGTAGAAGGTACCACACTTGGCATGGCCAATATGGTGCTATGAGGATCATGGTCCCTCAATCTCTGAAGCTTGAATAGTGTTTTGGGAATTAGGGGAATTGGTGGAAAGGCATAAAGGAAGTCTTGACCCCAGTGAAGGAGGAAGGCATCCTTGGCCTGAACTCACTGACACAGAATTCTGGAACAGAACCGGGGAAGTTTGGCATTCCACGGACTTGCAAAGAGGTCTATGTCCAGGGTTCCCCAAATTTGAAAAATCCTGGCTACCTGGTCCATGTGGAGGGACCACTCGTGAGGAAGCAGAACTCGACTGAGTGTCTGCCCAAGAGTTTTGAACACCTAGAAGATATACTGCCACAAGATGGATGTGATGCTCTCTGGCAAAGGCCCACAGTCGCAAAGCAACAGAGCCAGTCCCGCCCTGCTTGTTTACATAGAACACGGCTACTTTGGCGTGGCCCTTAGGCAGAGCACGAGAGGCGGCACAAGATACCTCACCAGTGACCTAACTGCCGGACGCCTGACCAAGATTCCAGCATTCTACCAACATCTGAACTGTGAGAATGTGTGTTTTTGCTCAATATCTCCATCTATTGTAAGCCACATTATCTTACAAAGTAACCCGATAGCATCAGCATCATAACGTATTAGATACTATCTTAGCAATACAATTTTGCCAGTTGGAAGTCAATTTAAACTGCCAGCTTTGCACTTCTTACGGTGTTCACCACATTACTGCAATACTGCACTCTCTCTGTAAAGTTAATCAATATCTTGCATGTAAACTGTACCTGCTCGATTGTGCGCTCTCATATATAATTACTCCTCTGGACATAAGATTCTCACCACTGTACTATACCACATAACTGCGGGGTACTACCATACTTTTGCACTGCCCCACCTCCTAATTACAGTGTCTCACACACAATCCAAACCCTCAGAATGGCCCTCCAGGTTGCTGTCATTCTTAGCCTCTACCTCCTCACCCACTGGCTTGGAACCTCCCAATCTCTCTACATACCACATGGCAGGATTCCAATCCTGAATAGCCATGGCAAAAGATGGAATAGTCCCCCTTACGTCAACCTAGGAAGTAACACCTACCCACGCCACTCCCACCTGATACATGTAGCACTCCAACTATCCAATTCACCCAACCAAGAAAAACCTTTGAGATGCCAACCCCTAAAATGTGCCATCATCAACGCACGTTCCATCCGCAAAAAATGGCCTGTTGTCCTTGACACAATCTCCTTCTATGACCTTGAGATCCTCATGATCACAGAAACATGGCTATCACCAGAAGACAACGTCCTCCTCAATCAACTACTTCCCCCCAATTTTTCCATACACACGAGACATAGGGAAAACAAAAAAGGAGGAGGGGTGCTCATAATCTCCAAATCAGACCTCAACTTCCAGATTGTGGATTCTTCTAGCACAAACAGCCTGGACACCCTCTCTGTTGCTAACCAACAATGCTCCCTTACCCTGTTATATAGAACACCATCTACTTCTCCAGTTGACCTTCCAACCATCATTGACCTTGCAGCTAACACCCGCACTCCCAACAAACCAAATTGGATAATGGGTGATTTCAATCTCCCATCGCTACACCAAAACCACGCAAATGCGTTCCTTGATGCAATGGAAAACCTGGGTCTCAAACAAATCATAAATGAACCCACACATACAAAAGGGAACATTCTGGACATGGTTTTTGTGCCACATCCAGTCAAGGACAAAAGCCACAATCTGCCAACATCAGTCGTGGATGTACCCTGGTCCGACCACAAATTGATCATTATCCAGATTCCCAGCAACAATGACCAGCTGAACAGAAGCCAACCCACGAACATCACCTCTCGAACTTCCACTAGATGCTTCCGCCCCTTCGATAGAGAACTCATCCTTTCGGAGACCCCATCACTCATCAACAAAACACCTGACCTTGATGAACTAATCTCTTGCTGGAATTCCAGCCTGCTTGCCATCTCACAACACCCAAACCCTAAAAATACAGCAAGAGCGAAAAGAAGATCCTCCCCCTGGTTCTCTCCTGAGCTACGCGCTTCCCTCATGCAACTACGTAGACTCGAACGCCGATGGCGCCGATCACGCTCACTGGAAGATCAGACCGCATACCTAACCCACCTTGCAATACATCGAGAAACAATCTCTACCAGAATGAGACAATATCACACTGACACCCTAAAGAGATCATTAAATAAACCTTGTGACCTCTTCAATTTGGTCAAATCCCTCTCAAAGGAACCATCACCCGAGCAACACATCAACATACACCCACAAGAATTCGCTGATTATCTGCAATCCAAGATTGTACAAACTAACAAGGTCTCATCAGTCCAATATCAAGAACCGGCGGACCTCTCTCCACTTAACTTTTTTTCCACACCATCCAATAAATGTATTGAGAACACCATAGCATCACTCAACACCTCCACTGCACAGACCGACCCATGTCCAGCTTTTTGGATCAAGGAGCTACGTGATGTGCTCAGTCCTGTCATCGCAAATATAATGAAACTCTCCTTTACAACAGGCTATTTTCCCACTTCACTCAAGCAGACTTCCATTAGGCCATTACTGAAAAACCCCAAACTGGACCCCCAAAGGGTTGACTCCTATCGACCAATAGCTAGCATCCCCATCTTAGCCAAAATAATTGAGAAAGAAGCACAACGGCAAATTCAAGATCACATAGACTCTGTTGCTCCCTTAGATAACTGCCAACATGGGTTCAGAGAACATCATGGGGTTGAGACACTACTTACTGGTCTATTCAACAATATCATCACAGGAATTGACAACATCCATCAAGGTTTTGTCCTCATTTTCCTAGACATCGCCGCGGCATTTGACTCCGTGAGTCACGAAATCCTCCTTGGAAGACTAAAAGAAAAGGGTGTCTGCAACAATGCACTAAAATGGTGTAAGTCTTATCTGGACGATAGATGGCAATATGTGAAGTCTGGATCAGAAGAGTCTAGCCACTTCCATCAAAAGCAAGGGGTACCTCAAGGATCCTCACTATCCTCCTTACTCTTCAATATCTACATGCAGCCCATATGCAATATCATAAGGTCATTCAACGTAAACTGCATGATATATGCAGATGACATTCTGTTATACATGCCTTTCTCCACAACCCACATGGACCTGACCCCACTCACAGATTGTTTCAATGCAGTTTCAACATGGCTCCAGACACAGAACCTACGTATCCAGCATAAAAAAAACAGAGGTCATTTTCATCTCCAGAGACTCCAACTTTACGCCCCCGTCCCATGTCAGTGTCAAGGAAGCCGATTTGCAAACTAAAGATGCAATAAAATATTTGGGAGTTACCCTGGACCAACATCTAGACATGAAACGCCACATAAGCAGCGTAGTCAAAGCCATCTACTTCAAAATCCGCTCCCTCAAACACCTACGCTCCCTGCTGGACCCAGACGATTTCCGTACCATATATCAAGCGCTGATCCTGCCGCATTTTGACTTTGCAAATGCCATCTTACAAGGTCTCCCCCAATCCACACTAACCCCCTTACAGTTGGCCATGAATGCCGCAGCTAGGGTCCTCTACGGTGCATCCAGAAACGACCACGTGACTCCTATTCTCAAACAACTGCACTGGCTACCAATTCACGGGAGAATCACCTTCAAATCCCTTTTATTAGCATTTAAGGCAATCAAAGGCACCTCATCCCTCTCACTCACGAATCTAATCCACATGGTCCCCCCCAACAGATCAAGAAGAACATCAGCTGTAAACTTGCTAGCTATACCAAAGGCTTCGACAAAGTACAACACGAACACAAACAGGGCATTCAGTTTTTATGTCCCAAAATGCTGGAACACCCTACCCCCCAACATTAGAACCATTACCAATCTATATCAGTTCAGGAAGGCTCTCAAAACATACCTTTTCTGCCAATACTTCCCAGACAGCAACTGAACTAGATATCCCCTCCAAGAAATGACCCAATCTAGAAATGCCCTCACACTGCAGTGTAGATAGATTATGTATATAGTTAACCCAGTTATCCAAGTTTGTACTCCTGTTCAATGTAAAACCTGACAGTTTGTCGTTATGGTCGTTGTTGTTATGATGTAAACCGCGCCGATTCTAAATAGCGCGGTATATAAGAAACTGTAATAAATAAATAAATACTTGGTTGTCCGTATGGATGAGGACTGTCCTGTAGATGAGCAGGGAATGGAACACAGAGCTAAGAATATTGCTCTGAGTTCCAAGAGATTGATATGCAGAGAAGTCTCCTGTGGTGACCAGATGCCCTGGGTGGAGAGATCCTGCAGATGAGCTCCCCAACCCATTGGAGAAGCATCTGTTGTCAGAGTTGCTTGGGGTAGCGACTGCTGAAAAGGGGACCCCAGCAACAGATTTGGAGGGGACTTCCACCACTGGAGAGACCAAAATAGGCGACTGGAGTTTGCTATTTTGTCTGACAGGCAACCTGATGCCTGAGTCCATTGGGTGGACAAAGTCCACTGAGCTGCCCTCATGTGAAGGCGAGCATATGGAACCACATGCACAGTGGATGCCATGTGGCCTAGTAGTTTTAACATCTCTCGAGCAGTTAAATGGGACTTTAACTGTATCTGGGAGGCTAACTGCACCAAGCGTAGGCAACGGGCCTGAGGAAGATAGGCCCTTGCAGTTGTGGTTTCCAGCAAGGCCCCTATAAACTCCAGAGACTGAGTAGGGGTGAGATGGGATTTTGGGATGTTTATTACCAGTCCCAAATACTGAAGGACACGCATTGTGCAGGTTAGAGAAATCTGGGCCTCTGACTGGGATGGAGCTTGAATGAGCCAGTCGTCCAGATATGGGAAAACAAATATTCCTCGAGTGCATAGAAATACAGCTACTACTGCCATGCATTTCATGAACACCCTTGGTGCAGAGGCCAGACCGAAAGGAAGCACCCTGTATTGGTAGTGCTTTCCTTGAAAAAGGAACCTTCTGTGTGTTGGATGGATGAGGACATGGGTGTACGCATGCTTGAGATCTAGAGAACAAAGCCAGTCCTGACTCGGAAGGTATGGCAGCAGAGTACCAAGAGAAATCTTGAATTTCTCTTTGAATAGAAACTTGTTCAATTCTGAGATCTAATATGGGTCTGTAGCCCCCTGAGCCCTGTTGAAGGGGTACTTCTATTGCCCCTTGGGCAAAGGGTAGCAATCTCCTGACCCAGAAGGTTGAGGAGAGGTGTTGGAGAATTGAACTGTTTCACCATGGTGTGGGGAGGAAGGTTTAAGAAATGAAGCTTGTACCCTTCCCTTATAATGGAGAGGGTCCATTGCTCTGCTGTGATTTGCTCCCATCTGGGAGCAAAGTAAGCCAACCTTCCTGGAATGGTGAGGGGCTCTGGTTCTTCCAGAGCTAGAAAGGCTAAGTTATCTAGTTGCAAGTCAAAGGCCCTGAGGAGGCTGAGGCTGCTGGGCCGTGGGAGGCCTGGCAGCCTTTGACTTGGCCTGTTTAGGTGGTTGCTGACGCTTTGCAGCAAAACTTGCAGAAGATGCCTGCTGACCATAAGCAGGATAGTATCTTCCCTTTTTAGAAAAAGTTGTCTTTTTGAACAATCTTTTCTTAGCAGGAACAGAGGTAGACTGACAGTCGATCCAAAGCAGAGTTCTCAGCATACATCTGAGTGGCCTTTGCTTTCCATTCCCTGCCAAAAAGGTTTTCACCTGTACAAGGAAGATTTCCCAATTCATCTTGGACCCAAAGTTCCAAATCAGAGGCTTGTAACCAAGCAATTCTGCATGCACCTATGGCAATAGCCGAGGCTCTGCTTACACACTCAAGAGTCAAAAGGCTGCACGGTTGGAAAATTTGGAAACATCTAGGGCATGTTTAAGCCAAGTGAGAAATTCTTGCCTTTTATCTTCTGAAATAAAAGGGGCTAAAGTCTGCAGATGATCTGTGACTTTTTAGAAACATCCCCATATAGAGACTATAGGAGTTGATTCTGGCAGCAAGCATATTAGCTTGGAAAACCCTTTGGCCAAAAGCATCAAGGGTCCTGCATTCACGTCCTGGAGGATTAGATGAGTGTCTTTGCACTCTATTTTCCTCATGGCAGACTACCACAATAGAGTGGTGAGGAAGCTGAGACTTATGAAAGCCAGGACAAGGAGGGACATGGTACATGGTGTCTAATCTATGAGAATGAGGAGAGGTGGTAAGAGTCTCCCACATGCTCAACATGAGATCATAGAGAATCTCATGAATAGGTAAAGTAGCTGCTTCTTTAGGAGCCTTAGGATATTGCAAAATATCTAGTTGCTTGGCTCTAGGCTCTGACTCAGGGTCCACTGTAATGGAGAGGCCCCTAGCCACTTCCCTAATGAAGTCCTGAAAAGACAAGTCTTCTGGAGGAGACATTCTTCGTTTTGGAAAATCAGACTGAGGAAGTAGTACCGGTGCCTCGACAGAAACCTCCGACTCAGAGTCTTCGGAGGAATCAAAGTATCGCCTGTCTGGATGCTCCTGTAAAGCCCGATACGTGTACCAAGTGGGATCGACATTGGGAGTAAGCAGTACCGGTTCAGTACTGATGGGCATCATAGGACAGGGTACCGTTGCAGTCGACAACGAAGCCAATGTCAATGCAATTGGTACTGGCACTAGAATGATGCCGGAGTCGGTACCGGCAACAGAGACTGTTGCGGTACCGAAGGCGTTGAAGCCTGCATAAACGCCATTAAGGTGCGCTGCATGGACAGAATCTTCTGATCCATCGACACCAGAGTCTGGATGTTGGTACCAGTGGAGGCCTCCGGTACCCCAGAACACGGCAACAGGTGATCGGTCGAGGCCGGGCCATCAATGTCAACCTGTGACCCCATAGACAATGCTTTGGAAGCCGGAACTTCCCGCTGGGGTAATTTTGCCGGTGCAGAATCCTCAAGGACAAGCCCGGAGGCATCTCGATGCTTAGAGGGAGATATGCCCTTCGAAGACCGGCTAGATTTATGTTTGGTTACCTGAGATCCATGGGAGGAAGCAGCCGCCCTGGAAGACGATGCCACCGAGGCTGCATCAGAAGGAAACAGGGTACTGAGCTTGGCTGCTCGGTTCTGCCGACCTCTTTTAGACATCATGGTACAGGACACACAATCTGTGATGGAATGGTCAGGACCCAAACATTGACACCAGTCATGGGTGTCGGTGACAGAAATAGTACTGCCACACTTCGTGCACCTTTTGAACCTGGAAGCAGGCTTCTCCATGAGGAGAAAATATGTTCAGGTCTAAGGCCCAAACCAAAAATGCAGTTGAAGAAAAAAAAAAAGTTTTTTTTTTAAGAAAGAAAAGAAAAAACTGGTGGTACCGGTCTGTCGAAGAAGGCAGACACGACAGAAAAAGGAAAAAAAAAAAAAGAATTCTTCTGCGGTGACAGGAACACGACCTGCTGGCTCCGTGAAAAAGAATAACTGGAGAGAGGCGGTTGGGAAAGGCGGGAAGGCAGCACGCAGGCACTGTGGGATGCTCCCAAAAGCTTTTACTGGATGCTGGGGAGCCTTCCTGCGCAGGCTCCGTTGGTACCGACGATACCCATATGTGAAGACTCATTCCTGCTTGTTCCTGGAGATCGGGTAAACGTAGATTGTTTGTCATCACAATATAGAAAGACTAGGGGACATGCAATGAAGCTACAGGGTAAAACTATTTAAGACTAAGAAAATATTTTTTCACTCAACGTGCAAACTCTGGAATTTGTTACCAGAGGATGTAGTAAAAGCTGTAGTGTAGCTGGGTTTAAAAAAAAAAAAAGTTTTGACAAGTTCCTTGAGGAAAGGTCCATAAACCATTAAAGAGACCCAGGATATCGCTGCTTGACCCAATACAAGCATTGAGAAACTTATGTCTTTTAGGGAGACTGCTAGGTACTTATGACCTAGATTGGCCACTGCTGGAAACAAGATACTGGGCTTGATAGACCTTGGTCTGACCCAGTATGGCATCTCTTTATGTTCTTAAAAAGGTAAAGTAGCAGCTTCATTTGGAGCTGCAGGGTATTGAAGAATTTGAAGCTCTTCAGCCCTAGGGTCCTTCTCTGAAGTCACTTATGGAGAGGCCTTGAACATTGCAGATAAAATCTTGGAAAGGCATGTCCTCTGGAGGGAATATGCACCATTGTAGGGATAGAGATGGATCCTCTGGGAGAATTCTCATTTACCATGTACCAGCTGATTTGTCATTTGACAAATCAGAGTCAGAAGACTTAAAGTATCGACTGGCAGGGTGCTTGTGCTCTGCCCGTACCTGTTACCACTTGAAGCTGGTATCTGAAAATTTGTGCTAGAAAGCAGTTACCTGTAACAGGTGATCTCTGGGAACAGCAGGAATAAGTCTTCACATATGGGTACGTCGGTACCGACGGAGCCTGCGCGGGAATGCTCCCCAGGGTCCAGAAAGCAAGCCTTTGGGAGCATCCCACACGCATGCGTGCTGCCTTCCCGCCCCTCCTTCGGTCTCAGCTACAAACCCAACTGATGAGGGAAGTAGACAGAGAAAAGAGAACTCCTAGGGGAGGTGGGTGGGTTGTGAAGACTATTCCTGCTGTTCCCAGAGATCACCTGTTACAGGTAAGTAACTGTGCTATCTCCAGAACAAGCAGGAATGAGTCTTCACATATGGGGACTCCCAAGCTAGAGATGTCTAGAGGAGGTCCCAGCATGTTGCAAATCTAATGGATGGGCCATGCTATTTCCCAGAACCTCAGGCATCCAAGGGATGGAGGGTAGGAGTTGAATTAAAAAGGGGATGCTGTGGAACAGCTCGACTAAACAAGGCGTCCAGAGGGGAGTCCTTGTGTAGATCATAATTGTTAGCAAATATTGAATTCCAATTTTCTAATGTGGACCTTACTCAAAAGTATTGCGAAAGTATTTGTTGAGGCTAATATGGGTCTGCTGCTAAGAGCCAGTACATTATCCTCAAAAGAAATTACCTCACTGAAGTAGAGGAAATAAATTTTGCAATACAGGTAGAGGTCGGAAGCCTCAATGGCTAAAACTAATACCCGAAGAAAAACGGGGGAGTTTAATGAGGTTGGACTTTGGCCTTTATAGAAGCTTTAGCTTTTCCTCCAAAGTTTAAAGCTTTGACCTTGGAGCAGAATAAGGCTCTAGGAAAGAGGAGATAAATCTGACTGGTTTGGACAAAAATATTTGTAGTAGGCGCTGTAGCCTCCAATTTCTTGAAGATCAGTAATGTCTTTCCTAAGTGATGTCACTTAGGATGACTACTTTACATAGAGAGCTTCTGCTTAATATGGCTAGAGAATCTTTCTCGTTACAAGTGGAAGAACCATGGAGAAGGTTTCATGGAAAACTGGTGGAATGTTCTTAAAGAGGTCTAGATTTTTTTTTTTAAATTCTAGCCCTTGAATAACCAGGAATGGAGACCTACGTGAAGGGGTGCAGAGGAGATCCTTAGTCTTAAGACAGCAAGTCTGGATCCTTCTTCAGAGTAGTAGCTGGAGAACAAGATGCAATATAGCAGTTACTTACCTGTAACAGGTGATCTCTGGGAACAGCAGGCATTAGTCCTCACATATGGGTACGTCGGTACCGATGGAGCCTGCGCAGGAAAGCTCCCCAGCTTCCCAGAAAGCTTTTGGGGCCTCCCACGCTGCCTTCCCACCTTCCTGACCAACTCTCCTCAGTTCAAGTTTAAAGCTAAGACAATAGAGAGAGGAAAGGAAAGAGAAAGACAACTCCTAGGGGAGGTGGGTGGGTTGTGAGGACTAATTCCTGTTCCCAGAGCTCACCTGTTACAGGTAACTGTGCTATCTCCAGGAACAAGTCCTCACATATGGGGACTCCCTAGCTGAGATGCCTGGGAGATCCCTGTCCTGTAAGGGTATGAGACCCTGAAAGGTTTCACATCTTCCTATGGATCTCAGGCATCCAATCAGGGAAGGTGGGCAGGAGTTGTTTAAGAATGGAACAGGTGTTTGAGGACAGCCTGACCAAATAAGACGGGAGTCCTTGTCCAAGCAATAATGGTGGGAGTCCTTGTCCAAGCAATAATGGGCTGTAAAGGTATGAACCGAGGCCCAGGTGGCTGCTCGACAGATCTGATCGATGGATACAGAATGAAGATGAGCCATAGAGGTGGCCATGGCTCTCACATTGTGAGCAGTGACATGGCCCTCCAGAGTGAGGTTCTTACTCTGGTAAGCAAAAGAGATACACTGAGCAATCCAATTGGACACCGTTCTTTTAGTGACTGGAAGTCCCAAATGGGAAGGATCAAAAGCAACAAAAAGCTGGGAAGACTTTCTATGTTGCTGTGTCCTGTGGAGGTAAAAGGCGAGAGCTCTTTTACAAACCAGAGTATGAAGGGCCCTCTCTGCATTAAATGCATGAGGAGCTGGAAAAAAGATAGGTAAATATACCTCTTGATTAAGATGAAAAGGTGAAACCACTTTAGGCATAAAGTGTGGATTCATCCTAAGGACTACCTTATGATGGAACCTTGTATAAGGCGGATTAGCCACTAAGGCCTGCAGTTCACTGATACGGCGAGCTGAGGTGACTGCAATAAGGAAAATAACCTTCCAGGAAAGAAATTTCAAGGAGGTTGAGGCTAAGGGTTCAAGGGGTGGCTTCATAAGCTGACCAAGAACCAAGTTTAAGTCCCATGCCACCGAAGGAGGTCTAATGGGAGGTTTAGTTAAGGTTAGGCCTCTCATGAATCTAGCAATAAGAGGATGAGAGGAAATAGGTTGTCCATTGATAGGTTTAAGTGATGCTGCAATAGCACTCAAATGGACTCGTACTGAATTAGTCTTGAGGCCTGCATTGGAAAGATGTGGGAGATATTCTAATAGAGGATTCACAGGTAGTGCGAGAGGGTCAAGACTCCTTTGGGCACACCAAATGGAAAATCTCTTTCCATTTGAAAGCGTAAGAACGCCTAGTGGAAGGTTTCCTGGAGGCATGGAGGATATCCTTCACTTGAGAAAGATTGAAGGTCTAGGCCTTCAGTAACCAAGCTGTGAGGTGAAGGGACCTGGGGTTTGGGTGCCACAAAGTTCCCTCCTCTTGAGACAGGTCTGGAGCAGCTCCCAAGTCCAGGGAGGGGGCTTGGGAGAGCTGCAGAAGTAGAGGGTACCACACTTGGCGTGGCCAGCGTGAAGCGATGAGGATCATAGATCCTTGATCCCTCTGAAGTTTGAACAGAGTCTTGGGAATCAAGGGAATGGGTGGAAAGGCATACAGGAAGGCCTGACCCCAGTGAAGAAGGAAGGCATCCTTGGCCAGAGCCTCCTGACACGGAATTCTGGAACAGAAGTGGGGAAGTTTGGCATTCCACGGACTTGCAAAGAGGTCTATGTCCAGGGTTCCCCATTCCTGGAAGATTCGGAGTACCTGATCCTTGTGCAGGGTCCATTCGTGTGGGAGCAAGACTCGACTGAGTGTCTGCCCAAGAGTTTTGAACTCCTGGAAGGTATACTGCCAGAAGATGGATTTGATGCTCTCTGGCGAAGGCCCAGTCTTAGCTTTGTTGCAAAGTGACAGAGCCAGTCCCTCCTTGTTTATGTAAAACATGGCCACTTGATTGTCCGTGTGAACAAGGACGGTCATGTTGTGAAGGAGGGTATGAAAAACTGAGAGCAAGGAAAATTGCTCGGAGTTCCAACAGATTGATATGAAGGGTGGCCTCCTGTGGAGACCAAATGCCCTGAGTGGAGAGTTCTTGAAGATGAGCTCCCCAACCTGTTTGGGAGGCATCTGTTGTGAGGGTTGATTGGGGCAACAGTGGCTGAAAGGGAGCCCCCAACAACAGATTTTGAGTGGATATCCACCATTGGAGAGACCAAAAGAGACATTTGGAGGTTGCTATTTGGTCTGAGAGAGCTCCTGATGCCTGAGTCCACTGGGTGGACAAAGTCCATTGAGCTGCTCTCATGTGTAGGTGAGCATAAGGCACCACATGTACTGTGGAAGCCATGTGGCCTAGTAGCTGTAGCATCTCCCTGGCTGACAGGTGGCTTCTGGACCGAGCCTGGGAGGCAAGGTGCACTAGACGCTGGCAACAGGCCTGAGGAAGGTAGGCCCTTGCAGTGGTGGTATCTAACCAGGCCCCTATGAATTCCAGGGACTGGGTAGGGGTGAGCTGAGACTTTGGGAGGTTGATCACAAGTCCCAGGTACTTGTGAATTTGTCTGGTGCGGTCCAGGGAGGTCTGGGCTGCGGACTGAGATGGAGCTCGGATGAGCCAATCGTCCAGGTAGGGGAAGACAAATATTCCCAGAGTGCGTAGGAATGCAGCTACTATTGCCATGCATTTGGTGAACACTCTGGGAGCAGAGGCCAGACCGAAGGGAAGTACTCTGTATTGGTAAGGTTTTCCCTGGAACAAACCGTAGGAATTTTCTGTGGGAGGGATGGATGAGTATATGTGTGTACGCATCCTTGAGATCTAGAGAACAAAGCCAATCTTGACTCTGCAGGTATGGAAGAAGAGTTCCTAGAGAAAGCATTTTGAATTTCTCTTTGTAGAGGAATTTGTTCAATTCTCTGAGATCTAGAATGGGTCTGTATCCCCGTCTTCTTTGGAATGAGAAAATAAGGGGAGTAAAACCCTGACCCCTGTTGAAGAGGAACTTCTTCTATTGCCCTTTGGGCGAGAAGGGTGGTGATCTCCTGACTCAAAAGGTGTAGGAGAGATGTGGGAGAATTGTGAGGACTCACCATGGTATGGGGAGGAAGGCTGGAAAAGTGCAGTTTGTAGCCCTCCCTGATGATAGAGAGGGTCCACTGCTCTGATGTTATTTGCTCCCATCTGGGAGCAAAATGAGTTAACCTTCCTGGGATGGTGAGAGGCTCTGGTTGTTTCAGAGCCAGAAAGGGTAAGTTCTCTAGAATTAAGTCAAAAACCCTGAGGAGGTTGGGACTGCTGGACTGTAGAAGCTCCAGCAGGTTTTGCCCTGGCCTGTTTAGATTGCTGACGCTTAGGAGCAAAACGGGCTGCAGAAGATTGTTGGCCAGTATTTGCAGAAAATCTGGCCTTCTTGAAGAAAGGCTTTTTAAAAGACTTTTTCTTAGCAGGAGTAGAGGTAGACTTGGAAAGTCTATCCAAAGCAGCATTCTCTGCGTCCATTTGAGTGGCCTTGATTTGCCACTCTTTGCCAAACAGATTTTCAGCAGTACAGGGCAAATTTCCCAAGCCGTCCTGGACCCAGGGTTCCAAGTCAGAAGCCTGGAGCCAGGCAATTCTGCGAGCAGCTATAGCAATGCCTGAGGCTCCGCTAGCACCTTCAAAGGAGTCAAAAGCTGCCCTGTTGGAAAACTTTGAAACATCTTGGGTATGTCTCAGCAAAAGAAGGTACTCATCCTTTCTATCCTCTGGGATAAAGGGGAGAAAATTGTGCCACAGTAATGTAAGCTCCTTCAGAAACATGCCCATGTAGAGACTGTATGAATTGATTCTGGCAATCAGCATACTAGCCTGGAAGATTTTTCTGCCAAAAGCATCCAAAGTCCTACATTCTCACCCTGGAGGAGTAGAAGAGAGTGTCTTTTGGTACTCTATCCTTTTCATAGCTGACTGCACCACAATAGAATGGTGAGGGAGCAGAGTCTTTTGAAAACCAGGAGAAGGGGAGACACGATACATGGTGTCCAAACGACAAGAATGTGGAGAGAGGGTGAGAGGAGTCTCCCATAAGTCCATCATGTGTTCATGCAGAATTTCATGTATGGGCAAGGTGACTGCCTCCTTAGGAACCTTAGAGTACCCCAAAATATCTAATATTTTTGCTCTGGGTTCTTTCAGTGGTTACTGAAATAGAGAGTCCTTTAGCTACTTCAAGAATGAAGTCTTGAAAGGACAAATCCTCTGGAGGAGACATTCTCCTCTTTGGAGAAGAGGGCTCCTCAGGAAGAGTAAGAGATGCTTCAGCAGAGTCCTGAGGTGTCTGAATCATCAGAAGACTCGAAGTATCGTCTGTTAGCTTCCAGGGATCGATATGCATATCGACATTGGGCATACCCGGAACCGGATCGGTATTGGGAAAAACACCGGAACCGAGGATGCCATGGGTACTGGTATTGGTTGTGGTACCGGTACCGGAGTCCGTACAGCTGGTTGCGGTACCGTAGGCATCGCAGCCTTAATGAAAGCCATGATGGCCTGCTGCATGGTCTGAACCGTATGGTCCATGGAAGCCACAACTGTCTGGATGTCGGTACCGGAAGAATGGGCCGGTACCCCAGAGCAGTCCAACAGGTGATCGGTCGAGGCCGTGCCATCGATGTCAACCTGTAACCCCATAGGAGCAGCTTTGGAAGCCGGAGCTTCCCGCCGGGGTTGTTTGGCTGGGGCAGGGTCTTCAAGGTCAAGCCCAGAGGCATCTCGATACTTAGAGGGAGATTTGCCCTTTGAAGACCTGCCGAGGAATGTTTGGTTACCTGAGATCCATCAGGAGAGGAAGACCTGGATGATGTTGATGCTGGAGTATCAGAAAACAGCATATGAAACTTGGCTGCCCGGTTCTGTAAGCAACGTTTGGACATCAGAGAACAGGATGGGCAGTCTGGAATGGAGTAGTCAGGCCCCAAACATTTAAGACACCATTCATGGGTGTCTAATTGAAATAGTACCGCTGCACTTGGTGCATTTTTTAAAACCAGTAGCTGGTTTTTCCATGAGGAAAATTTAGTCAAGGCCTAAAGGCCTAATGGGAAAAATACACCAAGTGGGGAAAGTATATATATATTTTTTTATTTAAGTAAGAAAAGACAGGTGGTACCGGTCCGGAGTTGGGGAAGGCAGACACGCGGCCAAAGAAACAAATTAAAATAAAGAATTCTTCAGCGGTGACAGGAACACGACCTGCTGGCTCCGCGGAAAAAGAAGAACTGAGGAGAGTTGGTCAGGAAGGCAGCGCGCATGCGCTGTGGGAGGCCCCAAAAGCTTTTTCTGGGAAGCTGGGGAGCTTTCCCACACAGGCTCTGTCAGTACCGACGTACCCATATGTGAGGACTTATTCCTGCTTGTTCCTGGAGATAAGGGGATACCATGTTTGCCTCTGAGGGCAATATGAGTATCATGCGTTTTGTTCAGCATAAGCTTCAATGAAGTATTGGGAAGTAGAAGGAATGTACTAGACAAGGACCGACTGCAGTGAAAAGGAATGCATCCCTGTTGTAAGAGTTCCACTGGAGATGTGGAACAACCTAGGGAATTGAGCAATTCTTTATGCTTTCATGTGGTCTAAGTCCTGGTTCCTTTTCTTTAAAAGGAAATTTTAAGGAAGATGGCAAGGAAAAAACCAGTCATGTAGGAGCATGACTAGGCAAAGTCTTAACCATCTGGAAGTTACCTACTAGGAATGGCTCCGACACTCTGGCAAAGGCCCATAGTTGCAGAGCTTTTTGTATAATTGCAGAGAGCATGTTGTAGGTTGCTTAGGTGAGATCTGGCTGCTTAATTGCCAGTGTGCAACCTAATCTATTCTGTTGGAGCAAAAAAGAATTGAAGATGGCTAAGAATAGTAGACAGGCCGGTTGCCTGTAATGATAAATTGTCCAAGTGGGTTTTGGAACCTCTTGGAATTATCTGTTAAGGCAGCAGAAAAAGTTAGGTCCTATAGAATGGAAAAGGACCAACAGACATAATTAGGAGTGGTAAAACTCAGTGTCTGATAAGCTGTCTTAAGAAATATTTGAGATATCCTCGTACAGAAAAATTGCCAAGGTGAAGGGCATAGCCTACCTTGTCAGTTGTTACTCCTTTTTCCCTTTCAAAAAGGAGAGGAGAACCCATTACCTGTAGGGCATGATTGTCCTCAATAGCTCTTGGAGCTAAAAGAATGGATTTCTCTTGTGGCAAGAGATTCATGCCTGGAGTCAAGGATTGAGTCAGTGTTCAACTGATCTCAGTAAGCGTAGTTACTCACCTGTAACAGGTGTTCTCCAGGAGCAGCAGGAATCAGTCCTCACTTATGGGTGACGTCGGCGCCGACGGAGCCCTCGCGGAGCAATTTTCCCCAGCTTTCAAAGAAAGCCTTTGGGAATTGCAGCGCGCATGCGCGGTCCTCTTCCCGCCCAAGGGTGCCATCTTAGCCAGTCAGATGACATAGCTAAAAAAGACAGCACAAAAAAAAAATTTGCAAACAAACATAAGCAGACGATTGCAACTCCAAGGGGAGGAGGGAGGGTAGTGAGGACTGATTCCTGCTGCTCCTGGAGAACACCTGTTACAGGTGAGTAACTACGCTTTCTCCAGGACCAAGCAGGAAGTCAGTCCTCACTTATGGGACTCCCAAGCTCAAGGCTACCGGAGACCCTAAGCACAAAAATGAGCTCCCTCTAGCTCAGCAGCACAGAAGGAAAGAATCTTCGCTGAATTATCACCCACCGGTAGCCCACATCCGGGATGGAGGGTAGGAGTTGCGCAGACCTCAAAGAGATTACGGAGGACTGCCTGTCCGAAAGCACTGTCCCTGCGGGACTCCCTCTCGAGACAGTAATGGACCGCAAAAGTCTGGCTCAAAGACCAAGTAGCGGCCCGGCAGATGTCTGCCAGCGGAACAGAGCGGAGGCAAGCCACTGACGTAGCCTTTGCCCGAACGCAATGAGCCGTGACTCGACTTTCTAAGGAGAGTCCGGCTGCCCCATAAGCCCAAGAGATACAGTCCGCAACCCAGATGGACAGAGTACGCTTGGAGACCGGGAGCCCCAATTTATTGGGGTCAAAAGACACAAAAAGCTGAGCAGCTTTACGGTGCTCCCGCGTACGGTCAAGGTAGAAGTTCAATGCCCTTCTACAGTCCAGGGTATGGAGGACCGTTTCAGCTCGGCTGGAGTGTGGTCTGGGAAAGAAGGTTGGAAGTACCACCTCCTGATTGATGTGAAAAGGGGAGACCACTTTTGGAAGAAATTTTGGGTGAGTCCGTAGGACTACCCTATTTTTGTAGAACCGAGTGTAAGGGGGATCAGACACGAGGGCCTGCAATTCACTTACGCGTCTAGCGGAAGTGAGGGCTATCAAGAACAGTGTTTTCCAAGACAGAAAACGGAGAGAACAGGTAGCCATAGGTTCAAAAGGCGGACAGGTGATCCGCTGCAAAACCACATTCAGGTCCCAGTCAGGCGCAGAGGTGGTTTAAGTAGGAGACCTCGGAGGAACCTCGCTACGAGAGGGTCGCTGGAGAGAGGCCTACCGTCCACGGGCACATGATGGGCCGAAAGAGCACTGAGGTGAACTTTGACGGAGTTGGACTTAAGTCCCAGATTAGAGAGGTGTAGCAAGTACTGCAAGATCACCGACACCGGGCAGGAGAAGGGATCCTGAGACTGTTGGGTACACCAGACGGTGAAGCGACGCCATTTAAGGGCGTAGCATTTGCGGGTAGAAGGCCGTCGCGAAGCCAAGAAGACCTCCTCCACCTCTGCCGGCAGGAGAAGGGGAGCAAGGACTACCCTCTCAGCAGCCAGGCCATGAGGTTGAGAGACCTGAGGTTGGGGTGTAGTAGAGACCCCTGATCCTGAGTGAGGAGATCCGGTTGTACCCCCAGAGGGAATGGATCCTCCACCGCTAATTGCAGCAGGAGCGGAAACCACGGCTGTCTGGGCCAACGAGGGGCCACCAGGATCATGAAGGCTTTGTCTCGGAGAACCTTGAAAAGAGTCCGAGAGACTAGCGGGATGGGAGGGAAAGCGTACAGAAGGCTCCCCGACCATGAAATTAGAAACGCGTCCGCCGCAACCCGAAGGGGGTGTGGCTGACGAGAGCAGAAGCGAGGAAGCTGCCGGTTGTGAGGACTGGCAAAGAGATCCACCGTGGGGAGGCCCCACTTTAGGAAGAGCTTCTGAACTACCAAGGGATCCAGCCGCCACTCGTGCGGCTGGAGGATCCTGCTGAGTTTGTCCGCCAGGCAACTCTCTTGGCCCGGGAGATAAACTGCCTTGAGGAGAATGCCGTGACTGACGGCCCAAGAGCAGAGCTTCTGTGCCTCCCGGCAGAGGAGGAAGGAGCCCGTGCCCCCCTGCTTGTTCACGTAGAACATGGCAACTTGATTGTCCGTCTGGACAAGGACGGACTGGTGGGAAGTCAGGTGGGAGAAGGCCTTGAGAGCCAGGCGGATCGCCCTGAGCTCCAGGAAGTTGATCTGCTGAGCAGACTCCCACGTGGTCCAGAGGCCCTGAGTACGTGCCCCTTGGCAATGTGCTCCCCAGCCCAGGAGGGATGCATCCGTGGTCAGCACCCGGGTCGGCTGGGGTGACTGGAAGGCATTCCGAATATCAGGTTCGGCTGCTGAAGCCACCACCGGAGAGACGAGAACAGCGGCTCGGAGACGCGCACCAGGTCTGCTAGGCCGCCTGTGGCTTGTCGCCACTGCTGGCGGAGACACCATTGAGCAGGCCGCATATTCAGGCGGGCATTGGGGGTCACATGGACGGTGGAAGCCATATGGCCGAGTAGTCTCAGGAAGCGCCTGGCGGAGACCAGGGGCTGGCTGCGAAAACAGTCGGCTAGGTCCATGAGCCGTTGAGCCCTGCCGAGCGGTAGGTACGCTCGTGCCTGAGGAGTGTGCAGCCTTGTGCCGATGAACTCGAGATCCTGTGAGGGGAGCAAAGTGGACTTTGCGAAATTTATAACAAAGCCCAAGTATTGCAGAAGAGTCACCGTGCGGTGTGTGGCGCTGGTGACCTCCGGAGCGGACGCTGCTCTGATGAGCCAGTCGTCGAGGTACGGAAAGACAGAGGCCGTGAAGCCGGAGATGGGCCGCCACCACCGCGAGACATTTTGTGAAGACTTGCGGAGCGGAGGACAGGCCAAAGGGCAGTACTCTGTACTGGTAATGATTTCCTGCCACCACAAACCTTAGGTATTGGCGGTGGCTTGGGTGGATGAGGATGTGCGTGTAGGCATCCTTTAGATCCAAGGAGCATAGCCAATCTCCCTGCTGGAGGTAGGGCAGAAGGATTCCAAGGGTAAGCATCTTGAACTTCTCCCGCACGAGGAACTTGTTGAGGTTGCGCAAGTCCAGGATGGGTCTGAGGCCTCCTGTTCTCTTTGGTATTAGAAAATACCGGGAATAAAAACCTTGACCTCTCAGGTGGTGTGGCACCGGTTCCACCGCCTGATCCTGCAGAAGACCTGCTAACTCCTGAAGGAGTAATTCCCTGTGCAGAGGGGGTCGTGGAGGTTCTCCCGGAAAATAGGAGGGAGGGACCTGGTGGAAGTGGAGAAGATAGCCTTCTCGCACGACTTGAAGCACCCAGGCATCTGCGGTGATGCTGGACCACCTGTGGGCGAAGTGAACCAGCCGGCCTCCGGTGCTGGGAGGAACCAGCGGGGGGGAGAGGCTATGCTTAGTGAGTCAAAAACCCCCACCCTGCGGAGCAGGGGCTGGTGGTGCAGGCTTGGGGGCTTGCTGCCTACGGGACCCGTTACCCCGTCCCTTGGCCTGCTGGCCCTGTTGGGGAGCTGCAGGGGCCTGATAATGGGGGTATTGTTTGTAGGCAGTCGCCTTCCTCGGGTAAAAGGACTTTTTTCCCGAGCCCTTCTTTTTCTGGGAAGGGGCAGAGGTCTTCCTAGAAAGCCTGGTCCTGGTGAGAGTCTCAGTCTCAATTTGTGCAGCCTTCTCAGCCATGGGCTTGCCAAAGAGGTTTTCGCCTCGGCAGGGGACATCGACCAACTTGTCCTGCACCCAGGGCTCAAGGTCTGACGACTGAAGCCAAGCCTGTCGGCGGGCACCGATGCCGGCTGCGGCCACTCGCTCCGATGCTTCAAAGCCATCATAGGCTGCTCGGGACATGAACTTTGAGCATTCCCGAATGCCAGTGGACAAGGCCAGGAACCTCCGCAAGGGTTCCTTGGACAAACCAGCGGAGAATCCGGCTAGTTCTTTAGCCAGATCTCGGAGATACATGCCCATGTATAGCTGGTAGGTCTGGACACGACATGCGAGCATAGAGCCCTGGAAACACTTCTTACCAAGGCCATCCAGGTTACGGGCCTCCCTGCCAGGAGGCACCGAGGAGTGCATCTTCTGGCTCTTAAGACGATGCATGGCCGATTCCACTACCATGGAATGGTGTGGTAGCTGTGCCTTTTGAAAGCCAGGGCTCTTGCGGACTCGATAGATAGAATCGACCCGCTTGCTCAGGACCGGCGAGGAGGCCGGACTCTCCCACATGCGGAAGAGTAGTCGTTCCAGCATAGGAGGAACCGGTACAGTAAAGTGTTCCCTTGCGGGAATGTCATACTGGAGGGCGTCGAGCTCTTCGGCTCGAGGCTCCTCCTCGGGGTCCGCAGGGAAGGCCAAAGCCTTGGCCATATCCCTGACGAAGTCCGAGAACCGGGCATCCTCCGGGGGGGACTGCTTCCGAGGCTCGGACTCCGGTGAGTCCGAGGGGACACACCGAGTCCGGAAAGAATCAGGCGACTCTTCCTCTTCAGACTCCCAGACCGACTCCGACGAGGACTCGGTGGGGTCGGCCCGGGCAGGGCGCGGCGCCTGCCGCCCCGACGCCGAGGGAGTCGGCGTCGGCGACCTCAGTCCCGAACGGGAGGCCGAGGGTGACCTCGACCGAGGATCGACTCGGTCTCCGGGGTCGACTTGGACGTCGACGTCCCGGCGGTCGGGGCAGCGGCGCCAGCGAGCAGTGCCCGCTGCTGGTCAATGAAGGCAGACAGTCTGCTCTCCAAGGCCGTCAACCTGAGTCCGACCTCAGGTGACCCAGCAGCCCCCGACTCGGGCCCCGACGGCGTCGGGCCCGACGTCGGCTGTCGCGGAGGCGAGTCCAGAAGGACCACAGGACTTACCCGAGCAGGCATCTCCGACTCCAGGCGAGGTCGCTTCGTGAGGTGCTCCTTCTCCAAGGACCCGGGGCGGCTGTCGGGGCTATGCGACCTGGCCCTCGCGGAACCAGGAGCGTCCACCGACGCCGCCCTCGCGGGTTTTCACCTTCCGACGATGGTCCCCGGAGGGAGAACCCCTGTCGGAGGAACTCCGGCGACGGTCCGAGCTGGAGCCTTTGGACGCGGAGGCCTCCGACGAGGTCCGGGTACGGCTGGGGTCAGCGAAGATCCTATCACGCTGATGCCGCCGACTTCAACGCTTTGGAGGACATTTTGCCGCAGGGCCCACAGATCAATTCCTCATGATCCGGGCCCAGGCAGCGGAGGCAAAAGTTGTGTGTGTCAGTTAGTGACATATTTCGGTCACACTGACCACACCGCTTAAAACCACTGGCAGCCATCGGGGGAAAAAGGGCCCCTGCGAGGTCAAAGGACCGGGCTGCCAGGGAAAAATCGAAAACGAAAGCTGACTAAGTCAGAAAAAGAATAAAATAATGAAGAATATATCGACTTTTTCGCGGGGACAAGATGGGGACGTCTGTAGGGCTCCGCGGAAAAAAGAAGACTGGCTAAGATGGCACCCTTGGGCGGGAAGAGGACCGCGCATGCGCGCTGCAATTCCCAAAGGCTTTCTTTGAAAGCTGGGGAAAATTGCTCCGCGAGGGCTCCGTCGGCGCCGACGTCACCCATAAGTGAGGACTGACTTCCTGCTTGGTCCTGGAGAAAGTATGCTTCTGATAAGTAGGTTACCGGTTTTAAACCTCAAACAGGAAAAGAGATTTAAAGAATAGAATAGAAACCCTGTGACTGCTGGGTTTGCTGAGCCTGTTGAGGTTTTGATTTTCTTAGCCTTGTTTGATGTTGCCCTTCTTTGGAAACATCTGCATGATGGGTAGAAGATGGATAAAAAACTTTTCCTCTAGGGGGATAAAAGTTTTAGGAGATTTTTTACTAGCTGGGATAGAGGAAAGCTTTGACAATCATCTGAAAGCAACAATATCAGTGCTTAACTGATTAGCTTGGAATAAAGCATCCTTGTTAAAGAGATTTTCACCAGTACAAGGAGTATTTCCCAGCTTCTCTTGTACCCATTTGTCCAAGTCTGAAGCTTGGAGCCAGGCCATGCATCGTGCCCCTATAGCTATAGCAGAAGTTCTGCTAATAGACTCAAAACAGTCCAGGAAAGCACGATTAAGGAACTTAGATATCTTGAGCATGACTGACTAATAGTCTGCTCTTTTATGTTCTTGAAGAAAAGGGTTCAAAAGCTTTAAGTTTTGTGACCTCTTCAAGAGATAATCCCATATAGAAAATATGAGAATTCTTGCTGAAAGCATGGATGCCTGGAAGCAGACGTCCAAAGGCATCTAAAGTGCTAGACTCACGACCTGGCAGATAAGAGGAGTGCTTCTTTGCACTCTTAATATGGCCTCTGCTGATTCTACAATAGAATGAGGAAGTTGAGTCTTGAAAACCTAGAGAAAGTGGCACCTTGTACATAGTGTCAAGTGTCTTAGAATGTGGGGATACCGTTAAAGGAGTTTCCCACATTCTTAATAGTAGATCCTGTAAGATCTGATGCAAAGGAAGCATGATCACCTCCTTTGGAATCCAGGGGAATTGCAGAGTTTCTGAATCCCCTGGTATAGATTCTTTACCAGGTATAGAAATGGCAAGTAACTTTGCCATATCAAGCAGAAAAGCTTGAAAAGAAATCTGAGGACCCTCTGAAATGAGGGGTAAAGGCTGAAACTGTTGAAAATTCAGCCTTGGTACTGATGGATTCATCCCAGTCATCGGGATCGGAAGACCTGAAAGGATGAAGCATCGGATTCTCTTTAAAGAGATGTCTTCAGTACTGGCTGAGGTCGGTACCGAGACGAGTCGGTACCAAATCCTCCATGCTAGAGAGCGATTCCAGGCTCAGCATCGAAGGAAGAGAGTCTGTCGAAGCAAGCATCGATGGTACCAACACTGGTGCCAATGTCAATACTGGTACCGAAGCTGATACTGATAGTTGGGGGAACGGTCTGCAATGACTAGCGGTACCGAAGTAGCTGAGAGATTTGCTAGACTACGTTCATCAGTGAGGAATCTCTCATCCATCACCATAGCCAATGCCGGGGTGTCGGTACCACCCGAAGCGGCCACAACCACTGAGCATGGCCCAGGTATGTCCATGGAGGTAAGAACCTCGGAAACAACCTGAAGACCTGTTAATGCTTTGGAGCCCAAAGACTCCCGCCAGGGCTTTATTGCCAAAGTGTCCTTGAGGGCAACGCCAGAGCCATCTTGATGCTTAGGAGATCTACCACTCGAGGACTGGCTAGTCTTAACAGACTTGTTTGGTTACCTAATCCTGTGAGGAAGATACTCTGGCTGGTGACATTGAGTCTGATGTGAACCGGGTATCTAGCTGTGCTTGATCCTGAAGACTTCTATTTAAGCTCCTGCAGGAGAGACTCCAGTGGGCAATGTCAGGACCTAAACATTTCAGACACCAAGTATGAGTGTCTAAAAATATATTTGTACCGCCACACTGAGCATTTCTTAAGGATAGTGGCTGGTTTTTCCATAACGGAAAGGACAGAGGCCTAGTGGCCAGAAAAACTGTCAGGCACTAAACAGGAAAAATTTTAGAAAAATTAGTAAAAAGAAAAGCACCGGCGGTACCGGTGGCGAAGGAAGGCAGATGTGACCACAGAAAAATAAGTATTTGGGGTGACAGGAATACATCCTGCCGGCTCTGCAGAAAAGAGGGAAAGTGAATGGGCAGGAAGGCAGCACACATGCGTGTGGGATGCTCCCAAAAGCTTTCCTACTGGATGCCGGGAGCATTCCTGCATGGGCTCTGTCAGTACCGATGTCACCCATATGTGAAGACTACATTCCTGCTTGTTCCTGGAGATTGAAGATCAAAGAATCTGACATAACACTTGGAACTGTTCTTGTTAACATGAAGTTGAAGATCCTGTTCACTGCCATGGTTCCTTCAGTCATACACCACAAATGGGCAAGGATTCATTTTAGTGCCTTGAGCTCACTTACATCTGCCTGTCTTGGGGACCTCTCATTGGGGCACCTTGTGAAAGTCTCTCAAATTTTTCATAAGATGGTAGTCTAGCCAGGATGCCAATCAAAAAAGCAACTGTGAAAAGGCCAAAAAATAAGCATTAAGGTAAACTGAGGCCCTTGGATGAGATGAAGCAATTCCCTCTGTATTGGAAGTTAGTCAGTCTTCTTGCTTTTGTAGATCAAGGGCTTGAGACATATTGCAAAATAGCAAATGCACGATTGCCACTTGTCTTAAAGCTATAGCAGTTCCCCCACCAGCCTGTTGGATGACTCGTTTGCCATTGGAAAAGTTGACCAGGGTTCCCTTCCTGCCACTTAAATTAAAAAAAAAAAAAAAAAAAGAAAAAGGAAAGTGTAACTTCCACATACTTGTAAGCAGGCACCAGTGCTAAGCTTTGTAAAACAATGCTGGTTGATTATGTCACTTCATCCTGCTTATCCTCAAACAGCTTATGTGGATTTGAAACTTGTCCTGAACTAGAGGAAGATGCCAAGCAAACAACTTCATTAACTTTAAAATTAGGCTTGTAAACACACATGCTATTAAATGTTTATTTCTCCACGTAGGAGTGCTACTTTTACAAATGCTTAATGATTACAAGTTTGATTCATCTAAAGCCACATTGCTCAAGTAATTCTGTAACAAAGCAAACATTGATATAGCTGAACATTTAGAAATGTTCGAAGAACTGAACAAGCAGCTTTCAACATTGCCAGTTAAGGTGTACAGAGAAAAAAAAAACTTGAATGTACTCGTTTCATCAATTAGTAAGCATTTTAACTCTCAGCAAAATGTCCATATATGTGCTGTTAATTTGAAGTATTAGTCCCTTCAGTTCTTAAGCCTTGCAAAGTGCTACAGCTGAAAATCGGACTTCTCCTTTCTCACGGCCTGTGAACTGACTGCAGATCTTGGCAGCATCCTGCAAGCAAAAATATAGTTCACTTCCTGTTAAGTAAATAGCTGCACAACTTACTGCAATAGTAGAGTTGACTACACAAGACTTAAGTGCATTCATGAACATACATTCCCTTTTCCAGCCATTACATTTGGGTTTCATATGTTAGGCACACATCCACTAGTGCTTTAAGCATACAAAGCAATTGTACAAGTAATTTGCATGTACTTTAAATTTAAGAGCTTTAAAATGTGTACACCCCTAGTTACAGCTTCACAAGAAATGCTATACAATTTACTGCCTATTAAGTTCTATTATATAAATACCCAGTGAAAAGCAGTATAAAAATCCAGCCAAATAAAATAGATTTACTAAATCATACAGGGGCAGCTCAAGACAATCTGCTACCTGAGGCAATAGTTGGCACCCATCCCTCCCCCCACCAGCCAAGATGGAGGACCCTGAGCTCTCCTCAGGGAACAGGGCACTAGTTAGGTGGCTATACCAAGCAACATTCTTAGCATACTGTGTGTGTATATATGTTTTTTTTTAAGTTTGCAATGTGTAGTATTCAGCAAAAATTATAGCAGTTTATTAATATAACACATTAACGTGGCACTGCACACTGAATAGTCATAATATAAATATATTCTGCAAAAGAAAGGTGATTACATAAGCAAACTGCACTGCGGTTCTCAATTTTAATTTTTTTAAAGCAACACATTGATGCTTTAAACTGCTGCGGTCTGCTTTTTAAAAAAAAAATTAAATAAAATTCTGCATCCAAAGAAATCCCTTAAGCTTTCTCTGGCTTGGCAGCACTGCTTTTAAGATGGCTGGCAGGCAGATTCCTTAGAGAGCCTTCTGTAAACTTCAGAAGAGAGCAGGAGAGAAGGGGCATTAAGATTGGACGGTTGGAGGAATTC
Organism: Ichthyophis bannanicus; assembly: GCA_033557465.1. Taxonomy (NCBI): domain Eukaryota; kingdom Metazoa; phylum Chordata; class Amphibia; order Gymnophiona; family Ichthyophiidae; genus Ichthyophis; species Ichthyophis bannanicus. Next base: position 1,513,330,494 of record CM066032.1, on the reverse strand, counting down.
AGCAGCCTCAAATTCTTCTGACTGCTCAAAAGGCTCTTATCCAGGATGAGTGTGGAGCTGAACCAGTTTTCCCTCCTCCTGTGGCTACTGAAAAGACTGCAGTCTAGTGAAGCCTCCCATGTTGCATTCTAATCAATCTTTTCCTCTCCATCTTCAGAGGAAGAAGCCCATCCACCATCTGCTTAAGACAAATACTGAAGGGCCCTCTAGTGGCTGAGGCTAATAGAAGCATAGAAGAAAGGTCATTGAAATCTGGGCTTTTCAGTGGTTGTCTCCCCCCCAATCTGCTGGTAGGGGAACAATTATCTGGACTGGTCTAGCAGGATGATATGGAATTTGAGTCTAGCATCTCAGTAATAGCAATATAGCATAGTTACCTGTAACAGGTGCTCTGGGGACAGCAGCAATCAGTCCTCATATGGGCAATGTTGGCACTGGAGCCCATGCAGTGAACATGCCCCAGCTTTCACAGAAAGCCTTTGGGAGTTAGCCACACCTGCATAGTCACTGTCCTGCTCAAGGGTGCCATCTTACCTCAGTATAAATGACAGCTTTATCAAGCCAAAAAGGGAAAAACTCCATGGGGAGGAGGGAGGGTTGCAAGGACCAATTTCTGCTGTCCCCAGAGATGCCCGTTACAGGTGAGTAACTATGCTTTCTCTGGGAACAAGCAGGAAGTCAGTCCTCACATGGGACTCCCAAGCTACAGGCTACTGAAAAACCTGTAAAGAAGTGACAAACTGAATGAGGGCAGAGTAGCTGCAAGACCTCTGGGATAACCACAGCTTCAAATTGCCAATAGCCTGAACAAACAGAAGGGCTAGGCATTGCATTTCCCAGATGAATACCACCTGGCTAAAAGCAGTGTTACACTGAGAATCCTCCAGGCAATAATGAGCTGTGAAGGTGATAATTGAGGACCAGGTGCCAGCCTGGCAGATCTCCAGCAAGGAGACAGAGCATAGGTTTGCCAGAGGTGCTACCTTGGCCTGCATATTATGGGCCATAATATGCCCTTGAGAGAGAGATAGACCAACCCTGCTCAAAGGCAAAGGAGATGCAGGCTGCCACACAAGTGGACAAGGTGCACTTGAGACAGTCATGTCAAGCTAATTTGGGTTGTAGGAGATAAAGAGCTTCAAGGAGCAACAGTGGGCCTTTGCTCTAGGTAGGCAGCCAGCATCCTTGACCCTGCTTTGTGAGGCAGAAGTATGGGGAGAACCACCTGGTTGAGATGAAAGGTGGTGACCACCTTAGGAGGAAAAAAAAAAAAAATTTAGGATGCATGCAGAGGACCACTGTTCCTATGAAATTGGGTGTAGGGGGCATGAGCCACCACAATCTGCACACAGACATGAGCACCACACGGTCACTTTCCAGGAAAGGTACCTGAGGTGACAAGCATCAAGAGGTTAAGGTGGAGCAATGAGCTTCCTAAGAAGCACATTAAAATCCTATGCTGCCACAGGGTGGTGAATGGGAGGCTGAGGGGTTGCCACTCAAATGGTGTGCTGCCAGCACAGAGGTGTACCCTAGAGTCAGACTTCAGGGCAGCATAGGAAAGGTGTAGCAAGTACTGTAGCACTTCTTGGTACAAACCAGGAGAAAGGGCCACTTGAAGGTGGAATTCTTCTGGGACTCTAGCAAGACATCCTCCACATCCCTGGGTACGTGGAATTGTGCCAGGACTAGCCTCAGCAGCCAGGCTGTCTGGGCTAGGGCTTTGAGGTTGGGGTGCAGGAAAGCACCATTCTGCTGCAAGGTCATGTCCAGAATACATCCCAGGGGAACCAAGGACACTTAAGACTGAAGCAGGGGGAACCATGGCTGCCATGGACAACTGGGAGCTATGAGGACTAAAGTGGCCTGGTTGAGCTGAATCCTGAGAAGGGTCTTGGAGATCAGGGGTGGGAGGGTACACAAAGGCCCTCCATCCATGAGATGAGGAGCACATCAGCCACCATTCGAGGGGGACTGGTGTCCTGGAGCAGAAGCATGGCAACTGGGTGTTGCTGGGGCTGACAAATGGATCCAAAGGAGAGTCCCACATCCAAAAGATGCAGCTGGTCACCCAGTTGCCATTTGTGGAGCTAAAGGACCCTGCTGAGCTGATCTGCCAGTATACTGTACTGACCAGGGAGGTACACTGCTCAAATGAGCATCCTGCTCTTGTTTGTGAAGATGCAGAGGCAAACTGCTTCCCGGCACTGTAGGTACAACCCAGTATCCCCTTGTTTGACACATCACGACCAGATTGTCTGGTCTCAAACCCTGGTTCTCCAAGTGGTGTTGGAACACTCAGGGTGTTTGCAACTGCTTGGAGCTTGAAAAAGTTGATTTAATGGAGACACTCCCCTGTTGAGCAGACACCCTGGGTGTGCAGGCCACAGCAGTGGGCTCCCCCAGCCCAGTTTGGAGGCAAAGGTTAGGGCTCTTTAACATGGAAGAGAGACAGCTGAGGGGAGATATGATAGAGGTCTATAAATTAACAAATGGAGTGGAACGGGTAAACGTAGATTGTTTATGCTATCAGAATATAGAAAGACTAGGGGACATGTAATGAAGCTACAGGGTAAGCTATTTAAGACAAGAGAAAAAATATTTCACTCAACGTGTAATCAAACTCTGGAATTTGTTACCGGAGGATGTAGTAAGAGCTGTTAGTGTAGCTGGGTTTAAAAAAGGTTTGGACAAGTTCCTGGAGGAAAGGTCCATAAACCATTATTAAAAAGGGACCCAGAATATCAATGCTTGACCCAATACAAGCATTGTGGAACCTGTCTCTTGAGGATACTGCTAGGTACGTATGACCTAGATTGGCCACTGTTGGAAACAGGATACAGGGCTTGATGGACCTTGGTCTGACCCAGTATGGCATCTCTTATTTATTTATTTACATTCTCTTATATACCGTGCTATTCTGCATCAGTGCGGTTTACATTGAACAAACTGAAATTACATTGAACAGGGTATTATAACTTGGAGATAACTATTTTACAGGGAACATGGGCTATGGAGGGTTATCTCCAAGTTATAATACCCTGTTCAATGTAATTTCAGTTTGTTCAATGTAAACCGCACTGATGCAGAATAGCGCGGTATATAAGAGAATGTAAATAAATAAATGGCACCAAGGCCTGAAAGGCATCCCCACCATGAGGTGCAGTGGCTGCTGCCACCAGATGATTTGGAGAGACTTATCACATGGATCCTGTTCTCCAGGCACCCTGTTACCTGAGTGCAGAGGGTCCACTGGGCCTGATGCATGCAGAAACACAAACATGACATGTACCATCTAGGCCATATGCCCCAGGAGGATGAACTGAGGCAGTAAAGCAGCCTTGCGCCTGTGGACAGGGCTCAGTGCCTAGCAGCCCTTTCCAGAGGCAGCCCTGGCCTGGATAGTGTCCAGAAGGGTCCCTATGAACACCAGATGCTATGTTGGCTGCAGGAGAAGCCTGGGGTAGTTGACTAAGCCCAAGTACTCGAGAATGAGAATGCTGCTACATGCCACCTGGCTTAGTCAGAGCTGCCCTCGACAAGCCAGTTGTCCAGATAAGGAAAGAAACACCCCCTGTAGCTGATTGTAGGTATGACTGCCAGGCATTTTGTGAACACTCTTGGGGCAGAAGCCATGGCAAAAACCCTGTACTGGTAATGACAGCCTCTGATGGCAAAGCAGAGGTACTGCTGGTGGCAAGAATGGATCAGGATGTGGGTATAAGCATATTTGAGATTCAAGGAGCATAGCCAGTCTCCCCACTGGAGGAAGGGCAACAATGTGCCAAGTAGAGCATTCTGAACTTCACCAAGAACCTGACATCCTGCAGCTTCAGGATGGGCTGAAACCTGCCTATCTTTGGGAACAAGGAAGTATCACAAATAGAAACCTTCACCCCTTAGGGACAGACAACTGCTTTGACTACAAGGAGGCCCTCAAGCTTTTACTACAGAAGGTCTCAGTGAAGACGAGTCATGGAAAGTTCTCTGGGGAACAGAGGTGTGTGTGAAGTGGCAAAGAATGTCAGATGCCATACCCAAGGAGTCAAATGTCCCTTCCCCCAGGTTGCAGCTGCAGTCGACTGGGGTTTGGGGGACTTAGAGACTTATAAGGGCCATATGGGGGGGGGGGGGGGAGTGTAAGTTCTGTAAGCCTTCCTCTGAGTAGGACTTCCCCACAAAGCCTTCCGTCAGGAGGGGTTAGTTTTCCAGGAGAGCCTGGTCCTGATCATATGCTCAGACTCCAGTCGTCATCTTCTCTGTCTATGGGCTTATGGAAGAGCTTCTCCCCTTGGCACAGGACATCTACCAATTTGTCCGGAACCCACTGCTCCAAGTCCAAGGACTGTTGCCCACTGCAGCTACTGTAGCCATGGACTCAAAGCTTTCAGGCTACTTGAGTGACATTTGGAGCACTCCTTGACAGTTGATACACTAGGGTCTGTAATCACTGAAGAGGTTCCTGACAATCCAGCTGAGAACCAGGCAAGCTCCTTTGCCATGTCCCTCATGTATATGCCTATGTTCAGCTAGTAAGCCTGGATATGGGCCACAAGCATCCAACCCTGGTAACACTTTACCCAAGCCATCCATGGTGCTGTCTTTTGCCAGGGGGCACAAGAAGTGCATCTTCTGGCTCTTGATCCTGCACATGGCTGACTCCACCATGGAACTGTGTGACAGCTATGTCTTGGAATCCAGCACCCTTGCAGACTACATGGAATTGAGCTGCTTACTGAGAATGGGAACCTTAACAGGCGACTCCCACATCCTGAACAAGCATGCCAAATGGGGGAGGAGGAAATAGGCACCAAGTGACTCCTTGAGTGGCCTCATTCTACAGGATCTCAAGGTTCTCCACCAGAGGCTCCCTCAGACTCCATGGTGAAGGCCCAGGGCCTTTGCCATGTCCCAAAGTAGAGGAAAGAGGTCCTCAGATGGGCATTTTTGGCACTCCTGCAGAGGAGACTGGTCCAAGAGGATAGCCCAGTGTTGTCAGGTGTCCAGGAAGTCATTGATCTGATTAACATAGTATATGATGGCAGATAAAGACCAGTATGATCCATCTAGTCTGCCCAGCAAGAATTAGAAGAGACTGAACCCAGCAGGTCATGTGTCTGCACCCAGCTAAGGGTGTTGACAGGGTCTCAGTTCTGAATCAGAGGCACTCATGGGAGATACAAGGCCTTGAACAGGACTGGGCGTATTGCTGGGAACTGGCCCAAAGCCAATGCTGCTCCAGCACTGGCTGAATCTCCTCAGGCAATGCCTTTGCAGTGGAGAGACCAGTCGCCAGGCCTAAGCAACCAGGCATCAAGCCCCACTGCTGGGCCAAGGCAGCAATGAGGCTGTGTTCCAAGGTCACCATCCTGACTTCAACACCAGAAGGCTCTGCAGCCACAGATGTTGGCTCCATCAAGGTGGTTTCCTCTATGGTCAAGGACCATTGCCCATCCAATACCACAGGAATCTCCCCTGCCTAGGCAGCTTTGAAAGCCACTCCCTGCTGTCACCCTTGGCATTGGGCACTGGCATTAATCCCTGGCACATGAGTTATCCCTGGATTCCAGCATTATCCTTCCACAGGTGGTGTCTGGTCTTTCCAGAGATGGCCCTCTGCAGACTATCCTCTGTCCAATGCCCCGCAAGCTGGGGCTCTGAGTGGGTATGGCCACCAAACAAGGCAGAGGCCTCTGGCTTCCCCCAAGGGCATTGATTCTGCACACGAAGCCAGGGCTGAAGAGGAGGTCTTGAGGCCAAACAGCATCTCCCACTGCCTTTCACAATTCCTGCAACCGTTGCTCATCTGAAGGCAGAGTGAACAGATAGATTGTGATTGGCTCTGAGGCACCACAGGCAGCAGTCATGGGGATTTATGTGGTACATGGTGTGCCTGCAACACTTCTTAAAACCACCAACTGAAGACAGTGGGGAAAATGGTATCAGATCAAACTTCAAGCTCCTGGGTTAGGGAGGGTATGAGAAAGCATAGTTACTCACCTGTCACAGGTGTTCTGGGGACAGAAGGAATCAGTCCTCACATGGGTGATGCCAGAGCCCTGTGCGGAGCAAATCCCCAGCTTTCAAAGAAAGCTTTTGGGAGTTTCTACCATGCATGTGTGGTCCCCTTCCTGCCCAAGGGCGCCACCTTGCTCAGTCAAATGACAGAAAAAATAACTGGACTGCAAATCCAAGGGCAGAAGGGAGGGTTGTGAGGACTGATTCCTGCTGTCCCTGGAGAACACAGGTTACAGGTCACTATGCTTTCTCCAGGAACAAGCAGGAAGTCAGTCCTCACATATGGGACTCCCCAGCTACAGGCTACCTTGAACCTATAGCCCAAAAAAGGCTCCCTCATCAAAAGCTGCAATGAAACCCTAACCAGGGAAGTAGCACTCTGGTAGCCTGAACACAGAAGGGTTGGAGGGCAGGAGTTGCCTAGATCTCAAACAGGGTACAGAGCACAGCCTGGCCGAAGGTGCTGTCCTGCTGGGACTCCCTATCCAGGCAATGAGTTGTGAAGGTCTGACCCAAAAAACAGGTGGCAGCCCAGCAGATGTCCGAAGGAACAGAGCACAGGTGAGCTACTGATGCTGCCATGGCCCTGACCCTATGAGCTGTAACAGCCCTCCAGAAGAAGCCCTGCTGCCTCATAAGCCTGGGCAATACAGTCTGCCATGCCTATCCCAGCTTACTGGGGTTGTAGGAAACAAAAAGCTGAGAGGCTTTCCAGCGAGTTTGCATATGCTGGATGTAGAAGGACAGTGCCCTCTTACTGTCCAGGTATGGAGGACCGCCTCTGCCCGACTGGCAAGCAGCCTGGGAAAGAAGGTAGAAAGAACCACCTCCTGGTTGAGGTGAAATGAGGAGACCACCTTCAGAAGGAACTTGGGGTGTGCGAAGCACCATCTTATTCTTGTAGAACCTGGTATAAGGCCTCTCCACCATGAGAGCCTGGAGCTCACTCACTCTGGGTGTAAGTGAGCACAACCAAGAATACCACTTTCCAGGAGAGGTACCAGAGATGGCATGTGGCCAGGTAAGCTACCCTAACATAACATTAACATCCCCCATTCGGTCGCTGGGAGACGGACCAGGGGTTTCAACAGGAGCAGGCCCTTTAGAAACCAGGATACCATTGGGTAAGCAGAGAGACTTCTCGTCTATGGGAAAGTGGTTTGCCGCTAGGGCACTGAGATGCACTCTGATGGAGTTGGACTTAAGTCCAATCTTGGAAAGAGAGAAGGTATTGCACCACCACAACCATTGGGCAAGAAAAGGGGTCCACCTTTTGCCCAGCACACCAAAAAGCAAATCTGTGCCACTGAAAGGCATACATCTGTGTAGTAGACAGTATGTGAAGCCAGAAAGACCTCAACATCCTCTGGAAGGAGGACCAGTGCAAGAGTCACCCTCAGCTGCCATGCTGTCAGCAAAAGGGAGCTGAGGTTGGGTTGCAAGAGAGCCCCCCTCCTGGGAAAGGAGCCATGGAGATGAACCCAGGGGAATGGGGGGTCTCCACTGCTAGCTGCAGGAGAAGCAGGAACCATGGTTGCTGGGGCCACCGTGGAGCTATGAGAATGACAAAAGCTCTGTCCTGAAGGATCTTGAACAGTCTTGGTAACCAGAGGTGTTGGGGGAAAGCATACAAAAGACCCACCAACCATGAGACTAGGAAGGCATTGGCAGCCTGGCCAGGTGTGGCTGCCTTGAGCAGAAATGGAGTAGCTGGCGATTGTCCGGGTTTGCAAACAAGTCCATCACTCTTCCCCCCAGATCTGGAAAAGCCTGTTAGCCACTGCCTGGGGTCCAGCTGCCACTCATGCGGCTGGAGGATCCTGCTGAGTCTGTTGACCAGCCAGTTGTAGTGGCCCTGCAGGTACACCACTTTGAAGAGAATCCCCTGCTGGGTTGCAAGAGCACACAGGTCCAGGGCCTCCTGACAGAGGTGCATGATCCTGTACCTACCCCCCCCCCCCCCCCCGTTTACTCATGTAGAACATGGCCACTTGGTTGCACATTTGGACCAGGACTGTCCTGTGGTCCAGATACTGCCTGAAAAACCTCAGGGCAAAACTGATGGCAGAGCTCCAACAAGTTGATCTGTTGGGCACTCTTCTGGGGACCACACCCCCTGCATGCAGTACCCCTGAGAATGGGCTCCCCAGCCCAGAAAGGAGGCATCTGTGGTGAGGACCCTTGAGTGGGGAGGGGCCTGGAAGGGCATACCTGCCTTCAAGTGCTGGGGCAAGAGTTACCAGGTCAGGGACTGTACCAGGCACCTGGTCACTTTGATCCTGTCCTGGAGATGTCCTGTGGCCTGGGACCATTGGTCTGAGGCACCACTGTGCAGTTTGCATGTGGAGGCAGGCATCTGAAGTGACATGAACTATGGAGGCCATGTGCCTGAGGAGGCTTGGGTGGATTAGGATGTGTGTGTAGGCATCCTTTAGATCTAAGGAGCATAGCCAGTCTCCCTGGTGGAGGTAGGGCAGCAATATGCCAAGGGAGAGCATCTTGAACCTCACCAGGAATTTGTTGGTTGTGTAGCTCGAGGATGGGCCTTAGGCCCCCTGTTCTCTCTGGGATGAGGAAGTACCTGGAGTAGAACTAGAACCCCTTGCCCTTGAGGTGGTGGGGCACCGGTTCCACTGCATGGTCCTTGAGGAGACCAGCCAACTCTTTCAGGAGGTGGTCCTGATGAAGGGGAGGCCTTGGAGACTCCTGGGAAGTAGTGTGGAGGTACTTGGGCTAGATGGAGGTAGTATCCCTCCCTGACCACTTGTAATGCCCATGAGTGAGGTGATGGTTCCCCACCTGTGGGCATACGAGGCAAGCTGACCTCCTGTGGGCTGCCCAGCTCTGGCTGGGTGAGGGGCCATGCTGCAGGAGTCAAACCCCCACCAGTCTGGGCCGGAGCCAGAGCATGGGGTTTGGGGGCCCTTCTGCTTATGCAGGCTATGCCTGTCACTTGGCCTGCTGCCCTTGTTGGGGAGGCCTTGTAAGAGAATAGTTTTGGTAAGCAGTGGACTTCCTCAGGTAAAAGGGCTTTTACCCAAGTCCTTCTTACAGGAAGGGGCAGAGTTCTTAGAGAGCTGTGTCATGAACTTGGTCTCCAGCTCTGCAACCTTGTCAGTCATGGGTTTGCTTAAGAGTTTCTCCCTTTGGCATAGGACACTGACCAACTAGCCCTGAACCCATTGCTTGAGGTTTGATGACTGCTGCCAAGCTTGGTGGTGTGCACTGATGCCTGCCATGGCTACCCAGGCCACCGACTCAAACCCATCATAGGCTGTCCGATAAGTTTGGAGCATTCATGGACAGGCCCTTGAAGTGCTGCAAAGGTTCCTCTGAGAGACCAGCCAAGAACCTAATGAGTTCCTTTGCCAGGTTTCTCAGGTCATGCCCATGTACAACTGGTATGCCTGGATCTGACAATTCAGCAGGGCGCCCTGGAAATATTTCCTGCTGAGGATATCCAAGGTGAGGGCCTCCCTGCCAGGGGGAACTGAGGCGTGCGTCTTCTGGCTCTCAGACATATGGCAGATTCCACAACTGTGGAGTTGTGTGGCAGTTGTGAATTTTGGAAACCAGGGTTCTGGCAGACCCGATACATTGAGTTGAGCTGTTTGCTGATCACTGGTGTTGATGCCAGTGTCTCCCACATGTGGAGCATAAGTTGTTCCAGGATTGAGAAACAGGTATCATGAGGGTCTCCTGAGGTTGAGCCTCATATTGGAGGATCTCAAGCTTGTTGGCTCGAAGCTCCTCCTCAGACTCCGTGGGGAAAGCAAAAGCCTTGGACATGTCCTGCATGAAATCCAAAAAACCCATATCCTCTGGTGGGGACCTTCTCTGAGGTTCAGACACTGGGGAATTAGAGACATATCCCTACACCTTTGGGTATCCAGGGACTCCTTGTCTTCCATCTCCCAAGCAGAGGCTTCCAAGGAGGACTGGAGGGGCTCCTTGGACAGAGGGGCCCTGGCACTGTCCACCCAATACTGGCAGGCTTGGCAGTGATGACCTTGGTCCCGAATGGGAGGCCGAGTGTGACCTCTGCTGAGGATTGACTTGAGCTGGGAAGGTTGAGGATCAGCTTGGCCTCAGGGGTTGACTGTCGAAAGCTCTGTGGTTGAGGTGGAGGAACCAGACATGCTGGACATCAGCACCTGCTGCTGCTGAATGAAAGCAGTAAAACTGCACTCCAAAGCAGCCATCAAGGCTCCGCAGCCTCTGGCTCAGGCGCCAACACTGCTGCCCTGATGCTGGTTCCCCTGGAGGGGAGTCTTCGACAACAGTTGGTACTTGCCTAGGCTGATCCTCTTCCTGATGAGGAACTTTGGCCGGGTGCTCCTCTAACAATCTGGGCAGGCACTCGGGGCTCCATGACCAGCCCTGAGAGGAGCCCAGTTTAGAACCATCCAGAGATGCTGCCTTTGAGGCTCTTCCTCCTCTTGTGTTCCCTTGCGGGAGACCCCCTCTGAGGAACCCTGATGCTTGGGCGTGTCCCCCCTCCTCCAAGACGTAGAAGCCTCAGATGAGCTCCTGGCTCTTGGAGGCATGGGGGATTCAGGAAAAATCTTATGCTGCTGCTGGTGGCTTCTCAGGGCCTTAGACATTCTCTTACAGAGACTGCAAACTGTTGGGTTGTGGTCCAGCCTGAGGCACTGGAAGCAGCAGTTGTGCATATCGGTAAGGGACAAATTTTCCTACACCGATTGCATTTCTTGAAGCCACTGGTAGCCACTGGGGGAAAAGGACCCTGGCTAGGTCAAAGACCCTTCGGGCTGCCAGTGAAGGAAAAAAAAAAGGGTGTGAAGATGCCTCAAAAGAAGAAAACTCCCCGAACAAAATGCAGAAAAGACCAACCTGATACCAGGTACTGAGACCGGAGGCGGGAAGGGTATCAGTGTCTAACGGTTGGGACAAAAAGGCACAGAAAAAAAACAAACAAACAAACCCCAACTTTCTGGGACACGAGGGACTATGTCTGATGGGATCTGCAGGAAAAAAAAGGAGACTAAGCAAGATGGCACCCTTGGGCAGGAAGGGGACCACGCATGTGTGGTAGCAACTCCCAAAGGCTTTCTTTGAAAGCTGGGGATTTGCTCTGTGCGGGGCTGTCGGCATAGACATCACCCATATATGACTGACTTCCTGCTTGTTCCCAGAGAAAGCATAGTTACTCACCTGTAACAGGTGATCTCTGGGAACAGCAGGAATTTAGTCCTCATATGGGTATCGTCGGTACCGACGGAGCCTGTGTGGGAATGCTCCCCAGTGTCCAATTAGAAAGCTTTTGGGAGCATCCCACAGCGCCTGCGTGCTGCCCTTTCTGCCTTTCCCAACTGCCTCTCTCCAGTTGAGTTTTAAAGCTGAGACAGAGAGAGGGAAAGGGAAAGGGAAAGATACAACTCCTAGGGGAGGTGGGTGGGTTGTGAGGACTAAATTCCTGCTGTTCCCGGAGATCACCTGTTACAGGTGAGTAACTATGCTATCTCCAGGAACAAGCAGGAATGTAGTCTTCACATATGGGGACTCCCTAGCTTTAGATGCCAGGGAGAGACCCCAGAAGTTGTGTCCCTGACAAGGGCTCCACTTCCCCCCATGGATCTCTGGCATTCTACCAGGGATGGTGGGTAGGAGTTGATTAGGTATGGAACAGGTGCTGGAGGAGAACAGCCTGACCAAACAAGACATCCCGGCAGGAGTCCTTGTCCAAGCAGTAATGGGCTGTGAAGGTATGAACCGAGGCCCAGGTGGCTGCTTGACAGATGTCGATACACAGTGTAGATGAGCCATAGAAGCTGCCATGGCTCTCATTGTGAGCTGTGACATGGCCCTCCAGAGGAAGATTCTTACTCTGATAGTTGAAGGAAATACACTGAGCAATCCAGTTAAGTGTTCTCTTGGAGACTGGAAGTCCCAAATGAGGCTCAAAAGCAAAGTTGAGAGGACTTTCTATGTTGCTGTGTTCTTTGTACCTAAAAGGCTAAAGCTCTTTTACAGTCCAAGGTATGAAGATTCCTCTGCATTTGATGCATGAGGCCTTGGAAAGAACACAGGTAGGTAGACTGCTTGGTTTAGATGAAAAGGCGAGACCACCTTTGGCATAAAGTGTGGATGAGTCCTAAGGACTACCTTGTCATGATGGAACCCTGTATAAAGGTGGATCAGCTACTAGTGCTTGCAACTCACTAATGCGACGTGCTGTGATTGCAATGAGAAAGATAACCTTCCAAGAAAGTAGTAGCTAAGGGTTCAAAAGGTGGCTTCATGAGCTGCCAAAGAACCAGGTTTAAATCCCATGCCACCGGCGGTGGCCTAATGGGAGGCTTAGTTATAAGGCGGCCTCTCATGAATCTTGCTATAAGAGGATGAGAAGAAATAGGTTGTCCATTTAGAGGCTTGAAGGAAGCTGCAGTAGCACTCAGATGGACTTACTGGGTTAGTCAAGTCCTGCATTAGATAAATGAAGGAGATACTCCAGTAATGATTCCAGAGGTATCGCAAGGGGGTTAAGACCCTTCTGCAAACACCATATGGTAAACCTTTTCCACTTGAAAGCATAAGATTGTCTTATGGAAGGCTTTCTGGAAGCAAAAAATATCCTTTACTTGCTGAGGGAGGTTAAGATCATGGAGATCTAGGCCTTCAGCAACCAAGCCCTGAGATGCAGAGACTGGGGATAGGGATGCCATAACATTCCATCCTCTTGAGATAGGGTCTGCTCCAGATCTAACTCGAGGGGGAGCTTGATAGAGATGTAGAAGCAGAGGGTACCACACTTGCCATGGCCAATGTGGTGCTATGAGAATCATGTGGTCTGTCTCTCTGAAGCTTGAAAAGGTTTTTGGGAATTAGGGGAATGGGTGGAAATGCATACAGGAAGTCTTGACGCCAGTGAAGGAGGAAAGCATCCTTTGCCTGAGCTCCCTGATCCTGAGTTCTGGAACAGAACCGGGGAAGTCTGGTATTCCACAGACTTGCGAAGAGGTCTATGTCCGGGGTTCCCCAAAGTCAAAAAATCCTGGCCACCTGGTCTGCATGTAGAGACCACTCGTGTGGAAGCAGAACTCGACTGAGTTTGTCTGCCCAAGAGTTATGAATGCCTGGAAGATACACTGCCAGAAGATGAATCTGATGCTCTGGCGAGGGCCCAGTCGCAAAGCTTCGTTGCAAAGCGACAGAGCATGTTCCCCCCTGCTTGTTCACATAGAACATGGCTATTTGATAGTCCTTATTCAGACAGTCTTGTAGCTGAGCAGGGTGTGGAACACCCAGAGCAAGGAAGATTGGTCTGAGCTCCAAGAGACTGATATGTAGACAACTCTATGGGGACCAGGTGCCTTGGGTGGAGAGGTCTTGCAGATGAGCTCCCCAATCCATTGGAGAAGCATCTGTTGTAAGAGTTGCTTGGGGCAGGGGCTGCTGAAAGGGGGACCCCAGCAACAGGTTGTGTGTGGACTTCCACCACTGGAGAGACAAAATGAGGTGACTTGTGTTTGCTATTTTGTCCGACAGGCAGCCTGATGCCTGGGTCCATTGGGTGGATAAAGTCCACTGTGCTGCCCTCATGTGAAGGCGAGCATATGGTACCACATGCACCGTGGATGCCATGTGGCCTAGTAACTAACCTCTCGAGCAGTTAGAAGGGGCTTTAGCACTGCTTGAGAAGCTAACTGCACCAAGCGAAGGCAACGGGCCTGGGGAAGATAGGCCCTTGCCCTTGTGGTATCCAGCAAAGCTCCTATGAACTCTGAGTAGGAGTTAGATTGGATTTTGGTATGTTTATTACCAGCCCTAAATACTGAAGGATACGCATTGTGCAAGATAGGGAAGTCTTGGCCTCTGACAGTGTTGGAGCTCGAATAAGCCAGTCGTCCAAGTAAGGGAAGACAAATATTCCCGGAGTGCGTAGAAATGCTGCCACAACAGCCATGCATTTCGTGAACACCCTTGGTGCAGAGGCCAGACCAAAAGGCAGCACCCTGTATTGGTAGTGCTTTCCCTGGAAAAGGAACCACAGAAACCTTCTGTGGGTTGGATGGATGAGAACATGGGTGTATGCATCCTTGAGATCTAGAGAACAAAGCCAATCCTGATTCTGAAGGTATGGAAGCAGAGTTCCAAGAGAAATCATTTTGAATTTCTCCTTGACAAGGAATTTGTTCAATTCTCAGATCTAAGAAAGAAAATAAGGGGAATAGAATCCTGTGCCCTGTTGATGAAGAGGCACTTCTATTGCCCCTTGGGCAAGAAGGATGGTAACCTCCTGACCTAACAGGTCGATGAGAGAGGTCGGAGAAATGAACTGCTTCACTATGGTGGGAGGGGGCATACTTGAAAAATGAAGTTTGTACCCCACTTATGATGGAGTGTCCAATGCTCTGCTGTTATTTGCCCCCATCTGGGAGCAAAATGGCATAACCTTCCTGGAATAGTGGACAGTTCTGGTCCTTCCAGAGCCAGAAAGGCTAAGTTTTCTAGCTGAAAGTCAAAGGCCCTGAGGAGGCTGAGGCTGCTGGGCCGGTTGAGGCCTAGCAGCCTTTGCTTTCTTCTGTTTAGGTGGTTGCTGACGTTTGGTTGAAAACTGACCTGCAGAAGACGCCTGCTGCCATAAGCAGGATAAAATCTTTTAGAAAAAGGTGTTTTCTTGAACAACTTTTTCCTAACAGGATCAGCAGTAGACTTGGATAATCTGTCCAAAGTGGAATTTTCAGCATCCATTTCATTGGCTTTTTCTTGCCAATCTTTACCAAACAGGTACTCACCAGTACAAGGGATATTTCCCAATTTATCTTGTACCCAGAGCTCTAAATCAGATGCTTGGAGCCAAGCAATTCTACGTGCACCTATGGCAATAGCCGAGACCTTGCTTATACATTCAAAGCAGTCGAAGGCTGCACGGTTGGAGAATTGAGACATCTTGAGCATGTTTGAGCCAAGTGAGAAACTCATCTTATCCTCAGAGATGAAAGGACTTAGTTTGTAGATGATCAGTAACTTCCTTTAGGAACATTCCCATGTAGAGACTATAGGAACTGATTCTTGCAACAAGCATGGAAGCTTGAAAAACTACATCCAAAAGCATCCAGAGTTCTGCATTCACGTCCTGGAGGATTAGAGGCATGTCTTTACACTTTTAATCCTTCTCATAGCAGATTCCACCACAATAGAGTGGTGAGGAAGCTGAGTTTTATGGAAACCAGGACACGGAGGGACACAATACATAGTATCTAACCTACGAGCATGAGGAGAGGTGGTAAGAGGTGTTTCCCACATCAACATGAGATCATATAGAATCTCATGAATGGGTAGGGTAGCAGCCTCCTTAGGAGTTTTGGGATATTGCAAAATATCCAACTCCTTGTGCCCTTGGCTCTGTCTCAGGGGCCACTGATGGACAGGCCCCGAGCCACCTCTTGGATGAAGTCTTGGAAAGACATGTCCTCTGGAGGAGACATCCTGCGTTTAGGGGAGGAGGACTCCTGTGGAAGGATCATCGCTGCATCGACAGAACTTTCAGAGTCCTCAGATTCTTCTGAGGAATCTAAGTATTGTCTGTCTGGATGCTCCTGCAGAGCCCGATACCCGTACTGAGCAAAATCGTTATCGGGAATAACTGGTACCGGGGAATCGGTACCAGTGGGTATTGGAGGACAGGGTACCAGCATAGCAGACACTGATGCCGATGCTATCAGTACTGGTTGTGATACCGATGCCAGTGCCGGTACTGGTGGAGTTGTCTGTCGCGGTACCAAGGGTGTTGATGCCACAAGGAAAGTTGCTAGACTGCGTTCTATGGACAGAATTCTCTGGTCCATGGATGCTGCCAATGCCTGGAAGTCGGTACCGGTGGGAACCGCCGGTACCCCAGAGCATGGCACCAGGAGATCTGTCGAGGCCGAGCCATTGAGAACATCCTGGAACCCCGATGGTGCTTTGAAAGCTGAAGCCTCCCTCTGGGGTAATTTTGCCGGTGCAGAATCCGATGGCAATGCCAGAGGCATCGATGCTTAGGAGATTTACCCTTTGAGGACCAGCTGGATTTATGTTTAGTTACCAGAGACCCACGGGAAGAAGCAGCAGCCCTGGAAGACGTCGATGCCACCGAAGCTGCATCAGAGGGAAACAGGGTACTGAGCTTAGCAGCTCAGTTCTGTCGACCTCTTTTAGACATAGCACAGGACACAATCTGTGATGGAGTGGTCAGGACCTAAACATTTTAGACACCATTCATGGGTGTCGGTGATGGAAATGGTACCGCCACATTTTGTGCACTTTTTAAAACCTGAAGCAGTTTTTTCCATATTAAGGAAATTTTTGGAGCCTAAGGCCCAAAAAGGCAAGTGCACCTGAAAAGGAAAAAAAGATACATTTTTTAAAAAAAGAAAAGAAATACCAGTGGTACCGGTAGAGCGTCAAGGAAAGCAGACACGACCACAAAAAGAAATAAGGAAATTCTTCTGCAGTGACAGGAACATGACCTGCTGGCTCTGTGGAAAGAACTGGAGAGAGGCAGTTGGGAAAGGCGGGAAGGCAGCATGCAGGTGCTGTGGGATGCTCCCAAAAGCTTTGATTGGACGCTGGGGAGCGTTCCCGTGCAGGCTCCGTTGGTACTGACGATACCCATATGAGGACTACATTCCTGCTTGTTCCTGGAGATAGTTTACAAAGATCTCCAAAAAGTACCTCCTCCCCCATATGAGTCCATAAACATACCATGACCATACTATACCTTAGCTTCAGGACTGTAATCCAGGGAGGGATGCGGGACTGGAATTCCTCAAGGAACAATTAGCAGGTAAGTCTAATTTCACCTCTCCTTATCGTCTCTCCAGTCCAGTCCCGAATCTCTGGGGATGTAACAGATCAGTAAAAATTCTAATGGGTGGGACCAGCCAAACTAGCCTGAAGCACTGCCGATCCAAAACAGGTCTTTTTTGCCTGTATATCTAATCGATAATGTTTCACAAAGGAATTAAACAAAGACCAAGTAGCCGCTTTACAGATATCCACAGGCAGCACTAAACTATACTCAGCCCAAGATGCAACTTGCGCCCTTGTTGAATGCGCTTTGAGCCCATCCGGTATTGTCCTACCCTTCAACAAATACGCTGAAGCTATAGTTTCCTTGATCCACCTGGCAATAGATGTTTTGGAAGCTGTGTAACCCTTTCTTGCACCTCCAAAAAGAACAGTCTACCGGTCTTATGGAATTCCTGTGTACGTTTTAAATACGTCTTTAAAGCTCTACGAACATCTAAAAAGATGCAACCTTTTGAACTGAATCTCCTTGTCAGTATTTTGAAATACTGGTAAAGAAACTTCCTGATTGATATGAAAAGCTGACACCACTTTGGGTAGAAACAAAGGCACTGGTCTCAAAACCACTTTCCTCTTGTAGAACAGAAAAGGTTTCCTACAAGACAATGCCTGCAATTCAGAAATTCTTCGTGCCGATCAAATAGCTACCAGAAAAACTACTTTCAGCGAAAGATTTTGACGCTTGTGATAAAGGTGCAAACGGTTCCTGCACTAAAGCCTCCAACACCAAATGGAGATCCCAAGACGGAATGCATAGTCTACACGGTGGCCTCAATAGTGAAACTGCTCTCAAAAAACGCTTCACATCTGGATGCGCCCCTAGCACTTCACCATTTACCTTCTCTATAACGAGACCTGCCAGCTGCACCTTTAATGAAGCAGCCGCTAAACCTCTCAAACCCATCTTGCAAGAAAGAATTTGAGAAATAGAAGCTTTTAATGCCTCCAAACCTTTACCTTCACACCATGCTTTGAATACTCTCCAAATTCGAATACATGCCAAAGAGGTAGATCTCTTCCTTGCTTTCAAAGTGGAAGTCACCACTGAAGAGTAATCCCTGGCCTTTAACTTTACCCTTTCAAGAGCCAAGCCATAAGCGAGAATCGAGCCACCTGTGGCATGCGTAGTGGACCCTGACGCAACATATCTTCCCTCATCAGTAATAGCCATGGGCGGTCTATCAATAACCTTATGAGATCCACGTACCATGGTCATCTTGGCCAATCCGGCGCTATCAATATTACTAGTCTTGTGCTGTTCTATTCTTTGAACATGCCCTATCAAAACCCACGGAGGGAAGACACAAAGTAGCTGACCCTTTGCCAACCTTTGAATGAGAGCGTCTAGACCCTCTGACATTCTCTCCTGTCTCAGACTGAAAAACTGATGGACTTTTGCTGACTTGAAGGTTGCCATGAGATCCATTATTGGAACTCCAACAATTTATTATCAGTTGGAATACCTGCAGATGCAGAACCCACTCTCCTGGATCCACTCTTACCCGACTTAAGAAAAAAAGGCCTCCACATTGTCCACTCCTGCTACATGAGCTGCAGACAAAGCTTTCAAATTCCTCTTGGCCCACACAAACAGCTGCTCAGCTTTGGCCTCCAGAGAGACACTGCTTGTGGCCCCCTGACGGTTGATGTAAGCAACTGCAGTTGCATTGTCTGATAGAATGCGAACTGACTTCCCCTGAAGATAACACTGAAATGCTTGTAGAGCTAACGTTACTGCCCTCAATTCCAATCTGTTGATTGACCAAACTTTCTCCTGATCGGTCCATTGACCTTGAACGAACTTTCCTTTGAAGTGAGCTCCCCAGCCCACAAGACTGGCATTTGTTGACGGGAATCCAAACAGGCGATTCTAGCTGCATTCCCACCTCTAGAATCCCCGGTTGTATCCACCATTGTAGAGCTCGATGGGTCTCCAGAAGGCAGGGTAACTCCTTGAGGATCCTTCTGATGCGACCACCTCCTTAGTAATGCTCTCTGTAATGGTCTCATATGAGTTCTTGCCCATGGGACTAAGTCTAACGTTGCTGCCATGGTTCTGAGCAACTGCAAATAATGCCATGCAAAGGGATTTTCTCTGCTCAAGAAACTCACCAGATCTCAATGCTAGCGCTCGTGACTAAGAAATACTCTTCCCAATCTTGTATCGAAACAAGTTCACAGGTGTTCCAGTTCTGTGACAGAACTTGCTCTTTGCCAGATTGACAACCCAAGACTAAAAATTCCACTGACTGTTGCCAATTTGCTTTCTTCGGATTTTGCCCGAATCAACCAATTGTCCAAATATGGGTGAACTAGAATCCCTTTCTTTCTCAATGCTGCTGCAATGACCACCATAACTTTAGTAAACATTTGCGGAGCCGTTGCTAAACTGAACAGCAACGCTTGAAACTGTAAATGACCCATTGGAACTGCAAATCTCAAAAATGTTTGATGCTCCAGACGAATGGGAATGTGAAGATACGCCTCTCAAATCCAGAGATGTAAGAAACTCCTTTTCTTACTGCCATTACAGACCTCAGTGTTTCCATGCGAAAATGAGTTACCTGAAGGCAGCGATTTACCCTTTGAAGATCCAAAATTGGATGAAAGGACCCTTCTTTCTTTGGAACCACAAAATAAATGGAGTATCGACTGGAACCACGTTGACCCGGCGGCACCGGAACAGCTTTGATTCAATGTCTCTGCAAGGTTTTGCAAACCACCGTACACTTGATGCATGTCTTGCAAGGAGATTGAATGAACAAATCGACAGTGTGCTGAAGCTCCAGAGGATACCCTTCCCGAATGATCTCCAACACCCAGCAATAGAATGATCTGAACCCAGGCTGGATAAAACTCCTGTAGCCGACCTCCCATGGGAATAAAATCTGCCTGGGTCCTCCTTACATCATTGTGATTTTCTAGGGTTTGAAGAGGAAGTTGCAAATACCCTATTTGCTCCTTGAAAACCCTGACTTCTAAAATATTGACGTCCTCTCTGAAATTGTCCAAAACGTGTGGAACGAAGATGAGTCTGAACTGACTTTGAGGCCTGAATTGGACGTCCTAGCTTCTGCCTGTCCTCTGGCAGCCTGCTGCCTTTAGACTCCCCTAAGTCTTTTACCAATTTATCTAAGTCCTCACCAAAAAGTAGCTTACCCCTGAAAGGAAGCTTAGTGAGCCTTGCTTTAGAAGCATCTGCTGCCCAGTTATGCAACCATAAATTTCTAGCTGCAACAACCAAAACCACACTTAGACAAACCCCTAATAAGGTCATAATACACATTCCCAGACAAACTTATAGCATACCACCACCACAACAAGTTGATACTCAAACCCATGACATGATTGTGTTTTCTATGAATCCTTTGATTTTTACAAGTTTTGTAAATAGTTACCCGTTATCCAAGTTTTTTGTTCCCTGTTATCTGTAAACTCATACATGTTATTGTACTGAGCATTTTGTTCCATGTAAACCGCGCTGATGCCGAATAGTGCGGTATATAAGAGAATGTAAATAAATAAATAATGAATATCAGCTAAATAAGCTGCCCAAGTCTCCAACCAGGACGCTTCAGTCACAGTCTCTTCTCCATTATCTCCATGTACACGCTGAGACCAACGAAGACAAGCTCTGGCTACCCAAGCTCCACAAATTGAAGCCTGAATGGATAAAGCATTGACATCAAACAACGTATCTAACTTTCTATCATGGCTTAAGAGCAGCACCACCTTCCACCAGGATTGCAGTCTTTTTGGTAACAGCCGATACAGCTGCATCTACTTTGGGAGACAAACTCCTGATCCAGTAAAGGATATAAACGAGCCATGACCCTGGACCTTTAGTCCAGCCTCAGGCATATCCCATTCCTGTTGAATCATCTCCCTTACAACTAACAGAAAACCCCTTTGTGTTTTTCTAAGCGCTTGTAACAAAGGATCCTCCAAAGTAGAGTCTTCATCTGGCCCAGCAACCAGCATATTAATTGCTTTAAGAGTTTCCATAATCACAGGCAACTCATCTCTCTGGAAAACACAAACCACTCTCACCTGGTCCTCCTGATCTGTGAGCTCTCCTAATTCCTCATCAACTTCCAAATCTTGATCCATAAGATCTGAGTGAATCTCTTCAGAGGCTATGGAAGACTCCTGCGAGTCCTTCCCTGCCATAACCTTCTTAACAGGGACAGCTCCCTCAGCAACCTCCAGAGGAGTACCTGGTTGTTTTTTCCCCCCTGAGATCCCCTCCTGCAGAGGGTAGAGAACCTTTTCCAAAAGTCTGCTGCAGCAGAGATACAAAATCTTTTGAAAACGCTGTCAAATCTGAAGAAAATATTGATGGTACTTGTGGCACATCAGGAAGGGTAGAAGGCCCTGCCATAGGCTCTGGCAAGAGCTGGGGAGGCGAATTAATATCCAATAAAGATAAGGAAACAAGTTTAGAACCCTCTGCAGTGGATTCCAAAACGTGTTCCATATCAGGAGCCTCCTGAATGCAGGATTTACAAACCCCCGAATCAGATAAAGTTCCTTTCCTAGAGCCACAAACCAAACATTGTGGCTTAGAAGGCATATCACCAAATCTAAGACACTCCCAATTTAAATTTACAACAATCTCAGCTAACAGCAGAATAAGAGAATAAAAATAAAGCTATAACCATTAAAAAGAAACATCATAAAAAAATGAAAATTTAGAAAAAAAACTCAGTTTGCAGTTTTATCCTGCACGTGCTGAACAGCATGGCCTGCACTAAAACCAACTGCCATCTCCTAACTGCATAGCAAAGAATTACAACCTTAGTGCTGCAGTGAGGAGAAAAAGCCCTGAATCACATCAGGAGCACCAGTTCACCCCATGGTAAGTAGCTTCAGTGTCGGGGGAGAAACCACAAGCAGTGGTTAGCACAGCAGTCAAAGGAAAATTACATCTGCGCCGGTAGCAGGATGAGCTATGCAGCTCTCCTAAACAGCACTCCGCTGTGGGGAGAAATCAGAAGCAGAGTGTACAGAAGATGAAAAGAAAATTACATCTTCTCCGGCAGCACGATCAGCTGTGCAGCTCTCCGAAACAGCATTCAGCTGTGACGATCCTACCTTTTTCGCTCCTCACCTAAGTAGGTTTTGGAGACGAAATTCTTTGACAAGTGAACTGAGCCGTCAAAACAAATCAAGGTGGCTTTGAGCAGGCAGAAAGAACAAAAAAAGGAGAGGGCAGAGCTCTGAACTTCTAAGCCCCTGCTAGTCAATTGAAAAAAGAAAAACCCTGCTTAATTGTCCCTCCAGTGAGCCCAGAATCTCTAGGCTCAACCTCCAGCTGCTTGGAGACTGAACAAACTGGAGCAAGGAGGCGGTCCCTCGGGTACTTGTACAGGTGACAAAGAATGTCATTGTTCAGTCTCCAAGCTGCTGGAGGAACCTATATCCCCAGAGATTCCGGGACTGGACTGGAGAGACGATAAGGAAGGTTTTTTGGTGGTGACAAAATGTATCCAGCTGGCTCTGTGGAATAAACCACTGAGGAAAGGAGTTGGGAGGCAGGCACAGTGCAGTGTTCCCAAAGGCTTTCCTATTGGATGCTGGGGAATGCTCCTGCATGGGCTCTGACATTCACCCATATGTGAAGACTGCATTCCTGCTTGTTCCTGGAGTTAGTACTGACCACCTGCTTCAGGAGCTTCTGCAAACAGTGTCTGGCAGACTGATACAGTATCAGTCTTCAGAAAGTCTCTGCATGTGAAGTTTAGCATCCACATTTAAAATTAAAAAGCCAAGTTTTCCTATAAGTTCTGTGATCAACTGCAGCAGTGTATCAAATATGCAAATCAAGTGCAACAATGACAAGGACACTGGCCTTTATTCTAAAGTACTCAAACATACCTGTAACAATGAATTCTCTGATGTGGAGCCATGCTTCACAGGAAATGGCATTCTCCCATCTACAAAATAATGTTATGTCATTAGACAGCTCTAGTACAAGAGATCAACCTTCAGACTTAAGTGGATGTTGCATTCTGAGTAGTGTGCTATGTTAAATTTAAAAAGACTTATGTTCTTAAGTGCTACAATGTGTATTATCTTTACCAAGCAACATAATTTACATTGGCAATAGAACATCTATTGTCATATCCATAAAGTCTTTAGTGCTTGCAAAATGAATGCTGGGACTTGCTAAAACTGGTAGATCTATTATACTAGTGTTATAACAAATTAATGTACATTACGAAGTTTAAGTTACAATGTAAACTGCTTTAACTGAAATAAAACTATTAAAATACTTAAGCATAAAACTAGACTACCAGTGCTATTTTCAAGTTATAAACTCCATTTTGGAGGAAGTGACAGATGGCAACCCACAGCCATAGCTGTGCCAAACCTGTGTGCTGTGGTAGAATAGCTGAAGGAGCTAAAGACACCATGTGTGTAGATAAAAACTCTGGGGGTGGGGGGGATAGATTTAAATAGTTTAAATGGCAAAGGAAAGCAAAGCCAATCCTTATATGCTCCTAATCTGGAGGAAACTTAATGAAAAAGTTCCCAATGCTGCCTTTGAGGGTATTCCAATAGGTGTGGGAAGACAATTAAGATGGAGAAAAAGGCTCATTAAAATTCATCAATCTGAAATAATCCTGGGTTCTGTCACACTTATTCCATATATAGAAAAAAGTACTCTATTCTGTCCAGGCAGGTGGTGAAGAGTTACTGGGACAGTTGGGGGAACAAGATTAAAACTGCTTGAGTCCATGAAAGCTCATCAATTTGAAATATCAAGCATTTTCAACTAAGAAAGAAATATTGGGAGGGAGGTGCCAGTCCTTCAGATATTGGCAATAGCTTTTACCTTAAGACAGCTCTAAATCTAGACTAATCCTGACAAGCGAGACAATATTCAAGTTTTATGACCTTATCCTGTAGTAGCAGCTAACGCAATTAGGTGCACACTTCAGTATTTGTGCCCAACCATACGGTCAAGAATCACTGCCTGCATGCAATCTCAGTGAGGATAAGTTTCAACAGAACAAGGAACTATGATTGATTATAGTCTTCAGGCAAGCAACCTGTCAAGAGGATATGGGCCTTAACATAAGAAATGCCATTCTGGGTCATACCAAGGTCCATCAAGCCCAGGATCCCATTTCCAACCATGGCCAATCTAGGTCACAAGTACCTAGCAGTTTCTCAGAAAGACAGGTTCCATGCTGCTTGTAGTTTGGCAAGCAGTGGATTTACCTGGGTACTCTAAATAATGGTTTGGCCTTTCCTCCAGAACTTGTCCAAACCTTTTACTTCATCCTCTGGTAATGAATTTCAGAGTTTGATTACACATAGTGAAAAAAATAGTCTTAAATGGGTTACACTGCAGCATCGTTCCATGTTCTAGTGTCTTTTTGATGGCAAACAATTGATCTGCGTTTACCTGTTCAACTCCATTAATTTATAGGCTATCATATCTTCCCTCTGCCACCTCTTTTCCAAGTTGAAAAGCCTTAACCTTTTAAGCCTAAGGATATCCCTTCCATCCCTTTTACCATTTTGAAATGCTAAAGGCATTAAATCATCCTTTGTCTTATTCTCCATTCCTTTCCTTATGATTCCTATCATACTTGCCTTCTTGGCTGCTGCTGCACACTGGGCAGAGGGTTTCAACATGTTATCCATGACCCCTAAAATCTGTCTTATGCTGTGATTCCTAATGTGGAACCTTGCATTGTATAACCATAGTTTGGATTGTTCTTTCCTAGGTGCATAACTTTGGATTTGTATACATTAAATTTCACCTGCCATTTGAACATCGTCTTCTAATCTGTCAAGGTCCTCTTGCAATTTTTCACAATCTTGTTTTAATGACTTTGAATTTTGGTTCATCTGCAAATCTGACCACCTCACCTATCCCCATTTCCAGGTCATTTATGTATGTTAAAAAGCAACAGACCCAGCACAGATCCCTGGGGTACTCCACTACTCTCCCCATTGGGAAAATTGACCATTCAGCCCTGCCTTCTAGCTTTTAACCAGTTCCTGATCCACAGTAGTACACTGCCTCCTATCCCATGACCAAGTTCACCAAGTCTCATGAGGGACCTTGTCAAAGGCTTTCTGAAAATCCAGATACACTATATCAACTGGCTCACCTTTGTCTACTTGTTTATTCATGCCTTCAAAAATATATAACAGATTAGTAAAACAAGACCTCTTGGAGAAAGTCATGTTGGCTTTCTCCCATTACACTATCTATATGTTCAGTAATTTTGTTCTTTATAATGGTTTCTACCATTTTGCCCAGTACTGATATCAGGCTCACTAGCCTGTAGTTTCCCACATCACCCCTGGAACCCTTTTTAAAAATTGGTATTACATTGGCCATTCTTCAATTTTCAGGTATTACAGATTTTCATCCAGTTTGCAGATAACTAATAGGTCTGTAATCTCATTTCAGTTCTTTCAACACCCTTGGGTATATACCATCCAGTCCAGGTGATTTGCTACTGTTTAGTTTATCAACTATTTCTAATATATCTTCCAGGTTTATCACTATTTTTCAATTCTAATGCTTCACCTTTTAATACCATTTCAGTCATGGGTAGCTTCCCTACATCTTCAGTAGAGACTGAAGCAAAGAATTCAGTCTATGGCCTTGTCCACTATTAATGCACCCCCCCCCCCCCCTATTTATCCTTCTAATGGTCACTCAGTTCCTTTTTATGCTACAAATGTAGTTGAAAAAGCATAGTTACTCACCTGTAAAATGTGTTGTGTACAGCAGGAATCAGTCCTCACATGGGGGATGTTGGCACAGAGCCCATGCAAAATCGTCTCCCCAGCTTTCAAAGAAAGCCTTTGGGCTATGCACCATGCATGTGTGCCTCTTCCTGTCCAATGATGCCATCTTGCCTCAGTAATGACAGACAGCAAAATTAAAATACAGTAAAGCAGCAACTCCAAGGGGATGAGGGAGGGTTGCAAGGACCGATCCCTGCTGTCCTTATAACTTACATACTCTGGGAACAAGCAGAAAGTCAGTCCTCACGTGGGACTCCAACTACAGGCTACTGAGAACTTGTACAAACATGTCAGAGGAACTGAGCTGCAGCACTTCAGTCCCAACTGAGAGAGACTCATAAGACCTAAGTGTGCAGTGGGGAACCAGCACTCCAGTAGCCTGCACCCTAAAGAGATTACAGAGTATGGCCTGGCCAAAGGTGCTGTCCTGTCAGGACTCTCTCCAGGCAGTAGTGAACTGCAAAAATATGGATGGAAGACCAGGTGGCAACTTGGCAGATTTCCATAACTGGTATGGAGCACAGACTTGCCAGAGGCAGCCATGGCCCTGACATGGGGTGCTGTGACCTAGCAGTCCAGCCTACTCCTAGGCAAGGGCAATGCAGCCTGCCACCTAAGTGGACAGAGTTCACGAGATCATTGGAAGCCCCAGTCAACTGGGGTTATAGGAGACTAAGGGCACAGTACACTGAAAAGAGATTAACACTCGAAGATGTACACTTCTCATGGTGGTCTTTCAGCAGGCCAGAAGGATCTCCTCCACATCTCATGAGAGGTTGAAGGGAGCTAGAGCTACCCTTTAGAGCAGCTACTCACCTGTAACAGGTGTTCTCCAGGAGCAGCAGGAATCTGTCCTCATATGGGTGATGTTGGCACTGACAGAGCCCTCATATGGAGCATTCCCCTAGCTTTTGAGGAAAGACTTTGGGAATGAAGTGTGCATGCGCGGTCCCCTTCCCACCCAAGGGTGCCATCTTGCTCAGTCTGACAGCTAAAAAACAGCAAAAAATCAAAATGAAGCATGACTGCAACTACAGGGGAGGAGGAAGGGTTGTGAAGACAGATTCCTGCTGCTCCTGGAAAACACCTGCTACAGGTGAGTAAAGCATAGTTACTCACCTGTAACAGGTGATCTCGGGGAACAGCAGGAATTTAGTCTTCACATATGGGTATCGTCGGTACCGACAGGCTGCATGGGAACGCTCCCCAGCATCCAATTAGAAAGCTTTTGGGAGCATCCCACAGCACCTGCATGCTGCCTTCCTGCCTTTCCCAACTGCCTCTCTCCAGTTGAGTTTAAAGCTGAGACAGAGGAAAAGAGAAAGATACAACTCATAAGGGAGGTGGGTGGGATGTGAAGACTAAATTCCTGCTGTTCCCGGAGATCACCTGTTACAGGTAAGTAACTATGCTATCTCCAGGAACAAGCAAGAATGTAGTCTTCACATATGAGGACTCCCTAGCTTTAGATGCCAGGGAGAGACCCCAGAAGTTGTGTGTCCCTGAGCAAGGGCTCCACTTCCCCCCATGGATCTCTGGCATCCAACCAGGGATGGTGAGTAGGAGTTGATTAGGTATGGAACAGGTGTCAGAACAGCCTGACCAAAGGCATCCTGGCAGGAGTCCTTGTCCAAGCAGTAATGGGCTGTGAAGGTATGAACTGAGGCCCAGGTGGCTGCTCGACAGATGTTGGTAGACAGTGCAGATGAGCCATTGAAGCTGCCATGGCTCACATTGTGAGCTGTGACATGGCCCTCCAGAGGAAGATTCTTGGACTTTCTATGTTGCTGTGTTCTTTGTAAGTAAAAGGCTAAAGCTCCTTTACAGTCCAAAGTATGAAGATTCCTTTCTGCATTTGATGCATGAGGCCTTGGAAAGAACACAGGTAGGTAGGTAGACTGCTTGGTTTAGATGAAAAGGCGAGACCACCTTTGGCATAAAGTGTGGATGAGTCCCAAGGACTACCTTGTCATGACGGAACCTTGTATAAGGTGGATCAGCCACTAGTGCCTGCAACTTCACTGATGCGACGTGCTGATGTGATTGCAATGAGAAAGATAACTACCTCATTGAAATTCCTTTCTTGGAAAGGGTTCAAAGGGTGGCTTCATGAGCTGACCAAGAACCAGGTTTAAGTTAGCAGAAGGCCTCAAATCTTGCTATAAGAGGATGGGAGGAAATAGGTTGTCCATTTAGAGGCTTGAAGGAAGCTGCAATAGCACTCAAATGGACTCTTACTGAGTCGGTCTTAAGTCCTGCATTGGATAAATGAAGGAGATACTCCAGTAATGATTCCAGAGGTACCGTAAGGGTGTTAAGACCCTTCTGCGAACACCATATGGTAAAACATTTCCACTTGAAAGCATAAGAGCGTCTTGTGGAAGGCTTCCTGGAAGCATAAAGAATATCCTTTACTTGAGGGAGGTTAAGATGAGGGAGGTTAAAATCATGGAGATCTAGGCCTTCAGCAACCAAGCCCTGAGATGCAGAGACTGGGGATTGGGATGCCATAACATTCTGTCCTCCTGAGATAGGAGATCTGGAGCAGACCCTAACTCCAGAGAGAGCTTGAGAGAGATGTAGAAGCAGAGGGTACCACACTTGCCGAGGCCAATGTGGAGCTATGAGAATCATACAGCCTCTGTCTCTGAAGCTTGAATAGGGTTTTGGGAATTAGGGGAATGGGTGGAAAGGCATAAAGGAAGTCTTGGCCCTAGTGAAGGAGGAAAGCATCCTTGGCCTGAGAGCCCTGAGCTGGAATTCTGAAACAGAACCGGGGAAGTTTGGTATTCAATGGACTTGCAAAGAGGTCTAAGTCCGGGGTTCCCCAAATTTGAAAAATCTTGGCCACCTGGTCTACATGTAGAGACCATTCGTGTGGAAGCAGAACTCGACCGAGTGTCTGCCCAAGAGTTTTGTATGCCTGGAAGATACACTGCCAGGAGATGAATCTGATGCTCTGGCGAGGGCCCATAGTTGCAAAGCTTCGTTGCAAAGTGACAAGAGCCTGTTCCTCCCTGCTTGTTCACATAGAACATGGCTACTTGGTTGTCTGTGTGAATAAGGACCGTCTTGCAGCTGAGTAGGGTGTGGAACACTCGAAGAGCAAGAAAGATTGCTCTGAGCTCTAAGAGATTGATATGTAGGAGTCTCCTGTGAAGTCCAAGTGCCCTGGGTGGAGAGGTCTTGCAGATGAGCTCCAACCCATTGGAGAAGCATCTGTTGTGAGAGTTGCCTGGGGTAAAGGTTGTTGAAACAGGGACCCCAGCAACAGGTTTTGAGTGGACTGCCACCATTGGAGGAACAAAATAAGGCGATTTGTGTTTGCTATTTTGTCTGACAGGCACCCTGAAGCCTGGGTCCATTGAGTGGATAAAGTCCACTGGGCTGCTCTCATATGGAGGTGAGCATAGGGAACCACATGCATGGTAGATGCCATGTGGCCTAGCAGTTGTAACATCTCCCGAGCAGTGAGATGAGGCTTTAGCACTGCTTGAGAAGCTAACTGCACCATGTGAAGGCAATGGGTCTGAGGAAGATAGGCCCTTGCTCTTCTGGTATCCAGCAAAGCTCCTATGAACTCTAAAGACTGAGTGGGAGTTAGACTGGATTTTGGGACATTTATAACAAGACCCAAATACTGAAGGATATGCATTGTGCAAGATAGAGAAATCCTGGCCTCTTGATGGGGCTCAAATGAGCCAATCTTCTAAGTAAGGGAAGACGAATATTCCTAGAGTGCAAAGAAATGCTGCTACCACTGCCATGCATTTCGTAAACATCCTTGGTGCAGAGGCCAGGCCAGAAGGAAGCACCCTGTATTGGTAGTGCTTCCCCCTGAAAAAGGAACTGAAGGAACTTTGTGAAATGCATGGATGAGAACATGTGTATGCATCCTTGAGATCTAGAGTACATAGCCAATCCTGACTCTGAAGGTATGGCAGCAGAGTTCCTAGAGAAACCATCTTGAATTTCACCTTGAACAGGAACTTGTTCAATTCTGAGGTCTAAAATAGGTCTGTGCCCTGTTTTCTTTGGGATAAGGAAATAGGCAGAGTAAAACCCTGTACACACTGTTGACGAATGGGTACTTCTATGCCCCTTGGGCAAGAAGCATAGTAACAGGTTGATGAGAGGTCTGAGAATTGAACTGTCTTACCATTGTGTGAGGGGGCATGCTCGAAAAATGAAGCTTGTACCCCTCTTATGGAGTGTCCAGTGCTCTGCTGTTATCTACCCCCATCTGGGGGCAAAGTGACAACCTTCCTGGAATGGTGGAAGGCTCTGGTCCATTGAGAGCCCGGAAGGCTAACTTCTCTACATGAAAGTCAACAGCCTTGTGGAGGCTGAGACTGCTGAGACGGTTGAGGCTTAGCAGTCTGTTTAGGTGGTTGTTGGACTCTTTCAGGCAAATTGGCCTGCAGAACGTCCCTGCTGGGAATAAGAGGGATAAAACCTTCTTGAAGAATGGTTTCTTGAAAGATCTCTTGCAGGATCAGCTGTAGCCTTGGATAACAGGTACGCTACCAAAAAACTGCCTCCAGTTTTGCAACTGATTCCTATAGATTTTGGGGTGCTGAATCCAGGAAAAATAGCCAAACTGTTCCATCACGTCACGTTTTCTTGCAAAATTAGATTTTACCCATATAAGGAATGTTCACAATTTTTTTAGCCGACTGCAGTTTATTTTCTTGGCCCAAAATAGAGGTTGTAATGGTTAACTAGAAACACTCCCTCATGATATTTTAGAGTGTTTTGTATTCATTTTATACATTAACAGGACAATTGGGAGGCAGGGGGCTAAATCCAGTACTCGCGCTGGCGCATGTTCTTTCCTGTTCGCCTCGCCTCGTTCGCTCGCTCAAACACGGTGGTTGCGACATGAACGTTCCTGTCAAATTTCAGTTTCTTGCAAGTTCATTATTACCTTTTGTTTGCTCAGTTGTAATCCAGCTTTATTCCGAAGTGGTTCAGTACAGTTGTAGTTTGCAGTGCTGTGTATTTGTGATGGCTCATAGAGCCAGAGGTTGCGTCAACTCTCCGGACAGTTTGTTTTATTTGTGGGGAATATACCATGAAAAAGCGGCAGAGGAACATTTCTGCATTAAAAAAGTATTTCTCGCCTATTTCGGTTTGAAGTTAGGCGATCAAGACAAACCGTGGGCTCCTCACAAAGTGTGCAAGACATGTGAGGAAGATCTACGCTTATGGATGAAAGGTAAAAAACAAGCATTTCGTTTCGGAATACCTATGATGTGGCGTGAACAAAGAGACCACAGCAGTGACTGCTATTTTTGCTCTTGCATTGTGAAGGGATACAACTTAAAAAATAAGAACGTAATAAGTTACCCCA
This sequence comes from Ichthyophis bannanicus, assembly GCA_033557465.1. NCBI lineage: Eukaryota > Metazoa > Chordata > Amphibia > Gymnophiona > Ichthyophiidae > Ichthyophis > Ichthyophis bannanicus. Next base: position 1,513,299,530 of record CM066032.1, on the reverse strand, counting down.
ACCTTCCCTCAGCAATTAGGCCTATGCCTCATAGCAACGAAGTACCTGTGCCTGAACCACCAAAATCTTTGGATCATATTTGTGTGGACGGTTCTGATCATGATGAGACTCAGATGGCTTTTCCCGATGAGTCCAGTACTTCGAGTTTGAAACTGAACCAGATGCGAAACCTGAACTTTTCTCTCAAGCTGAATTGAATGATTTAGTCCGGGATATTTAGGACTCCCAAAAGATGCTGCCCAACTGCTAGGTTCTCGGCTTAAACAGAAAAATCTATTGTCACCAGGAACAACTTTTTATTGGTACCGCAACCGCAAGACACAATTTTTGAAGTATTTCAGCAAAGAGGAAGATTTGGTATTTTACAACGATATATACGGAGTGATGAAAAAGTTTAAACTCAAGTATGATCCTGCTGAATGGCGGCTGTTCATTGATTTGTCAAAAGACAGCATAAAAGGTGTTCTTCTTCATAATGGCAACACATTCGCTTCAGTTCCTATTGCTCACTCTGTTATTCTCCAAGAAAAATACGAGAATTTGGCCCTGATTCTTCAGAAGATTCGTTATGATGAGCATAAGTGGATGATTTGTGGAGACTTTAAAATTCTATCCATGCTATTAGGGCAGCAATCCGGTTTCACCAAATATCCCTGCTTCCTTTGCTTGTGGGATAGCCGGGCCCGCGACCTACACTGGGGGGAAAAAGACTGGCCAATTCGGGAGTATTTGAGACCTGGTGAGAAAAATGTTCTTCATGAGAGCTTGGTACCTCGTGATAAAATTCTATTACCACCTCTCCACATTAAGTTGGGTCTCATTAAGCAATTCATCAAGTCCCTTCCAAAAGATGGTGAGTGCTTTCGGTACCTTTGCTCAAAGTTCCCCCGACTTTCTGAAGCAAAGCTAAAGGAAGGAGTGTTTGTTGGCCCTGATATAAGGAAACTCATTTCAGATGGAGCATTCGCTGAAACGATGTCTGAGAAGGAAAAAGAAGCCTGGGATTCCTTCAAGGATGTTGTTCTCAAATTCTTGGGGAACAGGCGGGATGAGAACTATAAGGATATTGTTGCCAGGATGCTCAATGCCTTCAAAGAACAAGGCTGTAACATGAGCCTGAAAGTCCATTTCTTGCACTCCCATGTGAACTACTTTCCCGAAAACTTGGGGGCGTACAGTGAAGAACAAGGTGAAAGGTTTCACCAGGACATCAAGGACGCTGAGAGAAGGTACCAAGGAAGATGGAACACCACTATGATGGCTGATTTCTGCTGGTTGCTGCTGCGGGAAACCCCAGATGAAAAATACACCAAGCAGCGCACCAAGAGAAGCATTCAGGTGAAGAAGAAGAAAACGGGCCCACCAGGAGATTGATTGACCCAAGAATGACTTTAAAATCTAAACTGTTGACAAATATCGTGTTTTTACTAAACTTTGAAATAAAAATTTGCTAGTTATTACCACAGTGTCGGATCTCATTTATTAGAATTTTATTTTCACACCATCGGGTGTTTGTCTTCATGTATTACAATGGTGCGGTTTGCGTTTTCTATTCTTACATACATACCTGTACAACATTTTTTGCACATTTCTTTGCTTTGCTTTGTGTCTAACCTCGCTCTTATATGCTCAATGTTTGTGCACATGTATGTGGCTGTTTTAAGTGCAGACAATTTTGCTACCATCACAGTGTGTTTTGTTGACATTACTCTATTCTGCCTTGTTACAATTTTCTTTATTCTTATTTGAATAACTACTAAACAATTAGTATAAAGAATTCATCCAAGAAACTTCTCAATCGCACTCAATCTGAAACGTTCACCTCAAACTGCTAACCCAATGTAGCAAAAAATCTGTACGTGATGGAGCAAATTGGCTACCAGATTTGGATTCAGCGCACCAAAAAACGTAAAAATCAATCGAAACATTAGAGGCAGTTTAAAAAAATTTTTTTTTTATTGTACCTGTGTTATTAATACCACCTTATATATTCTTAATGTGACGTAATTTTTTATAGTTTTATCATGTGAGTTATCGCATTATGAGTGTTTACATGTTTAATTGTTTAATTGATTTTTAATTTTTTTTTTGATTATTAAAGTTTAATTATTTATTTTTTATAATTAGTTTATTTTAAGATATTTAATGACTTCTCAGTTATTTATTTAGTGTGGTATAAAATGATTTGTCTTTTTGTATTCATGTTTACACAAGCATTTGTTTGCTGTTGGTTTCACATGTATGTATATTTTGTAGTGAGCCTATAACCCCTGAGGAAGTGGTGTACGAAACACGGCCTGTGTTGGGTTTGGCGCACCTTATCCGTGGATCAATAAAGGTCAAATTTGAACCTCCTGCCACGTTTTCTGACTGGCAGCTGGTAGGTCTGGACACAGCAAGATAGAAAGTTCTTCCAGGGCTCTATGCTACCAAGGGCATCCAGGTTCTGGGCCTCCCAGCCAGGGGGCACCGAGGCGTGCATCTTCTGACTCTTCAGGCAGTGCATGGCCAATTCCACAACCATGGAGTTGTGTAGTAGCTGCGCCTTTTGGAACCCAGGGCTCTTAGACTTGATAAAGGGAATCAACCCATTTGCTATGAACTGGTGCTGAGGCTGGTGCCTCATACATATAGAAGAGCAGCTGTTCCAGCATCGGAGAAACCGGTACAGTAAAGGCTTCCTTTGGAGGAAAGTCATACTGGAGGGCATCGAGCTCCTCAGCTCAAGGCTCCTCCTTGGCATCTGCAGGGAAAGAAAGCTTTGGCCATGTCCCTCACGAAGTCCAAGAACTGGGTATCCTTGGGGGGGGGGGGGGGGGGCGTCTCCAAGGCTCAGACTTTGGTGAGTCTGAAGGGATGCACCGGGTCCAGAAGGTGTCCGGGGACTCCTTGTTCTCCGTCTGCCACACTGACTCTTGAGGAATCAAGCGGCTCTGGCTGTGGGCCTTGGTGCCACCTGCCCCAACGCTGAGGGTGTTGATGTCCTTGGCCCTGCATGGGAGGTCGAGGGGGACCTTGACCAAGGATTGACTCAAGACTTCATTGACTCGAGGATCAGCTCGGTCTCTGGAGTCAACTTAGACATTGAGATCCTTGTGGTCAGGGCAGATGCACTGGTCAGACCGGTGATCAGCACCTGCTGCTGTTCCATGAAGGCAGCCAGCCAAGCTGCTCTTCAAGGCCATCAGCCCGAGTCCAAGCTCAGGAGACTCAGCAGCCCCCAATGGCATTGGGCCCGATGTCGGTTCTCCTGGAGTTGAGTCCATGAGGACAGCACTTCTGACTCGGGGACTCTGGTTCTATGTGAGAACTTGGATGGCCTGACTCCGAGAGCCCAGGGCGGTGGTCAGGGCTATGCAACCTGGCCCTCGAGGACCCAGGAGCCTCCAGACACCACCCTTGTGAGCTTCTTCCTTTTGTGCTCCCAGGTGAGAGAGACTCCCTCTCAGAGGAATCCCGATGGCACTCGGAGTCACACTTCCGAGATGTTGAGGCCTCTGACAAAGTCCAGGCCCGGCTGGATGCGGACTGAGAAAATTCTCACGTCAAAGTGCCTTCGACAACATTTTGCCGCATGGGCCACAGACCAGCAGGTCATGGTCAGGCCTGAGGCAGCAGTCATGTGTGTTGGTGAGAGACATAAGTTTCTTGCACTGATCACACTTTTTGAACCTGCTGGCAGCCATCAGGGGAAAAAAGGGCCCCTACAAGGTCAAAAGACTGGGCTGCCAGTGAAAACAAAAAGGGCGAATGCTAGTCACGAAGGACAAAAACTGAAAATCAAAATTCTGGACTCGATACTGGTGTACTGAGCCCAGGCAGGAAGGGGAACTGGCGTCAAACCGGGTCAGAAAAAGCCAATAGCTGAAAAAAAATATCTACTTTTCCTGGGTGACACAAACTCACATCCGTTGGGCTCTGCGGAAAAGACTGAGCAAGATGGCACCCTTGGGCAGGAGGGGGACTGTGCATGCGTGCTGCACTCCCAAAGGCTTTCCTTGAAAGCTGGGGAAATGCTCCACACAAGGGCTGTCAGCACCAATGTCACCCATATTTGAGGACCGACTTCCTGCTTGGTCCTGGAGAACAGTAGCTAAGCTGTGAACAGTGACCCCAGGTTTATTTATTTTATTTAACAGTTTTTATATACTGCACTATTCATCATCAGTGCGGTTTACATTAAACAAGTACCTATCAATGTAAAACTGACATAGGTTTACAGATAACAGGGAAGGTAACTGGGGGTAAACTGGGGATAACTACAGGTTGGGGTGCAGGAGAACCTCCCTCCTCCAAAAGTAGTCCTGAGGTGTGGCCTAGGGAAAATCTGAGATGCCACTGAGACAGGAGCAGCAGGAACCAAGGTTGCCTTGTCATGCTGGACCTTAGAGGGTCTTGGTGACCAGCAGTGTCAGCAAGGCATAAAGGCCTTCTGTCCATGAAATAAGGAATACATCTGCTAGCACGCAAGACAGGTGGGCTGGCAGGGGCAGAAGCAGGGCAACTGTTTGGGGCATCCCCCTAGTGGACCTGTTCACCAGCCCTGAGTTGGAAAAGCCAGGTAGCCACTCTAGGGGTCCAGGCACCACTTCTGCATATAAAGGACTGCTCAGCTTGTCCACCAGGGCATTATCCAGGCCCAGGAGGTAGACTGTCTGCAGGAGTATCCCATATGAGGAGAGGGTTACTGCCTCCTGGCAGAAGGAAGTAAGACTCTGTACCCCCTTGTTTGTGGACATAGAACATTGACTTGCTAGTCTGAACTGAACAGACTGGTGCTGCAACTGGTGGCAGAAAGCTTGGAGGGCCAGAAATGTTGCCCATAGCTCCAGGAAGTTAATCTGCAACTGGCACTCTGTTTGGGACCATGTGACTGTGTGGAGGTCCTTGCAGCAAGCTCCCCATCCTCACAGGGAAGCATCTGTAGTAAGGACCCTTTGGGGAGTGCCTGGAAGGGCATGCTAGCCTGAAGGTGGTGAGCAATTTGCCACCAGCTGAGGAAGTCTGCCAGTTGGTGGATCACTTACCTGTCTTGAAGCCTGCCTATGGCTTTTGTCCACTGGGAACAGAGGCATCGCTGAACCACACACACAGGTGGGCATATTAAATTACATGGACCATGAAGGCCATGTGGTCCAGCAGGCAAAGGTGGCAAGTGGGAACTGACCAGCAGTGCCAAACCTCTGCAGGTAGCACCCTGAGGCATTCTGTCCTCTTCAAGGGTAGAAAGGCCTTGGCAGGTGGGACTTGGGGTAGCTGATGAACCCAGGTGCTTCAGGATGTGGATGTTGTGCTCAGTGGTGTGGTATGTACGTACATACGTATTTTTATTTACTGCTTTTCAGGAATCAGAGCGGTTTACAAAGAACTCATAACATAGTAAATGACGGCAGATAAAGACCAGCATGGTCCATCTAGTCTGCCCAGCAAGATGGCAAGAATAGGTGCACCTGTCGCTCTGTGCAGGCCACCCCTTGCCATGTCTTTTAGTGGTAAACCTATCACTCCATGTAGGACACCCTTATTTGTTGAGATGTTATATGGTACCGTTTATCTTGTTTTTATCCTATTGCTGTAAAGGGATCCACTGTTTGTCCCATGCCTTTTTGAATTCTGTCACCGTGTTTGCCCCCACCACCTCCATCGGGAGGGCATTCCAAGCATCCACCACCCTTTCAGTGAAAAAATATTTCCTGACATTGCCTTTCAATTTACCACCTTGCAGCTTCATGTTATGCCCACTAGTTTTACAGCTTCTCCATCTTTGGAAGAGGTTTGTTCAACATCTCTAAGTATTTAAAGGTCTGAATCATATCTCCTGTCCCTCCTCTCCTCAAGTGTACATATTTAAGTCTTCAAGTCTCTTCTCATAAGGCTTGATGCAGGCTCCAAATCATTTTGGTCACTTTCCTCTGAACAGTTTCCAGTCTTTTTACATCTTTTGCAAGATATGGTCTCCAAAACTGAACATAGTATTCCAAGTGAGGCCTCACCAGTGACTTATAGTGGCATAAGTACCTCTTCCTTTCTGCTGGTAACCCCTCTTTGTATGCAGCCCAACATCCTCCTGGCTTTTGCCACTGCTTTGTCGCACTGTTTTGCCACCTTGAGATCAGAGATATCACACCAAGGTCTTTCTCCTGAACCGTGCATACCAACCTCTAACCCCCTATCGCATACATTTCCCTTGGATTTCTGCTACCCAAGTGCATGACACTGCACTTTTTCGCATTAAATCGTAGTTGCCAAGCATTAGACCAGTCTTCCAGCTTTTGTAGATCTTTCCTCATGTTAACCACTCCTTCGGAGTCCACTCTGTTGCAAATTTGTGTCTGCAAAAAATTAGAGACTTTTCCATTCAGTCCTTCAGCAATATCACTCAAATACATTGAACAGTGCTGGGCCCAGGGCCAAACCCTGGGGCACCCCGCTAATCACCTTCCTCTCATCCGAGTGAGCTCCATGTACAGTCACCTTCTGTCTGTCAACCAATTTCTAATCCAGTTTACCATCTTGAGACACAACCCCAAGCTACTGAGTTCGTTGACAAGCCTCATATGAGGAACAGTATCAAAGGCTTTGCTGAAATCCAGATAGATGACATCCATCGCATGCCCCTGATCTAGTTCCTTGGTCACCCAGTCAAAGGACTCAGATTTGTTTGGCAAGACCGCCCTTCGGTAAAACCATGTTGCCTCAGATCTTGCATCCTGTTGGTTTTGAGAAAGTTCACTATTCGCTCTTTCAGGAGCACCTTCATTACTTTTCCCGCCACCAAGGTAAGGCTCACGGGCCTGTAGTTTACACAAGTGGTGACAGGGAAGAAGTGTCAGAGTACAACAGCCATTCTCCAGTCCTGAGGATCCGCTCCTGTTTCCAAGGATCTGTTGAAGACATCCTTTAACGGTCCTGCAAGAACCTCTGAGCTCTTTCAGTATCCTGGGATGTATCCCATCCGGTCCCATGGCTTTGTCCACTTTCAGTTTAGCAAGTTGTTCTAACACCTTGTCTTCTGTGAATGGTGTGGTATCTACTTCATTCCCATTTTTATATTTGGGAGTCACAGCTGGTCCATCTCCAGGATCTTTTGTAAAAAGAGAGCAGAAGTATTTGTTTAGCAATTTTGCTTTTTCAGTGTCCCTTTCCACAAGTCCTTTCCCAGCACTTTTGAGTCCTGCAATTCCAACTCTGATCTTCCTTTCCCAAATATAACTGAAGAAAGTTGTTGCTACCCTTAACATCTTTAGCAAAATCAAAGGCAGAGGAAAGGATGGCTATCCTTACTCTTAGACCGAGTTGGATCCTGTATTTGTGTTTTTCTGTTTGCAAGCTTTTGAATTCTGCGAAAGTTGGTTTTTTGCCTTTGAGCAGCCACCTCTTTGGAAAACCAAATAGGTTTCCTTCTCTGTTTTTATTTTTTACATATTTATCTGTTGCCCCTTTTATTGCCTTATTTTAGCCCATTGCAATTCCACTCCATCTTCCACCCCGTCATCTCCTCTAAGTACTCTGCCATTTTATTGAAGGCAGTGTATTTTGAAGTTTAGGACTTTGAGCTTGCTATGATTGGCCTGTACCATGGCTTTTCTCTCAAACCACACCGTGTGATGGTCGCTGTTGCTCACAGGAGCACTCACGCAGACATTCGACACACTATCACTGTTGGTGAGCACTACATCCAGCGTTGAGCTTTCCCTGGTTGGTTCCATCACCATTTATAATGCATCTTGGAGAGCAGCCACAATTTTTTTGCTTCTTTCCAGATGTGCAGGAGTAATCCAATCCACATCGGGTAGATTAAAGTCACCCAATATCATCGCTTCCCCCTTTGTTGCTATCTTGGCAATATCTTTAGTCAATTCGTTCTCTTCAATCTGAGTCGGAGGTCTGTAGACTACAGCAATATGGATGACAGTGCCATCTCCTCTTTCCAACGCAATCCAGAGCGCTTCTTTTCCCCATGTCCCCTGCATTTCAGTAGCTTTAATATTGCTTTTGACATACAAGGCTACTCCTCCTTTTCCATTTTCTGTCTCTTCTGAATAGATTATAGCCAGCTATGGCTATATCCCAATCGTGCGATTCATTAAACCATGTTTCTGTAATGGCCACAATGTCCAAATTAGTTTCCACCATTAGGGCTTCCAGGTCTGGAATTTTGTTGGCTAAGCTCCGAGCATTTGTGCTCATTGCTTTCCAGCATTTTCCTGGCTTGTGTGTATTTTGCATTAATTTTGTTCTGCCTACTTCTTCCCACATGTTTTTGATGTGTGGTTTAAAAGTGTGGCTGTTTGATGGTGTTCTGCTTTTGCTGGGGGTGGCATGCAGATGTTGACCTTCCACATCCGTCAACCCCTCTTCCTAGTTTAAATGCATATCCACATACTGCCTGAATTTTTCACTTAGGATTCTTTTCCCTGCGGCAGAGAGATGTAGTCCATCAGCACAGTAGTCTCTTGTTGGTCCATCTGTTGTCCCAGTTACCAATAAATCGGAATCCTTGTTTGCACCAGGTCTGGAGCCATGTATTAAAGCTGTTAATGCGATGCAGCCTTTTTGTCCCCTTACCAAGAACAGGTAGAACTTCTGAGAATGCAACAGTGTTAACGCGCTTGAGTTTCTCCCCCAGAGATTGGAAGTCCTTTTGGGCTGTGGAGGCACTGTTCCTAGCCATGTCGTTTGTGCTTAAGTGGGTAACACCAAGTTTGGAGTGCTCACTTTTTGCTTTAAGTAATTCAACTTGGTTTGTATTCCTGCTGGCTGAAGAGCCTGGTAGGCACATGACTATCTTCTCTCCTTTGAACTGTTCCCAAGTTGGTGACTCTGATGATGGAATCTCCAAGTAGTAGTAGTTCTGTTTGGTGAGGTTTTCTTCATATTTGGTGCTTTAGCAGGGGATTGGGCATTGTCTGACTCATTTAAGGGCCCTTCAGTTTCTTTGGATTGGGCATCCTCATTAGCCAAGGCAGAGAAGGCATTGTGCAGGGATCTCTCTTGATGTACAGGATGTCTGTTACTGGTCGCAATCTACCAGAACCCACTGTGGTCCATTTGTTCCTGGGGCGTTTGATTCTTTGTGGGAGCGGTGGTGGACTTTGTTCAGTTTGTATCCAGAAGAGTGTGCTTCATTGCAGCCAGTTCCTCCCTCAGTACGGACACTTTATGCATGGCAGCTAGGTCTTTCCTTAGTAGAGTCAGTTCTTCATGCATGGTGGCTGACTTTAGGCATATAGGACAAGCTCTTAGGCTCCAAATGATTTGTCTTGGAATGAAAGTACCGCAGTTATTGCACTGAATACACGACATGTTTATGAAGTCCCAGAAGAGGAAGAAGAAAAGATGAAGACGATGTGGCTTTTAACCCAGGTTAGGGACAATAGATGGCACGTATGTGACTACTATATAGGTAATGTAGCCCCCTGGGGTGGGTGGGAACCTAAGTCTCAATTTAGGGTTTACATTGAACATATATGTTGCATTTATCAAACAAACCATACATTTTAATGTATTAAATTAAACTCTAAAAAGGGGAGCTTGGAGGGAGGAATGAAAGGTTGATGGGAACACACCATTTCACATCTAAGGAACCTAGCCAGTCTCCCTACTAGAGGGGTAAGGCAGCAGTGTTCCAAGGGAGAGCATTCTGAACTTCTCCCTCACCAGGAATCTGTTCAAGTCCTGCAGGTCTTAGATGAGCCTGAGGCCCTCTTTGCTTCAGAAAGTGTAGCTACTCAACTGGTGTTTCTCCAGGAACTGCAGAAAATCGGTCCTCACATATTGGTGACATGTGCACCAATGGAGCCCTTGCAGAAGCCTCTCTCCAGCTTTCAAAGAAAGCCTTTGGGAGATGCCACCACATGTGTGGTCCCCTTCCTGCCCAAGGGTGCCATCTTCCTCAGATAACATATCTAGAGCTGACAAGAGCAAAAAATAAACTCCATGTGGTTGAGGGAGGGTTGCGAGGACTGATTCCTGCTGTCCCTGGAGAACACCTATTACAGGTGAGTAGCCACACTTTCTCCAGGAACGGAGCCTGTAGAAACATCCAAGCTTTGAGCAGCCGCAGGAGTTTAAGGAGAGACTTGAAGGATCCCAGAGTCCAGGAAGAACCATCACTCCAGTAGCCTGAACACAGAAGGGTCAGAGGGTAGTTGCTGCCTAGAACCTGAAAGGATTATGGCCTGGCTGAAGGTGCTGTCCTATCAGGACTCCCTCTCCAGGCAGTAGTGAGCTGCAAAGGTGGACTGTGGATCAGGTGGCAGCCTGGCAGATGTCTGTTGCAAGTTTGCACTCTGTCCCTATGGCAGAAGTTACAATAGCCCTGACCTGATGCTACAATAGCCCAGTCTGATCCTGGGCAAAGGTGATGCAGTCTGCCACCCAAATGGACAGGGTCTGCTTTTTAACAGCGTCCTCCAGTTGATAGGGGTCATAGGAAACCAAGAGCTGTGAGGCTCTGTGGTGGCCCCTGGGTATGTTGCAGATAAAGCACAGTTACTTACCTGTAACAGGTGATCTCTGGGAACAGCAGGAATAAGTCTTCACATATGGGGTACGTCGGTACCGACGGAGCCTGCACGGGAATGCTCCCCAGCGTCCAATCAGAAAGCTTTTGGGAGCATCCCTCAGCGCCAGCGTGCTGCCTTCCCGCCTTTCCAACTGTCTCTCCTCAGTTGAGTTTTAAGCTGAAACAAAGAGAGAGAAAGAGGAAAGGAAAGAGAGAGAGATACAACTCCTAGGGGAGGTGGGTGGGTTGTGAAGACTTATTCCTGCTGTTCCCATAGATCACCTGTTACAGGTAACTGTGCTATCTCCAGGAACAAGCAGGAATGAGTCTTCACATATGGGGACTCCCAAGCTAAGATGCCTGGAGGCCTAGCATGTTGGTGATTGAAACATGCTACACCTCATATGCCCAGGCATCCCGAGGATGGAGGGTAGGAGTTGGAGGAGCTGTAGGAGACAGCTGACCTAAGATAGGACTACAGACAAGGAGTCCCTGTATATATGATAAGCATCATGAAATATTGAAATGATCACAATATGGACCTCACCTACTGGATTGCAGGAAGTAGAGAGGCTGATGGAATCTACTGGGGATCCAGTAGAGGAATCTTCAAGGTGACCTCACTGAAGTGAGTTGAAGGTCAAAATCTGGAACTGACAGGTGACCCCAGGATTCAACTGGGGAAGTACAAAGACGGTAGGTCTTTAGTGGAAAGCTTTATGGAAAAAGCTGAAAAGCGTAGTTACTCACCTGTAACAGGTGTTCTCCAGGAGCAGCAGGAATCAGTCCTCACATATGGGTGATGTCGGCACCGATGGAGCCCTCGCAGAGCAATTTTCCCCAGCTTTCAAAGAAAGCCTTTGGGAATTGCAGCGCGCATGCGCTGTCCCCTTCCCGCCCAAAGGTGCCATCTTGGCCAGTCTGATGACATAGCAAAAAGAGAGCAAAAAAATTGCAAAAACTAAATCATAGGATTGCAACTCCAAGGGGAGGAGGGAGGGTTGTGAGGACTGATTCCTGCTGCTCCTGGAGAACACCTGTTACAGGTGAGTAACTACGCTTTCTCCAGGACCAAGCAGGAAGTCAGTCCTCACATAGGGTCTCCGGTAGCCTTAAGCTGGGGAGTCCCATAAGCACAAAAATGAGCTCCCTCTAGCTCAGCAGCACAGAAGGAAGGAATCTTCTCTGATTAATCTCCAACCGGTAGCCCAACATCCGGGATGGAGGGTAGGAGTTGCCTAAACCTCGAAGAGATTACGGAGGACTGCCTGTCCGAAAGCACTGTCCCTGCAGGACTCCCTCTCGAGGAAGTAATGGGCCGCAAAAGTCTGGCCCGAAGACCAAGTAGCAGCCCGGCAGATGTCTGCCAACGGAACAGAGCGGAAGTAAGCCACTGACGCAGCCTTTGCCCGAACCCGATGAGCGGTGACTCGACTCTCCAGCGAGAGGCCTGCCGCCGCATAAGTCCAAGCGATACAGTCAGCTACCCAGATGGACAGAGTACGCTTAGAGACAGGGAGCCCTAATTTATTAGGGTCGTAAGACAAGAAGAGCTGGACAGTCTTACGGTGCTCCCGCGTACGATCAAGGTAGAAGTTCAGCGCCCTTCTACAGTCCAGGGTATGCAAGACCATCTCAGCTCGGCTGGAGTGTGGCCTGGGAAAGAAGGTCGGAAGCACCACCTCCTGATTGATGTGAAAAGGGGAGACCACCTTTGGAAGAAACTTAGGGTGAGTCCGCAGGACTACCCTGTTCTTGTAGAACCGAGTGTAGGGAGGATCAGACACCAGGGCCTGCAGTTCACTAACGCGTCTAGCGGAAGTGAGGGCCACCAGGAATAAGGTTTTCCAAGACAGAAAACGAAGAGGACAGGTAGCCATGGGTTCAAAAGGCAGGCAGGTGATCCGCTGTAAAACCACGTTCAGGTCCCAGTCAGGGGCTGGGGGGCGCAACGGTGGTTTGAGGAGAAGGCCCCGGGAGAACCGAGCCACGAGGGGGTGGCCGGAAAGAGGCCTGCCTTCCACTGGCACATGATGTGCCGAAATAGCACTGAGGTGAACCTTGACCGAGTTGGACTTGAGCCCAAGATTGGAGAGGGAAAGCAAGTACTGCAAGACCGACACCGAGCAGGAGAAGGGATCTTGAGACTGTCGAGTACACCAGTTGGAAAAGCGACGCCATTTAAGGGCGTAGGATTTCCGGGTAGAGGGTCGCCTGGAAGCCAGTACAACTTCCTCCACCTCCGGAGGTAACAGGAGGGGAGCAAGGACTACCCTTTCAGCAGCCAGGCCATCAGATGAAGAGCTCTGAGGTTGGGGTATAGGAGAGACCCCTGATCCTGAGTCAGGAGATCGGGTTGAAACCCCAGAGGCAACGGGGTATCCACCGCCAGCTGCATCAGAAGCGGGAACCACGGTTGCTGGGGCCACCAGGGAGCGATCAGGATCACAGAGGCCTTGTCCTGGAGAACCTTGAAAAGGGTTCGAGACACCAGTGGCATGGGAGGAAAGGCATACAGAAGGCCCATGGACCATGAGAGCAGAAAAGCATCCGCCGCTACTCGGAGGGGGTGCGGTTCCCGAGAGCAGAATCGAGGAAGTTGCCTGTTCAGAGGACTGGCGAAGAGATCCAGAGTGGGGAGGCCCCACCGCAGGAAGATCCGTTGGACCACCAACAGGTCCAATCTCCACTCATGCGGTTGGAGGATTCTGCTCAGTTTGTCTGCCAGGTGATTTTCTTGACCTGGGAGATAGACAGCTTTGAGGAGGATTCCCCAGCTGACGGCCCAAGCGCAGAGCTTTTGTGCTTCCCAGCAGAGAAGGAAGGAGCCTGTGCCCCCCTGCTTGTTCACGTAGAACATAGCAACTTGATTGTCCGTCTGGACCAGCACAGACTGGTGAGATGTGAGGTGGGAGAAGGCCTTCAGAGCCAGGCGAATGGCCCTGAGCTCCAGGAAGTTGATCTGCTGGGCAGATTCCCACAGGGTCCAGAGACCCTGAGTACATGACCCCTGGCAATGTGCTCCCCAACCCAGGAGAGAAGCGTCGGTTGTCAGAACCTGGACCGGCGGAGGAGACTGGAAAAGCATTCCAAGCACTAGGTTGGGTAGGTGAAGCCACCATCATAGGGAAGAGACTAGCGGGCCGGAGATGTGTACCGAGTCCGCCAGTCTCCCCGAGGCCTGATGCCATTGAGAGCGAAGGCACCACTGAGCTGGCCGCATGTTCAGGCGGGCATTGGGGGTCACATGGACCGTGGATGCCATATGGCCGAGCAGTTTCAGGAAGAGCCGGGCCGAGACCCAGGGATGGCTGCGAAAACGGCTGGCGAGAGCCATGAGCCGGTGAGCCCTGTCGAGCGGCAGAAACGCCCGCGCCTGAAGCGTGTCCAGTCTGGTGCCGATGAACTCAAGGTCCTGAGAGGGGAGCAAAGTGGACTTTTCGAAGTTTATGACAAAGCCCAAGTACTGGAGCAGAGTTACAGTACGTTTTGTGGCGTGAGTGGCCTCTGTGGCGGACGGGGCCCTGATAAGCCAGTCGTCCAGGTAAGGAAAGACGAAGAGGCCTTGAAGCCGGAGATAAGCTGCAACCACTGCGAGACATTTTGTGAAGACTCGTGGTGCGGAGGATAGGCCAAAGGCAGTACTCTGTATTGGTAATGATTGCCCGCCACCACAAACCTTAGGTATTGTCGGTGGCTTGGGTGGATGAGGATGTGAGTGTAGGTATCCTTTAGATCCAAGGAGCATAGCCAATCTCCCTGCCGGAGGTAGGGCAGCAGGATTCCAAGGGTAAGCATCTTGAACTTTTCCCTCTCCAGGAACTTGATGTTCCGCAAGTCTAGGATGGGTCTGAGGCCTCCAGTCCGCTTTGGTACCAGGAAGTACTGGGAATAAAAACCGTGACTCCGCAGGTGGTGGGGCACCGGCTCCACTGCCTGTTCCCGAATAAGACTTGCCAACTCCTGAAGGAGTAAGTCCCGGTGAAGAGGGGGTCGCAGAGGCTCCCCTGGAAAGTAGGGGGCAGGTACCTGGAAGTGCAGAAGATAGCCCTCTCGGACTATGTGGAGCACCCAGGCGTCTGACGTGATGTTGGACCACCTGTGGGCAAAGTGGACCAGCCGGCCTCCCGTGCTGAGAGAAACCAGCGGAGGGGGAGAGGCTATGCTGAAATGTGGTAGGCGACGGCCTATGATCCATGCTAATTGAACTAAGCAGACAGGCCTGAGCAGCTTGACCTGTAACTGAAGCCTGTAGTTAGGCCCAGAGGAATGAAATCCCCCCTGAATGATGACACCATAGAATTGAAACTTAACTCAGTTTAACTGAACATAGCTAAGCAGAAACGAAACTTAGAAAATATAGAAAAACAAGTTTAATTGGTACTGATAAGGTGTGCTATGCTTCTATGGAATTAACTCTGCAAAAAGCAAGGTTACAGTGCCCTGCTTCCCATATGTTTTAACAAGCTAAGCGACCTTGGAGGAGAGATGTAACAAGTTAGAGACACTGACCATTGTAATTGGGACTAGAAGGGGGGCAACCAGGTGCTGAGCCCAGACCAGAGTCCCGATTGGGTAGCCATATCAGTACCGGGACCAATAGATGGGTGAGAGGGGTACTGGGACCAATGAAAAGTTTGCCTATGCTTAGAATGGACAAGAAAGCTATAAAAGTTGTTGTTTTACTAACAGCCATTGCTCAGCCATTTTGAAATTACTTATTGCTTGAGCCATGTGCACATTAAACTGGCTTGGATCCTTGAAAAGACTCCTGGATGTATTTATTGCATGCTTATCTGCTGCTACAGAAAGAGTCAAAAACCCCCACCCTGCGGAGCAGGGGCCGGTGGCGCAGGCTTGGGGGCTTGCTGCCTACGGGATCCGTTACCCCGTCCCTTGGCCTGCTGACCCTGATGGGGAGCTGCGGAAGCCTGATAATGGGGGTAGTGTTTATAGGCAGCCGCCTTCCTCGGGTAAAAGGGCTTTTTCCCCGAGCCCTTCTTTTGGGAAGGGGCAGAGGTTTTCCTGGAGAGCCGAGTCCTGGTGAGCCGAGTCCTGGTGAGAGTCTGTCTTGAGCTGAGCAGCCTTCTCGTCCATAGGTTTACCGAAGAGGTTTTCACCCCTGCAGGGGACATCGACCAACTTGTCCTGCACCCAGGGCTCGAGGTCGGATGACTGGAGCCAAGCCTGGCGGCGGGCTCCGATGCCGGCTGCGGCCACTCGAGCCGATGCCTCGAAGCCATCATAGGCTGCTCGAGAAATGAACTTGGAGCACTCACGAATACTAGTGGACAAGGCCAGGAACCTCCGCAAAGGTTCCTCGGAGAGACCAGCAGAGAATCCGGCTAGTTCCTTAGCCAGGTCCTGGAGATACATGCCCATGTAGAGCTGGTAAGTCTGGACCCGACAAGCAAGCATAGAGCCCTGAAAACACTTCTTACCGATGCCATCCAGGCTGCGGGCTTCCCTGCCGGGAGGTACCGAGGAGTGCATCTTCTGGCTCTTGAGCCGATGCCACCACCATGGAATGGTGCGGCAGCTGTGCTTTCTGGAAGCCAGGGCTCTTGCGGACTCGATATATGGTATCGACCCGCTTGCTTAAGACCGGCGACGACGCCGGACTCTCCCACATGCGGAAGAGAAGTCGTTCCAGCATCGGAGGAACCGGTACAGTAAAGTGCTCCTTCGCAGGAGAGTCATACTGGAGGGCATTGAGCTCCTCGGCTCGAGGCTCCTCCTCGGGATCTGCAGCGAAGGCCAAGGCCTTGGCCATATCCCTTACGAAGTCCGAGAACCGGGCATCCTCTGGGGGGGACTGTCTCCGAGGCTTGGACTCGGGGGAGTCAGAAGGGACACACCGAGTCCGGAAAGAACCAGGTGACTCATCCACCTCGGATTCCCAGGCCGACTCCTCAGAGGAGTCGAGCGGCTCCGGTCGGGCGGGCACAGACGCCGTCTGCCCCAACGCCGAGGGAGTCGGCGTCGACGACCTTGGCCCCGAATGGGAGGCCGAAGGTGACCTCGACCGAGGATCGACTCGAGCCCGCATGGACGAGGATCGGCTCGGTCTCCAGGGTCGACTTAGACATCGACGTCCCGGCGGTCAGGGCAGACGCGCCAGCGAGGCCAGCGATCAATGCCCGCTGCTGGTCCATGAAGGCAGTCAAGCTGCGCTCCAAGGCCGTCAACCTGAGTCCGAACTCAGGAGACCCAGCAGCCCCCGACTCGGGCCCCGACGGCGTCGGGCCCGACGTCGGACCACTCGGAGGCGAGTCTACGAAGACAACAGCACTTATGTGAGCAGAGGAGTCCATCTCCAGACGAGGCTGTTTGGACGGCCGCTCCAGCTCCAAAGACCCGGGACGGCTGTCGGGGCTATGCGACCTGGCCCTCGAGGAGCCAGGAGCGTCCGACGCCGCCCTTGTGGGTTTCTTCTTCCGCTGATGTTCCCGGTTAGGGGACCCCCTCTCAGAAGAGCTCCAGCGGTGTTCAGAGCCAGATTCTCTGGACACCGAAGCTTCTGACGAGGTCCGGGTACGGCTGGGGTCAGAGAAGATTCTCTCCCGCTGATGCTGCCGACTCCGCAAAGACTTCGCGGACATCTTGCTACAGGGCCACAGATCATTTCTTCATGATCGGGTCCCAGGCAACGGAGGCAGCAATCATGTGTGTCGGTAAGAGACATAGGTTTTACACTTAACACTTTTTAGCGCCACTGGCGGCCATCGGGGGAAAAAGGGCCCCTGCGAGGTCGAACGAACGGGCCGCCAGGGAAAAATGAAAAAAGGCGCGATGTCGCAAAGGACAGAAAAAACCGAAAAAGAAGGGGAGGCCTTGCAACCGGCGTCGCGAGGCCGGGCGGAAAAAGGACCGGCGTCGAACCAAAGAAATACTGAAAATAAGGAAAAAATCAACTTTGGCAGTGACTATTAGACAACGTCTGTAGGGCTCCGCGGAAAAAAGAAGACTGGCCAAGATGGCACCTTTGGGCGGGAAGGGGACCGTGCATGCGCGCTGCAATTCCCAAAGGCTTTCTTTGAAAGCTGGGGAAAATTGCTCCGCGAGGGCTCCGTCGGCGCCGACGTCACCCATATGTGAGGACTGACTTCCTGCTTGGTCCTGGAGAACTCTTGGCTACAGAGTTAATTATAGTTAGGAGCAAAAGAGGAAGACTGACCGATTTGGACAAAACTGGCTTAGTCCTTGAGGGAAGAAGGGGTATGGAGAAAACCCTGTAAACCCAAGGAAGGACAGATATCTGAGGAGTTGGAAACCTCAGATCTACTGAAGATCCATGTCTCTCCTAACTGAGAGGTAGGAAGATAAAGGAATAGGGAGCTTCAGGGATACCTGAACCTAGGGTTATGGTAAGAGCTGTCAGTACCACAGCAGTGGTTGTGTGCATAATAGCCTAAACATACTGTGAAATAGTATGAACATGTGAAAGCCCACTGTCTGGAACAGATAGGAAGGAAAGCACAGTTACTTACCTGTAACAGGTGATCTCCGGAACAGCAGGAATTAGTCTTCACACGTGGGAGACGTCGCCGACGGAGCCCGCATGGGAAAAATGCTCCCCAGCATCCAATCAGAAAGCCTTTGGGAGCATCCCCCGCACCTGTGCGGTGGCTTCCCACCCTTCCCACTGCCTCTCCCCAGTTGAGTTTCATAGCTGAGCCGGCAGGAGAGGAGAGGAAGGAATAGAGAAAAAGAGATACAACTCCCAGGGGAGGTGGGCGGGTTGTGAAGACTAATTCCTGCTGTTCCAGAGATCACCTGTTACAGGTAACTGTGCTATCTCCAGGAACAAGCAGGAATGAGTCTTCACACGTGGGGACTCCCTAGCTTAGGATGCCCGGGGAGATCCCATAAGCGCAGCCCAGACGGGATGGCATTTGCCCAGCCTGAATCTCCGGCATCCCCTGAGGGATGGAGGGCAGGAGTTGAATAGAGGAACAGCGAATCCAAAGACTACGGAGGTAAGTCTTTAAAGTGCAGAACAGGTACCATTAGGATACAGCAAAAAAAACCCAGGCTACAGGAGTAGGCAGAGGGGAGCATGAAGAGAATCATTAAGCAGGTAATGAGTAAATGACCTAGTACCATACAGAGCTTACCGGCCATTAAGTTTCTACTGAATTAATGGTTTAGAGTCCTGTACTGCTTACCCACCGGGTTGTCGGAAGTAGTCCTGTGATGAAGGCACTGTAGACGCAGTAGCGAGGTCATCAAGGAAACTTCACCGCAGCAGGGAGGAAGCTCCAAATCCGGTAGGCCATGGGATCCAGACGTCAGCTGGGTCAGAAGGACGGCAGGTCTTCCAGGGGGCTCACGGCAAGCTGAGCACTCCCTTAGGAGTAGAGTCCATAACTCAGAGGACCAACAGTGGAAGACAGGCTGAACTACAGAGCCTATCCCGGAGAAGAGTAGAGGTGTACCCCGGAGCAGAAGGGGTACACAGTCTGCCCTAGCGAGAGATAGGGAGACAAGGGTCTGGACCTCCGGGAGGAGGACCTAACTGAAAAGGGACTGTTGACTTCACAGCAGTAGGGGGCCACCAGTCCGCGGCCCGACGGGGATTAGGCAGACGGACTGACCGGACCCCCTGGGGAGGGGGGGGGGTGAGTACCGGCCATGGGGGGGGGGGGGGGAAGAAAAAAAAAAAAAAACAGTAACAGGTACTGTGGGGATCCCCCAAGGCGCCGGCCAAGCAGGTGATATCTAGTATATCTAAGCCGGTGGACATGGGGACGCCCCCTCCGGTACTAATGCAGGCACGCCGGGGGGCCTGCTTCCATGAGCAGCACTCAGGTAAGGCGGATCTGCCCTCGATCCCCAGAACGTCCACCTGGGGAGGTGGGTGCAAGATCCGTCAGGGGAGGGATCTTTCCAGGAGGGCAAGGGCAGATCGGCGAGCTAGGAGCGTGGGGGACGGAGATAGCATCAGTCTGGTAGAATGCCGCAGGGGTTGGAGGCCCTAATGTGTCCCCAGGACCTGCGCGTAGAAGTTGTCCCCCGCACAATCAGGGGACATGAGGGTATAGTCCCTGGAGAGGATTCCAGTACGGAAGCAATCAGCAAGAGGATACTGGCTGAGATGGGTTCGGGGATGTACTGAAGAGTAAGTAGGGTGACCGTGGGCCAGAGCAAGCACGGCGTAAGGTGGTCTCCCTTTCCCACGGAGGAGAAGACCTGAACCCCTAGGTAAGTCCCCGAACATCTTCCAACTGGACGAGCCCCAGAGTAGAGCTCTAGTCTAAACTTCTGGTAAGGAGGTTAAGAACAGGCAGCTGCCCACCTGAGCTTAAAAATGCTGAGTATAAAAGAGTCCTAGCGCGGGCCCGGGGACATCAACCCGGGGTGAGAGGTCCCTTGCTACGGTGTGCCTGGAGGGTGGGCAGAGGGCTGACATTTCCTCTTCCTAGGGAAGGGGGGTCTGGAGGGGCGTTTACCACCACCGGGGGGAAGCTGGGCCCTAGGCTGGCTGCTAATTCTGGGAAGGTTAGCGAAGCACTGTGCGACCTGACGTAAGGCTTCGCTATTGAAGCGGTGAACTCCGTTGCAAGGAGAATTACCCAGGATGTGCTGTGCCCGTCGACACAATTCGGACGCCTGCAACCATGCTGTGTGGCGTGCTCTAATGGCAACAGCAGAGACTCTGCTGACCGACTGGAAGGAGTCCAGCGAAGCACAGGAAAGGAACCCGGAGATATTCCTGCAATGATAAAGAAGCAGGGAGTATTCAAAGGCCTTGGTTGCAGATACGAAGGTGGATAGCCGAGATAACCTCTCGGTGACCTCCCGAAGCGACAGACTCAAAATATATATGAAATAATTCTGGCTGCCAGCATAGACATTTGGAAGGCTTGACATCCTAGAATATCTAGCGTCTTCGAGGCGTGGCCTGGAGGGCGAGCAGCCTGCCTCTCCTTGCTTCTGGCCTTCCTCAGCGCCAATTCCACCACAATGGACCAATGTGGAAGCTGGTGCTGCCGAAACCCCGGGGACGGAGGCACCCGGTACAGAGCCTGCATCGCAGTCGGCGGCACCGGAACCCTCAAAGGTGACCGCCAAGCCCCCAGCAGGAGATCCTGCAGTGCGGGATGCAGAGGAAGCATCGCAGCTGCCTGTTCCGCAGGGCCTGGGCTCGGATCCAGGATAGGGATGGCCAGCAAGTCTGCCATGTCAAGGAGGAAATCCTGAAAAGGCGGCTCTGCCGGAGCAGTTATGGCGGGAGAGGTCGCCCGGGCACTAAGAGGCCGCTCGGGCCGATGCCCGCTGGGCAGTCAACATGGTGTCGTCGGCTCCTGGAATTGATTCCAAGCTAGGCATCGAAGAAGTCGATGGCACTGACAGCGCCGCAGGAACCGGCCTCGGCCCTGAACCCAGGGGCGGCGCTTCCTCCCGTGACTGGAGCGAATCCGCGGCCGCCTGCGGGAGAAGACAGGAGCCGATCCCAAGACGTGCAGCGGCCAGGCTTTCAAGGCTGGACGACTCCAGGCTGGGCATCAAACCGAGCAAGGAGATTGACTCCATCCTCGAGGCCCCCGGCAGGAGTGATTGTGCCGGTGGTGGAGATCCCAGAGCGTGGATCGGAATCGCGGACATCAGGGGCCCCTGAGGACGGTGCTCGGAGAAGAGGGGGTCATCTGACGCCAGCGCCGATTGGCGGGCACTGCCCAGCGCCGGGCTCCCTCTCGAACCCATCCGACCCGGAGAGAAACCCTTCCGGGGCATACGGCCTGTCCCCGAGGGGACCCTGGTCACCCGACGAGTCCCTGCGAGGGGGGGTTGCAAAGCCCCTGCGCCGACGTTGGGGTACCGTAGCGGGGCGGCGCAGACCCAGATTGGGTCGAAGCGGTGGAAGACCCCGAGGCCCCTTCTCTAGGGAAGGGGGGGCCCCCTCGACGGCCACGTCGATGCCAGGGAGTCACCCGTGCGCTGGCCGACATACCGAGGTCCCTGGGGAAGGTCTATGGTGGCCCTTTGTGCTCGATGCCCCTGCCATCGCAGCGGTGCCGCTCGAACCCGGTACCACCCTCGCGCAGGGCTGGGATACCGGCAACCCGGCGCGGGTCGAAGCGAGCAGCCCTGAGGGGAGGGAGGCCAGGCGACCATCCCCGGCGTGGGGCGGAACCACCGACGCCCGCGCCCTCGAAGCGGGTACTACCCCCGCGCCTGACCTAAACCTAGGGCCATCAGACAGTGTCGAGTCGATCGGCCCCCGAGGTGCCGAGGGCAGCGGCTGGTGGACCCTGGAGGGGAGCGGGGTCACTCGACATCGACGGGTCGGCACCGCCCAAAGCGGATACCACCCCCGTAGGAACGCCATACCGGTGCGAGTCAGCTGGCCCCGGAGGCACCGGGGACCGCAGCCGCCAATCCCGGAGCGGAGCGCTTGACACAGATGCCGAGGGGCTGGCACTGCCTGAAGCGGGTACCGCCCATGCGCATGGCAGGGCTGAAGGAACACCAGGCTGGACTGAGTCGATCGGCCCCGGAGGCGCCGAGGACAGCAGCCGACGATCCTCGGTGGGGAGCGGAACGCTCGACACTGATGCCGATGCCTGGGGCTCAGTACCGCCCGGAGGGGTTACCACGCCCAAGCATGGCTTGGAAGTAGGAGGGTCAGACCCGGTCGAGCTGATCGGCCCCGAAGGCGCCGAGGACACCGGCTGACGATCCCTGGCGAAGAGTGAAACTCGATGCCAATGCCGGGGAATCAGCACCGCTCGAAGCGGGTACCTCCCTCGGGCATGGCTTGGGAATGTTCTGTGAGGAGCGAACCTCAGGAACATCCCAAAACCCCGTAAATGCTTTGAAGCCCGAGGACTCCCGCTGGGGTATATCAGCCAAGGAGGGGTTGGCTGGAGCCGTCGCCATGCCGCACATGAGACTCGCCCCTCAAGACTCGGCTAGTCTTAACAGACTGTTGTGTGGTTACCTGATCCTGGAGAGGACATGACGACTGCGCCCTTGGCGTGAAGACGTCGAGGGATACCCAAAAGAGGGAGGGTCTTCTCCCGACACTGTAGCCCGGGGAATCCGGGGCAAAAGGGCCAGGCCCCAAACAGGAGAGGCACCGGGCATTGGACTCCACGTGGAAACTGAAGTCCCTGCCATGAGGCTGGGGGGGAAGGCAGCTCCATGCCCCGGTCCTCAGCGCCCGAAGGGGGCGACGAAAATAAATGAAAACAATTAAAAGAAAGAAAGGGGGGCACGGAGGTGCCACTGTCGGCAGGAAAGCCGTGACTACAGAAAAAAAGGAAAAATTTTCTGCGGTGGCAGGAAGGACGTCCTGCCTGCTCCGCGGAAAACGAAAAACTGGGGAGAGGCAGTGGGAAGGGCGGGAAGCCACCGCGCAGGCGCGGGGGATGCTCCCAAAGGCTTTCTGATTGGATGCTGGGGAGCATTTTTCCCGTGCGGGCTCTGTCGGCGACGTCTCCCATGTGTGAAGACTCATTCCTGCTTGTTCCTGGAGATAAACACCTTTATGAGCACAGTTAGAGAGATAAGTATGTGAATACATATCTACCTAAAGGAAGTATCGACAGATACACATCTCTGCAGCAGGCTGACATCGATCTCGAAAACGCAAGTAAATATTTACTATCGCAAACAAAGCTGTAATCACAACAGTTAACAGTATTTCAGTGAGAGCAGGTTAACTGGAGCTTACAGGATGGATGAGAAGCTATAACACCACTTAACAGTATTTCAGTAAGAGCAGGTTAAGTGGTGTTATAGCTTCTCATCCATCCGTAAGCTCCAGTTTACCTATTATTAAATTATAATACACTTATTCATCCACACATACATTATGGCCTTACCCTACATTATAACATTTACGTTCTACCTTATCACTATAGGAATATGTAATGTTACCAGCCTACACACTAGCCACAATAGAATACCAACAATCCACAATTACAGAAGAAAATGGACAGATACACCCTTCTTCAAATCTAGAGATTCTACCCAAACTTCCCACCATCATCTTCTACTCATCTCATTACAAAACACAAAAACGAAACAAGGAAATCCAATTCCCCAACATCTGAAATGTGCATTGATAAATGCCCGATCTGTGCGCAAGAAATGGCCTATCTGACTTAATATCACTACACAACCTTGACTTACTCCTAATCACTGAGACTTGGCTTTCTTGTGATGACAATGTATTAATCAACCAATTCCTGCCTTCCAATTTCTCCTTACATACATGTCATAGAAATGGCAAGAGAGGAGGTGGTGTTCTAGCCATCTTCAAATCTGACCTCCATTTCAACCTTAAGGAAGCAACAAGTTCAACACTCCTAGATACTATCTCAATAGTAAATAATTGTTGTTCCTTCACTCTACTGTACCGCGCTCCTTCATCCAATTCAGATTCACTATCAATGATAACTGACTTAGCCTCCAACTCACAGAACCCCCATATAACAAGTTGGGTTCTAGGAGACTTCAATCTACCATCTCTCCAAGACTCCCATGTAACAGCTTTTCTTGAAGCTTTACAGGTTTTAGGGTTTAACCAATTAAAGATCCAACCCATGTTAAAGGTGGCATATTAGACCTAATATTTACAACTGAAACAACTGTCAACTCACCATCCATCTTGGATCAATCAACCCAGTTCCATGGTCAGATCAAACTAATTATATTCAAGGTTCCCCTTCCCAGATGTAACCAAAAGGAAGAAAATGGAGTGAATGGCATTACCAGTCCCACCCTGAAAAGATTTAAGCCATTTGACAAAGACTTAATCCTAAAAACACTTCCACTAACCAACTTACCAGAGTGCAGCCTTGATGATTTAGT
The DNA here is from genome assembly GCA_033557465.1 of Ichthyophis bannanicus. Taxonomy (NCBI): domain Eukaryota; kingdom Metazoa; phylum Chordata; class Amphibia; order Gymnophiona; family Ichthyophiidae; genus Ichthyophis; species Ichthyophis bannanicus. The sequence goes on along the minus strand of CM066032.1, from coordinate 1,513,275,202 downwards.
TTCTAATTGGAATAATACACTCAGTTCAATTGCCACATGTCCATCGACTAACAAATCTCAAAGCAAACGACACTCTGGTATTCATCTGAGCTGAAAGCCTCTCGCACAACCCTAAGGAAACTTGAGACGATGGCGACGCTCACTCAGAAGTAGACAGAACTGCATATATCCTACATCTCACATCTCATCGCACAGCGGTTACTGACTCAATGAGACATTACCATGCGGTCACGTTAAAAAGATCTCTAAACAAGCCTCATGACCTGTTTGCCATAGTTAAGCGTTTGACAAATGAACCCGCTTCGCAACTCAAATACGAAATCCACCCTCAATTATTTGCTATCTACAATCCAAAATTTGCCAAACTGACAATATCTCAGCTCCTAACAGTTCTAGATCCAGTAGATCAAGCTCTACTTACTATCTTCTCAATACCACCTAAACGACAAATCGAGGACACCATTGCTAGCTTAAACATGACCACCGCTCATACTGATCCATGCCCTGCGTTCTGGATCAAAGATTTACGAGCTGACCTCAGTCCCATCATATCCAGACTCATGATTCAATCATTTACAACAGGAACTTTCCCACATATCCTTAAGCAAACATCCATAAGGCCATTACTAAAAAACAAGCTCGACCCTCTTAAACCAGAATCATATAGACCAATAGCAAGCATTCCTTTACTAGCAAAAATATTGGAAAAAGTACAAAAACAAATTCAGGATCATATTGAAATTAACGCTCCACTAGACCCATGCCAGCACGGCTTCAGAGAATCCCACAGTGTGGAAACGCTTCTAACTACACTGTTCAGCAGCTTATTATCAGGTATTGATAACATCCGCCAAGGGTTTGTCCTTGTCTTCCTAGATATCGCAGCCGCTTTTGATTCTGTGAGCCATGAACGCCTCCTAGAACGTCTCAAAGTGAAGGGAATTACCGATAAAGCACTCGAGTGGTGTAAATCCTACCTTTCGGACAGATGGCAACAGGTACGATCCAACGATACTTCATCAGATCAGTTTCATCAAAAACAAGGTGTCCCTCAAGGCTCCTCCCTCTCCGCCCTTATGTTCAATATATACATGCAGCCTATATGCAACCTGATACGATCCTTTAGAGTCAACTGCATGATATACGCGGATGATGTACTATTATATTTTCCTTTTACAACAGAACCCCGACCTCACTCCTTTAACTGCATAAATGAAGTATCCAACTGGCTACAATCTCAAAATCTAAGGATCCAACACAAAAAAACAGAGGTGTTATTCATTACACGGAACCAAAATTTCACTGCTCCGTCCTTTTTGAAAGTAAATGATGCTAACCTCCAGACCAAGACCACCATCAGATACCTTGGTGTCACTTTAGACCAGAACTTGGATATGAAAGCACACATAGGAAATATTGTAAGAGCAGTATACCACAAAATACATTCCCTTAGACATCTACGATCCTTGCTAGAGCCAGACGATTTTAGAACCATCTATCAGGCGCTAATCATACCTCATTTTGATTATGCGAACTCAATATTACAAGGTCTCCCTCAAGCCACATTACATCCACTTCAATTGGCAATGAATGCCGCAGCAAGAGTCCTTCATGGAGCATCCCGGAAAGAACATATATTTCACCTATTCTAAAACATCTTCATTGGCTCCCGATACGAAATAGACTCACTTTCAAAACTTTACTAATTACATTCAAAGCCATCAAAGAGCTCTCATCTGCATCATTATCAGATATGATCCAAACACCCCTCAATAGGGATAGAAGGTCAGTATCACTCAATTCTCTGTTAGTCCCTAAATCAATAACACAATACACCAAAACTACTACTGACAGGGCTTTCTTTTTCTGTGCACCAAGGTGTTGGAACAGACTTCCTCAAAACATCCAATCAATACCAGACCTTTTGCAGTTTCGAAAAGCTTTGAAACACTACCTCTTCCTCTTGTCTTATCCATTAAACAATCCAGATAACACAACCTACCCACAGACCTTCCAAACATACAAATTCAATACAGACACCCCACAGACCTCCCATACACAATACTGAAGCCAGGATGAGATCATGTCTGTTATATTAATTACCCTGTTATCTGAGTTGTATTTCCTGTTTTTTCTGTAAACACAAAGTACCGTTGAATTGTGTAACTCCTTGTTTATTGTAAACCACGCTGATGCTGAATAGTGCGGTATATAAGAGACTATAAATAAATAAAATATCTATACATACACACACATATATATAGATAGATATGTGTATCTGTCAAGATACTTCCTTTAGGTAGATATGTATTCACATACTTATCTCCAACTCTAAGATAGATGAGCACCATCTTGGAAGCACTACTAAGGCTAGACAAAAAGTAGCGGAAGACGAGACTGGAACTAATAGAAAAGTACCAGTAGTCCAAATATTGGAACTCCTGCATGGGCAGCTGCTGAACAGAACAGCAGAGGGGATCTTTCTGTTCTTAAGAGAGAACCGACAGAACAAGAGGAAAAAATCCTGATCATGTCTGATGAGCTGCCCCAATGAAAAAAGGGGAGGTTACTCCAGAGAAAAAAAAAACTACACTGCAAAGGAAAGGGAACTGGAAAGGCTAAGGAAACCCTCCAGTGGAATAGTACCACTCTTACAGGGGAACCCTGGAAAAGAAGGTAAAGAAAAAATAGGAGCTGAGGGGAGACTTGCCATATGGTAAGTCTGTAGAAGGAAAAATTCATGGTGGTACAGAAAAACTCTCATGAGATAGTTGGCAAACCTCTCTTCAAGGAAGGAAGAGGAGGAAAACCCTGTGACCCATAGACATGAATATCCTGACAGCTCAGCATACCTAACAGCAAGTGGATGTCCTGGAAACAGGAATCCAAGTGTAGAGGATTAAATGAAAAAACTTCTGAGAAGAAGTGAACTGTAGGTTATAACATTAATTGGAACCCTATTGAGGGTTAATTTTCCTGGCTTGAGTTTGGATTCTTCAGACCAGGGCGAGGTTTCCCTTGTTTGGGAACATCTGCATGATGGGCAGGAGAATAATAAAACCTTTTAGGAAAAGGAGGTTTGGTAGGACATTTACCTGCTGGGGAAGGAGAAGGTTTAGGATGGCCCTCAGAAACAGGGAAGTCAGTGGAGCAATGAGCAACCTGACGTAAAGACTCCTTATTGAAGAGATTTTCTCCAGTACAAGGAGTATTACCCAGTCTTTGTTGTGCCCATCTGTTCAAGTCTGAAGCTTGGAGCCAGGCTCTACGTCGTGCTCCTATGGCTATAGCAGAGGTTCTGCTAACAGACTCAAAGGAGTCTAGGGAAGCACGAGAAAGAAACCTAGAGATATTCTGGCTATGACTAAGAAGGAATAGTCTGCAGCCTTGGGCTCTGAAAGAAAAGGAGTCAAGATATAATTTCTCTGTGACCTCCTGAAGGGATAGACTCAAAAAATATATGAGAGAATCCTTGTTGCCAGCATAGATGTTTGGAAGGTTTGACGTCCAAAGGCATCCAGTGTTCTAGATGCATGACCTGGTGGGAAAGAATGCTTTTTCTTGCTTTTTACCTTCCTCATTGCTGATTCCACTACAATGGAATGATGGGGAAGTTGAGTCTTTTGAAACCCTGGAGAGGGGGGCACCTGATACAGAAGAGCAGTTGCTGTAGAAGGTGAGGAAGCCCTTAAAGGTGTTTCCCATATTTTCAGAAGATCCTGTAAAGAATGATGTAAAGGAAGCATTGTATTTTCCTTTTCCCCAGAAGAGCCTTGTGTAGGATCATAGCCAGGGATAGGAATAGCAAGGAATGTTGCCATGTCAAGGAGAAATTTCTGAAAAGAAGGATCTCCAATGGGAACAATCCCTGGACAGGCTAAACTATAAGAACTAGCCTGGGCACTGGAGGATGTACTTGTCCGGTGCAAAACAGGATCTCTAATGGATGGATACTGGGACTGGCGGTTATGACCTGAGACAGTCCGTACTGCATCGTCCATGCCAGGTATTGACTCCAAACTAGGTATAGAAAGGAGCGATCCTGGTGAAAAAAGCATGGATGGAGCTGGTCCCGATGTTACTGCAGGTACCAGCATCGACACCGATACCAGTAGCTGAGCTGGAATCGAAGGCGATACCGACATCGAAACAGTCATCGGAGGCTGCTCAAATGGTACCGAGGTAACCCGAAACTCTTGGTGATTATCCTCGGTACCGCGCATCCGGAATCGGTAAGTGTCAGTTCCGAGACGTGTCGGTACCCAGTCTTCCAGACTAGATATCTATTCTAGACTTGGCATCGAAGGAAGCGAGTCTATCGATGCATGTTTAGAGGGTACTGACATCAGTGGTCGTATTGGCGGTGCTGCCGATACTGGAAAGTCAATCTGGGACATATTGATCGGTCCCGAAGGTACCGAGTATGCCAGATGACGATCCCTGGTGAGGAGTGGATCGCTCAACACCAGTGCCGATGCCAGGGTATTGGTACCGCTCGAAGCAGATGCCACCACTGAGCATGGCTCAGGTATGTTCTGTGAGGGGTGAGCCCCAGGAACAACCTGAAACCCCTGAAAGGCTTTGGAGACCGAAGACTCCCGCCGGGGTTTTGAAGCCAATAGGGTCTTGAGGGCAAGGCCGGAGCCATCATGCTTGGCATGAGACCTACCACCCAAGGATTGGCTAGTCTTAACAGACTGTGGGTTACCTGATCCTGTAGAGAAGAAATGGTCGGTGCCCTTACACTGGAAGGGAAAACTATCGAGGAAAACTCGAAATGGAGAATCTCTTCTCATAAAATTGTAGCCTGATGGCTCTGGAGGAAAGGGGTCAGGACCCAAACAGGTAGACACCAGTTATTGGAGTCTAAAAAGAAAGCTATTTCCACAGTTAAGGCACTTCTTAGGAGAAGGCGGCTCCATAATGGAGAGGCCTTACAGGCCCAAAATTTAAGACAGAAACTGAGGGAAAAAAACTCCGAGTTTAGGAAAAAGAAAAGAAAAAAAACCACCAGCGGTACCGGTGGAGTCGGGAGAACAGCCGCGACCACAAGAAAACAAAAAAGTTAAAGATTTAAAGAAAAACTTTTTTGCAGTGACAGGAAGACGTCCTGCTGGCTCTGTGGAAAAATGAAAACTGAGGAGAGACAGTTGGAAAGGCAGCACGCAGGCGCTGAGGGATGCTTCCAAAAGCTTTCTGATTGGATGCTGGGGAGTGTTCCCGCGCAGGCTCCGTCGGTACCGACGTACCCCATATGAAGACTCATTCCTGTTTGTTCCTGGAGATAAGGACAAGGCCCTCTTACAATCCAGAGTTTGGAGAATGGTTGTTGCCTTGTCAGTGGGGGGGCTGTGGGAAGAAAGTATGAGTATCACCTCTTGATTGAGTAGGAAACACTGCTTTGGAAAGAATTTAGGGTGGGTGCGAAGCATGACCCTGTCTTTGTAGAGCCCTGAAGCTTGCCAACACTGCAGAGAGGCAAGTGCCACCAGGAAGATGACCTTCCATGAGAAGTAATGCATATGGCAGGTAGCCAGAGGTTCAAATGGTGGCTTGATGAGCTGTGTTAAGACCACTGAGGTCCCATTCCACTGAGGGTATATGCATAGGAAGCTTAGAGAGCAGGAGGCCCCACATGAACTGAGTAATGAGGGGCTGAGTAGAGAAGCATTTACCCTCCATAGAATGAGCTGCTGAGTGCACTCAGATGATGCACCCTGATGGAGGTGGACTTGAGTCCAGCTTGCAAGAGATGAAGCAAGTACTGCAGTACCATGTGCATATGGCAAGAGAACAGATCAATCCACTGCTCTGCACACCACACTGAGCATCTGTATCACTTGAGGGGTAGGGCCTGTCTGAGTTCTTACAAGAGGCCAGGGGGACCTTTTTAACCTCCTTTGGGAGGCTGAAGGGGGCCAAGGCTACCTGTTCAGCCACCTTGCTGTTATATCAGGGACCCCAGGTTGGGATAGAAAAGGGAACCCTCCTAAGTAGCCCTGGGGTGCTCCCCAGAGGGACCAGGGGCTTTGACAAGAGGCAGAGCAACAGGGGAAATAAGGCTTCCTGGGCCACCAGAATTAGAAGCCTTGTCCCACAGGACCATGAAAAGGGTCTGGGTGATTAGTGGTGTGGGAGGGAAGGTGTACAGAAGGCCTGCCTGACCATGAGATGAGCAAGGCATCCACTGCTACCCAGGACAGGTATGGCTGGCAACAGAAGAGAGGCAGCTGAGCATTGGTTGGGCTGGCAAAGGTCCAGACTCAGGGAGCCCCAGAGTCATACGAGCTACTGTGCCACCCTGATTTCCAGTTGCCATTCATGCAGTTGGAGCCTGCTCAGCCTGTCTGTTAGGGCAGACAGTACACTGCTCTGAGGAACATTCCTTGGCTGATCTGTGTCAGAGGGCTACTGCCTCTTGGCAGAGGTGGTGGTATCCTGTTCCCCCTTGTTTGTTCAGGTAGAACAGACTTGGTTGTCAGTTTGGACCAGCACCGACTACACAGTCGTGAAGAGCCCTGACTGCCAGAAAAATGGCCTTGAGCTCCAGCAGATTGATCTGCTGCTGGCTCTGCTAGGGACCAGTGCCCTTCATACAGAGATCCTTGCAGTGTACACCCCAGCCCAGTAAGGTGCTGTCTGTGATAAGGACCCTCTGAAGATTTAGGGACTGGAAAGGGCATGCCCTCCTGCAGGAGCTGTGCGGCCTGCCACCTGTCAAGTGGCTGCCAGCCTGTGCCCACTGAGTGGAGGCAGCACTGGGCTGCCCACATATGAAGGTGGCTGTTGGGGACCACATGGACTGTGGATGCCATGTGGCCCATCAGGTGGAGCATGGACTGTGCGAACACTGGCAGTGTTACACCTCAATGGCTAGAGCCACAAGGTAACCTGCCCTGTCAAGGGGGAAAAAGCGGTTACTTAACTAACAGGTGATCTCTGGAAACAGCAGGAATAAGTCTTCACATATGGGTATCGTCGGTACTGACGGAGCCTGCGCGGGAACGCTCCCCAGCGTCCAGAAAGCTTTTGGGAGCATCCCACAGCACATGCGCGCTGCGTTCCCGCCTTTCCCAAACACCTCTCTCCAGTTCAAGTTTTAAGATGAGACAAAGAGGAAAGGAAAGATAGAGAGATACAACTCGTAGGGGAGGTGGGTGGGTTGTGAAGACTTATTCCTGCTGTTCCCAGATATCACCTGTTACAGGTAAGTAACTGTGCTATCTCCAGGAACAAGTCTTCACATATGGGGACTCCCCAACTAGAGATGCCAGGGAGATCTCGAAGGTTTGAGTCCCTGAGAAGGGCTCTACCTGCCCCCATGGATCTTGGGCATCCAACCAGGGATGGGGGTAGGAGTTGATTAGGTATGGAACAGGTGTTTGAAAACAGCCTGACCAAACAAGGCATCCTGGCGGGAGTTCTTGTCCAAGCAGTAATGGGCTGTAAAGGTATGAACCGAGGCCCAGGTGGCCGCTCGACAGATCTGGTCGATGGACACAGAGTTCAGATGAGCCATAGAGGCTGCCATGGCCCTCACATTGTCAGCTGTGACATGGCCCTCCAGAGAAAGGTTCTTACTCTGGTAGGCAAAATACACTGAGCAATTCAATTGGACAGAGTTCTTAGAGACTGGAAGTCCCAAATGAAGGATCAAAAGCAACAAAGAGTTGAGAGGACTTTCTATGTTGCTGTGTCCTTTGTAAGTAAAAAGCGAGCGCTCTTACAATCCAGGGTATGGAGATTCCTCTCTGCACTTGATGCATGAGGTCCTGGAAAAAAGACAGGTAAATACACCTCCTGGTTCAGATAAAAAGGTGAGACCACTTTAGGCATAAAGTGTGGATTAGTCCTGAGGACTACTTTGTCATGATTGAACTTTGTATAAGGAGGATTAGCCACCAAGGCCTGCAGCTCACTGATGGGGCGAGCTGAGGTGACTGCAATGAGAAAAGTAACCTTCCAGGAAAGAAATTTCAAGGTGGTAGTGGCTAAGGGTTCAAAGGGTGGCTTCATAAGCTGGCCAAGAACCAAATTCAAGTCCCATGCCACTGGAGGTGGTCTAATGGGAGGTTTAGTTAAAAGAAGGCCTCATGAATCTTGCAATAAGAGGATGAGAGGAAATAGGCTGTCCATTGAGAGGCTTAAGGGATGCTGCAATACCACTCAAATGGACTCTTACTGAATTCGTTTTAAGGCCTGCATGGGATAAATGCAGCAAATACTCTAGTAAAGAATTCAGAGGTATTGCAAGGGGGTTAAGACCCTTCTGTGCACACCAAATGGTAAACCTTTTCCATTTAAAAAGCATAGGAACGTCTAGTGGAAGGCTTTCTGGAAGCATGAAGGATATCCTTCACTTGCTGAGAAAGATGCAAATCTTGAAGGTCTAGGCCTTCAGCAACCAGGCTCTGAGATGGAGACTGGGGAATTGGGTGCCACAACATTCCCTCCTCCTGGGACAGGAGGTCTGGAGCAGATCCCAAGCCCAGGGAGGGAGCTTGAGAGATGCAGAAGTAGAGGGTACCACACCTGGCGTGGCCAATGTGGTGCTATGAGGATCATAGACCCCTTGTCTCTAAGTTTGAACAGTGTCTTGGGAATTAGGGGAATGGGTGGAAAGGCATAGAGGAAGTCTTGCCCTCAATGGAGGAGGAAAGCATCCCTGGCCTGAACTCCCTGACACGGAATCCTGGAACAGAACCAGGGAAGTTTGGCATTCCACGGACTTGCAAACAGGTCTATGTCCGGGGTTCCCCAAATTCAGAAGATCCTGGCTATCTGGTCCCCATAGAGGGACCATTCGTGTGGAAGCAGAACTCGACTGAGTCTGTCTGACCAAGAGTTTTGAACCCCTGGAAGATACACTGCCACGAGATGAATTTGATGCTCTCTGGCGAAGGCCCACAATCTCAAAGCTTCGTTGCAAAGCGACAGCCAGTCCCACCCTGCTTGTTCACGTAGAACATGGCTACTTGGTTGTCTGTGTGGATGAGGACTGTCTTGTAGCTGAGCAGGGTGTGGAAGACAGAGCTAGAAGAATTGCTCTGAGCTCCAAGAGGCTGATATGTAGAGATGTCTCTTGTGGAGACCAGATGCCCTGGGTGGAGAGATCTTGTAGATGAGCTCCCCAACCCCTTGGAGAGGCATCTGTTGTAAGGGTTGCTTGGGGTAGCGACTGTTGAAAGGGGGACCCCAGCAACAGATTTTGAGTGGACTTCCACCACTGGAGAGACCAGAAGAGGCAACTGGAGGTTGCTATTTTGTCTGACAGGCACCCTGATGCCTGGGTCCATTGGGTGGACAGAGTCCACTGAGCTGCCCTCATGTGAAGGCGAGCGTAAGGAACCACATGCACGGTGGATGCCATGTGGCCTAACAGTTGTAACATGTCGAGCAGTTAAATGGGACTTTAACTGAATTTGTGAGGCTAACTGCACCAAGCATAGGCAACGGGCCTGGGGAAGATAGGCCCTTGCAGTTGTGGTATCCAGCAAGGCCTCTATGAACTCTAAAGACCGAGTAGGGGTGAGATGGGATTTTGAGATGTTTATTACAAGTCCCAGATACTGAAGAACATGCCTTGTGCAGGCTAGGGAAGTCTGGGCCTCTGAATGGGATGGAGCTTGGATGAGCCAGTCGTCCAGATATGGGAATACAAATATTCCTAGAGTGTGTAGAAATGAAGCTACTACTGCCATGCATTTTGTGAACACTCTTGGAGCAGAGGCCAGACCAAAAGGAAGCACTCTATTGGTAGTGCTTTCCTTGATAAAGGAACCGAAGGAACCTTCTGTGTTGGATGGATGAGGATATGGGTGTATGCATCCTTGAGATCGAGAACAAAGCCAATCCTGACTCTGAAGGTATGGAAGGAGAGCACCGAGAGAAATCTTGAATTTCTCCTTGCATATAAACTTGTTCAATTCTCTGAGATCTAATATGGGTCTGTAGCCCCGTTTTCTTTGGGAAAAGAAAATAGGGGGAGTAGAACCCTGAGCCCTGTTGAAGGGGTACTTCTTCTATTGCCCTTTGGGCAAGAAGGGTAGCAATCTCCTGACCCAGAAGGTCGAGGAGAGATGTTGGAGAATTGAACTGTCTCACCATGGTGTGAGGAGGAAGGTTTAAGAAATGAAGCTTGTACCCCTCCCTTATGATGGAGGGTCCATTGCTCTGCCGTGACTTGTTCCCATCTGGGAGCAAAGTGGGCTAACCTTCCTGGAATGGTGAGATGCTCTGGTTCTTCTAGAGCCAGAAAGGCTAAGTTCTCTAGATGTAAGTCAAAGGCCCTGAGGAGGCTGAGGCTGTTGGGCTGTAGCAGTCCTTGCAGCCTTAGGCTTGGCTTGTTTAGGTTGTTGCTGACACTTTGCAGCAAAACGACCTGCAGAAGACGCCTGCTGACCATAAACAGGATAATATTTCCCCTTTCTGGGAAAGAAAGCCTTTTTGAACAACCTTTTTCTAACAGGAGCAGAAGTAGACTTTGAAAGTCTAGCTAAGGCAGAATTCTCAGCATCCGAGTGGCCTTTGCTTGCCAATCCTTGCCAAAAAGGTTTTCACCTGTACAAGGAATATTTCCTAATCCATCCTGGACCCAGTGTTCCAAATCAGAAGCTTGTAACCAAGTAGCTCTGCGTGCACCTATGGCAATAGCCGAGGCTCTGCTGGCACACTCAAAAGAGTCAAAGGCTGCAAGGTTGGAAAATTTGGAAACATCCTGGGCATGTTTAAGCCAGGTGAGAAACTCCTCCCTTTTATCTTCTGAGATAAAAAGATAAGTTTGCAGATCTGTAACTTCCTTTAGAAACATCCCCATATAGAGACTATAGGAGTTGATTCTGGCAGCAAGCATATTGGCCTGGAAAATTCTCCAGCCAAAAGCATCCAAGGTTCTGCATTCTCTTCCTGGAGGATTAGATGAGTGTCTTTTCGCACTCTATCTTCTTCATAGCAGACTCCACCACAATAGAGTGGTGAGGAAGCTGAGTCTTATGAAAGCCAGGATGAGGAACACGGTACATGGTGTCCAACCTACGAGAATGAGGGGAGATAGTGAGGTGTCTCCCATATGCCCAACATGTGATCATAAAGGATCTCATGAATTGGTAAAGTAGCTGCCTCTTTAGGAGCCTTAGGATATTGTAAAATATCCAATTTCTTGGCTCTAGGCTTTGATTCAGGGGCCACTGAAATGGAGAGGCCCCTGGCCACTTCCCTAATGAAGTCTTGAAAAGACAAGTCTTCTGGAGGAGACATTTTTGGAGAAGAGGGCTCCTGAGGAAGGAGTACCGATGCTTCGACAGAAGCCTCTGATTCATCAGAGTCTTCGGAGGAATCGAAGTATCGCCTGTCTGGATGCTCCTGCAGAGCCTGATACGTGTACTGAGTGGTATTGACATCAGGAGTGATTGGTACCGATTCGGTACTGATGGGCATCACAGAACAGGGTACCACTGCAGTTGACACCGAAGCCGATGTCGATGCAATCGGTACCGGCACTGGAACTGATATCGGTGCCGGTACGGACAACGGAGTTTGTTGCGGTACTGGAGGCGTCGCAGCTTGTATGAATGCCGTAATGGCACGCTGCATGGTCAGAATATTCTGATCCATCGACGCAACCAATGTCTGGATGTCGGTACCAGTGGAAACCACTGGTACCCCAGAACATGGCAACAGGTGATCGGTCGAGACCGCACCATTGATGTCAACCTGTGACCCCATAGATAAAGCTTTGGAAGCGGAGCTTCCCGCTGGGGTACTTTTGCCGGTGCGGGATCCTCAAGAGCAAGCCCGGAGGCATCTTGAAACTTAGAGGGAGATCTACCCTTCGAGGACCAGCTGGACTTATGTCTGGTTACCTGATATCCATGGGAGGAAGCAGCCCTGGAAGATGTTGCCACCGAAGCTGCAGAGGGAAACAGGGTACTGAGCTTGGCTGCTCGATTCTGTCGACCTCTTTTAGACATCATGGAACAGGACTAACAATCGGTGATGGAGTGGTCAGGACCCAAACATTTTAGACACCAGTCATGGGTGTCGGTGATAGAAAGAGTACCGCTGCACTTCGTGCACTTTTTAAACCTGGAAGCGGGCTTTTCCATGAGGAAAATTTTTCTAGGCCCAAGGCCCAAAAGGAAAAAATGCACAGAAGTGGGAAATGATAGGTTTTTTGTTTGTTTTTTTTGTTTTTTTTTTAAAGGAGGAAGAAAAGACCGGCGGTACCGGTCCGATGTCAAAGGAGGCAGACGCGCGACCAAAGAAATAAAGAACTTCTTCAGCGGTGACAGGAACACGACCTGCTGGCTCTGTGGAAAAGAACTGGAGAGGTGGTTGGGAAAGGCAGGAAGGCAGCGTGCAGGTGCTGTGGGATGCTCCCAAAAGCTTTTTCTGGATGCTGGGGAGTGTTCCCGCACAGGCTCCGTCGGTACCGACGATACCCATATGTGAAGACTCATTCCTGCTTGTTCCTGGAGATAAGCCTTGGCCCGAAGAATGTGTCGTCAAGCCCCTATGAACTCCAGGCTTTGTTGGAAAGAGGTGGGACTTGGGGTGATTTATCACAAACCCTAGATAGTGTAGGACACTAATGGAGGCGGCCATGGCTTTTTGCACTGTGGCTGTTTCCCCCTTTACAAGCCAGTCAAAGATATGGGAAGACGAAGGCCCCTTTGAGACTGTGGTAGATGTCTGTTACTGCTAGGCACCTGGTGAAGACTGTGTGGAGGCTAGACTGAAGGTTAGCACTCTGTACTGGTAGTTGTTGCCCTGACCATGAACTTTTAGATATTGTTTGTGGCTAGGATGAAAGAGGATGCATGTATAAACATCCTTTAGGTCTAAGGAATATAGCCAGTCTCCCTGCCAGAGGTAGGGCAGCAAAGTTCCAGGGGAGAGCATCTTGAACTTCCCACACCAGGAACTTGTTCAGTTTTTGCCAAGTCTAGGACCCCTTTTATTTTTGGGACCAGAAAGTATTGGGAGTAGAACCTCTTGCCCTTGAGGTCATGGGGTACTGGTTCCATGGCTTGTCCATGAGGATTGAGTTCCTGTAGTAGCAGGGCCTGCTGCAGGGGAGTCAGAGGGCTCTCCTGGAAAGAAAGAGGGAGGCATCTGATCCAGGTGAAGGAGATACCATAGACTCCTGGGCACTCCAATGTAGTCAAGGCTAGCAGGCCACCAATGGGCAAAGTTTACCAGATGTCCTGTTGGTAGCTGCTCAAGGGTGGAGAGGCTATGCTCAGGGAGTCAAAACCCTGTGGCTTGCAAGGGCCTTGGCCTGTTGCTTTGATCTGTTCCTGCTTTGGGGTCTGTGGAGCCCGATAGTGGGGGTATCCCCAGTAAGGTTGGCCCTTCTCTGGAATGGAGACCTCTTCCCTGGAGATTTCTTAGGGAGTGTGGAGGTCTTCCTGGAAAGCGGAGTCCTCCATTTTGCCTAGTCAGGGGATGTTGAGGAGCTTCTCTTGGACCCACTGCTTGAGATCTGATGCCTGGAGCCATGCTCTGCATTGATTGCAGATACCACAGCAGTTACCTGTGTGTGACCAAGCCATTATAGGCAGCTTGAGACTGCTTCAAGCACTCCTGATGCACTTCATGTTTTGGAACTGCTGGAAGCGATCCCCTCAGAAACCTGCATGTTTGGCAGGCCCTGATACATTCCAATACACAGCTAGTAGGCTTGGCTTTGGCAGGCCAGCATTAAGCCCTGGTAGCATTTGCAGCCAAGGGTGTCAAGGACACAGGACTCCCTGCCCCTCCCTGAGGAGTGTCTTCTGGATCTGCCAGCATATAGTCTACTCCACCACCATAGAAGTGTGTGGCAGCTGTGACTTTCAGCAGCTGGGGCCCTGCTAAACACTGTACATGGTGTCTGTTAATGGGTACTGATGCCAGTGTTCCCACATGTGAAGGAGCCACCTGAGGATGTGGGGACAGGAACAGTCAGGTCCTCCTTGGGTGGGGTCTTGTACTGGAGGATTTAGAGTTCTTCCATTTGAGGGTCTTCCTTAAACTCCATGTTGAAGGACAAAGTCTTTGGACATATCCTGAACGAACTCTAGGAACAATGTGTCCTCTGGTGACATCAGGGAGATGGGTCTGATGGAAGGTTGTGGTGCTTTGTCCTCAGACTGAGTAGTCTGTGGAGGACACTGGCTGACCAGGCTTGGTGTGCAGGACCCAGGTCAGGGGCCCAGTGGCCCGCAGTGGCTGTAGCCATGAGCACTCACCAGGGAGGATCTTGCTTCTAAGGAGCAGGAGTGAGATGAGACTCTCGCTGAAGATACTGTAGACTTTGGGCTCCCAGTGGTTACCAAGGACTACCCCAGCCTCTTAAGCTGAAGGCTAGTACTCTATTGGTAGTTGTACCGGGCACTGGTGCCTGTGTGGCAAGGCAGGCAGTGAAACTATGCTCCAGCACCATCATCCTGCTTTCCCACTCATGAGGTACAGCCTTTGATGGGGTCACCAGGTCTGGTTGCCAGAAACCTCTGTTTAGGGAACCTTTGCTGGCTGCTCCTGCTCCGACTCACTGAGTTTCCTCTGTAGGCTGTGGACCCTGGTGCAGGACTTGTCTGGTGGGTCAATCTTGAGATGAGGTCTGACAAGGAACACAGAAATCCTCAGTGTCCTTGGTCCTGGCTGGGCACCATGGGAACATTATGTGACCGAGGACCTGTGCATGGCCTTGGAGTGGGAGGCTACTGGGGTAATAGAGTGATCTGTGGCTTGTTCTGCTCCTGCTGGATGACCTTTGGACATTTTTACAGAGGGAGCAGACTGGGTCACCCCCCAGATACAAATACAAATGATTGAATGATTGCTGCCTCTGGTAAGTGATGTTTCTTGCCCATTGATCACACTTCTTGAACCTGCTGGCCACTGGGGGGGGGGAGTAACCTGGCAAGGTCAAAGACCCTCAGAGTGGCCAGAAGACCAAAAAGGCATGAATTGTGCTAGGTGAAAACACCTAGAACACATGACAATGCGGGGGCAAGTGTGCTTGGAGGCTGGAAAGGGATAAGTTGCAACTGGATAAAAAAAAAGTTCACATGAATCAAACTTATGGGGGGCAGCCATCTATTGGGTTCTGTAGAAAGAGGAGACTGAGCTAGATGGCACCCTTGTGTGGGAAGGGGACCATGCATGTACGGTGGCATCTCCTAAAGGCTTTCTTTGAAAGCTGGGGAGATGCTTCTGTGAGGGCTCTGTTGGCACTGTTGTCGTCACCCATATGTGAGGGCTGACTTCCTGCTTGTTCCAGGAGAAAGGAAATCTCTGCAGTAGAAGCCTTTGCCCCAGAGGTATTTGGGCACTGGCTCCACATTCTCCTGGGAAGAAAGGGGGTTGTGTCTGGTGGAGGTTGTACCTCTCCTTGACTACTTACAGCATCCAGGAATCTGTGGCGATTGAGGACTACCTGTTAACAGGGGGAGAGACCACAACCAAGGAGTCAAAAACTCCCTCCAGAATAGGCCAGGGCCTGGGCCTTAGGCTTGCAGGGGCTGTGCCCTTTCCCCTTGGACTGCTGCTCCTGCTGTGGGGCAGAGAAGGCCTGGTACTATGGGGTATTACCAAACGCCCCTTTTGGGAAGAAAGGGTTATTCCCCAGGGCTTCCTTAACAGGAGTGCACTGAGGTCTGTGAGAGTCTGGTCCTGACTGGGAACTCAGCAGCCTTGTCTGACATAGGTTTTCTGAAGAGGTTCTCTGGTGCAAGGGACATTGATGAGTGTCTTGGACCCACTGCTCGATGTCAGATGATTGCAGTCATGCCTGGTGTTGGGCCCTAATGCCCACAACAGCCACTCTGGCTAAGGATTTGAAGACACTATGCTGCTTGAGAAACTGAGCATTCCTGACTGCCAAGGCCAGTGATTTGAACAGCTGAAGAGGTTCCCCATCAAGGCCTGCAGAGAAACTGGCAAGCTCCCTAGTCAGCTCTTAGGTACAGACTAATGTACAACTGGTAGGATTGAACTCTGCAAACCAGTATCTAGCCCTGGTAGCATTTTCAACTGAAGGCATCAAGATTTGGGCCTCCCTACTTGGGGGAACTGAGGAAGGAGTCTTGACACTTGAATGCCATATGGCTGACTTGACCACCATCAAGTTTACAGGAGCTGGGTTTTTTGAACTTGGTACACGAGTCAAGCCCTTTGCTCACAATAGGGAACAATGCCAGTGTTTCCCACATATGGAAGCAACACTCAAGGATTGTAGGGACAGGCACCGAGGGCCTCCTTTGGAGGGGCCTTGTACCGGAGGATTTCAAGTTTCTTACATGCAGGTGTCCTCTGCCTCTGTGCAGGATATGGCAAAGGTGCTTATGTTTGAGACAAAGTCAAGGCAGGCAATGCCCTTGGGTGGGGAATGGTGCTGGGACACATCTGTCACTGAGTGTCTGGGGACTCAATATCCTTTGTCTCCCAATCTTGAAATCAGAAGAATCCAAGGCTCTGTGGCTCTTGAGCTCAGGCCCTGAGCCTGTGACCTCTGGAGGCACTGCAGTCAGAGCCTCATGCACTTGCCTGAGAGGACTGGTGTCCCAAGGAACAGGACTGGGACCTCATCCACTGCTGACTTGAGGCTGGTGGTGCTTGTGGATCGGCTTGATGACTGGGAAGTTGTGGGTCGTCAGTCATCAGGGCAGATTAACTGACATCAGCACCTGCTGCTGTGCCAGGAGGGCAGTGATACTGTGCTCCAAAGCTGCCATCCTCATCTCCATGCAGATTCTACATATTTTGATGCAGACATTGGTGGCTTTGGGCCCAGCATTGTTTGAGTTCCACCTCAAGAGTGTTCCTCTGAGAAACTGTGGTACTCAGAGGCAGCTAGAGCATCGTAGAGCAGAGGTACCAAGAGATGGCCCTGGAGCATGGGAACAATTTCTCCTGCTGTAACTGATGGCTCTTTATGGCATTTGCAGACATGGACTTGGAAAGGCCATAGCCAGAGTTAGTCTGGCCTGAGGCTACAGAAGCAGCAGTCATGTGGGTCGGCGAGGGACATCTTAATGCACAAATCACATTTCTTGAAGCTGCTGGAGGCCATGTGGAAAAAACCCAAGTCTTCAACCCAGGCAAGGGTCTGAGGCCTACTGGCTCAAAAAGGGCACAAAGCACCAGTTGAGAGACAGAAAACAAACACTAACCCATGGAGTGACATTGAGGCAAGCTAGCTCGGGGCAGGAAGAGGAACCAGTACATGTACTGGAAAAGATAAGAGTTTTGTATACCACCTTATCCTTCAATTAAAGTGGTAAGGTAAGATCCAAAAAATTTCCTGGGGAAAACAAGACAGATGTCTGGTAGACAATGCAGAAAAAGGAGACTGAAGCAAGATGGCACCCTTGGGCAGGAAGGTGACAAGCATGCCTGGTGCATATCCCAAAAGGTTTTGAAAGCTGGAGAAATGCTTTTCTGTGGGCTCTGTCAGTGACGATGTCACCCATATGTGGAGCACCAACTTCCTGCTTGTTCCTGGAGAAAGTATGTAGAAATTAGACCTTACCTGCTAATTGTCTTTCCTTGAGTTGTCTCCGGGCCAGTCCAGAGGAATGGGTAGTCAATCTCCCTCCTCCGCTCAGCTGCTAGAGGAGGGAGATTGACTACCCATTCATCTGGACTGGCCCGGAGACACGATAAGGAATATGCATTTTTGCTTTCAAAGTGGAGACATCTTTGTCTGCCTTATCAATGCCTTGCATTTAACTTGCCAGTGCTTTGTGTTTCCAGTTTGTCATTTGGCTCCTTTTTGCATTTCCTGAAAGATGTTTTGGTTACAACAGCCTGACCTCCTTTAGTTTTTTGACTTCCATCTTTTACACGCATAGAATACATCTGGTCTGGGCTTCCAAGATAGTACTTTTAAACAATGCCCATTCTTTATGGAAATCTAATCTTTGCAGCTGCTCCTTTTAGTCTTTTCTTTAATTTTCCTCATTTTATCAGACTCCTTTTGAAAGGGAAATGGTAGTACTATAGATTCTTGCCATCCTTTTACTAAAAAAAATCCAATCATGCTGTGATTACTATTGCCACGTTGTCTCCCAACATGCCTCATGCACCAGATCCTGTGTGTCTCTTGTTGGTTCATGAACCAGCTGCTTCAAGAAAGCATAGTTACTCAATAACAGGTGATCTCCAGGAACAGCAGTCTTCATACAGGTAACATTGGTACCAGCTGAGCCCATGTGGGAATGCTTCCAACATCCAACAGGAAAGCTTTTGGGAGCATCCCACTGTGCCTGTGCTGCTGCCTTCTCACCTTTCCAACTCTCACGAGTTTGTAGCAGAGATATAAAGGAGAGAAGAAAAGTAAAACTCCTAGGGAAGGAAGGTGGGTTGTGAAGACTAAATTTCTGCTGTTCCTGGAGATCACCTGTTACAGGTGAGTAACTGCTAACTCCAGGAACAGCAGGAATGTAGTCTTCACATATGGGACTCCCTAGTTTGAATATGCCAGAGAGATGACCTCAGTCAGCTGTGGAATCACAGGTATAATTAAGGAGGTCATGTATCCTCCAAGGATGTCTGGCACTGAAACCTGGGATGGAGGGTAGGAGTTGATCTAAGTCTGAAAGAGATGCTGGAGAACTGCTTGGCCAAACAAGGTGTGAACAAACAGGTAGACAAAAAGGTGAGTGTTGATATAGTGTATCTGGACTTTCAGAAAGCCTGACAACTTCCCTCAGACTTAGCAAAACTAAAATGTCATGGGATAGGAGGTGATCTATTGTGAATCAGGAACTGGTTACAAGATAGAAAGCAGAGGGTAGGGCTAAGTGGCCAATTTTCCCAATGGAAAAAGGTGAATAGTGGAGTACCCCAGGGATCTGTGCTGGGTCTGCTGCTTTAACATTCATGAATGACCTGGAAAAGAAACAAAGTAAAGTTATCAAATCTGCAGACAAAACTATTTCAAGTTAAAACCCAAGAGGATTGTGGAAAATTGCAAGAGGATCTTGATAAATTGGAAGACTAGGCATCCAAATGGCAGATGAAATTTAATGTGGACAAGTGCAAAGTTATACACTTAGGAAAGAACAACCCAAAGTATGGTTACACGATGCAAGGTTCCATATTGGGAACCAGCACCCAGGAAAAAAGTTTGTTGTCATTGTGGCCAACATGTTAAAACCCTCCACCCAGTGTGCAGCAGCAGCCAAGAGCAAATAGCAGGTAAGTCTAATTTACTCATTCTAATTGTTGTTCCTTAAGGAACTCTAGTCCAGTCCCGGAACCATAGAGTTGTGAACCTCCACCAGCAGCTTTGGAGACTGAAAGATGTCACTTTGATGTCACTGGTACAAATAGGCAGGAACCGCCCCCATTCACCAGTACCTATTGACAAAGCAGACACAGCAGAGCAACAAATAAGTAGAAATAGGTATAGGAAAGTAACCAGGCCAAAGACCCGAACAAAGAACAGATCAAAACCACAGAAAAAGCAGCAGCATCAGCGACCAAGACGCCAATACTGCCTCTTCTCCCTCAAGATAGGAACATGTTCAGTATTCATGTTTTTTTTTTTTGGTTGGGTCACCCAAAAGAGAAGAAAAACTCTAGCTCTAGAAAAGAGAAGAAACACTCTCCGGAGCCCTTGAGGCTCTGCAGTGCCAAAAGAGATTTCCCTTTTTGCTTACCTTGGCACTGCTAACCTCCTCCCACCACCGTCCAGGCGGAGGATCTGTACTTATCTTCTGAACTACAACCACTGCAGGCTGACGCCGAGCCCGCCAACAGGAGGGATCCGGGACTGGACTAGAGTTCCTTAAGGAACAATTAGCAGGTAAGTCTAATTTACTCTTCCTTTGCGTCCCTCTAGTACAGTCCTGGAACCATAGAGGATGTAACAGAGCAGTGAAGATCAACGGGAGGGACCAGCGAGGCCAGCCTGAAGAACCGCTGAACCAAAACGCCCATCACTCCGCGCTTGAACATCCAATCGATAGTGTCCGGCAAAAGAATGCAACGAAGACCAAGTCGCCACCCTACAAATGTCCGCCACCGGCACCAAGCTAATCTCCGCCCAAGACGCCGCCTGCGCTCTGGTAGAATGTGCGCGAAGGCCACTCGGCACTTCCCTGCCTCTTAACAGGTAAGCCAACGAAAGCCTCCTTCAGCCAGTGCAAAATGGACGACTTCGCCGCCACCTCCCCTTTCCGGACCGCCAAACGCGACAAATAACCTATCGGACTTCCTGAAAGAAACCGTCCTGCAAAGATGCATCTTGAGCACCTGACGAACGTCGAGACGATGCAGACGACCGCCCGACTGCCCAGACTGCCTCTCGGAAAACACCGGAAGGGCCACCACCTGATTAACATGGAATGGCGAGACCACCTTCGGCAAAAACGCCAGGACCGTGCGTAAAACCACCTTGTGGCTATCAAAGGTCAAATACGGTTCTACACAACAATGCCTGTAATTCCAAAATCCTGCGGGTGGAACAAATGGCTACGAGGAAGACTGTCTTCAATGTCAAATCCTTAAGAGATGCCTCATGCAACAGCTCAAAAGGTGCGGCAAACAAGGCCTCAAGAACAAATTGAGATCCCAAGAAGGCAGCAAGTCGTGCCGCGGAGGGCGCAACAACCACACCACTCGGAGGAACCAGTGAACATCGACATGAAAGCCAAGCACCTGACCCTGGACCTTCCCCCGAAAACAGGAAAGCGCCGCCAGCTGCACCCGCAATGAACTCGCTGCGAGACCCTTCTCAACCCTGTCCTGCAAAAAGGCAAGGATCTGCAGCATGGAAGCCTGGAGAGGTGGAAGAGCGCGATCCGCACACCATGCCTCGAACACGTGCCAAATACGGATGTACGCTAAAGTAGATCGCCTCCGCGAGTCCAAGGTAGCAACGACCGCCGAAGAGTATCCTTTAGCCGTTAGCCTAGCCCTCAAGAGCCATGCCGTAAGCGAGAATTGACCCACCTGAGGCATTCAAGCGGCCCCTGAAGCAAGAGATCCTCCTGACGAGGAAGCCTCCACGGCCAGTCCACCAGCAGCCGTGTCAAATCGGCATACCATGGTCTCAGAGGCCAATCGGGCATGATCAGCACCACCTGACCCCGGTGCTGTTCTATGTGCTGAATCACCTTACCGATCAGCGCCCACGGAGGAAAAACGTAGAGGAGCCCCTCCATAGGCCACCACTGCGCCAGCGCATCCAAGCCTTCTGACATCCGCTCTCTGTGCCTGCTGAAGAACCTCCGACTCTTGCGGACTCGAAGGTGGCCATCAGATCCATCACCGGCCTTCCCCAGCGGCGCACCAGGAGTGCGAAAACATCCGGATGCAGGACCCACTCCCCGGGGTCCACCCTGCGACGACTCAGAAAATCCGCTTGGACATTGTCGCTGCCAGCCACGTGCTGAGCCAACAATGCGCTGAGATGGACCTCGGCCCAGCCCAACAGCCAACATGCCTCTGCCTCTGACAGGCACCCCGTGCCCCCCTGACGATTGATATAGGCCACTGTCGTCGCATTGTCGGACAGCACCCTTACTGCCCTCTGGAGCAAGAGCCCCCGAAACTCCTGAAGAGCTAGAGACACAGCCCGCATCTCCAACTTGATGGACCACTGCCGCTCTTCTTGCGACCACGGCCCTTGGGCTATCTGGCCGTTGCAGTGCGCTCCCCATCCTGTTAAACTTGCATCTGTCAACACCACCCAGGATGGGGTCTCCAGGGGCATGCCGCCCTCTAGATTGCTGGGCTGCAAACACCAAAGAAGTTCCTGTCGCACCTCCGAAGGACACTAGCCGCTGAGACAATGCATCCGTCTGATGTGACGAACGCCTGAGCAGGGCGCTCTGTAGAGGCCGCATGTGAAACCTAGCCCACCGTACCACTTCGATGGTCACCGCCATGGTACCCAGCAGCTGCAGATACTGCCATGCCGTTGGAGCTGAAAGCTCCTGAAATTTCCACACGAGATCCCGCAAGGCCTGAGCTCTGCTGCTGGGCAGGAAGACTGCGCCCCGTCGAGTCTCGAAACACGCCCCCAAGTACTCCAGGGTCTGAGAGGGCACCCTTTTGCTCTTCACAAAGTTGACCACCCAACCTAGGCTCTCCAAGAACGCTATCACCCGTTCGGTGGCCGCTGCACTCTCCTGTTCGGACTTTGCTCTTATCAACCAATCGTCTAAGTACAGATGCACTAGAATCCCTTCTCTGTGCAGCGCCGCCGCGACCACCATAATCTTGGTGAATGTCCGAGGAGCCGTCACGAGCCCGAACGGCATCGCCTGAAACTGAAAATGCCCCATCAGCACTGCAAACCGAAGGTACTTCTGATGCTCTTGACGCACGGGAATATGCAGGTAGGCCTGTCAGGTCCAAGGCTGTCAAAAACTCCTTTCCTGACCGCCACAATGACGTAACGCAAGGTCTCCATCCGAAAATGGGTAATACGAAGACAGCGATTCGCCCTTTTCAAGTCCAAAATCGGCCGATAGGTGCCTTCCTTCCTTGGAACTACAAAATAGATCGAGTATTGACTGCACCCGCGTTGGCCGCCGGGATGGGAACCACCACTCCCAGCTGCTGCAGCCGCCGCAACGTGTCCGACTGTGCAAAGCTTTCCCGGAGACCCGCACCGAGAAAGGACAAAGGAGTCCAACACGGGCCGAAGAAACTCTAGAGCATAGCCGTCCCGAATGACTTCCAACACCCATCAATCCGAGGTGATTTGGACCCAGGCGGGGAAAAACTCCTGCAACCGTCCTCCCACGGGCACCTCTGCCACCTGGGTCCGCCTTATCTCATTGGGACTTTACTGTTTGGGGATTGAAAGGAGGCAAAATCCTCTGCCCGCCCCCCCTGAATCCCCGAAATGTGACCCCGAGCTGGGAACCTCCCCTGCTGGGGTTGGGCAATGTGTGAGGAGTGGAACTGACAAAAAGTACCCAAGAGCCCCCTGGCCCCAGATGTACCACGGCTCTTCTTGGGCTTATCTTCCGGGAGGCGCCCCCCCTTGGGCTCCCCCAGATCCTTGACCAACTTCTCCAAATCCTCAAACAGTTTTCCCTGAAAGGGCAGTTTACTAAGCCTGGCCTTGGAGGCACCATCCGCCGACCAGTTCCGGAGCCAAAGATACCGCCGAGCTGCCACCACAGAAGCCATACTCTTAGCCAGCCCTCTAATAAGATCATAGTGGATGTCCGACAGATATGCCGCCACTAATTCCAGGCATGCCCTGTCTTCTGCCTGTCCTCCCAGCGGATCCCCCTGCAACCGCTGGGACCATCGCAAACAGCCTCTCGCCACCCACGCCCCTGCGATGGAGGCCTTTAAGGACAGGGCCGAGACATCAAACACCTGCTTTAACAAGGTATCCAACCTCCTATCCTGTACATCCTTCAAGGCCGGGGCCCCTTCCACCGGAATGGTGGTTCTGTGACCGCAGACACTGCCGCATCCACCTTTGGAGAACGAAAAAGTTCTCTATCTTGGTCTGAAAGCGGATACAAGCGGGCTCGATTCCTGGTCCCCCGCAAAGAGGACTCAGACGAATCCCATTCTTCCTGAATCATAGGCCGAAACACCAGATGCACCGGGAAGACCCGTTGAGGGATCCGCACCGCCTGTAACAACGGATCCTCCAACACGTCCTCCGCCACTGGAACGTCCGAAGGCATATTCAACGTTTTCAAAGTTTCCGCAATCAAAGCCGGCAACTCTTCCCTCCGAAAAACCTGGACCACTCTACTCCGCTGCTCCCTGTCTGGTAACTCTCCTTCCTCTAACTCCTCCTCCGAGGGAACGTCAAGATCTCTCTTGCACCGTCTCATCTCCTTCCAGCCCAAAGGAAGAAGAGGAACCTTCATCACCCCCCTTCTGAAGTTTATGGGGAACCTCCTCCTCCTCCCGGGGAACCCTGGACCCTGTCCGCTTCTGCCCCTGTGGAATAGGGACCCGTGTCCCCGAAGCCGGTTGCAGCAAGGCAAACGCCTTCTGCATCAGGGAGAAGTCGTCTGGAGGGATCCCAAACCCTCCGGCTGACAAGTTGTCTTCCGCTCCTGGAGGAATGAACCCAGACAAGACCGGCCCCTCCGGAGCCCCAAGAGAAAGCGGCCCGACCTCCCCTTCCCCCTGGGAAACAGGTGCCGCTTCCTCAGCAACCTCCCCCAAAGACTTTTCCAAACCTGCAGCTTCCACAGAGCAGAGCTTACATACCCTGGACTCCATCACCTCGGTGCGCCTCACCCCACACACGAGGCAGTGTAGCTTGGCCGGCATAGCAGGGAAACCCCCTCAGAGGGACCAACTGCAATCGCATCAAAAAACCCCTCTTTGTTAACGCTCAGGCAGGGCCCCACTAGGTGAATCCTGCTAAAGGCCACAAAAAATGAAGCCTCTAAGAGCCCTAGGGAGGAAAAGGCCCCGATGAAAAAAGAAAGCCGCAGCTCTCAAAATGGCCGCCGGCAGATTTTCCCGCCGCTGAAAAGACGTGGCAAACAAACCCTGTGCCAGCAGTTAATGTCCACAAGAGCTTGTCGCGCAAGCCCTGCACCCCTCTAAGGCCCCAGGGAACTTACTGTACTCACCCTCTCCATGCATCTCTGAATGGGAAGGAAGGCGGGGGGGAGGGGAGGAGAGAGTGCACCCAGCAGCTCAGCTCTCGCACAGCTTCTGCTGCAGTGCTAACCCCGGTCAGTGAAGAAAGCTAGTCTTAGAGCCTGTCAACTGCTGTTTTCGCTGCTGCTGCCCTCCTCTGCCTACAACCTGCTCCTCACCCCTTCAGATTGGGTTCGGGAGCAGGGAGGCTAAGCCGGTATGCTCGTTTAAACGGTGGGGCTCTTAAAACCAAAAGAAAAACAAACCACTTCTCCCGGTGCAGGAGGGAGGGGGAAGGAAGGGAGGGGAGCCAAAGAAAGTGAAAAGAAAAAAGGGAACTTTGGCAGCAGCAGATCTAAAAAGGAAAAAACACAGGAACTATGAGCAAAGAAAGAAACCCTAAAGAAAAATAAGTCTGCTTATTTGCTCTCTCTGAGCCCAAGTCCCGGGCTCAGAACCTCCTAGCTGCTTGGAGACTGAAAGTACTGGTGAATGGGGCGGTTCCTGCCTATTTGTACCAGTGACAAAGTGATGACATCTTTCAGTCTCCAAAGCTGCTGGTGGAGGTTCACAACTCTATGGTTCCGGGACTGGACTAGAGGGACGCAAAGGAAGCTAGGTATAAGGAAAGGAATGGAAAATAAAACAAAGGTTATTATAATGCCTATCGTTCCATTGTGCAACTGCACCTTGAATATTGTGTGCAGTTCTGGTCACTGTATCTTAAGATAGAGTTTAGAAAGGGTACAGAGGGGAGCCACCAAAATGGTAGAGGGGATGGACGAATACACCTATGAAGAGAGGCTAAAAGGAATGGAAAAGAGACAGCTGAGGAGAGATATAGATGTCTATAAATTGAGTGAACGGGTAATTGTAGATTGTCAGAATATAAAAGACTAGGGAATATGCAATGAAGCTACAGGGTAACCTACTTAAGACTAATAAGAGAAAATTTCACTCAACGTGTAAAATTCCAGAGTTTGATTACACAGGTACACTACCAAAAAACTGCCTCCAGTTTTGCAACTGATTCCTATAGATTTTGGGGTGCTGAATCCAGGAAAAATAGCCAAAATGTTCCATCACGTCACGTTTTCTTGCAAAATTAGATTTCTTACCCATATAAGGAATGTTCACATAATTTCTTTTTAGCCGACTGCAGTTTATTTTCTTGGCCCAAAATAGAGGTTGTAATGGTTAACTAACTAGAAACACTCCCTCATGATATTTTAGAGTGTTTTGTATTCATTTTATACATTAACAGGACAATTGGGAGGCGGGGGGCTAAATCCAGTACTCGCGCTGGCGCATGTTCTTTCCTGTTCGCCTCGCCTGGTTCGCTCGCTCAAACACAGTGGTTGCGACATGAACGTTCCTGTCAAATTTCAGTTTCTTGCAAGTTTATTATTACCTTTTGTTTGCTCAGTCGTAATCCAGCTTTATTCCGAAGTGGTTCACTACAGTTGTAGTTTGCAGTGCTGTGTATTTGTGATGGCTCACAGAGCCAGAGGTTGCGTCAACTCTCCGGACAGTTTTTGTTTTATTTGTGGGGAATATACTGTGAAAAAGCGGCAGAGGAACATTTCTGCATTTATTAAAAAAGTATATTTCGCCTATTTTGGTTTGAAGTTAGGCGATCAAGACAAACCGTGGGCTCCTCACAAAGTGTGCAAGACATGTGAGGAAGATCTACGCTTATGGATGAAAGGTAAAAAACAAACATTTCGTTTCGGAATACCTATGATGTGGCGTGAACAAAGAGACCACAGCAGTGACTGCTATTTTTGCTCTTGCATTGTGAAGGGATACAACTTAAAAAATAAGAACATAATAAGTTACCCCAACCTTCCCTCAGCAATTAGGCCTATGCCTCATAGCAACGAAGTACCTGTGCCTGAACCACCAAAATCTTTGGATCATATTTGTGTGGACGGTTCTGATCATGATGAGACTCATCAGATGGCTTTTCCCGATGAGTCCAGTACTTCCGAGTTTGAAACTGAACCAGATCCGAAACCTGAACTTTTCTCTCAAGCTGAATTGAATGATTTAGTCCGGGATTTAGGACTCCCAAAAGATGCTGCCCAACTGCTAGGTTCTCGGCTTAAACAGAAAAATCTATTGCCACCAGGAACAACTTTTTATTGGTACCGCAACCGCGAGACACAATTTTTGAAGTATTTCAGCAAAGAGGAAGATTTGGTATTTTGCAACGATATATACGGAGTGATGGAAAAGTTTAAACTCAAGTATGATCCTGCTGAATGGCGGCTGTTCATTGATTCGTCAAAAGACAGCATAAAAGGTGTTCTTCTTCATAATGGCAACACATTCGCTTCAGTTCCTATTGCTCACTCTGTTATTCTCCAAGAAAAATACGAGAATTTGGCCCTGATTCTTCAGAAGATTCGTTATGATGAGCATAAGTGGATGATTTGTGGAGACTTTAAAATTCTATCCATGCTATTAGGGCAGCAATCCGGTTTCACCAAATATCCCTGCTTCCTTTGCTTGTGGGATAGCCGGGCCCGCGACCTACACTGGGGGAAAAAAGACTGGCCAATTCGGGAGTATTTGAGACCCGGTGAGAAAGATGATGTTCATGAGAGCTTGGTACCTCGTGATAAAATTCTATTACCACCTCTCCACATTAAGTTGGGTCTCATTAAGCAATTCATCAAGTCCCTTCCAAAAGATGGTGAGTGCTTTCGGTACCTTTGCTCAAAGTTCCCCCGACTTTCTGAAGCAAAGCTAAAGGAAGGAGTGTTTGTTGGCCCTGATATAAGGAAACTCATTTCAGATGGAGCATTCGCTGAAACGATGTCTGAGAAGGAAAAAGAAGCCTGGGATTCCTTCAAGGATGTTGTTCTCAAATTCTTGGGGAACAGGCGGGATGAGAACTATAAGGATATTGTTGCCAGGATGCTCAATGCCTTCAAAGAACAAGGCTGTAACATGAGCCTGAAAGTCCATTTCTTGCATTCCCATGTGAACTACTTTCCCGAAAACTTGGGGGCGTACAGTGAAGAACAAGGTGAAAGGTTTCACCAGGACATCAAGGACGCAGAGAGAAGGTACCAAGGAAGATGGAACACCACTTGGCTGATTTCTGCTGGTTGCTGCTGCGGGAAACCCCAGATGAAAAATACGCCAAGCAGCGCACCAAGAGAAGCATTCGGGGGAAGAAGAAACGGGCCCACCAGGAGATTGATTGACCCAAGAATGACTTTAAAATCTAAACTGTGTTGACAAATATCATGTTTTTACTAAACTTTGAAATAAAAATTTGCTAGTTATTACCACAGTGTCGGATCTCATTTATTAGAATTTTATTTTCACACCATCGGGTGTTTGTCTTCATGTATTGCAATGGTGCGGTTTGCGTTTTCTATTATTACATACATACCTGTACAACATTTTTTGCACATTTCTTTGCTTTGCTTTGTGTCTAACCTCGCTCTTATATGCTCAATGTTTGTGCACATGTATGTGGCTGTTTTAAGTGCAGACAATTTTGCTACCATCACAGTGTGTTTTGTTGACATTACTCTATTATGTGCTGCCTTGATACAATTTTCTTTATTCTTATTTGAATAACTACTAAACAATTAGTATAAAGAATTCATCCAAGAAACTTTTATCTCGATCGCACTCAATCTGAAACGTTCACCTCAAACTGCTAACCCAATGTAGCAAAAAATCTGTACGTGATGGAGCAAATTGGTTACCAGATTTGGATTCAGTGCACCAAAAAATGTAAAAATCAATCGAAACATTAGAGGCAGTTTAAAAAAAATTTTTTTTAGTGTACCTGTGTTATTGGAGGATGTAGTAAAAGTTGTTAGTGTAGCTTGGTTTAAAAAAAAAAAAAAAGGTTTGGACAAGTTCCTGGAAGATCCATAAACCATTATTAAAAAGGGACATGGGATATCACTGCTTGACCCAATACAAGCATTGAGGAGCCTGTTGTCTTTTGGGGAACTGCTAGATACTTATGACCTAGATTGGCCACTGCTGGAAAGCACAGTTACTTACCTGTAACAGGTGATCTCTGGGAACAGCAGGAATTAGTCCTCACATATGGGTACGTCGGTACCGACAGAGCCTGCGCAGGAAAGCTCCCCAGCTTCCCAGAAGAAAGCTTTTGGGGCCTCCCACTGCACATGCGTGCTGCCTTCCCGCCTTCCTGACCAGCTCTCCTCAGTTCGAGTTTATAGCTGAGACAATAGAGAGAGGAAAGGAAGATAGAAGATACAACTCCTAGGGGAGGTGGGTGGGTTGTGAGGACTAATTCCTGCTGTTCCCAGAGATCACCTGTTACAGGTAAGTAACTGTGCTATCTCCAGGAACAAGCAGGAATAAGTCCTCACATATGGGGACTCCCTAGCTAAGATGCCTGGGAGATCCCGTTCCAAGGGTTCGCCATCTTCGTATGGATCTCAGGCATCCATCCTGGGAAGGTGGGCAGGAGTTGTTCAAGTATGGAACAGGTGTTTGAGGACAGCCTGACCAAACAAGGCATCCCGGCGGGAGTCCTTGTCCAAGCAGTAATGGGCTGTGAAGGTATGAACCAAGGCCCATGTGGCGGCTCGACAGATCTGATCTATGGAGACAGAGTGAAGATGAGCCATAGAAGTGGCCATGGCTCTCACATTGTGAGCTGTGACATGGCCTTCCAGAGAAATATTTTTGCTCTGGTAAGTAAA
Source organism: Ichthyophis bannanicus (assembly GCA_033557465.1). Lineage (NCBI taxonomy): Eukaryota > Metazoa > Chordata > Amphibia > Gymnophiona > Ichthyophiidae > Ichthyophis > Ichthyophis bannanicus. Next base: position 1,513,245,926 of record CM066032.1, on the reverse strand, counting down.
GGAAATACACTGAGCAATCCAATTGGAAAGTGTACGTTTGGAGACTGGACGTCCCAAATGAGAAGGATCAAAAGCCACAAAAAGCTGGGAAGACTTTCGACGTGGCCGAGTCCTGTTGAGGTAAAAGGCAAGAGCTCTTTTACAATCTAAAGTATGAAGGTTCCTCTGCACTGGATGCATGAGGAGCTGGAAAAAAGACAGGTAGATATACCTCTTGATTAAGATGAAAAGGCGAGACCACTTTGGGCATAAAGTGGGGATTCGTCCTTAGGACCACCTTATCATGATGAAACCTGGTATAAGGTGGATGAGCCACTAAGGCCTGTAGTTCACTGATGCGGCGAGCCGAAGTGACTGCAATAAGGAAAAGGACCTTCCAGGAAAGAAATTCCAAGGAGGTAGAAACCAACGGTTCAAAAGGTGGCTTCATAAGCTGACCTAGAACTAGGTTCAAGTCCCATGCTACCGGAGGAGGTCGGATGGGAGGCTTAGAGTCAGGCCTCTCATGAACCTTGCAACAAGCGGATGAGAGGAGACAGGTTGTCCATTTATAGGTTTTAAGGATGCTGCAATAGCACTCAAATGGACTTACTGAATTCGTCTTAAGTCCTGCATTAGAAAGATGCAGGAGATAGTCTAGTAAAGAATTCAAAGGAAGTGCTAGAGGGTCAAGACCCTGTTGAGCACACCAAATGGAAAAACGTTTCCATTTGAAAGCACAGGAATGCCTCGTGGAGGGTTTCCTAGAGGCATGAAGGATATCTTTCACTGGTTGAGAAAGATTGAAGTCATGAAGGCTTAGGCCTTCAGTAACCAAGCTCTGAGGTGTAGGGACTTGGGGTTTGGGTGCCACAAAGTCCCTTTCTCCTGAGAGAGAAGATCTGGCGCAGCTCCCAGGTCCAGGGAGGGTCCCTGGGAGAGATGCAGAAGTGGAGGGAACCACACTTGGCGTGGCCAGCGTGGAGCTATGAGGATCATCGATCCGTGATCCCTCTGGAGTTTGAACAGAGTCTTGGGAATCAAAGGAATGGGTGGAAAGGCATATAGGAATTCCTGACCCCAATGCAGGAGAAAGGCATTGTTGGCCTGAGCTCCCTGACATGGAGTCCTGGAACAGAACCGGGGAAGTTTGGCATTCCACGGACTTGCAAAGAGGTCTATGTCCGGGGTTCCCCATTCCTGAAAAATTCTGCCTATCTAGTCCATATGTAGGGACCATTCGTGTGGAAGCAGAACTCGACTGAGTGTCTGCCCGAGAGTTTTGAACCCCTGGAAGATATACTGCCAGAAGATTAATTTGATGCTCTCTGGCGAAGGCCCATAATCTGAGAGCTTCGTTGCAAAGCGACAGAGCCTGTCCCTCCTTGTTTGTTTATGTAGAACATGGCCACCTGATTGTCTGTCTGAACTAGGACGGTCAGGTTGACAAGGAGGGTATGGAAGACTGAGGGCAAAGAAGATTGCTTGCAGTTCCAGGAGGTTGATGTGAAGGGTGGTCTCCTGCGGAGACCAAGTATCCTGAGTGAAGAGGGATTGTAGATGGGCTCCCCACCCTGTTTGGGAGGCATCTGTTGTGAGGGTTGCTTGGGGCAACAAAGGTTGGAAGGGGGCCCCCAACAACAGATTCTTGGTGGACATCCACCATTGGAGGGACCAAAACAGACGCTTTGAGGTGAGTATTTGGTCGGAGAGCACTCCTGATGCTTGAGTCCACTGGGTGGCCAAGGTCCATTGAGCTGCTCTCATATGAAGACGAGCGTAGGGCACCACGTGTACCGTGGAGGCCATGTGGCCCAGAAGTCGCAGCATTTCTCTGGCTGTCAAGTGACTGCTGGACTGAGCTTGGGAGGCCAAGCACAGCAGACGTTGGCCCCGGACTTGAGGTAGGTAGGCCCTTGCAGTGGTGTCCAACTGGGCCCCTATGAATTCTAGAGACTGAGTAGGGGTAAGTTGAGACTTGGAAAGGTTTACCACCAGTCCCAGATACTGCAGAAGGTGCCTTGTGCGGTCCAGGGAAATCTGGGCCTCTGACTGAGATGGAGCTCGGATGAGCCAGTCGTCCAGATATGGGAATACAAAAATTCCCAGACCTCTTAGAAATGCAGCAACTGCCATGCATTTGGTGAACACTCTTGGAGCAGAGGCTAGACCGAAGGGAAGTACTCTGTACTGGAAATGTTTTCCCTGAAACAGAAATCTTAGATATTTTCTGTGGGATGGGTGGATGAGTATATGTGTGTACGCATCCTTGAGATCTAGAGAACAAAACCAATCCAGACTCTGAAGGTATGGAAGGAGAATGCCTAGAGAAAGCATTTTGAATTTCTCCTTGTACAGAAATCTGTTCAATTCTCTCAGATCTAGGATAGGTCTGAATCCCCCTGTCTTCTTTGTTATGAGAAAATAAGGGGAGTAGAATCCTGTCCCTTGTTGAAGAGGAACCTCTATTGCCCCTTGGGCAAGGAGAGAAGAGACCTCCTGATCCAACAGGCCCAGGAGAGATGGGGGAGAATTGAAGTGCCTCACCATGGTATATGGAGGAAGGTTGGAAAAATGAAGTTTGTAGCCATCTGATGATAGAGAGGGTCCATTGCTCTGATGTGATTTGCTCCCATCTGGGAGCAAAGTGAGCTAACCTTCTGGGAATGGTGAGGGGCTCTGGTTGTTCTATAGCCAGAAATGTTAAGTTCTCTAGGGGCAAGTCAAAACCCCTGAGGGGGTTGAGCCTGCTGAGGAATGGTAGACGCTGCAGGCTTTGACTTTGCCTGTTTAGGTTGCTGACGTTTAGCAGCAAAGCAAGGCTGAGAAGATTGTTGGCCAGTATTTGTGGAAAATCTGGCCTTCTTGTAGTAAGGCCTCTTGAAAGACTTTCTTGGTAGGAGTAGAGGTAGACTTAGAAAGTCTATCCAATGTAGCATTTTCTGCGTCCATTTGAGTGGCTTTAATTTGCCAGTCCTTACCAAATAAGTTCTCACCTATACAGGGCAGATTCCGTAAGCCATCCAGGACCCAGGGTTCTAGGTCAGAGGCCTGGAGCCAAGCAAGTCGTCGGGCTGCAATAGCAATGCCCGAAGCTCTACCGGCACCCTCAAAGGAATCAAAAGCTGCTCTGTTGGAGAACTTAGAAACATCTAGAAGCTGTTTCACCAGAGAAATGAACTCCTCTTTTCTATCCTCAGGGATAAAGGAGGCAAAATGTCGTATCTTTAGGGCAAGTTCCCTGAGAAACATGCCCATATACAGACTAAGAATTAATCCTGGCTATAAGCATAGTAGCCTGGAAAAGTTTCTTGCCAAAAGAGTCTAGGGTCTTACATTCTCGTCCTGGAGGGGTAGAAGAGTGCCTTTTGGTACTCTTAACCTTTTTCAGTGCAGACCACCACAATGGAATGGTGAGGCAACTGAGTCTTTTGAAAACCAGGAGAAGGAGGGACCCAGTACATGGTGTCCAACCTACGAGAGTAAGGAGACAACGTTAGAGGAGCCTCCCATAAGTCCATCAAGTGTTCTTGAAGGATTTCATGGATAGGCAGGGTGACTGCCTCTTTAGGAACCTTAGGGTATCCTAAAATATCCAATTTCTTTGACCTAGGTTCTTTTTCAGAGGATGTGGTAATAGTAAGTCCTTTAGCTAGTTCAATAATGAAGTCTTGAAAGGACAAATCCTCTGGTGGAGACATTCCCCTCTTTGGGGAAGAGGGGTCTTCATGAAGAACTAGAGACAGCTCAGAGTCCTCAGAGGAGTCAAAATCCTCAGAAGAAAGCGTAGTTACTCACCTGTAACAGGTGTTCTCCAGGAGCAGCAGGAATCAGTCCTCACTTATGGGTGACGTCGGCGCCGACGGAGCCCTCGCGGAGCAATTTGGGAATTGCAGCGCGCATGCGCGGTCGTCTTCCCGCCCGAGGGTGCCATCTTAGCCAGTCAGATGACATAGCTAAAAAAGACAGCATAAAAATTTGCAAAAAAAGAACATAAGCAGACGATTGCAACTCCAAGGGGAGGAGGGAGGGTAGTGAGGACTGATTCCTGCTGCTCCTGGAGAACACCTGTTACAGGTGAGTAACTACGCTTTCTCCAGGACCAAGCAGGAAGTCAGTCCTCACTTATGGGACCTCCCAAGCTCAAGGCTACCGGAGACCCTAAGCACAAAAATGAGCTCCCTCTAGCTCAGCAGCACAGAAGGATAGAATCTTCGCTGAATTATCACCCACCGGTAGCCCACATCCGGGATGGAGGGTAGGAGTTGCTCAGACCTCAAAGAGATTACGGAGGACTGCCTGTCCGAAAGCACTGTCCCTACGGGACTCCCTCTCGAGACAGTAATGGACCGCAAAAGTCTGGCTCGAAGACCAAGTAGCGGCCCGGCAGATGTCTGCCAGCGGAACAGAGCGGAGGTAAGCCACTGACGTGGCCTTTGCCCGAACGCAATGAGCCGTGACTCGACTTTCTAAGGAGAGTCCGGCTGCCCCATAAGCCCAAGAGATACAGTCCGCAACCCAGATGGACAGAGTACGCTTGGAGACCGGGAGCCCCAATTTATTGGGGTCAAAAGACACAAAAAGCTGAGCAGCTTTACGGTGCTCCCGCGTACGGTCAAGGTAGAAGTTCAATGCCCTTCTACAGTCCAGGGTATGGAGGACCGTTTCAGCTCGGCTGGAGTGTGGTCTGGGAAAGAAGGTTGGAAGTACCACCTCCTGATTGATGTGAAAAGGGGAGACCACTTTAGGCAGAAATTTTGGGTGAGTCCGTAGGACTACCCTATTCTTGTAGAACCGAGTGTAAGGGGGATCAGACACGAGGGCCTGCAATTCACTTACGCGCCTAGCGGAAGTGAGGGCTATCAAGAACAGTGTTTTCCAAGACAGAAAACGGAGAGAACAGGTAGCCATAGGTTCAAAAGGCGGACAGGTGATCCGCTGCAAAACCACATTCAGGTCCCAGTCAGGCGCTGGCGGGCGCAGAGGTGGTTTAAGTAGAAGGAGACCTCGGAGAAACCTCGCTACGAGAGGGTCATTGGAGAGAGGTCTGCCGTCCACTGGCACATGATGTGCTGAAAGAGCACTGAGGTGAACTTTGACGGAGTTGGACTTAAGTCCCAGATTAGAGAGGTGCAGCAAGTACTGCAAGATCACCGACACCGGGCAGGAGAAGGGATCCTGAGACTGTTGGGTACACCAGACTGCAAAGCGACGCCATTTAAGGGCGTAGCATTTGCGGGTAGAAGGCCGTCGCGAAGCTAAGACGACCTCCTCCACCTCTGCCGGCAGGAGAAGGGGAGCAAGGACTACCCTCTCAGCAGCCAGGCCATGAGGTTGAGAGACCTGAGGTTGGGGTGCAGAAGGGACCCCTGATCCTGAGTGAGGAGATCCGGTTGTACCCCCAGAGGGATTGGATCCTCCACCGCCAGTTGCAGCAGGAGCGGAAACCACGGCTGCCTGGGCCAGCGAGGGGCCACCAGGATCATGAAGGCTTTGTCTCGGAGAACCTTGAAAAGAGTCCGAGAGACCAGCGGGATGGGAGGGAAAGCGTACAGAAGGCTCCCCGACCACGAGATCAGAAAGGCGTCCGCCGCCACCCGAAGGGGGTGTGGCTGACGAGAGCAGAAGCGAGGAAGCTGCCGGTTGTGAGGAATGGCAAAGAGATCCACCGTGGGGAGACCCCACTTGAGGAAGAGCTTCTGAACTACCAAGGGATCCAGACGCCACTCGTGCGGCTGGAGGACCCTGCTGAGTTTGTCTGCAAGGCAATTTTCTTGGCCCGGGAGATAAACTGCCTTGAGGAGAATGCCGTGACTGACGGCCCAAGAGCAGAGCTTCTGTGCCTCCCGGCAGAGGAGGAAGGAGCCCGTGCCCCCCTGCTTGTTCACGTAGAACATGGCAACTTGATTGTCCGTCTGGACAAGGACGGACTGTTGGGAAGTCAGGTGGGAGAAGGCCTTGAGAGCTAGGCGGATCGCCCTGAGCTCCAGGAAGTTGATCTGCTGAGCAGACTCCCACATGGTCCAGAGGCCCTGAGTACGTGCCTCTTGGCAATGCGCTCCCCAGCCCAGGAGGGATGCATCGGTGGTCAGCACCCGGGTCGGCTGAGGTGACTGGAAAGGCATTCCGAATATCAGGTTCGGCTGCCGGAGCCACCACCGGAGAGACGAGAGCAGCGGCTCGGAGACGCGCACCAGGTCCGCCAGGCCGCCTGTGGCTTGTCGCCACTGCTGGCGGAGACACCATTGAGCAGACCGCATGTTCAGGCGGGCATTGGGGGTCACATGGACGGTGGAAGCCATATGGCCGAGCAGTCTCAGGAAGCGCCTGGCGGAGACCAGGGGCTGGCCGCGAAAGCGGTCGGCTAGGTCCATGAGCCGTTGCGCCCTGTCGAGCGGTAGGTACGCTCGTGCCCGAGGAGTGTGCAGCCTTGCACCGATGAACTCGAGATCCTGTGAGGGGAGCAAAGTGGACTTTGCGAAGTTTATGACAAAGCCCAAGTGCTGCAGCAGAGTCACCGTGCGGCGCGTGGCGTTGGCGACCTCCTGAGCGGATGCTGCTCTGATGAGCCAGTCGTCGAGGTACGGAAAGACATAGAGGCCGTGAAGCCGGAGATGGGCCGCCACGACCGCGAGACATTTTGTGAAGACTCGCGGTGCGGAGGATAGGCCAAAGGGCAGTACTCTGTACTGGTAATGATTTCCTGCCACCACAAACCTTAGGTATTGGCGGTGGCTTGGGTGGATGAGGATGTGCGTGTAGGCATCCTTTAGATCCAAGGAGCATAGCCAATCTCCCTGCTGGAGGTAGGGCAGAAGGATTCCAAGGGTAAGCATTTTGAATTTCTCCCGCACAAGGAACTTGTTGAGGTTGCGCAAGTCCAGGATGGGTCTGAGGCCCCCTGTTCTCTTTGGTATCAGAAAATACCTTGAATAAAAGCCTTGACCTCTCAGGTGGTGGGGCACCGGTTCCACCGCCTGTTCCTGCAGAAGACCTGCTAACTCCTGAAGGAGCAACTCCCTGTGCAGAGGGGGGCGCGAAGGTTCTCCCGGAAAATAGGAGGGAGGGACCTGATGGAAGCAGAGAAGGTAGCCTTCTCGCACGACCTGAAGTACCCAGGCATCTGCGGTGATGCTGGACCACCTGTGGCTGAAGTGAACCAGCCGGCCTCCGGTGCTGGGAGGAACCAGCGGGGGGGGAGAGGCTATGCTGAGCGAGTCAAAAACCCCCACCCTGCTGAGCAGGGGCTGGTGGTGCAGGCTTGGGGGCTTGCTGCCTATGGGACCCGTTACCCCGTCCCTTGGCCTGCTGGCCCTGTTGGGGAGCTGCAGGGGCCTGATAATGGGGGTACTGTTTGTAGGCAGCCGCCTTCCTCGGGTAAAAGGACTTTTTTCCCGAGCCCTTCTTTTTCTGGGAAGGGGCGGAGGTCTTCCTAGAAAGCCTGGTCCTGGTGAGAGTCTCAGTCTCAATTTGTGCAGCCTTTTCCGCCATGGGCTTGCCAAAGAGGTTTTCGCCTCGGCAGGGGACATCGACCAACTTGTCCTGTACCCAGGGCTCAAGATCCGACGACTGAAGCCAAGCCTGTCGGCGGGCACCGATGCCGGCTGCGGCCACTCTAGCCGAGGCCTCAAAGCCATCATAGGCTGCTCGGGACATGAACTTTGAGCATTCCCGAATGCCCGTGGACAAGGCTAGGAACCTCCGCAAGGGCTCCTCGGAGAGACCAGCGGAGAATCCGGCTAGCTCTTTAGCCAGATCCCGGAGATACATGCCCATGTAGAGCTGGTAAGTCTGGACACGACATGCGAGCATAGAGCCCTGGAAGCACTTCTTGCCAAGGCCATCCAGGTTACGGGCCTCCCTTCCAGGAGGCACCGAGGAGTGCATCTTCTGGCTCTTAAGACGATGCATGGCCGATTCCACTACCATGGAATGGTGTGGCAGCTGTGCCTTCTGAAAGCCAGGGCTCTTGCGGACCCGATAGATAGAATCGACCCGCTTGCTCAGGACCGGCGAGGAGGCCGGACTCTCCCACATGCGGAAGAGTAGTTGTTCCAGCATAGGAGGAACCGGCACAGTAAAGTGCTCCCTCGCGGGAGAGTCATACTGGAGGGCGTCGAGCTCTTCGGCTCGAGGCTCCTCCTCGGATCCGCAGGGAAGGCCAAAGCCTTGGCCATATCCCTAACGAAGTCCGAGAACCGGGCATCCTCCGGGGGGGACTGCTTCCGAGGCTCGGACCCCGGTGAGTCCGATGGGACACACCGAGTCCGGAAAGAATCAGGTGACTCTTCCTCCTCAGACTCCCAGACCGACTCCGACGAGGACTCGGTGGGGTCGGCCCGGGCAGGGTGCGGCGCCAGCCGCCCCGATGTCGAGGGAGTCGGCGTCGGCGACCTCGGTCCCGAACGGGAGGCCGAGGGTGACCTCGACCGAGGATCGACTCGAGTTCTCATTGACTCGAGGATCGGCTCGGTCTCCGGGGTCGACTTGGACGTCGACGTCCCGGCGGTCGGGGCAGCGGCGCCAGCGAGGCCAGCGAGCAGTGCCCGCTGCTGGTCCATGAAGGCAGACAGTCTGCTCTCCAAGGCCGTCAACCTGAGTCCGAGCTCAGGTGACCCAGCAGCCCCCGACTCGGGCCCCGACGGCGTCGGGCCCGACGTCGGCTGTCGCGGAGGCGAGTCCAGAAGGACTACAGGACTTACCCGGGCAGGCATCTCCGACTCCAGGCGAGGTCGCTTCGGGAGATGTTCCTTCTCCAAGGACCCGGGGCGGCTGTCGGGGCTATGCGACCTGGCCCTCGCGGAGCCAGGAGCGTCCACCGACGCCGCCCTCGCGGGTTTGTCCTTCCGACGATGGTCCCCGGAGGGAGAACCCCGGTCGGAGGAGCTCCAGCGACGGTCCGAGCTGGAGCCCTTTGACACGGAGGCCTCCGACGAGGTCCGGGTACGGCTGGGGTCAGCGAAGATTCTCTCGCGCTGATGCCGCCGACTTCTCAACGCCTTCGAGGACAGTTTGCTGCAGGGCCCACAGATCAGTTCCTCATGATCCGGGCCCAAGCAGCGGAGGCAAAAGTCGTGTGTGTCGGTTAGTGACATATTTCGGTCACACCGACCACACCGCTTAAAGCCACTGGCAGCCATCGGGGGAAAAAGGGCCCCTGCGAGGTCAAAGGACCGGGCTGCCAGGGAAAACGAAAATGAAAGCTGACTAAGTCAGAAAAACCGAAAAAACGCTAGAGGACTCGAGACCGGCGTCGCGAGTCCGGGCGGGAAAACGATCGGCGTCGAACCGAAAGAAAAAAGTATAAAATAAAGAGGAAAATCAACTTTTTCGCGGGGACAAGACGGGGACGTCTGCAGGGCTCCGCGGAAAAAAGAAGACTGGCTAAGATGGCACCCTCGGGCGGGAAGACGACCGCGCATGCGCGCTGCAATTCCCAAAGGCTTTCTTTGAAAGCTGGGGAAAATTGCTCCGCGAGGGCTCCGTCGGCGCCGACGTCACCCATAAGTGAGGACTGACTTCCTGCTTGGTCCTGGAGAATCAGAGTATTCTCTATTTGCTTCCAACGCACGATACGCATACGGATCGGTATCGACATCGGGCGTACCGGATATGGGATCGGTATTGGGTAAAAACCCAGATCTGACATGCGGAACCGATCTGCGTTTGAAAGTCGATGGTCTCGGTTCCGGTATGGGAGACGATACCGGAACCGGTACCGCTGAACGCGGTACCGAGGGCGTCGCAGCATTAATAAAAGCCAGCATGGCCTGCTGCATGGTCTGAACAGTATTGCTCATAGACGCCACTGCTGCCTGGATGTCGGTACCGGTATGGGCCGGTACCCCAGAGCAGTCTAACAGGTGATCAGTCGAGGCCGTGCCATCGATGTCAACCTGTAACCCCATAGATGGTGCTTTGGAAGCCAGAGCTTCCCGCCGGGGTTGTTTGGCTGGGGCAGGATCCTCAGACTCAAAAGTGAGAGCCTCTCGATGCTTTGAAGGAGATTTGCTCTTTGAGGACCTGCCCGCAGAAGGTTTGGTTACCTGAGATCCATCCGGAGAGGAAGACCTGGATGACTGTGATGCTGGATTATCTGAAGCAAACAGCACATGGGAATTTGTTGGCCCGGTTCTGAAAACCACGTTTAGACATCTGGGAGCAGGGTGGGCAGTCTGGAATGGAGTGGTCAGGTCCCAAACACTTAAGACACCATTCATGGGTGTCTGACAGAAATAACAGCACTGCACTTGGTACACTTCTTAAAACCAGGGGCTGGTTTCTCCATGAGAAGAATTTGTGTAGGCCTGAGGCCTAACCGAAGTCACCAAGTTGTGCAGAATAAAGATTTTTTTTTTTTTTTAAAGAGACCGGCGGTACCGGTTTCGGTATGGGGAAGGCAGGTACGCGGTCTAAAGAAAACTAAAACAATTTCTTCAGCGGTGACAGGAACACGGCCTGCTGGCTCCGCGGAAAAAGAGAAACTGAGGAGAGCTAGTCAGGAAGGCGGGAAGGCAGCGCGCATGTGCAGTGGGAGGCCCCAAAAGCTTCCTTCTGGGAAGCTGGGGAGCTTTCCCGTGCAGGCTCCGTCGGTACCGACATACCCATATGTGAGGACTTATTCCTGCTTGTTCCTGGAGATACAGGATACTGGGCTTGGACCTTGGTCTGACCCAGTATGCATCTTATGTTCAAATGCATGGTCCTCTTCCTGCCCAAGGGTGCCATCTTGCTCAGGCAGGTCCCTTATCTTGAGCCCTACCAAGCAGATGGCAAGGGAAGGACAAAAATTCAGCAACTCATCAGGGGAGGCAGGAGGGTAGTGAGAACTGATTCCTGCTGTTCCTGGAGAACACCTGTTACAGGTTGAGTAAATCCTACTTGTTCCTGGAGAAAGTGTAAGTCAGTCCTCACTTATGGGAGTCCCTAGCTACAGGCTACTGGAACCAGTAACAAAAAAAAAGGCACACCTCTGCGAGGCTGTAAGCAGAAGCCCAAGCCTGAAGGAGCCCAGGCCCTTGGGGTGAAGCCCTCGGTAGCTGTGAAGGGTCAGAGAGCAGGAGTTGCTTATACCCTGAACAGATTATGGCGTACAGCCTGGCCAAAAGCATTGTCCTGGCAGGACTCCCTCTCCAGGCAGTAGTGGGCAGTGAAGGTATTTGCAGAAGACCAGGTTGCTGCCCAGCAGATGTCCATCATGAGCATGGAGCAGTGAGGCTGCTTGGGCTTCGGCCCCATGTGCAGTGGACTTGACGATCCAGAGGGATGCCCATCTTTGCATGGGCATGCAATGCAGTCCACCACCCAAACCGAGAGGGGGCACTTAGTGACTGCATGCCCCTGCCTATTGGGATTGTAAGTCACAAAGAGCTGGTCAGACTTGCGATAAGTTGAGTACGCTGCAAGTAGAAGATGAAGGCCTACTTGCAGTTGAGTGTGGAGAGCTGCCAATGCCTGATCGGTGTGGGGCCTCAGGAAGGTGGTCGGGAGCACACTCATGGTTGAGACGAAAGGCAGACATGACCTTGGGTAAGAACTTAGGATGCATCTGGAGGACCACCCTGTTCTGATAAAACCTGGTGTAAGGGGTGCCAGCCATGAGTCTGACACTGACTTGGTGAGCAGAGGTCAGCGCCACCAGGAAGGCCACCTTCCAGGACAAATGCTGAAGTGAGCATGTTGCCATCAGCTCAAAGGGTGGACGAGCGAGCTGTGTGAGCACTATGTTCAAGTCCCACTCTGCTGGAGGGGGACGGATAGGTGGCTTGGATAACAAAAGGCCCTGCACAAAAGGAGACTAGTGGTTGCCCTGAGAGAGGCTTTCCCTTGACAGGGAGATTAGCTGATATGGTGCTCAAATGAACCCTGAGTTCAACTTCAGCCTTCCCTTGAGAGGTGAAGGTGGTACTGGAGAACCCACCCACCGAACTGGGCATGAGAAGGGGGTGTATCTGGAACCCTGAGCAGAATAAGTTTCTATTTAAAGGCATAGGCCAGTCTAGTGGAGTCCTTTGAGACAAGGATTTCCTGGACCTCCTCCAGAAGGACCAGAGAGGCTAGAGACCCGTTCAGCTGCCAGGGATAGGGAGGGCAGGTTCAGGTGCAGTATCTGACCCTCCTGCATTAACAAGTCCCTGGCAGGGCCCAGGGGACTTGGAGGCTGACAGCTGGAGCAGGAGTGGGAAACAAGGCTGCTGAGGCCATGAGAATAAGCGATGCCCTGTCCTGCTGAGCCTTGAACAGAGTCCTTGCAATGAGGGGGAAAGGAGGGAATGCATAGAGGAGACTGGAGGACCAGTCTAGGAGAAATGCATTGGGACCCTCTCTGCCCGGGTGTGGCATCAGGCTGCAGAAGTGAGGGGAGTTGTGTGTTCTGGGGGCTGGCGAAAAGATCTCTTGCTGGAGTGCCCTAGTGTAGGAACAACCAGCCTGCCACTCTGGGATCCAGGTGCCACTCGTGGGGGGCGAAGAATTCTGTTGAGCCTGTCTGCCAAGCCATTCTCCTGACCCAGGAGGTACATTGCCTTGAGGGACATCCTTTGCTGGGTGGCAAGAGCAGATGAGGACCGTTTCCCTGCAGAGGGAGCATGACCCCATGTCCCCCTCTTTGTTGATGTAGAACATTGCTACCTGGTTGTAGGTCTGCAACAGAACCAGCTTCCTGCTGAGGACATTCTCAAAGGCCCGCAGGGCCCACTGGATGGCCTGGAGCTTGAGCAGGTTTATCTGCTGCTGGGCCTCCACAAATGACCACTGCCCTTGTGCACAGAGGTCTGCAATGGGCTGCCCACCCGAACAGGGAAGTGTCTTGTGGTCAGCACCACATTGTGCTGAGGGGCCTGGAAGGGTGATCCCTGCAGGAGGTTGCAGGGGTTTTGCTGGTTGAAGCCATGTGGCCCAAGAGATGTAGCATGGACCGAGTGGTGACCTGGTTGGTGCTTTGGATGTGAGCCACCAGAGCTTGGAGGTGGGTGGAGCGATCCACCAGCAAGAAGGCCATGGCCTGCCAAGTATCGAGGCGTGCCCTGATGAACTTTTAGAGCTTGGTTTTTGGTCAACTACCCAAAGTCTTACCTCAAGCTGGCAGAAGGACAGTGCATGACTGCTTGCTGGGCCTCCTTGATGGAGGAGCCTGTAATGAACTAGTCATTGATGTAGGGAAACACCGGCATGCCCCAGTGCCAAAAGGTGAAGAGCAGCCATGACGAGGCACTTTGTAAAGACCTGAGGAGCAGATGCAAGGCCGAAGGGGAGCACTGTACTGGAAGTGCTCTCCCTGTGCCTTGAAATGCAGGTACTGCCTGTGTTGGGGTGGATCAAGATATGGGTGTAGGTGTCCTTTAGATCCAAGGAGCATAGCCAGTCACCCTGCCGGAGGGCAGCAGCATGCCAAAAGAACATCTTTTTGGGACAAGGAAGTACTGGGAATAAAAGCCCTTACCTAAGGAGGGAGTGTAATTCCTGCTGCAGCAAAAGCTGGTGTGCAGGGAGTCTAGGAGGTTCTGCCAGGGAGAAAGGGGTGGAAGCCTGTCAAAGCAGAGGCGATATCACCTCAGACACCTGGGTCCTCCAGGTCATCCGGGAGGGCTAAGTGCCCACGACACGGCAAAACAGAACAGGCATCCCCACTGGCTGCTTGTTGGAGGATGAGGGGCTATGCCGCTGTCATCAAAACTCCTGAGGGTTGTGGGGGAGCTGGTGTCTGGGCCTTTGGGCCCTTTGGTTTATGATGACTTTGGCTGGGCTTCCCCTGCGCAGGAGTGGTTGTGTATGGTGGGTAGCCTTGGTACTGGAGGCCTTTCCTGGGGAAGAAGGGCTTCTTGGCAGGCTGCTTCTTCAAGGCTGTGTAGAGGTCTTGCAGAAGGGACAGGTCCTAGTAACACTGTCTCAATCTCTGCAGCCTTCTCCATCAGCCTACCAAAAGTTGTTTGCCGAGGCAGGGCATGTCCAGGAGCTTCTCCTGCACCCACTGCTCCAAATCTGAAGCTTGGAGCCAAGCCTGGTAGTGGGCTCCAATGCCTGTGGCTGCCACCCAAGTCGATGTCTCAAAGCCATTGTAGGAGGCTTGGGAGATATACTTGGAGCAATCAGCCACAGACTTCAACAGGGTGTGGAACCTATTGAGGGGCTTGCCCTCAAGACCTGCAGAGAAACCTCCAAGTTGTCACCAAGTCGGAGGAACATACCGATATAAAATTGGTATGCCTGATGCAACAAGAGAGCATGGAACTTTGATAGGCCTTGCAGTCCATGGCATCAAGGGCTCTATTCTCGGCCCGAAGGGACCGATGAGTGGGATTTTGGGCTTTTCTGCTTCCTCATGGCTGATTCCACCACCATCAAGGTGTGTGGAAGTTGGTTCTTCCGGAAGCCTGGCCCTTACTACACCTTGTACATTGTATCAAGGCACTTGCTCACAATGCGGACTGAGGCCAGGGCCTCCTGCATGTGGAGCAATAGCTGGGAGAGGATTGGTGGCACTGGCATGGTGAGGGATTCCCTGGGTGGGGCCTTGCACTGAAAAAATTGATTTCTTCAGCACGAGGGTCCTTCCTCGGCCTGGGTAACCAGGTTGAGGGCCTGAGCCACGTCCCAAACCAAAGGTGGTGTCTTTGGATGGTGAATGCTGTTGGAGACCAGACGGCGAGGGGTCCGATGGAAGATCCTGGTGGGTGCGGGTCTCTGGGGATATGTCCCCATCAGATTCCCAGTCCGAGAAGTCTGTAGGATCTGAGCTGGGTGGTTCACCCTGTCTGATGGCTGGCAGCCTGGAGCCAGAGGCCCTGGACGATCTTGCCTGTGAAAAAAAGGGAGAGAGACCAACGTAGAGGACCCTCGAGACCCATGGCTCTTGGTTTCCTGGACAGATGTGTGTCTGAGGGACCTGCGGTCTCTGGGCGCAAGTAAGCGAATCTGGCTGTGACTGCTGGGAAACAATGAATGCAGAAATGCTGTGTTCCAGCGCCAGCATACAGGATTCCCATGCAGACATGGGGCCCTGGGATGGCCCTCAGGAGACTGGGTGCCTTTGCTGGAAGCCTCCATTTCTCTGCAAGGTAACTTGTGGGGCTACTCATTGTCCATCTCGGGGATAAGCAAACGGGCACAGGAGCACTTGTTTGTCGGGGGCCCCAGACAGCAACAGTTCTACCTCGGGGAACCCCTGGTCAGAATGCTGCCTGGAATGCAGTGGCACAAGGGGAGAACCCACTGGAGGGGAGGCGAATGAGGGTGCCAGAGACTACGAGGCAGCCTTTTGAAAAAGGTCTTCAGACTTCTTGCTTATGACTGAGCAGGGCCTTGGAGGACATTTTCTTGCAGAGCGAACAGTTCTGGGTCATGGTCGGCTCCCAGACACAATAGTCATGTGTCCGTAAGTGACATGTTCCTAGAGCATCTATTGCATTTTTTAAACCTGGTGGCTATGGGGGGCAAAAATGGTCCCTGTGAGGTCAGACCCCCACACGGCCAGCAGTTGAGAGAAAAAAGGGCGCGAAGCCCAGGAAGAAAAAATATTTATAAAAAGGTATCCCTGTAAGCTCCAAAAGAGAGCAAGGGGAGGATGGGTAGAGGACTGGTGCAACCAGGAAAAAAGGAGAGCCTGTTAAGGCAAGGAAAACTGAGGGACAAGGATGTGTGTCCAAAGGGCTCTGTGGAAAAAGGGAGACTGAGCAAGATGGCACTCGTGTGGGAAGAGGACCATGCATGCATGGTAGCAAGCCCAAAGGCTTTCTTTGAAAGCTGGGAAATTGCTGTGTGGGCTCCATTGGTGCCAATGTCACCCATAAGTAAGGGCCGACATCCTGCTTGTTCTTAGAACATACATAAGAACATAAGATATGCCATACTGGGTCAGACCAAGGTCCAAGCCCAGTATCCTGTTTCCAACAGTGGCCAATCCAGGTCACAAGTACCTAGCAGTTTCCCCAAAAGACAGGTTCCACAATGCTTGTACAGGGCCAAGCATTGATATCCTGGGTCCCTTCTTAATAATGGTTTATGGACCTTTCCTCCAGGAACTTGTCCAAACCTTTTTTAAACCCAGCTACACTAACAGCCTTTACTACATCCTCTGGTAACAAATTCCAGAGTTTGATTAAAAAAATATATTTTTTCACTCAATGTGTAGTCTTAGTTTACCCTGTAGCTTCATTGCATGTCCCCTAGTCTTTCTATATTCTGATAAGGTAAACAATCTACGTTTACCCATTCCACTCCGTTCATTAATTTATAGACTATCATATCTCCCCTCAGCCGTCTCTTTTCCAGGTTAAAGAGCCCTAACCTTTTTAGCCTCTTCATATATCAGAAGTCAATGTCCTAGACTACCAGTTTTAAAGCATGCAAGCTAAAATAATCTGATCAAACTTTAGTTTAGAAATACATACCCAGCTCGTAGAGATTACCATCCATGTTAATGAATATTATAAAATGGAAGTTCAAACTCGCTTCTACCTAGTAAGGTAAAGTCAAATACATTTATCCATTTTATGTCTAGGAAAGAAGGTTCATACAAGAACATTTTAGTAGCAATGTTAACTGCATACAAGACTCAAGGATGTTTAGATGGGACAAACTGGGAAGCTGTTTAATTAGCATCCTGTGCAGAAACATTTGTTATGTGCATTATCCAATGCAGAAAACTAAATACTACCAGTGAGTGGAGTAGATACCTAGTGGTTAGAGTAAACACCTACTCCAGCATATCTGGGTTCTATTCCCACTGGCATTCCTTGTGGCTTTGGACAAGTCATTTTACCCTCCATTGCTGGGGGGGGGGGGAGCCTGGCAATTTACTTCTGGTCATACCTTGCCAGGAAAACCCAGGACTGCTGGGTCACCAGGAGTCAGAATGGACTTGAAGGCACTTAAACTACCCAGTGCCCTTTTCCTAGAAGGAAAGTGCCAGTACTCAAGTCTCAATACATGAGGATCAAGGGTCAGTTTTAGCCAACAATGAAAAAGATGGTACTCTGTACTGCCAAGTATCCCCTCAAAGAAATCCCTGGATACCTTGGTAAAATGGGCCAGAACACCTAAGTGCAAGCTGACATTTAAGCCATCAATACAACTCAAAGTTGCATCTGAAATGGCCACCACATTTAACAGATGGGCATCTTAAATTACTTTTCAAGGTGCTGTCAATACTGCTGTCAGCCTATTCTCATTTATAACTTCTACCCCTCCCATTCTATCTTTAGAGCAACACTGAAATTAGATCGTACTTGCTAATTTACTTACATGGAGACCCTCCAGTCCAGCTGCTTGGTGCATGAGCACGACCAGACTGGAGACTTATGCAAAATTTCTTCAGTGATGTCCAACATTAGTCCATGAACTTCCTGATCTCTCCAGTACACTTTACAAAAGCAGCCAACTCTACTCATAGGTAAGGGCAAAACCAAAACCTCATGGAGCTAGCAGAAACTGTCCTTATACCCTGGACCAAACAGGTATGGTCTGGGAATCTCAATAGCACACGTATGAACAAGCTTAGGCTTGTATTTTGTTTTTCAGATTTTTTTTGTTTATATGCAGTTTAGATACCAACAATCTCCAAGCCCAATAGTTTGAAGGAAAAACTGAACAGGCACCCCCCTCCCACTCAAGGATTGCCTACCAGACCTCAATGAACATATAGGCTCGTGAAACTAACCCAGAAAGAAAACGGGTGATTCTGGACTTCAGGGACTCCATGAAAGTTAGCAAGTAAGCTGGACAGTGAAAAAGATACAGGAAGAAAATTGATGCCTTTGACTTATGGTGCTGGTGGCAAATACTGTGTATACCATGGGCTGCCCGAAGAACAAACCAGTTGGTACTAGATCAAACCTAAGCTTTCTTTAGAAGCTCAGACAAGACTTCAACTTTCATACTTTGGACACATCATGCAAAGAGATTAGAGAAAGACATCATGCTTGGCAAGATAGGTCAGCGCAAAAGAGGAAGGCCAGCAATGAGATGGATCGATACAACAGCAGCTATGGGTACCAGTCTCAACAATGAGCCGCCTGACTCAAGACAAACAATTCAGGATAGCTATCCAGAGGGTCGCCATGAGTCGACTTGACTCGACGGCACTTAACCCATGTTCCTCCAGTCCAGTCAAATAGGATGTACTAAAGCCCAATCAGCCCATCTAGACTCAAAGGTACTCTCATGCTAAATGTAACCCTCCAATTGTGCTGTCTAAATGTTGTAAACCACCCTTATGTCAAATGTAACCCCAATTGTGATGTCATGTAACCACTTTGATTGTAGGATAAGGTGGTATACAAGTCTGTCTTAATAAAGCAATACCGAGTTGGGAGGGACCTGCTGCAATACCAGAGCTCCAAAACATGCCTCTTGACCCACCTGTACATCAAACCAGTAATGATTTGACCACATCACCACCCAACATATGTCCACTGGAGGCATTTGGCTAAATTCAGCCCAGGAAGCTGTCTGGGCTCAGAATATGCTTCTAGCCCCTCAGGAACTGGCCTATGCTTAAGGTATGCAGATGTAATTACATCTTGATAGATATGGAAGCTTTGGAGGCGGCTTCCCTTTGAGGCACTCCAAATAAAGACAGTCTGATCTCCAAAAGGAGTTAGTGTGCTTGAGAACACTAATGTCCTCTGCATAACCAACCTGTGCAAGCACTGATCCTCTGGCTCTGCTTGCTGCAAAAAAACACAAAAAACTGGCAGCATTACCGCCGAGATGAAACACCAAAACATTGGGCAAAAAGGATGGTACTGGTTGCAAAACCACCCTCTTTAGATATGGCCTTCAACTCAGATGTGTCTAGCTGAACAGATGGCCACTAAGACAACCACCTTCAATGTGAGATCCTTGATTGAGGCTTCTCTCAATAGCTCAAATGGAGGGGTAGTGAGAAACAAGACAAGATTGAAATCAAGGAGGGACCACTGCCTTGAGTAGTGGTCTGACTTGCTTAACTACTCATAGAAACTAACATGTCAGTATGCCTGGCCAGAGACCCCTTGCACCTTGCCTCAGCAACACTAGAACTGCTATCTGAACCTTCAGCAAGTTAAAGGCCAGGCCCTTATCCAGGCTGTCCTACAATGAGAGGATGCCCCTAATTGATGCCATCAAGGGACAGAAGCCTTGTGGTTTGCACCCCTCTTCAAATATGTGACAGACATTAACATAGGACAAGTAGATCTCTCACCTTTAACATTGTTGAGACAGTGTGTATAGCCTCTAACATATGTGCCTGCTCAACAGCCAAGCTGTGAGAAGCGATCCATGTGGGGCATCAAGATAGGACCCTGACAGGTCGTGCCTGTTCAGTAGTTGCCCAAGGTTGATCCAGACAATACAAATACCAGGGTCTGAGGCCAAATCGGAAGCTACCAAAACCACTCTATCCCTTATTTAGCTATTCTCTGCAGCAGACGCCTGATCAGAGCCCATGGAAGATATACAGCAATCCCTCCCAAAGCCAGTGCTGTGCGAGAGCACAGACCTGCTGACATTTGCCATTGGCTGAAAAGCAGATATGATGGCCTTGGACAATGCCAAAACAAATCACCAGCTCCCCCAGTGATCCACTATCTGGGCAAACAAAAATACTGTAAGGACCACTCTCCCATATTGAGCCAATGGCAGTTGAGATAATCAGCCTGAATGTTGTCCTTCCTGGCTATGAGCTGCTGAAAGCACTTGAAGCTGCTGCTCTGCCCAACTTAGGGATTGGTGACTTTGGTGGCTAGGACTACCCTGCTCATGCCTCCCTTTCAGTTTACATATACTACAGCTGATGCATTGTCTGAGAACACAAACCACTTTGTTCAATGGTTTGAACTCTCTCAACACCAATCCAATCGCTCTGATCTCCAGGTGATTGATGGACCAGGTTCTCTTCGGACCACTGCCACTGAGCTACTTGGGAGAGACTGTGCTCCCCAAACTAGACTGGTGACTTATGAGCACCCAATCTGGCCTCAGCAAGGACACTCCTTGTCAAGTTGTTTCTCTTCAGCCACCATGCTAAGGCAACCTTCAGGTCCTCCTGACACTGTCAGACATAGGGTGTAGCTGAGGCAACCACTGCGAGAGAAGCACCCTCTGCAGCAGATGCAGAAGTTCTCTAGCCCAGGGCACCAAATCCAATGCCACCATAAGCCCCAATACCTGCAGGTAATGACAGGCAGAGGGTTTCACCATCCACAGGAACTGCTGCAACACCTTTTGCAACCTGTCAATGTGCTCTTCTGGTAATGACACTGCCAACCTCAGTGTTCAGTGCACCCAAATACACCAACTGCTGTGACAGGTGTTACTTGCTCTTTGCAGAGTTGAACATCCAACCCAGTTCTTGCAGGAAAGAAATCACCTGAATCGCCCTTGCCCTCTTCTCTTGATTTCACCCATATTAGCCAGTCATTGAGGTATGGTTGCACCAGGATGCCCTACTTGTGTAGTGCTGCAGCTGCCACCACCACCACTTTGGTGAACGTCCTGGGGCTATTGCCAATTCAAAGGCAGAGCCCTGAACTGAAAAAAAATGTCCCATGGATACTGTGAAGCACAGAAACCTGATGTTCTGCTTGACTAACATGCAGATAGGCTTTAGAGAAGTCTAATGCCATGAGGAACCCCCCCGCCCCCCCCCCCCACACACTTTGCACAGCTACCATGATGGAATGAAGAGTCCATGTGGAAGTACAGAACTCTGTGCCCAGTTGACATGAGGTTGGTGAGCCATACTGTCATAGGCACAAACACCATCACTTCTAATTTAAGACAACTGTCTAGTTGCCCTCACCGCATGGGCCTTTGCTGGGCTCCTGCAGGGGGAGACTGTAAATACATCAGACGGGGTGAAGCAGCTCTAGCATCGCGGATGGTTTCCAGGACCCACTGATCTGAAATAATCTGTACCCAGGAGTGGTAGAAATGCTGGAGGCACCTTCCTATATACTCTGGCAAATTGCTGCCCTTGAAGTCACTCAAGTCCTTGACCAGCTCCTTAAGGGAGTCTCCAAACATCTTCCCCTTGAAGGGAAGCTTACTCAAGCAAATCTTAGACAACCAGTTATACATCCATAAGACACCAAAGCCATAGCCTTTGATGAACATATGAAAACAAATTTGACAAAATAAGCTGCAGCAGACTCCAGCTTGGGCAGCTGACTCCATAGCCTTTGTGGCTGCTGTCTGGTAGCACCTGCACCCAGTGCATACAGGCTTGAGTGACATGCCCCACAAATGGAGGTCTGCAGTGAAAGGGCACGGACCTCAAACACCTGCTTTAAAGTGCCTCCAGACAATGATCCTGCAGGGCAGTGCTCCCCCACAGGAATGGTGGGGGTCTTGGTTACAGCTGTGACCAACACATCAATCTTAGGCATATGAAAGTGGACTTTCAGCTGTCTGTACCAGACAGACGGGCCATCACCCAACCTCCCCCCCCCCCCCCCCCGTGTCTGTCTCAGGCAGTTTCTATTCTGCCTCTGAATAGCCTTATGCACTGGGAATGAGTTTTGTGGAACTCATGTCCTGTAAGAAGGGATCCTCCAACATGAAGACAGCCTCCGCAGTCAAACAGAATATTCAATGCTGCTAGGGAATGAGAAGTAAGTGCTAGGGAATGAGAAGTAAGTGCTAGCAGTTGTTCCTTACAAAGGATGTCCCTCTCATGAGGGTGGGTCCAGTCCCCCCCCTTGGGAGCCCAGGCCCTCTAGGTTCTCCCCAGACACCCCCCCCCCCCCCACAGGTCCCTCTCCCAGATCCTCTGTCTCTGGAGGCTTCTGATCTGGATCTGCTTTATACGGGCCCACAGACCTTCAAACACTTATTACCCTGAAGGAGGGATGCTTGGAATTTGCTGCACTCATGGAAGCCAAGGCCCTATCAAGCCCATTCCCTTTCTAACCTCTGTGTGGTTTAGCAATATAAAAACGCCAGAGATGGAGTTTACTTATGAAGTACCACAGAAGGGATAAGACTGGCTAGACACTGGTTCTCTCAGGGCTACTTGTGCTGTTGGGGGGCACCAAGTCAACAGCTCATGGTGCTCCCACAGAAGGACTCCAGAGGACTGCCAATATTATAGTGGGAGGGGGGGGTGGGGAGACTGGACAATTGCAGTCAGCCTCTGCTCAGATCTGCTTGGTTCCCAACACTGAACACCAACTAGTCCTGGGTGACCTTAACCACTCAGTCAGTCCAAACAGAATGGTCTGGATTATCACCAGCTGCTGGAGACAATTACTGGAGAGAGCAGGAAGCTCCTGGGCTAATGTAGAGTGATATCATGGAAGAAATTTGCATAATTCAGTCTCCAGCTGCTGAGCACAACCCATCTGTTTGGACATGGATGAAAGCCATTTGGGCAAGATCCTTCACTCAGCTATTCAGTTATGTTGCTAGTCCAAATATGGTACCCATAATTTATTCATTTTATTTTAGACTAAAAAAGCTTTTGTATACTAGCTACTTCAATAGTTGAGAAATGTCTGCTACTGAATAAGGAAAGATCTACATAGTCTAAGGCTTTCAGCTAGATGCTAAAGTATTTACCATTGTGGCAACTCAGAACTCAGATCTTACATTTTTCCAAAGTGCTTGTCAGTTATGTCTGGCCTATGTAAGATAGAAAGCATGGCTCAACTAAAAGGAAAAAGGCTTTTGGTTTTAAGTTAAGCCAGCATGCCATTTAAAACTGAAAAATGTGAGCATACAGCAATGTAATTAAAGCACATTACCCGACACTGTCCCTCTTGGGCTACTGCATCATGGACAGCCTGAATATCCTAGAGCAAGAGAGGAGATCATGTCAATGCTAATATTGCTGTTAGAGTACATTACCAACACTAATTCCTAGTAGAATACCTCATTCTTTTCAAGATATGAAGCCCTTTCTTCAGGGGTAAGGTTGATTGTTTCATCCAGGAAACGTTTCAAGATGGAGCCGTCACCTGTTAAGTAACATGTTTAAAGAGTAATTATAGCCCAATTTGTCATTAATATTCAGCACTATTACAAATCTAACATTAGAAAATTAGCAAGATGTTAAGGCTTTGTCGTTACTGTTGCAATGACTTTAGAAATCTAAAGCAGTTTTGTTTGGCTGTAGACTAGGGCTATCACTAGGCAGACAGGGGTAAGGGATGATCAGTTGTGACAGTATGGCATTACCATAACTATGAAAGCAGTGCTTTCATTGGTGGGCCTTGAGTACTAATGTCTGCTGCATTCCATTCCCTTCAACAGGGAGTTCATGGAAAGGGAAGAACTTGGCAGGCCCCAAGCATGCATTGTACTCAAAAGGCCTGTTGCACTCCTTACTTTTGGTGCTGTAGGTTCAGCTACATCAGCTTGGGCAGAGAATTAAGGTAGGGTGGCAAGAGCAAGCACAGCTGAAGGTTGGCCTAGGTTGTCAGTTACCTTTGGACCAGACCGACACTTGTCAGCCTGAAGCTGAATTGCTAATTGTTTTTCTATCAACTGAACTATAGTAATGCAGATAGACACTGTCATAGAAAGATTCAATATTTGAGTTTTATACTACAATATCTTGTAATCAGTGGTTTAGTTAACAGATACATTGAACAGGCGCTGAAACATTCAAAAGATTTACATGTAGGAGTGGAATAGCCACCTAGTGGTTAGAACACTGGCTTGGTAACCAAGCAACCAGGGTTTGATTCCCACTAGCACTCCTTGTGGCCTTGGGCAAGTCACTTAACCCTCCATTGCCTTGGAAGAAAGGCCTGGCAATCTACTTCCGGTGACACTGCCAAGAAAACCCAGGAGCTTCTGGGTCGCCAGGAGTCAGCACTGACTTGAAGGCACATAGCACTGCAACAAAATGGATTTAGAGCTTTAAAATCCTCAGAAAAGCCTTAACAATGGACTTTTCCCCACACAAAAGCCTTCTGTATTCTGATGGATCCCCCACATACAAAACCGTTCTGAGATATTCACTTTCAACTGAGTGTTTTATTCAAAGCAGCCATTTGATTTACTAGCATATCACCTAATGGAAGATGCAGACTGATTTAGTAGCTGTTATGAAGAACAAGGTTCCCTGACAACCATGACTGATGTAACAGGCTATAATTTGTTCATGAAGAACAGGAAGGGAGTGGCACTATGTAAAAAATGAAGCTACAGAATTACAGGGCTTACAAGGGAAGGAGGCAGCATTGTGGGTTAAACTAGAAAGTGAGAATGGTGAATTTGCATAGGTGTAATACGCTGATCTTCAGAGGAGGAGAAAGCGTAGTTACTCACCTGTAACAGGTGTTTCTCCAGGAGCAGCAGGAATCAGTCCTCACATATGGGTGACGTCGGCGCCGACGGAGCCCTCGCGGAGCAATTTTCCCCAGCTTTCAAAGAAAGCCTTTGGGAATTGCAGCGCGCATGCGTGGTCGCCTTCCCGCCCAAGGGTGCCATCTTAGCCAGTCAGATGACATAGCTAAAAAAAGACAGCATAAAAATTTGCAAAAAAACTAAAGCAGATGATTGCAACTCCAAGGGGAGGAGGGAGGGTTGTGAGGACTGATTCCTGCTGCTCCTAGAGAACACCTGTTACAGGTGAG
The DNA here is from genome assembly GCA_033557465.1 of Ichthyophis bannanicus. Classification (NCBI taxonomy): domain Eukaryota; kingdom Metazoa; phylum Chordata; class Amphibia; order Gymnophiona; family Ichthyophiidae; genus Ichthyophis; species Ichthyophis bannanicus. The sequence continues at coordinate 1,513,221,384 of CM066032.1, read as the reverse complement.
TAACTACGCTTTCTCCAGGACCAAGCAGGAAGTCAGTCCTCACATATGGGACTCCCAAGCTTAAGGCTACCGGAGACCCTAAGCACAAAAATGAGCTCCCTCTAGCTCAGCAGCACAGAAGGAAGGAATCTTCGCTGAATTACCACCCACCGGTAGCCCACATCCGGGATGGAGGGTAGGAGTTGCTCAAACCTCAAAGAGATTACGGAGGACTGCCTGTCCGAAAGCACTGTCCCTGCGGGACTCCCTCTCGAGACAGTAATGGACCGCAAAAGTCTGGCTCGAAGACCAAGTAGCGGCCCGGCAGATGTCTGCCAGCGGAACAGAGCGGAGGTAAGCCACTGACGTAGCCTTTGCCTGAACACAATGAGCCGTGACTTGACCATCCAAGAAGAGTCCAGCTGCCCCATAAGCCCAAGTGATACAGTCCGCAACCCAGATGGACAGAGTACGCTTGGAGACCGGGAGCCCCAATTTATTGGGATCAAAAGACACAAAAAGCTGAGCAGCTTTACGGTGCTCCCGCGTACGGTCAAGGTAGAAGTTCAATGCCCTTCTACAGTCCAGGGTATGGAGGACCATTTCAGCTCGGCTGGAGTGTGGTCTGGGAAAGAAGGTCGGAAGTACCACCTCCTGATTGATGTGAAAAGGGGAGACCACTTTTGGAAGAAATTTTGGGTGAGTCCGTAGGACTACCCTATTTTTGTAGAACCGAGTGTAAGGGGGATCAGACACGAGGGCCTGCAATTCACTTACGCGTCTAGCGGAAGTGAGGGCTATCAAGAACAATGTTTTCCAAGAAAGAAAACTGAGAGAACAGGTAGCCATAGGTTCAAAAGGCGGACAGGTGATCCGCTGTAAAACCACATTCAGATCCCAGTCAGGCGCTGGCGGGTGCAGAGGTGGTTTAAGTAGAAGGAGACCTCGGAGAAACCTCGCTACGAGAGGGTCGCTGGAAAGAGGTCTGCCGTCCACCGGTACATGATGTGCTGAAAGAGCACTGAGGTGAACTTTGACGGAGTTGGACTTAAGTCCCAGATTAGAGAGGTAGAGCAAGTACTGCAAGATCACCGACACCGAGCAGGAGAGACGGGATCCAGAGCCTGCTGGGTACACCAAACGGAAAAGCGACGCCATTTAAGGGCGTAGCATTTGCGGGTAGAAGGTCGCCGAGAAGCTAGGACGACCTCTTCCACCTCTGCCGGCAGGAGAAGGGGAGCAAGGACTACCCTCTCAGCAGCCAGGCCATTAGATTGAGAGATCTGAGGTTGGGGTGCAGCAGAGACCCCTGATCCTGAGTGAGGAGATCCGGTTGAAACCCCAGAGGGAATGGATCCTCTACCGCTAATTGCAGCAGGAGTGGAAACCACGGCTGTCTGGGCCAGCGAGGGGCCACCAGGATCATGGAAGCCTTGTCTCGGAGAACCTTGAAAAGAGTTCGAGAGACTAGTGGGATGGGAGGAAAAGCATACAGAAGGCTCTCTGACCATGAGAGTAGAAAAGCGTCTGCCGCAACTCGAAGGGGATGTGGCTGACGAGAGCAGAAGCGAGGAAGTTGCCGGTTGTGAGGACTGGCAAAGAGATCCATCGTGGGGAGGCCCCACTTTAGAAAGAGCTTCTGAACTACCAAGGGATCTAGGCGCCACTCGTGCGGCTGGAGGATCCTGCTGAGTTTGTCTGCCAGGCAATTTTCTTGGCCTGGGAGATAAACTGCCTTGAGGAGAACGCCGTGACTGACGGCCCAAGAGCAGAGCTTCTGTGCTTCCCGACAGAGAAGGAAGGAGCCCGTGCCCCCCTGTTTGTTCACGTAGAACATGGCAACTTGATTGTCCGTCTGGACAAGGACGGACTGGTGAGAGGTCAGGTGGGAGAAAGCCTTGAGAGCCAGGCGGATCGCTCTGAGCTCCAGGAAGTTGATCTGCTGAGCAGACTCCCACGTGGTCCAGAGGCCCTGAGTACGTGCCCCTTGGCAATGTGCTCCCCAACCCAGGAGGGACGCATCTGTCGTCAGCACCTGGGCCGGCTGAGGTGACTGAAAAGGCATGCCGAGTACCAGGTTCGGCCGATGAAGCCACCACTGGAGAGACGAGGCCAGCGGCTCGGAGACGCGCACTAGGTCTGCTAGGCCGCCTGTGGCTTGTTGCCACTGCTTGCGAAGACACCATTGAGCAGGCCGCATATTCAGGCGGGCATTGGGGGTCACATGGACGGTGGAAGCCATATGGCCGAGCAGTCTCAGGAAGCGCCTGGCGGAGACCAGGGACTGGCTGCGAAAACGGTCGGCTAGGTCCATGAGCCGTTGAGCCCTGTCGAGAGGCAGGAAAGCTCGCGCCTGAGGAGTGTGCAGTCTTGCGCCGATGAACTCGAGATCCTGTGAGGGGAGCAAAGTGGACTTTGCGAAGTTTATGACAAAGCCCAAGTACTCATTGGTGACCTCCGGAGCGGACGCTGCTCTGATGAGCCAGTCGAGGTACAGAAAAACATAGAGGCCGTGAAGCCGGAGATGGGCCGCCACCACCGCGAGACATTTTGTGAAGACTTGCGGTGCGGAGGACAGGCCAAAGGGTAGTACCCTGGTACTGGTAATGATTTCCTGCCACCACAAACCTTAGGTATTGGCGGTGGCTTGGGTGGATGAGGATGTGCGTGTAGGCATCCTTTAGATCCAAGGAGCATAGCCAATCTCCCTGCTGGAGGTAGGGCAGAAGGATTCCAAGGGTAAGCATTTTGAACTTTTCCCGCACGAGGAACCTGTTGAGGTTGCGCAAGTCCAGGATGGGTCTGAGGCCTCCTGTTTTTTGGTACTAGAAAATACCTGGAATAAAAGCCTTGACCTCTCAGGTGGTGGGGCACCGGTTCCACCGCCTGTTCCTGTAGAAGACCTGCTAACTCCTGAAGGAGTAAGTCCCTGTGCAGAGGGAGTCGTGGAGGTTCTCCCGGGAAATAGGAGGGAGGGACCTGGTGGAAGTGGAGAAGATAGCCTTCTCTTACGACTTGAAGCACCCAGGCATCTGAAGTGATGTTGGACCACCTGTGGGCGAAGTGAACCAGCTGGCCTCCGGTGCTGGGAGGGCTAGCGGAGGGGGAGAGGCTATGCTGAAGGAGTCAAAAGCCCCCACCCTGCTGAGCAGGGGCTGGTGGTGCAGGCTTGGGGGCTTGCTGCCTACGGGACCCGTTACCCCGTCCCTTGGCCTGCTGGCCCTGTTGGGGAGCTGCGGAGGCCTGATATTGGGGGTAGTGTTTATAGGCAGCCGCCTTTCTCGGGTAAAAGGACTTCTTTCCCGAGCCCTTCTTTTTCTGGGAAGGGGCGGAGGTCTTCCTAGAAAGCCTAGTCCTGGTGAGAGTCTGTCTCTAGTTGTGCAGCCTTCTCGTCCATAGGTTTGCCAAAGAGGTTTTCACCTCGGCAGGGGACATCGACCAACTTGTCCTGAAGCCAAGCCTGTCGGCGGGCACCGATGCCGGCTGCGGCCACTCTAGCCGATGCTTCAAAGCCATCATAGGCTGCTCGGGATATGAATTTTGAGCATTCCCGAATGCCAGTGGACAAGGCTAGGAACCTCCGCAAAGGTTCCTCGGACAATCCAGCAGAGAATCCGGCTAGTTCTTTAGCCAGGTCTCGGAGATACATGCCCATGTATAGCTGGTAGGTCTGGACACGACACGCAAGCATAGAGCCCTGGAAACACTTCTTACCAAGGCCATCCAGGTTACGGGCCTCCCTGCCAGGAGGCACCGAGGAGTGCATCTTCTGGCTCTTAAGACGATGCATGGCCGATTCCACTACCATGGAATGGTGTGGTAGCTGTGCTTTTTGGAAGCCAGGGCTCTTGCGGACTCGATAGATAGAATCGACCCGCTTGCTCAGGACCGGCGAGGAGGCCGGACTCTCCCACATGCGGAAGAGTAGTCGTTCCAGCATGGGAGGAACCGGTACAGTAAAGTGTTCCCTGGCGGGAGAGTCATACTGGAGGGCGTCGAGCTCTTCGGCTTGAGGCTCCTCCTCGGGATCCGCAGGGAAGGCCAAAGCCTTGGCCATATCCCTGACGAAGTCCAAGAACCGGGCATCCTCCGGAGGGGACTGCTTCCGAGGTTCGGACTCAGGCGAGTCCGAGGGGACACACCGAGTCTGAAAAGAATCAGGCGACTCTTCCTCTTCAGACTCCCAGACCGACTCCGAGGAGGAATCGGTGGGGTCGGCCCGGGCAGGCTGCGGCGCCGGCCGCCCCGACGCCGAGGGAGTCGGCGTCAACGACCTCGGTCCCGAACGGGAGGCCGAGGGTGACCTCGACCGAGGATCGGCTCGGTCTCTGGGGTCGACTTAGACGTCGACGTCCCGGCGGTCGGGGCAGCGGCGCCAGCGAGGCTAGCGAGCAGTGCCCGCTGCTGGTCCATGAAGGCAGACAGTCTGCTCTCCAAGGCCGTCAACCTGAGTCTGACCTCAGGTGACCCAGCAGCCCCCGACTCGGGCCCAGACGGCGTCGGGCCCGACGTCGGCGGTCTCGGAGGCGAGTCCAGGAGGACCACAGGACTTACCCGAGCAGGCAGCTCCGACTCCATGCGAGGTCGCTTCGAGAGGTGCTCCTTCTCCAAGGACCCGGGACGGCTATCGGGGCTATGCGACCTGGCCCTCGTGGAGCCAGGAGCGTCCACCGACGCCGCCCTCGCGGGTTTCACCTTCCGTCGATGGTCCCCGGAGGGAGAACCCCTGTCGGAGGAACTCCGGTGACGGTCAGAGCTGGAACCTCTGGATGCCGAGGCCTCCGACGAGGTCCGGGTACGGCTGGGGTCAGCGAGGCCTCCGACGAGGTCCGGGTACGGCTGGGGTCAGCGAAGATCCTATCCCGCTGATGCCGCCGACTTCTCAACGCTTTGGAGGACATTTTGCCACAGGCCCCACAGATCATTTCTTCATGATCCGGGCCCAGGCAGCAGAGGCAATTATCGTGTGTGTCAGTGAGTGACATATTTCGGTCACACTGACCACACCGCTTGAAACCACTGGCAGCCATCGGGGGAAAAAGGGCCCCTGCGAGGTCAAAAGACCGGGCTGCCAGTGAAAAAACCGAAAACGAAACTGACTAAATCAGAAAAACCGAAAAAGAAGAAGAGGACTCGTGACCGGCGTCGTGAGTCCGGGCGGGAAGACCGGCGTCGAACCAAAGGAAAAAAGAATATTACGAATAAAATCAACTTTTTCGCGGGGACACGACGGGTACGTCTGTAGGGCTCCGCGGAAAAAAGACTGGCTAAGATGGCACCCTTGGGCGGGAAGGCGACCGCGCATGCGCGCTGCAATTCCCAAAGGCTTTCTTTGAAAGCTGGGGAAAATTGCTCCGCGAGGGCTCCGTTGGCGCCGACATCACCCATATGTGAAGACTGACTTCCTGCTTGGTCCTGGAGAAAGGCAAAATTAGACCTTACCTGCTAATTGTCTTTCCTTGAGTTTTCTCCGGGCCAGTCCAGGGAACGATAGGGTTGTCAATCCCCTTCAGCAGCTGAGGACTACCAGACTAAGCCACTCCCCCTTGCTGCCCTTCTCCAGTCTATTGCCCAAGCAGCCAAGAACGGCACTGTGAAACAACTCGCAAAATAAAGAAGGCGTCAGCCGTCAGAGGCACAAAACTGTTCGGCAAATTGGCCTTAAAAAAAAAAAAAAAAATTTTACACCCCCCACAGCTAAGCGTAGGGAGCCCAACAATCCACGTCATCCAGACAACTTGCTCTGAAACATATGTAGGATACCATTACAGACAGCGTGCGTCAAGTAAAAACAGAACATGAAACCGCCGATGCCAGAGAAACTCCGGGTGGGCCCTGGACTGGCCTGGAGAAAACTCAAGGAAAGACAATTAGCAGGTAAGGTCTAATTTTGCCTTCCTTTGTTTCTCTGGGCTAGTCCAGGGAACGATAGGGCAGTACCAAAGCAGTATCTACAGTTGGGAGGAACTGGCGAGCCCCGCCATGATCGCAGCAGCGCCAACCCTCGCATCTTCCCTGGCCTGAATATCCAATCGGTAGTGCTTAGTAAACATATGTAACGAAGACCAGGTGGCAGCTCTGTAAATGTCTACAGGAGGAACGGCAGCATATTCTGCCCAGGATGCCGATTGACCCCTGGAAGAATGCGCCTTAAGACCCTCTGGAGGCACCTGCCACCCCCCCCCCCCCCCCCGAGCTCATACGCTGTGATGTCCTGCTTTATCCATCTGGAAATGGTCGCTTTGGACGCTGCCATCCCTTTATGCAGCCCCCTGAAAAGCACAATTTCTCCGATCTTCTGAAAGGTCTAGTGGCCCGAAGGTATCTCTGCAAGACCCTGCTGAGATCTAGACTCCTGAGCACACTATCAGAGAGCCGGTACGGTTGGAAAATACCAGCAAGGAAACCGACTGATTTAAATGAAACCACCTTCGGAAGAAAGGAGGGCACCGGTCGCAAGACCACCTTCTCGGCTAGAAACTGCAGGTAAGGCTCCCTACAGGAAAGCACTTGCAGGTCAGAAATTCGTCTTGCGGAACACAAAGCCACCAGAAATGCCGTCTTCAAGGACAGTTCCTTCAAGCCGCCTGGTGACAGCTTGGCAAACGGAGGTCGCGTGAGAGCTTCGAGAACAGTGTTCAAATCCCACGTGGGCACCACCTGGCGAACCAGAGGTTTGAGAAGACCCGCCGCTCGGAAAAAAACGGCGAATATCGTTATGCGCAATCAACTGCGGGCTGTGCACTGCACCTCTATAGCATATGAGAGCCAAGTGGACTTTGAAAGTGCTGAGCACCAAGCCTTTATCTAGATCACTCTGTAGGAAAGACAAGATGTGTGAGACCGCCGCTGAAAAAGGCTGTATACTACGCCGGGAAAACCAAGACTCGAACACGCACCACATGCGGATATAGGCCAATGACATGGACCTCTTGCACGAACCCAACAGGGTGTCGATCACGGAAGTTGAGTACCCTTTGTCTCAGCTGGTCCCTTTCAAGAGCCAAGCCGTAAGCAAGAAGCGATCCACCTGCGGCATCAATATGGGACCCTGACTCAAAAGGTTGCAACGGACTGGCAGTCGCCACGGAGCATCCACCAACAGACGAACCAGATCCGCATACCACGGTCTCCGGGGCCAATCCGGAGCGATGAGAATCACTCCCGGCGTGACTCGCAATGTGCTGGACTACTCGACCGATGAGGCCACGGAGGAAACATACAGCAGAAGATCTGCCGGCCACGGCTGAACGAGCGTATCGAGGCCCTCTGACATGCGCTCCCTGCGTCTGCTGTAGAACCGAGACGCATTGGCCAGAGTAGCCATGAGATCCATTGCCGGAAGCCCCCAGTGTTGGATAATGCCATGAAACACCGCCGCATTCAGCTCCCACTCTCTGGGATCCAGATGTCGACTGAGGAAATCCGCCTGCACATTGTCCACATTGTCCTTTCCTGCCACATGAGCTGCTGACAAGGCTAGGAGATGAGCTTCTGCCCAATGCAGCAGCTGTTGACTCTCCTCTAGTAAGGCCGCACTGCCCGTGCCGCCCTGGCGATTGATATAGGAGACCGTCGTCGCATTGTCCAAGAAAACCCGGACCGCCCTTCCCTCGAGCAAGGGCTGGAAGTGATGAAGTGCGAGGCGCACCGCTCTGAGCTCCAATCGGTTGATTGACCAAGAGCTTTCTAGCAGCGACCATAGTCCCTGCGTCACTTGAGCCTGACAATGAGCTCCCCAGCCCGCTAAGCTGGCGTCTGTGGTAAGTAACACCCAACTCGGATCTTCCAACAGAACCCCCGCTTGCAGATGACTGGCATCCAACCACCAATGCAGACTGAGTCACACTGCGTCTGGGCAAACCAACCGTTGCGAGAGAGGCTGACGCTGAGGAGACCACCTGGACAGCAAGGACTGCTGTAGAGGCCTCATATGTGCCCTGGCCCACGGAACCAGATCCAGAGACGCCGCCATGGACCCCAGGAGTTGTAGGTATCGCCAAGCCGAAGGTGCCTGCTGCTGCAAGAAAGCCTGAACTTGGTGCAGGATCTTTAGCACCCTGTCTTTGGGCAGGAACACCGCTCCCACCTGGGTGTCAAACAAGGCCCCTAGGTATGGTAGACGCTCCAGGGTCAGATGACTTTTCGGGAGGTTGACTACCCAACCGAGCTACTCCAGGACTTGCACCACCCGAGCAGTTGCCGCTACGGTGTCCGGAAGAGAGTTCGCCCTGATCAACCAATCGTCCAGATAAGGGTGCACCCGAATACCTTCCTTGCATAGCGACACCACCACCACCACCATGACCTTCGTGAAGGTCCGCAGAGCCGTCGCTAAGCCGAATGGCAAGGTCTGAAACTGAAAATGGCCCCTGGGCACCGCAAACTTCAAAAAACACTGATGATCTGGTCTGATCGGGATGTGCAAATAAGCTTCCGTGAGATCCAGACGAGAGGAACTCCCCGTCTCACCGATCGAATGACAGACCCGAGTGTCTCCATCCAAAAATGAGTTACTCAACGAATGATTTACTTGCTTGAGATCTAGAACAGGCCGAAAGGAACCCTCTTTCTTGGGTACCACGAAATAAAGCGAGTATCAACCTAGTCCGCACTGGTCTGGGGGCATGGGTACCACCGCTTGCAGGTGCAATAACCGTTGACAGCCTTCCTTTTCAGCTCCGTTCCTGCGGAAGACATGAAGGCGTCCCGCAGCGGGTGGGCAAACTCCAACGCATAACCCTCTCAAATAATTTCCAGCACCCACTAGTCTGATGTAATCGCGGCCCAGGCAGAGAGAAACCCCTGCAAATGACCCCCAAGAGACCTCACTACCTGGACCAGCCGACCTTCATTGAGGTTTCTTTGCGGAAGTCTGCTGAGCATTGAAATAACCTCTGCCGAAGCCTCTGGCACCTCAAAAGGATTGATTGCGAGGCCCGAAGCGAGGTTTAGGATAGGGAGTAAAACTAGCGCCTCTAAAACGGCGAGAATCCCGACCTTGACCCCGAGCCCCTAAGGTTGCCCTAGGCGTCTTAGGACGGTCTTTGGGCAAGTGACCCCCTTTGGAGTCCTCAAGGTCCTTCACTATCTTCTCCAAGGCTTCCCCAAAGATCAGTTTGCCTTTGTAGGGGAGCTTGCTGAGCCTGGCTTTGGAGGAAGCATCAGCCGCCCAGTTATGTAGCCAAAGAAAACGGCGGGCAGCAATCACCGAAGCCATGGACTTAGCAGAGATTCGAACCAGGTCATAGAAGGCGTCCGCAAGGTAAGCTGCTGCTGATTCCAATTTAGCACCCTCAACTGCCGAGCCTTCCGCGGCCTCTGCAGCAGCATCCCCTTGAAGCCAATGGATAGAAGCTCTGGACACATGCCCCGCAAATGGAAGTCTGCAAGGCCAACGCAGACGAATCAAAAGCCTGCTTCAGGAGTACCTCAAGCTTACGGTCCTGCAGGTCCTTAAGCGCAGCACCGCCTTCCATGGGTATCGTGGTCTTTGTTACCACCAATACCAAGGCGTCCACCTTAGGCATTTTTAATAAATGGAAATTACACTAACCTGGTAATTGTAGTTCCTGTAGGATCCAGTTTAGTCCTCCACTTTCGGGTAACGCACCTCTCACTGCAGCCTGGAGACTGGACCAATCAAATCTTCTGTAGTACATATCCAGCAGGAGCTCCCAGAAGCCCCCCAGTGTACTAGTAACAAAGCATACTTAACGAAGCAACACATTAGAGTATCATAAAACATTGCACTTTACTATACTTTACTTTACTTCCCCCCCTGGAATAACCAACTCCCTCCCCAAACGAGGAAGTCAGAACACCGCAGAGCGCCGGAACCGGCGCCCGCAAATTTACACCGAGCTCCCCCCTGAGAAAGCTAAGGAGCTGACTGAACGTCAAAGAAAGGGAAGAGCCAGAGCGATACGCAGCACCGTCGCCAAGACCGAACGGAACGAAGAACCGTCCCCTAGTCAACCGCTCGGAACAGCGCGCCGCAAGATAACACAGATAGTCGGGAGGGAAGGAGGACTAAACTGGATCCTACAGGAACTACAATTACCAGGTTAGTGTAATTTCCATTTCCTGTGCGGATATCCAGTTTAGTCCTCCACTTTCGGGATGTAACAGAGCAGTTAAGACCGGGCCAGCCGGCGCGCAGACCGCCGAACCAAAACAGGAATCCCGAGCCGCTAACACATCCAAGCGATAGTGCCTGCTGAAAGCGTGCAGAGACGACCAAGTGGCCGCCTTACAGATATCTGCCGGCGGAACCAGGGAATGCGCCGCCCAAGAGGGCGCCTGAACTCGAGAAGAATGAGCTCGGAACCCCTCCGGAACCGTCCGCTGCTGCAACAGATATGCGGACGCGATCGCTTCCTTGAGCCATCTAGCAATGGAGGCCTTAGCCGCCGCCTCCCCTTTCCTTGCACCCCCAAAGAGCACAAAAAGCCGATTGGTCATTCGAAAAGGCTCAGTAGACTGTAAATGCCGTCGCCGCGTGCAACCCACATCGAGCCGGCGGAGACCCTTGTCCACCGACTCGACCGAGCTCGCCGAAAGAACTGGCAGAAACACCGCCTGAAGCAAGTGAAAAGGGGACACCACCTTTGGCAGAAAGGAAGGAACCGGACGGATCACACTCCGATCCGCGGAAAAAGACAAGAAAGGTTCTCGGCAGGACAAGGCCTGAAGACCCGAAAAGCGCCGAGCCGAGCAATTGGCTACAAGAAAAACCGTCTACGACGTGAGATCCTTCAGAGACAACCTCCGCAAGGACTCAAAAAGTTCCCGTACCAGAGCCCGCAGAACTAATGCAAATCCCACGGGGGAATCAACGCTCTGCGGGAAGGCCGTAATGAAAAAACCGCGGTCAAGAAACGCCGCACATCCGCATGAGCGCCGAGAAGGCGACCCAAGAACTTGCCTCGATAACAAGAGAGCGCTGCCAATTGAACCTTCAGGGAACTGGCCGCAAGGCCCTCCTTGGACCCATCCTGAAGAAAGCTGAAGACGACGGGCACAGCAACCGTCGCCACCCGGACTCCCCGCCGGGAGCACCAGTCCTTAAAAATCCTCCAGATTCGACCATAAGTAAGAGAAGTGGACGACTTTCTCGCCCGCAGCAGGGTGAAAATCCCTGCGGGCGAATAATCTTTTTTTTTTTTTTTTTTGGCCGAGCCCTCTCAATGGCCAAACCGTAAGCGAGAATCAAGCCACCTGGGGCGTCCGCAAGGGGCCCCGAAGGAGAAGGTCTGGCCGCGCGGGCAGGAGCCAAGGAACGCCGTCGCGAAGCCGGACCAGAGCGGCATACCAGGGCCTCCGGGGCCAACCCGGAGCCACCAGCGGCACTCGGCCCCGATGACACTCGATGCGCTGGACGACCCTGCCGCTCAGCGCCAACGGGGGAAAGACATACAGGAGCCCGGAGGTCGGCCACGACTGAGTGAGAGCGTCGAGCCCCTCGGACATTCGCCCCCTCCGGCTGCTGGAGAAGCGACCCGCCTTGGCCGACTGGTAGGTCGCCATGAGACCCATGATGGGCGGACCCCACCGCCGAACTATGTGCGCCTACACCTGTGGGTTTAACTCCCACTCTCCGGGGTCCACCCGCACTCTGCTGAGAAGTCGGCCTGGACAGTTTCAGCGCCTGCTAATCGCGCTGCCGATATTGCCGGCAGACGAGTCTGCACCCAACTGAACAAGTCCGTCGCCTCTGTTTCCAGGGCCACAACGCCGGTGCCCCCTTGGCGATTGAAGCAAGCCACAGAGGTCGCATAGACCGACAAGACTCGCACTGGTCGACCGAGGCCTAGGAACTCCAGGGCCCATAGGGCTAGCCGTACCGCCTGAAGTTCGAGACGGTGGATTGACCAAGAAGCTTCCTGGGGAGACCACACCCCCTGCCTGAAGCGGGTCTCGCAGTGAGCCTCCCCAGCTGGATAAGCTCGCATCCGTTGTGAAAGAACCCCAAGAGGAGGCTCCAAGGGAAGCCCCCGCGTCAGGTTCTCGGAGGAGAACCACCATCAGAGTGACCGGCGAACTGCCTTTGGGCCTGGCAATCTCTTGTTCAACGAGCCGAACTGGTTGGACCAACGGCGGAGAAGAGCCCTCTGCAGAGGACGCATGCGGAACCGCGCCCAAGGCACCACCTTGAAGGCCGCTGCCCTCGATACGAGGCGCCTCAGGTACCACCACGTCGATGGAGCGGACAGCCCCCTAAAGAGCCGGGCAAGAGCCCGCAACGCCAGGACGCGGCGCTCGGGGAGGCCCAACAAACCCCGTGCGGTGTCGAAGCGCCTCCCCAGCTACTCGAGATCCTGCGTTGGACCCCGACCACCCTGGTCTTCGTTCCCCACCCAGCCGAGGAACCGCCGCGGAGCCATCACCCTGCTCGCGCCGTGCACCTACTCCCGACTGGACCTTGCCCGAAGCAACCAGTCGTGGATAAACAGATGGGCCAGGGCGCCCTCTCTGTGCCAGACCGCCGCGACCACTACCATCACGCTCGTGAAGGTGCGGAGGCCGTGGCGAAACCAAACGGCACGGTTGGAAATGGGAAGTGGCCCCACAGAAGAGCGAAGCGGAGAAACCGTTGATGAGACAGCCGGATGGGAATGTGTAATGTGGACTGCAGCGGCTGTGGTAGATCCCGCAGCAGAAGCTCCGAGGAGGAGGGAGCGAAGCGCCGAGGGACCCAGCTAGCAATGCCGTGGGTGTTTTTTTTTTTTTTTTTCCCGGTCATTCAGTCATAACATAATTAATTATTTATTTATTCATTTTTACATTTAAAACAAAAAGCAAGGAAGGCTCAGGGAAACCCAAGACTCTGCAAGCAAAGGATTCCGAAAACCCACGTGCCGCTACCACATGATTACATGTGTGAAAACTGCCGACTAGAGCTTGTTCCCTCATAAGAAACACGGAAGAGAAAAACAAAACAACTGACCGGCAGCCACAGAACTGAGAGGGGAACTGTCAGCCATACCCTGAGCGGGCATTTAGAAACTGTCAAAGTCAGTGAAAAGCAATTACAGTGACTGAAAGTAGGGACATTAGAGCGGGATCCCTCCGCAGCCATTCAGACCGCCATGGAAGGGGCTGAGAGTTGTATCCGGGGAGGGAGATAGAAGCTCAACCCAACCGTAGGCACCGTACCACGAGCCTGCCCCATGAGGCCGAGCCCAAACCATCCAGGACTCAAAACACTGACTTAAAACCTCAAACAAATGGTATATTGACCAAGGCAGGTACCATAATCAGCAGGACGTACAAAGCACCCCGACAGCAGTTTGTGGCCCAAGGACCAAAGGTAGGAACCGCAAAGCACAGAGGCAGCCAGTCCGGATATAGCCGAAATCATCCCAGAGCAGCTGAGATAAGGCCGAAAAAACAAAAACAGACTACTCAGTTTTCTTACAGAAAATGATACCTGAACTTCTTGGAGGCATCCAAACTCTAGTGGGAAAGACTCAGTGCAGCGTAAGCCAATGGAGAATTCCCCTGAAGCCAAGCTCCGGAGTCCCCCAGTTCAGCTGGGGAAGCACGATGCTGAGGTAAGAGCAGAGCCGATGCAGGAGGTGCCCGTATTTCTTCGGACCGCCAATGCAGCGTAACCTAAATTATGCACAGGGAGAACTAAAAACAAATAAGTGCGCTCCGCAGGAACAGGCATTCAATCATATTCCCCTCAATAGGCAATGCCCCAGTGAGCCCTCTTTGTTGGGCCCAGTGAGGAACGGAACCCACTAGCCCTGCCCCTTAGTACGTCAGGGACTCAGCATTGAACTGTGGTTCTGAATTGCATACTGGTCTCTCTTCATGCCTTCTGCACTCTTTATGGAAATATATTCAGTTATCTAACATTTATCTGAGAACAATTAACAAAGCGCAGCCTGTTATATCTTATGTTCATGAACAGGCAGAGAAAAAAGGATACCTCTCCCCACCAACACCAAGCAAGTCTGTGTGAAAACTGACCCAGCACTGTAGCTGTTAAAAGTCAGCCGAGAAGAAATCAGGCTTCCCTCCAAAAACTAAGGCTCATTAGCTATGCAAAATGGCCACCAGCAAAAATAAAAAACACAAAAAGGAGTGAATTAAAACCCCCCAAAAGCTAAGGAAATAGCTGAAACAGCCAAAGGGGAAGGTGGGAGGGTTGCAGGCAGAAGAAAATGCCTAAAAACGCTGAAAGAGCAAGAAAAAGCAATCAAGCTACCACAGAGCCGAGGACAGCAGTGGGAGAATATATTTCATGGCTGAATAAACTGCAGCCCGGCTCCTCAAACGCCAGAGCCAGTCACTGAACCTCTGCGGGACCCCCAACTCAGGCATTGGGGTTTGGAAGCCATCCCAAGGCCCCCTCTGCCCAGCGGGAGATAATGGAACAGTCACAGGGAAGCCCACACCACAGGGGCAATCCTATGCAAATCAGTCCCGATTTAAAAATAAAACGCTTATTTATTTTTTATTTATTTATTTTTTTTTGTTTGTTTACAAGAAACAAAATACTCCCCAGACTCCCTGGGGTGTCCTGAGCAAAAGCGCCAGCAAAAGGAACCCCAAAAACGCTAGGGGAACCTGTGCACAAGTGATCAAAAGTGCTACTAAAAGCACACTTTAAAAATCCAAAATGGCCGCCGCACTTTTTCACCCTCTGTAAAAAACGGCGCGAAAATACAAAGGCAACCAAATAATATGGAAAATAAAGAAAACGACCCTCTATTACAGGGCAAACGACCAATTTTAAGAAAAATTGCCCAATTGGCTCAGGAGAGCCTAGCAAAGTGCTGGCAGCTCTGACAGTGTACTGCTCACATAGAAAGAAATAAAAAGAAACCTCCTACCAGCTCAGGAACATCCAGAACTCAGCCAACTTCTCCCAGAACCAGCCACTGCTGTATCAGGTATGGCTTTACCCCTTACTGTCCAGGGGAAGCTCACTTAAGGCTGTTAAAATTAGCTAGGCATTAAGTCAGGAGCCAGCAGGTCTGACTTTCTCCTAGCCTCCTGTGCTAATGCACCAGGGAGATTTTTTTCTTTTCCTTTTAAAGAGACAGCTAGCTATTAAATAAACAGCAAGTAAATATCCCAAAAACAAACCCTAAAAGACTAACTAACAAGTGTTGCTCCTGCAATGGTCACTCAGTGTGCCCAGGAGGACACACTTTTACGTCTGCAGACTGCAAGAGACTGGACACACTGGGGGGCTTCTGGGAGCTCCTGCTGGATATGTACTACAGAAGATTTGATTGGTCCAGTCTCCAGGCTGCAGTGAGAGGTGCATTACCCGAAAGTGGAGGACTAAACTGGATATCCGCACAGGAACTCACGCTCCTCCATGGGAATCGGATACAGACGTCTGAGCGCACGAGCACCCCTAAAAGGGTAGCCTCGGGAAATTCCCATTCCGACTCTACCATGTGTTTAATCACGCGGTGCACTGGAAAACAGCGCTGCTCAGCCTTAAAGCCCTGTAACAAGGGATCCTCTAATGGCTCCTGCGGTACCGAAGGCATCACAAGATTGAGCGCTGCCAAGGACTGTGAAATAAGCTGTCCCAGGTTCCTCCTTACGGAACACTCTAAAGACATTCGGGTCCTCGCCCGGAGTTAGCTCACCCTCCTCTAGCTCCATAGCCCAGGTGTCGACGCCTGCTTCAGAGAGGATTTCCCCATCCTCTAGCGCCTGAGGCAATGAGACTGGCGGCTCTGCTGCATCTGGCCCAGGTCCCAGTAAGGCCGTGCTTTGGGAGGGACCCTCTCCCGGATCCAATAGAGCCGCCTCAGGTTGTAAGCGGTCTGCACCAGGAGTCGGCAAGGAGGGACTTACCAACTGGGAGGCTTTTAATAAATAAGCTTTATGCATTGCCAATATAAATTCCGGCAAAAAGAGAAGAAATCCCCTCCTGAGCTTCAGGACAGGGTGTAGCTGCACTGGTAGGCGCCACCGACGCCTTATGCGATTTTGCTCTTCTCTTAATGTGCTTTGCCTGCTCAGCAGGAGAAACGGCCGGTTCCCCCAACATGGCTGCCGTTCCTGCCTTTTCTGAGGCGACTTGAGGCCTCACTTTTTCATCCTGGGCTTGCTTTCCATATCTCCGACGAAAACCGACGGAGTAGAACAGAGCAACGCTAAGAAAAACTGCTAGCCGCACTTTTGTCCCCCTGCCAGTACTGCCCGAATGAGAACGCGAACGGCCACCCGACGTGCACCCCGCCGATGCCAAGACCGCACTCCAAGAAGCCGCGGCGCAAATTCTGAGCTGGTACACGATGCGGATCAGGAAAGCACACCTACCGCCAGAGGATCGCTCTCGGGTCCCTGCTTTCCTGCAGCTAGCAGGAGTCGGGGACCACGTTCGCAGGCAAGGACAGGTGGATTCTGGGGCTCCTAGGCCAGTGTCCTGAAAGGTATAGTGCACAGCGGAAATAAAACAGGCTCTGCCTCTCACGCTGGTAAAACCAGCCTGCCTTAAGCGGACTGCCGGCGAGCTTGATCAGAGAAGCCTTGGCAGGGAAAATAGCATA
Source organism: Ichthyophis bannanicus (assembly GCA_033557465.1). NCBI lineage: Eukaryota > Metazoa > Chordata > Amphibia > Gymnophiona > Ichthyophiidae > Ichthyophis > Ichthyophis bannanicus. Next base: position 1,513,204,876 of record CM066032.1, on the reverse strand, counting down.
AGCTAGCTCAGCCAGAGCCAAAATGTTGAGGATTCTATCCACTGAACTTTATGCTCTTTGAGTAGGGAGAGACCTGAACCTACGTCCTGTTCAGCTGCTGAGGACTGTAAGACTGGAGAAGGGCAGCAAGGGGGAGTGGCTTAGTCTGGTAGCAAAATTTTGTTTCAGTCCTCAGCTGCTGAAAGGGATTGACAACCCTATCGTTCCCTGGACTGGCCCAGAGAAACAAAAAGGAAGTGACAGATTTAATTACGACTTCTGCAGTATTGCCATGAAAGGAGAAGTGCTGCCAATAGATTTCAATATGTTGGATGATTGGCACATTGTAGAGAATACAGGATCATCTAGATGACACTGCAGCAGCAGAGAGCTATTCTGGCAACCAGTAAAAGAACCCACATTGGACCTGTTGCTTACCAATGGGGAAGAGTTTGATGTTACAGTGGGAGATCTTGCAGAGTGATCACCACATGTGGTTCAGTATTAGGACTAGGGCTGAAAGTCCATTCAGAAGCAAGAGTACTAGACTAAGAAAACCTACTTTGCCAAGATAGAAACATAGAAATGACAGAAAAAGACATGGCCTATCTAATCTGTCCTTCCATATCAACTACAACAGTCCCCTTTTTTCCTTGAGATCCTCTGTCCCATGCTTTTTTGAATTCAGTTACTGTCTTCATCTCTATCACCTCCACTGGGAAACTATTCCACAGATCCACCACTCTTTCCGTAAAGAAATTTCTGCATATCACTCCTGAATCTATCCCCCATCACCCTCATCCCATGTCCCCTTGTAGTAGAACTTGCTTTCAATTGAAAGAGGCTCTCCCCCTGAACATTTGTGTCACGGTAGTGTTTAAACATCTCAATCATATCACCTCTATCCTGCCTTGTACATATTAAGAAAATATATAATTACCTTCCCTCTGAGCTCAAACAAAGTGTCCACACCAAAAACCCAGTGGATAGAAACCAATAAATGTGAAAAAATATTTGTCGGAGTAGGCTGACGTTTATCATACAGTTGTCTTATCTGAAGCAGGGGGTTCAGGGATATACCCCCGAAACGTGTCACGTTGTGTTGCAATTGACATACTGTGGAATTCAGCGTCTTTCCAGCCTGGTTGCTTTTCAAAGCTAAGTATCAGCTTTTTTTGTATATGAGCTGTTTTAAATTTAATTCTGATTAAAAGGACAGGCCACAGCGGTAGGTGGTGTTCTTCCTTACTTGGCTGGCTACTCCAACAAAAATATTTTTTCACATTTATTGGTTTCTATCCACTGGGTTTTTGTACATATTAAGATCCTTAAGTCTGTTCTCATAAGCTTTATAGTGAAGACCACTAACCATTTTAGTAGCCACCCTCTAACGACACCATTCTGTTCACATCCTTTAGGTGTGGTCTCCAGAATTGCACACTATACTCCAAATGAGGTCACACCAAAGACTTATACAGAGGAACTATCACCTCTTATTCTACTAGCCAGCCATTCCTCTCCATATGCACCCAAGCATCCTTCTAGCTTTTGCCATTGCCTTTTCTACTTGTTTAGCTACTTTAAGATCAGACAGCCATGCCTAGGTCACACTGCTTTAGTGGACAAAAGTACTTCACCCCCTATACTATATTGCTCCCTTGGATTGCTGCAGCCCAAATGCATGACCTTACACTTTAACATTAAACCCCAGCTGCCAAATTCTAGACCATTCTTCAAGCTTAGCTAGATCCCTCATGTTATCTACACCTTTCTGGATGTCTACTCTATTGCAGATTTTGGTATCTGCAAAGAGGCAAACCTTACCTGACAGCCCTTCTACTTTATCACTAACAAAGATGTTAAAAAGAATCAGACCAAAGACCGATCCCTGGGGCACACCACTGGTAACACCTTCTCAGAGTGAGCTCCATTTACCTATACTCTCACCTCCCACCCAAGCAATTTCTAAACCAAGCAGTAACTTAGGGTCCATCCCTCGAGTGCTCAGTTTGTTTATAAGTCGCCTGTGAGGAACAGTATACCAGTTACTTACCTGTAACATGTGATCTCTGGGAACAGGAATAAGTCTTCACATATGGGTATGTCAGTACCGACTTAGTCTGCACGGGAACACTCCCCAGCGTCCAATTAGAACGCTTTTGGGAGCATCCCATCATGCCTGTGTGCTGCCTTCCTGCCTTTCCCAACTGCCTCTCCTCAGTTAAGTTTTAAAGCTGAGACAAAGAGAGAAAGAGGGGAAAGAGATACAACTTCTAGGGGAGGTGGGTGGGTTGTGAAGACTTATTCCTGCTTGTTCCTGGAGATAGCACAGTTACTTACCTGTAACAGGTGATCTCTGGGAACAGCAGGAATGAGTCTTCACATATGGGGACTCAAGCTAAGATGCTTGGAGGAGTCCCAGCATGTTGCGAATCTGAGAGCCATGCTATTCGACAGAACCTCAGACATCCTAGGGATGGAGGGTAGGAGTTGAACTAAAAGATGTGCTGTGGAACAGCTGGACCAAACAGGACACCTAGATAGGAGTCCCTGTGCAGGTGATATGTAGTAGTAAATATTGAACTGCACTACACCAATATGGACCTCACCCTGGTGGTATTGTAAAAGGTTTATGGAGGTTCATATGGATGTGCTAATATGAACCAGCAGAATATCCAAGGAGTACCTCAATGTAAGCAGAGGTAAATAAACTGCGCAAAAGACAGGTTGAGGTCAACCTTTAGGGTGAGAAGAAAAATCCCAGTGGAACTGGGGTAGTTCAATGAGGTAGGGCTTTTGTGGAAAATGCAGAAGTCCCTATTAGATAAGACTGCAGCTCTTTTGACCTTGAGACAGTTCTTATAGGAGAAGAGGGGCTTTAAAGATCCCTATATCCTATAATGAAGGACCGAAGTATGAGGTATTGGAGCCTGCTATTTTCTGAAGATTCAGAATGTCCTTCCTAATTGAAGTCACTTAGGAAAAAAAAGAGGGTATATGGGGGGCTTCAGATGTATCTAAACTGAAGGTCATGGTACAAAAACCCTTTATCATAGGGAAGTGGTTGTTTATGGAGAACCCCAAGCATGCTGGAAGAGCATTGAAAGGGATAGTAACTGAGTCGGACCCGTAAGGATTCTCTAAACATCTCCTCAAGCAGGTATCTCCCTTCTTGTTAGATGAATATTTTATGTGGGGACAGGGGTATGTATGCATGTATGCATATACACATACATACACACCCTTGTCCCCACATAAGGATATGTGGAGAAAGATTCATCTAACAAGGGAGATACCTGCTTGAGAAGATGTTTCACTGGAAGGAGAAGTTGAGTCCTCTAAGAACTCTAGCCCTTGAATGACCAGGAATGGAGGCCTACATTAAAATCATCCTCTGCATTTTTCAATCTGCAGAAAGTTTGAATCCTTCCATAACTCCAGCAGGGTAGCTGGAGAAGATGCAATGAGATAAAATACCATATTTACCCTTCTAAGCAGGCAAAATGAGTATGGCACATTCTTGTGCTCAATATGAATTACACCATGATGGAAGGAAGATAGACAAGGACTGGCCATTACCGAAAGAAAAAGCATCCCTGGTGAGGGGGTCCACTGGAGATGTGAACACAGGGAATTGGATAATTCTTTAGGTCTTCACTTAATCAAAGGCCTGTGTCCTTTATTGAAGACGACTTTAATGGAAAATGTTAAGAGCAGGGAAGAACCCAGTAGTCATGACTAGGTAAAGCCCTTCCTAACCATCTTGAATTATTTGCTCTAACAAAGGCCCATAGTGCAGAGCTGCTCTGTAGAGATGCAGAGAGTATGTTGCAGGTTAATTAGAAGGAAAAAACTGGCTGTTTAAGAGCCAGTATGTAACCTGAACTACTCCACCAAGCCCAAGATTGGGGAAGGCTAAGGATAGGAGGCAAGGTGTCTGCAACTATGACCAGAAGAGTTCTTAGCCTGTCTGGGACTTAGTAAGGCCAGAAAAGATTGATATTGGAGATTAAGCTCTGGTTGCTTGAAGTCAATGGTCTAACCACTAAGAGCCCCTGCAGTTCTAACTATTGTTAGGGCAGCAGCAGAAGTCTTAGGTCCCAAAATTGGAAAAAGACAGACATAAGTAGGAGTGGTAAGACTCAGTCATTGTCTGAGAAGCTGCCAGCAAAACAAGAATGCAAGGGGGAGACAACTCTTTAAAGAAAAGCAGGGGCTTAGGGATAAGCCTTCAGTTAAGTGGTATTACTCTTACAGACCAAATGTCTTAGTAAGAGGGAGAGTTGAGAGACTTACGATGGAGTAAATCTTTGAAAAAGTAATGAGACATGCTGAAACAGGAGAAAAAAGTCAAAGGTAAAGGTATAGCAACCTTGTTAGCTGTTACTCCTGTGTACTTCAGAGGAAGAGGAGTAACTTTACTACCTGTAAAGCATAATCATGTTAAGAAACTATGAGCTAAAAGTCAGCATGTCTCTAAGAGACATGTGTAAATTTTAGGATGGAACTAATGTAGATGCTTATATGGTAAGCAGCAAACTACAGGTTCTAAACCTCAAACAGGAAGAAGGATTCAGTGAAGAGTCCATCAGCAACCCTGTGGCTGCTGGGTTTTCTGAAGCGGTTGAGGTTGTGGTTTCTTCAGCTTGGTTTGATGTTTCCCTTGTTTGGAAACTGTATGATGGGTAGAGAATGAATAAAATTTTCCCCCTGGGGGAAGAAAGTTTGGTAGAAGACTTCCTACCACCTGGGATAGAGGAAGGTGTTAATCCTTTGAAAGCAACAGTGCCAGTGGTTAACTGAGCAACTTAGTGTAAAGTCTTTTTTAAAGAGATTCTCTCCAGTACAAGGAGTATTACCCAGGCTCTCTTGTACCCATTTATCCAAGTCGGAAGCTTGGAGCCAGGCTATGTGATGTGCCCTTATGGCTATAGCAGAAATTTTGCTAACAGACTCAAAACAGTGCAGGGAAGCACAAGAAAGAAACCTAGAGATATTTTGAACATGACTAACCAGTAAAGAGTAGTCTGGTCTTGTGATCTTGAAGGGAGTCAAAAACAAGAAACTGACCTCTTCAAGAGATAGTCCCATATAGAAAATATGAGAGAATTCTTGTTGAAAACATGGATGTCTGGAAGCTTTTACATGCAAAAGGTATCCAAAGTTCTAGACTCACGACCTGGTGGATAAAAAGTGTGTTTTAGCACTTTTAACACGCCTCATTGCTGATTCAATAGAATGATGTGGAAGTTGTCTTTTGAAAACCTGGAGAAGGGGCACCTTGTACAGAGAGTCAGTGGCCCCTGAAGGTGGGGATACCTTTAAAGGAGTTTCCCACATTCAAAGTAAAAGATCCTGTAAGGTTTGATGCAAAGCAAGCATGATGTCCTTTGGGTTCTCAGGGATATACAGAAGCTCTGAATCCCCTGGTGCAGGATCTCGACCAGGTATAGAAATAATATCAAGCAGGAATGCTTGAAGAAATTTCCCCAGAAGGGTATCCTTTATCATGGAGTAAAGGTTAGATCTGTTGAAGATAGTCTTGGCACTAATGGATTGATCCATTGGAGTACCTGACCCGAAAGGGTGGAGCATTGGATTATCCTGAAAAGATAGTAGTCGGTACTGCTGGAGGTTGGTGCCACGACAAAAATCGGTGGAAAACTATCCATGCCAGGAATGGACTGCAAACTTGGTACCGAAGGAAGCGAGCTTGTGGAAGCAAGCATGGAAGGCACTGGTACCGATGCAAATGTAGAAAGCAGTACCGGCAGTGGTATTGCAGCCAGTACTGATATCGGAGGATCAATCTGAGGTGACTAACGGTACCAAAGGTACTGAAAGCGGCAGACTGATCTCCGGAGCAATGTCTTCAGTATCGTTTGAGGTCGATACCGAGACGAGTTGGTACCCAATCATCCAGGCTAGGGATTGATTCTAGACTTGGCAACGAAAGCAGCGAGTCAATTGAAACAGACCTGGAGGGTACCGACGTCGATACCAGAATTGGTACCGAGATAAATACCGATGCTAGAAGATCGGTCTGTAGCGGCTCTAGCGGCACCGAAGATACCGAGAGCGCTAGACTGCGATCGGTGTGGAATGTTTCATCCAACACCATTGCCGATGCCGGGGTACCAGCACTGCTCAAAGCAGATACCACCAAGCATGGCTCAGGCATGTTCAGAGGTAAAACCCCCCAGGAACAACCTGAAACCCTGTTAATGCTTTGGAGGCCGAAGACTCCCGCTGGGGGTTTTAAAGCCAATATGTCCTCGGGGCATCAGAGCATCAAATTCACCTTCTCATGGTATATCTTCCAGGCATTCAAAACCTTTGGGCAGACAAACTCAGCCAAGTACTACTGCCTCACGAATGGTCTCCCCTAGACCAGGTGGCCAAGATAGGGGTTCCCCAGAACTGATGTATTTGCAAATCCACTGAATGTCAAGCTTCCCCGGTTCTGTTCCAGAATTCCAGCTCAAAATTGCCAGGCAAGGGATGCCTTCCTTCACTGGGGTCACAACTTCCTCTATGCCTTCCCACCCTTTCCCTTCATCCCCAAAACATTCCAAGCTTTAGAGACAGGTCATATGATCCTCATAGTGCCATGGTGGCCACACCAAACATGTATCCCCCACATCTACATCTCTCTCAGGCTGCACCTCTGGAGTTAGGCTATGCTCCAGATCTCCTCTCCCAAGAGAACAGGATGCTATGGCACCCGAATCCCCAGTCCCTGCATCTCAGGGCCTGGTTGCTGAAAGCTTAGACCTTCAGGATCTCAACCTTTCCCAACAGGTAAAGTATATCCTTCAGGCTTCTAGAAAACCTTCCACAAGACACTTACGCCTTCAAGTGGAAATGTTTTACTATATGGTGTTCACGGAAGGGGTTAAACCCCCTTATGATACTCTAGTATCAATTCCAAAAGGTATCTAATTCAAATTCTGGTCTAAAGACCAATTCAGTAAGAGTCCATCTTGGTGCAATTGCAGCTTCCTATAAGCCTCTAAATGGACAAGCAATTTACTCATATCCACTCATATCAAGATTTGAGAGATCTTCTATTAACAAAGCCTCCCATCAGGCTGGTGGCATGGGATTTAAACCTAGTTCTCAGGCAGCTCATAAAACTGCCTTTTGAACTTTTAGCAACTACAACCCTAAAGCTTTTGTTCTGGAAGGTCATCTTCCTAATTGCAATCACCTCTGCACGTCGCATTAGTGAATTGCAAGCTTTAGTGTCTGATCCTCCTTATACTAGGGTTCACCATAAGGTTGTTCTCAGAACTCATCCACACTTTATGACAAAGGTGGTTTCGCCTTTTCATTTAAATCAATCTTCCTGTATTCTCCAGGACCAAGCAGGAAGTCAGTCCTCACATATGGGTGACGTCTGTGCCGACAGAGCCCCCATGCGGAGCATTTCCCCAGCTTTCAAAGAAAGCCTTAAGGAATGCAGGCACGCATGCAGTCCCCTTCCCACCCAAAGGTGCCATTTGGCTCAGTTGTCATTTTTCCATGGAGCCCTACGGATGTGTCCATTGTCACCCATGGAAAAAGTGGATTTTCCTGCATTGTAGTTTCTTCGGTTCGACGTCAGTTCCCTTTCCCACCTGGACTCGGTACACTGGTGCCAAGCCCGGATCTCTATTTCAGTTTTTGTCCTTAGACTGCGTTCGTGCCAATTTTTTCTTTTCCCTGGCAGCCTGAGTTTTTGATCTTGCAGGGGTCCTTTTTCCCCCCAATGGCTGCCAGTGGCTTTAAGAAGTGTGATCGGTGCAAGAAACTCACTGACACATGACTGCTGCCTCTGGTGCCTAGGGCCTGACCATGATCCTAAGGTCTGTAGTCCCTGTGGCAAAATGTCTGAAGGCATTGTGGAGCCGTCAGCACCAGCATGAGGAGATCTTCTGATTCTGTGCCTGGACTTTGTCAGAGGCCTCGATGTCTCAGGAGTCTGACCCCAAGCATCATTGGGGCTCCTTTGAGAGGGAGCCCCCCTCAAGGGAGCACCGAAGAAGAAACCCGTGAGGGCGGCATCGGATGCTCTTGGCTCCTCGAGGGCCAGGTCGCATAGCCCCAATCGCCATCCCGGGTCTTTGGAGTCAGAGAAGCCTGCAAAGCATCCTCATGTAGAGTCAGAAGCCCCGAATCACATGAGTACTGTAGTCCTCGTGGACTCTCCTCCAGGGGAGCCGATGTCGGGCCCAGCACTGTCAGGGCCCGAGTCAGAGGCTGCTGGGTCTCCTGAGCTTGGACTCAGGTTGACAGCCTTGGAGAGCAGATTGTCTGCCTTCATGGAGCAGCAGCAGGTGCTGATTGCCAGTCTCACCGGTGCATCTGCCCTGACCACCGGGACCTTGATGTCCAAGCCGATCCTAGACCATGCAAACTCAAGTTCATCCTTGGCCAAGGTCACCCTCAGCCTCCCATTTGGGACCGAGGTCATCGATGCCAGTACCCTCAGTGTCAGGGCAGATGGCTGGGGAGTGCCCTGTAGCCAGAGGCAGCTGTGCTTGAAAGACAAGCCTGTTGAAACCTCGCGATTGCTATGTATTGTGCAATTGCGACAAATGGCAGTGTGGCAATGGGACGCCCCAGTATTTGCTGCTAAAAATGTCCCTGCGGTGGTCAATGCTCTCCTTATGCCCCTGGTCCTCCAGAGCTGAGAATTCAGTGGCTCAAAATATTGCCCCCAGCACGAGCACAACGATAGGTGGGGGAGGGGAAAGGATTAGTCAGCAAGCTTAAGTACTCTGTTTGCAAGTCTAGCAGGGAAGCCACAAGAAAAGCACAAAGCTGGAGAGGGCAACCCCGTGCGTCTGGCAGATCAGGCTCTTAGCCTGGAGCCAGTGAAGAGATCCTGGGGGGTGGTTGGAGCTCGACTGATTCCACAACCAGGAGCTTCTACAGCTGAGGATCAGTGAGGCTGGGTAATGCAGGGGAACATCTCGTGTGCCCTGCAACTTCCAGGCAATAAGGTGGAAGGTGTGAATAAGCAAGAATTAGAAAAGCACCATCTGCTGCAACAGGCATTACTGAGGGTGACCTAAGGGTAGACCTATATGAGCACCAGATCCTAGCCAATCAGCTTCTGGTGCAGTTTTTTCTCCGTCTCCAACATCTGCTGGCAGGGGGTGCATAACCTGATTCTCTGGACTGGTCTAGCAGGATGAATTGGAAAAACAAAATAAGTTAAACCCTTACACCTGCTGGAGACATACTAGAGCGCCCTCTACTGGGTTCAGCTACATATTACCAGGGAACAGCCAATCAGGCTGCTGGTAGTTTCTCTCCCCATCTCCTGGTAGGGGGACTAAACCTGCTTGTCTGGACTGGTCTAGCAGGATGTACTGGAAAGAGCTGTTGAGCTTTGTGTAGCCCCAAGTGTTACAGGTAGAACAGGGCTCTTGCAATCTAGAGTATGGAGAGCAGTCTCTGCTTTACTGGTATGAGGCCTGGGAAAGGTGGTGTGCATCACCTCCTGAGGTGGAATGGGGACACCACCTTTGGCAGAAACAAGTGTGGAGCACCACCCTGTTCTTGTAGAACCTTGTGTGAGGCAGCTGCCAGCCTGGAGCTCACTGACTGCTGATGCAGGCACTACCAGAAAGCAGATCTTCCTAGAGAGATACTGCAGGTGGCCAGAGGCTCAGGCTTGGGGAGCTGTGAGACTGCCACATTAATGTCCAAATCAACAGGGGGTTTGGACATCATGAGGCCCTGTAGGAATGAGGTGGAATCTAGACAGGGCTCAGACTTTGGAAGTGATTTCACTAAGCCTGTACTGGCATATAAAGGCTTGTTTTTCTACAAAGACAGCACAGTTACTTACCTGTAACAGGTGATCTCTGGGAACAGCAGGAATAAGTCTTCACATATGGGTATCGTCGGTACCAATGGAGCCTGCGTGGGAATGCTCCCCAGCGTCCAATAAGAGCTTTTCGGAGCATCCCACAGCGCCTGCGTGCTGCCTTCCTGCCTTGCCCAACCGCCTCTCTCCAGTTCGAGTTTTAAAGCTGAGACAAAGAGAGAAAAGAGATACAACTCCTAGGGGAGGTGGGTGGGTTGTGAAGACTTATTCCTGCTGTTCCCAGAGATCACCTGTTACAGGTAAGTAACTGCTATCTCCAGGAACAAGCAGGAATGAGTCTTCACATATGGGGACTCCCTAGCTGCAGATGCCAGGGAGAGACCCCATGGTTGTGTGCCCTTGCAGAGGGCTCCACTTCCCCCCCATGGATCTCTGGCATCCAACCAGGGTAGGTGGGTAGGAGTTGATTAGGAATGGAACAGGTGTTTGAGGACAGCCTGACCAAACGAGGCATCCCGGCGGGAGTCCTTGTCTAAACAGTAATGGGCTGTGAAGGTGTGAACCGAGGCCCAAGTGGCCGCTCGACAGATCTGGTCGATGGACACAGTTTAGATGAGCCATTGAGGCTGCCATGGCTCACATTGTGAGCTGTGACATGGCCCTCCAGAGAAATGTTCTTACTCTGGTAGGTGAAAGAAATACACTGAGCAATCCAGCTGGATAGTGTTCTCTTAGAGACTGGAAGTCCTAAATGAGAAGGATCAAAAGCAACAAAGAGTTGAGAAGACTTTCTATGTTGCTGTGTTTTGTAAGTAGAAAGCGAGAGCTCTTACAATCCAAGGTATGAAGATTCCTCTCTGCATTTGATGCATGAGGTCCTGGAAAAAAGACAGGTAAATATACCTCCTGGTTCAGATGAAAAGGCGAGACCACTTTAGGCATAAAGTGTGGATTGGTCCCGAGGACTACCTTATGATGGAACCTTGTATAAGGTGGATTAGCCACCAAAGCTTGCAGCTCACTGATGCAGCATGCCGAGGTGACTGCAATGAGACAAAACAACTTTCCAAGAAAGAAATTTCAAGGAGGTGGTGGCTAAAGGTTCAAAGGGTGGCTTCATAAGCTGGCCAAGAACCAGGTTTAAGTCCCATGCCACTGGAGGTGGTGGTCTAATGGGAGGTTTAGTTAAAGGCCTCTCATGAATCTTGCTATAAGAGCGTGAGAGGAGATAGGTTGTCCATTGAGAGGCTTGAGGGATGCTGCAATAGCACTCAAATGGACTCTTACTGAATTCGTTTTTAGGACTGCATGGGATAGATGCAGGAGATACTCTAGTAGAGAATTCAGAGGTATTGCAAGAGGATTTAGACCCTTCTCTGAACACCAAAATGGTGAATCTTTTCCATTTGAAAGCATAGGAACGTCGAGTAGAAGGCTTCCTAGAGGCATGAACATCTGACATGTTGAGAGAGATGAAAATCTTGAAGGTCTAGGCCCTCAGCAACCAAGCCCTGAGATGGAGCGACTGGGGGTTTGGGTGTCAATGTTCCGTCTTCCTGAGACAGGTGGTCTGGTGCAGAGCCTAAGTCCAGGGAAGGAGCTTGAGAGAGATGCAGAAGTAGAGGGTACCACACTTGGCGTGGCCAATGTGGTGCTATGAGGATCATGGTCCCTCGATCTCTCTGAAGCTTGAATAGTGTTTTGGGAATTAGGGGAATTGGTGGAAAGGCATAAAGGAAGTCTTGACCCCAGTGAAGGAGGAAGGCATCCTTGGCCTGAACTCCGACACGGAATTCTGGAACAGAATCGGGGAAGTTTGGCATTCCACGGACTTGCAAAGGTCTATGTCCGGGGTTCCCCAAATTCAAAAAATCCTGGCTACCTGGTCCATGTGGAGGGACCACTCGTGTGGGAGCAGAACTCAACTGAGTGTCTGCCCAAGAGTTTTGAATACCTGGAAGATATACTGCCAGAAGATGGATGTGATGCTCTCTGGCGAAGGCCCACAGTCACAAAGCTTTGTTGCAAAGCGACAGTCCCTCCCTGCTTGTTTACATAGAACATGGCTACTTGATTGTCCGTATGGATAAGGACTGTCCTGTAGCTGAGCAGGGAATGGAACACAGAGCTAAGAATATTGCTCTGAGTTCCAAGAGATTGATATGCAGAGAAGTCTATGGAGACCAGATGCCCTGGGTGGAGAGATCTTGCAGATGAGCTCCCCAACCCTTTGGAGAAGCATCTGTTGTGAGAGTTGCTTGGGGTAATGGTTGCTGAAAAGGGGACCCCAGCAAAGGTTCTGAGAGGACTTCACCACTGGAGAGACCAAAATAGACTGGAGTTTGCTATTTTATCTGACAGGCAACCTGATGCCTGAGTCCATTGGGTGGACAAAGTCCATTGAGCTGCCCTCATGTGAAGGCAAGCATATGGAACCACATGCATGGTGGATGCCATGTGGCCTAATAGTTGTAACATTGAGCAGTTAATTGGGACTTTAACTGAATCTGGGAGGCTAACTGCACCAGACGTAGGCAACGGGCCTGAGGAAGATAGGCCCTTGCAGTTGTGGTATCCAGCAAGGCCCCTATGAACTCCAGAGACTGAGTAGGGGCAAGATTGGATTTTGGGATGTTTATTACTAGTCCCAAATACTGAAGGATACGCATTGTGCAGGTTAGACAAGTCTGGGCCTCTGACTGGGATGAGGCTCGAATGAGCCAGTCGTCCAGATATGGGAATATGAATATTCCCAGAGTGTGGAGAAATGCAGCTACTACTGCCATGCATTTCGTGAACACCCTTGGTGCAGAGGCCAGACCGAAAGGAAGCACCCTGTATTGGTACTGCTTTCCTTGAAAAAGGAACCGAAGGAACCTTGTGTGTGGGATGGATGAGGACATGGGTGTATGCATCCTTGAGATCTAGAGAACAAAGCCAGTCCTGACTGAAGATAAGGAAGCAGAGCCCTAGAGAAATAATTTTGAATTTCTCCTTGAATAGAAACTTGTTCAATTCTCTGAGATCTAATATGGGTCTGTAGCCCCCTGTTTTCTTTGGGATAAGAAAATAAGGGAGTAGAAGCCTGAGCCCTGTTGGAGGTACTTCTATTGCCCCTTGGGCAAGAAGGGTAGCAATCTGACCTAGGTTGAGGAGAGATGTTGGAGAATTGAACTGTTTCACCATGGTGCGAGAAGGAAGGTTTAAAGAGTGAAGCTTGTACCCTTCCTTTATGATGGAGAGGGTCCACTGCTCTGCTGTGATTTGCTCCCATCTGGGAGCAAAGTCAGTCAACCTTCCTGGAATGGTGAGGGGGCTCTAGGTTTCCCAGAGCTAGAAAGGCTAAGTTCTCTAGTTGCAAGTCAAAGGCCTTGAGGAGGCTGAGGCTGCTGGGCTGTGGTAGGCTTGGCAGCCTTTGACTTTGCCTGTTTAGGTGGTTGCTGACGTTTTGCAGCAAAACGACCTGCAGAAGATGCCTGCCCATGAGCAGGATAATATCTTCCCTTTAAAGAAAAAGATGTATTTTTGAACACTTTTCTTAACAGGGGCAGAGGTAGACTTTGAAAGTTGATCCAAAGCAGAGTTCTCAGCATCCGAGTGGCCTTTGCTTGCCAATCCCTGCCAAACAGATTTTCACCTGTACAAGGAAGGTTTCCCAACTCATCCTGGACCCAGAGTTCCAAATCAGAGGCTTGTAACCAATTCTGCGTGCACCTATGGCAATAGCTGTGGCTCTGCTTACACACTCAAGAGTCAAAGGCTGCATGGTTGGAGAATTTGGAAACATCTTGGGCATGTTTGAGCCAAGTGAGAAATTCCTGCCTTTTATCTTCTGAAATAAAGGAGCTAAAGTCTGCAGATGATCTGTGACTTTTTAGAAACATCCCCATATAGAGACTATATGAGTTGATTCTGGCAGCAAGCATATTGGCCTGGAAAATCCTTCGGCCAAAAGCATCTAGAGTCCTACATTCATGTCCTGTAGGGTTAGATGAGTGTCTCTTTGCAATCTTCATAGCAGACTCAACCACAATAGAGTGGTGAGGAAGCTGAGTCTTATGAAAACCAGGACAGGGAAGGACACGGTACATGGTGTCTAACCTGCGAGAATGAGGAGAGGTGGTGAGAGGAGTCTCCCACATGCCCAACATGAGATCATAGAGAATCTCATGAATAGGTAGGGTAGCTGCTTCCTTAGGAGCCTTAGGATATTGCAAAATATCTAATTGCTTGGCTCTAGGCTCTGACTCAGAGGCTACTGTGATGGAGAGGCCTCTAGCCACTTCCCTAATGAAGTCTTGAAAAGAAATCCTCTGGAGGAGACACTTTGTTTTGGAGAATCAGACTCCTGAGGAAGCAGCACCGGTGCAGACAGAAACCTCCGACTCAGAGTCTGCAGAGGAATCGAAGTATCGCCTGTCTGGATGCTCCTGTAAAAGCCCGATATGCATACCGAGTGGGATCGACATCGGGAGTAAGTGGTACCGGTTTGGTACCGATGGGCATTGTAGGACAGGGTACCGTTGCAGCTGACACTGAAGCCGATGTCGATGCAAATCGGTACTGGCACCGGGAACAGTGCCGATGCCAGAGTCGGTACCGGCAACGGAGATTGTTGCGGTACCAAAGGCGTCGAAGCCTGCATAAATGCCGTAAGGGTGCGCTGTATGGATAGAATTTTCTGATCCATCGACGTCAGTCTGGATGTCGGTACCAGTGGAGGCCACTGGTACCCCAGAACACGGCAACAGGTGATCGATCGAGGCTGTGCCATCGATGTCAACCTGTGACCCCATAGGTAATGCTTTGGAAGATGGAACTTCCCGCCAGGGTAATTTTGCTGGAGCAGAATCCTCAAGGGCAAGCCCGGAGGCATCTTGATGCTTGGAGGGAGATTTGCCCTTCGAGGACCGGCTAGATTTATGTTTGTTACTTGAGATCCATGGGAGGAAGAAGCAGCCCTGGAAGACGATGCCACTGAGGCTGCAGAGGGAAACAGGGTACTGAGCTTGGCTGCTTGGTTCTGCCGACCTCTTAGACATGGTGCAGGACACAATCCGTGATGGAATGTCAGGACCCAAACATTTAAGACACCAATCATGGGTGTCTGACAAATAGTACCGCCACATTTTGTGCACTTTTTAAACCCGGAAGCGGGCTTCTCCATCAGGAGAATATATTTAGGCCAACGGCCCAAACTGAAAATGCAGTTGAAGAAAATAAGTTTGTTTTTTTTTTAAGAAAAAAGAAAAGACCGGCGGTACTGGTCTGACGTCGAAGGCAGACGCGACACAGAAAAATAAAGAAACAAATAAAGAACTTCTGCAGTGACAGGAACATGACTTGCTGGCTCTGAGGAAAAGAACTGGAGAGAGGCGGTTGGGAAAGGTGGGAAGGCAGCGCGCAGGCGCTATGGGATGCTCCCAAAAGCTTTTACTGGATGCTGGGGAGCGTTCCCACGCAGGCTCAGTCAGTACCGACGATATCCATATGTGAAGACTCATTCCTGCTTGTTCCTGGAGATTCCTGGGTATTTTTTCCCCCTTTACCTGTTTGAGCAGAATACTCCAGTTGAATGAGTTGAATCAGCTAGTCTGTCTGCTAAGACCTGTCCTAGCCTGGGAGGTATGCTGCCCTTAGGAGCTGTACAGTATATGAGCAGAGGGCTACTGCCTCCTGACAGAGGGGGTGTATAACCCTGTCTCCTCCCTTGTTTGTTCATGTAGATCATGACCCAATTGTTCTGCATCAGCACTGTGGTGCTGTAATTTTTATTTAACAGGTTTTATATACTGCTTTATCATTTCAATCAAAGCGGTTTACACTGAAACAAACTTGGTAATGTACATTGGACATTGATGTAAGGGGAAAAATAAGTATTGTAAGGGGAAAATTATTGTAAGGGGAAATCAGTTTCTTATACAAAAGGGACCATGAGGCCCATCTGTGAATACCTAGATAGAAAGGAATGTGTTGTGCTAAGACACGATTCAGTGATCTTCACAGAGACAGGTACCAGTTTGTACGATTGCTAATTAGCAATATCAGGTGCAGGGCTATGTTGCTGGGATGGGTTTATGATGTATATGTTTTTGCTACTGTATATAAGATTAGACTGCACTTCTAACGTTGGAATAAACTTGCACACCTTTCCTTCTGTGTCCGGTTGTGAGTTTTATTCCCCTGGATTCCAGCCAGCTGAAGCAGCACACCAGATGAGGGGTCAGGACTTCCCTGGCCTGGAGTGACCAACAAGGAGCAGACCCGTTACAATTGATAACCCTACATTGCCTCAAAAATCCAAGTTAAGTGATGCCCAAGGCCACAAGGAGTGCTAGTGGGAATCGAACCCTGGTCTCTAGGTTCAAGCCAGTGTTAACCATTAGGCTACTCTGTGGCAGAAGGCTCCAAGGGTCAGGAATATTGCCCTGACTTCCAGCAGGTTGATCTGCATTTGTGATTCCCTCTGGGACTGACAGCCTTGTGCCTAGGCTCTTGCAATGCACTCCTCAGCCCATTAAAGAGTCTGGTGAGGACCTTCTGGTGAGGTGGGTGCCTGAAAGGACATCCTGACCTGAAGGCAACATGGTTTCTGCCACCATCTGACAGTCTAACTGGTGGGTCACTGCACTGTCCTTGAGCCTGCCTGTGGCTTGGACCCATTGAGTGGAGGGGCCACTGGGCTGCTCATGTGCAGGCAAGCATTTGGTGCCATGGACTGTGGAGGTTGTGTCCCAGCAGGCAGAGAAGCTGGGTGGATAGTGTCCTGTGCTATTGCACCTCTGCAGCCAATTCCCAGAGGCATTCTGACATTTGAGGGAGGAAGGCTTTTGCCTGAAGGATGTCCAGCTGCACCCCTATGAACTCTAGCTGAGCCAGAGTGAGGTGGGACTTGGGGTAGTTTAAAACAAATCCCAGGTACTGCAGAGCATTTATGGTGTCTGGTGGTGCACTGGCTCAGAGGACAGCTGCAGAGGCAGTCTTCCAAATAAGGGAAGACAAAAGGACCCTTGAAGCTTGAGGTGGGCTACAACTAATGCAAGGCACTTAGTGAACACCTTTGGAGATGAGGCCAAACCAAAGGGCCAGCACCCTCTATTGGTAGTGCTGTCCCAACCACAAACTGAAGGTATTTTCTGTGGCTGGGGTGAAGGATGCGAGTGTAGGCATCCTTTAGGACTAAGGAGCAAAGCAGTACTCCAAGTGAGCATCTTGAACTTCTTCCTGACCAGAAACTCAAGCTCTTGAAAGTCCAGGATGGGCTCAAGGCCCCTAGTCCTCTTGGGGGCAAGGAAATACTTGAGTAGAAGCCTGTGCCCCAGAGATTGTGGTACTGGCTCCACTATTTGTCCTGGAGTAGTCCTGTTAGCTCTGTGAGGAGCAGGGTTTGGTGTAGGAGAGGCCTGTGGGCTCTTGGGAAGTACAAGGGTTGTAGCCAATGTAGGTGGAGGTAGCCCTCCTTGACCACTTGTAGCATCCAGTATCAGTGGTGATGCTGTCCACCTGTTGATAAACCGTGCTAGGTACCTCCCCCTGTGGGCAAGCAGAGGATTTCCTGGAGTAGAGGTCATGCCCAGGCAGTCAAAAAACCTCACCTGGGCTGGGCCTGAGCCAGTGCTGGCTTCAGGGCTTTGTTTTCTTGAGATCATTTTCCTGTCCCTTCTGTTGGCCTTGCTGAGAAGCTGAGGCAGCCTGGGAATGCAGAGTACTACCAAAGCCCCCTTTCTCTCAGGATTTTCCGTGGTGTTTTCTTCCAGAGTGCCCAGAGGTCTTTTCAGAGCCTGGTTCTTGCCCACAGCAGATAAAGCAGCAGAGTATGTCACTTCTTGAATAGGTGTTTACTTATGCAGGTGGCATGGATTAGTTTGTCCTGTACACATTGCTCCAGGATGAATAGGTACAATCATGCTTGTGTTGTGCCCCAATACTGGTTGCAGCCACCTTCATGGTCAATGACTCCAAGCCACCATAGGCTGCTTGGGAAAGAAATGGAGTACTTTTACTGCTAAGGTTAGGGTCCTGAACCTCTGCAGGTGTTTGCCATTGAGGCCTGCTGAGAATCCAGTTCCTTCAGGTACATGCTGATGTAGAGCTGGTAGATCTGGATTCAGCATGTTAGAGCCCTGAAAGGCTCTGGCTGAGGGCATTGAGGATCTGGGCCTCCCTGCTGGACAAATTTTTTTTGGCTCTTATGCCTGCACATGGCTAAATCCATGACCATGGAGTTGTGGGGAAACCAGGTCTTTTGGAGGCTTTGGTGTTCCTGGTACATGGTGTCAAGATGCCTGCTGACAATTGGTACCAATGCTGGTGTTTCCCAAATTGTGGGAGACGTGGTGGTTGAGAATTGGGGCACTGGGACTGAGGGCTTCCTTTGGGGTTGCAGGTCCTCAGCCTCATGAGAGGCTTGGCCATATCCCTGGTCACGGGGGGGGGGGGGGGGGGGGGAAGACTAGTCTGAGGGCACATGGTGATATGTTCAGGGACTCATCCTCTTCCATTTGGACCAAGTCAGAGTACAAGTGATGCTGCACCATCACCTCAGTCAGTCAAGGACTGCTCTTTGTGGTACAAGACTTCAAGGATCATTGGTCTGAGCTGCAGGTGCTTGTTGGGGAGGATTGGTGTCCCAAGAAGTGACCTTTATTTTGGGGGTGGAGGGCTCAAGGCTGATGGTGCTCGAGGACTGGTTCAACATCTGGAGAAGCCCTCTGTCAAGGGTCCCTTTGTCAGGGTGGATGAACTGGACAAACACCTGCTACATGGCCATTAGGGCAAATATACTGCTCTAAGGCTGCCATTCTGATCTCCATGTCAGTTGGCTCTGCAGCCTTTGACATGGGCACTGAGGACTTTTGGCCTGGCATTAGTACTGGAGTCCTCAAAGAGGATGGCCTTTTGAGGTCTAAGGCCAGTCAGCAGGAGCAGACTCCTCCTTGCAGGGCATCTTGGTGGGCTGCTCCGACTATGGATTCATGCCTAGGACTGCAGGACCTGAGGTGGGATTTCACCTTCCTGGATCCATTCGAGGTAGTCTAAGGATGTTTTATGCTCTACCTCTGAGGCCCTTCTGCTCTGAGGAAATGCAGCCATGAGACTGAAAAGGCTCTGGCTTGTGGGGCACTGAGGTATTGGAGAGGGCCCAGAAGCATGGTGTCACTGGTGACTCTGGGGTGAAGTCAGACTTCTGAAAGAAGTTCTCCTGCTGCTGATGGCTTTCAGGCCTTTGTGGGGGAAACGCAAAAAGGAGCACTGGCTCTTGCAGTTGAGTCCAGGAAAACACAAGGAGCAAAAGACAAAAGTTGGTCACAGATAACTTTATTGGTTAAGACCAACACGTTTCGGCTAACGCCTTCCTCAGGGGGCATGCAGCTAGACAACCAAATAAAAATTAAAAAATATCAAATGTTACATATACAAAGCACAAAAAAATCACTTTAATTTTTAAATTTGGTTGTCTAGCTGCATGCCCCGAGGAAGGCGTTAGCCGAAACGCATCGGGGGTCTTGACCAACTTTCGTCTTAAGGCCTTTGTGGTCATGGTTCTGCAGAGCTCAGTTATGAGTCATTGTGCTCTGGACCACAACACTGAAGGCAGTCATAAGAACATAAGAACATAAGACATGCCATACTGGGTCAGACCGAGGTCCATCAAGCCCAGTATCCTGTTTCCAACAGTGGCCAATCTAGGTCATACGTACCTAGCAGTTTCCCCAAAAGACACAAGTTCCACAATGCTTGTACTGGGTCAAGCATTGATATCCTGGGTCCCTTTTTAATAGTGGTTTATGGACCTTTCCTCCAGGAACTTGTCCAAACCTTTTTTAAACCCAGCTATACTAACAGCCCTTACCACATCCTCCGGTAACAGATTCCAGAGTTTGATTACACGTTAAGAGAAAATATTTTTTCACTCATTTGTCTTAAATAGTTTACCCTGTAGCTTCATTACATGTCCTAGTCTTTCTATATTCTGATAGCGTAAACAATTGATCCACGTTTATCTGTTCCACTCCATTCATTAATTTATAGACCTCTATCATATCTCCCCTCAGCCGTCTCTTTTCCAGGCTAAAGAGCCCTAACCTTTTTAGCCTCTCTTCATAGGAGTAGCCTTCCATCCCCTTCACCAATTTGGTGGCTCTTCTCTGTACTTTTTCTAATAACGCTATGTCCTTTTTAAGATACGGTGACCAGAATTGCACACAATATTCAAGGTGCGGTCGTACCATGGAGCGATACAGAGGCATTATAATATCCTTTGTTTTATTCTCCATCCCTTTCCTTATGATACCTAGCATTCTGTTTGCTTTCTTGGCCGCCGCTGCACACTGGGTGGAGGGTTTTAACATGTTATCCACGATGACTCCTAAATCTTTTTCCTGGGTGGTGGCTTCTAATGTGGAGCCTTGCATCGAGTAACTATAGTGTGGGTTGTTCTTTCCTAGGTGCATGACTTTGCACTTGTCCACATTAAATTTCATTTGCCATTTGGATGCCCAGTCTTCCAATTTATCCAGGTCCTCCTGCAGTTTTCCACTATCCTCTTGGGTTTTAACAGCTTTAAACAGTTTTGTGTCATCTGCAAATTTGATAACCTCACTCGTTATTCCTTTTCCAGGTCATTTATGAATGTCAAAAAGCAGCGGACCCAGTACAGATCCCTGGGGTACTCCACTATTCACCTTTTTCCATTGGGAATATTGGCCATTTAGCCCTACTCTCTGCTTTCTATCTTTTAACCAGTTCCCGATCCACAATAGTACACTGCCTCCTATCCCATGACTTTTTAGCTTTGCCAAAAGTCTCTGATGGGGGACCTTGTCAAAAGCTTTCTGAAAATCCAGATACACTATATCAACCGACTCACCTTTGTCTACCTGTTTATGCACACCTTCAAAACAACATATCAGATTAGTAAGACAAGATCTTCCTTGTCTAAAGCCATGTTGGCTGTCTCCCATTAGGCCATGACTATCTACATGCTGTGTAATTTTGTTCTTTATGATGGTTTCTACCATTTTCCCTGGTACTGACGTCAGGCTCACCGGTCTGTAATTTCCCGGGTCACCCCTGGAACCCTTTTTAAAAATTGGTGTTACGTTGGCGACCCTCCAATCTTCAGGTATTACAGATGATTTTAATGAAAGTTCACAGATTACCAATAGCAGGTCTGCAATCTCATATTTCAGTTCTTTCAACACTCTGGGATGTATACCATCCGGTCCAGGTGATTTGCTACTATTCAGTTTATCAAATAGTTGTAATATATCTTCCCGGTGTAGCGATATTTCTCTCAATTCCTCTGCAGTATCACCTTTAAATACCACTTCAGTCTTGGGTAACATCCCTACATCTTCCTCAGTAAAGACCGAAGCAAAGAATTCATTCAGTCTCTCCGCTATAGCCTTGTCTCCTCTTACTGCCCCTTTTACCCCTCTATCATCTAACGGTCCAATTGACTCTCTCACAGGCCTTTTGCTACGAATGTACTTGAAAAAGTCTTTATTTTGTGTTTTTGCTTCCGCAGCAAGTTTCTTTTCAAATTCCCGCTTTGCCTGCCTTATCAATGCTTTGCATTTAACTT
This sequence comes from Ichthyophis bannanicus, assembly GCA_033557465.1. Taxonomy (NCBI): domain Eukaryota; kingdom Metazoa; phylum Chordata; class Amphibia; order Gymnophiona; family Ichthyophiidae; genus Ichthyophis; species Ichthyophis bannanicus. The sequence continues at coordinate 1,513,183,490 of CM066032.1, read as the reverse complement.
GCCAGTGCTTGTGCTGTTTCCAGTTTTCATCATTTGGCTCTTTTTTCCATTTCCTGAAGGTTGCTTTTTTGGCAGCAACAGCCTCTCTGACCTCACCTTTAAACCATGCTGGCAGTTTTTTGGACTGTCTCCCACTCTTCTTAATGCGTGGAATACAGCTGGTCTGGGCTTCGAGGATAGTAGTTTTAAATAACGCCCAAGCTTGCTGTAAGTCTTTAACCTTTGGAACCGCTCCTTTTAGTTTTTTCCTAACTATATTCCTCATTCTATCATAGTCTCCCTTTTGAAAGTTAAAAGGTAGTACTGTGGATTTCTTTACTATTTGTTCTCCAATAATTAAATCAAACATGATCATATTATGGTCACTATTGCCAAGTGGTCCCAACACCCTTATTTCTTGCACCAGATCTGGCGTTCCACTAAGGACTAGGTCCAGTATGGCTTCCCCTCTGGTCGGATCATGAACCAGCTGCTCCAAGAAGCAGTCATTTATTCCATCTAGAAACTTTATCTCTTTAGTTTGTCCTGCCGTGACACTGACCCAGTCGATACCGGGGTAATTGAAATCACCCATTATTACTACTCTGTTGTGACTTTTGTTAGCTTCTGTGATTTCTTTGAGCATTTCATCATCCATTTGTTCATTCTGGCCAGGCGGTTGATAGTACACCCCCATTTTGCCATATTGGTTTTTTTTGAAGCCACTGGAGGCCATTGGAAAAAACAGGGTCCCTGTTTCCTAGCAGGATCCAAGAACTTTGGCTGAAGGACAAACATCAAGGGAGACTGATGGAAAAACCAAACTGACCCAAGGAGCGACAGATGCAAGCTGGCTCGTGGAAGGGAACTGGTATGAAAACTGTACCTACCCCCCCCCCCCCGCCCCGCAAATGACTCTGGGGAAAATTGGAGTTTGAAGGGCTCTGGGAGGGGGACCACAGGCAAGATGGCACCCTTGGGTGGGAAGTGGACTATATATGGAGCATCTCCCAAAGGCTCTTTGAAAGCTAGGGAGATGCTGCCACAGGGCTCTGTCAGCCATGAGGGCAGACTTACTACTTGTTCCTGAATTTTAGATGTTATTTATATTTCAAACACACTGACTAGTAAAGCACAGTTACTTACATGTAACAGGTGATCTCTGGGAACAGCAGGAATAAAAAAGTCTTCACATATGGGTGTCGGTACTGACCGAGTCTGTGCGGGAACGCTTCCCAGTGTCCAAAGAGCTTTTGGAAGCATCCCACCACGCCTGCGTGCTGCCTTCCCACCTTTTCCAACTGCCTCTCCTCAGTTACGTTTTAAAGCTGAGAAAGAGAGGAAAGGAAAGATAGAGATACAACTCCTGGGGAGGTGGGTGGGTTGTGAAGACTTATTCCTGCTGTTCCCAGAGATCACCTGTTACAGGTAAGTAACTGTGCTATCTCCAGGAACAAGCAGGAATGAGTCTTCACATATGGAGACTCCCAAGCTAAAATGCCTGGAGTCCCAGCATGTTATAGGTTGGAACATGCTATCCCACACACCAGGCATCCTGAGGATGGAGGGTAGGAGTTGAAGAAAGGTGCTGTGGAACAGCTAACCTAGCATAGGACTACAGAGAAGGAGTCCATGTGTGGATGAACATCAATGATATTGGAGTATTGCAATATGGACCTCCCCTAACAGGATTACACAGCAGTAGAGGTTCATGGGATCTACCGGGGAACCCAGTAGAGGAACCTCAAGGATGACCTCACTGAAGTGGAGGTAATAAACCTGTAGGAAAAAAAGAGTGGAGGTCAGATTCCTAAAAGCTAAGAGGGAACCCCGGTGAGAACTGGGGTAGTACCAAAAACGGTGGGCCTTCAGCGGAAGGCTTTATGATAAAAGCCGAACTCTTTTGGCGACAGAGTGGCTTCACCCTTGGGAGCAAAAAGAAGGCTGACCGGATTGTACAAACAGGCACAGTCCTTGTGGGAGGAAAAAGGTATGGAAAGCCCTTGTATCCCAAAAGAAAGGACAAACGCCTGAGGCGTTAGAGCCTGTGATTAGCTGAAGATCCGCAATGTCTCTAACTGGGGTCAGCTAGGAGAGATACTGGAACATGGAGAACTTCAGAGGTACCTAAACCTTAAGGTTATGGTGGAAGTTAACTACCACAAAAGTGGTTGTGAGTGTGGAAACCCAAACATGCTGGATAGCATAGGTATGGGTAAAGCCCATCTGTCAGAATCATATAGCTATATAAGCCTGGACAGTCAGGTAGATAAATGCAGGATACCTATCTACCGATATATTCTCATATCTGTCAAGATATTTACTATCTATAGTGAGATATGAAGGGCATAAAATACACACAAAGATAGACATCTGTAAGATGTCTGCTACAGATATGAATATATAGGCCTCTATATGGGTGTCTTCAAGAAGCAGATATGCCTACAGAACGGTATTCACATAGATGAATCTTTCCTCTCCACATTAAGGTGGAACCTACAAGATATAGAGAATCTGTTCCCACTGGTTATGAGCTACAGGGATGCTAGGTAGTGAAATAACCAGGACGGTTACGTGAAAAGCAGAGGATGATATCAGTCTGCAGTCAGCAAGTTCCAAGTATTCTAGAACTCTAACATGGTAAGTGAACAGGAGATGCATAAAAATGAGATACCATGCTGACCTGCTTAAGGGCAAAGAGGTATCATGCGTTCTTACCATGAGGACGAGCTGCAAGGAGAAAAGCATATTCCCAATTGGAAATACTATGGACCAAAGCAGGGAATTGGCAACTCCTTAAGCTTTCACGTAAAAGAAGGCCTATGTCCTTTATACTAAAAAGGAGATCCTTTCTAGTCATGGGAGACATGACTGAAAAAGCCTTTTCCAGCCATCTAAGACAGCTGTTGGAGAAAAAAACCCCATGCTCTCTAGCAAGGGCCCATAGTGGAGAGCTTCTCTGTAGGATTGCAGAGAGCATGATGCAAAATAATGAGGAGATAGGTACTGGCTCTCCAGTAGCCAGTTCTGTCAACTATGCTGCCAAACCCAGGGGAATGGAGATGGCAGAAAGAAGAATCCAACAAGCTTGTAGTGAAAATGTTTCCAAGACAGATGACAGCACTGACTTGGAGCCACTACTAAGACCAGAGAGAATGTTAGTGGAGGACAAACCTGGTTGCTGGTGGACAAGAACCAGTGGTCCAAACATTAAGGCTCCTGCATTGGCAGCTGCTTGCCAGAAAGCAGAAAGAATGTTACTGTTTAAAAACAGAAAGGACAGACCGAACAGGAGTAGAAAACTCTGGACATGTCTGATGAACTGCTTCAAAGCAAGATTGAAAAAGGAGTCAACTCAAAGAGAACTCTGCACTGGAAAAAGTAACAAAACTAGAGAGGCTGAAGAAAAGCCCTCCAGTGAAGCAATACCGCTCTTACAGCTTGGTAGGAAGGTAAAAAGAATGGAGCTGAAGACTTACAAAGTAGTGAGTCTATAGGAAGGAAAAAAAAAAAAAAAAAAAAAAAGACATGCTGGCATAGGAACTCATTTGATAGTGATTAGACCTCTTTCCCTAGCAAGGAGAACCCTGTGCCCTATAGGCAGAACATCCTGACAGCTCATAGAACAGACAAATGGATGTCTTTTGGGAAGAGATCCATGTCTAGGGTTTAGAATGAGCAGTGGATTGCCTCTATTGAGAAGCAGCAACTGCTGATTCTAACCCCCAGAGTCACAAGCATCTGATGAAAATTGATCAGAAACCCTGCAGTTGCTGGGTTTGCTGAGCCTGGTGAGAGGTTGAATTCTGCAGACCAGGACGATGCTTCCCCTGTTTGGGAACATCTGCATGATGGGCAAATGATGCATAAAACCTTCTATGGGAAGAAGGTTTGGCAGGACATTTCCTACCTACTGGGACAGAAGGTGCAGAACAGCCCTTAGGAACAGGTAAGTCAGTGGACAACTGAGTAACCTGACGTAAAGACTCCTTGTTGAAAAGACTGTCTCCAGTACAAGGAGTATGTCCCAGTCTTTGCTGTGTCCATTTGTCTAAGTCTGAAGCCAGGCTCTACATCCTGCCCCTATAGATATAGCAGAAATCCTGCTAGCAGACTCAAAAAGAGTCTAGGGAAGCACGAGTAAGCAAGCAAGAGATACTCTGGAGATGCTTAAGCAGTGAAGAATAGCCTGCACTCTTGGACTCTGGAAGAGAAGGAGTCAAAAGATGTAATTGCTTTGTGACCTCCTCAAGAGACACTCAAAAATATGAGAGAATTCTTGCAGAAAGCATACATATCTGGAAGGTTTGACATCCAAAGGCATCTAAAGGCATCTAGTATCTTAGACTCACGACCTGGCGGATAAAAGCGCTTTTTCTTACTCTTTATCCGCCTCATTGCTGATTCCACTACTATGGAATGATGAGGAAGTTGAGTCTTTTGAAACCCTGGAGAGGGGGGCACCTGATATAAAAGGTCAGTTGCTCTGGAAGGTGGGGGTACCCTTAAAGATGTTTCCCACATTCCTAGAAGGAGATCCTGCAAGGAATGATGCAAAGGAAGCATTATGTTCCTTTGCTTTGGTAGAAACAGAGCCTTGTGCAGGATCATGTCCTGGGATAGGAATGGCAAGAGATCTTGCGATATCCAGGAGTAAAACTCTGAAAAGAGGGATCCCAACAAGAATCTCCCTTGGACAGGTTAGATCTGAAGAACTAGCCTGAGCACCGACAGAACTACCCAAATATATTGGAATAGAAGATCCTGCAGAGTGCTGTGTGGAATGCTTAAGGGATGGTCACCGGTACTGTTTGTCAGGAGCAGCGACCGTTGTTACCACATTGTCCATGCCAGGTATCAACTCCAAGCTTGGTATAGAAGGGAGTGATCCTGTTGAAAAAAGCATGGCAGGAGTTGGGCACAATGTTACTGTGGATACTGGTACCGATGCTGATGTCGGAGTTGAGCCCGACAGACATTGGAGCAGTAATCGGTGACCATTCAATCGGTACTGGAGGTAACCGAAAACCTTTGGCCGCTATCCTCTGTACCGAGCCAGCGGTATCGATCGGTGGCAGTACCAAAGCGTATTGGTACCCAGTCTTCCAGACTAGAGATCGATTCCAAACTTGGCAGAGGGCAGCTCAATCAGCCCCAAGGGAACCGAGAGTTGTGGATCCGAATCATTGGAACCGAGCCTTCGGTACTGCCGAGAGCCGGTACCAAGGCGAGTTGGTACCCAGTCCTCCAGACTGGAGATTGATTCGAGACTCGGCATTGAAAGAAGCGAGGCTATCAATGCATGTCTGGAGGGTACCGACGTCAGTGGTAGTATCGGTGCTGGTACTGATAAAGGAAAGTCAGTCTGGAGAAAATCCACCAGTCCCGAAGGCACCGAGGATGACAGATGACCATCCCTGGTGAGGAGTGTTTCATCCAACACCAGTGCTGATGCATCGGTACCGCTCGAAGCGGCTGCCACCACTGGACATGGCTCAGGTATGTTCTGTGAGGGGTGAACCCCAGGAACAACCTGAAACCCCTGAAAGGCTTTGGAGACCGAAGACTCCCTGCTGGGGTTTTGAAACCAGAGGGCCCTCGAGGGCAAGGCCGGAGCCGTCTACATGCTGTGCATGAGACCTACCACTTGAGGGCTGGCTAGTCTTAACAGACTGTTTGTGGGTTACCTGATCCTGTGTAGAAGGAGGGGACGGTGCCCTGAAGTTGCTCGATGTTGAAGACCTCTTCTCACCAAACTGTTGTCAGGACCCAAGCATGTTAGATACCGACTTCGAGGGTCTAAAAATAAAGTTGTAGCACCACAGTCTGAACATTTCTTGGAGAAAGTGGCTGGCGGTTCCATGAAAGAAAAAGAAGAGGCCTAAAAGGCCTAAGGAACTATGGGACACTAAAGAAAAATATCCCGTGAGAAAGGAAGATTTTACAAGAAAAGAAAACACCGGCGGTACCGGTGGCGTTGGGAAGACAGCCGCGACCACAAGAAAACTTAAAGAAATAAAACAAGAATTTTCTGCGGTGACAGGACGTCCTGCCGGCTCTGCGGAAAACAAAAACTGAGGAGAGGCAGTTGGGAAAGGCGGGAAGGCAGCATGCAGGTGTGGTGGGATGCTTCCAAAAGCTCTTTGATTGGATGCTGGGAAGCGTTCCTGCGCAGACTCCGTCGGTACCGACGTACCCATATGTGAAGACTCATTCCTGCTTGTTCCTGGAGATCCAAGATTTGTTACCTTCATTACAAGGAATATTTGACATGCAGTTTTTAAATGTACTTAAAACCTGTCTTCACTCCCCATCTTAAGGCTGCCAATAGGCCATTTTCTCAGAACAGAAAAGTAGGAAGGATATTTGCATACAATGGATGTAGTGGGCATGCACATCTTCACACATGTTTCATTAGGATACCTTTGAGGATTGTGTGAATACTAGTTTAGGCTGTCTTCTGAAGTAATTTTTTCCGCTTTAAAGAGGCAAATACATGTTAAGTCAGAAGGCTTTGTGCTCTGAAGATGAATTAAAAGTCTGCACAGGAATGGTACACTGCTTGCTTACAAAAGGAGAAATTGTCACTCACCAAGCTCTAGTTTCTCTTTATTATTGGCTACTGCATGTATAATACCAACAGTCCCACACGAGTTACCAATAGTCTGCTTCATGAAGTAAATTTTAGGACTTGTTTCTTGACTTTTGAGTTCTTCAATCTGTTTCTCTCTGAAGCTTTCATGCTACAAGACATGAAAAATTTGCAACGTTACTTCATTTTCTACTCATCTTCAGAGACTGATCTTACCAATCACCATAATTTTCTAGATCTTAAAATAGCTGATCCAGTTACCCTTAAATGCTGTTTTTAGCAGTATATATAATTTACCTATATTTTATGCATCTGTGGGACCCTAGCAGTATAGGAAAGCAGTCATAGGCAAGGCTTTACTATTCCAGAGCAAGCCATATCTCCAAAATACTAATTGTGAAAACTAGAACTGCAGTTTGCCATAACTAGTGCTCAAAAAAGGGGGCTATCATTAGAACTGGACTAACTAATCTATGGGTTAACTGGGATTAGGCAGCAGATTTGTCCCCTACCACATTCACACAACTTCTCCCTTCTCCACCCTCCAGTTCCTAGTTATTGGGTAATATGATCAAGTACTTAGCAACACATAATAGCAAATGACAGCAGATAAAGACCTGTATGGTCCATCTAGTCTTCATAGTAAGATGGCAAGAGTAGGTGCCCTGCTGCTCCATGCAGGTCACCCCTCATGTCTTTTAGGGGTGAATTCACTGCTCTGTGTAGGACACCCCTGTTTGTTGAAAAATTAGTTAAATTTTGCTTTTATCCTGTTGCTGTGAAGGGATCCACTATCTGTCCCATGCCATTTTGAATTCTGTCATTTGCCTGCCCCCCCCCCTCCCCCCATTGGGAGGGCATTCCAAGCATCCACCACCCTTTCAATGAAAGTATTTCCTGACATTGCCTTTCAGCTTACCCCCTTGCAGCTTCATGTTATGCCCTTTAGTTTTGCAGCTTCCCTGTCTTTGGAAGAAGTTTTTTTACATTTATAAAAAATTAACAAAATTTACAAGCAATCTTTATACTTGAAATGAACAAGACATGAGTAGGTAAGAGTAAATCAAGTAATATACATGTATAAAGTTTACACCCAGTCTTAGGTTAGTCCACACACTTGCAAGACCCAAAATGAATAAGGAAAAAAAACAAACTCATAGGAATAGAAATACCCACAAAGATCCAGTATACCTATCCTGCAAATAAACCTGCTCACCTAAGGGGCAGCAGATAGACGAGCACTAATAAAGGAGACTAACTTAGTGGGTTCATAAAAATATAGGAAACAGATTGAATTTTTACCAAACACAAAGGAAACTTGAGGAAAAATAAACCTCCCATCTGAAATCACCCCAGGTTTTAGTAGCAGAACCTCTGTTTATGTTTCAAGATAAATCAGGAAACATTAGAATAGTTAACCCTTTAAACAGAACTGTTTCTTGAAATACATTCTTAATAGCCACTCCTGGTCAGACACAAGAGCCAGTGAAAACAGTGGCAGGCACCACACTATCAGATACAGTTCTATTGAGAATCTCAAAGATTTAGCATATCTAGTGCCTCCTCTTCAATTGGAGAAACCCCAGTTGGTCCTATAATTTCCCAGTAGGAAGGTAGATTTTTGAAAGCAGAGGATAAGATTCCTCAGGAACATTTGGAACCTCTATCAGATATGCTTTAAACATATCATGAGTCACCATTGGTGATGAAGAAATAAGCCTAATATTCATCGTCCTATTCTGGTTTTCCAACATTTCAAATTTAAATTTAACTCCAAGCATATCTTTACATACATCATTAAATTTGTCCTCCAATTGAACTTTATCCATAAGCAAAGTCTGGGATTGTAAGAGAGACAGTCCTGGCAATTCTGGACTTTCACTGCATTATCCTGGATTAGCTTCAAAGTAGTATTAGTTTGGGATACTAAACACTCAAACTTTATCAATGCCATCCAAATAGAGTCAAGAGTAATATGTTCAGGACGCTCCAAGGAGAAGGGTTCCAGAAGGGGTAGTTCAGATGAAAGCACAGGAAGCAATACTGAATTTCTCCTCTCCCAAAGATTTAAGATCCTGGGGAACTTGCTGCTCAACTGCCACGTCCCTTTCACCTCCCTCAGATGCTGACCCCCGGAACCACCGAGTCTGTAGCCTTCCCTCCAACTGAAGAAGCAGCACTGACCTCTTTGGATCACACCTCTCCAGAAGCACTAAGGCTCAGAAAGTCTGCAGGGAATGTGGGTGGTTTTTGCAGATCCTGAGTGAGACTGCGCCCAGAGGAAGACACTAAACTCTGTTCTCTTGAGTTGACACAAGCAGGGCAACTCTGGAAACCAACTGGGTCTCACCGTGCTGCTGCACAAAGATATCCATCAGACCAACCTTGGGAACTGTTGCAGAAGAGGACTGCTTAGGCTGGGGAGGGTCCCCCCTTAGCTTCTGCTTCGGCATAGGAAAGCAGCTCACAGCCATGTGGGTCCAGTGGCCATCTTGGATCCCTCATCTGGAATCAGCTCATCAGAAGAGGTTTGTTTGTTAATTCTTTAAGTATTTAAAGGTCTGAATCATATCTCCATCCCTCCTCCCCTCCAGAGTGTACATATTTAGGTCTTCAAGTCTCTTCTCATAAGGCTGACAGGCTCCAAATCATTTTGGTTGCCTTCCTCAACCATTTCCAGTCTTTACATCCTTAGTGAGATATGGTCTCCAAAACTGAACACAGTATTCCAAGTGAGGCCTCAGTGACTTATACAGTAGCATTAGTACCTCTTCCTTTCTGCTGGTAATTCCTCTTTATATGCAACCCAACATCCTCCTGGCTTTTGCCACCTTGAGAGAAACCACACCAAGGTCCTTCTCCTGATCTGTGCACACCAACCTCTTGCCCTCTATTGTGTACATTTCCCTTGTATTTCTGCTTCCCATGACATTGCACTTCTTTGCATTAAATCTTAACTGCCAAGCATTAGACCATTCTTCCAGCTTTTGTAGATCTTTCCTCATGTTATCTACTCCCTCAGGGGAGTGCACTCTGTTGCAAGTGTGTGTCATCTGCAAAAAAGCCTCTTCCATTCAGTCCTTAAAAACATCACTCAAATACACTGAACAGTGCTGGGCCACCATGCTAATCACCCTCCTTTCATCCAAGCTCCATTTACCATCACCTTCTGTCAACCAACCAGTTTGATCCAGTTCACCACTTGGGACCCATCCCCAAACTACTCAGTTTGATAAGCCTTCTATGAGGAACAGTATCAAAGGCTTTGCTGAAATCCAGGTAGACATCCATTGCATGCCCCTGATCTAGTTTCTCTGGTCACCCAGTCAAAGAACTGATTTGTTTGGCAAGATAGTCCCCTTTGGTAAAACCATGTTGCCTCGGATCATGCAACCTGTTGGTTTTAGGAGTCCACTATTTGCTATTTCAGGAGTGCCTCCATTACTTTTCCTGCCACCAAGGTAAAGCTCACTGGCCTGTAGTTTTCACAAGTGGTGACAGGGAAGTAGTGACAGAGGTACCACATCAACCCTTCTCCAGTCCTGAGGAACTTCTGTTTCCAAGGATCTGTTGAAAACATCCTTTAACAGCCCTACAAGAACCTATGAGCTCTCAGTATCCTGGGATGTATCCCATCTGGTCCCATGGCCTTGTCCACTTTGTTTTGCAAATTGTTCTAATATCTTCTGTGAATGGCGTGGTATCTACTTCGTTCTCATTTTTATATTTGGGAGTCACAGGTGGTCCTTCCAGGGTTTTCTTTAGTAAAAAGAAAGCAGTACAATCGTCTCCAATTCCCCAATGACTAAAAATCTAGATTCAATCCTATGATGAACATAAACTAATACTGGACAGCAGATCTTAGATGGGTGGCTGAACTAAGCTAAAAGGCAAAATTAGACCTTACCTACTAATTGTCGTTTGAGTCACTCCAGGTCAGTCATGCTTTGATAATCACCATCCTCCAGCAGATGAGAAATGAGCATGTCAGGATTCTGCTCTGCCAGTGTAACAGCTCCCTCTGCTGCTCCAGAATCTAGTCTGAGACAAAACAGATCACCTGAGCAAACGCCAGCTACTTCATTAGTTAGGTGGACGTCTGGCAATCCACCCTACTCTTGGAATCAGCTTCTTTTCCTCTTATCTGCAGACAAATCCAACAGAAGGCAGAGAGCTCTGCAATCCTCTAGCTCACTATAGAGTTGGTGCATGACAACAGGGCAGACTTGCCAAGCTGCCCAGCTTCCACCCCCCCCCCCCGGGGAAACACTATCACTATGCTATCACCCACTAAGACAAACCTTTTCACAACCTTGCCTCCACTCTTCCCCCCCCCCCAAATGCCTAACACCAGGAGGATCCTGAACTGTCCTGGAATGACTAAGGAAAGACAATTAGCAGGTAAGATCTAATTTTGCCTTCCTTATTGTTCCTCCAGGCCAGTCCAGTTATGCTTGGGACATACCAAAGCAATGCCTAAGTGGAAGTACCTGTGAGGCTGACCTGCAGAACAGATATCCCAAACTGAGCATCACCAGCTGCCTGCACATCCAGACTGCAATGTCTGGAAAAAGTATGAAGAGACAACCATGTTGCTGTTCTACAAATTCAGAGGCAGCACCAATCCACATTCTAGCCAAGAAGCTACCAGAGCTCTTATGGAGTGGGCTCCAAAGCCTGCAGGAGGGACTGTCAGACTGTATAGGCTAACATGATCGCCTGCTTAACCCATTGAACAAAGGCCTTACAGGCTGCTTCCCTTTTACACAGGCCTCCAAAGAAACTGATGTGATTTCTTGAAGGGCTCTATGAAGACTTCAGGTACCACTGCGCAGCTAGGGGTCCTCCTTCACACTTCTGGACACTGGCAAAGAAAGCATATAGTTACTCACCTGTAACAGGTGTTCTCCAGGGACAGTGGGAATCAGTCCTCACTTATGGGCAACATTACCACTGACACCCTGCATGGAGCAATCCCACAGGCTCTTTGAAAGCTGGGGAATTGCTGCCACATGTATGGTCCTCTTCCCACCCAAGGGTGCCATAGCTAGAGCCCTACTAAGCAGATGGCAAGGGAAGAACAAAAATGGGAACTTAGGGGAAATGGAAGGGTAGTGAGGACTATTCCTACTGTCCCTGGAGAACAAGCGCCTCCGAGGCCATGAGCAGAAGCCAATGCTTGAAGGAGCCCAAGACCTTGGGTCCCCAGGACCAAGCTCTTGGTAGCCACAGAAGGGTTGGAGGGCAGGAGTTGCTTATACACCGAACAGATCATGAAGTACAGCCTGGCTGAAGGTGCTGTCCCAGCAGGACTCCCTCTCAAGGCAGTAATGGAAGACAAAGGTATTTGCTGACGACCAGGTTGCAGCCTGGCAGATGTCAGAGGCACTGAGTGCAGTGAAGCCACTGAGGCTGCCTTGGTGCAGACTGTGCAATGATCCATTGAACCAGTAGGGCCCCAGCCCTTGCCTAGGCAAAGGTGATGCAGTCTGCTACCCAGATGGAGAGGGTGCACTTGGTGACTGCTAACTCCAGACATGTAGGATCATAGGTGACAAAGCCAGTCTGACTTGTGATGACCCTGGGTACGCTGCTGGTAGAAGGTGAGAGCCCTCTTGCAGGAGTGTGCAGGACTGCCGATGCCCAGTCAGCATGAGGTCTCAGAAGGAAAGTTGGCAAGACTCTTGATTGAGGTGGAAGTCTGAGACAACCTTTAGTAGGAACTTGGGGTGGGTATAGAGAACCACCCTGTTCCTGTAGACCCTGGTGTAGGGGGCCTCAGCCATGAGAGCTTGGAGTTTGCTGACTCACCAAGCCAAGGTCATGGCCACCAGGAAGATAACCTTCTAGGAGAGGTGTTTGAAGCAAGCATGTTACCATTGGCTCAAAGAATGACTGTCAGCTGCATGAGCATGATGTTTAAGTCCCACAATGCCAGCAGAGGACAGATGGGGATTTGGATTGTGGGAGACCAAGGGTTGGCCCAAGAGGGGCTTGGGTGAAATGGCACTCAGGTGAACTCTAAGTTAGATTTCAGTCCCACCTGTGAGAGGTGAAGGTACTGGAGAACCCACCTGGTAGAGCAGGAAAATGGGGTTGATCTGGAGCACCAGAACGAAAGCTGCTGCCACTTAAAAGGCATAAGCCCACCTTGTCAAGTCCTTCCTCAACACGGGGATCTCCTTGAAGGAGATCCATTCAGCTGCCAGGCTGTGAGATAGTGAGGTGGGGGTTCAGGTGAAGCACCTGGCCCCCCTCCTGTGTCAGGAGGTCCAGGGCACAGCCCAGGGGGGATTAGAGGCTCTGAGGAGAGCTGTAGAAGCAGGAACCAGGGCTGTTGAGGCCATGAGGATCAGAGGCACGGTCCTGCTGGATTTTGTGGAGGGTTCTCACAATGAGCTCTGAAATTCTCTGGGCTGAACAAACCACCAACAGAAACAGTCTTTAAGAGTCAAATCCTTCAGCAAGGAAGCACTCAAAGGCTTGACTGGCTCCTTAGTACAGTTAATACCAAGTTAAGATCTCATGAGGGAATGGACTGCAGTAGTGGTTGGTGGTTAACTGCCTTCAGGAACTGTACCACATCTGGGTGCATTCCCAATGACACTGCTTGGATCTTGCCTCATGAAATGGCCACCACTTGCACTCAAGGAAATATTAGCTAAGCCCTTCTCAAATACCACTAGCAGAAAGGCCAGCATGTCTGGTACTGTTGCTAGAAACGACCACCTCTCCACACCAAGCCTCAAAGATGTGCCAGACATGGATACAAGACAGAAGTAGACTTCTTCCAGGCCTTTGAGGGCAGTGATTGCAATGTTACTGAATAGATGTGCCTTCTCAACCACACCCTTTCAAGAGCCATGCTGTGAGAATTTATCCACCTGAGGCATTTGCACTGGCCCCTGGGTCAAGAGATTCACTGACCAGCAGATGCCAATGCTGGTCTGCTTTCAGCCTCACTAGGTTGGCATACCACAGGCATCTTGGCCAGTCTGGAGCAGTTATGATCCAGTCCCAAGAGCCTTGATCTGCTGGCATGTGGCCTATGAGTACCCAAGAAAGAGTATGTTATGCCCCCTGGGCCATCTCTGCACCAAGGCATCCAGGCCTTCCAACATACTTTCTCCTGCTGTTAAGGGGGGAAAAAACCCTCGCTTTGGCTGTTGCAAACATTGCTATCAGGTCTATGATAGATATGCCCCATCTGTTCACCACCTGTAAGACTAGGTAAAGTGTCCATTCTCCAGGGTCCACTTGCACTCTGCTTAGGTAATCTGCCATTACATTGGATGCATAGGCCAAGGTGCTGCTAATGCAGGCAGAACATCTTCAAATGCTATCAGCAGTGCATGTTGTGGGAACTGCCAAAGACATGCTGACTGTTCGATTGATGTAGGCATAACTGGTTGTGTTGTCTGAGAACCTGGATGGCCTTCCCTTAGAACCAAGGCTGAAACCTCTGTAGTACCAGGGTGACTGCATGCATCTCTAGTCTAAGGACCAACTGGCTTCTTGCAGTTTTCACTGCCCTTGAGGATTGTCCCTTGCAGTGTGCACCCCAGCCTGAAAGACACTTGCATCAGTTATTAGTGGGACCCAGCATGGTGACTTGAGGCATCCCCACTGCCAATGTCTCAGGGTGTGGCCACCACTTGAGCACCTTCCTGGTCTGTTAGGCAGGCCAGCTGCTGTGACAAGACATGTGTTGTGTGACCAACTGTGTAGCTGTGCTCCCTGCAATGGACATGTGAGCTCTTGCCCATGGCATGGCGTGAGGGTTGCCACCATGGTTCTGAGCAGCTGCAGATAATGCCATGCTGTTGACTTGCTCATCTGTAGGAATGTACCAGCTACCACAGCCCCTGCATCTTATCCTGGAAGAAACACCTTTCCCCTGTGGATGTTGAAGCATGCTCCCCATGTACTCAAGCACCTGGGATTGCACCAAGTGTCTGACATGTTTATGACTCAGATTTTGCAGGACCTCTACTCTTGTAGCTTCTCCTTAACTTTGCCTGAAGAGGCAGTTATAGGGATGCACTAGGACCCCCTCTTGGTGCAGCACTGCCACAACCATGACTTTGGTGAAGTTACACGGGTCAGTCACTAGCCTGAAGGGCAAGGCTTGAAACTTAAGGCCCATGGGTACTATGAAGCAGAGAAACTGCTGTTTTTGATCTGAGAACTGTGTAGATATGTTTCCATGGGATTGAGGGATGTCTCTCCCTCACTGCCACTATGAGACCATAACATCCCCATGTTAACCTCGGTGCCCCAGGTTGAGAATAAGCTGAAGAGAGCCTCCTTTTTGGGCAGCACAGCCCTCAACTGCTGCAGCTGCCCCAAGGCTTAGATTGTGAGCCCTTCGGGGACAAGGGAATAAAAAGTACCTGTTAGCATACATGTAAACCACACAGATTCTAGAGCGTGGTGTAAAAAAAGAAATAAAGGTCTTACTGCTGCAGCTTTGCTGTACACCTTGCAGGGAGACTGTACAGGCTGGGCCCAGTGGTCTGGCAAACTCCAGCATGTAGCCTTCTGATGGCCTCCAGAACCCATTGGGGTGATGTGATCTGGACCCAGGCAGGGTAAAACTCCTACAGCCAACCTCCTACAGGTTGTATCTCTGCCTAGGCCCCCCCCCCCCACTTGATTGTGACTTAGGCCTTGAAGATGGGGAGGTGCTGTAACAGCCCTGCCCTGCTCTTTTAAAGCAGACCCAAAAAGGGGAAACAACCCCTCTGATAAAACACAAAATGTAGTGTGGAACTGTTGGAAGTCCTATGGTTGACCCTATGCCTGGGGTCAAGCTGTGGACTGTTTCCTTGGATGCAGCCTCCTTTGGACTCTAAGTCCTTCATCAATTTCCAACTCCTCTCAAAAACAAAAATGCTTCCCCTTGAATGGAAGCTTACTAAGCTAGGCCTTGGAAGAGCTATCTGCCACCCAATTCCACAGCCAGAAATAGCAAGCTGCCACTGTTTAGGCCATGCTCTTGGACAGACCTCAGGACTGCAGAAAGCACCTGATGTCTGACCCGGATTTCAGTTTAGCTGCTGGCACTGTGGAAGTGATTTGACTCTCCCCTGGGCAGGCTCTGGCCACCAAGGCTCCACACCCCAAAGGCTACAACAAGAGCACAATGATATCAAATGCTTGCTTCAAAGGTGTCCAACTTCCTATCTTGAACACACTTTACAGAACACCTTGTGCATGAGGATGAACTGAGGTGAAAACCCCCCTGCAGGACACTCACCTCCTAGGGCCTGGAGATGGAGGGTCATGAAGGGTCAGGGGGCTAGTCCAAACTGTATGGTTCCAGCAGCAGCAGTAGTGCTATGTCCAGAACTCTGAACACCCCCACTGCTGAACCCTGCCCCTCCTGGGGATGGGAGAATTGACTGCTCTACAGCACCAACCTGTAAGCCATGATGTATCATTCTGGCCTTTCACAGATGCAAGGTGAAATGAGGTCCTACCTGCTGACTGATGTTTGAGGAACTCAAGCCCAGTCCTGGTACCTGTGCGTTGTCTCACCCCTTCAACAGCTTGGAGACTGAGCATATCCTGTTTTGACATCTAATTTTTATTTAGCAAGCATTTGTATACTGCTCCTTCCAGCGATCAGAAGCAGGTAAGATTACATAGAAAAAGCTGTCGAATCAAGACAGAATAAATTTGATTTGTACATAAAGATTCGAAAGGTTAGCACGTCACGCAGAAAATTACTTCTAAGCTAAGGGGATAATTTACATATGTACATTTATACATTACAGATTTTCTGGGGTGCTGTGGGGGGGAGTTGCCCCAATGGGGTGCTGGGGGGGGGGGTGAGTTGCCCCCAAGGATAAGCTGGCACCTCCCTCCAGCATCTATTAACAAAATGCCATACTGAGTCAGACCAATGCCCATCAAGACCAGTATCCTGTTTCCAACAGTGGCCAATCACAAGTACCTAGCAGTTTCCCCAAAAGACAGGTTCCACAATGCTTGTATTGGGGCAAGCAGTGGATATTCTGGGTCTACTTTAATGTTTTAAGGACCTTTCCTCCAGGAACTTGTCCAAACCTTTAGACCTGGCTACACTAACAGCTTTTACTACATTCTGGTAGAAATTCCAGAGTTTGATTACATGTTGAGTGAAAAATATTCTATTAATCTTAGTTACCCTGTAGCTTCATTGCATGCTCCCTAGTCTTTCTATATTTTGATGGTGTAAACAATTGATCTACATTTACCTGTTACACTCCATTTATAAACCCATCATATCTCCCCTCAGCAGTCTTTTCAAGGTTGACAAGCCCTAACCTTTTTAGCCTCTTCATAGGGGTATCCTTCCTTCCCCTTTACCATTTTGGTAGCTCTTCTCTGTACCTTTAACACTATATCCTTTAAGACAGTGACCAGAATTGCATACAATATTCAAGGTGCGCTCACACCATTCCTTACGATAGCTAGCATTCTATTTGCTCTCTTGGCCAATGCTGCACACTGGTTAGGAGGGTTAACTTATCCACAATGACCCCTAAAAAAAGGGTTTCCTGGGTGGTGGCTCCTAACATGGAACCTTGCATTGTGTAAGCAGTTTGCTTTTCCTAAGTGCACAACTTTGCACTTGTCCACATTAAATTTCATCTGCCATTTGGATGCCCAGTCTTCCAATCAAGATCTTTTTATATTTTCCACAACCCTCATGGGTTTTTAACTTTGAATAGTTGTGTCATCTGCAAGTTTGATAACCTCATTATTCCCATTTCCAAGTCATTTGTGAATGGGAAAAGAGAAGTGTACCCAGCACAGATCCCTGGGGTACTCTATTCACCTTTCTCCATTGGGAAAATTGGCCATTTAGCCCTACCCTCTACTTTATCATTTAACCAGTTCCTGATCCACAATAGTACACTGCCTCCTATCCCATGACTTTAATGTCACCAAATCTCTCATGAGGTACCTTGTCAAAGGCTTTCTGAAAGTCCAGATACACTATATCAACCTACTCACGGTCTACCTGTTTATTAACAGCTTGAAAAAAAGCAGATTAGTAAGACAAGATCTTCCTTGGCTAAAGCCATGTTGGCTGTCTCCCATTAAGCCATGACTGAGGAAATTAGACTTGCCTGCTAATTGCTGTTCCTTGAGGAACTCCAGTCTAGTCCTGACATCTGGGGTTGAGCTCCTCCTGCAGCCTTGGAGACTGAGCACATCACTTTTGGTGACTCCTGTATAAATAGGCCAGGATCCACCTCCACGCTCCAGTAACCTATTGACAAAGCAGACTCACGAGAGCAATAAGTAGTTACACAACTGTAACTAACATTATACAAAGTAACAGTTTAGTAGGTCCCCTAAATAGACTATCAGAAGCCTATCCTGCAATAGGCCTTTTAAGTTCTGCTGGGGCTACCCTCCCCTTTGAGGAACCCCAGGAGAGGAATACCTCCCCCCCCCTTATAAACCACCACCTGCTCAGACACGTCCTACCTAGGCCATTGTCCTCTGCTTCAGGCTGTAAATCCAGGTCTACACCAGGGAGGGATACAGGACTAGACTGGAGTTCAAGGAACAATTAGCCAACATGGCAGCAGCTTAAGGGCAGGAGTGCTCTCGGCCCTTAGGTGGGGACCAAAGGCACCCTCATGCAAGCTGTCACCCCAACACAAACCAATCACAGGAGAAACACCAATGAGCTGAGCAAAAACGACTGCTCCTACACACCTGGCCACTCAGATCCCACATGACGTAAGCACCTACCACCCCTACCCACAGCCTAGTGCCTCCCATGACCTCGCATCCTGAAAGTAAGTTCTATGCAGCAGTGGGAAGCCGGTTCAAAGCACTTACTTGCACAGAACAGGCACAGTGCTTGCTTGCATAGAACCTGCTGAGAACTTTTGTAGAGAGCCTATTACCCATTGTTTGCTAAGAACTGCTATCTACTGCCTGCTTGTTTGCCTATTACTTGCTACCCATTCTTTGTCTAGTACTTGCTACTCATTGCCTGCAAAGAACTTGCTACCCATTGCTTGCTCAGACCTTGCTGAGCACTACCATGGCCCCACATTGTCCTCTTCCTCATCCTCCCCAACTGCCTCCCCTCCTACCAACACCCTCCCTCTTCCCCCTCCCTTCCTCACTTCTCCCCCCTAGCCTAGCATCTGCTCTTGAGCTTCATACCATCCCCTGCATTCAACCAGCTCCCCTCTTTGAGGCAACCCCACCCTTGCTTCTGCTGTACTATTCTCCACTCTACCTTGCTCTAATACTCCTTTTCTCATCAGGTAATATCAACCCCAACCCTGCCCCCCCCCTGCCCCCCCCCCTGCCCCCCCCCCCTGCCCCCAATTTCTCACACTAAAAAAAAAGTTCCTCACATACCCTATCTAATTTCATCCACATCCCACTCCTCCCTCCTTCTGCCCTCCCTCATTCATCCCACTCATCCATAGATATCAACTCCAACCCTACCCTCAAAAATAATCCCTCACAACCTACCTAATACCATCAATCTACCCCTCACTTCCCCTCCCTCATGTCCCTCTTGGAGAGCACAAACATACCCACCTGCACCCTGCTCCCTCTAAATCTCGGTATTACCCTAGAAATAGACCCCCATGCTACTCTTAAAGAAATCCACATGCAACTTAGCCAACCTTATCCATATTCCTCTCCCCCCCCCCCTCCACTCTCCAGCTTTCATGTACCCTATGAATGCATACTTAGTCATTTTAAAAAAAAACCTTTATTCATGATATTTTTTTTTATTTCTAATGCCCTACACCTTCTTGCCTTGAGACCTGGCTCCCCCCCAGACACTGCATCCATTGCCTCTATGAGGTTACCAGTTCTCCCATATACCTTGATCTACTGGTCATGGCGGTGGTATTGGCCTCCTACTCTCTCCCTCCTGCCAATTCCAACCCTTCCTGCCACTCCAATCACACTCCCCCCTCTCCTTCGAAGTCCACTCCATTTGCCTCCTCACACCACTTCCCCTCTGAGTAGCTGTTATCACCCACCTGACAAATCCAAATCAACCTTCCCTCCCGACTTAGACTCCTGGCTTTCTGCCTTTATGGATCCCTCCTCCCCCACTCTTATTCTTGGCGATTTCAAGATTAACAATCCTTCTGACCCCCATGCCCCTCTTCAACCTCCAACTTTGCTCCACTGCCCCCACACCCCTGGATGGGCCACTGCCGACCTAATATTCTTCTCTAATTCCTCCCTCAAACCTCTGCAAATCAATCCTTCCCTCATCTGACCATCACCTCTTAACATTTATTTATTTATTTTATTTATTTACATTCTTTTATATACCGTGCTATTCTGCATCAGTGCGGTTTACATTGGACAAACTGAAATTACATTGAACAGGGCATTATAACTTGGAGATAACTATTTTACAGGGAAACATGGGCTATGGAGGGTTAAGTGGCTTGCCCAAGACCACAAGGAGCACCTGTGGGACTAGAAACCCCAGTCCCAAGGTTGCTGTCCTCTAGTGGGATTTGAACCCCCGACCTTCCGGCCTGAAGTACCTTGCCCCAACCACTAGTCCACTCCTCCACTCCAGCTACACTTATTTCGCCAGCAACCCAGTCCAAAATCTGCCTCTTTCAGACATAGCTGCCTGGATGTCTCATTGCTGACTGAAACTGAACATGACCAAGACTGAACTCCTTGTCTTTCCACAACTCCTCCCCCCACCCCCACACTTCCCCTCTCAGTCCATGTGGATGGATCTATCCTTCCTGTTCCCTCGGACCACAACCTAGGGGTTCTCTGACACCTCTCTCAAATCATATCCAGCTTGTAGCTAAGACCTGCTGCTTTTCTGTACATCAGCAAAATCCACCCCTTCCTCTCCGAACACTACTAAAACACTTATCCACTCCTTAATCTCTTGATTACTGCAACCTACTCCTCGCTGGTCTCCCCATGAGCCACCTCCTTCCCCTTCAATCTATACAAAATCATGCTGCTTGACTAATCTTCTGCCAGCCTCACCATGCCCACATTACTCTTCAGGTTGCTTCACTGGCTCCCTGTCCAATTCTGCATCCAATTCAAGCTTCTCCTATTGACCTATAAATGCATTCACCCTATGGCCCCTCAATACCTCTCCCTATGTCCTCTTGAAATTTGTGCTCTGCTAACAAATTACTATCATCAATGCCTTTCACCCACACTGAACTCCTGACTGCTTTCACCTTGCTGCACCCTATGCCTGGAACAGCCTACCTGCATCTGTGTGCCAGGCACCCTCCTTAGCCCTTTTCAAATCCTGGTTGAAGACCCACCTCTTCACTGTTGCATTCAGATACCGACTTCATCCTCATCTTACTCTAAACCAAACTGTACCTTGCGCTGAACTAATGCTCTGTACTGTTCTACCTTAGATTGTAAGCTCCAATGAGCATGACTGACTGGGACTCTTGTATATTGGCTACCTCTTGTAGGTTAGCTGTGCAGTGCTGTGTGTGGCGCTTTATAAGTGCTGATTAGTAAGTCTAATTTCCTCTTCCTTATTGTCCCTCCAGTCTAGTCCTAACATCTGGGATTGTAAGAGCAGTAAATGACTCGTCACCGGGAGGGACCTGCTAGACCTGCCTGATGCACTGCAGATCCAAAAGAATCCTGTTCTGCCTAAACATCCATCCTGTAATGCTTCACAAAAGAATGAAGCAAAGACCATGTCACTGCCCTGCAAATCTCCACTGCAGGCACCAAACGGAACTCTGCCCAAGAAGCCACTTGCACCCTTGAATGAGCTCAGCCCCACCGGGATTGACTTCCCTTTCAATATATAAATGCAATGGTCTTTCAACCTAGCAATAGACACCTTCGACACCGCCTGCCCTTGCCTTGGACCCCCAAACAAGACAGCCTGACTTATGAAACAGGGCCATCCTCTGCAAATACTTAAGCAGGACAGGTTGGCTGCATCGACTGGATGTAGGATGTGTTGGCCAAAACTTGGCACCACCACTACCTGATTTAAGTGGAACACCGACACCACCTTAGGCAAGGAGGGTACTGTTCTCAAAACTACCTTCTGACAAAGGACAAGGCAGGCTCCCTACACGACAGCCTGCAACTCCAAAATCTTTCTAGCCAAACAAATGGCCACCAGAAAGATGACCAAGTGTAAGATCCTTTAAGGTAGCTGTATGCAAAGGCTCAAATGGCTCCTCTACCAGAGCCTCCAACACCAAATTGAGATCCCACCCCGTCACTGCCACCCTGCATGGAGGACTCAGTAGCGATGCTGCTTGCAAAAAACTTCACATCTGGATGAGTCGAGACTACCTTGTACCTTCCCCTGGAAACAGGACAGTGCTGCCAGCTGAACTTGCAGGGAAGAGGCTGCCAAGCCCTTATCTAAACCCCTCTGCACGAGAGACAGAACTTGCAGCACCAACACCTTCAAAGCTGTTGCTCTGTTCTCTGCACACCATGACTCAAACAACTGCCATACCATAATATATATGCCATTGAGGTAGAGTGACGCCTGGATCTTAAAGTAGAAATGACCTGTGGTGAGTAGCCTTTCGCCCTTAACCTCACCCTTTCAAGAGCCAAGCTGTAAGCAAGAATCAATCCACCTGAGGCATGCTCAATGGCCCCTGAACTAATAGATCCCTTCTGTCTGGCAGCCGCCATGGCCACCCCACTAGAAGCTGCATCAAGTCTGCATACCACAGCCTTCAAGGCCAATCCAGAGCAATGAGGATGACCTGACCCTTGTGCTGCTCTGCTGTAGCACCCGCCCTAACACCCATGGTGGAAAACATACAGCAGCTGCTCTTTTGGCCAAACCTGTATCAGGGCATCTAAGCCTTCTGACATCCTTTGCCTTCTGCTGTAAAACCTTGTGACCTTTGCCAATGCGAACGGTGCCATGAGATCCATCACTGGCATCCCAACACACCAAGTCGAATACCTTCTGATGAAAAACCCACTCTCCAGGATCTACTTTGGACAAGACTCAAGTAAGCAGTTATTGTCCACCCCTGCTACATGAGCTGCTGACAAGGCCTCCAGATGTTCTTCAGCCCAGCATAAGAGCTCTACTGCCTCGTCCTCCAGAGATATGCTGCTGGTGCCTCCTTGGCAATATACAGCATGGCTGTGGCATTTGTCAGATAGCACCCTTCTTGCCTTTTGCTGAAACCTGGGTTGTAAGGCCCAAAATGCTAACTTCACTGCTTGTAATTCCAATCTGTTAATGGACCACTGCTTTTCTGTTTGTCCACTGGCCCTGAGCAAACCAGCCTTTGAAGTGAGCCCCCCATTCTGAACAGACTGGCATCTATTAGAGGCATCCAGTCTGGTGCCCCCAAAGGCATGCCCCTTTGAAGATTTCCAGGCTTGAGCTACCACTGTAGGGCCTCCCACATCTCCTGTGGACAGGGCAACCTCTGGGTCAACTGAATGGACTGATGTGACCATCTTCTGAGTAAGGCCCTCTGCAGCAGCTGCATGTGGGCTCTGGCCCATGGTACCACCTCTAGCATTGCTGCCATCTTTAACAGCTGCAGATAGGGCCATTCTGTGGGAGCCCCCTGTTCAGAAAGGTGCATACCAGCTCCCTTAAACCCTGTGCTCTGAGGAGTGGAAGACACCACCCCCCCCCCCCCCCCGTGTCGAAGCAGGCTCCCAAATACTCTAACTCCTCTGAAGGCCCTAACCTGCTCTTTTCTGCACTGACCACCCAGCCTAGATCCTGCAGAAACCACATGGCTGGTAGCTTCCTTGCTTTTTTAGACTTTACAGGATCAACCAATTGTCCAGGTAAGGATGAACACTGTCTTTTTGCAAGGCCACTGCCACTACCAGCACCACCTTTGTGAAGGTTCTTGGCGCTGTTGCTAAGCCGAATGGCAAAGCTTGGAAAGCATAGTTACTCACCTGTAACAGGTGATCTCCAGGAACAGCAGGAATTTAGTCTTCACATATGGGTATCATCGGTACTGATGGAGCCTGCGTGGGAACACTCCAGTGTCCAATTAGAAAGCTTTTGGGAGCATCCCACAGTGCCTGTGTGCTGCCTTCCTGCCTTTCCCCAACTGCCTCTTGTCCAGTTGAGTTTTAAAGCCGAGAGGGAAAAAGAAAGAAAGAGATACAACACCTAGGGGAGGTGGGTGGGTTGTGAAGACTAAATTCCTGCTGTTCCCAGAGATCACCTGTTACAGGTGAGTAACTATGCTATCTCCAGGAACAAGCAGGAATGTAGTCTTCACATATGGGGACTCCCCAGCTGCAGATGCCAGGGAGAAACCCCAGAAGTTGTGTGCCCATGCAAAAGGGCTCCACTTCCCTCCATGGATCTCTGGCATCCTACTGGGAAAGGTGGGTAGGAGTTGATAAGTATGGAACAGGTGCTGTAGAACAGCCTGACCAAACAAGGCATCCCAGCGGGAGTCCTTGTCTAAGCAGTAATGGGCTGTGAAGGTATGAACCGAGGCCCAAGTAGCTGCTTGACAGATGTCATCAATAGACAGTGTAAATGAGCCATTGAGGCTGCCATGGCTCACAATGACCTGTAAAAGAAATTGTGCTGCTCAATACTACCTTATTGCTTATAGTGGGAATGCAACTTAGATTTTGTAAAAGGCCTCAGACCCGTGGGCTCTCAATGGAAAAACACTGAAACTTAGTGTTTGCCAATGCCCAATTGCATCAACGGCCCAATGTCCTCAATTTTTTGTTATACTTTTTTATATTGCACACCTCCCTTCTTCCATTGTGGTATCTTAAAAATAGATGTATGGACTAACCGGTCCAATAAAAAACAACGATGTACTTATCTTCCTGTAGTGTTCAGAGTGTCCACATTCATGATCAAAGCTGATTTTCAAGTTTCATTTGTATGAGGACCCCTCTTAACGCCTCACTTCAACGTTGACCCGCGTTTCTCTCAATTGTTTGAGGTTCTTCAGGGGAATACAGTTCTTCATACAGCCCATTTTTTTTAAACTAGAAACCGATAAGCATATGTTAAGATACATATCACCAAAACCCTTATTTTTGCAATAGGTATGAAATATCTAAAATATAAACATAGTAACAACTAATTTAAAACACAGTAAAAATTGGAAATACCCCAAACTTAGCTGTAGCTGATGCACGGTCAAAGCTATAGAGACTGCTTAAAACTTGATTGAAAATCTTTAATGTTTCGTCTTCCAAAAAGACACCGCGCATGAGCACTCACTCTACAATCTCTGCCTTTATAGCTCCTCCTAGTCACAGAACCAATCCACAGCAGTTTCCATTTAACATGCGCCCCATTCGATCTCAGCATTTAAGCCATTAGGTGTTAAAGTCTGTAGTGAGAATATCCACCGTTGTTCATGAAACAATGTTTGGTCTATCGACTTACCAAACATAGGTTGGTATATCTGTTCGATACAAAAACAACGAAGATCTTGAAACACATGATTATGAACTTCACAATGTGATACCAGCGGTGCTGTTAAGATCTTATGTTTAAGACGACTTATGCTCAGACATTCGGATCTTGAAAGGTCTGCTTGTTTTGCCTATGTAGTATAGATTGCATGGGCAAACTACTGCATAGACTACATTCATAGAGGTACAAGTAGTATGATGTTTCAACACATATTTTTTATCCCGATATGTGAAATGTTGCAACTCAACAGTAATAGCACAGATATCTGTGCTATTACTGTTGAGTTGCAACATTTCACATATCGGGATAAAAAATATGTGTTGAAACATCATACTACTTGTACCTCTATGAATGTAGTCTATGCAGTAGTTTGCCCATGCAATCTATACTACATAGGCAAAACAAGCAGACCTTTCAAGATCCGAATGTCTGAGCATAAGTCGTCTTAAACATAAGATCTTAACAGCACCGCTGGTATCACATTGTGAAGTTCATAATCATGTGTTTCAAGATCTTCGTTGTTTTTGTATCGAACAGATATACCAACCTATGTTTGGTAAGTCGATAGACCAAACATTGTTTCATGAACAACGGTGGATATTCTCACTACAGACTTTAACACCTAATGGCTTAAATGCTGAGATCGAATGGGGCGCATGTTAAATGGAAACTGCTGTGGATTGGTTCTGTGACTAGGAGGAGCTATAAAGGCAGAGATTGTAGAGTGAGTGCTCATGCGCGGTGTCTTTTTGGAAGACGAAACATTAAAGATTTTCAATCAAGTTTTAAGCAGTCTCTATAGCTTTGACCGTGCATCAGCTACAGCTAAGTTTGGGGTATTTCCAATTTTTACTGTGTTTTAAATTAGTTGTTACTATGTTTATATTTTAGATATTTCATACCTATTGCAAAAATAAGGGTTTTGGTGATATGTATCTTAACATATGCTTATCGGTTTCTAGTTTAAAACAAATGGGCTGTATGAAGAACTGTATTCCCCTGAAGAACCTCAAACAATTGAGAGAAACGCGGGTCAACGTTGAAGTGAGGCGTTAAGAGGGGTCCTCATACAAATGAAACTTGAAAATCAGCTTTGATCATGAATGTGGACACTCTGAACACTACAGGAAGATAAGTACATCATTTATTTTATTGGACCGGTTAGTCCATACATCTATTTTTAAGATACCACAATGGAAGAAGGGAGGTGTGCAATATAAAAAGATATAACAAAAAATTGAGAGGACATTGGGCCGTTGATGCAATTGGGCATTGGCAAACACTAAGTTTCAGTGTTTTTCCATTGAGAAAGCCCACGGGTCTGAGGCCTTTTACAAAATCTAAGTTGCATTCCCACTATAAGCAATAAGGTAGTATTGAGCAGCACAATTTCTTTTACGGGTTGTACCATAGTTGCTCTATAAGAATTGAACCCATTTGTCTTGTAATATCACAATGACCTGTGACATGGCATTCCAGAAAAAGGTTCTTACTCTGATAGGCAAAAGAAATACACTGCAATCCAGTTGGATAATGTTCTCTTGGAGACTGGAAGTCCCAAATGAGAAGGATCAAAAGCAACAAAGAGCTGGGAAGACTGTCTATGTTGCTGTGTCCTTTGTAAGTAAAAAGGCAAGTGCTCTTACAGTCCAAAGTATGAAGATTCCTTTCTGCATTTGAAGCACGAGGCCTTGGAAAAAAATACAGGCAGGTAAACCGCCTGGTTTAAATGAAAAAGGTGAGACCACCTTTGGCATAAAGTGTGGATGAGTCCTAAGGACTACCTTATGATGGAATCTTGTGTAAGGAGGATCAGCAACTAATGCTTGCAATTCACTGATGCAACATGCTGATGTGACTGCAATGAGAAAGAACTTTCCAGGAAAGGAATTTCAAGGAGGCAGTAGCTAAAAGGTTCAAAGGGTGGCTTCATGAGCTGCCCCAGAACCAAATTCAGGTCCCATGCCACTGGAGGTAGCCTAATGGGAGGCTTAGTTAGAAGGCCCCTCAAATCTCACTATGAGAGGAAATAGGTTGACCATTTAGAGGCTTCAGAGAAGCTGAAATAAAATGTACTCTTACTGAGTTAGTCTTAAGTGCTAAGTCCTGCATTAGATAAATGGAGAGATTCCAGTAATGATTCCAGAGGTATCGCAAAGGGGTGAAGACCCTTTTGTGAACACCATATGGAAAACCTTTTCCACTTAAATGCATAAGAGCGTCTTGTGGAAGGTTTCCTGGAAGCACAAAGGACATCCCTTACTTGTTGAGAAAGGTGAAGACCATGAAGGTCTAGGCTCTCAGCAACCAGGCCCCAAGATGCAGGGAGTGGGGATTGGGATGCCACAACACCCCATCCTCCTGAGACAGGCGATCTGGAGCAGATCCTAACTACAGAGATGGGGCTTGAGAGATGTAGAAGCAGAGGGTACCACACCTGCCGTGGCCAATGTGGAGCTATGAGAATCATGTGGCCCTTCTCTCTGAAGCTTGAATAGGGTCTTGGGAATTAGGGGAATGGGTGGAAAGGCATATAGGAAGTCCTGACCCCAATGGAGGAGGAAAGCATCCCTGGCCTGAGATCTGAGCTGGAATTCTGCAACAGAACCAGGAAAGTTTGGCATTCAGACTTGCAAAGAGGTCTAAGTCCGGAGTTCCCCAAATTTGAAAACATTTTGCTACCTGGTCTGCATGGAGAGACCATTCGTGTGGAAGCAGAACTCTTCCGAGTCTGTCTACCCAAGAGTTTTGAATGCCTGGCAGATACACTGCAAGGAGATGAATCTGATGCTCTCTGGTGAGGGCCCATAGTTGCAAAGCTTCGTTGCAAAGCGACAGAGCCTGTTCCGCCCTGCTTGTTCAGATAGAACATAGCTACTTGATTGTCTGTCTGAATTAGGACTGTCTTGTAGCTGAGCATGGAACTCAAAGAGCAAGGAAGATTGCTCTGAGTTCTAGGAGATTGATATGTAGGTAGGTCTCCTGTGGAGACCAGGTGCCTTGGGTAGAGAGATCTTGCAGATGAGCTCCCCAACCCACCTGTGAGGCATCTGTTGTGAGAGTGACCTGGGGTAGGGATTGCTGGAAAGGGGACCCCACCAACAGGTTTTGGGTTGACTGCCACCATTGTAGGGACAAAATAAGGCAAGCTGTGTTTGCTATTTTGTCTGATAGGCAGCCTGATGCTTGAGTCCACTGTGTGGATAGAGTCCATTGGGCTGCTCTCATATGGAGGTGAGCATAGGGAACTATCCATGTAGATGCCATGTGGCCTAGCAATTGTAACATTTCCCAAGCAGTGAGATGAGTTTAACACTGCTTGGGAGGCTAACTGCACAATGTGAAGGCAACGAGCCTGTGGAAGATAGGCCCTTGATTTTGTGGTTTCCAACAGAGCTCCTATAAAAACTCTAGAGTTTGAATGGGAGTTAGGTTGTATTTTGGGATGTTTATGACCAGGCCCAAATACTGGAGGATACGCATTGTGCAAGCTAGGGAAATTCTGGCCTCTGACTGATGGGGCTCAAATGAGCCAGTCTAAGTAGGGGAAGACGAATATTCCTAGAGTGTGGAGAAATGCTGCTACTACAGCCATGCATTTCATGAACACTCTTGGTGCTGAGGCCAGGCCAAAAGGAAGCACCCTGTATTGGTAGTGCTTTCCTTGAAAGAGAAAAAACGAAGGAACCTTCGGTAAGTTGGATGGATGAGAACATGTGTATGCATCCTTGAGATCTAGAGAACAAAGCCAACCCTGACTCTGAAGGTATGCCAGCAGAGTTCCTAAAGAAATCTTGAATTTCTCTTTGAACAGGAATTTGTTCAGTTCTGAGGTCTAAAATGGGTATATGTCCCCCTGTTTTCTTTGGAATAAGGAAGTAAGGGGAGTAAAACCCTGTACCCTGTTGGGAAATGGGTGTGTGTTCTATTGCCCCCTGGGCAAGTAGTAAATTGACCTCTAGACTCAGTTTTGAGAGACGCCTGAGAATTGAACTGTCTTACCACTGTAGGAGGGGGCATGTTAAAGAAATGAAGCTTGTACCCCCCTCTTACAAAGGAAAGACCATTCTTCTGCTGTTATCTGCCCACATCTGGGGGCAAAATGACAACCTTCCTGGGATGGTGGAAGGCTCTGGCCTGTTGAGAGCCAGGAAGGCTAAGTTCTCTAGATAGGAGTCAAAGCCCCTGTGGAGGCTGGGTCTGCTGGGCCAGTTGAGGCTTAGCAGTCTGATTTCCTTTGCTTTGGGGGCTGCTGTCCCTTTCAGGCAGACTGACCTGCAGAATGCATCTGCTGGGTATAGGGGGGGTAAAACTTTTTTAAAGAATGGTTTCTTGTAGGATTTCCTCCTTGCAGGATCAGCTGTAGCTTTGGATTATCTATCCAGAGTGGTGTTATCAGCATCCAGCTCATTAGCTTTCTCTTGCCAATTTTTGCCAAAGATTTTCACCAGTACAGGGGATATTGCCCAGTTTGTCCTGTACCCAGAGCTCTAAGTCAGATGCCTGGAGCCAGGCAATCCTGTGAGCCCCTATGGCAGTGGCAGAGGTTCTGCTGATACACAAAGCAGTCAAAAGCTGCACTATTGACAAACTTGGAAACATCTTGGGCATGTTTGACAAGTGTAAGGTAATCCTGCCTTTCATCAGGAAGGAGAGGGCTCATAAGCTTTAGATCTCCTGTGACCTCCTTAAGGAACATTCCCATATAGAGGATGTAGGAACTAATCCTGGCAGAAAGCATAGAAGCCTGGAATGTTCAATACCCAAAGGCATCAAGAGTCCTACATTCATGTCCTGAGGATTAGATGCATGTCTTTTTGCACTCTTGATCCTTCTCATAGCTGACTCCACCACTATGGAGTGGTGTGTGTCAACTGTTTTTTGAAATCCAGGACAAGGAGGCACTCTATACATGGTATCCAGCCTACGAGAATGAGAGGTGGTAAGAGGTGTTTCCCACATCCTTAACATGAGATCATGCAAGATCTCATCAATAGGCAAAGTAGCCGCTTCCTTGGGAGCTTTGGGATATTGCAAAGTCTCCAACTCTTTTGCCCTGGGCTCTGTTTCAGGAGCCACTGTGATGGAAAGACCTCTAGCCACTTCCCTGATAAAATCCTGAAGGATATCTCCTCTGGAGGAGACATTCTATGTTTAGGAGAAGGCTCCTCAGAGAGTAGTAGTCTGGCAGACAGCTGTCAAAATCCTCAGAGTCAGAGGATTCAAAATATCTTCTGTCCGGGAGCTCTTGTAAAGCATGATACTGGTACTGATACCGGTTGGTGTCTGTATCAGCTTGTTGATACCCGAGGAAACAGCATGACTGTCTGTAACTGTTGCTGATGTCGATGCTGATGGTACTGGTACCGATGTCACTGCCAGAACCGGTGTTGATACCGGTTGAACTGTCTGAAGCGGTCCTGAAGGCACTAATGCTGCAAGGAGAGCTGCCAGACTGCTCAACAGCCAGGAATCTCTGGTCAATTGACGCTGCTAATGCCTGGGTGTTGGTACTGGACAAAGCGGCTGGTACCCCAGAGCATGGCACCAGTAGTTCTGCCAAGGTTGGGGCCTCAAGAACATCCTGGAGCCCTGATAGTGCTTTGAAAACCAAAGCCTCCCGCCGGGGCAATTTTGCTGGTACAAGTTCCTCAAAGGCAATGCCAGAGGCATCTTGATACTTGGAAGATCTACCCTTTGAGGACCGGCCAGATTTATGTTTGGTTACCTGAGATCCATGGGAGGAAGATGAAGCCCTGGAGGATGTCGACGCCACAGAAGCTGCATTGGAGGCAAAAAGGGTGCTAAGCTTAGCAGCTAGGTTCTGCTGACCCCTCTGACATCCCACAGGCACAACTGAGATGGAGTTGTCAGGACCTAAACATTTAAGGCACCCCTCATGAGTGTCGGTGACAGAGATGGTACCGCCACACTTTTGAACACTTTTTGAAACCTGAAGTGGGTTTTTCCATATTGAGGAAAACGTTTGGTCTAGTGCCCAAAAATGGCATGTGGTGCCCTAGAGGAAAAAGGCTGGAAAATCCAGTAAAGATTAGAAATTAAAAACATTTAAAGAACCAGCGGTACCAGTATAGCAGAGGAAGGCAGACACTACCAGAAAGAATGAAAATATGGGATAATTTCTGTGGTGACAGGAAAATGACCTGCTGGCTCTGCGGAAAACAAAGAACTGGAGAGAGGTAGTTGGGAAAGGTGGGAAGGCAGCATGCAGGTGCTGTGGGATGCTCCCAAAAGCTTTCTAATTGGATGCTGGGGAGCATTCCCGCGCAGACTCCGTTGGTACTGACGATACCCATATGTGAAGACTACATTCCTGCTTGTTCCTAGAGATCTGAACATGCCCCTGAGGGACTGAAGTGCAGAAACTGCTGATGCTCTCTGAACCAGAAATAGTTACTCACCTGTAACAGGTGTTCTCCAGGAGCAGCAGGAATCAGTCCTCACATATGGGTGACGTCGGCACTGACGGAGCCCCTGTGCAGAGCATGTTCCCCAGCTTTCAAAGAAAGCCTTTGGGAATTGCAGCGCGCATGCATGGTCCCCATCTTGCTCAGTCTGATGACATAGCTAAAAGACAGCAAAAACAAAGTCATAGGACTGCAACTCCAAGGGGAGGAGGGAGGGTTGTGAGGACCGATACCTGCTGCTCCTGGAGAACACCTGTTACAGGTGAGTAAGTAATTTCTCCAGGACCAAGCAGGAAGTCGGTCCTCACATATGGGACTCCCAAGCTTAAGGCTACCGGAGACCTCAAGCACAAAAGTGAGCCCCCTCTAGCTCAGCAGCACAGAAGGAAGGAATCTTCTCTGAAAACACCCCCGACCGGTAGCCCAATACCAGGGCTGGAGGGTAGGAGTTACCTAAACCAAAGAGATTATGGAGGACTGCCTGTCCGAAAGCACTGTCCCTGCGCGACTCCCTCTCCAGGCAGTAATGGGCTGCAAAAGTCTGGCTTGAAGACCAAGTAGCAGCCTGGCAGATGTCTGCCAATGGACCAGAGCGGAGATGAGCCACTGATGCAGCCTTCGCCCTAACACAATGAGCTGTGACTTGACCCTCCAACGAGAGGCTGGCTGCCCCATAAGCCCAAGCGATATAGTCAGCAACCCATATGGACAAAGTATGCTTGGAGACAGGTAGCCCCAACTTATTGGGGTCAAAAGAAACGAAGAGCTGAACAGCCCTCTGATGCTCCTGTGTACAATCAAAGTAGGACAAGGCCCTCCTACAGTCCAGGGTATTCAGGACCATTTCAGCCCGGCTGGTGTGCGGCCTGGGAAAGAAGGTCGGATGAACCACCTCCTGGTTGAGATGAAAAGGAGAAACCACTTTTGGAAGAAACTTAGGGTGAGTCCGTAAGACTACCCAATTTCTGTAGAACCTAGTGTAAGGAGGATCAGACACTAGGGCCTGCAGTTCACTAACACGCCTAGCAGAGGTAAGGGCTACCAAAAACAAGGTTTTCCAGGAGAGAAAAACGAAGAGGGCAGGTAGCCATAGGTTCAAAGGGCAGACAGGTAGTCTGCTGTAAGACCACATTCAGATCCCATTCTGGGGCTGGTGGGCGCAAAGGAGGCTTAAGGAGAAGGAGGCCTTGGAGAAAACGAGTCAAAGGGTGGTTGGAAAGAGGCCTGCCGTCCACCGGTGCGTGATGTGCAGAGAGCACTGAGGTGGACCCTGACAGAGTTTGATTTAAGGCCCAGATTGGAGAGGTAAAGCAAATATTGCAAGACCACTGCCACCAAGCAGGAGAAAGGATTCTCACTGCTGAGCACACCATATGGAGAATTGACACCACTTAAGAGCGTAGGACTTCCGGGTGGATGGCCGCCTGGAGGCCAAGACGACCTCTTCCACCTCCCAAGGCAGCAGGAGGGGAGCAAGGACTACCCTTTCAGCAGCCAGGCCATCAGATGAAGGGACTGGAGGTTGGGGTGTAGGAGAGTCCCCTGATCCTGTGACAGGAGATCGGGTTGAAACCCCAGAGGAAGAGGAGTGTCCACTGCCAGCTGCAGCAGGAACCAGGGTTGTCATGGCCACCTGGGAGCCACCAGGATCAGAGACAGTCCCTGAGAACCTTGAAGAGCGTCCAAGACACTAGTGGCATGGGAGGAAAGGCATACAACAGGCCCGTGGACCACGGAATCAGAAAAGCATCCGCCGCTACTCTGAGAGGATGTGGTTGTCGAGAGCAGAATCTGGGAAGTTGCCGGTTCAGAGGACTGGCAAAAAGATCCATGGTGGGGAGGCCCCACTTGGTGGGGGTTCAACGGATCTAATCTCCACTCGTGTGGTTGGAGGATCCTGCTCAGCTTGTCTGCTAGGTACTTTTCCTGACCTGGGAGATAGACAGCTTTGAGGAGGATGCCGTGGCCGACGGCCCAAGAGCACAGTTTTTGTGCCTCTTGACAGAAGGAAGGAGCCTGTGCCTCCTTGTTTGTTGACGTAGAACATTGCAACTTGATTGTCCGTCTGGACCAGCAGACTGGTGAGAAGTGAGGTGGGAGAAGGCTCAGAGCTAGGCGGATGGCTCTGAGCTCCAGGAAGTTTATCTGCTGAGCAGACTCCCAAGGAGTCCAGAGGCCTTGAGTACATGTCCCTTGGCAATGTGCTCCCCAACCCAGGAGAGAAGCATCAGATGTTAGCACCTGAGAAGGCGGAGGAGATTGAAAATCCACTCCTAGCACTAGGTTTGGCAGATGAAGCCACCACTGCAAAGAGACCAGCAGGTCGGATATCTGTACTGAGTCCGCCAGGCTCCCTGTGGCCTGATGCCATCGAGTGCGAAAGCACCACTGAGCAGGTTGCATGTTCAGGCGGGCATTGGGGGTCATGTGGACTGTGGAAGCCATATGGCTGAGCAGTCTCAGAAATTGCCTGGCAGAGACCAGGGAATTGCTGTGAAAGTGGCTGGTGAGATCCATGAGCCTGTGGGCCCTGTCCAGAGGCAGGAAGGCCCGCACCTGAAGTGTGTCCAATCTGGCGCCTATGAATTTGAGATTTTGAGGGGAGCAAAGTGGACTTTGCGAAGTTTATGACAAATCAAGTGCTGGAGTAGAGTCACAGTGCAATGAGTGGCCTGAGTGGCTTCTTGGGAAGACTGGGCTCTGATGAGCCAGTCGTCCAGGTATGGAAACAAAAAGGCCTTGAAGTCTTAGATAGGCTGCCACCACTGCCAGGCATTTGGTGAACACCCTGGGGGCAGAGGACAGGCCAAAGGGCAGTACTCTGTACTGGTAATGATTTCCTCCCACAACAAACCTGAGATATTGTCTGTGGTCTGGATGAATAAGGATGTGAGTATGCATCCTTTAGATCTAAGGAGCATAGCCAGTCTCCCTGCTGGAGGTAGGGCAGCAGGATTCCAAGGGTAAGCATCTTGAACTCTCCCTCTCCAGGAACTTGAGGTTTTGCAAGTCCAGGATGGGTCTGAGGCCTCCTGTTCTTTTTGGTATCAGAAAGTACCTGGAATAAAAACCGTGACCACTCAGGTGGTGGGGCACCGGTTCCACAGCCTGTTCCTGAAGACTTGCTAACTCCTGAAGGAGTAAGTACCTGTGCAGAGGGAGTCTTGGAGGCTCCCCTGGAAAGTAGGAGGGAGGTACCTGGTGAAAGTGTAGAAGATAGCCTTTTTGAACTATATGAAGCACCCAGGTATCTGATGTGATGGCTGACCACCTGTGGGCAAAGTGGACCAGCTGGCCTCCTGTGCTGAAAGAAACAAGCGGAGGGGAAGAGGCTATGCTGAGTCAAAAACCCCCACCCTGCTGAGCAGGGGCTGGTGTTGTGGGCTTGGGGGCCTGCCGCCTACGGGACCTATTACCCTGTCCCTTGGCCTGCTAACCCTGTTGGGGAGCTGCAGAGGCTTGATAATGAGGGTAGTGTTTATAGGCAGCCGCCTTCCTCAGGTAAAAGGGCTTTTTCCCCGAGCCCTTCTGAGAAGGGGCAGAGGTTTTTCTGGACAGCCGAATCCTGGTCAGAGTCTCGGTCTCGATCTGTGCAGCCTTTTCAGCCATGGGCTTGCCAAAGAGGTTTTCACCTCTGCAGGGGACATCGACCAACTTGTCCTGTACCCATGGCTTGAGGTCGGATGACTGAAGCCAACCAAGCCTGTTGGCAGGCACCGATGCCGGCTCCAGCTACCCAAGCCGATGCTTCGAAGCCATTGTAGGCTGTTTGAGAAATAAACTTTGAGCACTCTCGAATACCAGTGGACAAGGCCTGGAACCTCTGCAAAGTTTCCTCGGAGAGACCAGCAGAGAACCCAGCAAACTCCTTTGCCAGGTCCCGGAGATACATGCCCATGTAGAGCTGGTAGGTCTGGACTTGACAAGCAAGCATAGAGCCCTGGAAGCACTTTCTACTGAGGGCATCCAGGTTCCAAGCCTCCCGGCCAGGAGGCACCGAGGAGTGCATCTTCTGACTCTTGAGTCGATGCATGGCCGATTCCACCACCATGGAATGGTGCAGTAGTTGTGCCTTTTGGAACCCGGGGCTCTTGCAGACTTGATAAATGGAATCGACCTGCTTGCTTAACACTGGTGCTGACACCAGGCTCTCCCACATGCGGAAGAGAAGTCTTTCCAGCATCGGAGGAACCGGTACAGTAAAGGCCTCCTTCGGGGGAGAGAGTCATACTGGAGGGCATCAAGCTCTTCGGCTCAAGGCTCCTCAGGATCCGTGGGGGAATGCCAAGGCCTTGGCCATATCCTGCATGAAGTCCAAGAACCAGGTATCCTCTTGGGGATCGTCTAAGGTTTGGACTCGGGCAAGTCCGATGGGACACACCGAGTCCGAAAGGTACCAGGTGACTTTGTCCTCTGTCTCCCAGCCCGACTCCTCAGAGGAGGAATTGAGTGGCTCCGGTCGGGCGGGCACTGATGCCCTCCACCCCGATGCCGGCGTTGATGACCTTGGTCCTGAATGGGAGGCTGAGGGAGACCGTGACTGAGTATCGACTCAAGGGTGCATGGACTCAAGGATCGGCTTGGTCTCTGGGGTCGACTTGGACGTCGACATCCCGGTGATCGGGGCAGATGCACCGGCAAGGCCAGCGATCAATGCCCGCTGCTGGTCCATGAAGGCAGTGAAACTGCTCTCCAAGGCCGTCAACCTGAGTCCGAGCTCAGGAGACCCAGCAGCCCCCGACTCTGGCCCTGACGGTGTCGTGCCTGACAGATTCCTTCGGAGGCGAGTCCACGAGGACTACAGTACTCACGTGTCCAGGAGACTCCATCTCGAGACGAGGATGTTTTGAAGGCCTCTCCGACTCTGAAGACCCAGGACGGCCATCGGGGCTATGCGACCTGGCCCTCGAGGAACCAGGAGCGTCCGACACTGCCCGCGTGGGTTTTTTCTTCCTATGATGTTCCTGGGCAGGAGACCCCTGCTCAGAGGAACTCCGACGATGCTTGGGACTGGAGTCCTGGGATGTCAAAGCCTCTGACGAGGTCCGGGCCTGGCCGGACGCGGAGTCAGCGTAGTTACTCACCTGTAACAGGTGTTCTCCAGGAGCAGCAGGAATCAGTCCTCACATATGGGTGACATCGGCGCCAACGGAGCCCTCGCGGAGCAATTTTCCCCAGCTTTCAAAGAAAGCCTTTGGGAATTGCAGTGCGCATGTGCAGTCCCCTTCCCGCCCAAAGGTGCCATCTTGGCCAGTCTGATGACATAGCGAAAAGACAGCAAAAAATTTGCAAAAACTAAATCATATGACTGCAACTCCACGGGGAGGAGGGAGGGTTGTGAGGACTGATTCCTGCTGCTCCTGGAGAACACCTGTTACAGGTGAGTAACTACGCTTTCTCCAGGACCAAGCAGGAAGTCAGTCCTCACATATGGGACTCCCAAGCTTAAGGCTACCGGAGAACCTAAGCACAAAAATGAGCTCCCTCTAGCTCAGCAGCACAGAAGGAAGGAATCTTCTGACTAATCTCCAACCGGTAGCCCAACATCCGGGATGGAGGGTAGGAGTTGCTTAAACCTCGAAGAGATTACGGAGAACTGTCTGTCCGAAAGCACTGTCCCTGCGGGACTCCCTCTCGAGGCAGTAATGGGTTGCAAAAGTCTGGCTCGAAGACCAAGTAGCGGCCCGGCAGATGTCTGCCAATGGAACAGAGTGGAGGTAAGCCACTGACCCAGCCTTCACCCTAACGATGAGCCGTGACTTGACTTTCCAACGAGAGGCCTGCCGCCCCATAAGTTCAAGCGATACAGTCAGCTACCCAGATGGACAGAGTACGCTTGGAGACAGGGAGCCCTAATTTATTAGGGTTGTAAGACAGGAAGAGCTGAATAGTCTTACGGTGCTCCCGCGTACGATCAAGGTAGAAGGTTAACGCCCTCCGACAGTCCAGGGTATGCAAGACCATTTCAGCTTGGCTGGAGTGTGGCCTGGGAAAGAAGGTCGGAAGCACCACCTCCTGATTGATGTGAAAAGGGGAGACCACTTTTGGAAGAAACTTAGGGCGAGTCCGCAGGACTACCCTGATCTTGTAGAACCTAGTGTAAGGGGGATCAGACACTAGGGCCTGCAGTTCACTAACACGTCTAGCAGAAGTGAGGGCTACCAGGAATAAGGTTTTCCAGGAAAGAAAACGGAGAGGACAGGTAGCCATGGGTTCAAAAGGCGGACAGGTGATCTGCTGTAAAACCATGTTCAGGTCCCAGTCGGGGGCTGGGGGGCGCAAAGGTGGTTTAAGGAGAAGGAGACCTCGGGAGAACCGTGCCACGAGAGGGTGGCCGGAAAGAGGCCTGCCTTCCACCGGCACATGATGTGCAGAAATAGCACCGAGGTGAACTTTGACCGAGTTGGACTTTAGTCCAAGATTGGAGAGGGAAAGCAAGTACTGCAAGACCACAGACACCGAGCAGGAGAAGGAGTCTTGAGACTGTTGAGTACACCAGGTGGAGAAGCGATGCCATTTAAGGGCGTAGGATTTCCGGGTAGAGGGTCGCCTGGAAGCTAGCATGACCTCTTCCACCTCTGGAGGCAGCAGGAGGGTAGCAAGGA
Organism: Ichthyophis bannanicus; assembly: GCA_033557465.1. Lineage (NCBI taxonomy): Eukaryota > Metazoa > Chordata > Amphibia > Gymnophiona > Ichthyophiidae > Ichthyophis > Ichthyophis bannanicus. Next base: position 1,513,145,468 of record CM066032.1, on the reverse strand, counting down.
CTACCCTTTCAGCAGCCAGGCCATCAGATGAAGAGATCTGAGGTTGGGGTGTAGGAGAGACCCCTGATCCTGGGTCAGGAGATCGGGTTGAAACCCCAGAGGCAACGGAGTATCTACTGCCAGTTGCATCAGAAGCAGGAACCACGGTTGCCTGGGCCACCGGGGAGCTATCAGGATCATCGAAGCCTTGTCCTGGAGAACCATGAAAAGTGTTCGAGACACCAGCGGCATGGGAGGAAAGGCATACAGAAGGCCTGTGGACCATGAGAGCAGAAAAGCATCTGCCGCTACTCAGAGGGGATGCGGTTCCCGAGAGCAGAACCGAGGAAGTTGCCTGTTCAGAGGACTGGCAAAGAGATCCAGCGTGGGGAGGCCCCACTGGAGAAAGATCCTTTGAACCACCAACGGGTCCAATCTCCACTCGTGTGGTTGGAGGATTCTGCTCAGTTTGTCTGCCAGGTAATTTTCTTGACCTGGGAGATAGACAGCTTTGAGGAGGATTCCTCGGCTGACGGCCCAAGCGCAGAGCTTTTGTGCTTCCCGACAGAGAAAGAAGGAGCCCGTGCCCCCCTGTTTGTTCATGTAGAACATGGCCACTTGATTGTCCGTCTGGACGAGGACGGACTGGCGAGTGGTAAGGTGGGAGAAGGCCCGGAGAGCCAGGCGGATCGCTCTGAGCTCCAGGAAGTTGATCTGCTGGGCAGATTCCCACGGGGTCCAGAGACCCTGAGTACAGGTCCCTTGGCAATGTGCTCCCCAACCTAGGAGAGAAGCGTCGGTCGTCAGTACCTGAACAGGCGGAGGAGACTGAAAGGGCATTCCGAGCACTAGGTTGGGCAAATGAAGCCACCACCATAGAGAAGAGACCAGCGGCCTGGAGATTCGTACTGAGTCCGCTAGTCTCCCCGAGGCCTGACGCCATTGTGAACGAAGGCACCATTGAGCAGGCCGCATATTCAGGCGAGCATTGGGGGTCACATGGACTGTGGAAGCCATATGGCCGAGCAGTTTCAGAAAGTGCCTGGCCGAGACCCAGGAATGGCAGCGAAAGCGGCTGGCGAGAGCCATGAGCCGTTGTGCCCTGTCGAGCGGCAGAAAGGCCCGCGCTTGAAGCGTGTTTAACCTGGCACCGATGAACTCGAGATCCTGAGAGGGGAGCAAAGTGGACTTTTCAAAGTTTATGACAAAGCCCAAGTACTGGAGCAGAGTCACAGTATGTTGCGTGGCATGAGTGGCCTCCGTGGAGGACAGTGCTCTGATGAGCCAGTCGTCTAGGTAGGGTAAGACAGAGGCCTTGAAGCCGGAGATAAGCCCCCACCACTGCGAGACATTTTGTGAAGACTCGTGGTGCGGAGGATAGGCCAAAGGGCAGTACCCTGTACTGGTAATGATTGCCTGCCACCACAAACCTTAGGTATTGTCGGTGGCTTGGGTGGATGAGGATGTGAGTGTAGGCATCCTTTAGATCCAAGGAGCATAGCCAATCTCCCTGCCGGAGGTAGGGCAGCAGGATTCCAAGGGTAAGCATCTTGAACTTTTCCCTCTCCAGGAACTTGTTGAGGTTCTGCAAGTCCAGGATGGGTCTGAGGCCTCCAGTTCGCTTTGGTATCAGGAAGTACCTGGAATAAAAGCCTTGACTTCTCAGGTGGTGGGGCACCGGCTCCACCGCCTGTTCCTGAAGAAGACTTGCCAACTCTTGAAGGAGTAAGTCCCGGTGAAGAGGGGGTCACAGAGGCTCCCCTGGAGGTACCTGGTGGAAGTGTAGAAGATAGCCCTCTCGGACTATGTGGAGCACCCAGGTATCTGACGTGATGTTGGACCACCTGTGGGCAAAGTGGACCAGCCGGCCTCCCGTGCTGAGAGAAACCAGCGGAGGGGGAGAGGCTATGCTGAAAGAGTCAAAAACCCCCACCCTGCGGAGCAGGGGCCGGTGGTGCAGGCTTGGGGGCTTGCTGCCTACGGGACCCGTTACCCCGTCCCTTGGCCTGCTGACCCTGTTGGGGAGCTGCGGAGGCCTGATAATGAGGGTAGTGTTTATAGGCAGCCGTCTTCCTCGGGTAAAAGGGCTTTTTCCCCGGGTAAAAGGGCTTTTTCCCCGAGCCCTTCTTCTGGGAAGGGGCAGAGGTTTTCCTGGAGAGCCGAGTCCTGGTGAGAGTCTGTCTCGAGTTGTGCAGCCTTCTCGTCCATAGGTTTGCCAAAGAGGTTTTCACCTCTGCAAGGGACATCGACCAACTTGTCCTGCACCCAGGGCTTGAGGTCGGATGACTGAAGCCAAGCCTGTCGGCGGGCCCCGATGCCGGCTGCAGCTACTCGAGCCGATGCCTCAAAGCCATCATAGGCTGCTCAAGAGATAAACTTTGAGCACTCTCGAATACCAGTGGACAAGGCCAGGAACCTCCACAAAGGTTCCTCGGAGAGACCAGCAGAGAATCCGGCTAATTCTTTAGCCAGGTCCCTGAGATACATGCCCATGTAGAGCTGGTAAGTCTGGACCTGACAAGCAAGCATAGAGCCCTGGAAACACTTCTTACCGATGCCATCCAGGCTGCGGGCTTCCCTGCCGGGAGGCACCGAGGAGTGCATCTTCTGGCTCTTGAGCCTATGCATGACTGATTCCACCACCATGGAATGGTGCGGCAGCTGTGCTTTTTGGAAGCCAGGGCTCTTGCGGACTCGATATATGGCAGCGACCCGCTTGCTTAATACCAGTGACGATGCTGGGCTCTCCCACATGCGGAAGAGAAGTCGTTCCAGCGTCAGAGGAACTGGTACAGTAAAATGCTCCTTTGCAGGAGAGTCATACTGGAGGGTATCGAGCTCTTCGGCTCCTCCTCTGGATCTGCAGGGAAGGCCAAGGCCTTGGCCATATCCCTCACGAAGTCCGAGAACCGTGCATCCTCCGGAGGGGACCGTCTGAGGTTCGGACTCGGGGGAGTCCGACGGGATACACCAAGTCCGAAAAGAATCAGGTGACTCATCCACCTCGGATTCCCAGGCGGACTCCTCGGAGGAGGAGTCGAGCGGCTCTGGCTGGGCAGGCACAGACGCCGTCTGCCCCGACGCCGAGGGAGTCGGCGTTGACGACCGCGGCCCCGAACGGGAGGCCGAAGGGGACCTCGACCGAGGATCGACTCGAGCCTGCATGGACTCGAGGATCGGCTCGGTCTCCGGGGTCGACTTAGACGTAGACGTCCTGGCGGTCAGGGCAGAAGCGCCAGCGAGGCCAGCGATCAATGCCCGCTGCTGGTCCATGAAGGCAGCCAGGCTGCTCTCCAAGGCTGTCAACCCGAGTCTGAACTCAGGAGACCCAGTAGCCCCCGACTCGGGCCCCGACGGTGTCGGGCCCGACGTCGGACCCCTCGGAGGCGAGTCCACGAGGACAACAGGACTTACGTGAGCAGACGAGTCCATCTCCAGACGAGGCTGTTTGGACGGCTGCTCCAGCTCAAAGGACCCGGGACGGCTATCGGGGCTATGCGACCTGGCCCTCGCGGAGCCAGGAGTGTCCACCGACGCCGTCCTCGCGGGTTTCTTCCTCCGATGATGTTCCCGGGAAGAAGACCCCCTCTCAGAGGAGCTCCGACGGTGTTCAGAGCCAGATTCCCTGGACACTGAAGCTTCTGACGAGGTCCGGGTACGGCTGGGGTCAGAGAAGATTCTCTCCCGCTGATGCTGCCGACTCCGCAAAGATTTCGCGGACATCTTGCTACAGGCTCCACAGATCATTTCTTCATGATCTGGGCCCAGGCAATGGAGGCAGCAATCATGTGTGTCAGTAAGACATAAGTTTTACACTGAACACACTTTTTAAAACCACTGGCGGCCATCGGGGGAAAAAGGGCCCCTGTGAGGTCAAACGTTTGTGCCGCCAGGGAAAAGTGAAAAAAGCGCGAATTTGTCACGAAGGACAGAAAAACCGAAAAGGGGAGGCCTCGCAACTGGCGTTGCGAGGCCGGACGGAAAAAAACACTAAAATAAAGAAAGAAAATCAACTTTTCAGCGGTGACTTGTAGACAGCGTCTGTAGGGCTCCGTGGAAAAAAAGAAGACTGGCCAAGATGGCACCTTTGGGCGGGAAGGGGACCGCGCATGCGCGCTGCAATTCCCAAAGGCTTTCTTTGAAAGCTGGGGAAAATTGCTCTGCGAGGGCACCGACGTCACCCATATGTGAGGACTGACTTCCTGCTTGGTCCTGGAGAAAGAAGATTCTCTTTTTGATGCTGCTGACTCAACGCTTGAGGACATTTTGCCACACGGACCACAGATCATTGGGTCATGATCGGGTCCGAGGCTGCTGAGGCAGCAGTCGTGTGTGTCGGTAAGAGACAAGCTTCTTACAGCGATCACACTTTTTAAACCCGCTGGCAGCCATCGGTGGAAAAAGGGCCCCTGCGAGGTCAAAAGACAGGGCTGCCAGTGAAAAAAGAAAAATGGCGTGAACGCTAGTCACGAAGAACAAAAACCGAAACAAAGAACGGACTCGATAACGGCATATCGGGCCCGGGCGGGGAAAAGGATCCGGCGAACTGAGAAAATACTAAATAAAATCAACTTTCAGTGGCGATCACAAAAACGTCTGTAGGGCTCCAAGGAAAAAAAAGACTGAGCAAGATGGCACCCTTGGGTGGGAAGGGGACTGCGCATGTGCGCTGCAATTCCCAAAGGCTTTCTTTGAAAGCTGGGGAAATGCTCTGCACAGGGGCTCTGTCAGCACTGATATCACCCTTATGTGAGGACTGACTTCCTGCTTGGTCCTGGAAAATGTAGAGATAGGCCTCCATCAAATCTAAAGATGTGAGAAATGTTCCCTGTCTTACTGACACTATGACTGATCTTAGGGTCTCCATTCAAAAATGCAATACTGAGGCACCGATTGACCCCCTTGAGATCCAGAATTGGCCAAAAGGTGCCCTTTCTTTGGGACCACAAAATATATGGAGTACTGACTGCAACCATACTTCTCCTCCGGCACTGGCACCACTGCTCTGAGTGCCAGAAGCCTTTCTACCGTCTCTTGAACTGCCAGCTGCTTTGAGCAGACCCTGCAGGGAGAGCACAAAGGTGTCGACCACTGGAACTCCAGAGCATAACCTTCTCAAATGACCTACAACACCCACTGGTCTGATGTAACTCGGATCCAGGCAGGATAGAACTCCCTTAACCGACCCCCAATGGGAATCAATCCCACATGGACCCCCCCTTCACTTCATTGAGGCTTCTTGAAGGTCGAGGATGAGGCAGCTCCAAAACTTCCTGCTCCTCTGAATCCCCAAAACCCCTGGGACCTATAAGCCGAACGTCCTCGCTGAAACTTTTTTTTTGTTTGGCCTCTGGACCCGGCCAGGCTTCTGCTTATCCTCTGGCAGCTGTGCACCCTTTAGATTTGCCAAGGTCCTTCACTAACTTTTCCAAATCTTCCCCAAATAGGAACTGCCCCTGAAGGGAAGCTTACTCAACTGTGCCTTAGAGGAACCATCTGCAGCCCAATTATGAAGCCCCAAACATTTGCATGCTACTACTGTTGCCATATTTCTGGACAGGCCCTGAATCAGATCATACTAGATATCTGCCAGATAAGCTACCCCCGTTTCCAAACTGGCTGTCTCCTCGGCTGTGTCCTCTAGCTGAGCTGCACTAATCCTCTGGCACCAATGCAGATATGCCCTGGCCACCCACGCCCCACAAATAGAAGCCTGCATGGAAAGGGCATTGACATCAAAAACCTGTTTCAATAAGGAGTCTAATCGCCTATCCTGGGCATCCTTCAGTGCTGCACTACCTTCAACTGGTATTGTTTTCTTGGTGACAGCTGTCACCGTGGCATCCACCTTAGGAGACTTAAGATATTTATCCTGGTCTGATAAGGGATACAGTCAAGCCATCACCCTTGACCCCTTCATCCCAGACTCTGGCATGTCCCATTCTTCTTGGAACATCTCCCTAAACACTATACTGGGAAGACTTTTTGGGAATTGAACAGCCTGCAATAAGGAGAAATTAGATCTTACCTGCTGTCTTTCCTTGAGTTCTCTCCAGGCCAGTCCAGGTACAGTTGGAGGCAGTGTTGACAGGAGAATGTGTCTCCGGAAGGCACCAAGCTGGAGTTGGCAGTGGCTTATCTAGCGGACGCCTTCTATGATTTGATCTGAATTTCTGCAAAGTCTATGGCTTTGGTCATTGCTGCTAGGCGGTTTCTTTGGCTATGGAACTGGGTGGCGGACACCACTTCTAAGTCACACCTCAGTAAGCTTCCATACAAGGGCAAGCTGCTCTTTGGAGAAGCGTTGGAAAAGATTGTCAAGGATTTAGGCGATTCTAAAGGGGGTCATCTTTGAGGATTGGCCTAAAGTGCCAAAGACAGGTGCAATGCAGAGGGGTCACAACAGAGGTTCGTAGGTCGAGGTTTGTGATTTGCCCCTTACCAAAGAGGTTGCTTTCCTTCCAGGGGGCAGTCCTTTTGAGGAGCCAGAGGATTTGGCATGGGGTTCTTCAACACCCAGCAAACCTCATCTAAGAAGCTGCAATGAAGGGCAGCTGGCCCAGGCGGAGATTCTGGTAGGAGGATGTTTGCAGGAGTTTCTCTGTCTGGGCTGCCATAACTTCCGATCTCTGGGTATTAGAGATCATTTGAGGGATATGCCCTAGAGTTTGCTTTGCCTCTGGCAGATGCCTTTGTTTTCCCCCTGCAGTACGCGGTCAAAGATGCAAGCAAATCGGGGAGATGCTTCAGCGCCTGTTGCAACTGTGGGCTGTAGAACCGGTGCTGCTAGACCAGTATGGGTTAGGTCGATACTCTATTTACTTCATGGTGCCCAAGAAAGAAGGGTTGTTTTGTCCAATTCTGGATCTCAAGCATGTAAACTGTTGCTTGCGGGTTCCGCACTTTTGAATGGAGACCCTGAGGTCCGTTATTTGAGTGGTGAAGCCAGGGGAGTGGCTGTCATCCATAGATCTCATGGAGGCTTACCTGCACATTCCAATTTGTCCAGATCAGCGTTTCCTGTGGCTTGCAGTGCCCATGGGGCATTTTCAATTTCAGGCGTTACTGTTCAGCCTGGCAACTGTGCCATGAACATTCACCAAAGTGATGGTGGTGGTAGCGGTGGCTCTTTGCAAGGAAGGAATTCAGGTCCATCCCTACCTGGACGATTGGCTGAACTGAGCAGTCTCCAGAGGAATCGGCTGTGGCGACAGCTCAGGTTGGAGTTTCTACATCATCTAGGTTGGGTCATCAACCGGGCAGTCAGCTACTTCCCATTCAGCGGTTGGAATACATCAGAGTTTTGACACCGAGTGCAGAAGAGTTCATCTTCTGTTGGACAGGGTACAAAAGCTGGTTGCTCAGATAAATGCCTTCTTGCTTCTACTGCAGCAACCTTGGGCCGGAAGGACTGGGGTTTCTAGTCCCACAGGTGCTCCTTGTGGTCTTGGGCAAGCCACTTAACCCTCCATAGCCCATGTTCCCTGTAAAATAGTTCTCCAAGTTATAATGCCCTGTTCAATGTAATTTCAGTTTGTTCAATGTAAACCGCACTGATGCAGAATAGCGCAGTATATAAGAGAATATAAATAAAATAAATAAATACTGGTGCCAACAGCTTGGAGATATTTACAGTTGTTGGGTTCAATGGCTGTGGCTTTGGATCTGGTGCCCTAGGCCAGAGCCCACATGCATCTGCTACAATGTGCCTTACTCTCCAGATGATCTCTGCAAATTCATTCCCTGACTCAGAGACTGCGGTGTCTGGAGGATGTCCGTGCCAGTCTGTGGTGGTGGCAGTTTCCAGCACATCTTCAGACAGGAGTTCCTCTGGAGGATCTGGAGTGAGTTCTGGTCATGACAGATGCCAGTCTCTGGTTGGGGGGCTCACGGTCTCAAATAGTGCAAAGGAGTTGGTCAATGGAAGAGAGCACCCGGTCTATCAATCGCTTGGAACAGAGTGGTTCGTTTAGTGCTTCTACATTTTTTGGAGTTACTTGAAGGGCAAGTGGTTCGAGTGTTTTCCGACAATCTGGTGACAGTGGCCTACATCAACAAGCAGGGGGGCACTGGCAGTATAGTATGCCTTTGCTGCAGGAGAGCCAGGTCCTGTTTCAGTGGGCAGAGTTGCATCTTCTAGCACTGTCGGCGGCTCATGTGGCAGGGAAGGACAATGTGCAAGATGATTCTCAGTTATCGTCTAGATCCTTGGTGTATATTTGCGTATGGTGCATTTGAGGTGTGGTCAAGGAAGAGGGGGTATCGCCCCGCTCCGCAAGCTTACTGGATATTCTGGTGTTTCTTCAAGGTCTGGAAAGAGGTCTCGCCCTAAACTCTCAAAGTTCACTTGGCAGCTCTTGTTTGAGGTCGGGTGCAAGGCTGTTTGTCACACCCAGATGTGCAGAAATTTCTTCGGGTGGCTAGAAATATCTGTCCGCCTCTTCGGCTCGTGGTGCCTCCGTGGGATTTGAATTTAGTGCTTGAGGCCTTAACAGGGCCAACCCTTTGAATCCGAGCTTCCTGACAACCTGTGGGAGTTGTCTTGGAAGACACCTTTTCTTGTGGCCTTGTGTTCTGCTAGGAGGATATCCAATTTACAAGCGTTATCCTGTAGAGCCGTATCTGCGTTTTTTGGAGGAAAAGGTGGTTCTGAGGCTTGTCCCCTTGTATTTGCCAAAGGTGGTCTCGGGATTTCACATGAACCAGCCCGTTTCGCTTCCTACCTTTCAGTTGCAGGGCAGCAGTGTCTTGGACTGGGCCTTGCAAAGGTTGGATTTGGGTTGCATTTTACGAAAATATCTTTGGCGAACAAAGCCATTTCGGAAGTCTGATTGTTCTTTGGGAGGACTGTGCAAGGGACAAGCGGTTACCAAGGCTTCTATTGCTTGTTGGGTAAAGTGTGCAATAGTGGAGGAGGCTTATGAGTCAAAGGGCAGGACGCCTCCAAGAGCTCAGAGCGCATTTGACTAGAGCGCAAGCGGTGTCGTGGGCAGAAATGGCTTTGGTTCCGCCAGTGGATATTTGTCAGGCGGCGACCTGGTCTTCTCTACATACCTTCACGAAGCATTATAGATTAGATGTGCAGGCGCGTTCAGATGCTAAAGTTGGGGCCTTGGTCATTATAGTGGGGCTTGTGGGACCCTCCCCAGTTTAGGTACTGCCCAACTGTACCTGGACTGGCCCAGAGAGACAAAGAGGAAGGAGAAATTAGACCTTACCTGCTAATTGTCTTTCCTTGAGTTCTCTCAGAGCCAGTCCAAGTCCCATCCTTTGGTCTGCGAGCAACAGTTTGGTTTCTGAAATATTCTGAGTGCAGGTATTCTTCCAGTAAGGTCTTTGTGGGGATCCATGGAGGCCAGTACTGCACAAGCATATTGAAGAGTGTATTGGAGGATATTGGGGAGTTCTAGCTAATCAGGGGACTCTTCAAAGTTTATTAAAAAAAAAAAGAATTTAGGGGGGTTACTCTAGTAAGTTTACATCAGGGTGTGCTTCTTTGCAGTATGAGCATGTTCTAAGTTTTGTGAGTTATGAGGAGTTAGTCTGCTGCTTTGACAATAGGTATCTGATTTTTAGACACTAGAGGGAGCTATAGCAACTGCCAGCAAAAGTTTCAGCATTCAGTCCTCAGCTGCTAGAAGGGATTGACTTAAAAAAAATCCTTATCCTGGTCTAAGGGATACAGTCAAGCCATCACCCTCGACCCCCTTCATTCCAGACTTGGGCATATCCCATTCTTCTTGGATCATCTCCCTAAACACTATGTACTGGGAAGACTTTGGGACTTAAACAGCCTGCAATAATGGATCCTCTAACACCAAATCCTCTGCTGGACCTGCAATCAGCATATTCAGCGCTGGCAACTCCTCCTGCCGGAACTCTCATGCCTGATCTTCCTGCTCTGTGAGCTCCCCTTCTTCCAACTCCTCTTCCATCTGCTCCTCCTGATCTATCTTCTCTATCTTGTCACTCAGTCTAGGTCTGAGGGGACACTGCTTGCTGCTGAATCCAATTGATGACTAGGATGCTTCCCCCCAGTTCTATCTGTACTGCCCCTGCTGGCCCATGCACTCCCCCCTCTGAGCGCTTGTTGCAGCAGGGCTACGAAGTCTTGAGAAAAAAATGCTGCTAATCAACCCTGGATCAGAGCAGGGGCAGGGGGAATGTCTGGCACCAAGGACAGCCCTGCCACCAGCTCCAGCAGGGACTGAGGAAGCAAGCGGATCAGGAAGGCCAAGAATTTCTCCCTTCTGGCTCTCTACCTCATCCATGGTTAGCTCCGCTGAGGCCACTTCCTGCATACCCCAGCCTCAGACAGCAACCCCTTCCTCCCCCCACACATTAAACAAGGGTTTGGAAGGCATGCCTGCTAGCCAGTCCTGATCACTTGTAGTTCCAAACAAATGTGCTTTTTTTTGCAGAAAAATTCACCCACACACAATTACCACAACTAGGAACCCAAACTAAGGGCTCTCCCTTCTAGTTCCTGTCAAACCGTGTCAGCAAAGACATCTGACGACTGATGCACCTCTCCTACACTGTTTCCCATGCTTTCGCCACACGGCTGAGGCCTAAACGGGCCTGACACCTCCCTGTGCTCCACTAACAGCTGCCTCCCATTCTCCTGCTGCATGCACTGCGCTTACCTTTGAGCTGTTCCAAACTCCTCCTCTGGCTCTTTCCTGTGCTCTGCCTGCAGCAACAGCATCAGGCGGAGCACCCCTGAGCAAGAACAGCAGATAGAAGCTCACTGACTAATATGGTGCTGCTTCAATTACTGCTGTGATCCTCTGTAGCCACAAATACAGCTCACCCTGATGCTGCTCACTAGCTGGCTCCTCACCCACATGGTGAGTTCGAGAGCTGAAAAATCTCCTTCACTCCCCACACACATTACAGGTAGGCCATAGTGGTGGTGAGGGGGGTGCTGAGGCAGCCCCTGCAAACTCAAACAGCTGTGCAGGCTGAATCTGCCGTCAATGGTCTGCAGAATTAACTGCAGGGTTTTTTTGTTGTTTTTTTTTAACTACCTCTCCTTATCCCTCCAGTGAGTCCTGACCTCCTAGGTCAATACTCCTCCAGCTGCTTTGGAGACTGAGCTTACTGGAGTGTGGAGGCAGATCCTAGCCTATTTATACAGGAGTCACCAAAAGAGTGACATGCTCAGTCTCCAAGGCTGGAGGAGGAGCTCAACCCCAGATGTCAGGACTAGACTGGAGGGATAAGAAACTACATGTTCAGTAATTTGTTAGTTTCCACCATTCTTCCCCTAGTACCAACATCACGCTCACTGGTCTGTAGTTTCCCAGATAAGCCCTGGAACCCTTTTTAAAAACTAGCAATACATTGGCCAATCTTCAGGAATTAGATGATTTTAATGACATGAGATTACAGATCTTTTTCAGTTCTTTCAACACCCTTGGATGTACACCATCCAGTCCAGGTGATTTGCTGCTCTTCAGTTTCATCAAGTAATTTTAATATCTTTCTGGTGTATCAATATTTTGATTCTTCTGTAGCATCTTTTAAATACTATTTCAGTCATGGGTAACATTATTTCACTCTTTACTGAGGAAAATGTAGGAAAACTATGGCCTTGTCCCCTTAGTGCCCTTTACCCCTCTATCATCTAATGGTCCAAATGACCCACAGGTTTTTTGCTACAAATGTACTTGAAAGTCATTATGCATTTTAGCTTCCACAGCAAGCTTCTTAAATTCTGCCTGCCTAACTTGCCAGTGCTTGTGTTTCCAGTCTGTCATTTGGCTCTTTACCATTTACTGAAAGATGCCTTTTTGGCAACAGCCTGACCTCACTTTTAAACCATGCTGGCAGTTTTTTGGACTTCCTTCTACCTTTAAAGCATGGAATACAGCTGGTCTGGGTTTCAAGAGAGATTTACATTAAGCTTAGGTGTTTAACACTACTAACCTTTGCAACTGTTTTTTAGTTTAACTCATTTTATCAGTCTCCCTTTTGAAAAGGTAGTACTGTGGATTTCCTTACCATCCTTCATTTAAATCAAACTATCATGCTATGATCACTATTAGCTGCAGAATATATTGCACCACCTGGTATTTTTGGTGTCCTGCATGGGAGCTGCTAAAGACCTCCTATAGAGGCCATGTGAACTCAAGGGAGTAGTCTTCCTTGATGAGCTGCAGAACCCACTGGTCAGAAGTGCCCAGGTATCAAAAATCCTGTAGCCAACTACCCACAGGACCCATGTCTGCCTGGACCTGCCTTGCATTGTTGGCCTCTTCAGGTCTAGGAAGCCCCAAGGGCCAAGAAACCCCTACTTGCTCACCTGAAGTCTTGAAAGGCTTAACCTCTAGATGGAAAAAAAATACCTTGATAAAGAGCAAACCTGACAGCAAAGGGCACCCTCACCCTGGAGTCAAGGAGCAACCTGGCTTCTGTTTGTCCTCTGGCAGCCTGCCACATCCAGATCCTCCCCAAACAGGAGCTTTCCCCTAATGGGGAACTTAAGAACTTAAAGGAAACCTCTACTGCTCAATTATGCAGCCACAAGTAGCTATGCATAGGGACCACTGAGGCCATGCCCTTGAAAATTAGCAACTAAGGTCAAGGAATGCATCTGCCTGATAAACCATCACCAACTCTAGTTTGGCAGCCTCCAGAAGTTGGAGTAGCATCCCCTGTGCCCAGTGTAGACATGCCCAAGCCACAAAGGTGCCACAAATTGATATTAATGCCCTCTTTTCAGGAATCAAAAAGCATGCTTGAGCAGCATCTAACTTCCAATCCTGCACATACCTGAGGGCTGAGCCACCTTATATGGAAATTGTGGTCTTTTGACAGCTGTGACTGCAGCATCCATCTTAGGTGTGCAGTCTCTCCTTTTCCAGTGGGTAAAGGCAGAACAGTCATGCCCTGCAGAGCAGCCTCTGGAACATCCCTTTCATCTTGCATCATCTGCCAGACCACTCTGAAGGGGAAACACTGTACTCATAACTGCTTGAAAGAGCAGATCCAACAGCTCCTACTCCCCCTGGGAGCTCCGTTCCCACATTAAGGGCATTGGTGAAATGCACTATCAATGCAGCCAATTCCTCTCTCCAGAAGGCCAACAATCTGCACTTCCTCCCCTTAAGGGATAAGGGATATATCCTTCCTCTAGATCCGACTGGCTCCAGACTGCTTTTGGATCTTTTAGCACCTGAGTGCAAGGACCCCACTTCATAAGAACATAACATAAGATATGCCATACTGGGTCAGACAAAGGTCTATCAAGCCCAGTATTCTGTTTCCAACAGTGGCCAATCTAGGTCATATGTACCTAGCAGTTTTCCCAAGGGACACAGGTTCCACAATGCTTGTATTGGTTCAAGCATTGATATCCTGGGTCCCTTCTTAATAATGGCTTATGGACCTTTCCTCCAGGAACTTGTCCAAACCTTTTATAAACCCAGCTACACTAACAGCCTTTACTACATCCTCCGGTAACAAATTCCAGAGTTTGATTACACATTGAGTGAAAAAATATTTTCTATTAGTCTTAAATAGTTTACCCTGTAGCTTCATTGCATGTCCCCTAGTCTTTCTATATTCTGATAAGGTAAACAATCGATCTACGTTTACCCGTTCCACTCCGCTCATTAATTTATAGACTTCTATCATATCTCCCCTCAGCCGTCTCTTTTCCAGGTTAAAGAGCCCTAACCTTTTTAGCCTTTCATAGGAGTATCCTTCCATCCCCTTTACCATTTTGGTGGCTCTTCTCTGAACCTTTTCTAATAACTATCCTTTTTAAGATACGGCAACCAGAATTGCACACAATATTCAAGGTGCGGTCTCACCATGGAACGATAGAGGCATTATAATATCCTTTGTTTTATTTTCCATTCCTTTCCTTATCATACCTAGCATTCTATTTGCTCTCTTGGCCGCCGCTGCACACTGGGCCGAGGGTTTTAACATGTTATCCACAATGACGCCTAAATCTTTTTCCTGGGTGGTGGTTCCTAATGTGGAACCTTGCATCGTGTAACCATAGTTTGGGTTGTTCTTCCCTAGGTGCATAACCTTGCACTTGTCCACATTAAATTTAATCTGCCATTTTGATGCCCAGTCTTCCAATTTATCAAGATCCTCTTGCAATTTTCCACAATCCTTTTGGGGAAAATTGATCCTCCTATAATCTCTGCTTGCTGAGTCCTGGTGCCTCCCATGGTACCTGTGCAGAGGGCTCCAGAAAGACCCCCTTCCCATCATCCGATATCCTGATCCCTCCTCCCCATACTGCCTCACTTTTACGTGACAAATTCTGGCATAAAGTCCTGTGTAAGATGTATCCCATCCCTCCTTAACCAGAGTCCTAATTTGCTTTCTTCATCTTACCTTTAACAATTTTAGCTATAGGTTGGGGCCTGTCAGTAGCCTTCCCAGCCACTGGAGGAGCCTGTGGGCTAGCAGAACCACCAACTGTGGGCTGAGCAGAGAACTTTTGCCTCCACTGTTTCTGGTGTACTGCTTGTTCTAGCAGCTCTGCTTCCAGAGATCTGGATTCAGCAAACACTGGTGGTAGCAGCATAGTAACCTCCCAATTGGCAGCCAATGCCCCAAATGCTTACTGTACTACCCTGTACTGCTCCTTAGCAAATAGCGTCAGTCTTAATTTTTATCGGAAGTCCCCCACTATCCAGGAAGCCCCCTCAGAACACATGAAGTCATGCATTTAAACAGCTGCCAGCTCCAAACACAACTGTCCCCAATTTAAAATGGCTGGTGTTCCCATGCTTGGCAGGAAAACATCCATAGAGAACAAACCAAATCTAATTGTATTTTGTACATATGTTTATAGTTTCCCTGTTGCTCCAAGTTTAAGGAGAAATTAGGTCTTACTTGCTAATTGTCTTTCCTTGAGTTTTCTCCAGGCCAGTCCAGGGAACAATTGGAAGGGATTGACAACCCTATCGTTCCCTGGACTGGCCCGGAGAAAACTCAAGGAAAGCGTAGTTACTCACCTGTAACAGGTGTTCTCCAGGAGCAGCAGGAATCAGTCCTCACATATGGGTGACGTCGGCGCCGACAGAGCCCTCGCGGAGCAATTTTCCCCAGCTTTCAAAGAAAGCCTTTGGGAATTGCAGCGCGCATGCGCGGTCGCCTTCCCGCCCAAGGGTGCCATCTTAGCCAGTCAGATGACATAGCTAAAAAAGACAGCATAAAAATTTGCAAAAAAACTAAAGCAGATGATTGCAACTCCAAGGGGAGGAGGGAGGGTTGTGAGGACTGATTCCTGCTGCTCCTGGAGAACACCTGTTACAGGTGAGTAACTACGCTTTCTCCAGGACCAAGCAGGAAGTCAGTCCTCACATATGGGACTCCCAAGCTTAAGGCTACCGGAGACCCTAAGCACAAAAATGAGCTCCCTCTAGCTCAGCAGCACAGAAGGAAGGAATCTTCGCTGAATTATTACCCACCGGTAGCCCACATCCGGGATGGAGGGTAGGAGTTGCTCAAACCTCAAAGAGATTACGGAGGACTGCCTGTCCGAAAGCACTGTCCCTGCGGGACTCCCTCTTGAGACAGTAATGGACCGCAAAAGTCTGGCTCGAAGACCAAGTAGCGGCCCGGCAGATGTCTGCCAGCGGAACAGAGCGGAGGTAAGCCACTGACGTAGCCTTTGCCCGAACGCAATGAGCCGTGACTCGACCTTCCAAGGAGAGTCCGGCTGCCCCATAAGCCCAAGTGATACAGTCCGCAACCCAGATGGACAGAGTACGCTTGGAGACCGGGAGTCCCAATTTATTGGGATCAAAAGACACAAAAAGCTGCGCAGCTTTACGGTGCTCCCGCGTACGGTCAAGGTAGAAGTTCAATGCCCTTCTACAGTCCAGGGTATGGAGGACCATTTCAGCTCGGCTGGAGTGTGGTCTGGGAAAGAAGGTCGGAAGTACCACCTCCTGATTGATGTGAAAAGGGGAGACCACTTTTGGAAGAAATTTTGGGTGAGTCCGTAGGACTACCCTATTTTTGTAGAACCGAGTGTAAGGGGGATCAGACACGAGGGCCTGCAATTCACTTACGCATCTAGCGGAAGTGAGGGCTATCAAGAACAATGTTTTCCAAGAAAGAAAACGGAGAGGACAGGTAGCCATAGGTTCAAAAGGCGGACAGGTGATCCGCTGCAAAACCACATTCAGATCCCAGTCAGGCGCTGGCGGGCGCAGAGGTGGTTTAAGTAGAAGGAGACCTCGGAGAAACCTCGCTACGAGAGGGTCGCTGGAAAGAGGTCTGCCGTCCACTGGCACATGATGTGCTGAAAGAGCACTGAGGTGAACTTTGACGGAGTTGGACTTAAGTCCCAGATTAGAGAGGTATAGCAAGTACTGCAAGATCACCGATACCGGGCAGGAGAAGGGATCCTGAGACTGTTGGGTACACCAAACGGAAAAGCGACGCCATTTAAGGGCGTAGCATTTGCGGGTAGAAGGTCGCCGAGAAGCTAGGACGACCTCTTCCACCTCTGCCGGCAGGAGAAGGGGAGCAAGGACTACCCTCTCAGCAGCCAGGCCATTAGATTGAGAGATCTGAGGTTGGGGTGCAGCAGAGACCCCTGATCCTGAGTGAGGAGATCCGGTTGTAACCCCAGAGGGAATGGATCCTCTACCGCTAATTGCAGCAGGAGTGGAAACCACGGCTGTCTGGGCCAGCGAGGGGCCACCAGGATCATGAAAGCTTTGTCTCGGAGAACCTTGAAAAGAGTTCGAGAGACTAGCGGGATGGGAGGAAAAGCATACAGAAGGCTCTCCGACCATGAGAGTAGAAAAGTGTCTGCCGCAACTCGAAGGGGATGTGGCTGACGAGAGCAGAAGCGAGGAAGTTGCCGGTTGAGAGGGCTGGCAAAGAGATCCATCGTGGGGAGGCCCCACTTTAGAAAGAGCTTCTGAACTACCAAGGGATCCAGGCACCACTCGTGCGGCTGGAGGATCCTGCTGAGTTTGTCCGCCAGGCAATTTTCTTGGCCTGGGAGATAAACTGCCTTGAGAAGAACGCCGTGACTGACGGCCCAAGAGCAGAGCTTCTGTGCTTCCCGACAGAGAAGGAAGGAGCCCGTGCCCCCCTGCTTGTTCACGTAGAACATGGCAACTTGATTGTCCGTCTGGACAAGGACGGACTGGTGAGAGGTCAGGTGGGAGAAGGCCTTGAGAGCCAGGCGGATCGCTCTGAGCTCCAGGAAGTTGATCTGCTGAGCAGACTCCCACGTGGTCCAGAGGCCCTGAGTACGTGCCCCTTGGCAATGTGCTCCCCAGCCCAGGAGGGACGCATCTGTCGTCAGCACCTGGGCCGGCTGAGGCGACTGAAAAGGCATGCCGAGTACCAGGTTGGGCCGATGAAGCCACCACTGGAGAGACGAGGCCAGCGGCTCGGAGACGCGCACTAGGTCTGCTAGGCTGCCTGTGGCTTGTTGCCACTGCTTGCGGAGACACCATTGAGCAGGCCGCATATTCAGGCAGGCATTGGGGGTCACATGGACGGTGGAAGCCATATGGCTGAGTAGTCTCAGGAAGCGCCTGGCAGAGACCAGGGGCTGGCTGCGAAAACGGTCGGCTAGGTCCATGAGCCGTTGAGCCCTGTCGAGCGGTAGGAAAGCTCGTGCCTGAGGAGTGTGCAGCCTTGCGCCGATGAACTCGAGATCCTGTGAAGGGAGCAAAGTGGACTTTGCGAAGTTTATGACAAAGCCCAAGTTCTGCAGAAGAGTCACCGTGCGGCGTGTGGCGTTGGTGACCTCCGGAGCGGACGCTGCTCTGATGAGCCAGTCGTCGAGGTACGGAAAGACAGAGGCCGTGAAGCTGGAGATGGGCCGCCACCACCGCGAGACATTTTGTGAAGACTCGCGGTGCGGAGGACAGGCCAAAGGGCAGTACTCTGTACTGGTAATGATTACCTGCCACCACAAACCTTAGGTATTGGCGGTGGCTTGGGTGGATGAGGATGTGCGTGTAGGCATCCTTTAGATCCAAGGAGCATAGCCAATCTCCCTGCTGGAGGTAGGGCAGAAGGATTCCAAGGGTAAGCATTTTGAACTTTTCCCGCACGAGGAACTTGAGGTTGCGCAAGTCCAGGATGGGTCTGAGGCCTCCTGTCCTTTTTGGTACTAGAAAATACCTGGAATAAAAGCCTTGACCTCTCAGGTGGTGGGGCACCGGTTCCACCGCCTGTTCCTGTAGAAAACCTGCTAACTCCTGAAGGAGTAAGTCCCTGTGCAGAGGGAGTCGTGGAGGTTCTCCTGGGAAATAGGAGGGAGGGAGGGACCTGGTGGAAGTGGAGAAGATAGCCTTCTCTTACGACTTGAAGCACCCAGGCATCTGAAGTGATGCTGGACCACCTGTGGGCGAAGTGAACCAGCCGGCCTCCGGTGCTGGGAGGAGCCAGCGGAGGGGGAGAGGCTATGCTGGAGTCAAAAGCCCGCACCCTGCTGAGCAGGGGCTGGTGGTGCAGGCTTGGGGGCTTGCTGCCTACGGGACCCGTTACCCTGTCCCTTGGGCTGCTGGCCCTGTTGGGGAGCTGCGGGGGCCTGATATTGGGGGTAGTGTTTATAGGCAGCCGCCTTTCTCGGGTAAAAGGACTTTTCCCGAGCCCTTCTTTTTCTGGGAAGGGGCGGAGGTCTTCCTAGAAAGCCTAGTCCTGGTGAGAGTCTCCGTCCCGATCTGTGCAGCCTTTTCTGCCATAGGTTTGCCAAAGAGGTTTTCACCTCGGCAGGGGACATCGACCAACTTGTCCTGCACCCAGGGCTCAAGGTCAGATGACTGAAACCAAGCCTGTCGGCGGGCACCGATGCCGGCTGCGGCCTCAAGCCGATGCTTCAAAGCCATCATAGGCTGCTCGGGATATGAATTTTGAGCATTCCCGAATGCCAGTGGACAAGGCTAGGAACCTCCGCAAAGGTTCCTCGGACAATCCAGCGGAGAATCCGGCTAGCTCTTTAGCCAGGTCTCGAAGATACATGCCCATGTATAGCTGGTAGGTCTGGACACGACACGCAAGCATAGAGCCCTGGAAACACTTCTTACAAAGGCCATCCAGGTTACGGGCCTCCCTGCCAGGAGGCACCGAGGAGTGCATCTTCTGGCTCTTAAGACGATGCATGGCCGATTCCACTACCATGGAATGGTGTGGTAGCTGTGCCTTTTGGAAGCCAGGGCTCTTGCGGACTCGATAGATAGAATCGACCTGCTTGCTCAGGACCTGCGAGGAGGCCGGACTCTCCCACATGCGGAAGAGTAGTTGTTCCAGCATGGGAGGAACCGGTACAGTAAAGTGTTCCCTGGCGGGAGAGTCATACTGGAGGGTGTCGAGCTCTTCGGCTCGAGGCTCCTCCTCGGGGTCTGCCGGGAAGGCCAAAGCCTTGGCCATATCCCTGACGAAGTCTGAGAACCGGGCATCCTCCGGAGGGGACTGCTTCCGAGGTTCGGACTCAGGCGAGTCCGAGGGGACACACCGAGTCTGAAAAGAATCAGGTGACTCTTCCTCTTCAGACTCCCAGACCAACTCCGAGGAGGAATCGGTGGGGTCGGCCCGGGCAGGCTGCGGCGCCTGCCGCCCCGACGCCGAAGGAGTCGGCGTCGGCGACATCGGTCCCGAACGGGAGGCCGAGGGTGACCTCGACCGAGGATTGACTCGAGTTCGCATGGACTCGAGGATCGGCTCGGTCTCCGGGGTCGACTTAGATGTCGACGTCCCGGCGGTCGGGGCAGCGGCGCCAGCAAGGCTAGCTAGCAGTGCCCGCTGCTGGTCCATGAAGGCAGACAGTCTGCTCTCCAAGGCCGTCAACCTGAGTCCGACCTCAGGTGACCCAGCAGCCCCCGACTCGGGTCCCGACGGCGTCGGGCCCGACGTCGGCGGTCTCGGAGGAGAGTCCAGGAGGACCACAGGACTTACCCGAGCAGGCAGCTCCGACTCCATGCGAGGTCGCTTCGAGAGGTGCTCCTTCTCCAAGGACCTGGGACGGCTATCGGGGCTATGCGACCTGGCCCTCGCGGAGCCAGGAGCGTCCACCGACGCCCTCGCGGGTTTCACCTTCCGACGATGGTCCCCGGAGGGAGAACCCCTGTCGGAGGAACTCCGGCGACGGTCCGAGCTGGAACCTCTGGACGCCGAGGCCTCCGACGAGATCCGGGTACGGCTGGGGTCAGCGAAGATCCTATCCCGCTGATGCCGCCGACTTCTCAACGCTTTGGAGGACATTTTGCCACAGGCCCCACAGATCATTTCTTCATGATCCGGGCCCAGGCAGCGGAGGCAATTATCGTGTGTGTCAGTTAGTGACATATTTCGGTCACACTGACCACACCGCTTGAAACCACTGGCAGCCATCGGGGAAAAAAGAGCCCCTGCGAGGTCAAAAGACCGGGCTGCCAGTGAAAAAACCGAAAACGAAACTGACTAAATCAGAAAAACCGAAAAAGAAGAAGACTCGTGACCGGCGTCGCGAGTCCGGGCGGGAAGACCGGCGTCGAACCGAAGGAAAAAAGAGAATATTACGAATAAAATCAACTTTTTCGCGGGGACAAGACGGGTACGTCTGTAGGGCTCCGCGGAAAAAAGAAGACTGGCTAAGATGGCACCCTTGGGCGGGAAGGCGACCGCGCATGCGCACTGCAATTCCCAAAGGCTTTCTTTGAAAGCTGGGGAAAATTGCTCCGCAAGGGCTCCGTCGGCACCGACGTCACCCATATGTGAGGGCTGACTTCCTGCTTGGTCCTGGAGAAAGACAATTAGCAGGTAAGACCTAATTTCTCCTTCCTTCTCGTTTCTCTGGGCCAGTCCAGGGAACGATAGGGCAGTACCAAAGTAGTACCTAAAGTTGGGAGGGACTGGCAAGCCCTGCGATAATAGCAGCTGCCCCCACTCTCGCATCCTCCCTGGCCTGAACATCTAACCGGTAGCGTCTTGTAAAAGTATGCAAGGAAGACCAGGTTGCGGCTCTACAAATGTCTACTGGAGGAACTGCGGCATACTCAGCCCAGGATGCTGCCTGACTCCATGTAGAATGTGCTTTGAGACCCTCTGGTGACCTCCCCTTTGCCTCATAAGCCGCCACTATGGCCTGTTTGACCCATCTGGAAATAGTTGCCTTAGTCACCGCCTGCCCTTTACGCGGACCCCCGAACAGAACAACCAATCCGATTTACGCAAACCCTTAGATGCTTTGAGGTACTTCACTCTGCCGAGATCCAAGCTTTTGAGCGCGGCATCCATCGGAGAGCCCGTGAGGTCAGAGAACACAGGCAAGGACACCAACTGATTCACATGAAAGCTAGAAACCACCTTAGGGAGAAATGAGGGAACTGGACGCAGAATCACCTTTTCCGCCAGAAACTGCAGGTAAAGCTCTCTACAAGACAGCCTGCAAATCAGATATTCTACGAACAGAACAGATAGCGACCAGAACCACCGTCTTCCATAATAATTCCTTCAACCCCCCCCGGACACCTGCGACATAAACGGAGACTGCGTCAAAGCCTCTAGAACAATGTTCAAATGCCAAGCCGGAACGATTGGGCATAAGGGAGGTTTGAGAATGCCAGCTGCTTGGAAACATTGAATATCGCCGTGCGCTGTTAGACAACCACTCACTAAACCCCTAAAGCAGGCTAGGGCCGCCAAATGCATTTTGAGTGTGTTCAGTGCAAATCCCTTAGAGACCGCTCTGCAAAAGACAAAATATGGGATACTACCGCTGAAAAAGGACGAATGCTATGCCGAGAACACCATGACTCGAATATGCACCAGACGCGAATGTAGGCCAACAAAGTCGACCTCCTTTGCAAACGCAGCATGGTGGCTATCACAGAAGCCGAGTAGCCTTTACGGCTCAGCGTTTCCCTTTCAAGAGCCAAGCCGTAAGCAAGAAGCGATCCACCTGAGGCATTAAGATCGGACCCTGATTCAACAGGTTGCAACGAATCGTCAGGCGCCACGGTGCATCCACCAGGAGCCGAACCAGATCCGCATACCACGGCCACCTGGGCCAATCCGGCGCGATGAGAATTACTCTCCCTTTGTGGTTTGCAATGCGTTGGATCACATGACCTATCATAGGCCACGGAGGAAATACATACAGCAGAAGATCTTCCGGCCAGACCAGCACGAGAGCATCGAGACCCTCTGACATGTGGTCCCTGCGTCTGCTGAAAAAGTGAGACACCTTGGCATTGGATAAAGAAGCCATGAGATCCATCGCCGGCTGACCCCAGCGCTGGACAATGGCATGAAACACCGCTGCATTTAGCTCCCATTCTCCCAGATCGAGAAGATGGCGACTGAGAAAATCCGCTTGTACGTTGTCCTTCCCTGCTACATGAGCCGCTGACAAAGCCAGAAGATGAGCTTCCGCCCAACTCATGAGCTGATGACTCTCCTCCAGCAAGACGGCGCTGCCTGTCCCGCCCTGCCGATTGATATAGGAGACAGTTGCCACATTGTTGGAGAACACCCTGACTGCTCTTCCCTCGATTGAGGAGCGGAAGTGTTCCAGCGCCAAGCGCACAGCTCTGAGCTCCAACCGGTTGATCGACCATGAGCTTTCCGACAGGGACCATAGCCCCTGCGCCACCTGAGTCTGACAATGAGCTCCCCAGCCTGATAAGCTGGCGTCTGTGGTGAGAATCACCCACAGTGGCTCCTCCAACGGAACCCCTGCTTGCAGATGAGGCATCTAACCACCACTGCAGGCTGAGCCACACTGGCTCTGGACAAACCAGCTTCTGAGATAGAGGCTGAAGCTGAGAAGACCACCTGGACAACAATGCTTGCTGCAGAGGCCTCATACGTGCCCTGGCCCAAGGAACCACCTCCAGATTCGCTGCCATAGAGCCCAAGAGCTGCAGGTACTGCCACGCCAACGGGGCAGCCTAAGCCAAGAAGGCTTTCACCTGACTCAAGATCTTCAACACCGTTCTTGGGCAAAGCTACTGACCCCACATCGGTGTCGAACAAGGCACCCAGGTAAGTAAGCTGCTGGACTGGGTGCAGCTGACTCTTCGACCGGTTTACGACCCAACCGAGCTGCTTGAGGACCTGCACTACTTGCGCTGTAGCCGTCACCGCCTCTGGATAAGAATCAGCCCTGACCAACCAATCGTCTAGATAAGGGTGAATGTGAATGCCTTCCTTGTGCAAAGCCGCCGCTACAACTACCATCACCTTTGTGAATTCCGAGGAGCCGTCGCTAAGCCGAACGGCATTGCCTGAAACTGAAAATGACTCATGCACTGCAAATCTCAGAAAACGCTGATGATCTGGGTGGATCGGAATGTGTAGATAAGCTTCAGTGAGATCTAGGGACGAGAGGAATTCCCCCTTCTGCACGGCCCGAATCACAGACCGGAGCGTTTCCATCCGAAAATGCGTAACTTTACGAGCGGTTTACATGCTTGAGATCGAGAACAGGACAAAAAGAACCTTCTTACTTGGGAACCACAAAATAAATAAATAGAGTATCAACCTAGTCCGCACTGGTCTTGGGGCACCGGAACCACTGCCTGTAGTTGTAACAACCTGTGCAGTGTATCGCTGATAGCCCGCCTTTTCTGTCCTGTTCCCCCGCAAGACACCATGAAGGCTTCTTGTAACAGGAGAGCAAACTCCAACGCATACCCCTCCCGAATGATTGAGCACCCATTGGTCTGACGTAATCGCGGCCCAGGCAGAGAAACCCCTGCAAGCGACCCCCTACAGGTCTCTCCACTTGGACCAGCTGACCTTCATTGAGGTTTCTTCGCTGCTCCCTGTGGAGCATTGAAATAACCTCTGCTGAAGCCCCGAGCCCCCCAAAAGGACTGATTGCGAGGGCCGAAACGAGACTTCGGATAGGGAGCAAAATGCACCACCCTGAATCTGCGAGAATCTTGACCTGGACCCTTAAACCCCAAGCCCGCTCTAGGCATCTTAGGTCGATCCTCAGGCAAACGACCCCCCTTGGAGTCCGAGATCCTTCACGCTCTTCAAGGCTTCCCCAAAAAGCAGCTTGCCTTTATAGGGGAGCTTGCTGAGCCTGGACTTCGAAGCATCAGCCGCCCAGTTCCTCAGCCAAAGGAAACGGCGGGCCGCAATCACAGAAGCAATGGACTTTGCCGAGATTCTAACCAAATCATAGAAAGCGTCCGCTAGGTAAGCCGCTGCCGACTCCAACTTAGCTCCATCAGCGGACGAACCTTCTGGAGACTGCCACTGACTCCCCCTGGAGCCAATGAATCAAAGCTCTGGAGACATATGCTACACAAATGGACGTCTGCAACGCCAGAGCACTGGAATCAAAGGCCTGCTTCAGGAGCACCTCAAGCTTACGATCCTGCAGGTCCTTAAGCGCCGCTCCACCTTCTACGGGTATGGTCGTCTTCTTAGTCACTGCTGAGACTAAGGCATCCACCTTAGGCATTTTCAATAAGTCCTTTTCCTCCAGGGGAATGGGGTAAAGGTGACCCAGAGTGCAAGCACCCCGAAGCATAGCCTCCGGGAACTCCCACTCCGATTCCACCATCTGCCTGATAACTCTGAACTGGAAAACAGCACTGCTCTGACTTAAAGCCTTGTAACAATGGATCTTCCAAGGGCTCTTGTGGCAGTGAGAGTACCACAATATTTAGAGTGGCTAAGGATTGTGCAATAAGAGCCCCTAGTTCCTCCTTACGGAATACTCTAAAGACATTAGGGTCCTCCCCCGGAGCCAGTTCGCCCTCTTCAAGTTCCATGGGCCAAGCTTCCATACCTGCTTCAGAAACAATCTCCCCATCCTCCGCTCCGGGAGGTATGGAGGGCTGCTGCTCTGCGCCTTTGAGCCCAGGTCCCAGTAATGGCCCCCTCTGGGAAGGGCCTTCATCCGGATCCAATGTAGACACTGCAGGCTGGACAGTGTCCTCCACAGCAGTTGCTAGTGAGGGACTTAGAAGCTGAGAAGCCTTCAGTACATAGGCCTTATGTAAGGCCAAAATGAAAATCGGGCGAAAACAAAGCAGACAGCTCTCCCTGAGCTTCAGGTAAGGCTGGTGCTGCGGTCACCGGTGCAGGGGCATCTTTATGCGCCTTTGATTTGCATTTGCTAGGCTTGGACTGCCCCGTCGGAGAAACGGCCGGCTCAGATAAAATGGCCGCTGTTCCTGCCTTTTCAGAGGGAAGGTGATTGTCCCCTTGTTTCTGCTTGCCCTCCATCGTGCTCAGCAAAAACAGACCCGAACTGAGGGAAAAGCGAGGGGGAACACTGGTAGTCGGTCCGGAAACCCGTCTCAGACACGCGAACTGCCGACCAGCCGCCAACCCCCTCACACGCTGCCACGAAGCCTAAAACCTACAAGGGCACGAGAGACACAAGGGACCCAATTCGGAAATCGTTGCCGCCTACCTTCTGTACCTGACAGCTGTGCTCCGGGCCGTGTCTCTGCTGCCCCGCAGCTAGCGGGAGATGGAGAACACGAGGCTCTGCAAGGACGGGTGGATCCTGGGGCTCCCAGTCCAAACCTCCTGCGTGCGAGAGAGTCCGGCTGATGTGAGGCAGGCTCTGCCTCACTGATTTAACTTGCAGTACCGGCTCTCCGTTGAACCCAGACAATTGTAGCTGTGCCAGGGAAATAAGCAAAGTTACAGCTCAGCTAGAGCCTATCTGCCTATTTAGTCTGCTTAAGCATCCGATAGCTGTCAATTAGCAGTCAATGAGGGAGAGGCACCGAACCAACATCCATTCCAGCTGCTGAGGACTGTAAGACTGGAGCGGAACAGCAAGGGGAGGGGCTTAAGCTGCTGGCAAAAGTTTGGTTTACAGTCCTCAGCTGCTGGAAGGGATTGACAACCCTATCGTTCCCTGGACTGGCCCGGAGAAACGAGAAGGAAACTCCTGTTACAATGTAAGCACAGAACAGGCTCCTGACTGTGCACCCTTGTTGTATGTAAACCGCACTAATAGCACAGTATATAAAAGTTATTAAACATACATGAGGGTCAGGCAAGTCCTCCACTCATGACCTGCCCAAACCCACTTTATGCAGAGCTCCTTCAACTCAAAATCCCCCCCCCCCCCCCCCATATTACCTTGTGGATTTGTGCTGCTGATGCTCAACCTGACCTCTGCAGCTACAGCATCCGTTGGCCCAAGCGACAGGCTGCCTTCCTGGCAATGGCTCCTCACCTGTTGTGAGCTCTGGTGCTACCCTTCAAAAGTGTGAAGCTGCAGGGAAGCCATTCAGCCAGTCCCCCTCTGGTACAGTCTCTCCTTGCCAGCCTTCAATCCAGCTTGGACCCTGCTCAATGCTCTCCCTCCCCCCCCCCTAAACTGTCTAGTGAGCCTATATTAATACACTATAACAATGCTCAGAAACTAGGACATTGTGTGCTGGATATTTTAAATTTTCCATTAGTGAGTCCCATGGAATCACCCTCCAGCTGCTTATCCAGGGTGATGTCAAAGTAACATGCTCAGTCTCCAAGCTGCTTGAGGGGCAAGCCAATCTACAGGACTGACTTGAGGGATAAGGAAATGCCCATTTTAGAGACTGACCTTTGCATGCCACAACACTGCAGCCTTACTGGCCTGGTTTCCTGAACAAGCTGACTGGCTGACAGCACTTGATATGTTCTGGAGGGGAAGCCCCTTGTAATACCACCTTCCTTGCTACTTTTAGAGCCAGGAGTTACAAAACCTGCATTTATACAAATCTGAGAAAAAAATATAAGACCCTGGTCTGAAAACAAACTCAAGAGGCCCTCAGAGTTCAGAGTCCTTCCCCTCAGGCACCCAAGACCTTGCAAAGGCCAGGGCCGGATTTACGTATACGCCATGTACGCCATGGCGTAGGGCCCACAACCGGCAGGGGCCCACAAAAAATAGAACCAGGTGTTTTTTTTTTTCAACTCGATTAAAAAAAAACCTGGTGGCTGCCGCCGCAGGGCCCCCTCTGCTGCCGCAGGGGCCCCGTCTACAAGATGGTCTGGTCCGGTCCGGTCAGGTCGGGTCTCGTCTCCCTCCCTCCCAGCTGCGAGAGACGCGAAGAGAGAGCGTCTCCTCGCGTCTGTGTTAAGCCCGCAGGGGCTGATGGGATTTCCCATCAGCCCCTGCGGGCTTAACACAGATGCGAGGAGACGCACTCCCTACGCGTCTCTCGCAGCCTGCAGCGAGGGAGGGAGAGAGACCCGACCGGACCGGACCGGACCGGACCCGACCAGCTTGTAGACGGGGGCCCCGCGGCAGCAGAGGGGGCCCCGCGGCGGCAGCCACCAGGTTTTTTTTTTTTATTAAATTTTACTTTAGGCCGGGGGGGGGTGGGTAGGAGTCCTATCCCCCCCGGCCTAAAGTAAAATTTAATTTTAAAAAAAAAACCTGGTGGCTGCCGCCGCGGGACCCCCTCTGCTGCCGCGGGGGCCCCGTCTACAAGCTGGTCGGGTCCGGTCCGGTCGGTCGTCGGGTCTCTCTCCCTCCCTCCCTCCCTCGCTGCAGGCTGCGAGAGACGCAAAGATGCGTCTCTCGCAGCCTGCAGCGAGGGAGGGAGAGAGACCCGACCCGACCAGCTTGTAGACGGGGCCCCCGCGGCAGCAGAGGGGGCCCCGCGGCGGCAGCCACCAGGTTTTTTTTTTAAATTAAATTTTACTTTAGGCCGGGGGGGGGGGGTTAGGACTGGTAATGGACTATGGGGGGGGGTAGGACTGGTAATGGGCTATTGGGGGGCTGGGGCTGGAAATGGACTGGGGGGGTAGGGCTGGAAATGGGCTGGGCTGGGCTGGGGGGGGTTAAGGCTAGAGGGGGGCTGATGGGGTTAGGACTGGTAATGGACTGTGGGCTGTTGGGGGGGGGCTTAGAACTGGCAATGGGCTTTGGGGGGGGTTAAGACTGGTAATGGGCTGTGGGCTGATGGGGGCTGTCTGGAAAAGGGCTATAGGGCCGGCAAGGACTGGAAATGGGCTGGGGGGTTAAGACTGGAGGTGGGCGGATGGGGTTAGGACTGGTAATGGGCTGTTGGGGGGGGGCTTAGAACTGGTAATGGGCTTTGGGGGGGTTAAGACTGGTAATGGGCTGTGGGCTGATGGGGGTTGTCTGGTAATGGGCTATGGGGGGCTAGGACTGGAAATGGGCTGGGGGGTTAAAACTGGAGGTGGGATGATGGGGTTAGGACTGGTAATGGGCTGTGGGCTGATGGGGGGGGTAGGACTGGCAATGGGCTATGGGGGGCTGACTGGAAATGGGTTGATGGGGTTAGGACTGGAAGTGGGCTGATGGGGGGTTAGGACTGGTAATGGGTTATAGGGGGGGCTTAAACTGAAAATGGGGTGATGGGGGGTTAAGGACTGAAAATGGGGTGATGGGTGGGATAGGACTGGACTGGAAATGGGCTGATGGATGGCTAGGACTGGAAATGGGCTGATGCAGGGACTAGAAGGGAATGGATGCTGGGTGAGGCTGGAACTAGAAGGGAGCTGATGTTGGGGGAGGATTAGAATGGGATGGGGCTGGAAGAGTAAAATGGAGAAGGGAAAAATATTTTGTGTGGGAGGGATAAAAAAATCTACAATTGGCCGGGTATTGGGAGAGTAAGTGGGGATTGAGGATGGAGGGGTAATATTTGAGTGGATGAAATAGGAATGAGGAAAGAGCAAAAGGAGAAAGATTAGTATGTTAAAGCAGATGTAGAGAGAGAATGGAAAAAAATCTAGAAGAGAGAAGAAAGGACAAATGGACAGCAGACGATGGAGAGTTAGCAGAAGACACGAAGAAACCAGAAGAAAGTGGCTGGAGCAATTGCAGCTGAAAAAAATGCACAAAAGGTAGAAAAATATCTCTTTATTTTGAATTTATTAATTGGAATATGTCAGCTCTGGTAAATGTGCATCATTAACATCTGTGCTTTGTTTAGTACAAGAGCAAATTAATGTATTGTTTTATTTCTACAGTGTTGTACATTCCAAGTTTGGCTTTTGGGATTCCCAGTTTATTGTCTTCCTATTTCTAAATTGTGATTACTTGTTTGGTGATGGTCTATGCTCTGCATGTGTAACTGAGCTGAGGTGTTCTGTTTATATAATTCCTATTTGACATTGCCACTTGTTCTCTTTCCCCAGTAGGTCATGTATTGTTGTTCTC
This sequence comes from Ichthyophis bannanicus, assembly GCA_033557465.1. NCBI lineage: Eukaryota > Metazoa > Chordata > Amphibia > Gymnophiona > Ichthyophiidae > Ichthyophis > Ichthyophis bannanicus. The sequence goes on along the minus strand of CM066032.1, from coordinate 1,513,116,400 downwards.
TGAAATGTATTGGTTTAATATTTGCAGTGTTGCCTTTTGATTGGTAGAGTATGGTGCTTTGTGAGTCCTGGTAGTGCTGTTAGGATACGGCGGGTTTACTATGGGCAGTGTTTGTAGTAGTTCCTAATGTGTCTGGCAGTTGGCACTGGATTATAGTAATGTAGAAATCTTTTAGTTTTTCTTTATCCATACACTCATTAAGAGGCACGTTTACTAAAAGTTAGTATATGGTAACATTATGCAAATATTTATGCAAATGAGGCCCCTTATGCAAATGAGGTCCGCACCCCCCTTGGGCCGCCCCTGCTGGGGGCCCACAATTTTTGTTGGCGTAGGGCCTCACTCAAGTTAAATCCGGCCCTGGCAAAGGCCACTGCAAAAGTGACACTTCCTGTGTTAAGGGACCTGCTTTCAACCAGTTACCCTCATGTGTGCCAACAGACCTGGTGTTGCACTTTGCTGCTCTGATCCCTGCTCACCAGCTGTCAGAAGGTAGTTTGATTGATACTCCTGCCTCATGCTCAGCCTGCCTCTTGGCTTTGGCACTGAGGTGGGTGTGCCAACGAACGCTGGCCAGCAGTCACTGATCTGGGATGGCCATGCCCTGTGCTCCCAAGCCCCTTCCTTTGATGGGGACCTCTGAATAGCCTAGACCTGTCTGCTTACAGCCTTATACTGGTCCCCAAGGCAGTCAAAGTCTTGTAATAACTTAATGGACAATCAGAATGTGCCAAGAAACCTAAACCACTAATGTCTAAATCAGCTGTCCCTTCAGAGTCTAGCCTTTCTGGATAACTCCTTCAGCTGCTTGGAGACAGCTTACCAAGGCCGATAGGTGGGGCCAGCTGCCCAAGTATACTGATGTCAAAAAGACATGCTCAATTTCCAAGCTGAAGGAGGTAGATTACCCAGATGTGCAGGACTGGACTGAATGGATAAGGAATAGAGTTTTAAGTCCTCTTGCTACAACTTTAACTCAAATACTAAAAGAGGGGACTGAAGCAACCATCAGTTACACTTAACTACAAGATAAAAGTAGTTACACGAAAGCTGCTACAGTGTACCCTAAACACTGCTGGGGGTTTGCCAGAGGCAGGTTGTGAACAGATTGGGAGTGCAACTATTGCCAGCTGAGCCACTGGTCTGGTAACTATATGTTCCCACTGAAGCAATGAACATAACATGTATGCATATTAACACCCAGCACCACCCATGCAAGGTAACTACCCAGCAGGAAACTTTACATGGAAGCCATAGACACCTGTCCACTTCTTAACCAGCAGCCAAGTAGCTTGCCTCTAAAGCCATCATTTGATAATATGCAGACCTTAAACATGTGCAGCCTAAGGTTGGCAAGTGATTTAGTGTTCAATGCTAGTTGGAACCTGCTCTAACTGATGCACCAAGAACCCCATGGAGCATGATCAGGCTTCTATGAGGTGACCTTTCCCAGAATGAAGGTTCCCTAAAAGAAACAGTTTAACCTTTGAGCCAGTTATCCTGGACAGTCCAGACCTATAGTATGTATACACTACAGCTACCCTGTAGAGAACCCACTTTAATTTGGAATAGTAACCAAGGGCCATAAACTGAAATGTTTGAAAAAGTAAAATATCAAATCTCTTGCTTTCATTACTGAAAAGCACAAGAGGAAAGTGTAGTTACTCACCTGTAACAGGTGATCTCCAGGAACAGCAGGAATTTAGTCCTCATATGGGTATTGTTGGTACCAATGGAGCCTTTGTGGGAACACTCCCCAGCGTCCAACAGGAATGCTTTTGGGAGCATCCCTCAGTACGTGCTGCCTTCATGCCTTTCCAAATGTCCCTCTTCAGTTAAGTTTGTAGCTGAGTGAAAGGATAGAGGGAGAGGGGAAAGACAAATCCTAGGGGAGGTGGGTGGGTTGTGAGGACTAAATTCCTGCTGTTCCTGGAGATCACCTGTTACAGGTGAGTAAATATGCTATCTCCAGGAACAAGCAGGAATGTAATCCTCACATATGGGGACTCCCTAGCTGAAGATGCCAGGGAGAAAGCCCCAGGAAGGCACCACCGTTGAAGGTGAGAATCCTTCCTCCCATGGATCTCTGGCAGCCCACCAGGGTTGGTGGGTAGGTTGAGATTTGAAAGAGATTTTGAACAGCTTGGCCAAAGCAGGCATCCTGATGGGAAGCTTTATCTAGGCAGTAGTGGGCTGTGAAGGTGTGTACCGAAGCCCAGGTGGCTGCTTGACAAGTGTCATCGATAGACAGTGGAGATTAGCCATAGAAGCTGCCATGGCTCTCACATTATGAGCTGTGACATGGTCCTGAAGAGGAAGGCCCTTACTCTCATAAAGTTCTTGGGAGACTGAAGTCCCAAATGACTAGGGTCAAAAGCTATAAAAAATTGGACTTTATGTTGCTGTGTTTTGTATGTAAAAAGGCCAAGGCCATTTTACAATCCAAAGTATGAAGGTTTTTCTGCATTAGAGGCGTAATAAATACAGGAAGATAAATTGATTTAAATGAAAAAGGCAAAACCATCTTTGGCATAAAATGTGGGCGAGTTCGAACAACCTGATGAAACCTAGTATAAGGAGGATCAGCCACTAAAGCTTGCAATTCACTAATGCGACGGGCAGAGGTGATTGCAATTAGGAAGATGACCTTCCAGGTCAAAAACGTAAGGGCTGCAGTGGCTAAAGGCTCAAAAGGTGGCTTCATGAGCTGCCTGAGAACATTTCCCATGCCACCGGTGGTGGCTTGATGGGAGGTTTGGTTAATAAAAGGCCTCTCAAATCTTGATAGGAGTGGATGAGAGGAAATTGGTTGTCCATTTAGAGCAGGGGTTCTCAACCCAGTCCTCAGGACCCACCTAGCCAGTTGGGTTTTCAGGATAACCACAATGAATATGCATGGGATACATTTGCATATAATGGAGGCAGTGTATGCAAATCACATTCATTGTGGTTATCCTGAAAATCCGACTGGCTAGGTAGGTCCTGAGGACAGGGTTGAGAACCCCTAATTTAGAGGCTTATAAGAAGCTGCAATTGCACTAAGATGGACTCTTACCGAATTGGTCTAACCCAGAATTTTATAAGTGAAGGAGATACTCTAGTATTGATTTTAAGGGTATGACCAGGGGGTTTAATCCCCTCTTGGAGCACCATATAGTAAAATGTTTCCACTTGAAGGCATAAGATAGTCTTGTGGAAAGTTTCCTAGAAGCCTGAAGGATCTCTTACCTGCTGGGACAGGTTGAAATCCTGGAGGTCTAAGCCTTCAGCAACCAGGCTGTGAGGTGCAGGGACTGGGGATTCAGGTACCATAGCGTCCTGTTCTCCTGGGAAAGGAGATCTGGAGCATGCCCTAACTCCAGAGGTGCTGCTTGAGAGAGATGCAGAAGCAGGGAATACCATGTTTGGTGTGGCCATTGTGGTGCTACGAGAATCATGCGACCCCTGTCTCTGAAGCTTGGAGTGTTTTGGGGATGAGGGGAATGGGTGGGAAGGCATAAAGGAAGTCCTGACCCCAGTGAAGGAGGAAGGCATCCCTTGCCTGGACAGTTGTGCACTGGAATCCTGGAACAGAACCGGGGAAGTTTGGCATTCAGTGGACTTACAAAGAGGTCTATGTCTGGAGTGCCCCAGAGATGAAATATCTTTGCCACCTTGTCTAGGTGGAGTGACCACTTGTGAGGTAGCAGTACTTGACTGAGTTTGTCTGCCCAAAGGTTTTGAATGCCTGGAAGATACCCCACTAGAAGGTGAATTTGATGCTCTGGTGAGGGCCCATAGTCAAAAGCTTCCTTGCATAACGACAGAGCCCGTTCTACCCTGCTTGTTCACAGAACATGGCTACCTGATAGTCCCTCTGGACTAGGACTGTCTTGTAGCTGAGCATGGAACACAGAGCTAAATAAATTGCTCTTAATTCCAGGTTTGTGTGTATACCAACCTCCTGTGGAGTCCAGGTGCCCTGGGTAGAGATGATTCAGGTGTGCTCCAACCCACCTGTGATGCATCTGTTAGGGTGGCCTGAAAGCAGGGTTGATGGAAAGGAGACCCCACTGTCAGATTTTCTAGTGATTGCCACCATTGGAGGGACAGAATTAGTTGAGAGATTGTTATTTTGTCTGACAAATGACCCGTGGCCTGTGTCCACTGTGTGGAGAGGGTCCACTGAGCTGCTTGCATGTGGAGGCAAGCATATGGGACTACATGAACTGTGGATACCATGTGTCCCAGTAACTGCAGTAGCTCCCGAGCAGTGAGGATTTGCCTGCTGCTTGGGAAACTAGCTGCATTATGCAAAGACACCGGGCTTGTGGTAGGAAAGCCCTAGCCTGTCTGGTATCCAGACAGGCTCCTATGAATGCTAGGTATTGGGAAGGAACTAGTTGAGATTTTGGGACGTTTATTACCAATCCCAAGTACTGGAGGATTCGCATTGTACGGGACAGTCCAGTGCTGGCCTCTGCAACTGTGGAGGCTTGAAAGTAGTTACTCACCTGTAACAGGTGCTCTCCTGGAGCAGCAGGAATCAGTCCTCATATGGGTGACGTTGGTGCTGACGGAGCCCCTGTGCGGAGCATTTCCCCAGCTTTCAAAGAAAGCCTTTGGGAATGCAGCATGCATGTGTGGTCCCCTTCCTGCCCAAGGGTGCCATCTTGCTCAGTCTGATGACAGCTAAAAGACAGCAAAACACCCCCACAAACTATATGACTGCAACTCCAAGGGGAGGAGGGAGGGTTGTGAGGACTGATTCCTGCTGCTCCTGGAGAACACCTGTTACAGGTGAGTAACTTTCTCCAGGACCAAGCAGGAAGTCAAGTCCTCACATATGGGACTCCCCAGCTTAAGGCTACTGGAGACCCAAAGCTGAAAAAAGGAGCTCCCTCTAGAGCCTCAGCATGCAAGAAAAGAACCTTCTCTGATAACGCCCCTGATTGGTAGCCCAACACCAGGGCCGGAGGGTAGGAATTGCCTAAACCCCAAAGAGATTATGGTGTACTGCCTGCCCGAAATCACCGTCCCTGCAGGACTCCCTCAAGGCAGTAGTGGGCCACAAAAGTCTGGCTTGAAGACCAAGTAGCGGCCTGGCAGATGTCTGCCAACGGAACAGAGCGGAGATTAGCCACTGATGCAACCTTTGCCCTTACAGTGAGCTGTAACTCAACCCTGCAAGGAGAGGCTGGCTGACCTGCTCAAAGGGCTCACCCTGCAAGGTGTCAAGGACGGAGGGAAGATGCCACTGAGGCACCACAGGACACGACGGAGGCCGCAGGAGCGACCCTGCCTGGAGGAAGCGTTTATCACCGTGACACGCAAGCGATTGTCCCCCGATTTTCCCTCTGTAACATGACAGAGCGGCGACCTGCACGTGCAAGGATGCAGGAGCTAGACCTGTCGAGACCATGCTGAAGGAAATCCAAGATTTGAGGGATGGAGGACCGCAAAGCCACATACCGCCGGTCCGAGCACCAAGCTTCAACAACATGCCAGACTCACGTAGGCTAAGGACGTAGACCTTTTTCTGGCTTTCAACAGGGTGGAGATAACGGAGGCCGAGTAGCCTCTTTGTCGTAACCGTGCCCGCTCAAGAGCCAGGCTGTAAGCGAGAATCAATCCACGTGTGGCATGAGAAGAGGCCCCTGCGACAGAAGGTCCGGCCGATTCGGAAGCCTCCACGGCTTCGCCACCAGTAGTCTCACCGGATCCGCGTACCAAGGTCTGCGCGGCCAATCTGGGGCAATCAGGACGACGTGTCCGGGGTACAGCTGCACCTGCTGAAGAACCCTGCCGACTAGAACCCACAGAGGGAAGATGTACAGGAGCTGGTCCGGCAGCCAAATCTGGCTGAGAGCATCGAGACCTTCCGACATGCGCTCCTGTCGTCTGCTGAAGCAGCGATCCACCTTTGCCGAGGCGAACGTCGCCATGAGGTCCATGGCTGGCAAGCCCCATCTGCGGACGAGCAACTGGAAGACTTCGGGATGGAGGCTCCATTCCCCCGGGTCCACCCGAAAGCGACTGAGAAAGTCCGCTTGCACATTGTCGACCCCGGCCACATGCGCCGCTGACAGGGCCAGTAAATTCTCTTCCGCCCAAGCGCACAGAACCGCCGCCTCGTCCTCCAGCAGAATGCTGGTGGTGCCCCCCTGTCTGTTGTAGGCCACTGCGGAGGCATTGTCGGAAAACATGTGAACCGCCACATCCTGAAGCAATGACTGGAACGCTAGAAGCACTAGGAAGATTGCCCGCAACTCCAGCCGGTTGATGGACCAGGTCCTTTCTTGTGGAGACCAGACCCCTTGCATGAAGCAGCCTTGACAATGCGCACCCCAGCCGGAGAGACTGGCATCGGTCATCACTGTGACCCAAGACGGAGCCACCAACGGCTGTCCCCTCGCTAGGGAGGTCGGACACAGCCACCACCGGAGTGACCGGCGTGTCACAAGCGGACAGGGGAGAGTCTGGGACAGCGGATCCTCTTGATGAGACCACTGGCGGAGTAAGGCCCGTTGTAAGGGTCGCATGTGTGCTCTCGCCCAGGGCACCGTCTATGGCCGCGGCCATAGTCCCCAGCAACTGTAAATAACTCCAGGCCGACGGCATGTGGAGACGCAGGAACCGAGCCACCAGACGGAGGTTCCACGCCCAGACGGACGTGAGGAACACCTTCCCGAGCTTTGTGTCGAAGCAAGCTCCGAGATATTCGAGGTTCTGCGAAGGCGTCAAATGACTCTTCGCCAAGTTGACCACCCAGCCGAGTTCCTCCAGAAAAGCCACCACCCGAGCTGTGGCGGACATGCTCTCGGCACATGACTTTGCTCGAATCAACCAGTTGTCGAGGTATGGGTGTACTAGAATACCTTCTCTCCGCAGGGCCGCCGCCACCACCACCATGACTTTAGCAACGGCTCCACGCACCTTCACAAAACCAAACGGCAGGGCGTGAAATTGAAAATGCCCGAACGGCACAGCAAATCTGAGAAATTGATGGTGGTCCTGTCGGATGGGAATGTGAAGATACGCTTCCGACAAATCTAGGGAGGTAAGAAACTCCCCCTTTTGGACCGCCACTATCACCGAGCGAAGTGTCTCCATGTGGAAATGCGACACACAGAGACACCGATTCACCCCTTTGAGGTCAAGGATGGGACGGACACCTCCGTCCTTCGGAACCACAAAGTAAATGGAGTATCGACCGTCTCTGCATTGGTCTGGGGGAACCGGCACGATAGCCCTGAGCTGTAACAACCTTTGAACAGTAACTCGCATGGACGCGATCTTGGAAGGCAACTTTGCGGAGGACCACACGAAGGCTGGACGGACGGGCTTCCGCAACTCCAACGCATAACCTTTGCGAATCACGTCTAGGACCCACTGGTCTGACGTTACCCGGACCCAGGCAGGATAAAAGTCTTGCAACCGTCCTCCCACCGGCACCAAGCTTGCCTGGGCCCCCCGTATCTCATTGTGGCTTTTTGACCGGGAAGGCAGAGGACGAGGAAGGTCCAAAACCTCGTCCCGCTCCTTGAAACCCCCGGAAACCCTGGTTCTTACTAGGGTAACGGCCCCTCTGACTGGGAAAGAATCTGTGACCGAAACCGCCGAAAATCACAGGGCTGGCCTCTACCCCCCTGAAAGGGACAGGCCGGCTTGGCTTTATCCTCGGGTAGCTTGCCACCTTTAGACTCGCCCAGATCTTTGACCAACTTCTCCAAGTCCTCGCCAAACAGCCTCCCTTTAAAGGGAAGTTCGCTTAGACGAGCCTTGGAAGAAGCGTCCGCTGCCCAGTTACAAAGCCACAAGTAACGGCGGGCCGCTATAGCAGAAGCCATGCTGTTGGCTAGACTACGCATCAGGTCATACTGCAGGTCGGCCAAGTAGGCCGCTCCTGATTCTAACTTGGCTAGTTCACCGGGCCCTTCAGCCTCCTGGTCACCCTGCACCCGCTGGGACCAGCGGAGACAGGCTCTAGCCACCCAGGCCCCACACATGGCGGCCTGGAGGGACAAGGCATTGACATCAAAAACCTGCTGCAAGAGCACCTCCAATTTCTGATCCTGCGGATCCTTGAGAGCTGCACTACCCTCCACGGGGATGGTAGTTTTCTTAGTAACCGCTGTGACGGCGGCATCAACCTTGGGGGACTTAAACACCTCCTTATCCTGATCCAGCAAGGGATACAGGCGGCCCATGAGTTGCGACCCCTTCATCGGAGCTTCTGGGACCTTCCACTCCTCCTGAATCATTTCCCTGAAGACCCTGTGTACGGGGAATGCCCTTTGAGACTTACGGAACACCTGCAGTAAAGGATCTTCCAGAGTGTCATCGTCCGTCGCACCTGGAACGGGCATATTGAGAACTTTGAGGGATTCTGCTATTAGCGCAGACAGCTCCTCCTTTCGGAACACGCGAACCACCCTGGCCTGATCCTCCTTTTCAGAGAGAGTTCGCCTTCCTCTAGCTCCTCTTCTGCATCTAAGTCACGGACGTCCTCTGACAACTGACCCTCAGAGGCCACAGAACAAGCCGCAGAGGAGGTCTCAGTCCGTGGCCGCTTGGCCCGGATGGCGGGCTCCTTGGCTAGGGACGGTGTGGCAGCTCTTTAGCCCCGCCATGGGTTCCTGACGCTGCCCCTGATGTGGACCAACAAGAAAGGCGTTTTGCAAAAACATCACGAAATCATTGGAAAAGATAGTCCAGTCCTTGGGCAGCGGAGCAGCAGGCCTACCAACATCCGGTGCTGAAGAGGGTCCTGCCACTGGCTCCTCCCGGACCGCCTCCACCACCGGTGTGGAGGGACCGCCAGGGTCCGCCAGGTGGGCCTCGTCCCTGTCAGATTTAGAGGGGTCCATGCCAGCAGAATCTTTTACACAGGCCTTATACGCCTGAGGAGCTCTTCCTTAAACCTCAAACGAGGCAGAGTGGTTTAGAAGACATGTCAGCTGGGAGGAGTAGAGGCTAAGCTCCCCTCTGAGCTGCTGAAAAATGGCCGCGAGCCAAACAAGAACTCCCGATACCGATGTTGGGGTTGTTTTTTTTGTTTTTTTTGGTTTTTTTTAAAGAGCTCACACCCGAGTAGCCAAAATCACAAACCGAAACAAAAAACTGCTCTGGAGTAGTAAACAAGAACGAAGGAGGACCCCCTGAGTTAAAGCAGGCAGAAGGGAAACAGTCAACTGGGCCACGGGCACCACGCGGCTAGGCCCGGCACATGGATTAGCGCGCCAAAAAGATTACCTGACAGAAACGGCTGAAGTCAGTCCCCCTTACCTGGAAGCGCTGCGTGCAATGGAGCTTCAGCGTAACGCACAAGCAGGGACCACAGTGCCTCGCTGAGCCGCCACGGAGAAAAGCTGTCCACCCTCGCAGCCTGCTCCGTGAAACACAGATGGGAGAGTCCCGAGCCTGCCAGCGCACTTACAGGCAGCCTTGTGTGGCGCTGGCTAGGCCGGTCTGAGATGTGTTCCCAGCTGCGGATCGTGGCCAAACCCCCAGGTAGTGCCACAGAGAGAAAAAGAACCGCTTCAGCAATGCCGAAGCAAGAAGGGGAAAGAAAAAGGCAAACAAAATGAAAGGGAGTGAAGGAGGCAGGGGAAAAGGTAAGCGAGATGCCTGCACTAAAGCTCTTAAAAGAGACAGTACTGTCCAGCAAAGGATGCCCTACCCCCGGGGTAAAACCAGCAGTTTAGACCAGAGAAAACCCCCCAAAACTCACTCAATTGTCTCTCCAGTGAGCCCGGGACCCTGGGCTCCTATCTCACAAGCTGCTTGGAGACTGAGGTAACTGATGGCAGGAGGCAGATCCCGAATGGATATACCGGTGACATCATAAAAAAAAGAGGAGGAGTTCTCAGTCTCCAAAGCTGCTGGATGAGATAGGGAACCCAGAGGTCCGGGACTAGCCTGGTTACACGAACAGGAACAGCCCTCCAGTGCTCCCGCATATGGTCAAGGTAGAAGGACAGCTCTCCTACAGTCCAGGGTATGCAAGACCATCTCAGTCGGGCTGGCATGAGGCCTGGGAAAAAAAGTTGGAAGAACCACCTCCTGATTGAGGTGGAAGGAGATGACCACCTTTGGAAGGAACTTCGGAACAGAGTAGTCTTACAGACTCACCCTATAGAACCTAGTATATGGTGCATCTGATACTAGGGCCTGAAGCTCTCACTTGCCTTGCTGAGGTAAGGGCTACCAAAAACGATGCTTTCCAGGAGAGAAAACGCAGAGGGCAAGTAGCCATATGTTCAAATGGTGGGCAAGTAAGCTGTTCTAAGACCACATTTAAATCCCATTCAGGGGCAGGTGGACACTGGAGGTTTAAGCAAAAGCAGGCCTCTGAGGAAGCAAGCCACTAAAGGATGGCTGGAGAGAGACTGATCCTCCACTGGTGAGTGGTGTGCTGAAAGAGCATTAAGATGAACTCTAACTGAATTGGATTTAAGGCCTAGGTTGGACAGGTGAAGCAAATATTGCAGCACCTCTGGTATCAGGCATGAGAAAGGATTCTCGTTAAGTTGTGCACACTAGGTAGAGAATCTGCACCACTTGAGGGCATAAGACTTTTGGGTGACTGCCTCCTAGAGGCTAAGACCATGTCCTCCACTTCCCAAGGCAGTAGTAAGGGTGCTAGAAACTACCCTTTCAGCAGCCAGGCCATCAGATTGAGGGACTGGAGATTGGGGTGTAAAGAGATCCCTGCTCCTGAGACAGGAGATCTGGTTGCATCCCCAGAGGAAGAGGAGTGTCCACTGCTAGTTGCAAAAGGAGTGGGAAACCACTGCTGTCGGGGCCATCTGGGGGCCACCAGAATTACTGAAGCCTTGTCCTGGAGCACTTTTGAACAGCATCTGGGGTACTAGAGGTGTGGGAGGAAAGGCATATAGGAGGCCTGTAGACCACGGAATGAGAAACACATCTGCTACTAATCTGAGAGGATGCGGTTGTCTGGAGCAGAACCTGGGCAGTTGATGGTTCAGAGGACTGGCAAAGAGATCTATGGTTGGAAGACCCCATCTCAGAAAGATCTGTTGAACCACTAAAGGATTCAACTGCCATGTGTGGCTGCAGGATCCTGCTCAGTCTACCAGGTAATTCTCCTGACCTGGGAGATTGACTGCCCAGGAGCAGTTTCTGCACCTCCTGACATAGAAGGCGGGACACTGTGCCCCCTTATTTGTTCACATAGAACATAGCAACTTGACTGTCCATCTGAACCAAGACGGACTGGCAAGAGATAAGAGAAAGTTCAGGGCTAAGCGGATAGCTCTCAGTTTTAAGAGATTGATCTGCTGTGCAGCCTCCCAAGGAGACCACAGGCCTTGAGTACATGCTCCCTGGCCATGTGCACCCCAACCTTGGAGAAGCATCAGTTATCAGCACCTGTGTGGTGGTGTCTGAAAAAACCCCTTGCACCAGATTTGGAAGATGAAGCCACCACTGTAGAAAAGACTAGTTGTGTGGACACCCTCACTCTGTCTGAGGTTTCCCGTGGCTTGGTGCCACTGGGTTCTGAGGCCCCATTGAGCCGGCCTCATGTGTAGACAGGCATTTGGAGTCACTGCCTGGCAGGGACCAGAGAATTGCTGTGGAACTGACTGGCCAGATCCAACCTGTGTGCCCTGTCTATGGGCAGAAAGGCCTTTGCCTGAAGGGTGTCCAGTCTTGCTCCGATGAACTCCATGTTCTGTGAAGGGTGCAAAGTGGACTTTGTGAAATTTATAACCAAGCCCAGATGCTGCAGCAGAGCAACAGTGTGGAGGGTGGCTTGATTGGCCTCTTGTGGGAACTAGCCCCTGATAAGCCAGTCATCCAAGTATGGAAAGACGAAAAAGGCCTTGAACCCTGAGGTAGACTGCCACCACCACCAGGTACTTGAAGACCCTGGGGGCAGAGGTTAGGCCAAAAGGCAGTACTCTGTACTGGTAATGGTTTCCTCCCACTACAAATCTGAGATATTGTCTGGTCTGGATGAATGAGGACACGAGTATAAGCATCCTTTAAATCTAAGGAGCATAGTCAATCTCCCTGCTGGAGGTAGGGCAGCAGGATTCCAAGGGTAAGCATCTTGAACTCTTCCCTCTTCAGGAACTTGTTTAGATTCTGCAAGTCTAGGATGGGTTTGAGGCCTTCTGCTCATTTTGGTACCAGAAAGTACCTGGAATAAAAGCCTTGACCTCTCAGGTGGTGGGGCACTGGTTCCACTGCCTGTTCCTTGACAAGACTTGCTAACTCCGGCAGGAGAAAGTCCCTGTGCAGAGGAGGTCTTGAGGCTCCCCTGGAAAATAGGAGGGGGTACCTGGTGGAAGTGGAGGAGATAGCAGTCCAGAAGGGCTTAGTACCCAGGTATCCCTTATGGCTGGCCACCTGTGGGCGTACAGGGGCCAGCTGAGGAGGAGAGGCTATGCCACTGGAGTCAAAACCCTGCTCCCTGCTGTGCAGGAGCTGGAACTGGTGGCTTGGGGGTTTTCTGCCTACAGGGCCCATGTCCCTACCCCTTGGCCTGCTAACCCTGTTGGGGAGCTACTGAGGCCTGAAAATGAGGGTACTGTTTATAGGCAGATGACTTCCTTGGGTAAAAGGTCTTTCCAAGCCATTCAGAGAAGGGGCAGAGGTTTTCCTGGACAGCCTTGTCTGGGTAAGAGTATTGGTCTTGAGTTCAGCAGCCTTGTCAGCCATGGGCTTGCCAAAGAGGTTTTCACCTCGGTAGGGGACATTGACCAACTTGTCCTGCACCCATGGCTTGAGGTCTGATGACTGTAGCCAGGCCTGACAGCGTGCACAGATGCTGGCCATGGCTACTCAGGCCGAAGCCACAAAGCCATCATAGGCTGCTTGAGAGAAACTGAGCACTCGAATACCTGATGACAGAGCATTGAACCTCTGCAAAGGTTCCTTGGAGAGACCAGCAGAGAACCCAGCAATCTCCTCTGCCAGGTCTCGAAGGTACATGCCCATGTACAGCTAGTAGGTCTGGACACAGCAAGCATAGAGCCCTGGACGCACTTCTTACCGAGGTCATCCAGGTTCTGGGCCTCCCAGCTGGGAGGCACCAAGGAGTGCATCTGACACTTCAGACTATGCATGGCCGATTCCACAACCATGGAGTGGTGCAGTAATTGTGCCCTTTGGAACCTGGGGCTCTTGTGGACTCGATAGAATTGACCTGCTTGCTCAAAACTGGCATAGAGGCCAGCGCCTCCCACATGCGGAAGAGCAACTGTCCCAGCACTGGAGGAACCGCTACAGTAAAAGGCCTCCTTTGGGGATAGAGTCATACTGTAGGGCCTTGAGCTCCTTGGCTTGAGGCTCCTCGGGATCTGTGGGGAAGGCCAAGGCCTTGGCCATATCCTGCATGAAGTCTGAGAACGATGGGACACACCGAGTCCGAAAGGTGTTGGGCGACTCCTCATCCTGTCTCCCAGCTGGACCCTTGGAGGAGGAATCAAATGGCTCCGGTCGGGCAGGCACTGATGCCATCTGCCCCGATGCTGAGGGAGACCTTGGCTGAGGATCGACTCAAGTGTGCATGGACTTGAGGATCAGCTCGGCCTCCAGGGTCAACTTGGACGTCGATGTCCCGGTGGTCAGGCCAGATGCACTGGTGAGACTGGTGATCAGTACCCGCTGCTGTTCCATGAAGGCAGCCAAGCTGCACTCCAAGGCTGTCAACCTGAGTCTGAGCTCAGGAGACTCAGCAGCCCCCGATGGCATTGGGCCCAATGTCGGCTCCCCTGGAGGAGAGTCCACAAGGACTACAGTCTCCTGTGACCCAGGGGCTCCATCTCTACATGAGGCTGTTTTGCAGGCCTCTGACTCCGAAGACCCAGGACAGTGCTCGGTGCTATGCGACTTGGCCCTTGAGGAGCCAAGTGCGTCCACTGATGCCACCCTCATGGGTTTTCTTCTTGTGATGCTCCTGTGAGGGAGACCCCCCTCAGAGGAGCCTTGGCGCTGCTCAGGGCTGGAGTCCGAGACATTGAGGCTTCTGACGAAGTCCAGGCCTGTCCGGATGCGGAGTCAGAAGATTTTCCTTTTGGTGCTGCCGACTCAACACCTTTGAGGACATTTTCCCACACGGGGCACAGATCGGGTCCAAGGCATTGGAGGCAGCAGTCATGTGTGTCGGTGAGAGACATAGGTTTTACACTGATCACACTTTAAGCCTGCTGGCAGCCATTGGGGGAAAAAGGGCCCCTGCAAGGTCAAAGGACAGGGCTGCCAGTGAAACAGAAAAAAATGGCATGTATGCTAGCCACTAAGGGCAAAAAACCAAAAAAGTCCAGGCTTGATACTGATGTATTGGGCTCAGGTGAGCAAGGGAAACCGGTGTCAAACCAAAGAAAACAGGTCCATGCAGAACAAAAATCTAACACGAAACATGTCTGTTGGGCACTGTGGAAAAGAGAAGCAAGCAAGATGGCACCCTTGGGCAGGAAGGGGACCGTGCATGTGTGCTGCATTCCCAAAGGCTTTCTTTGAAAGCTGGGGAAATGCTCTGCACGGGGCTCTGTCAGTACCGATGTCACCCATATGTGAGGAGGGTCATTCCATGTCAAGTGGTCTAGTATATGGAAAGTGCCCTGCTCGACCATCTTGGATTTTGCTGACATTTTGTATGCACACTACCATGTGTCTCAAACTAACTTTGGTAAAGTTTTAGATTCTCGCGTGGAATACTTTGAGATAGTCGTTTGATCACATACCTTGGACTTTGTACAGTACGAGTGATATTTTGGCAACTTTGAGACCCTATATTTTCTTTGCTATATTATAAAAAATGAAACTTGACTATCCTGTACAATTTTGCACTCTATTTAATGGATACTAATTTTTTGAATATGTCAGAAGTAGATACTGCAGCAAAGTCAGCCAAAAAAAGATGTTCTAAAAAATAGATGTTATGCAGCTTCCTAAATCAAGTAAAAAGTATGAAATTTTGCGCATAATACCTCTATGTACTGAAGTTCTTGAATTTATAATTTCATGCTCTTAGCATTCTGTTAGTTTACAAAGTGTAAAGTTGATTTTTTGCAAAAATGTAAATAGGGTATTTAACCTCCTTTTACACAAAAGTATCTTCTAATATCGTTTTGAAACCAATTTCATTAGAAAGAGCATGTTTTAAGCTTTCTAGAAAAGTGGAATTTACTAACCCTGGAGTACAATACCCTGAAAAGAGGGCTAAACAGACATTACCATGTTTGACAAAGGCATGTCATTCAACCTGCAGTTCTAACGTTATCCAAATGTTATATTTAAAACTCATTTCCATAGGAGTTGCTCAATAACTGTTAAGTGCATATATGTCGTGAGCTTAACGTATAGATATTGAGATTAGTAGATGTGTACCAACTAATTTATTTAATTTGCATTTCTTATATACCGTGCTATTACAATCAGTGCAGTTTACATTTGAACAAAATATACAGCAATGTAACCTGTTACATTGAGTTTACAACAAACAAGGGATAAAAACTTGGATGAACAGGGAGAAAACTATGTACATTGTTATACAAATAGATTAAGACATCATATTAGGCATTGTAATGTGATAAAGGGTAGGTAGGTAACAGGAGTGTCAGGCTAACGAATTTTCCAGTTGGGGTTGTGTTGAGCGTGAATCTTGGTGAGGATGTGTATTATGTTGGCATTGACTGGGGGGGGATGAGATTGGAATAGCATTTTATGAACATATGTTTGATAGCCTTTCTGAAGGAAATATTGGTGATGGAGCGAATTTCTGGGGGGAGAGAGTTCCATGCTCCTGGTACAAATAGTGAGAAGGCTCTATTGGATGTCGTTTTTGAACATTTTGTGATTGTTTTTGGCACTTCTAGTTTGTTCAAACATGAGCGTCTGCTTCTGTTGGGTGGCATAAGTTGGATGAGCTCGGTGAGCGGGGTGGAGGGCTGATTTTTTGAGGCCTTGAAAGTTAGTACGAGGGCTTTATATATGATGCTAGCTTGTAAAGGCAGCCAGTGTAGGCTCATCAGTACTGGAGTTATGTGATCTGATCTAGATGTTCCGGTAAGTATTCTAGCTGCAGAGTTCATGGCTAGCCTAAGCGGGTTCAATGTTACTTGTGGGAGCCCAAGGAGGATAATGTTGGCAAAGTCAAGGTGGGGGGTTACCAGTGCTTGGAAAATGGAGCGGAAATCAGAAGGGTCGAGAAGTGGTCGAAGGTGGCGTAGTGACCGTATCTTGTGGTAAATAGATTTAGTGATGTTTTTGATATACAGTGACATGTCCAGCTTTTGGTCAAGGGTGATGCTCAAGTACCGGATGGTAGGTTCGACTGTGAGGTTGTGGTCGTTGACTCTAAGAGAAGGCGGTGATATGAACTTCTGATTTCGAGTGACAAAAAGGACATCGGTCTTACTGTGATTAATGCGTAAGTTTTGGGAAAGAAGCCATTCGGAAACTGCATCGAAGCATTTTGTTATTGCTGAGAAGTCTGGTTGGTCAAGCTTAAAGGATGAGTACATCAGGATATCTGTATATGCTAAGCACTGAATGTTGAAAGAGCAGATCAGATCAGATTGGTTGCATATATATATTGAACATAAGAGATGAAAGGGAAGAACCTTGGGGGACTCCTTGTTTGAGTATGAATGGGTCAGATGTCGTGGATCCTACTCTGACTTGTGACCTGTCACTCAAATATGATCTGCACCATGCTAATGGCAAGACCTTGTATACCTTTGTCTTTGAGGCGGTGTAGTAATGTCTCGTGATTAACAGAATCAAATGCGGCTGCAATATCCATAAAAATAAGGATGAAGCCTTGGTGTAGATCAATTCCCATGACTAGGTTGTTGAATAAGGTAGTGAGGATGGTTTCTATACAGTGTGCTTCTCTGAATCCATGTTGTGAATGATCCAGTGGTGCTTCAGTGTTGATATGCTGTTGAATTTGTAGTTGAACTACCTTCTCTATAATTTTCACCAGCAGAGGGATGCTTGATATGGGTCTGAATGACTCGACTTTGGATGGGTTGAGTTTGCAGGTTTGTTTTTTTTTAGCAGTGGGCGGATTGATGTGAATTTCAGGCTTTGCAGGAAGCAACCTTTTATAAAAGATTGGTTGAGGATCCTACTGATGGATGGGCTGAGGGTAGATCGCAACTTTTATCCAGCTGGAGGGACAAGGGTCATTAGGTGCTGTGGTAAGGTTGATAGAAGAGATGATTTCTTCGATTTGTTTGGTGGAGACCTCGTGGAACTGTGACAGCACAGATGGTTGCGGGATGAAGTCTGAGGGGATGGGGTGTGGGGGAGGTGTTGATGTTGGTTTGGATTACTTTTGACTGAAGGTAGTTTGAGTAGATTTGTGGGTGAGGCAATAGGTCTTGGGGAGGGGTAGGGTCGCCTGTGAGGGTTTTCACAATGGAGAATAGGTCACGGGGCCTGTTCATGGATCTTTTTAGAGTTTGAGTGGTGTTGCTTTCTCTTTTCTATTGTCATTTGTCTGAGCTTGTAGGTGTGCAGAGTATGCGCATAGAGCCTCAGATGTCCGTGAGCGGCACCAGTGTCTTTCAAGTTTGCGGAGCTGTATTAGTGACTTTTCGTATAATGCTAATTTACTTCAAAATGGACATCGACGCATCACTTAATCCTCCTATGCCTGAATGTACCGTTGTAATATCACCACACACTGTGGGTCAAATTTGTATCTGAATGAAATTACTTTCTATAACAAAACTTAAGCAACTATTCATTCAACCTGTTAAAGAGTTATAACATCTGAATTTCTCCAGCTGATCTCAGATAAACCCACGCATCTCTCGTTTCGACGAAACTTCAATGGTGTGCTGGCTCACAATGATCTGCTGTTTTATATATTATAGCAAAGTTGTCAATTGCACAAGAATACTTAGCTTAGGGATATCTTTTTGTACAAGCAGCTTATCACTCAAGCATTTAGTGCTTCTTGACTTTCACTATTATCCCAACGCTGATAATTCTGGCACCTTGTGTTTCTCTAGAAGCGGTTCGTCAGGGGATATTGAAATACATTTTTAAAATCTGGAAAAAACCCCAGAAGAACCGAGATAAAACTCTTCTTTGCTTTACCCAAGAACACATTCATATAGTGCTAAAGATGATCAAAAATGTATAATAAACTGGCAATAAAACATCAGGTACCTGTTTAATGATGCTACCCACGTTTGTGAATTGTCTTTATACCATAGTGTGGAAATTTGCCAAAAAACGCCGCACATGCAGGTTAAGCCCATCCGGACCTCTAATAGACATCATGCAACAGTGGAAACTCCCTGCCAGGATTGGTCAGATTCTGCGGAAGCTATAGGCAAACCGACCAATTTCCAAATTTAGACCTCCCAGTTGTACTGTCGCTAAAGAATGAATCCACCATTGCTCGATAGAGCAACCATTGATCGAGTCTTGCCTTGAACTGGAAACAATACCTCTTCAACACACCAACAGCGAAGCTCTTCAAACTGATGGCCTTGCGTAAGGCAGTGTTGAACCAACAGCGCTTCTACTTACAGCATAGCCTGCTTTGATGTTCTTTAATGCGGACTCTAAAAACATGAATAGTTTTTCAGATGTAGAGAAGCCCACAGGGGCAACTGATAGCATAAACGACATAAGTAGAGTCACATGTTGTAGCTGATCTCAACCGATACTGTGATCTATTATAAATAAAATCTGACCTTTGTCGTAATAGCATATATCGTGCAATGGCCACATTTTCTATGTCCTCTTTGTTCTTCAGTAATCACATAAGGCTGTAATGGTCTAAGTTGTGTGGGACTTAAATATTCCTTTAGATTCTTTCCTCTTCCAAACATATCTCACATGTCGATTTTGTAATCCTGGTACCACTCGTAGAATTCTACTATGTTTACTAATATTTTGAATATAGGAACTCAATGGGGAATATTTTGTAACAAAATCAACGTCAGCTTCTTGTTCATTATTCTGATCTCATGGTACTAGAAGCTATTATATAAAGCATGCTGATATGCCTGATATACTAGCTTGCATGGATAACCTTGCTCCAAAAATTCATCAATGATCAACTTTTTGGACAAAATTTTAAATTCTCTCATCGGAGCAATTCCGACAGTATCTAAGGAACTGTGATAAAGGTAAACTTCTCTTCAAGCGGGGAGGGCGTGCACTATCAAAGTGCAAAACGGTGTTTCGATCTATTGATTTCTTAGACTGTAGTACCCCAATGATTTTCCTCCCTGGTAATTTTAATATCCAAATAAGTTAGTTTGTTGGTGAAACCCACATAAATCTGATATGTGAATCACAATGATTAAGCCAAGAAATAAGAGATTGTAAAGTAGATTCAGTCCCTTGCCACAACAAAAAATGTCAGATATATCGATACCAGGCTTTAATATGAGAATAGTATGGGGAAGACTCCAACCAACTATGTTCAAAAGCCCCCCATGTAGATTAGCAACAGAAGGGGCTTCTGCAGAATCTGACCAATCCCAGCAGGGAGTTTCCACTGTTGCATGACATCTATATCTATTAGAGGTCTGGATGGGCTTAACCTGCATGCGTGGCGTTTGGCAAATTTCCACACTATGGTATAAAGACAATTCACAGAAATGTGGGCAGCATCATTAAACAGGTACCTGATGTTTTATTGCCAGTTTATTATACATATTTTTAATGGATAACTTTAGCACTATATGAATGTGTTTAGGTAAAGCAAAGAAGAAAGTTCTCATATCGGTTCTGTTTTCAGATTTTAAAAATGTATTTCAATATCCCCTGACGAACCGCTTCTAGAGAAACGCGGAGGTGCCAGAATCATCAGCGTTGGGCTAATAGTGATAAAGTCAAGAAGCACTAAAAATGCTTGAGCGATAAGCTGCTTTTACGAAACAATATCCCTAAGCTAAGTATTCTTGTGCAATTGACAACTTTGTGATATAATATATAAAAACAGCAGATCACTGATGTGAACCGGCACACCATTGAAGTTGTCGAAACGAGAGTGATGCGTGAGTTTGAGATCAGCTGGAGAAATTATCTAAGATGTTATAACTCTTTATAACAGGTTGAATGAATGTACCGTTGGACAAAATTTATCAAAATGTCACCATGGCTCATTTTATTCCAATAAAACTGGGCTCAATTCTGTGAGCTGCTTGTCAGCAAGTGAGAAATTGATTACTCGATCAGAAGTTGACCTTACAATGACAGTATCTGCTTGCATCACCAAGCACAGTATCTCAGCAAATCTGAAATGAACCAAAAGTTGTATTGCAATCTGTTTGAAAAGCAGAATCACGTCACTAAAAGTGGATCAAAAGTAACTTTAGCCATGTCTGAGGGCTTGAAAAAAAAAGTGACCAAAATGAACGTAAAACCAGGCCAGAAAGTTTGCATCAGGTGCAAAGCAAAATATGCTTCTATGGTTGAAGCCACAGCATCTTCATCTTCGGATGATTGATCCAGAAGCCTTGGACACCCTTGATCAAAGCTTGACTGCTTCAGGCACTTCTCCATTAAAAATATGAATAAGCAGTAGAGACAAAGCTGGCTATTTGAAACAAAAGATTGAGCGCACACAGAACGTGGTAACAAAGAAAAATGTTTGCTGCTGGAGCGGCTGACAATGTTGAACAATCTAGTCTATCTGCAGAATGCAGTCTATGTAGCGATTACACCGAGCTTAAAGAAATGAAAGCAAAGATTGATATATCCAATAGGTCAACAAAAGTTCAATTGTTGACTTTGGTCCCAAGAAGTTGGTCAAAAGGAAACAGCAACAAAGTTTGGTGTTTCTGAAAGGTATGGTCAAAATGGCCTGAAAAGTCAAGACAAAGGCATTTGTGCTTTACCTGACGCAAAAATTGGCAAACTATTATCAGAGGAAGTCACTAAAAGTCAAGGATTTCTGTGATGATGATGAATTTAGCAGAATGTGTCCTGGCAAGACTGCATTTCAGTGCAACTGAATGGTGTCAAAGTACACAACAGCAACCATTTGTTTTTGAAATCTTAAAGAGTTGTATGTAGCATATAATAAATTGAGCAGAAATCGGTTTTTCAAAATTCTGTGATCTCAGGCCAAAGTGCTGTGTGACTGTTGGTGCTTCAGGCATGCATTCTGTTTGTGCAGTATACATCAGAATGTAAAGCTCATGCTGCAATGTGCAAATATTAAAGAGGACTACAAGCTGCTAATGGAAAAGACCGTGTGTGACCTGAATTCCAAGGAATGTATGCTACAAAGATGCCAAAGCTGCCCTGGCAAAGAATCACTTGTAGCGTATTTGGAAGAAATATTCCAGGATTATGATGCAGAGGAATCAATTGAATTCAAACAATGGATTCACACTGACTGAGAAACACTGGAAACAAGCATATTAACAGTGGACAACTTGTTGAAAAACTTTCAAGCAAAATTTGGAAGCCGACAGGCCATCATTTTGTTTCAAAACACCAAAGTGAAACTGAAGTCACTGAAAGCTGACTTAAAAGAAACAGTTCATTGTTTTGATGGACTTTGCCAAAAATTACTCATTTGTTGTCCAAGATGCTGCCCAGGGCTTTCACTGGGAAAATTCACAGGCCACAGTACATCCATTTGTTGATTATGCAAAGTGGGCACCTTGCAAATTGTTAATTGTTGCATATGATCAGAAATTATGCAACATGATACTGTGTCAGTACATGTTTATTCAGAAGTTTATCTAATTTTTGTTGACCCAAGCAGATGTTATGAAAATCTACTACTTCAGTGATGGCTCAGCAGCACAATATAAAAACTACAAAAACTGTCAATTTATGCAACCACAAAAATGATTTCAATATTGAGGCTGAATGGAACTTTCAGCACAAGCCATGGAAAATCACCTTGTGATGGGTTGGTGGCACAACTAAATGTTTGGCAGCCCGAGCAAGTCTACAAAGACCTTTGTCTGACCAAATATTGACAAACGATCTGTATAACTTGACCAAAATACACGGAATTAAATATATTTGTCGCAAAAGATGAAATTGAAAAAAAGCAGGAAGTTTCAAGAAGGTGGAAAGAAAGCAGCACAATAGCTGGCACTAGGGAGCATCACCAATTTGTACCAGTTCACTCAAACTTGGTTTGTGTCAGCAGAGTTTCAAATGATACAATAAGTTTTTTAGCCAAAATTTCCAATACTGCTATTTTGTATTTGAAATTATCTGAGTTGTCCCTTGGTTGCTATGTAGCTTGCATCTATAACAAATGGTGGATTGGCAATGTTGAAGTTTCAGCTGAGGAAAATGATGCACTGATAACATTTATGCATCCTCAAGGTCCTGCTCATTCATTTTATTGGCCAGAAAGGCAAGATGTTTGCTGGATTCCAAAGCAGTACCTCATTAGCATGCTCCCTGCACCTTCGGTTACATCTGGCTGACAGTATTAACTCCCAGAATCCATTTTGAAGGAAGTGGCTTGCAAACATAACAGAACGTAAAAAAATTGCTAGCATTAAAACTGAGGTGAGTACTTTGGCTTGGGAACCATATAAGATACACAATTTAGGCTTGGGAACCTAGGATAAGATGCCCAATGATTGGCTTGGGAACCAGCTAGACACCCACTGAAGGCTTTGGAACCTCAAATAAGAAACCAAAATTAAAGGCTTGGGAACCTAGATTAAGAAACCCACCCGTGGCTGGTATTGCACAGCTATCGGGTGTGACCTCTATGGCGATGGGGTTACCAGGTCATGTTCCTGAACTGGTAGTGACAATGTCACCATGGACCAATGCAATACAATATTGATAATTTTTCAATATAAAAATGTTAACACAAGTATGATCCAAAAAATATGATATATGCTGTTGCCATGGCAATGTCTGCTGACTTTGGTCCTCTTTAGAGCACTGTATGCCAGCGTTAGTCAAATTAACTTTTTTAGGGAGTGTAACATGCTCTAATGGTAGTAGTTTGAAAATGTTTCTAGAAGATACTTGTGTAAAAGGAGTTAATACCCTATTTTTAGCCTTTTTGCAAAAATCAACTTTACACTTAATTTGCAAATTAATGAAAAGGGCTAGGAGCTTGAAATTATAAACACAAACAGTACCACGAGATACTATGCCTCAAATTTCATGTTTGTTATTTCAGGAGCTATGCAATGTTCCACTTTTAATTTTTTTAGGCTGCCAATTTCTTTGCCTGACTTTGGTGCAATGTATCTATGTATCCCGGTGAAAAGTGAGATATAAATGCAGTTAAATAAATAAATAAAAAAAAAAATAGATTAGTCTCATTAAAAAAAAATGAGCGCAAAAAGATGTGCAGGGTAGTTAAGTTTCATTTCTTGTAAACAAATATTAGGTCTCAAAGTTGCTGAAATTTTGAATCGTCCTGTACATGTTCAGGCTATGGGGTCAAACGGCTATCTCTCAACAGGTTTAACACCAGAGAACCTAAAACTCTACCAAAGTTTGTTTGAGACATGGGGGGGCTCTAAATATAAAATTTAGTCAAAATCTGTGATGGTCATGCGGGGAGCCCTAGACCACTTGACATGGAATGGACTTCCTGCTTTGTCCTGGAGAATGAGCCAGTCTAAGTAAGGGAAGATGAAAATCCCCAGGGTTTGTAGAAATGCAGCTGCACTGCCATGCATTTCGTGAATACCCTTGGTGCTGAAGCCAGACCAAAAGGAAGAACCCTGTACTGGAAATGTTTTCCCCTGAAAAGGAAATGTAAAAATTTCCTGTGATCTGGATGGATGAGAATATGAGTGTATGCATCCTTTAAGTCTAGAGAGCAAAGCCAGCCCTGGCTTTGAAGGTATGGCAGAAAAGTTCCTAGAGAAAAAACATTCTGAATTTCTCTCAAAACAGATATTTGTTCAATTGTCTGAGGTCTAGAATGGGTCTGTCCGCCTGTTTTTTTTGGAATAAGAAAATAGGGGGGAGTAGGACCCTGCACCCTGTTGAATAGGTACTTCCTCTACTGCCCCTTGGGCAAGGAGTGTGGAGACCTCATGATCTAGCAGATTGTCTGCAGAGGTTTGTGAATTGAATTGCTTTAGTATTGTAGGAGGGGGTATGGTGTGAAAATGAAGTTTGTACCCCTCTCCTACAATGGACAAAGTCCAATCTTCTGCTGCTATCTGATGCCATCTGTTGACAAAGTGGCATAACCTGCCTGGAATATTGGGGGTTGGGGACCCCTCAGAGGCAGGAAGGCAAAGCTCTCTAGGAAGAAGGAGTCAAAGCCCTTGAGGGGGCTGAACCTGGAGAGCTGGTTGGGCTCCAAGTGATAGGGGAAAAAATAAAAAAGTTTAAAGTTTAAAGTGTATGTACAGGAGGATTCAGAGGCCTGCAGAGGGGAATAGGAATCCTGTATATATCTATATGGAAAGGAATGTGCTGTGCTAAGACAAAATCGATTGTTCTACACAAACATCTGAGACATTACTGATAAGCTGTGGTGGGCCTCAGGGGATGAGTTGATGTGTTTGTTAATGTATAAAGGACACAGCCCTTCTAACATGTGGAATAAACTTACATACTAATGTGTGAGTGTGTTTGTTGCCCTGGAATTCCAGACAGAAGGTAAGGTGATACCTCAGCCCAGAGGATTAACGAACGTCCTGAGGGTAAGTGATAAAGTGCTGGGAAAGGAAAAAAACCACTCTAACACTGAGGCCTTTGGTTTCTTTTGCTGTCTAGTTTGTCCCTTTTGGGCAACCTGACCTGGAGTCTGACTGCTGGGTATAGCAAGGATAAAAACTTTGCTAAGAGGGTTTTTTATAAGGCTTCCTTTTGGCTGGAGTGGCTGGAGACTGACAAAGGTAGAATTGTCAGCATCTAACTCGTCAGCCTTTTCCTGCCAGTTCTTGCCGAAGAGATTCTCCCCTGGTGCAAGGAATGTTGCCTAACTCGTCCTTTACCCAAGTCTCCAAGACTGATGCCTGTAGCCAGGCAATCCGTCGTGTGCCAATGACAATAGCAGAAGTTCTGCTGATGCATTTGAAGCAGTCAAAGGCTGCACGATTGACAAACTTGGAGACATCCTGAGCATGCCTAACTAGAGCAAGAAAATCTTGTCTCTTGTCATCTGGGAGAAATGGGCTCATAAGTTCCAAGTCTCCTGTGACTTGAGGAACATTCCCATATATAGGATGTATGAACTGATCCTAGCTGAAAGCATGGAAGCTTGAAAAGTTCTGCACCCAAAAACATCCAGAGTCCTGCATTCATGACCTGGAGGATTGGATGCATGCCTCTGCACTTTATCCTACGCATGGCTGATTCCACTACCATTGAATGGTGTGGCAGCTGAGTTTTCTGAAATCCAGGACATGGTGGAACTTGATATAGTATTGAGTCTCCTAGAGTGAGGAGAAGTAGGCAGAGGTGTCTCCCACATTCTGAGCATCAAGCTATGCAGAATTTCAGGGATAGGCAGAGAGGCTGCCTTAGGAGCTTTAGGATATTGGAGAATTTACAATTCCTTTGCTCTAGGTTCCTCTTCAGGAGCTGTGATTGAAAGACCTTTGGCCATATCAGATGAAATCTTGAAATGACATGTTGGGGAGAAGATATTCTAGGAGAAATTCTAGTGCCAGCAGAATTGTCAGTCTTCAGAATCAGAGGAATCTACGTATTCCTGACACCGATGCTCTTGCAAAGCATGATCCCAGTACTGATCAAAGTCAGTACTGAGGTGACCTGGTACTGCTTTGTCAATTCCAGCCAGAGATGGCATGGGAAGAGTTCCCACTGGGGCTGGTACCGGTATTGGTACAGGTGTCCGATACTGGTGCCCTTGGGACCACCAGTACCACAGCTGAAAGAGCTGCGATACTGTGTTCGATAGCAAGAAACCTCTGGTCTATTGATGCTGCTGATGCCTGGGTGTTGGTACTGGTAACAGTTGGAACCCCCAAGCATGGCACAGATAGTTCTTGTGAGGTTGAGGCCTTGAGAACATCCTGAAGCCCCATCAATGCTTTGGAAGCCAAAGCCTCCTGCGGGGGCTGTTTTGCCAGTGTGGTTCCCTCAAGGGCAATGCCAATGGCCTCTCGATGCTTAGCAGGAGAGCTACCCTTTGAGGACCAGCTTTTGTTTAGCTACCTGAGATCCATGGGAGGAAGAATGGGTCCTTGATGTTGATGCAATGGATCTGGCATCTGAAGAAACAAAAACCAAACAAAAAAAGGGTACTGAGCTTGGCAGCCTGGTTTTGTCTTCCTCTTTTGGTCATCCCCATGCAGGAGACATTCAGTTGGAGAATGATCAGGTCCTAAACATTTTAGACACCAATCATGGGTGTTCAGTGACGGAAATGGTACCACCACTTAGTACATTTTTTAAAACCACTAGTTGGCTTTTCCATGATTTAGGAAAATGGGGCCTAATGCCCAAAATGGCACCTAGCACCAGAGAGGAAAGTTTCTGAAAAGAAACTTATGAAAAGAAAACCAGCAGCACCGGTAGGTGTTATGCAGCACGCAAATGCGACCACAAGAAAGAAATTTAAAGATGGAATTTTCTGTGGTGACAGGGAATAGATACTGTGGGCTCTGCAGAAAAAGGAAGAACTGAAGAGGGACAGTTGGAAAGGCAGGAAGGCAGTGTGCATGTGCTGAGGTATGCTCCCAAAAGCGTTCTTATTGGATGCTGGGGAGCGTTCCTGTGCAGGCTCTGTCAGTACCAACGATACCCATGTGTGAGGACTAAATTCCTGCTTGTTCCTGGAGATACCAAGGAAACTAGTGAACTCACGTAGCCAGAACACTGATCCCCAGCACTTACCTAAAATATCATGAAATTCCAATGAAAGACTGCAGGGCTAAAGGAAGCTTAACTAGATGCTTGTGTGAGTTCTCCACATGCTATCACAAGTGCCACCATAGATTGATTTCCATTCTCCTCCTTGCACTTAGTTCAAGTGGACATCTCCTTCCATTACTTCCTCAGTTTGCAGAAAGGATCTGGCCCAGCACTGTTCCCTTGAAGTCATGCCAGCTCAGCTATGGCTCCTTCAGGTCTTTACACATGAGGGAAAGTCTCTCCTCAGACCCACATCAGAAATGCAGCCCAAAACCTGCCAGAGAAGGCTAGAGCTGCACTTCTAGTGCTATTCCAGGACTATGCATCATGCCACATGCCCTCAAACCTTCCATACCAAAGGTGAAATGGTCCCACAGAAGTTTCTTCCACCTCAAGGATACTGGCTCAGTCTGCCATGATACTCATCTTGGGACTACCTTGACAGCTGCCTTTGCATTGTCTTTCCCTTAAAGAAAGATGCATGGAGACTTCTGGCGAAGTCATTGGGCCAAATGGCAGCATAGCAAAGGAGCTCTGTCGCTAAAGCCTGCCAGCAAGGAGAAAAGTACCCTGAAACGCAAAGGAAACTAGCAGTGTAATGGAGAGGATATAGCTGAAGGAACCCTGAAGGCAAAGTGAAAGTTGAGCGTGCTGTTCCAAGTGCCAGAAAGGAGTGAAAAGTGATTGTGGTGTCGTGGTGCCTTGTGGCAGGCTGGAGAGGCAATTAGAGCAGCAGTGAGTAGAACATGGCAGGAAGGCCAGTGAGATGGAGCCTTAACAAGTGGGCTAAGATTGGAGGAGCAGGAATCGAGGTAACAGGGGCAGAACAGCACAGACAAAGATTCCTAGGTTAGCCTGGCACAGCAGCTGTTGAGGTGGGGAGCCTGGTTGGGGATGCCACATGGCAGCTCGGAGTGAGAGGCAAGTGCAACAGCAGAGGTGACTGCAGCAAGAACTCCAGGGAGAGAAGGTGCAGGAAGGGAGACTGAGGGGCAGCAGAGAGAAATGGAGGCAAGTAAAATGCTGTGGAGGAGATGGAGAACATATGGTAAATAGGAGGGAGAGGACTACTGCAGTGGAATGCAATGCAACAGTAAAAAAAAAAAAAAAAGCATTGTAAAAAATCAGGGAACAGGGCCAAGTACAGCACCAAAAATAAGTGTAAACAAACTAGGGCAGAGCAACCAGCTTGAACCGGAAAGTTCTATTGATTCAATATAGTGGAGAACCCAAGCTACCAGAGGGCACAGAAGGATTGAAGGGAAAGAGTGACCAACAGGGGGAGAAACTAAAATACCTCAGAAGACTGGGCAACACACCTAGAGGGATAAAAGTGAGATCATGGATAAAATAAAAGGTGGTCAGTCAAAGAAGAAACTGGTGGAATTTAGATCATGTGTCGAGGGAAGGAGGGGGAGAGAAGTGGCTGAGCATCAGGAGGAGATGGAGGGGCATGGAGCCCAGGTGTAGCAGCAATGATAAAGCAGTGGTTGACAAATGAAACGAGATCAAAGTGGAAATTAGTTGAGTCAAAACTGAACTAAAAGACTACAATCCTTAAGACAAGACTGAGGATCTTGGAACCCAGGTAGAAGAAATGGAAAATCAGTTAGAACAAGGGGAAGCAATAGGACCTACAAAAAGGATGGGAGGAACTAACGCAGATCCAAGAGGAGTAGCAGGCAAAAGTGGAGGACTTGGACTGCTCCAGAAGATGCAACATAACAAGGGCTACCCAAGCATCCTAAATATAATTGTGAAGGATTGCTAAAATATTTAGATCCCTGTTACAAACTGCAGCCCTACTAAAAGGTGAAGAGGAGCCTCTGCAAATTGAGAGGGCACAGGATTGGGGCTGCTAAGAGACAGACCACAAGACATTGTGGTGTCTGAATTTGTTTAAAACTAAAGAATCTCAAAAATAGCTCACTCAATACAACTTTACACATTCAATGCATGCTTAGTCAAGTTCATTTTTCACTTCCAAGGTCTGACAACCTGTAGCTCTGATAATATGGACAATTTGTCCAAACAGGCTAGTTGACATCAATGACCTCTTTGTCGAGTTAATAGGATTCAACAAAATTTCAAATACTTAGCTTCTTATTAAACTCGCAATAGCCTCCCGATGCTGATGATCAGGCGCCTGCAATGCGTTTCACTGTTTAATGGGTTCCTCAGGGGAGCATGTCACCATTCATATTTTGAATTGCCGCTGCAAATTCCATCACAGAACATATCCAATTCTTGATCTCCTTTGTGTTGAAAAACGCCATGCCATCCTGTCTGGATATAAAACTAAAGAATGACTCCTGTGGGCTGCTAGAAAATTGAGACAATTCACATGGGGAGGAGAACAAATTGGAACTGTTCCAAGATCTATTGCTGGGTATGCTGCAGTGCAGAAGAGAACTGAAAGAGGTGATGGCATACTTGGAGAGAGAGGACATGATCTCAATAGACCAAATGGAAACAGCCACTTATAACTGTAAAGGGGAGGTCAAGACGAGTAAAGACAAGTGAGGAAGCATGGAAAGCGCTTTGATAACTGGGACTAACCAATCTCCAGGAAGGAGGGGGAAGTCAAGTTAAATTGAAGACCAAACACAGCCACCTCAAGGATGGATAGTATGAGGTGGCACAGAGTTCCAGCAGATGGCAGAAGGTTGGCGAGACTAAACAAAGGCAGCCAAGGAGAGCAAGTGGTGGAGAAGGGAGCCAGCTGAAAATGAGGACATTGAGATGGAACAAAAACAGCAGAACACACCTGGACAGGGTGCTGAAAGATGTTGAAAAATGATTAAGGGGGTATGGAGGGAGGGGGAGGTGGATATGGAATTGGTTAATATACTGCAAAAAAAAAAGTTGGGGGAGGAGTTAGTGAGTTGTAAAGAGAGGGGAGAAGTGGAATAGAGGGGTGGGGCAGGCAGTGGTCTGATACTCTCCTCCCATTAATGGTGACTCCTTTCAGGAGATGGGGAAGGGAGGAGGGGAAGGGCAGGAAGGAGGGAGAGGTTAGGGTAAAGAGGCAGGGGGAATCTAGAATAAAGGTGAGTTGAAATAGTCTAAATGTTAAAGCGCTAAACTCACCATTTAAACTGAAGTTGTATAAAGAAATAGCACACCAAAAGGCAGTGTTAGTGCTAATATAGGAAACATTTGATGAGGATGACAGAACATCTGGTTAAACTGAAGGGTTATGGAACATGTGTGCATGCATCCAATACAGTGGAAAAGAAAAAAAGGAGGGGTTGCCATATTGATAGATAAAGTTAAAGATGGAAATGCAAAAGTGGTGAGGGACAAAGCAAGGAGATGTGTTATTGCATTTAAGTGGGGAATGAAATGTACTGTACCCACTGGGGTACAAGGTGAATTTTGGACAAAGCTGAATGAGGTGGGGAAATTAGGGGAGGGCATTCTCCTTTGTGGGGGAGACTAAATTTAACTTGGAATCCAGTTAGAGATACAACAGGGAAAAGAGGGCGGATATGAGTAGATACAAAATTGCAGTAACACTGCCTGATAGATGCATGCAGATTCCAACACCCACGGAAAAGGCAAGTCACTTCTCACCAGCACATGGATCATACTCTAGAATAGATGCTATCTGGGTATCAAATGTGGGGGCAAAATTAAGGGGGCAGAAATGGACTCAACATGGTCAGACCATGCATTAGTGGAGGCCAGAATGAGAGGGGGAGGGGAAGGCACAGTTTTGGAAGTTAAACAAAAACTAAATTAGACTTACCTGCTAATTGTTGTTCCTTAAGGAACTCTAGTCCAGTCCCGGAACCATAGAGTTTAGAATCTCCAGCAGCCTTGGAGACTGAATGACATCGCTTTACCAACAGGGGTATAAGTAGGCAAGGACTGCCCCCTATCTCCAGTACCTATTGACAAAGCAAACTGAGCAGAGCAACAAATAAGTAGATTAAAAAAATTAGCAAACAAAAGAGTAGGAACAGGACACTGTCCCTGCCATAACAAAGGGTTCCCACCATGGCTCCACACTACGCCCTCTGAGAACCCTCTCCATCACTACCCAGACCTGGGTAAGCCTGGGTTAAGGAAAGTATAGGTTTCTCTTTTCTTTCTTTTTTTTCAGAAACAGCAAAAAAAAGCGACCCACTTCAGGCCAATGAGCTGAACCCCAGGGAGGGCTCTGGGACTGGACTAGTTACTTAAGGAACAACGATTAGCAGGTAAGTCTAATTTACTTTTCCTTTTTGTCCCTCTAATCCAGTCCCAGAACCATAGAGGATATAACAGCAGTAAACCTCAATGGGAGGGACCAGCGAGCCCAGCCTGAAGAACTGAGCCAAAACGCCCATCCCCGGCTGCCTGCACATAGTCAATAATGCTTAGCAAAGGAGTGCAGCAACAACCAGGTTGCCACCTGACAAAATGTCCTACAGGAACCAAACTGAACTCTGCCCAAGATGCTGCCTGAGCCCGAGTCGAGTGTGCTCGGAGACCATCCGGCACGATCTTCCCCTTCAACATGTACGCAGAAGCAATAGCTGCCTTCAACCAACGTGAAATGGATGCTTTTGCCACCGCTTCCCCTTTGCGCGGCCCCCCAAAAGCCAAACAGCCTATTATATGCAGAACCTGACGCACATCGAGGAGGTGCAACCGCCTACCTGACACCGTCCTGAAGACCAGAACACTGGAAGCGAAACCACCTGGTAACGACCTTAGGCAGAAAGGCCAGCACCGTCCGCAGCATCACCTTGTGATGGAAGGAAAGAAGGTTCCCTACAAGACAAGGCTTGCAATTTGGAAATGCGGTGCGTGGAACAAATTGCCACCAGAAAAACCATCTTCATCAGGTCCTTCAAAGAGGCCTTATCCAAAGGCTCAAACGGCACCCCGAGCAAAGCCTCCAACACCAAATTCAGATCCCATGTAGGCACTGCACTACGGACTGGCAGCTGCATAAGCAACTCCGCCCGCAGAAACTGCCGGATGTCGCCATGAGCACCCAACAACTGACCCTGAACCTTTCTGCGGTAACAGGAAATGGCTGCTAACTGAACCTGCAAGGAACTAGCCGCCAAACCCTTGTCCACGCCATCTTGCAAGAACGACAGAATCTGAGCTACGGAGGCCGCCAAGGGTTGAACAGCACGCTCCGCACACCAGGCTTCAAAAATATGCCAAATGCGAACATACACCAATGAAGTGGAGTGCTGGCATGCCTTCAGCAAGGTAGAAATTACTGTAGCCGAATACCCCTTGATCAACCGAGCCCTTTCAAGAGCCAAGCCGTAAGCAAGAACCGACTCACCTGGGGCATGCGCAACGGCCCTGCTGTAAGATCCGCCCGCTGTGGCAATCGGAAGGGACCGTCGGCTAGCAACCGTATTACATCTGTGTACCAAGGCTGTTGGGGCCAATCGGGAGCCACCACCACCACCAGGCTGCGATGCCTCTATGCGCTGCACCACCCGGCCTATCAGAGCCCAAGGTGGGAACACAGAAGTCAGCTGTCCGGCCATCGCTGTGCAATGCATCGAGCCCTTCTGACATCCGTTCGGTGTCTGCTGAAGAACCGAGGCACCTGTGCCAACTCGAAGGCCGCCATGAGATCCATCTGCGGAATCCCCCAGTGCCACACCAACAGCGCACACACTTGTGGGTGGAGACTCCTCTCCTGGGTCCACCCTGCGATGGCTCAGGAAATCCGCCTCTACATTGTCCACGCCAGCCACGTGCTGTGCTGAGAGCTCCCAGGTGCAGCTCAGCCCACCCTAAGAGCTGACTTGCCTTCAAGGGCTGCACTGCCCGTGCCGCCCTGGTGATTGATGTAAGCCACTGTCGTGGCATTGGACAGAATGTGAACTGCCTGACGCAATGCCCCTGAAATTTGCGCAGTGCCAAGACGACCGCTCTCATCTCCAACTGGTTGATGGACCAAACTGACTCCTCCGGAGACCAGCTGCCCTGGGCAAACCGGCCTTTGTAATATGCTCCCCACCCCACCAGACTGGCATCCGTTGTCAGCAACTTCTGGGGGGGCTCGAGAGGCATGCTGGCTTCCAAGCTCTCCGGCCACAGCCATCAAAGCTCCAGGTGCACCTCTGGCGGACACACCAAGCGCTGCGACAATGCATCCCACTGTTGCGACCACTGACGAAGCAGCGCCCTCTGCAAAGGCTGCATGTGAGCTTGGGCCCACGATACCACCTTGATGGTAGCCGCCATCGTGCCCAACTGCTGAAGATATTGCCACGCTGTTGGTGCCGGAGTTGACAAAAAAAAGTGTCTGATCAGGGCGCGCAGCCTCTGCGCTCGAAGGACAGGCAGGAACACTGCCGCCTGATGCGTGTTGAAGCGGGCCCCCAGAAAGACCAGGGGACTGGGATGGAACCAAACTGCTCTTTGCAAAGTTGACGACCCAGCCCAGGCTCTCCAGCATCTCCACCACCTGGGCGGTCGCAGTCACTCTCCTCCCTGGACTTCGCCCGAATCAGCCAATCGTCCAGATATTGGACCAGCACGCCCTCTTTGCGGAGTGCTGTCACCACCACCACCAGCATGATCTTGGTGAAAGTCCAAGGGGCTGTGGCCAGCCCAAAGGGCAATGCTTGAAATGGAAAGTGTCCTATAGGAACCGCAAAGCGGAGATATTTCTGATGTTCCTGCCGTATGGGGATATGAAGATAGCAGCGGTCCGAGCAGGGGAATTCCTTACCTCCCTTGATCTGACGGAGGCGTATCATGGATTGCAGAGTTTCCATCTGAAAAATGGGTCACCCGGAGACACCGATTCACACGCTTCAGATCCAAGATCTTCCTTTTTCGGCACGACAAAATTTATGGAGTATCGACCGTACCTGCACTGATCTGCCGGAACCAGCACCACTGCCCTGAGCTGAAGCAGTCACAGCAGAGTGTCCCCGAGACCACCTGCAACTTGGCCGGAGCCACGCAAGGGGATCTGACAAAGGAATCTAAAACAGGCCGGTGGAGTTCCAACGCGTACCCTTTGCAAATGACCGAGGACCCACTGGTCCGATGTTATCTGGATCCAGGCAAGGTAAAAATCCCACAACTGACCTCCCACGGGAACCACCCCCGCCTGAGCCCGCTGCATCTCATTGCAGCTTTTTAGGGCCCCGAGGACTGGTAAAGAGCGAACCCCCTTCCTGCTCCCCAGAAGCCTCGAAATCCTTGCCCTCTAACCGGGAACTTCCCCTGTTGTGACAGGCCAAATAGAGGAATGAAATCTACGAAACTCCCTAGCAGTCCCCCAGAACGCCGCAGGAGCCCGACCTTGCTTAGGCTTATCCTCCGGGAGCCGACTGTCCTTGGGACTCCAAGATCCTTGACCAACTTCTCCAATTCTCCTCCAAACAAAAGTTTACCCCTAAAGGGAAACTTACTAAGACGAGCCTTCGAGGAACTATCAGCCGACCAATTACACAACCAGAGGTACTGCCAAGCCGCCACCACTGAGGCCATACTTTTAGCTAAACCGTGGATGAGATCATAATGGATATCCACTAAGTACGCCGTACCGGACTCCAGTCGCGAAACATCATCCAAATGGCCCTCCAACGGCTCCCCCTGCAAGCGTTGGGACCACCGCAAACAGCCCCGAGCCACCCAGGCCCCTGCAATGGATGCCTGCATGGAAAGGGTGCAAACATCGAAAACCTGTTTTAGTAGGGAATCCAGCCACCTGTCTTGCACATCCTTCAGTGCTGCGGCCCCCTCGACTGGAATCTTAGTGTTCTTCGTAACCGCCGACACCACCGCATCCACCTTTGGGGAGCGAAACGAGTCCCTATCCTGGTCCACCAGCAGATACAGGCGTGCCAAGGCCCTGGTACCCTTGAGTCGCCTCTGGAACATCCCATTCCTCCTGGATCATTGACCTAAAGACCCGATGTAGGGGAAAAACCTTTTGGGATGACTGAACCACCTGCAACAGCGGATCCTCCAAGACCTCCTCAGCCACCGGCTCTCCCACGGGCATGTTGAGGGTCTTGAGTCTCCAATATCAGGGCCGGGAGCTCTTTGTGATGAAACACCCTGACCACCCTACTCTGCTGCTCGGCGCTAGGCAACTCCCCCTCTTCCAATTCCTCATCAGACAGGACCTCCAGTTCCTCGTCCAACTCCGCAGAGCCGTCCGAGGAGCAAGGGTGCACTATCCATGCCCGTGACCTTGCATTGCTTAGCCGCGGGAGTGCCCTCTGCTGGACTGCCCAAGTGTCCTAACCTCTTCTGCCCCTGGGCTCCTGGCGGCAGAACCGGCAGAGCTGGCTGTAACAAGGCAGAGGCCTGTTGAAGCAGCGTAAAGAAGTTCAGTGGAATCCCTGGAGAAGCTGCCCCCTGAACCAGGCCTAAAGGCAGCGAGGAACCTTCTCCTGAGGAAGGCCCCACCACAGGCTCCTCCTGGTCCAGGACTGGAGGCAAAACGCCCACAGCTTCCGCCACAGACAGTTCCGGCCCCTTATCCATGCCATCAGCAGCCAGCATGCAAGCAGAACACACCCGATTCCTGCACTGTACTGCGCCTCAAGCCACACAAACACCAGGGCTTGGAAGGCATAACCAAGCCCTAAGTAACCCCCCCCCCCCACTGACGCTAGGCCTGCGGATCACCTCCTACAGCCGCCCAGGGAAGGCCCTTCTGAACTGACACCTGTACCCCAGGCGTGGGAAAAAAAAATGCAGCCACAGCTGGAGCCTAAGCTAGGCCAGTAGCCCCTGCTGTCCTCCAGGCTGGAGGTATTTTGTATGCCTTCGTGGGTTTTTTGGTTGTTTTTTTAAGAGCAAAACCACCCCCCAGAGGTGCCCAGAAAGGCAGGACTAGGGCCCTGCAAAAACGAGGCCTCTAATGCCGCAAAATCACCAGCAGTGGAGAGGCCAGAAAGAACCACGGCTCCTAAAATGGCCGCCAGCTTCTTTCCCACGCGTGTACACGCGGCTGAGGCAAGCACTCTTCAAACTTCTAAACCTGCCGAAACGGAAACCAAAAGAAAGAAAACGAAAGAAATTCAAAGAAAAAACAAAGAAATCAAACAAATGCCCAAAAATGGTGCTCCTACTCACGGGGCTTGCCTGTTGCAGAGTGTCTCACCGGCGGAGCTCAGCCTGCCGTGGCTTCGGCTCAGATGCTGTTCACTGCTCAATTTCTGCACCTGGACCTCTCCATGGGTCCCCGGGACACTGCAAGCACGCCTGCTACCTGCTCCTCACCCCCAATATCGGGTTCGGGAGCAGGGAGGCTATCACTGCACCTTCTCCCCCGTTGCTCATTTAAACGCTGGGGAAAAACTAGCACAGAGGGGGGGGGGAGGAGGGAGGGGGGCCCAGGATGGAACCAAAGCAGAACCTGCAAACCAAAAGAAAGAACGAAAATTAAAATTTGAAGATAAAAAGATGGGAAGACCCCAATAAAACAGGAGCTAGACACCCCAAGCTCTGCTTATTTGTACTGAGCCCAGTCCCAGGCTCAGAATCTCCTCAGCTGCTTGGAGGCTGAAGTACTGGAGATAGGGGCAGTCCTTGCCTACTTATACACCCCTGCTCGTAAAGCGATGTCATTCAGTCTCCAAGGCTGCTGAGGAGATTCTAAACTCGATGGTTCCGGGACTGGACTAGAGGAACGAAAAGGAAATCTTCATTAAAGGATGGGAGGGTATGAGATATTGAGGGGAACAAGGGAATATTTTCTGTGGCATGATAATGGGAAGTAGCATGGGGAGGAGTATGGGATGGATACAAGGCAGTAGTGAGGAATTTTAAATGGGGGCATGTAAAAGGAGGAGTAGCCTAGTGGTTAGAACACTGGCTTGGTAACGAAGCAACCAGGGTTTGATTCCCACTAGCACTCCTTGTGGCCTTGGGCAAGTCACTTAACCCTCCATTGCCTCGGAAGAAAGGCCTGGCAATCTACTTCCGGTCACACTGCCAAGAAAACCCAGGAGCTTCTGGGTCGCCAGGAGTCAGGACTGACTCAAAGGCACACATTGCATTGCAAAAGGAAAGGGAGGGAAGAGGGACTTGAAAGATTGAAACTTGAAGTAGATGTGCAAGGAAAACCAGAATTATATAGAGGTCAGGTGCTGGTGTAAGAGTGCAGATTAATGAACTGGAGGCAGAAAAAGTTCATTCTGTGTCAAGTGGTCCAGTATATAAAATGTGCCCTGCTCGACCATCTTGGATTTTGCTGAAATTTTGTATGTACACCATGTGTCTCTAACTTTGGTAAAGTTTTAGATTCTCTTGTGGAATATCTTGATAGTCATTTGTCTGATCACATACCTTGACTTTGTACAATACGAGTGAGATTTCAGCAACTTTGAGACCCTATATTTTCTTTGCTATTTTATTATAACACATGAAACTTGACTATCCTGTACAACTTTGTTCTGATACTAATTTGTTGAATATGTCAGAAGTTATATTGCAGCAAAGTCAGCCAAAAAAATTAAGACATTATGCAGTTTCCTAAATAAAGTAAAAAAAGAAATTTTGCATATACCTCTATGTACTGAAGTTCTTGAATTTATAATTTCATGCTCTTAGCATTCTCCGTTAGTTTACAAATTTTAAGTGTAAAGTTGATGATTTTTTGCAACAAATGGTATTTTAACCTCCTTTTACACAAAAGTATCTTCTAAAATAGTTTTGAAACCAATTCATTAGAAAGAGCATGTTCTAAGCTTACTAGAAAAGCAGATTTAATTTACTAACCCTGGCATACAATACCCTGAAGAGGGCTAAACATAGCCGACATTACCATGCTTGACAAAGGCATGTAATTCAACCTGCAGTTCTAACGTTATCCAAATGTTATTTAAAACTCATTTCCATAGGAGTTGCTCAATAACTGTTAAGTGCATATATGTCGTGAGCTTGGATAGATATTCAGATTAGCATTAGTTGGTACATATTTACTAATTTACTTCAAAATGGACATCGACGAATCACTTGATAACAATCCTCCTATGCCTGAATGTACCGTTGAACAAAAATCAAAATGTCACCATGGCTTGTTTTATTCCAATAAAACTGGGCTCAATTCTGTGAGCTGCTCGTCAGCAAGCAAGAAATTGATTACTTGATCAGAAGTTGACCTTACAATGACAGTATCTGCTTGCATCACCACAGTATCAAATATGAAATGAACCAAAAGTTGTGTTGCAATCCATTTAAAAAGTAGAATCACGTCACTAAGTGGATTATCAAAAGTAACTTTAGCCATGTCTGAGGGCTTGAAAAAGTGTGACCAAGATGAATGTAAAGCCAGGCCAGAAAATTTGCATCAGGTGCAAAGCAAAATATGCTTCTATGGTTGAAGCCACAGCATCTTCATCTTCAGATGATTTTGATCCAGATGCCTTGGACACCCCTGATCAAAGCTTGACTGCTTTAGGCACTTCTCCATTAAAAGTAAGAATAAGCAGTAGAGACAAAGCTGGCTATTTGAAACAAAGATTGAGTGCACACAGAACGTGGTAACAAAAATAATGTCTGCTGCTGGAGTGGCTGACAACGTTGAACAATCTAGTCTATCTGCAGAATGCAGTCTATGTAGCGATTTCACTGAGCTTAAAGAAATGAAAGCAAAGATTGATATATCCAATAGGTCAACAAAAGTTAAATTGACTGGCCCCAAAACGTTGGTCAATAAAAAGGAAACAGCAACGAAGTTTGGCGTTTGAATGTATGGTCAAAATGGTCTGAAAAGTCAAGACAAAGGCATTTGTGCTTTATTTACCTGATGCAAAAATTGACAAACCATTATCAGAGAAGTCACTAAGAGTCAAGGATTTCTAAGATGAATTTAGCAGAATGCATCCTGGCAAAAAAAGACTGCATTTCAGTGCAACTCAATGGTGTCAAAGTTCAAAAACAAAAATGGTTGCTGTTGTGTAATCTTAGAGTTGTATGTAGCATATAATAAATTTGGAGCAGAACTTTTTCAAAATTCTGTGATCAGGCCAAAGTGCAGAGTGACTGTTGGTGCTTCAGGCATGCATTCTGTTTGCGCAGTATACATCAGAATGTAAAGCTCATACTGCAAGGTGCAAATATTAAAGAGGACTACAAGCTGCTAATGGAAAAGACAGTGTGTGATCTGAATTCCAAGGAATGTATGCTACAAAGATGCCAAAGCTGCCCTGGCGAAGAATCACTTGTAGCGTATTTGGAAGAAATATTCCAGGATTATGATGGAAGAATCAATTGAATTCAAACAATGGATTCACATTGACCAACACTGGAAACAAGCATATTAACAGTGGACAACTTTGTTGAAAAAAAAAACTTAAGCAAAATTTGGAAGCTGACAGGCCATCATTGTTTCAACACACCAAAGTGAATATCTGTTTAAGTCAGCTTTCAGTGACTTCAGAGTTCATTGTTTTGATGGACTTTGCCGAAAATTACTCATTTGTTGTCCAAGATGCTGCCCAGGGCTTTCACTGGGAAAATTCACAGGCCACAGTACATCCATTTGTTGCTTATTATGCAAAGTGAGCACCTTGCAAATTGTTAATTGTTGCATAATTTCCGATCATATGCAACATACTGTGTCAGTACATTGTTTATTCAGAAGTTTATCTAATTTGTTGACCCAAGCAGATGTTACGAAAATATACTACTCCAGTGATGGCTCAGCAGCACAATATAAAAAACTAGAACTCAATTTATACAACCACAAAAATGATTTCAATATTGAGGCTGAATGGAACTTTCAGCACAAGCCATGGAAAATCACCTTGTGATGGGTGGGTGGCACAACTAAATGTTTGGAAGCCTGAGCAAGTCTACAAAGACCTTTGACCAAATACTGACACCAAAAGATCTGTATAACTTGTGACCAAAATACACGGAAATTTATGTCGCAAAAGATGAAATTGAAAAAAAGCAGCACAATAGCTGGCACTAGAGAGCATCACCAATTTGTACCAGTTGACTCAAACTTTGTGTCAGCAGAGTTTCAAATGATACAATAGGTTTAGCCAAAATTTCCAATACTGCCATTTTGTATTTGAAATTATCTGAGTTGTCCCTTGGTTGCTACGTAGCTTGCATATATAACAAATGGTGGATTAGCAATGTTGCTGAAGTTTCAGCTGAGGAACACATTTATGCATCCTCAAGGTCCTGCTCATTTGTTTTATTGGCCAGAAAGGCAAGATGTTAGCTGGATTCCAGAGCAGCACCTCATTAGCATGCTCCCTGCACCTTCAGTTACATCTGGCTGACAGTATCAATTCAAAATACAAACCAAACCCTGTACTATGCTTAACTGTGTAACAGTGGCCATCTGTGGGTTCTGCTGGCTGGCCTCTGTAGCTCTGCCTCCTGCTTGTGCTGTTGTGGCAGATTTTGATTGGTGGGTGAGTGTTTTTAGTGTAGGTTAGTTGCTGTGATGTGCTTTTCAACGTGAGGAAAAGTTTTAGACCTAGGCTTTTGTTCCATTGCTGTAAGCCCTTTTGATAAAGCCTTTTGGCGAAACGGAAGCTTGTGTCAAGGGCAAGCATGGAGAGTTGAAGTTTCAAGTCTAGAGCCTGAAAGAGAAGTGTTTTTCCTCAAGTTCTGGCTGGTTCATTGAGCTGGCTTTGGGCAGTGTGCTGAAGAGCTGTTGGTTTTGGTCCCATTGAGACTGTGCTGTTTAAGCTGCTTACTTCAGATAAGTACAGTGTGCTCTTATTTGTGAGCCTATATTTACTTGGGAGTAATTTTGTGTTATGTTTTTTCAGCTTTGGGACTGCACTGATGACTCCAGATGTACTGCCACGATTATTCAAGTTAGATGCTTTTAATGGGTGTGTGTTATGTAAGTGGTGAATGCTTGAAGATTACTGGATATACGTTCCTAAGTGAATTGTTTGGGGTGTATTAAGTTTGTAAAATTGGTTATATCTATATGGTTGGATGGTATAGGCTATTTGACCTGTGATGTGAAGCGTCTGCTATTTCCCTATAGTGACTTGTCACTGTATGAGGGACATTAGCCATCCTGAGGTCATTTGCCTGCTAAAAGAAATTGTAATAAGATTAATATTGGTTGTTAATATTTGAGTTAAGCATAGTACAGGGTTTGATTTGTATTTTGGATTATTGCTTCCCTGAGACAGCTTTGTGGTGTTATGACAGTATCAATTCCCAGAATCCATTTTGAAGTGGCTTGCAAACAATGTAAAAAAATTGCTAGCATTAAAACTGAGATGAGTACTTTGGCTTGGGAACCATATAAGATACACAATTTAGGCTTGGGAACCTAGGATAAGATGCCCAATGATTGGCTTGGGAACCAGCTAGACACCCACTGAAGGCTTTGGAACCTCAAAGAAACCAAATTAAAGGCTTGGGAACCTAGATTAAGAAACCCACCCGTGGCTGGTATTGCACAGCTATCGGGCATGACCTCTATGGCGATGGGGTTGCCAGTTCATGTTCTTGAACTGGTAGTGACAATGTCACCATGGACCAATGCAATACAATATTGATAATTTTTCAATATAAAAATGTTAACACAAGTATGATCCAAAAAATGAAATATATATGTTGTTGCCATGGCAATGTCCACTGACTTTGGTCCTCTTTAGGGTACTGTATGCCAGCGTTAGTCAAATTAACTTTAGGGAGTAACACATGCTCTAATGTTAGTAGTTTGAAAATGTTTCTAGAAGATACTTGTGTAAAAGGGAGTTAATACCCTATTTTTAGCCTTTTTGCAAAAATCAACTTTACACTTAATTTGCAAATTAATGAAAAGGGCTAGGAGCTTGAAATTAAACAAAGTACCATGAGATACTATGCCTCAAATTTCATGTTTTACTTATTTCAGGAGCTATGCAATGTTAAACTTTTTTAGGTTGCCAATTTCTTTGCCCGACTTTGGTGCAATGTGTATTTGACAATCAAAAAAGATGGATTAGTCTCATTAAAAAGAGCGCAAAAGAGATGTGCAGGGTAGTTAAGTTTCATTTCTTAAACAAATTAGGTCTCAAAGTTGCTGAAATTTTGAATCGTCCTGTACATGTTCAGGCTATGGGGTCAAATGGCTATATCTCAACAGGTTTAACACCAGAGAACCTAAAACTCTGGTAAAGTTCATTTGAGACATGGGGGGCTCTAAATATAAAATTTAGTCAAAATCTTTGATGGTCATGCGGGGAGCCCTAGACCACTTGACATGGAATGACCCAGAATCCACTCTCCTGGATCCACTTTCACTCGACTCAAAAAGTCAGCTTCCACATTGTCCACCCCTGCTACATGACTCGCAGACAAAGCTTCCAAGTTCCTTTTGACTCACACAAATAACTGCTTGGCTTTGGCCTCCAGAGCAACACTGCTTGTGCCCCCTTGATGGTTGATGTAAGCTACTGCGGTTGAGTTGTCTGACAGAACGTGAACAGCCTTCTCCTGAAGATAGAAGGAAATGCTTGTAGAGCTGTTACCGCTCGCAACTCCAATCTGTTGATTGACCAAACTCTCTTGTTTGGTCCATTAACCTTGAATGAATCTTCCTTCGAAGTGAGCTCTCCAGCCCACAAGACTGGCATCTGTCATAAGAGAATCCAAACAGGTGATTCTAGCTGCATTCCCACCTCTAGAATCTCTGGTTTTATCCACCAATGTAGAGCCTGACATGTTTCTGGAAAGCAGGGTAACTTCCTTGAGGGGATCCCTTTGATGTGACCACCTCCTTAGTAACGCTCTGTAACGGTTGCATATGAGCTCTTGCCCATGGAACTAAGTCTAACATCGCTGCCATGGTTGAGCA
Source organism: Ichthyophis bannanicus (assembly GCA_033557465.1). Taxonomy (NCBI): domain Eukaryota; kingdom Metazoa; phylum Chordata; class Amphibia; order Gymnophiona; family Ichthyophiidae; genus Ichthyophis; species Ichthyophis bannanicus. The sequence goes on along the minus strand of CM066032.1, from coordinate 1,513,073,859 downwards.
ACTGCAGATAATGCCATGCAGTGGCATTTTCTGTTCAAGAAACTTTGCACCAGATGTCTCAATGCCAGGGCTCATCACCGAGGACGAAATACCCTTCCTATTCTTGTATTGAATTGAGCACCCAGGTGTTCTAAATTTTGTGATGGAATCAAATTGCTCTTTGCCATATTGGCAACCCAACTCAGACTTTGTAAAAAATGCTACTACTCTGGCTGTTGCCAACTTGCTTTCCTTTTCGGACTTTGCCTGAATCAACCAATTGTCCAAGTATGGGTGAACTAGAATTCCTTCCTCTCAACACTGCTGCAATGACCATCATTACCTTGGTAAACATTCACAGAGCTGTTGCTAAACCAAACGGCAACGCTTGAAACTGGAAATGACCTCTCGGAACTGCAAACCTCAAAAACTTCTGATGCTCCTGATGAATGGGAATGTGTAGACATGCCTGTCTAATCCAGAGATGTAATAAATGCCCCTTTTCTTACTGCCATTACAGACCTCCGTGTTTCCATACAAAAGTGTGTTACCCGAAGGCAACGATTTACATTTTGAAGATCCAAAATTGGTCAAAGAGACCCTTCTTTCTTTGGAACCACAAAATAGATGGAGTATCGACTGGAACTGCTTTGAGATTCAGAAGTCTTTGCAAGGTCTCATGTACTGCTGTGCACTTGATGTGAGCCTTGCAAGGAGATTGAATGAACAAATCAACCACTGAGTGCTGAAGCTCCAGAGCATATCCTTCTTGAATGATTTCCAACACCCACTGATTGGATGTGATCTGAACCCAGGCTGAATAAAAGTCCCGCAGCCAACCTCCTACAGAAATAAAATCCACCTGGGTCTTCCTCATTCATTGTGACTTTCTAGAGTTTGTAGAGGAAGAGGTTGCAAATCCTGCTTGTACCTTGAAAACCTCAAAAAGCCCTGACTCCTGAAATATTGACGGCCTCTGAAACTGACCGAAATGTGCAGAATGAAAATGAAAATCTCTGTACAGGCCCCTAGACACCTGAATTGTATGCCCTAGCTTCTGCCTGTCTTCTGGCAGCCTGCCACCTTTAGAATATCCCAAGTCCTCCCCAAAAAGGAGTTTACCCCTGAAAGGAAGCTTAGAGAGCCTTGCTTTAGAAGTATCTACAGCCCAGTTACGCAACCATAAATATCTAGCTGCCACCACAGAGCCCATACTCTGATAATCCTCTAAGATCATAATGAATGTCAGCCAAATAAGCTGCTCGTCTCTAATCTAGATGCTTCTGACGCAGAGTCTTCCACATTTTCTCCATGTACCCTCAGACCAACAAAGACATGCTCTGGCTACCCATGCTCCACAAATTGAAGCCTGAATAGACAGAGCATTAACAAACACTTGTTTTAAGTATCCAACTTCCTATCATGGCTATGCTTAAGAGCAGCACCACCTTCCACTGGAATAGTAGTCTTTAGTCACAGCTGATGCTGCTGCATCCACTTTGAGATTTAAACAACTCCTGATCCAGTAGAGGATATAAACGAGCCATGACCCTTGACCCTTTAGTCCAGCTTCAGGCATATCCCACTTGTTGAATCATCTCCCTTATCACTCTGAACGGGAAAAAGCCCTTTGTGTCTTCCTAAAAGCCAACAAAGGATCCTCCAATGCAGAGTCCTCCTCTGGTCCTGACATTAGCATATTAAGTGCTTTAAGAGTTTCCATAATCAATGCAGGTAACTTCACAACAAAAAACACAAACTACTCTGACTGATCCTCCCTGATCTGTGATTTCTCCCTCTTCCAATTCATCCTCAACATCCAAATCTAGATCGGAGTGAATCTCTTCAGAGGTTATAGAATGCTCCTGTAGATCCTTTCCTATTTTAATTTTCTTGACAGGAACAGAACCATCACTAACTTCCAAAGGAATAGCCGACTGCTTTTTCCCCCAAGTTCAGCTACAAGAGAGGGTAGGGAGGTTTGATCATTTCCAAAAGTCTGCTAAAGCAGAGATACAAAATCCTGTGAAAACAATGCTGCCAAACCAGATGAAAAAAAGTTAAGGCACTTGCAGCACATCTGGAATAGAAGGCCCTGCAAAAGGCTCTGGTAAGAGGTGGAGGAGAAATAGCATCCCCTAAAGATAAGTTCAGCTCTGTCAGCCCTGGATTCTAAAACCTGCTCTACATCTGAAGTTTCCTGAACACAGGATTTACAGACCTGAGTCAGATAATGTTCCTCTTCTACAGCCACAAGCTAAACATTGTAGTTTAGAAGGCATTACACCAATGTAGTTTCAAACCAGACTGAATATATTAGTATTCTTTCCTTTTTTCCCTTTGACAGCAAACAGTTTAAAATGAAAAAAAAAAGACTAAGAGCACAGAAAAATACTTTTAAACAAAGTTTCCCATAAAAAGAAGAGTTTGCTGTTTTCACATTCACCTACTGTTTGGCATTTCTCTGTGCACATGCAAAAAATAGTGCAGCCTGCAGAGAAACCAACTGCCACTGGTAGAGCGAGTGTGCAGCAGAAAACAAGCCCCTTGATGCAGCCCTCCAGGAGAAAAAAAAGATGTCTTGAATCCTCTTAATCAACCAGCTCGATGGTAAGCTTTTTCTGCGTTGGAGAAAACCATAAGTACAGCCTAATGAGGAAATTAAAGGTGAAAGCTCAGGCGGCTCAAACAAAACATGCGCACTGCTGAAACAAGATGCCTCAGAAAAAGCTGCACCTTCCAAACAGCTAAAAGCTGTGTTGACTCTGCCACAAGTACTCCTCACTTAAAGTAGGTTCCGGAGACTTATCAAAACAATTTGAGCCAGACAAAAGAAATGCAGCTATAAAACCAGCAGAGGAAAAAAAAAAACACATCTGACTTTAAAGCCACAGTAACTGAACTTTAAGTAAAATAAAAAACGAAATTCAAAGAAAACTCAAAAATACTTAATTGTCCTTCCAATGAGCCTAGAATCCCTAGGCTCCTCAACCTCCAGCTGCTTGGAGACTGAACAAACTGGAGCAAGGTGGTCGCTCAGGTATTTATGCTGGTGACAAAGAATGTTATTGTTCAGTCTCCAAGCTGCTGGAGGAACCTATATCTGAGATTCCAGGACTGGACTGACAAGGAATTATGCATTTTTGGGATAGTTGTACATGTGGTTCAATAACTGAATTTACTGAATCTTGGGCTAAGACTAAGGCAAAAGGTACTCAAATCCAGTCCTGGAGGGCCACAAACCAGTCAGGTTTGGGATATCCCTAATGAGTATGCATGAGATTGTATTTGAATCTCATGCATATTCATTAGGGATATCCCAAAAACCTGACTGGATTTGAGTACCTCTGCACTAAAAGGGTTGCCTGCATAGGGCACCTAATACCCTTTGACAAAAATTTGCTAGGGAAAGATTAGCAAGGCCACCTTAACTTAGTAAGTCAACCAAAAGACAACTGAAGTGCCTGACATGACCAAGATTAGCTTAGCCTATCAAATTTGATCAAATGGGGCACCATAGGGCCCATGGGTTAGCTATTTTAATGAATAGCTATAAATAGACAAATAGTCATTTGGAAATACCCCAAGCTTAGGCAAAAAAAATAAACTGAATTTAACCAAAGTTGACTTAAGATACAAAACAGCAAGGTGAGAGTAAAAACAGACTCAAAGGCAATGAAGTGTGTAATTGAAGGTAAAGCAAATAGATTTGCAAACAAAGGTTCTATAGCAGGGGTTCTCAACCCTGTCCTCGGGACCCACCTAGCCAGTTGGGTTTTCAGGATAACCACAATGAATATGCATGGAAGAGATTTGCATATAATGGAGGCAGTGTATGCAAATCTCTCTCATACATATTCATTGTGGTTATCCTGAAAACCCGACTGGCTAGGTGGGTCCCGAGGACAGGGTTGAGAACCCGTTCTATAGTGTGAGCCAATTACAATGCCTAGCAATGGACACAAGTACTCAGATCATTAAAAATGAATTTCTGGATTGAGTTGTTAATCAGAAATTGTCATGCCCAATAAGTTTCATAAGCCAAGTCTTGCAATCAGTTCTCCCCAGAAATTCTCCAGTTGAGTGGTAGAGTAGCCTGGTGAGCCACACCATAAGCTAGCAGCAGCAGACTTATTTGAATTTTCAGACAGTGCCATATGATGGATTTTACTACTTCCAATTCATTTGGTGTCTAATTCATTCATATCATATGAAAAGAATTTAGAAGCATTTTTTGCAATTTGGATGTCTAAGAGAAAATTAGACTTACCTGCTAACTGTTGTTCCTTAAGGAACTAGTCCAGTCCCAGAACCATAGAGTTTAGAACCTCCACCAGCAGCTTTGGAGACTGAAAGGTGTCATTGCTTTGATGTCACTGGTACAAATAGGCAAGCATTGCCCCCTTCCACCAGTACCTATTGACAAAGCAGACTCAGAGCAACAAATAGGATTTTATTCATGTGACTACTTAACAAAAAAGTAGTTTAACCTTCCCAGGAACTATATGCCCTGTAACCTTGCAAAAAACATCCCGCTCATGAGAACAGGACAACCGTGCCCCCGAGTGCCCCAAACACTGCTGTGCAAAAAAAGGGCCTCAATGTGCCTCTCCTGTGCACCTTCAAAAACAAACAAACATTCTCCTCCCAGCCCCTTCTCCTACCGTTTCCCTTTCTCTTTTTTTCTTAAACTTCAGGCTGCATGCCATGTCATACACTGGGAGGGGTCCAGACTGGACTAGAGTTCCTTAAGGAACAATTAACAGGCAAGTCTAATTTTCTCTTCCTTTGCGTCCCTCTAGTCCAGTCCTGGAACCATGGAGGATGTAACAGAGCAGTGAATATCAATGGGAGGGACCTGCAAGCCCAGCCTGAAGTACTGCTGAGCCAAAACGCCCATCTCCCCTTGCCTGTACATCCAGCCGATAGTGTTTTGCAAAAGAATGCAGCGAGGACCAGGTCGCCGCCCTACAAATGTCCTTGACCGGCACTAAACTGAATTCCACCCAGGACGCTGCCTGCGCCCTGGTTGAATGTGCCCGAATACCAACTGGAACCACCTTACCCTTTAACAGGTAGGCTGATGCAATACCCTCTTTCAACCATCTTGAAATCAAAGACTTTGCCGCTGCCTCCCCTTTCCGTGGGCCACCAAAGGTGACAACCAACCTGTTAGACTTCCTGAAAGACACCGTCCTACAGAGATACTTAAGCACCCAAACGTCCAAAAGATGTAACCGACTGCTCGCCTGATCCTTCTGTTCCCCTGAAAACACTGGAAGCGATACAACTGATGTGAAACAGACACCATCTTTGGAAAAAAGGCTGGGACCGTGCGCACCACCACCTTGTGACTGAAAAAAGACAAGTACAGCTCCTTACAAGACAGTGCCTGCAACTCTGAAATCCTTCTAGCTGAGCAAATAGCTACCAGGAAAACTGTCTTCAAAGTCAAGTCCTTCAGCAAAGGCTTGCCTAACGGCAAGAACAGTTCTCCAAGCAAGGCTTCTAATACCACATTCAGATCCCATGGTTGTAAGGGGAAATCAGTTATACAAAGGGACCATGAGGCCCATCTGTGAATACCTAGATAGAAAGGAATGTGTTGTGCTAAGACAAGATTCAGTGATCTTCACAGAGACAGGTACCAGTTTGTACGATTGCTAATTAGCAATAACAGGTGCAGGGCTATGCTGCTGGGATGGGTTTATGACATGTTTTTGCTACTGTATAAAAGTTAGACTGCACTTCTAATGTTGGAATAAACTTGCACACCTTTCCTTCTGTGTCAGTCGTGAGTTTTATTCCCCTGGATTCCAGCCAGCTGAAGCAGCACACTGCAGATGAGGGGTCAGGACTTCCCTGGCCTGGAGTGACCAACAAGGAGCAGACCTGTTACATTTGGTGTCAGAAGTGGGATACTCCCGTTGGCCAGGGATCCCTGTGCTTTGTTAGCACGGTGTGCTCTGTTAGCACGGTGTGCTCTGGGAGCACGGTAAATTGGTAAATAGGACTTTCCTGTTCCCTGGGTGGGAAGCAGTGGGAAAGCTACATTTTTGTTCTCACCTGCGGTTGCTGTGAAGGCTGTGCGCCTGTGTGCCTGTGTGTTTGGCAAAATGCCCCTGCTGTACTCCGAAGCAATAGTGCTAGTGACAGGTACTGTGCAGAAAGCAAGTGGCCAGACGTGCGTTTGTTGTGAATTCATTAGAGGATGGGGGTCCCAAGGTAAGGGGACCGCTTCAGAATCTGCAGGAGTGTGTGCAGCTACATGTTGTGATAAGGTTTAAAACTGCAGTTAAGGCATCTTACATATGCTGTCGGTGTAGGTTACACTTACCATGTTGGTTTGTTAAAGAAATAATCGTAGTATTTGTTTAAATCAAGGACATGATTTTTTTTTAATAGAGTGAGTTTTTTTGATTTGGTATAGGTTACAGGACATTTGCTAATTCTGCTGAAGAAGTCTGTTAGCATGTTTACTGTGCTTAGTTTATCTCTGTGCCTATGACACCCCCCGTGTCTCTGGCAAAGGTAAAACTGATGACTCAGAGTCCCTGGAAAGTAAGTGACAAGCGGTGTTTGTCTATTCTTCCAAGCCTTTCCTGTCTTTAGCTAAAAGGGGGGGTTCCTGGGTAAAGGGGACCAGCCTGGATTTCATTAGGTTTAAATCTATTGTTAAGCAGACTTTGTATTCCAGTTGTACTCCTGTACCCCCCGGGGCCCCTCCCTGTAGATTCCAAAACTAATCACTGAGGGAGTTAGGTTTTTAGCAGTTTACTTTGTTTTTATAAATACTGAAATTAAGTACAAGTAATTCTTTTAGATGCTTCGATGTGCTGTAACCTGCTGCATCTGGAGATAGTAGAGCCTGAGCGACACATGCTCTGCTCTTCCCTCCCCCTCCCTTCCTGTTTTGTTCAAAGGCTACGGACAGGCAGACAGAACAGAAACCTAAAGTTAAACGGCATACTAAAATGTAAATTTGCAGAGTGTTTGCCATATTGTAAGACAAGCTAAATAGAAAAAACCAAAAACTACTTTTGTACTCAACGGTATAACTGTCACTGAAATATGTAAAAGGATGTGTCTGTATTTAGACACCCATTGCTATAGCAATGTACTGAATACTAAAAGCGCTCTTAACCTGCTTCACAATATTCCTCCGAGTCTCATTGGCCAGGTTGGCCAAAGGTGAATTGGCCACAGGTAAAGGTGTAAACAGCTGGGGCTCGCTGGGATTTTCCCACAGTAGAGTGACTCCTGCTGAGTGGAGGTGCGAAGACACGTCCTGTTGATTTCAACAGTCTCACCTCCTCCTCTGCTGAGGTTTCTCTGCTAGCTGGTAATGGTCCCAGAGTTGAAAAACGCAGAGGTGTTGTGAACCAGATTGTGGAAATCGTTGCTTTAGAAGCAAGCACTGCAGCAAGTAATTCTGTGCACAGACTGCGGTAAGGAAAAGGGGGAGAATGATAAGAACTGTATGATGCTAAAGAAATACCGTTTCCTTTGCACAAAGGAAAGTATCCCTCCTCCTGCTGTTTTGGTTGCTTGGATTTGTTAGGTGTTAACCCTTTGTGACTGGTAAGTCTGAAGTGGAGAAATCAAGGGAGAGGGGTGGGCTCCAAATACCCGAGGGTCTAGTTCATTATGCAGGGTGAAATTTCTTAAGAAAGCACTTGTAAGCTTTGACTTGCCTTATGTTTAAATTAAACACCTCCGTCATATGTTTTAGTGGATGGGGCAGCATTTAAGAAATTTGAATAAGATTGCCTAGACCCAGCATCCTGTGGTCCCAAACCCTTATATAACTTGAGCAAAATTCTGCATGATCACACATGGTTCAGTGTAGTAGATTTGAGGTATGTGTTTTGGGCCTGTTAAGTTCAGAAAAAAATAAATTACAATCTGAAGAGGGAGGTTAAGTATTTGAGGTTAAGTATTTGGGACACCTCATAAGTGAAGGAAAGAGGAAATAAATCCTGAGAGAATAAAGGGTATTGTGGAGTTACCTTTGCCTAAATCTAAGAGCTGATATCTGCTTGGCTGGGTGTATGCCAACGTGTGAGAAATCTCAGACTTTCTCCAGCTGTTGCTGTGCTTCCCCTAGCCGATGGTACAAGGGCTGGGATGTTGTCAGAAAGGTCTGGTGGGAGCTATTCTGTTTCTTTGACCTTCAAAGTAGGGGTTGAGAACCCTGTCAGGACAATGGGGCATTCTGAGCCAGTAATTACGAGATTGCAACTTGAAAACGATTAAAGTTTGGGTGAATAAGAAGGTAATGTTATGTTTGTCTTTGACTGTATGCTATCAAGCAAACTTAAAGAGTTAGAGAATTATATATTGTGGCAAGCACCTCAGAGGGCATAATTATTGTTCATATTACAAAACACAAAGTTGTAACTATAGGAATTTAATAGCAATCACAATTAGTGACAATTCTCAAGCAACGTTTTTTAAACTCTTAATATTTAGGACTTCTCTTGTTCAACTATATCGTAATCTGCATTTGCCTGAAGGAATCTGGACACAAGAACCTGCTGTTTACTTTGCTATTTGTGTTTGAGATATCAAGGTTGAACCGTTACTCTAAGCAAATTGCTTTAACATAATTTCATTGTTTCAGATCAGTTTGATACCAGTCTCAAGTATTATGTATAAGGTTTTAATTTAAATGTGACAAAGTATGATTCTGAATTCACCTTTTTGCAGTTTGTTATTTGAATGTCTGTTTCCTGAACTGTAAGATTTAAGTTATTTTGCATTGTTTAGCTTGGTGCGGATGGCTGATGAACAGGACAGTAGCACCATGGGTGCTGGCTATATTGATCTTTCCAGTTTAATTTATTAAAATATTGGATTTTAGGATAAATTCATCTGTTTTTCTGTATTTGAATTTTATGTGTTGGGGTCCAGAGAAAAAAATTGTACTTTGTTTTGAAAGTTTTTTTAACATTTCAGTTTTAGGAACACAGTATATTGTAGCACTATGACATACGGATTTTCTTTAGTTTACACACTTGCACTTGTTACCAAAATACTTGTAGCAGTACATTATGTAGAGGTTCAGTATACACAGAAATTATAGAATTTTGGAAAGAGGCTGATCTGAAATTGCTTTGTTCAAGCACATAGATCACATTTAGTGGAAAGATGGAGCTTAGTTCCCAGGAAATATGAGAATATTTGTAAAGTTAGTAAACAAACACATTAACTTGAGTTCATTGGGGAAAACAAAACCCCAAACCAAGGTCTTGCTTGTCAGCAATGATCCAGGGGCGGTTTGGAAAAAAAAGCAGAGAGAGACAGGTGAGGCTACAGCCTTGGGAAAGGCAATAAATGTGCTGCTCTGAGTGATGATCTGGGCCATGGGAATTCTGACTGCTTTAAGACTCCGAGGACCCCCAAGGCCTGAAGAACATGAACCTTGTACATTTATGCCTCAGACATGAATAGGCACGGGAAAGTAGGCCAAGAAGAACCCGAGGAAGTATCATGAGGCCCAACCACAAATGCCTTGAACCTTCTTAGGCCTCTCACCTCAAAAGGATCTCTTAAACACCATGATTAGTGAGTAACCTGCACAGATCCTTGTGGGCACTGCAATTATAAGATCAGTCCTCAAATATTTTTAAGTTTCCACAGCACTCACTGGGAACCGGGTATAAGAGACTTTAGTCACACCTGAAAGATTATGTGGCCGTTCTGTTAGAAGCCATACTCCTTCCTATTGGGATTGATGTTATAAAATGTTATGAAGCACTAGTCTATATTGTAAGGACTTTACCTATATTTTGTTTAGGCAGTTGCTAATTAGAATGAGCACTGTTTACTCATTGTTATGCTTATTGAAAAGGATCTACATTTATATTTTATATATACACACACCTTTTGTTTACAAAAATACTAAGTTTGTTTGATGTTCTTAGCAGCCTTGCCAAATAAGGATACACTAGTATGGTATAAAAAAAAAAAGACAGGACCTATGCATATAGTTTGATGGAATGATGTAAGTGGAAAAAAGTGGTGTTGAGTGTGATGGAATATTCATGTTGGAAAGGAGAACTCAGATTAACATTATAAAATGGTGAGGGTGAATTGAAATGTGAAATCTGATGTATCCACCTAGAAAGAAAACTGACAATGAACACTCTACAATATTTGATTATGCCATCCCCATTAACTCCAATTTTGGAAGTCATCTAGCCCAGAGATATACCCAATAATTGGAAATAGACACTTGGAGATAGGCTGAGTGCACTTTTCATCCTAATGAGCTTTGGGGAGACCCACACTGGCCATGTGGTGCTTTTCAGATGCTTTTATCCCTTTTTGCCTCTATGTGTCCTGGCCCGACACATAAAGGTAAGGGAGGAAAGTTACCTACACAAATTTTTAAAAATTGGTATAATTCTAAAATTGTGGAACAATTGAGGAAGTGTGAGCATCTTGTCAAAATGTAGTAGTTAAATTGAGTTGCTTAGGATTTGGCTGTTGTATGCAAACAGCAGCCCACGAAGGGGGGAACCTCCGAAACCTTAAAAGAAACTTTGTAAAGACACTAAACTGTCTTGCCTTTGACTCTGTTCAACAAAAAAACCCAAATTGCCCTAAGGGAGTAGACTGAAATTTTTCTCCCTTTGAACTGTTATATGGTAGACTGCTTACTTTATACTCCTGAGCCTCACATTTGATCTCTTGTATTTCCTAGCAGCAGAGGCAACTCTTCCCTCCACAGGTATGCTCAGCAGGTCCAGTCCTTTCTGCTGGATGACTCAGCTCTTCTTTCAATCCGGAGACTGGATTTTGGTAAAGACATTCCACCAGCACACAGTACAAGCCCCTTTTCCAGTATGGGACAGTTCCAAGTTCTTCTGATAACACTGATTACAGTGAAGGTGGTGGCTAAAAGATCCTGAAGCCATTGCCCTCGCTGGAAACATTCTCCATCTATAGATCTGGCTTCAGGACCAGGATGAGAAGTAGCTGACGCCGTGGCAGCCAAGGTCCTAGCAACTGGAGAGGAGAGGAGAAGACTCCTGAAGAGAAGCAGCTTTTGGCCCAGAGGTACCGAATGAACATATCCCTTCAAGGTTGGTGACCAGGTACAGGTCAGAGCACCTCACAAGCACAGTACCCTAGACCTGCCTTACAGACCTCCAACTACAGTGATCGCCATCACATGGCCAGCCATCCTGTGGGACTCCTGCCCTTTGTGGATCCATGTGTCAAGAATCGAGCATGTATCGTCTCCACTGACATCTTTGGTTCCAGACGGCCCTCCAGCCTCCTGACCATCACGCACAAGACTGTTGACTCCTACCACTCATGTGGTGCCTCCTTCAGCCCATCTCTGGAACTGTTAATACAGCAATACTACTTGCCCAGACTGCCTTACCTTGTGCGTGCAGCTTGCTACAAGCTGGAGCTTCTCAGCATCTCATTACTGTACCTTCTAATCTGTGTGAAATGCAGAAGTTTACTGTACTTGACAATTTAAACTGCACCCAGCCCCATGTTTTTTTCTACTTCCTTATATAACATTGGTGTTACTTGCCCCTCTTTGGGATATGACTAGGTCCCTTGCCCATTGTAAACTGTCTCTAGTTTTAATGCTAGATTGTTTTATTGTTTCTGCTTTTAGCCTGTCTAATACTGCTCTATACTGTTCAACTACAGCAGTTTCTCATGCTTACTCTGATGTATCTTCCTTTGGGCTGGTCTCAAAGGGTTGATTATTGCCCTATGGAGTGGTTTTATAATCCTTGTTCTTTTCTGTTGCATATTTTCATTTGTTCTTGGCTGCTGTCGGAAGGCCCTACAGAGCTCCACCACTTTTATGTACTCTTATACATCTGTTTCCACGGTGGCTGATGTACCTGAACTACCGTGTACAGATATTCAGTTAATGCCTGTTTAGTTATTTTGTAGTAGATTGTTAGGCTGTTCTTCTAGTGGGCCTATACAGGCCCAAAGGGGGGGAATTGTAAGGGGAAAATCAGTTATACAAAGGGACCATGAGGCCTATCTGTGAATACCTAGATAGAAAGGAAAGTGTTGTGCTAAGACAAGATTCAGTGATCTTCAGACACAGGTACCAGTTTGTACGATTGCTAATTAGCAAAATCAGGTGCAGGGCTATGCTGCTGGGATGGGTTTATGATGTATATGTTTTTGCTACTGTATAAAAGTTAGACTGCACTTAACGTTGGAATAAACTTGCACACCTTTCCTTCTGTCTCAGTTCTGAGTTTTATTCCCCTGGATTCCAGCCAGCTGAAGCAGCACACTGCAGATGAGGGGTCAGGACTTCCCTGGCCTGGAATGACCAAGGAGCAGACCTGTTACAATGGTGGAATTGAAGATTGCCTCTGCAGCCTCAGAAGCAGCACCGCTTGCAGGAAACGCCAAATATCGCTGTGCACCCCTACCAGTTGACCTTGAATCTTCCCATGGAAACAGGAGATGGCTGCCAACTGCACTCTCAAGGAGCTAGCCGCGAGTCCCTTTTCCATGCCATCCTGCAAAAAGGAAAGAATGTGGCATCGAAGCCCTCAAAGGTTGCAGATCTCGCTCTCAACACCATGCTTCAAACACGCCACACTCTGATGTATGCCAACGACAGCGACTGCCTGCGTGCCTTCAATAAGGTAGAAATGACTGTTGACGAGTACTCCTTGGCAGTCAGCCTAGCCCTTTCAATCATGCTGTAAGCAAGAATCAACCCACCTGCGGCATGCGTAACGGTCCCTGCAGCAAGAGATCCTCTCGAAGCAGAAGCCTCCACAGTCTGTCCACCAGCAGTGGAATCAAATCTGCATACCACAGCCTTCTGGGCCAATTGGGTGCTACCAGAACAACCCAGCCACGGTGCTTCTCTGTTCTGGACCACCTTGCCTATGAGCGCCCAAGATGGAAACAGGCGGCCATCCACTGGCCACTGCTGTGCCAATGCATTGAGACCTTCTGACATCTGTTCTCTCCGCCTGCTGAAGAACCTCTCTACCTTTGCTGAATCAAAGCTGGCCATCAAATCCATTACCGGAGTCCCCCATCGCTGCACTACCATAGCAAAGACATCCGGGTGTAAGCCCCACTCCCCCAGATCCACTCTGCGGTGACTTAGAAAATCTGCCTCAACATTGTCTACCCCGGCCATTGATGTGCCGACAACGCCCTTAAATTCTGTTTGGCCCAGTGCAACAGCTGGCTCACCTCCAGCGACGCTCTTCCTGTGCCGCCCTGGTGATTGATTTAGGCTACTGTTGTCACATTGTTGGACAGCACCTGTACCGCCTCTAGACTCAAGCACACCTAAAACTCCTGAAGTGCCAGATACACTGCTCGCATCTCCAACCTGTTTATGGACCACTGCTTTTCCTCCAATGACCAACGGCCCTGGGCCAAACCTTCCTTCGCAATGTGCACCCCATCCCGTGAGGCTTGCATCTGTTACCAGCCTCCAGCGAAGTGCCCCCTTCCGGGCTGCAACCACCTGCAAAGCTCCTGCTGCACTTCGAGGACACTAGTTAAGACAATGCATCCCTCTGATGAGACCAATGCCTGAGAAGAGCGCTCTGCAACGGCTGCATACGAGACCTGGCCCACTGAACATCGATCAAGGCTGCCATCGTTTGAGCAACTGCAAATACTGCCACGCCAGAGCCCTGCACCCCAGAAACCTCCACATGAGTTCCCTCAAAGCGTATGCTCTCTGGTCTGGGAGAAACACCCCTCCTTGCTCTGTCTCAAAGCGTGCTCCCAAGTATTCCAGAGTTTGAGAGGGAATCAGCTTGCTCTTTGCAAAGTTGACCACCCAGCCGAGGCTTTCCAACACCTCTACCACCTGAGCGGTGGCTGCATTGCTCTCCTCTTGACTTTGTTCGAATCAACCAATCGTCCAAGGATGCACCAATATCCCCTCCTTGCGAAGTGCTACCACCACCATGATCTTGGTGAATGTCCGAGGTGCCATCACCAGCCCAAAGGGCATCACTCTGAATTGAAAATGCCCATCAGCACTGCAAACCGAAGGAACTTTTGATGCTCGTGTCGCACAGGTATATGGAGATACACCTCCGTAAGGTCCAACGACGTCAGAAATTCTCCCTTCCTGACCGCTGCAATGACAGAGCGCAAGGTTTCCATCTGGAAATGGGTCACTAAGGCAACAATTCACCCTTTTTAAATCTAAAATTGGCCAAAACAAGTCTTCCTTCTTGGAAACCATGAAATAGATGGAGTATTGACCACATCTGTACTAGTCTGCCAGCACAGGCACCACCGCTCTGAGCTGCCGCGTTTCTGGGACTGCTCAGAACTTCGAGCTCTGCATGGAGAGAGAACAAAGGAATCTAAGACAGGTCGATGGAGCTCCAGAGCGTAACTTTTGCTAATGACCTCCAACACCCACTGATCCGAAGTAATTTGGACCCAGGCAGGGTAAAGCTCCTGTAACCTTCCTCCCATGGGCACCACCTGGGTCAACCTTATCTCATTGGGACTTCGCTGTTTGAGGATGGCAAGGAGGCAAAACCTCTGCCCACCCCCCAAAAACCTTGAAATGTCTGGCCGAGACAGGAACCACCCTCTGAGGTTGACTAAAATGTGAGAAGAAATCTACCAAAATCCCTAGAAAGTCCCCTGGTCCCTGTAACACTGTAGCTCTGCTTCAGTCTATCCTCTGGGAGCCGGCCTCCCTTGGACTCCCTGAGGTCCTTAACCAACTTCTCCAGATCCTCTCCGAACAGAAGCTTCCCCCTAAAGGGGAGCTTACTAAGCCATGCTTTGGAAGAACCATCTACCGACCAGTTACGTAACCAGATATACCAGCGAGCCACAACCGAGGCCATACTTTTGGCCAGACCTTGAATAAGATCGTAGTGGACATCTGATAAATACGCTGTGCCTGACTCCAGCTGCGCTACTTCCTCTAGGATTTCTCCCTGCAAATGCTGAGACCACTGCAAACAGCCTTTTGCCACCCACACCCCTGCTATTGAGGCCTGCAAGGAAAGGGCTGACAACACCTGCTTTAACAAGGTATCCAATTTCCTGTCCTGTACATCCTTTAACACTGCGGCCCCCTCCACTGGAATTGTAGTCTTAGTGACTGCCAACACTGCTGCATCAACCTTCGGCGAGCAAAAAATCTCTATTGTGGTCAGAAAGCAGATATAACCGGGCCAGGGCCCTGGTCCCCTGCAGCACCGACTCTGGCATGTCTCATTCCTCCTGAATCATGTTCCAAAACTCTATGAACCGGGAACACCCATTGGGACGTTCTCACCACCTGCAATAGAGGATCCTCCAACGCCTCCTCTGCTGTCAGTGCCACTGAGGGCATGTTCAAAGTCTTTAAAGTCTCTGCAATCAATGCTGGCAGATTTTCCCACTGAAACACCTGGACCACTACTCTGCTCCACGTCTGGCAACTCCAACTCCTCCTCTAAGGCATCTTCCGCCTCTATATCTGACACCCCTACCTCCTCTTCCACTGTAGACGATGGACTCTTCCATCACCTCCCTACATCTCTTGGCCGGACCCCCCTCCACCTCTGGGAGGCCTCCTGACCCTGCCCGCTTCTGACCCTTTTGTCAGAGACTGCGCTCCCAACACAGGCTGTAGCAAGGCAAACGTCTTCTGCATAAGGGAGAAAAAATCCATGGGAATCCCAGAACCACCCCCTCCCGAGGACAGCCCCGCAGCTGGCTCTGGGAGACCCAAGGAAGGTGGCCTGGACTCCCCTACCTCCGAGGTGACTGCTGCCTGATCCCTGCAGCTCCCCCAGAGCCTGTTCCATAACTTCTGCTTCTAAAGAGCAGCCTTTGCAAACCCCAGACTCCAAAACCTCGCTGCGTCTCACCCCACAGATGAGACAGCGGGTCTTAGCCAGCATTCTCCCTAGAGCTCGAGTACCTCTTTGAGATAGCTAACAGCCTAGAACCCCACTTCCATGAGTGCTGCTGTATATTAATCTTTTGTTTTTTGTCTTTTACTTTTAAGCACAATCAAGGTAGAACTGACCAACTAGCCTAACCCCATTAACCTGCTTCCAAAACAAAGCTCCTAGGGCTGTCAAATAACCAAAGTAATTTCTGCCTCTGGAAATGCAACTCAAAATGGCCACCGCTAGCGTTCCCGCTCAAACCCACGCTCTAAAGAAAACCCATGCGGTGGAGGCCCTCTCCCAGGAGCTGCCACGAAGCCTCTCCTCTCACCCCTTTATCCCTGCAACAAGCAGGTCAGTGTGGGTACTTACTGCTGCTGATCCTGAGAGGGAGGGGGGGGATGTGAAAAGCCGACACTGGAGCACAGCCCTCACACGGCTTCAGCTCCAGTGGTTTTCTGCTGCAATTGTACCAGGCAAAGCTCTAACAGGCTTGTCAGCCCGTCCCCCTGCTCCTCACCCTTTTAATGCAGGTTTGGGAGCAGGGAGGCAACTCCTCAAGACTGTCCCCCCGTGCTTGTTTAGACGCTGGGGCCAAACACTATAGAGGGAGGGGAAAGGAGGAGAGAAAAAGGATAAAGGTCCACAGAGACAGGAACCCTTCCAGCAGCAGCAGATCTGAACCTAAAAAAAAAGCTACCAAAAATCCATAAAGCAAAATAACTAAAAAGGGTAAATTAGACTTACCTGCTAATTGTTGTTCCTTGCGGAACTCTAGTCCAGTCCCGGAACCATAGAGTTGTCAACCTCCTCTAGCAGCTTTGGAGACTGAAATACATCATCGCTTTGCTGGCACCAGTATAAATAGGCAAGGACCGCCCCCTCTCACCAGTACCTATTGACAAAGCACACTAAGCAGAACATCACATAAGGAGAATTAACCAGAATACATTCAACATAGCAATAGAGATATATACAGAACAGAGTATGCCCTGTTCCACGCCAAGTAAAAACTTTTTTTTTTTGCAAGGAAAGAAATTACATTTATGGACTGTCTGAATAAGAATATCCTCTGACCAGACAGAAGCACCCCACCAGCCCACCTCCGAAGAGGATGGCCAGACAAGAGCGCTATGCAAGAGGGTCCTCCAATGGCTTCATCTTGCGCCCCCCGGAAAAAAAGGTAACACAGATTACCCGCGGGAGCCGAAACAATCAGGCTGGCAACACTTCAAACCAAGGGAGGGATCCGGGACTGGACTAGAGTTCCGCAAGGAACAACAATTAGCAGGTAAGTCTAATTTACCCTTCCTTAGCGTCCCTCTAGTCCAGTCCCGGAACCATAGAGAATGTAACAGAGCAGTGCACATCAACAGGAGGGACAAGCCAGCCCAGCCTGAAGCACCGCTGAGCCAAAACACCCATCCTCTGACAAAACATCCAAGCGGTAATGCTTAGCAAAGGAATGCAAGGACGACCAAGTCGCCACCCTACAGATGTCGGCCACCGGGACCAGACTGAACTCCGCCCAAGATGCCGCCTGCGCCCGAGTGGAATGAGCCCGAAGACCCAGTGGAACCAACTTGCTCTTCAAGAGGTAAGCAGATGCGATAGCTTCCTTCAACCAGCGGGAAATAGAGGACTTTGCTGCTGCTTCTCCCTTACGCGGACCCCCAAACGCCACAAAAAGTCGATCAGACCACCGGAAGGACACCATCCGGGCGAGATACTTCTTGAGAACCCTGTGGGCATCCAACAGCGCCAACCGACCCCCTGGTCCGGCCGGCCCCATCGCGATCGGAGAACACTGGAAGGGAGACTACCTGGTTAACATGAAACGCGGACACCACCTTGGGTAAGAATGCCGGAACGGTACGGAGAACCACCTTGTGGTTGGTAAAAGAGAGAGAGATAGGGCTCCCTACAAGACAAGGCCTGTAGCTCCGAGATCCTTCTAGCCGAGCAAATCGCCACCAAGAACACCGTTTTCAATGTGAGGTCTTTTAGCGAAGCAGTAGACAATGGCTCAAACGGGGGAGCCAGCAAGGCCTCCAAAACCAAATTTAAATCCCACGGAGGAACAGCACAACGCCGAGGCGGCCGCATGAGCAACACCGCCCTCAAAAACCGCCAGACATCCACGTGGGCCCCGAGAGACTGACCCTGCACCTTCCCGTGGTAACAGGAAAGGGCAGCAAGCTGCACACGCACCGAACTAGCCGCCAAACCCTTATCCACACCATCCTGCAAGAATGAAAGGATCTGCGGCACGGAAGCTCCCAACAGACAGATGGTATGCTCTGAACACCAAGCCTCGAAGATGCGCCAGACGCGAATGTATGCCAAAGAAGTTGGTCTACGAGCCCTCAGCAAGGTCGAAACGACCGCCGGCGAATAACCCTTAGCGGTCATCCGAGCCCTCAAGAGCCATGCCGTAAGCGAGAACTGAGCTACCTGAGGCATGCGCAGCGGGCCCCGAGTCAAGAGATTGGCTCGCTGAGGGAGCCTCCACGGGCGATCCGCTAAGTTGCACTAAATCCGCGTACCACGGTCGCCTGGGCCAATCGGGCGCCACCAGCACCACGAGGCCCTGATGACGCTCTATGCGCTGCACTACCTGGCCTATCAGCGCCCAAGGTGGGAAGACAGAGCAACACCTCCTGCGGCCAGGGCGTCGAGCCCTTCTGACATCCGTTTGCCGTCTGCTGAAAAAGCGATCCACCTGAGCCGATTGGAAGGTCACCATGAGATCCATTAGGGGAATCCCCCAGCGCCCGACCAGAAGCGTGAAGACCTCGGGGTGAAGAACCCACTCTCCCAGGTCCACCCTTCGGTGACTCAGAAAGTCGGCCGCTACATTCTCTACGCCTGCCACATGCTGTGCCGACAGACACTGCAGATGTGACTTGGCCCAAGCTAGCAACTGAGCCGCCTCCTGCTCCAACGTCACACTGCCGGTGCCGCCCTGCCGATTGATGTAAGCGACTGTGGTCGCATTGTCTGAGAGAACCCGAACCGCCTGCCGTGCAAGAGTCTCCCGAAACACCTGCAGAGCCAGGAACACCGCTCGCATCTCCAACCGATTGATGGACCATTCCTTCTCCATCGACCACAGACCCTGGGCATACGTGTCCCCGCAGCACGCCCCCCACCCCAGAAGGCTGGCATCCGTGATCAGCAGCTTCCAGGATGGGGGCTCCAAGGGCATGCCTGCGGTAAGATTCTCCGGGCGCAACCACCAAAGATCCCGATGGACCACCAGGGGACAGATCAAACGCCGAGACAACGCATCGCACTGATGAGACCAACGCCGGAGGAGCGCGCTCTGAAGTTTCTGCATATGCGCTCTGGCCCAGGGCACTACCTCGATTGTCGCTGCCATCGTGCCAAGCAACTGGAGATACTGTCACACCGTGGGCGCAGGCTGCCGGAGAACACACCGCAAGGTATAACAAGTTTAAATAAACATAAACATAAACCAGCTCCCGCAACGCTCACGCCTGCCGATCCGGCAAGAACACTCTCGCTCGGAGCGTCTCAAAGCGCGCCCCCAGGTATTCCAACGACTGCGAGGGAGTCAACCTGCTCTTTGCAAAGTTGACCACCCAGCCAAGACTCTGTAGCAACCGAACCACCTTGGCGGTGGCCTCTGCACTCTCCGCCTGAGACTTTGTCCGAATTAACCAATCGTCTAGATAGGGATGCACAAGCACCCCCTCTTTATGAAGAGCCGCTGCTACCACGACCATGATCTTTGTGAACGTGCGCGGCGCCGGCACCAGACCGAAAGGCAACGCCTGAAACTGAAAATGCCCCATGGGAACCGCAAAGCGCAGGTACTCCTTCCAAACCGGAATATGCAGGTAGGCCTCTGTGAGGTCGAGCGAAGTCAGAAACTCCCCCTGCCGGACGGCCGCTATGACAGATCGAAGGGTCTCCATGTGAAAGTGAGTTACCCGGAGGCACCGATTTACCCTTTTTAAATCTAGGATAGACCGAAAGGACCCCTCCTTTTTTGGCACCACGAAATAGATAAGAGTACCGACCGGAACCGTACTGGTCCTCCGGCACCGGAACGACGGCCCTGAGGCGCAGCAATCGCTGCAATGTTTCGCAGACGGCCCTCCGCTTGAGCGGAGCACTGCAGGGCGAAAGAACAAAGGAATCTAAGACGGGACAATGGAGCTCGAGAGCGTAGCCCTCCCGAATTACCTCCAGAACCCACTGATCTGACATAAGGTGGACCCAGGCAGGGTAGAACTACCGCCACCTGAGCCCGCCTCATCTCATTGGGGCTTTTTACCAGAGGCAGAAGGAAAGGTGGAGAAGCCTCTGTCGGCTCCTCTGAAGCCACGAAACCTGTGGTTTCGAGTCGGGAACCGACCCCGCTGGGGCAGACCAAAACGAGCCGCCCGAAAACGGCAAAAATCCCTAGGGGAAGCTCGAGAGCCAGAGGCAGCCCTGACCAGCTTCGGTTTATCCTCCGGAAGCCAGCCTCCCTTAGACTCACCAAGATCCTTAACCAGCTTTTCCAAATCCTCACCTAAACAACTTCCCCTGAAAGGGAAGTTTACTAAGACGAGCTTTGGAGGAACTATTGGCCGCCCAATTGCGCAACCATAAATACCGGTGCGCCACCACCACAGAGGCCATTGACTTAGCCCCACTACGGATGAGATCATAATGAATGTCTGACAAATAGGCGGCTCCTGACTCCAAAACGCGCTGCATCCTCTACCTGTGCTGTCCCGACATTGCCCTGCAATCGCTGGGACCAGCGCAAGCAACCTCTCGCAACCCAAGCCCCTGCCACGGTGGCTTGCATAGAGAGGGCACATACAACACCTGCTTCAACAGGGTATCCAACTTCCTATCCTGCACATCTTTCAAGGCCGCGGCGCCCTCAACCGGTATCGTAGTCTTCTTAGTGACTGCTGATACCGCCGCATCCACCTTGGGAGACCGAAAAAGCTCCCTATCCTGATCCGACAACAGATAAAGGCGCGACAAGGCCCGAGAGCCCCGTAGCGCCGATTCGGGCGAGTCCCACTCCTCCTGAATCATCCCTCTAAAGACTCTATGCAGAGGAAAGACCCGCTGAGACTTTCGCACCGCCTGGAGCAGAGGATCCTCCAGGAGCATCCTCCGACACTGTCGCCTCAGCCGGCATATTCAACGTTTGAGTCTCGGCAATCAAGGCCGGAAGCTCTTCCCCTCCGAAACACCCTGACGAGCCGACTATGCTGCTCCGCGTCAGGTAACTCTCCCACCTTGAGTTCCCCACCGGAGGAGTCATCCAGATCCCCGTCCTCCGCCCCGAGGTTGTCCCCCAGGAGAGACGGAGACCCCTCCTCTGCGGACCCCCTGGCCAGTTTCACAGGAGGAGCGCCGTCCTCCGTCCGAGGCAGGGGCCCCGTACGCTTAAGCCCCTCCGGAGCACAAGCCGAAGAGACTAAGCCAGGTTGCAGGAGCGCAAAGGCTTGTTGCATGAGAAAAACTCTGGCGGAATCCCCGGGGCAAGGGCCACCGAAGTCTGACCCTGCGAAGCTGAGGACCCCTCCCCAGGGGAAGACTCCGACCCCTGAAAATCCAGAGTCAGAGGTAAAGCTGGCATTTCCCCTAGCGGAACCTCCTCTCCTGCGATAGCCGGAGAAGGAGCCGCAGCTTCCATAACATTGGAAGCCAGAGTGCAGGACCCACACACGCTGGACCCTGTCAGCAAACCTCACTTAGCCCCACAAACCACACAGCGGGGCTTCGCAGGCATACTCAAAGGGAAGCTCTCCTGCCACCCCCTGCCCGTGGGTCCACAGCACAGCCCAGCAAAAAGAAAGCTTGTGAGGCTGAAGCCAGGAAAACCCCCATTTAAAACTACTTTTTTTTTTAATTCTTCAAACTATGATGCTAAGACACCCCCCCAGCCAAACCCAGGTGGTCTGCAGCCAAAACGAGGGTTAGAAAGCCCAGAAAAAGCAAATTAAAAGCAAAAATTAAAATCGGGATTTATTCAAAATGGCCGCTGCTGCCGATTCCTGCTGAAAAAAACCACATGACAAGCTACCCCGAGAGGACTAAAAGGCAAACCTAGGCGCCCCCCCCCCCCTGCTAACCCCAAAGGGGGGACCCCAAAAAATAGAGAAATAACCCCTTCTACTCACCACAGCAAGAAGAGGTGAAGGAGAGAGGGAGAGATGCAGCAGCCTCGCTGGAGCTCAGCCTGCCTGTAGCTTCAGCTCCAACACTAGCAGCAATCTGTCAGCTGCCCTGCCCACTCGGGGCCACTGCTGTTAGCCTGCAACCTGCTCCTCACCATTCCAAGCAGGTTCGGGAGCAGGGAGGCACAGAAATATCCTGGTGCTCGTTTAACACAATGGGGCAAATAAAGAAAAATGTAAAGTCAGAGGAAAAGTAAGAGGAGGGAGGGGGGAAAAGGAGGAGGGACAAATGGAGCCAGAGGAAGAAATCTCCTGCACCAGTCACCCAGCGCCTGCAATAACAAACCCAAAAGGGCAAATCAATAAAAATAAAGTCAAAGTGAAAAGGTAAATGTATTCTATTTAGCTCTGCCTATATCCGTAACTGAGCCCAGAAGCAGGCTCAGAATCTCCTTCAGCTGCTTGGAGACTGAAAGTACTGGTGAGAGGGGGCGGTCCTTGCCTACTTATACTGGTGCCAGCAAAGCGATGATGTATTTCAGTCTCCAAAGCTGCTAGAGGTTGACAACTCTATGGTTCCGGGACTGGACTAGAGGGATGCTAAGGAAGGTTAAGTTTCAAAAAACAAAGCTTTGCTTATTTGTTCCCACTGAGCCCTGTCCCAGGCTCAGAACCTCCAAGCTGCTTGGAGACTGAAAGTACTGGTGGAAGGGGGCGGTGCTTGCCTATTTGTACCAGTGACATCAAAGTGATGATATCTTTCAGTCTCCAAAGCTGCTGGTGGAGGTTCTAAACTCTATGGTTCCAGGACTGGACTAGAGGGACGCAAAGGAAACAGACATTTAGATTAGGACACCCCCAGAATCATTTTAGAAGCCAGCTCTGAGGGCATCCAGGTCTGGAGAGGCATCGTCAGTGGTACTACTATCCTAGACCTCCCCACCTAATCTCAGAAGCACTCTGGACCTCCAGTCACCAGTTAAACCTGCTCCAGGCACTGGAAAATTCAGTTTCCCCTGGCAAAGTGTCTGGAGTGGGTAGAGAAGTACTACTCCTATCCACTGTATTCCAGCATGTCAGACAACTGACAAGAATGGGGGGGGGGGTTCATGTTGGACATCCATTTGTTAGCTTGCCTTAGGCTGATGTCCCTGATACATTCCTAATAGGGAGGGATGCATGGATGTGCCCTGCCAGGCACACATCCACTCTGGGGACATCTGTTCCTAAGATTAGACAGATGTCCCTGGTGTTTTCCAGTATATGCTGCTCTGGATGTCCCAGATTGCACTTTGGGCATCCCTTCTAAAATTCTCCCTATACTGTTAGTGAATCACTTCATCTGAATTCACATGGCAATGTTTAACAGAGCTCATCAGTAAGATCAGCCAGATAGCACATGTATTAGAAGGTCCTGAGAACACCAAGATGTGTTCGTCCCAAAATTGTTATCAAAGACCAAATATAAAGCAAAGGTAAAAGGGTATCCCCAATTTAAGGACAGTAAATATTTAAAGGTAGAGAAAAGCTAACAGCTGTTGGATAGAGCAATTCCAGTAGTGCTTTTTAACTAGGACCTTCCAAGCATGTTGCTTAGTTTCCTTTGTGCAAAGCATGTTAAACACCAAAGCTTTTAGAAGCCAAATTTGAGTTTGAACTGCCATTTGAAGTCTTTGTCCTTTACCAAATGGTCGTCATTGGAACAAGACTTAACAGCCAAACCAAACCACTTGTTGCCAAGTGCCTTTAACAATTCAGGAAGTTCTGAAGAGGTGGCAGCAACTCTGTTCACACAAGGACAGATGCTGTGTATCCCCTCATAGGCTATATCCTTTGTTAGTTCTAGGCCCAGTTTGAAGTACATGGTTGGCCAAGGCAAGACAGCCTTGGATTCAAACAGCGGGAGGGGGCGAGAACCCTGGCAACAGCATGCCCAAGAACAGAGGTAGAGGGGGAGAAGCTGGAGATACTTACCATGACAGAAGGTGGGAGGAGGACAGGTTCAGTCTCCAATCATAAGTGTATGGGGAGGAACTCAAAGCCAAATGGGGCAAGAGCTGAGGAGCAGCCATGCTAGAGAAGCTAGGGGGAAGAGGAGGAACCAGATTTTATAACAGATATTCCAAACAGTTGAAATACTGCATAAAGATAAGTGTGCAGATTTTAAAGTAATACTTATGTGAATAGCTGAATTTCATCAGTTTTGTGGGTGCAGCTGGGAGGTGACCAACTCCTTCACAAGAAAGTCAATGTAGTTGTGCCTAACAAGTCTTGAAGAGCATGGCAGATCTTTTCCTCCACCATGGTAGTCAAACACTTATCTGCTCTAGCTATATATAGAGACACTCCAATTTTAAGTTCATTTTAAGTGGAAATGGAGACACCCAGGCTAGAGTTGTGCTAGCCGATTTTAGTAAGGCTTTCAGCTGGAAAACCGCTGCCACGCAAGCAAACAGCCCCCAATATGCAGAGAAGCAACCAGTTATCCACACGTACTTTGCGTCTCCCCACCCTCACCCCTTCAAACCGATCCTCTAAGACAACGGTCGCCACACCCTACCTGAGAGGTCAAGGGGAAGAGCAGCAACAGGGCACAGACAGGAGATGGCACCGAGCGCAGCGATTCGGGCTCCAGCCCCAGGATATCCACGAAGCGCCAGCCGCCCGTCACCCCGAGCTTGGCGAGAACCTGCAAAGCGACACGAAACACAAGGTGGGGGTGAGGGGCGCTGCCGCAAGAGCCCGCCCCACGCAAGCGCCTGGAATCACCATGCGCGCGGTGACACAGCACAATGCACAATCATTGAGTACCCCACCGGCTCCCGGCTGCGCAGCTCACACCCGACGTGGGGAAAGCACGCGCGCTCCACCTGCACATCCTATAACGGAAGGCGCTCACCAGACGAGTCGGCAAGCAAGAGCAGAAAAGCCCAAATCGCCCAGATCAATAACCTTGCTAGTACCCCTCCTTTATGGTTCCCTCTTCCTCCACGAAGTAATGAAGTTTTTTAAAATGTTACAACCTGATGAGTCACATTCTGTTGTAACGGACACGCAAACAGCGAGAAACGCTAGACTAGCCTGCGAGACCTCCAGGAACAGCCCTCCCATGACCACGCCCTCCGGTAGCCTTATCCCTTTTCCACTGGGCCCACCAGGGAGATTTTAAGAGTACGCTAATCTATAGACAAGTACTCCTTTACAATTTTATTTTTTGTGTATAAGAAAAAAATGATACCTAAATCCTACAGATTAACTACACCTCCCCCCCCCCCCCCCAATACTCATACCAGAAAAGATTAAATCAATTCCAGGGACTCACTTTATTCAGCATCTGTTAAAAGAAAAGACGTTAATAGAAAGGTTAATAACCAACAATAAAATGAGTCAACAAAAAAAAAATTAAAAACCCTCAACGTTCAGCTTACTTCGGGGTTGATTTCCATCGCTTTCCACTGCATTCTGGTAACTTAAAGAGCGGGAACCGCGGGAATCACAGCACTACCGTTCAACAAAATATACACCTGCTCCTATAACAAAAGCAATGGCCTGCCCGAAACCGCCCGAGGACGCCTTTTATAGCCCCAGACCACTACCACTGCCGCCTGGAAGAGAGGGGAGTCCAGGTCAGACCACACCTACAAAGACGTGCTTTATCCTGCTATTGGTGAAGCTTGGAAGAACCAACCAACTATAGGGGCCCTGCGGAGGCGTGGTCCTGGGCGGAATCGGAGCTAGTCCTGACAGGTGATCGGTCATGTGCTGTCTTTCTTCTGTGCCAGGGCAAGGACTTCGTCTGCATTAGTTTGATCCGGCTGCCTCGATTTTCTTCTGGAAATTGCTGGTGAAATCCTCTCCCATAGTGTACTGGAGCCGTTGGTGCTGTGTTGCCGATTATTATGCTTATGAGTTTACTTCGTGATCAAGACACCTTGCGCTAAAAGTTGCGATATAGAACTACCTATAATCTTTCCAAAAACTTAAAGAGAGGTATTACTGATTAAAAATCAAAAGATATGCCACAATTTCAGGGACCTAAATTTTTATTTAATTGTAAAACTCATAGCTGATGATGTATAATTTATAACATTTCTTGTCCAAGTTCCCAACTTGACCAAATCACCTAAAACCAGAAGACCTTCTAAGTTGACAACTTGAGATGTTAGATCAATTATTATAACGCCCATCCCAATGCATTTTGCAGGAAAATAAAGGGATTGAAGTTATAAAATAAGGACTGATCTAATATCTCGTAAGAGCAAGCTGTCAACTTTGCGTGCAGCATTTGGGTTGAGTTTTGAGACCCCAATTTGATTTCTAGGGTATGAGGCTGTTGCTCTAACTCAGGGGTGGTCACCAGTCCTGGTGCACCACAATCCATCCTGGTTTTCAGGATGCCTCTAATGAATATTCAAGAAGTAATTTGCATCCACTACCATTGTATGCAAATATAGCCATGAATATTCAATAGGGACATCCTGAAAACCAGGCTGGATTGTGGTGCACCAGGAATGGAGTTGGCCACCTCTGCTTAACCACTAGGTTAGACCAGAGTTTGATTCCCACTGGCACTCCTTGTGACTTTGGGCAAGTCAGTTTATTCTCCATTGCCTCTGAAGAAAAGGCCTGGCAATCTACTTCCAGTCATACCTTGCCAAGAAAACCCAGGGGCTGCTGGGGTCACCAGGAGTCAGCACTGACTTGATGGCATTAAGAAGAATTTGATTTCATAGTCTGCCAGTAGCTGTGTGCAGGGGCGGCTCTATAATGAGGCCGAGTGAGGCGGTAGCCTCAGGCAGCAACTTTTTTGGGGTGGCAAAAATTGTCCCCAAAAAGACCGCCTCATTCGGCCTTCAAAATAATAATAATAATAAAAAAAAACCCCAGCTGCAAAAGCTGCTGCCGCTGTGGCTGCAGTAGCATGAAGTGCCCTATGGCGGCTGCCTCCCTGGAAGATTCCTCACACAGCACCCCCCCACGCCACGCAAAAGGAGAGTGTTTCCCGCGGCTCTGTTAAAGCTGAGCCCGCCGGCACTGATGGGAAATAGAAAATGCTGTTTCCCATCAGCGCATGCGGGCTCAGCTTTACCAGAGCCGCAGGAAAGGGTAACACTCTCCCTTCGCGTGGCTCTGCAAAGCTGAGCTGGCGTGAGGGGGGGTGCTGTGTGGGGTTCTTCCAGGGAGCGGTCGCCGTGGGGCACTTCATGCTGCAGCGGCAGCAGCTTTTGCAGCTGGGTTTTTTTTTTTTGAGTTCCCTAAAGAAGGGCTGGGGCTGGGCTGGACTAGTGGGGGGGGGGGAGGTAGCAAAGGAAACAGTAATAGGCAGATGGGGGGAGGGCTAAGACTGGAAATGGGTTGATGGGGGGGTAGAACTGGAAATGGGCTGATGGGGAGGGGGGCTAGGACTGCTAATGGGCTAGGGGGGGGGGCTTAGAACTGGAAATGGGCTGATCAGGAGGGGGGGCTAGGACTGATAATGGGCTGATTGGTGGGGTTAGGTCTGGAAATGGGCTGATTAGGGGGCTAGGACAGGAGATGGACTGATTGGGGTGCTAGGACTAGAAATGGACTTATTGGGGGGTTAGGACTGGTAATGGGCTGATGGGGAGCTAGCACTGGAAATGAGCTAGGACTGGTAATGGGCTGTTTGGGGGGCTAGGACTGGAGTGGCTGATAAGAGGGATAGGATTGGAAATGGGCTAATGGGGGAGGAGAGGAGAGTGCTGCTGGCCCTGGAAGAAAACTAGGGGCTAGGGCTACAAATGGGCTGGCTGATGTGGGGGGATGGGAGAATAGGACTGAAAGGGAGCGTATACTGAGAGGGCCTGCTAGGGGAAGGAGGGGGCAGGAAGGGAGCTGACACGGGGGAAGGAGGGGGCTGGAAAGGAACTGACACCTGGGATGTACTGAAGGGGGATTGGAAGGGAGCTGACACTTGGGGATGGGAGTGGTAGGTGGCTGGGTAATGGGGAGTAGGCTGGAAGGGACCTGACATGCGAATGGCACTGGAAGGGAGCTGACTGGGGGTGGGGTGGGGGTGGCACTGAGAGTGGACGTGAGCTGATACCTCGGATGGTATTTGGACTAGAAGGGGCTGGACAGTGGGGATGGAGGGGGATTGGAAGGGAATGGACACCAGTGACAGTTGTGGGAATGCAAGGTGGTTGACATTGGAAAGTACTGGGAGGGGAGGACTGGAAAGAGGGCTGATACTGGGGAGGGTTACTGGAACTGGAAATGGCCTGATGGAAGGAAGTGAAGAAAACAAAAGAAGAGACAAGAAATGTCAGATGGACCATGGACTGTAGACCACAGAAAGAAAGCCAAGAGAAGACAGGAAAGCAGAAGCCTCAAATCGGGACCAGCATGATCAGAGAATAAAATGGTCAGACAACAAAGGTAGAAAAAATAATTTAATTTTAGTGATTGGACTTTGTGCTACTTTTATATTTTACACAGTACTGGGGAACTGCACCTCTAATTTATCTGATGTTGCACTGCATGTGGACTCTGGCTTCTTGGGGTTTCAGTTTACATTTTGTCTACATATTTTTATTTTTACTTTAGATTGTGGTTACTTATACTGTACTTGGTGAGGGTTGATGTTGTGAGTGTGTGACTGAGGTCAGGTGTTCTGTTAACATGGAGTTTGTACATAAAGATCTATACTGTACTGTAGTAATTTGAACATAAGATATGCCATACTGGGTCAGATCAAGGTCCATCAAGCCTAGTATCCTGTTTCCAACAGTGGCCAATCTAAGTCATACGTACCTAGCAGTTTTCCCAAAAGACACAGGTTCCACAATGCTGGTATTGGGTCAAGCATTGATATCCTGGGTCCCTTCTTAATAATGGTTTATGGACCTTTCCTTCAGGAACTTGTCCAGACCTTTTTTAAACCCAGCTACACTAACAGCCTTTACTACATCCTCCGGTAACAAATTGCTGAGTTTGATTACACGTTGAGTGAAAAAATATTTTCTTTTATTAGTCTTAAATATTTTACCCTGTAGCTTCATTGCATGTCCTCTAGTCTTTCTATATTCTGATAACATAAACAATCGATCTACGTTTACCTGTTCCACTCCGTTCATTAATTTATAGACTTCTATCATATCTCCCCTCAGCCGTCTCTTTTCCAGGTTAAAGAGCCCTAACCTTTTTAGCCTTTCTTCATAGGGGTTTCTTTCCATTCCTTTACCATTTTGGTGGCTCTTCTCTGAACCTTTGCTAATAACGCTATATACTTTTTAAGATACAGCGACCAGAATTGCACACAATATTCAAGGTGCGGTCTCACCATGGAAGCATATAGAGGCATTATAATATCCTTTGTTTTATTTTCCATTCCTTTCCTTATGATACCTAGCATTCTATTTGCTCTCTTGGCCGCCGCTGCACACTGGGCCAAGGGTTTTAACATATTATCCACAATGACGCCTAAGTCTTTTTCCTGGGTGGTGGTTCCTAATGTGGAACCTTGCATTGTGTAGCCATAATTTGGGTTGTTCTTCCCTAGGTGCATAACTTTGCACTTGTCCACATTAAATTTCATCTGCCATTTTGATGCCCAGACTTCCAATTTATCAAGATCCTCTTGCAATTTTCCACAATCCTCTTGGGTTTTAACAACTTTAAATAGTTTTGTGTCATCTGCAAATTTGATAACCTCACTCGTTATTCCCTTTTCCAGGTCATTTATGAATATGTCAAAAAGCAGCGGACCCAGCACAGATCCCTGGGGTACACCACTATTCACCTTTCTCCATTGGGAAAATTGGCCATTTAGCCCTACCCTCTGCTTTCTATCTTTTAACCAGTTCCTGATCCATAATAGTACACTGCCTCCTATCCCATGACTCTTTAGTTTTGCCAGAAGTCTCTGATGAGGGACCTTGTCAAAGGCTTTCTGAAAGTCCAAATACACTATATCAACCGACTCACCTTTGTCTACCTGTTTATTCTCACCTTCAAAAAAAACATAACAGATTAGCAAGACAAGATCTTCCTTGTCTAAAGCCATGTTGGCTGTCTCCCATTAAACCATGACTATCTACATGTTCAGTAATTTTGTTTTTTATGATGGTTTCTACCATTTTTCACCGGTCTGTACTTTTCCGGATCACCCCTGGAAAAATTCCCGGATCACCCCTTTTTAAAAATTGGTGTTACGTTCGCCATCCTCCAATCTCCAGGTATTAGAGATGATTTAATGATAGTTCACAGATTACTAATAGCAGGTCTGCAATCTCATATTTCAGTTCTTTCAACACCCTTGGATGTATATCATCCGGCCCAGGTGATTTGCTACTCTTCAGTTTATCTAATACTGTAGTTGTAATACATCTTCCCGATGTATTGATATTTCCTTCAATTCTTCTGCACCTTTAAATACCACTTCAGTCATGGGTAACATCTCTACATCTTCCTCAGTAAAGACTAAAGCAAAGAATTCATTCAGTCTCTCCGCTATCGCCTCTTAGTGCCCCTTTAACCCCTCTATCATCTAATGGACCAACTGACTCTCTCACAGGTTTTTTTGCTACGAATGTACTTGATAAAGTCTTTATTATGCATTTTTGCTTCCACAACATGTTTCTTCTAAAATTCTCCCTTTGCCTGCCTTGCATTTAACTTGCCAGTGCTTGTGCTGTTTCCAGGTTTCATCGTTTGGCTCTTTTTTCCATTTCCTGAAAGATGCTTTTTTGGCAATAGCAGCCTCTCTGACCTCACCTTTAAACCATGCTGGCAGTTTTTTGGACTTCCTTCCACTTTTCTTAAAGCATGGAATACAGCTGGCCTGGGCTTCCAAGATAGTATTTTTCAACAACACCCAAGCTTGATGTAAGTCTTTAACCTTTGCAACTGCTCCTTTTAGTTTTTTCTTAACTATTTTCCTCATTTTATCATAGTCTCCCTTTCGAAAGTTAAAAGGTAGTACTGTGGATTTCCTTACTTTCCCTCCTCCACTAATTAAATCAAACGTGATCATGCTATGATCACTGTTGCCAAGTGGCCCCAACACCCTTATCTCTTGCACCAGATCTGGTGTTCCACTAAGGACTAGGTCTAATATGGCTTCCCCTCTGGTCGGTTCATGAACCAGCTGCTCCAAGAAGCAGTCATTTATTTCATCTAGGAACTTTATCTCCCTAGCATGTCCTGCCGTGACACTGACCCAGTCGATACCGGGGTAATTGAAATCACCCATTATTACTACCGTGCTGTAACTTTTGTTAGCTTCCTTGATTGCTTTGAGAATTTCATCATCCATTTGTTCATTCTGGCAAGGCGGTCGATAGTACACCCCCACTGCCATCGCCTTCCCCTTTTTACATGGAATTTCAATCCATAGAGATTCTACAACAAATTTTCTTTCCTGCAAAACTTTAATCCTTTCTGACTCAATGCCCTCTCTAACATAGAGCGCAACCCCTCCACCAATTTGATCAGCTCTTGTTTAGCTTTTCAAATAGGTGTATGGATGTTCCAGGGCCCACTGTAGTATTTACAGTGACACTTTTTTTGGATGGGCTCCTTATATGAGTTATGGAAGTTTGTGCTGGTATGTTATGGTATGGTAGGTTTGCTCTTTGTTGTAGAGCTTTGTATTAGTAGTTCACAATATGCCTGGTACTGGAGAATAGTGGTTGTTGTTGTTCTTAATGAGATAATCAGAATCAGATTTTTTTTTTTAAATATTGAGTTCTGTGGGTGAATGTCCTGGTTCTGCTCTGCACCTACTGTGGATGCAAAATATATGTTGAAAAAGAAAAAGCAAAAACCATAACGCAGTTTATAACAACAAAATAAAAATGAGTTACAATTTATTTTTATAAACTGTGCTATTGGTTCTTGCTTTCTTTTAGTTCCTTGGTGTGCAGACAGGACCGTACCTAGCCCTGTGCAAGCGGTGCAGCCGCACAGGGCGCAAAGACTTGGGAGGTGCATTTCGGCTGTCTGCTGTTGCCCTGCTGCCGCTGGCAGGACAATAGCAGGCAGTCAAAATTCGCCACCCAAGCCTTTTCGCAGCACTTTAAGCAGGTCTGGTCTCTCCCTCCTCTGTCAGAGCAGGGAGGGACAGATCTGCTTAAAGTGCCGGCGCCTTTCAGATCGGGCACATGCCCCCCTCCTCCTCCCCATACCTCCGTTCAGTGCTGCCTGCTCTTTCCCTGCTGCGGTGCCGCCTTGAAAAAAACCAAGGGTGGCAGCAGCAGGGAAAGAGCAGGCAGTGCTGGACTGAGATATGGGGGGAGAGGGGGGTCGTGCGCCCGAGCTGCAAGTCGCAAAGGGTGCGATTGTAGCTCGTTATGGCCTGTGTTGCAAACATCTTGCATTTCCTCCATATAATCTAATCGGCTTTTTGGTTTGGTCCAGTCTCTGATTGGATTTCTGAAAAAGCTCCACCCCCCTCTAAGGTAGGGGGGGGGGGGCGCCATCTCATTCTTCACCTCAGGCAGCAGATTGCCTTGAGCCGCTCCTGGCTGTGTGATGTTAACTTTATCACTTAACCTCCTTACATTTAGAGACCAAGGCCTTCCAAATCTATCCTTGTGACCACATAAGGAAGTCTTAGCTTTGTGGATGCTTGAGCACCAGGGCTGTACCAAGGGCTGTGCGAGCGGTGCAGCTGTATAGGGCGAAAGTATGAAAGGGATGTTGATGTTATCACTGGACTTCTAGGAAGCCCAGCAAAAAAGAGTTCCTTCATGCAGATGGGTTTGAGGAGGTACCAGGATCACCAGTTGCACAGGCTGCATTGCTGATTTGGTATAGTCCTGTTGAGTAACTCTAATATTGAGCAAACCTTTGCACTGTGTTCAGGGAGGAGTAATTGGCTCCTATAACCCCCACAGACAGATAGGTTTTCAGGATATCCATGATATATATTTGTGGGATAAATTTGCATATACTGGAAAGTAACCTGGTGGTTAAAACAGTATGTTGACAGCCAGGAAAGCTAGATTTAAAACAAGGCCGTGCCAAGGACTGTGTAAGCCAGGGGTTTTCAACCCAGTCCTCGGGGAACCCTAGGCCAGTCAGGTTTTCAGGATTCTAAGAATGAATATGCATGAGAAATATTTGCATGTTCTGCCTTCATTGTATGCAAATCTATCTTATGCATATTCATTATGGGAATCCTGAAAACCTGACTGGCCTAGGGTTCCCTGAGGACTGGATTGAAAACCTATGGTGTAAGCAGTGTGGCCGCACAGAGCGCAAACACAGAAGGGGGAACTGATATCATCATTGGGCTTTCAAGAAGCTCAAAAAGAGTGAGTTACTGAACGTGGCTAGGTGAACGAGGGGCACCAGATTCGTTAGTTGCATAGTGCGCATTTCCTTTGCGTCCCTCTAGTCCAGTCCCGGAACCATAGAGTTGTCAACCTCCACCAGCAGCTTTGGAGACTGAAAGATGTCATCGTTCTGATGTCACTGGTACAAATAGGCAAGATCCGCCCCCTTTCACCAGTACTTTCAGTCTCCAAGCAGCTTGGAGGTTCTGAGCCCGGGACTGGGCTCAGGAGGAACAAATAAGCAGAGCTTAATTCTCTTAGTTAGCCCTTGGTTGGGTTGGTTTTTTGAGTTTTTGTTTTGTTTTTTGTCCTTAGGTGTGCCTCTGCTGCTGCTAACAGAGATCCTGTGCTGCTGTGGGCGTTTTATCTCATCTCTTGCCAAACTCCCTCTCCCCTCCCTCTCCCTAAAGAGATCTCAGAGTGCCCCAGCGTTAAAACGAGCACAGGGGTGTACAATAGCCTCCCTGCTCCCGAACCCGATTTGGAAGGGTGAGGAGCAGGTAGAAGGCAGAAGAGACTGGCAACGGAAAAGCAGTGCTGCTGAGGTGCCAGTCAATTCCTGGGGCTGATACCGTGAGAAAGGCTGTGCTCCAGAGGTGCTTAGCGCTGCCCTTCCTTCCTCTCCTCTCGACATCGTAGTGAGTACCCCCGAACTTCTGGGCTCGCTGGGGGAGCAGTTATTAGCCTGTGGGGGGTTCCGGCGGCTCCAGAGTGTAGCAGGGAGCCTGACCGCGTGATTTTTGGCGGCGCGAACGTTGCGGCTGCCATTTTGAGTGCCGTTTTTTCAGCGCCAGTTTTCTTTTGCCTTTTCCACAGCTTGGGAGCTTCGTTTTCAGTTCAGACTGCCAGGGGGCAGCTAGTTAGGGCTGCCTTGGTGAAATTCAATTAAAAAAAATAAATAGAAAATAAAAGAGACCCCTATCGGGCTTGGCTTCCTGGGCTACAGCGCTAGATAATATGCCTGCTAAGCCCCGCTGCCTTGTCTGTGGCGTGAGGCGCGGCAAGCTTTTGGAGGCTGGAGTGTGCAAGGCCTGCTCCTTAGAGGCAGTAGGCATGGAGGAATCCTTGGGGGAAGGCTCTGGTGATCAGGCAGAAACTTCCTTCGACGGCAGGGGATCCGGGCCACCCTCCTTGGATACTTCGGAGCCGGTGGCAGGTCCGTCCTCGGCTTGGAGCGCTCCTTTGTCAGGGGAGGGGTTCCAGGGGGCCGGAGTGTCTGGGATCCCTTCGGATTTCTTCGCGCTAATGCAGAAGGCCTTTGCCTTACTGCAGCCCGGGTTGGGAGCTCGGTCTCAGAGCCCCACTGGCTGGAAAAGACCAGGGTCGGGGGGTCTTCCGGAAGGGGAGATGGCCCCGCCTAAGAGGCGTAGAGAGAGTCTGGAACCGACCTCGGATGCCGGGTTGGATGAGGAGGTTGGAGCGCCTGACTTAGAGGTGGACGACGCCTCGGAGGAAGAGTTAGAGGAAGGAGAATTGCTGGACGCGGAGCAGCAGAGCAGAGTGGTCCGTGTGTTTAGAAGAGAGGAGCTGCCAGCATTGATTGCTGAGACACTAAAGACTTTGAACATGCCCGCGGGGTCCACGTCCACTGAGGAGGCGTTGGAGGATCCGCTTTTGCAGGCCGTGAGAACGTCACAACGGGTGTTCCCAGTGCATAGGGTCTTTCGAAATATGATTCAGGAGGAATGGGACTCGCCGGAGTCGGCGTTGCGGGGGACCAGGGCTGTGGCCCGGTTATACCCGCTTTCCGAACAGGATAAGGAGATTTTTTGTTCTCCCAGGGTGGATGCGGCGGTGTCGGCAGTTACCAAAAAGACCACCATTCCGGTTGAGGGGGCCGCGGCGTTAAAGGACGGGCAGGACAGGAAGTTGGATACCTTGCTGAAGCAGGTGTTTGATATGTGTGCCCTATCTCTGCAAGCCTCGATAGCGGGGGCGTGAGTGGCTAGAGGCTGTTTAAGGTGGTCTCAGCGACTTCAGGGAACCCTCTTGGAGGAACAGACTGAGGATGTTGCTCGTCTGGAGTCGGGCACGGCCTACTTGTCCGATATTCACTACGATCTAATCCGCGGCCTGGCCAAGAGTATTGCCTCGGTGGTGGCGGCTCGCCGATATCTGTGGCTACGTAACTGGTCGGAGGATGGGTCTTCCAAAGCGAGGCTCAGTAAGCTCCCCTTTAGGGGGAAACTCCTCTTTGGGGAAGATCTGGAGAAGTTGGTTAAGGACCTCGGGGAGTCCAAGGGGGGTCGCCTCCCGGAGGATAAGCCGAAGCAGGGTCGTGGGGCTTCTGGGTTCAGGGGCCTCCCGAGGGATTTTCGTAGATTTCGGTCCTCTCGTTTTACTTAATCGCAAAGGGGCAGGTTTCCAGTACGTGGCCAGCCTTTTGGGGATTCAGAGGGGCGGGCAGAGGTTTTGGCTCCTTTCAGTCCTCAGGTACCAAGAAGCCGCAATGAGATAAGGCGGACCCAGGTGGCGGAGGTTCCCATGGGAGGAAGGTTGCGGGAGTTCTACCCTGCCTGGGTCCAGATTACCTCAGACCAGTGGGTGCTGGAGGTTATTCGGGACGGCTATGCTCTGGAGTTCCAGCGTCCCGTCTTAGATTCCTTTGTTCTTTCCCAGTGCAGAGCTCCTCGGAAGCTCCGAGTGGTAGCGGTCACCCTGCGGCGTCTGCAGCATCTCGGAGCAGTGGTGCCAGTTCCGGAGGAACAGTGCGGTTCAGGTCGATACTCTATTTATTTCGTGGTTCCCAAAAAGGAGGGTACTTTTCGGCCGATTCTGGACCTCAAGTGGGTAAATCGTTGCCTTCGCGTGACCCACTTCCAAATGGAAACCTTGCGTTCCGTCATTGCGGCGGTTCGGTCCGGGGAGTTTCTGACATCTTTAGATCTTACGGAAGCTTATCTGCATATCCCCGTCCGGCAAGAGCATCAAAGATTCCTGCGTTTTGCGGTGCCGATGGGGCATTTTCAATTCCAGGCGTTGCCTTTCGGTCTGGCGACGGCTCCTCGGACGTTCACCAAGGTTATGGTCATGGTGGCGGCCGCGCTTCGCAAGGAGGGGATACTAGTGCATCCTTACTTGGACGATTGGTTGATTCGGGCGAAGTCGAGGGAGGAGAGCTCGACAGCCACCGCTTGGGTGGTCGGTTTGTTGGAAAGCCTCGGTTGGGTGGTCAACGTAGCAAAGAGCAGGCTGAACCCCTCTCAGACGCTGGAGTACTTAGGAGCGCGCTTCAAGACACAGCAAGAAGTGGTGTTTCTTCCCAGCAAGAGAGCACAGGCTTTGAGGGAACTCGTGCGATGGTTTCTGGGGTGCAGGGCGCCGACAGCCTGGCAGTATTTGCAGTTACTAGGAACCATGGCGGCTACGATCGACTTGGTGCTGTGGGCCAGAGCGCATATGAGGTCGTTGCAGAGTGCTCTCCTTCGGCGTTGGTCTCATCAGCGGGATGCGCTGTCGCAACGTCTGCCATGTCCACCGGAGGTGCGTCGAGACCTTCTATGGTGGTTGAGGCCCGACAGTCTGGTAAAGGGCGTGCCTCTGGAGCCTCCGTCCTGGCGGCTGGTCACGACCGATGCAAGTCTGGCAGGATGGGGGGGCGCATCTCGACGGATCATTTGCTCAAGGGACTTGGTCGCTGGAGGAGCGCCATTGGTCCATCAACAGGTTGGAAATGCGAGCAGTGTATCGAGCTCTTCTGGAGTTCCAGGAGGTTTTACGTCAGGAGGCGGTATGCGTGCTGTCAGACAACGCGACGACAGTTGCCTATATAAATCGGCAGGGCAGCACGGGGAGTGCATCCCTGGAGGAGGAAGCCAGTGTGCTGTTGGCCTGGGCGGAACAGAACTTGAAGGCGCTGTCAGCCCAACACGTCGCCGGTGTAAACAATGTCGAGGCGGATTTTCTCAGCCGCCGCAGGGTGGACCCGGGGGAGTGGGCCCTGCACCCGGAGGTCTTTGAGCTGATTGTGCGACGTTGGGGGGTCCCGGTGATGGATCTCATGGCAACCTTGGAGTCTGCGAAGGTGGAGCGGTTCTTCAGCAGATGGAGAGAGTGGATGGCGGAAGGCCTGGATGCCTTGGCTCAGCGTTGGCCGGTAGAGGGTCTTCTTTATGTGTTTCCGCCCTGGGCGCTCATAGGCAGGGTGGTCCAGCGCATAGAACGACATCGGGGCCTGGTGGTGCTGGTGGCGCCGGATTGGCCAAGGAGACCGTGGTATGCAGATTTGATTCGGCTGTTGGCAGACGCTCCGTGGCGGCTTCCGCTTCGAGAGGATCTGTTGTTACAGGGGCCGCTATGAATGCCGCAGGTGGGTCGATTCTCGCTTACGGCTTGGCTATTGAACGGGCTCGGTTGATGGCCAGGGGATACTCGGTGGCAGTCATCTCTACCCTCCTAAGCACGCGCAGACCGTCTACGTCGCTGGCGTATATCCGCGTCTGGCGTGTCTTTGAAGCTTGGTGTTCCGAGCGAGCTCTCAATCCCTTAAAAGCCTCCGTCCCTCATATCCTTTCCTTTTTGCAGGCTGGGGTGGAGAAGGGGCTCGCGGCCAGTTCCTTATGAGTGCAGTTGGCGGCTCTTTCCTGTTATCGGGGAAAGGTTCAAGGTCAGGTGATCGCGGCGCATAGTGATATTCGGCGTTTCCTGCGAGTGGTGCTGTTGCTAAGACCGCCTAGGCGGACGGTTATTCCTCCGTGGGACCTCAATGTGGTGTTGGAAGCCTTGGTTGGGGAACCGTTCGAGCCCTTAGGTAGGGCTTCGCTGAAGGATTTGACCCTGAAGACCGTTTTCCTGGTAGCTATTTGCTCCGCCAGAAGGATTTCGGAGTTACAGGCGTTGTCTTGTCAGGAACCTTACTTGTCCTTTTCGGGTGACAGGGTTGTTTTGCGTACGGTTCCAGCCTTTTTGCCAAAGGTGGTTTCGGATTTTCATGTGAATCAGGTAGTATCGCTGCCGGTGTTTTCCGCAGAACAGAAGGCTCAGTCGGGTGGCCGTTTGCATCAGTTGGATGTGCGGCGAGTGCTCAAGAAGTATCTCCGTTAGACGGCATCTTTCCGAAAGTCCGACAGGCTATTTATCACCTTTGGGGGTCCGTGGAAAGGGGAGGCAGCAGCAAAGTCCTCTATTTCTAGATGGCTGAAGGAGGCTATTGCTTCGGCCTACCTTTTGAAGGGCAAAGAGGTTCCGGTGGGCCTGCGGGCGCATTCCACTAGAGCGCAGGCGGCGTCTTGGGCAGAAGTCAGTTTGGTGCCGGTGGCTGATATTTGTAGAGCGGCGACCTGGTCCTCTTTGCATTCTTTTGCCCGGCACTATCGCCTGGATGTGCAGGCGCGGGGAGATGGCCGTTTTGGTTCAGCGGTTCTTCAGGCTGGGCTTACAGGTCCCTCCCGTTGATATTCACTGCTCTGTTACATCCTCTATGGTTCCGGGACTGGACTAGAGGGACGCAAAGGAAGAGTAAATTAGACTTACCTGCTAATTTTTGTTCCTTAAGGAACTCTAGTCCAGTCCCGGATCCCTCCCAGTAAGGGCATGGGAGCAGCCTGAAGTTTCATGAGAGAGGAGATCAAGGAGGTGCACAGGTAATGGAGAATTAGTAGCATTTTTTCAACCGGGTTGAGCACAGAGCAGAGATGAGATGAGACTAGGTCTCAGGGGGACTCTATTTTTGTTTCCACAGCAGGCCCTGCTGGGGCTTGAGTGCAGTAGGACCGCCTTTTCAGGGTGGTTATTTTTCTATTCTTGATGTTCGCAGTTCATGTATGAACCACATTTGGGCGGGGCAGTGAGGGTTCTTGTTTTTTCACTGCTACCCTGTCTTGTTCGATATTTTTTCATATAACTACTTATTTGTTGCTCTGCTGAGTCTGCTTTGTCAATAGGTGCTGGTGAAAGGGGGCGGATCTTGCCTATTTGTACCAGTGACATCAGAACGATGACATCTTTCAGTCTCCAAAGCTGCTGGTGGAGGTTGACAACTCTATGGTTCCGGGACTGGACTAGAGTTCCTTAAGGAACAACAATTAGCAGGTAAGTCTAATTTACTCTTCTAGCTTGGTATAGTCCTGGTTTAAAATGTTGCTCCTCTCACAGATGCCCTTCAAAGGCTTAGGAAAGTCCTGCCACCCTCCATTGCCTAATTACAAATCTGTGCTAGTGTGTTAACGTATGTTAAATGCACAACATTTAATGCAAACCCATTATTCTCAGTGGGGCCTGTTTGCTAAGTAAGAACATAACTCACATTAATACTGGTGAATGTGCATTGACGTGTGTTAACATTAGTAAATGAGGCCCTTAGTTGTAAGTCCTTTGGGGCAGGAACCTACCAACCATACCAGATCCAATTTTATTTCATATAAATTGTGAATATCCTGAAAACACAGCTGGCTATTGGGGTCATTATGGCGCAATTGGGAAGCCCTACCTAAAGGAAAGATTTGTGAAGGCTTTTTTACTGTGGTAAAAAAGAAAAAAAACCCATAGTAAATTAAGTCATAGACTGTAATCTTTACAAGCAAGAACATTTTCATAAGTAAATCAATTATTTTATAGAACTGCTCTGATCACTTTATATATTTATT
The DNA here is from genome assembly GCA_033557465.1 of Ichthyophis bannanicus. NCBI lineage: Eukaryota > Metazoa > Chordata > Amphibia > Gymnophiona > Ichthyophiidae > Ichthyophis > Ichthyophis bannanicus. Next base: position 1,513,033,954 of record CM066032.1, on the reverse strand, counting down.
TATCAGGTTTTCTATACCGCTTTATCATTTCAATCAAAGCAGTTTACATTGCAACTTAAACATGGTAAATGTACATTAAACAGGGACATTGATATTTGGATTTTTCTGAGCAATGGAGGGTTAAGTGACTTGCCCAAGGCCACAAGTAGTGCTAGGGGGAATCAAACTCTGGGTGCTTGGTTCCCAAGCCAGAGCTCTAACCACTAGGCTACTCCTTGGTCATTTACATGAATTATGAGGGCACAAGGCCAATGTTGTATCTGAGCTTTGTAACAATTAAATATATCACATTTTCAAAAGTTGCTTATGCAGATAGCCTAAGTGACTAAATACAGCTACTTAGTCTTAAGCATATCTTCAGCCACACTCTATAGGGCTGAATATCATGGACAAGTCTAAGGGACCAGAAGGGATACACCTCAGGATACTGAAAGAGCTCAGAGAAATTCTTGCAGGGCCTTTATAGGATGTTTTTAATAGATCCTTGGAGACAGGAGAACTTCCACAGGACTGGAGAAGGGCTGATGTGGTACCTCTCCACAAAATTGGTAATGGGGAAAAGTGACAAACTACAAACAAGTAAGCCTTACATTGGTGGCGGGAAAAGTAATGGAGGCGCTCCTGAAAAAGCGAATAGTGGACTTCCTCAAAACCAACAGATTGCATGATCTGAGGCAACATGGTTTTACCAAAGGACAATCTTGCCAAACAAATCTGATTGAGTTCTTCGACTGGACTAGATCAAGGGCATGCGATGGATGTGATCTACCTAGATTTCAGCAAAACCTTTGATACTGTTCCTCATAGGAGGCTTATCAATGAACTCAACAGCTTGGGGGATGAGTCCCAAGATGGTGAACTGGATCAGAAATTGGTTGACTGACAGACGACAGAAGGTGATGGTAAACGGAACTCACTCGGATGAAAGGAAGGTGATTAGCGGTGTGCCCCAGGGTTCGGTCTTGGGACTAGTACTGTTCAATATATTCGTGAGTGATATTGCTGAAGGGCTGAATGGAAAAGTCTGTCTTTTTGCAAATGACACCAAAATTTACAACAGAGTGGACTCCACTCAGGGAGTGGAGAACATGAGGAAAGCTGGAAGAATGGTCTAATGCTTGACAGTTAAGATTTAATGTGAAGAAGGCTGGAAGCGGTTCAGAGGAAGGTGACCAAAATGATTTGGAGCCTGCATCAGAAGACTTATGAGAAGAGACTTGAAGACCTAAATATGTACACTCTGGAGGAGAGGAGGGGGAGGGAAGATATGATTCAGACCTTTAAATACCTAAAGAGTATTAATGGACAAACAAACCTCTTCCAAAGTCAGGGAAGCTGTAAACCTAGAGGGCATAACATGAAGCTGCAAGGGGGTAAACTGAAAGGCAATGTCAGGAAATGAAATACTTTTTCACTGAAAGGATAGTGGATGCTTGGAATACCCTCCTGATGGAAGTGATGGGGGCAAACACAGTGACAGAATTCAAAATGGCATGGGACAGACACAGTGGATCCCTTAGCAACAGGATAAAATCAAAATAAGCATAACTATCTCTTATATCTGAACAAATAGGGGTGACCTATACGGAGCGGTGGGTACACCCCTAAACAAAGCATGGGGAGAGGTGACCTGCACGGAGCGGCAAGTGCACCTACTCTTGCCGCCTTGCTGGGCAGACTAGATGGACCATACTGGTCTTTATCTGCCGTCATATACTATGTTACTATGTAACTTAAGTAGCTATATTAGCTGGTTATATTGCTAAGTAGCTAAGTACAGCTGTATAAGTTGCAAGGTGCCAGATAGAAGTGATCTTGTCAAGCCTTCAAGCCATGATATAACTGTTCTCCTCACTTCCTTTACAAACCATGAGCCCCGCATAAAAAGATTGTGCCTTACTTAAGGATCTGAATATATATAATCCTCCCAGATATAGCACTCTTGTAGCACAGAGAGGTTTCCAGACGTTGGGGGCGGGTCTGAAGCCCCTGGCCTGGTAAGCAGCCAATAATATGCAATACCGTGAATCCCCCTCTCAACACTTCACCATATTTTTGGTGGGCATAAACCGCAAGAGGAAGAGAGAGAACCTCGACCTCACATGCAGTACATGCCCCTTTTTTTATTCATTTAAATGTTCTCATGCCCTAGTCGTTTCCATAAAACAAGTATAAAAATCACACTTATCTGGTCCGTCACACGACGTGCACGTTTCGAGGCCTGAAGCCTCTGTATCAAGTGCTCTCAATGAACTGTAGTGTGTCCAAACTTCCTTCAACCGCCAGAAAACGCCGAACAAGCAGCTGTTGAAAAGAGAGAAGCTTGCTCAGGATAGGCTGCCCACAAAAACGCCCACCAACCAGAGAACACCAATCATCACAATCATTGGTGTTCTCTGGTTGGTGGGCGTTTTTGTGGGCAGCCTATCCTGAGCAAGCTTCTCTCTTTTCAACAGCTGCTTGTTCGGCGTTTTCTGGCGGTTGAAGGAAGTTTGGACACACTACAATTCATTGAGAGCACTTGATACAGAGGCTTCAGGCCTCAAAACGTGTACATCATGTGACGGACCCGATAAATGTGATTTTTATACTTGTTTTATGGAAACGACTAGGGACGCCACACAGCTGGCACAGATAGACGCACAGAAGGATGGTTGGCAACTGTGATGAGGGTATAATGTGCCAGCAGCACAGATCTGCACAGATATGACTGTTACAGGAATGAAAAGTAGTTGTGTATGACAGGCATAAAAAATACAGGAGAACAGAGAAATCAAACCCATGACCACTAGCACAGAAGTCACTGCACAAACTGGTAGGCTACACCACCAACATGAGTTCCACAGCAAAGGCTGCATACAAGAACACTGCAGGGCACCACACAAAAAGCCTGCTGTCTGCCAGGATAGGGCAACCCCAACAGTAACCATGATGCAATGCACATGCAGAACAGCTGTGTACAGCTCATTTCATAGTATGTAATTGGGATGAGAGCCACATATAAGCACATGCACACACACAATGAAATGTTATGCAGTGGAGACAGCATGCAAAAGAGCAAAAAAACCTAAACCCAAAGGGCGGCAGGGGATGCTCTGTAGAGTGGGGCAAAATGGGGAACAGAACAGAAACATGTGAGAATTGAACCTGCAAACCAAGGTGGCCCAGACCAGCTCAACAAGAGCAATACCAATCCCCCAAGCTGACTGCCTGCATGGATGGTACAAAGAAAGAGCCATATGTAGTAGCTAATATGCAACAGATAGGCTGCGTAGAGGGCACACTGTGGTGTACAGTGAAGAGATGCAAGGGTGTGTGGAGAGGTGACGAAACTGCAGCCATTTCATGGTCAGGTTAGCACAACACAAGGAAAAAAAACGTGGGAATCAAACCTGCAACCTATGGTGCTCTAACACATACCCGTAACCACTATCCCAAGCAAACACACCAAGCACAATGCAAATATGTTCTGTCAAAGGGAATGTGTGTATGGAAACCCGTAGCACCCTGTGATGTGACAGACGGCTGCCACATAGACAGCTGCCACCGTAAAAGGATGTGAGCACAGGTGGGCCATGTACATCACCAGTAAATCACTAAATACATGTGTCAATGTGGTCAAGCAGCAGAGACAAATGTGCATCCAACACATATATTTTATTTTTGCAAATTAGTAGACATATTGTATATACTGCCTTTCATGATATGAAGCCAGTTGGTTTACAGTGAACAAACTGAAACCACATTGAGCAGGGCAGCAACCCACATTTATTTATTTTTATACTGCACTCTTTAGAATCAGTGTGGCTACATGTATACTAACAGGTACTTTTTATTCCCTTGTCCCTGAAGGGCTCACAATCTAAGTGTGCCTGAGGCAATGGAGGGTTAAGTGGCTTGCCCAAGGCCACAAGGAGTGGCCATGGGACTAGAGACCCCAGTCCCTCTGGCCTGAGGTTGCTTGTCCCCATGTGGGAATTGAACCCCTGGTCTTCTGGCCTGAGGTAACCTGTCCCAACCACTGAGCCACTCCTCCCATGTTGCACATGTTGCACAAAAGTCACTGGCCCGTCTACAGATGATGAGCAGTACAGATAATGTGCAGTAGCTGCATGGTGTGCACTATGCAGTAGCCCCCCACCCCCCACATGCTGCGGCATGCCCCAAATGCCTTTGCACATATGTGTGCATGTAGACAGTAGGTGGTGCATGATGACGGCCCAACACACATCAGTCATGAATTGTCCCCAAAAACATATCTGCCCGCCAATACAGGAGGCACAAACCTGAGAAAGCATACATAGCAAAATGTCAGCAAGTGCATATTGTCGCGTCCCCTACTCTGCCTAGGCGGCTGCCTGACGAGAGATAGGGGGGCGATTGTTACCTTCAATGATGACTTCCCAAAGCAGGGGCTTCTGGGAGTCGTAGTTCAGAGCACATGTAGTTGTGTAGCAAAAAGCTTGAGCCGAGATTGAAAGCAAAACAGGAATATTTTTTATTTAAGCCTCCCTTGGCATAGAGAACTTCAAACAGAAGCTTGGCATAACACGGGTATTTTGGTAAACAAGGAATACAAGGTAAGAAACAAAACTTGCTTACTTCAGCAACAGAAATGTCCGTTGTAATCTTCAAATGCAAACAAAAACTCTCTTCCTAGAAGATAACTTTTCTCACTTCCAGAGCTGTTGGTAGTTTTAATCAGTCTATATGAGACTTGAAACAGTAGCCATGCTTGTGTCTCATTCACCATAGCAAAACATCCTGATTAAAACATTTATGCTTTATAAAAGCTTAGGCAGGCCAAACAAATTGTACCTTTCTTTAGCACAGATAAAAGATAGCTTTTCATTTGACCACCCGGGACAAATCACACTCCATCAATTCCTCCGGGTCACTTAGTGGAATGCCTTCCCCAAATTCCATGGATTCACAATCTGAACCGGAGAAGTCTGTTTCCTCATTAACAAGCAGCTGTGCTTCTTCCCCGGGAACAGAGTACTTCTCCTGGCTAATTACTTCCTGGTTCTGTAACAAACGCTGTACCAGCTCTAAAACATTTGTTCCTTCCTGGTTAAAGGATTTACTATAAGCTGGCTCTTGCTTTAACACTGAGAGCTGGCTGGCTAGGAAGTCTTCCTGAGACCTTAGGCTGTTAACACTATCAGCGTTACCTCTGTGACGTCTTCTCAGCAGTGGCTCTCTGCTCTTTCTGAAATCATGCTGTTTCAGGTTAACTGCAGCCTGATCATCTCCCCTCCTCCTACAGGAATACAGCTCCTGATTTGAGTAAGGCTTCCTTCCAGATTCCTCCTCTGTAATGAGATTAGCTCTCCTCCTTTCTTGTCCTGAGACTGGGGTTAGTCTCCCTTCCTCTCCTGGGAAGCTTGCAGTTCTGTCAGCTCCTTTCCTCCTAGCTGACCTCACGGGACTCAACGCTGAACTCAACGTTCTCCCAGCTGAACTATCAAGTGAACTATCAATCCCTGCCCTCTCGGGCTTATAAGCATGTGACTTGCTGCTCTCCTTCCACCCTGCCCCCAGCTGTGCTGCATCACAACCCTTAGCCACTATGGAGCTGGGGCGTGGCTTCTGCTCAACAAGTTTTGACTGACTCTTTTTTTCAAGCCTAGCTGTAGTTTTAAAGTGAGCCTTTTTTTCCATTTCCCTCTGCCTAGGGGAAATTTCCTGTATTTTCTCTATTTCCATGGGAACCTGACCATCTTCGCCATCACATATCCCCCCACTTAAGCTATTACGGGCTGGCGTTTTTTCTTCAGCACAGCACGTAATACGGGAAAGTGCCTCATGTGTAATTGAAGTTTTCTCTGTGTTGTCCTGTGCTATAGCTACTCTGGCCAAAGCTACCCTGTCGTGCCAAGGGCGTAGGACATTAATGTGGTAGATCTGGGGATGTCCCTTTCTGTCCTGTACAGAATAGGATACGGGGCCTACCTGTTTTACCACACGGTAGGGTCCCTTCCATCTACTCTCGAATTTCGGACTAGGTCCGGTAACCATAACGACTACTTTTTCTCCTATCTCCAGCTGACGTGGCTTTGCACGCCTGTCATAATACGCCTTTTGGCGCAACTGGCTGGCTGCCATGTTTACCTCAGCTACCTGTGATGTACGGCGTAGACGCCCTTTTAAATCTTTCAAAAAGTGAGGTACACCTATCTCCTCAACATTTGGCTCTACCCACTGTTCCCTCAATATGTCAAGGACAAATGGACATTTCTTAAAGGTGTCCTCCTTCTTAGCTACCTCTCCTTTGGCCTGCCGCTGTTGGGTTCCAAATAGCGGTGGAGGAACTGGGTTGGCCTTAGTGCTCCTTATACGTATTGTGACGCAGTGCCAAGCACCGAAGCCATGGAGACCGATAGTGACCCCCTGGTAGAGTCCGGTACTACAGGCAAAAGAAGAGATTCACACTCTCAGCACAGCCTGCAGGCAGCCAATCAGTTCACCTCAGAGGAGGAGAGAAGTGAACCCATGGATTGGGCACGCCCTAGGAGGAGGCGGGTTTCCCAGAGCAAGGGTCCCTTCTTAAACAAAGAGAGGGAACACAGTGAGAGAGAGAGAGAGAGTGGAAGAAGAAGGAGAAACACTAGAACTAATGCAGAAACAGGACCATTTGAGAGCGTATGGAAAAGGAATGAAGGAGTGAATGCTGCAAGAGGTTGGAGAAAGGAAGTTCCTTTTTACCCACGAGAGAGTAAGCAGAAGCTACAGGGAAGGCAGGAAGTTCCTCTGACTGCAGAACCCTGTGACCTGACTTCACAACCTCTGCCCAGCTGCACCAGGAAGGAAGCTAATTCCTCAGCAGGAGAAAAGCTCACGTTTCTGAGAAGCAATTTCCTTCCATGGAAAGAAAGATATGCTGGCAAGATAGTTCCTGAGCACTCTCAACACAAGGTATCTGCTGTTCTTAATCCTTATGCAAACTTTTATAAACCAAAAAGAGAGAATCCTGTGTGCAGAGGACAGGACAGTTTCAGGGAATATAAAGGGAGTTTATTTTACCCTGAAAGCTCTCCCTGTAAACCAACTTTTACTCAGCCTGTAATTCCTGTGCTTAATAGAGAAGCTGAGGAGATAAACACAGCAAAAGGGTTTACAGATAGATTAAACTATCCAGGTTTAGGAGGACCTACTTTTGAAGCTGTGCTAAAAGCTAGGACTGCTACCAACAGATGTGAGATTCCTCCACTCGATAGCAGAGAGCAGTGGGGGCAGGGAATCTCCACCTCGGGACCAGAATGTTTAATAAGGGAAAGCCCTGCTGCCTCATTACAGCCTGTTAATCAGCTGTTTAAACAACAGCAAGCTTTGCCCCTAACCCCTGCTAGCAGCCAAGCAGAATACCTCCTAACTGAGCTGAGAAAACTATTGAATAAAAGAGACATTTTATTACCAGCCAATATTCAAGCAGGGAACAATCCTGAAGAAAGGAATTTACCCCACGTCCCTTTGCCGATGAGAGAAATCAATCAGCCGATGGATTGCTCGATAGGACTGATTGATAAGCCTAAGGAAACCAAAGCTTGAGTGATTATTCCTGAATTTAATTCTGTTTATTGTTGAGCCAGAATTGCTGAAATTTTCCCACCAGGACTGTGATTGGGTAATTGCAAGAAAAGGCTATTGTGCATAAACTGTATCCTGGACTGTGAGTTAACTGTTCAAGGGAACCATTATACTTTATATCCACTCACCTGTACATGACCAGGAGAAAGACACATGAAGCAATGTGTTTTCTACTGAAGAAGTTTTGTTAAAGCACTTTATTGGAAAACCCTCTGTTTGCAGAATCCTGAGTTAACGACTTTTCTGTTTCTGTGTGCCTCACGGAGCGGGGAAAATAAACATCCTTTTGAAAAATAAATTTCTTGTCACCCATATTATTCATTCGGGCCCCCACAACTACACAAGCCCTTTCCCTCCTTAACCCACAAGGTTGGGGAATGAGTGAAGGTGTTGACAGTATAGGCGGGACATGCTTTCCCTCACTCTCTTTTACCCGGGATACTCTCCCACCCTCCAACTGAGGTGAAACCCCTGATGAACTCTCTGTCTTGGCTCTAAGTGGCGCTAGCGTGGATGCTTTATGTGTCTTACCCTGAAGACCTTCTGCCAAGCAGTCAAGGGAGGAGCAGCCAAGGCTGGAGCAGCCACAAAGAGAGCAGCAGCAGAGACAAGAGCAGCCAGCACTGCAGCCAAGGAAGCTACAGAGAAGGTTCCAGGCAGAGGACCAAACAGACTGGCAAGAGGGAGAGAGAGAAAAGGTTGGCTTTGGGAAGGCTAAGGCAAGAATACTTAGACTCCTCTGATGAAGGGTCTGTCTGCAGGCAGCAGAAGCCCCAGGAAGGGAAGTGGAGATCTTACCCTGATTCCCTGTCTAGCTCAGAGGCAGAGAGAGTCACAAGCCACAGAAGCCTCAGCCAGGAAGGTGCTGCAGCAAGACTCCAAGGTAGGAGAAAGAAAGCAGTAAAACCAAAACCCTGTATTTCTTGCTCTGACTCTGAAGAGAGACTTAGGCCTGGGAAAACCCGGATTAGGAAGAAGGGGTTCTCAGGAGAAACTGAACAGGAGAAGCCCGTTGAAGTCCTACCTAGAGGAGAAGGGGCCATTTAGTGGAATAGGCTGTTTAACCTGTTAAAGGACATTAAGCATAAAGTGCCCGAGCGTTTTCAAACTTTGCCAAGATACAGCTCAGCAGAAAGCATGGAGGTAGAAAGTAAAGAAAGTGACCTGACTTCAGCTTGTTCTGAGATGGACTGTGATATGTGCATTGTGGCTAAGTAATGAAAGCCTGAGAGCAGTGAGAAGTTAGGAATTGTAAATACATGTGCTTTATGATTACGGAAGTGAGAAGCCTCATAAAGGGAAAAGAGAAAAAAGCCTGTGTAAATAATTCTACTGCAACACTTGTTGTGAGCTTTGCTTTAATGGGAGAAGATTATCCTTTATTTTCTTTGACTTGAGTGTACAACTGCTTTAAAGATTTGTTACCCGCTTGCCACGGAAGCTAATAAAATTCCTGTGTGCTTTGAAACAACCACTTGGTTCATTTATCTCTATACACAACTACAATCCTTGGTAAAGAGGAATTCAAGATGGCTTCCCGTCCCTACTAGGCGACCGCCTGGTAGGGGCGCGAGCACCACAATATATATATATATATGTTACAGCTGTCACATAATGCTTGATATAGCAATCAAGCGGCACCAATTTTACCCAAAACACTGGCCAAATGCAAAATTAGGATATGGTAATAGGTACAAGAGGCACATGATCCTAGAGAATAAACAAAGCGCAACCTCACACACATGCAGAGATAGCACTATTTATTTATTTATATTATTTCTATACCGCGCTCTTTAAAATTAGCGCAGTTTACATGTAACAACAATTTGTACAAAGCAACGGAGCATGCGGTGTACATTACAGAGAACAGGTTTATACAACTTGGGTTTAACAGGGGTAACTATATACAAATATGTACAACTGAGCTGTTCGTCAACAGGTATGCCATATGTACTGCTATGGAATACACGACACTCTCTAAACTACTTACATATTAGGTTATATACCATTTTGACAGTCGTATTCAGACTATGGGTATGTTATCATACCCTGGGTGTATCGGTGGTGTCATTGTGGTGGGTGGGGGATAAGCTTGGTTGTGTTGTTTCACTGGGCAGGGAGTAATGTAGGAGGAATAAATGATGCTTCAGTGCCTTCTGAAATTGGGCAAGTTATTGCCCGGATGGGGGTTGGGAGGGCATTCCAGAGCATAGGTGCGTAAAATACAAATGCTCTGTTCCTTGCTGTCTGGGAGCATTTTGTTATTGCTCTAGGGATTGCAAGGGTGCTTACAGCGACTAACCTTCTGGCCCTGTTTGCAGGTATGGGAAGGATAAGGTCTGTTAGGGAAATGGCGGATAGGTTGTTGATGGCCTTGAAAGTCATTAGTAAAACTTTGAAAGTGAGTCTGCAGTGGATCGGCAACCAGTGGAGGTGTTTTAGGACAGGGGTTATGTGGTCCCTTCTGGAGGCTCCATGCAGGACTCAGGCAGTTGCGTTCATTGCCAGCTGCAGGGGGTTCAAGGTGTTCATGGGGAGTCCTGCAGGATGGCGTTGGCATAATCGAAGTGCGGGGTTACCAATACTTGGAAAATCGTCCAGAAATCATCTGGTTCTAGTAAGGGTCGCAGGTGGCGGATGGTTCGTATCTTATGATAGATTGCTCTGACTGTATTGCTTATGTGTGCTTTCATGTTCAGATGCTGGTCAAGGGTGATCCCCAAGTAGCGGATGGTGGGCTTGCTCAAGAGCTCCGCGTCTCTTACTCTTATTGATGTTGGTGGGGTGAAGGAGTGATTCCTAGTGATGAAGAGGACATCGGTTTTCTTGAAATTAATTCTGAGGATCTGTGCGTGGAGCCAGTCTGTGACAGCCTCAAAGCATTTTGCCAGGGTCGAAAAATAGGGTTGGTCGATTGAGAATGGAGAGATGAGTATCACATCGTCGGCGTACACTAGGCAGGAGACCTTGAAGGAGCGGATGATTGCGCAAATGGGTTGTGTCACAGCAGGGACTAGACTGTGGTCTAGGCGAGCAGCTAGACTGCCGGATGACCCTCTTCGTTGAAAGGAGTAGTTGTGACACGAATGGGTCAGGTGTTCAAATAAGGATTTATTCCCCTCCCGGGGTTGGATTCTCAAAAGTATAATACAACAAAAGTAAGGACAAAAGCCATACACTCTGGCAGGTAAATAAAGGAAATCAAATACAGCTCCTTGCTTCTTAATGAACTTATAATCACAGGCAACTATATTATTCAGCATACAGTTCCTTTTTCCAGACGTCACTTCTGTGCTTTTCACAGCTTCCTTAAACAGTGCTCTAACTCTGGCTTCAGCACAAAGAGGTAATTTTGTCAGATAGTGTTAATGTACAATCCATCGCTTCATCAATAGACAGTTCACTAGCAGAATCTATTAGCACTGGTTCCTGCTGTGCTTTATCTGGACAAACATCTTCCTTATAACAAAATGTCTGTAAACTTCTCAGTGCCGTGTCTTCAACAGGCTTATCTGACCAGCCCTCTTTAAGGTAAGGCAAACTGCTATCATATAGCTCAGAGTATAAGAGAGGAGAGACACACTTCCTAGAATAGCTTTTCCCTTTAAAGCCTCGTTGTGTCCTACCTTTAATACTTTGCTGTGGATAGTGGAACTGCTCTGCTCTGCTATAAAAGGATTTTTCCCTGGGAAGTTTCCTTCGGGGTTTGGCTTCTTCAAACTCTTCCCCTTCAGACATACAGATATCCTCCACACAGTACTTCTCCCTCTCTAGGGCTTGTAACGGTTTCCAAGTGTCACACTCTTCAGATACATACGGTTTCTCTCTCTCTTCCTTCCATTCACTCTGCACAGCACGTAGCTTCTGAGAATCAAACTGCGTCACAGGTAACTGACTCTCACAGCTGATTTCTCCTCTGAATCTCTCCATTGGTTCTTTCCTTTTCCTCCAACTTGAACTAGAACTCTCACAGATTCTCCCGTGGACTCTATCATGTGTTTTCCCAACAGCTCTCTCACGTCCTCCCTGTGAGTCTTCCTGGAGTTCTCTCTGTAATTCTCTCGGCAGTTCCCTGGAGGAAACTCCCTGTAGTTCTCCTTGTAATTCTCCTCTCTCTAACTGTTCTGAGTACTTCTTATACTGCTGCTTGGACGTTCCCTTGCTCAGGTGAAAGCCATTTGAATCAAGAGCTGGGAAATGTTTGCTAGTTGGGCGGGGCTGTAGACCTCGTGTCTGGGTCTGTTTACGTTGCTCCTGACAACTAGGGATCATGTGGCTTGCCTGCCTGTCAGAATCTGATCTGGATCTAACAGATTCCTGTGCTTTCAAGGTAAGAGACAGATCTTCCTCATTACAGTTGCATGCATATGTTGAAAAGGAGGGCTGAGAGTGATGATCCTTGGGGGACCCCGTGCATTTGTTTGAACGGCTTGGAGGTCCCTGAGTCAGTTCTTACCTGCTGCCATCTATCTGTCAGGTATGACTTGCACCAACTCAAGGCTGAGCCATGGATTCCCTTCTCTTGGAGCCGTGCCAGAAGCATCTCGTGGTTAACCGAGTCAAAAGCGGCAGCAATATTCATGAAGATTAATGCATATCCTTTACTGCTTTTATCGCTCCCTGTGATTAGGGTGCTGAGTAGAGTGGTGAGAAGTGTCTCAATGCCATGGGATTCTCTAAATCCATGTTGACTTGGGTTAAGTGGGGCAGTAGTATCAATGTGGTGTTGGATTTGTCATTGTACGTCCTTCTCTATTATCTTGGCCAATAGGGGAATGCTGGAGACTGGACGGTAGGATTCCGCTTTTTTGGGGTCGAGCTTGTTTTTAAGGAGGGGTCGGATGGTCCTCTGCAATGGGTGGTGTGGATACAGTATGCGCGCACACATGGCATGGTACATGGAATGCACAAATGAAGGAAGAAAACGGACACACACACTGCCACACTGCCAAGTTACCGGTGCAGTGTGAGTGGCGGAACGTCAGGGGATAAATAGGACTGTGCAGACATGCAATGCTATGTTTGTAAATCAATGTAGAGCGGCATGTCTGTACAGTAACCAAACACAATAACCTGTACATAGAGGTTGAAAGAAAGGTCAAACATGGGCCAGTAACCCACACAGAAGCCACACTGCCACATGCTCTGGTGTACCAACATATTCAGTCACATGCACATGCACCGTGTACATTGAACTATGACACAGTGATGCCCCACATGCACTGTAACACCCTTGGTGAGGGCAAACATCAATCCAAGATGCTGGCGTGCATCAAAGTGGTGTGGTGGTAAATACCGTGTCATCTCCAAGTGCAGAGTAGCCCTACAAATACAAGCGGACCTATACAATGTTCCCCCTGTGCCACACGCATGGCTGTAGGCTCCTGGTGAACTAAACAGATGAGGATATCCTGCGGTGCAGGTCACACACATGGGCAACACACACTAACACAATGTCAGATGGATGTACAACATACAGCGAGTATGTCAGTCCCTGCTGCACACGTAGGGGCCAGTACACAGTGTCCACAATGCAAATGGTGTCTGCAACCCAACATGTCCTGTTAAGACTGTCCGTGAATCCCTGGGCATGCATAGTCAAGTGTGACATTTCAATCTGCCACAGTACTCGAAAGGTCATGTGTGTCTCCTGCGATGAACACGACACCCAGCCAGAGCACAGTAGCAACAGTGTGTTGGACAGCCCTGTTATGCTCAAAGTAGCAGTCGAACAATAATGTCCATCATAGGCATGTGTCCCACTCGCAGAGGTCAGCCATCCTATGGCACCATCTCCCAGGGATAGGTGCATGGTGTTGCTGTGTTCTCCGACAGGTGGGTGATGGTGACCACAGATGCAGTGTAGTAGATGTGCAGTGTGTGTCCTCTGCCCTGTGTCAGAAGAAGGAGAAACACTGTCATGGTATGCTGCACACAACATCAGGACACATTGCAGGGAGCCAGACATCAATATGTATATAATGAAACGTCAGACATACAGACATTATATGATCACAACACAGAACACGGTGCATGTTGGGGAAATGTGGAAATGGAACTGCAGACGAGGGTGTCATATGGATATGGTCATGTCCATGCCCATGTTACACAGGCGTTTCACAGCTCCACCCCATATCTATCAGCATTGGTGCACAGAGACCCCACAGGAAAGGTCCATGAAACAAACAGCAAAACACAAACATATAAAGGCTGATGTCAGTCCCAAAAGATCCAAGGTGCAAACTACCGTGTGTCTGTAGCAAGTGTCTGCTAGGGATTGTCTGAGGCAGGCAAAGGCCACAACACGTCATAGTGAAGACAGAAGATGTCAGCGAAATGTGTAGAATCACTATGTCCCCATGTCCAGCCGCCGTTGCTGCATGTCCAAATTATGGCGTCATCTGTGATACAGAAATGCTGATGCACAGTGGTCTGTCAGCACACAAGAGATAGGTCATTTCACAACACAAAACACATGCGCACAATGTTGACAAGGTCAACAGCAGTAAGGTAGAGATAGCACAATCACCAACGCTCCACAAGTGTAAAGACCCCACCCACCACATGATAATGCAAACTGCTTGCACACTGTATCATTACACAGCCATGCCAAAAACACACACACACACACACACACACATAGTATGATGAGGTGAGCATGCCACCAGTAGCATACGGCCTGTCTGTGCACAACTGGAGATTAGTAGAGATAAAGCTTTGGCAAATGCAATGATACCCTGCTGTTGGCTGATGCTACAATGCCACGGAAGGGCATACGTGCGGCCCACCACCAGTACACCTAGGACCTGTAGACACACCCAGCTCTGTTGGATGTGTCCCAGAAACAGTGCTAGAGAAGATGAACTGGGCAGGAACACATGTGCATATGTGTGCCAACATCAACATATGGGGTATGGGGGTGCAGACCAAAGAGGTGAACAACAACATATGTGCATTGGACAGATAACCTCAGACATGTGCTGTGCCTGATTGTCTCCACAGATTATTTACCTGTATGTTCACCTACCCCAGTCTCCTGCACGTTGATTGAAGTACAGACAGCTGCCACTGCACCACAGCACCAGGAAGGTCACAAAGCATATCCTGGTGATTGATAGACACAAGAGAAACATACATATGTAATGTTGGAGCTGTGCAACACACACAGCACCTTCACTTTTTCACCTCTCATTCCCCCTTAGATCCTTTACAGTCTGGCTTTTGTCCTTTACACTGTACTGAATTGCCTCTTGCCAAAGTCTCCACTGACATGTTCTTGGTAAAATACAAGGGCCTGTACTCTGTCCGCCCCCTTCTTCACCTCTCTGCTGCCTTCGACACTATTGACCACAACCTTCACCTCAATATCCTGTCCTCGCTTGTCCCTAAGGCCTCTGTACTATCCTGCTGCCCCTCATATCTCACCCATTGCACCTTCAGTGTGTGTTTTGGTGGCTCCACCTCCTCTGCAACCCTGCTCCCAGTTGCTGTAACACAGGGATATGTCTTGGGTCTGCTTCTTTTCTATCTTTATACCAATTTCCTTGGTGCGGCTATCTCTTCCCCTGGCTTTCAGTACCAGCTGTATGCTGATGAGTGCCAAATATATCTCACCACCCCTGAACACTCTGGCAATCCAGACCCCGATCTCTGCTTGCCTTTTGACAATGCTGGCTGGATGTCTCCCCGCTGCCTGAAATTGAACATGGCCAAGACTCAACATCTTATCTTTCCCCACAAACCCTCCCGTCCTTTTTCAGTGTCTGTGTATAGGTTGCTACACCTTCCTTTCCCCGCAATGTAGGGGGTTGTCTTTGACTCCTCTCTCTCCCTCTCCACACATACCCATCTTGTAGCTAAGGCCTGCGGTGTCTTTCTAGATAACATTAGCAAAATCCCTCCCATCCTCCCTGAACACACAACTAAAACGCTAATGCACCCTTTAATCACCTCCCGTCTTGATTACTGAAACCTACTCCTTGCTGGTATCCCTTTGAATCATCTCTGTCCACCTCAATCTATGCAACACTCAGATGCATGGCTAATCTTCCACAAGCCTCGTCATGGCCATATGACTCCTCTTGTCAGTTCACTTCATTGGCTCCCAATCCGTTTCCGCATCTAGGTCTAGCTTCCCCTGCTGAGCTAAAAATGCAGTCACTCTGTATCTCCTCAGCACCTTTCCTCTCGTATCTCAACTACTACTAATACTACTACTACTGAGCATATAGACAGTGTTACCAGTCGTATGCAGCGCTGTACAGAAACATGTAACATACAGTCCCTGCTCATCAGTGTATGCAATCTAATCAATCCGCGTATATCCCCCATCGTGACATCCACACATCTAGGCAACTGGTCCTATCTACGTCCCACTCTCCTACTGTTAACCCCACACCACACTCCTTTTACCTTGCTGCACCCTACGGCTGGAACAAACTACCTGTGTCTGTACGCCAGCCACCTTCTCTAATCATCTACCAATCCCGTGTGAAAGGTAACCTACTCACCTACGCCAACTAATCCTGACTCACCTGATCTCCGTCCACCCGCTGCTTTCCCCTACATACACCTCCTGTGTTTGTGTTTGACTATATTGTAAGCTCTGATGGGCAGGGATTGTCTCCTATATGTCTGTGTAGCGCTGAGAATGACTGGTAGTGCTATACAAATGCTCAGTAGTAGTAGTAGTACATATACACCCAAATGTATTTTCCAACATATGCAGTACTTACATGAGAAGAGCTCCGCAATCAGCTGGCGCCTGGTTGCCGTGCCCTCATGTGTGTCACCACGGCCACGTACAGGACGGCATGTAGGATCATCTTCCAGATCCTCATTAATTTGGACTGGGATATCGTGCCTGAGAGCAACGTTGTGCAGGATGCAAAAGGCCAGAATTATCTGTGCCACAGTCATGGGTTTGTATTGTAAGGCGCCGCCGGTCCTATCCAGACACCTGAAGCGACTTTTCAAAACGCCAAAGGTGCGTTCAATGACTGAGTGGCTGGAGGCATGGGCCTCATTGTGCCTCATCTCTGCACGTGTCCATGGTAGATGCACAGGGGTCAGCAACCAGGGATGACACCCATATCCTGCATCACCTGCAGAAAGAAATTTGGAAAGTTAAAGCAGGAGCTGATGTCCACACACATGCACACAAGCATGTATGTGCAAACCAACAGCACATACAAGTCTGACAGAAACATATGACATCACATGATGACACACAACATCTATGCGGCAGCGTTTGGAGGTGTGAGACACTGAACACGGGGGAGGGGTAAGGAGTGCAATCTACATCATCTGTAACCACACCAAACACATGCCCAAACACCCGTAGCCAAAAGGTAGTAACGCCGGTTGTGAACACATCAGCCACACACATGGCAATGCACCCTGGACAAGGGTAGTGATGCACACCTGTGCAAGCCTGTGAGGGCCATGATGCTGTCCACACACAGCAGGTGGAATAGGAAGAGGTACCTGAGTTGCCCAGAAAGGATGGCAGAGACAACACTACACTGTTGATATACATGAAGCATACATGCGTGTTGTACTGTGCCAACACAAATCACACAATGTGAAATGGCCATAAATGTCAGAGGTGAATGTGCCACTAACACAAAGCACCGTAGCAAAGAAGACCTGGAAGCAAACTACCCCCCCCCCCCCCCAGAACACACACACAGATGACACACAAACACAACGAGTGACACGTCGCAAACACAGACATGTGCGCTTACGGTTACTCAGAGGAACGCCATGTGCATGTCAGAGATGAGAAATACCCACCCAGCAGTATACAGTCCTCATATTGTCCGGCCTCAAATTGTCCGAATAGTGCTGAGTGATGCAGGATATAGGAGTCATGGGTGGACCTTGCAAACCTAGGGACCACATTCAGAATACACATATTTTGTACGGCCCCCTACTGGCCAAGCGGTAGCCTAGTGGTGGGGGACGGAACTTATTTTTTTAATGTCCCTTGTTTAATCACCTATGCATGTAGTTGTGAGGTTGAATGAATTCAGCCGAGAGGTTTTTCCAAGGCACACAGGATTTCTATTTATTCTTTAGCCAAATGAACTTAGCAGTTCAAAAATACCAAAACATAAAAATGGTGGATACTTTCTCCAGTGAAACAAAATCAACAGAATAAATTGCTTCTGAAGTTAGCTTATTTACAATGCCAGCCAACAGTATATCTTCAGGTGGAAATAGCCAGTACTCTTCATGCCAAACAACAGCTTCCAGCTTGGTTACAAACTTTACACTCTTCAAGTTATGCAGACCAATGGCACTTTTACTGCAACTATTTTTCTCTCTCCCACAGGCTTTCCTTAGAGGCTGAATTACAAACTCTGGCCTTCACTTGCAAAACAGTCTTTTGAAAAACTCTGAGTCAAGCCTCGGAGCTCAGCACCTCATTTGCATATTCTTCTCAGCACTGCCCCACTGAAAGCTAAGCTTCTAGGTTTCCTACTTTCTAAACCTTATAGCTTGTCAGTTTTGGGCATAAACTAAAGAGCAATCCATTTCCATATCTGAGGGCAAATCCTCTAGCATAGATTCTTCTAGGTCCATACTTTCCCCTTCAGAATCTGTTGGTAAATGGTTTAACCTTATCTCAGAATTAACAGGCTTTAACTTTTCTAAAACCTTTAAAACTTTCTGTAATATGGCTTCCTCTCTTTGCTGAGGGCTCTTGGAGGAATTAGGAGGTTTCTTATCTCTCAGGAAGCTATGAGATGCTTTTAAGGTGCTCACCTTACTTTGTGGAAATAAGCTCTCCTCAGACTTTACTGCCGAAGGCTCTGTTTCCATCTGCTCTGCTGGGGACAACTCTCTGCCATTTTCATAGCTTGGTTCGTCTCCCTGATAAGCTTTCCCTCTCAAAGGATTTCTTCCATACCTCATGCAGGACTCCTTGGGCTCATGCCTTACTCTGTGTACAGGCCTTGCTCCATGTTCCTTCTCCCCTCCGTGCTCCTCGTGCTGCTGCTTCCTGTGCTGCTGTTTACGCTCCTCCCTTCCTCTAACTTCCTCCACCTTATATCTGTGTATTTCCCTTTCGTTTTCTATCTCCACTCCCAGTTGTTCCTCGTGAGCAGTGCTGGTTGCCATGGAGCTAGGGCGTGTCTTTCTATCACCAACTTTCTGCAGGGAGTTTTTTTCTAACTCTGGAGTTTTAACCCTTAAACTCCTGGAGCTAATTCCTTTCCCAGAGGAAAATGCCTGTTTTTTCCCCCTTTCCTCCTGCTTTCCCGTGGCCTCGCCATCACAATTTGCATCACATACAACATGAACATTCAGGGAATAGTAGTGTTTGTGGTGGCAGAACACTGCCTCCCTGTCTCTGGGCGAGACCAGGGCAACATGTGTGCAATCAATAGCTCCCATCATGTGTGGTATCCCCACAACCTCCTCAAAAATCTCACCTAATCCTCACCTCGCCTGCTCTGCACCTCGCCTACACAAAACCCTCAGCGTGTACCACGTGTGCATGCCTATTTATGCATTTTTGGCTGGGGGCGCGGCCTTGCGCATGTTGCACATGCGCAGTGACGTGTGCGTGGCATCTGCGCACTTTGCGCAAGCGCAGCCAGGTGTGTATGCGGCATGCGTGGTACCCCGCATTGTGCATGCTCTGTACATGTATGAGTAAGACCTGTGCGCATGTGCTGCGTGGGGTTCTGCACACGCACATGGCGTATGCACCGTGCAGGCATGGCACCTGCACACGTGACGTGTCTGTGCGCCATGTGGTGCGCGTGCTCATCTTGTGCTGCGTGGCGCGCAGAACCACACAACCTGCATATGTATGCCCATTGCACGCATGCAACCCAGGGTTCCACGCAGGATGCTGGCAGGGTTGCACACGTGCACCACATGGCACACATACACGTCGCGTGCGCATGCACCACGCCTGCACAGTGCATACTTCGTGTGCGTGTGCGGAACCCCACACAGCATATGCGCACGGGTCTCACTCAGCAAATGCACAATGCATGCAGACGCCACGCACGCACCACTGCGCATGCGCAACGCACACAAGGCCGCGCCTCCCCGGCCAAAAATGCATAAACAGGCATGCACACGTGGTACTCGCCAAGGGTTTTGTGTAGGCGAGGTGCAGAGCAGGCGAGGTGAGGATTAGGTGAGGTTTACAGTAGGTGAGGATTGCAGCAGGTGAGGTGAGGAGCAGGCGAGAGGTAGAGTAGGTGAGGTGAGGAGCAAGCGAGAGGTGGAGTAGGTAAGGTGAGGAGCAGGCGAGAGGTGGAGTAGGTGAGGTGAGGAGCAGGCGAGAGGTGGAATAGGTGAGGCGAGGAGCAGGCAAGAGGTAGAGTAGGTGAGTGGTAGACGAGGCGAGTGGCAGAGTATGTGAGGGCCGGTGTAGGTGAGGGGTGGAGTAGGTGAGTTGCAGAGAAGGTGAGGGAATAGTAGGCGAGGGCCAGAGGAGGTGAGAGATGTGTGACAGGCAGGGAGATGACACAGAGAGCAGGGATATGCAGCGTGAGAACACGACAGGAGGGGAGGCCGGGGGAACACCTGGGCAGCTGTCCCCAAAGGCGGCAGGGATGGGTGAGCCTGAGATGGAGGTTGCAGGGCCATCAGGTATGTCCCGGCCCATCCAGGAGCAGCCTGAGAGGCCACACAGTGCAAAATGTAGGCGGAAGCCAGTGCTAGTGGAGGAAAGGAAGAGGGCCCTCAGATTCAGTCAGCAGGAGAAATCACAACCTGCTGGCCAGTGTACTAGAAAATTATGAGGTGCTGTATGGCCGGCTGAGCTCACAAACAACAGTGAGCACACGGACACAGGTGTGGGAGGAGATCCAGGAGGCCATGGCCCAGGCCGGGGGACCACCCAGGGACTTGGACAGCCTACGCAAGAGATTCAGTGATATAAAGCGTGGGGTCCGTGCCCACATGGCGGCTGAGAGACAACATGCTGTGGGCACTGGTGGGGATGGTCCCTTTGTTCCCGGCCTGACACCCCTGGAGCAGCAGCTGGCCGAACGTCTTGGCCCGGTCTACCTGCATGGACTGTCCCCAGTGCTGGACATGGCCCATCCACAGGCAGGTAGGTCTGAGATATGCAGCACACGTACAGCTAACGACCCAGCACATGCTGGGTCAGGGCCGGGGTGGTGCGGGCCCATGTCCTGAGATCAAGTGTGGCCCAACAGAGGCAAAGGAGGCCACGGAAGCAGCAACAGTTGCCAAAGTGTTTCCAGGGAGGCTAGGACAGGTACCTGGGGTTGTGTCCCAGACATTCACAGTGCTGGACATAGTATAGCACTGAACAGGTGTACAGAACCGGGGGGGGGGAGGCCAGTTCATTGGCCAGGCGGATTGCCACCCCTTCTCCTCTGTGCAAGAGAGGAAACAAAGACCGTACATACAGGGAGGGCCTACTACCTCCTCCCAAAATATCCCACCTCATGCAGCTTATATTTGTACCTGGCACATAAGTCACACAGAATCGTCCTACAAATGCAGCCAGTCTTGCATTCCAGTATCACAGAAGCAAACAAACAGGAAGGGCAACCAAAACTAACTAAAGACAGAGTGACTTGGAGAATTCCCCTACCCTCTTCCTATAACAGCTATTACGTTCGTTAGATATTTCCTGTCCATAGACAGATCCCAGCACAGTGAAAGAGAACGACCTATGACAGTGAGATTCCGAGCTATACACAAAGAGAAGCTACCGAACATTTCACACAGATATCAGACACATACTACTCTCTCATTAGCAAACATACAGTAGGAATCTGCAATCCATCCTCTCTAGAGATTGGGGTGTACATTCCCAAATAATTACGAGGTCTGCCCTGTTATAGAGTGTTCATTCCAAATAGGCCCTTTGTTTACAATGCCATGCATCTGGCTTTTCTCTCTCATTCCTTTCTTGGTCCTGACATATCTGCACTCCCTATTTCTGCTGATGTGTGATCCTTTCTGGCTTTGTGTATCAACATGTACTCAGGCCGTTTCAGATCTATTCCTTGTCATGTGACCACTTTTCCCACCAGCCACCATCCCACCTTGTCTGTGTTTCCATCCCCTACTTCTATAAAAAATAGGAAATATATAACCTAGTAGTTCTTTGCTACACTGACAGTTATCACACTAGGCCTCTGTAGGCCCCATGTCAGACTGACATAGCTATGCTAACGTTGTCTTTGCTCTCCTGTGCCCTGTAAACACGTGTGCTGTGTTCACACATGATGTCAACTACTACCCACAGCCACCCCACACCACATATTCAGTACATTGCCAACACATTTTAGATGTTATTTGTGACAGCTCTTTCCCCTGTGGCTCCCCCACAGGCCAATAGTGGCAGTGTGTAACCGGTGTCATCCACGACAGCAACCAGGTACAGGGAATATATACTGTGACCTGGTGGAAACCGGTTACTGTGCTGGACGGACGACCGTTTGGCCCAGGAAGGGGTAGCAAATAACAGAGGGACATCCAAAAGGGAACAGGAGAACAGAACACCTCATATAATCTGCACCATACAAAAGCAGGTAGTAACACATACGACAGGTAACAGAGGACAGCAGCTCTCTGGCAAACCCCCACAAATACAATCTGAGAGCAGGAGCACCTCATAGAACACTACAATGGTGCTTTACCTCAATATATGCTCAGGGTGCCATCAATGGGCCTAACAACCTCTGTACCATGGCATGCAACATAATCCAAACCTGGCCACTACTATTGGTGATTAGCATGGTGAAAAGGCACTACCTAGGTCAGAAGACAGTAGAAACACACAGCAGCACTCAGTATACCCTGGCAGCAACAAGCAGCACACAATGAGGCATGTAAAAGCAAGCACAATCACCACCAAGATGGCTGTGAACAGGAGACTTAACACCAGGTGTCTGGAAAACAGCGTCCACAGGGAGCTCTACATGCAACACGCTGCATATCATTACCGTTGAGGTAGATATGTACAAGGCTGTATCCTGGACATGGTAAAGGCCGCTATCCCGGCCGAAACATGCTATCACCATGAGCTGCAAACAACCTGCACCTATCTGTCTCAGCGGTACAGATATTCAGTGTGTTGCATGTAGTGCTCCGTGAAGATGCTGCTTGGCAAAACACCTGCTGTCGGTGCTCCTGTGGACAGCCGTAGTTCATATGTGTGAGATTTGTTGTCCTGCATCATCATATGCTGCCTGTTGCTTCTTGTTCTGACTGCCTACTGCTGCCTGTTTCCACTGCCCTGTGGCCTGGGTAGGACCCTATCTCCATGTCAACTACCAACAGTGGGGGCATGGTCTGGGCCAGCATGCATGCCCCAGTACTGAGGTGGTTATTTATGGACCGATGTCACACTGAGCATATTGTGAGTTAGCGCACTGTTGTGGTGTTAGCTGAGGTACTAGGCCTCTCTGTTTGTATCTGTGGGAGCATGGCTGAGGGACACATAGCTCTGTTACTAATGTGACCCCATACTATGTGATCTGTCTCAGTGCAGCTTATAGAGTTTGCGTTGATCCTTTGTTGTGCAGTGGGAGGTCTACATGTTCATTGATACGTGTCTGACACCTTGGAGTATATTATATACTATAGAGCAACCTGTGAGGGATATGTCATGTCACAATGTCTGTCCCCGTGTAATGTTATAATGCACCAACTGACCACCCACACACGAACCTCCCAACCTGTGCCACCACCACCAGCATACGTGAGGCCCCAGTCAGCCAGTCACAGTGCAGACCACCCCAGGACACACAACATATGGCCTAATGTGCAGATACATGCCCCCGCACACAGTGGACACCCCCTCACCGCTCCATGTCAGGTCCCCATCTCCAGCCCCATTGACCCCTCTAACCTACTCCCAACACCAACACCACCCGGGGTCAGCTCTGATACAGCCACCGCAGTGCCACAGACACATTCCCATGGCCCCCACACACAGTGCAACCTCATGCACAGCATCGCCCCCCTCATCCCCCGCAACATTCCACCACAAAATGCACAGTACTGGATAGATGTCCACCCACACCCCACAGCAGCCACCGAGGCGCCAGTCCCCACACATGTCTGGCTGACTGGCATGCCTGCAGCCACACCTACTGTGCATAACCACCCCCCACCCCCAATGCATACTGTGATAAGGAGAGTGCAGCCCAGCCAGGGAAAAGTGAAAAAAGGAAGAATTTTTCCTCTTTGCGGGGGATGGGCACACAGGATCACATAGTCCTCAGCAGGAACCTAGAGAGAAACCCAGAGGGCAGACCTAGCTGGAAGTCACGCCCACACTCCAGGTCAGCCACAGATAGGAGTGGGAGGTACAGAAGGGCGGAGCCAGGAAGGGAGTTGCCCTGCTCAGTGTTTGAAAGGGAGCAAACAAACACTAGAGGTAATGTGGGTTGGAAGCCTGGTTCAAGAGCGGATTCAAGTGTGGGTTGGAGGCCTGGTTCAAGTGCTGGTTCAAGTGTGGGTTGGAAGCCTGGTTCAAGAGCGGATTCAAGTGTGGGTTGGAGGCCTGGTTCAAGTGCTGATTCAGGAGTTGGTTGGAAGCCTGGTTCAAGAGCTGATTCAGAGTGCGGTTGGAAGCATGGTTGGAGAGCTGATTCAGGAGTTGGTTCAAGTGCTGGTTGGAAGCATGGTGAGAAGCATGATTGGAGATACAATTCCAGTTGCAGTTGCTGTCGGAGTTGCAGTCCGGGCCTAAGTGGGAGTTGCAGCTCAGGTTCCAGTCCTGGTTCCAGAAGGTACAGAGGGAACAGCCCTGTAGCCAAAAGGAGCAGCAGAAAAGAGAACCGCTATAAAGACAGCCAGAGAAGGTATAAAGGAAGCCACCATACTCAGCACAGTAGCCACCAAGGATATAGGGAAGGTTCCAGGAGGAGAACCACCTACCCTAGCAAGAGAGTGGGAAAGTGTTACCACAGGTCTCTGCCCTACGCTGAGGCAGAGGGAGTCCTGACTGGACAAAGCTCTAACCAGGAGGATATTGTACAAGAAGCCCAAGGTAGGAGAAGGGAGGCAGCAAGGCCTTCTAAGTATGTTTATTCTTCTGACTTTGATGAAATTGTTATACCACAGATAACACAGCACAAAAAGAAATGTTGTACCAGGAAGGTTAAGCCAGAGCAACCCATAGGAGACCTGCCTAGAGCAGGAAAGGCAAGAAAGTGGGAGAGCTTGTTTAACCTGCTAAAAAGTCTAAAGCAGAAAGTCCCTGAGCGGTACCTAGCAGAGCCCTGCTACAGCTCAGTGGAGAGTATGGACATTGAAGCCAAGGAGGCTGAGGTAAATTCAAATGTCTCAGAGATGGAATGCGATGCCTGCACTAAGGTAAATTAGTGTGAGCCAGAAACACTTGATATTGGAATTCACTGTTGTTTTGCTTTGGACATTTGTTACTGGAGAAGTATCCATTATTTCTTTTGTCTGGAGTGTACATGTGTTTGGGAGAAATTGTATCCACTTACCTGAAGGAAGCTGAATAAATTCCTGTGTGCTTTATAACCCACTCGGCCTCATCATTCCTTACACAACTACAGCCCTAGGAAATGGAAGAGGTGATCACACGTCCCTACTAGGCGGCCACCTGGTAGGGGCGCGAGCGTCACAGGTGGCGTAGTTTTTTGGATCCAGCATTCCAGCGGTCAAGCGGAGCATCTCCAAGCCGTACCTTTGGACGGAAAGACCCCGGAAGGACGCTGACCGACCCAGGGAAGACGGAAGAAAAGTCTGGAGTGGAGTCGGATCGGGAGTACTGTGACTGGTGGTAAAGCTGAGACCTGCATCAGAATCAGGTAACCCGTAGGCTAGAAGGGGTAGGCCTGGATTCTGGTGTAAGGGAGGGCCACCAGGTACCCACCAGAAGTGGGAAGGGAAAAAAAAAAAGTGCTGCACTTTGTGTGTGTTTGTTTGTTTTTGTTTGTGTTGCAGAGACCGCAGTCCGAGATGGAGGCCGCGGATGTGTTGTCGTGGGTGGCAGACCAGTTCGCCAAACAGAGGGAGATGGCAGCCGTGAGCCAGGAACAAGCAGCTGCCATGCTTCGGGCTCAGCAGCAACCCCTGCTGGAGATGATGGCCAGGTGGATCCGGACCCAGGAGGAGGCAACCAAGGCAGCACAGACTGTTCCAAGGACACAGCCTGTTGGTACAGGTTGGGAAGGACTGGGTTTTGCACCTTTTTCATGTGGACGCTTAACTAAGGAGGACAACCTTGATGACCACAGAGAGGCCTTTGAGAGGATAGCTGTGTTGGCTCAGTGGCCAAAAGAGCAATTAGCTATGAGGTTTGCTACTACCCTTAGCGGTGAGGCGTTAGCAGCCTATAGGGAAATGCCGGTAGCATTGATTAATGATTATGAGCAGGTGAAGGAGGCCATAAAGGATCGAGTGGGGTTAAGTCCCTCGGTCTATAGAAGGTCTCTAAGAGCATGTACACTGAAAGAGGGTGAAACACCCCAGGCTTTGTATCATAGGATAAGGAGCTTAGTCTGTAAGTGGCTGGTACCTGAAAAGAATAAGGTAGATTTTTATTTATTTATTTATTTAACAGTATTTCTAAACCGCCTTATCATAATAATCAAGGTGGTATCACAGCAAACAATCTGGTAGTGTGAGTGTGTTATACATGCAGTGAGGGTGAGGATTTTGTTGAGTGTGTGTTGTATTGTGTGCTAGATTGGTTTGAGCTATGTACAATGTGGGCTATATACAGTGGTGCTAAAGACATTTATATACATACAGTGTTACCATTATTGATTTGATCATTCTGGAACAGTTTATAGAAGCTGTCCCTACAGAAATGCAGAGTTTCCTAGTGATGCAAAAATGTAAAAACACCCAAGAAGCCATTGCATTGGCAGAGTGCTTTCTGGAGGCCCAGAAATTGAGCCTAAAGAAAGAGGGCGTTTTTAAGAGGACAGGATTACAGGCAGAGAATTCAGCCTTTGTCAGACATCAGGCAGATAAGAAAAACAGGCCCATGGAGGAAAGATTTAACCTCCAGAGGAAATGTTTTTCCTGTGGTGAACCAGGTCACCTCAAGAAAAACTGCAGAATAAAGAAGGCTTTTGTAACAGCAAACCCCAAGGAGATAGGTGAGGGATTCCTCCTATCAGTAGAGGTGGAAGGGATACCTGCAGAGGCACTTCTGGACTCAGGGGCTAGTCAGTCCATGATTTCCAACAAATTATGGAGAAAGATGGAAGCCCAGAGGCAGTACTCCCAAGAGTCCTCAAGGGGGCACTTTAAAATTAGGTGTGTTCATGGGGCTACCTCCACCTATCCGCTTCAAAAGATTAAAATAAAGGGTTTAGGTAGTGGAGGGGCTGTAACCGTGGCAGTAATACCTAGACTCCCCCATGATATCATACTGGGCCGAGATTGGTCCCAGTTTAGAAAAGGGGTGGAGGAGGAGTTGAAAGCAAGAACAGGCCTGGTAACCACACGCACCCCTACAAATCCTTCAAAGGAGGGTAAGGGCAGGAAGGTTGTCCCTCCCAGAATGGGTACAGGAGGAATAGTGCCTGCTCCCCTATTTGGGAAAAGAGTAGATGCGGGAAGGTCAGCAGTCACCCCGAGGGAAATACCGACACCCAAACAGAAGTTTGTTATCAAGTTCTGTAGGATCGCCCCTGAAGCCAGGATTCCCAAGCGGGCCACTGAACTGGCTGCTGGTCTCGATCTACATAGTGCTGTAGAGGTAGTTGTACCTAAGCAAGGGAAGGCCATAGTCAACACCGGACTAAGGGTGGGAATACCACCGGGGTGTTACGGAAGGATCGCGCCCAGATCTGGCCTCGCCCTCAAGAATTTTATAGATGTAGGCGCAGGGGTCGTAGATCCGGATTACAGGGGGGAATTGAAAGTCCTCCTGTTTAACTTCTCTCAAGAGAACTTCAAGGTAAATATTGGAGACAGGGTGGCACAATTAATTTGTGAAAGGGTAGGCTTTCCACCCGTAGAGGAGGTGGATGAGCTCTCCTCCACCACCAGGGATTCCAAGGGATTTGGGTCCACAGGCATAGCCGCAATAGAGGGGCTAACGGCCTGTGGTGTTAAACAGGAAGAGGACGATTTAGGACCCCAACTGGGAAAAGGCAGAGCAGATCCTGCTTATAGGATTGGGGAAAGACTCTCTTGGAGTCAACAAAAGGAGTTGACTAGGGTATTAAAGGACTTCTCGGACGTCCTTACCCCAGTGCCAGGGGAAACGGAGCTGGTCGCACATGAGATCGTGACACCGCACGGGGAGATAGTGTGCCAGCGACCGTATAGGCTCCCAGAGGCGAAGCAGAGGGAGGTAGTGACCCAAATAAAGGAAATGTTGAAGATGGGGGTGATTGAAGTTTCCAAGAGCCCTTGGAACAATCCAATAGTCTTGGTCCCTAAGCCCGACGGGTCTATGCGTTTCTGCATAGATTTCCATAAGGTGAATGACATCTCACGTTTTGACACGTACCCTATGCCACGGATTGAAGAGATCTTGGATAGGCTAGGGCAGGCCACTTACTTGACTACTTTAGATTTAACCAAGGGGTATTGGAAGATTCCCCTCACCAGGGAATCTAGGCCAAAAACTGTGTTCAGCTCCCCTATAGGGCTCTTTCAGTTTCGCCGGATGCCTTTCGGGCTCCACGGAGCCGCTGCAACCTGTCAACGGCTGGTTGACATGGTCCTGCGCCCACACCAGCGATACGCAGCGGCTTATATGGACGATATCGTTGTCCATAGTTCATCTTGGAATGAACATCTGGTCCGGGTTAAGGCAGTGTTGGGGGCATTGCGGCAGGCAGGTCTTACCTTAAATCCCGCTAAGTGTATGTTTGGGGCCTCGGAGGTGAAGTACCTGGGTCACCTAGTAGGCCAAGGTAGGGTAAAACCTCTCTTTGACAAAGTAGAGAGTGTGAAGAGGTTTCCGAGACCTGTGACCAAAAAGGATCTTAGGAGCTTTTTGGGATTAGTGGGGTATTATAGACGATTTATCCCACATTTTGCAGCCAAAGCAGCAGGGTTAACTGAGATGCTTAGGAAGAACGCCCCTAATCAGTTACGCTGGGATCAGGAGGCGGAACAAGCCTTTGGGGAATTAAAAGAAAAACTCTGTGAGGCACCTGTATTAAGGGGGGTGGATTTTAACCTACCTTTTATTATTCAGACAGATGCGTCGGAGACAGGCCTAGGGGCTGTGATGTCTCAAAAACAAGAGGGGTCTGAACACCCAGTAATGTTTTTAAGTCGCAAGCTGACGCCTCCAGAGAAAAAATATTCCACCATTGAGCGTGAGTGCTTAGCAATACGATGGGCCATAAATGCACTGAGATTTTATTTAACGGGGAGGAAGTTTTTACTTGTGACCGATCAAGCCCCGCTTAAATGGCTACATAAAATGAAGGACAGTAATGCCCGGTTGACAAGGTGGTATATGGCCCTGCAGGAGTTTGATTTTACCATAAAGCACAGGGCGAGGAAACTCCATACAAATGCTGACGCCTTATCTCGTATTACGTGCTGTTCGTGGGTTTTTGCGCCAGCCCGTAATAGTCTAAGGGGGGGAATATGTGATAAGGAGAGTGCAGCCCAGCCAGGGAAAAGTGAAAAAAGGAAGAATTTTTCCTCTTTGCGGGGGATGGGCACACAGGATCACATAGTCCTCAGCAGGAACCTAGAGAGAAACCCAGAGGGCAGACCTAGCTGGAAGTCACGCCCACACTCCAGGTCAGCCACAGATAGGAGTGGGAGGTACAGAAGGGCGGAGCCAGGAAGGGAGTTGCCCTGCTCAGTGTTTGAAAGGGAGCAAACAAACACTAGAGGTAGTGTGGGTTGGAAGCCTGGTTCAAGAGCGGATTCAAATATGGGTTGGAGGCCTGGTTCAAGTGCTGGTTCAAGTGTGGGTTGGAAGCCTTGTTCAAGAGCGGATTCAAGTGTGGGTTGGAGGCCTGGTTCAAGTGCTGATTCAGGAGTTGGTTGGAAGCCTGGTTCAAGAGCTGATTCAGAGTGCGGTTGGAAGCATGGTTGGAGAACTGATTCAGGAGTTGGTTCAAGTGCTGGTTGGAAGCATGGTGAGAAGCATGATTGGAGATACAATTCCAGTTGCAGTTGTTGTCGGAGTTGCAGTCCGGGCCTAAGTGGGAGTTGCAGCTCAGGTTCCAGTCCTGGTTCCAGAAGGTACAGAGGGAACAGCCCTGTAGCCAAAAGGAGCAGCAGAGAAGGTATAAAGGAAGCCACCATACTCAGCGCAGTAGCCACCAAGGATATAGGGAAGGTTCCAGGGGGAGAACCACCTACCCTAGCAAAAGAGTGGGAAAGTGTTACCACAGGTCTCTGCCCTACGCTGAGGCAGAGGGAGTCCTGACTGGACAAAGCTCTAACCAGGAGGATATTGTACAAGAAGCCCAAGGTAGGAGAAGGGAGGCAGCAAGGCCTTCTAAGTATGTTTATTCTTCTGACTTTGATGAAATTGTTATACCACAGATAACACAGCACAAAAAGAAATGTTGTACCAGGAAGGTTAAGCCAGAGCAACCCATAGGAGACCTGCCTAGAGCAGGGAAGGCAAGAAAGTGGGAGAGCTTGTTTAACCTGCTAAAAAGTCTAAAGCAGAAAGTCCCTGAGCGGTACCTAGCAGAGCCCTGCTACAGCTCAGTGGAGAGTATGGACATTGAAGCCAAGGAGGCTGAGGTAAATTCAAATGTCTCAGAAATGGAATGCGATGCCTGCACTAAGGTAAATTAGTGTGAGCCAGAAACACTTGATATTGGAATTCACTGTTGTTTTGCTTTGGACATTTGTTACTGGAGAAGTATCCATTATTTCTTTTGTCTGGAAGGTACATGTGTTTGGGAGAAATTGTATCCACTTACCTGAAGGAAGCTGAATAAATTCCTGTGCGCTTTATAACCCACTCGGCCTCGTCATTCCTTACACAACTACAACCCTAGGAAATGGAAGAGGTGATCACACGTCTCTACTAGGCGGCCGCCTGGTAGGGGCGCGAGCGTCACAATACATATCGCTCACACACACTATGACAGGCCCCAGTCACATTGCAGGTTCCCGCACACACCCCGGGCACACACCCCGGACACATGTAGCTCTGAGCCCATATCCCAGGTCACATGCACAGTGCATACCTAGTGCTACGCACAGTGGCCTGGGCAATCGCCACCCCGTCCCCCCAAAACAAAACTTAATATGTGGTGCAGCACCACCAGCGCCCTCCCCCGCCAGGTACTGCGACGCTCCTTCCCGGGCCCGAGAGCTTACAGGCAGGAGTGGCCTTGTAATGTCCCTGAGGAATAAAGCTTGTATTGGCCCCTGGGAATTCTGGGACTTGTAGTGTGCTTGTATTTCCTTCAGGATTAAATTGTAGTCATGACACGAATGTTAAGGCTGCAAGAAATTTATTGTTGTGGGGATATTTTCCAGCGCATCAAAATTCAATGTTACATAACGCAAAAGGTGCAACTTCAACCAAACAGCTGAAACCAGGAACATAGGAAGTACAACTGAAATTAAGTTAGCCTCTACTTGGCTCTTCACAATCACAGCAGCTTTAACTCAGCAGTGCCTCATGTGGTCTTTCAGAATTATTGCAGCACCAAACAAACAGCTGTTCTTTCCACCGCGTGGCTTCTCAAAACAACAAATGAAAACAATTTGTAAACCTTTTTAGCTTGGCAGCAAGTACAGCAAACTCCCTGTATTCTTTTCATACAGTGTTCAAGGGTTTCTTACATTGCTGTCCTCTTTGAGGCAGATTGAGCAATCCATTGGAGAAGGTCCCCTTCTAAGGCAGGCAGGTAATTATCCACTTGCATGCATTCATTAGAGCTAAGGCTATCACTGTCTCTGTCAGGTCTGCTAAGCCTCCCTGACCTCAGTTCCAGAAACTCTTGAAACTGTTTTAAAAGCAATTCAGCCTGTAACTGCTCTTTATCTGTGTGAAAGTCTTTGGTAAGGGTCAGGGCCGGATTTACCTATACGCCAACTACGCCGTGGCGTAGGGCCCACAGCTGGCAAGGGCCCACAAAAATTGAACAAATTAGCTTTTTTTAAATTAAATTTTAAAACAAACCCGCTGGCTGCCGCCGCAGCAGCATGGACTGTCCCGCGGGGCCCCCTCTGCTGCCGCGGCAGCATGGACTGTCCCGCAGGGCCCCCTCTGCCCGGCTGAATCCATCCCTCCCTCCTTCCCTCCGTGCCGGCTTTGAGAGGCGCGAAGGGAGAGTGTCTCCCTCGCGTCTCTTAAGCCCGCAGGGGCTGATGGGAAATTTCCCATCTGCCCCTGCGGGCTTAACAGAGACGTGAGGGAGACACTCTCCCTTCGCGCCTCTCAAAGCCGGCACGGAGGGAGGGAGGGACGGACGGATTCAGCCGGGCAGAGGGGGCCCCGCGGGACAGTCCATGCTGCCGCGGCGGCAGCCAGCGGTTTTTTTTTTTAAATTTAACAATGGGGAGCTGGAAAAATGTAAAGCTTGCACTTGGGATTTTGGAGTCGGGGGTGTAATTTGTAGGCTAAAGGGACTGTGGAGCCCGGGGAGGAAGGCACCAGGGGCAAGAGGAACAGGAGATGAGCGGCTGGTTTAGGAAGATTGCCCCTCACCCCCCCCCGAACGCCTGGAAGGGAGGGGCTGGGGCAGGACACACCTGCTGCTCTGCCGTCTGGAAAGAAGCAGTGGGACTGGGCTCCAGGCCCCTCCCCAGAAATTAAACCCGGCTTGTAATCTTACTCAAGAAGAGCTGGGGGCAGCAGAGGGGGCCCCGCGGGACAGTCCATGCGGCAGCGGCCAGCGTTTTATTTTTTTTTATTAAAGTTTTCTTGAGCCGATGGGGGGGGGGGTTAAGACTGGAGGTGGGCTGACACGAAGAAACCAGAAGAAAGTGGCTGGAGCAATTGCAGCTGAAAACAAATGCACAAAAGGTAGAAAAATATCTCTTTATTTTGAATTTATTAATTGGAATATGTCAGCTCTGGTAAATGTGCATCATTAACGTCTGCGCTTTGTTTAGTACAAGAGCAGATTAATGTATAGTTTTATTTCTACAGTGTTGTACATTCCAAGTTTGACTTATGGGATTCCCAGTTTAATTATGACGTCAGGGCCAACAGCGCGCAGCTGATCCGGCGTGCTCGTTTTTATCTTTTCTGGGGGCCCACAATTTTTGTTGGCGTAGGGCCTCACTCAAGGTAAATCCGGCCCTGGTAAGGGTAACACCCTTCCCCCACTTGCTTTCAGCTTCTGCAGCTGTTTTTGTCTTGTGAAGGTTAGCACAAATAAAAGGTTTCTCTAGTAAAGCATTAAAAGTAGAAAAGTCAGCTTTACCTTTAGCAGGGTTTGAATCAGAACTGGCACCTTTCCTCCAGAAGTCTCCCTGTTTCAAAAACTCAGCAGCCTTACTGCTATTTCCTCTGCTCTGTGAATTTCTCTTTGAAAAGCTTTCTTCCTGCTTCACTTCCTTGCTTCTGTAGCCTTGTTTGCTACCAGACCAGATACCTTCTTTCCATGTGCTGTATTTGCTAGCCTTCCCACGCCCAGGCTCTACCTTGTAGTAAGGTTCTTTCTTAGAGTGTGCTTGGCTCCAAGGTTTACTGCTCCAAGGTTCTGCCTTGCTCCAGGGTTCTAGCGTTTTCCTCCTTCCTTTTCCCTCTTTTTTTCTTTTCCTCCTCTCCTCTTCCCTCTCTGCTTGGGGATTTAAAAGGGCTTCATTTCCTGGCAGGCCCTGACCTTCCCCTGAGCGTGCCCAATCAGTGCAGAAGCCTATCTCCTCCCCTGAGCTGGGGCGTGTCCTGTGCTCAGCAGAGAGCTGTATTTTTTCCAACTCTGCATTGGAAATCCTGTGTGCTAGTGCTGTTTCGTTACTTCTAACAGGATTTTCCCCTATCTCCATCTCTTCTGGAGGGCATTCCTCACCACAGTACATCACACTGGACACACATGTGTTGACCCCATTGTAAGCGCAGTGACATCAGTTACAGGTGGGACACACATTGCTGTTGGTGGGGATGTAACAGAGCCATACATATGTGTTCTGATCAACCCCATATCTACTGTGTACCTTGTTCCACACCCCCCCCCCCCCCAGGTGACATCCAGGCCATGAAGGCGGACGAGGAGGAGGTTTTGGCAGAGCCAGAGGTTGCTGAGGTACCCGAGATGGCAGAGGCAGAGGTCGCTGCCAGCACCGGTGCAGAGACCCCAGGGAATGATGTGCCGCACGAGGTGGAGGACGGGGCAGCGGATGTCCGCACACCAGTGGGGAGCAGCAGCAGCAGCACAGTGGCTGGGGAGGGCCCAGAGACTGTGGGGATCAGGCACACAGTAACAGCACCAGGGCCATCAGGCATAGCACTCACCAGCATGGATGTTATACTGGAGGAGCTGCAGGCCCATACCACCTCATCACCAACAATGCTGAAGGTAGGTAACTGGCAGGATGGTTGCATGTGGTGGTGTGGCATGCCACCCCCTAGACAGCGGTGGGGGCACACATCCGCACACTGACAGTGGGCCTCCCCACATACATGTGCCCCTATGGTCATGTCTGGGAATTGTGGTGTGGCACGTCGGGGAATCAGCATGTCAGACGTGTGGGGGAGGGTGTGGCAGATTTGCACAGATGGCTAGCAGGTTCACGGGTCAACACACAGGGGTAGGCGCTGGGGGTGGGACAGGGTCTGCTCCAGGGCTCCGACCTGCTGCCACCTGGTGATGGGGGTGGGACATGTCCTTCAGATCCCGCACCAGCCCATGTCCAGTCATAGCCCCCCATCAACCCATGTCCTGTCATGTTCTACAGCCACCATCAGCCCATGTCATATCCTGGCACCAGCCCATTCAGCCCAGCATCATTCATTGCACCCCATGAGCCTACCTACAGTTCCAGCCCCTCCAGGTGTCCATCACGGTTTAGGCCCCACCACAACCCCTGACCACGCCTGGCACCACCCTCCTGCCCATGTCCAGTTCGATCCTTGCCCCACCATCAGCCCATATCCTGTCCCAGGCCCCCACCCACGCCTCATCTCCAATCATAGCTCCCTCCCCTCACACACCATTTCCATATCACACCCCCATCCCTAGCAGCTATGTGCATCCCAGGACCCCTCCCACACAGCCTATTAGAAGTCCTAGGTGCAACATCAGCCCACCCCCGGTCACGTCCCCCCACCACCCAGTGTGCTGTCCGGACACCCCCCCCCCCAGCAGCACAGGGGAGTGTAGAACGGCTACAAACATAGCAGCTGCTGCCGCTGTGGTAACCACAAACACATGTGTCCCGCCATGCCCCCCAGCCTTCCCAGCAGCACCCCCTGACCCACTCCCCCGGCGCTTGCTCCCAGAGCCACAATGGGGGTGTCAACCTCCCAGGGGTGTGTTGGGACCACCGGGGCCGCTGGGACACAGGATATGCCTGTGCCCCATCAGCACAGGCAGGCTTAGCTGAGGCGCAGGGGGCACAGACTCTCCATGCGGGCCTGACTGGAAATGCCGAGGGGGTTACTCAGGGGGTCTGCTAGGCAGGCGGAGAGCCCCAGCTGGACACTGCCTCTGCTGCAAACACTGCAGCAGCAGCAGATGGTCTGTTTGTATGATACTCGGTTTCCCCATGGGGTTGGTCAGTATGTTGTCCGGGTGGGGCCCCCTGACACACAGGGCCCTGTGCAAGCAACATTTATGCTCTGGGATGGTCCGCCACAATGTGCTACCAAGATATGAGGATACACTCCCATACGTTGCAGGCCCCCTATGTGCTATGTCCGGACTCCTGCTGCATGCGTCACAATGGGAGGTGCAACACATGTCTCACATGTCACACTGTGTCTCACCCATAGGCACTCATCAGGTGCTGCTGGCCATTCGCGAGGAGATGTGTGGCCAACGGGAGGAGCAACATGCCCAACGGCAGCAGAGGCGGGCCCACACCCGGGTGGTGCGCGGTCTCCGCAGGGACATGCAGGGCCTACACGAGGAGATCAGCCAGCTGTGTGGAACAGCTGAGGGAATGGCAGCGGGGATAGGTCGGGTGGCCGATGCACTGGAGGCCATGGCTGTTCAGTATGTGCCCATGCACTTACAATTAAAAGCAAATTTGTCCACCCGGGTAATGGTCAAGAATTTCGTTTGGATGATTTTTCTAATTGCAGTACGAGTCACGTCATTTATGTAATAATCTGCCCATGTAAGAAACTTTATGTGGGAATGACTACTCTTCCAGTTCATGTCAGAATCATAGAACATAGGAGTTGTCTTAAAAGAAGAGTGGTTGACAAACCCCTTGTCAGTCATTGGCAGGAATTTAGGCATAAGATCTCGGATCTAAAATTCTTTGTAATTAAAAAGATTAAAATGATTTGGAGAAGAGGGAATGTTGAAAAAAACATTCGTAGATTGGAAGAACGGTATATTTTTGAATTAGATTGTCTGCACCCGAGAGGATTGAATATGGATAATGATTTATCAGTTTTCTTGTAGAGATGTCCTGTGGTAGTGGGATTTTTTCTCCTTTCAGTATAATTTTTCTGGTAATGGTTTATGGAATTAATATGCTTTCTTTCTTTGTGTTTATTGTGGGCTATTTAGTAAGTTTGGAGAATGTATTGAAGCAATAGTAGCATTAATATGTTTAGGGTATTAGAAGGTTACATTTGAAGCTAAAGGTGTAACAAGTAGGTATCCTTACTGATTCATTCAGTCTGGAGTATGGTGTAGAAGAGTCTTATAAAACTTTAAACAACCGGTTTTGATAGAGTAATGTGAGTAGGAGGGGCTCTTTGTGTCTCCTGATATCTAAATATGTATAAGGGTTTTTATAAAGCTACACGTTCAATTGTATAGTGCATCTCTTCTGAGGATATAGTGTGACTTGGTTTGGTTTGTCATGATATTTAAATATGCATGAGGTTCTCTATAACGTCATAGTGTATATATCCCACGAGAATAGTGAAGATTGCATAGCGCAAGCGCCGGCGTTTTGTGTGATGTACCGGCGGGAATAGTGAACGCGCTGATATTGAATATTTCAATTTGTTCTGTAAGTCTGTTACATGGTTTATTTTCAAGGCTAGTTGATAGTTTTACATTTCAGACAATGTATAATTTGGATTCTTGTTTTTCACTCTTGATATTTTTCTCAGCATGAATGTTGCACTGATGGTGGCTTATAGCCGTGTAGTTGTTTTAAGATCGTAGAGTCTTTAAAAAGTTACATGATCCTTGAAGTACAATCGACATTGCGTTTCCAATGGGTATAATTTTCAGTTTGTCCATCAAAGATAATCTCTGAGCAAGAATTTAATAACGTTGATGCGGTTTCTAAATGATGCAGACAATTTTGGGAAATTACGTTGTTTCCCGCGGAAGGTAGACTAACTTGTATGTTTGAGTATTTGAAAGTTTACTCTTACAGACTCTTCAAAATGTAATTCTTTTACATTGGGGTGGCTGATATTGATATGTGCATGTGGATATTTTATTGGAGGCTTCTACTTTTTAACTTTTTATTTGTGTCACTATTAGAAACGGCATTTAATAAGACTATACAGTTGGAAGACTGATGTCCCGATTTACAGGTAGATGTAATCTTTTTCTGACATATCCTGTGATGATTGCGTTGGGAGAGATGGTTTCTCTCTTTTCTCCTGAATCCTGTTCTAGTAAGCTCATCAATTTAGGTTAAACACATTTTGTAACCATGCACATGAATATAATGAGACTGTACATTTAGAAGACTGATGTCCCAATTTACCAAGATGATCTCTGAGCAAGAATACAATAGCGTTGGTGCGGGTTCCAAATACTGCGGATGATTTTGGAAATTACGTTGTTTCCCATGGAAGATAGACTAACTCGTATGTTTGAGTATTTGAAAGTTACTCCTACCGACTTTTTCAAGTGTAGTTTTTTAACATCGGGGTGGATGATATTGATATGTGAATGTGGATTTTTTAGTGCAGGCTTTTATTATTTTTTACCTTTTTTAATTTTTTAATTTTTTACTTATGTCACTACTAGAAACGGCAATTAATGAGACTATACCGTTGGAAGACTGATGTCCCGATTTACAGGTATATGTATTATTATATTTAAAAAAAAAATAATCTCTTGTGATGATCGTGTTGGGAGAGATGGTTTCTCTCTTTTCCCCTGTTTCCACTGAATCCTGTTTTAGTAAGCTCATCATTTTTAGGTTAAATATATGTTTTTAACCATGCATATGAATATATATAATACCCTTCTTTTTAAAAAAAAAACATATTGTGACGATCGTGTTGAAGTTTCTTTTTAAAAAAAAACATTTTATGTGTTTACCCCTGATTCCACTTGATTATGATTTGGCATATATTTTATATTGAAAGTTTATTTTCATATACTTTTAATTTAGGCACAAGAATACATAACATACAACCTTTGAATCCTCTCTTAAAGTAGAATCCTATGGAGGTTTTTATTCTCTTATCTTTGTTTTTATATGTTTATCATCAAAATTTCTTTATTGTATAATTTATGGTTTTACAATGTTTACTTTGTTTATGAGTAATGTATTTATTTATTTATTATCACGTTCCCTTCTATTGGCTGTGCTAGTCAAAAGTTTTTTTGATTAAATTAGATATACAGAATGAGTATAAGGTACAAATATTTATGCTTTTATGTATATGTATTTATGGATATACGTGTTATTGATTTTGATATGTTATTTATTTATTTATCTATTTATTTTGAATTGATGTAACTTTAACACTCTTGGGGGCTTGTTTACAAAGCCGCGGTAGCAATTCGCAGTCGTTATCGGAGCCGCGGCCCCATTGAAATCAATGGGGCCGCGGCTCCGATAACGATCGCGAACCGCTACCGCGGCTTTGTAAACAAGCCCCTTGGTGTTTTTTATGGTTATTTCATGTATTTATGTTTTTACTTACGATGTATTTATTTATGGTTTGTTATGTTTTTAGCTTAGCCAGCCCCTGAAGAAGGTTGCGAAACACGGCCTGTGTCGGGCCATAGGCTAAAGGTGACCAATAAAAGAATTTCCTTCCCACTGCTGTCCACGGTTTGTTACTGTGGTCATTGCCAGCAGCCAGCAGTAGCACCGGCACAAAGGGATAGGTGGCCGTGGACATGGGCTGCCACGCAGGTCGTGAGTGTGGGGAAAAGGTCACTATATCTGACACATTAAAGACAGCGTCACTTGTTTATACCTATATGCACGTGTCCAGTGTTTGTCCTTGTGCTTCCATGAGTACCCTTTCCCCCATGTGGTCACCCTAGTCACATGTGCCTTCCCATTTCCCTGGGGGGTGGGGGGTCTGCACTACCACCAATCAGCACACATAGGTTCTGCCATGCCCTGTGTGCCATGCACCGTGCCATGTGTGCACAGTTATACTTATGCGTGGAGGTATACCCTACCTCTCCCATCTTCCTGGAATATATGTATGTTGGTTCATTTATGTTGTGAGGATTGCCCACTCTCTCACACCGCATATCCTCCCCATTATTCTATCTACATGAGTGACCCTTCTCTCCGACCCACACCAAGATCTATGTGCATAATAACCGCAGATGCTTGAGAGACAAACAGGACAGCCAAAGGTACCTAGCTACAGTCAGTTGTTTACTCTCCTCCAGCACTTGTAGCAAGCCGCTGCTCCTCCTCCAGACCACCATCCACTTGTCGTAGCTTCACCAGCTATCACCCTGTCCTGCTCATGGATACGGCAGTCCTTCCTATCCCTCCTGCCTCATAACTACTGCTAGCTTTTCCCTTCATCTTCCTCAGATTATGATGCATCAGATATGCAGCCTGAACATCACAGCCACCATGCATGTGTCCATGACTGCTGGACAGCGCAGCACATGGGTACATCACAGGGGCACCAGGGGACACATATGCCTGCGCACATAGCCATCCCCCACACCTGATGGTGGAACCAGTCCATGTATGTTACCTATGTCTACCACACATACACACGGGGACATGCGCACATGTCTCACGCTCACGTGAAGAGCCTGTCTGTAAGGGAGACACATGACCATTGTGATGTCTTGCCAAAAAATAAGAACCATCTTTATTTACAGGTTGTGGCCTATTTATAGGTGCCCACATGTGTTGGTCCCAGGTCACAGGACAGCGCAGGGCAAGTGTGCGATGCGGCACTGTAGGGCTCACACACTCCAGGGCTGGCCATTGGCGGATGGCTGGGGAGATGCGCTGCTCATGCCAGGTGCACGCTGCATGCGCATCTCCACAGCCATCCGCTCTATGGCGCCTGCCAGCTGCCTGATGGTGCGGTCCTGGTCCCGCTGGCGTTGCAGCACAGTACCCATTGCACAGCCAGGTAGCTGGCGCAGTTGCCACCACACTCAC
Organism: Ichthyophis bannanicus; assembly: GCA_033557465.1. Taxonomy (NCBI): domain Eukaryota; kingdom Metazoa; phylum Chordata; class Amphibia; order Gymnophiona; family Ichthyophiidae; genus Ichthyophis; species Ichthyophis bannanicus. The sequence goes on along the minus strand of CM066032.1, from coordinate 1,512,993,994 downwards.
ACCATGTGCCCACTGTCTGGTGGCATCTGCATTGCCCCGTCTGTGGCAATGGGTGCTGTTGCCACACCCAGACGGCCACCATCGCCGCACACATGGGGCAGGTGGCAGGGACCCCCAGTGCCCTGTGTTGTCCTGTGGCCCCTCCCCACTCTCCTCACCCTCCTCCTCCCCACCAATGCCTCAGACACACCCTCCCTCTCCCCTCCCTCTGACCCCACCCCATCCTCCGCCTCCTCCATGTCCTCCTCAGCCCCTCCATCTTCCTCCTCCACCTCCAACATCTGCACTATTGCTGTGGGGCTAGGTGTGTGTGGCCCTGGTGCTGATGGCCCCTCACCAGCATCTGCATCCTCTGTGGGGGAAACCAGACATCAGCACAGTGTCATGCGTTTGCCACATCACAGAAATGTAGTATGTGGCTCCACAGGCTGCTGGGCCACTGGGGCTTGCTGTTGTGCGATGCAGAGGCTGCAATACTCACCATCACTTTGGGCCATTGCCCTCTGTTGGAGCCGGTTCAGAAACCTCGGGCAGTGAAGGCGCATCTCACGGCCCTTCTTCCATAGGTCCTCCACCTGGGGGGAAATGCAATGGTTGGGTCCATTAGGTACCAGATATCCTTGGTCGGGGCCTTAAGCATATCACACATGGCTGTGAGCAGCAGGGGGCTGCTGCTGCTGTGGCCAGTGGGTCCGCTACTACCTGTTGCCACTGCCGCCTGCATGTGTGGGTGTGAGTCTGGGCATGTGTGGAGTGCCACCTATGTGTCCTGTGTGCTACCCCCCAGGCACCCCATACTGGGTTCCTGCCCTCTCCTTGCATGACATGGCAGCACCATGCCATGTGTGGGGTAGGCATGCTGATCTCCAGGGGATGTGATTCCAAACTCTCTGTGTGGTCCAGGGCACACCTGGGTGTTAGCCAGACCTACACACATCAGCAGGAACACCTACCATAACACCATGATATATATTAGGCCTCTGTAGTCAGCTCTAAAGCCTCCTGGGGATAGGGAAGATCTGTGAATCTGAGGCAGGAGCAACTACCATAACACCAGGATGTATAATTGACCTCTGTTATCAGGTCTAGGGCCTCCTGGGGATAGGGCAAATCTGTGAATCTGCAGCAGGAGCAAGTACCATACCACCAGGATGAATAATAGATCTCTGTAATCAGGTCTAGGGCCTCCTGTGGATAGGGTGGACTTAAACACATCAACAGGAGCAAGTACCATAACACCAGGATGAAGAATAGACCTATGTGATCAGGTCTAAGGCCTCCTGGGGATAGGGTAGCTCTGTGAGACTGCAGCAGGAGCAGGCACCATGACACCAGGATGAAGAATAGACCTATGTGATCAGGTCTGAGGCCTCCTGGGGGTTGGGTTGACTTAAACACATCAACATGAGCAACTACCATAACACCAGGATATATATTAGACCTCTGTAGTCAGGTCTAAGGCCTCCTGAGGATAGGGCAGATCTGTGAAACTGCAGCAAGCACAACAACCATACCACCAGGATGAATAATAGACCTCTGTAATGAGGTCTAGGGCCTCCTGGGGATAGGGTGGACTTAAACACATCAACAGGATCAACTACCATAACACCAGGATGTATAATAGACCTCTGTAATTAGGTCTAAGGCCTCCTGGGGATAGGGCAGATCTGTGAAACTGCAACAGGAGCAACTACCATAACACCAGGATGTATACTAGACCTCTGTAATCAGGTCTAAGGCCTCCTGTGGATAGGGCAGATCTGTGAAACTGCAACAGGAGCAGGTACCATAACACCAGGATGTATAATAGACCTCTGTAATCAGGTCTAAGGCCTCCTGGGGATAGGGCAGATCTGTGAAACTGCAACAGGAGCAGGTACCATAACACCAGGATGTATAATAGACCTCTGTAATCAGGTCTGAGGCCTCCTGTGGATAGGGCAGACTTGCACACATCAGCATACGCACCTACATCTAAACAGGTAGAAAAGGCGACGGCAAAAGCGAGAAGGATGCTTGGGTGCATACGGAGAGGAATGGCTAGCAGAAAAAAGGAGGTGATAATGCCTCTGTATAAGTCTTTGGTGCGACCTCATTTGGAGTATGGTGTGCAATTCTGGAGACCGCACCTTCAAAAGGATGTGAACAGGATGGAGTCGGTGCAGAGGGTGGCTACTAAAATGATTAATGGGCTTCATTATAAAGCATATGAGGACAGACTTATGTACACCTTAGAGGAAAGGCGGGATAGAGGTGATATGATTGAGATGTTTAAATACCTCTGTGGCATAAATGTTCAGGGAGAGAGCCTCTTTCAATTGAAAGCAAGTTCTGCTACGAGGGGACATGGGATGAGGGTGAAGGGAGATAGATTCAGGAGTGATATGCGGAAATATTTCTTTACAGAAAGAGTAGTGGATCCATGGAATAGTCTCCCAGTGGAGGTGGTAGAGATGAGGACAGTAACTGAATTCAAAAAAGCATGGGACCAACACAGAGGATCTCTAAAGGTAAAAAGTGGACTGTTGTAGTTGTTGTTATGGAAGAACAGACTAGATAGGCCATGTGGTCTTTTTCTGTCATCATGTTTCTATGTTTCTATTGTTTCTATGTTTCTACATTGATCACAGGTTGGCCCACAGACTGGTGTTTCTACCATGTTGTGCATGTATGATGTGTGTTGATTGCTGGATATTGTGTTGCACAACTTCCATTGTGTGACCTGTCCCCATACACTTACTTCACGTGGGTAGTCTGCTGATCTATTGAAGCGCCTGGTGAGGCGCCCCCATGCCCTCCTCACCCTGGCAAGGTCCTGGCGCTTGGATGAGCCTGGAAAAAGGCAGCTCTGCCTTGTGCAGATTAATTCGTCAAGATGCTTCAGGTCCTTACGCGTAAACGCCAGCTTTCTTGATCGCCTCTCCATTTTGTCTGATGTGCATGGCTTGATGATACACTTACATTGCGCATGCACCGTGGCACACAGTAATGTGTGCTAGGTCACGCTAGCACACGTGGCAGTGCCACGCCTGGTACACGGCAACCTATCTGTAGCAGCACAGTGATACGTGGTGGAAATGGTATGTTGTGGTGAATGGCTCTTTACCTTACAGTGTTGGCAGGCTTTCTGGCATTTGGGCCTAGACCACATCATAGGGTGCCTTAGCTTACGGCGCCTTGGAGGGTGCCTTATGACATGCCTTCTGCCAGGCCACACTCTGAGTCACCGTAGGGTAAGGGACTAGGGTGAGGGTGTATTTTGCTTGAACCACAGATTGCAGAGATGTGTCTCACTGTTATAGCCATGAAAAACTCCTGCCTCAGACACTCTTCTTGATGTTGGAGCACTGGGGAATAGAACCCATGACCACTGGCTGGGAAGTCATTGTATTTCTGTATATGGAAAGGGAGAAGAAAGGCAAAGTTGGACCGATAACTTCAATAAGTGGCTCAAAACCTGGTGTAAAGAAAATAATTTTAGATACATAAGTGGCTGGGGCAATTTATGGAAAAAACAAGACAATATTGTAATGATGGCCTACATTTTTCTGTGGCAGGAAGAAAGATTCTAACTGAGAAGTTCAGATAGTATGATGGTCATTCTGTGCCATGAACAGTGAAGATGTACGTCCAGGCAGGACGTATATCCCTGCTGTTCATCCCCCTGACGCTTCCGACACTAAGACTGCCCATACGTACAGTGCTGTTGTATGGGGAGCCTTATAGGGGTTGGCGGAGTGGGCCTGAGGCCGAGCAAGTGCAGGGCATGGGCAGACCCTGACCCCGGACGTACAGGGCTGATTCCGCGGTTGGCTCTGTATGTCCAGGGCCTTCAATGTGGATGGGGGATTTATTCCACCTCAAAGGTGGAATAAGTCTCCCTGGATGGCGGCAGATCATGACGCAGGACTCAGAAGAGCATGTGAGGGGGCGCAGGGTGTTCCCTGCAGCCTGACCCAGGCCTTGGAAGGCCAGATCAGGAGTCAGGCTGCGGGGAAAGAGGTGTCTTTTCTGGGCCAGAGATTGCAGCTCCTGAATGGAGCTATGGTGCCATGGTGACGGGACGCCTTAGCACTGCGGCTTCATTCAGGAGCCTGGCTGAGTTAGTCGGGTATGTGACCGGGCATGCGGCTGCTCAGAATCTGGTTCAGCCTTCACGTCCAGGTTGGTAGACCCGATTCTGATCCCGCGGGCACATCTAGCCCCCGTGGGATCAGAATTGGGTGTTACTGCTGCACGCCTTATTCTGCCCAACTGCACAAGGGACTGGATGGCCAGAAGAGAATTGGCCTCTATGTTCCTAGGCATTTAGGGCCCGATATTCGAAGGACATTTACACGGTTTAAAGCCTAGTAAACAGTGTAAATGCCTTAGTGGGGATATTCAATGGTATATACATGGGTTGTGCCATTAAATATCCCCATCTATGTCCCCTACTCACCCCGATGCTATCCGGCTAGCATCGATGAGTGTTGGAGGCGTTCTGGGGCAGAGCAGAGGCGGGGGTGCAAGATAGCCAGGCAGCAGTGATATTGCATGCTGCCCGGTTAGTGCTCTGCGCTGAAAAAATAGGTGAGGAAAACCCTCGTCTATCTTTACGGTGCAGGTGCTAACCGGGCAGCTTGCAATATCGTTGCTGCCTGCTTAGTTCTGGTGGCTTCCGTGTTGTGCGGCGATACCCAGATATTCAATGCCAGGGCTGCATATGTGCGCGGCATTGAATATCTGGGTTTAAGGGTCAGTGGACAGGGCTATGCACTGCCGCGGCACATAACCTGCCCAGAAGAATATTGTGCCCTTAAACTAGACAGTGGGAGTGGAACATGGAAATGCATGAGACTGGGATATCACCCCAGCCATAGACATTGGAAAGGGGTTAGCCACACAGGCGTTGGCCCCACCAAAAGTCATGGTGGCAGGCGGCAGGCAGCAGGTTGCCCATGGGGATCCCATCCTCTATGGGCAGAAGAAGAATAGAAGCCGCAATCATGGCAAAGGCTCTTTCTCTCTGCCCACGGGAGATTGGATCCCCGCGGGCAAAACAGGAAGTCTTTGCCACAATCGTGGCTTCTCTTCTTCTGCCAGTGGGGGATAGGATCCCCGTGGGCAGCCTGCTGCCTGCCAGGCACAATCAGGTAAAGACCTTTCCTGTTTGCCCACGAGCAAAACAGGAAAAGTCTTTGCTATGATCGCAGCTGGTAGGCAGCAGGCTGCCCATGGACAAAAGGAAAAAAAGCAGGGATCATAGAAAGGCCCTGTTCTGCACACAGGGATACAATCTCCCATTGGTAGAACAGGAAGGATCTCTGCCCACGGGATGGAGCTTGGAGCAGTTAGTGCAGAGCTTGGGCCTCCAAAATAAAAGGCCTTCCATTGCCCCTTCCCCCAGCAGAATCATGACAACAGTGGAAAACAGAAAACCATCTCAGTAACTCGTTCATATGCAACAAAGCATGGGTAAAGCTAGCAGATGTTCACAATTTTTGGGGATTGTCCCTAATTTCAGAGCTATGTCCCTGACTCCCACCTCTTTGGAAACCTCCTGTCCCTAATTCCAATAATGGAAACAGAGGTGCCATGTTGGGGAGGCAGCAAAGGGCAGCACAGTGCTGGTGTGACAACAGGCATTTAAAACTCTCAGTGCAGCAGATAGCTCGAAGCTTTTGAACACATGCACGCACTCAAGGCCTGCCATGTTCCGCCCCCCCCAGCAGGAAGTTTATGTTAGAGGAGTAGAGACATGCAGGCCTTGAGTGCATGCATGTGCAAAAGACCCACCACAGTTGTGCTGCCCAATGCACACTGCTTTTTCAGTGACAGCTTGGGTAAAAGCAGTGGACAAGGGGACAAAACAGGAAGGGAAAGGGAAGAAGGAGGAGATGCTGGGCACGACTCAAGAGAGGGGGAATTTAAATGAAAGGGAGATGCTGAACATCTGAGGGGATTTGGAAGAGGAGATGCTAGACACCTACAGGAAGAAGAAAAGGAGAGATACTGGACAAGGAGAGTAGGGAAGAGAAGGGAAGAAGAGATTCTGGACACCTGGACAGGCAGGAAAAAGGGAAATGCTGGACATTTGGGAGGCAAGAGAAGGGAAGGGGACATTCTAGATACTTGGGGGAGGGGGAGATAAGGGAAGATGTTTGATACCTGTGTTGGGAGAGAAAAGGGGAGGTGCTGGATGTGGGGAGTAGGGAAGAGGAGATGCTGGACATCTGGGCAGGGAAGATAAAGGGAGACATCTATGGGAAAGAGAAGGCAAGATGCTTGATACCTGGGAGAAGGAAGAGAAGGGGAGTGCTGAATACCAGGAGGGAGAGGAATAGAAGAGGAGATGCTAGACATGGGGAGAAGGGAAGAGGAGATGCTGGACTAAGGGAAGGTTGGGGAAGGGAAAAGAACGAGAAATGCTAAACACAGAGAAGGAGGATGGGAAGAGAGTGGGAGATGCTGGACATGAGGCATCATAAGAACATAAGATATGCCATACTGGGTCAGACCAAGGTCCATCAAGCCCAGCATTCTGTTTCCAACAGTGGCCAATCGGGGGAGATAGAGTGAGAGCCTGGGGAAGGAGACAGAGAGATGGGAAATAGGAGGGCTGAGTGAGGGAGAGAAAAAGCTGTAGGTAGACGCAGTAAAAACAAGGGACATTGAGGATTGAATGGTGAGGAGGAGTGAAATCTAAGTGGATAGAGAAGCAGCATTTTGAGAAGACAGAGAAGAAAGCAGACACTAGAGAGTGGAAACAAGACAATTAGAAAAATGAAATGGCCAGACAGCAAAAGTAGAAAAAATAAGTTTATTTTCAATTTACTGATTGGATATGATGGGGGGGGGGGGGGGTATTTAGTGGCGGCGGCTAGCCCTTGAACGTAAAACCTGGATATTCAGTGATGGGGCCATAACCGGCCATTGGCATTGAATATCCAGGTTGGCCAGATAGCAGCAAAGCTAACCGGGCAATGGTGATATTTAGCCACTGCTCGGTTAGCTTCTGTGGCAAAACTTAGGCTAGCCTTTAAGTTTCATAACTTTCACCACTTAGGGATAACTGGGCAGAAGCTGAATATCACGGCTGCCCAATTATGTCTGGGTGCCAACTCCGCTCCACCCCCAGAATGCCCTGATGCTAGCCGCTAGCATTGGGCTGTTACGTAGCAGCACCTGGGGATATTTAACGGCGCTAACCACATTAGTGCCTCTGAATATCCAGGTCTGCTAACCACGTTGCAATCCAATGTGTGCATTCGAACCACGTTAAGCACTCTGAATATCGGGCTCTCAGTTTTTGGAATTAATATTTGTTATCTTTATATTTTGCATGTGGAGGTTAAATTTAACACTTATTTTATAAAGTCAACTACACATATACTTTATAAAAAAGAAGCATAAGTAGTAGGAGGCATGTGTAAATGACTGTGCATATCTTGCATGCACATCCATATTTTATAAAGTACACACTTAAGTGCATGTTCCACCTATGTGAATCCCCACAGTGAACGTATGTGCCATTGGCTTAATGCATGTACTTATAGAATCACCAAATTAAGGAACTCTAAACAATCTCTAATACCTCTGTCCATACACACACTTCACCAATCAAATATAACACAGACGTTGGGCAGCAGAATAGGAGGGGGAGAACTGGTGGACTTAAGATAGTTGCACAGTGATATTTTAAAGACTCTGAGGACTTTAAGCATATATAAAATAATGATAAAAATCTGGACCTATTAGGATTTATGGTGAGACATATAATTGAGCAAGAAGTGAGACATTGCTCTCAAAAACATACATTCTGATGGTTCTAAATTTTTTTTCTGTTGATTTAAACTCCTATGTTATATTTGATTGATAATGTGTGTGTACTTATAGAATAGCAGCTGCTTAAAATACATGTGTTAAGGCCCATCAACGCACATAAATCATTGAAAATACATGATGTACGTGCGTAGATGGTTCATAACTTTCCACAGCTCCTTATAAAGTTACCCACAAAACAGGGGAAATGCATCACTGTTTCTATTTATCTGTTAACTTGCCTGCTTGGAAGTGATATTGTTGTTGTCATGGGATGGGTGGGGGGAGGATAAATGTTCCTCTTCCCTCCACACCACTTGTTGCTCCATCCTAGAACTAAAAGGGGACCTTGCCCTACCACTACAGGTAAGTGTCCCAGATTTACCTGCAAAAAATCTGGTAACCTTAAGAAGACTGGAACAAGGCTAAACAGAACATAAGCCAGACAACTGAAAATAGCTGGAAAGCAATGAGAACAAATGCTTGCAGTCTAAGTAACAGTATTCCAGATCTGCAAGCGCTAATGTTGGAAGAGGACTTAGATATCGTTGCTCTTACAGAAATGTGAGTCTCGTGGGATATGGTCAATACAATGCAATGTGTACCTTTGAGTTAATGCCGACTGCTGGTGACCCAGCCCCTGGGTTTTCTTTGTAAGATGCAGTTGGGTCATACTGAGCTATAATCTGTTTCACAGAGACAGAGATAGCTGAAAAGTGGGAGAAGTAGCACATTATGTCAAGAATGATATCCAAGTGACTGACATATACGGGGTGTGAAGAAAGGGGGAAGTACTGCGGACACCAGTGCTGTCTGAAGACCTCATTCTCAACTGGATTAATAAGTTGAAAAGTGCCCACTTTCCTCCATTTTCAGACTCAGGCATGTCTCTTTGGGGAACTTGGTTGAAACAGCCATGGTAAAGTATGTGTCACTAGGGCAGCAGAGGATGTGTGAGTGGGCGAGTGAGCATATTGTGGGTAATGGCTGATGATGGATGTGTGTGTGTGTGTATATCAGTGGTATGATGTGCAAGGTTGTACCAAGCCATAAATGCGCCCTATGTGACTTTCAAACCTGGTGCCTCCCCCAATGACATCAGACGCTTGTCATTTGCACAATTGCCCCATGCCCAGCGTAACCCTTCTACCGCTGTCCCCTCATGCTCAACATCTCCCCATCTTACCCCATCTCTTCACGTCCAGCCAGCTCTCCCTTGTGCTACCAGCCCAGCCTGCTCTTGCCCCGCCACCGCTTTTCCTGTTCCCTTGGGGGAGGCAGTGGTGGCAGCGAACCTTCAATTTAAAAATAAAAAGTGGGTCTTTCCAACTCCGTGCTTGCATGGCTGGTCTGACAGAGGAGGAAGGAATCTGACCAACCATACAAGTGCAGAGTTGCAAAGACCCGTTTAGAGGTCCGCTGTCACCACCGCCACTCCCAAGGAAACAGGAAAAGCGGCGGCGGAGCAAGGGCAGGCAGCATGGGGGGGGGGGGGGGGAGCCGAGGCCGGCAATAGACAACCCTAAATGAGCCCCTATTTTTTTGTACCCTGTGTGGCTGCACCACTTGCACAGGTCTAGGTACAGTGCTGATGATGTGTATATCTCCATGGGCAGAGTTTAGGTGTTCATGTGCTGGGATGTGAAGATGAGATGTCAAAGAATGGGGGGGGGGGATTTGTGTGTGTATGATAGGTGTTTGTGTGCGCTGGATATGTGTGCTTTTTTGGCAGTGTATTTTGGGATCTGTGCATATGTGTGAGTGTGTGCATATTGGCAATGTGTCTTGGGAACTGTGTGTGCGTGTGAATGTGTGTGTGTCTTGGGGGTGTTGGGTGGCGTGTGTGTGTTAGGGGTGTGTACATATTAGCAGTGTGTGTTGGGGCCTATGTGTGTCTAGGCATGTAGCCTTTTCGCTCCCTTGTATTTTTCACTATCCCCTTGTACTCTCTCTTCTTCCCACCATCTTGCCTATTCTCCCTCCCTACCCTTGGTCACTGCCATTGCTTCTCCGTTACCCACTAGTACTCTCTCCCTCCTTTCCTTTCCCTACCACTCTTTTTCGCTCACTCTCTCTCCTCGTACTCTCTCCTTACCTACCTTCCATATCCCCCTTGACCTCACCTGATTCCTCGTCTCTCCCTCCATCCTTCCCTCTTCTAGCATTATTCCTGTTTCTTTACCTCCTCCCTAACCCCACTTCTTCGCTTTGGCTTTATATCTCTCTTCTCATGCTTCCTCGTGAAACCCACACTTTCCTTCTTGCCTTGCCTCCTCTCTTCAGTGATGGATAGCTGAGGACGCCAGCCGGCATAGAGCAGCGGCAGTGGTGAAGAAGGGGACTTCCGCTGGCTATGTGCCAGTAGGAACTGGGGAGTCCTGCTGATTCTTTTTCACTGCTGCTGCTGCTGCCATGCTGGCAGGAACTGAGGACTCCTGCCAGCTCTTCCTCACCACTGCCACTGCTCTGTGCTGGCGGTGGTGCTGGTGCTGCTCTGCTGCTTAAAAATTGGCTGACGGATAGACAACAGAGGGAGATGGTAAATAGTATTCATTTGGAAAAAAGAAAGGTGAGTAATGAAGTGCCTCAAGGATCATTCCTGGGACCAATTCTCTCCTATTTCTTTATTTCCTGTCATTTGCTTGACCGCTTTTCATGACTTATCAAAATGGTTTACAGTATATAAAAATAGCATGAAAACAAACATGAAACATTATAGGCCTGATATTTAAAGACATTTACATAGTTTGTAGACCTGCAAACTGTAAATGCCACTAAGCAGCATAGCGGCTTTAATATAGTACTGCTGAATATCCATGGGTACGGTCAGCGACGATATTCAGCTGCTGCCCGGTTATCCCTTGGCAGCAAAAGTTAGGCACATTAAAAACTGTCCTAACTTTTGCCGCCAAAGCTAACAGGGCAGTGGCTGAATATCGCCACTATCTGGTTAGCTTCCTGCTTCGGCAGCTGACCCAGATATTCAATGCCGGTGGCTGGATATGCCCCAGGCATTGAATATCTGGGTTTTAGTGTTCAGCGGTGCCAGCTAGCCGCTGTAATCACGCTAGCCACTGAATATCAGGCCCTACATTAAAAAAAAATAACAACGGGGGATATTCAAAGGTATTTACATGATTTGCAGACCTGCAAACCATGTCAATGCTGCTCAGTGGGATATTCAGCGGCACTAACCCTCTTGTTGTTGTTAAGTGCCATTGAGTTGATGTCGACTCCAGGCGATCCTCTGGATAGTTGACCTAAACTTTGTTTGGTCTTCAGCCAAGTGGCTCATTGTTGAAAGAGTTGTATCCATAGCTGCTGTTATTGTATCGATCCATCTCATTGCCGGCCTTCCTCTTTTACGGTGACCTTCTATCTTGCCAAGCATTAGTTATGTCTTTCTCCAATGATCTCTTTCTTAGCATGATGTGTCCAAAGTATGAAAGTCAAAGTCTTGTCATCTGAGCTTCTAAGGAAAGCCTAGGTTTGATCTTCTCTAGTACTGACAGGTTTGTTCTTTGGACAGTCCATGATATATACACAGTATTCGTCGCCAGCACCGTAATTCAAAGGCATCAATTTTCTTCCTGATTATCTTTTCCACTGTCCAACTTTATTTATTTATTTATTTAACATTTTTATACCGTTTTTCTGCAATTCAAAACGGTTTACAATGAACAAGAGTAACAGTGTGTTTACAGCTGTTTTACATGGAACAAAAAACAGTTTTAACTTTTGCAACCATATGACATTATTGAAAATACCATGGCCTGGACAAATCAAATCTTTGTATGGAGAGAGACATCTCTGCTCTTGAAAAGCTTGTCTAGGTCCTTCACAGCCATTCTACCAAGAGCATATGTTATCGGATTTCTTGATTGCTAGTCCTTTCTTTATTGATTGTTGATCCAAGCAAGTTAAAGTTGTCAACTATTTCAATTTCTTCTCCATCAATGATGAACTTATTGATTTTGCCAGCTGTCAGCATCTTTGTCTTCTGAAAGTTAAAGTGCAGAACCATTTTAAGACCATGTTCCTTGATCTTGAGAAGCAAATGTTTCAGATCATCTTCACTTTCAGTCATTAATGTGGTATCATTAGCATAGCGAAGGTTGTTGATGAGTCTTCCACTAATCTTCACACCTCGGTTGTCTTCATACAGTCCTGCTTTTCTGAAGATTTGTTCTGCATATAATTTAAATAGATAGGGGGAAAGTATGCAGCCTTGTCGTACACCTTTGCTGATTTTAAAACATTCTGTTTCTCCTAGTTCGGTTCGAACTTTTGCCTCTTGATCAATGTAAAGGTTGTGCAAGAGAACTATCGAGTGTTCTGGTATACCCATGCTTCTTAATGTGGCCCAGAGTTTCTCATGGTTTACACAGTCAAAAGCCTTGCTGTAGTCAATAAAGCACATATGGATATCTTTTTGGTATTCTTTTGTTTTTTTGAAGGATCCATCTCACATCTGCAATGATGTCTCTTGTTCCTTGCCCTTTCCTGAACCCTGCTTGTACTTCAGGCAGTTCTCATTCCAGGTATGGTTGTAGTCTCTGCTGAATGGTCTTGAGTAGAATCTTGCTGGCATGTAGGATCAGAGTGATTGTGCGATAATTTTCACAGTCAGTCGGGTCACCTTTCTTCAGTATTGGTATAAACACAGATGTTTTCCAGTCAGTTGGCCATGAATTTGTCTTCCAAATTTCCTGGCAGAGCCTTGTAAGTATGGTAAGAGCTGCATCAGATTGCTGTAATACTTCAATGAGAATGCCATCAATGCCCGGTGCTTTGTTCTTTGATAAGGCTTCCAATGCTGCTTCGACTTCTTCTTTCATCACCAATGGTTCCTGATCATAAGGTACAGGTTGAAAGGGCTGTTGGTCCACTTGATCTTTATGGAATTATGACTCTGTATTCTTTCCACATTTTCTTGATCTTCTCAGTATTATTCAACATGGATCCTTGAGCATCTTGTAGCATTCCAATTCGAGGCTGGATTTTTTTTCTTCAACTCTCGTAGCTTTAGAAAAGCTGATCTTGTCTTCCTCTAATAGTTTCTGATTCTATTTCCTTGCATGTGTCATTGTAGTACTTCTCCTTGTCTTGTCTTGCTGCACATTGGAAATCTCTGAGTTCTGCGATTGCCTCTCTTTCTCCTCTGACTTTAGCTTCTCTTCGTTTCTGGACAATTTTCAGAGTTTCTTCAGTCAGCCATTTTGGCAGTTTTTGTTTTTTCACCTTATGTACAGACTTCTCCCTTTCTTCCAACACTACCTTTTTGATGTCATCCCATAACTCTTCTGAAACTCTATCATTTGTATCTAAAGCAGCAAATCAATTTTTCAGGCAGTCTTTAAATTCCAGTGGTACAGTATATTCTCAAAATCATATTTTGCTACATCATGAGTGGCTTGCTCTTTTTCAATTTTAGTTTGAGTTTGCATATGTCACACCTCATCCGCCCCAGCCGTGACTGCTGGTATTGTTGGGCTATTATGAGGGTGGTAGTTGTGCCTTGCTTCTATATATAAATCACACAGAAGAACTTCCTTTTCTTTTTGGGTTTTATTCCCCGTCCCTTGAGGTTTCTTCTTTTTAAACAACAGAAATTAACAGCTCCCTTGGCTTCAAACAAAAGATAACTATGTAACAAAAGTAGCTTCCTTCAGCTGATAACTTTAAACCAAAAGTAAATGATAAACAGCCTAACTGACTGCTTGGCTTGGAGAGAGGGAGAGAGTTGCAGCTCTGCCACTTGTATACTGGAATTTAAGGTTACACAAATCACATTTACCTTAATGATATCTCTGGCTCTATCACAGAGAAAGAACAGTCCATCAATTCTGTATTTGTTAATACTTCAGAATTCTCATATTCCATTATTTCTTGCTCATTGGTATCTCCACTATCCACTTCCAACGTGGAATAAAAATATGGAAGGCTTGCCTCGTCAGTCAAGAAGTTTCTCTTCCTGTGAGCAGCACTGCCTCTCTGGGGAGTATCACCAAACTCTGAGTGATGTCTTTCAGAGCCCTGCCCCCGCTTATGCCTCAATGTATAGCTCAGGTCCTGGTTTGACCTGCTAACTGGGTAATTTTGATAGGGTCCCTGCCGGGTCTGCCCTAGCTTTCCAGGCCCAACTGTGCCTGATTGCAGCCGGTGTAACGGTGTTTCCCTAGAAGCTGGGAACACACCGTGAGAAGGGATTTCTTCAGCTTTTCTAGGTAAGTGAAGCCCTCTTCTTTTAACACTTCTATAATCAGGAGAAAAGCTATTAGCCTCTGAATATCTGGGCTTTATATGGCTATTTCTAAGCCTCCAGGGCCCTTCCCTTTCAAATGGCAAATAGCCCTTGTATCTACTCTTTGCCCCTGTACCTGCTGTTGCAGTCTTCCTGTATTCTTCTTGCTTTCCAAACACATTCACGCTGTCAGGGTGTTGCCTTCTCCCAGAACCACACAGGTCTCTGGACTCTTTCCAACATTCACACCGGCTCCCCTGCTGCCTTTCAGCTTGTGACCTCTGCTGCTTTAATTCCTCTCTCAGGGATTCTCTCCTCGGCTCATCCCTCCAGGATTCCCTCCTTGACTCCTTTCTCCAGGATTCCCTCCTTGGTTCCTCTCTCCAGGATTCCCTATCTCCAAATGTTTGGTAGTCTGTTTTATCTGTGTATTTCCTGACTCCACCTTCCCTCAGGTGCACTCTATTAGGTAAAGCAGACTCCCTTGCTTTGCTCCCTGGGTGTGTCTTTCTGGGCTCTGTGCACGTGTGCTTAGGTTGTCCCTGGCAACCAATAAACATTCTCCTGTTTATTCTGTCACTTTCACCGTGATCATTCACACTGCTCTGCACCTTCTCAGGCTGCCCTATGTCCACCCTGTGACACATTCCCCCCCTTAAAACATTACTTGCTGCCGCGATTTTTCGTGGACAGCATGTAATCCCTTGCGGGGTTCTACGGTGCTGCTCGCGGTAGGCCAAATTAGCTGTGGCTACCCTTTCTTTCCATGGTTTTAATACATTGACGTGGTATACCTGCCTACGTCCACTTTCATTTTCCACTAGGTATGACACAAAACCTACTTTTTTCACTACCACGGCTGGACCCTTCCATCTAGATTCAAACTTTGGACCAGGGTCCGCCACTTGTATGAGGACCTTGTCCCCTGCCGCCAGTTCCCTAGTCTGTGTATCCCTATCATAATATTTCTTCTGGCGCTGTTTGCTACGGTTCAAGTTCTCTATCGAGGCCTGGGACGTTTTCTTTAGGCGTGTCCTTAATTCCTTCAGAAACTGTGGGATCCCCACTTCGGGTACTCTGGGTTCTACCCATTCATCTTTTAAAATATCTAATACTCCCCTTGGAGACCTCCCAAACAGTAGTTCAAATGGGGATACTCCTAGCGAGGTTTGAACTCGTTCTCTGCACGCATACATGACGAACGGGAGCAACGTATCCCATTCCATCATTTCCCCCTTTCTTAGGCCTCTGCGCAACAAATGCTTTATTGACTGGTTGGTGCGCTCCACCAACCCATTGGTCTGGGGGTGATACGCTGACGTTTTTATATGGCGTATGCCAAACGCCTCCCAGACTCTAACAAGGTACTTTGATACAAAATTTGTACCCTGATCTGTTAATATTTCTTGGGGGAACCCCACCTCGCAGAACAACTTTATTAGTTCCTGCGCTATGATTTTAGCTGATATATTCCTAAGGGGTATAGCCCATGGGAACCGGGTCGCATGGTCCACAATAACTAATAAATACTGGAAACCCCTAGGCGTTTTTATTAATGGGCCTACGATGTCCATCCCCATTCGCCTAATAGGCGTAGCTATTGTGGGTAATGGCATTAAGGGTGCTGCCTTGGGCCTGGATATGGAGACCCTTTGACAGGCCGGTCAAGCATCGCAATACCGCTTGGTCTCTTGATACACCCCTGGCCAATAAAAACGTGCTAAAATCTGATCCAGTGTCCCTTGGACACCTTTATGTCCCCCAACTGGATGGTCGTGTGCCAGGCGTAAAACTACCGCCTTAAAGGCTACTGGCACCACTAGCTGCTTCCTCACAGCTCCTGTATAGGGATCTAAACTCTCCCTATATAAAATATTCTGGTCGAGCAGGAACCTTGGTAATGTATTACGGTCCATCTGAGCCCACTCGAAAGCTCTTTTGAGGGCCAAGTCTGCTCCATCGGAAAAGATGGAAACTTTTGGACGAGGGCAGCGGGAACCCAGGGTAACCCTTCCCCTGTTTCTAGTTCCCTTCTTCCTTTGGCTCTCTTATCCCTTTCCTGTCGCTTGGTAGCCTTAGTTTTTTTTCCTTCCCCCACCGGACTCTGAACTAACTCTTCATGGTTAGGTAGCGGATCCCTCTCTTCCGCTTCGGCCTCCTTCTCAGGAGCCTCTTTGACCTCCTCTTTTGTAGGGGTTTCTGCTCTCTCTACTGTAGGGGTTTCTACTCCCTCTACTGGAGCTTCTTGAGGTTCATTTACCGGAGTTTTCTTGGGGTTCAGCTACCGGGGTTTCTTGGGGTTTTACTACCGGGACTTGGGATCGTGTGGTGACCAATCCCGTTTTCATGCCTAACCCTTGGCTCAATATCCCTGGAAACAAAGGCCAGTCCCGTCCTAAAATTAGCTTTTGGGGTAGCCCAGGAACTATTGCTACTTGCAACTTTCTCTCTGCCCCTAGTGCCTTGACGCTTACTTGGCGTAAGGGATAGGGAAGCTGTGCGCCGTGCACACATTTTATTGCTACCTGTTTTTGGGTTACTGGGCGAGACGGCTTCAAAGTTTCCCAAAATTCTTGTGCTATTAAACTCTGTTCTGCCCCAGAATCGAGTATAGCCATAGCACTTTCTCCCTCAACCTGTACCTGTAAACATATGCCTTTTGGTACTATCTTCTCTGCCCCTACCATCAGGACTGTCTTAACCCTACACTCTTTTATCACGTGGCCTGATCTGCCACACTTATAGCACCTCCTAGTGTTCCTTTCTACATTACTCTTATCAGGGTTATACTCATTCACTCTCCTGGGTGTATACTTTTTACTCTTATCCATCCCAGTCATACCTGTACCTTTTAAAAGGTTTATATTAGATACAGTGGTATGCTTTGCCTCCTTAAACACCTCTGCCATTACAGCTGCTTCTTCAGAGTTTGAGCAATTTTGTAACGTTAGGAACATTTTCATTTCTTGTGGTACAGTTAACAAGAATTGCTCTAAAACAAGCTCATCTAATACAGACTCTAGTGTCCTATTCTCAGGGTCTAACCATTTATAAAGCAAGCTCTTAAGCCTCTGGCACAAAGCCTTTGGAGTCTCACTCTCCAACATTATTGCTTCTCTAAACAGCCTTTTATAATGCCTCGGGGTCAAACCAAGGCGATCCTTTACTGCCTTTTTTATTTCGGCGTAATTATTTGCTAGGCTAGCTGGCATGGCCTTAAAGGCAGATAAAGCCTCTCCGCTTAAAGTTAGAGCGAATCTCATCGCCCATTGTTCTATAGGCCACTTTAAATTTCCTGCTATGCGTTCAAACGCTTCAATAAAGTCATCGGGGTTATCTTCATGCCCCAAATGTCTCATAGCAAGACCTGTATGAGTGTTGTCAGACGGCTGCCTAGGGTGAGAACTTACACAATCTTGACGATGCATATATTCATATGATTCTTGCAAGGTATTGTGGGTAATGTAGTTCTTTCACTCCCAAACACAGCTGAAGACAATAATTGAGTTGTGAAACCAGTGGTAAGGCCAATAAAATACTTCTTTTATTGATGGGGTTTAATTCACCCAGCACAAATATGCTTGGTAGCAATATAAATGAGGTTACTTGCTTGCAGTGTTTAAATGGATAACATAAAGTCACAAAGCAAATCAGAAAACAACCTTCAGCTTGTCAGGCAATTAGCTAATGTTTTCTTAGCAAATAATTACCAAATACAAAGGCACAAAGAAATGAATAAACTTTGCTGGTTAGGTTAACTTCTGCTTATTTTCCACACAGATCCTGCAGTGATTCTCTCTTGCTCACACACACAATCAGGTGCAGCTTTAATTACTATCAATTGTCCAGCTGAAACCCTTTAGCTGGCTGGCTGCTACTGTGTGAACCCAAAATCCTGCTTTAGGAGCTGTTTGCAGTGGAAATAAAGAACAAAGTTAGGTTTCTTTGTGATGGCTGATGTGTTTGCTCACAGAAAGCTAGCAATAGCACTTGGATAAAGAACAGTCCATGTAATCAATAGTTTCATCTGCTGTATCTCCCCCTTCATCAATCAGCATAGGGTCACTATCATACATTGGCACAGACAAGTCTTTCATTAAGGCACTATCATGAGAATGCTTATTCCCTTGCTGCCATTCACTATTATAGATAGGGTCTGGATCAGTGTTCATACCTGAGCCTCTCCTGCTATCATAATTCCTCTCTGTATAGCCTGGCCAGTATGTAATCCAGTTCTGATGTCCAGCCTTCCAATCTTGATCCCTGGACACTGGATCTCCTCTCACATACCTTCTGGCCTTGGTCTGAAAGTCCTTTCCACGTGCAGTCTTCTCTCTTCCAGGTAGCCACTGGTGATTCCTATCTCTGCCATGCCATTCCTCTGGCTGACTCCAGTCCAATGGACTCTGCTGGCATTTGGAATACCTCCCAGTATAGGTACTGCCTTGGACTCTCCCAGACCATCCAATGGGCTTTCTTCTCTTCCTTCCAGAGAGTTTCCTTCTTTCTCTATCCGCTTGGCTTGGCTTCTGTTTCTCCAGGTGATACTGGTGCTTGAGCTTGAAGCTGTTGCTGTCTCCTTTCCTGAAGCTCTTTCTGTAGCTATTATCTGTAGAATAAGCTCTATTCTTATTCTGTCCTAATGTGTGCTCCTCCCTAACACAGCGCAGCTGTGTTGAATCAGGCCCTGCCCTTTGAGATGAGTGCTTAGGGATTACCTCATAGCTCTCCTGATTGCACACACGTTTTCTCACTTCAGCCCCTCTCATGGCTGCTGGAAACCTGGTGCATTCTGGGACTGGTAGTCTTTTAGGTGAAAACTCTGTTTTCTTACTTCTACCAGAACTGACAGGTTGCTTGTTCAGAGTCACATCATCTTTTCTATAGCTCCTACCTGAGCTATGATAAGCTTCCTTATCACAGTGTCTACTTGCGGTATGGTTGATTCTTTCTCTGCAGACTTCTTTAGCAGTGCAGTCATCGCTTCCAATAGCGGCCTTTGCTGCTCCTGCATCGCTGCCATGTACTGTTTCTGCAAGTGCTGTAACATTCTGGCCTGCTTTTCTTGCTGTTCGCCCATCCAGGCCAGCATGTCTTGTGGATACATCCTCTTTTCTTTTACACTGCACCTAGAAATAGAGAAAAAAAAAAAACCACCAAGTGCGGTATCACACAGACAAGGTTTCCTTTTTCTCCCCTTTTATATCCCCCTTTTTCTCACTGTATCCTTCCCGTCCACCCAGGTTACCAATACCTCGGTTTCCTGGTAGACTCCAGCATGTGAGAAAAGGTCTTTTCACCGCTGACCGGTCTGCCAGCCGAATCCTCTCCAATACCTCACCACTGGCCGGTCTGCCAGCCGAATCCTCTCCAAATTCTCCTGGAGCAAACTTTTCCTGCTTTTTAGCACTGTCCTTTCTTTTTCCAGGCACTTCTTATGCCCCCCGAAAAAATATCCTCAGATTCTACGCCATTTATATGTCACACCTCATCCGCCCCAGCCGTGACTGCTGGTATTGTTGGGCTATTATGAGGGTGGTAGTTGTGCCTTGCTTCTATATATAAATCACACAGAAGAACTTTCTTTTCTTTTTGGGTTTTATTCCCCGTCCCTTGAGGTTTCTTCTTTTTAAACAACAGAAATTAACAGCTCCCTTGGCTTCAAACAAAAGATAACTATGTAACAAAAGTAGCTTCCTTCAGCTGATAACTTTAAACCAAAAGTAAATGATAAACAGCCTAACTGACTGCTTGGCTTGGAGAGAGGGAGAGAGTTGCAGCTCTGCCACTTGTATACTGGAATTTAAGGTTACACAAATCACATTTACCTTAATGATATCTCTGGCTCTATCACAGAGAAAGAACAGTCCATCAATTCTGTATTTGTTAATACTTCAGAATTCTCATATTCCATTATTTCTTGCTCATTGGTATCTCCACTATCCACTTCCAACGTGGAATAAAAATATGGAAGGCTTGCCTCGTCAGTCAAGAAGTTTCTCTTCCTGTGAGCAGCACTGCCTCTCTGGGGAGTATCACCAAACTCTGAGTGATGTCTTTCAGAGCCCTGCCCCCGCTTATGCCTCAATGCATAGCTCAGGTCCTGGTTTGACCTGCTAACTGGGTAATTTTGATAGGGTCCCTGCCGGGTCTGCCCTAGCTTTCCAGGCCCAACTGTGCCTGATTGCAGCCGGTGTAACGGTGTTTCCCTAGAAGCTGGGAACACACCGTGAGAAGGGATTTCTTCAGCTTTACTAGGTAAGTGAAGCCCTCTTCTTTTAACACTTCTATAATCAGGAGAAAAGCTATTAGCCTCTGAATATCTGGGCTTTATATGGCTATTTCTAAGCCTCCAGGGCCCTTCCCTTTCAAATGGCAAATAGCCCTTGTATCTACTCTTTGCCCCTGTACCTGCTGTTGCAGTCTTCCTGTATTCTTCTTGCTTTCCAAACACATTCACGCTGTCAGGGTGTTGCCTTCTCCCAGAACCACACAGGTCTCTGGACTCTTTCCAACATTCACACCGGCTCCCCTGCTGCCTTTCAGCTTGTGACCTCTGCTGCTTTAATTCCTCTCTCAGGGATTCTCTCCTCGGCTCATCCCTCCAGGATTCCCTCCTTGGCTCCTCTCTCCAGGATTCCCTATCTCCAAATGTTTGGTAGTCTGTTTTATCTGTGTATTTCCTGACTCCACCTTCCCTCAGGTGCACTCTATTAGGTAAAGCAGACTCCCTTGCTTTGCTCTCTGGGTGTGTCTTTCTGGGCTCTGTGCACGTGTGCTTAGGTTGTCCCTGGCAACCAATAAACATTCTCCTGTTTATTCTGTCACTTTCACCGTGATCATTCACACTGCTCTGCACCTTCTCAGGCTGCCCTATGTCCACCCTGTGACACATACTAGTAGTTGGTGATCTGTACCACAGTCAGCTCCAGGTTTTTTCTTTGTTGATGTTATCAAGCTTTTCCATCATTGACTTCCACAGATGTAGTCAATTTGATTTCTGTATAATCCCTTGGGTGAAGTCCACATGTACAGTCGGTGCTTGTGTTGCTGGAAGAAGGTGTTTGAGATGAATAGAATTGATCTTGCAGAATCTATCAGTCTTTCTCCAGCTTCATTTCTGTTGCCAAATCCATATTTTCCAACCTCTTTGCCTTCTTCTTTGTTGCCAACCTTTGCGTTCCAGTCACCCAGGACTATCAGGATATCCTGCTTGCATGTTCTGTCAATTTCAGCTTGTACTTGTTCATAGAACTCATCAACATCTTCCTCTTCTGCAGCTGTTTTTGGGGCATATAACTGAATTATAGTTGTGTTGATGGGCTTTCCTCGTAGACAAATAGAAATTAAGCGTTCACTGACTATTGTATTTCATTACAGTTCTTGCAAGTTTCTTATTAATTATAAATGCAACACCATTTCTTCTTTGTCTTTCATTTCCAGCATAGTAGACCATGGGCCTGATTTTCATCTGGGCGGTGTTATGCGCTGCCCCCTTCTGCCTAACCCGGATTTTCAATGCTGGGTCATATGCGACACCAGCATTGAAAATCCAGGTCTTGCCGCACACCCCGGAAGCTGCAGGAGCTAGCCAGGTGTCGCCAATTTTCGATGCTACCCACTTAGCCCCTGCTCCTGGAAAACCTTGCCTATCTTTAAGGCGCAGAGGGCTAAGCAGGTAGCATTGAAAATCGGTGCTACCCAGTTAGCTCTTTCCTCTATCCCTGCTCTTCCCCAGAATGCCCCAACATGCCCCGATGCTAACCGCATAGCATCTGGGAGCATTAGGGACTTATCCAGGATTTTCAAAGAGCACTACCCATGTAGGTGACCTTTGAAAATCCAGATAAGGCATTTACATGGGTAACTAAGGCAGTTACCCGTGTAAATGCCTTCGAAAATCGGGCCCCATATGATCATCAGATGCAAACTGTTAGTGCCGCTGGATATCCGCAGATGCTGCTGCTACATGCCCAGTGCTAACCAGTTTGCATCAAAGCATGCTGGAGGTGTTCTGGGGTGGCACCTGTCGCTAATCAGGCAGTGGCAATATTCATCTGCTACCCGATTAACAATATATGGTGAAAGTCTGGCACTAGAAACACTGGCCTAACTTTCACCATAGAAGTTAACTGGGCAGCATCTGAGTATTGCTGCTATCTGGTTAGCTTTGTGGCAATTCGGGCAACCTAGATATTCAATGCCAGAGCTTGGGTATGGCCCCAGCATTGAATATCCAGGGTTAAAGTTCAATGCTGGTGACTAGCTGTTTTATCAGTGCTTTCTGACAGTGCTGAATATCGGGCCCAATATCTTTGTGAGTGATATTGCTGAAGTTAGAAGGGAATATTTGCCTTTTAGCAGATGACACACAGATCTGCAACGAAGTGGACACACCAGAGAGAGTAGGCAAAATGAGAAGTGTTCTACAAAAGCTAGAAGACTGGTCAAATACTTGTGAACTAACCTTTAATGTGAAGATGCAGCAATCCAAAGGAGCTGTATGCGATAGGAGGGAAGAGACTGATATGCATGAACCAGAACAAAGACCTTGAAATAATAGTATCTGAGGATCTCAAGTTGGCGAAACAATGTGACAAGGCACAGTCAGAAGGATGCTAAGCTGCACAGAGAAGGGCATAACCCGCAGGAAGGAGGAGGTGCTAATACTCTGTATAGAACACTGGCGAGGCCTCACTTGAAGTATTGCATTCGGTTTGGAGGCTGTATCTCTCTAAGGACAAAAGAGGAAAGTGACTAAGATAGTAAGAGATCTCTATCAGAAGACATATGAGAAGAGGCTGGAGGCCCTAAATATGTATACCTAAGAGGAGCGGTATAAGACCTTTAAATACTTGAAAGATATTACAGAAGAAACATAGAAAATTATGGCAGATAAAGACCATACAACCTATCTAGGCCCATTCATAAGAACTATTAACCTCTATTATCCTTTTCTCTTCCTGAGAGATTCTTTGTACTTGTCCTCTACTTTCTTCAATTCAGATACAGTTCTCATCTCCACCACCTCCAGAGGGAGGCTGTTTCACACATCCACCATCCTTTTCATAAAGAAATATTTCCATAGATTATTCCTATCCTCTTTCACCTTCATCCTATGACTCCTTGTTCCAGAGCTTCCTTTCAACTGAAAGAGGGCCATCTCTTGTGCATTTATACCACAGAGGTATTAAATGATTATCATATCTCCCCTCTCTTGCTCTTTCCTCCAAATAAACCTGGAGATCTTTAAGTCTATCCCCATATGAACATAAGATATGCCATACTGGGTCCATCAGATACCATGCTGCTTATCCCAGAGGTAAGCACTGGATTTTCCCAGTCCACTTTAATAATAATTTATGGATTTTTCTTCCAGGAATTGGTCCAAACCTCTTTTAAGCCCAACTACACTAACTGCTTGTACTTCATCCTCTATTTTAGTAGCTATCCTCTGGTCCGACTTCATTCTCTTTATATCCTTTTGAAGGTGCAGTCTCCAGAAATGTACATAGTAGTCTAAATGAGGCACTATCGCCTCCTTTTTCCCAAGCATCCTTCTGGCTTTTGCTGTCACCTTTTCTACTGGTTTGGCCACTTTAAGATCATTGATACAGTCACCCCCAGGTCCCGTTCTTCTTTTGTGCATTGAGGTACTTCAGCCCCAATACTGTACTGCTCCTTTGGGTTTTTGAAACCTAATGCATGCATTTTTTTAGCATTAAATCTTAGCTACCAAATTGTCAAGCATTCTTGAAGTTCAAAGAAGATAGACTCAGGAGTAATTTGTGGATGCATTTCTTTACAGAAAGAGTGGTAGATGTATGAAATATTTATTTGACTGTTTTTTATACCGCTTTTCACTGGGGCAAAGCGGTGTACGTTATAATAGAACCGTGGAACTTATTTACAGAGTAGTTAACATATGCTATCAATATTATATAAAACAGTGAAACTTATAAACATTAAACTACCTTAGCGGTATGACTTTATTTATTTATTTACATTCTCTTATATACTGCACTATTCTGCATCAGTGCAGTTTACATTGAACAAACTGAAATTACATTGAACAGGGCATTATAACTTGGAGATAACTATTTACAGGGAACATGGGCTATGGAGGGTTAAGTGGCTTGCCCAAGACCACAAGGAGCACCTGTGGGACTAGAAACCCCAGTCCTTCTGGCCCAAGGTTGCTGTCCTCTAGTGGGATTTGAACCCCTGACCTTCTGGCCTGAAGTACCTTGCCCCAACCACTAGGCCACTCCTCCACTCCATATATAATGAGGTTCTTGACAGAAGTGGAATAGTCTACTACTGGAGGTAGTACAGACAAAGATTGTATCTGAATTAAAGAAAGCATGAGACAAACACAGGAGATTTCTAAAGTTAAAAGAAGGACTGATTGTAAAGCCTAGTAGTTGGTATGGAAGGGCAGGCTGGATAGTCTGTATGGTCTTTATCTGCCTCATGTTTCTGTGTTTCAAGTTTTGCTAGAGCTCTCCTCATGTTATCCACACCTTCCAGGATGTCTACCCTGTTGCAGATTTTAGTATCATCCGCACAAAGGCAAACCTTTCCTGACAAGCCTTTTGCAATATTGCTTACAAAAATGTTAGAAAGAATAGAATTAAGGAACAAGCCCTGTGACACACCACTGGTAACACACCTGTCTTCAGAGTGAATTCTATTTACTACTACTCTCTGTCACTTCCCACTCAACTAGTTCTAACCCAGTCAGCCACTTAGGCTCCATTCCTAGGGTAATTAGTTTATTTATAAGTCACCGATGATGAACAGTGTCAAAGGCCTTGCTGAAATCTTATACTACATGTAGTACCCTCTCCCAATCCAATTCTTTAGTCAGTCAAATAAATCAATCAGGTTCTTCTGGGCAAAGACCTACTCTAGTAAAGCCATGCTGTCTTGGATCCTGAAATCCTTTGGATTCCAGAAACCACAATGACCTTTGCTTTATCAGCATTTCCATTAACTTACCACAGAGGTCAGAATAACTGGTCTGTAGTTCCCATCTTCTTCTTTACTTATGCTTTTGTGGAGAAGAACCACATTTGCCCAGCTCTGATCCTCTAGCATCACTCCTATCTCTAAAGAAGAACTGAAAAAGGTCAGATAGCAGAGCTGTCAATACTTCCCTACGTTTCTTCAGTACCCTCAGATAAATTCCATCCGACCCCATTCAAGGTTTACTTCACTTCTATTCCTATCTGTGTTTGCTTTGTGAGGTCTCATGCCAGGCTGTTCTGTGAATACAGAACAGAAATATGTGTTAAGCAATTCCACTTTATCCTCATCAGCCTCTACGTATTCCTCCCCTTAACCCTTGAGTCTCAAAATGTTACTTTTGCATTTCCTTCTATCACTAGCATGCCTCAAAAAAGTGTTGTCTCTCTGTTTTACAGTACATATGCTCCTTGACATGATGGGGTTATGTTCCGAAAAATCAATCGTAAATCAAAAATATCATCTCGAATTCCACATTTATTTGTATACAGTACAAGTTGTACAGTATATTTATGTACAACTTGTATAATAGCGATGAATGAAGTGTTTATGTATAATAAACACTTCATTCATCGCTAGAAGATGGTGATTCTTCATCCAGGTCATCGATTTTTTCTTTTTCTTCTAATTCCTCTGAAAAACTTGTTGATCCTACAGGTTCAGACGACACAAGTTGAGTGTCACTTGTTGATGTTAATGTTGATGGCGTTGGTCTCTTAAAGTAGATATCCAATTTAACTGGAACCATTTGTTTTTTCTTTTCATTGTAAACCTGCTTATAGCAGGCAAGAGCATCCTCTATAAAATGTTTAAATCTCAAAAACCTTTCAAAATGATCGTCCATTTGTTCTTTCATCTGAACACCTTTATTTATTGTAGTGAAGATCTCTGCCAGTCCTGTTGTCATAAAGTTTCTCTGTGGTAGTTGTCCATTACCTGCCTCTGGTTCTTTTCTTTTTTCTTCTTCTAGCTCAATGAGTTCCTTGTTTGTGAACTCCTTCAGCTTCTGCTTCAAGCACCTGCTCGACATCTTCTTCGTCCACTTCTAACTCGAGTGCTGTCCTAACACTAGAATCTGATTTCTGATTTCTCTTAATGTTTCATCTTTGTCAAAACCCATCAATGAGTGCACATATGTCTTCAATTCTTTTTCCATATTCTGTTCATACACTGCATTGTTATTTCTTCCCATGCCGCACTGACACTCTTTATGGCGTTCAAGATGTTAAATTCTTTCCAGAATTCCCAAAGCATTTGACCATGTTCTGTAGCCTCAATTGCCTGTATGAACATTTTCCTTAAATAATATGCTTTGAACGTGGCCATGGCGCCTTAGTCCATTGGTTGACTGAGCACTGTCATGTTAGGAGGCAGATAAACAACTTTTACATCTGGGTGAATGTCACTGAGTTGAGGTGGATGCCCTGGTGAATTATCTAAAATTAACAGAATTTTGAATGGGATATTGTTTTTAAAGCAGTCTTCTTTAACCTGGGGAATGAAGCAATTAAAAAACTACTCTTTAAACAACACTAGCGACTGTTAAAAAATATCTGTAAACTGCTCTGATGCACACAGTAAAGGGTGGTATATTAAGTGCCTAAACCATAAATCATAAACCATCCATGCTTTCTTCTTTTGATGATAATGCACGGGAAGTAAATGCTGACGTTTTTGAAAGCCCTCGGGTTCTCAGGATGGTAAATCAGTAATGGTTTGAGTTTAAATCCAGTCACATTACCACAAGAAGAAGTATAACATGGTCTTTGATTGCCTTAAATCCTGGCATTGTCTTTGCTTCTTGATGGATGTACGTATGCTCTGGCATACTCTTCCAAAATAAGCTGGTCTCGTCAACATTAAAGATTTGCTCGGCAAATAATTTTCAATGATTTTATGCATCTCTTCTTTAAATGCTGCTGCGCCTTCCATATCAGCACTTACTGCCTCATTACTAACCTTCATGTTGTGAAAATTATGATGCCTTTTGAACCACTGGAACCAACCATAACTAGCTGTAAATGTCTGGGTATATGAAGGATCATCAGCATAGTCCTATAGGGTATTAAAAAGACTTCTGCCCTTCGCCTGAATTGTTACTAAACTTAGCAGTATCTGTTTGTGGATTTGGTCCTCCATCCACATGACTAACAGCTTTTCCGTATCATCAATTGGTGATGATGGTGGATTGTACCAATGCCAATGATTTAACAGCCACAGTTATCCTCTGCTTGTCCTTTAGGATGGTTGAAATTGTTGACTGCAAAAGCCCAAAGTCATATGTTAAGGCTGATATCGGTTTACTGCCTTCATGTTGAGAAATTATCTTCAATTTTGTATCCATATCAATTGCTTTCCTTCTCGTCTCTCCTGCCACAGTAGAGTCAAAAGAACATTTGTTGGCCATGATTAGGGTTTGCAATAGAAAGTGTGTGAGCATGGGATGCTACTGCCATGCATGCATACGTTGTTTGCAAGACATCACTATCGTAAGTCTGAAGGTGTTATGATTATTTTTTGTTATGGTAAGTCCAAAATATCATAAGTTGGACAATCATAAGTCGAGGAGCATCTGTACTGGCTATTTTTAGTTTCATTTGCATCTTTGCATTTCTGACTACTTTACCAGCTCCCCTTAGTTTCTCCAGATATTGCTGTTTGTCTTGCTTTTTCAAATCAGAAGAAACTCTATAACCAGAGGACCACAATAAGAGGCTTCAATGAGGCAGAATCAAAAGCAACATCAGGAAATATTTCTTCATGGATGAGTGATGGATTCCTGGAATGTACTCCCGAAAGAGGTGGTGGAAGCAAAAACAGTACTAGAATTCAAAAAGGAGCAGGACAAGCATAGTGGATCCTTAAAGGCCAAAAGGATGGTAACAAAGAATGAAACATCTCAACTCAAAACAGATGTGAAATGCACACTCCTCCATTCACTGCTGAAATTTCAAGTCTAAGGGCCAAAGGCTGGGCTACCATACACCCTCACAGTGGGGGTGGGACCATTGTACCCAAGGATTATGATGGGGGAGGTCAGGCCAATCACAGCTTGCACAGCCGAATGAGGCATGCTTACCAATGCTTAAGAATGTTGGGATGGTAGGTTGGGAGGGCACTTCCCTGGATCAAACAGTAACCTTTTTGACTACAACCCTAGTTGTGGTACAGGTCACGATTGGATACTGGAGAAGCCCCTGTTATAGGCAAAACAGATATGGAATGACTGTCTTTTTTAAAAATTATTATCTATTTATTTCAATTCAAAATTAACAGCAAGAAAATGCTACAGAAAAAAAAAGCAAAGAAACAAGTGCAAAACGCACCAGGAAATAGTATACAAAGTAATTAAATGCTTATTAGTCCACAATTATAGAGGGATGTGACATTTTATCTGGAGAAATAAAAAAGATAAGTATAGGAAAACAAAGCTATAGCAAAACACAGGCAGCCCTAAGCATAATCATTCATGAGAGTGGAGATCCCAACTCAACAGGGGGAGAGAGATTGATCACAGTCTTAGCAGAAATAAATGTTGTTAAGTGCGTAGAATTAAAAAACACATATCTATTTCCCTGAAAAGTAACTAAACATTTACAAGGATAACATAGCTTAAAGCTAGCCCAAGCTGTAAGACTTGGGGATGGAGCAATAGAAACTGTCTCCTATGTCGCTGGGTACTCCTAGCCACATCTGAATCTTACAATTCATAAACAAGACATCTCTATATTTAAAGAACAATTTCAAAAGCCAGTCACGGTCAACATCCAGAGCCAATTGAACCAACAGAGTAGCTTTCTGTACCCCTTCCTCCACAGAGCGCTCAAGAATGTCTGTAATGTTCAGAAGGTCCATATCAGAAGCCTGACCCCCTCCTGAGGAAACTTTCCCATGAGGAATATAATACACATTGGTAGTAGGTGGGATAGACTGCTTAGGAATCCTCAAACACTCAGACAAATATTTCTTGAACATCTCATAGGGGGAAAGAGCACCAGATTTAGGAAAATTCAACAAATTAAGATTTCTTTGTCGATTAACATTCTCCAAATTTTCCATTTTCAAATGGGTCACCATATTATCCTTAACCAAAACTGCATTCTGTGACTCTAAAGCTTTAATTTGCAAATCTTGTGCAGCAAAGCTCTGTTCCAAAGAGTCAAAGTCAGAACGAAAGCGCACCAAATCAGCAGAATTCTGTGTAGTATATTGAGTAAAACTCTGAGATAGCAAATTGACAGAAGTCTGAAGACCTTGAATGGCATCCCACAAAGTTTGCAGTGTAATTCCCGATTGGATACTGGAGAAGCCCCTGTTATAGGCAAAACAGATGATGGCGCATAGTTGTCTGCCAACCCCCTTAACCCGGATTTTCACTTCCGCAGCAGTGGAAGTGAAAATCTGGGTTAGTCTGGATGCCCCGGCAGCCGCAAAGGCTACACAGCAGCGATTTTTAATGCTACCCGCATTGCCTCTGCACCTTTAAGATAGGTGATGCTAACCGCATAGCATCTGGGCGCGTTAAGGACTTATCTGGGATTTTCGAAGGGCACTACCCATGTAGGTGCCCTTTGAAAATCCCTGGATAGGGAAATTACCCATATAAAGGCCTTCGAAAATTGGGCCCCATGAGGAAAGTAACCTGTGCTGCACAGCAGGTACAACTCCCAAATAAAACATGGTACATGATGCAGCTGAGATGATTGTGCCTGTGGATGTGCTTCTGGCTGTATAGCAGTGGGCCCTGGCTCTTGGACTAGTTGCAAAAAAGAATAACACACCATATGGCACAGTTGGGATGATTGTGCTATGAATGGACTCCCTTGCTGCATGGTGGAGGGCCTGGACTGGTCTTACGGTGGGCTGGGGACTTAATGAAGCTCAATATGTTTGTTGAAAATCAAAGACACAGGGAATGAAAACTTTACTATATGGCAGGTACAACCCCCACCCCTAAAAAACAAATGCATGGGGGAAAATAACTCCCCCCTCCAAAAAAACCCAAAGACACGGGAAAAGTCATCTGCACTACATCACAGGTTCTTCCCAAGCAACTCAAGTGCCTAACAAAAAGCCCCCAAATTAGTGATACCAAAACAATCTCTCCAAAATATATATCACTAAACCCCTCGTGAAACTTTCTCAACTTTTTTTGTTGGATAACACCGGAAAGGGACATGGACTGATGACCATGTTCTCCACACGGTTATATCCTATTTAATCGTTTTTTTAAAAAAACTCCATCATTTTTTTCAAAAACATTTTTTCATTACTTAGCTGATTCGAAGAACTGAAGCACGACATGCACGTTTCGGGTTGAACACCCTGTTTCAAGTGCTGACATATCATGTAGAAAACCGTCACAAAACGCTGAAAAGCAGCTGTTTCTGAAGAGGACTCAATTTGTATGAATGGCTATACTCTGCCGTCAATCAGACAAACAACCAATTGGGAACAAGGGGAAATCCCACCATTCAGGGAGTCCCACACCCAATCGGATGACGTCAAACAAAACTCGTCCATTCAACTTCTTTATTGAGACCAGTGGGATGGACCGTGCCCAAACGAAAGATCCAGGACTGCTCCAGACGTTGAAGTTTATTAACCCGGTCTCCCCCTCGAGGATCCGGAGGCACAAAATCAATAACAATCCAGCGTAAATCCTGATATTCATGATGTAAATCCTGGCAATGATCCATCATCGGGGCCGCTTCAACACACTGCCGCAATCTTGAGGCGTGTTCTCCCATTCGGACCTTGATAGAACGCTTAGTGCGACCCACATAAACCAGAGGACAAGGACATTGGACTATATAGACCACATAGGCCGTTGTACAATCGGTCTCCCATTTCCTTCGATATGATTGACCTGTCAGAGGGTGAATCCAGCGAATCCCTGTCAAAGAGGAAGCACAATGCATACACTTATGACAGATATCATGACCCCGATGTTGAAGCGGTGGAGCTAGAGGCCTATCTACCGGCAAAGTCGTTCGGGCCACAAGATCACCTAAATTGGCTCCTCTTGAAAACGCCACCAAAAAGGATCGTCGGAAACAGGGATGCAATTCCAACACAGTCCAATGTTTTCGTAATATAGCCGCCACAGCTGTGCTAGACGACATGTATGGTAGAAAAAATGATGGAGTTTTTAAAAAAAAAACGATTAAATAGGATATAACCGTGTGGAGAACATGGTCATCAGTCCATGTCCCTTTCCGGTGTTATCCAACAAAAAAAGTTGAGAAAGTTTCACGAGGGATTTCAAGCAACTCAAGTGGGCAGATTGGATTGCCCATGTCAGTTTTTATCTGGCCTATAATTGGAGTTGCTTCCTGAACGTTTATATAGCACTATATCAAAATTCATACGTTCAATATTATCTTCAATTGGTAGTAGTGAACAATATTAACTTCATGTGATGGTCTTGGATAATTTCTATCTTTAAAACAGAGTGGACAAAAATTTCTTCACAAATGTCTTCTTTAATCTTAAAACATATCATTAAAGAATGTCATGATTATCCAAACTTGTCATCAAACATTTCTTCTTCCTAAAATATCTTCTTTAATACTTTGGTACTTCTTTAATAGGTAAATATTTCTTTTAAAAGGAGTTTTATATCTGCCAAACTTGTGAAACACTGATAGAAGCAATTCCCGACGCTCAACTGCAGCGTCTTTAAAGCGTTTCAGTGTATTACTTTCATCAGGAGATTCTTCTTAGTGTCTGAAAAGTAAAACAGATACACATACGGTTTCACAGATTATCTTCCTATCACTATATGCTCTCTAATATCGTTGTTCCCAAGTAAAATTTGTTAAAAGTCACTTCTACTCACTATAGTTGTTGCTGCCCGCGTCTCAACGTTAGAATTTCTGAATTGGAGAGGCGCCGCGCATGCGGACTGCAGGTATACCTCTGTTTTTAAAGGGAAGACTGTCATCACCTTTTCCTTCGTTAATGTCGTAATCTTAAGAAGGCTCTTATTATGTTATCATTCACTTACATCTAACTCATCTTATTCCCCTTAACTATGCGTAGCAACCTCTCAAACATTATAAACTGCGTTGTGTGTTCCTATCGTAAGGAGAACACAACGGTAGAAATTAAGTGGTTGCTCAATCTATATTAAAGTCTTATAGTGTTCCATGGTCTCAAGCATATTCTACCAGGTGGTATAGATGAAATTAAACAGCCTCTTCACTTAAGGAAATCGAAAGTAAATACCTTAGTTTTAATCGGTATATTTTACCCTTCCATAAGTTTATGTTAAAGTTAACGTTTCTGTCCCTATATCTTATTTTATGTTTTATAATTAAATTCCGATTATAATGTGGGCCATGTTCAAATGCATGCTGTCCACTCTATGTTGTTATTCAAGCCTCCTGGATGTATTGTGTCTAATGAGTAGATCCAGCGTTGTTCGTGCCACAGTAATGTTTCGTCCAGTGTTTTTGCACCCATGGCATGGGTAATTTGTTCAATTGCGAAACATCTAAGTTGTGCAAATGTGTGCTTGTGGGCTAGGCAATGAGCTACTAGGGGAGCTTCCGTTTTCCCACATTTTATTCTGCTTCTATGTTCTCTTAGACGAATCCTAAGAGTCCGGATTGTTTTACCAATATACCTAAGACCACACGGGCATGTGATATTATAAATCACTGCCTTCGAGTC
Organism: Ichthyophis bannanicus; assembly: GCA_033557465.1. Lineage (NCBI taxonomy): Eukaryota > Metazoa > Chordata > Amphibia > Gymnophiona > Ichthyophiidae > Ichthyophis > Ichthyophis bannanicus. Next base: position 1,512,961,242 of record CM066032.1, on the reverse strand, counting down.
ACATGTGGTGTTCGAATGTATACTATATGTTTTATTTTGGTGTATAAACTGGGACGTCTCTAACATTATTTCACACACATCACAGGTGCCACAAGGTTTATGGATTCCAAATCTTGGAGGGCTTTCTACCGGAGGGAGAACCGCCGGACTTAAATATTCTTTTAAATTACGAGCTCGTTTCCAGACGCATCGCACATGTTTGGTTTCTAACCCCGGAACAACATTTAATATACTTTTGTGTTTATAAAACAACTTTTGTATAGATTTACTAAGTGGAGTATACGGCGTGATGAAGTTAATGTTATCCTCATTTGAAGTTAATCGAGACTTAGAAGTTTTAGTTTGTAGCAATAACGTCCTATCATTATATAGAGCTCTTCTTCAGTTTTTATCTGGCATCATCCAGTAGATTAATATGTTATGTGTTACTATATATATACCCTAGGAAAGAAAGTCAAGCGAGATGTAATAGAGACATTCAAATACCTGAATGACTGACCACTGACTGCTGTGGCATTTATTGGGATGTTATCCCCCATATTTTTAGCTGCATTTATTGGAGAAATTTGTTTCTTTTTGAAATGGACTGTTAAGAGTGAGTCCAGAAGGCCTATTTGAGGTGAGAAGTCATCTGTTAACTGAGGATGTTGAAAGAGTTTTCTTCCACCCACCACCAACATTCCTGCAAAACTGTATGAGAGTCCTCCGCTCATGCTGCTACCAGTAGGGGGAGGTACTGCAATATCGTGCTTTCAAAACAACAATCACTCACTTCACCAGTAACAAAATTGTTAAATTGAATTCATTAGGTAATATTCACTCTACTGTTCTTTGTTCATCATGCTTAAAAAAAAAAAAGAAAAACATAAAGGAGGTCTCAGACTTATTTGGCATTTATTTCAAGCAAATAGATATCCAAATGCTTATGCCTTCTTGCATCAATGACCAACCTTTATAGCAGTGCAGTTTAAATATACAAATAAAAAAAATCGCTTAACTTCTGATTGTCCTTCAAAAAAACTGCACCATCAGATACTTTTCTCAATCTATTGCTTTTCCCCAATGCCTCACTGTGGCGCCTTTCGAGTGCTTCACTTCATAAAGCTTCATCAGGGCCATAAAGCACTGTCAACAAAAAACAAACACACCAAACTTCTATTATAATAAAAATGCATCCCAATCCCATAACAATATTAATACCATCCATTTGCACACCTATCTTATAGGACCAACTATTCAAGGAACAATGCCACAAAAACATGGAGTTGAACAACATAGCTGACTCCAAAGCACTTCATAAAAACCATTAGAAGCACAATCTCTCATTATTTCATAGCTACTAGAAAAACTTACTTTGAAGCTTTCATTACAAAATCTTATTTCTATGATGCTGCAGACACTCACACGATCGCTCCTTCCTTCAACATGGGCAACCTCTTACAAAAAACGCCGCACATGCAAACTGCTTCCCAACAGCTCACCTAGATATACGTACTCCGATGACATCATCAAACTTATATACCCAAAGAAAATATGCAGTGACATGTTACACAATGTCAAATTCCTCCATATACACAATATACATCACAACCGCCTCCAGCTCAGATACAGCTACCCCAGTCAATTTGAACATTAAGACCACCAGGAAACACCGTCTGTAAATTAAAGATCCACCTTTGTTCACAATATATCAGCATTTGTTCTCACGATTTACCTGCCCACCCAGCCTGTAGACTATCTATACAAAAACATCTAAGTTCATCAAAAGAATGTCCCTGATCTACACAGTGTTGCACTATAGGGGCTTCGTGTATCTTGTGTTTCAGTCTACCTTTATGTTCACCCATTCGTACTCTCAGAGACCTATTCGTCTTCCCAATGTACATCAACCCGCAGGGGCAGAGAATCCCATAAACTACATGGGAAGATCCACATGAAGTTTGTTTCTTTAATTTATACGTTGTACCATGGTATTCAAAACAAGTTGTCTCCCAAGATATGGGACAAATGGAACAATCCCCGCATTTACTATGGCCAATTTGAATCTCTGATTGGGCAAGTGCTGGAGATAAAGGACGCAAAACTGCAGGACTCAATTTCTCCTTCAAATTTTGGTGGCGTTGCTTTCAGTCATGTTAGTTATGCTGTGTTAGGGAGTTCAGTTTGTGCAAATTTTTGCATCTCCTGTAGTGATGGGTAGAAGGTGTTAGGAAAGGACTTTGCTGATTTTATTTTTTCTATGGGCTGCTAGTGGTTCTTTGGTGTGTTCTGGCGGAAGTTGGACCAATATATATGAAAGAGAAGTTATCCACTTTTATGCCAGTTAGGGTCTTACATTACAGTCAAGAGTATATTGTAGGCTGCCTTTCTATCAGGACCATGTGTAAGGTGAGGACTCACTATTTATTTATTTATGTTTCTTTTATACCACACTATTTGAAATCAGCGCGGTTTACAAGCAACGTATTTGTCCAGTGTAGGCAAGGGCCTTACTGGACTCACAATAAACAGGTTCATTATACAGGGTTCAACAGGGTAACTATATACACTCGGGTATAGCAGTTCTTTATACAGAGTTAAACAGGGTAACTATGTACATTCCTGGGTGTTGCGGGATGTTGTGGTCGCTTAAAATTATTTACATGATAACACCGTCAACATTTACATTCTCTCTGGTAATAGTTCTTCTTGTCCACACGTGGGGTTGGCTGTATACGGGGGGGGGGGGGGAGGGTGCACACAGGGGGAGGGTTTGAGGGGGACTATCGAGAGCAGGGGATGGGGGTGAGTACTGGGTTGTGCTGGAGGTGCTGGGCTGGGTCATGCCTGTGATAGACTGGGAGAGGTCGTTTGGTTTGGTGTAGTACTGAAGGAACAGGTGGTGCTTCAGTGCCCTTCTAAACTGGGGGAGGTCATTGATAGCTCTAATGGATGGTGGAAGGGCGTTCCAACAGAAGGGGGCATAGAAGGCGAAGGCTCTTTTTCTCGTGGCCTGGGAGCATCTGGTGATCGCCTTCGGGAGTGTAAGGGTGTTGATGGCCACTGATCTCCTTACTCTGTTGAGGGGGGTGTACGGATGAGATCAGTAAGGGAGGAGGAGGAGCACTTGTTGATGGCTTTGTAGGTCATCGTTAGGATCTTGAAGGATATCCTGGACTGTACTGGCAGCCAGTGTAGCTGTTTTAGCACAGGGGTGATATGGTCTCTTCTTGATGCGCCGTGGAGGATTCTGGCCGCTGCGTTCATAGCAAGTTGTAAAGGGTTAAGAGAGCTTTTCGGGGGGCCATGGAGTATTACATTGGCATAGTCGAAGTGTGGTATTACTAGTGCTTGATAGACTGTCCGGAAATCTTCCGGTTCAAGCAGCTGTCGTAGGTGGCGGAGCATCCGGATTTTGTGGTAAATCGCCTTTACCATATTGCCTATCTGGGCCTTCATGTTGAGTTGTTGGTCCAGCGTGACCCCTAGGTAACGTATTGTGGTTTTACTGAGGAGTTCTGCATCGCGTACTTTTATTGTGGGGGGTGGGGTAAAAGCTGGGTTCCTGGAGATGAATAGGACCTCCGTCTTCTTGAAGTTTATTTTGAGCTTCTGTGTATGAAGCCAGTCCGTGATGGCATCAAAGCAAGAGATCAGCGGGGAAATGTCAGGGTTCTCAGTGGAGATCGGCATGTATAGCAGCACGTCATCCGCATAGACTAGGCAGTCAATGTTGAAGGATCTGATTATATTACAAATGGGCTGCATATACATGTTGAACAATAGGGCAGAGAGTGATGAGCCTTATGGAACACCTTTCTCTTGAGGGAAGGGTGTAGAGGTGGAGGGTCCAGACCAGACATGCTGCCATCTGTCTGTCAGGTATGATGCACACCAGGAAAGAGCTGAGCCATGTACGCCCTTCTCTAGGAGGCGTGCAAGGAGCAGATCATGGCTGACGGAGTCGAAAGCAGCAGCAATGTCCAAGAAGATCAAGGCAAAACCGCATCTTATGTTGTCCAGACCTATAGTTAATGTGTTGACTAGAGTGGTTAGCAGCGTCTCTACGCCATGTGCCTCCTGGAATCCATGCTGACAGGGGTCGAGGGGTGCGTTAGTCTCGATGTGGTGTTGAAGTTGGCGTTGGACGATCTTTTCAATGATTTTTGCTAGAAGTGGAATGCTTGAGATTGGCCTATAGAAGTCCATCTTTGCAGGGTCCAATTTGCTGTTTTTTAGTAGTGGTTGGATGGCTGTTTGTTTCAGGGCTTGGGAGAAGGTCCTGGTCGAGAAGGAAAGTCCTATAAGTTTGGTCAGGAATGGGCTGAGGTCAGTACGCAGGTATTTTACCCAGAATGCTGGGCATGGGTCATTGGGGGCTGTGGTGGTGTTTATATTTGTGATGATGTCTTGGATGTCTCGTTCGGTTGGGGCTGCAAAGGCAGTGATGGTGTGTTGGGTACCCTTTGGTGCTTGCATCAGCGTGGGTGACGGAGTCAGTTGGGGTGCCTCTTCTGGGGTTTGGGGGTTTGAGGGTAAACTGGACTTTCTAGATTTGGCTCGCAGATAGTCTGCATATTCCTGCGGATCCGGGTGGTTAGGTTGCCCACAGGGGGGCTCTTTTGCCAGGGTTTTAACTGTGTTGAAAAGCTCGTGCGGTTTATTTAGGGAGCGTTGCAGTAGCTCTGCATGAAATCATTTCATTCCTGTCGAAACTGCTAGCCGGTGTCTCTGTAAGTGGGCAGTGTACTCTTCTTGGCTCTCCGTTGACTTGGTTCGGCGCCAATGACTTTCAAGCTGTCTTAGGTGGAGGAGAGATTTCCGGAGCTCAGGAGAGTACCAAGGCGCGTTCTTTTTCCTGGATGGGGCTTTGTTTTTGGGGAGTGAGTGAACCGCAGCGTCCAGACTTGAGTTCCATGTGGAAATCATGTCGTCGAGGCTTTGCATAGGTGGGTCCTGGAGAGGCCATGCTCTATCGAGTATTTCCTCTCTGTTGAACAGGCGGAAGCGCTTTGCTGATACTGCGTCAGGTTCACTAGCGGAGTTGGATTTGGTGGAGTCGGGGTGTTTTGGCATCTTGAATCTTATCAGGCAGTGATCGGACCAAGGCACCGGGTTTAATGAAAGATCGAGGTCGTGCGAGGGGTTGAGGGCTGCCTGTGGTGCGAAGATTAGATCCAGCGTGTTTTCCTTTATATGGGTAGGGGCGACAACCATCTGTGCATATCCTAGCTCTTTGAGGGCTTCAAGGAATGCTTGGGAATGGGTGTCCTGTAGAGCAGGGAGGTTGAAGTCACCCTTACCCAGTTAGTTGTGCGGGGGTTCAGGTGATTGCTGGCGAGGTCAATTATTGTGGATAGGTCTTCAGGGGATGGGGAGGGAGCTCTATAGAGCAGGTTAATTGTGCTGTATTTATTTGCTATGGTGATGGAGTCGAGGTTTGATGTGCTACTGGAAGTGATTATCTGGAATTGTAGATCCATCTTAGTTAGTATGAGCGTTCCCCCTCCTCGCCGGTCGGTTCTGTGGCATGAGTGGATAGCAAAGTTAGGAGGGACAAGCTGATGGAGGAGAACGGTGTCAGAGGCAGACAGCCATGTCTCGGTGACACTTAGGATGTCTAGGTCATAGGCTACTAGCGCGTCGGCCAAGGCTGGCCATTTCTTTCGAATTGAACGTGCATTTATGAGGGCGCAATTCAGGGTGCGTTGCTCCCGCAGGGGGGGTTTGGGCTACTGGAGGGCAACATAGATGAGTTGTGGGTGTAGCGTACGTTCCATCCTACGTGTTTGGTGGTTGGGGTACCCGTGGCACCTCTTCCATGAGCTATGCCGGGTTGGAATGAGGTTGTGGGGTGAGGTGAGGGCCTGTGTGCCATGTGCTAGGGCCAAAATAATGCAGCAGCTGGTAAGGAGGTGGGGGGACAGGGACATGGTGGGTAGTAGCATGGTGGCTGGGTGAGTCAGGAGCTATGCTCAGTGACCAGCTTTGATGTGCTAAAGCAGTGGTACGGGCAATGTTTAAGCAATTGATATAGCAGGCTCGAGTAACCGCATGTACAGGATCAAGCATATAGAACAGGCAACGTTTAAGCAATTCATATATCAGGTTCGAGTAACCGCATGGACAGGATCAAGCATATAGAACAGGCAACGTTTAAGCAATTGATATATCAGGTTCGAGTAACCGCATGGACAGGATCAAGCGTATAGAACAGGCAACGATTAAGCAATTGATATATCAGGTTCGAGTAACCGCATGGACAGGATCAAGCATATAGAACAGTCAGGGGTGCAGGCAATTAGTACCAGCTAGGTACTAGTAATCAATCAGGTCTGGCTAGAACTGTTTGGTTTGGTTATAGCTTCTGCTGGGTACAGATAAATGTATTTTCAATTGTGATCACGAGGGGATCATGCAGTCAGTGCGGTCAACTTAAGGCAGTTCACTATAGTGCACAAGGCTAGGGTTATAGGCACTAAGGGTGCTTAGAGTACACATTTAATAGCAGGAATGGTATGGAAGAATTAATCTCACCGGGTCTCAGATCTCGGCGTGTATTAGCAGCTTAGTTCTGTGAACGTCGGGCTGGGTGTCCGGAAGCGCTTGCAGATGGCTCGTGACTGCTTCTTTGCGGTCCTTGCCTAAGGGCCACGCCAAAGGGCCCTCTGACAGGCCCACCAGGCACGGTGCGCCCGATGGCACTCTTTTACGTGATGCTGCTGCTGCCCCGATTGGGCAGGACGGCGTGGGCAGTCGGTCGGGTCAGGTTCCTGCTGCTCTATCCCGTGAAGGGAGAGCAGCCGCTGGGCAGGAACGAGGCGGGCTGGCTGGTCTCTTGTGCCCAATGGCGCTCTTTTAAGTGATGCTGCTGCTGCCCCAATTGGGCAGGACGGCGTGGGCGGCCGGTCGGGTCCGGTTCCAGCTGCTCTATCCCATGAAGGGAGAGCAGCCGCTGGGCAGGAACGAGGCTGGCTGGCTGGTCTCTTGTGCCCGATGGCGCTCTTTTAAGTGATGCTGCTGCTGCCCTGATTGGGCAGGATGGCATGGGTGGCCAGTCGGGTTCGGTTCCAGCTGCTCTATCCCTTGAAGCCTTTGCAGAAGTGGCACATAAGTAGTGGAACTTGTCTTTCGGCATCAGAAGGTTAAGTGATTTCAAAGTCTTTTACAATCTGTAAAAACTATGTGGTTAAATATTCAAAGCTATGACCATCACATAAAGATAAGCAGATGATTTATACACTTATCTTTATGGGTAATGGGAGGCCAAGGTGAGAGGAAGAGATGGAGAGCTGTAGGAAGATGCAGTTAAAAGAGGGAGACCGAAGACTGCATAGTAAGAAGAAGTGAAATCTGAGCGGAGAGAGAGAGAGACAGAAAAATACAGGAAAAAATCAATTCAGAGATGGCTGTAGGAGAGGAAAAGAAGAACACGGGGGAGAGAGATGTCTGCAAATGAACTGGAGACCTTGGAGAGACAGTTAAGAGAAGGCAGAAGAAAGCAGAAACCAGAGATTGGGACCAAGAATATTAGAAGAATAAAATGTCCACACAACAGAGGTAGAAAAGAGAATTTTATTTTTATTTAATGATTGGAATATGTCCATTTTTAGACTTTTGATCTGCTATTTTAATATTTCACCATTTCTATTTTTCTGCTGTTGTACTACATGAAGAGTCTGGCTTTTTGTAATATCAGTTTAATTTTTGTCTACTTATTTGTATTGTTGATTTGTAGAAATTTGTTTTGAACTTGGTAAGGATCTATTTATATTTAGCATGTGTGACCAAGGCCAGGTATTTTGATCTTTGCAGTTTTCCTGGTCATGCCATGTCTTAGTAAGTGGAGCTGACATTTCAGCCATCATGCTTTGACCTTCTTCAGGGTGAAGTAGTTATGCAGTGGATGTCTGTTCTTATACATAATGGTTCTGAAACCGGAGTGGTGGAAGTGAGGTGAAAAATTTGAATTTTGGTGGAAAGGTTTGTTGAAGAAAAGAGGAAATTTCAAATTTTGAATTTCTTGCCTTTTTCCAATGAACTTTCTCACCAAAATCAAATTCAAATTTCCTGCTTCAATTCCACAAATCCATTTTGAAAACCTCTATAAGAACAGATATCCATTGCATAATCACTTCACCCTAAGAGAGACACAGCATGATGGCTGAAATGTTGGCTTCACTTACTAAGATACGACATGCCCAGAAAGCTGCAAAGATCATGATACCTATCTTTAGCTGGTTTAGCTATCCGGGCAATGGCTGAATATTGCTACTGACCAGATAGCTGAATTGCTATCTGGGCAACCTGGATATCCAATGCCGGTGGCCAGATTTGGCCCTGACATTGAATATTTGGTTTTAATTTAGCCGCCACCACTGAATGTGTCCCCCATAATGTCGACTTATGAATTTTTACAGGATTGTTGTGAGAGAGGCAGTGTTGGGATTACCATGATCGTTGGTTTAATGATCAAAATCTCGGGGGGAGGGAGGGATAAGGCTGAAGATATGCCTAGGGCACCAAAACCCTGGCGAAATAGCATTCTTTTTCTGTTGGAAAATGTCGATGAGTCAGATGTAAAATGAAGAAAGCCGGCCTTTGAAGAAGTTTTTGTGTGCAGGCTTTCATGAATTGCAAAATTAATGAGTAGCTTTGCAAATTTTTGCATTGCAGCAACTCATTAAGTTTTAAATTTAAATAAACCTTTAAGCACAGTGGACTATGAACAAAAGTTTATTATTATGAAGGGCAGCTTGAAAAATGTTTTGCAAAAGAGACTTTATGCTAAAATGTACACAGACCATGGAATGTACACAAACCATGCAAAGCCCCATTTGCAGACGTTTCTTCATTTTAGTACAGTGTCCCCTTAAACTGTAAGCTCTCTTGGGAAGGGATCTACCAACTATACTTGAAGTTGTAACTCACCTTGAGCTCAGATTTAAAAAAAGATGAGTAAATAATTCTAAATTCCAAATGTTTCTCTTGTTTTCCCCCAAAAACGTTCGCAATTTTGACTGTTTATGTATGTGTATGTGTATTAACTGAGTTTTATTTATAGGAGGACTGAATTGGAGCATATGTGAAGGTGATTGTCCCCCCTGGGAAATCAATTTGAAGTGTATGCCAATTAATTCTCCTTCATGAAAATTAATGTTATATTATTTGGTTTGGATGAGGTAGCGGTAGCTACTTAATTTTGCAACTCAAAAATTACATGAGAACAAAATTTAATTGATGGTCTCTATCTCCCAGCTGGAAGTAACAAAGGCGATGGGGGTGTCCTTGAAAGTAAATAGAAGGGAAACCTGATGTGTAGAACTCCTTGAATGATCTCTTCTGGAATATGGGATCTGAGACAATGGTAAGGGTCATGTGAATATGCAACTGGCCCAGTGCCATGTGGAAGGACAAGGTGCTTACTGCGAATGATCTTTTTGCTCAAGGCTTTTTATAAGTCTGTTTGTTCGTACTTACAGCCTCATTTTAAACCTTCAGAATCATGTTGAACGGGACCTAGTTTATGTATGATGCCTGCCAGCCATCCATCCGCCAGTTAGGCCATGGACTGTCAAAAATCTATGGCCTGTGATTCATTTTTGGGTTTATTCTATATCAGGACTGGGTGAGACCAGCAGACCACAGACTTCTCCTGTTGGACCTGCCTGGATTAGGGAGTGTGCTTTGAGCTGCCAAACCTGAAGAGACAGCATTTTAACCCAACTCTAGAGATACTGAGGTTATTTTACATGCTCAAATAGGCTCTTCTAACATTGCCCAAGGGTAAACGCACGTGAAAAGTAGGTCCACAGAAGGGAAGAACATAGCTTTGTATAGATCATGTTGGTGGCTCAATGGACGTTTAAGTCTGTTCTGTATAAAACTAAGCAAGTGTTTTATAAAAGGTTCAGTGAGCTCTGAGCCTTTTGTACATTACGTATAATGCTGTTAAAGAAAGATACAAGATACAAGTAGAAATGGCATCACACACAAGAAACAAGGTCATTTTATAAATATACATGATCAAAAAAAGAGCAGCATCACAGTAAAGGTGCTACAATTTCATAAGCAACCATGATGTGTGTATATAGCGCTACTTATATGTATAAATAGTGAATTTTGTAAATATGTGCAAGATAGCACATCATGGTATTTGGTTCTCCAAGAGCTATGGGGAACTCCAGAAAAGGGGAGAAAGCTCCAGTGCTTTGTAAACACAAGGGAGTGCCTAAAGGAAACCTAATTTTCCCTATCCACATTGAGCTGCTAAGATAGTTGGAAAGGGGAAGCCTAGCCAGGAGGGTGTGGGTCAGGTGGACAGCATAAAAAGTCAAAGAAAGTTGGTGAAACCCTGGGGAGAAGAAAGTAGAAGCTTCCAATTCCCTGCTAGAATTTGCTGCAGGAAGACCTAAGACCCTACTCAGGGACTACTGGGGAAAGGGCTGGGATGCTGCCAATGATGTTTGGGTGGAGAGACCCAATGAAAAAGATGAAAGACCTATTAGTTTGAATAGCCTTGAGGTAGAACAAGCCTTATATCATTAAACCTGTCATTGTGTTAAAGGACGGCTAGCTTGCAAAGAAGCTAGGTTGGGTGTTTGTTGCCTTAAATGCCTGTAGATATGCTTCAGTGACCAGCCTATAAGGGAGCCAGGCTGGGTATTTGTTGCACTGATTACTGAGAGATAAGCTCCAGTGCTGGTCTGGGTGTTCGAATGTTGCCCTAAATACTGGGAAATATGATAAAGTGTTTTAAAACTTTCATTGTGTTAAGGATCCCTGCAAGTACTGTGAGGTTATTGCTAGGGGTCATCGGCACCATTTTGGATCTGACCACATGCTGAGTAGTAGCAAGTGGGCATCGCTACTGCCCTCATTGTCACCAATAACCCCTGGTAAGCCTGGAGTTGAGGATCAGGGAGTGAGGTGTAGGAGTGTGCTGGGGAGCCATTCATGAGGATTGGGTAGAGGGTAATTGTTGCAGGGGAGCCTTAAGGGGGAGGGGGATGAGTTGCCTTGGGAGAGGGCCTTGACTGCTGCTCTTCTTAGGAGAAGACTGGGGTTTGGAGCTGCTTTGGTTGGGATGGGGGAATCAAGGCTGCTTTGGGAGTATGGTTGGGCGGATCAAGGCTTCTTTGGGGAGAGGGGGGCTTGGACACTGGGTGGGGTAAGCAATAGAGTCTGGGGGCGGCACAGGGGGATACCTGAGGTCAAGACAGTCATTGAGGGTGGGGCCAACATGTGGTGATGAACTGGGTATGCTGTCTGTCCCAAAGGAGCGATCTTAAGAGGCTATTCTCACACCTAGTGGGGGAGGGGGTTCCATGGCTTTTTTCCCACCTGTGCAGCTTATTAAAATTGCTGCTCCTGCCAGATGTGGAATGGCAAATCCGTGCAGTCCTGAGCCTATTTTTTTTATGTTAATTTTCTTTTATTAGGGCAAAGGGCACCAACATACAACTGGATCATTACTTTACAACTTGGTATTATATACTAACCATCAGGGGCAGCCCAAGGGGGATGCGGGGCCATGTGCGGAGACTAGGTGTGGGGCCTCATTTGCATAAGGGGGCCTCATTTGCATAAATATTTGCATAATGTTACCATATACTAACTTTTAGTAAACATGCCTCTTAATGAGTGTATGAATAAAGAAAGACTAAAAGATTTCTACATTACTATAATCCAGTGCCAACCGCCAGACACATTAGGAACTACTACAAACACTGCCCATTTAGAACCCATTAAATTAAATATCAATACACCCAATGAAATCAACCCAACTATCTCCCACAATCTACTTGATTTCTACTTAAGTTTAGGCAGCATACGTTGTGCATCAACACTCACAAACATTTAACACAGAATTTTTTGTTGGATAACTCACCGTGAGCAGAAACCTTTCTACTCTCGGAGTGAGCCCTCCATTTTAATCAAATTTTATAAAATCGACCCATCACAGGTCAAGTCGACCCACCACAGGTCAAACACCAGGTGGTGCAGCACTAACAAGCCGCCGCTCCTATACCATGAAGCAAAAGCTGAGTTCTTATAAAGACGTCCCAAACCGCTATCAGTGTCGTTCTTTGTAGCAAAACTGATACTCATCTGCACAAGAACCAGGCCCAACCAGCAATCTTCACCACCGTGAAGTCACAAGAGAACTTGAAATGTTCACCGCATCTTCCGTCGAACACCCTCAGCAACCGGGACTGTCTAAAAGCTCTTCAAAGCTGCTCCCCAGGTATAGGAGTCGTATGATTCATCACGCAACACTAATCAGTGTTTCAAGCCACCCAGCTTTGCAGCTCTTCCTCATTTAGAACCCATAGCAAACCCGCCGTATCCTAACAGCACTACCAGGACTCACAAAGCACCATACCCTACCTATCAAAAGGAAACATGCAAATATTAAACCAATACATTTCAGAGAATACCAATACATGACCTACTGGGGAAAGAGAACAAGTGGCAATGTCAAATAGGAATTATATAAACAGAATACCTCAGCTCAGTTACACATGAACAGAACATAAACCATCACCAAACAAGAAATCACAATTTAGAAACAGGACGACAATAATTAAACTGGGAATCCCAAAAGCCAAACTTGGAATGTACAACACTGTAGAAATAAAACTATACATTAATTTGCTCTTGTACTAAACAAAGCGCAGACATTAATGATGCACATTTACCAGAACTGACATATTCCAATTAATAAATTCAAAATAAAGAGATATTTTTCTACCTTTTGTGCATTTTTTTTCAGCTGCAATTGCTCCAGCCACTTTCTTCTGGTTTCTTCGTGTCTTCTGCTAACTCTCCATCGTCTGATGTCCATTTGTCCTTTCTTCTCTCCTAGTTTTTTTTCCATTCTCTCTCTACATCTGCTTTAACATACTAATCTTTCTCCTTTTACTCTTTCCTCATTCCTATTTCATCCACTCAAATTTTACCCCTCCATCCTCAATCCCCACTTAGTCTCCCAATACCCGGCCAATTGTAGATTTTTCATCCCTCCCACACAAAATATTTTTCCCCTCTCCATTTTACTCTCCCAGCCCCATCCCATTCTAATCCTCCCCCAGCATCAGCTCCCTTCTAGTTCCAGCCTCACCCAGCATACATTCCCTTCTAGTCCCTGCATCAGCCCATTTCCAGTCCTAGCCCCCCATCAGCCCATTTCCAGTCCTAGCAACCCCCCAACCCAATACCAGTCCTAGCCCCCCCATCAACCCACTTCCAGTCCTAACCCCCATCACCCCATTTTCAGTTTAAGCCCCCCCATAACCCATTACCAGTCCTAACCCACATCAGCCCATTTCCAGTCAGTCCCCCTTAGCCCATTGCCAGTCCTAACCCCCCCATCAGCCCACAGTCCATTACCAGTCCTAACCCCATCAGCCCACCTCTAGTCCTAACCCCACCACATCAGCCCATTTCCTGTCCTAGCCCCCCCATAGCCCATTATCAGTCCCAACCCCCCCCCATAGCCCATTACCAGACAGCCCCCATCCGCCCAACGCCCATTACCAGTCTTAACCCCCCCTCCCCTCGCCCCTTCCTAGTTTGAACGCACACCACAGCCCACAGCCCATGACCAGTCCTAACCCCATCAGCCCACCTCAAGTCCTAACCCCCCCCATCAGCCCATTTCTTGTCCTAGCCCCCCCATAGCCCATTATCAGTCCTAACCCCCCCCATAGCCCATTACCAGACAGCCCCCATCAGCCCACAGCCCATTACCAGTCCTAACCCCTCCCATCAGCCCATTTCCTGTCCTAGCCCCCCATAGACCATTGTCAGTCCTAGCCCCCCATAGCCCATTACCAGACAGCCCCCATCAGCCCACAGCCCATTACCAGTCCTAACCCCCCCCAACAGCCCACAGCCCATTACCAGTCCTAACCCCATCAGCCCACCTCCAGTCTTAAACCCCAGCCCAGTGCCAGTCCGAGCCCCCCCATAGCCCATTACCAGTACTAACCCACCCCACATCATCCCACATCCCAACTCAAGACAAGTCCTAACCCCCTCCATAGCCCATTACCACTCCTACCCCCCCCCCCCCGATCGGTTCAAGGAACATTAAAAAAAAAAAAAGCTGTCTGCTACCGCTGCCGCCGCGGCAGCAGCAGAATGGAGTGTCCCGCGGGGCCCCCTCTGCCCGGCTGAGTCCCTCCCTCCCTCCCTCTGCGACGGCTGAGCCCCTCTGTGCCGGCTTTCAGATACGCGAAGGGAGAGTGTCTCTCTCGCGTCTCTGTTAAGCCTGCAGGGGCAGATGGGAAACCCTCTGTGCCGGCTTTCAGATACGCGAAGGGAGAAGTCTCTGTTAAGCCCGCAGGGGCTGATGGGAAATTTCCCATCTGCCCCTGCAGGCTTAACAGAGACGCGAGGGAGACACTCTCCCTTCGCGTATCTGATAGCCGGCACAGAGGGGCTTAGCCATCGCAGAGGGAGAGCTCAGCCGGGCAGAGGGGGCCCCACGGGACACTCCATTCTGCGGCTGCTGCGGCGGCAGAGGCAGCGGTAGCAGCAAGCTTTTTTTTTTTAACTTAATTTTGAAAAAAAGCAGAATGTTCTTTGCACGGGGCCCCCTGAAACGCGGGGCCCTGTGCAAAAAACATTCTTGCTCAATGGACGGGCTGGCCCTGCTAACCTCCATCAGTAACAATTAGATGTTGAGTCATTATCTCCCCTTTTCATTTTTGTCTCCCCTCCCTCCTCTCTCTCCCCCTCCCCTTCCCATTCCAACCCTCACAACACTTCACCTATTCAATCCCCGGTTCCCCCTCCCTCAACATCCTATACTGTCCCCCGGTGGGTGTTGGCTCTTGCACACCACACGACGGTTTTAACAAAAATAGTCTCTAAATTATCATAAAGCTTCAAAAGAAAGGAAATCAGGCATCAACAATAACATGCCCCCAGTTTCCTGCGTCCATTATCCCCCCTCCCCCCTCCCTCTATCTATAATGTCCCACCCTCCCCCCTTTTCATGGACCTCCCCCCCTTAACTACCCCCAGTGGTCCTTAACAAGTCTAATTACTCTTCTTATAGCAGGTCTCTACCCCAAAGTATTTATAATTCGACTCCTCTCTTCTCCAGATAACATCTGGATAAAGGGTTCCCATTCTTCCAAGAATGTTTTATTCAGTTTCTCATTTCCCCGTGCTCCAACTTTCTCTAGCATCATGAGATCATACAACTCCCCTCTCCAATCCATTAATCTAGGCCCTCCCTTTAATAACCACCCTCTGTGAATAAGGTGACGCTCCACTAATAATGCACAGTATAACCAATTTTTGTACTTCCCTGGGATCTTTCCCTCATCCTCTTTCAACCCCAGTGGAGTGGAGGAGTGGCCTAGTGGTTGGGGCAAGGTACTTCAGGCCGGAAGGTTGGGGTTCAAATCCCACTAGAGGACAGCAACCTTGGGCTGGAAGGACTGGGGTTTCTAGTCCCACAGGTGCTCCTTGTGGTCTTGGGCAAGCCACTTAACCCTCCATAGCCCATGTTCCCTGTAAAATAGTTATCTCCAGGTTATAATGCCCTGTTCAATGTAATTTCAGTTTGTTCAATGTAAACTGCACTGATGCAGAATAGTGCAGTATATAAGAGAATATAAATAAATAAATAAGTACTGCCACCTTAGGCTCTGCCACCATCCCCACTCCAAATAAACCCCCTCAATATTTGTACACTTCCTTCCAAAAGCAAGATATCTGAGGACATTTCCACTACATATGTTCCAAAGTAGCTGCTCCAGTCCCACACTTGGGGCAGTCTGCCAACTCAGCACTTCCTGCTCTATTAGGGGCATAATGGCTTTGCTGTATTATCTGGTACAGTATGCCCTCATACATTTGCGCTTTGTGATCCGCAAATTCACAGATCCACGAACATTTCATTGGAACTGAAGGGTTGAAAGTAGCCAATCACAGAGCATGGTTACCAGCTTTCCTCGCTGTTGATTGGATGCTTTGTGAAATCGAGGTTCATCTTCCCGCATTTCAGTTCAACACGTGCATATTACTTACAGGTGTTATAACTATTTGCAGTGTCCTTGGCATACTTATTTATAAAAACCCTAAAGATGCCTAAACGTTCCATACATTCTAAGGCTCCTAGCAGTGTTCCTAAGCATCAGAAGAAGGTGATGAAGCTAGAGGAAAAAGTCAAAGTTTTAGATTTGTTGAAATCTTGTGAAGCGGCTATTAGCATAGGACGCCAATATGGCGTGAATGAAAGCACCGTACGCTCTATAAGGAGTAAAAACAATGCAATGTGTGCCTTCAAGTCAATTCTGACTCCTGGTGACCCAGAAGCTCCTGGGTTTTCTTGGCAGTGTCACCAGAAGTAGATTGCCAGGCCTTTCTTCCAAGGCAATGGAGGGTTAAGTGAATTGCCCAAGGCCACAAGGAATGCTAGTGGGAAATGAACCCTGGTTGCTTGGTTACCAAGCCAGTGTTCTAACCACTAGGCTACTCCTCCTATAAGGAGTAAAGAAGCCAAAATTAGAAAATTGGTCTCCAAGAGCTACCTGCAAGGAGCAAAGCAGGTTTCGACGAAGAGAGACCCGTACATTGTTAAAATGGAATCAGCCCTGGCAATATGGATTGAAGACAGCCGTAAAAAGGACATACCCTTACAGGGCAATGTGATTCGGCAGAAGGCTCTGAATCTATATAAGAAGATTTTTGAAGAACATAAGAACATAAGATATGCCATACTGGGTCAGACCAAGGTCCATCAAGCCCAGTATTCTGTTTCCAACAATGGCCAATCTAGGTCATATGTACCTAACAGTTTCCCCAAGGGACACAGGTTCCACAATGCTTGTATTGGTTCAAGCATTGATATCCTGGGTCCCTTCTTAATAATGGCTTATGGACCTTTCCTCCAGGAACTTGTCCAAACCTTTTTTAAACCCAGCTACACTAACAGCCTTTACTACATCCTCCGGTAACAAATTCCAGAGTTTGATTACACGTTGAGTGAAAAAATATTTTCTTTTATTAGTCTTAAATAGTTTACCCTGTAGCTTCATTGCATGTCCCCTAGTCTTTCTATATTCTGATAAGGTAAACAATCGATCTACGTTTACCCGTTCCACTCCGCTCATTAATTTATAGACTTCTATCATATCTCCCCTCAGCCGTCTCTTTTCCAGGTTAAAGAGCCCTAACTTTTTTAGCCTTTCTTCATAGGAGTATCCTTCCATCCCCTTTACCATTTTGGTGGCTCTTCTCTGAACCTTTTCTAATAACTCTATATCCTCTTTAAGATCCGGCGACCAGAATTGCACACAATATTCAAGGTGCGGTCTCACCATGGAACGATATAGAGGCATTATAAGAGAATGCACAAGACCTGCAGCCAGGAACATCGACAGCACCAGACCCTGGAAGTTTTCAGGCCAGCAAGGGGTGGTCTGAAAAGTTTTCAAACCGTTATAACCAAAAGAGTGTGAGATTTGTGATAAGGAAGCTTATCATAGCTCAGGTAGGAGCTATAGAAAAGATGATGTGACTCTGAACAAGCAACCTGTCAGTTCTGGTAGAAGTAAGAAAACAGAGTTTTCACATAAAAGACTACCAGTCCCAGAATGCACCAGGTTTCCAGCAGCCATGAGAGGGGCTGAAGTGAGAAAATGTGTGTGCAATCAAGAGAGCTATGAGGTAATCCCTAAGCACTCATCTCAAAGGGCAGGGCATGATTCAACACAGCTGCGCTGTGTTAGGGAGGAGCACACATTAGGACAGAATAAGAATAGAGCTTATTCTTCAGATAACAGCTACAGAAAGAGCTTCAGGGAGAGCTTCAGCAACGGCTACAAGCTCCAGCCCAGCTACAGGTTTAAGCATCACCTGGAGAAACAGAAGCCAAGCCAAGCGGATAGAGAGAGAAGGAAACTCTCTGGAAGGAAGAGAAGAAAGGCCATTGGCAGGTTTGGGAGAGTCCAAGGCAGTACCCATACTGGTAGGTATTCCAAGTGCCAGCAGAGTCCATTGCACTGGAGTCAGCCAGAGGAATGGAATGGCAGAGATAGGAATCACCAGTGGCTACCTAGGAGAGAGAAGACTGCACGTGGAAGGGACTTTCAGACCTATGCCAGAAGGTATGTGAGGAAAGATCCAGTGTCCAGGGATCAAGATTGGAAGGCTGGACATCAGAATTGGATTACATACTGGCCAGGCTATACAGAGAGGAATTATGATAGCAGGAGAGGCTCAGGTATGAACACTGATCCAGACCCTATCTATAATAGTGAATGGCAGCAAGGGAATAAGCATTCTCATGATAGTGCCTTAATGAAAGACTCGTCTGTGCCAATGTATGATAGTGACCCTATGCTGATTGATGAAGGGGGAGATACAGCAGATGAAACTATTCATTACATGGACTGTTCTCTATCTAAATGCTATTGCTAGCTTTCTGTGAACAAACACATCAGCCATCACAAAGAAACCTAACTTTGTTCTTTATTTCCACTGCAAACAGCTCTTAAAGCAGGATTTGGGTTCACACAGTAGCAGCCAGCCAGCTAAAGGGTTTCAGCTGGTCAATTGATAGTAATTAAAGCAGCACCTGATTGTGTGTGTGAGCAAGAGAGAATCACTGCAGGATCTGTGTGGAAATTAAGCAGAAGTTAACCTAACCAGCAAAGTTTATTTATTTCTTTGTGCCTTTTTATTTGGTAATTATTTGCTAAGAAAACATTAGCTAATTACCTGACAAGCTGAAGGTTGTTTTCTGATTTGCTTTGTGACTTTATGTTATCCATTTAAACACTGCAAGCAAGTAACCTCATTTATATTGCTAACAAGCATACTTGTGCCGGGTGAATTAAACCCCATCAATAAAAGAAGAATTTTATTGGCTTTACCACTTGGTTTCACAACTCAATTATTGTCTTCAGCTGTGTTTGGAGTGAAAGAACTACATTACCCACAATACCTTGCAAGAATCATATGAATATATGCATCGTCAAGATTGTGTAAGTTCTCACCCTAGGCAGCCGTCTGACAAATGGCGTAGTTTTTCGGATTGCTTTTGCACCAAGAGGATTTATTTGCTGTGGATTACAAATAAAAGTCAAGTTCAAAGCTGAAAGAAGATTTTTTTTCCCTCATCTGCACTTTGGAGGAGAGGTGGTTGTTCCAGGAAGCTGTCCCAGATGAAAAGACCCTGTGCAAAGCTGGATTCATCCCTGAGACAAGGTAATATGTACCTGGGCATGTCTAATGGTGGATGTGTGTAAGCCCAGGGGGTAATTGAAAAAAAAAAAAGTTGAAAAAAACACACCTGGTTGGAAGGTGCTGCACTTTGTTTTTTTTTTTTTCTTTTTTTCTTGCAGGGATCAAGATGGATCCGAGGGAGATGGCTCAGTGGATGGCAGCCCAATTTAGCAAGCAGCAGGAGCTATCACAGCAGGCCCAGGACACTGCTATGAAGGCCTTAATGGAACAGCAGAAGCCAGTGCTTGATCTGGTGCAAGCTCTAGTTCAGCTGCAGAGCCAAAGTGGAACAGATGCAAGACCAGCAGTTAGTACTGGTACACCACATGTGGACAATGTGGGATTCAATCAAGGGATTGGGGCATTTAATTTTGGGAAATTAACTCCAGATGATAATGTTGATGATTTTCTAGAGTCTTTTGAAAGAGTGGCACAAGCTTTAGCATGGCCAGAGACCCAGTGGGCAGTAAGGCTGGCAACCTCATTAACTGGAGAGGCACTAGCAGCTTACAGAGCAATGCCAGCAGCCCAGGCTTTGATTTATAAGGATATAAAGGCAGCTATTAGAGATCGCCTAGGGTTGTCTATTTCAGAGTATAGGCGAATGTTTAGAGCTGTTACATTGAAAGTGGGTGAGACACCCAGGGCTCTGAGTCAGAGAATCAGAAGTTTAGCTGTAAAATGGTTGGAGCCTGAGCAAAAGACAGTAGAAATGTTATTAGATATTATAATGCTGGAACAATTTATGCTTGGGGTACCTAAAGATTTGAATGTTTTTCTTATACAGCAAAATTGCCAAAATCTTGGAGAGGCAACCATGCTAGCAGAGAGATTCTTGGAAGCCATGCAGGCTTGCCATAGAATGGGTGGCCCTCTAAAGATGGATGCTGAGGCTAGATGTGCTGTATCAGAAAAGGGAATAATTAAGAATGTTTCTGGAAATGAATGTACTGTATCAAACCAGATGACACAGTGGAATAGAAAGAAATGTTTCAAGTGTGGGAAATTGGGACATTTAAAGAAGAGATGCCAGACACACACTAGTTTAATGGGTCTGGGTTTAAAACAGCCCAAGGAAGGATTTCTTTTGATGGTTGATGTGCAGGGAATTACCACAAATGCATTATTAGACTCTGGGGCGGACCAGAGTATGATGTCAAAAAAGCTTTGGAAGAGGATAGAGGCCCAAGAAAGATTTGTGCCTAGAACCCCTGAAAGCCAAGTTCACATCAGATGCATTCATGGTGCTGCAACATCATATCCCACCTATAGGCTAAAGGTTAAGTGCCTAGGGGAACAAGAAGAAGTCCTATTAGCAGTGGTGCCTAGGCTACCCTTTGATTTGGTTCTAGGGAAGGACTGGCCAAGATTTAAGCAGGAACTAGTGAAAGGGCTAGGAAAGAAGGAGGGAGAAGGTTTAATAATGGAAATAGCTCCCGGGCCTTTCTTTGGAAGTCCTCAGTCCCTAGCTAAAAAGATGGTTAAGCTTCCAGAAGGCCAAACCATGGGTAATAAGAGGGGCCTTGTATCCACCCGCTCGCAGGCTAAGTTAGAGAGCCAGCAGAAGGAGGAGGGGGAGCAGGCAGAGTTATTAGGAGACTTACCCTCTCATGATGATTTAATAACCCCATCATCTGGTAAAGTAAGAAAGTTGAAAGCACAAAAGAGGCGTGAGAGACTCTGCAGAGCACAGGGTAGGGCTGAGATGTTAACTGGTCAAAGTTTACCCTGGGTGCCAGCTGAGTTGGTGGCAAAGTTTCCTAACTTTCCACAAGAGCAGCGAGCTGATCAAGCTCTCACCCGAGCTTTTAAGTATGCTCAGGAGGTCAGGGAGGAATTGCCCAGATTCAGACTAGATAATGACATATTATATAGAGAGAGTCAGGACCCCAGAAATGGTGCCATACGTAAACAATTGGTGGTACCCACAACTTTCAAAGGGCTAGTACTTAGATTAGCACATGATCATCCAGTGGGAGGTCATAAAGGTATGCAAGGAACGCTGGATCAAATACTTGTGCGTTTTTACTGGCCAGGTATCTTCAAAGAAACTGCCCAGTTTTGTGCTGCATGTCCAGCGTGTCAGCGAGTTACAGCGGCTCACCCACCGGTGGTGCCATTGATCCCCATGCCAATCATCACAGACCCAATTGGTCGCATTGCCATGGATATTGTAGGCCCATTAGTCAAAACGCCCCGAGGTTTCCAATACATCCTAGCTATGGTAGATCAGGCAACAAGGTTTCCCTGGGCCATACCATTGAGGAATGTTTCTGCAAAAACAATAGCTTTAGAGCTAGTAAAATTGTTTTGTGAAGTGGGATTCCCAAGAGAGGTGTTGACTGACCGAGGGTCCAATTTTGTTTCCAAATATTTGGCCCAGGTCTGGGATGCCTTTGGCATTCGTCACGTGAAAACCTCAGCCTACCATCCACAATCAAATGGTTTGGTGGAGAGATTCAACCAAACTCTCAAACAAATGTTGAGAAGGGGATTAGCAGGAGAGGTAAAAGAATGGGATATGTTATTACCCTTTGCCTTATATGCCTGCAGGGAAAGAATTCAAGTGTCCCTAGGTGTAACTCCATATGAGTTGATGTATGGTAGGGCTCCACGGGGTTTGTTGGATATTTTAAGGGAACAATGGATTGATCCTGAACCAGGAAGTCAGGAGGTGCCACTGTTTCTACGTGACTTGAGAGCACGTTTGAAAAGGACGTCGCAGGTTGCTGAGAGGAACCTGCAAGACAGTCAAGTTCGCCAGAAAGGGTGGTATGATAGAAAGGCCAAAAGCCGCCAATTAAGCATTGGTGAAAAGGTTTTGGTTCAGGTAGCAGGAACTGCTCCAAAATTTGAGGTACAGTGGAAAGGGCCATGGAAGGTTGTTGAACAAGTGAGCCCAGTGTCTTATATGGTAGAAAATGCAAGAGGGCGTAGGCAGACCTACCATATTAATGTACTTAAGTCTTGGAAGGAGAGGCCTGTAAATAATGACCTTGAACCCAGTCAGGAAGTAAGTGAACTTCAAGAAGATAACACTCTCGTAGGTATTACGGACTGTAGGAAAGCAGTTTCACCAGTAAAACCAGTCCGTAATAACTTAAGCAGGGGGTATGTGATAAGGAAGCTTATCATAGCTCAGGTAGGAGCTATAGAAAAGATGATGTGACTCTGAACAAGCAACCTGTCAGTTCTGGTAGAAGTAAGAAAACAGAGTTTTCACATAAAAGACTACCAGTCCCAGAATGCACCAGGTTTCCAGCAGCCATGAGAGGGGCTGAAGTGAGAAAATGTGTGTGCAATCAAGAGAGCTATGAGGTAATCCCTAAGCACTCATCTCAAAGGGCAGGGCATGATTCAACACAGCTGCGCTGTGTTAGGGAGGAGCACACATTAGGACAGAATAAGAATAGAGCTTATTCTTCAGATAACAGCTACAGAAAGAGCTTCAGGGAGAGCTTCAGCAACGGCTACAAGCTCCAGCCCAGCTACAGGTTTAAGCATCACCTGGAGAAACAGAAGCCAAGCCAAGCGGATAGAGAGAGAAGGAAACTCTCTGGAAGGAAGAGAAGAAAGGCCATTGGCAGGTTTGGGAGAGTCCAAGGCAGTACCCATACTGGGAGGTATTCCAAGTGCCAGCAGAGTCCATTGGACTGGAGTCAGCCAGAGGAATGGAATGGCAGAGATAGGAATCACCAGTGGCTACCTAGGAGAGAGAAGACTGCACGTGGAAGGGACTTTCAGACCTATGCCAGAAGGTATGTGAGGAAAGATCCAGTGTCCAGGGATCAAGATTGGAAGGCTGGACATCAGAATTGGATTACATACTGGCCAGGCTATACAGAGAGGAATTATGATAGCAGGAGAGGCTCAGGTATAAACACTGATCCAGACCCTATCTATAATAGTGAATGGCAGCAAGGGAATAAGCATTCTCATGATAGTGCCTTAATGAAAGACTCGTCTGTGCCAATGTATGATAGTGACCCTATGCTGATTGATGAAGGGGGAGATACAGCAGATGAAACTATTCATTACATGGACTGTTCTCTATCTAAATGCTATTGCTAGCTTTCTGTGAGCAAACACATCAGCCATCACAAAGAAACCTAACTTTGTTCTTTATTTCCACTGCAAACAGCTCTTAAAGCAGGATTTGGGTTCACACAGTAGCAGCCAGCCAGCTAAAGGGTTTCAGCTGGTCAATTGATAGTAATTAAAGCAGCACCTGATTGTGTGTGTGAGCAAGAGAGAATCACTGCAGGATCTGTGTGGAAATTAAGCAGAAGTTAACCTAACCAGCAAAGTTTATTTATTTCTTTGTGCCTTTTTATTTGGTAATTATTTGCTAAGAAAACATTAGCTAATTACCTGACAAGCTGAAGGTTGTTTTCTGATTTGCTTTGTGACTTTATGTTATCCATTTAAACACTGCAAGCAAGTAACCTCATTTATATTGCTAACAAGCATACTTGTGCCGGGTGAATTAAACCCCATCAATAAAAGAAGAATTTTATTGGCTTTACCACTTGGTTTCACAACTCAATTATTGTCTTCAGCTGTGTTTGGAGTGAAAGAACTACATTACCCACAATACCTTGCAAGAATCATATGAATATATGCATCGTCAAGATTGTGTAAGTTCTCACCCTAGGCAGCCGTCTGACAGATTGCATGGAGAGGCTGCATCTGTCGACATAGAAGCCGGGAGAAGGGATACAGGCCTGAACAGGTCTTCAACATTGACGAAACAGGATTGTTTTGGAAGAAAATGCCATCGAGAAGGAAGAGGCCAAAGCTCCTGGATTTAAAGCACAAAAGGATAGAGTCACGCTCATTATGTGTGGCAATGCTGCTGGCCACTTGCTCAAACCAGGGCTGATTTATAAGTCTGCAAACCCCAGGGCACTCAAGAACAAGAATAAGAATGCCCTGCTTGTCTACTGGATGCATAACTCCAAGGCCTGGATAACCAAGGTCATAGCATCCGACTGGTTCAACCGGTGTTTCATCCCTGAAGTGGAGAAATACCTTTTCAGCCTAGGCCTTGAATTTAAGGTGTTGCTAATCATGGACAATGCTGGAGGGCACCCCCTAGATCTGTCGTATGATGGTGTGCAGATCGAATTCCTCCCTTCCAACACCACCTCCCTCATACAATCTATGGACCAAGGCATGATCCGTGCCTTTAAGGCCCTCTACACACGTAACTCTATGCAACACTTGGTCAATGCAATGGACATGATGGAGAACTTCACCTTAAAAGAGCAGGAAGCATCTCACACATGCAGAGACTTCCAACTATCAGAACAATAGCAATCAATAACAAAACGCAGGTAACACTGATCCCGTTGCATGTATTTGCCTGTCTTGAGGAGTAAGTGCTTGTTATTCACTGTCTGTAGTGCAAGTGCTGGCACTTGTCCGTGCTGACGAGGATGTATGTACTACCTGCATAGAGAAGTATGAGTGTTGGTCTGCATTGACAATGAAATACTGGCAATTATCAGATAAATCAGTTAACTATACTTGATCCTACAGCTTTGCGTGCTGATTTGCTGTACATTAAGCACTACCACTACATGTAGATATACCATGTGTGACCGGTTGAAATTCTGTCTAGCAATAATTGCATAGCCAGAATATCTAGACAGATATAATTGCCTAGCCTTACTTAAACAGATTACACCCAGTTGTAACTACATAGCTTGTAACTGTTTCTAACAATAATTGCTTAGCTCTGCCTAATCTGATTGTTGCAACAAGTCATATCCACCTAAGAAACTTTTAAGACTCCGTGTAACAGATACAGTCCGGGTCAAAATTCACACTCCTACTACATCATAACCAAACTACAATCACTCTTCGCCCAAAGCACAAGTGTGTGTCATAAGATACAAAGAAAATTACCCCTACAAGTCTATAGCTCTGAAAATGTCCCTCACAAACACCTCTTGCTTAAGAACCCTATGCATCTGCATCATAATAACAACCTTAGTTGCCTTGACTCACAGCTTAAACAACAAAAACCACAAACCAATTCCAATAACACAAAGTATACTCCGAAATAACCCTCCCTCCGGACAAACGAACACAGGTTACTATCCAAAAGCAAACTACCACAGACTAATACATATAAAACCTACCACACTACCACAAACAGATAGTCAACATATTACAAAAAATTCAATATCATTATCATGCATCCTAATAAACGTAAGATCCATGAAAAATAAACTCCCCATCTTCACTGACATGCTAAATGACCTAAAACCAGACATCCTATGTGTCACGGAAACTTGGTTAGCAGACACTGACTGACCTTGTCTACCTAAACCAATTAAATAGTAATGATTATGATATTTCACACACACACACACACAGAAACCACAAAAAAGGAGGTGTACTCATGATGACAAAAAAAGTTTTAAAAGCAAAACCACAGTCATCAGACCTCTCCAACAATATAGACACCCTCATCATGAAAATTGACCACCTTAGAATTTGCCTAATATATAGACTTCCTGACCAAAAATCAGAAAACATAGATGCACTAATAGAATTCCTCAGTTCATCCACTGAACAAAACCCAATAATAATGCTAGGTGACTTTAACTTTCCATCTCTACCCTCCTCACATTCAGCCTTCTTCCTGGAATCAATTTCAGATATGGACTTCCACCAAATCATCAATACAAAAACCAACAATAAAGGAGGTATACTTGACCTTGTCTTTCTTCCGGAAGTACTCCACAAACCTTTTAACTCAGCATCACTGGAGTGCACACCAATCCCCTGGTCAGACCACAATCTTATTAAATGTAACCTCACTTTCACTGAAACAAATAATAAAAACAGCTCACTAAGGGCTCCAACCTCTAGATTTAAAAGATTCAATGAAGAAGAATTTCTTGATCTAACAATCCCTCATCTTTCTCCATCACCTTCTGACCTAGATGAAGCTGTTGCAAACTGGCATAAAACAATCAATAATGCAGCCACATATAAACAATTAAGCAAAAAGAACAACCACCCTAGAAATGGTGATGCCCCTTGGTTTAACAACAACTTAAAACTAATGAAAAGAGAGCTAAGGAAAATAGAACTAAAGTGGCGAAGAACCAAATCTATTACTTACTATGAGAACTACCATAACCACCTTAAAAAGTATAAGGAAGCAATAGATAGTGCAAAGAAAAACTACCATGCAGTCATTCTAACTAATCAATAAATAGACCAAGAGAACTATTTTCCATTGTTCAAAACCTAACCAATAACACACATAATTCTAGCAATGACATTACGGATATATCTGCCCAGACCTTAGCTAATCACTATATAAATAAAGCTAAACATCATTCTTTCTCACCAAAACCTCTCAATAATTCTCACTATCATCATATAGACGATTGGTCCGACTTCCACCCTATAACTAAAGACACACTCAAAAATATTATCTCAAACCTTAATACCACAACTTCTTACCTTGACCCTTGTCCAGTAATCTGGATAAAGAATACTCTTCCAATTTTATCCCCCTTCATTCTTCCTATAATCAACCTCTCCTTACACCATGGGTATCTACCACCTACACTAAAACACGCACTAATTCGTCCAATACTTAAAAACGGCACCCTAGACAAAACATCGCCGAACTCCTACAGACCTATTTCAAGTATACCCTTCATGGCTAAACTAATTGAAAAGGTTGTTCAAATTCAAACACAGGAATATATGGATAACTCAGCCCCCCTCGATGAACAACAATACGGTTTTCGCCCCTGTCATGGAGTAGAAATGCTGCTAACTGTACTACTTGACACCCTTGTGAGAGGAATCGACAATTCTAAATAAGCGTTCATCCTTCTATTCCTTGATATCTCTGCAGCATTCGATAGTGTACACCATACTATAATGCTTAATAGTCTCAGACAAATAGGTATCAAATCAACAGTTCATAATTGGTTCACATCATATCTAAGCAACAGAACGCAAACAGTAAGAATCTGCAATCAAACACATGCAACCAGGAACTTGGCCTCCCACAAGGTTCTGCCCTATCAGCCCTCCTTTTCAATATTTATATAAAACCTGTCTGCAACATATTTAAAAAATTCAAGGTCCATTATTATTTTTATGCAGACAATATAATGATGTGCATTCCATTCACGATCCCTACCCTACCACTGCAATTATTAACGGAGTGCTTCATTGAAGCAACAACATGGCTAAAAGACCACAATCTCCATATCAACCATTCAAAAACAGACATATTAATTGTAACGAAAAACCAATCATATATCCCCCCCAACACACATCACACTTCAAAACCATGAGATTAAAATAAAAAATGAAGTGAGATATCTAGGCGTGATCCTCGACACACATCTCAGCATGAATACTCACATCAGAAACACAACAAAAAAAATCTATTTTAGGCTTAAAATTCTAAAACAATTACGCCCACTTGTACACATACAAGACTTTATGAGTATAATACAGGCAATCATTACACCTCACTTTGATTTTGCCAATTTAACTCTGCTAGGCGCAACAAAACAAAACATTAAAAGACTTCAACTTGCACAAAATGCAGCAGCCAGAACTATTATGAAGGTGCACCCATTTGAACACATAACACCTACACTAGTTAACCTACACTGGCTACCAATACAAAGCAGGATAAACTATAAAACACTAATAACTACCTTCAAAGCATTAAATAACATGGCTCCACCTACACTAAACAAACTCATCATTAAAGAATCAACTAAAACTCCTCACAGGAGAGGCTATACAAATAAAATAAGGATTCCAAAAGACTTCACAAAGGCCAAAAAGATAACCTACAAAAAAGCTTTTTCACACGCAGCCCCTATCCTCTGGAACTCCCTCCCAGATGAAATAAGAACATTAATCGAAATTAAGGAGCTCTGAAAGAAATTAAAAACCCATCTGTTTATCTCACACTATGGTCCAATGGCAAACTCCCTCTCCCAATCAGAAAATGGATAACAGATGACTAGATTGATAACAGAATACTAGAGTGATACAAGACAAAATTGATATCAGACCAAGAAGGACACAAATAAGAACAATTAAATTTACCCAATTGCTCCCACCCTAAGAACCATCAATGCAATTTACAATGAACAGACACAAATATAATTTCATATTTTTATCCTTTTGCATAGCCCCAACTACCCATACAATGTTATCTAGTATTTAGTCTCTGATACAACCTAAATTAAGCATGTTTTGTTTGTTAAGGCTTATACCTTCTGTATATAATTCTCTTACGTTAGTTCTCTAATGTTCTCTAATGTATATAGTTCTCTAATGTTTCATGTAAAAAATATACTATTGTTCATAGTTCACTGATGTTCCATGTAAAAACAGACTTGTCGCTCTGTTCTTTAACTCGTTCATTGTAAACCGCACTTGATCCCTGGAAGGTGCGGTATATAAGTGATTGTTAAATAAATAAATAAATACTGGAAGAAATTCACCATAGCGACGTGCCTTACTGTAATTAAGTCTGCTCTCAAAGAAATGAAGAAGGAAACTCTCAATGCATGCTGGAAAAAACTGTGGCCAGACGTAACCCATGACTACAAGGGCTTCTCGCCGGAGGAGATTCATAATGAGGCTGTCAGCAAGACTGTGAAACTAGCAAGATTGCTTGGGGGTGAAGGATTCGAGGATTGAACCGAAGAAGAAGTCAGCAAACTCATCAATGCCCACTCTGACCCTGATGGATTATGACTTGCTTGAGCTGACCAAGTCAGCAAGTGAAGAGGAAGAGGGAACAGCTGAAGAAGAAAAAGAGGAGGGCGAGGGCCTTTCATTGGAACGTCTTGGAGTAATCATGAGGACTCAACAGCAGTTGCAATCCTACATAGAAGAGTGGGATCCCTTTTTTGAACGTGCTCTGAAAACCATAAATGGATTAAATTCAGTCATGGAGACATACAGAGCCCTCTACACCACTATGAAAAAACAGCATCAGCAGAGCAAAATAACTTGGTTCTTCGAGCTGAAACCCAAAAGCTCCCACGAACCCCCACATTAAGAAGCTCAGTCAGAAGAGTCTCCTCTACCTGAGCACATAGTATTTTTACAACTTATTATTTCTGTAAGTCTTTACATAATTTTTAATTGATTGAATACCTGTACTGTTTTTTTTATGGGGTAATGTATTAAGCTAACTTAAAAAAAATTAAAGTGTTTGGGAGCATGACTGGGGTCATATTTAGGGTTTAAACTATAGAAATAAGCATATATTACCATTTTAGTGACTCTACCAAACATCTGCGAATCCTCCTCATTCACGACGGGTTCTGGAACCTAACCTTGCGAATGTCTGAGGTCTGACTGTACTGCATTTCTCTCCACTTTGAATACCCACTAACTTGTGGTATCTGTTCCAGTGCCTTCCACACGTTCTCTTCTGTTACCTTTACCTGGAGGTACTTTGACCACTGGTCCGCTAATGTTGTCTCTGCTGGAGAATCCTCTAAGGCCAAATACTCCTTTTGCAACATCGTTATACGTGCCTGTTGGGCCATTCCTGCATACATCAACTCTTCCAAACGCAAGCAGACATCTCCCTTCAAATCCTCATTCGGCAGGCTACGCACATAGCTTCTAACTTGCATATATCTAAACATATCCGCTCACACTAAACCATACCTTATCCTCAACTCTCCAAATGGAAGTATCCTGCCCTCTCCATCTATCACCTGCTCAAGCGCCATTACTTCTTTTGCCTCCCATCTACCAAAGGCCAAGCCCTCCATTCCCGGTTTAAAGTCACCATTCCCATAAAAAGGTAACATTGGTGTCACATATGGATTTCCCTGACATCGTCTGCATACTATCTCCCACACTCGGCGCATTGTATTAAACACCACATATTGACCAATAACCCTAGGTAAGGTCTTCGCCGAGTGCAGAACATACCTCAACGCTAGAGGGTGCACCAATTCCACTTCTATTGACATCGGCATATAGTCCTCAGTCTCGCTTAGCCAATCTCACAAATTCCGTAACTGACAAGCTATATTATACCTATAAATATCTGGTAATCCCATGCCCCCTCTTTCCCATGGTTGTTGCAACAACCCCAGCCGAATTCTCGGTCTTTTACCTCTCCATAAAAATTTATTAAGTATTCTCGCCAACTGCCTTATTTCTTTATGCCAACAATTCAAAATAACTATTGTTCTATGTAAATCCACTCAAAAACAAAAATAGAACAAAAAACATGAAGATCATGAGCTAAAATGTATGTATGTGAATGAATTAATGTTGGAAGAATAGCCATGAGGAAATCAAAATTACCTCTCGTGGCAATACTTCCGTTTTACTCAATTTTAATGAGCCCCAACCAGAGCTTTAAATCGTAGGTAAAAAACACCATAAAATGGTGTGCCCTACACCAAACATATTCAAAATTGCATTACTTCAAACCTCATTATATGTGAAAAATCGATGGAACCAACCAGAGTGACAATCAATAAAAATTTACTTATCTGTTGTCCATAGGAAACTGAGACACAATTATTTTAAACCTCAGTATAAATGTCCATTCCTCAAATATCCGCAGTTTGTAACCAGGTAGGTGTCCATCTCTCAAATGTCTGCAGTTTATAACCAGAACACAGTACTGCGTTTCGGGCAAATCAATATTTTATGCCCTGTTTCAATGCTTTTCTCAACTGCAAACCAACTGTTCTATTTTTATTTCTTTATGCAGCATTAAAATAGGCAGCATTTGCAACACATACAGCCACTTTGGGAAGATATCAATCTTATACAATGCTATCCACCCTCCCAACGAGAAAGGAAGGTCCTGCCAAATCTCCAACTTAGTCCGAGTTTCCGCCAACAGTCTCTGTATATTCAGACTATGTGCCCTCCCCGTCTCTGCTGTGAGCGCTATCCCTAAATGCTTTATTGTATGCGTACTCCAGTTCAATGGGAACTGCCCTTTCCAGCTTGCCTGAAGTTCCCCATCTAAGGACATGGCCTCTGACTTCTCCAAATTCAATTTCAAACCCGAGAACTTTCCAAATTCAGCAAACACCTCCAACAAAATTGGTAAAGTTTCATGCGGCATCCCCATACATACCAGCACATCATCAGCAAAAGCCGAAACCCTAAACTCTGTCTTCCCTATTCTCGCTCCCACTAAGCTAGGATGTGTCCATATACGCTCTAATAAGGGCTCCAACGTCAGGACATACAGAAGTGGCGACAATGAGCAGCCCTGTCTAGTACCTCTCCTTATTGGAAAAACAGACGTTAACGAATCATTCACAATAATTTGTCCTTGTGGATCTGAGTACAGCACCCGCACAACTTCTCCGAACCCCCCCCCCTCATCCCATGTGCTCCAAAATCCTAAACATATATGGCCATGATACACGATCAAAAGCTTTCTCAGCATCAAAACTCACCAACAACGCTGGCACTGCAGCCACCTCCGTCATGTACAAACCAGAAAAAATCCTCCTCATATTTTTAATAATATGTCTATTTCGCACAAAACCCACTTGGTCATCATGCACCAGGTTCGGTATTATCAGTGCCAAACGCTCTGCCATTATTTTAGCCAAGATCTTGAGATCAACATTCAATAGAGAGATAGGATGATAAGAATCTGGCTGCAGAGGGTCCCTGCCCTCCTTAGGTAAAACAGTAATAATTGCCCTATTAGCCTCGTATGGAGAAAACTGCCTCCAGATCCATAAAATGGGTTGATAAAGGCCTCGCCACCTGCTGTACCAGTGTTTTGTAAAATTCCCCTCGAAATCCATCTGGGCCTGGGGCCCGTCCCTTATTTAACATCTTAATTACCGCTATCACTTCCAAGGGAGTGATTGGGCCATTCAGCATTTCTCTATATTCCAGTGATAAACTAAACAGAGCATCCGGACTCTTTCCAGAAATTCCTGCTCCACTCTCTGATTCTCCACCCCTTTCTCATATAACGAAGCATAATACTTTCGAAATATCTCTTCAATTTGCTGTTGTGTGTTCCTGACTTGTCCTCTCTCATCCCTCATTGCACCTATGTGTTTCCTTCCTCCCCCTGATTTTAAGAATCCTGCCAATAACTTCCCTGTTTTGTTTCCAAATTTATACAATTTATATCGGTAATGTAGCTGGGAATGAAGCACCCTCTCTTGCATCACCGAAGAGGCTTCCTTCTGCAAGTGTAACAACTTCTCTTTGTTTTGTGATGTGGAGGCCGAACAAAACTTCCTCCTTGCTACACACAGCGCCCTCTCCAATCACAATAACTGCCGATTATGCTGTACCCTTCGATGCCCCACATATCCTATAATTTGTCCCCTTAACACTGCCTTAGCAGTCTCCCAAAACAACATTGGATTCTCTCTATGTTCAGCATTATGGGTAGTATATTCCTCCCACTGAGCTTTCAGAAATTCAGCAAAATACTTATCTGAGCTGAACTCCAGAGGATACCTCCACAGTGCCCTACTCAGGCTCGACCCCCATTGAATATCTATCCATATCAGAGCACGGTCAGAGATCATTATGGGTCCTACCGTCGCCTCTCTCACTCTTGAAAACAACGCAGATGATCCCAAAAAATAATCTAACCTAGAGCCAGTGTCATGTGCTCTCGACACACGTGAATAATCCCTTTCCAGTGGGTGTAATACCCTCCGATAATCTGTCAGATCGTAGCCCTCACATAGCCCTCTTTCTCACTGTGCTCGGTGATCTCGAATATTACCACTCTGTCGTGACCTATCCACACTCTCCTCCATCACGCAATTAAAATCCCCTCCAAGAATTAGCGAGATATGCCCTATTTCACTCAAACATTTGTTAACTCTGGTACAAAACTGTGCCTCATATACATTTTGGCGCATAGATACTCATCAGCGCTACCCTATGGCCCAAAATTTTCCCAATAACTAAGACAAATCTACCCTCTTGATCCTTAATAGTTCGTGATATACACAAGGAGCAAGAGACGTGTAGTGGTCTCAAAATTACTTTATTAATAAACCCCAACGCGTTTCGGCGAACGCCTTCTTCAGGGGGTATGCAGCTTACATAAATGAAACAAAATAAAATAACAATTAATCATAAAATAAAAATGCAGATACATATGAAAACGATATGCAAATTATAAGTTAAGAACAATTAAAAAATACAAACTAAAACATGAAGGTGTAGTACATTGATGTTGTAATTATAATGTGTTGCAAATAAAAATCAAAATAATAATGAACATGAACATTAAACCCATTGGTGTTTTGATGGGTTTAATGTTCATGTTCATTATGATTTTTATTTTTATTTGCAACACATTATAATTACAGCATCAATGTACTACACCTTCATGTTTTAGTTTGTATTTTTTAATTGTTCTTAACTTATAATTTGCATATCGTTTTCATATGTATCTGCATTTTTATTTTATGATTAATTGTTATTTTATTTTGTTTCATTTATGTAAGCTGCATACCCCCTGAAGAAGGCGTTCGCCGAAACACGTTGGGGTTCATTAATAAAGCAATTTTGAGACCACTACATGTCTCTTGCTCCTTTTGTTTATCCTGATTGCCCCAGCAAGAGCGGTTCTGCTCTTCCTTGTGTTTGTCCTTAATAGTTCGTGTCATCACAAAACCCACTTTCTTATGGACTAATATGACCACTCCTGCCTTCTTCCCACCAGACAATGCCCTGTACATCCCGCCCACCCACCACCTCCTTAGCTTGCAGTATTCCCTAACCGTGTGGTGTGTTTCTTGTAAAAAAGCTATCTCCACCCTCCGATCCCGAAGGGCCTTCAGCACTTTGTGCCTTTTAATGGGTTTCCCCATTCCACAAACATTCCAGGAAGCAAATCTCAATTGTGTATTGTAAATGGGGCGCTGGGTGAGAATGTCCACAGTCTTGGCAAAGGCAAATATTAGTATGACTTGCAAAGGATTGTGGGAAATGTAGTCCATTCATACCAGAATCAGCCGTTCACAAATAAATGAGTTGTGCTTGCTCGAGTGTTAAGCAAAGAAAATATATTTTATTTATGAGGTTATTTCTCCCACACAGATTTACTTGGTAGCACAAAAGGATTAAACTTAGGAAAAACAAATCAGGAACAACAACTGAACTTCTTAAGCAATCAATCAAACAATAAAGACCTTGATGGGAACAGAAAGGTCTTCCTGTGGGCTCCTGCTAATACCTTTTAGCAGTGCTCCAGAAACAAAACAAAAACCCAAAAAAAAGGAATCAAAAACTGTTCTTTTTCAAGGATGACTTCTTGTATTTTCACACACACCCAGAAGTGTCCTTTTAGAGCCCACGTGCAATTATGCAAGGCTTAATTGCTAACAATTAACCAGCTGCAAACCTCTTGGCTGGTTTACTTTCTATACGTGGCTCAAATCCTACCCAAAAGCTTTCTTGTAAACTTTTCTGGGTAGATAAAAGAACAAGATATATTTCTTTTTGATGGTTGGTGTATTTGTGAAAGTATATTACCACAGCAGCCTAGACAGAGAGCAATCCATGTAGTTACACTGTTCATTTATAATATCTCCTTCCTCTTCAACTATCATAGAATCAATATCATGGACTGGCTCAGGGGAATTTCTTAATGGAGCACTCTCAGGACAATACTGGTTTCCCTGCTGTCTTCCAAGTGAAGAGCTGGGGCATTGATCAGTGTTCATACCTGAGCTTCCATTGCTGTTAGAGTTCCTCTCCAGATATCCTGGCCAGTATGTAGTCCAGTTTTTATGTCCAGCCTTCCAATCAAGATCCCTGGACACTGGGTCTCTCTTCACATACCTCCTTGCACTGGTCTTAGGGCCCCTTCCAAATGCAGCCGTCTCCCTCACAGGTGCCGTCCGGGGATTCCTGGCTCTGTAACCCCACTCCTCTGGCTTTCCCCAGTCCAATGGAGTATGCTTGCCTCTGGAATGACTCCCAGCACACGTACTGCTATGAACTCCTTTAGACCTCCAAGATGCTTTCCTCTTCTTTCTTCCACGCTGCTTCTTGCTCTCTCTGTCCTTGAGCTCTGGGTT
The DNA here is from genome assembly GCA_033557465.1 of Ichthyophis bannanicus. Taxonomy (NCBI): domain Eukaryota; kingdom Metazoa; phylum Chordata; class Amphibia; order Gymnophiona; family Ichthyophiidae; genus Ichthyophis; species Ichthyophis bannanicus. Next base: position 1,512,925,936 of record CM066032.1, on the reverse strand, counting down.
CCTCTGCTCCTGCTCCGTCTCTTTCTGATTCTGTGTAGAATAGGCTTTACTTTTAACTTGTTTAGAGGGATACTCCACCCTAGCACAGCTCAGCTGTGCTGAATCAAGCCCTGCCCTTGGAGATGAGTGCTTGGGGATTAGCTCATAGTTCTCCTGATTGAACACACGTTTCCCCACTTCAGCTCTTCTATAGGGTGTTTGAAACCTGGTGCATTCTGGGACTGGTAGTCTTTTATGGAAACATTCTGTTTTATTATTTCTACCAGAAAAGACAGGTTGCTTGTTCAGAGCCAATTCACCTCTATTATAGCTCCTTCCTGAACTATGATAAGCTTCCTTATCACATACCCCCCTGCTTAAGTTATTACGGACTGGTGCAACTGGTGAAACCTCTTTCTTGCAGTCCGTAATACCTACGAGAGTATTATCTTTTTGACGCTCACCTACTTCTTGGCTAGCTTCAGGGTCATTATTATTTACAGGCCTCTCCTTCCAAGACTTAAGTACATTAATGTGGTAGGTCTGTCTACGACCTCTTGCATTTTCTACCACATAAGATACTGGGCTCACTTGTCTAACAACCTTCCATGGCCCTTTCCACTGTACTTCAAATTTTGGGGCAGTACCTGCTACTTGAACCAAAACCTTTTCACCAATACTTAATTGGCGGCTTTTGACCTTCCTATCATACCACCCTTTCTGGCGCACTTGACTGTCCTGCAGGTTTTTCTCAGCAACCTGCGAGGTCCTTTTTAAATGTGTTCTCAAGTCACGTAAAAACTGTGGCACCTCCTAATTTTCTGGTTCAGGATCAATCCATTGTTCCCTCAAATATCTCCAAATCTCTAAATGCCCTCTAAAATATTGAGAAAAATACTTAAGGGAAATGCTACTACAGTTCCTTCTTTAAATACTTTTTTTCTTTGTTTTTATATGCTTTTATTTATTTTTTCGTTGTAAATTTTAGATATTCCTAAAAAATGAATGCAGGTCTCAGACTCACATTGGTGTTGCTCTGTATTTACAGAAAGCAAATCACCTTATCGCATCAATGACCTTATAGCATTCCTCATTTTCATTAAAGAAATGGTGTCTTACTAATTTCTTCCCTTAGAACTTTCTTCAATTATTACCAGTTACATTAAACAGGTTGTTTCCTTTAAACAGATTATTTTAAATACAAGATTGTGCTTATCTTTTCATATTTTTGTGGGTAAATTCCCCGACGCCACCAAAAGGGCACCGCTATGTGCGTTTCGAATCCTTCTTCAGGGGGAAATGTTATAACAGCACGATCTTTACAAGATGCCACGGAGTTTTACATTCTTATTCAGCTCAATATTTCCGAACTTCCAAAATCATGTGGTATGTAGCGGAAAAACGCCGCGTGGCGTTTTTCCACTACATACTACATGATTTTGGAAGTTTGGAAATATTGAGCTGAATAAGAATGTAAAACTCCGTGGCATCTTGTAAAGATCGTGCTGTTATAACATTTCCCCCTGAAGAAGGATTCGAAACGCACATAGCGGTGCTCTTTTGGTGGCGTCGGGGAATTTACCCACAAAAATATGAAAAGATAAGCACAATCTTGTATTTAAAATAATCTGTTTAAAGGAAACAACCTGTTTAATGTAACTGGTAATAATTGAAGAAAGTTCTAAGGGAAGAAATTAGTAAGACACCATTTCTTTAATGAAAATGAGGAATGCTATAAGGTCATTGATGCGATAAGGTGATTTGCTTTCTGTAAATACAGAGCAACACCAATGTGAGTCTGAGACCTGCATTCATTTTTTATGAATATCTAAAATTTACAACGAAAAAATAAATAAAAGCATATAAAAACAAAGAAAAAAAGTATTTAAAGAAGGAACTGTAGTAGCATTTCCCTTAAGTATTTTTCTCAATATTTTAGAGGGCATTTAGAGATTTGGTGATTTTTACCCTCTGTCATTTTGACCTAAGTACTCGTGTGGTCACGTTAACCCTCAAAATATCTAACAAACCACGTGGAGCCCTACCATACATCAATTCATATGGAGTTACACCTAGGGACACCTGAATTCTTTCCCTGCAGGCATATAAGGCAAAGGGCAATAACATATCCCATTCTTTTACCTCTCCTGCTAACCCCCTTCTCAACATTTGTTTGAGAGTTTGGTTGAATCTCTCCACCAAACCATTTGATTGTGGATGGTAGGCTGAGGTTTTCACGTGATGAATGCCAAAGGCATCCCAGACCTGGGCCAAATATTTGGATACAAAATTGGACCCTCGGTCAGTCAACACCTCTCTTGGGAATCCCACTTCGCAAAACAATTTGACTAGCTCTAAAGCTATTGTTTTTGCAGAAACATTCCTCAATGGTATGGCCCAGGGAAACCTTGTTGCCTGATCTACCATAACTAGGATGTATTGGAAACCTCGGGGCATTTTGACTAATGGGCCTACAATATCCATAGCAATGCGACCAATTGGGTCTGTGATAATTGGCATGGGAATCAAAGGCACCACCGGTGGGTGAGTCGCTGTAACTCGCTGACACGCTGGACATGCAGCACAAAACTGGGCAGTTTCTTTGAAAATACCTGGCCAGTAAAAACGCATTAGTATTTGATCCAGCGTTCCTTGCATACCTTTATGACCTCCAACTGGATGATCATGTGCTAATCTAAGTACTAGTCCTTTGAAAGTTGTGGGTACCACCAATTGTTTACGTATGGTCCCATTTCTGGGGTCCTGACTCTCTCTATATAATATTTCATTATCTAGTCTGAATCTGGGCAACTCCTCCCTGACCTCCTGAGCATACTTAAAAGCTCGGGTGAGAGCTTGATCAGCTCGCTGTTCTTGTGGAAAGTTAGGAAACTTGGCCACTAACTCAGCTGGCACCCAGGGTAAACTTTGACCAGCCAACATGTCAGCCGTACCCTGTGCTCTGCAAAGTCTCTCACGACGCTTTTGTGCTTTCAACTTTCTTACTTTCCCAGATGGTGGAGTTATTAAATCATCATGAGAGGGTAAGTCTCCTAATAACTCTGCCTGCTCCCCCTCCTCCTTCTGGCTCTCTACCTTAGCCTGTGAGCGGGTGGATACAAGGCCCCTCTTCTTACCTATTTCCTTCCTTATAGTTTGGCCTTCTGGAAGCTCAACCATCTTTTTAGCTAGGGACTGTGGACTTCCAAACAAAGGCACGGGAGCTATTTCCATCATTCCTTCTCCCTCCTTCTTTCCTAGCCCTTTCACTAGTCCCTGCTTAAATCTTGGCCAGTCCCTTCCTAGAACCAAATCAAATGGAAGCCTAGGCACCACTGCTAAAAGAACTTCCTCTTGTTCCCCCAGGCACTTAACCATTAGCCTATAGGTAGGATATGATGTTGCAGCACCATGAATGCATCTGATGTGAACTTGGCTTTCAGGGGTTCTAGGCACAAATCCTTCTTGGGCCTCTATCCTCTTCCAAAGCCTCTTTGACAACATACTCTGGTCTGCCCCAGAGTCTAACAGAGCATTTGTGGTAATTCCCTGCACATCAACCATCAAAAGAAATCCTTCTTTGGGCTGTTTTAAATCAACACCCATCAAGCTAGTGTGTATCTGGCATCCCCTTTCCAAATGTCCCCATTTTCCACATTTGAAACATTTCTTTTTACTCCACTGTGTAATCTGGGTTGGCACAGTACAATTATTCTCAGAAACATTTTTAACCATTTTCTTTTCTGATACAGCACAGCTTGCCTCAGCACCAACCTTCAGAGGGCCACCCATTCTATGGCAAGCCTGCGTGGCTTCCAAGAATCTCTCTGCTAGCATGGTTGCCTCTCCAAGATTCTGGCAATTTTGCTGTATAAGGAAAGTGTGCAAATCTTTAGGCACAGCAGACATAAATTGTTCAAGCATAATAATGTCTAATAACATTTCCACAGTCTTCCCCTCAGGCTCCAACCATTTTACAGCCAATCCTCTGATTCTCTGACTCAGAGCCCTGGGTGTTTCACCCACTCTTAATGCAGTAGCTCTAAACATTCGCCTATACTCTGAAATAGACAACCCTAGGCGATCTCTAATAGCAGCCTTTACATCTTTATAATTCAAAGCTTGAGCTGCTGGCATTGCTCTATAAGCTGCAAGTGCCTCTCCAGTTAATGAGGCTGCCAGCCTTACTGCCCACTGGGTCTCTGGCCATGCTAATGCTTGTGCCACTCTCTCAAAAGATTCTAGGAAATCATCAACATTATCATCTGGAGTCAGCTTCCCAAAACTAAATGCCCCAATTCCCTGATTGAGTCCCACACTGTCCACATGTGGTATACCAGTAGTTACTGCTGGTCTTGCATCCGGTCCGCTTTGGTTATGCAGAGCAACTAAAGCTTGCACCAGATCAAGCACTGGCTTCTGCTGGTCCATTAATGCTTTCATAGCAGTGTCCTGAGCCTGCTGCGCTAGCTCCTGTTGCCTGCTAAACTGGGCTGCCATCCATTCGGCTAGTTCCTTTGGATCCATCTTGATTCCTGCAAGAAAACAAAAGAAAAAAAAACACAGAGCAGCACCCTCTACACAGGTGTTTTTCTCCTATTTTTTTTTCAATTACCCCTGTGCCTTACTCCCATCCACCACTAGACATGCCCTGGTACTTATTACCTTATGCCAGTGATGAGTCCAGCTCTACACAGGGTCTTTTCCTCCTGGGACAGCCACCTGGATCAGCCACCTCTTCTCTCCAAAGTGTTGTTAAGGGAAAATCTTTTTTTCCAGCTTTTAACTTGAACTTTTTTTCTTCAGACTTCAGTTGTAATCCTTATCATGTAAATCCTTTGCGCAAAAGCAATCCGAAAAACTACGCCAACTGTAAACGGGGGCGCTGGGTGAGAATGTCCACAGTCTTGGCAAAGGCAAATATTAGTATGACTTGCAAAGGATTGTGGGAAATGTAGTCCATTCATACCAGAATCAGCCGTTCACAAATAAATGAGTTGTGCTTGCTCGAATGTTAAACAAAGAAAAGGTATTTTATTTATGAGGTTATTTCTCCCACACAGATTTACTTGGTAGCACAAAAGGAGTAAACTTAGGAAAAACAAATCAGGAACAACAACTGAACTTCTTAAGCAATCAATCAAACAATAAAGACCTTGATGGGAACAGAAAGGTCTTCCTGTGGGCTCCTGCTAATACCTTTTAGCAGTGCTCCAAAAACAAAACAAAACCCCCAAAAAAAGGAATCAAAAACTGTTCTTTTTCAAGGATGACTTCTTGTATTTTCACACACACCCAGAAGTGTCCTTTTAGAGCCCACGTGCAATTATGCAAGGCTTAATTGCTAACAATTAACCAGCTGCAAACCTCTTAGCTGGTTTACTTTCTATACGTGGCTCAAATCCTACCCAAAAGCTTTCTTGTAAACTTTTCTGGGTAGATAAAAGAACAAGATATATTTCTTTTTGATGGTTGGTGTATTTGTGAAAGTATATTACCACAGCAGCCTAGACAGAGAGCAATCCATGTAATTACACTGTTCATTTATAATATCTCCTTCCTCTTCAACTATCATAGAATCAATATCATGGACTGGCTCAGGGGAATTTCTTAATGGAGCACTCTCAGGACAATACTGGTTTCCCTGCTGTCTTCCAAGTGAAGAGCTGGGGCATTGATCAGTGTTCATACCTGAGCTTCCATTGCTGTTAGAGTTCCTCTCCAGATATCCTGGCCAGTATGTAGTCCAGTTTTTATGTCCAGCCTTCCAATCAAGATCCCTGGACACTGGGTCTCTCTTCACATATCTCCGTGCACTGGTCTTAGGGCCCCTTCCAAATGCAGCCGTCTCCCTCACAGGTGCCGTCCGGGGATTCCTGGCTCTGTAACCCCACTCCTCTGGCTTTCCCCAGTCCAATGGAGTATGCTTGCCTCTGGAATGACTCCCAGCACACGTACTGCTATGAACTCCTTTAGACCTCCAAGATGCTTTCCTCTTCTTTCTTCCACGCTGCTTCTTGCTCTCTCTGTCCTTGAGCTCTGGGTTCCTCTGCTCCTGCTCCATCTCTTTCTGATTCTGTGTAGAATAGGCTTTAATTTTAACTTGTTTAGAGGGATACTCCACCCTAGCACAGCTCAGCTGTGCTGAATCAAGCCCTGCCCTTGGAGATGAGTGCTTGGGGATTAGCTCATAGTTCTCCTGATTGAACACACGTTTCCCCACTTCAGCTCTTCTATAGGGTGTTTGAAACCTGGTGCATTCTGGGACTGGTAGTCTTTTATGGAAACATTCTGTTTTATTATTTCTACCAGCAAAGACAGGTTGCTTGTTCAGAGCCAATTCACCTCTAATATAGCTCCTTCCTGAACTATGATAAGCTTCCTTATCACAGTATCCATTATCTATCCATAGTCGTAGCCACTATTCATTTTATTCACATAAATTTGACAATAGGACAGCCCCCCCAGCTCAGAGCTCCCCCTACCTTTCCCAAGCCTCCCGACTTGCCAGACCTTCAAGGACCCATTAAAGGCTTCCCCACCCTCCCCACCCTCCCCCCAAAATCCCCTTTCTCCATTCAAGTCAATAACCCCCCCATGTTACCCCCTCTCCCTGTTCCCAATCCGTTCTCCCCCCCCTTCCCCATTGCCCTTGATCACCCTGCCCCTCCCTCCACATTCTCCCTATCTCCATTTCCCATCCTCCTCCTTGGGGCCCCTCTCTGTTGACCATTAGTGATACAATCCGGACCCACCTTTATCAACTCTACTCCCCCGCTTCCATACTGCTTCCCTCCATATTGTTTCTCTCCCTCCGCCCCATCCACATCTCCATTTCACTCTGGATCAAGTTCCTTACCTTATCTTATACTATATACTTCCCACCCTCCCTCTAACCAACCCACCACCTTTCACCCTTCTTAGCTAATTAGATGCCCACCAACCTATAACATTTAAAACATTAAAGTTACATTGTTGCAAAAAGTGCCAATAGTAATAGTAATAGCCCACTCTAGAGGGAGAAGAGAGAAAGGAAACAAAATAAAAAGAAAAAAAGCACCATCCTCTTTCATATGTCCAATGTTCTATCCTCTTCCAATCCAAGCACCGAATATCAAGTTTGTTGGCTCCTTCTTCTGCAAATTGGGAGCTCCTGCGCTCGCTCAGCAAACACACTCACAGTCTCTCACAGTCACTCCCCCAAACCTACACATCAAGTGATGGAGGAAAATATCTTCTCCCGCATTCCTCAGGCCAAACATGCCAAACTGTAGCAAATGAGGAAAGAAAAACACTTGCAGTTCAGCTCTGTAGATTCCACTCCGTCTACTACTCTGTAGGGCCGAGCTCAATAACTCATGTCCATCTTAAGTTACATCCTCCAACTCACTTGTAAATCCACCTATATCGTCCATAACACCGTCCAGTATCTCATCCATCCACCAGGCCTGTCAGGAAAGACTGTGCCGCTGCAGCTGTATTGAAAATATGCTGCTTGCCTTGGTGTTCCACTTTCAGTCTTGCAGGGTATATGGTATATGAGGGCAAAACGTATGCCCTTATTTATAAGTGTGGTAGAGGCCCCAGCAAATTCCCGCTTGCGCTGGCTTACCTGTGTCGAATAGTCCTGGAAGACTAGGATTTTTTGTGGGCCCGGTGTCTGACTTCTCTTTGTTCTCGCTGCTCTCAACTCTGCCTCTTTTTGAACATAGTTCAGAAAGCACACAATAACCACTCGAGGCCAACCCGTTCCCTCTCGTTTCTGCCCCATCCTGTGCGCTCTTTCAATAATGGGCCCACACATGCCTCCAAGGAAAAATGAGACGTCAGCCACATTTCCAAATATCCACGTAGTTCATTTTCTTTAATGGACTCAGATATACGCACAATTCTCAAGTTTTTCCTTCTACTTCTATTCTCCAGGTCATCAATCTTGTCTGCCTAGTTTTTTTAGCTTCTCTGCCATTTCTTGCATAGTCTGAGCCTGCGTCTGCTGTTCACTCTCCACCACCTCCACGCATTGCTCCAGCTGTGACATTCTTGGCCCGATTTCCGCCACTGCCTGCCCCACTTGAGAAAATTGCTTCGAGAGGGACTGAAATCGCCTCTCCAGAGCCGCCACGACTGCACTCGTTACCTCCTCTACTACTCCTGTAAGCTAGCTGCTGATCGAGCTAGCAGGGGCAGACGATGCCATCTTGCTCTCCGTTCCATGAGGCTTCTCCTTCTCCTTTCTCCCCGCTTTTGTTGCCATCGGGGTCAGTATTGCTCGCGTTCACTCCTGCACACTCAATCCACTTCCCCCCCAGCGCCTCCTATCAAATGGATGGTAAGTTTTAAGCGAAGTTCCGTTTTTTTAAACTGTTATGGCGGTGGGGTGCTCCGGAGCCCAACAAACTGCTGCCACCCGGCTCATTGCATCACGTGGTCACCTCCTGAGCCTATTTTACATGAGGCTCTACCTCTTAGAAAACAGTATCATAATTCTCCACATCCTAACATGGACACTTGAATTGTACGTACGTACGTACAAAATGTGTTTTTTTAACAGCAAAAGTTGTTGTTGTTGTTAAGTGCCGTCGAGTCGGAGTTGACTCATGGCGACCCTCTGGATAGCTATCCTAAATTGTGTTCGGTCTTCAGTCAGGCGGCTCATTGTTGACAGACTGGTACCCGTAGCTGCTGTTATTGTATCGATCCATCTCATTGCTGGCCTTCCTCTTTTGCGTTGACCTTCTATCTTGCCAAGCATGATGTCTTTCTCTAATGATCTCTCACTCTGCATGATGTGTCCAAAGTATGAAAGTCGAAGTCTTGTCATCTGAGCTTAGAGATTGCAAAAACATTTCTAAATCAAAATAAATAAATCAGTAGTGCCAACTGCACCTCTAAATAAAATTGTCTTAAGCTGTTTCCTAATAGTCTGAATATTTAATTCAAGGCATACATTTAAGGGAAATATGTTCCAAAGAGAAGTACCAATCACTGAGAAAATCCTTGGGAGAAAGAAAGTAAATGCAAGGGTTGGTATAAGGTCAAAGTAACATGAAAATAAATAAATATGGGTCATCTCAAGGCCTTAAACACTATCATAAGTAACTTAGTTTAGTTTAATTTCTTAAAATACTTGATTAACCACCTTTTAAATTCCATAGCAAAGAAGTTTACAAAGCAACATGAAATATTGGGATCTTATTTTACACATCAGAAGAAGAAAGGTAGCAGCATTTTGTGCTATCTGAAGCACTCTCATAGCTGTAGCAGGAACACCAGTAGGTCAGGAATTACAATAGTCTAATATAAGCCCGTAAAACTGAGAAAATCAACAGGTACCAATAATGGTTTAGAAACATGACAGCAGAAAAAGACCACGTGGCCTATCTAGTCTGCCCTTCCATATCACCCACTACAAGAGTCCCCTCTTTCCCCTTAGAGATCCTCTGTGTTTGTCCCATGCTTTTTTGAATTCAGATACTATCCTCATCTCTAACACCCCTATTGGGAGACTATTCGATGCATCTACCACTGTTTCCATAAAGAAATATTTCCGCATATTACTCCTGAGTCTATCCCCTTTCATCCTCATCCTATGTCCCCTTGTAGTAGAGCTTGCTTTCAATTGAAAGAGGCTCTCCTCCTATGCATTTATACCATGGAGATATTTAAACATCTCTATCATATCTCATCTATCCTGCTTTTCCTCTAAAGTATACATATAAAGATCCTTGTCTGTGCTCATATGCTTTATAATGAAGTCCACTAACCATTTTAGTAGCTATCCTCTGCACCGATGCCAACCTGTTTATATCCTTTTGAAGGTGCAGTCTCCAGAACTGCACACAATACTCCAAATGAGACCTATACAGAGGCACTATCACCTCTTTTTTTCTGCTGGCCATTCCCCGCCCTATGCACCCAAACATCCTTCTAGCTTTTGCCGTCACCTTTTCTACCAGTTTTGCTACTTTAAAATCATCAGACACAATCATGCCCAGGTCCCGCTCTTCTTTTGTTGGCAGAAGTACTTGCCCCCTACACTGTACCACTCCTTTGGAGTTTTGCAGCCCAAATGCATGACCCTGCATTTTTTAGCATTAAATCTCAGCTGCCAAATTCTAGACCATTCTTCAAGCTTATCTAGATTCCTCCTCATATTATCTACTCCTTCCTGGGTGTCTATTTCAGATTTTGGTATCATCTGTAAAGAGGCAAACCTTACCTGACAACCCTTCAACAATATCACTAACAAAGATGTTAAAAAGAATCTGAACAAAGACAGATCCCTGTGGCACACCACTGGTAACCTCCCTCTCCTCAGACCGAGCTCCATTTACCTGCCCTTGTAAAAGCTGCAGCTTAACAAAAACTAATAAACAATATGTCTAATCTCAAACTGAGAATCTAATACAACCAGGGGCGGCCCAAGGGGGGTGCGGGGCCATCTGCGGAGACTCGGTGCGGGGCCTCATTTGCATAAGTGGCCTTATTTGCATAAATATTTGCATAATGTTACCATACACTAACTTTTAGTAAACATGTCTCTTAATGAGGGTATGGATAAAGAAAGACAAAGATTTCTACATTACTATAATCCAGTGCCAACCGCCAGGCACATTAGGAACTACTACAAACGCTGCCCATTTAGAACCCATAGCAAACCCGCCATTACCAGGACTCACAAAGCACCATACCCTACCTATCAAAAGGCAACACTGCAAATATTAAACCAATACATTTCAGAGAATACTGGGGAAAGAGAACAAGTGGCAATGTCAAATAGGAATTACATAAACAGAATACCTCAGCTCAGTTACACATGCAGAACATAGACCATCATCAAACAAGGAATCACAATTTAGAAACAGGAAGGCAATAATTAAACTGGGAACCCCAAAAGCCAAACTTGGAATGTACAACACCACTGTAGAAATAAAACTATAAATTAATTTCCTCTTGTACCAAACAAAGCGCAGACGTTAATGATGCACATTTCACAGAGCTTTCATATTCCAGTTAATAAATTCAAAATAAAGAGATATCTTTCTACCTTTTTTGCATTTTTTTTCAGTTGCAATTGCTCCAGCCACTTTCTTCTGGTTTCTTCATGTTTTCTGCTAACTCTCCATCGTCTGCTGTCCATTTGTTCTTTCTCTCTCTCTACATCTGCTTTAACATACTAATCTTTCTCCTTTTGCTCTTTCCTCATTCCTATTTCATCCACACAAATTTTACCCCTCCATCCTCAATCCCCACTTACTCTCCCAATAACCGGCCAATTGTAGATTTTTCATCCCTCCCACACAAAATATTTTTTCCCTCTCCATTTTACTCTCCCAGCCCCATCCCATTCTAATCCTCCCCCAACATCAGCTCCCTTCTAGTTCCAGTCTCACCCAGCATCCATTCCCTTCTAGTCCCTGCATCAGCCCATTTCCAGTCCTACCCCCATCAACCCATTTCCGGTCCTAGCTCCCCCATCCATTTTCAGTCTGAGTCCCTTCATCAGCTCATTTCCAATCCTAGCCCCCCATCAGCCCATTTCTAGTCATTTCCTAGCCCCACCATCAGCCCATGTCAAATCCTAGCTCCCCTCCACTCAGCCCAATTCCAGTCCAAGCCCCCCCATGAGCCTACTTCCAGTTCTAGCCCCTCCATGAGTCCATTTCAATTCAAGCCCCCCAACAGCCCATTTCCAGTACCAGTCCTAGCCCCCCATCAACCCACTTCCAGTCCTAACCCCCCATCACCCCATTTTCAGTTTAAGCCCCCCCTATAACCCATTACCAGTCCTAACCCCCCATCAGCCCACTTCCAGTCTTAACCCCATCAGCCCATTTCCAGTTAGCCCCCCATAGCCCACTGCCAGTCCTACCCCCCCCATCAGCCCACAGCCCATTACCAGTCCTAACCACATCAGCCCACCTCAAGTCCTAACCCCTCCCCATCAGCCCATGTCCTGTCCTAGCCCCCCCATAGCCCATTATCAGTCCTAATCCCCCCATCACCCCATTTCCAGACAGCCCCCATCAGCCCACAGCCCATTACCAGTCTTAACCCCCCCAGCCCATTACCAGCCCTAACCCCCCATCACCCCATTTCCAGACAGCTCCATCAGCCCACAGCCCATTACCAGTCTTAACACCCCCATAGCCCATTACCAGTCCTAACCCCCCCCATAGCCCATTACCAGTCCTAACCCCCCAACAGCTCACAGCCCATTACCAGTCCTAACCCCTCCCCATCAGCCCATTTCCTGTCCTAGCCCCCCCATAGCCCATTATCAGTCTTAACCCCCCCATAGCCCATTACCAGTCCTAACCCCCATCACCCCATTTCCAGACAGCCCCCATCAGCCCATTACCAGTTTTAACCCCCACAGCCCATTACCAGTCCTAACCCCCCATCACCCCATTTCCAGACAGCCCCCATCAGCCCACAGCCCATTACCAGTCCTAACCCCCCCATCAGCCCACAGCCCATTAACCGTCCTAACCCCCCCAACAGCTCACAGCCCATTACCAGTCCTCGCCCCCCCTAGCCCTTTATCTGTCCTAGCTCCCCCGCAGCCCATTATCAGTCTTAACCCCCCCCAGCCCATTACCAGTCTTAACACCCCCCCAGCCCAGCCCAGCCCAGCCCCAGTCTTAACACCCCCCAGCCCAGCCCAGCTCCTGTCTTAACACCCCCCCCAGCCCAGCCCAGCCCCAGTGTTACCCCCCCAGCCCAGGCCAGCCCAGCCTTAACCCCCCCCCGCAGCCCATTACCAGTCTTAACCCCCCCCCGCCCGCAGCCCATTACCAGTCTTAACCCCCCCCCAGCAGCCCATTACCAGTCTTAACCCCCCCCAGCCCAGCCCAGCACCAGTCTTAACACCCCCCCAGCCCAGCCCAGCCCAGCCCATTACCAGTCTTAACACCCCCCCAGCCCAGCACCAGTCTTAACGCCCAGCCCAGCCCCAGTCTTAAAACCCCCCCAGCCCAGCCCAGCACCAGTCTTAACACCCCCCCCAGCCCAGCCCAGCCCAGCCCAGCCCAGCACCAGTCTTAACACCCCCCCAGCCCAGCGCAGCCCAGCCCCGCCCCGCCCCAGTCTTAACACCCCCCCCAGCCCAGCCCAGCCCAGCCCCAGTCTTAACACCCCCCCCAGCCCAGCCCAGCCCAGCCCAGCCAGCACCAGTCAACACCCCCCCCCAGCCCAGCCCAGCCCAGCCCAGCCCGCCCCCCCCCCCCATCGGCTTATGGCAAATTTCAAATAAAAAAAAAACCTGGCTCTGGCTGCTGCCACGGCCTCCGCGGCAAAATGGAGTGTCCCGCGGGGCCCCCTCTCCTCGCTGAGCCTCTCTGCGAGGGCTTTCAGATTCGCGAAGGGAGAGTGTCTGTCTCCCTCGCGTCTCTGTTAAGCCCGCAGGGGCTAATGGGAAATTTCCCATCTGCCCCTTTAGACGCGAGGGGCTGATGGGAAATTTCCCATTAGCCCCTGCGGGCTTAACAGAGACGCGAGGGAGACAGACACTCTCCCTTCGCGAATCTGAAAGCCCTTGCAGAGAGGCTCAGCGAGGAGAGGGGGCCCCGCGGGACACTCCATTTTGCCGCGGAGGCCGCGGCAGCAGCCAGAGCCAGCTTTTTTTTTTTTTTATATAATTTTAAAAAAAAAAGCAGAATGTTCTTTGCGCGGGGCCCCCTGAAACGCGGGGCCCTGTGCAAAGAACATTCTTGCTCAATGGACGGGCCGGCCCTAAATACAACACCAAGATAGTGGACCTTCGATCACAATGAGACTTTGAAGTCACCAAAGTTCAAGGAATCAGGCAAAGCTCGCATAAGTCCCTTACAGACAATTGAAGCCTTAAGAACATCAGAATATAAGATATGCCATACTGTTTGCAACAGTGGTCAATCCAGGTCACAAGTACCTATCAGATTCCCAAAAGGTAGACAGATTCCATGCTGCTTATCCCAGGGGTAAGCAGTACATTTCCCCCGTCCAAACCTCTTTTAAACCCAGCTACACTGACAACTTTTACTATATCCCCTGGCAACGAATTCCAGAGTTTGATCATGCACTGAGTGAAAAAATATTTTCTCCAGTTAGTTGTAAATATGCTACATTGTAACTTTATTGCAGGTCCCCTGGTATTTCTACATTTGGAAGGAGTAAACAACCGATCTGTGTTTACCTTGGTCTTATTAAAATTAACAACTAGATTGCTACGGGTCAACCGAGTATAAACAATTTTTAAACAATAAATAACTTCCAGAAAATAAAAAGGGGACTGTAAATGAACAGGAAAAGTCATTATGGCATTAGCATAAAACCTACAGTCCACCTCCAGAGTCTTTAAGAATCATACAGAGAAGATTCAGATATTAACAAGTAGGGAAAGCATGCAAAGCATAGCACATGGAATTCCTTCCAACCCCTTTGTATATGTTTGAACGTATGTTCATACACACACACATCCATTTGTAAACATATGAGCTGTGTGTGTGAGTGTATCTTGGAAACAGGATACTGGGTTTGATGGACCTTGGTATGACCCAGTATGTCATATATGTTTGTGTATATGTGTCAGTGTATGTGTGCATATGCATCTCTCTGTTTTGTATGTTTATCTGATTTTTTTTATTTTGTGTGTGTGTGTGTGTGTGTTTGGTTGGTATGTCTGTGCAAGTCTGTATGAATGTGCATGTGTTTGTGTGTTTCTTCATGTGTACTTGTATGCATGTGTGTGAATGCTTGGATTTATATGTCTGAGCATGTATGGACATATAAATACATTCATACACACACATACTAATATATGTGCTGTTTCTATGTATCTGCTATAGGGAAAGGAAATGATAGGGGAGAGCTGTCTGACAGGTGCAATTCTATAATTACTATGTTACTGTAATCTGCAGGGCCGGATTTGCCTATACGCCACGTACGCCGTGGCGTAGGGCCCACAGCTGGCAAGGGCCCACCGGGAATGTTTTTTGCACAGGGCCCCGCGTTTCAGGGGGCCCCGCGCAAAAAACATTCTGATCCATCATTAAAATTAAAAAAAAAAAAAAAAGCTGTCGCTGCCTCTGCCGGGGCCGGGGCCGCCGCGGCAGAATCGAGTGTGCCGCGGGGCCCCCCCTGCCCAGCAGAGCCTGCCTGCCCTCCCCGGTATCACCTCTCTCAGCTGCCTCCCTCCAGTCACACGCGCCGGCTTTCAGAGCGCGAGGTGAGTTTCTCCCTCGCTGCTCTGTTAAGCCCGCGGGGGCTGATGGGAAGTCCCATCAGCCCCCGCGGGCTTAAACAGAGCAGCGAGGGAAAAACTCTTCCCTCGCGCTCTGAAAGCCGGCGCGTGTGACTGGAGGGAGGCAGCTGAGAGAGGTGATACCGGGGAGGGCAGGCTCTGCTGGGCAGGGGGGGCCCCACGGCACACTCGATTCTGCCACGGTGGCCCCGGCCCCGGCCCCGGCAGAGGCAGCAACAGCTTGTTTTGTAAAAAAAAATTTGCTGGGCTGGGGTGGGCTGGGGGGGTTAGGACTGGTGATGGGCTGGGGGGGTTAGGAGTGGTAATGGCTGTGGGCTGTTGGGGGGGTTAGGACTGGTGATGGGCTGGGGGGTAGGAGTGGTAATGGCTGTGGGCTGTTGGGGGGGTTAGGAGTGGTGATGGGCTGGGGGGGTTAGGAGTGGTAATGGCTGTGGGCTGCTGGGGGGGTTAGGACTGGTGATGGGCTGGGGGGGGTTAGGAGTGGTAATGGCTGTGGGCTGTTGGGGGGGTTAGGGCTGGTAATGGGCTATGGGAGGGTTAGGAGTGGTGATGGGCTATGGGGGGGGCTATGGGCTATGGGGGAGCTAAGTCTATATGGGCTGATGGGATTAGGACTGGCAGTGGGTTGTTGGGGCTTAGGACTGGTAATGGGCTATGGGGGGGGCTTAAACTAACAATTGGGTGATGGGGATTAGGACTGGAAATGGGCTGGTGGGATTAGGACTGGGAGTGGGCTATGGGGGGCTAGGACTGGTAATGGGTTGGGGGGGTTGCTAGGACTGGAAATGGGCTGGGGGATTAAGACTGGAGGTGGGCTGATGGAGTTAGGACTGGTAATGGGCTGTGGGCTGTTGGGGGGGGGGGTTAGGACTGGTAATGGGCTATGGGGGGCTAGTACAGGAAATGGGCTGATGGGAAGGGGTTAGGACTTGAGGTGGGCTGATGGGGTTAGGACTGGTAATGGACTGTGGGCTGATGGGGGGGTTAGGACTGGCAATGGGCTATGGGGGGGTTAAGACAGGTAATGGGCTGTTGGCTGATGGGGGCTGTCTGGTAATGGGCTATGGGGGGTTAGGACTGATAATGGACTATGGGGGGGGCTAGGAAAGGAAATGGGCTGATGGGGAGGGGTTAGGACTTGAGGTGGGCTGATGGGGTTAGGACTGGTAATGGACTGTGGGCTGATGGGGGGGGTTAGGACTGGCAATGGGCTATGGGGGGCTGACTGGAAATGGGTTGATGGGGGTTAGGACTGGAAGTGGGCTGATGGGGGGTTAGGACTGGAAGTGGGCTGATGGGGGGTTAGGACTGGTAATGGGTTATAGGGGGGGCTTAAACTGAAAATGGGGTGATGGGGGGTTAGGACTGGAAGTGGGTTGATGGGGGGGCTAGGACTGGTATTGGGTTGATGGGAGGGGCTAGGACTGGAAATGGGCTAATGGGGGGCTAGGACTGGAAATGGGCTGATGCAGGGACTAGAAGGGAATGGATGCTGGGTGAGGCTGGAACTAGAAGGGAGCTGGTGTTGGGGGAGGATTAGAATGGGATGGGGCTGGGAGAGTAAAATGGAGAGGGGAAAAATATTTTGTGTGGGAGGGATAAAAAATCTACAATTGGCCGGGTATTGGGAGAGTAAGTGGGGATTGAGGATGGAGGGGTAAATTTTGAGTAGATGAAATAGGAATGAGGAAAGAGCAAAAGGAGAAAGATTAGTATGTTAAAGCAGATGTAGAGAGAGAATGGAAAAAAAAAACCCAAGAAGACAGAAGAAAGGACAAATGGACAGCAGATGGAGAGTTAGCAGAAGACACGAAGAAACCAGAAGAAAGTGGCTGGAACAATTGCAACTGAAAAAAAATGCACAAAAGGTAGAAAAATATCTCTTTATTTTGAATTTATTAACTGGAATATGTCAGCTCTGGGAAATGTGCATCATTAATTTTTGCGCTTTGTTTAGTACAAGAGGAAATTAATTTATAGTTTTATTTCTACAGTGTTGTTGTATATTCCAAGTTTGGCTTTTGGGGTTCCCAGTTTAATTATTGTCTTCCTGTTTCTAAATTGTGATTCCTTGTTTGGTGATGGTCTATGTTGTGCATGTGTAACTGAGCTGAGGTATTCTGTTTATATAATTCCTATTTGACATTGCCACTTGTTCTTTCCCCAGTAGGTCATGTATTGTTGTTCTCTGAAATGTATTGGTTTAATATTTGCAGTGTTGCCTTTTGATAGGTAGGGTATGGTGCTTTGTGAGTCCTGGTAGTGCTGTTAGGATATGGCGGGTTTGCTATGGGTTCTAAATGGGCAGTGTTTGTAGTAGTTCCTAATGTGCCTGGCGGTTGGTACTGGATTATAGTAATGTAGAAACCTTTTAGTCTTTCTTTATCCATATACTCATTAAGAGGCATGTTTACTAAAAGTTAGTGTATGGCAGAGCTACTCAATTCCAGTCCTGGTGGTCCACAATCCTGCAGGTTTTCAGGATATCCCTAATAAATATGCATGAGATATATATGCATTGGAGATATCCTGCCAACCTGACTGGTTTGTGGCCCTCCAGGGCTGGATTTGGAGACCCCTGCCTTACATCTCTGTCATTTACGATTGTGAGTGGGCAAGGTGCAGATGTCCAAGACATCAAAAAAGTTAGATAGCATTTGTCACATTCCTCCTCGCTTCTCACCACCACCAAAATATTATCTATTAGACAACTTTTTGGTGGTGGTGAGAATCGAGGAGGAATGTGACACATTCTATCTACCCTTTTGATGTCTAGGATATCTGTACCTTGTTCACTCACAATCTTAAATGACAGAGATGTAAAGCAGGGGTCTCCAAATCCAGCCCTGGAGGGCCACAAACCAGTCAGGTTGGCAGGATACCTCCAATGCATATATATCTCATGCATATTTATTAGGGATATCCCGAAAACCTGCAGGATTGTGGACCACCAGGACTGGAATTGAGTAGCTCTGGTGTATGGTAACATTATGCAAATATTTATGCAAATGAGACACCTTATGCAAATGAGTCCCCGCACCGAGTCTCCGCACATGGCCCCGCACCCCCCTTGGGCCGCCCCTGGGCCCACCGGAGGGCTTTAGAGGGAGCCGGGGAAGCCCGCGCGAGGCCCCGGCTCCCTCTGTACAGCCGCCAGCGTGAAGAGCCTTTTCCTTCACGCTGGCGGCTGTTTCTGTGAAGCCGCGAATGCTGGGAAAGGTTAAAGGTTGCCCTTTAACCTTTCCCAGCATTCCCGGCTTCACAGAAACAGCCGCCAGCGTGAAGGAAAAGGCTCTTCACGCTGGCGGCTGTACAGAGGGAGCCGGGGCCTCGCGCGGGCTTCCCCGGCTCCCTCTGAAGCCCCTCAGACAGCCGCGATGCTGTCCGGGGGCCAGGACTGCATGGGGGGGCCCAGGACTGCACGGGGCGGGCCAGGACTGCACGGGGGCACGGGGGGGGCCCAGGACTGCACGGGGGCGGGCCCAGGACTGCACGGAGGCACGGGGGGGGGACATGGGGGGGCCCAGGACTGCACAGGGGGGGCCCAGGACTGCACTGGGACATGGGGGGGGGACCTACAATTTTTCTTGGCGTAGGGCCTCACTCTAGCTAAATCCGGCCCTGGTAATCTGTATTTGTAAAGTGCAGCTGTTGGAACTGCTTTTCTTTTAGAAATATTTTGAGGTATATTTTGGGGAAGTGGGGTTTTGGCTTCCTCCATTTCCCACCATAAACAGAAACTAAACTTGTACATTACATGAACTTCCCCCAGCTCACCCCCCTTCCTGTGACTAGAGCATAATTCCAATGACCCACCCCCACAACCTTCCCATTGGCTAGATCCTATCCATAGTTTCTATAGTAGTAATGGAAGCAAGCAGGGCAGGCTCATTTACACAGGAGGGAGATTTAAAAAACTGCAAATAGAATTTTTAAACTCTGAAAAATGTTGATAAGTTTGTTCTTTCTAGTTTTCAGACCGTAATATAAAAATCAATAGTATCATGAAAAAAACTCAGACTGTTGTCAATCCTAACCTCCCGATTGATGAGCATATCTGACAGCACCTCCGTAAATTCTGGACATTAAGTATGCTCCTAGCACGCCAATGCCTTAATCTAGCCCTGCCCATGGCAACAGATAGTAGCTTGCTTACACACAGCAACCAATGAGAAAGCAGTACAAGTCAGTCAGTAGCTCTCAGAATAGAAATAACAGCAAGAAAAAATAAATATACATGTCAATGTGAAATGCAGTACAACATAGTTGGGAATTATTTAAAATCCTTGTGTCTTTGTGCGTATGCTGGCATGTGTTGTGTCTGTGAAGGGGTAACTGTGGGTAGTAGGCCATTTCCGGTGGACCCAGTTTAAGGTATTGATGACAGTTGTCGGGGTAGGGGAATATTTTTTGTGAGTGGGGCAGTTTGCAGAGTGGTGGGGTAGTTGTAGGGCATAGTTGGGAGTGGAGCAATTACATAAAAACATAAGATATGCCATACTGGGTCAGACAAAGGTTCATCAAGCCCAGTTATCCTGTTTCCAACAGTGGCCAATCTAGGATACAAGTACTGTGATAAGGAGAGTTGTGGGGACCGAATGGAATGGGAAGGAAATGAGGGATACACCTTTAAAAGTAAAGGCAAACAGGGTTCCCATGGAAACCACAAGCTTTCAGAGCATGTACTAGCCAGAGCTAAACCCTGCCCCAGCAGTGATGTAAGAGCTAGTTTGAGCCCTAACGAACTTCACATGTGCAGCAAGGAGGGAGTGGCTGGTGAGAACAGACGTTTTAAGGCTGCCTCAGAGTTTAGTAAGGAGAGGAAGCCAGGAGAGGGGAAGCCAGGAGAGAGGAAGCCAGGAGGAAGGAAGCCAGGCGGTGATCCAGGAAGCAAACTAGCAGGGAAATCACGGAACTCAGAACAAGCTAAGGAAACTAAGGAGGATTCTGGAGAGGCTGCTGATCCCTATTCTCAAGGAGCACTGAAAGCAAACCTGAAGCTTCTGCCAAAGCAACCCAGAGAGAAGGTAGAAAGGCTTACCTTTACCCAGGGAAAGAGCTCTGACTGTAGAGAAAGCATTGCACGTTGGAAAGGTACATGTGCTTCAGTCCCTAACAAGAGCTGTGCTGAGGATATTGTTAAGAAGCTAAGGTTCTGCGCTGAGCAAAGTCAGGACAGGAACGCAGTAAAATCAACTCCAGCCAGGAGTAAAAGTATTCCAAGTAAGTGCCCTGAGACAGCTTCAGATTCTGTGTTCAAATTCTTACAAGAGAATCAAACTCCTTCCCTAAGCAGTGTACGTGAAAACCAGAAAGAACAGTTTATAAGACAATTGCAAGAGATTCTAAATAAGCTTCAGTTTAAACCTGATTATAAAAGTTCCTTAGAGGAGAATGCTAATGGAGCTTGTGAAGATATGATAATAGATGTTGATGAAGCACCTGTTGATAGTGACGTATGTGAAATGGATTGCTCTTTATGTGAAGCAAACAGCTTGGATTTACACTGAGTTACCTCTGCATGAGAGAAGTGCATAGCTGTTTCTAAACCTGAGAAAGAAAGACATTTTGTGGAAACTTTTAAGTTTGTCTGATCAGTTCTTCAGCCTTGGCTGTGGAAAGCTGGTATTGCAGAGAAGCCTGAGCAGAGCTGTGAATGAAACAGTACTACTATCATTTGATTCTCAACTTTCAGTTGTTCCTGTTATCCTATTATTTTGGAGAAATAATCCATGCCATGTCTTGCGTTAAGAATTCTATGCGAGGGGGAAAACCCTGAATAAAATTTATTTGTTTGCCTTGAACCCCGTGTGGTCACAATACTTTGTTGGAGAGTAATTAAACTACAAGTCCCAGCATCCATTGCTGGCGCACTAGGCTTGAGACATTGCTCGAAATCAAATAAGGCAGCCCTTTTGCCGTTCAGCCATTGGCCCTAGGCAAGGGGTATGACAGTACCTAGAAGTTTTCCCAAAAGACATAGGTTCCACAATGCTTGTACTGGGGCAAGCAGTGGATATTCTGGGTCCACTTTAATAATGGTTTATGGACCTTTCCTCCAGGAACTTGTCCAAACATTTTTTAAACCCGGCTACACTAACAGCTTTTACTACATTCTCCGGTAGTAAATTCCAGAGTTTGATTACACGTTGAGTGAAAAAATATTTTCTCTTATTAGTCTTAAGTAGGTTACCCTGTAGCTTCATTGCATGCCCCCTAATCTTTTAATATTCTGATGACATAAACAATCAATCTATGTTTACCCATTCCACTCCATTCATTAATTTATAGACCTCTATCATATTGAGGCAGCGAAGTGCAGACAATGAATAAGTCCAGGAGTCAATTTACAGCAGGGGTCACCAACCTCCAGAGGGCCGCGGGCCGCACAGCCGACTACCGGCAGACTCGCGGGCCGCACACCCCCCCCCCCCCCGCGAAAAAAAAAACTGCTCATACCTGTACTTTTATTCCATGTCAGCTCCCTCCCTTCTTCTGCAGCCGCGGCTCCCTGCCTCTTAGGGAACCGCGGCTGTGCTTGTAAAATCATCGCGGAGCCCTTCCTGTCCTTGACGGGCTCCGTGCAGCATTGTCCCGCCTCTAAAGGAAGTTGTCTACCACTTCCTTTGGAGGCGGGACAATGCTGCACGGAGCCCGTCAAGACAGGAAGGGCTCCGCGATGATTTTACAAGCACAGCCGCGGTTCCCTAAGAGGCAGGGAGCCGCGGCTGCAGAAGAAGGAGTCGATGAATTTGCCGATACTTTCAGCAGCATCCTTGGCGGGCCGCACCGGGGTAGAGCCTCGCGGGCCGCACCAAGGGACCTCGCGGGCCGCAGGTTGGTGACCCCTGATTTACAGGGTCCAAGCCAATTTATTGTGCACAAGGCCCAGTTAGTCAGAGCTTCAAAAGGACTGAGCAATGTTCTTACAGAGACATATTCATTTATACATTTCTTTTCAATTTGATACATGCAAACTTTCTATTGGTCCCAACGCCCCCTGTACCTGTCCAATCAGAGATCCCTCCTGGGCCTAGCACCCAGCTCCCTCCTCTAGGATTGTTCTAACAATGGCACAGTTTCTAGGTAAGGATACAATTCTACTGCAAGGTCGTTTCTAGCTCTAGGAATGCAAGTATTGAAACATTTCTTATTTTCACAGCACAAGAGAATAATGAAAGATTTATGCATTCATGAAAACTTCTTATTAAGCAGTTTAAAACAGTTTCTCAAACTTTTATAGACTTTGATTCTTTACTGAGATGGGGGTTGGAATCAGGACCTAACTTACAGGCCCTTCACATTTGCAGACTATTATAGGCCATAGCCTGCCACATTCCCCCCTCTGATTATTCTCACCCGCTAGTGAGAAAGGGTGAGAATTAAATCACATATTAAACTTGCGTAACCGCATCATCTTGGGGTATTGGGGAATATTGCCACATAGCTAATATTTTCGTAGCTGCCTTCCGTTCTACAGTGCTAGCAATAACTGAGGTTATCATGCGTAAGCAAAGGGGTAGGAGACATGGGAGAAACAAGCAGACAGCCAATATGAGTAATACAATAAACACAAGGGTCTTCATACCCCCTAACCATGAAAATGCTGAACCAAACCACCCATCAAGCTTCAGGCCATGCCAGGTCTGAACAAGCACATAAGCTTGTGTGCGTATTTGAGTAGTTATATCTTCAACAACATGCCCATTATTATCAATCTGTAAACAGTTGGTTAAATTCAATTTTCCACACACTCCACCTTCAGCTGCTAACAAATAATCTAGAGCTAAACGATTCTGATAAATAGCTGTCCGCATTTGTGTACTTTGCTTAGCTAAAAGAGTTAGTGCTTTACCGGTTTCATTGGTTATTATTTCAACAACAGCTTGTAAGCGTATAATATGATTTATCATATACACAGGAGTACGATATCCCCATGTACCATCTTGCTCCCATGTAGCAGGTCCATAGTATGAAATAATTCTCTCAGGTGGCCACTCCTCCTCCTTCCACTTGTCCCATTGGCCTATTTTCAAGACCTCTCGTTTCTGCCGACTCCTGTACACGGGAAAGCCCAGTTGTTCTCCATGGGACGTAGTTTTGGGAGGCATGAGGAATCTCAAACTCCGCTTTCATGGCTTCATAGAAAGAGTGATGTATTCGATAAGGTGCAGATGCATGAGTCTTAGTAGTCAGCTGTATATGTATAAAAGTTCCAGGATCTACACCTCCTCTTGCTATCCGTAACCCAAATCTGTACCCCTGCTTCCACTGGCTATGGTTAAATATGATGAGTTGCACTGGATTACAGGCACCTTTCTTACATTTCTTAGGTTCTGGTAATGATAATTTCTCCAAGATAGCTACTCGATTATCTCTGTCTTGTCCCATAGGCGCACCAGGCCAAGTAGCATAATACATGCATTCCCACTTGGGACAGTAGTAAGCATCTTTGGATGATGTACTGTAGACAGTTGGGGAAGATTTCGCAGTACACTTTCCCCATCCGCATGCTCCTTCAGGACACATATATTTATCATCATAGTAGTAGGCATGCTCCCAATATCCACACTTGTAATAGACATTTCTGTTGATCACCTCACAAGCATCAAAACTCAGGGTAACATGCTTCGTGGGATCAGGAAGCTGTCGTGTGGCATTTATGAGGGCTCCGTCCTCATTATTCCATCATATCTTGAGTACATAATAAGAGGGGTTCTGCCGGGGGTTGTAACAAGTCTTACTTTTTCCCTTTGTACAGATGTTTAACTCTGTACCATTATATATACACCGGCTGACTATACCAGTGCAAGTATAGTAGGAATGATAAAGTAAAGTCTGAGTGACCTTCTGTCCATTTCGGGTGGTAGTTATGCAAGCTGCACAAGGGGGTAAGGCAAAAGTCTTTTCCAGGAATCCCAGGACCACCACTCCCACAAGATAATAGTGGAAGAACATTATGATTACAGTCTTTGGAGGTCAACTGGAATATTGGGTACGTTGAGCTTGTAGAATTTCTTCTTCTTTTCTGCTTCGACTGCCACTCTGTGATAAGGAAGCTTATCATAGCTCATGAAGGAGCTATAGAAAAGGTGAAGTGACTCTGAACAAGCAACCTGTCAGTTCTGGTAGAATTAAGAAAACAGAATTTTCCCATAAAAGACTACCAGTCCCAGAATGCACCAGGTTTCCAACAGCCATTAGAGGAGCTGAAGTGGGGAAACGTGTGTTCAATCAGGAGGGCTATGAGGTAATCCCTAAGCACTCATCTCAAAGGGCAGGGCCTGATTCAGCACAGCTGCGCTGTGTTAGGGAGGAGCACTCATCTAAGCAGAATAAGAGTAGAGTTTATTCTATAGATGACCATCTTCATGATCTTCATGATCACCTTGGATATCCAGAGAATGATCATCAGTTTCATCTGAAGGATCATCAGAAGCAGAAGCCAAACCGGACAGACAGAGAGGCAAGGAAACCCTCTGGAAGAAAGAGGAGAAAAGCCTTTGAGAGGTCTAGAAGAGTCCAAAGCAGTACGTATACTGGGAGGTATTCCAAGGGCCAGCATACACCATTGGACTGGGGAAAGCCAGAGGAATGGTGCTGCAGAGCTAGGAATCACCAGAGGCTACCTGTGAGGGAGACGGCTGCACGTGGAAGGGACCCTAAGACCCGTGCCAGAAGGTATGTGAAGAGAGATCCAGTATCCAGGGATCTGGATTGGAAGGCTGGACATAAGAACTGGACTACATACTGGCCAGGCTATATAGAGGGGAACTCTAGCAGCAATGGAAGCTCAGGTATTTATTTATTTATTTAACAAGTTTTCTATACCGCCTTTTCCTTCAATCAAAGCGGTCACAAGAAATACAAAGGTTATAGGCAAGGGAAACAAACACAGTATAAACATAACAGTACAATGGTAATATAGGAAAAATAACAAGGGTTAACAATAAGGCAAATTAGTTAAAATAATTAAAATAAATATAATATATTTAGTCAATTGTTGATCCATATTGTTCAATGAAAAGTGTAGTTTTCAATTGTTTACGAAAGTCTTTTAAATCATCCAGTGAGCGTAAATCAGGAGGGAGAGAGTTCCAAATTAAAGGGGCGGCCAAAGCAATTGCTCTTTGTGAGGTACATTTGCATGATTTAGAGTAGTTTTTTGGGGTGCTGAGGGTGTTAGAAGTGGATAACCTTCTTGGTCTTTTGTTGATATCATGGAGTAAGAGGGCATGAAGGCTGATTGCAGAACTGTTGTGTTTCATTTTGAATATATTTATGATTAATTTATACTTTATGCGAAGGATTATTGGGAGCCAGTGGAGTTCTTTAAGGATGGGGGTAATGTGTTCATAATTTGAGGATCCATTGATGATTCTAGCTGCTGTATTTTGTGCCATTTGAAGTGGCTTGAGAGCATGCTTAGGCAGTCCATTGTAAATAGGGTTGCAGAAATCCAGAATGGGAGTAATGAGTGCCTGACAGACTGTTCGAAAGTGATCATAAGAGATAAGAGGCTTAAGTCGTCTAATTATCTTCATTTTGTAATACGCGTTTTTAACAGTTTTTCTTATATGAGAACGCAGGTTTAGCTTCTTATCGAGGGTTATTCCGAGGTATCTTACTTCGTCCTTAACTGGAATCTTTGTGTTGTTGCATGTAATGTAAGGTGGAGGGATAAAGCTGGTGTTTCTAGTTACAATAAGTGCTTCCGTTTTGTTCAGGTTTATTGCAAGGTTATTATTTGTTAGCCAATTTGAAATGCTGGTAATACAGTTTGAAATTTTGCTGTAATCTGGGCAGTTGATATCAATTGGAGTGTAAATCATGATATCATCCGCATAAATCGTGTAATCTATTTGATGATCTGCTATTATGTGACAGATTGGTTGGATAAACAAATTAAAAAGAAGTGAAGAGAGTGCAGATCCTTGCGGCACGCCTTGTTTGATTACTATGTGACGTGAAGTGTTTAGGCCAATTTTAACTTGGAACTGTCTATCAACTAGGTAGGATTCAAACCATTTTAGGACGGTGCCAGTTAATCCGATGCTCTTTAGTCTTGTTAAGAGGATTGCATGGTCCACTGTATCGAAGGCAGCTGAAATATCTAAGAAGATCATTAAGGTACCTTTGTTGAAATTATCTATTGTTTGAGTGATGTCATTAAATAAGTATAGTAGGAGCGTTTCAACACCATGGTTGGGGCGGAAGCCATGCTGATGTATATCAAGTGGCGCATGTTCATCAATATGGTCTTGAAGTTGTAGCTGTACTGCCTTCTCAATAATTTTTGCTAAGAGTGGTAAGCTGGAAATTGGTCTATATGCAGCTGGATTGTCTTTTTCAAGGTTGGTTTTTTTATGGGTAGGCCTAATTGTTGCTAATTTAAGTTGTTCTGGCATGATTCCATGAGTTAAGGAGTTAGTTACAAGATTGTGAATAAAATTAATAAAGTTTGACTTGGTAGCTTTGATCCAAGGTACAGGGCAAGGATCTGTGGGTGCAGTGCTTGTGTTAAGTGCAGCAATGATGTCTGAAAGTTGTGTAGTCGAGGGAGTGTAAAACTTGTTCCAAATTGTACTTGGTAAAATAAGGCTGTTGTTTTCAGGTTGTTTTAAAGGTGGTGTTTGGCCTATTTTCAATTGAAGATGATCTGCATATACTTGAGGACTGATCTGAATGTCTTTATCAGAGCTTGGTTCGTTGACTAGATTTTTTACAATTGCAAAAAGTTCTCTAGGTTTGTTAAATGCTTTCTGTATAGTATTTGTGTGGTGCTCTTTTTTAGTTTTGTTGATGAGATCGTTGTAATTCTTTTGCTGAATTAAATATAAATTTTGAGAGGTAGGAGATTTTGATCGTCTCCAGTGGCGTTCAATTCTCCTTAATTCCCTCTTAGCATTGCGTATGTTTTTGGAATACCATGGAGCATGATGTCTGTTTTTGAATGTTCTTGAGTCTGAAAAGGCCTTGGATGCAGTGCTAATGGTGTTATACCAGTTGTTCACTTGTTTGTTCAAATCAAGTTCAGTTGAGTCAAGGCAAGGTAATGTGTCAAGTAAGAACTGCTCTTTATTGAAGGCTTTAAATCTTCTTGGAGTAAATGTAGAAGTTTTTATCTTATCAAGTTTGTCAATCCTGCTTGAGAATTCTATTTTAATTCTAAGGTGGTCTGACCATGGGACTGGTGTGATTATGGGTGAGGAGAAGCTGTCATTATTTACAAGGTGGTTGGGGGCAAAGAAGAGATCTGGCGTAGATCCGTATTTATGTGTAGGAGCATTTATTAATTGTGTATATTGTAGGGAGTCCATAGCATGCAAGAAGGTTTCCTTATCTGCATTAGAAGAGGAGTTGAGGTTGAAGTCACCTAATACAATTAGAGGTTTATGGCAAGTGTTGACTGCACAGATGGTCTCTAAAATAGAGGTTAGCTCATCAGCTGGGGCGTGAGGGGCTCTATATAGGAGGCTGATAGCTAAGTGTTTGTTACCCACTGTGATAGAGCTGGATTTATCAGAGGTATTAGAGGCGATAGTTTGTAGCTGAAAAGATTTTTTTGCAATGATTAGAACTCCACCTCCTCTTTTCTGTGTGCGAGGGTTGTTAAAGGCGGAATATTCTGGTGGGACCAGTTGGTTTAGTAGAACGCTGTCAGTAGGAGTTAGCCATGATTCTGTAATGCAAAGGATATCTGGTTTTTGGTCATAGATATGGTCTCTGATTGTGTGAATTTTATTTCTAACTGATCTTGTGTTCATTAATTCAATGGAAGTTGGCGTGTAAGACCTTTTTTGAGGATTCTTAGGATTTGTTTGCTGGTGTTGATAATAGTTGTGTTTGTGTTGTGATAATATATGTGAATTTATTGAACTGAGGAGAATATGGTAAATTGGCATGTAGGTTGAGAACCACATATAAAGGGGTTGGGAATAAGGAGCATCATATTGTACAGTGTAATGTTGAGTAGGTGAAGGAAATATAGGGTGATAGGTAGGAGTAGTCATATTAGTTGATCGTTGAGAATCTTAATAAGGATGGATTTATATTATAGCATTAAAGTCTGTTAGCGTTAATTTTCTTAACATAAACTTCTAAAGTAGGGCGGTTAAAGCGAACAAAGATTTAGCTCCTTCATGTAAATAACCTACGAGTAGTTGCTATGATAGAGCAAGGTCAGCTGTAAGGGTGAGAATAACTTTGTTATGTTACTCACTTTTACTTTTATTTTCGGATATTCCAGTCTGACAGTATACCTTTGATAGATATTTGCATGCAGATTTTTATTCTCCTTTTGTGCCCCGCCTAAGGGCCACGCCAAAGGGCCCTCTTGCGAGGCCCTCAGGCGCGGGCCCGCAAGGCGCGGGCGCGCTTTAGCTGCGGCGGTTTCTTGACTGTGTAGAAGGGCTCTGATTGGCAGCCCTCTCCCTGAAGTTAAAGCACTGAAAACAATTAAATCACAACAGCTGATGCTCTTAGAATTCCCGATCGCACTTCTCTGCCTTAGCTGCGGCGGTTTCTTGACTGTGTAGAAGGGCTCTGATTGGCAGCCTGCTCCCTGAAGTTAAAGCACTGAAAACAATTAAATCACAACAGCTGATGCTCTTAGAATTCCCGATCGCACTTCTCTGCCTTAGCTGCGGCGGTTTCTTGACTGTGTAGAAGGGCTCTGATTGGCAGCCTGCTCCCTGAAGTTAAAGCACTGAAAACAATTAAATCACAACAGCTGATGCTCTTAGAATTCCCGATCGCACTTCTCTGCCTTAGCTGCGGCGGTTTCTTGACTGTGTAGAAGGGCTCTGATTGGCAGCCTGCTCCCTGAAGTTAAAGCACTGAAAACAATTAAATCACAACAGCTGATGCTCTTAGAATTCCCGATCGCACTTCTCTGCCTTAGCTGCGGCGGTTTCTTGACTGTGTAGAAGGGCTCTGATTGGCAGCCTGCTCCCTGAAGTTAAAGCACTGAAAACAATTAAATCACAACAGCTGATGCTCTTAGAATTCCCGATCGCACTTCTCTGCCTTAGCTGCGGCGGTTTCTTGACTGTGTAGAAGGGCTCTGATTGGCAGCCTGCTCCCTGAAGTTAAAGCACTGAAAACAATTAAATCACAACAGCTGATGCTCTTAGAATTCCCGATCGCACTTCTCTGCCTTAGCTGCGGCGGTTTCTTGACTGTGTAGAAGGGCTCTGATTGGCAGCCTGCTCCCTGAAGTTAAAGCACTGAAAACAATTAAATCACAACAGCTGATGCTCTTAGAATTCCCGATCGCACTTCTCTGCCTTAGCTGCGGCGGTTTCTTGACTGTGTAGAAGGGCTCTGATTGGCAGCCTGCTCCCTGAAGTTAAAGCACTGAAAACAATTAAATCACAACAGCTGATGCTCTTAGAATTCCCGATCGCACTTCTCTGCCTTAGCTGCGGCGGTTTCTTGACTGTGTAGAAGGGCTCTGATTGGCAGCCTGCTCCCTGAAGTTAAAGCACTGAAAACAATTAAATCACAACAGCTGATGCTCTTAGAATTCCCGATCGCACTTCTCTGCCCTAGCTATAACCTTGAAAGACAGCAGGGAAACAAGTATTCTCCTGAAAGTGCTCCATTGAGAGATTCATCTGTGCCAATCCATGATATTGAACCCATGCTTGTTGAACAAGGGGGAATAATAGCAGATGAGGATCCTATTTATATGGACTGTTCTCTGTCTAAACTCCGTTGGTAACTTTCTGTTATAAAGTACAGCAACCATCACAAAGAAATACAAATTTGTTCTTTAATCTACTCAGAAAAGCTCCTGAAGCAGGATTTGACCCACACAGTGGAAGGCAAGCCAGCTAAGAGGTTTCAGCTGGTGACTGCTAGCAATTAAGCCTTACCTAATTGCTTGTGAGCTAGGAGAGAATCACTTCTGAATCTATGTGGGAAGTAATCAGAAGTTAATCTGAAAAGAACAGTTTGTTTCTTGCTTTGTGGCTTTTCATTTGTTGTTTTCCTGATTTTTGACTTTGTTTTTCCAAGTTAACACTGAAAGCAAGTAACCTGATGTATGTGCTACCAAGCATATCTGTGTTGGGAGAAATAACCCCATAAATAAATATCTTATTGGCTTTACCCAAGAGCACAACTAAATTATTGTCAGCAGCTGTGTCTGGTGTGAATGAACTACATTGCCCACAATACCTTGCAAACCATATAGATATATGCACTTGCCAAGACTGTGAAGATTCACACCCAGGCAGCCGTCTGACAACTCTTACGTGACAGGGGTGGGATTGTAGATTCGGAAGATTCTTATAGTGCTGGTTGTCTCCACAATGTGAGTCGCAATGGAGTCTCAGGATCATTTACTGCAGTCCATTGACCAGGTTCAGGAGCAGCTGCTGGCTTCACTCGACTGTGATGGATCCAGGGTTCGAGTTCTGCGACTTTTACTGCAGTTGGGGTTGACAAGATGACAAGATAAGGTCCCTCCCAATGCGGCGCCAGCGGGGTTTTTCTCCACTCTTTGATCCAAACTGACACTCCTGGCTTGAAGGGATGCAGAGGTTCTGTCAGATTGATGGGCAGTCGATCTTGTACCCAGGCATGAAGACTGCAAAACAGAACCTAAAGCCAATAGTTCTTGTCTAGTTATTTCAGATCCTATTTGTTTCATATCTCCTTTAATTCCCTGTACAATGGGCGGAGGTCGCCCATACAAAATCTCAAAAGGGGAAACTCCCAAAGACTTGGTTGGGGCAGAACGTATCCTAAGTAGGGCTATAGGGAGAACCTGGAGTCACTTTAGGTGTGTTTCTTGACAAAGCTTGGACAACTGAGATTTCAGGGTTCTATTCATGCGTTCTACCTTCCCTGAACTCTGGGGTCTATAGGCAGTGTGCAGTTTCCATTGTATCTGTAGAGCTCGAGCTAGCTGTTGAGTCACTTGGGACACAAATGAGGGTCCATTGTCTGACCCTTTAGTCAACGGTATTCCAAATCGAGGAATAATCTCATGGAGCAGTATCTT
Organism: Ichthyophis bannanicus; assembly: GCA_033557465.1. Classification (NCBI taxonomy): domain Eukaryota; kingdom Metazoa; phylum Chordata; class Amphibia; order Gymnophiona; family Ichthyophiidae; genus Ichthyophis; species Ichthyophis bannanicus. Next base: position 1,512,894,701 of record CM066032.1, on the reverse strand, counting down.
TGTGACTTCTTGAGCCTTCTCTGTTCGGGTGGGACGGGCTTCTACCCACCCAGAAAATGTGCAAACTAGAACTAACAGGTAGTGATATCCGTTTGCTCGTGGCATGTCAGTAAAATCTACTTGAATATCACTCATGGGGGCCACCCCTACTGACTGAACTCTTGGGGGTGGAATGGGACCTTGCCTAGGATTGTTTTTGGCACATGTCAAACATTGCTGTGCTACTGAAGTAGACAGAGGTCCTAGTAGTGAGATGCAAAAATGGGGTCTTAGGGCTCTTTCCATGGCCGTTTTCCCATAGTGCATGGCCTGATGAAAAGCATGAACAAAAGCTGGTCCTAATGCTTCAGGAATGACTGTAGGACCTGGAAATGAGCTACCCTCTGGAGGTGGCAGCACTATCCAACCTTTTTCTGTTAGGACCCCTCCCTCCTTTTCACAGAAATAATCCAACTCTTTTGTAGTGTATCGGAGAGCCCATGAGCTAAGGGGCACGGGGAATATGGCTGCTTGCACTGAAGTGTCTTGGGTCACAACTCGTCCAGTTGTGGCTGCTTTCCGGGCGGTAGCGTCAGCAAACCTATTCCCTAGGGTAACTTCTCCTACTCCTGTCTGGTGACCTTGACAGTGCATGACTGCAACTTGCTTAGGGGCCCATACAGCATCTAATAATATCAATATCTCGGGCCCATACCTAATGGACTTGCCTCCTGAGGTGATCAACCCTCGCTCTTTATACAAGGCTCCATGTGCGTGCAAAGTGGTAAAGGCATACTTGGAATCTGTGTACACATTTAAACGGAGTCCTTCTCCTAATATCAGTGCTCTAGTGAGAGCTATCAGTTCAGCCTTCTGTGCTGAAGTTCCTGGGGCCAAAGCTGAGGACTCAACTACCAGATCAAGGGTCACCACTGCATATCCAGCACAACAATGTCCATTGATGACAAGACTGCTTCCATCCACAAAGAAAGTCTGTTCAGGATCCTCCAAAGGAACATCAGTTAAATCTGGGCGACTTGAAAATACAGTGTCCATAGTTTCTAAACAGTCATGATCAGGGGGCCCAGGACCAATCGGGAACAACGTAGCAGGATTCAGAGCTTGACTGACTTAACAGTATTTGGGGGTTTTCGCACAGCATGCTCTGATATTTTAACATTCGTGAATTTGTTAGTCAGAAACTTCCTTTGTGTTCCATGAGGGTGAAGACAGAATGGGGCATAGTCACTTGAAGATTCTGTCCCAGAGTGAGCTTATCTGCTTCGCTCACTAAAAGGGCTGTTGCTGCAACAGCTCTCAAACAAGGGGGCCAACCTCTTGCTACCACATCCAACTGTTTTGACAAGTAGGCTACTGGCCGTTGCCAAGATCCAAGAGATTGGGTCAGCACCCCTAGAGCATTTCCTTGTGACTCATGGACGTAGAGATGGAAAGGCTTCTGGACATCTGGGAGACACAGAGCTGGTGATGACATCAGAGCACTTTTCAGAGATCGGAATGCTGCATCCTGTTCAGGTCCCCACTCCAGTGGAGACTTTTCCATTCCTTTGGTAACTTGTTACAATGGTTTTGCTAACAGCGCAAAATTGGGGATCCATATGCGACAGTATCCCACGGCCCCCAGGAAGGCTCTCACTTGCCTCCTGGTGGTTGGAGTGGAAATACTGCATACAGCTTCTTTGCGTTCAGGTCCCAAGCGTCGAATTCCGCTGGACAACTGGAACCCTAGGTATTTTACTTCAGTTTGACATAGTTGCGCCTTAGCTCGTGAGACTTTGTATCCAGCCTCATTCAAGAGGTACAGAAGTTCACTGGTGGCTTGTAGACATTCACTTTATGAATTGGTGGCTATGAGCAGGTCATCCACATACTGAAGGAGAACCCTTTGTCCTGGGTTCACTGAGTAACTTGAAAGATCTTGATTCAGGGCAGCACTGAAGAGAGTAGGTGAATTCTTGAATCCTTGAAGTAATCGAGTCCAAGTGAGTTGGCCCCGCCTTCCTGTTGTGGGGTCTTGCCATTCAAAAGCGGATAAAAGTTGACTGGTGGGGGCCAGGCGTACACAGAAAAAGGCATCTTTTAGGTCCAGGACGGTGAAATGAGTAGCCTCAGCGGGGATCAGTCCCAAGAGAGTATAAGGATTTGGTACTACTGGGTGTATAGTTTCAACTGCATCATTTACCCACCTCAGATCCTGTACTGGGCGGTAATCCCCTGTCCCAGGTTTCTTTACTGGGAGAAGAGGGGTGTTCCAAGGTGACTGGCACTCCTTGAGAAGTCCATACTTCAACAGTTTCATCAGATGGCAGTGGATTCCTTCAATGGCTGGTCGGGGAAGGGGATACTGCTTCACATGCACTGGTTCCGCTCCTGGCTTGAGAGTGACAATGACAGAGGCTATGTTCTTCGCTAGGCCAGGTGGATTATCTTCTGCCCATACTTCAGGAGGGGCTATGAGGCTGGTGGGTATTGTGACAAGGCAGAGGCTCAGAAACAGAAGAAAAAGGGTTTAAAACACTTTCTGTCACCTCAGATGTTTAGAGATACAGGACGGGAAGGGGTTAAGATTCCAGCACACGAACCTTCTCTGCAGAGAAGAGCAGGGAAAGAACCACACCCTAGCTCTAGGCTAACCCAGAGACATAGCCAATCAGGGAGGTGGGCGGAGTCAGACCGGATTGGGCCACTCTGCACTCATAACCAGGAAGCAGTAGTTAGTAGAAAGAGCAGCAGAGTCGAAGGAGGCAGGGTCGAAGGAAGCAGAGGTGAAGGAAAGGGGAGTGAAGACAGAAACCTCCCGTGCAGCAAAAGGGGAACCAAGGAGAGAACCAGGGAAAGGAGAGTTCCTGTGGATGGTCCAGGAAGAGACCCAGGCAGAGCTCAGCTCCAAGAGAGAGTGAATCCTGGAAGAGACCCAGAGCCAGACTCAGAAGCCTTGAACAGACTTGGAGTCAGTGGAGTTCCCCAGAAACAGACGCTGCCAAAACCAGGTCAGAGCAAAACCTTTTAAACCTTGTAAAGTAGATAGCTCTGAAATAAGCCAGTCTCTAGGAAGTGGTAATAGAGTGCTTTCTAGAAGAAACAGGCTTGAACTAAGCTTTGAAAGTAAACCTGAAGTTACTAGAGGAAAGTTGGGCTGTAGGAAAGTCCCTATTAAGAAGCTGCAAGCATTTCCCTTATACAGACAGCGTGACCAGAGCTCTAGCTCAGAAGAGAGCACACCTGCTTGTCAGCAAAAGGCTAATTGGCAGCTACCGTGCAGAGAGCTAGGAACAGACCCTGAGGACCAGGCTGTGCTGAGGGATCTCACAAGGCAGTTCTATAAGAGACATATTCCTCCCAACCAAAGGCAACTACCTAGGCAAGGCAAGGAAGAAATAAACCCCTTTTATGAGCTGTTAAAAGGTGCTGAGAAATACCAAGCCTCACAAGTGCCTAGAAGACAGAGAGAAACCAAATGGAAACAGCTTCAGAATGTAATTAAAGAATTAAAGTCTGAAGGCTTGTACGTTCCACATGACAAAGGGATATCAGAGAGCCAGGAAGAACCAATGGAATTAGGGGCTCCTTTATCCAATACCAGTGATTCTGAAATGGAGTGTGGTGTATGTATGAGAGAGTAAGGAGCTATAATTTGTTCCTGTTTTATGATTGAGCGCTGTGAAGCCTAAACCAATGTTCTTAGAAGTTTGTACCAGAGACAGCAACGTTCTGCTGGGTGCAAGGACTCAGAGCCTCATAACTTGCAGCTGTGAATGAAAGGCAACGTAAGAAAATGTTCCTACACAAGAAGCCTGGTACTAATAGGCAAGAGAGTGTGGAGATTGCCATTTCTATTTAAAGCTGTTAAACAAAGATATGGACATTAGAAAGAAATACAACAGCTAGAAGATTTCTTTATTGAAAGCTGTTACTAGGAAAGCATTACTAGCATCCTGAAGTGTTGTTGTATTGGTGAAGCCGGAAGAAGCCTAAAAGCATTTAACTGTATTACGTGTCCCTGAGAAGAATCAGGAGAACTGACTGTACACTTGAACTTTTATTTGGTACAAAAAGGTTATCGCTTTACTTTTGTGTTGGGGGAGTAAATCCTGTGCTGTTCTTTTGCAATACTTTGTGCAATACCTTATGCAATAATAAAGTATTCTTTAACTTGGAAACCCAACCTTGGCTGTCGTCACTTCAGTCCACAACTACAATAGGATACAGGGCTTCAGCACTACCAAGGACTTTTAAAACCCCCATGTGGCACGCACCAACTGCCTGATTACGCCTAGGGCTAGGAGGTGCGGTGTCACAGTATACAGGAACTGTTTGACTTAATTGGAGGTGTACTATAGAACCGCCACTCTTCTTCTCGGGGAACAGTTAGCACCATTAATCCCGCAGGCTTTGGGTTCACAGTCATTTTCATTTCTCCCCCTTCAGCAAAGGATATTTGTGCCTGAAGCTTTGCCAGCATATCTCGGCCCAGAAGTGGAATAGGGCACTCAGGCATATACAAGAACTGGTGTGTTATCTTCTGTCCCCCTAGTTCACACATACGGTTCTGCAGGAATGGCTTGGTGGCCCTGTTCCCAGTGGCCCCAACAATGGTGACAGATCGAGAGGAAAGAGGAGCCACTGGCTTTGCCACCATGGAATGTTCTGCTCCTGTATCTACCATAAAGTCCATATATTGGTCCCCTACTTTTAAACTGACCATAGGCTCCTGGGGACCCAGGGTGAACTTGGAGCCCGGTCTGGCCTAGTCTTCATCCATTTCATCCATGTCATAGCCTGTTGCTACTGCCACTCCCTCAATGGCTTCTTCTCTCTCGCGCTGGAACTGAGCTCGGTTCATTCCTCCACGATTTTGAAATCATCCTCCTGTTCTCCAGGGGCTCCCTCCTCCCTTCCTGGGGGTGGAGTCAAGATGCGGGCATTCATTTCTCCAATGTCCTTCTTCTCTGCAATGGGTGCACTGATTCGCACCCAAAGGAGGCCTGCTACTTCCGCGGCCTCTTCCACATTCTCTGGTCCTTTGGTTAGGAAAACCTCCTCCTCGTCGTTCAACTAAAGCGGCAGCAAGAAGATCTGCTTTCTTCTTCATCTTTCGTTCACCTTCTCTGTCACGTTCATTTTCACGATTCACAAATACTTTCTGAGCGACTTCCATTAACTGTGCTGTATTCATACCTGCAAATTCATTCAGTTTCTGCAATTTTCGTTTTATGTCTCTCTGGGACTGACTAACAAAGCCTGCTTTTACCATGCGCAAATTCTCCTGAGCGGCGGGATCGTGTGCGGTATATAGTCTATAGGCTTCAGACAACCGCTCATAAAAGGCCGCTGGGCTCTCATCTGGACCCTGGATAACTTCAGATACCTTCCCGATATTCATGGCCCTCTGGCCTCCCTTCTTCAGGCCTTGCAACAAGGCCTGGCTGAATCGCGTTAGAGCCGCTGCCCCCCTGTCACTATTCGGATCCCATCTAGGATCTTCATTCGGGAAAGCTGTGGCAGCTGCTTGTGGGAGATTCAGATCCCCCCTTTCTACGGGATTTTCTTCTAACCAGCGGATGGCTGCTTGCACAATCCGCGCTCGCTCCTCAGTAGTAAAGAGAGTGGACAGGAGCTGGCGACAATCGGCCCAGGTAGGCTGATGAGTTTGCATTATACTAGACATTAATTCTGTCAATTCCTGGGGTTTTGCTGTATAGGATGCATAATGCGTTTTCCAGTTTAATAAATCAGTAGTGGAAAAAGGTACATAGACTAGACTGGTTGGTCCTGGTGCCATCTGGCCCTGTTCATTTAGGATAGGTACACCAGGCACTTGACGCAATGGCATTAGGCGCACTGCTTTCTCCTTCTTCTTCGGGGTTATACTTCTTAAATCATACAGCTCTCGGGTATAAGCTTCCTTGGTTGGTGACCTTGAACTGGCAGGAGAGCCTCCGCTTTCCATCTCGTTGGAGGACCCTAGTTCCCCCGACGTATTTGGGCCAGACTCGGGGCTATCACTCGGGGAAGTGGGCTTCTTTTGCTGCTGCAGCGGTAATTGCTGAGGTACCTCATCAGGTTCCGCTTCAGGTAGCGGAGCTGGGGGAACTAACCTATGTGGGTGCTGGGGTAAACGGGCCAGGATTTCTGGGGACTCTGGGGCAGAATACACAGGTGGCTTCTTCTCCTCAACCTTCCGGGTCCCCCTAGTGGTTGCTACTAATATCCTACACTGGTCCTCATAACAGCGCTTTACCCAAGAGGGCTGCCTTTCGCAAACACCCAACCAGGAATCCATGTAGGGGAACTGATCAGGGTGCGCTTTTTGTACAAGCTGATGAATACGAGAAACTATTTCTACATCAAAGGGGCCTCCACAGGGCCATGAAGTAGCTAACACAGGCCACTCCCTATCACATAACACTTTTAATCTAGACGGAGACAATTTTATGCCGTAGTCTCCTGAAAATCCTTTACAGAAATTCGTGATCATACATTCCAGAGGAGTTTGCGTGGACTCTGTCCCTCCCATAATTGTAATGGCGTACACGTAATGACGTACAAGACGACAAACAGTAAGGGTAGGTAGTATGGCTGTAGGTAAGGGGTCCGTACAGCCCACAAAACACTGAGGGGAACAAACACCACACGCTTCCTCCTTTTCGTGACCTGGGCACGGTCGCCCGGCCAGGAACTGCGCTACTCAGGAGTCCGCTCTCACTCGGTCTGTGTCTCAAGACCTCTCAATCACACAAACAATCATACCAGTACAAGAAATCATTTTTCAAAATGCCCAAGGTTTTCTGACTAACTGACTATTCCCAACCAAAGGGTCGGTGGCTTCAGCTTCCGCTAACCCTTATGCGGAGCGTACTAGGACTGCCCTTATGAGAGGTGATCAGACTCTTTTGTCTCGCGCACTCATGCAAGACGTCTCGCGCACTCATGCGAGATTCTCCCAGTTAGTCTATACCAAATCAGTCTCGCATACTCATGCAAGACTCTTTTTCCCCAGGCTTCACTGACTTTTAAACAAGAAAATGTCTACTCACCGGATCCAGTTCCCGATACCAAACCAATTCTTGGGTTGGATCCTGGACTCCCCTTGGGTTCGGAGGTGTTGGCTGGCCGGACCCAGTGGCCCGCCAAGGCAAGGCGGAACCCTCTCTGATACAAAGGGATCGGCGGCGCCCGAGGTTTCCCCTGTGGTCGGACAGACACGGTTCTGACCGGGCCAAATCTGGAGGCGAATTGCGTGGAGTATTCGCTTGACCACCATTCACTATCCGCACATTCCCGGCCAACGCACCAAGAATATGAAGCAGCGAAGTGCAGACAATGAATAAGTCCAGGAGTCAATTTACAGGGTCCAAGCCAATTTATTGTGCACAAGGCCCAGTTAGTCAGAGCTTCAAAAGGACTGAGCAACGTTCTTACAGAGACATATTCATTTATACATTTCTTTTCAATTTGATACATGCAAACTTTCTATTGGTCCCAATGCCCCCTGCACCTGTCCAATCAGAGATCCCTCCTGGGCCTAGCACCCAGCTCCCTCCTCTAGGACTGTTCTAACAATGGTGCAGTTTCGAGGTTTGGATACTTCTCTACTGCAAGGTCATTTCTAGCTCTAGGAATGCAAGTATTGAAACATTTCTTATTTTCACAGCACAAGAGAATAATGAAAGATTTATGCATTCATGAAAACTTCTTATTAAGCAGTTTAAAACAGTTTCTCAAACTTTTATAGACTTTGGTTCTTTACTGAGATGGGGGTTGGAATCAGGGCCTAACTTACAGGCCCTTACATTTGCAGACTATTATAGGCCATAGCCTGCCACAATATCTCCCCTCAGCTGTCTCTTTTCCAGGTTGAAGAGCCCTAACATTTTTAGCCTTTCTTCATAGGAGTATCCTTCCATCCCCTTTACCATTTTGGTGGTTCTTCTCTGTACCCTTTCTAATAACGCTATATCTTTTTTAAGGTATGGCGATCAGAATTGGACACAATATTCAAGGTGCGGTCACACCATGGAACGATACAGAGGCATTATAATATCTTTTGTTTTATTTTCCTTTCCTTTCCGTTCCTTATGATACCTAGCATTCTATTTGCTCTCTTGGCTGCCGCTGCACACTGGGAAAGGGTTTTAACATGTTATCCACAATGACGCCTAAATCTTTTTCCTGGGTGGTGGTTCCCAATGTGGAACCTTGCATCGTGTAACAATAGTTTGGATTGTTCTTTCCTAGGTGCATAACTTTGCACTTGTCCACATTAAATTTCATCTGCCATTTGGATGCCCAGTCTTCCAATTTATCAAGATCCTCTTGCAATTTTCCACAATTCTCTTGGGTTTTAACAACTTGGAGTGGAGGAGTGGCCTAGTGGTTGGGGCAAGGTACTTCGGGCCAGAAGGTCGGGGGTTCAAATCCCACTAGAGGACAGCAACCTTGGGCCGGAAAGACTGGGGTTTCTAGTCCCACAGATGCTCCTTGTGGTCTTGGGCAAGCCACTTAACCCTCCATAGCCCATGTTCCCTGTAAAATAGTTATCTTCAAGTTATAATGCCCTGTTCAATGTAATTTCAGTTTGTTCAATGTAAACTGCACTGATGCAGAATAGCACGATATATAAGACAATGTAAATAAAAAATAAATAAATAAAATAGTTTTGTGTCATCTGCAGATTTGATAACCTCACTCGTTATTCCCTTTTCCAGGTCATTTATGAATATGTTAAAAAGCATTGGACCCAGCACAGATCCCTGGGATTCTCAAAATGAACGTACTTTAGGTCAGAGTGGACTGATGTGATCCAGTGTGAGGTGCATGGATTGGTTGGGGAGGTGGTGGTGTTGAGCCCCCTTATGAAGTCCACAATGTGCTCAGCGGAGCATGGGTGGAAGAACGTTAGCTCAGGAATAGTAGTGCTTTCACTAGGAAGATTGTCTGAGAGAGGATTTCCTGATTTTTGGGGATTGCCATTGGTTTTGTTTTGGAAGTGGGTAGTGAATTCCTGCAGGTGGGGGTACCAGCAGTATGATGCTTAGTCATGTCCTTTATGAACGATTGAATGATTCTGAATAGCTCTCGGGACTTGTTACGAGAGCGCATTAGGATATTGGTGTGGTATTCCTTTCTTCTCTGGTAAATTTCATTTCAGTGCTCTTGCAGGGCCTTCATGCATGTGAGTCGGTCTTGGGGAAGTCTAGAGTGCCACCATTTCTGCTCCAACTTCCTGAGTTGTAAGTTTTCAGTTGGCAACCTACAAAGTAAAGGTCTCCATGGATTAGCATGTGGATGAGGGTCTTATATTGAGTGTATCTTCATATAGATCAACTACGGGGGAATCATAAAAGAAATTGAGCCAAACACATTTGTGGTAGGCAAAGGCCTATGATCCACGCTGATTGAACATACCGTTACTTGTTAGTATTAGTCTGTACCTTCTCTGGGTGGGTGGAGGCCTTCCCCACCAGGACTGAAAAAGCCCGAGAAGTTACTAAAGTTTTGATGAGAGAGGTTATCCCCAGATTTGGAATTCCAGCAGTAATAGGGTCAGACAATGGGCCCTCATTTGTATCTCAGATTACCCAGCAGTTAGCAAGTGCCTTACAGATACAATGGAAGTTACATACTGCATATAGACCCCAGAGTTCAGGGAAGGTTGAGCGAATGAATCGAACCTTGAAATCCCAGATATCCAAGCTATGTCAGGAGACCCACCTGAAATGGCCCCAGGTTCTCCCAATAGCCTTACTCAGAATACGCTCAGCTCCTGTGAAATCATCAGGATTTTCCCCTTTTGAAGTTATGTATGGCAAACCTCCACCAATAGTGCAGGGTGTTAAAGGTAGTTTGCCGCAGATTGGTTCAAAAATAACCAGACAAGAACTTCTAGCTCTTAGTTCTGTTCTGCAGACTCTCCATACGTGGATACAGGACCAGTTGCCCATCATTTTGACGGAACCACTGCACCCCTACAAGTCTGGTACCTCGGTGTGGATCAAAGATTGGAAGAAGACACCGCTGGAACCGCATTGAAAGGGGCCTTATACCGTCATCCTGTCTACCCCAACTGCAGTAAAGGTAGCAGAAATCGATTCCTGGATCCATCACAGCAGAGTCAAGCCAGCAGCAGTTCCAGATCAGGACCAATGGACAGCAGAACCACATCCTGACGTCCCTTTGCGTCTTACCCTACGGAGGCAATCAGCAACCTAGAACTCTTTGAGGACACTCATGAACTACAGTGTCCTACAGTAGCCAAGTCTTTCGAAGAGGATTGCTGTTTCTAATACAGCAAAAACATTTGTTCTCTTCATCGAATAACTGTGCTTCTATGAACTTTCGTCAGGCCAACTACAGTTGGTAAGTTGGCATCACAGCAGGACATTTGAGGATCTTCAATCAACATCGTAACCAGTTGAATTGCTTCATTAGCAAACGGGTCAGCATTGTGCCAAGAGGACGAAGACGTCGAGGTCAAGATTTTCCAGCGGAGATCCAGAAGAACTACAATCAACATGTATCTTTGTTTCTATATTGTTCTGGTTGCTTGCCTGGGGAGCTTTGAACTTGCTCATGCTTTGCCCCCATGTACTGCTTGCATTACTTCCACTCGGACTGGAATGAAAGTAACTCAGACTTTGCTTTACCATTCTTACTATACCTGTACTGGTACGGTAAGCCGGTGTATTTATAACACCACTGAACTGAATGTTTGTACTAAGGGAAATACTAAAGTTTGTTTTAACCCACATCAGAACCCATCCTATTATACTCTAGAAATACGATGGAATGATGCGGATGGAGCTTTACTTAATGCTACTTCCCCACTCACTGACCCTACCAAGTATGCTGTTTTACATTTTGATGCCTGTGATGCTATAAATAGAGATAGTCGTTCTAAATGTGCCAATTGGGAGAAAACTTATGCTCATAATGATAAATATATGTGTCCAGAAGGGACCACCGGATGGGGAGAATGTACCGGTAAACGAGTTTTAGCCAATGAATATAGTACAGCCCCAATTGAGGATTACTATTGCCCTAAGTGGGAATGTGTTTTCTATGCAACATGGAAAACTGGTATGGTAGAAAATACCAGAGACAATCGAATGGCTGCTTTAACCAAGCCATATGTGAAGAATTTAGAAAACTGTAAGAAAGGTGCTTGTAATCCATTACAATTGTTCATAGCCAATCCCAGTGCATGGAAACAAGGGTATAAATTTGGACTACGTATTGCAGGTTCTGGATCTGATCCAGGGACCATTGTATATATAAGATTGAATACCCAAGCCCATCGATCATCTAAGTACCATATACATAACACTTTCTATGAGACTATGCATGTAAATAAGTTTGATATCCCTCACCCTTCCCAGAATTTGTTCTTAGAGTTAGCGGGAGCAGTGGTCTCCAGTCTACATATTTCAGATTGTTACTTTTGCGGTGGGACCAAAATGGGAGATCAATGGCCCTGGGAGGCCCAAGAATTGAATTACTCAATAACTTATAATCATACTGAATTGCATAAGACCACTAGTGAATGGGTCTTAGCACACTCAATAGTTGGACGTCTGTGCTATTAGTATAGCTGGGTTTAAAAAAGGTTTGGACAAGTTCCTGGAGGAAAGGTCCATAAACCACTATTAAAAAGGGACCCAGGATATCAATGCTTGGCCTAGTACAAGCACTGCAGAACCTGTGTCTTTTGGGGAAACTGCTAGGTACGTATGACCTAGATTGGCCACTGTTGGAAACAGGATACTGGGCTTGATGGACCTCGGTCTGACCCAGTATGGCATTTCTTATGTTCTTATGTTCTTATGCTATGGAGAACAATTAGGATACCCAGTATACACTAAGAGACAGAAAAGAGCAGCTCTCCAGATAGGCAAGTGGCAGAAATGGGATGGGGATGATTGGCCACCTGAGAGGATTATTGCCTATTATGGACCTGCCACTTGGGAGGAAGATGGCACTTGGGGGTATCGGACCCCTGTGTATATGATAAATCGTATTATACGTTTACAAGCAGTAGTTGAATTAATTACTAATGAGACTAGTCAAGCACTTACACTCCTAGCTAGACAAAGCACACAAATGCGCACTGCAATATATCAGAATCGCTTGGCCCTAGATTATTTGTTAGCAGCTGAAGGAGGAGTATGTGGAAAGTTGAATTTAACTAATTGTTGTTTGAAGATAGATGACAAAGGTCAAGTAGTTGAAGATATTGCTGAAAATATGCGAAAACAAGCTTATGTTCCAGTACAAACCTGGCATGGTCTTAGAATACCTAACTGGTTTGAATCTATCTTCTCTGGGTTAGGGGGACTTACTACCTTTGTTATGATAATATTAGTATTTGTAGCTTTGTTTCTGCTGTTACCATGTATAGTCCCATGTTGTATGCGCTCTATTAACAGTGTGATTGAAAATACCGTAGAACGAAAAACTGCTACTAAGATTTTAGCTTTATGGCACCCTGCACCCGGAACCATTGGTAAAAACCCTACTCCTGTGTAGTTAAGTGATTTATATCTCACACCTTATTAGTATTCAGGTGAGATTAATCAAAGGGGGGAATGTGGTAGGCAAAGGCCTATGATCCACGCTGATTGAACCAGGCAGGCAGGCCTAAGCAGCTTGACCTGTAAATGAAGCCTGTGGTTAGGCCCAGAGGAATGAACCCCCCCCCATATTGTCTCCATAGAATTGAAACTTAACGCAGCTTAACTGAACATAGCTAAGCAGAAACAAAACTTAGAAAAAGACAGTAAACAACTTTAATTAATACTGATAAGATGTGTGAAGCTTCTATGGAATTAATTAACTCTGTTGAGAGAAAGGTTACAGTGCCCTGCTTTCCCACATATTCCAGCTGGTGAGCGACCTTTGAGGAGAAAAGTATCAAAGTTGGTGAACTGACCATTGTAATTGGGACTGTAAGGGGGGGAAGCAGGTGCCGAGCCCAGTCAAGGGCCCTCATTGGATAGATACGTAACGGTACCGGAACCAATAGAAGGTGTAAGAAGGGTTACCGGGACCAATAAAAAGTTTGCCTATGTCTAGAATGGGAAAGAACAGTATAAAAGTTGTTGTTTTGCTAGAAACCATTGCTCAGCCATTTTGAATGTGATTCTGCTTGAGTCTTGCGCACAAATAAATGATTTGGACCTTCTGAACAGACTCCTGGTATTATTGGGTTGTCTGCTCTGTTCTGATCAGGGTCAAGGATAAAACAAAAATAAAAACAACAGGAATAAAATGATGCCAGGATCATCCCCTAAACATTACTGTAATATAATAAAACAAAACCTCTTAGTTAAAAACTGCCCAGGATAAAAAGATAAATCCAACAAATAAGGCTATTTTAATTCCTTTTTATTTTTTAATGTAAAAAGAGAGCACATGGCATACTAGTCAAAATGGTATATGGCTCCCCCTGGTGGCTTTTTACTTACAATTTTTATCCACACTTTCACCTATAATTTTCCTTACATTTTAATTTATCTTGCTAATATAAAAAATTCATTTTATTTTACTTCATTAGTACCCCTTAATTTTGACATGTTCATGCTGTCAATTATATGTTCTGTCTTACAGCCCGCATTTGTAAGCAAGGCTGGATTTACTCCTGGTATTGTATACGCATGGTCTTCATATACAGCAGAATGTCAAGGTGTTCTGTCTGATCTATTTTTGTCACAATTGCACACTCATACGTACTTCATTTTATTTAATACCATTTCCCCGGATTCCCGCATGCTTTGGGTTTTGTTGTGGGTCACTCCAAGAATTTTTTAAATGTTACAAATTCATGATTGTTTTCCTACCCCTGAACATCAGTCATCCCCTTTGTGGTTGTAATATGGGCTTCAGTATTATAGGGAGAAGCACAAAACAGGTGATCAGGACAGTTAGGTTAATGTGTTTGGCTTGATTTATTTTATGATTCCCCTGTAGTTGACCTATATGAAGATACACTCATACATATTGGCTTTGATTTTGACGCACACACTCGCACGTATTATACGGCCCTTCAGTGAGCCACTGCAGCCCTCCTTAAATTTACAATTATGGGTGTGGCTGCCCTTTCACCCAATTATGGCACAAAAAGCCTTTTAAAAGTATGGATGCCTTTCACACAACCCTCACTTGTGCACCGTGAAGACTGATCTATTTTGGAGTGTTCACTGGTCAGGTGGATAGATCGTTTCATCCTGTACGGCCTTCTGCGTTTCATGACATATATACTTGATGGTTATTGTTATGATATAGGATAGACAAGATTAATCTGCACTTTGTTTGCTACCTGGGAACAATGGATAATGTCCCTTCTCTAATCACACACATTAACGAACAACACATAGTTAGAAAGGATCGCATGGGTTCTCTTTCAATACTGATCATGGAGCGTGCTGCTTTTATAATAGTCTGATGGTCACTATCACTTTTATTTAACATTCAGACAGAAGTACACTTCATGGGAAGCATTCTGCTATGGTTCCTTTCAGGTCCGCTTCTACACTATAAATTGGACATCTAGTTTTCACGCACATTAAGACTAGCCCATCACAATATAAGACCTGTACTCTGTTTGCTGTTCCCTTTGCAGATTCTTATTACACATGTTAATCCATGGAGACTTTTACTTTGTAGGTTGCCAATTGAATACTTACGAGTTATAGCCAAGGTGTTCTTTATAAGGTCAGTATATATGCGCAAATTAGAGCACTCTGTTTACCATCCATTTCTATAGCTCCTCCTCATCTGTTCATTTGGGAAGCACAATACAGTAATTTTATTTTTATAATGAGCCCTTGTTTTTATGTTTTTTATATGTTTTACCTATTTTTAGTTACTTTGTTTTAACGGTCTTAACACAATCCGATTTCATTACAGTTCCCTCTTCTTTTTATGATTTTTATGCCCACGTTTGTTACTTATTATACAACATATAGGATTATTAATCTATGTCCACATGTCATTTTATTATTTATTATTTCATTGCCTTACCCTTTATGTTATCTATTATGTGCTTTTTAATGATAATATTGTTCTTAATTATGTTCACATTTTAATTGTGTTTATAATTTATGTTTATTTATTATGAGCCCGATTCCACTAGGGGCACATCCGGCCTGTCTGGATGGCCCTGAGCAGGATGGGCACATTAGGACCCGATTCTGCACCGTGGGAGCCAGACGTTCCTGCGGGTGCACGATCAGGCCCTGCGACGGCCCGTCGTGTCCCTGCATACAAGCAGGGACATCTTCCCCGCATGCACCATTGTCCCCTGCAGCGCCAACCCTCTGTAACCCAGCCGCATGGCCCCAGGCTGGGCAGCCAGAGCCTGGATCGGGCAGCGGGGACCTACCATGCTCCAGTTCCAGCCGTGAGGGGTTGTGTCGGCCCTGATCACCCTGATTCCAGCTGCGTATTCCACCTCTGAGGTGGAATAAGTAGCACGTTCCCCCTGACCCGCAGGATATACAGTGCCAGGACCTGAATTGGCCCTGTACGTCCTGCCACCTCGGCATGACCCTACTCCGCCCACTCTCCGCTCCCTCCCAGCTCTCTCCATTCTGCTGCTGTGGCCATGTGGAGACAGCCTATAGGGAATATGAGCAGGATGGCTTGTGGGGCTGCATGTCCCGCCAGGATGTGCGGCCCCACAAGTCGCCTTGCAGAATCGGGACCTATGCCTTTTCAAGGCTTTTGATCCCTTGAGGAAAGCTTAGCCAAAACGTGTAGGGGTTCTTCACCAATAAATCTTTTAGACACCTGCTGTTACACCTCGCTTCTTGTTGTGTTTCTTTGTTGTCTGTGAGAGTATGTGCTCTTGGATGGGACCCCTTGTCTTTAGGGCCATGAAGTTCAAATGGGAACCATTGAGAAAATCTAACCTCCTCCACTTCTACTCTTTCTAGCTCTGCCTACAGGCACCTGAATTTATTTATTTTATTTTATTTAGCTGTATTTATATCCCGCTTTTCACCGGGTCAAAGCGGTCAATTGGGAGATACATTTAACACGAGGGGATATGACACACATACGCTAATACTTACAGGGAACATGGGCAATGGAGGGTTAAGTGGCTTGCCCAAGACCACAAGGAGTGCCTATAGGACAAGAAATCCCAGTCCCTCCGGCCTGAGATTGCTGTCCCCAGGTGGGACTTGAACCCCCGGCCCTCCGGCCCGAAGTACCTTGTCCTGAATCTTAACATAGTAACAGTAAATGATGGAAGATAAAGACCAGCATGGTCCATCTGGTCTGTCTAGTAAGGAGACTAGTGTGGTACCTGCCACTTCATGCAGATTACCCCTCTCTATGCCTTCATTTAGATTTGTATCTGCCACTGTTTCTGGAGGTGTAAAGGTTGTTTAAGTTTGCTTTGATTTAAATCTGGCCCTGTGCATGGATACAGGCTGTCTATGTGAGAAGTCCTGAAAGTCACCTGTTTTTTTAAACTTATTTTATAAAAACAACTTGGACACCTATGTGCCTTTGTAAAATAGGCTCCTAGAACCGGTTCAACAGTGTCCAAATCCTCATGCAGTAAGTTACACTTACTCTGAAAAAGGTGTAAATATGCACATGTATACCCATATATTTATGAACTCTGCATGTATATCATGACCTACCCAAACTATGTATCTAGAAAAACCTGCACATAGATCATCTAAAAGTAGATGTACACTTTCTATGCATCCATATTTACATGTAGATGAGGAGGCTGTTTCTATAATGTGCATGTCCAGCCAGCAGAAATGTCTGAAGTGAAAACATGCACGTAATATACCCGATTCCAAAACCGTGGAGATAGACACGCCCGCGGTTCAGGAATCAGGGACATATACATTCCCGGTGCGGCACGAACAACACGTTGGGGTAACATGGGCTCATGCTGCTATACTAGGACACATGTAAATACCTCAAACGTCATGTATGTCCCCATGCTTGCAGTATTCCAAAAAGATAGACGTGTGTGATGCTGCCCTTCTCTATGTGGCCACGCTGCCGCAGGCAAAACAAACATCTCTGAAGCTGATGCTCACAAGCTTGGGTGTTGTTGAAAAATACTATCTTGGAAGCCCAGACCAGCTGTATTCCACGCTTTAAGAAAAGTGGAAGGAAGTCCAAAAAATTGCCAGCATGGTTTAAAGCTGAGGTCAGAGAGGCTGTTGTTGCCAAAAAAGCATCTTTCAAGAAATGGAAAAAAGAGCCAAATGATGAAACCTGGAAACAGCACAAGCACTGGCAAGTCAAATGCAAGGCATTGATAAGGCAGGCAAAGAGAGAATTTGAGAAGAAGCTTGCTGCGGAAGCAAAAACGCGAAATAAAGACCTTTTCAAGTACATTCGTAGCAAAAAAACCCGTGAGAGAGTCAGTTGGTCCATTAGATGATAAAGGGGTTAAAGGAGCACTAAGAGGCGACAAGGCGATAGCGGAGAGACTGAATGAATTCTTTGCTTCGGTCTTTACTGAGGAAGATGTAGGGATGTTACCCACGACTGAAGTGGTATTTAAAGGTGTGGAAGAATTGAAGGAAATATCGATACATCGGGAAGATGTCTTACAACTATTAGATAAACTGAAGAGTAGCAAATCACCTGGGCCGGATGGTATACATCCAAGGGTGTTGAAAGAACTGAAATTTGAGATTGCAGACCTGCTATCAGTAATCTGTGAACTATCATTAAAATCATCTCTAATACCTGAGGATTGGAGGATCGCCAATGTAACACCAATTTTTAAAAAGGGTTCGAGGGGTGATCCTGGAAACTACAGACCGGTGAGCCTGACATCAGTACCGGGAAAAATGGTAGAACCATCATAAAGAATAAAATTACTCAGCATATAGATAGTCATGACCTAATGGGAGACAGCCAACATGGCTTTAGACAAGGAAGATCTTGTCTTACTAATCTGTTATGTTTTTTTGAAGGAGTGAATAAACAGGTGGACAAAGGTGAGTCGGTTGATATTGTGTATCTGGACTTTCAGAAAGCCTTTGACAAGGTCCCTCATGAGAGACTTTTGGCAAAACTAAAGAGTCATGGGATAGGAGGCAGTGTACTACTGTGGATCAGGAACTGGTTAAAAGATAGAAAGCAGAGGGTAGGGCTAAATGGCCAGTTTTCCCAATGGAGAAAGGTGAATAGTGGTGTACCCCAGGGATCTGTGCTGGGTCCGCTGCTTTTTGACATATTCATAAATGACCTGGAAAGTGGAATAACGAGTGAGGTTATCAAATTTGCTGATGACACAAAACTATTTAAAGTTGTTAAAACCCAGGAGGATTGTGGAAAACTGCAAGAGGATCTTGATAAATTGGAAGACTGGGCATCAAAATGGCAGATGAAATTTAATGTGGAGAAGTGCAAGGTTATGCACCTAGGGAAGAACAACCCAAACTATGGTTACACGATGCAAGGTTCCACATTAGGAACCACCACCCAAGAAAAAGATTTAGGCGTCCTTGTGGATACCATGTTAAAACCCTCGGCCCAGTGTGCAGCGGCGGCCAAGAGAGCAAATAGAATGCTAGGTATGATAAGGAAAGGAATGGAAAATAAAACAAAAGATATTATAATGCCTCTATATCGTTCCATGGTGAGACCGCACCTTGAATATTGTGTGCAATTCTGGTCGCCATATCTTAAAAAGGATATAGCAATTTTAGAAAAGGTTCAGAGAAGAGCCACCAAAATGGTAAAGGGGATGGAAGGCTACTCCTATGAAGAAAGGCTAAAAAGGTTGGGGCTCTTTAACCTGGAAAAGAGACGGCTGAGGGGAGATATGATAGAAGTCTATAATTAATGAACGGAGTGGAACGGGTAAACGTAGATCGATTGTTTACCTTATCAGAATATAGAAAGACTAGGGGACATGCAATGAAGCTACAGGGTAAACTATTTAAGACTAATAAAAGAAAATATTTTTTCACTCAACGTGTAATCAAACTCTGGAATTTGTTACCGGAGGATGTAGTAAAGGCTGTTAGTGTAGCTGGGTTTAAAAAAGGTTTGGACAAGTTCCTGGAGGAAAGGTCCATAAACCATTATTAAGAAGGGACCCAGGATATCAATGCTTGAACCAATACAAGCATTGTGGAACCTGTGTCCCTTGGGGAAACTGCTAGGTACGTATGACCTAGATTGGCCACTGTTGGAAACAGAATACTGGGCTTGATGGACCTTGGTCTGACCCAGTATGGCATATCTTATGTTCTTATGTTCTTATAGTGTGGTGCTCATGCAAACAAAACAGTAATACTGATGAAGCAGATTAGGTCCTGCAACCCAGGTTACATATACAAGTCTGTTGCATGTCCACAACACTACACTGTCATCTATGTGCACCAGAACTATTGAAGAGGCAAGTGGAAAGGGAGATGTTTGTCCTGACAGACCCTGCAACAAAACAGACATGGCATGTGATGAACACCATAGTCATTAGTTCAGTGGCCGTCGCTGCAATCAGTATGTGCAATGCGAGGAATGGGCCAGAGAAAACTGAAACAGGTCTGTACAGCTATATGGCAAAACATATCCCTGGCAATCATAGGAAACCATCAGGTTTCTAACACGCAACAGTGCAACCATCAGAAATTCATGCCCAAAGACACCATCCTCCGATCTGACAAATGTGCACAATGTTCGAGACCTCTGATGCATTTGGATATGCATTAGTGCCGTCCACACTGCAGCATGCCCCCACTCTGAAACTACCCCATCATTCACAGGGACATGCCCTGCTTTGTTGCTACAGATCAGCTGTACAGAGGTTACTGCCCATTCACACAGGGGCAACACCTAGTGATGCTGCCGTTAGCCCTACGGTCCAGGTACTGGCCAGGCATACATGTCTCCCCCCCCTCCCCCTCAAGTTGGGTATCAGCACACCAGGACCTTTTCTGCAGCCCTCATACATCTCATATACACATACGCACTCTTGCTTGCAGTCACAGATAACATACCTCTGCCACGACCATGAACTGCACTTCTACACAACTGCTGCTATTGCATGATTGCATGGCGTCTCCGGACAACACGTCTAATCTGCATTGCTCAGCCAAACACATACCATCCCTACAGCTATGTTCCCACTTTTCCAATACATTTGTTGGGGAGATCTTGCATAGCCCCTCTGGCAGAATACCGACTATTACAGTGCTTTACATTTCTGTTGGGGCATTGTTTACTGTTACTTTAGCGTACAAACGTCACTCATCTGTGCATTCTATATATTTCCATTGCATCTTTTGCTCTCCCAGACAGCAGACACACCAGGTCACTACAGACGTATCGTAGCCATTCATCTCTATGGAACACATTGGAGTTCAGAGTGAGATTTTTTCTAAGCCTTGCCCTTATTCCAAGTTTCAGCAGGTATAACATGGACATATGGGTGATATGCCGGGAATGTACACGGGCCTTTCCTGGATATGCTTTATACGTCCCCATGCCTGACCATGCCTCTGTTCTGCCCCCTCCTGCCCACATCCTGAGATCCCCGTTTCAGTGCCATGTACGTGCAGGGCCGCCAGGTGTCAGAATACAGGTCGACATTTTTGAATGAAACACGTCTATCCTGAACTTACACAGGGCTTATTCGTGTTCTAGAATGACCTCCTAAGTCATGTAATTTATAAAAGTTCTTTTCTGCAGATAAAACAGAAAAAGCTTTATAAAATTCTCCCCTTATTGTGCAGTTTATCACTTAAGACTGGTAGGCAGACAAAGATATGTATCCACTAATGTGTCACTGTTAACAGTGTAAGCCTTCAGGATATACAGTTCATCCTTCAATACCCTCATTTTCAGAGAATTTAAGGTTCAGAGAAGAGTGTTCTCAGGAATACACAACTTAAGATGAATCTTGGAAGGTAATTTCAGAATGCCTTGTTTCCAGTAGTTTACTGAAGACTAATATGTTCATTGTACCTGTGTGTTCCCCTCCCCTGCTCCCACTTACCCAATCCCAGTAGGTAAAAATAAGCAATTTAATTGAATTTTAGTGTTTACATTCTACTCTTTCAATCACAGAAATTAGAGTGAAGTCCAACAAGTTACATTTAGGTATACTAGGTATTTCCCCATCCTTGGATGGTTTACAGTCTAAGGGTCTGGTACAGAAAAGCTTAGCGTGGCATTTTTCTGCTGCTTTTCCTGCGCTAGGCTTGCTCTCCAATGCAGAAAGCAAACTAGCGCCAGAAAAAAGCCAACCCCCCCCCCCCCCCCAGCGCTAAGTGTCCCAGGATGCAGCACGTGAGAGTCACTCTGCCCTATATGGCATTTGTTTGCCTTATTTGGCAGTCTGATCCTGCCTGGTGCATCTCAGGATGCACTGCATGGGGGCCAGGTGCCGCCATTTTACAAGATTGTGGCACAGAGGTAGGAGCGTGTGGGCAACATTCCTGCCCCATGATTTAAGGTATTGGGGGGGGATGGGTACTGAGCTGCTGAGCCACCAGGGATTTTGTTGTTTTGAGTGGGTGGGGGGCAGAAATTGGGGTCACTGAAGCACTAGGAATTTTGTTTCTGTTGGGTGGTCGGTGTTTGGGGAAGCACCAGCCCCCCCCCCCCCCAACAGTGTGCCAATGGCATTGGGGACTTTCCCTGATGCCTGGATCATCTGAAGTTAAGTGTCAAACTTCACCTCAGATGACCCTGTTTGTCCAGGTCAGCATGCCAAACTTGCGCCAACTTCTGTGTGCATGTTTTTGACATGCTCTTCCACTTCAATGCAGACTTTTTGTGCACTGGTAATTTGCATATTGAATCCCAGCGCAAAGAGTCATCGTTAAACTCACATTATGAAACCCTGTGCTAGAGCTTTAAGCACTGGGCTCTAGTGCGGGGTTTCTGCATCGACCTGTAAATTTGTACCTGAGGCAAGGGAGGGTTAAGTGACTTGCCCAAGACCAGATCCAGCCCAACAATTAGCAAGGTAAGCATGGCAGTGGGATACCAAAATGCTGAAAAATTAAAAAAAAATGAGGAAATTGAAAATAAAATATGAGAAAAATAAAACGGCAAAAAGTTGAAGAAGCATTAAAAACTAAGGTGTTATCAAAAGCAGCATTGCGAATGCAGCCATGGCTAATGAAGATGGAGGACACTGATTTATAGGCTGCTGGGGGTGCCAGAAACTCTAGTACCAGCCCTGTCTAAGGAGCATCAGTGGGTTTGGCTTTGTAATTTAATTAGTTGCCTATCCAAATAGTAGTTCAAGGTGAGTTAGAAGTTCAAGTACACAAGCTATTTCCCTGTCCAAGTGGGCTTACTAAGGTATACCTGAGGCAATGGAGGGTTAAGTAGCTTGCCCAAGGACACAAGGCGTGGCAGTGGATTTGAGCCTGGCTTCCTCCTTTCTCAGCCTGCGGCTCTAACAATTAACTACTTCTCCCCCCTTTATGAATCCGCACATGTAGTGTTATTATTCCTAAAAGGAACAATTTTCAAGGTATGTTTTCATATAGGAAACATAAAAACCTTTGAAATGGAGCTGCTTCACTTCTATTTCCTGATCGCTTACCCGAGGTTCCTGCCTGGCTAGCTCCTCATTGGGCCGCTGGACTGGAGGAGGGCCATAAAAGACCGGCTCTAGTGTGGGACGGTGAGCTGCTTCAGTTCTATTTCCTGATCGCTTACCCGAGGTTCCTGCCTGACTAGCTCCTCATTGGGCCGCTGGACTGGAGGAGGGCCATAAAAGACCGGCTCTAGTGTGGGACGGTGAGCTGCTTCACTTCTATTTCCTGATCGCTTACCCGAAGTTCCTGCCTGACTAGCTCCTCATTGGGCTGCTGGACTGGAGGAGGACCATAAAAGATCGGCTCCTACGCGGGACGCGTATAGCGGGCGCGTGCTCGCAGTCGCGTGACCGAAGAGTAGTGACCAAAGGGGCAGGTACCGCCCCTTTGGTGCCCCTTCGGTGCACAAGGTGCATTGGTGGGTGTTTTGGTTATGGGGAAGCGGAGGAAACATCATCCACAAGTAGCGCAATCAAAAGCGGTTAAAGTAACAGGGCCCATGGATGCCCACGTACGAGTGGAAAATCCTCCGGCTTTGCTGGGACTTTCGCCATCTGACTCGCTGGAAGTATCCTCTGTGAGTACTGCTTCTCCTACCACCTCTGCTGCTGCTATGGGTTTAACTCAGCCCAATCAAGAGTTAATAGATTCTTCAGGTTGTGGTGTTTCCCCCCTTGTGGAATTGAAGTCTGTGAACTTCCCGGAAGTGGTTCTTCCGGCTTCCTTTTTGAAAATAGACTCCCCTATTATGCCATTGCCTTCTCCTTTACCTACGGTGATTTCTTTTCCTGTGGTTGGTGAACGGCCTTCACCTCCTGAGAATGTTTCTTTAAGGGATGTTTGGCTTGTAGTTTCTCGGATGGAATTGGCTTTATCCGCTTCTTTGCAGACGGTTTCGGCCTTCTCGAAAGAAACGGTTAGCAAACTATCTGATCATGAATCCCATTTGTCATCTGTTGAAAGGACTGTTATGTCTACTGAAAAGTTGGTTTCTTCTCAGCAGGTTGCTAGTATAAAGTTCTCTCAGGACTTGCGTTTCTTGCAGCGACAAGATGAATTCAGGGAAAATGCTTTACGATCAAAAAACTTACGTTTTTTAAATTTCCCAAGGACACACTATCTTTCTCCCTTATTGTTGTTGCAGAAATATCTTAAAGAAATATTATTATTTAAGGATGTGGCAGATATTTTGATTTCGAGAATATATTATTTGCCTAAAGGTAGGGTAATTAGAGATGAAAATGCTTCTGGTGGAGTTCAATATGATCAGTTGGTGTCTTCCACACTGGATATATCTGGTTTTCTTGAGTCTTCCTCTGAGGATATCCCCACTAGAGACACCTTGCTAGTCTCCTTTGTTCGGGAGATGGATAAGGATAGGATCTTGAGGCTCTATTTTCAGAGGAAGACTGAAAAATTTTGTGGTCAAAGTATACAAATATTTCCAGATGTGGCTAAAAGTACACAGGAACGTCATAAGGCTTTTCTAGATATTCGTCCGCGTGTTCTTGCCATTGGCGCATTATTTCATCTTAAATTTCCCTGCAAGTGTCAGATTTCCTTTCAAGGCAAACGTTATCTGTTTTTTGAAATAGATCAGTTGGTAAATTTTTTGAGTGAGAGGGAACATACATAACCTTTTAATGCTTGTAGTTTATTACTGTATTGGCCTCTTGATTTTGTATAAATGAGTTAATTTTGCTGTTACGGGTTTTGCTTTTACAATTATTGTATGATATGAAGCTGCTCCTTGATGTGGAGTTGTAATTACTATTATGTAATGTTTCTTTAGTTATGTTTCATTAATTTGGAATAAAATCTAAAAAAAAAAAAAAAGCCCTTTGAAATGTGCCCTTATTATATTTAGTGATTTGATGGTGGCTTGAGAAATTGACACATCTTCAGGAAAAGAAAATGACATTCATCGTAATCTTTATTTATTTATTTATTTGACTGGGTTTGGGGTTTTTTCTATACCACTTTTCACCTATACATAGGAGTGCATGCCACCTATTTTGATATGTGCCATTAGAGATTTCCTCCCATTCATCCCCCTCCCACCCAGTTTCTTCTGTGAACTGTCTGTTCTCTGCACATTAATGCAGCCTAACATTTAGAATCAGCCCTGTACGTCCAGGGCCGGCGACCGCCCACTGCCCGCCCAGACTCTGCCCCCGGACCGCCCCTTCCCCGCCCCCCACACAACCAGCGGGGAAGTTAGTCGGGGGCAGGCAAGGGTAAGAATAGTGGGGATGGACGTCCCGTCGGGTCGTCCAACCCCTCTATGCATGGCTCAGAATAACCCCCCATGTTTCATCACCTTTAGCATTTAATTTGTTTTCTTAAATGTATTTTCTCCCTTTTATTTCTTCCTTTGTATATTATTTCTTCCTTTTGAGGTTTCTCAGGATTAGGTCCACAATCCTAAAAACTTGGCTTAAGTTACCAATGATGTTGCTTTGGAAGATGAAGAGAGTGCTTCTAAACTATGGCTTCTGAGTCTGAAGACAGCATTGCATTTATTTTTCACTATGGGGGTCATATCGGAAGCCTTATTTGTGCTTTGGATGTCCAAAAACAGGCACAGAGACATCTCCAGAGCCAATTTGAATGTATGTGGGGGCGTGGTGGAGGCATAGCGGAGGCGTTCCCAGGAACCTGGACATCCCCACCCAATCTCAGAAGCATCTTAGATGTCCAGAGTCACATCTAAGTTCAGGCATAAAGAGGCATCTGAAAAGTGCTTGTTTTGTCTGAAAAATATCCAGAGAGTGTAGAGAGAAAAGCACTCTATCATCCCCAGTACTCAGCAGAATTTTAATGATAGCAGCAGTAGGATTAGAACCGTGACCTCATCTTTTCTGGCCCACTGTGCTAACCATTCGCTATTCCTAGACATCCAGGTTCTGAAATACTATTCTGGGGTTGTCTATTTAGATGCCCATATTGAGCACGTCCACGTTTGTGAAATCCTGTCTGCACCTGCACATGTCTGCTTTTTTTCCCCAAGACATTCTGGTTTAGATGTCCCAGATTGCACTTGGACATCCTTTCTAAAATCCCCCTCTATATTTCTAGTCCTCTCTGTTCTTGCTTTACACTTGGTATGATGCCTTATCATCTTATACATTTTTGGTCACGCTTGATGTGCAATCACTGTATATTAATATAAATCAAACTGAGGTGTTATCATGTTTGGCTACTTTTCCACTGGAACTTCCTCTTCGGATACCCCGGGCCTTTTTGCTGGAACATTTAGACATTGTACGTAACAATAATTATTTTTTTTATCAGCAGCAATATTTTTTACAGATCTTTGGGATAGCCATGGGAGCCACAGTGGCTCCTTCAATAGCCACAATTTATATGGCACCGTTTGAGGAGCTTTACATCTATTCTTCTGCTCTGTTCTGCTACATCCCATTTTGGCGCCGGTTCCTCGATGACATCTTTTTTCTTTGGACTGGCACTTTATCACAATTGAACTCTTTTTTGATGTTGTTGAATTCTTTTAAACCTAATATTCAATTTACGGCTCAGATGGATCAGACTCAGATCCAATTTCTGGACATTACAATTGGTTTAACCTTTGATAGGTTTATTACTTCCTTATTCCGGAAACCAGTGCAACAGAACACTCTTTTGAGCTATCATCCAGTATCGTTAAAATGGGGTTTACCTTATGGCCAATTTTTGTGGCTCCGGTGTAATTGCTCAATGCTCCAGGAGTTTTATCGCCATGCCGAGGATTTGAAACAAAGGTTGCTGTTTCAGGGATATCCCCTTGGAATAATTAAGGCAGCCCTTAAACGGGCTCGCTTTACTCACCGTGAATGGCTGTTGCCACAAGCCAATAGGGATCGGGCTTATCAGATCTCTGATGACAGGATTACGGGCATACTCCCTTATACATGGGGTATTTCTATGGTGGCGAAGATTTTGCATCGGTTTGGCCAATTCTTGGTCTTCACACTTGCTTCCGAGGCAAATGATTACTTCTTGCCTATTCTAGAGGTGCAAATCTATGTGACTTTGTGGTTCATTCTGCCTCTCAAATGGATCACCCTCTATCTTCTCATGATTTTCAATGTGGCTCATGTCGGTTTTGCGTGATTTCAATCATAGACACAACCTGGCTTGATGTTCACACTTCCTGTATTTATAGGTTTAAATGGCATACCACCTGTCTGTCGGCTTATGTGGTGTATTTGATTCTGTGCCCATGCTCATTTTATTATATAGGGTGCACTACACAAGCCATAAAAGTTTGACTAGGAGAGCATGCCTCTCTCCTCCACATCAAGACCCTTGCGGCCCCGCTGGTTGAACACTGTCTTCAGCATAAGCATGCTTTTGAACAACTGCGGTGGCGAGTTTTGGACTTTGTTCCTTTTGATCTGAGGGGTGGTAATCGTGTTCTTAGGTTGCAAAAACTAGAACAGAATGGATATTTAGGTTGAACATTGTTTCCCCGTTTGGCCTCAATGCGGCATTGGAATGGCATAGTCTACTGTGATTGATTACACTCTGTTCGAGTTCTAAATTAGCCTGTTCCAATCAGAATTGGAGTTCCCTTGTCAGTAGGGTGCTCCCTCTTTTGATTGGTTGGTAAGTGACACACAAACATTTTGATTGAACTCCGGTTTTTGTTTCGTCGGCATTGACGTCAGACGCCGTTTCTACAAATGATGGACGGTTGTTCTCTTTTACGGTTTACTGAAGCTTATGTGACTGCAGGAATTTTTTCTACTCCTTCAACCTGATGCAGGGTTGTGATGAGACCCGAAACGTGATACGTTGTTGTTTGATGATTCCTTTGACAGTTTTCAAGCTTGAAGCAACGATAAAGCTAAGTGCATAAGATGTTTGCTTACCTTAAATTTGATTAAAAAGGAGAAGCCGCAGCGAGGGGACAGTTTCCCTCCGTCCACTTTTGCTTGGTAGCTCTGACAAAAAGAGGTTTTTGACGACTGTTGGTATTCAGAATTTTTTCTTTGGTGGTTTATTATTTACTCCTGTTTTTGGGACACTATTTGTTTTTGTAAAGTTTTCTTAAAGCAAGAAATAAAGAGAGGCATGACTTTTGCACCCTGGCTGTTGGCCAACTCATGGTTTTCAGTGCCTTGCAAATCCAGGCTGTGCAATTATTTTCTGAGTAGCTGCTGAATGCCAGCTTTTCCTTGGTGATGCATTGCTTTATCTGATTACAGCTGAGACCATGCAATTCTGCCGCATCATTCCAAAGCGTAAGGCTTGGCTTTCTTAGGAAACTGGACGTGTGTCAGTACCACAGAGAGCGCCATAATGTTTTAAAGTAGTGTGATTGCTTATTAGTTCACTTCAATGGTAGTTAAATAAAAAGAGAAACAAAGGAAAATAACGTGATACCTTTTTATTGGACCAATGTAATACACTTTTGGATTAGCTTTTGAAAGTTAAAGCCTTCTTCTCCAGGTCAGGACAATATGGGCAACAGATGACAATACCATAATATTTAAGTGAATCACAAAAGCATTCCATTGACAGTCTCAAGGGAGAGGTGGATGGATGATGAGAGGGTGACCAGGCTGTAAATATTTATAGTTTATAATGTGATAGAAAGTCCATATCTTTATTAAGCCCTGTATGGTTGATTGAATGTCTTATCTTCATTTCAAAAGTTTTACAGTCTTGAATCTTCATCTTAGGACTCTCACCATAAAATCATTGATACTGTGTTCTTGTCTTGAGAACTGCTCTCCGACAGCCGAAGTGACGGAGGTGACACCTTGGTCTGTGTGATCTTATGTCTTCACAAATTGATTTTTGTCTTTAACATTTGGCCTATCTCCCCAATGTAACATCCTCTAATGTGGCATATAATATTTATTGATTATTATTATTATTAATAATAATAATAATATTAAACTTATGCCTTTCCAGGAGATCAAGGAGAGCTACATTTATGTACAGTATGCAGAAAGTGTGAAGAAGGATTCACATCAGTCCAAGATGTTCTTAGGATTACTGAGAAATGAAGAGAGAAGAAAACAAACATTATTTGCTCTTTTGCTGCTGCAGACAGAACTGAAGATTTCAATATATTGTCCATTACAATGCCTACATCCTTTTCCTGGGTATATGGATCTGTGGCACTGACAAGGTAAAATGATCGACCTATACCCCCTTCATCACTGATCCCCCCTGGTCAGTTCCTGATCCCCTTAGGGAACTGTCCAGGAGGAATCGGTGCACCCCTGACACAAGAAGAGCTCCTGGTTAGTCAATGGGGCCTCTTCCCTCATGATCCAAAAAAATATATATATAAAATTTTCCGCTATCCAGTCTATCCCAAGATCCATCCCCTTCAAAACTCAAAAGCCCAGCTAGCCAGTTGGCCTAAGGGGGCTCCCCAGGCTCCCCATCTCCCTGACCCCTCACCATGCTATTACCTTTAAATCCCTGGTAGTCTGGGGAGTCCTTCTCATTCTTGCCGCTGATTTTGCCACTCTTCAAAATGTCAGTGATCATGTAGTGCTGCCCCCTAGCGTTCTGATGCTAGGGGGCAGCACCTTGAGATTGGCACCATGTTAGTACCAAAGAGGATGCCAGGAGCTCAGAGGACTGCCAGCTGTGAGGGGGTGGGGCTTAGGGAGCCTGGCTGACTAGCCAGGAGTTCTTCTTGTGTCTTCCTGTTTGACTCAATGCCCTCTTTAACACATAGTGCCATCCTTCCACCAGTTTGATCTACCCTATCTTTACAATATAATTTGTACATTGGTATCACAGGGTACCATTGGTTATCCTCTTTCTACCAGGTCTTATGAGATGACTATTATTTATTTTATTTGGTTTTATATACCTCACTATTCATAATCAGCGTGGTTTACAGGAGAACAACTTAATACATAGAACAAGTTTATATCTATCATTTCATTCTGTGCTATATCAACTTTTCCTTATTTTTTAGGCTTCTAGCATTTGTATACAAACATTTCAAAGTATGTTTTCTGTGTATATTTGCAACCTTCTTATCCTTTGACAAGAAGAATTTACAGTCTTTCACCTTTCTCTGTTCTTTACTTAAGGGCACCTGGGCTACTGTTGCTTTTATTGCAACCTCTCTGTCAGGATGCCCTAACCTCCCTGCTATGATAGTGTCTTTCAAAGATACTTCACTCTGAACCATGCACTCTTGAGCAACTATCAGCTTCTCCCTAGGTTCTAGATTAAAAGCTGCTCTCTTTTTCCCTTTTAAATGTTGATGCCAACAGCTTGGTTCCACCCTAGGTAAAATGGAGCACACTATTTTGGAATATGTTCCCTCTTCCCCAGAATGTTGTCCAGTTCCTAATAAATCTACCTACCTCTTCCCTGCACCATTGTCTTATCCACACATTGAAATTCTGGAACTCTATCTGCCTCTTAGATTCTGCATGAAGAATGGGGAAGCATTTCTGAGAATGCTATCCTGAAAGTTCTAGATTTCAACTTTCTACCTAAAATCCTAAATTTGGCTTCTAGAACCTCCCTCCCATTTTTCCTAAGTCATTGGTACTAACACATACTAAGGGGTATGTTTTCTAAACCGTCTTAATGTTACCAGCACTAGTTGCAGCGATAATGTGAAGAATGCCATATAAGGAGTGGGCGTTCCGGCAGTAAGGTAGCAAGAATCTGTATCGCGCGATAGTGGGCGCCATGGCACGTTAACGCGCGTTAACCCTAAGTACATGCCAGCGCAGTGTTAGAAGCTATAAAGATGTAGCCCACTGGTTACTGTAATGACAGTGGAGGCAGAGGTCATGGGTTCAGTCCTGCAGTGGTGTAATCTAAAAAGGCTGTCTGAGGCATTTTCTTTTAATTTAAATCAGTGCTGCCAGGAAAAATACCCTCACAGTGCCGTAACCTAAGGTGCCTCATAAGGCGCCCCATAGGTCACATTATAAGGCACCCTATAATGTGCTCTATAGTGCGCCTTATAGGTGCTTTACAGGGCGCCCTACAGGGCGCCTATGAGGCACCTTAGGCTACAGCACTTTGAGGGTTTTTCTGCTGTTTGATTTATTTATTTATTTATTTACAGTTTCTTTTATACCGCGCTATTCGGCATCAGAGCGGTTTATATGGAACAGAAAATTTTACGGTGCAGAAACTACTCCATAATTACAATTAACAAGGGATTCAACTTGGATAACCAGGGTAACTATTTACGGATATATATTGTCACCAGCATTGGCTGAACTGTGGCGTATGCAGCCAGTCATACTGCTGGGCCTGACCTATCTTTATGAAAAGTAGTAGTTGTGAGTCCGAGTAGTCAGGTTTTCAACAAGGATTTTTATTCCCCTCCCGGGGTTGGATTTTCAAAAGTAGTACAAAACACAAGAACTTAAAATACAGCCATGCCTCTGGCAAACTGAAGGAGAAAACAAAATACAGCTTCTTGCTTTAACCAAAAATCATGAATTACGTCAAACAGAATCAGCTGATATGCTGGCAGTCTCTTCTATGCTTTCCAGCTCTCTACAAGGCACTCTTGTCTTTAGCTAATGCAGAGAAGAACTGATATCAGCCATCAATAAAGAGCAATCCATTTCTTCAACACATGGAGTTAAACTACTTGGTTCTGTAATCATCGGTTCATCAAACACAGTATTTTCTCTAGGACAGAAAGTCTGAAACTTCCTCAATTCAGTATCTCTCTCTGAGCTCTCAGGACAGCCCTCTTCACAATAAGGCAGATACTTATCACACAGCTTGTAAAAACAGGACGGAGAAACAGCTCTGTCTAAACAAGCTTTTTCCTTGTAACTTTTAAACCTCCTGCCTCTTGTACTTGACGGCAGCTCATAGCACTGTCCTGTTCTGGTAATGGAAGACTTTTCTTTTGGAAGTCTCCTGCAGGGTTTTAGGAGCATACATTCATCCTCATCAAGCATACAGATATCCTCAACAGGATTACTTTCCCTCTCACAGGGTTGTAAGTATTTTAAGCAGCTCTGCTTCTCAAATACATATGGCCTGTTACCAACTGCCTCACGTTCCTTCCACTGAGCTCGGTGCCTGGGAAAATCACACTGCTTTAGAGGTGAGTGTTTCCTGGAACTAACCTCTCTTGGTGAAGGTAACTTTGTTTCCTTTTGATAATTCCTCCGTGGCTTTCTGCTCCAAGGTTCAGGCAGTTCAGAATCAGTATGAGAGTATTCTGAGCCTCCGTCTGAGACCTGCAAGTGTTCTCTAACTTGCCAAGCTCCTGCAGCTTCCTGGTCTCTATCTCCGTCTTGCTCCTGGTCCTGGTCTAACTCTGTCCGCTTTGGACATTTTTTATACAGCTTGCCACCACCCGCTCCCTAACCTTGAGGGTTTAAGGAGGGGTGGGCCTTGAGGTTAAGGTTGTAGTTGTGTAGGTCGAATGGTAAGGCAGGCAAAAGAATATTTCTTTTTATAAGGATTTATTTCTCCCGCTTCACAAGGATAGGACAAGCGTAAAGGATAATGTATTTTAGCCAAAAACAGGAATAATGAAAATAAGGCTCTTTAAAGGCTCTGCTTAAAAGTGTTCGTTAATGCTGGAGTTCACATTCCCTCATGTGAACTCTACTTGGCAATCAAAAACAAGGAAAACAATAATGTCCATGTGCTATAACCAAACAATGCTTCAGCTTATTCTTAACTTCAGATAAGCTCTTCAGCCGGGCACTTAAATAGCAAACATTTCAGGTTATCACAGAAAAAGGACCATTCAAGCTTTGCTTTGCTATTCCTTGTCAATCAGACAGGTTAAGCAGTCCATTGGTTGATTTAACTCAATCATTGGCAAGGGAAGAACCAATGGCACATCTGCTTCTGGGCTCTGCACTGACTGCACTACTTTCTGCTCAGGAATGGTTCGTTTGTTTAAGAATTCTTTGAACTCTTGTAGGAGGGCTTCAGCCTGCTTTCTATAAAGGCTGGGCTGAGAAATAGCTCTTCCTCGGGTGAGTAATTGTTTATGGGTTTTGCTTTAGGCAAACAAACAATGTCGTCTCTGTTACAACGCTCATTCACTACACTGGAGTTACCCCTCCCCCACTTGTCTCTGTGAGCCAGTGTTTGGTTATCCAGTTCATTCGCATGTGGAGTGTTTCTAAACAGCACTTCAAACTTAGGACCTCCTAAATCCTCCCGGCATATATCTCTACCATATAAATCAGCTGTGTCCTTGTAGCTAGCCTGCTTGCTAACTCTTTCAGCAGTTTGGTGAGGAAAGCTGGGTTTATTTAAATGAGTTTCAGGTTGTAGCCAACTGCCTTCATAAAACCTGGGCTTGCCCTGGGTTTTAAAATTAACATTCACACCGTCTGGCTTCTCATAAAAGCTGTTATTAGAATTAAATACAGGCTGTACCTTATATTGAGGAATGTCTGAAAGTTCTTTAGCAGTCTGCCTTTCTTTCCATGGGTCAGCTCTGTGCTCCAAAAGCATAGGCTTTATGCCTGGGTCTCTCAGTGCCTCGCCCCTCTCTTGTTCCCAGAAGGCTTTTCCAGGCACTGAGTCTCCCTGGTACCTGCTTCTTGGCTTAGAAAGCGTTCTCCTAGGATTGCAGCTGGGGAGCGTTTCTCCTTCAAAGTCAAAGGTTCTGGCATCCAATGCTAGTTCTTGCCTTCCAGGTTGCTTCCTTTGTCCTTGCTTTGCTCCGTCTCTAAAGCACACTTCTGCTGGCTTTGTCCAGTGTTCTGCTTTCTCTCTCCAGCGTTCAGCTTCCTCTTTCTGTTCCTTCTCTTTCTCCTTCTCTTTCCCTCTTCCGTTACGTTTCTGTCTTCTGTCTTCCTTCTCTCTGTTTAACAAGGTGCCTCTGCTCTGGGGAATCCGCCTCCTGCTAGGGCGTGCCCAATCAGAAACTCTGCTTCTCCCCTCCCCCGAGGTGAGCTGTGTTAGCTGATTAGCCATGTGCATCTTGTGCTGAGAAGGGAAAATCTTGCCTTTACCTGCAGTACCCGAACCTTCCAGCGGGTCACTATCTGTTTCCATGGCTTCTGGCAATGCTACCGCGTCACAAGCTTTAGGGGCGTTTTCTTGCCCATGTGAAAACTGTTTTCCTGATCAACTGGGGAGTGTTTGCTAACTAGGCGTGACTGCAGACCTCGTGTCTCAGCTTGTTTTGGTTGCCTATGGTAACTAGGAAGCTTCTGATCTACCTGCCTGTCAGAATCTGAGCTATACACAGCAGATTTCTGTGTTTTTAAGGCACAGGGCAGATCTTCCGTGTCACAATATGCATCATATCAGGACATGATTACAGACTCGTCATAGCACCTTAGTGTGTGTGAGGCGAGTTGGTGTTTCTTCCTCTGGGTAGTACTTGAGGAAAAGGTGGTGCTTCAATGCCCTCCTAAATTGTGTTAGGTCAGGGATTGCCCGTATGTTGGGTGGTAAGGCATTCCAGCATCTGGGTGCGCAGTACCTAAATGCCCTGTTTGCTGTTGCCTGAGTGCATTGGGTCTCTGTTTTGGGGATTGTCAGTGTGTTTATTGCTGCAGATCATCTGGCCCTGTTGGGGGGAGTAATGTGTGCAAGGTCCGCAAGTGAGGAGGAGGAGAGCCCGTTAATGGCCTTGAAGGTTAGCAGCAAGGTCTTGAAGGCAAGCCTACTGTGGATTGGGAGCCAATGGAGTTTTTTCAGGATGGGCGTCACATGGTCGCGCCTGGAGGCGCCATCTAGAACTCTGGCCGCAGTATTCATGGCAAGTTGGAGCGGACTCAGAGTGGATTGTGGGAGTCCTTGCAGAATCGCATTGGCGTAGTCGAGATGTGGAATGGTTAGTGTTTGAAAGATTGATCGGAAATCATCTGATTGTAGTAGGGGTTGAAATGAAATTGAAATGAAAAGGAAAAGCCTCAAACAGCATTCTTAAATAACACCGCTGTGGGATCAAACCCATGACCTCTGCCTCTACAGTCATTGAAGTAACCAGTGGGCTACATCTCTATAGCGTCTAGTACACCGCTGGCTGGCTACAGAAAGACTGCAGGTCACCACACAAACTGTCTGCTGTGGTTACCAGGATAGGGTAAACCCACCTGTACCCATGATGCACTGCACATGCAGATCAGCAGCCTACATCTGATCACAAGATGGAGTATGCACCTCTATACCACCCCGGCCTGGTAGGGGGAACTGACCATGTGTGTTACTGGCACAGAGTAGCTACAGACCGTGGCATCATGCGGTTCCTGTGCTCACCCTGAGGGTGAAGTGGGGGGCACAGCACCAAGTCCGCAGCACACAGCATG
This sequence comes from Ichthyophis bannanicus, assembly GCA_033557465.1. Lineage (NCBI taxonomy): Eukaryota > Metazoa > Chordata > Amphibia > Gymnophiona > Ichthyophiidae > Ichthyophis > Ichthyophis bannanicus. The sequence continues at coordinate 1,512,859,903 of CM066032.1, read as the reverse complement.
GCTGAGATAGGCTGCGCTGCAGGTCCCCATCAGTGCCAATGCATGATGGGTAGTCCCTGCAGACACACCTAGGATACACCCGTGTCCATCTGTATTTCCCAGTCATGTCTAGGCCTTGTGGACTATGATGCACCCAGAATAGTGCATATCCTGTGTGGGTGCCATGTTATAAGTGAAGGGTGGTGTTCGGACCCCAAAGCAGATTATGTAGCACCACCCAACCCGCCCCTGTGGGTCAGGGTGGGGGACAGGATCTCCCACCAACAGATCCACATTCTACATCTCTGCAATGGTGGCAGTAGAGGGGAATGGGCACCCTACAGGGAGGTCAATGCAGATCTGTACGCATCACATAGGGCAGTAGGCCTGAAAAAGCTCAGCTGCCCCCCACCCCTATCTGACATTCACCAGCAGAGGGCACGGTCAGTCTCCACCTGCTGCACCCTGCAAGGTGTTTCAGCCATACACATGCTAACTGCAGACAGTCCGCTAGCTAGTACATAGTGCATGTTCCTGGAGGAACTGTGTGCACCCAAAAATGGGATGTGAGCATACACACCAAGCGGGTATGTCAGTGACTGGGCCCCAGAAAAGGGAACCCAGAGATATCACATGAGAGAAATACTATATAGCACTATGGGGTAACCTAGCCATGCCGTGGTCACTGCTCAGTCAGGGTGAGGGTGACCTCCCAGCATGACATGCTGTGGCCACCCTGTCCGTGCAGGTGGTGGCTGGGCACTACAATGTCCCAGCCATTGCCCTATGCCATGTGCAGATGCTACCTACCCAGGCCGCCCTGTCCGGGCCATACCCACAGTACCTTGCTCCTCATTATGCACATTGGCAGGCTAACACTGGAAACAGTGCAAGCATTGTGGGCTCAGTAAGGTGTAGGCAGTCACATAACACTGGATAGACATACGCACACTACCACACCTATTTCAGCATTGTGCAAATATGGAGGTGGTTGGCAGCCCTGGCCGCCACACCAGTCCTGGGCACAGTGCAGGCATTGCTATGGTACTCAATACTGTTAGGGTCACTCCCTGGGGGAGTTAAACACTGTCAGAAACAAAACCTGAACACAGATATCAGAAAGGTTGATATGATGAATCCCTGTCAACAAATTGTGTTCAACTTAGGATTTGTTATCTGACATTATTCATTGCAACCTTTTGATATATGTGGAACGTGTTTCCACGTCTAAGACAGCATTGCTAAGGTATGCAGGTGCTAGTATTGGTAGATGCTGCTGCGCGCAGGGCCCAACAGCCTGACTCTCCATGAGCTGCTGCATAGTGGAGCCTGTGGGTGTGGGTGTTTGTGCTCCTGTTGGCCGCTGCTCTAGGGCAGAGGTTCCCAACTCCGGTCCTGGTGGGCCAAACACGGTTCAGGTTTTCATGCTGTCCCTAATGAATATGCATGGATAAATTTGCATACAATGGGGGTGGTGCATGTAAATGCATCTCATGCATATTTATTAAGGACATCCTGACAACCTGAATGGTGTTTGGCCCTCCAGGACTGGAGTTGGGAAACTCTGCTCTAGGGATTGCACATGTTTATGGTGTATGTGCTCTGTAGGGTACAATATAGGCGTTTATGGCGTGTTACGTTTATCTGCAATAAAGATTCTGTCTTTATTACCACGGGTTAGTAAGGGTAAAATGAGGGGACATGGTCTGCAGGAGCCACAGCTGGGACTTGAACCTGTGACCTGCCCCTGAATATACTGGCTGTGTGTACTGCACCAAACTGTTGCCACAGAGGCAGGTTATTCCCTGTGGATAGTATTACTGTTCATCAGACAGCCCTTGTCTGTTGCACTGCACACCACCCACCTGAACAGGGCTTGGCCTTGGTGTGCTGTGGGCAGATGCCACTGCCCCCTCTACCACCAGTACCCCTCCGCCACCATGCTGACATGCCCTTATGCTGGTGGTGCTGGTGGTGCGCAGTCCTAGGCCATCCAATGTGCCAGTAGGCAGCTGCCTATGGTGTGGGTTCTGGGTAGGGGTGCCTACATTGACATCCGTGCTTCCCCCCAGCACCGCCTGTCCATGTTATGTGCCCTTTGGGGTACCTGCTGGATGAAGTCCGCTGGGACACTGTGGGTCACACACTCGTGGGCATGTTTGCCCTTGGTCAGTTGCTGGCTTGCTGTTTTTCTGTTTGTGTTCCTATGTGCCACCTAGGCATCTGCCTGGTCCACCCTGTGCCCCATCTGCCCCACTGCATGTCCCGCCTTCAGCCCCCTGTGCCCCATTTGCAGCCTCACTGTCGTGCCCTCTCGTACTTGGCCACTATGCTGCTGCTGCTGCACATGTATCACTACTATCACTTTTCTTGGTTTCCCTGCCTTTGCTGTACATTGCTGACTGAAATAGTTTCTCTCTCCTGCAAATGTACCTCTAGCGCAAGGTTTTCACTGGTGCTAATTTTCAGACCTTCATTTCACGGCGTTAGTGTGCATGGAGCCTCTCCCCGCCCACTCTACACCCATTGACCCCCTTCTCTCCGCCCCTGGTGAGCCTTACTCCGCCCTCTGGGGAGCCTTACTCCACCCTCTGCGCACCTTAACACTGCTGCAGACATTATCGCGCGATACGTGACGTTCTCTCATGGTAATGCGCCATTATCACGCGATAACGTCGCAGCTGCGACGTTAGCGCCATTTAGTAAACATACCCCTAAGACAACCATCTTCTCCCTTGTACCTACAGTATCTAGGTGACACATGAGGTCCACCATCTTCACACAAGGCAAGCAAGTTACCAAGTGATCCTCATATTCACCAGCTACTCAGCTATCAATGTGCCTAATGATTATATCACCTGTTAAAATGGCTGTCCTAACCCTTACCTCCTGGGCACATGTCCCTGGAGGTACATCCTCTGTACAAGAGGATATTGCATCATCTGGAAGGCAGGTCCTTGCTACAGGATCTGTCACATGAAAGTGATGCTCATTCAGGTGACCTTTCTCCTCCATGGCAGCATAGTGGCTACCAGACTGGAGATGGGACTTCTCTACTATATCCCTAAAAGTCTCCACATATGTCTGCCTCAGCTCCTTCAAGTCTGTAGTTCTAGCCTCCAACCATCAGATTTGTTTCCTGGGAGCTAGGAACTCTGCACCAAGTGCACACATATAACCTCTTACCAACAGGGAGATAATCACACATGTGACACTTGGAGCAAAAGACTGGGTAGCCCCCATCTTGCTAAGAGACTGCTGTCTGCATCTTAGTATTTGTGAGTTGTTTAGTGTTGCTAAGGGAGTAGGGATACTTAAGCTAATAGAATGTCCCTCAAACTTATTAGGTACATCGCATGATATCAATGTTATGTTTGCTTCAAGATGAGCTGCAAGGACTAGAACTAATCTATTCCTATGGGTCAATAACTTGCTGATAAAGATGGCCATTGAAACCTTGAGCTGAAAAAATTCCCTCCTATCCCCTTAATTGGCTTAACAGCCTATAAATCAAAGATTGAGCCTGGTGTATATGAGAGTTCGGTGAAGGGGTAGGAAACAAATACTAACAGAATGTTTGGCAGCTAAACTGGGTCTTAACTGACTATAAATAAACACAGAATTTTAAATAGTAATAGAATTTCAGTTCAACCAAAAATGTCTCTTTTTCCCATGTTTTAAGACAAGTTTCCAGCAGGTAAATTCACAAGTGTAGATGTCTTCCCCGCAATTCCCAGGATTCTAGATTTTACCTCTCATTTTCCCTCTCTCTCACCCTCCAGTCCTCAGTCCCCTTCTTTTCACCTCTCCTTTGCTTACCAACCTTTTTGTCTCCCTCTCTCACTCCATTTCTAGCACTCCTATTGCTTTCTCTGTCTCTCTTCTTCCCTAATCTCCTATATGCCCTCTTTTACCCACTCGCTAGTCTCCAATGTCCACCCTTTGCACCATCTTAGCTGTCACCTTCTTTTACTTCTCATCTGTTCACCAACTCCAGCGCCTTCCCTTTTTTCTTCCCATATCTCCAGCCTATTCTTCTATGTTTTACTCCCTTTCCAGCCTTCCATTGCCCTTTTTTCTCCATCATTTCAGCTCTATTTCCACCTTCTTTCACCATCTTCAGAGACCTATCCTTTTCATGTCTCATAGCCTTCCACAGCACCCCATCCTTTTCACTGCCTCTCATCTTCTCTTTAATCCTGTAGGTCATTCACAGCATGTCTCAACCTCTAACTACCCTTCACCCCCTTCTATTATCATGTCTCACACCATTATTCATACTCCCAGCCCAACTAACAACTCCTCACACTCATATCTACTCAACTGCCAGGTCCCCACTGTCTCCTCCAAATTTCCACTCAATGTCTGTTCCTGCCCTCTCCCATCCAGAATTCCCCATTTCTTGTAAGTTCCAGTGTCCCACCCAGTTGGAGTCCCTGCTTTCTCCCTCATTCACCATCCCTGTTTTTCTCTTGCTCCCCTCACAGTTCTTCAAGTCCCCATCTTCACTTGTTCTAACCCTCTCCGCAGGTCCCATCTTTCCTCTCCTCTATCCCCAAGTCCCAACCTTCCTCTGCTATTCACCCCATCCCTGAGTCCTATCCTTCCTCTGCTTTGCTCGCCAACCAGTTTCCAAATCTATGTTCTTTCCCCTGAAAAAAATCTTTAAATCTCCCTCACTTGACCTAGTAATTCTAACCAGTTCTGCCTTCAGCTTCTAATTTCAGCTATGGCTGCTTCCTCCCTCCTATGGCTACACTATGGAAAGATCCTTGGTTTGACCCATGGTGCTCTACATCTTTGGAACCCTGTGTGGTTCATACAGCAACTATTTCAATCATAGAGGCCTTCCTGGTTCAAACTGTTAATATCTGAACTATTCAGGGCTCCATAGATACAGAGTCCTGTGGTTCAAACAAAGAATGCTTCAATTGCAAAGCCCTACAAAGCACTCATGGCCATGACTGTCACTGGAGCTGCAGCATCAGCCAGACCAGATTAGAGGAATCAACTGGTTGGGATATCTAGCAATTTTGTAGGGGGAGAAAGCACCTGCCACCAGTAGCAATGCTTATGAACTATCTTCTAACCTAATCAGTCACTTTAAGGCCCAGATCAAGGGCTCAGTTTATATATAGCATATTTATGCAGAATCATGTCCAAAGGTCAAATGTAATAATGTATACTGAGTTCTCATTCTGGATTACTGGAGGTCTCCACACTTCTCTGTGATTCAGATGTAGAGCAAAGATCTCAGAAGAACTCGGTTGATTCAAGTTCATTTTTCAATATGAGGCAATGGGGATGTTGAAGAATAAGATACACCCAAAGGCAGATGTTCACCTGTGATACAAGTGGGATATGAGAGAGTGAGTTTGAAGTAATTATGATGACTTGTACATTCAGCATGAGGTTACTAAAGATCATACTTGTTGATCAGTTTTAAGAATTTGGCTAGTAAAAACCAGTTTTAGCTGGAACAATGACTCATGCTCACTGAGTCTGGGAATGGGGAGGAGAAAGGGGATATTGTGTCAATAATGTATCAAAGACCCAATACGAATGTATCAACAATGTAGAAAAATGGAAATTATGACCAAAAACTGACCAGAAATGATGTATAAAAGAAGGGGACTCTCCACAGGAATCCGGGACCTACACCTGGGAGAAGTAGACGTACTTCGGCGTGTTTCCCGGATTCCTCTGGACGTCGTGCTGAGTCCCCCGACACAGAGTGAGGCTACAATATTCGGTGATGTATTGATGCTTTATTATCTCATAATTATTCTTAAAATAAAAGCTTTTGTATTATCTAAAGTCTGAGCCTAGTTTGTAAGCTAGTGAGTGAACAGTTAGAACACTACCAGGTAATACATAATTGGCGCTGCGAGCAGGGTACGGTAGGTAGAAAGGGGTGATATTCGGTCTCTGTGGGGAGCGCAGTGCACGGCGAATCCCACGAATACCGAATTCGGTGATTGGCAGTGTGCCAAAAAAATCGCCGATTTGGCAGGAAGCCAACAATGTTTAGACGCAAAGAGAAGAGTCAGACTCTGGCTACCATAGATATTCCAGGGTGGACAGAGAGTCCATTTGGATCTCTGGCCCAAAAATTGATACATAATGGCTTAGCAGAAGCATGGGATAATAAACTCAAAGAAGCCACACCCTCCGATGTAGAAAATGTACTCGGAGGCTTGCCCGGCAAAGCCGGTGATGTTAGTGTGTTGGGGAGGCAAACTTGGGTGCTACTTTCCGCTTATCGGAAAGTGTACCAAATGTTAGAACAAGCAATAGTTAAAAATAAGGGTTTGGAGCAACAATTACTCCATACTGAAAGTAGGATAGTGGTATTAGAGTGTAACCAAAAATTGTTAAAAGATAAATTAGATCACTACCAAGCGGTAGCAGAGAAGGCAGCAGTAAAAGTGGCCCAAAACAAATATCGTAAAAGGCGAGGACGCCTGAATAAACAGAAAGTTCATAAAGCTGTGGCTACAGCCACGGCTGATTGGGATTTGGACAAATGGGACGGGGATGTCTGGTCCTCCTCCTCAGATGAGTGGGATGATTGTCCGGGGGGATCATATTGTCCCGACCCAGAAATAGACCCTCCACCGGATGTGCGAGCACAACCAGTGAAGCGTAGGAAGGAAAAAAACCGAATTTGGACCAGGGAGACGAAATGTATTGGATGCTCAGGGGAATCCAATTCCCCTGATGCAGAATGGGGTCCCTGTATATGAGGGAGAAGGGGATAATAGGCGGCCCCTGTTTCTACAGGAAGATGAGCCGCATACACATACACGACAGACTGTGGAAGATTTTACCCAGGCAGAGGTTGATGATATATTAGGGCAATTTAGGCAGCAGCCCGGGGAAGGGGATGTACAGTGGCTGGTGCGCCTATATGATACTGGCGCCCGGGGAGTGTTTATGGATAGTCAGGATGTAGGGCGATTTATTACACTAAGTCGAGAACCATTAATACAGCGATTAATCAGGCAATATTTTGCAAACCATGGAGGGGTAACGGGACAAAGTATGTTTAACATTGTAGCAAGTGCCTATCTAGACAAATTCCCGTCCCCCGAGGACATGCCCATCTCGGACAAACCCTGGTTTTCCATAAGGGAGGGGGCAGAACGACTAAAACAGGAGGCTATGAAGGCATCCCTCCCTATTATGGATATAATAGAAGATTATATTGATATTAAAATAACTCCTGGGATACGGAATCGTTTGATTAAAACGGCTCCAGTAGCTTACAAAAATGTATTACTTACTCTGTTGTTGTCCATGGCAGAACAACCAGTGTCTGAGGTATTGGCCCGTTTAAAAGATTTGCAAGATTTAGGGAATTGGGGGACAGGCACTGGGACAGATGAAAGAGAGCGAAATAGATCTTCTAGAGATAATAACAAAAATAGTAACCGAGAAACCCCTGGGGCCCCTCGAGTATCTCGTAAAGATATGTTTTTGGCCCTTATTAAAGCAGGGGTGCCCAAGGAACAGATTGATGGGAAGGAAACGGGGCACTTGTGGCAATTATACAAAAAGAAGGTATTAAATGCCCGACCAGTGCAGAAGGGAGATCAGGCAAAGGAGGAACCTAAGGAGGAGGAAGGGTGGGAGAAATTTAAAAATTTGTACCCTTGGCAAGAGATGGCTGCGGCAGTAGCCACACAACTAAGGGAGGATAAGCGATTGTGGAAAGTGGTAACGCCCTCTGCCCCAGACCGATCATTGTTGGATCTGGAGGATTATGAGGCATAGCAGGGAAGCCAAGCCTCATGGGTGAAGCGGGATGAACGCCCCTATGTTCCGCTAGAAATACACTGGCGAGGGGGGAATGTTCAGAGGGTTCCCGCACTCATTGACACTGGGGCGGAGGCTACTTTAATTCAGGGGACTCCGAAAAATTTAAGGGACCCCGAGTGAAAATTTCAGGATTAGGAGGAAGGGTAATTGAAGGAGTTCAAACCAAAGTAACCTTGAAAATAGGGAATTTGCCACTGCGTCGATATAACGTTCTAGTGGTTCCCATTCCTGAATTTATCCTAGGGATTAATGTACTGAAGGGAATGACTCTACAGTTAGCAGAGGGTAAGTTCACCTTCGGTGTGCACAATACAAAGGCTATCCAAATGCGACCCATTTTGGTAGGGAAAGTGAAAATGCCCCCCGTACATATCCCACCACCTCTCAAATTGGTAGCCATGAAACAGTATCGAATACCTGGAGGGCATAAGGAAATTGGTGAAACTATAAGGGAGTTGGTAGAAGTAGGGGTATTAAGACCCACCACTACGGCGTGGAATAATCCAGTGTGGCCAGTCAAGAAGAGTGATGGCTCCTGGAGAATGACAGTAGATTATCGTGAATTGAATAAACAGACACCCCCATTGACAGCAGCTGTTCCCGATACCATTACCATCATAGAAGAGATCCAACAGCGTAGGGGGAAATGGTATGCTGTCATAGATTTGGCTAATGCGTTTTTTACAATTCCCGTAGAAGAACGGGCACAGGACCAATTCGCATTTAATTGGTTAGGGCGACAGTATACCTTTACCCGGTTGCCCCAGGGTTGGTTACATAGTCCCACTATTTGTCATAGGATAGTGGCAGAACATTTGGAGGAGTTCATGAGGAAAACCCCGACTCAAATTTCCCACTATATTGATGATATATTAGTGCAGGGAGAGACTCGAGAGCAGGTGGAACAGCAATTAGAACTGTTGGTACAACATATGAAGGGGAAGGGTTGGGAAGTCAACCCTGCCAAAACACAGGGGCCCTCTCAAACCGTGAAATTCTTAGGCATACAGTGGAACCAGGGACATAGAGAAGTGACCGATAAAGCTCGGCAAAAGATTTCAGACTTTGCTACCCCTAAAACAAAAGCAGAAGCCCAATCTTATATTGGGTTATTTGGCTTCTGGAGACAACACATTCCTCATTTGGGACAGTTATTATCCCCATTATACAAGGTGACTAGGAAGAAATATGAATTTGAATGGGGAGAAGAACAACAAAATGCCTTTGAGGCTACTAAGGAAGCTATTCAAAAGGCAGTAGATCTCTGGCCGTTGTTGGAAGGGCCAATAGAGTTACATGTATCTGTACAGAATAATTATTGTAACTGGTCCCTTTGGCAAAAACAACAGGGTAAACGAGTCCCGTTAGGATTCTGGGGTAGAAAATTACCAGAAGCGGGGCACAAATATACACCCTTTGAGCAGCAGTTGCAGGCATGCTATTGGGCTTTAGTAGAAACAGAACAATTAACTTTGGGACATGAAGTGTTGATACGACCTCAAATACCAATTATGCAATGGGTAATGTCCAACCCCAAATCAAATAGGGTAGGACATGCACAAGAACAAACCATTATTAAATGGAAATGGTATATTTCACAGCGAGCGAAAACAGGGGAGGGAGGAATTGCTACTTTGCATGAAAAGGTAGCCATGGCTCCCTCTCAAGATCAGGTACCTATTAAACCTTCTGTACCAAATGTGGGATCCCCGGTACAATGGGGAGTCTCATATGAACATCTGACAGATGAACAACGACAGCATACTTGGTTTACGGATGGATCTGCAAAATATGTAAATGGGGAACGCAAGTGGAAGAGTGTGGCATATAATCCGATTATAAATCAAACTATTGAGGTAGAAGGTAAAGGGAAAAGTAGTCAATATGCTGAATTATACGCTATATACTTAGCATTAAAACAGGAACAGGGGGGTCAATGTCATTTATTCACAGATTCCTGGTCAGTGGCAAATGGGCTAGCTACCTGGCTCGGAAATTGGGCCCAACAAAATTGGCAAATCCATGGAAAAGAATTATGGGGTGTTGAAATTTGGAAAGATATAGTGGAAATTCTGCAAAATACACAGTGTACTGTTTTTCATGTAGATGCTCATATGCCTGCTAACTCTTTGGATCGTTTATTTAATTCTCAAGCAGATGCGGCAGCCACCATCGCTAATGTTGAGACATTGGATGAAACAGGTAACACAGCGAGCCCGAGCGTGGAAGATAAAGTGGCATGGCTCCAAGGTACCGCTCTTTGGGCCCACCAGAAGAGCGGGCACCTCGGCGAAAAAGCCACCTACAGGTGGGCCCAGAGTAGGGGAATTCCTCTAACTCTGGATCAAATTAAAGAAACTATTCTGCAATGTCCCATTTGCCAGCACACCCAACATAGGGCGATCCCTCATACTATAATGGGACATATTGGAAGAGGACAGCTTCCAGGGCAAATCTGGCAAATGGATTTCGTTGGGCCATTACCAGGTAGTCGAGGGTGCAAATATATTTGTACGGCAGCTGACACCTATTCAGGATTGTTAGTAGGTTATCCTTGTAAAAATGCTACGCAATGGAGTACATTACGAACTATTGAAATATTAACCCAATATTATGGTACTCCCATGCAAATACAAACCGATAATGGTACACATTTTACTGGAACACAGGTAAGAGAATATGCAAAGGCTCATAATATTGAATGGATTTATCATGTACCCTATCACCCACAGGCAGCGGGATTGATTGAACGAATGAATGGGTTATTGAAAGCTAGTCTAAAGAAATTAAATCCTCACAACTCACAGGCTTTTGGGCAATGGAGAGATCATTTAAGTGAAGCATTACAACGCCTAAATAATCGACCCATTACTGATTCCATGACTCCCTTAATGCGAATGCTGACCCCAAATTTACAAATTGCTGTGACACGGATAGATTCCATTATTTATTGGAAAATTGACCCCTCAGCCCGAGCCCCGCTTCGAGGGACTCCAATCTCAGCAGGATTAGATTTGCATGCATTAAAGATGATTTTAATTGCTCCAGGAGGGGTTGGGATGATTTCAACAGGGATAGGATGTAAAATACCACAGGGACATTATGGCCAGATAGCCACAAGGTCTAGTTATGCTTTAAAAAAGATATTCACTGTGGGAGGTGTAATTGATGCAGATTATCAAGGAGAACTTAAGGTTCTATTGTGGAACATGAGTGGAGAGCCGCATGAAGTACCAGAGGGAGAACGAGTGGCTCAACTCATCCTTATTCCAATATTTTTAGCCCCGGTGGAAGAAGGGCAAGCCCCCACAGAGCTAACCATATGGGGTGACCAAGGCTTTGGATCAACCAGTACTATAAATGTGGGAGCAAAGATTTGGATACAGGATGCGCAAGGACCGCCTTCCCCAGGGGAAGTAATTGCTATAGGAAGAGATAAAGTTCTATTAGTAATGCGGCCTGGCGTAGAAAAATGGGAATATATACCTGAAAATAAATGTTACTTAAGGGAATAATGTGTATGTTATACCTACAGGTGACCCTCCTCCTTGGCATCCTCTGCTGCTCGTGGTGGGTTGGCCCCGGAGAAGCCTGGACACCTGCACAACCATTGCAACCCCGGCCCTTCCAGTTGTGGGGATGGAAAAGGCATGCCACTCTGCGACAACAAGATAACTACACCTGTTTTCCTAATGAACGGTGCCCCATGATCAATGTGACTAGTACAGCCAGTATGTGGGCAGGACCACCTATTCCAAATGGGTATAGACCAATTTATTTATTGTACCAAGATAATGCTGTGATTAATGTGACTGCGCCCGTAAAGATCCGGTGTACCAATGTCAGTGAGTGGAATTTTTCCGCTAAATGTGGAATGATAAATATGATTAAGACTTTGTTAAATCAAAGTCAGTTTTCTAACGCAACCCAACATTATGTATACCCAGTACAGGATTCCTATTTACTTTGTATTAATGCCACACCTATTACAAATCGTACTTGGTGGTCCTCCTATATACGTGTTATTAATATAGCTACTGCTAAGATAGATCCTGGACATGTAAAGAGAATTCCTTCCACTTGTATCCAAGTTGGGCACGAAAGATGATTCTCACAGCTACCATTCGCTTTCCTCAGATGCCACAATGTCGTGCTCGTCGAAGACGTGCCTGGTACGACACTTTGCTAGGAGGGATTGGAACCGTAACTGGGACTTTGAATAGTTTTGATATAGAAACGTTGGCTAATCGCATGAGTAATACAGGACTTAAAACACAAGAGGCCCTGACCTTGCAAGCCCGTTGGATGCCAACAATATGGCATCCTTCCAGATTACAGGTTCAAGCATCAATTTTGCAACAACAATTATTCGATGACTTCTCACGATTTGAATCAGATACGCAAGCAAATCTAAACAATTTTATTAACTGGACTGGATGTACTCTACAGACTTTGTTCGCATTAGAACAACGAGACACAATGCAAACACAGCTGATGACTGGAAATCAGCAGGTTTGGGCTTCACTTTTGAATTTAACCACCCAGTGGTTAACTGTAAACTCACAGAAACTTGAGTGTAACTCAACTATATGTTATGGCTTAATTATTATTCATAATGTAACCAAGCAAATGCAAATGTGCAAATTTATTGTATTACCATTAATGATTGGAGCTAGTGCTCACATGTACTATTGGGCGCCAGAAATATACGGAACCTATATTGATATTAATAATCAAACGCATGATTTATCTTTATGTGAAACTACTATGCATGGTATATTATGTAGAGCACAATCGAATGTATATGAACCGTGCCTATTGCAGAATTCATTGAATGTTTGTAAATTTAATATTTTGCCTTCTACATATGAATGGATGGTGGAGGTGGCTCCACAAGAGATATGTTTAGTTACTATACAAGAAGTCATTCCAAAGATCTCCCTCCCATTCATAGGATGTATGAAAAATGTAACCACTTTAACTTGGTATAATGAGACATATTTGTTAACTCCTGATATATATATATCTACTGAAATCCCTTGGCAACAACATCTTTTAAATGTTCCCACCTGGGACTTCAATCTTACTAAATTGCAGAAACTTTTGAACCAGTCACAACTGATACACCGACATTTACAATACCTTAATTGGACTATTGCCGCCCATCACGTACAAACAGTGGTGGCAGCAGATCGATTGGTATCCTTTGGCACTGCGATTGCCTCTGCTGCCACCCACCACTGGTATGATATCTTCTTCGGATATTCACCTTCTGCCAAAGGTGCTTTAAATGTAATAATTCACCCCATTCTGATTCTAGTGATTGTCATGATGATCTTTTCCTGCTTTAACTGTTGGGTGGCATATCGATTGATATGTTCACCACGTAAAATACATACAGTCACCTATGCTTAATGTCAACTCATCAAGGACCGATTGTGATACAAGTGGGATATGAGAGAGTGAGTTTGAAGTAATTATGATGACTTGTACATTCAGCATGAGGTTACTAAAGATCATACTTGTTGATCAGTTTTAAGAATTTGGGCTAGTAAAAACCAGTTTTAGCTGGAACAATGACTCATGCTCGCTGAGTCTGGGAATGGGGAGGAGAAAGGGGATATTGTGTCAATAATGTATCAAAGACCCAATACGAATGTATCAACAATGTAGAAAAACGGAAATTATGACCAAAAACTGACCAGAAATGATGTATAAAAGAAGGGGACTCTCCACAGGAATCCGGGACCTACACCTGGGAGAAGTAGACGTACTTCGGCGTGTTTCCCGGATTCCTCTGGACGTCGTGCTGAGTCCCCCGACACAGAGTGAGGCTACAATATTCGGTGATGTATTGATGCTTTATTATCTCATAATTATTCTTAAAATAAAAGCTTTTGTATTATCTAAAGTCTGAGCCTAGTTTGTAAGCTAGTGAGTGAACAGTTAGAACACTACCAGGTAATACATCACCCAATAAAGAATATTTTGTCTGAGCTTTGCACAAGAATGTGTATTGCAAAGGAGCTAGATGTGCATGCGTATGAATGTTTTTGGCAGAAGGATGAATGAGTGCATGTGTGTGTAAGATGGTCCTGGATGACTCTGGACAAGTTTTCCATTTTTACAAATCAACTATCATTTAAGAAGAAAAGGGCCTGTAATTCATGTCAACATTTGCCTCTTCGTTCCCATAGCTTACCTTGTACAGTAAACTTTGATACAGACATCCCTATGTTATTTCCAAAACACTTGAGCAATTTCTCCAAATGGATTAGTTTTGCAGATACCATGACAGTCATGGACCTCTCTCCTAAGCCAGGGTTTGTGGAATATAATCTCGGTCTCTCAAATTTACTGCTAATACGTGACGTAGTACTTGCATTGTGCCAAAGAGAACTTCCTTTTGGAGTTTTCCAAAGTACCTTTTAGAATATAGTGGTAACCAAACTCTGTTCCTTTGAAGTTTCAGAAGGACCAGGAGATGGCTGGAGACAGTGAGTCTACATACTGATATTATCACAGGGTCAGAGATTCCTGATTTCTGAGATAGATTTGCATACAGCTCTTCTGAGGAAAAGCTGAGAGGTGATGAAGCCTCTGTGGATAAGTGAATATTGCTTTGCTGGTAAATTTGGTGACTTAAAATTTGGGATAGAGGAGAGATTATGAATTTATTTGGAAAAGTCTGGATTTGATTTCATTAAAAAGCCAAAATAGTTCTAGACTTGCTTTAGAGTTTTTTTTAAATAATTTCCTTTAAGGCTATAAAGTCCTATCTAAAACAGACAGGTAGGTAGTTCATTTTTTCCCACCTTCCCTTAATTTATAGCTGGTTCTCCTAATTAAGAGAGACAGTGAAATTTGACACTGCAGTGTATTTTCATCAGTAAGTGATTATCCCTAAACAGATTATTAACAATTCATTGGGGAAGCAAACAAAAATATAATAAAATATATCAAATAATCCTAAAGGCTTTATATTAGTTTAGATATCCCTACTCATAACAACATAATAAATGATGGCAAATAAAAACTAGCTCAGCCCATCCAGTCTGCCCAATAACATGTTTTTATTTTGGTTATAACTGCCACTCCATGCATATTACCCCTGCTCTGTACCTTTCTTGAAGTGTAAAAGTCATTTAAGTTTTGCTTTGAGTCAGAATGCTCCTTTTGCTATAAAGGGAACTTCTATGTTTATCTCATGTCCTTTTCAATTTAGTCACTGTTTTTGTCCCCACCACTTCCACTGGGAGAGCATTTCAGGCATCCACCATCCTTCCTGCTGTTGCTTTTAAGCTTCCTTCCTTGGAGCTTGTGACGGCGCAGGCCAGAAAGAACATAAGAAAGAGGAGAGAAATCCAGGGATTTTCCCAGTGAAAGACAGAGAAACCAGAAGTTCAGGGGTTAAAACTTCTGAATCTGAAAAAAACTCCACACAGAAAGCTGGTAGGCAAGGGACATGCCCTAGTTCCCTAGTAACCAAGCCCGTGCACGAGGGAGTGCAAGGGGTGGAGTCAGCAGGTAGTGAGAGAATCTGCAGGTATAAACACCGGAACTTTGAACAGAGAGAGGAAGGCAAGGCGGAAGCCAGGAAGGAAACCAAAGCAGGAGTTCAGAGAGGAATCCCAAGCAGATGGGAAGGAGCTCGTGGAAGTATCTGGAGAGCCCAGCAGAAAGGTCCTCAAACTGCCCAGCCTAGAAGTGCCCGAGAGAGAGGTGCTCAGAGAGCAGAACGGAGGTACACTGCAGGGGAAGGCAACCTTAAGGGAAGGTGCTTTAGGAGACCAGCTTCCACTGATGCTGAATCTTCTACGGGAAGAGAAGGGATAGACAGGAGCTCCAGTCCTGAATCCAGCCCTAGGGTAATTGGGTCAGGAAATTCCAGGAAGGGAAGAGTTTCTGGGAACCCAAGAATATTACCAAAGAAAGGCACTCCAACAGTGAAAGAAGCCTTACCTGAGTTTCCAAGCAGAGAGGAAAAACCAGCCAAGGGTTTTAAAGCTGGCCAGGGAGAGTTCACAGACCAAGTGAGTAATTCACAGCGTTTCCTAGAAGATTTTACAGAGATTGAGCCAACAGCTGCAAGGACAGCCAGGTGCTTATCTCCACAAAATAAGGTGAGCGTGGCTAAGACTTTTAACCATTCCAAGAGTAAGGAACCGTATGAGAGAAAAGGCATTGCCCACAGGAAGAGAGATTCTGCTTTAAAGAAAGTTCTGAGATTGTTAGACCGTTTGCAGCCAGAGATAGCTGGTTTTAAACATGAGGCTGTTCTAACAGAGTCTGAACCTGAGAGCATGGATTTTGAAAATGCTATAAACCAAGAGCTTAGTTCTGAGACAGAAATGGAATGTCTTCCTGTTTCATTATAGTAACTAAAGAGGTTTTTGAAAGCATTAAAACTAGCAGCCGTGTTCCAAGGCTGAGCTGAGGGGCTTATGCAAATTAGGTTGGCTAGAAAGCCTGAGAAAGCTTAACTCTTAATGCGAAAGGCTGCACACAAAGTATATTGAGTCTGCTAGAAGGGCAGATAAAGAAATTTGGTTTTAGAAAGGAAAGAAAACCTTTTGCAGAGAAAGTTTGGCACTGCTGTTTTGCTGAAGAGACTGCAAACGTTTTAAAGCCTTTTTTTGGAAAGGAGGTTTTTATTTCCAACCTTGTTTCAATGGTATGAAGAAATACTTTGTTTGAGTTCATTAACAAGCTGCATGTGGAAGCTATTTATTTTTGTTACCTGTTTTTCTGGAAATTACCTGCCTTTGTTGAATATTTGGGACTGTATGTAAAGGTTCCCTTTGGCCTTGTGGAGAATAAAATCCTGCGTGCCGATATTACTGCTCGGCTGAAGTTACTTTTGCCATACCACAACTACACCCATAGGCACTCTTATAAATAAAAAGACTCTCACCACTTCATATACCTAGGCAACCCACGAAGTCGTGACAGGATTTGGCGTAGTTATTGGATTTTTTCGCAAAGCCTATATCCACTACAAAGACGGCGTGAGGAGAAGTCCAGAGAACGCCAGGAAGAGCCGCAGCCACCCGGAGACCAGACTCCAGCCAGAGGAAGGAGGGACCGGAGCAGAGCGTCCAGAGGGTGCTTCCCTTACTGAGCCTGAGTCTACCCATCCGGCAGCATCGCCAGAGAGATGGAGCAGCCAAATCTGCTGAGCTGGGTCGCGCACCGCTTCAGGGAACAGCAGGAGGAATCCGCCAGAGCCCAAGAGCTGATAGCCCGCCTGTTCATGGACCAGCAGCAACCGCTCCTATCGGTGATGGCCGAATCACTGAAAGAACAAAAGAAAGCGTCAGATGCCCTGAAGAGCGTGACTGGGTCCTTGGGTGCAATACCAGGACTAGGACTACCAGGGAGGGTTATCTTTTCCTTTGGCCCTCTAGGGAAGGATGATAATATTGATGATTATATGGAGGTCTTCGAGAGAGTTGCACAACTCAGCGGCTGGCCAAAAGATCAGTGGGCAGTTTGTTTTGCAGCTTCCCTAATGGGAGAAGCCTTAACTGCATACCGCGCAATGCCCAATGATCTAGCCTCCTCATATGATGATGTTAAGAGAACCATAAGGGATAGGATGGGTCTCACTCCGATGGTATACAGACGCCAGTTGAGGGCGTGCAGGTTAAAATCAGGGAAGACACCACAAGCCTTATGTGAAAGAATCAAGAGTCTAGTCTGGAAGTGGTTAGAACCACAGGGCAAATCTGTTGATACCATTCTAGATTGTATAATAATGGAACAGTTTGTGGAAGCAGTTCCTAATGATTTGAAATCTTTTTTGATCCTCCAGAGTTGTAGGACCACCCAGGAAGCTACCTCGTTGGCAGAGCGTTTTTTAGAGGCCAGATGGGTCGGCCAAACGAAGGTGGGTCTTACATCTAGCCCTGAAGGAGGAGGATCACAAAAGATGGGGAACACTCTGGTAGGAAAGAGCCTAGAGGTAAAGCCCAGGAGAAAATGGTCCCAGGACCGAAGTAAATGTTTTACTTGTGGGGAGGAAGGACATTTTGCTAGGAATTGCAAGGCCAGAGCAGCATTGATATCCACCCAGGGAAAAGATGGGGAGGGATTTTTGCTGAAGGTAGAGGTCGAGGGCATTGCTACGGAGGCACTTCTAGATTCAGGGGCAGAGCAGTCGATGCTGTCAGCCAAACTGTGGGCTGATGTCCAAGCCCAGAGTGATAAGGCCCCAACCCAATCTGATCATTCCATAAAAATAAAGTGTGTGCATTGCGCCACATCGGTTTACCCCTTAACAAAGGTCAGGGTGAGAGGTTTAGGGCTGGAGAGAGAAGTGGTAGTCGCCATTGTCCCTAAGCTTCCCCATCCCCTGGTGTTAGGGAAAGACTGGCCGCAATTCAGGTGGGGCCTGGAGAAAGGTCTATTAGGAGAGAATCAGGAGCCAGAGGAGAGCCATACACCTAGGAAAGGACAGGGTAAGATATCACGTACGCCTAGTAAAACCCGGGCAACACTTAACCCATTGTTAGCTTCTTTGTTTGGGAAGGAACCAGAAGAGAAAGTACCCAAGAAAGAGTCCCCAGAAAATAAACTTAGGTTTGTGCTGAAGGTCTGTAGGACTACCCCAAACGCGAAAATACCAAAACGGGTAACTACACAGGCTGCAGGGTTTGATCTCTACAGCGCGGAGGACAAGGTCATCCCCAAACAGGGTAGGGCATTGGTAGAGACCGGTATCCAGGTGGAGATACCCCCGGGTTGTTATGGGAGGATTGCTTCACGATCTGGCTTAGCTGTAAAAAATTCTATAGACGTAGGGACAGGCGTAATAGACCCCGATTTTAGAGGGGCCATAAAGGTTTTACTGATCAACATCCCATACTGATTTTGTAGTGAATGTAGGAGATAGGATAGCACAGTTGATCTGCGAAAGAGTAGGGTTCCCACCCATAGAGGAAGTGGAGGAAGTGAGCACCACTTTAAGGGGGTCACGGGGATTCGGTTCCTCAGGCCGAGCGGCATTTAAAGGGCTAGCGGCCACGTGCGAAGATAATGTAGATGTGGACCTAGGCCCTCAGCTCGCGGACTCTAGGACACAGCCTATTCCTAGGATGGGGGATGAATTATCCTGGCACCAGCAACAGGCCTGATCCACCTTATTGGGTAAGTTCCCGGATGTATTAACGCCCATCCCGGGGAAGACAAACCTTGTAACCCATACAGTGGTGACCCCTCCGGGGGAAATCATTCGCCTAAGACCCTATAGGTTGCCGGCGGCAAAACAACAGGTGGTGAAAGAGCAGGTAAGGGAAATGCTAGCTTTAGGGGTTATTGAGGAATCTGTAAGCCCATGGAATAGCCCCATTGTTTTAGTTCCCAAACCTGATGGCAGCACCCGATTCTGCATAGACTTTAGAAAAGTTAATGCAATATCAAGGTTTGATACCTATCCTATGCCCAGTTTCGACGATCTCTTGGATAGGCTAGGTAGGGCGTCATATCTAACGACGTTAGATATGACAAAAGGATATTGGCAGATTCCCCTCACCAGGGAATCTCGCCCAAGACCGCTTTTAGTACCCCGCTGGGCCTCTACCAGTTCCGCCGTATGCCCTTTGGGCTACACGGCGCAGCGGCTACATGCCAGCGGCTAGTAGACAGGATACTGAGACCGCACCAGCGATATGCTACGGCATATATGGATGACGTAGTAATCCACAGTGACAGTTGGGACCAGCATCTGTTTCACATAAGCAAGGTATTGGAAGCCATGAGACAAGCGGGTATTACCCTTAACCCCGCGAAATGTATATTTGGGGGAAAAGAGGTAAAATACCTTGGTCACATCGTAGGGAGAGGGGTGATAAGACCTCTAATAGACAAAATAGAAGCTGTTAGAGCGTTCCCTAGACCCCAAACGAAGAAACAGATTCGCAGTTTCCTTGGGCTCATTGGGTACTATCGAAGATTTATACCCAACTTCGCCACCGAGAGCGCCCTTTTAACAGACATGCTTAGAAAGAATGCTCCGAACCAGGTACGGTGGTCACCGGAGGCAGAGCTCACTTTCGAGCCGTTAAAGGGGAAACTTTGCTGTGAGCCAATTTTGAGAGGGGTAGATTTTAAGCGCCCATTCATTGTACAAACCGACGCCTCTGAAACTGGGTTAGGGGCAGTTTTGTCCCAAAAGGTAGAAGGGGTGGAACATCCTGTACTATTCCTAAGTAGGAAGCTGGCACCACCCGAACGGAGGTATTCTGCTGTTGAGCGGGAATGCTTGGCTATACGCTGGGCGATAGATGCTCTTCAGTTTTACCTTGTGGGCCGTAGGTTCCTCCTCGTCACGGACCATGCCCCTTTGAAATGGCTCAATAAAATGCGAGACCATAACCCAAGGCTTACGCGTTGGTACCTTGCCCTTCAGGCCTATGACTTCCAGATAGAACATAGGGCAGGTAGACTCCATACCAATGCAGACGCCCTTTCCAGGATTCCGTGCTGGACCGACTATCGTCTGTCAGCCCGGAATAATTTAAGGGGGGGGGGGGATATGTGACGGCGCAGGCCAGAAAGAACATAAGAAAGAGGAGAGAAATCCAGGGATTTTCCCAGTGAAAGACAGAGAAACCAGAAGTTCAGGGGTTAAAACTTCTGAATCTGAAAAAAACTTCACACAGAAAGCTGGTAGGCAAGGGACACGCCCTAGTTCCCTAGTAACCAAGCCCGTGCACGAGGGAGTGCAAGGGGTGGAGTCAGCAGGCAGTGAGAGAATCTGCAGGTATAAACACCGGAACTTTGAACAGAGAGAGGAAGGCAAGGAGGAAGCCAGGAAGGAAACCAAAGCAGGAGTTCAGAGAGGAATCCCAAGCAGATGGGAAGGAGCTCGTGGAAGTATCTGGAGAGCCCAGCAGAAAGGTCCTCAAACTGCCCAGCCTAGAAGTGCCCGAGAGAGAGGTGCTCAGAGAGCAGAACGGAGGTACACTGCAGGAGAAGGCAACCTTAAGGGAAGGTGCTTTAGGAGACCAGCTTCCACTGACGCTGAATCTTCTACAGGAAGAGAAGGGACAGACAGGAGCTCCAGTCCTGAATCCAGCCCTAGGGTAATTGGGTCAGGAAATTCCAGGAAGGGAAGAGTTTCTGGGAACCCAAGAATATTACCAAAGAAAGGCACTCCAACAGTGAAAGAAGCCTTACCTGAGTTTCCAAGCAGAGAGGAAAAACCAGCCAAGGGTTTTAAAGCTGGCCAGGGAGAGTTCACAGACCAAGTGAGTAATTCACAGTGTTTCCTAGAAGATTTTACAGAGATTGAGCCAACAGCTGCAAGGACAGCCAGGTGCTTATCTCCACAAAATAAGGTGAGCGTGGCTAAGACCTTTAACCATTCCAAGAGTAAGGAACCGTATGAGAGAAAAGGCATTGCCCACAGGAAGAGAGATTCTGCTTTAAAGAAAGTTCTGAGATTGTTAGACCGTTTGCAGCCAGAGATAGCTGGTTTTAAACATGAGGCTGTTCTAACAGAGTCTGAACCTGAGAGCATGGATTTTGAAAATGCTATAAACCAAGAGCTTAGTTCTGAGACAGAAATGGAATGTCTTCCTGTTTCATTATAGTAACTAAAGAGGTTTTTGAAAGCATTAAAACTAGCAGCCGTGTTCCAAGGCTGAGCTGAGGGGCTTATGCAAATTAGGTTGGCTAGAAAGCCTGAGAAAGCTTAACCCTTAATGCGAAAGGCTGCACACAAAGTATATTGAGTCTGCTAGAAGGGCAGATAAAGAAACCTGGTTTGAGAAAGGAAAGAAAACCTTTTGCAGAGAAAGTTTGGCACTGCTGTTTTGCTGAAGAGACTGCAAACGTTTTAAAGCCTTTTTTTGGAAAGGAGGTTTTTATTTCCAACCTTGTTTCAATGGTATGAAGAAATACTTTGTTTGAGTTCATTAACAAGCTGCATGTGGAAGCTATTTATTTTTGTTACCTGTTTTTCTGGAAATTACCCGCCTTTGTGTTGAATATTTGGGACTGTATGTAAAGGTTCCCTTTGGCCTTGTGGAGAATAAAATCCTGCGTGCCTATATTACTGCTCGGCTGAAGTTATTTTTGCCATACCACAATTACACCCATAGGAACTCTTATAAATAAAAAGACTCTCACCACTTCATATACCTAGGCAACCGCCTAGGGCCCACGAAGTCGTGACAAGCTTCATTCATGTCCTCTAGTTTTACAGCTTCCACCTTTTTGAAAAAGATTTGTTTGTTCATTAATACTTTTCAAGTATTTAAAGGTCTGCATCATATCTCCCCTGTCTCTGCTTTCCACGAGAGTGTACACAGTAAGGATGAAATATATTTGTCTTTTACAGTATTTCTTCTGTGTAGCATTGCATGTAGAGGCTGAGGAACTGCTAAGGATTCCTAGTACTAATTTATGGTCCTCTATTCTGTTGCAGCCAAGCAACTGAAAATGCTCTCATTCTCTCACTCACCCACAGAAGGAAACACACAGACAGGCTGGAATGCAAACAGGATCTTTTAATGTGCACACAGGCCCAGACAGAGAGCCGGTACCCTCCACAAAAAATCTGAGCCCCGAAGGACGTCCTACATTGTCTTATATACAGTACATTTTTAAACTCATTCTACAATCTCATTCATCTCAGGTATTTCCTGTCCATCAATCAGCAGCCCCTGGTGGAAGGTGCCTGGGTGACCTGTCCAAACCGGTATGCTCTGGTCTGCTGATTTCTGGGCAAGGGGGTATTGTGCTCAGGCCTGGAGGTGGGGAAGGGTGCCTACTGAAACCTTTATGTCTTTTCTTAGCAAGCTGATCACTATGTAAAATCCTCATGGCTTGGGGGGGAAGGGCTACCCACAGCTAAACCTCATGGCTGCCTCAATTCTATTTCCACTGTGTAGGAACTTGGAGATCGGGAGAATGCACTGATCCTTAACCCCAGATATTCAATGCTGGGGGTCATATGCGGCCTCAGCATTGAATATTCAGGTTTGCTGCACATGCCCCGAAGCAGTGGAAGCTAACGGGCAGCTGCAGCTAAAAGCTAGGAGAGTTTTTGTTTTGCCTATCTTTTAGCCGCAGGTTGCTGGTCAACACTGGTCAACACTGAAATCGTTACTGACTTTAAAAGGCCCTAATCTGTAGTATCTTGGTGAGTTGAACATGAATATAACATTAAAAAAAATGTATTGGTCTCATTTTGAAAATATTGCATGTAGTTCATTTTTGACGTTTCACCATGTAAATTTATCCAGTAGGACATCAACAACATCCCAAATAAGCCTTGAATGATGTAATAGTGCATCACATTGCATAATACCAGCATGCACACATCATCCAGAGTTGATTGCATCATTTTCTGGTATTGCAATGCAATACTACTGCCAGATGGCTGCTGAAGCCATCTGACATCAGCAGTGTACTATACTCAGTCGGAAAGGTTGAGCATTTAAAATATTTCAGACTGTGTGCGAGACAGTTTGAGGTATTGTTACATTTAACTTTTATTAATCATATAATTTTAGCCATTTAGGTACAATACAGAACAGTAATGCCGCAAAAGTGCGTTAATACTATTGACAATTTCTGCTACATTTGTGGGGAAGTGACATTTGCCAACCAGAAGAAAAGTATCACTTCTCAACTGAAGAAGGCATATCATCTTTACTTTGGATGCAAGATTGGTGACCAAGACAAGCCTTGGGCCCCGCATATATGCTGCGCTACATGTACAACACAGCTTTCACAGTGGTTGAATTGCAAAAGACCATCAATGCTGTTTGCAGTCCCCATGGAGTGGAGAGAGCCAAGCAACCACATAAATGACTGTTACTTCTGCTTGGTTCCTCCTCTTTCCAGCGGAATAACGAAGCAAAAGAAGTCGAGCATAGTCTACCCAAACATTCCGTCTGCATTGAGAACAGTTCCACATGGTAAGGGACTTCCTATTCCAGAACCTCCATCAGAATATTCTCTTGATTCATCTGATGAGGACAAGGGTGAGCCGACCTGTTCTCCTCCTGGTCTGACAGCATGCAGTGACCCAGATTTTCACTGGCATGCATTATCAACTCCACATAGAATAACACAGGAAGAACTAAATGACCTGGTTCGTGATTTGGACTTATCCAAGAACAAGACAGAATTGCTAGGATCAAGACTCCAACAATGGAATCTTCTAGAAGATGATGTCAACATTACTTCGTATCGAAAGCACCACCAGCAGATGGAGCCTTTCTTCAGAAAGGAAAGTAATCTAGTATTCTGTTCCGATATTGAAAGCCTGATGAATGCCTTAAAAATCACTCATGACCCACAAGACTGGAGACTATTCATAGACTCTTCGAAACTGAGTCTGAAGGCTGTGCTTTTGAACAATGGAAACCATCTTCCATCTATTCCAGTAGCGCATGCTGTCCACATGAAAGAGCCCACCCAAAAATCTCCAAAAAAAAAACCCCACCAGTGAAACTATATTTTTTATTCTTTTTGTCGGATCACACCGAGGGAGGATAAGAAGGGTATCTTAACCCCACCAGACAGATGTGATCCGTTTTATTCATAGAAAAGTTCTTTGGTAGATACCCTATTTAAAAACAGCAACTTATCTTCAATAGATCTAGAAGAGAAGCCAACTCGTTCCGTGTATCAAACATCAAAATCCTGGGACACATGACGTGCACGTTTTGGGACGCCAAATCCCTGTATCAAGTGCGCCAACGAAAATCAAACAGGCATGGTTCTTCTTACAGCAGTGATTAAACAAATGGCGTGATTTCCTTTTTAAACTGCCGGTAATTTGCTGGCATCCAATCACTAGAAAGGACTAATACACTTATGACTGGCCAGCAAAATCTGTCCGTCAACAAGGAGAACAATTCACAGGTAAAGGGCAATCCCCCAATGAGGCCCCTTCCTTACTGGATGAAATCGGCAACCCTGAATGATGTAATCACCAGAAATGCCTGCCAAAGAACAGCTAATCACGAAGGGGACATCCCACTAACAGAGGGAACCCCTTAGCTGATTGGCCCCTTTACAGAACACTCAACCACTCAATTTCGTGGTTCAAACCTCCGGGGTGTACAGGGTCCAGATCATAGATCCATCTCTGCTCACAGTGCTGTAAACAGACCACCCTATCACCCCCTCTAGGATCTTCAGGGATGTGGTCAATCACTGTCCAGTGTAGATCTTCAAATGAATGCCCCCGCTCAATGCAGTGTTCCACTACTGGGGCCGAAAGGATCCGTTGATGAATCAGAGAGGCGTGCTCTCCTATTCTAACTTTAATGGAACGTACCGTACGTCCCACATATAGTAAAGAGCAATCGCACTGGATCAAGTAAACCACAAACGCGGAGGAACAGGTGGTAAACCATTTGCGCTGGTAAGTATGCCCAGTTTTTAGATGGATCCAAGAAGTCCCGGACATGGTGTTAAAACAAAATTTGCAGTTATGACAGGGGAAATGACCCCTCAAATCACCCAGACCTATAGGTCTATCAGATATGGTGGTAGATTTCACTAACATATCACGGAGACTCAAAGCTTTACTAAAAGCAGGCATAAATGGATGAGCCAAACTAGAATGCACTGAAAGAATGGGCCAATATTTGCGAAGAATCCCCATGACTGCATTGCTTCGAACCATATATGGAAAAAACCCCACTATCCGTTTATCTGCAGAAGCACTCGAATTTGCGGGGGCAGGAGAGCACGCTTCTCAGATTCATCAACAGATCCTTTCGCCCCAGTAGTGGAACACTGCATTGAGCGGGGGCATTCATTTGAAGATCTACACTGGACAGTGATTGACCACATCCCTGAAGATCCTAGAGGGGGTGATAGGGTGGTCCGTTTACAGCGCTGTGAGCAGAGATGGATCTATGATCTGGACACTGTACACCCCAGAGGTTTGAACCGCGAAATTGAGTGGTTGTGTTCTGTAAAGGGGCCAATCAGCTAAGGGGTTCTCTCTGTTAGTGGGATGTCCCCTTCGTGAATGGCTGTTCTTTGGCAGGCATTTCTGGTGATTACATCATTCAGGGTTGCCGATTTCATCCAGTAAGGAAGGGGCCTCGTTGGGGGATTGCCCTTTAACTTTGAGTTGTTCTCCTTGTTGAAGGGCAGATTTTGCTGGCCAATCATAAGTGTATTAGTCCTTTCTAGTGATTGGATGCCGGTGAATTACCGGCAGTTTAAAAAGGAAATCACGCCATTTGTTTAATCACTGCTGTAAGACAGGGGCGGCCCAAGGGGGGAGCGGGGCCATGTGCGGAGACTCGATGCGGGGCCTCATTTGCATAAGTGGCCTTATTTGCATGAATATTTGCATAATGTTACCATACACTAACTTTTAGTAAACATGTCTCTTAATGAGTGTATGGACAAAGAAAGACTAAAAGATTTCTACATTACTATAATCCAGTGCCAACCGCCAGGCACATTAGTAGCTACTACAAACGCTGCCCATTTAGAACCCATAGCAAACCCACCGTATCGTAACAGCACTACCAGGACTCACAAAGCACCATAACCTACCTATCAAAAGGCAACACTGCAAATATTAAACCAATACATTTCAGAGAATACTGGGGAAAGAGAACAAGTGGCAATGTCAAATAGGAATTACATAAACAGAATACCTCAGCTCAGTTACACATGCAGAACATAGACCATCACCAAACAAGGAATCACAATTTAGAAACAGGAAGGCAATAATTAAACTGGGAACCCCAAAAGCCAAACTTGGAATGTACAACAACACTGTAGAAATAAAACTATAAATTAATTTCCTCTTGTACCAAACAAAGCGCAGACGTTAATGATGCACATTTCCCAGAGCTTTCATATTCCAGTTAATAAATTCAAAATAAAGAGATCTTTCTACCTTTTGTGCATTTTTTTTCAGTTGCAATTGCTCCAGCCACTTTCTTCTGGTTTCTTCATGTTTTCTGCTAACTCTCCATCGTCTGCTGTCCATTTGTCCTTTCTTCTCTCTTCTAGTTTTTTTTTCCATTCTCTCTCTCTACATCTGCTTTACCATACTAATCTTTCTCCTTTTGCTCTTTCCTCATTCCTATTTCAAACAAACCAAACGGCGAGCAGGATAAGGGTCACTAGCACTTTATTAATGAGACACCCCAAATGTTTGGTCTCCTTGCGAGTTTGGTGCTCACCTCATTCCTATTTCATCCACACAAATTTTACCCCTCCATCCTCAATCCCCACTTACTCTCCCAATACCCGGCCAATTGTAGATTTTTCATCCCTCCCACACAAAATATGTTTCCCCTCTCCATTTTACTCTCCCAGCCCCATCCCATTCTAATCCTCCCCCAACATCAGCTCCCTTCTAGTTCCAGTCTCACCCAGCATCCATTCCCTTCTAGTCCCTGCATCAGCCCATTTCCAGTCCTAGCCCCCCATCAGCCCATTTCCAGTCCTAGCTCCCCATCCATTTCCAGTCAGTCCCTTCATCAGCTCATTTCCAATCCTAGCCCCCCATCAGCCCATTTCTAGTCATTTCCTAGCCCCACCATCAGCCCATGTCTAATCCAAGCTCCCCTCCACTCAGCCCAATTCCAGTCCAAGCCCCCCCATGAGCCTACTTCCAGTTCTAGCCCCTCCATGAGTCCATTTCAATTCAAGCCTCCACCACAGCCCATTTCTAATCTTAGCTCCCCCAACAGCCCATTTCCAGTCCTATCCTAGATGCTCCATCAGCCCATTTTCAGTCCTAGCTCCCTTCCCTCACAGCCCATTTCCATTCCAAGCCCCCTCCCCATCAGCTATTTGCAGTTCAAGCCTCCCCTTCCACTCAGCCCATTTCCAGTCCTAGCAACCCCCCAACCCATTACCAGTCCTAGCCCCCATCAACCCACTTCCAGTCCTAAACCCCCATTTTCAGTTTAAGCCCCCCTATAACCCATTACCAGTCCTAACCCCCCCATCAGCCCACTTCCAGTCCTAACCCCCCCATCAGCCCACTTCCAGTCAGCCCCCCATAGCCCATTGCTAGTCCTAACCCCCCCATCAGCCCACAGCCCATTACCAGTCCTAACCACATCAGCCCACCTTAAGTCCTAACCCCTCCCCATCAGCCCATTTCCTGTCCTAGCCCCCCATAGCCCATTTTCAGTCCTAACCCCACCATAGCCCATTACCAGTCCTAACCCCCCATCACCCCATTTCCAGACAGCCCCCATCAGCCCACAGCCCATTACCAGTCTTAACCCCCCCATAGCCCATTACCAGTCCTAACCCCCCCAACAGCCCACAGCCCACATCAAGTCAAGTCCTAACCCCCTCCATAGCCCATTACCAGTCCTAACCCCCCCCCCCCAACGGCTCATGGAAAAATATTTTAAAAAAAAAGCTGGCTGCTGCCGCTGCCGCCACGGCAGCAGCAGAATGGAGTGTCCCGCGGGGCCCCCTCTGCCCAGCTGAGCTCTCCCGGCCCGACTGAGCCCCTCTGCGCCGGCTTTCAGATACACGAAGGGAGAGTGTCTCCCTCGCGTCTCTGTTAAGCCCGCAGGGGCAGATGGGAAATTTCCCATCAGCCCCTGCTTCCCATCAGCCCCTGTGGGATTAACAGACGCGAGGGAGACACTCTCCCTTCGCGTATCTGAAAGCCGGCGCAGAGGGGCTCAGCCGGGCCGGGAGAGCTCAGCCGGGCAGAGGGGGCCCCACGGGACACTCCATTCTGCTGCTGCTGCGGCGGCAGCGGCAGCAGCCAGCTTTTTTTTTTTTTAAATTTAATTGTTAAAAAAGCAGAATGTTCTTTGCGCGGGGCCCCCTGAAATGTGGGGCCCTGTGCAAAAAACATTCTTGCTCAATGGACGGGCTGGCCCTGCTGTAAGAAGAACCACCACCCAAAAATCTCCGAAAAAAATCCCCAGTGAGATCCAATATAAATTCTTTTTGTCGGATCGTACCGAGGGAGGACAAGAGTAATAACTTGACCCCACCAGTCAGGTACAGTCCTTTTATTCACAGAAAGTTGTGGATCGGGCTTACCAACGGGCTTGGTATACCCATCGTGACTGGTTGATGCTTCCCTCCCCTGAAACTTCCATTGAGAAACGGATTGTGGGGTTTTTTCCCTATATGGTTGGGAGTAATGCAGTCATGGGGATTCTTCGGAAACATTGGTCCATTCTATCGGTACATTCGAGTCTGGCTCATCCATTTATGCCTGCTTTTAGTAAAGCTACGAACCTTCGTGACATGCTAGTTCAATCAACTACCCTTGTGGACAGACCCATTGGTCCCAGTGAGCTACGGGGACATTTTCCTTGTCAAGATTGTAAATTCTGTTTCAACACCATTTCTGGGATCTCTTGGAGTCATCCTAAAACGGGGCGCTCCTACCATTGTAAGTGGTTCACCACTTGTTCCTCGGTTTTTGTGGTCTATGTGATTCAGTGCAACTGCTCTTTACTGTATGTGGGCCGGACGGTGCATCCCGTGAAGGTTCGAATTGGGGAACATTCCTCTAGGATTCGTCAATGGGTTCTTTCGGCCCCAGTAGTGGAGCATTGTGTTGAGCAAGGGCACTCCTTTGAAGATCTTCGTTGGACAATGATTGACCACATTCCGGTAGATCCCCGAGGAGGTGACAGAGCGATCCGTTTACAACGCTGTGAAGAGCGCTGGATCTATGATTTGGATGTGGTACATCCTGGCGGCTTAAACCGTGAGGTTGAATGGTTAAGCGTTCTGTGAGGGGGTCAATCGGATAAGGGATTCCCTCCATTGGTGGGAAATTCCCTTTATGATTGGCTGTTCTTTGGTAGATGTCATGAGGCTTGGACGTCATTCAGGGCTGTTGCTTTCGTTCAATTAGGAAGGGGAATCGTGGGGAGATTGCTCTTAGCCTATTTGTGTTCTCCTTGTTGATGGACAGCTTTTGCCAGCCAATGAAGAGTGACTAATCCTGTTGAGTGAATAGACGCCGGCGAAGGTCCGGTTGTTTGAAAAAGGAAAGGACGCCATTTGTTCACTCATATTTGCAAGAGGAATAGAGCCGGTTCGACCTGCGTTGGAGCACTTGACACAGGGATTTTGTATCCCAAAACGTGCACATCGTGTTGCAGGACTTTGATGTTTGATGCACTACGAAGTCGGGCTTTTCTTCTGGATTTCTTCAAGCTAAGTTGGTGTTTTTTAATCATTTAATGACCAAAGAACTTTCTGTGAATAAAAGGACTGTACCTGACTGGTGGGGTCAAGTTATTACTCTTGTCCTCCCTCGGTACGATCCGACAAAAAGAATTTATATTGGATCTCACTGGGGATTTTTTTCGGAGATTTTTGGGTGGTAGTATTTGGTATCTCTTAGTTTGGGATTATTTTTGGATGTTAAGAAGAACCACGCCTATTTGATTTTCGTTGGAGCACTTGATACAGGGATTTGGCGTCCCGAAACGTGCACGTCGTGTGTCCCAGGATTTTGATGTTTGATACACGGAACGAGTTGGGCTTCTCTTCTAGATCTATTGAAGATAAGTTGGTGTTTTTAAATAGGGTATCTACCAAACAACTTTTCTATGAATAAAACGGATCACATCTGTCTGGTGGGGTTAAGATACCCTTCTTATCCTCCCTCGGTGTGATCCGACAAAAAGAATAAAAAATATAGTTTCACTGGTGGGTGGGGGGGGGGGGGGTTCGGAGATTTTTGGGTGGGCATATTTATGTATCTCTGAATTTGGGATTATTTTTTAGTCCACATGAAAGAGGCATACAATAACTTAAAGCATCTACTGACTTCCATTAACTATAACAAGTACAGCTGCCACCTCTGTGGTGACTTGAAGGTAGTTGCCCTTTTAATGGGACTGCAGTAGAGATATATAAAATACATGTGTTTCTTATGTGAGTGGGATAGCTGAGCAAGGGATTGGCACTACTTGCGGAAGGAATGGAATCGCAGACAAAATGTAACAATTGGAGAGAAGAATATCCATCACCCAGCTCTGGTTGAGGCTCACAAAATCCTGCTACCACCCCTTCACATCAAACTAGGTTTGATGAAAAACTTTGTGAAAGCCATGGACTGCACTTCGCCAGCTTTCTGATACCTGCATGAAAAATTCCCTCCACTCAGCGAAGCAAAGATTAAAGAGGGAGTTTTTGGGGTCCTCAGATTCGAGAGCTCTTCAAAGATGACCGGTTCAACAACTTGCTGCAGGGTAATGCAAAACAAGCATGGAATGCTTTTCGCCTAGTGTCAACAAACTTTCTCGGGAATGTTAGGGCAGAAAACTACAAGGAACTAGTAGAAGACATGCTGATGCAGTATCAGAAACTTGGCTGCAATATGTCTCTAAAGATCCATTTCCTTGATTCCCATCTTGATTTCTTTCCTGACAACTGTGGTATGGTTAGTGATGAACAGGGCGAACGTTTTCACCAGGATATCGCAACGATGGAGCAAAGATACCAGGGAAAATGGTCCACTACAATGCTGGCTGATTACTGCTGGACACTCCCCAGAGAAGCTCCCGAACAGCTGTACAAGAGACAGGCGAAAAAATCTAAGAAGTAGTCTATGACTTGGTTTTTTACAGGTATTAACCGAAGGCCTATTATATTTGCTATTGACATGCATTTCGTGATGTAAACATTAATTCTTGTAGATTACAGAAAACTAGAGCCAACTTTGCAATTTCACTGTCATATTCGTGTTCAGCATATACAAATTGATAAGAAATGACAATTTTTATTTCAGTAACATGACTTTTGTAAAAATTTGTTGACCAGTGTTATCGACTGTCACTGCCTCTGCTCCTCCCTGGAACGCCCACACCACGCCATGTAGGGGAGAAGATCGGGGATATTCAGCAGCACTAATCATATTAGTGTGGTTGAATATCCCAAAGGCATTTTCATGGTTTACAGGGCTGTAAACCGTGTATATGCATTTCGACTATCAGGCCCACAGATAATAAGTTTCAAACCTATTCTTTTTATTACCATTCAATTCAAGCACAAAAAACTGTCAAGCTTCAAAAATCTTCAAAATCTATTTCATAGAAAGGATGGTGTAAATCAAAAATGGCTTAGATAGTCTGCTGAAAGAACTACTTTTTTGCACCATTTGTCTTGCTCATGGAACCTCAAGTGGCCAAAGTTCTTTCACAATACAATCAGGTTTTGCCTTGTTTAACCCTCAACGTGTTTATGATAGAATAGCGGCATGCAAAGCAGTTGTCAGCACTAAAGATATGTTGATGCTCCCTCGATGTATGATTTTGATTATGATATTCATTCACTCTCTTGTTAAAAAAACCCTACAGACAATGTATGTAGAGAAACACAGGTAAATCTTACTTCGGCCAATCAAAATGAATGGAAAGCCTAGTCTGAGCTACCATGGAAAATGGAATGAAGACGCCAAGCAGCTGTTGTAGGAGAATTTGGATCAAAGAAATTTTTGGAAATCATTCTTCTGTTATCTGAAACATTATAATATGATCCAAGAAGCAACAAGTAACACTTCTATCAAAAGTGAGTATCAACTGATATAATTTCACATTTAATTTAACATATTGCTAAGGAGGTTCATGAAGTAAAAATGTTTTCCACTGAGATGACACAAGATATTAGTGTTGTGGACCAGATGAGTATAGGTCTTTGGTACATGATACCAGAGCAAGTACCCCAAAACGCTTGATTGCTGTAACTCAGGTCACTTCTGCCACAGGCCAAGCTTTTGAAGGAAACAGTTGAAAGGCAAGCTAGAGGAATAAATGCTGAATATATTATTGGCAACATGAGAGATGGTGCTGCAAATACAATGGTATTAGTGTGTATTTATCAGAAGTTGCACTTGGTCCAGTTCATATTTGGTATTATGCCCATGTGTTGAATCTGGTCATGACTGATGCAACAGACACTGTTGATTTTTGAAACCTTTTTATTTTGCTGAATACAAGTGCTATTTTCATGGTGGGAGACGTTTGCCCCTAAACACTATAGAGAAAACATGATGCTAGTCAAAAAACAATCATTTGACTAAGAGCTTTGGTAATTGTAATGATCCATCAAAACCCTTCCTCATAATCTTGATAAAGACACTGACAAAGATTGCCTACAGAGTGAATGGTTAAGCCTGACAAAAATCAATAATGCTGAAAAACTCTTTACTCCCATTTAGAATTATTTTAACAGCTCAGCTCCTAAGCATCCTCCAGTATACCTCTCCCCTATCAGAGTATTTTCAGCACATAACATGGTGAGAAGGGCAATCAAATCCCACTGCCATTTCACTTGATTTTGAAACACAGAAAAACGACAGCAGATTATGACCATATGGCCTATCCCATCTGCCTATCCATAAGGACTATTATGTTCTACAATCCCTTCCTGTCCCTCAGAGATCCTCTGTATTGGTCTCATGCCTCCTTGAATTCAGATGCAGTTTGTTTCCACCACCACCACTGGGAGGCTGTTTCATGCCTCATCACCTTTGCTATAAAGAAAGGTTTCCTCAGATTACTCCTGAGTCTATCCCCTTTCACCTTCATCCTATGACTTCTCATTCCAGATCTTCCTTTCGACTGGAAGAGAGTCCTTACCTGTGCATTTATACCATGGAGGTATTGAAATTGCTGCATGCAATTTTGCAAGGTGAGTAAATAGGAACCTGGAAGAGGAAGATGAAGGAGATGCAATTACACTAGAACTACGAGCTGTACACTTCAAGTGAAAACAAATACCTGCAGAAATTGATGAAGAACTCATAAATGATGAAACAGAAAAATATAAAGTAAAAGTTCATAATCATGTATTTGATATAATTATAAATAGCTCAAAACAGGTCTCTTAGAATGGAAGATTAGCTGATATGTCATGCCTTCATCCCAGGAATTTCAGTGTTGTGTTGATTTCCTACACAGCATTTTAAAGCATTGAGAAGCATGTTTACTAAAGTGTGCTAAGGGATCACTCCTTAGTGTAGGATAGTAGAAAAAGTAAATGCAGAGGCAAGATCACATGTGTGCTAACTGATGGGAGCACTCCCGATATGTTTCCATGTAGTTTACATGGATCAAAGGACCCTGCCGCATCAACAGGCAGCTGCCAATACAGCGGGTGCACTTACCACCACCACCCACTGTAGTGGCAGTAAGTGCACCGGCGCTAACTGCACAAAGGAAGGTTAGTGCGAGCTAATACCACCCATGTGAACCGCTGTGTACAGTCAACACCTCCTCTCTGCCCCAAATTCTCCATCCCTGCCCCTAACCACTCTAAGCTGTTAAAGTGGGCTTTGTACTGCGGTGGCTGTTTTAATGTGCAGTAACGCAGTAACTGTGGATCAGAGGGCTATTTCTAGAGGGTCTCCACTGGAAGCAAGGTAATCCTGTGATTCTAGATACAAATTATCAGCTTGAGAGTTCCTAAATCGAGCTATTTTTATTTTTAATATATAACTTTTTCTGTTGCTTTGCCAACTGATTTATTTTTGTAGCTGTATTGCAGAAGGGGATTTTTTTTTTAGAAACATAGAAACATGATGACGGAAAAAGACCACATGGCCTATCTAGTCTGCCCTTTTATATCAACCACTACAACAGTCCCCTTTTTTCCTTTACAGATCCTCTGTATTTGTCCCATGCTTCTTTGAATTCAAATACTGTCCTCATCTCTACAACCTCCACTGGGAGACTATTCCACAGATCCACCACTCTTTCTGTAAAGAAATATTTTCACATATCATGTCTGAATCTATCCCTTTTCACCCTCATCCTATGTCCCCTTGTAGCAGATCTTGCTTTTAATCGAAAGAGGCTCTCCTCCTGTGCATTTATGCCACGGAGGTATTTAAACGTCTCAATCATATCACCTCTATCCCGCCTTTTCTCTAAAGTATACATATTAAGATCCTTAAGTCTGTCCTCATATGCTTCATAACGAAGATTACTAACCATTTTTAGTAGCCACCCTCTGTACTGCCTCCAACCTGTTTATATCCTTTTGAAGGTGCAGTTTACAGTATTGCACAGAATATTCCAAATGAGGTCTCACCAAAGACTTATACAGAGGCACTATCACCTCCTTTCTTCTGCTGGCCATTCCTCTCCCTATGCACCCAAGCATCCTTCTACGTAGCTTTTGCTGTCGCCTTTTCTACCTGTTTAGCTACTTTAAGATCATCAGATACAATCACACCTAGGTCCTGCTCTTCTTTAGTGGACAAAAGTACTTCACCCCCTATACTATATTGCTCCCTTAGATTGCTGCAGCCCAAATGCATGACCTTGCATTTTTTAACATTAAATCTCAGCTGCCAAATTCTAGACCATTCTTCAAGTTTAGCTAGATCCCTCCTCATGTTATCTACACCTTTCTGGGTGTCTACTCTATTAGAGATTTTGGTATCATCCACAAAGAGGCAAACCTTACCTGACAGCCCTTCCACTATATATCACTGTCAAAGATGTTAAAAAGAATCGGACCAAGGACAGATCCCTGAGGCACACCACTGGTAACTTCCTTCTCCTCAGAGTGAGCTCCATTTATCTGTACCCTTTGTTGCTTCCATTCAACCAATTTCCAACCCAAGCAGTAACTTTAGTGTCCATCCCTAGGGTGCTCAATTTGTTTATAAGTCGCCTTTGAAGAACGGTGTCAAAGGCTTTACTGAAATCTAAATACACCATATCTAGGGCTCTCCTTCGGTCCAACTCCCTGGTCACTCAGTCAAGGAAATCAATCAGAATTGTCCGACAAGACTTGCCTCTGGTGAATCCATGCTGCCTCGGATCCTGAAATCCCCTGAACTCCAGAAACCTCACTATTTTCTCTTTGAGCAGTGCTTCCATTAATTTACTCATCACAGAAGTTAAACTAACCGGCCTGTAGTTTTCAACCACATCCTTACTTCCGCTTCTAATCTTCAGATTCATAAAGGAAAGCAAACTCTTTGAAATCACTTCTGACTTGGTTTTAATGGGGGTTACGGAGACCATGGTTCATAGAGCACCATGACTTGGATGTAATTGTACTGGGCTATAAATTTATTCAGGAAGAACAGGGTATGAAGAAAGGGAGGAAGAGGAATACTATATGTAAGAAATATTAAAGTTACAGAATTGCAGGGCTTACATGGAAAGAAAGAGGCACTGTGGGTTAAACTGGAAAGAGGGAATAAAGCATCCATTTGCACAGGCAGAAGAAGTGGACAGAGATTTAATTGAAAACATTTGCAGTATTGCTATGAAAAGTGCTGCTGAAAAGTGATTTCAATATGCTAGTTTGATTGGGAAATCCCTGCTGTGGTGGCAAACAAGCCTTTTTGTTAAGAAAGTAAATAAATGCAAAAGAAAAAGAAGACCACATTGGTTCTCAAAAGAAGTAGCTGAAAAGGTGAAGAAAAAGAGGGTGGCCTTCATAAAATACGAGAGATCACAGAAGGAGGAAAACAAGCATCAGTATTTGGAAAAGATAAGAGAATCTAGGAAAGCTATCAGAAAACAAAGTTTGGGACTTCATTAATAATGTTAGTTATTTTACCCATTTAACCTCTCAAATTTCATTACCTGTTCAATGTAAAGTTTGTGTTGTTAGAATGTTATAATGTAAAACACTTTTAATGTAAAATAAGGCAGTATAGAAAACTTGTTAAATTGAAGAAAAAATAGCCAAGGCAGTAAAATGAGGGGACAAAACATTTTTCAGTTATTTTAACGAGAGGAGGAAGTGCAAAAGTGGTATTATCAGACTGAAGGGTAAAGGGGAGCAATATATAGTAGCTGATGAGGAAAAAGTGGAATTACTTAACAAATATTTCTGTTCTATGTTCACTGATGAAGGGCCAGGATCAGGACCTCAGAAAACACTGATAAATAGGAACAGAAGTGAGGCAGATTTTGAACAAGGAGCTAGCAAAACTAAGCAGATAAATCAATGGGGCCAGATGGGATGCATCTGAGAGTATCGAAGGAACTTAGCAAAGTTCTAGTGACTCCAATGTCTGATATTTTCAATGCTTTTTTAGAATAAGGAGTGCTCCCAGGGGCTGGAGAAAGGTGCATGTGGTTCAAAAGCAGAAGTAAGGATGAGGTTAGAAAGTACAGGCAAATTAGTCTGTCATCTGTGATGAGTAAATTAATGGAAATGCTGATAAAGCAGAGTTTAGTGAGATTTCTGGAATCCAATGGATTGCAGGATCCAAGGCAGTATGGTTTTACTAGAGGCAGGTCTTGTCAGACAAATCTAATTAATTTCTTTGACCTGGTGACCAGAGAGTTGGACTGATTGAGAGCCCTAGATGTGGTGTACTTAGATTTCAGAAAGGTGTGAGAAGGAGATATGATGGAGATGTTGAAATACCTCCATGGTATAAATGCACAGGAGGAGAGCTTCTTTCAATTGAAAGAAAGCTCTGCAATGAGGGAACATAGGATGAAGGTGAAAGGGGATAGGCTCAGGAGTAATTTGTGGAAATATTGCTTTACTGAAAGAGTGGTAGATGCATGAAATAGTCTCCCAGTGGAGATAGTAGAGACAAGGGTTGTATCTGAATTCAAGAAAGCATGGGAGAAACAGAGAAGATCTCTAAAGAGAAAAAAGAGACTGTAAACCTTAGTAGTTGGTATGGAAGAGCAAACTAGATAGGCCATCATGTTTCTATGTTACTCTCTTTCTATGCTTAGTGTGGGATTTAGGGTACAGTAACTGTTGTGGAGGAGTAGTTTAGTGGTTAGAACAACAGCCTAGTACACAAAAGGTCCAGGTTCAATTCCCACTGGACCTTGGAAGAAACAGCTTGGCAATCTACTTACCTTGCCAAGAAAACTCCGAGACTGCTGAGTCATCAGCATTGATTTAACAGCTCTTAAAAACAAACTGTTAGTGCATTTTAGTAAACATACCCCTCAATGGAAAAGTATTGCTCTTCAATTTTAATGCAACTATAAATAAAAATATGAAGAGTTTTTGGATTTTGCATCAAAGTTTAGTAGCCTGAAGCACAGCTTCCTAGAAAGTTTCAGAATATGGACCTTGAAGCAGGGTCTGATAATGCCGAGGCTGCTGACGCTAGTGCTTCTAGTGACAAGTTCATTGAAATGGAGGCCAACCACATCAACACCTGTACCAGCGTCCTCTTTGCTTCTACTTCATATCTGAAGAGTACAATTTATTTTCTGAGGACTATGCAATACTGCTTACCTGTTATAAATACCATCTGACACTATCTACTACGTAAATATCTTGAAAATTAGGTTTATCAAAATTTATCTAAAAACGTTTGTGAAGTAATCGAAGTGCTGAACATCGAGGCATTCATGCTCAAGAGCTGCAAGCCAGATATTCTTTAAAACATTTCAGAAAAAGCAATCATGGCTACTCTATCTAATAAAAAATAAAACATATGAAAGTTTCCTAATATACCTTTACACCAGAAAGGGTGACTGCTGGCTGAGGAAGAAGGAAGCTTGCGAGCGAGAGAGAGAGAGAGAGAGTGACTATGGGCAGGGAATGCAGGGAGCTTGAGAGAGTGAGAGAGACTGCTGGCTGGGAATGGAGGGGGTTTGAGAGAGAGAGAGAGAGAGTGACTATAGGCAGGGAATGCAGGGAGCTTGAGAGAGTGAGAGAGACTGCTGGCTGGGAATGGAGGGGGTTTGAGAGAGAGAGAGTGACTATGGGCAGGGAATGCAGGGAGCTTGAGAGAGTGAGAGAGACTGCTGGCTGGGAATGGAGGGGGCTTCAGAGAGAGAAAAAGAGAGAGAGAGTGACTATGGGCAGGGAATGCAGGGAGCTTGAGAGAGTGAGACTGCTGACTGGGAATGGAGGGGGTTTCAGAAAGAGAGAAAGAGAGAGAGAGTGACTATGGACAGGGAATGCAGGGAGCTTGAGAGAGTGAGAGAGACTGCTAGCTGGGAATGGAGGGGGTTTGAGAGAGAGAGAGAGAGAGAGATGGAGAGAGAAAGTTACTTTTGGTTGAGGATGTGGGGGCTCGAGAGAGAAGTGACTGCTGGCTGGGGGTGGAGGGAGTGAGAGAATGGGGATGGAGAGACAAAATTTTTTAAATAAAAAAGTACTGTTAAATAGAAACACTTATTTTGATTTGTAATCTGATACTACATGGGCCACTATGAAAGAAACTTCTCATACCACTGTTTCTGCAATCTGCCCCTGATCCTGGCCCCTGATCCTGACCCCTGGCCCCTGATCCTGTACACTGGACCATCGTAGTGTTAATTGTAAACAAATTCTGCCTCCACAGAATTCCCCTTTGCTCAAAAATAGATGCAGAGCAGAATTACGACATTTCCCCATAGAACTCACCATACTTAAAAAAATGCTTGATTCTGATTTCATCTTAGTAATAGCAACATAAACACTCTCCAGTACCAGGTATATTATGGAGCAATATAGAACCTTACAAAAGTCACTTAGGACCAGAAGATGCAACAAGGAGCATATCCCGAAAAGGCAATACTGTAAATATTGCAATGGGGTCAGAAACATAGGACACTTACTGGAAAAACCGAAAAAGCCAGATTACTGCAGATCCCAACACTGAAACTCCATCCTAACAGTATATCCTATTAGAATCTACTCTTGTTTGGATTGCTGCAGGTCGCCGCCACCCCTCAGAAGCTGCTGCCCTAAGCAAGCATCTAATCTTGCCTAAGTCTTCCCTATTTAGGCCAGTCCTCATACAGTAAAGGCGGAGCATGCCAATGTTGTGACAGTTCTCATCAGTAGGGAAGACCCAAGAATGCTGAGTGGGTGAGATCCATGGACAGGTTCTCCACAGGATGGCACACCCGGAGTCCAGGGGTAACTAGGACAGTGTCTTCTGCTTGCAACAGTCATCCTCCCTTCAGGTCAAACCCTCCAGTTCTGATGGCTGCCAAGGCTTCGCTGATCAATCCCAGGGCCCAAGGTAAGAGCCAGCAATAGAAGAACTCCAAAGGAGACAGGAAAAATAAACATAGGGCACTCACCAAAGAGCAGCAAGGCAGCAGTAAAGCTGAGGTCCAATGGGAACTAGTCTAAGATCTAAAAATACCTAGCAAGGCGAATTAGGTTCCAAAGTTTGGCAGGGAGCCAAATACCAAGCTACAGACCAAGCTCTGGCAAAGAGGTCTAGCCAGGGCTGGATTTATATTCAGATCCCAGACAGGAACAAGATTGGCTCTGAAAAGAAGTAGCAGGCATAGAGCAGGCTAAGGAGGCCAGCCAGCTAAGTGGAACCCACTGGCACTTGCTGGCTGGAAATCGAAAGTTCATCCAGGTAAGGTTCTTCAAGGAAATGAGACACCTGCAGGCCAATGGTGCAGCCAGATCTTATTTTTTGGGGGAAAGGGGGGGGCTCAAAGATAATATGGGTCAGTATGGATGATGAAATGCTCAAAGAAATCAAGGAAGCTAACAAAAGTTACAGCGCAGTAATAATAATGGGTGATTTCAATTACCCCAGTATCGACTGGGTCAGTGTCACGTCAGGACATGCTAGGGAGAT
The DNA here is from genome assembly GCA_033557465.1 of Ichthyophis bannanicus. Lineage (NCBI taxonomy): Eukaryota > Metazoa > Chordata > Amphibia > Gymnophiona > Ichthyophiidae > Ichthyophis > Ichthyophis bannanicus. The sequence goes on along the minus strand of CM066032.1, from coordinate 1,512,819,618 downwards.
AAAGTTCCTAGATGAAATAAATGACTGCTTCTTGGAGCAGCTGGTTCATGAACCGACCAGAGGGGAAGCTATATTAGACCTAGTCCTTAGTGGAACACCAGATCTAGTGCAAGAGATAAGGGTGTTGGTGCCACTTGGCAATAGTGATCATAGCATGATCGCCTTTGATTTAATTAGTGGAGGAGGGATAGTAAGGAAATCCACAGTACTACCTTTTAACTTTCGAAAGGGAGACTATGATAAAATGAGGAAAACAGTTAAGAAAAAACTAAAAGGAGCAGTTGCAAAGGTTAAAGACGTACATCAAGCTTGGGTGTTGTTGAAAAATACTATCTTGGAAGCCCAGACCAGCTGTATTCCAAAGTGGAAGGGAGTCCAAAAAACTGCCAGCATGGTTTAAAGGTGAGGTCAGAGAGGCTGTTGTTGCCAAAAAAGCATCTTTCAGGAAATGGAAAAAAGAGCCAAACGACGAAACCTGGAAACAGCACAAGCACTAGCAAGTCAAATGCAAGGCATTGATAAGGCAGGCAAAGAGAGAATTTGAGAAGAAGCTTGCTGCGGAAGCAAAAACGTGAAATAAAGACCTTTTCAAATACATTCGTAGCAAAAAACCTGTGAGAGAGTCAGTTGGTCCATTAGATGATAAAGGGGTTAAAGGAGCACTAAGAGGCAACAAGGCGATAGCGGAGAGACTGAATGAATTCTTTGCTTCGGTCTTTACTGAGGAAGATGTAGGGATGTTACCCATGACTGAAGTGGTATTTAAAGGTGCGGAAGAATTGAAGGAAATATCGATACATCGGGAAGATGTCTTACAACTATTAGATAAACTGAAGAGTAGCAAATCACCTGGGCCGGATGGTATACATCCAAGGGTGTTGAAAGAACTGAAATATGAGATTGCAGACCTGCTATCAGTAATCTGTGAACTATCATTAAAATCATCTCTAATACCTGAAGATTGGAGGATCGCCAATGTAACACCAATTTTTAAAAAGGGTTCCAGGGGTGATCCGGGAAACTACAGACCGGTGAGCCTGACGTCAGTACCGGGAAAAATGGTAGAAACCATCATAAAGAATAAAATTACTCAGCATGTAGATAGTCACAACCTAATGGGAGACAGCCAACATGGCTTTAGACAAGGAAGATCTTGTCTTACTAATCTGTTATGTTTTTTTGAAGGAGTGAATAAACAGGTGGACAAAGGTGAGTCAGTTGATATTGTGTATCTGGACTTTCAGAAAGCCTTTGACAAGGTCCCTCATCAGAGACTTTTGGCAAAACTAAAGAGTCATGGGATAGGAGGCAGTGTACTATTGTGGATCAGGAATTGGTTAAAAGATAGAAAGCAGAGGGTAGGGCTAAATGGCCAATTTTCCCAATGGAGAAAGGTGAAATAGTGGTGTGCCCCAGGGATCTGTGCTGGGTCCGCTGCTTTTTGACATATTCATAAATGACCTGGAAAGTGGAATAACGAGTGAGGTTATCAAATTTGCAGATGACACAAAACTATTTAAAGTTGTTAAAACCCAGGAGGATTGTGAAAAATTGCAAGAGGATCTTGATAAATTGGAAGACTGGGCATCAAAATGGCAGATGACATTTAATGTGGACAAGTGCAAGGTTATGCACCTAGGGAAGAACAACCCAAACTATGGCTACACGATGGATGCAAGGTTCCACATTAGGAACCACCACCCAGGAAAAAGATTTAGGCATCATTGTGGATACCATGTTAAAATCCTCGGCCCAGTGTGCAGCGGCGGCCAAGAGAGCAAATAGAATGCTAGGTATGATAAGGAAAGGAATGGAAAATAAAACAAAAGATATTATAATGCCTCTATATCGTTCCATGGTGAGACCGCACCTTGAATATTGTGTGCAATTCTGGTCGCCGTATCTTAAAAAGGATATAGCGATTTTAGAAAAGGTTCAGAGAAGAGCCACCAAAATGGTAAAGGGGATGGAAGGATACTCCTATGAAGAAAGGCTAAAAAGGTTAGGGCTCTTTAACCTGGAAAAGAGACGGCTGAGGGGAGATATGATAGAAGTCTATAAATTAATGAACGGAGTGGAACGGGTAAACGTAGATCGATTGTTTACGTTATCAGAATATAGAAAGACTAGGGGACATGCAATGAAGCTACAGGGTAAACTATTTAAGACTAATAAAAGAAAATATTTTTTCACTCAACGTGTAATCAAACTCTGGAATTTGTTACCGGAGGATGTAGTAAAGGCTGTTAGTGTAGCTGGGTTTAAAAAAGGTTTGGACAAGTTCCTGGAGGAAAGGTCCATAAACCATTATTAAGAAGTGACCGAAGATATCAATGCTTGACCCAGTACAAGCATTGTGGAACGTGTGTCTCTTGGGAAACTGCTAGGTACATATGACCTAGATTGGCCACTATTGGAAACAGAATACTGGGCTTGATGGACCTTGGTCTGACCCAGTATGGCATATCTTATGTTCTTATGTACTAAGCATGCAGAAAGTTTAAAATAGAGGAGATGGAAAAGCCACGACCCACCTCTCACTGACGTCCTGCAATAAGAATGTTAATCTCTCCTCCTGTCTTCCTTAGACATCTGCTCCTGATAGAACCACTCTGCCTTCCTCAATGTCTGAGGAACACCACACACAAATTGAAATCTTTCAGGCTACCCACAAGATTTCAGCCTGCACATGGTGACGGCCAGATATCAGAGAGACTTAAGATTTATGGATCTCCTTTTCTGGTGGAGCTTTGGGATCCCATCAGCCATGGCAATCCTCAAAATTGACTGTGGTTGAGCCAGGAGCATTGGAGGGACCTGTGCCTCTTCATGTCCACTCGTGGCTATGCTCTGTGGTTGTGGAATCTCACAAATATCTTTCATCTATACTCATTAGGGATATCCTGAAAACCTAACTGGTTTGCGGCCCTCTAGGATTACAGTTTGACACCCCTGTCCTATAGCCCCTTCTGCCTCCCAGGACTCCTTTGAAGGAAAGAAGGCATCCAGTTCAGCTTGCAGAGCTCCAAAATCATAACAGGAGACGACACCTGTACAAGACTGGAAGGCTAGCCCAACCTCCATGACTTTGCAAAATGAACAAATCTGATTAGTCACAGGAATTCCAGAATGTTCTCGGGGTCAGTGTCAACAAATGGATTAGTTACGCATACCATGACAGTAACGAACCTCACTCTTAAACAAGGGTATGTAGAGTCTGATCTCAGTCTCTCAAGTTTACTGCTGATATTTGCCATAGTTGCGTCCAATGTTGCTGCTAGCCTGCGCTGGATCCACCGCCAACATTCCTGCCAGCGGGGGAAGGAGGGTGCAGAGCGATCGACGCTCTGCCCCTCCCCCCACTGGCAGGAATTCCGGCAGAGGACCCGGTGCAGATTAAAGAGAACATTGCGAGGCTGCTGCAGCCAGCACCCTCGCAATGTTATCTTTAATCTGCGCCGGGTCCTCCGCCGGTATTTCTGCCAGTGGGAGCAGGGGCAGAGCATCAATCGCTCTGCACACCCCCCCCCCCCTTCCGGCAGGAATGTTGGCAGCAGACACAGCGCAGGTTAGCGGGAACATTGTTTGCGTCGTGCCAAAGAATGTTCATAAGATGTAACATACTGTATATAGGCAATCTATCAAGGTGTGCTTGAACATTCTCCCTTTGGCTGGCCAGCTTAGGGCTTGATTGACCCATTAGTCTCTGACTGCATTACTTAGTACTTGAAGATCTCTTTCTCCAATCAGTCCATGGAAATATAAAAATAATCACTTGACATCGACATCTCTGTTATCAGTTCTCTTCCTGTATTTCTCTCCTTTTCTATGATGCCTCGAGCTTTTTATTGATTGGAATGGGAACGTCCCAGGTGATCATAACCTCTTCATTTTCCATGATTCTTTTAGGGTCGTGATCCCATTGCTTTACCATAACATTTACAAAGTTTCCAATGGATGAGATGTTCCATATGATGGTGCCTTTCTGCATAGGAATCTTCTCCCATCAGAATTTTACTGTCCTAAGGATTTCCAGCTCTTCCTTACAGAATCTCTGTTTTCGTGCGGCAGTTTGTAAAGGTAAATAAATAAATGTCAGTGTTCCCAGTTTTCTCTATGCTTGCTGTCTATAACCCACTGTCCTGGTAGACAACTATCAATCTCTCATCCTTAGATTTCAGCTCAACTCTCCTTAACCATGTTTCCAGTTTTGTTGATGTATGGTTCCTGGAGTATTTGTCACTGTCTTTGTGCAATTACTACTGCCACTACTTAACATTTGTATAGCACTTCTGCCTGTTTCTCCTTGTTTGCTTATCTAATTCTTTTAAAAGATTTTTCTCTTGTTCTGCAAGTTCTTTTGCTTCCATCCTTATGTGTAGTGATGGATTCTCACTCATTTCTTCTACTTGTTAGGATACTTGTTCACCTTTAATGACTGAACCAGATTCTAGTTGTTTACTTTCATATTTCAACACTTTTTGTGTATTTGGATCTGACAATACTTTTAATTAGGCCCGAAGGCCTATGATAGTAGCTCTGTAATGGTAGTTTAATAAGGCAGTGCCTATATTAAGCCAATTTTATAAAGATAAGTAGGCATCTACTTGTCTTTATAAAATACTAGCTTGCGTGACATATTTCGCACATATTTGCGTGACATATTTCGCAGGTGCAGACATTTATACCAGCCCTGGAGCTGTAAATTACAGTCTATGCCCAAGCTCCACCCCACTGTAAGCTTACCATCAAAATGAATGCCATCATATCAAAGTGCATACTTTTATGCTTGTTGGGATTTTATAAAAGACCATTTACGCATATATGTGCCTACATAAATGCAGAAATGGCTTTATAAAATTACCTCCTATATGTATCATTTATTTCTATGAGACCCATTCTTACTTTGGCTTGAGGAATATACAGTGTTGGCATTTTTTTTTTTTTTTTTTTTTTTAGTGCCATCAAGTCAGTGTTGATTCATAGTGACCCAGCTACCTCTGGGTTTTCTTGGCAATGTATCACCAGAAGTAGATTGCCAGCCTTTTCTTCCAAGACAATGGAGGGTAAAGTGACTTGCCCAAAGTCACAAGGAGTGCCAGTGGGAATCGAACCCTTGATCTTCTGGGTACTAGGCAGTTGCTCTAACCACTAAGCTACTCCTCCACTCCATACAAATGTTGGCATACAAGTGTTGGCATACAAATTTATAAATTACTTTGTGGGCTTGGAACACTTTTCTTGTTCATACATCTAATTTTTCAAGCTCTTTAAGGAGACAATCTACAATTCCAAAGTTGTATGAGAATGCAATTGTAGCCATACTACCCCAAGTATACCCAATCTTGTCTGCTTTCAGAAGCTAAGCAAAATGAGACCTGGTTAGTACTTGGATGGAAGATCACCTTGAAATACCAGATGCTGTAGGCTTACTGCATGGAACAAAGGCCTGGAAATCTACTTCCAGTCACACTTTGCAAGGAAAGCCCAGGGGATAGTCAACACAGAGAACTATCCACAGGGTCATCAGGAGTCAACATCAACTCCATGACATACAACAATAATATGAGAGTATAAGAACTGCCAGATGATTAATGGCTTGTATCTTATTTTGTGATATGAAATCACTTTTCAATATCAGTTTTAATCTCCTGTAATATTCTTTACTTATCTCTCAATAATTCTTGCCTGATTGTCACTCTCTCTTTTTTCTACACTTAGATATTTATATATACTTTCCTGTTCAAGTTTCTTTATATCACATTCATCGGTTAGAGAAATGTTTTCAGTTTCTAAATTTTCTTCTAAGAAGGGTTACCTTAGCACATGTGTTGAGACCAAAAGTCATCTTGATGTCATTTGGGAAGGTTTTCATTATACAGAATTCCACTAATTATTGGTCACCGGACCTGCATTGTGGAGAATTAATAAGAGTACTCAGTAGATTAAGTGCCATATAAAAGTTGTGACAGGGAGTCTACCTAAAATATTCCTCGCTGGATCTTGATGTTAGAAATGTCAAATGTCCATCTTCATACTTCAGATGGAATGTGATTTGCCACATTTTTATGGTGAACTTAATCAATTCAGGGTTTATTTTGTACATTTCAAGAGTGCAGGATATATTCCATGTTTTAAGAAAGGTGAAAGGAAGGCCAAACAACAGCCAGCATGGGTTAAAGATGAGGTCAAAGAGGCTGTTATAGCTAAGAGAAAATCCTTCAGAAAATGGAAAAAAGAGCCAAATGATGAAAACAGGAAACAAAATAAGTTAATGGCAAGTTAAATGCAAGGCATTGATTAAGGCAGGCAGAGAGAGAATTTGAAAAGAAGCTTGCGATGGATGGAAGCAAAAGTGCATAATAAAAAAGTTTTCAAGTACATTTGTAGCAAAACACCTGCGAGCCAGTTGGACTATAAGATGATAGAGGGCTAAAAAGGGCACTAAGAGAGGACAAGGCCATAGTGGAGAAACTGAATGAATTCTTTGCTGCAGTCTTTAACGAAGAAGATATAGAAAACTTACCCGTGAGAAATATAAACCAATGCAAAAATATAACAACAAATTATCAAATGGGCAGGGATATAAAAAACTTTATCAATGGAAAGCAAAATCCTGATACATGTGACAACTGGTGTTTCAGCTAAGTGTGGGGTGGACAATGTGTTTCAGCTCTATGTTTTTGTTTATGCTGAATTTGTGCCTGCACATGAGAGGTTGCCAGTGATCAGGAAGTGGATTATGCAATGGTCTCACATGTTTAAAGTGGAGTTTTTTCTAACCTGTGATGGTGTGGTTGCGTAGCATTGGTGTATATGGTACTTATTTGTTTCAGCTACACTGACATAGAGCCGTTGCGTCGGCTTGATTGACAATATTCACAGAGGTCTTTTTTCTCCATTAGTGAACCTTTTGTTTTCTACTGGTGCAGTTTTTTATATCCCTGCCCATTTGATAATTTGTTGTTATATTTTTGCACTGGTTTATATTTCTCATAGTTTTATCATACCAGTTGCTTTGCGGTTTATATTTGATTAGGAAACTTACTCATGCCAGAAATAATATTCAAAGGTGATGTATCAGAAGAATTGAAACAAATGCAAAGGCGTGGACTACAAAGTGGAAACATAACTAGACCAAAACACTCTTTGGCTATGCCTCAACTCTCGCCATCCTCCATGACCTAAAATACAATCACAGTCAAGAAGATCCTCAACCATCATCCTCAAGAGGTAAGTGTGCTGACCACCATCATCCATTACAGACTGTTAATGTACCAGTTCATACAATTCCTATCACTCTCTACTAGACAAAATTCTTCAACTCATCAGCACCCCCCCCCTTATACATTCTGCATTCTCTAAATTGCTGTGCACTCACAAACAGATATGGCACCCCTGCCTTTTTTAATCTGTTCCCTCTACCTTCTAGCCATCATCACTCTCTCTGCAACTCTCATTTCTCGAAGACCTACACCAATTATGCTCTCTTACCCGCCTCATGGCCTCTACATACCATCACTTAGACCTAAATACACAACAATCTCTACTCTCATCCAAATAAAACCGCAAACAACTCCTGTCCTTCAGACCCTTGGATCCATACCCTGTCAAACGGACATCAAATGTGAAAATCATATGGGACTTCCTTGTGGATCAAGAAACTGGCGTGATATTCATAATGGAATCTTGGTTCACAGATTCTGACAATGTCTTGATGAATCAACTAACTCCACCTAACTACAAACTCTTCACTCAGAGAACCAACCGCAGAGGCGGCGGAGTTTTCATCCTGACCAGGAGCAACCTCATCTTCCATGCAACCATTTCTAGCTCATGTTATCATTATCTCAAACAAACATCTAACACTCTATATGACATATATTTATTTATTTATCTGTATTTATATCCCGCTTTTCACCAGGTCAAAGCGGTCAATTGGGGGATACATTTAACACGAGGGGATATGAGACACATACGCTAATACTTACAGGGAACATGGGCAATGGAGGGTTAAGTGGCTTGCCCAAGACCACAAGGAGTGCCTATAGGACTAGAAATCCCAATCCCTCCGGCCTGAGATTGCTGTCCCCAGATGGGACTTGAATCCCTGGCCCTCCGGCCTGAAGTACCTTGTCCTAACCACTAGACCAACTCAAAAACTGAGGAGCTACCAACATTACTTGAAGCCATTTGCAACTACAACTGCCCCAACAATCAACTCCTTCTACTGGGAGACCTAAAGCTTACTCAACCCCAGAGTCTTAAAATCCAGGACTTCCATCACTTCCATAAAGGACTACACCCAACTAGTTAAGGAATTCACTCATATTAAAGGAAACTCCCTGGACCATATCTTTGCCTCCCAAAAGATGATCAGAGACCATCAGCTTCCAAAACCAATAATGGATTCTATACCATGGTCAGACCACAAAACTACAATATTCTACCTCCCAAATAACTACATGATGAAAAAGCAGGAACACCAGCCAATGCTCGCTTCCAGATTCCACTATCTGGACAAAGAGACCTTCCTAGACATCCTCCTTCTGAACCTTGACTGTAGCTTGGATGACCTCATACATAGTAACATAGTAAATGACGGCAAATAAAGACCAGTATGGTCCATCTAGTCTGCCCAGTAAGATGGCAAGAGTAGGTGCACCTGCAGCTCCATGCAGGTCACCCCTCCCCATGTCTTGGTTTAGGGGTGAACCCACCGCTCCGTGTAGGACACCCCTGCTTGTTGAGAAATTAGATAGTTGTTAGTTTTGATTTTATCCTGTTGCTGTAAAGGGATCCACTGTGTCTGTCCCATGCCATTTTGAATTCTGTCACTGTATTTGCCCCCACCTCTTTCATCGAGAGGGCATTCCAAACATCCACCATCCTTTCAGTGAAAAAGTATTTCCTGACATTGCCTTTCAATTTACTCCCTTGCAGCTTCATGCTATGCCCTCTAGTTTTACAGCTTCCCGTCTTTGGAAGAGGTTTGTTTGTTCACTAATTCTCTTTAAGTATTTAAAGGTCTGAATCATATCTCCCATATCCCTCCTCTCCTCCAGAGTGTACATATTTATTTCAAGTCTCTTCTCATAAGGCTTCTGATGCAGGCTTCAAATCATTTTGGTCGCCTTCCTTTGAACAGTTTCCAATCTTTTTACATCCTTTGTGAGATATGGTCTCCAAAACTGAACACAGTATTCCAAATGAGGCCTCACCAGTGACTTATACAGTGGCATTAGTACCTCCTCCTTTCTGCTGGTAATAAACATGAACCTCACTGGGGAATTGAACCTGTGACCCAAGAATCATGTACACACAGACTATGTGTGAAGAGCCACAGTGATGGCAAAGAACAAGTAGAAATCAAACCTCTGTCCCCTGCTTATAGAGACTTTGTACTAACCAGTAGGCTACACCTCCACCCTCAACACTAATAGCTAACTGGAACCAATCAATAAGGATAACCGCCTCAAAACCATAGACTAATTCCAACTCCAAACTTTGAATGTTTGCAGCTTGGTACATCAGAGATCTAAAAATTGCCATGTGCAGCCTGAGAAGGCTAGAAAAAATAGAGAAAACAAAGTCCTCTTCTGACCTCCACAACTATATGTCCAAACTTTAGGAATACCAAATTCTAATAAAGAAGAAGAAGGAATACCATATCAATCTCATTGCAAAATCACTGAATCACCCCAGAAAACTATTTCTAATTGTAAAATCCCTCCTTAAAGACCCTATCCGAGATGATGCCTCCAACGTACCCTCTACACATACCTTAACCAACCACTTTAAAGTTTTGGTATCTTTCAGCAGTCATTTAGCAACAACAAATATGACAGCCATTAACAACCTCCCCATAACAGACTCATGGAATTCATTTTCAACTTTAACACAGGAGCACCTAGAAAATATCATAACAAACTTAAACAGTACAAAGCTTCAAATCTGTCATACAATGGCTTTCAGAGCACAATTTCCTCATAAACCACAATAAAACAGAAGCACTCATCATCTCAAGAGACCATAACTACATCCCTCCACCCCATCTCAATTGCAGGAACCCGATTGAGTATGCAGTCCCAAGTGCAATACCTCAGCATTGTAGGAGATATTGTCAGTAGCAGATAAATATACATGTATAAATACTTGGTATGTCTAGGGAAAACTGCTATTCTCCATTTACCTAGGATTCCATAGGACTACCTGGCAAACAAACCACGTGATAAAACAAGAACCAACTCTATGTTTGTATATAAATTAGAATTTATTACTGATAGAAAAATAGTGTAAAATTAGCATAAATTAGTTTTCTGAGGTGGTATGTTATACAGCTCTATAATTACAATTACCAAGATATCTAATCTCTGTTTTAGCAACCAACATCACTGATTTGCTCTGCACTCAGACATACAGTATATTATCTATCTGTCTAAGCTAGCTCCAACCTGGGGGGGGGGGAGTGGGTGGGGGGGGGGAATTAAAGACCCGTATCTTAGATCTTGCCAGAACGCTTGTGGCTGGGTCTAAGAAATTGTCTCAGGAACGGCATGAAGTCAAAGTATGGCAGAGGTCCAACGTCGGTTACAGGTCTGTGGGAGACCCACATCCATCCCGAGGTTTTGCCCTTGGACACTATATGACTTTCCAGCCAGAGAGACAGGCAAGCAAGCACACAGGCAAGTGCAGAGAATGGCAGAGGAAACCAACAAAACAGTCTGTGACAGAAGTTAAGGTTTCCAGGTGTTCTGCAAGCCTCTGTGCATGTTCCCAGAGTGCTGTGTGTGTGTGTCCTGGGCTGCATGTGTGTATCTTGTCCGTCTCTCCCTGCATCCAGTGTATAATTCTTTGTCCTGACGGCGTGGTGATTGGCTGGTCTCAAATCGTATATGTCATGTTCAGCAAATCTGTTAACAGCTAATAGGTGGTCCTTCTGCAAACAAAGGTCCATAGTGCGAGAAAGTTGCTAGTATGCAAGTCCATACATTGTTGCAAATGCTAGTACCAGTAGCACATTGAAGTTCTCAGCAATGAGTTCTTCTGCATATAGTGAGCTGTAAAATTATACTTCTGCTGTAAAGTACATAAATCCTGCAGAATTGCTTGATCTGCAAGTTTTAATGCTGAGTTATAACAAAATAGGCATCCATCTTGTTTAATTCAGGCTTTGGTTCAGAGCAGGCCCCATGCCCTATAGCATAACCCTCGACCAGCAGCTTACTTTTCAACCTCACATTAACAATACCATCAAACCCATATAATACAAGCTGAAAAACATTCAACAACTCAAGCCACTACCCAACCTCCAAAACTATCTCAAAGTTTTCCAAACCCTCGTTACGCCTCATTTTGACTACTGCAACATCATCTTGCAGGGCCTATGTAACTGTATACTTCACCCTCTGCAACTGTCTCAGAACACCGTTGTTTGTATCCTGCTCAGTACCACTCTATCTAGTCACATTGTTCCTATCCTCCAACAGCTACATTGGCTATCTGTAAAATAAAGGACAAAATACAAAGCAATATTTGCAACAATACTCACAAAATCAGAAATAAAAACAGCCATGACTGCTGGAATGCCTCCCCCTTGAAAGTGCCGCCTGAGGCGACTGCCTCAGATGGCCTGGGATAGGAGGCAGTATGCTATTGTGGATTAGGAACTCGTTAAAACATAGAAAACAAAGAGTAGGGCTAAATGGCCAATTTTCCCAATGGAGAAAAGAGAATAGTGGAATATCCCAGGGATATGTGCTGGGCCTGTTGCTTTTTAACATATTTATAAATTACCTGGAAATGGAAATAACAAGTGAGGTGATAAAATCTGCAGATAACACAAAATTATTCAAAGTTGTTAAAATGCTAGAGGATCGTGAAAAATTGCAAGAAGAGCTTGAAAAATTGGGAAACTGGACATCCAAATAGCAGATGAAATTTAATGTGGGCAAGTACTAAGTTATGCACTTAGGGAAGAACAACCCAAACTATCGTTACATGATGCAAAGTTCCACATTAGGAATCACTATGTAGGAAAAGGATCTGGGAGACATCATGGATAGTACATTGAAACCCTCTGCCTAGTGTGTAGCGATGGCCAAGAATGCAAATAGAATTTTAGGAATCATAAGGAAAGGAATAGAAAATACATCAAAGGATATTATAATGCTCTGTATCACTACATGGTGTGACCACACTTTTAATATTCTGTTCATTTCTTGTCACCGTATCATAAAAAGGATATAGCAGAATTGGAAAAAAGGTACAGAGAACAGCAACCAAAATGGTAAAGGGGATGAAAGGATATCCCTATGAGGAAAGGCTTAAAAGGTTAGGGCTCTTCAACTTGGAAGAGACAGCTGAGGGGAGATACGATACAGGTCTATAAATTAATGAATGGAGTGGAACAGGTAAATGTAGATCGGTTGTTTACTCCTTCAAAAAGTATAAAAACTAGGGGACACACAATGAAGCTACAATGTGGCACATTTCAGACTAATCAGAGAAAATATTTTTTCACTCAAGATGTAATCAAACTCTGGAATTCATTATCGGTAGATGTAGTCAAAGCTGTTAGTGTAGCTGGGTTCAAAACAGGTTTAGATGAGTTCCTGGAGGAAAGGTCCATAAACCATTATTAAAGAGGACCAGGGAAATCCACTGCTTACCCCTGGGACAAACAGCCTTGGAAACCTGACAAGTACTTGAGGCCTGGAATGGCCACTGTTGGAAACAGGATATTGGGTTTGATGGACCCTTGGTCTGACCCAGTATGCCATATCTTATGTTCTAACAAATTTGAATGTTTGTCACTTTCCAGAGCTTAATATAACTTCACAGTAAAATCGAAAAAGACCAGCTCCACTCTTCACCCTAGAGATAATACTGTTATTGTTACCAAAACTGTGTTCTTAATTCTTGATTCAAAAGTTATTATGTTACTAAGTTGTTGTTATAGCAACTGGGTCTCAGACATGTAAAACTCATAAGCTTGAGTAACGCCTCAACTTGCATCAATGGCCCAAAAAAAGTGAGAACATCTCGTAACATAAGTTATTTAAAAATTCAAAAAGACAGATGCAAATGATTGACAAATTTAAAAAAAAAAAAGATGGCGACTGGAAATTGTCAAAATAAAGACGTTATATAGCTAAAAAAGTTAAATTACTTATTTAACTTTTTTAGCTATATAACGTCTTTATTTTGACAATTTCCAGTCGCCATCTTTTTTTTTTTTTAATTTGTCAATCATTTACATCTGTCTTTTTGAATTTTTAAATAACTTATGTTACGAGATGTTCTATTTAACTATTTAAGCTTTTAATTTACGACTACTACTACTACTACTAATTAGCACTTATATAGCGCCGAGCACACAGCACTGTACAGGTATGACATGCATATAAAAGATATACATATAATAGACAGTCCCTGCCCATCAGTCATGCTCATCCGAGCTTACAATCTAATACTCATCCGAGTTTACAATCTAATACAACAGTACAAAGCGATAGTCAGTACGGTGCAAAGCATAATATGGTCTCTGTAATTCGGTCATGGGAGATTGAGGGGAATCGGGTTAGGATAAGGGTGGAAGTCAGGATCTGAAGGCAACAGTGAAGAGGTGGGTTTTTAACCTGGATTTGAAGAGGGCCAGTGAGGGTGCCTGGCGTATAGACATAGGTAGGTTGTTCCAGGCGTAGGGTGCAGTGACATGAAAGGAGCGAAGGCGTGAGTTAGCTGTGCGAGTGAAAGGCCTAAATAGAAGCAGTTTGTTAGCGGAGCGAAGTTCTCGAGAGGGGATGTAGGGAGAGATCAGTGATGAGAGGTATTGAGGGGCCGCAAAGTGGATGCATTTATAGGTCAGTATGAGAAGTTTGAATTGTATGCGGAATTGGATGGGGGGCCAATGAAGTGACTTCAGAAGAGGAGTAATGTGGGCATGGCGAGACTGGCGGAATATTAGTCGAGCAGCATGATTTTGTATAGATTGAAGGGGAAAGAGATGATTCGCGGGGAGACCGGCAAGGAGTAGGTTGCAGTAATCTAGGCGAGAGGACATTAAGGAGTGGATAAGCGTTTTGGTAGTGTGTTCGGAAAGGAAGGGGGCGGATCTTGCCAATGTTGAAGAGGAAGAAGCGACAGGTCTTAGCTACGAGCTGGATGTGTGTGGAGAAGGAGAGAGAGGTGTCAAAGATAACCCCCAGATTGCAGGCTGAGGGAACAGGAAGGATCATAGATCCATCCACTGAGATTGAGAAAGGGGAAAGAGGAGGGGCAGAGTTGGGGGGAAAAACGAGGAGTTCAGTCTTGGCCATGTTCAGTTTCAAGCGGCGATGGGACATCCAGGCAGCGATGTCGGAAAGGCAAGCTGAGATCTTGGTCTGAATTGCTGGAGAGATATTAGGTGTAGAGAGGTAGATTTGGGAGTCGTTGGTATAGAGATGGTACTGAAAGCCATGGGAGGAGATAAGTGCACCAAGGGATTGGGTATAAAAGGAGAAAAGGAGGGGGCCTAAGATGGATCCCTGTGGAACACCAACATGGAGCAGGGTAGGGGAGGAGGAGGAGCCCCCAGAGCATACACTAAAGGAGCTATGGGAGAGGTAGGAGGAGAACCAGGATAGCACGGAGTCCCTGAAGCCAAGCGAGGAGAGGGTGTTAAGGAGAAGATTGTGGTCAACAGTGTCAAAGGCCGCGGAGAGGTCGAGAAGGATGAGGACAGAGTAGAGTCCCTTAGATTTAGCCAGGAGCAAGTCATTGGAGACTTTTGTAAGGGTAGTTTCAGTGGAGTGTAGGGGCCGGAAGCCTGATTGTAGTGGGTCCAAGAGGTCATGGGAGGTGAGGAAGTCGAGGCAGCGGCGGTGGACTGCTCATTCTAGTAGTTTAGAAATGAAGGGAAGGAGGGAGATGGGTCGATAGTTAGAAGGGCAGGTGGGATCGAGTGAGGGTTTCTTGAGGAGAGGTGTGACAATAGCATGTTTGAAATCGACTGGGACAGTTGCAGTGGAGAGTGAAAGGTTGAGAATATGAGAGATGGATGGAACAATGGTGGGGGAGATGGGATGTAGGAGATGGGTGGGGATAGGGTCAGAGGAACAGGTGGTGGGTTTGGAGGAGGAGAAGAGGAGTGCGTTTTCCTCTTCGGAGATCGTAGGGAAAAATGAGAGGGTAGCAGAGGAAGTATGGATGGGGGAAGAGAATTGGGGATGGGGGAGGTAGATGAGGGAGTGGGAGTGGGAGGGTGATCTTGTGGATTTTGTCGTGGAAGTAGTCGGCTAGGGTTTGGGCAGATAGGGAGGGGGGATCGGGGGTGGGGGCACCTTGAGGAGAGAATTGAGGGTAAGTAAACTATTTAAGCTTTTAATTTACGAGATGTTCTCACTTTTTTTGGGCCACCCTGTAGATTGCCAGGCCATTCTTCCAAGGCAGTGGAGGGTTGACTGACTTGCCCAAGGCTGCAAGGAGTGCTAGTGGCAGGGGCAACTCTATAATGAGGCCGAGTGAGGCGGTAGCCTCAGGCGGCAAAAATTGCCCCCAAAAAGACTACCTCAATTGGCCTAAAAAAAAAAAAAATGCAGAAGCTGCTGCAGCAGCAGCCTGAAGTGCCCCATGGCCACTGCCTCCCCGAAGAGCTCTGACACAGCTACGAGTCTTCCCCCCCCCCCCACCACGTCTGCTCAGCTTTGCAGATCTGCGCGAAGGGAGAGTGTTTCCCTTTCCCACAGCTCTGTTAAAGCTGAGCCCGCTGGCGCTGATGGGAAACAGGAACAGGAAATGCTGTTTCCCATCAGCGCCAGCGGGCTCAGCTTTAACAGAGCCATGGGAAAGGGAAACACTCTCTCTTCATGCGGCTCTGCAAAGCTGAACTGGCGTGGGGGGGGGGGGGAGACTCGTAGCCTTGTCAGGGCTCTTCAGGGAGATGGTGGCCGTGGGGCATTTCAGCTTCTGCATCCTTTTGTTTTTATTCTTCAAGTTCTTCAGAAGGACAGGACAGGCTAGGCTGGGCTGGGCTGGGCTGGAGGGGGGGTTAGCACAGGAAATAATAATGGGCTGATGGGGGGAGGGCTAGGACTGGAAATGGGCTGATGTGGGGTTAGAACTGGAAATGGGCTGATCAGGGGACTAGGACTGGAAATGGACTTATTGAGGGGGTTAGGACTGGTAATGGGCTGATGGGGAGCTAGCACTGTAAATGAGCTAGAACTGGTAATGGGCTGATTGGGGAGGCTAGGACTGGAGTGGGCTGATAAGGGGGATAGGACTGGAAAAGGGCTAATGGGGGAGGGGAGGAGAGTGCTGCTGGCCCTGGAAGAAAACTAGGGGCTAGGGCTACAAATGGGCTGGCTGATGCGGGGGGATTTATTTATTTACATTCTCTTATATACCACGCTATTCTGCATCAGTGCGGTTTACATTGAACAAACTGAAATTACATTGAACAGGGCATTATAACTTGGCGATAACTATTTTACAAGGAACATGGGCTATAGAGGGTTAAGTGGCTTGCCCAAGACCACAAGGAGCACCTGTGGGACTAGAAACCTCAGTCCTTCCGGCCCAAGGTTGCTGTCCTCTAGTGGGATTTGAACCCCTGACCTTCCGGCCTGAAGTACCTTGCCCCAACCACTAGGCCGCTCCAGGATGGGAGAATAGGACTGGAAGGGAGCAGATACTGAGAGGGTCTGCCAGGGGAAGGAGGGGGCTGGAAAGGAGCTGATATGATGGGGGAAGGAGGGGGCTGGAATGGAGCTGATACCTGGGATGTACTGAAGGAGGACTGGAAGGGAGCTGACACTTGGGGATGGGAGTGGTAGGTGGCTGGGTAATGGAGAGGAGGCTGGGAGGGAGCTGACATGCGAATGGCACTGGAAGAGAGATGGACAGAGGGTAGGGCAGCAGGAAGGGAGCTGACTGGGGGGAGGGTGGCACTGAGAGTGGACGTGAGCTGATACCTGGGATGGTATTTGGACTAGAAAGGGCTGGACAGTGGGGAAGGAGGGGGACTGGAAGGGAATGGATACCAGTGGCAGTCCTGGGAAAGCAAGGTGGTTGACATTGGAAGGTACTGGGAGGGGAGGACTGGAAAGGGGGCTGATACTGGGGAGGGTTACTGGAACTGGAAATGGGCTGATGGAAGGAAGTGAAGAAAACAAAAGAAGAGATAAGAAATGGCAGATGGACCATAGACCACAGAAAGAGAGCTAAGAGAAAACAGGAAAGCAGAAGCCTAAGATCGGTACCAGCATGATCAGAGAATAAAATGGTCAGAAAACAAAGATAGAAAAAAATAATTTTATTTAATTTAAGTGATTGGACTTTGTGCTATCTTTATATTTTACAAAGTATTAGGGAACTGCATCTCTGATTTATCTGATGTTGCACTGCATGTGGACTCTAGCTTCTTGGGTTTTGGTTTAAATTTTGTCTACATATTTTTATTTTTACTTTAAATTGTGGTTACATATTCTGTACTTGGTGATGGTCAATATTGTGAGTGTGTGACTGAGGCCAGGTGTTCTGTTAACATGGAGTTTGTACATACAGATCTATACTGTACTGTATTAATTTGACTTGTTCAGCTTTTCAAATAGGTATATGAATGTTCCAGGGCCCACAGTAGCATTTACAGTGACACTTTTTGGTTGGGCTCCTTATGTGAGTTTTGGAACTTTGTGTTGATATGGTATGGTATGGTAGGTTAGCTCTTTGTTGTAGGTGTTTGTATTAGTAGTTCACAGTATGCCTGGTACTGGAGAATAGTGGTTGTTGTTGTTAGTGAGATGATCAGAATCAGATTTTTTTTTTTTAAATATTGAGTTCTGTGGGTGAATGTCCTGGTTCTGCTCTGCACCCACTGTGGATGCAAAATTTATGTTGAAAAAGAAAAATCAAGAACTATAACGCAGTTTGTAACAACAAAATAAAAATGAGTTATAATTTAGTTTCATAAACTGTGCTGTTGGTTCTTGCTCTCTTTTAGTTTATTGGTGTGCAAACAGGACCGTACCTAGCCCTGTGCAAGCGGTGCAGCCGCACAGAACACAAAGGCTTGGGGGGCACATTTTGGCTGTCTGCTGTTGCCCTGCTGCCGCTGGCAGGACAATAGCAGGCAGCCGAAATGAGCCCCCCAACCCTTTTTGCAGCACTTTAAGCAGGTCTGGTCCCTCCCTCCTCCACCGCGAGGTCAGAGCAGGGAGGGACAGATCTGCTTAAAGTGCCGGCGCCTTTCAGATCGGACGCATACCCCCCTCCTCCTCCCCATACCTTCATCCAGCGCTGCAAAAAAACAGAGGGCAGCAGCAGGGAAAGAGCAGGCAGTGCTGGGCGGAGGTATGGGGGGAGAGGGGGCGTGCGCCAGAGCTGCAAGTCGCACAGGGTGCGATTGCAGCTCGATATGGCCCTGTGTGCAAACATCTTGCATTCCCTCCATATAATCTAATCGGCTTTTTGGTTTGGTTCATTCCCTGATTGGAGTTCTGAAAAAGCCCCGCCCCCCCCCCCCCCCCATATACATACTCTGCCCTTTTTCCTATCTCTTGGTCAGATCACTATTTCTTTCTCCTTTACCATGACCAACTTGTCTATTCCCGCAGGTGCATCAGTTTGCCAAGTCCAGAACTTAAGTCACGTTAGCCCAATGTGATGGGGTGTATGAGAAGCTTCCCATCCCTCGTATTGATATACCTCCAGCCAGACTAAGGACATGCTCCTTTAAGCACCAGAAGCCGGGCCCCTTAAGGAACCCAGCTTGAATATACCTGGGAAGGGTGTGGCCAGGGAGGAACCTTTTAACCAGGAGGGAAGAGACATAGAAAGGGAGAGAAGAGCCTAAGGTGTTTCAGAGTATGACATGACCACCTACCTCTAAGGAGACTCTATGGGAAGGTAGGAGCTGGGGTGTTTCCAAGTTGGTCAGCACGTGTGTGGTAGTAAAGCTGTGAAACCCAGATTGAAGGAACTTTGGGGAGGGGAGAACTGCTTCTTTGCTAAAGCTCTGAAACCCAGATTGAAGGAACTTTGAGGGAGGGGAGAACTGTTTCTTTGCTACTGCTTTGAGTTCCCTGTAAATAAAACATTTTCCTTTAACCCTCCGCCTGGCTCCGTGGAGGTTTGTGTCTTGCCCACTCGCAGCATACTACACCCAGAAGCACTGTCACCTTTGTCACTGCTTTCCTCAAGGATTTAAGTTTGTCCTTATCTGAACAAGTTACAATGTGGAACTCGACACTGAGATCAGCTCTAGACACACTGGCCCCACACAAGACCATTCACTGTTTTCTCAAAACGCTATTACTCATGGTGCCACTGGGGATGTTGTCTACACAAGCAGGCTAGGAGAACTGAACATATTTGAAAGAGCTGCAAATCTCTGATAAATTTAGCAATTTGCAAAGACTCTCTGGTGAAGTTTGCTAAGAAGTCTTTATTACCACTATTTGATAAACTTTTCAACCAAACACCCCAAGAAATTATTTGCTGTGATACCACAGCTCACTAACAATCCTAGACCGCCTCAGTCATCTAATCAGATATCCTCCCTTGTTGATTTTGCAACCTACTTTCTTCTAAGAAAGGGACATTAGCATATCTTTTGAGGACAGAGGTGCTCTTCCACTTGATCTTTTCATTTTTTTGCTCCTACTGATTTCACCCCCATGCCTTCAACTCTTGAAAACATTTTTTACAATGATTCCAAAATGTTTTATAACGTTTGCAAGCATGATCAGGGTCTCAACCTTCTCAAGGAACTCCATTGTCTCTCCATCTTCAGGATTAAATTTAAAATCTTAACTTTGATTTTCAAAGACCTCCTCACTGAGCACTCCAGATATGTAGCAGATCTCCTCGTTTGCCCTTCACCACTTCACCTTCTAGCCATTCCTCCTGCCACTAAAATTTGATTGCAACCTGTCCATCTCTGTGGCACCTTATCTCTGGAATGCTATTCCGATTTACATGAGAACAGATCTTACCTACTCAGCCTTCAGGTCTGAACTGAAAACCTAACTCTTTGTGGAGGTGTTTGGTCTGACACAGGCATCCAGGCAAGAAACTCAACAGTAGCTTCGATCTGCTATCATGGGCTTGGAGCAATAGCAGGATGCTTCCCTCATGATTGTAACTTATCTCAGCTCCATGGTTGTAACCCTAACTTGGTTTTTGTGTTCTTAATCTCTGATTCTCTATATCTCCTTTGCTGATGTAAACAGCTTTAATGTTCTGCCCAAAAGGTGGATTTAAAGCATATCAAACTTAACTAAAATAAGGGAACTGGAGGAGGGATCCTAGGTAGGAGGAGTAGGAAAGGGGATTAAGGCACAAAAGAGAGGATAAGGAGTATCAGGGAACAAAGTGAGGAGAAGGAAAGTGAATAGGGGAAGGGAGAGAGGGATCAGCGAGGGGGTGGGGTGGTGGAGAGCTAGGAACGCTCATTCGTGAGCTTCCATTCAGTTTGCTTGCCTAAAAATTTAAAGTGTGCACAAATCACTTTTGTTTAAATTTGTTTTTTGAGTCAAAATCCAAAATGGTAAACAGTTTTTGAATCATAATACAACTTATATTTGTCCCCTTAAAAACAACCACCCTATCCCTCCCCCCAAATAAACATTATCATATACAATTTCACCATACGCTGTCAACCACCACCCACTGGATGATACAATAGCCAGCAGTGCAGCATCACAATAACAGTGTGACAACGAAAGAATGAAGACTTAGAGACTCATTGACTCGGAGGGCCAGGAAGGAACCCAAGGTAAGCGAAGGTCAAGACCCCCCCTTCCTGGACCCCGGCCGCCCCCCACCTATAACTGACCAGGTAAAACAGGCACCTTAATAAACATAATAAACATAAGGAGGGGGAACACCTAACAGCATAAAGAAAAGGCGTACATAACCCTACTCAAGTGATATTTATCAACATGTAATGAGCCGCCCCAAACCACCGCTTACCCCCCCCCCCCCAACCTCACCAGTTCCCTTTAAGACATCCCTTACAGTGGTAAGGAAAGTTATTCCCTCCCAATACACCCCCCCACGAACGTCCCCCCCCCACCCCCTCTACTCAACCCACCACCCACCATCTGACCCCCCCCCCACCCATCCAGCCGCCCACCGACACCGAAGCAGACAATCACACATACATACATACTCACCCAAACTCGTAGATATTCATAAACACCTCCCTATATAGACTTGTATGTCCCAAGTGGAAGAATAAGACCCTGAAGAGGAGTAGTAGGAAGAAAGAAAAGGAAGGAGATAAGGAGGAGTTTTCTACCCAGCCATTTAATACCCTCTTAGAATTCGGTGGCGAGTTCTACCTGGCAGAGACTGTAGATGTGGGCCCCAGCCCTCCAAAAATCGCCCCCAGCGCTGTGGATGACCACCCACCCTACGCCTCTCCATCACCAGCACCATGTGTAACTTATTTCTCCATTCCCCATAAGTTGGACCACGACCATCCACCCACCTTTGTAATATAGTCATTCGAGCAGTCACCAACACCAGGCGAATCCAGTGCCATACAACACACCCAACGTTCTCCGCAAAGGACTCCGACCAAATATCCAAGACCACACTCGCTGCTGAGAGCCCCAAACGCATCCGCACACATCTCTCCAGATAGGCCAGTACCTTCCCCCAAAAAACCTTAACCTGTGGACACAACCAAAACATATGCCCTAAAGTGGCTCTATCCCCTCCACAGCGAGGACAACAATGTGACCCACCAATTCCCGCTTTCCACGCCTGAATGGGAGCAAAGTAAAGCCCGCGGAGCAACTTGTATTGCATGTCCCTATGCACAACCACTACACTCAACTTCGGGATGCCCGCCAGACCCTTCAGAACCCCCTCCCCTTCTATTGCTTCCCCCAAATCCCGAGTCCAGGCATCCGCCAAATCATCTATCCGGATTGGTGGTATGGACTCCCACAACATTTTATGGAGCCATGTCACACCTCCCCCCCTCACTCCTCCCATCAACGCCTCTTCTATACCTGTATTAACCTCCCCTCGCAAGGCCTCCGACGGAAGACTGTTGATATAGCTGCGTATCTGAGCATAGGGAAATACTTCTTTCCCCGTTAAAGGGTACTGCATCCGGAGAGCGGCAAACGACTCTATCCTACCCTCTGCCTTAACCAAGTGTTCTAAATTAGCTATGCCAAGCTGATGCCACCGAACAAAACTCACCCCAGTCATTCCAGGTGGAAACTCCTCGTTGCCTCGGATCAGAAGATAGGGAGAGCAATTGGCCCTGATCGCCCTACTCTTACAAAGGTACTTCCAAGCTCTACGTACCGGATCTAAAAGTACCTCGCGGATGACCCGATCAATCCCTGGAAGCGATTTCGCGTGCAGAATATATCGCAGCTGTAAGGGTCTCACCAGCTCCCGGAGCAGAGGCAGGGGAGTATGTACGTCCATTTCCCATAGCCAGTCCCGGGCATGACGTAGGAGGCAGGCCATATTGTATTTTTTTACATCTGGAAGACCCATTCCCCCTTGGGCCCAAGGCTGCCGCAGGATCCCCAGTCCCACTCTGGGTCGCCTACCCCGCCAAAGAAACTTATTAATCAACCCATCCATCTTACGGATATCGGCACGCTTTAACAGTATGGGCAATGTCTGAAGTACTTAAAGCAACTTGGGAAACAACGTCATCTTATATAGAGCAATGCGACCACCCAAAGACAACGGTAGATCCCTCCATCTATCCACCTTGTCCGACAATTCACCAAAGTACTTTTTAACATTAAGTTTGTAAAGATCCATTAAGTCTGTAGGTAAATAAACTCCCAAATACTTGAAATGTCCATCCGCCCACCTTAGCGGAAAGTCACCCCTCCAACTCCAGGAGAACTGCTGGCCCACCAAGAGCTCCTCTGACTTGTCTAAATTCAGGCATAGACCCGAAGGCCTCCCATAAACCTGAAAGAGTTCCAGCAAAAAGGGTAGTCCCTCCTGCGGCTCCGCCAAGTGAACAAGCAGATCATCCGCAAATGCAGCCACTCGAAATTCGCCTTTGCCCACAGGTATACCCCGAAACGTGGTGGAAGACCGAATCCGAATTAACAGAGGCTCCAACGTCAGCACAAACAACAATGGTGATAAAGGGCATCCCTGACGCGTCCCTTTCTGGATGTTAAATTCGGAGGTCAGGTTCCCATTTATCATAATTGCTCCCTTCGGATCAGCATACAACAACCGCACCACTTCCACAAAGAAGCCAGAGAAGCCCATCCCCTCCAGGACCTGGTACATAAAATCCCAAACCACCCGGTCAAACGCTTTTTCTGCGTCAAAACTGATCAGCATGGAACCCATACAGGCCCTTCTACCTGCACACATAGAGGTCATAATTCTTTGCAAATTATACGACGCGTGCCTCCCTCGCACAAACCCTACCTGATCCGTATGGATAAGAGCCGGTAAAAACTCCGCTAATCGATCCGCCATAATTTTTGCCAGGAGCTTAATGTCAATATTAAGAAGTGAAATAGGCCGATAGGAGCCCGGAAGAAGGGGATCTCTACCAGGCTTCGGTAAAATAGTAACCACAGCTTTATTTGCTTCATAAGGAAATCGACCTTTGCGTACCAGGTCTTCAAAATATTCCAGCAAAGGGACCGCTACCTTATCTCCCATCAGTTTATAAAATTCCCCCCGTAGACCATCGATTCCCGGGGCGTGCCCTCCCTTTAGCTGCTTAATCCCCAACTGCACCTCCTGCACCGAGATAGACTGGTTGAGAACCTGTAAATTCTCTTCTAACAATTTGGGCAATTCGCAACCCTGCAAAAATTCCTGACCATCCTCCAGCCGCGCTCCACCTTCTCCACCATACAGATGCTGGAAAAAAATCGCAAAAAACCTGCTCAATGTCTACCCGCTCCGTCTTAAGAGATCCATCAGGATGCCGGATCACCCCTATCTGCCTGGAGCCCCCCTCCGACTTAATTAAAGAGGACATCAGCTTGCCCGCCCGATTGCCATGTTGGTACAACTGGTATCTATAATACATCAACGATTTCTGGGCGCACTGATGAAGTAACATTTCCAGCTCCATTTGTAGCTCCTGCATTTTGATCTGATTCCCCCTGTTCCTATTCGACGCCAGCCTCCGCCGTGCCTTCCCCAACTCCCGTTCTAATTGTAAAATTTGCCGGTTCAGTCGTTTTCGTTTGGAGCTATAATAACTAATAATCTCTCCACGGATCACGACCTTACCCGCCTCCCAG
Source organism: Ichthyophis bannanicus (assembly GCA_033557465.1). NCBI lineage: Eukaryota > Metazoa > Chordata > Amphibia > Gymnophiona > Ichthyophiidae > Ichthyophis > Ichthyophis bannanicus. The sequence goes on along the minus strand of CM066032.1, from coordinate 1,512,795,367 downwards.
AATAGAGCTGGGTTGATCTCAGGCTGATCATTAGCTTCCGCATATATCTCCCATCTCTCCCAAAGATACTTTTCAAAATGAACATCCCCAGTAAGCTCCAAGGGGTATCGCCATAACTTGTTTCTGCCTTGTGCTCTCCTCCCAAGCTCTATGGTCACCATCGCATGATCTGATATAACTGAAGGACCCACCCCCGCCCCAGATATCCGACTGAACAAGGTTTCAGATATCAAAAAATAATGGATACGCGACCATGTGCCGTGCGCCCTGGACATATGGGTATATTCCCGGTCCCCGGGATGCAGCACCCTCCAGATATCCAGCAAATTATTGCCATCACACATCCCCAAGATCTTCTTCGCGCTCCTCCGATCCCTGTTCCCGGATGTTTCTGATTTATCCATATGCTCATTCAGTACGGAATTGAAGTCCCCACCCATAATGATCTGATAGCCAGTAGTATTGGTCACCAAGTGGGCCACCTGCTGGTAGAAGTGGGCCTCGTACTCATTCGGTGCATACACCGAACATAAGACCACCTTTAGGCCATCCAAGGTACCCCAGACAAAAACATACCTCCCATCCACATCAGTTTCAACTCTCTCCTCCACCCATCCCAATTGTTTTGCCACCAATATAGCTACACCCCGTTTTTTCCCCAGTGCGGGCGCCCCATATACCATACCTATCCGCCCTTTACACAATTTCGCATGCTCTACTTTGGATTGATGGGTCTCTTGAAGCATCGCAATGTCAATCCGCTGTCGGCTCAATTGTTGCAATACTTTATATCTTTTTATAGGAGAGCCCAGCCCACATACGTTCCATGAAGCAATCCTAATGTGATTATCCATCCCTTAATCTCCCCGTAGTACTCCAACGATGATCCCAATCCCAAATTAGAAGCAGGGGCCCCCCCAGCCTAGGACCCCCCTCTCCACGACACCAATGTCTAACTCAAACACACCACCAAACCAATGGTCTCGCATCACAATCTCTGCTCCGAGTGTACAGCCTCTGCTCAGTGTCCACCCCTCCCCCCTTCCCCCCACCCCCACCCCCCAACCCCCCCTGCCCTCTGTCCCCAAATCTCTCAACCCCCCCTATCCTCCTATTCCACATCCTCTAATCCCAGTCTAGAGGCCCCTCCGCACTTCCGGGACACGCAGAGCCCCCCCCTCCCCAGCTACCCCTCCCACGCTTCCCCCTCCACCACCAACAACACGGCAACCCATAAGCCCCATACCTTACAGTACACATATGCACATCCAACATCTCAGTCATCCCACATATAACTCATATATCCACCCCACCCCCAACAAAGCTCCAAAACAATTCACCACAGCCCCGAGTCTCGAAGTCTCACATCAGAAGTACCCAAAAACATAAAAGGTTTACCCCCCCACACAACAAAGTGACAGCCAACCGGCCACTACATCCCCCATTTAAGAGGGCCATAGCAATTCGTCGCCCCCTAGCATTCCCCTTTAACCCACCTCCCTCATCCCGTCCCAAGGTCAAATAACCCCTTGCAGATAACATAACTGAATATTGTAACAAACATTTTCAAACAACATTGATAGTCTTTAGGACCATCATAACCATTTTGCCAGGGCACAGGGCCTCATACGATCTGAAGAACAAGTAGGGCAGTCACTGTTCTCCGCCCCGGCCCCAAGTCCAACAGTGTCCACTGCACGTACAGAGTACGGGTCAGTCCTGCAGCCAACCTTGGCTCAGCGTTCACCAAAGCAGGTAAGAAACGGCGACATCATCCGCGCTGTTGGCAACACACCAAGGCTTCCTCCGGAGTCGAAAACAGATGCTGTACCCCATCACAGTCCACTTTCAGTCGTGCAGGATAGGCCAACGTGAAGCGGAGGCCCTTCTCCACCAGCAAGCCACAGACTTCTTTATAGGCCTTCCTGCGCAGCGAAACCCCCGCAGAGTAATCTTGAAAAATTAAAACGTTATTAACGCCATTTCCATTTCTGCGCTGCTGTCAGGCCACCCGCAAAACTCCTTCCTTCTGAGCAGCATTAAGGAACCGGGCGATGACTGCCCTAGGCCTGTTGTCCCCAGCACAGTATGGTCCCAAGCGATGAGCTCTTTCCAGGATGATCGCCCCCAGCTCCTCGTCTACTGGCAAATGTTCAGGGATCCACTTCTCCAGATAGCGTCTCAGGTCAATCTCCTTCACCGATTCTGCAATGCCTATGAACCGTAAGTTATTTCTACGGCTCCGGTTCCCCAGATCCTCTATCTTGTCTGCCTGCTTTATCAACAACTCCTCCAACTTTTGGATCCGAACAGAGGCCTGAGTATGGCCGTCCTCCAGCGTGCTTATGCGCTGCTCGGCCTGTTCCACGCGCCAATTGAAATCAGTGACGGCTTGTGCCACGGCACTCATTTGGGCTGCCAAGCCCCCTAAGCGGTCTTCCAGCGCCGACACTACCGCCCGGGAGACCTCTGCTACCACCGAGCCTTGTGTAGTTAGGGTCTGGCCCTCCACTCCATTCTCCGCCATCTTGGCATCCGCTCCTCGAGGCTTCTCCTTCTTAGCAGATTTCGTTGCCATGGCCTCTACTGACCCAATATCGGCACCGCTGCTGCCCCTTCGATCGCAGTACTACTTGGTCTCCCCCAAAATACGTCTTGCAGTGGAAGTTCAGTAAATTAAAGTTGACGGGAAAGGAGCAGGCTCCGGAGCTAAGAAAGACGCGTCTTCCCTAGCCCACCATACCACCGGACGTCCGCACAAATCACTTTTACATGCATGTACCTATGAATTAACAGATGTACAACCTATTTGCATACTTTTTTTAAATTGTAATTTTTAAACTGCATAAATAAATAATAATCATCAAATCAAGTAAACATACAGAGAGGATCCAAAAATCAATCAATTAAAAAAACAAATACATAATCCATGCAAAAGTGCCAAACAAGCTTAGAAACATTCATAACTTCAAAATATCTCAAGTATCCAAATCAGAATCCAAATTTACTTCTACCTGATTTTGCAAAAACGTCTTATGCTGCTTTGAATGAAAGAAAATATATTGATTGGACAAATATTTGATTTTACATTTGCAAGGATAATTTAGGGGCCCTTTTTCCTAAAGTACATTAATATGTGTCTAGCACAAAAACTAAGATGCATTAAGTGCAATGCCTCTGCAATAACTGTTGGGGATGTGACCAACAGTTAACTCGTGTTATGTGTGCCATAATGCACAGCGCTATTACTGCAGGTGCTTTTACCTCCACATATTAACAAACAGCACTATGCCCCTTCCCCCACTCTAACTGCACCCATTCTCCATCCCTAACCCACCTATTGAGCACTCTAATGTGTGATTAGCAGTTAAAATAAAAATTGGCAGTGTACTATTGTGGATCAGGAACTGGTGAAAAGATAGAAAGCAGAGAGTAGGGCTAAATGGCCAATTTTCCCAATGGAGAAAGGTGATTAGTGGAGTATCCCAGGGATCTGTGCTTGGTCCGCTGCTTTTTAACATATTCGTAAATGCCCTGGAAAAGGGAATAATAATGAAGTAATCAAAATTATTCAAAGTTGTTAAAACCCATGAAGATTGTGAAAAATTGCAAGAGGACCTTGATAAATTGGAAGACTGGGCATCCAAATGGCAGATTAAATTTAATGTGGACAAGTGCAAAGTTATGCACCTAGGAAAGAACAACCCAAACTATGGTTACACAATGCAAGGTTCCACATTAGGAACCACCACCCAGGAAAAAGATCGTGGATAACATATTGAAACCCTCCGTCTAGTGTGCAGCAGCGGCCAAGAGAGCAAATAGAATGCTAGGTATCATAAGGAAAGGAATGGAAAATAAAACAAAGGATATTATAATACCTCTGTATCGTTCCATGGTGCGACCGCACCTTGAATTTTGTGTGCAGTTCTGGTCGCTGTATCTTAAAAGGATATAGCATTATTAGAATAGGTACAGAGAAGAGCCACCAAAATGGTAAAGGGGATGGAAGAATACCCCTATGAGGAGAGGCTAAAAAGGTTAGGGCTCTTCAACGTGGAAAAGAGATGGCTGAGGGGAGATATGATAGAGGTCTATAAATTAATGATTGGAGTGAAACGGGTAAACGTAGATCAATTGTTTACACCATCAAAATATAGAAAGACTAGGGGACATGCAATGAAGCTGCAGGGTAACCTATTTAAGACTAATAAGAGAAAATCTTTTTTCACTCAACGTGTAATCAAACTCTGAAATTTATTACTGGAGGATATAATAAAAACTGTTAGTGTAGCCGGGTTTAAAGAGGTTTGGACAAGTTCCTGGAGGAGAGGTCCATAAACCATTATTAAAAGGGACCTGGCATATCTTTATTGACTTTCTTGCTATACCACACCTTCAAAAACCATCAGGGCAGTTTACAATACAGTAAATGCAAAAATACAGGAAAGACTAAAAATTTAGTCAGAAAGTGGAAAAGGAACTACAATTCAACATAGGAAAGCAAACAAACACACCCAGCGTAGCAGAGAGAGATGAGAGGAGAAGAGAGGGGTAGGAAGAGAGGGAATTAGCTAGGGAGGTCCGATGGAAGGTCATAGGCTAAGCAGAAGAGATGAGTTTTAAGAAGCGCCTTGAACTTGGAATATGATGATTCCTGGCAGAGGGGGAAAGGGAGGGAGTTCAATAGGGATGGTGTCAGGATGAAAAAAGTTGCAGGTGCGTTCTAGGTGGATGTGAGCTAGGGGAGGGAGCTTGAGACGATTGATGTGGCTAGACCGGAGGCTACGAGGCACCAGATGGAACTGTAAGGAATTGGCTAGGTATTGTGGAGTGTGAGTATAGAAAGCTCTGTGGGTCAGAATTAGGAGCTTGAAAATAATATGCTGGGGAACCGGTAGCCAGTGATGTTGGATTAAGTGGGGCATGATATGGCTGTATCGAGTAGTATGAGACATGATCCGGGCAGTGGCATTTTGAACTAATTTCAGACAGTGGATCTGATGTTGAGGAAGACCAGCAAAAATAATATTGCAGTAATCGATGCAAGAGATTACCAGTGACAGCAGAAGAGTGGTGAATGAAGAAGGGGACAGGATATCGCTAACTGCTCTAATTTGATGGAGAAAAAAGAAGGAATGACGTGTGAGGGTAGAGCTGTGATCGTGGAAAGACAGTTCTGAGTCAAAGGTCACTCCTAAATAGCAGAACGAAGATACCAGGAATATTGGACTCACAAGAGGTATAGGGGCCAGAGAGGGAGTAGAATTTCCAAAGGTAAACCACATTGCTGATATCTTTGAGGAATTAAGGTGGAGGAGGTTTGTGAAAAGCCAGCTTGTGACACATGTCAGACAGGTATTGAGTGGCGAGAGGTCCAGGGATGTGGGGGAGGTATGGTACAGGAGAATGATGTCATCAGCATAATAGTAGGCTGACACGCCAGACTACTGCACCAGGAGAATGAGGGGGGTAAGGAAAATGTTGAAGAGTAAAGGTGCAAGAACTGAGCCTTGAGGGACTCCACAGGGCAGGGGTATGGAAGCAGAGGTATCAGGTGGAGAGATTACGGAGAAGGAGCGGGAGTGCAGAAAAGAATGAAACCAGTGAAAGACAGTGCCGCGCAGATCCACATTCCTAAGACAAGAGAGGAGGAGGGTATGGTCAACAAGATCGAAGACAGCTGAGAGATCCAAAGAAACAGCTAGTGAGGCATCACCCCAGTCATGCGCGATATGCAGCTCATTAAGGAGAGATAGAAGGATGGATTCAGTACAGTGACCAGGACGGAAATATCCACTGCTTGCCCCAATACAAGCATTTTGGAACCTGTGTCTTTTGGGGAAACTGCTAGATACTTGTGACCTAGATTGGCTACTGTTGGAAACAGAATACGGAGCTTGATGGACCTTGGTCTGACCCAGTATGGCATATCTTATGTTCTTATGATAACTGTCATGCCCCCACCGTAGCTGTTACTGTGGCCTGAACATGCAGTTAACATATGCCTTATGAATCTATTGTCTCCTGATGTAGATATTTACTTCAAAGATTTTTTTATTGCCATGTTCTTGTGCCATAAATTCGGTGACATCATTTTTAAGTACACTGTCAGAGACATTTACCATATCTAATGCAGATACTGGTTGTCCGATGATTAACCAAGATTTGTATAAGGCTTGGTAAATATCTCTGATACATTTAGACACGGCAAAAGAAAAATCTTTGGAGTAAATCTCTACAGCAGGAGTCAATAGATTCACAAGGCAAAAAAAAATCCATTTAGCATTTTACATAGAGCTCCAGACCAGATAAACTTTGGGCCAATCAGGAAACAAAAAGGAAAATTGCCAGCAATACAGCAATGCTTGCTAAAGCTAGCCTCCATGAAGACATGATGCTTTGTAACCTGAAGGTCATTGGTTTGAGACCAGCCTCTGATTGTGAGAAAAAAACAGTTGGGTTTTATATTTGCTTGAAACCTGTAGTAACCTTTCAGCTATGTTTTTTTATTTGGGCAGCAGCCACAACTACTCTTTAACAAAATTGCCCTGACAGTGGAGCTAGCGTCTTCTAGAAAGGCTGAGACATCCTGCTTTCTCTAGTATTTGAAGAAGACTATAACCTGATCATGTAGCTTTATTTATGGGTCATGGAATTTGGATTTTCCTTTAGGGGCCCTTTTACTATCGTGCACTAAGCAGTTAATTCACATTTTAACATGCAGTCACTGTTAGTGTGGAACTGCGGTGATGGCTATTGTGTGTTAAAAACAGCCAGTGCAGCAGAAGCTTGTGTTAACTGGGACTGGGCGGAGAGTGAGTGTGGACTACACATTACAGTTAGCATGCGGTACTTATTTCTTTCTGTCAACTGTGACGTTAACATGGTGCACTTAATTCCACCTCAAAAGGAAGCACTGAGGGCACCCCCACTACATGCAAATGAACTTAAGCACAGTAAGGAACTTTTCTGTATGGTAACCATAGGGGACATGCTGGCCACTCTTCGACTCCATTGTACCTACTGCACATTGGCTTTTGCTCCTAACACACTGTAAGTCCAAAAGCTTAACCAGCTTTAGTGAGAGGGCCTCTTATTTAGCAAACTGTGCTCATGAAAGAAGAAAATGATTTCTTTCAATGCATCAGGAAATCATAGTACAGGGGGCTTCTTTTGTCCTAAGATATCCCTGGAAATGTTTAAGTATGTTGGAGCTAATTATCCACGAGTAATTTTGCTGCTTCTTGGATTTTAAAAGCTTTCTAGCATCCCGGCTACTAGTAATCATTCTAGGCTGACTGTTTGACAGGGCTCGCCCAATCTTTAGGCAAACTAGGCAGCTGCCTAAGATGACAACTTCTGGGGGGGAGGGGGAGGCAGCAGAGGGCAGCGCATTCAAAGCTAAATAATACATTTTGACAACCAAGGCAGGTGTAACTGTTAAGGTCTGCTTAAGGCACCAGCACCTTGAACCAACCCTAGAGCCAGCCTTGCTGTTCAGTGATAGTTGAAGGTGAAGTCCCATGCTTATTCTTTGCAGATTCGTCTTTTCTTTTGTACCCTTCTATTTCCTCTATGTAGTTTCACTGTTTTCTGCCCCTTCCATTTTTGAGGCCTAATACAAATCAATAAAATTGTAAAAAGTTGTTCCTTCTAATTTTGCCTGTTTTCCTTTTTTGTTGTCTTTAGTTGTCCTACAATTCGTATTTTCAAAAACAGCTGAAAACTATGTGAGGGTTACTTGTGATATTTATTTTAAAAATAACTTTTTAAAAAAAAGTCCACATAAATAAAATAATATTACCTTTCCCTGCACTATTTTTTCACCTTTCACATATATCCTCGCTGTTCTTCATCTCCCTCATGCCCCCACACATGATAGTATTAAGGAGTCATACACCTCCACATATCTGGTTAATTGTTATGTTTGTTGAATAATATCTACCATATACCTGCAATAATATTTTTCCTTGGGGACAAATACATTTGCTAATAGTCTGCACACACCGAGAGACTAGTTTGGAAATTCCCCATGGGCCTTTTGGTTCCCTGTAGGACTGCAAGCTCCTCTTTAAAGGAGATTCTCTTTGAAAATGAAGGTTAACATGATACAGATACAAAAACATCCATATACTTTGCATTTGTATGAGAACAGATGCAAAATATGCACTTGAAAATGCAATCCCTTCTTTGGCTCCTCTGATATGTCCTTGCCCTCATTTTTTGGACTGGACGGAGGATAATAATCACACTTCATTTTATTTCTACTCAGTCCGTGGTTATCACACATGCCAGTGTCTCATAGGTTCTATCTTTCACGTAATGGACAACACTCATTTCAATGTATGTCAACTGATTCCATGTGCCCATGGTAATTCTTACTGGGTAGGTGGGACAATTACCATGCGCTGAAACCTGTTAACAGCACAGTGTGCAATGGGGTGAGGTCTGAACGGGGTTGGGGTATACAATGCAGACAATATTGATTGCACATTGCAGTTAGTACAGGTGTCAGTAGTGTGTGCTAATCACCAACATTGCAGGTAGTGTGGGTGCACTTACCATCACCTCAGTACGTGGCATGAGGTACACCCGCAGTAATTGCAAGGGCTGAAACGTGCTAAGGGGCTTGTCTGCATGGTAACACTCAGACATATGATGGCCATGTCCCCAGAATTACCATGGTGTAGCAGTGTCTAGTGTACATTGATTTTGACTCAAAACACACATTTTAATAGTCAATAATTTCATGTTAAATCGTTGGGGCGGGGTTACAGTTTTGGGGAAAATGCATGCCTGACATGGAGGACTGAGCAAGATGCTCTTGCTACTACTGGCGCTGTCCTCACCCTCCTCCTGTAAATAAAAATGATTTTGAAACCAAAAATCCAGAAGGATGAGTAATTCCTCTCTATTTCCATTCTTCCTGCCTCCATTTATATTTCTTGCCTCATGTCATCACACATCCTTTTGTGGAAATTAATATAGTAATCCGAACTCCCCAGAGGGCTATGAGCGCCTGTATCCTATGGACGTGCCACAATCGGAAACGAGCATTAGCAAGAGACAAAGATTATCAGCAAAAGTGTGAACTAAGGACACCTGAGTATTTTTCCCATATCATAATTTCACAATAAGAAAACATAATGACCAAAAAACATCCTACCGGCTGATATTTACAGTCAAACCTCGGTTTTCGTATGCCCCAGTTTTCGTATGCTTCGGTTTTCGACGTCTTTTTTCATTGAGATTTTGTCCCGGTTCTCATACATCTGCTCGGTTTTCGTACAATTTTAAAATGGTCCGTTCCAGGGGGGGGTCATTCAGTAAAGTACAGTACTTAGCTTGTTTTTGCGATCCAGACCTCTTTGCTTTCAGCGATCCTTTGAGAAATACAGTAGCAAGAATCAAGGAGTGAGAGTGTGGCTGATCTGATGCTTCTGACACGCTCAATTAGAGGACTCCCTGCTGGGACTCCCTGCTGACGGCGAAACTTTGATGGGTCTTCCAAACATGCCAGTCCTGATGGGTCTTCCAAACTTGCTGCTGAGCATTTCTTCCAGCTTGCAATTTGCTTTTGAGATGGAATCGGAGGCGGGTGAGAGAGTCGGCGATCAGATTACAGTGCTGTATCTGTGTGTGTGTGCTGTCCTGTGACGATCGGGCAGGTGAGAGAAGTGACAGGAGCTGTTTTACTGCCTGGCTGAGACTTCGGGAGCCCGTGCTGCTGCAGCCATTGCAACATGGCTCTGGAACACATGCTCAGCTCTGCGTTCCAGGTTGCCTGAGCGGGAGAGTGGTGTTTCCGGTGGCTGTGGCTGTGGCTGGTGCCTTTACTGGAGGCTTTTATTTTTTGTGGATCCTTCTTGTTTTTTTCTTTTTTTTTAAATTCCTGTGCCAGTAAAAGGCAAAGAAGGGAAGTAACCCCGGATAGGGCCTTGATACCTGAGGTCCTTATGGAGGGGGAGTCCCCTTCCAAACAATAACCTCTCCTCCTCCCTCTCCCCTCCTCGCCGTCATCCATATGCCAACAAGAGTCTTCAATAAAGGTAAAAGTGATGTTAAATGTTCATTTATCCATTTCATTAGTCATTTATATTTATTTCTCATTGTTTTCTGTATGAAAAATATAGTTATTCTCTATAAAATGTATTTTTTGTGAATATTTTTGGGTGTCTGGAATGAATTAATTGGATTTACATTATTTCTTATGGGAAATATTGCTTCAGTTTTCATACATTTCCGTTTTAGTCAGACTTTTTTGAACGGATTAATCATGAAAACCGAGGTTTGACTGTATAACAAATTATGCGTTTACTAGAAGTGAGTTTGATAGACATTGATGTGCGCCTGTAGGAATGCTCATGCTGTCCCAGTTGCTGACACAGAACATAACTGGAAGGATAGCAACCATTTAGTTAGTTTTTAAATTCCTTTTCAAATAAAGTTAATGTGCATGACTTATTTGATAATCTAACAACATTTCTGTGTACAAAAATTATGTTGAGTTTTGTAATTGGTAAAGTCTCGCTTTGTTGTCTTTTTCATGGAGCCACACACTAGAAAAATAATTTCTCATATTGCAAAGAACCAAAAAACATCCCTGATGGCCTAGCTAAATATTTGTGGCTTAATGCCATTGCAGTGCAATGTGTGCCTTCAAGGCAATGCTGAGTCCTGGCTTTTCTTGACAGTATGACTGGAAGCAGATTGACAGGCTTTTCTTCTGAGGCAATGTAGGGTTAAATGACTTACCCAAGGCCACAGGGAGTGCTAGTGGGGGTTGAACCCTGGTCTCTTGGTTACCAAGCCAGTGCTCTAGGGGTGGGCAATTCCGGTCCTGGAGGGCCGCAGACCAGTCAGGTTTTCATGATGTCCCTAATGAATATTCATGAGATCTATTTGCATCCACTGCCTTCCATTGTATGGAAATAGGTCCATGAATATTCATTAGGGACATCATGAAAATCTGACTGGTCTGCGGCCCTCCAGGACCGGAATTGCCCACCCTGAAATCATTAGGCTACTCCTCCACTCCTTAATACTGTTATTTGAGGTGATATCTGAATTTGAGCAGGATCACTGTGACTCCCTCTGCATCAACCCCTGATTCGCATGGTGTGACCCAGAGGAACATCCAAAAAAGGGTAAAGTGATAATTAGGGAGAAGAGTGAATGGAAGCCAGTAAAGTATCTCAGGGAGTAGGAGCAGACCTCAAACATCAGGCAAACCTTCAGTGTCATGCAAATGCTAAGATCCACATGCCCCACACAGTCACCACAACCACTGAAAGGTTCTGGGCTCAATTTATTTTTTTGGGTGGCAGGTTTTCTTTGTTAGTACTTGACTCTAGAAAAAACATTTGGATGAAACATTTGTAGCAGGGAGCCAAAATTCCTTTTGTTATAGCTGATGAGAAAATTGTGGAGACCCAGCTCTGTTTTTATGTATTGGAGGCTGGGTCGTGTACACACAATCAAAATGGATGTTCCCTTTGGGTAATTTTGGAGGGAACTGTAAAAGGCCTCTTTGAGCTTAGAAAAGGGGGCTTAGGTGTTATATGCTGGAGGAACAGGTAGAAAGCTCCTCTCTCCAGGGTCATGCAGGCCTAGATAATTAAGATAGCCTAAGCAACAGCCTGAGCCCAGCCAGAACAGCATTCAAATTGCACTGGTATTTCTTATGGCTTTGGGCAAGTCATTTAACCCTCCATTGCCTCAGTTACAAACTTAGACTGTAAAGGGGACAGGGAAATACCTAAAGTATCTCATTGTAATTTAAGTTGAATTGCTACTGAAAAGGTGTGAGCTAATAATAAATAGGGGTGTTTCTTTTTGCTGGCGAGGCTGGAGGAGGGCAAGGAAGAAGAATAGTCCCAGGCCAGGAAAAGGTTGGAGTGGTTTGGAATCCAGGGCATTTTTGATAAGATTTTTTTTTTTATGCAAGAAGCTTTTGGAACCTTACTCTGATGCATTCAGGAGCGCTAAGAGCCAGCATAGGCCCCGGGGCAGACAACCGTTCTGGGCCTCCTTACCCACAGCCTCCTGAAAGACCCATGCTTTAAAAAACAAAATAGAGCTGCAGCAGGCCTTGCAGAACCTGTGTGCTATCTAGGCCAGTTTCCTGTCAGAGGAAGGGGGATGCAGCCATCCTAGAGTACACTTGGGTGCCACAAGAGAGGTCAATTATATCAAAAACCCAACCTCAGAACAATGACCTTCTAAATTAGATATTTATTGTCGGAGCTAGCCGTAGGAAGGCCGGATGGGGAACCGACCCACATCAGGCGGGTAGCCACTTTTATTTTATTAAGGTTCTTCACCAGAAATAAAAATTCAAAATCTATTATCTAAGAATGCAAGAAACTTATCTTAGTCCAGAGACACTGGTTTAGATGATTCCAAACACGACGTGCACGTTTCGGGCACTGTCGCCCTGTATCAAGTGCAAAATCCAAAATTCCAACTTCAACAGCCGTCCTCAAAAAACGCTGTCACTGCAGCTCAGGTCATAGCTTTTTACAATGGCAGATCAATCGCTTTTTTAAAGGAAGAGAACCAACCAATCAATATCGGGAAAACCCCCACATGACGGGGAACCCCTGATCTGATTGGTGAAACTTAAGTTATGACGAAACTTATTCAAATTAAACTTTGCCAGTCAATTTCTCTATTTAGACCTCCCGGCTCCATTGAATCAAGGCGAAATATCCAGCGTTGTTCTAAAAATTGAAGATTATCTTCTCTTGGCCCGCCACGGGGGTTATTTGGAGCATGATCAAGTATAGTCCAATAAAGTTGGTCAAAATTAAGGCAAAATTCAATACAATGAGAGACCATCGGAGCAGAAAGCACTGCACGGCGATGTCGAGATGCATGTTCACTCAGGCGACGTTTCATAGGGCGGATCGTTCTACCAACATAAACAAGAGGACATGGGCATTGAATTAGATACACTACAAAGGTAGAATCGCAAGTTGTGTCCCATCGACGCTGATATACTTGTTGTGTTTTTGGATGTTGCCAATCTATACCAGTAAGTGTTGAGTCACAAAATCCACATTGTTGGCATGCAATATGGCCAATAGTAGGCTTATGATATACCAAACGATCTTCCTGCATAGATGTTTTGACAAGAATATTGCCCAACTTTCGACCCCTAGAAAATGCAATCTGTAGGGGGACATTAAAACAATCATGAAGTTGAAGAATTGGCCAATGTGTTTTTATAATCCGTAGCACATCCTTACTCCGGGCTGTATATGGTAATATCCCTGTTATTTTAGGTTCATCAAGAGAGGTCAAGGCAGAGTCCCTTCAGAGATGGTCATGCACCACCTCCCCCACTGACGCTCCTCTTGTCAGGCCCGAGTGCATCCCTGAGACTGAGCTGTTGGTGCCAGACTTGGAGGGATATTTTGTGACTAAATTATTCTTGTACTTTCCCCAGGTAGAGTTCAGTTTATTTTTCAAACTCACTACCTGCTCCTCTGATCCTATTCCTACCCATCTACTAAACTCTATCTCCTCTGCTGTCATCCCTTACATTTGACATATCTTCAACCTTTCCACTGCAACTGTTCCTGCAGCCTTCAAGCATGCTGTGGTGACACGTTCTTCTCAAGAAACCCTCACTAAACCCTACCTGTATTTCAAATTATCGACCCAGCTCCCTCCTCCCCTTTATTTCTAAATTACCTGAATGTGCGGTCCCCCGCTATTGTCTTGACTTTCCTCTCAAGCCCTTCTGAATCCATTGCAGTCTGGCTTTTGTCCTCTACGTTCTACTGAAATGGCTCTTGTCAAAGTCTCCAGTGACTTGTTCCTGGCTAAATCCAAGGGCCTTTACTCGATCCTCTTGACCTTTCTGCTGCTTTTGACACTGATGATCACCACCTTCTCTTCGATATGCTTTCCTCACTTGGTTTTAAGGACTCTGTTCTGTCCTGGTTCTCTTCTCTCTCCCACCACACTTTTGGTGTATGCTCTGGTGGATCCTCTTCCACTGCTATCCTGCTCTCAGTTGGTGTACCTTAAGCATCTGTCTTGGTACCTCTCCTTTTTTCTCTCTACACCCAGTCTCTCGGTACATTCATCTCCTCCCATGCTTTTCAGTACCATCTTTACACTGATGACTCTCGGATCTACACCTGAAATCTCTGCCTGCTTATCAAACATTGTTGCCTGGATATACTGCCACCATCTGAAATTGAACATGGCCAAAACCGAGCTTCTTATCTTTCCCCTTATACCTACCTCCCCCCCCCCCCCCCTCATTCCTCCTTTCTCGCTCCCTTTTCTTGGCTCGTAACATTGGGGTCATCTTTGATTCCACCCTCTCTTTCTCCACACACACATCCAACTGATAGATAAAGTCCATCATTGCTTTCTCTGAAACATCAGCAATATCCATGCCTTCCTTTCTGAACAGACTACTAAGACCCTTATCCACTCTTTAGTCACCTCCCATCTAGACTATTGCAATCTCCTCCTTGCTGGCCTCACTCTGTATCATCTCTCTCCCCTTCAATCTGTTCAAAATTCAGCTGCATATATAATCTTCCACCAGTCTTGCTATACTCGTATAACCCCTCTTCTCAAGTCACTTCATTGGCTCTGCATCCATTTTTGTATCCAGTTAAAAATTCTCTTACTGACCTAAAAGTGCATTCATTCGGCTGCTCTTTACTATCTTTCCTTTTATCTCTCCCTACACCCCTCCTCAGGAACTTTTCTCTTCTGGCAGATCTCTTCTATCTGTGCCTTTCTCTTCCACTACCAGTTCCAGACTTTGATCTTTCCACCTTGCTGTTTCTTATGCCTGTAACAAACTACAGTACCTGAGTTGGTACGTAAGGCTCCATTTCTGGCCCTTTTCAAATCCAAGCTAAAAATTCACCCCTTCGAGTCTACTTTTGGATCTGCTTAGTCTTATGCTCTCCAACTATGTGTTTCCTTTTTCCCCTAAACATACCCTAGTCCCAGGGCCGGATTTACCTATACGCCATGTACGCCATGGCGTAGGGCCCACAGCCGGCAGGGGCCCACAAAAAAAGAACAAGTTCATTTTTTTAAAATACAATTTAAAAAAAAACCTGGTGGCTGCCGCTGCGGGGCCCCCTCTGCTGCCGCGGCAGCACCGACTGACCCGCGGGGGCCCCGTCTACAAGCTGAAGCCGTCGGGTCGGGTCGGGTCATCCCTCCCTCCCTTGCTGCAGGCTGTAGGCTGTGAGAGATGCGAAAGGAGAGTGTCTCCTCGCGTCTCTGTTAAGCCCGCAGGGGCTGATGGGAAATTTCCCATCAGCCCCTGCGGGCTTAACAGAGACGCAAGGAGACGCTATCCCTGCGCTTCTCTCGCTGCCTGCAGCCTGCACGGAGGGAGGGAGAACCAACCCGACCCGACCCGACGGCTTCAGCTTGTAGACGGGGCCCCCGCGGGCCCGGCCGTGCTGCCGCGGCAGCAGAGGGGGCCCCGCGGCGGCCGCCACCCGCTTTTTTTTTACAATTAAAATTTACTTTAGGCCGCGGGGGGGGGGGTAGGACGGGTAATGGGCTATGGGGGGGGGTAGGACTGGTAATGGGCTATTGGGGGGCTGGGGCTGGAAATGGGCTGGGGGGTAGGGCTGGTAATGGGCTATGGGGGGGTAGGACTGGAAAAGGGCTATTGGGGGGGCAGGGGCTGGAAATGGGCTGGGCTGGGGGGTTTAGACTCTAGGTGGGCTCTTGGGGTTAGGACAGGTAATGGGCTGTGGGCTGTTGGGGGGGCTTAGAACTGGCAATGGGCTTTGGGGGGGTTAAGACTGGTAATGGGCTGTGGGCTGATGGGGGCTGTCTGGTAATGGGCTATGGGGGGGCTAGGACTGGAAATGGGCTGGGGGGTTAAGACTGGAGGTGGGCTGATGGGGTTAGGACTGGTAATGGGCTGTTGGGGGGGTTAGAACTGGTAATGGGCTTTGGGGGGTTAAGACTGGTAATGGGCTGTGGGCTGATGGGGGTTGTCTGGTAATGGGCTATGGGGGGCTAGGACTGGAAATGGGCTGGGGGGTTAAAACTGGAGGTGGGATGATGGGGTTAGGACTGGTAATGGGCTGTGGGCTGATGGGGGGGGGTAGGACTGGCAATGGGCTATGGGGGGCTGACTGGAAATGGGTTGATGGGGTTAGGACTGGAAGTGGGCTGATGGGGGGTTAGGACTGGTAATGGGTTATAGGGGGGGCTTAAACTGAAAATGGGGTGATGGGGGGTTAAGGACTGAAAATGGGGTGATGGGGGGTTAAGGACTGTAAGTGGGGTGATGGGGGGGCTAGGACTGGTATTGGGTTGGGGGGTTGCTAGGACTGGAAATGGGCTGATGGATGGCTAGGACTGGAAATGGGCTGATGCAGGGACTAGAAGGGAATGGATGCTGGGTGAGGCTGGAACTAGAAGGGAGCTGATGTTGGGGG
The DNA here is from genome assembly GCA_033557465.1 of Ichthyophis bannanicus. Classification (NCBI taxonomy): domain Eukaryota; kingdom Metazoa; phylum Chordata; class Amphibia; order Gymnophiona; family Ichthyophiidae; genus Ichthyophis; species Ichthyophis bannanicus. The sequence continues at coordinate 1,512,778,919 of CM066032.1, read as the reverse complement.
AGGATTAGAATGGGATGGGGCTGGAAGAGTAAAATGGAGAAGGGAAAAATATTTTGTGTGGGAGGGATAAAAAATCTACAATTGGCCGGGTATTGGGAGAGTAAGTGGGGATTGAGGATGGAGGGGTAAAATTTGAGTGGATGAAATAGGAATGAGGAAAGAGCAAAAGGAGAAAGATTAGTATGTTAAAGCAGATGTAGAGAGAGAATGGAAAAAAATCTAGAAGAGAGAAGAAAGGACAAATGGACAGCAGACGATGGAGAGTTAGCAGAAGACACGAAGAAACCAGAAGAAAGTGGCTGGAGCAATTGCAGCTGAAAAAAATGCACAAAAGGTAGAAAAATATCTCTTTATTTTGAATTTATTAATTGGAATATGTCAGCTCTGGTAAATGTGCATCATTAACGTCTGCGCTTTGTTTAGTACAAGAGCAAATTAATGTATTGTTTTATTTCTACAGTGTTGTACATTCCAAGTTTGGCTTTTGGGATTCCCAGTTTAATTATTGTCTTCCTGTTTCTAAATTGTGATTACTTGTTTGGTGATGGTCTATGTTCTGCATGTGTAACTGAGCTGAGGTGTTCTGTTTATATAATTCCTATTTGACATTGCCACTTGTTCTCTTTCCCCAGTAGGTCATGTATTGTTGTTCTCTGAAATGTATTGGTTTAATATTTGCAGTGTTGCCTTTTGATTGGTAGAGTATGGTGCTTTGTGAGTCCTGGTAGTGCTGTTAGGATACGGCGGGTTTACTATGGGCAGTGTTTGTAGTAGTTCCTAATGTGTCTGGCAGTTGGCACTGGATTATAGTAATGTAGAAATCTTTTAGTCTTTCTTTATCCATACACTCATTAAGAGGCACGTTTACTAAAAGTTAGTATATGGTAACATTATGCAAATATTTATGCAAAAGAGGCCCCTTATGCAAATGAGGCCCGCACCACCCTTGTGCCGCCCCTGCTGGGGGCCCACAATTTTTGTTGGCGTAGGGCCTCACTCAAGGTAAATCCGGCCCTGCCTAGTCCCCAGTTGTTGCATTGTCTGTCTTGACTGGATTGTAAGCTCTGAGCAGGGACTGTCTCTTACATGTCTCTGTACAGCTCTGCATATGCCTTGTAGCGCTATACAAATGATAGTGGTAGTAGTAGCAATTTAAGATTTTTCAATTCTAGATTTCTGAGATATTCTTTTGCCACTCAAGAAGCCTCTATATGCCTTCATTAAATGTCTTACAGAGTATGAGACACTTTTGGATACAAATTCATCTCTGTACCTTTGTTAGGGTGTTGTTCTGGTGGGTGTTGTTAAGTGACGTCGAGTCAGTGTCGACTAGGGTTGCCAACTGGCTCCAGATGCGCCCGACACACTTGATCCAGTCCTAGGTTTACCCCACTGCATGCAGGGACATGTAGTTCTGATTTTTCCATTGCATTCCATAAGAAAAGCAAGACTACATGTCCCTGCATGCAATGGGGTAAACCCAGGACTGGATCGAGCCTGTCGGGCGCATCTGGATCCAGTTGGCAACCCTAGTGTCGACTCATGGTAACTCTCTGGATAGTTTCCTAAACTGTGTTCGTCTTCAGTCAGGCAGCTCATTGTTGATAGTGGCATCCATAGCTGCTGTTATTGTATTGATCCATCTCATTACTGGTCTTCCTCTTTTGCCTTGACCTTCAACCTTGCCAAGCATGATGTTTTTTTTCTAATGATCTCTCTCTTTGCGTGATGTGTCCAAAGTATTAAATTCAAAGGGGTATGTTTACTAAAGGGCTCTATTTGTGCTGCTGTCATGTTATCGGGCGATAAGGCATGTTATCGTGTGATAATGGCGCTTTACCCGGCGCAAAGGTACCTTAGCGCGCAATAATGCGCGCAGCGGCGCAAACGAGCGCTGAAGGCGGAGAAAGGCTCCCGGAGGGCGGAGGAAGGCTCCCTAGGGGCGGAGAGAGAGGGTCAATGGGTGGAGAGTGGGAGGGTAGAGGCTCCCTGCTGTGGATTCCGGGGCTGAAAACTAATGCCAGTGAAACCCTGGCGTTAGAGCAGATTTAAAGGGAAGAGAAACCATTTCCGTCAGCAATGTACAGCAAAACCAGGGAAACCTACAAAAAGTGAGAAGTGTGATACATGTGCACGTAACAAAAGGGCAAATAAACATTGAAATGACCTGAACAAAATGGAAAAAAAACATAACCAAGCTGGCCAATAGTGATATTAATGGGAAACAGCAAAAAACACTACCGAGAAAGCTCCAAAAAAAAGATATTAATTTTGGAAGGGTCTATGCTCTGTCCCCATACAAGGTGAATGATCCCACAGTGAAATAGCACTGATCAGGGTTTCCCCTTGTTATTGGACAGGTTTCCTATGACATGCACATGTTCCGCAACAACAGGGTGGGCATGTCGGAACGGGCAACTGGACAGATGCTGGAAAAGGGGATACAGAGGGCTGCAGGCGGCACATGCTGTGGTGCAGCTGGGCCACAGTGTAGATTAGGGGTGATGCCCAGGTGGCCCATAGGAATGCTGAAACAGTAGAGCAGCCAGACAGAAACTGATGAGGGCCCAACATGGGCATGAGTGTGTTTCCCACAGTGTCACGAGATAGTACCCAGCAGGTACCCCTAAGGGCACAGAACATTGGCAGGCGGTGCTTGGGGGAAGCGTGGACATCTATGCAGGCACCTATGCAGGCACCCCTACCCCAGAGCCTGCACCATAGGCAGACGCCTACCAGCACACTGGATGGCCTGACACTGTGCACCACCAGCAGGTGGGCATGTCAGCATGGTGGCGGAGGTGTACTGGTGGTGGAGGGGGCAGTGGCTCCAATCTTCAGGTGATTTTAATGTAGTTCACAGATTACTAATATCAGGTCTGCAATCTCATATTTCAGTTCTTTCAACACCCTTGGATGTATACCATCCGGTGCAGGTGATTGGCCACTCTTCAGTTTATCAAATAGTTGTAATGCATCTTCCCGCTGTATCAATATTTCTTTCAATTCTTCTGCTGTTTCCAGTTTTCGTCATTTGGCTCTTTTTTCCAATTCCTGAAAGATGCTTTTTTTGGCAACAGCAGCCTCTCTGACCTCACGTTTAAACCATGCTGGCAGTTTTTTGGACTTCCTTCCACTTTTCTTAAAACATGGAATACAGCTGGTCTGGGCTTCCAAGATAGTATTTTTAAACACCAACCAAGCTTGATGTAAGTCTTTGCAACTGCTCCTTTTAGGTTTTTTTTAAACCATTTTCCTCATTTTATCATAGTCTCCCTTTTGAAAGTTAAAACGAAGTACTATGGACTTCCTTACCATACCTCCTCCATTAATTAAATCAAAAGCGATTATGCTATGATCACTATTGCCAAGTGGCTCCAACACCTTTATCTCTTGCACCAGATGTGGTGCTCCACTAAGGACTAGGTCCAAAATGGCTTCCCCTCTGTCGGTTCATGAACCAGTTGCTCCAAGAAGCAGTCATTTATTTCATTTAGAAACTTTATCTCCTTAGAATGTCCTGCTGTGACACTGGGGTAATTGAAATCACCCATTATTATTACTGTGCTGTAACGTTTGTTAGCTTCCCTGATTTCTTTGAGCATTTCATCATCCATTTGTTCATTCTGGCCAGACAGTCGATAGTACACCCCCACTGCCATTGTCTTCTCTTTTTTACATGGAATTTCAATCCATAGAGATTCTACAGTAAATTTTGTTTCCTGCAAAACTTTAATCCTTTGTGACTCAATGCCCTCTCTAACATAGAGCGCAACCCCTCCACCAATTTGATCAGTTTTATCATTGTGATATAGTTTGTAGCCAGGTATCAGTGTCCCACTGGTTGTCCTCCTTCCATCATGTCTCTGAGATACCAATCATATCTAATCTCTCATTTAGTGCTATATATTCTAACTCTCCCATCTTATTTTTTAGACTTCTAGCATTTGAATACAAGCATTTTAGAGACTGTATTTTATTCATATTAATCTGGCTATCAGTAGACAGGGGTAATTTGGAATCTTTAAGCTCTGTCTGCTCTGTACTCAAGGGTATTTGGGCTATTTTTGTCTTTACTGGAACCTCTCTGCTGATATGCCCTAACTTCATTCTTTTGGTAGTATCCTTCAAGGTTACATTGTTCCAAATCATGCGGCTTTGAGCAACTGTCGGCTCTCCCCTATTATCTAGTTTAAAAGCTGCTCTATCTTCTTTGTAAAGGTTAATGGCAGCAGCCTGGTTCCATCCCGGTTAAGGTGAAGCCCATCCCTTTGGGAGAGCCCCTCTTTTCCCCAGAATGTTCCCCATTTCCTAACAAATCCCAAACCCTCATCCTTGCACCATTGTCTCATCCACGCAATGAGACTCCAGAGCTCTGCCTGCCTTTTGGGTCCTGCGCATAGAACGGGAAGCATTTTGGAGAACGCTACCCTGGAGGTTCTGGATTTCAACTTCCTACCTACTATAAAAGCCTAAATTTAACCTGCATAACCTCCATACCACATTTTCCTATGTCATTGGTACTGACATGTACCAAGATAGCATGCTCCTCGCCAGCACTATCTAAGACCTTGTCTAGGTGGCGCATGAGGTCTGCTACCTTCGCACCAGGCAGGCATGTTACCAGGCGAGCCTCACGTCCACCAGCCACCCAGCTATCTACATACCTAATGATTGAATTACCAACTATAACGGCTTTCCTAACCCTTCCCTCCTGGGCATATGGCCCTGGAGAAACTTTCTCGGTGTGAGAGGGTTTTACATCACCTGGAGGACAGGTCCTAGCTACATGATCACTTCCTGCCATACCAGGGTGATGTTCTCCTATCACGTGACCTCTCTCCTCCATGGCAACAGGGATGCTGCCAGACTGGAGGTGGGACTTCAGTTCTATATACCTGTAGGTCTCATCTATGTACCTCTCTGTCTTTCTTATGTCCTCCAAGTCTGCTACTGTAGCCTTCAGAGATCAGACTCGTTCCCTGAGTACAAAGAGCTCCTTGCACCTAGTGCACACGTAAGACCCCTCACCAACTGGGAGAAAATCATACGTGTGACACTCAATGCAAAAGACTGGGAAGCTCCCATCTCGCTGCTGGACTGCAGTCTGCATTTTAGTTTAGGTTGTGTTTAGATATTTAAGTTCTTTACTTATTAAGGGTTGCTGGAGATACTTATACTAATAAAACTATACCTAATATGTTTAATGTACTTCGTTCACCTGAAGCTTAATTAATCTCAGGTCCTTAATGTATGCCTGATGAGGATAAACAGCTGCACCTGAGAGTGAATATGGCACCTCCTTTCCTTTAAGAGGTTTAATCACCTATAAAGCTATGATTATCCCATGGGTGGGTGGGTGTTGGGGAAGGGGGGAGGGGGGAGGGAAAGAAGACCCATGAAAAGCTGGCTGCTACACAGTACCCTGTCCTGTGCTTCTAAGGTAATCTGTGACGAATTTCCAGGGGAGTCCCACAGCCCTTGCTTGGATAGAGGGAGTCTTGTGGTCTAAATTTAACCAGAAAGCTCTCTGCTGTGTTTTAAATTTAAACTTAAAGCTCTTTGCTGCTACTAGGCCCTGACTGATTTAACAAATACCCTGGGTTCACAGATTAATCAGCTTTAATCTAAAGAATTCATTTTTCCCCAAGATTTAGAAAAATTCCCAGAAGTAAATACTTACAATTGAAGATCTCTCTCCAGAAGTAGCAGTCCCCTTTTGTAGTCCTTCAAGGAAGTATCAGGAGTAGAACCCTCAACCTTGGAGGTGTGGCAGTACCTTTTCGACTGCCCGCTAGCCGGGGAGGTTGGTCAGCTCTTGTTGCAAGCAAGCCTGGTGCGAGGGAACCCGAGAAGGCTCCACTGGGGAGAAGGAAGCAGGGGGCCTTTCCAGATGAAGACAGTAACCATCCCGGACCACCCAGAGGACCCATGTGTTCAACATGATCGACGCCAATTTTGGGGGCGAAAAGGAACATACATCCTCCCACAGGCAGAGGTGCCACCGGGGGGCTGAGAGGCTATGCCTTCGGTGTCAAACCTCTGAGCAGGTTGGGATGGCGCCGGTGGTTGGGCCTTGGGCCCTTTAGGTTTGCGATAGCCATGTGCTCCCCTTCTTGCTCTGCGTGCCGGTAGTCGGTTCGGAGATGGGCAGGTAGGATGGGTATCTCCGGTTGGGGAGTCCCTTTCTCTGGAAGAATGCTTCTTCGCGTGCTGCTTCTTCTGTGGGAGAGAAGAGGTCTTACGCAAGAGGCGGGTTCGGGTTAGAACTCCGTTTCAATCTCGGCCACCTTATCCTCCTTGCGCTTGCCGAACAATTGTTCACCGAGGCAGGGGACATCCAAGAGCTTCTCCTGGACCCACTGCTCCAGGTCCGAAGACTGGAGCCTCGCCTGGCACCGGGCCCCGATGCCAGCCACCGGGCCCCGATGCCAGCCACCGCCACTTGGATGGAGGACTCAAAACTGTCATACGTGGCGCGGGAGAGGTACTTCAAGCAGTCCGCGACTGACCTCAGGAGGGTCTGGAACCTGAGAAGGTGTTCACCCAAGACCTGCAGAAAAACTGCCGAACTCTTTGACAAGGTCACGCAGAAACATGCCCATGTATAGCTGGTAAGCCTGAATGCAGCACGTCAGCATGGATCCCTGAGAGGCCTTGCGCCCAAGGGCATCGAGGGCTCTGGACTCCCTGCCAGGTGGGACCAAAGAATGTGACTTTGGGCTCTTTTGCTTCTGCATCGCTGATTCCACTACCATGGAGGTGTGGGGAAGCTGGGTCTTCTGAAACCCTAAGCCACGCTGGACCCTATACATGGCATCGAGCCATGCCATGTATAGGGTCCATGCTCACAATGGGAACCGAGGCAGGTGCCTCCCACATGCGGAGGAGCAGCTGGGACAGAATGGGAGGTACTGGGACCGTAAGAAACTCCTGAGGCGGGGACTTATACTGTAAGATGTCCTCTGCCCTCGGTTCTTCCTCAGCCTGTGTGGCCAGATTGAGGACCTGCACCATGTCCCTCATGAACACCAGAAAGGAAGTGTCCTCGGTAGGCGAACGCCTCTGGGAGGTGGGTGGAGATGGGTCTGAAGGAAGGTCCCTGTGGGAGCGGGTCTCCAGAGAGGTATCCCTGTTTGACTCCCAGCCTGAGAGGTCCAAGAAGGAGTCCGAGTCAGGCTGGTTGCCCTGACCAGAGGCCGAGGCCCGCTTGGAGCCAGAGGCAGAGGACCTCACCCCCAAGGAACGGGACAGCAAGCGAGACCGGTGCCAAGGACTCTCATGAGGCCCACGGCTTTCGGGGGTTTCCAGGGCAGGTTTAGGTACCCCCCTCGGGGGACCTCAGTCTCGAGGTGTGGGCCAGTCATGCTGGGCAGAAGTGCCTGCTGGGCAGCTAAGAAGGCAGAAATGCTGTGCTCTAGTGCCAGCATCCGGAACTCCCACACGGGTGTGGGTCCCTGCAATGCCGATGCCGGAGTTACTGGGTCTGGCATGGAGGAAGAGAGGGGGTCCTCACCGGGACGACCCTCAGGAGACCGGGCGCCATCGCCAGAGGCCTCCATGTCTGTACAAGATACTGTAAGGGTTCATTCTGTTAATTTCCCATGCAAATAGGAAAGAACTCAGATCACAGTCACTTGTCGGCAAAACTCTTTTATTTGGTACAAGCAAAAAGCTGTAAGCACAGATACACAAGTGTCTGTCTGAGGGATCTGAGTGCAGGCAACGTTTCCTACCTCCAAGACGGTGAGAGGGAAGGCTGCCCCCGATGCTCTGCTGTTGCCCCCTTTTTATGCCTCTCTGTCACAAAGTTCCAGAAAGTTCTGCATATTCTTGCAAATCTCTTTCCCCGGGACCCACCCTCATTATCATATTAACGGCTTTATTCTTATCTTTTACTTTGCAAATGCTGAGTCTTCTGACCGCACCCTACTTCCTTTGTTCCATTGCTTATCTGCTGCTTTCGGCACTGTTTGTAATCTTCAGGGCTTATGAGCACTTTGTATCACCAGCTTTGCTTGGCCTGTTTAACTTGTTCAGGCTTGTTTTAACTTGTTCAGGCCTGACCTGTCTTTTCTTACCTGGGTCCATTCTCTGTGCACTTCTGCTCAGGGTATGGTTCCCTCTGGCTTTACTCTTGTTGTGCTGGGCTCTGGGTACTCATTCTCTCAGCCCACATGCTTTTCTTCTGTTCCATCATAATGTATTACATAGAAACATAGAAACATGATGACAGAAAAAGACCACATGGCCTATCTAGTCTGTCCTTCCATAACAACAACTACAACAGTCCACTTTTTACCTTTAGAGATCCTCTGTGTTGGTCCCATGCTTTTTTGAATTCAGTTACTGTCCTCATCTCTACCACCTCCACTGGGAGACTATTCCATGGATCCACTACTCTTTCTGTAAAGAAATATTTCCACATATCACTCCTGAATCTATCCCCCTTCACCCTCATCCCATGTCCCCTCGTAGCAGAACTTGCTTTCAATTGAAAGAGGCTCTCTCCCTGAACATTTATGCCACGGAGGTATTTAAACATCTCAATCATATCACCTCTATCCCGCCTTTCCTCTAAGGTGTACATATTAAGATCCTTAAGTCTGTCCTCATATGCTTTATAATGAAGCCCATTAATCATTTTAGTAGCCACCCTCTGCACTGACTCCATCCTGTTCACATCCTTTTGAAGGTGCGGTCTCCAGAATTGCACACCATACTCCAAATGAGGCCGCACCAAAGACTTATACAGAGGCATTATCACCTCCTTTTTTCTGCTAGCCATTCCTCTCCGTATGCACCCAAGCATCCTTCTAGCTTTTGCCGTCGCCTTTTCTACCTGTTTAGCTACTTTAAGATCATCAGACACAACCACGCCTAGGTCCCGCTCTTCTTACAGCCTCAGGCAAGGGTGCAGCCATACTAGACATACCTATCTGCCAATCATCCCCTCATTCTCCACTTTTTCTTCTTTTTTTTTTCTTATATATGGGGCAAGGGTAGAAAACTATTTGAGCTATGGGCCATGGATAATGACCATTTGAGACAGAGAGGGTTCATCAAGGGCCAACTTCTCATATTGTTCCCTGGAGACAATATACATAGTCTTAGTAGGTTGCATCATAAACCGCTTACAGCAACCAAATAAGATGGAAAAAATACAGCATGCAATAATACCAAAAGCAGCAATACTTAACAAAGTAACGAAGAAGGCTTTCAGACCGCCTCCAAGTCCAGAGAATCAGGAAGCAACATCTCCCCAAATGTTACCAAGGTCAAGGCCTCCCTTAAAGTCACATATCTAACTCGGATAAATGTCTTAACTTTGCCATAGCATCCAACACAAAAGTTGTGTGATTAGTGATCACCGTACAGCAATTGGTTTCATTAATAAAAGTACAAGCTCCGCCTTCATCAGCTAGAAGCAGATCTTGCGCACGTCTATTTTGCAAAGTCATTTGAGAATTTTGTTCTGAAGATTCAGCAAGGCAAGAAATGGATTCAGTTACAGCTTTCATTTGAATATGCAGCAAGCATTGCAAATGGCGAATAGCCATGCCAAGCTCAGCAGTGAAAGCAGGTGTAGCAAAAGGGATCCAAGCAATCCAACTAAGGGCATCTAAGCGGTTTTTTGTAAGTGGGTAGGTAGCATTAATATACTCATAGGAGGCCTGAATAGCCTCATCCTTGGCAGTGTCAGCACCCCAAGGGCTGGTCCCTAGAGACACACTCCGCGTAACTCGGGACAACAAAGAACGAGGAGGGTGGTGGGTAACATTCAAAGGAATGAGGACAGAATAAAAAGAAACTTTAACCAAAGCACAGGGTAAGAGGGAGAGGTTGACTACCTGATACAGAATTTCGCCACACAACCAACAATGACCCCCTACAGCAAAGAGGTCTGTGGCAGGTGTCCATATGCGACTCATATTATGCCCATCAAACCACTTAACAGAAGAAGTTCCCGTGGTAGAAGAGGTAAGATCCCTCCTTAAACTGGACGTTGGGAACCATTGTGGTGAATGGGACCAACCCCCACATACCAGCGGAAGTCAGATCCATTAAGCACTAGCGGGCTCTCCGTAATATTTCTCCAATCATTTTGCATCTTGGAAAGGTCCATGTTACCGGTTTGATTATACCACTTTATCATGACTGAATTACTAGCAAAATGAAAGGATCCATTAACCACATTATACGACAGGTTACACCTATGTGAAAAAGCAATGGATGCATTTGTTATCAAACATAGATCAAATACCATATTTGGGTCAGCACATACATGCAAAGGGTCATGTGTCATATTCATCATATGCCACGTCTGGGAACAATTAAAAGCTTCATAACAACTGGCAGAAAAATTATTATTGTCTACACAAGCAAGTTGTCCTGCATACTCATTTAAGGGAACCTTTGAAACATGTACCGGAGCATATGATGCACCTTTTGGTAGAGGAGTACAGATAATGCAGTCTGAAATGTTCATCAGGGAAACAATGTGTAATACTGATTGCTTCCATGCATTCAGAGAGCCTTCAGGTAAACCCCGGGGTACTCGAGATATCGTCTGGTTAGTCTGGTTCTGTCCCTGGAGGAACAAAGCTAGCTGTCCATCTGGGTATGGACACTCAATAAGGAGCACAATGGTGATAGAGATCCCCAGAAGAAGGCACAAGGATGCCCACAGAGCAGGTTTGGCAGCGATCATCTTGGTCAATAATAAATCAGCTGTGTGGTGGGGATGCGTCAGTTCTGCGAAGGGATAAGGTTGATTAATCAGATGAGACAGCTGGAGCCGCTTTTAAATGGCTGACATATATCCAAGTGTCAGTATCATTCAGCCGGGCGGCAAAAGGTGATGCAACAGTGACAATGTGAGGTCTTGAGAAAGTAGAGCAGTCCCAGGATACAATAACACAATTTTTTTATAAACAGTAGTCCCTACAGGGAAACAAGGTAACAAGGGCGAACTGGATACAGACTGCATAGCAGCTACATGATCAGCAATTTCTTGAAGTGCAATCTGAAGGCCTACAAGGTAAGAGGAAAGACTATCATGAATCGGAACAGGAGACTGAAGTAAATTGGTTGTGCGCGTGCGCCAGCCGGTAGCCATTTCATGGGGTGTCAGATGCAACCGCTTGATCGGGCTATTGCGCAACTGAAACAAACACATCGGTAATGCCTGCAACCAGGTCATGTGACCAGAAGCACAAATCTTCCTGAGTTGGGTTTTCAAAATGCCATTACATCGCTCAACAAGACATTAGAAGTAGGCTTATACACAGAAACATACATTTATTTATTTATTTACAGTTCTTATATACCGCGCTATTTGGTATCAGTGCGGTTTACAAATAACAGAAACTTGCATCAGAACAGGATCTTTTGCATACATTGTAACAGGGTCTGTAACTTGGGAATGTAACAGGGGAAACTATATACAATTAACAATAATTGTGAACTATTTACAGTTTATATATCAACTTGGTAAATCGTAATGGAGAAGACCTTAAAAGTCTATGATCATTAGGGGAGTTCCTGAGTGTAGGTCTGTTTAGTGTCTCGTCGGTGGTTACGTTGTTGGAGCATTCGAGGCTTCGTGTGTAGGTTGTGGTGTGTGGAATGATTGTGTTGGGTTAGGGTTGACAAAGTGTAGGCAGAATAAGTGGTGTTTAAGGGCTTTTCTGAACTGTGAAAGGTCATTGATTATTCGGAGTTGAGGTGGGAGGTCATTCCTACATTTAGGAGCATAGAATGCAAAGCTTCGGTTTCTAGTTGTTTGAGAGCATTTAGTGAATTCAATTGGTGTAGTCAGCGTATTGACGGATACTGACCTTCTTAGCCTGTTTGCAGGAGTGATGGTCAAGAGTGCAGAGAGGGAAAGGGGGGACAGTTGGTTAATTGCTTTAAATGTTAGTAGTAGTACCTTGTAAGTGATCCTGGATTGCACTGGTAGCCAATGTAGGTCATGAGTATGGGTGTAATGTGCTCTCTTCTGGATATGCCGCAAAGAATGCGGGCTGCTATATTTGAAGTACAGTGGAAAGGGCCATGGAAGGTTGTTAGACAGGTGAGCCCAGTATCTTATGTGGTGGAAAATACAAGAGGTCGTAGACAGACCTACCACATTAATGTACTCAAATCTTGGAAGGAGAGGCCTGTAGATAATGATGTCCCTAAAGCAAGCCAAGAAGTAGGTGAGAGTCCAAAAGATAATACTCTCGTAGGTATTACGGACTGTAGGAAGAAGGTTTCACAATTGGCACCAGTCCGTAATAACTTAAGCAGGGGGGTATGTGATAAGGAAGCTTATCATAGTTCAGGGAGAAATAATACAAGAGGTGAATTGGCTCTGAATAAGCAACCTGTGCTGGCTGGTAAAAGCATTAAGACAGAATGTTTACATAAAAGACTACCAGACCCAGAATGCATTAGGTTACAGAAAGCCTCTAGGAGAGCTGAAGTGGGGAAACATGTGCCTCATCAAGGAAGCTATGATGTAATCCCTAATCACCCATCTCCTAGGGCAGGGCTTGATTCAGATCACCTGGACTGTGCTAGGGTGGAGTGTCCATCTAGACACTTTAAAACTAGAGGAAATTCTTCACAGAGGAAGGAGCTGAAAAGGAAGAAGAGGAAGCAGCTGGAGCAAGGCTGGCAGAGAGAACACGGAAGGAAGAACAGCAAGACGTCCAGGAGGTCTAAGAAAGGAGCCCGTGGCAGTACGTATGTTGGGAGAGATTCCTGGGACAAGCATTCTCCATTGGACTGGAAGAAACCAGAGGCTTGGAGATATACAGCCAGGAACCCCCAGAGAGCACCTATAAAGGAGACGGCTGCATCTAGAGAAAGGAGCTCTAATACCTATTTAAGGAGGTATGAGAAAAGAGACTTAACGTCCAGAGATTCTGACTGGAGAGCTGGGCACAGAAGCTTTGCTACCTACTGGTCAAAATACCCAGAGAGGAAACCTAACAACAACGTGATCTCAGGTATGAACTCTGATCTGTTCCCTAGCTTTTCACAAGGAAGAAAACAGGGAAACAAATGCTATCCTGATAGTGATCAGTTAGAGAATTCCTCTGAGCCAGTGTATGAAAATGATTCCATGATATTTCAGGAGCAAGGGGAAATATCAAATGGGCAAGTAGAATGCATGCACTGCTCTCTGTCTAAGCTGTTGTCTTAAAGTATTCCTCAATTAAGCATTTAAACACCAAAAGGAACTGTACGGTGTGTTTTTTCAACTACTCAGAAAAGCTGCTCTAAGTGAAAGCTTTAGGGTAAGTTGCTGCCACGTGGAGAGTGGACCAGCAAGGGTTTGCAGCTGGTTGAGTACCTGTGATTAAGCCAGGCACAAGTGCACGTGGGACTCTGGAAAGAAAACTTCTTCACTGTGTGTATGGAAGAAAGTTGTGGTTTTTCTTTTGATAAAGAACATTATCCTTTTGGGTTTACTTTTCATTTAAGCACTGCTAAGAAAGTTATTAGCAGGGGCTAGAAGAAAAAGACCTTTTCTGTACCATCAAGGTCTTTATTAAGAGATTGCCTAAAGTTTCAGTTGCCTTATTTATTTGTTCTGTTTTCCTGAATACAATTCCTGAAGAAAGTATCCTATTGATGTTACCAAGCATATCTGTGCGAGGGAATAACTCCCCATAAATAAAATCTGTTTTCTGCTTACACTCAAGCAACTACCATTCATTATTTTTGTTGAACGGCTGATTTAGTGTGAATGGACTACAACACCCACAATCCTTTGCAAGCCATGTAAATTCCTGTCTTTGCCAAGATTGTGGAACTTTCACCACAAGCACACCCGTTTACAGGTCTCCACGCCGTGGGATTCTCAGAAACCATGCTGGCAGGGATCCAAAGGAGCTGATATGTCTATGTGTTGCTGCAGTTGTATTTGGACAACTTTCTCGATGAGTTTGGCTAGTAGAGGTATACTTGAGATTGGACGGTAGGAATCTGTTCTTGTCGGGTCGAGTTTGCTGTTTTTCAGGAGTGGGCGTATAGATGTTTGCTTAAGGGTTGCTGGGAATGTTCCTGCTGCAAAGGAGAGCTTCATGATGTGGGCTAGAGTAGGGCTGAGGTCGGAGCGCATTTTTCTGATCCAGTGAGCAGGGCAAGGATCGTTTGGGGCTGTAGTGGTGTTGATGGTAGCAATAAGGTCAGCAATGTATTTCTCTGCAGGAGGAATGAAGTTTGTTAGCTGTGGCTGTACTTGAGGGATGTAGTTTGTTGTGGGATTTGGTGCCATGTTTGTTTTGATAATTTTAGATTGAAGGTACTCGGCATAGGGCTGAGGCTGAATTGATACCGTCTGATTGGGGGACGGTGTCTTAGTTAATGATTTAGCAATGCTAAAGAGGTCACGTGGTTTATTTAAAGAGCGGAGGAGAAGTTCTGTGTGGTGTTCTCTCATTTTCTCAGCTATCTTCTCACGGTGCTGCTTTAGCATGTTTTTGTACGTCGTTCGGTCAGATTCAGAACGGGATTGGCGCCATTTTCGTTCCTGCTTTCTTAGAAATTGAAGAGAAGATCTTAATTCAGTAGAGAACCAGGGGGCTGGTTTTCTTTTCTTTGGTGACTTGTTGGAAGCTGTTGATCTGCTAGAGGATGGTAGCTGCGAGCAGGAGTTTAGTGTGGTGTTCCATATGTTGATCATGTCATCTAGGTTTTGAGCTGGTGGACGGAGTATTGGGAGAGCTCGGTTAATGAAGTCCTCTCTGTTTAGGGATTTGAATCGTGTTGACGATCCTGAGGAGGCTGTAGTTTGGCTGGTTGGAGTTTCGCTTTGTTGATGTGGGATTTGGAAGGTTATTAGATTATGGTCGGACCATGGAACAGGGGTAGAAGAGGGGTTAACATTGTTGTTGGATTCTGACTGGGGAGCAAAAATGAGATCAAGAGTATTTCCACCGAGGTGTGTAGGAGATTTCACTATCTGTGAGTAGCTAAGGTCAGACATGGCATCCAGGAAGATGTTAGCATGGGTGGGTTGTAGTGAGGCAAGGTTAAAATCCCTAATCAGCCAGTTAGGTTTACATGGGCTTCCAGTGTTGCAAGCGAGTTCTATTATGTTAGAGAGATCCTCAGGGGGTGAAGAAGGGGCTCTGTAGATGAGATTTATGCTGATGTGTTTATTGGTCACAGAAACTATGTCCATGTGCGTGAGACTTGTGGAAGATAGTAGTTGGAATTGGAGGTTAGTTCTTGCTAGGATGAGTACTCCACCTCCTTTCCGGTTTGTTCTATGGCAGGTATAAATTGAGTAGTCTGGGGGGGGGGGATGAGTTGATTTATGGTGACAGTATCTGTGTCTGACAACCAGGATTCTGTACACAAGGAGGAGCAGAGCCTCCTGCAGAGAGTCCAAACAAACACAAGAGGCAGGATTCTGTAACCATAAGTATGTCTAAACTCAAATTATTAATAAGATCTGTAATGGCTGGCCATTTTTTGTGGACTGAGCGTGAATTGATGAGAGCGCATTTTAGATTACTATGTAGGGGAGTGGGTTTGGGCTTGGGGTTATATATGGTATTAAGGGATATATAGAGTAGATGGGAATGTCTGACATGGTGTGTGTATGATGGTGTGTGATGGGGATAGGTGTGATTTCTCCTGCCTAGGCTATGTAGGATGGGGATATGGTTAGAGGTAAGAGTGAAAGCAGAGATATTCTGGGTTGCGTTGGCAAGGAGGTAAAGACTAAGTATGGTGAGTAAAGAGATGGCCATGTTAGGGTTGCTGGGGTTGTCAATGTTATTATGGTCTGACTGGCGATAGCAACGATACCTAGTATGCACAGGGGTAGGTGACTGGTAGTTACAGGCTGCTTCGGAAGAGGCGGGTCACTGGTAGTTACAGGTTGCTAGTAACAAAAGAAAATGGACAAAATGCTACAGGCTACTGGCAACAGTAAAGGCAAGAATGCAAGCTACTGGCAACAGTACAAGTGGTCCAGTGTAAACAATTGCTGGCTACATCACTGAACAGGAAGATGCTGAGTGAGTGCAGATACAAGGGCATTGCGGAAGTGAGAACCATTGTCAGAATATCTTACTTTAGGGATGCCAAATCGGGGTATTATTTGTGTTTGCAGAACGTTTACCACTTCTTCGGCAGTCTCTTTATTGCAGGGGAAAGCCTCAATCCATTTAGACCAAGGGCAAACCCACACCAAAAGGTATCGTTTCTGAGCACATCTATGGATCATGTCAGTGAAGTCCACAAACCAGGACTCAAAAGGACCACTCAGAACCGGAAGGTGACCTTTGGCTATGACTTTTCCCCCTGGCTGAGAGTTCAGAATACACACGGGACATTTAGCCACTAATTCCTGAATTCGGTTCTTCATGTGAGGGCACCAAAAGGTGTCCTCTAGTATCCTGTAAACATGTGCAGCACTAGAATGGTAGACATCATGTATGAGATCTGTTAGGCGTTTCAGTGCTACATGACAGATACAAAGTTTCCCGGAAGGGTGCACCCACACTTTCTTAATTTGAGCACAACCAAGTCTCTCCCAGTTTCCTACCTCATGAGAAACGGCATCCTTCTGATAGTCAGCTAGGTCAGGTAATAAATGGGTCTGTGAGCGGGTGACCGGTAAGGTCAGGGAGGCATTGTTGCTTACTTCTTTAGCCAACTGATCCGCTAAAGCATTGCCCGTTTTAAGGAAAGAGTCCCCCTGTGTGTGTCCAGGAACCCATTCGCAACACAGAAACAAATTGTTGAGCCTACGTTTCTCAAGGCACTCATAAATTTGATGTATCTCATTGAGATGGATGACCGCACTGGCTGAGGAGGTGATAAAACCTCTCTGCGACCACTTTTGATGGAGTACCGTCAGTACCCGTGCTGCATCATGGGAGTCAGTGAATACGACAATGTTCTGTTTTTTCTGATGCAATAAGACCGCCAAAATTGCACAGAGTTCAGCACCTTGGGCGCTGTAACCACTCGGTAATTGATACTGTAATACATTCAAAATATCACCAGAGGGAGATATCTGCACTGCACTGAAACCAGAGCATAGTGATGTCTCTGAACCATCAGTGAACCAGACAGCTGAATTAGAGGGCATCTCATGGAATGGCAAGATGTTATCTGCACGGTAGCCATTAAATGATGCACCGTCATACATGTTAGTAGTTACAGTAACCTGGGCCAGGCCTGCAGCTACAAAAATCTGGTTGGTGGCATTATTACCGAGAATTTTTGCAAGTAGAGCTTTAACATCTCCTAGGGCTAAACTGTATCCTGCTGTTACTCGTTCAAATTTCTGAATCAATGCCCCACCACCACGGCTCAATGGGGGCAGGCTTGAGGCAATGTTTGCCATATCCGTGAAATTCCACGGGACATATTTCTGCCCGTGTGTGGTAGTATGACAGGAAACATTAGATTACGTTTGGGCGCCTGATTCTCATATTTCTCCCACGCTCTGAGGCCTGCTTCCATGTATGTCGGATCCCAACCGGGATCTCCAGCACCTCCACGTATACAGAGGCGGGCGGTGTTAAGGTGTACGGTGTCAAGTGAACCTTTTGGGGCCATTGCAGCATCTGCGGTTGATTATTTTTGGTCCTCCCATACATATTGGCACACCATTGATAAACATAAAACCCATTACCACCTTCTTGCTCAGTTAAAAAGGACAAAATGTCTTGTCCTTTTTGCTGGACGATCAGAGAATGGTGGGACCCTCCCAGGATATCAGATTCATCCTGCTCTTTATCATCAATATTATGATATGATTTCTCAGCAGTATATGCTCGGGTCTGTGGGTGGTCATCATTTTGTTTTTTCTTTGTTTAGTTTTATCTGCTGTGGCTATTCTTGCAGCTATCTTGTTTAATTTTTCCTTTCGCTCCCCAAACTCCTGATCAAGTTGCTGCCTTGGCAGGGTCAATTTTTCCTTTGCATCTTCAACGTCGGCCCTATCCCCCTCAATTTGGGTTTTCAAATCTTCTAAGGCAGCCCGAGCCTCTGCATAACCATCTGGGTCAGCGGGCTCCAGCGCAATGGTTGGCTGTAAGTTTATGTGTCCTTCAATTTTAGCCCACATGGGAGTAGTTCCACCTTCCCTAGAAGCATCATTAAGGGCTTCCCATAATACTGGGTCTGAAGGTATGAGCTTAGGGTTCACGGGCTTACGGGGATGGGCCACCGGGTCAGAATATCCGATGGCCACCATGGTTTTACTTTCTGCTGCCCAATAGGGCGGTGGAAGAGCGCTCGGTGCCGAAGTTACAGGATCGGGACCTGCTTGCATCCACAATGATACATATCTTAGGTGCTCCAATTGGGGTTTACCACATTTGTGGAGAAGAATATAATCCCTAATTTTTGCTAAAATGAGCGGGTCGAATGATCCTCCCGCTGGCCAGGCAAGAGGATTCTTTTTCGCCCATTTTTCCCATTTCTTAGAACAATCTTTTATGGATATTTCCAAAAGGGGGTTTTGTTTAACAAGGTAATCTATTGGACTCAGGCCGGGCTTGGCCACTGTCTTACTTTCCTCCCCCTCTTTGGACTTTCTCTTGAACATTTTCCTATCCCCAATACGCAGTTCTATCTAACTAATAACAGATGAACAAGACATATTATCCTCTATTCACCCACATGAATGTATATATTATACCCTATTTTACCTGTTATACCTGCTTAATGCATACCCAAGTTTAATTTTCCTGTTTAATGTATACCCAAGTTATTATACCTGTTTCACTGTAAGCACAAATCACGAAATTGAGATGTGCAACTCTTATGTTCATTGTAAACCGCACTGATGTCGAATAGCGCGGTATAAAAGAGACTGCAAATAAATAAATAAATAATATACAAAGATATACTTTCCTTTATTTACAGGAAAGTCAAAGATATACTTTCCTTTATCTACAGGAAAGTCCCCCTATTCTCTCTCGTATTTACAGAATATAGTTGTAACGGGTCTGCTCCTTGTTGGTCACTTCAGGCCAGGGAAGTCCCGACCCCTCATCTGCGGTGTGCTGCTTCAGCTGGCTAGAATCCAGGGGAGTAAAACTCACAACCGGACACAGAAGGAAAGGTGTGCAAGTTTATTCCAACGTTAGAAGTGCAGTCTAATCTTTTATACAGTAGCAAAAACATATATACGTCATAAACCCATCCCAGCAACATAGTTCTGCACCTGATATTGCTAATTAGCAATCGTACAAACTGGTACCTGTCTCTGTGAAGATCACTGAATCTTGTCTTAGCACAACACATTCCTTTATATCTAGGTATTCACAGATGGGCCTCATGGTCCCTTTGTATAACAAGAAACTGATTTCCCCTTACAATACTTATTTTCTCCTTACAATACTTATTTTTCCCCTTACAATTCCCCCCTTTGGGCCTGTATAGGCCCACTAGAAGAACAGCCTAACAATCTACTACAAAATAACAAAACAGGCATTATTAACGGAATATCTGTACGCGGCAGCTCAGGTACATCAGCCGCCGTAAAAGCAGGAGTATAAGAGTACATAAAAGTGGTGGAGCTCTGTAGGGCCTTCCGACAGCAGCCAAGAACAAATGAAAATATACAACAGAAAAGAACAAGGATTATAAAACCGCTCCATAGGGCAATAATCAGCCCTTTGAGACCAACCCAAAGGAAGATACATCAGAGTGTAAGCATGAGAAACTGCTGTAGTTGAAGAACAGTATAGAGCAGTATTAGACAGGCTAAAAGCAGAAACAATAAAACAATCTGTAGCATTAAAACTAGAGACAGTTTACAATGGGCAAGGGACCTAGTCATATCCCAAAGAGGGACGAGTAACACCAATGTTATACAAGGAAGTAGAAAAAGAAACATGGGGCTAGGTGCAGTTTAAATTGTCAAGTACAGTAAACTTCTGCATTTCACACAGATTAGAAGGTACAGTAATGAGACATGTTGAGAGAAAAGCTCCAGCTTGTAGCGAGCTGCGCACACAAAAGGTAAGGTAGTCTGGGCAAGTAGTATTGCCTTATTAACAGTTCCAGAGATGGGCTGAAGGAGGCACCACATGAGTGGTAGGAGGAGTCAACACAGTCTTGTGCGTGATGGTCAGGAGGCTGGAGGTCCATAGGGCCGGTCTAGGGTACTGTGCTTGTGAGGTGCTCTGACCTGTACCTGGTCACCAACCTTGAAGGGATATGTTGGTTCGGTACCTCTAGGCCGAAAGCTGCTTTTCTTCAGGAGTCTTCTCCTCTCCTCTCCAGTTGCTAGGGCCTTGGCTGCCCCGGCGTCAGCTACTTCTCATCCTGGTCCTGAAGCCAGATCTATAGATGGAGAATGTTTCCAGCGAGGGCAATGGCTTCAGGATCTTTTAGCCGCCACCTTCACTGTAATCG
The DNA here is from genome assembly GCA_033557465.1 of Ichthyophis bannanicus. Lineage (NCBI taxonomy): Eukaryota > Metazoa > Chordata > Amphibia > Gymnophiona > Ichthyophiidae > Ichthyophis > Ichthyophis bannanicus. The sequence goes on along the minus strand of CM066032.1, from coordinate 1,512,758,531 downwards.
GTGTTATCAGAAGAACTTGGAACGGTCCCATCCTGGAAAAGGGGCTTGTACTGTGTGCTGGTGGTATGTCTTTACCAAAATCCAGTCTCCGGATTGAAAGAAAAGAGCTGAGTCATCCAGCAGAAAGGACTGGACCTGCTGAGCATACCTGTGGAGGGAAGAGAGTTGCCTCTGCTGCTAGAAAATACAAGAGATCAAATGTGAGGCTCAGGAGTATAAAAAGTAAGCAGTCTTCCATATAACAGTTCAAAGGGAGAAAAATTTCAGTCTACTCCCTTAGGGCAATTTGTTTGGTTGTTTGGTTGTTTATTGAACAGAGTCAAAGGCAAGACAGTTTAGTGTCTTTACAAAGTGTTTTTTTTTTTAAGGGTTTGGAGGCTCACCCCTTCGTGGGTTGCTGTTTGCATACAACAGCCAAATCCTAAGCAACTCAATGTAACTACTACATTTTGACAAGATGCCCACACTTCCTCAATTGTTCCACAATTTTAGAATTATACCAATTTGTAAAATTTTGTGTAGGTAACTTTCCTCCGTTACCTTCATGTGTCGGGCCAAGACACATAGAGGCAAAAAGGGATAAAAGCATCTGAAAAGCACCACATGGCCAGTGTGGGTCTCCCCAAAGCTCATTAGGATGAAAAGTGCACTCAGCCTATCTCCAAGTGTCTATTTCCAATTATTGGGTATATCTCTGGGCTAGATGACTTCCAAAATTGGAGTTAATGGGGATGGCATAATCAAATATTGTAGAGTATTCATTGTCAGTTTTCTTTCTAGGTGGATACATCGGATACATCATTTCACATTTCAATTCACCCTCACCATTTTATAATGTTAATCTGAGTTCTCATTTCCAACATGAATATTCCATCACACTCCTCTCAACACCACTTTTTTTCCCACTTACATCATTCCATCAAACTACATGCATAGGTCCTTCTGTCTTTTTATACCATACTAGTGTATCCTTATTTGGCAAGGCTGCTAAGAACATCAAACAATTGTTAAAAACTTAGTATGTTTGTAAAAAAAAGGTATATATAAAATATAAATGTAGATCCTTTTCAATAAGCCTAACAATATGAGTAAACAGTGCTCATTCTAATTAGCAACTGCCTAAACAAAATATAGGTAAAGTCCTTACAATATAGACTAGTGCTTCACGGCATTTTATAACATCAATCCCAATAGGAAGGAGTATGGCTTCTAACAGAACGGCCACATAATCTCTCAGGTGTGACTAAAGTCTATCTTATACCTGGTTCCCAGTGAGAGTGCTGTGGAAACTTAATATTTGAGGACTGATCTTATAATTGCAGTGCCCACAAGGATCTGTGCAAGTTACTCACTAATCATGGTGTTTAAGAGATCCTTTTGAGGTGAGAGGCCTAAGAAGGTTCAAGGCATTTGTAGTTGGGCCTCATGATGATATTTCCTCGGGTTCTTCTTGGCCTACCTTCCCCTGCCTATTCATGTCTCTGCCGAGGCATAAATATACAAGGTTCATGTTCTTCAGGCCTTGGGGGTCCTCGAGGAGTCTTAAAGCAGTCAGAATTCCGGTGGCCCAGATCATCACACTCGGAGCAGCACGTTTATTGCCTTTCCCAAGGCTGTAGCCTCACCTTCTGTCTCTCTCACTCTCTGCTTCTTTTTTTTTTTTTTTCAACTGCCCCTGGATCATTGCTGACAAGCAAGACCTTGGTTTGGGGTTGTTGTTTTTTTTTTTTCCAATGAACTCAAGTTAATGTTATTGTTTTATTTGTCTACTAACTTTACAAATATTCTCATATTTCCTGGGAACTAAGCTCCATCTTTCCACTAAATGAGATCTATGTGCTTGGGAACAAAGCAATTTCAGATCAGCCTCTTTCCAAAATTCTATAATTTCTGTGTATACTGAACCTCTACATAATGTACAGCTACAAGTATTTTGGTAACATAAGTGCAAGTGTATAAACTAAAGAAAATTCGTATGTCATAGTGCTACAATATACTGTATTCCTAAAACGGAAATGTTAAAAACTTTCAAAACAAAGTACAATTTTTTTCTCTGGACCCCAACACATAAAATTCAAATACAGGAAAACAGATGAATTTATCCTAAAATCCAATATTATAATAAATTAAACTGGAAAGATCAATATAGCCAGCACCCATGGTGCTACTGTCCTGTTCATCAGCCAATCCGCACCAAGCTAAACAATGCAAAGTAATTAACTTAAATCTTACAGTTCAGGAAACAGACATTCAAATAACATGAAACTGCAAAAAGGTAAATTCAGAATCATACTTTGTCACATTTAAATTAAAACCTTATACATAATACTTGAGACTGGTATCAAACTGATCTGAAACAATGAAATTATGTTAAAGCAATTTGCTTAGAGTAACAGTTCAACCTTGATGTTATCTCAAACACAAATAGCAAAGTAAACAGCAGGCTCTCTTGTGTCCAGATTCCTTCAGGCAAATGCAGATTACTATATAGTTGAACAAGAGAGAGAAAAGTCCTAAATATTAAGAGTTTAAAAAGAAAAAGTTGCTTGAGAATTGTCACTAATTGTGATTGCTATTAAATTCCTATCGTTACACAGCTGGAGAAAAAAGTCTGAAATTTCTCACACGTTGGCATACACCCAGCCAAGCAGATATCAGCTCTCTTAGTTTTAGGCAAAGGTAACTCCACAATACCCTTTATTCTCTCCGGATTTATTTCCTCTTTCCTTCACTTATGAGGTGTCCCAAATACTTAACCTCAAATACTTAACCTCCCTCTTCACAGATTGTTATTTTTTATTTTTTTTTCTGAACTTAGCAGGCCCAAAACACATACCTCAAATCTACTACACTGAACCATGTGTGATCATGCAGAATTTTGCTCAACGAGTTATATAAGGGTTTGGGACCACAGGATGCTGGGTCTAGACAAGCTTATTCAAATTCCTTAAATGCTGTCCCATCCACTAAAACATATGACAGAGGTTTTTAATTTAAACAGATGACAAGTCAAAGCTTACAAGTGCTTTCTTAAGAAATTTCACCCTGCATAATGAACTAGACCCTCGGGGTATTTGGAACCCACCCCTCTCCCTTGATTTCTCCACTTCAGACTTACCAGTCACATAAAGGGTTAACACCTAACAAATCCAAGCAACCAAAACAGCAGGAGGAGGGATACTTTCCTTTGTGCAAAGGAAACAACAGTATTTCATCATTAGCATCTTACAGTTCTTATCATTCTCCCCCTTTTCCTTACCGCGGTCTGTGCACAGAATTACTCAATTGCTGCAGTGCTTGCTTTTAAAGCAATGATTTCCACAATCTGGTTCACAACACCTCTGCGTTTTTCAACTCCGGGACCATCACCAGCTAGCAGAGAAACCTCTCTGCAGAGGAGGAGGTGAGACTGTTGAAATCAACAGGACGCGTCTTTGCACCTCCACTCAGCAGGAGTCACTCTACTGTGGGAAAATCCCGGCGAGCCCCAGCTGTTATTTACACCTTTACCTGTGGCCAATTCACCTTTGGCCAACCTGGCCAATGAGATTCAGAGAGGAATATTGTGAAGCAGGTTAAGAGCTCTTTTAGTATTGTTATTATTCAGTACATTGCTATAGCAATGGGTGTCTAAATACAGACACACCCTTTTACATATTTCAGTGACAGTTATACCGTTGTTGAGTACAAAAGTAATTTTTTTTTTTGGTTTGTTTTTTTTTCTATTTAGCTTGTCTTCTTACAATATGGCAATAAATAGACACTCTGCAAATAAATAATAATTTATGTTTTAGTATGCCATTTAACTTTAAGTTTCTGTTCTGTCTGCCTGTCCGTAGCCTTTGAACACAAAGAACAGGAAGGGAGGGGGAGGGAAGAGTGGAGCATGTGTCGCTCAGGCTCTACTATCTCCAGATGCAGCAAGTTACAGCACACATCGAAAAGCATCTAAAAGAATTACTTGTACTTAATTTCAGTATTTATAAAAACAACAAAGTAAACTGCTAAAAACCTCCCTCAGTGATTAGGAGATTCGGAATCTACGGGGTGGGGCCCCGGGGGGTACAGGAGTACAACTGGAATACAAAGTCTGCTTAACAAGAGATTAAAACCTAATGAAAACCGGGCTGGTCCCCTTTACCCAGGAACCCCCCCCCCCCCCCTTTTTAGCTAAAGAAGACAGGAAAGGCGTGGAAGAATAGAGAGACAAATAAACAAACACCGCTTGTCACTTGCAGTCCAGGGACTCTGAGTCATCAGTTTTACCTTCACCAGAGATGGGGGGGGGGGGGGTGTCGTATAGGCACAGAGATAAACTAAGCACAGTAAACATGCTAACAGACTTCTTCAGCAGAATTAGCAAATGTCCTGTAACCTATACCAAATCAAAAAAAAACCCCTCTATTAAAACAAAGATCATGTCCTTGATTTAAACAAACACTACGATTATTTCTTGTTTAACAAACCAACATGGTAAGTGTAACCTACACCGACAGCATATGTAAGATGCCTTTTTAACTGCAGTTTTAAACCTTATCACAACATGTAGCTGCACATGCACTCCCGCGGATTCTGAAGCGGCCCCCTTACCTTGGGACCCCCCCATCCTCTAATGAATTCACAACAAATGCACGACTGGCCACTTGCTTTCTGCACAGTACCCGTCACTAGCGCTATTGCTTCGGAGTACGGCAGGGGCATTTTGCCAAACTCACACAGGTACACAAGCACACAGCCTTCACAGCAACCGCAGGAGAGAACAAAAGAAATTTAGCTTTCCCACCGCTTCCCACCCAGGGAACAGGAAAGTCCTATTTACCAATTTACCATGCTACCCAAGCACTAGGGACACCCCCGACCCACGGGAGTATGTCAATTCTAATTTAAACCGTGCTCCCAGAGCACACCGTGCTAACAAAGCACAGGGATCTCTGGCCAACGGGAGTATCCGACACTTCTGACACCAAATGTAATGGGTCTGCTCCTTGTTGGTCACTCCAGGCCAGGGAAGTCCCGACCCCTCATCTGCGGCATGCTGCTTCAGCTGGCTGGAATCCAGGGGAATAAAACTCACAACCGGACACAGAAGGAAAGGTGTGCAAGTTTATTCCAACGTTAGAAGTGCAGTCTAATCTTTTATACAGTAGCAAAAACATATATACGTCATAAACCCATCCCAGCAACATAGCCCTGCACCTGATATTGCTAATTAGCAATCGTACAAACTGGTACCTGTCTCTGTGAAGATCACTGAATCTTGTCTTAGCACAACACATTCCTTTCTATCTAGGTATTCACAGATGGGCCTCATGGTCCCTTTGTATAACAAGAAACTGATTTCCCCTTACAATACTTATTTTTCCCCTTACAATAGTCTCCAACCTCTTTATTTACAGAGGAACAAGGTAGAGAAATATTTCTCTGAGACTTATACACACAGTCCTCCTTTCGCTTCGTCTGTATCCGGCCATCCCCCTCGCGGGAGTACGGAACCGCGGATCGAGACTCCACACTCGCTTTGTACGCAATTGTATGTCTCAGTCATACACAATCAGTCTCAGATATAAGACAATCTAATGCCGTTTCACTCCCTTTTCAAAGAAATGTCCCCTAAATACACATATAATACATGGTACCAATATTTATACACAAATAAAGATATCTTTACTCACCCAACTTCTAGAGGAGTCTTCCGTCTATGATGTTCAGACAGGAAACACTATACTCACCAATGGAGTCTTCGTACAGTATCCAATCTCTCATTCCTCTTAGAACGGTATCCTCATCTCCTATATTAGGAGGTATCCCTTGTTCCCTTTTGGAACGGTATCCTCATCTCCTGTATCTCAGTGTGACAGGAGGTATCTTCATCTCTGATGTAAAGCCAAAATCAGAGGAATCCCTGGGCAATTTAGAAAATTTAGGAGTTTCAAATACTCAGGTCCCTGTTCGGGTGCCAATTGTAAGGGTTCATTCTGTTAATTTCCCATGCAAATAGGAAAGAACTCAGATCACAGTCACTTATCAGCAAAACTCTTATTTGGTACAAGCAAAAAGCTGTAAGCACAGATACACAAGTGTCTGTCTGAGGGATCTGAGTGCAGGCAATGTTCCCTACCTCCAAGACGGTGAGAGGGAAGGCTGCCCCCGATGCTCTGCTGTTGCCCCCTTTTTATGCCTCTCTGTCACAAAGTTCCAGAAAGTTCTGCATACTCTTGCAAATCTCTTTCCCCGGGACCCACCCTCATTATCATATTAACGGCTTTATTCTTATCTTTTACTTTGCAAATGCTGAGTCTTCTGACCGCACCCTACGTCCTTTGTTCCATTGCTCATCTGCTGCTTCCGGCACTGTTTGTAATCTTCAGGGCTTATGAGCACTTTGTATCACCAGCTTTGCTTGGCCTGTTTAACTTGTTCAGGCTTGTTTTAACTTGTTCAGGCCTGACCTGTCTTTTCTTACCTGGGTCCATTCTCTGTGCACGTCTGCTCAGGGTATGGTTCCCTCTGGCTTTGCTCTTGTGCTGGGCTCTGGGTACTCATTCTCTCAGCCCACATGCTTTTCTTCCGTGCCATCATAATGTATTACAGCCTCAGGCAAGGGTGCAGCCATACTAGACATACCTATCTGCCAATCATCCCCTCAATACCTTTCGAGGTCACTCCTTATCCGACTCTCGGGAATGCCGGGGAGGGCTGAGCGACCAAGCACAAGATCATTTGCGCATGTCCGGAGCCCCTGACAGCGACTTTGAGGTCTTTTTCTTCTTACACCTCTCCACCTTAGGGGACCCCTGATCGGAGTGCCGCCTTGAACGCGGGACCACTGCAGGGGACCCCCATAAGCGGAGGGACGGCCAAGGATGCCACCGGGGATTCCAGGGCTGCCTTACGGAAAATGTCTTCAGATTTCTGCTTACGACTTAGCATGGCCTTGGCGGACATTTTCTTACAGAGAGAGCATAGCTCCGGGTTATGGTCGGCCCCCAGAAACGGCAGACAGCAGTCATGGGTGTCTGTGCGCGACATATTCTTGGAGCATGTCACATTTTTTAAAACCGGTGGCCATGGGGGCAAAAAGGGCCCATGCTAGGTCGAAGGCCCTCGAGGCCAGTGGTTGGAAAGGGCGCGAAAGGGCCTGAAGAGAAAAAATTACCAAAAGGCTGGAAATAAAAAACCTCCCTTCACCCAGAGGAACAAGAGTGAAGGGGAGGATGGGAGAGGACTGGTACTACTGAAAGAAAGAGGGTCAGAGGCCGAAAATGAAAATACTTTTTCTGAGGGAGGAGGACATGCGTCTGAAGAGCTCTGCGGAAAAAGGGAGACTGAGCAAGATGGCACCTTTGGATGGGAAGAGGACCACGCATGTGTGGCAGCAATCCCAAAGGCTTTCTTTGAAATCTGGGGAATTGCTCCACACGGGCTCCGTCGGTGCCTACGTCACCCATAAGTAAGAACTGACTTTCTGCTTGTTCCTGGAGAATATATGGTTCTTGCTTTTTCTTTTTGAACATAACACAGTTTATAAAAGAAATAACATGAGTTATAATTTGGTGTTATAAACTGTGCAGTGGTTCTCGCTTTTTCTTTCAGTTCCTTGTGTACGAGCATCCTCCATTTCCTTTGTTGTTTGCAGAACATATATTTACATTAACACCATGCTGGTCCAATGTGAAGTTTCAGGAGTTATGTTGAGGTTGCCAAGCTCTTCTTGGTATTTATATTGGAGTGGAAGGTGTTATGTTGTGTTGCGTTGTGGGTCACAAAGGTCCTCAGGCTTTTATGAGGGTGGGAAGTGCTGTGTAGGGGCCACAGAGCATCTTTTGTTTTTGTGAAGGCGGAAAATTCTGTTTTTGGGCTGCCAAGTTGCTCTTGTTGTTTTTGTGGAAGTGGAAGGTACTGTGTTGGTTCTATTGAGCCCCTCTTGTTCTATAGCACATTCATCAGCATGTTTCCTAAGCTCCGAGCTGGTAACTTGTGTGGGCACAGTTACCCGCATGATGCTGCAGGCTAACTTGCAGGAAGTCAAGTACATCCCCCTGCAGTTACCGTGCTTCAAGGTGGCAAAACGGCTGCAGGTGCAACTAATGCCACATACTGAAGTGAATTTAATAATAATGAGGGGGGACCCTGATCTATAGGTTGCAGGGGAGCATCAGGAACTCTAGAACCCTGCTTCCATGCATCTGGCTATGTTCCAGAAGAGCAGTCGAGTCTTAAGAAGGAGGAAGAGCTTTGGAAAAATCAGACTGGTTAGAGAGGGTGGAGCAAGCACCATGAAAATTGCCAGACCATCTCCCATGATAAAAAAGACTGGAGGAATACCTGCGTAATAAAAGATCTCCATTTACTGTAAACTACCATCTTTGGGATCCCTTTTACTAATCCCATTAAGGATGTGCACTTAACATTCATTTTTAATGCAGGGTAAGTATAAAGCCTCCAAGGTAACTGTTGGGGCATGACCATCATGTTCCTGGCAGTTAATACAAAGATGCTTAAGCTAATGTGCTGGGCAATTAACACATGTGCACCTAACGATATACATAGAGGTCAATGCTAATCATCAGATTGACAGTGAGCGCACAATAACGATGCTTGCACTAACCGCAATGGGCAGTCAATGCCCAAACTCTGCCCCTAATCCACCCAGTCCTCTCTCCATTGCATGATGGTTGATTAACGTGTGTCTTAGCGATCGCTCACTGTCATGCCCATTAGTTAAGTGTCACCACAGACAGCAAGCGCACGCTAAAATGCACATTTAACCACCTACTGGGCTTCAGTAAAAGGACTCCTTAATTGTTTAGCATTCAGATTCTTCTTGTATTAATTTTCCATGTAACTGGGTTTTTTTACAAATATTTCTTGGGGTGTAATTATCAGCAAGAGTTCTTCTTTAAAGCATCATCTGGACCAGATTAGTTTTTTCTTTTGGGAAGACTGAATGGAAAGAGTAGGGATTAGGCCTGTTCAGCCAGGTAGAGCCCCGGGATGTGCCTTCCCCTGCCCATTGGGATCCTCACTTAGTAATGTCATGGAGTGGTCCAAAAATACTACCGTCACACTCTCATTATGCATAATAAAGGGGCAGGTTTACTAAAATGCAGCAGTGCACTATATATATATTAAACCCCGAAACTTAGCGCAGGGGTGGCATCAGACTCGTGCTAACACATGGAGGTGTGCCAGTCATGTCCCCATGTAGTTAGGACAGGTTCTGCGCCACCCCTGTGTTTGCTGCTGCTACTGTGGGTGCACTTAAGGCCACCCATTGAAATGTTGGTAGGTGCACCCATGCTAAGTGCAGCAAGAACAGTTTCCATGCATTAAAGAATCCTGTGCTAACTGCAATATGCATGCTCTGCCCTGCACCGCTCAGTCTCCGCCCCAACCCACGCTAAGCGGTTAGGACAGGATTCTTAAAGTGGCTGCATATTTGGCATGCACTAACGGTTACCACAAGGCAATTGGTGCACGCTAAACCCCTCACTAACTGTTGCCACGGTTTAGTAAACATACCCCTAAAAGCTGGACAACAGACGAACTATCTTAACAAGCTGCCTCACTGCAGCCATTGACTATGAATGCAAACACTGAAAGTTCTTTAATTTACTGTTCTATTATATTATTATGCTAGCTGTTTTTCATACAAACTCGTATTTTTCTCCTTTTATTAATCCCGATCCAACCAACAATTCCTCAGGTTGACGATGAAAGTACTGTTAATAACAAATGTAGAGATATAGCCAGAGCGTTAGTTCAACAGTATTGAAATAACACTCTTCGTCTTCCCGGTTTGTAAACTGCTCAGCTTGTGTACTGTAAATATTGGCTACCTAATGGCTTCTGGAGGGCCTGATTTAATGTTAATGTCGTTCCCTCTAGGGGCTATGAAATGGCTTCAGCATCTTTTAGAAAGCTTGAGTAATGGTATACCTTTATGGACCTGAAAGCCTGCCTCTTTTAGCACCACTCTCGTAGAATGAATATTGCACTGCAATGAGAGCTGCAGAAAGAGAAGAGCCTCCGTTAGTTATGCAATGCATAACTCAGGATAAGCAGAACAATTACTGACTTTTCAGGGCTTTTACTTTTTATCATATTGTATACCCAGCACATTTTCCTACATGTATTGAAGCTTTAATCCAGTTTAACATTTTAATCCATCCAGACTCAGGACATCAGAAACTGTGTGCAATTTGTTAACAGAGTGACTGTGAAAGAGAGGGTGTGAAGTTGTGAATGAAAGGGCGAAGACGCATAGATTAGGATAAGGAAGAAGGCGTGAGTGATGTACAGGCAAGAGGGTAGACTAGAGCAGTTTTCAAAAGATAGCTATTTCCATCCCATCGGGAAAAGTAGCACATCCGCTTTCATAGCTTTTTCTTTTGCCTGGTAAAGTTCTGAAAATGTATGTAACTAAGGAAAGGCTGCTAAACACTTGTAATACTATCTGATAAAGAAAAAAATAATGTGAGCTTTTTTTCCTATTAAAAAGATGTTTTAAATGTGTTCAATGAACTCAATTATGCTATTGCAGTGCTCTAGCCCAGAGCTACAAAGACTTCACGTTGGAATAAATATACTCAGCTGGAAAAAAAAAAGTTCATTTTTGAGTCATTTTCAGACTTTCCTCCCAGTTTTCAGGCATTTTTTCAGTTGATTTCACATATTTGTTTTAATAAAAAAAAAATGTAAGGGGCGTTTTCAAAAGCATTCACCCGGTTTGCAGACTTGCAAAGCATATAAATGCCGCTCTGCGGGATATCTTCTGCTGCCGCTGCTGGGTGCCCTGATGCTAAGGGGTTAGCACGGCGGCATTCTGGGGTGGAGCAGTGGCGGCAGAGGCGATATTGAGCCGTTGCCTGGTTAGCCTTGCGGCAATCTGGTGAACCCAGATATTCAGTGCTGAAGTCGGATATGACCCCGGCATTGAATATCCTGGGTTTTAGTTCAGTGTCGGTGGCTAGACACTTTATTAGCACTAGCCACCGGTGCTGAATATCCCCCCATAATGCTTATTAGAACTTTTTTTAAGGCATATTAGTCAATTTAGGATCCCACTTACTAACATGCACTATGCAGTTAACGCATGATTCAGAGCCCGTTAATTGAATGCTCAGGCTTGTGGTAACACTTACTGGGGGGGGGGGGGCATGACTGTTATATAACAATTTTCATGCTAACTGGGTGGGTCGGGGCAGAGAATGGGTATGGTGAGCACATTGCATTTTGCATGGGGGAAATGGGGGGGGGGGAATATCACGCAATTAGTGTTGCAATTAGTATGGGCACATTTATCTCCATCTAAATTGGTGGAGGCAAGTACACATGCGGTAACGCCATGCATTAGGGTACACATCACACGTTAACGGTCGGGAACATGCTGCTCGCACCGCCAAGGGTCTTTGCAGTAAATGCATGTTACTTTTTGCACTAAACGCTCGTCTAGTGCAAAACCTAACCCTCTTTAGAAAACAGAGTGCTAATAAATCAAATACATACTAATGAAGGCACATCCCATGTGAACAGGTGTTTGTGGGCAAAGTGAAGTACATTGACCTCTTTGAAATGCTCTACATATCTTTTCTATGCCATGTCCTTTTTTTTGGATGCCTCATAAATATCTTCTTTGCAACAATTACCGTTTGGACCGAGCTGAAAATCACTTGCTACTTGCCCTCTAGAGGCCAAAAAGAATTTATGTTAATTCAGTCCTTTGTGGATTCTTTTCAACCTTTTTTCCAAAGTAAAAGCATTTCAGGGAAAATTAGAACAGCTTTACAATGATCTAAATCAGCAATACTGCTCCATGATCCATACAGCCAAAACGAATTACTATTCTGCCTTAATTCCTTCATCTGTCAACTCCACACACCTGCTGTACTCTGTTCTGGCTACCCTTTCTCACTTATCTACCGTCATTCCATCACCACTTCCTCGCAAATTGCTTTCATGATAAAGTCTCTTCCATTCGATCCACTTTCAGTAGCTGTCCGTCCCCCTGTCGCCACCTTCCACATCAACTGCCTTTGTTACTCATTCTGTGGTATCTGCTGCCCACTTGCCTCCTACCCCTTCCCATTCTACTCTGGCTTCTGCAGCTAAACTTATTTTCACTGGCTTCTCCCTCGCTGCCTTCTGTAGCCGACATCTCCGTTGGATACTTCTTTAGTTCAAATCATCTTTATTAGCAAAGGTAAAGGAGGAGTGGCCTAGTGGTTGGGGCAAGTTACCTCAGGTTGCAAGGTCAGGGGTTCAAATCCCACTAGAGGACAGCAACCTTGGGTTGGAAGGACTGGGGTTTCTAGTCCCACAGGTGGTCTTGGGCAAGTCACTTAACCCTCCATTGCCCATGTTCCCTGTAAAATAGTTATCTCCAAGTTATAATGCCCTGTTCAATGTAAACCACCTTGATTTCATGAAAGGTGGTATATAAGAAATGTTGAATGAACTATGTACAACCAATTGCTTTTCCTCCCCACAACTACAAACAGAATGTACAGTTGGTATTCCACTAGCATCTGGGTTCCCTTACAACATACTAGTGTCGTACAACAGCACCCACCAGAGGTGTCAGTATTTTATTCCCCCCCCCCTCTCCTTTTACTTACTTACCCACTTTTCCCCTTCCATCCACTCACTTCCAAGGCAGGTTTAAGTCAATAGTAAAGATGGTAGGATATCAGTGGAGCCAGGGTCCCTGGTCCAGCGTTTGCTCTGATGCCAGGGCAGCCACCCTGCCCAGCAGCCACATCCAGGTGCCTGTTCCTTTGTGACAGCTATATAGGGTTCCTGCCCCCCTCCCATTGCCCTCCTTACCTCCCCCCACCCCCCGACACTCTTTGTGTCATTCATACATATACACCCCTTCCTTGTCCTGGCTTTTTTCCCCCAGGTTCCCTCTCAGTTTAAGAGCTCTAACTTTGCCTTCGCGTCATGACCCATTGCTCCCCTCTATAGTGTCAGCAGCTCATTGCGAGTCAGTGGGGTCATAGTGTCAATGTATCTTCCCCAAAGGCCAAAAAGCACTCCTGGTGTTGTCCGCCCCCTGCACCCCTGGATGCCAGACGCTCCATCAGCATCAACTGGTGGAAGTTATTCCGCTACTCCCAGAATGAGGGGGCTAGAGTCCCTCAACAATGTCGAAACACAATCTGCTTACCTACCACACAAACCTTCCAGAACAGCAATCTTTCCCTCCGCCTCTTCGGCTTGGCAGGAGTCAGCCAGTCCAGTACCACCAGCTGCCCCATCCAAGTCACTGACTGTCCCTCTAGGGTCACCAAATAGCCCTGGATTTGCCCCCAGTACCTCTGCATCTGCCTACATTTCCACCACAAGTGCCCCAAGTCTGTGATGAGTATTCCACACCACACCACTTTGCACGGCCCGTAACAGAGAAAATTGGGCTTGACAGATGGCCCAATATTGTATCTGCTGTAAATGAGCTGATTTGACCAAAGCCAGTATCCAGACAATGGTCCGTCGCACTACCCCCCCACCTTTCACCTGGAGTCCTAGCTCCCACTCCCACTCCCACTGCCGAGAAGTCTGTGAGTGGAGCCCACTTCTCCAGCTTATGGTACAATTACGATATGGACAGGCGGTCTTGGTCTCCCAGTTCAAAGAATTCTATCACACATGCGGAAGCCTCTGCTGTCAAATTTTCCCTCTGGAGAGATTGGACATAGTGCCTTAGTTGGTAGTAGGCAAAGATATGTGACTTTGAGAGTTCATATTCCTGACTCAGTGAGGCATAAGGTTTATTCCATCCTCCAGGTTCACCACATGCCCCAGGCTCCCTATCCCCTTCTCCCCCCATACCTTGAATAATTGGTTTTCCAAACCCAGCCTAATTTGTAGATTCCCTCCAATAGATATAAAACTGAAGGCAATTGTGGAGACGTGCTATTGATTGTAACGATGTCACCAAACCCCCCTAACAGGCCCCACCACCCAACTCTGGCACACTCCCTCCAGCAGAGACGCCATCTCTGCATGTAGCACTGCCATCAAGGACAGAGGCCCCACAAATTCCACTTCCAGGTCCCGGAGCATGAACAGTCTGCCCCAACCACTCGCAAGTGGTGCATCTGACAGGCCTGTGCATAGTGGTAAATGTCTGGGATTCCCAACCCCCCTTGATGCCATGGGCCTCTCAGGCGGGACAGCGAAATTCTCACCAGCCCCCCACGCCAAAAAAATCTGCGTAGGTCTCATTCATGGGAGGTTACATCCCTACATAAGGGGAGAATCGGAAGAGTTTGCAACATATAGAGCAACTTTGGGAATAAGATCATATGATACGCTGCCATTCGGCCTAAAAGTGATAAGGGGGATGGACAACCACTGTCGCATCTTAGTCCGCATATGAGTCGTTACCTCCACCTAGTTTACCCGGTAGTCTAGGTCAGCGGTCAGCAGTGTTCCCAAATAGGTGAAGCTCCAGCCAGCCCATCGAAGTGGGAAATGGGGTCCCCACCGCCCTTTTAGTCGCCTCATAACATCCAAGGTTTCTGACCTCTTTATTTAGCTGAAGACCGGTAATTTGGCTGTACTGATCTAATTCGGTCAGCAGGTGGGGCAATAACGTTTGCGAGTGCAAAATATGAACAAGGATATCATCCACAAATGCTGCTATCTTGAATTCTGAGCAGCCCATATGAATCCCTGGCACAGCCTGACATCTCTCCAGGGTCCAAATGAAGGGTCTAAGGATAACACAAACAACAAAGGTAATAGGGGACAGCTTTGCCTCATTCCTCTCTCTAGCTCAAAGGCCTATGAGAGATGTCCATTGACTAAGATCGCTGCTGTGGAATTCATGTATAAGAACTTGAGCATTTGCATAAAGGCCCCATCTATCCCATAGTGAGAGAGAAGTTGGAAAAGATAATCCCACCCTATTCTATCAAATGCCTTTTCGGCATCAAAACTAATTAGCAATGATGGTATTTCCTGTTCCTTGGCCCACTCCTGAGAAGCGATGATTTTTCTTAAGTTATCACCCGCATAGCGTCCCCTTACAAAGCCCACTTGCAGGCCCTGTACTATTTCCAAACAAGAGAAAACACCCGGTGTCCTCCAAGATCAAAGAATTGTATTTATTTATTTACATTCTCTTATATACTGCGCTATTCTGCATCAGTGCAGTTTACATTGAACAAACTGAAATTACATTGAACAGGGCATTATAACTTGGAGATAACTATTTTACAGGGAACATGGGCTATGGAGGGTTAAGTGGCTTGCCCAAGACCACAAGGAGCACCTGTGGGACTAGAAACCCCAGTCCTTCTGGCCCAAGGTTGCTGTCCTCTAGTGGGATTTGAACCCCTGACCTTCTGGCCTGAAGTACCTTGCCCCAAACACTAGGCCACTCCTCCACTCCATGTCCCAAGAATGTCCCAAAAATACAAGAACTAGAGGAAGATAGTGAAAATCCAAAATGAAATTTATCAGGTACACTGTCACAGGAGACGGAGATGGATTTTTCTCTCCCCCCCCCAACTGCAGTGAGCCACTTTTAATAAAGTTATGGAGAACAAAAACATTACTTAGCTTGAGTAGCACACTAAAATCCCTCTAAATCAGGAAACAAGACTGTCCTATATACAACGTGACACGTTTTGGGTGAAACACGAACCCTGCTTCAGGCAAACCAGGACCAGTCAATGGTAAGGACTCCAACAACCGTGCCTTAAATATGTGGATTCAAAAGTCTTTAAAGTGTTGGAAAAAAGGCGTCTAACGTCATAGATAGAAATCAACCAATAAGGTAGCAGACCCAGGAACCCCCCACTGAACAGAGAGCTCCAGAGCTGATTGGAGAACATCAAAGCAAACTGGACCAAGCCAGCTCCAAATTAAGGCCATTAGGATATACAGTATCAAGTTTAAAAATCCATTATTGTTCGCAACGCTGAAGCTTCTGAACACGATTGCCACCCCAAGGGTCCATGGGGATGTGATCGATGATGCGCCAGAAAAGTTGATCAAAGACATGGTCTTTTGCCAAACAGTGCTCCACCAACGGGGCAGATGTGGTAGCTGTGCGTAAACGAGAAGCATACTCTCTAAGTCGAATCTTGCATGATCTAGTTGTTCTGCCTATGTAGTATAAGTTGCATGGGCAAAGTATCAAGTACACCACAAAGGCAGAAGGGCAAGAAGTAACATATTCAGGGAGACCATAGAATTTTTTTTCCAATGTCATCAAGTCAATGCTGACTAGTAGCCCAGGGGTTTTCTTGGCAAGGTATGACCAGAAGTAGAAGTAGAGGTTGTGCAGAAAGTCAAAGAGCAGTAAAATGAGCAATGTTGAGTAGATAATGAAGCATTTCAGCTCCAAGTGTAGCATGAACAATCACCCTCATTACAGTATATGTGATCCAGATTATCCCGTTTCGGACATGCAGAATCAAGTGTTTTCTGATTCATTTCCAGTGCAACCAAAGTCAAAAGACAGAAGGAAGTACAGACAGTTTCTCATGATTTTCTGTGGGAGAACACTGTGAGGATCATCTTTTATTATTATAATTTGTTTTGCTTTCTATCAGTTGAACTTGTTGTATACTACTATGAATTAATCAAAAGGGTCACTAACAAATCCTAATAAATATATAAATTAAATCAAATTGACATATTTTCTTCCACAGGAAATAACAAACGCTATGTGGGCTAAAAGGAGGCTGCCCAGCCTTAAACTTAATTCGTTCAGCATAGAGGCTTCAAGAAGGCAAATAACATTTGTGTGCATGCCTAAAGGTATAGCAGAGGCAGATAATGAAGAACTATGCCTCTTGTATGTTTCAAATACCTTTTTGGGCCTTGCTGAATGAGTTTTGGAGTGTTTATCAAAATATACTGAATAGTGGTTAAATATGCCCTTTCACGAGTAAGGATATTTGTGAAGATGCAATACTTGGCTGCACTGTTCCCTCTAAGCTGTGCGCGTGTGCGCGCGCACACACCTCTCCGAGCAAGGGCACACAAATTAAAACAGAGCACACAAGGATCTGCTTTGGCTTTTTTCACTTCATTCATTTCATTTCAAATCTTGGATGTCTTTAAGACTATGCGGCGCCGCAGCCGCGCCAGCGATCTACATGCCATTTTTCATGTCACATGACAACGTCACTTCTGAGTCCTCTTCTCCTCTCACATGTGACACGTCATGAGTCCGACCTCGACCAATAGGAGAACAGGAAGGAGCCTAGGACTAGGAGGCGGGGGCAGAGGAGGCTGTCTGAGGCACCGCCAGCCAGCCACGCGGCTTCACATTCCCTGCCCTGGTCATCCGCGTGGTCTACATTGAGCCGGAGGAAGCGATTCCAGGCCCTCTCCTTGTCGCTGAAGCTAGGGAGCACGGCTGAGCACAGGGCAGACAGGCAGCATCAGAGCCCCTTTTGCAGAACGGAGGCAATGCAGGTAGGGTTGTCGGTCTGGATCGCTAATTTCGGGAGCTGGGAGGCACCATGTTAGGCAGAAGGCCTCTGTAGGTGTTTTTGAGTGCACGGCTGTGGGCTGCATGGTTGAGGAAGGCATAGCAGCTGTGTGGGAGATTCATGGCTGTTTCCTGAAGACTTCGGTACTGAGCAGGAAGGGGGCTCGAAGGGGCACTCTCCTTCGCGGTCTTTTCAGGATTTCTGCTGAGAACCTTCATTTGCTTAGTTTACTTAGTTTGATTAGGGTAAGTTAGTTTTCATCAGGGGGTGGGGGGGAGGAAGGAAAAAAGAGTAGTTTAAAGAGAGAAGGTAGCAGGGTTTTTTTGGTAGTTTGAGTTCAATTCTCTTGATCTTTTTCAACTTATAGTTGATAATCTCAAGTTATATTATATTTATTTTTTAAATACACCTAATAGTTCTTTTTATATATATGCAATTGGTTCCTTGGTTCTGCTGACTCCTTCTACTGCTGCAGTTTTAACATTTTTGATCATGGTTTTACATAGTTTATCTATTTTCTTTAGTGACACGGATTGGTTTCAATTGCATATTGGAACACAGAGGTGCGCTTCCATTTTGTCATTAATCACACCCTTGTCTTTGCTTGTTTTCTCATTTATTTATTGATTATGTTTATATTAGTATTAACTACTTGAGGGTTTATATGTTCTCTTAAGATATTTTAATCATTTATTTGACCTTTATATGTATTCTTAATGCTGACTTTTTCTAAGGACTCACTAAAATTACTACGGAGGCTGGAGAAGCAATGGCGGAGATCACACTCTAATAGCTGTCAGACCGCTTACATGCAGCACCTTGCCACTCATCGCAAGACCATCGCTGAAAAGATGAAGCAGTACCACACAGACACCTTGAGACGGGCTCTAAATAAACCTCATGACCTGTTTAGTTTAGTCAAAAGATTGGCCAAGGAACCTTCACCTGAACACCAGTGCGAAATCAGCCCGCAGGAATTTGCTGCCCACATACAATCCAAGATGTGCAGGACGAACAAAATTGTAATACCGTCCCCCCCTACAATTCAAGGGCACCCGACAGCTTTAATGTCCTTCACCACTCCCTCATTGAGAATTATTCAAAACATCATTGCAACTCTCAACACTTCCACTGCACACACTGATCCGTGTCCAGCCTTCTGGATAAAGGATCTCCGCAACGAGCTCACGCCCATAATCTCTAAGATCATAAGACTATCATTTGACACTGGCTCATTCCCTGCTGCTCTCAAACAAACCTCCATCAGATCTCTACTAAAAAACAGCAAGTTGGACCCACAGAAAGCAGACTCATACAGACCAATTTCTAGTATACCTACTCTGGCAAAAATAATTGAAAAGGTGGTTTACAAGCAGCTACAAGATCACATTGACTCTGAAGCTCCATTGGATACATGCCAACATGGATTCAGGGAATCACACGGAGTTGAGACGCTCCTGACCACCCTTCTCAATAACCTAAATACTGGCATGGACAACATCAGGAACGGATTTGTACTCATCTTCTTAGACATCGCTGCTGCTTTTGATTCAGTATGTCATGAGCTTCTCATCATCCGTCTACAAGAAAAGGGCCTCTGTGGAACAGCACTCGAATGGTGTATCTCATACTTATCAGGTAGATGGCAGTACGTTCGATCCGATGGTGCAACTTCAGATCCGTTCCATCAGGGACAAGGGGTTCCACAAGGATCCTCTCTATCATCATCACTATTTAACATATACATGCAACCTATATGTAACATTATCAGATCCTTCAATGTCAACTGCATGATATATGCTGATGACGTGTTGCTATACATGCCTATCTGCTTAGACAAGATGGACCTCACTCCCTTAACCAACTGCTTTAACGCCATATCAAACTGGCTACTAACACAAAATCTCAGAATCCAACACAAAAAAACGGAGGTTCTCTTTATCTCAAGGAACTCGAATTTCATACCACCTACTTACTTAGAGGTTCAAGATGCCACATTGCAAGTAAAACCACATATCAGATACCTAGGAGTGACCCTTGATCAAAACCTCGACATGAAGTCTCACATATCCAATACAGTCAGAGCAATTTATTTCAAGATCCGCTCCCTCAGACACCTTCGCCAACTGATTGATCCAGACGATTTCCATACGGTTTACCAGGCTTTAATCATTCCACATTTTGACTACGCAAATTCCATCCTACAAGGGCTCCCTCAAGCAAGCCTAAATCCTCTTCAACTTGCCCTAAACAGTGCAGCGAGAGTACTCTTCGGAGCATCCAGAAGGGACCATATAACACCCCTTCTAAAACAGCTACACTGGCTCCCTATTCAAGCGAGAGTCACTTTCAAGACACTTCTTCTGACCTTTAAAGCGTACAAAGGTCTTGCCTCCACCTCACTATCGGAGATGATACAACCAATCAAAACCAACAGACTAAGAAGAACCACGAAACTAAATATGCTTACAGTCCCAAAGGAAATCATAAAATATAATGCCACAACATCGAGCAAAGCCTTCAATCTGTGTGCCCCCAAACTTTGGAACACCCTTCCATCACACATTAGGGCCCTCCCTGATCTCAGCCACTTCAGGAAGGCCCTAAAACATCACCTTTTCCTCATATATTTCCCAGAGAACAAAGAAGCACAAACACATTCACATTCACACACAACTAACCACATGCCAAACACGTAAACCTTATGTCTCATCAGCTCATCAAACTACTTCAACAGTCTTACAGGACATTTACTATACCCTAACTCCCTGATGTAAATAGTTGTCTTGTACATAGTTACCCATGTTATCCTGTTATCCAAGTTGATTTTCCTGTTAACTGTAAACCCAGATATTTGTATCTTGTCTGAGGTCTCTTGTTCCATGTAAACCGCGCTGATAACGAATAGTGCGGTATATAAAAAATGTTAATAAATAAATAAATAAAATATTATAACATGAATATGGTGCAGGAACAGGAAAACGTCGATCACTCTGCTTAAAGTATAAACAATTTCTTATGGAGGAACATATTGTTATTCAGCAGTTCAATGACTTCAAGTTTTTCGTCTCAGAAAAAATCAAAGCAAACTGATAAACAGTTTTCCGGATATGGTGACTTTGGCGTTTTAGAATGTTCACTTTGTAGATTTAGCAAAATTGATGGATATTGGTGGGACATTTTTGGCTTCTAGTGCAGATTGTGAGCGTGGTTTCAGCTTGATGAACAGTTTAAAAACCAAAATAAGGAATCGCGTACATTTAGAGCATTTGAAAATGCTGATGCGTGTTAAAAGTCATCTTCAAGATGGCGGATCAGTAGACCTTGATAAAATTTATTCTGATGGGTAAATTTGAAAGATCAAAGAGAAAAATTTTGAGAATGAACTCTTCTTCCATACATAAATTATTTACATGAAATAACTATGATTTTCAATAAAAATTAACTGAAATAATACCACATTTGTGATTGTAATTACTAGAAATTTTCCACTTCATTTAGTAATCGTCTATTTTCATTTAATTTGATTAAAATCAATGTGGTGTACATACTGTATTCTGATGTGTAGTCAAATTTTAAAGTATATAACTCTGAGTGTCATTATGTGGCGCGCACACAAAATTGAACCTTCCTACAAAAGCTGCACAGCTGATATTTTATGCGCACACAGTCTACAGAAAATTAGAGGGAACATTGCTTGGCTGCTATTTGTCTATTGGAAGTCTAGAATTCTTGGGGTGAATCAAGCCCTAAGACCATGCTAAAAGGCCCATGAAGCAACACTGGTAGGATTAATTCACATATCTCTGGTCATATGACTACGCTCTATACCCTCAGTACACATCCCTGGAAAAGTGATAGATCTGGGTTCCCTCCATAGGAGACTGATTATATCTGGTACTTCTTCAACCATGTCAAGGAGAAGCCATCAGGACAAAGCAACAAGGGTTGAATGTTTTTTGTTAACATAATCTCATAGGTGTGGCCAGCCTATGAAAAGTGCACAGCTTCTAAACATGCTACAGTTGTCTGGGTTCAGAATGGGCAGTAATAGCTAATTAGTGGTTCATAACTTGTGATAAGGAAGCTTATCATAGTTCAGGAGGGAGCTATAAAAGAGGTGAATTGGCTTTGAACAAGCAACCTGTCTTTGCTGGTAGAAATACTAAAACAGAATGTTTTCATAAAAGACTACCAGTCCCAGAATGCACCAGGTTACAAACAGCCTCTAGAAGAGCTGAAGTGGGGAAACGTGTGTTCAATCAGGAGAGCTATGAGGTAATCCCCAATTACTCATCTCCAAGGGCAGGGCTTGATTCAGCACACCTGGGCTGTGCTAGGGTGGAGTGTCCCTCTAAGCACGTTAAAAGTAAAGGATATTCTACACAGAGCCAGAACAGAGAGAACCAGGAGAGCAGACAGAAAGAGGAGAGAGGACTACAACAGCAGAAGCAACGTGGAAGGAAGAAGAGAAAGACATCTTGGAGGTCTAAAGAAGGAGCCCACAGCAGTACGTGTGTTAGGAGTGAATCCAGAGGCAAACATACTCCATTGGACTGGAGGAAGCCAGAGGAGTGGGGTTATAAAGCCAGGAATTCCCAGACGGCACCTTTGAAGGAGATGGCTGCATTTGGAAGGGGCCCTAAGACCGGTGCAAGAAGGTATGTGAAGAGAGACCCAGTGTCCAGGGATCTTGATTGGAAGGCTGGACATAAAAGCTGGATTACTTACTGGCCAGGATACCTGGAGAGAAAACCTAACAGCAAAGGAAGCTCAGGTATGAACTTTGATCTATGCCCTAGCTCTTCTCCAGGAAGACAGCAGGGAAACAAATATTATTCTGAGAGTGATCAATTAAGGAATTCCTCTGAGCCAGACCATGATATTGATTCCATGATATTTGAGGAAGAAGGAGATATTTCAAATGATCAGTTAGAATACATGGACTGCTCTCTGTCTAGGCTGCTGTTTTAAAGTACTTTCTCACTAATACAACAACCACCAAAAGGAACTATAACTTGTTCTTTTATCTACCCAGAAAAGTCTCTGCAAGAAAGCTTTAGGGTAGGATTGAGCCACGTAGAGAGAGTGAACCAGCAAAGGGGTTTGCAGCTGGCTAATTAATTGTAATTGAGCCAGTCACAAGTGCACGTGAGCTCTGGAAGGAAACTTCTTTTTGTGTGTGTAAATAGAAGAAAGTTATCCTTGATAAAGAACAGTTTTTTTGTTACTTTTGGGTTTTGTTTTTGCTTTTGGAGCACTGCTAAGAAAGTCATTAACAGGAGCCAACAAAAAGACCTTTTCTGTTTCCCATCAAGGTCTTTATTGATTTATTGCTTAAGAAGTTCAGTTACCTTATATCATGTTTTGTTTTTCCTGAGTACAATACTGGAAGCAAGTGTCCTTTTGTGTTACCAAGTAAATCTGTGTGGGAGAATTAACCCCATGAATAAAATCTATTTTTCTTTGCTTACACTCGAGCATCACAACTCATTATTTTGTGAACGGCTGATTCTGGTATAAGTGAACTACATCCCCCACAATCCTTTGCAAGTCATAATAATATTTTGCCTTTGCCAAGACTGTGGACATTCACGACCAGCGCCCCCGTTTACAAACTCCATCTTTGTAGCACACCTGGGTTAGTCAGGTTTTTAGGATTCCCACAATGAATATGCATGAGATTGATTTGTATGTACTGCCTTCCTTGTATGCAAATAAAATCTCATGCATATTCATTGAGGGAATCCTAAAACACTGACTGGCCTAGGTGTGCCTTGGACTGGTTTGAGAACCACTGAGCTAATTAATCAGTTATTGTAAAAATACATAGGCTTAGAGCAGGGGTTCTCAACCCAGTCTTCAAGACACACCTAGCCAGTCAGGTTTACCACAATAAATATGCATGAAGGACATTTCCATGCACTGCTCAATCATATGCAGATCTTTCTCATGCATATTCATTGTAGTTACCCTGAAAGCCTGACCGGCTAAGTGTGTCCCAAGGATTGGGTTGAGAAACACTGACTTAGAGCATGAGATGAGAAAGAGGTTCAGAATCAAAGAAGCAGAAGGGAATGAACAGAGTACAAGCATGGGAGGAAAGAGGGATGATAAAAAGGCAGTGTTTACAGTATATTGAGAAATTTTATAATGAAGAATGGAAGGAAAGGAATGAGAGAGACCAAAGAATAAGGCAAAGTGGGAAAAGTGGCCTAGTGGTTGGGGCAAGTTACCTCAGGCCAGAAGGCCAGTGGTTCAAATCCTGCTAGAAGACAGCAACCTTGGGCCAGAACGACTGGGGTTTCTAATCCCACAGGTGCTCCTTGTGGCCAGGGCCGGCCCGTCCATTGTTCACCAACAACATCCGCACTGAATGGCAGGCAGGGCATCTTTTTCCTTCACTTTGGCAGCTGTACTGAAGTTTAGAATGCTGCTGTGCTGAAACAGGAAGTCCCCTTTGACCTCAGCGCAGCAGTGTTTTAAACTTCAGTACAGCTGTCGAAGTGAAAAAAAAAACACTCTACTTCAGGAGCTGTTAGAGGTGAACCGGGGCCTCTCCGGCTCCCTCTAAAGCATTTAAGATAGCCTCGGGGCTGGCTTGGACTGGAAATGGGCTGATGGTGGGGCTAGGATAGGCCTGGAAATGGGCTGTTGGGGGGGCTAGGATAGGATTGGACATAGGCTGCGGGGGGGGGGGGGGCGTGGGTTGAAATGGACTCATGGAAGGCCTAGGACTGGAAATAGGCTCATAGGGGGGCTTGGACTGGAAATGGGCTGAGTGGGGGGGAGCTAGGACTGGAAATGGGCTGAGTGGGGGGCTTGGAATGGAAAGTGGCTGTGGGGCGGGGAGCTAGGCCAGTAAAAGGGCGGATGGGGGGCTAGGGTTGGAAATGGGCTGGTGGGGGGGCTAGGATAGGACTAGAAATGGGCTGATGTGGGGCTAGGTTTGGAAATGGGCTGATGGGGGGCTTGGTAGGACTGGAAATGAATGGGGGAGCTAGGACTGGAAATGAGCTAATGGTGGGGCTAGGATAGGATTGGAAATGGGCTGATGGGGGGCTTAGATTAGGACAATTACAGACACACTTATTCAGAAAACACTTTGGCACAGATCCAAGCACCACACACTGAATCCATGAACACATTGATTATCAGACAAATCTGAAACTGAGAAACGAAGGAGCATTTTAAATAAGTTGGGAAAGCCTGATACATACCCATTCAGCAATGTAGATAAGTTGAGCCCATGTTGAATGTATAACCCCTGTAAATATGTTATGACCTTGTCAATATATCTCTTATCGTTTATTGTAAATTGCTTTGACCCAGTGAAAAGCAGTATATAAGCTAGCTAAAGAAAGAAAGAAGCACTGAAGATTGTGTTGGAAAGAGGAGATGGCACTATCATCCATACTGGTGTAGTCTACAGGCCTCCAACTCAAACCAAAGAAATGGATAGAGACTTGATTATTGATATTGCAAAGGTAGCCATGAAAGGGTAAATGATCATATTGAGTGACTTTAATCTTTTCTTTTGCAAATCTGGAAAGAAGTAAAAAAATTGTGGATGCCTTCCAAGATGCATTGCTTAGACAAATGGTGATGGAACCGACCAGGGAAAGGTTTGATGCTGGATTTAGTACTCACCAACGGAGATAGCATGTTGAATGTCCAGGTGGATGCCCATGTGTACAGCAGCAATCAACACACAGTTTGGTTTGAGATAAAAGCCAAGGCAGAGTACAATCACAGCAAGCTCATAGTCCTAGACTTCAAAAACACTGACTAGCAAAATGGCCAAGTGCCTGAAGGAAGAGTTGGCAGGGTGAGAGGAAGTAAGGGAAGTGGAATTGCAGTGGGCTAAACTAAAGAAGGCAATAAAAGGGGCAACAGATACAAAACAAACCAAGAGGAAAGGGAAACCTATTTGGTTCTCCAAAAAAGTGGCTACACAAATAAAGGCAAAAAACACAGCTTTCACAAAATTCAGAAGTTCGCAAACAGAGGAACACAGAAAAAATTACAGGATAAAACTAAAAGAGACAAAAAGAGAAATAAGGATAGCAAAGGCAGAAGAAAAGATAGCTAAAGATTTGAAGCATGGCGATAAAACATTTTTCAGGTATATTTGGGAGACGAGGAAGACGAGAGGTGGAATTGCAAGACTCAAAAGTGCCGAAAACGGATTAATGAAAAGTGACATTGAAAAAGCGAAAATGCTAAACAAATACTCCTGTTCTGTTTTTACTACAGGAAATCCTGGAGGACCATCTGTGATTGACAAATATACAGATGGGAATGGAGTAGATATTACACCATTCACAGATGATGTGTTTAAACGGTTTGCCAAACTGAAAGTGGACAAGGCCATGGGACCGGATGGGATATATCCAAAGATACTGAAAGAGCTCAGAGAGGTTCTTGCAGGGCCTTTAAAGGATATTTTAATAGATACTTGGAGATAGGAGAAGTTCCATAGGATTGGAGAGGGGCTAATGTGGTACCTCTTCACAAAAGTGGTAATAGGGAAGAAGTGACAAACTACAGGGCAGTAAGCCCTACCTCAGTGGTGGTTAAAGTAATGGAGGCACTCCTGAAAGAGAGAATAGTGGTCTTTATTGAAAGCAATAGGTTACATGATCCGAGGCAACATGGTTTTACCAAAGGACGATCATGCCAAACAAATCTGATTGAGTTCTTTGACTGGGTGACAGGAGAACTAGATCAAGGGCATGCGATGGATGTGATCTACCTAGATTTCAGCAAAGCCTTTTATACTGTTCCTCATAGGAGGCTTATCAATAAACTGAACAGCCTGGGGATGGGTCCCAAAGTGGTGAACTGGTTCAAAAATTGCTTGACTGACAAACAGACAGTGATGGTAAACGGAACTCACTTGGATAAAAGGAAGGTGATCAGTGGTGTGCCCTAAGGATTGGTCTTGGGACCAGTGCTGTTCAATGTATTTGTGAGTGATATTGCTGAAGGACTGAATGGAAAAGTCTGTCTTTTTGCAGATGTCATGAAAAATTTCAACTGAGTGGACTCACCTGAGGGAGTGGATAACATGAGGAAAGATCTACAAAAGCTGGAAAAATGGTCTAATGCTTGGCAGTTAAGTTTTAATGTGAAGAAGTGCAATGTCATGCACTTGGGACGCAGAAATCCAAGGGAATTGTATGCGACAGGGGGCGAGGGGTTAGTGTGCATGGACTAGGAAAAGGACCTCGGAGTGATTGTTTCTGAGGATTTCAAGGTGGTGAAACAGTGTGACAAGGTGGTGGCCAAAGCCAGAAGGATGTTGGGTTGCATGCAGAAAGGAGGAGGTACTAATGCCACTGTACAAGTCGCTGGTGTGGCCTCACTTGGAATATTGTGTTCAGTTTTGGAGACCATATCTCACAAAGGATATAAAAAGACTGTAAATGGTTCAGAGGAAGGTGATCAAGATGATTTTGAGCCTGCGCCAGAAGACATATGAGAAGAGACTTTAACATCTAAATATGTATATGCTAGAGGAGAGAAGGGACAGGGGAGATATGATACAAACCTTTAAATACGTAAATATTATTAATGAACAAACAAACCTTTTTCAAAGACGGGGTAGCTGTAAAACTAGAGGGCATAACATGAAGCTGCAAGGGGTAAACTGAAAGGCAACGTCATGAAATGCTTTTTTTACTGAAAGGATGGTGGATGCTTGGAATGCCTTCCCAATAGAAATGGTGAGGGCAAATACAGTGACAGAATTCAAAATGGCATGGGACAGACACAGTGAATCCCTTTATAACAATAGGATAAAATAAAAATAAACTTAAATATCACTTATATCTCAACAAATAGGGGTGACCTACACGGAGCGGTGGGCACAGACCTAAACAAAGACATGGGGAGGGGTGACCTGCATGGAGCGGTAGGTGCACCTACTCTTGCCGCCTTGCTGGGCAGACTAGATGGCCCATACTGGTCTTTATCTGCCGTCATATACTATGTTACTATGAAAGTTGAATTAGGTTTTCTGTGGTCAATGGTTGGATATTTTGTGATTTACCAAATGCCAAACGTGTAGGGTAATTTTATGAAATATTTACCACATGTAAAGCTTGTTTTACATATGGAAAATGCTTTTGAGAATATTTGCTTTTGGGGAATTTGCTATTTTAATTTACATTTCATGAATTTGTTCAAGACTCAGAGACAGAGGAGAAGCCAACACAATAAGCTTAACAGCTAGCCTTGGGTGCCAAGCTCACAAAATCAGCAGCTAGGAGGTGCCACCACCGAGCCAGTTCATTCAAACAAGTTGAAAAGTGTATGCTGTAACATTGCACAAAGGCGTGTCTCACTGAAGGAGGATATGGTTGGGGGGTGGGGGGGGGGGGGAGCTGTAAGTGAATGAATGAATGGATGAGTGACTTAAGAGTGGCAGGATAGCTGAATCAGCAAATGAGTGTGTGGGGAGACAATGAGTGGGTGGAAGGGCTGAGTGAGTCAGTGGATGGGGGTTTATGAGTGCAAGGTGGGGCTGAATGCTCTAATGCCTTTGCACCAGTCTTGCCTACAAGTGCATTCATGTTGCAGTTCTTGATTACCTGTCCTTTCTTATCTCTCCCTACAGTACATCCCTCCTTGGGCGAGTCACTCTTATCTGTGCTCTTCTCCTCGACTACCTCCAGATTCTGTTCTTTTCACCTTGCTGTCCTGTATGCATGGAACAGACTTTCTGGGTCAGCACATCATGCTCCCTCTCTCCAAACTTATTCACATCTAGCCTGAAAGCTCTCCTTTTTGATGCTGCTTTTAAATCTTGACCTAGGGTTGTTGCAAGGGCAGTAGGTGTCATAGGTATACTTTCAGCCTTCTGTTTCTTCCTCCAATTAACCTTTAGACCCCTTGTCCCTCTCCCCCATGAACTCAGCTATCCGATTACCCCAACACCGCTTCTCCCAGAACAATCCAGTACAAATTCATAATTGGAAATCATACTTTTAAGTATTAATCTTTGTTTTATATTTATATCTATATCTATAGATATAGATAGACAGATATGAGGGCAATTTCCAAAAGCTTTTACCTGAGTAAATACACATTTACCTTAGTATGTGGGCTTTTTGAAGACTTTCAGCCTCCCTGTAGATGAAAGTGCACATGGATGGTTCTTCGAATTAGCATTATTTTGAAATGATTGCAGCTGCTGTTTGCCAGCACCCCCAGAAGCAGCCACCCAGGCAATCGGTTAATCTACCTAATAGTTGAGCTGGCGCTGTTTGGAGGTGAATAAGAGAAGCTTCAACTCTATATGAGAACAGATGGGCAGGGCTGGCAGTACCATTAGGTGAACCAGGCTGTTACCTTGAGTGCCATCCTTCCAGGGAGCAAAGGGGACCACTGCTGCCTCTCTTCTGAGCCTACAGCAGCGGCAATGGCTCAAAACCTGTGACACAGTACTTACCTAAAGGCTTCAGCGCTGAGTCACAGCTTTGATCTCCTGGCTGCCGCTTCTGGCTCCCTCCAACACAGACTTCCAGACGTTTGCAACGGAGAGGGGCGGAAGCAACAGCTAGGAGGAGACAGATACCGTGACACAGTGCCGAAGCCTTTAGGTAAGTGCTGAGTCTCAGGTTTTGACCCATTGCCACTACCGCAGGCCCCAGAGGGGAGCGGCAGCAGTAGCAATGGGGGTAGGGGACAGTTGGGAGAAGGCAGCAAGATGGAGGGCCCACCTAGGGCACCTCCATTCCTTGCACCGGATCTGCAGATGGGGCAAAAGAAGTGACTTGAGAAATTATATGAGTGTAGCAACAATGGCAGAAGATAAGCCATGCAGCTAAATTCTGAATAAACTGAAGTGGACAGAGATTAGGGTTGCCAACTGGCTCCAGATGCACCCAACAGGCTTAGTCCAGTTCTGGGTTTACCCCATTGTATGCAGGGGCTTGTAGGTTTTCATTTCTTAGGGAGTGCATTGGAGAAATCAGAATTAAATGTCCCTGCATGCAATGGGGTAAACCCAGAACTAGACTGAGCCTGTCAGGCGCATCTGGAGTCAGTTGGCAACCCTAACAGAGATTCTGGTTCAGTGGAAGATCTGTGAGGATCAGTTGCAATAGTCCAGAGGTTCCCAACTCCAGTCCTGGAGGGCCAAACACCATTCAGGTTTTCAGGCCGTCCCTAATAAATATGCATGAGATGCATTTGCATGCACTGCCCCAATTGTATTCAAATGTATCTCATACATATTCATTAGGGAACCTCTGCAATAGTCTAAGCACGAGGTGATGAGAGAGTGAATAAGGGTTTTGATACTGTGTTCAGAAAGGAAGGGACAGATTTTGGTGATGCTTTAGAGAACGAAACAGGTTTTAGCAGTGTTTGGATAGGTATAGAGCAGGGGTTCTCAACCCTGTCCTCGGGACCCACCTAGCCAGTCGGGTTTTCAGGATAACCACAATGAATATGCATGGGAGAGATTTGCATATAATGGAGGCAGTGTATGCAAATCTCTCTCATACATATTCATTGTGGTTATTCTGAAAACCCGACTGGCTAGGTGGGTCCCGAGGATGGGTTGAGAACCCCTGGTATAGAGGATGAAAGAGATGTCAAAGATGACCTCCAAGGTTTGAGCTGAGGGGACCAGGAGAATGATAGTGTTATCCACAGAAATAGAGCATGGGGGAAATGCAGAGGAGGGTTAGGAGAAGAGAGAAGAAGCTCGGTTTTAAATTGTAGATAGTGGCATGACAATATCAGATAAGCAGGCTGAGATTTGGATCTGGATTCCTGGAGAAATTTCTGGTAGGGACAGATAGATCTGGAAGTCATCCACATAAAGAGGCTGGCACTGAAAGCCAGATAGCGCCACGAGGTACACCAATAGTGGAATAGCAATGAAGAAGAATTCACCGCACCATTCTCATGAACTGTGCTCAATAGGCAAGTTTCAGGCGCATTTGGAGTCAGTTGGCAATCCTAATCGTATATTACAGCAAGGTGTTGGGAGTTCATAGTGGAGCAAACGGATAGAGATTGGACTCGCAGAGATTCCCAGCTCCAGTCTTGGAGGGCCAAACACCATTCAAGTTTTCAGGCTGTCCCTAATGAATATGCATGAGATACATTTGAATACAATGGGGGCAGTGCATGCAAATACATCTCATGCATATTTATAGGGACAGCCTGAAAACCTGAATGGTGTTTGTCCCTCCAAGACTGGAGCTGTGAACCCCTGCGGGTCTAATCTCTATCCGTTTGCTCCACCATGAACTCCCAACACCTTGCTGTAATATATGATTAGGATTGCCAACTGACTCCAAATGCGCCTGATAGACTTGATCCAGTCCTGGGTTTACTCCATTGCATTCAGGGACTTGTAGTCTTGCCCTTCTTATGGCATGCAATAGAGATATCAAAACTACATATCCCTGCATGCTTTGGGGTAAATACAGGACTGGATCAAGCTTGTCGGGCGCATCTGGAGCCAGTTGGCAACTCTACACATGATTCAAACAGCCTTCTTGAGTCAGTGCATCATGCTCCTCCTCTAACTGCATTCAAATTCAGGTTAAAAACCCACCTTTTTGATGCTGCTGTTTAATTTAATCTAATTTAATTTCAACATTTCTATTCTGCTTTTCTGCCAAAATGAGTTCAAGGCAGATTACATCAAAAGACTGACTTCACAATATCAATACAAACAAGTTGAAAAAAGCACACTTATAGTGTGCCAAAATGGCACATTTCCCCTTCCTCCATTTGCAAGTTCGAAAAGAGATGATAAAGTGCATCTCCTTATGGTGGCTGAAGCTGTATGAGGCAACTTTATAACTGGTGTTATCGATATATTTGTGTCTGACTTCAGAGAGTGTGCGTGGTGTGGGTATGGGGTGCCTGTGTGTCTCTGGGTGGTGCGGGGTGGGCTCGCTGCGCGCTCGTATGTGGGGGGGGAGGGGTGCCAGTGTGTGTTTATGTGTGGTAAATGGTTGGGGTGCCTGTACCTCTCTGTGTGTGTGGTGTGGGGGTGGAGTGCGTGCATCTTCTGCTTGGGGGAGGTGTTCCACCTTTCAGCATATACATATTATGCGCTTTAGTCCCTATTGGGGTTATTCCATGGCACAAATGGTGGGGATGGACATCCCATTGGGACGTCCATCCCTGCTATTCGTTCCCCCTCCCGACCCTGTCTAACCTCCCTGCTCATTGTACAGGGAAGTTAGACGGGGATGGGGAAGGGGCAGTTTGGGGGCGGCGTTAGAGCGGGTAGTTGTCAACCCCAGATGTACAGGGCCGATTCCAATGTTGGCCCTGTATGTCTGGGGCTGACGGCTTGGACAGGGAACTTATTCCACCTCTGAGGTGGAATAAGTTCCCCAATGCAGGAGGAATGGCAGGCCTGGGGCTGGGAAGGGGCGGCAGGGGCCAGAGGGCATTCCCTGCAGCCCGACCTTGGACCTGGGAAGTCAGATTGGGGGTTGGGCTGCGGGGACTTCACTTTGTTAGACGGTGGCTGGGGATCGTGGCTTTTCAATGGAGCCGTGGTGCTATGGCAACCGGACGCCATGGCGCCACAACTCCATTGAAAAGCCCTGACTGAGTTAGTTGGGCAAGGCCTGTACATGCAAGCTGGGCGGAATCGGGGTCCCGGCCTGCACTTATAGGCCTGTTCATGATTCTGATCCCGTGGGCTAGACATGCCCCACGGGATCAGAATCGCGACTCCCTTTGTGCATCCGGTTCCGACCAGGTGCATAGAGGGCCTGGACGTCAGGGATGGAAATCGGGCTTTATGCATTCATCTCTTCAACCTCTAATCCCTTGCACTCTTCCCTTCCCTCTCCAGCCCCTCTCCTGCTGTCCCACCACTCTCTGTTCCCTTTCTCCCTCTCCCCTTTCACTCCCTGTCCCCATTCTCCTGCCTTCTCTGCAACTCCCTGGCCTAGCATCTAACCTGCCTTCCTCTTCTCTTCCAGCAGCAGTCCTCACAGCAACTGTGACCTTACTCTTCTCTTCTGCTGATAGGAGATGCTGCTCCTGCAGGCAGACTGCAGCACGCTACACTGCAATCGCAGCCTTGATCTCTTCTTCTGCCCATGGAAGACCTCCCGAGCACACTGTAGCTGTCTTTGCCCGTGGCTTCTCACACTGCTGCCTGCCTGTCCACTTTGAATCCATTGGGTTCCTTCCTGTTTATTTATTTAAAAACATTTATATACTGCTACCAGGTACAACATTCCAAGCAGTTTACTATAAGAACATGCTAAATAAACATAATACAGGGAAAATACAAAATAACAAAACAGACTGTAGTCCCCACCCATCCACTCACACCCTTCCACTCAGGGGCAGCGGAAGGGCTTTTTTTTTTTGGCGGGCCCAAGCCATGCCCCACGTTCTGCCCTGTGGGCGGAGACTTCCTTTTCTCAGACAGGAAGGGTCTTTTCTCCAGGAACAAGAGGGAAGTCAGTCCTCACATATGGGTGATGTCAGCTCCGACGGAGCCCTTTTGGAAGCATCCCCCTAACTTTCAAAGAAAGCCTTTGGGAGATGCCACCACGCATGTGTGGTCCCTTTCCTGCCCAAGGGTGCCAGCTTGCTCAGTCCTCACATATGTCTCCTTTATTCCGCACAGCCCTTCAGACGTTGTCTGATCTGTACCCCAGAAAAAGTTGAACATTTTGTTCCTGAATTTCCAACTCACCTCCAGTATTGCACTGGTACTCTTCCCACCTACTGACCTCAGTGTCGGGTTTGGTTTAAATTTTTTGTAGTTTTCATTCTTCTCTTTTTCTGGCACCTTCATGCTTTTTTTCTCCCATTGGCAGCCCAGAGGGTCTTTGACCTTGCAGGGGTACTTTTTTCCCCCATGACTACTAGTGATTTTAAGAAGTGTGCATGGCTCTCTAAAATCATGTCCTTAACCGACACACATGACTGCTGCCTTCACTGCCTCGGGACAGATCATGATCCGGCGGCCTGAGGTCTCTGCAAGAGAATGTCCAGCAAGGCCCTCAAGAGTCACCAGCAGCAGCACGATAAGTTTTTCCCCAAAGCCTCCGAAGGCCAGGGCCTCGTTTGAGGCCCCGACATCTCGGGCGGAACTCTCTGAGCCTGAGCGTCGTTGTGGGTCCTCAGAAAGGAGGTCTTCCTCAAGGGAACCCAGGAAGAAGAAAAAACCCTTGAAGGCGGCATCCTTGGATGGTTCCAACCGGCCAGGAGCTCCCTGGTCCCGGTCCCGCAGCCCAAGATGCTCGTCCGATGCGTCGGAGAAGGAGCGACCTGTGAAGGTCCCCCAGAAGGATCCGGCGGAGAACTGGCCTCGGTCCCCAGACACCGTCCTCGTCGAGGATTCCACTTTGGAGGAGCCAGCATTGGGCCCAAGTCCCTTGATGCCCACGCCGAAGGCTGTGGAGCCTTCTGGCCTGGAGTCCAGAATGGCGGCTCTGGAGCGCAGTTTGTCTGCCTTCATGGACGAGCAGTGGGCGCTGTTGTCTGGCACAACTGGTTCATCCACCCTGTCCACTGGACCCATAAACGTTGAAGACATCCCCAGAGGCCGAGCCAATACTCGAGGTCCTTTGGCCTCGAGTCGATCTTCGGCAGAGGTAGTGCTCTGAGTCCTGCTTGACAGAACCGTGGTCATCTCCGACAAGTTTACCAGGTGCCGGCCATAGGGCATCGGGGCCCTCAGAACAGCCCTCCCACACGTCCTCACAGACTACTCCGAGTGGGAGATAAAGGATGAGGAGTCCCCTATTGCCATCGTGATTTCCCTTCGGATCCTCCCATCTCGGAACCTCGACGGCAGACCCTGCCCAAGGACATGGGTTTCCTGGACTTTGTCAAGGACATGTCTAAGGCCCTGGTGTTCCTGAATGAGTTGGAGGAGGACCCTCAGGCAGATGAGTTGGAGATCCTCCAATACGAGGCCCCTCATTATGCCCATTCCTCCCATCCTGGAACAGCTCATGCTCCACATGTGGGAGACACTGGCATTGGTGCCAGTGGTGAGCAGATGGCTCGACTCGATGTATCGGGTCCGCTGGAACAAGGGCTTCCGGAAGTCACAACTGCCGTATAACTCCATGGTGGTGGAGTCGGCCATGTATCGGCTGAAAAGCCAGAAGGCGCACTCCTTGGTGCCCCCCGGCTGGGAGGCCCGCACCTTGGATGTCCTTAGCAGAAAGTGCTACCAAGGTTCAAACAGGGGTGGCCCAAGGGGGTGCGAGGCCATGTGCGGAGACTCGGTGCGGGGCCTCATTTGCATTAGTGGCCTTATTTGCATAAATATTTGCATAATGTTACCATACACTAACTTTTAGCAAACACGTCTCTTAATGAATGTATGGATAAAGAAAGACTAAAAGATTTCTACATTACTATAATCCAGTGCCAACCGCCAGGCACATTAGGAACTGCTACAAACACTGCCCATTTAGAACCCATAGCAAACCCGCCATATCGTAACAGCACTACCAGGACTCACAAAGCACCAGACCCTACCTATCAAAAGGCAACATTGCAACTATTAAACAAATACATTTTAGAGAACAACAATACATGTCCTACTGGGGAAAGAGAACAAGTGGCAATGGTCAGATAGGAATTACATAAACAGAATACCTCAGCTCAGTTACACAAGCAGAACATAGACCATCACCAAACAAGGAATCACAATTTAGAAACAGGAAGGCAATAATTAAACTGGGAACCCCAAAAGCCAAACTTGGAATGTACAACAACACTGTAGAAATAAAACTATAAATTAATTTCCTCTTGTACAAAACAAAGCGCAGATGTTAATGATGCACGTCCCAGAGCTGACCTATTCCAGTTAATAAATTCAAAATAAAGAGATATTTTTCTACCTTTTTTTGCATTTTTTTTCAGTTGCAATTGCTCCAGCTACTTTCTTCTGGTTTCTTCGTGTCTTCTGCTAATTCTCCATCGTCTGCTGTCCATTTGTCCTTTCTTCTCTCTTCTAGTTTTTTTTCCATTCTCTCTCTCTACATCTGCTTTAACATATTAATCTTTCTCCTTTTGCTCTTTCCTTATTCCTATTTCATCTACTCAAATTTTACCCCTCCATCCTCAATCCCCACTTACTTTCCCAATACCTGGCCAATTGTAGATTTTTCATCCCTCCCACACAAAATATTTTTCCCTTCTCCATTTCACTCTCCCAGCCCCATCCCATTCTAATCCTCCCCCATCATCAGCTCCCTTCTAGTTCCAGCCTCACCCAGCATCCGCTCCCTTCTAGTCCCTGCATCAGCCCATTTCCAGTCCTAGCTCCTGTTATTCCCCTGGATTCCAGCCAGCCGGAACAGCACACCGCAGATGAGGGTTCGGGACTTCCCTGGCCTGGAGTGACCAACAAGAAGCAAACCCTTTACAGCTCCCCATCCATTTCCAGTCCTATCCGAGCCCCTCCATCAGCTCATTTCCAATCCCAGCCCCCCATCAGCCCATTTCTAGTCCTTTCCTAGCCCCACCATCAGCCCATTTCAAATCCTAGCTCCCTTCCATTCAGCCCAATTCCAATCCAAGCCCCCCATGAGCCTACTTCCAGTTCTAGCCCCTACATGAGTCCATTTCAATCCAAGCCCACACCACAGCCCATTTCCAATCTTAGCTCCCCCAACAGCCCATTTCCAGTCCTATCCTAGCTGCTCCATCAGCCCATTTCCTGTCCTAGCTCCCTCCCCTCACAGCCCATTTCCATTCCAAGCCCCCCTCCCCATCAGCTATTTGCAGTTCAAGCCCCCCTTCCACTCAACCCATTTCCATTCCAAGTCCCCGTCCCCATCAGCTATTTGCAGTTCAAGCCTCCCCTTCCACTCAGCCCATTTCCAGTCCTAGCAACCCCCCCAACCCATTACCAGTCCTAGCCCCCATCAACCCACTTCCAGTCCTAACCCCCATCACCCAATTTTCAGTTTAAACCCCCCCATAGCCCATTACCAGTCCTAACCCCCCATCAGCCCACTTCCAGTCCTAACCCCATCAGCCCATTTCGTCTTAGCCCCCACATAGCCCATTACCAGTCCTAACCCCCCCATCACCCCATTTCCAGACTTAGCCCCCCCATAGCCCATTACCAGTCCTATTCCCCATCAGCGCACAGCCTATTACCAGTCCTAACCCCATCAGCCCACCTCCAGTCCTAACCCCCCATCAGCTCATTTCCAGTCCTAGCCCCCCCCTAGCCCATTTCCAGTCCTAACCCCCCCATCAGTCCACAGCCCATTACCAGTCCTAACCCCCCTCCCCCCCATCGGCCCAGGGAAATTAAAAAAAAAAAAAGCTGGCTGCTGCCATCACAGCAGCAGCAGAATTGACTGTCCCGCGGGCTCCCCCCTGCCCGGCTGAGCTCTCCCTGCCCGGCTGAGCCTCTCTGCGACGGCTTTCAGATCCGCGAAGGGAGAGTGTCTCACTGTCTCCCTTGCAGCTCTGTTAAGCCCGCAGGGGCTGATGGGAAATTTCCCATCAGCCCCTGCAGGCTTAACAGAGCCGTGAGGAGACACTCTCTCTTCGCGGATCTGAAAGCCGCCGCGGAAAGGCTCAGCCGGGCAGGCGGGGGGGGGGGGGGGGCTGCGGGACAGTCGATTCTGCTGCTGCCGCGGCGGCAGCAGCAGCAGCAGCAGCAGCCAGCTTTTTTTATTTTTTATTTAATTTATTTTTAAAGCAGAATGTTCTTTGTGCGGAGCCCCCTGAAATGCGGGGCCCTGTGCAAAAAACATTCTTGCTCAATGGGCGGGCCGGCCCTGGGTTCAAAGCTCACCGCATCTAGGCTTACCAGCTGTACATGGACCTGTACTTGAGAGACCTGTCGAAGGAACTCTCCGCATTCTCGGCTGGTCTTTCCAAGGACCTTTTGCAGTGGTTCAAGAGCCTGGCCAAGGCTGTCCGTGAGTGCTCCAAATTCATGTCTCGAGCGGCCTATGACGGGTTTGAGTGAGTGGCCCGGGTAGCTGCAGTGGGCATTGCTGCACGCCCCCAAGCTTGGCTTCAGTCATCCAATGTCGAGCAGTGGGTTCAGGACAAATTGGTTGATGTCCCATGCCAAGGAGAGAACCTCTTTGGCAAGCCCATGACCGACAACGCTGCCGAGCTGGAGACCGAGTTCATGACGAGGACCAGGCTCTCTAAGAAGATCACTGCCCCTCCCCGACAGAAGGGCTCAGGTAAAAAGCCCTTTTACCCGAGGAAGGGGGCTGCTTATTTATTTATTTATCTGTATTTATATCCCGCTTTTCACCGGGTCAAAGCTTACCGAAACTATCCACCCTATCAGGCACCCCCCCCCGGCTCCCCAACAGGGTCAGCAGGCCAAGGGACATAGGCATGGCAGAAGGTTCCAAAACCCCAGGCACCAGTCCCAGTGCAGCTAGGGGGGGGGAGCTTTTGACTTCTTTAGCATAGCCTCTCTACCCCAAGGAGATCAGCAGTCTACAGGGGTACATCTGGCCCTCTATGCCCAGAGGTGGGTGGCCATCACCACCGATTCCTTGGCACCTAGGGTAGTCAGGGAGGGCTATCTTCTCCACCTGGCTCAGACACCTCCCCCGTATTTCTCAGGAGAGACCCTCAGGTCTCCCCTCCACCGGGACCTTCTTCTGAAGGAATTGGCAGGTCTTCTCGAGAATAACGTGGTGGAACCGGTGCCCCACCACCTCAAGGGCAAGGGGTTCTACTCCAGATACTTCCTCATGTCAAAGAGGACCGGGGGCCTAAGGCCCATCCTCGACCTATGCAACCTCAACAGATTCCTGGTGAGGGAGAAGTTCAAGATGCTCTCCCTTAGAACATTGCTGCCATACCTCCAGCAGGGAGACTGGCTATGATCCTTAGACCTCAAGGATGCTTATACTCACATCCTCATCCACCCCAACCACAGGAAGTACCTGCGGTTCGTAGTAGGGGCAGGCACTTCCATTACAGGATGCTCCCCTTCGGCCTGACCTCTGCCCCAAGGGTCTTCACAAAATGCCTGGCAGTCGTGGCCGCCTTTCTCCGGCTCCAGGGGGTCTTCATTTTTCCCTACCTGGATGACTGGCTTATAAAGGGAAGCACAGTCTCCGAGGTGCAGCAGGCCACCGCATGCACCATCCAGGTTCTGCAACATTTGGGCTACGTCATAAACTACTCCAAGTCTCTCACCTCCTCCCGACACAGTGCCTGGAGTTCATCAGGGCAAAGATCGACACTCTCCAGTCGAAGGCCTTCTTGCCCGAGCCGATCATCTCAGGACTCAAGCTTGGGTTGTACAGCACCATCCCTCGATGCCCGCCCAGCTTCTTCTGCACCTCCTTGGGCACATGGCATCCATGGTCCATGTGAGGATGGTACAGTGGTGTCTCCGGGACCAGTGGTCTCAGGCCACAGACCGCCTATGAGACAGAATTTCGGTGACCCGTCAGATGGTGGACTCCCTGGTCTGGTGGCAATCATCCCAGCATCTCAAAGTAAACATGCCTTTTCAGGATCCAAGTCACTTAAGGGTCCTCACCATGGACACCTCCCTGCTCGGCTGGGGAGCTTATTGCAGAGATCTCTGCACTCAGGGCAACTGGTCGCCAGATAAGAGCACCCAGCAGATCTACCTCCTGGAGCTCTGAGCCATACACATAGCCATGAGGGTCTTCTGTCACCACCTGCATCACCAGCCGGTGCTGGTCCAGATGGACAACCAGGTGGCAATGTTCTACGTGAACAAACAGGGGGGCATGGGGTCTCATACCCTTTGTCAGGAGGCACTGGTCCTCTTCTCATACGCAATCCAACAGGGTATCCTCCTGCGGGCAACCTGCTGGCCTCCTTGGGCACATGGCCGACAGACTCAGCAGAGTTCTCCAGCTGCACAATTGGCAGCTGGACCCCAGGGTAGCCAGTCGGCTTTTCCGACTCTGGGGGGAACACGTGATGGACCTGTTTGCAAGTCTGGACAACTTTCAGTTGCCCCACTTCTGCTCCTGGCAGGTCCACCCCTCCAGGGTGGCAGCGGACGCGTTCCCTCTGACACCGCTAAGTGCCAAGACCTTGTTCAGGACCCTCTGTGACAGGGCCTCGCTCATCCTGATAGCTCCTCGGTGACCCAGGCAGCCGTGTTTCCCACTGCTTCTGAAGTTGACGGTGGAGGCCCCCATTCCCCTATCTCAGGAGGGGGGCTCTCTCCTGTACCCCAACCTGGGGTCCCTCTTGCTGACAGCATGGCTGCTGAGAGGGTGATTCTGGCCCCTCTCAAACTTCCAGTTGAGGTGGAGGATATCCTGCTGGCCTCTTCTAGGAAGGCTTACGCCCTTAAATTGCACAGGTTCTCCACTTGGTGCGCTGAGCATTGGGCTGATCATTTCTCCTGCCCAGTGGTTCTGGTGTTACAGTACTTTCTCCATCTCTCTCAGTCTGGGCTCAGGTCTAACTCCGTCCGAGTGCACCTGAGTTCCCTGGAGGCGCACCACCATTCGGTGGATGGTAAGCCCCTCTCAGTCCAACCATTGGTGACCTGTTTCCTTTGGGACCTGTTCTTATCAAAACCCCCGGTTCGCCCTCTGGCAACCGAATGGGACTTCAACGTTGTGTTGGGACAGCTCACTCGCCCGCCCTTCGAGCCTCAGGCTACTTGCCATCTTCGCTACCTCTCTTGGAAGGTGGTTTTCCTGGTCACGCTCACCTCCGCTCACAGAATTAGCAAGCTCCAAGCCATCATAATGGAGGCGCCTTATACCAGGTTCTACCAGAACAGAGTGGTGCTTTGCACGCACCCCAAATTCCTGCTGAAGGCAGTGTCGTCCTTTCATCTTAACCAGGAAGTGATACTTCCTGCCTTCTTCCCAAGATCTCACTCCAGTAGTGTGGAGACGGTCCTTCACACCTTGGACTATAAGAAGGCTCTGTTCTTCTATATCTAACGCACTCAGGACCACCACAAAGCTTCTCAGCTTTCATCTCCTATGACCCCAGTAGGCTGGGGGAGGTGGTGATCAAGCATACGCTGTCCACATGGGTGGCAGACTGTATCGCCCTTGCTTATGAGCAGGTGAGGCTTCCTCTGGAAGGCCGCATCATGGCGTACCTTGTCAGGGCCATGGCGGCTTTGGTGGCAAACATACGCTCTGTTCTGATGGTGGACATCGACCAGGCCACGAAATGGTCTTCAGTCCATACCTTTGCGGCCCATTACTGCCTGGAAAAAGAGTCCCGACATAAGAATATAAGATATGCCATACTGGGTCAGACCAAGGTCCATCAAGCCCAGTATCCTGTTTCCAACAGTGGCCAATCTAGGTCATAAGTACCTGGCAGTTTCCCCAAAAGACACAGGTTCCACAATGCTTGTATTGGGTCAAGCAGTGATATCCTGGGTCCCATTTAATAATGGTTTATGGACCTTTCCTCCAGGAACTTGTCCAAACCTTTTTTTAAACCCAGCTACACTAACAGCTTTTATTACATCCTCCGGTAACAAATTCCAGAGTTTGATTACAAGTTGAGTGAAAAAATATTTTCTCTTATTTGCCTTAAATAGGTTACTCTTTAGCTTCATTGCATGTCCCCTAGTCTTTCTATATACTGCTGACATAAATAATCGCTCTACGTTTACCCGTTCCACTTCATTCATTAATTTATAAACCTCTATCATATCTTCCCTCATTCGTCTCTTTTCCAGGTTGAAGAGCCCTAACCTTTTTAGTCTCTCTTCATAGGGGTATCCTTCCATCTCCTTTACCATTTTAGTGGCTCTTCTCTGTACCTTTTCTAATAACGCTATATCCTTTTTAAGATACGGTGACCGGAATTGCACACAATATTCAAGGTGCAGTCGCACCATGGACCAATACAGAGGCATTATAATATCCTTTGTTTTATTTTCCATTCCTTTCCTTATGATACCTACCATTCTATTTGCTCTCTTGACTGCCGCTACACAATGAGCAGAGGGTTTTAACATGTTATCCACGAAGACGACTACATTTTTTTCCTGGGTGGTGGTTCCTAATGTGAAACCTTTCATTGTGTAACCATAGTTTGGGTTGTTCTTTCCTAGGTGCCTAACTTTGCACTTGTCCACATTAAATTTCATCTGCCATTTGGATGCCCAGTCTTCCAATTTATCAAGATCCTCTTGCAATTTTCCACAATCCTTATGGGTTTTAACAACTTTACATAGTTTTGTGTCATCTGCAAATTTGATAACCTCACTTGTTAGTCCCATTTCCAGGTCATTTATGAATATGTTAACAAGCAGCGGACCAAACACAGATCCCTGGGGTACTCCACTATTCACCTTTCTCCATTGGGAAAATTGGCCATTTAGCCCTACCCTCTGCTTTCTATCTTTTAACCAGTTCCTGATCCACAATAGTACACTGCCTCCTAACCCATGACTTTTTAGTTTTGCCAAAAGTTTCTTATGAGGGACCTTATCAAAGGCTTTCTGAAAGTCCAGATACACCATATCAACTGACTTACCTTTGTCTACCTGTTTATTCACACCTTCAAAAAATCATAACAGATTATTAAGACAAGATCTTCCTCGTCTAAAGCCATGTTGGCTTTTTCCCATTAAGCCATGACTATCTACATGTTCAATAATTTTTTTCTTTATGATGGTTTCTATCATTTTTCCTGGTACTGACGTCAGGCTCACCGGTCTGTAGTTTCCCGGATCACCCCTGGAACCCTTTTTCAAAATTGGTATTACACTGGCCATCCTCCAATCTTCAGGTATTACAGACGATTTTAATGATAGTTCACAGATTACTAACAGCAGGTCTGCAATCTCATATTTCAGTTCTTTCAACACCCTTGGATGTATACCATCTGATCCAGGTGATTTGCTACTCTTCAGTTTATCAAATAGTTGTAATACATCTTCCTGGCGTATCGATATTTCTTTCAATTCTTCTGCAGTATCACCTTTAAATACCACTTCAGTCATGGGTAACATCCCTACATCTTCCTCAGTAAAGACTGAAGCATAAGAATTCATCCAGTCTCTCCATTATGGTCTTTTCCCCCTCTATCATCTAATGGTCCAACTGTCTCTCTCACAGGATTTTTGCTACGAATGTACTTGAAAAAGTCTTTATTATGCGTTTTTACTTCCAAAGCAAGCTTCTTCTCAAATTCTCTCTTTGCCTGCCTTATCAATGCCTTGCATTTAACTTGCCAATGCTTGTGCTGTTTCCAGTTTTCGTCATTTGGCTCTTTTTTCCATTTCCTGAAAGATGCTTTTTGGCAACAACAGCCTCTTTGACCTGACCTTTAAACCATACTGGCAGTTTTTTGAACTTCCTTCCACTTTTCTTAAAGCATGGAATACAGCTGGTCTGGGCTTCCAAAATAGTTTAAACAACACCCAAGCTTGATGTAAATCTTTAACCTTTGCAACTGCTCCTTTTAGCTTTTTCTTAACTATTTTTCTCATTTTATCATAATCTCCCTTTCAAAAGTTAAAAGGTAGTACTGCGGATTTCCTTACCATCCCTCCTCCATTAATTAAATCAAACACGATCATGCTATGATCACTATTGCCAAGTGGCCCCAACACCCTTATCTCTTGCGCCAGATCTGGTGTTCCTTTAAGGATATGGTCCAAAATGGCTTCCCCTCTGGTCAGTTCATGAACCAGCTGCTCAAGAAGCAGTCATTTATTTCATCTTGAAACCTTCTCCCTAGCATGCCCTGCCATGACACTGAAATCGCTCATTATTATTACTGTGCTGTAATTTTTGATAGCTTCCCTGATTTCTTTGAGCATTTCATCATCCATTTGTTCATTCTGGCCAGGCGGTCGATAGTACACCTCCACTGCCATTGCCTTCCCCTCTTTACAAGGAATTTCAATCCATGGTACAGCAAATTTTGTTTCCTGTAAAACTTTAATCTTTTGTGACTCAATGCTCTCTCTAACACAGAGCGCAACCCCTCCACCAATTTGATCTGCTCTATCATTACGATATAGTTTATACTCAGGTATCACAGTATCCTACTGGTTGTCCTCCTTCCACCATGACTCTGAGATACCAATCATATCTAAACTCTCATTTAGTGCAATATATTCTAACTCTCCGTCTTATTTTTAGACTTCTAGCCTTTGCATACAAGCATTGTAGAGACTGTGTTTTATTCCTATTAATCTGGCTAGTGCTAGACAGGGGTAATTTGGAATCTTTAAGCTCTGTCTGCTCTGTACTTAAGGGCATTTGGGCTGCTTTTGTCTTTATTGGAACCTCTCTGCTGATATGCCCTAACTTCATT
Organism: Ichthyophis bannanicus; assembly: GCA_033557465.1. Lineage (NCBI taxonomy): Eukaryota > Metazoa > Chordata > Amphibia > Gymnophiona > Ichthyophiidae > Ichthyophis > Ichthyophis bannanicus. The sequence goes on along the minus strand of CM066032.1, from coordinate 1,512,714,816 downwards.
CTTTTGGTAGTATCCTTCAAGGATACATTGTTCCGAACCATGCGCTCTTGGGCGACCGTCGGCTCTCCCCTATTATCTAGTTTAAAAGCTGCTCTATCTCCTTTTTAAAGGTTAATGCCAACAGCCTGGTTCCATCCCAGTTAAGGTGAAGCCCATCCCTTCGGAAGAGCCCCTCCTTTCCCCAGAATGTTTCCCAGTTTCTAACAAATCCAAAACCCTCATCCTTGCACCATCGTCTCATCCACGCATTGAGACTCTGGAGCTATGCCTGCCTTTTGGGTCCTCTGCATGGAACGGGAAGCATTTTGGAGAATGCTTCCATGGAAGTTCTGGATTTCAACTTCCTACCTATAAGCCTAAATTTAGCCCCCAGAACCTCCCTACCACATTTTCCTATGTTATTGGTACATACATGTACCAAGACAACAGACTCCTCCCCAGCACAATCTAAGACCTTGTCTAGGTGGCGCGTGAGGTCCGCTACCTTCGCACCAGACAGGCATGTTACCAGGTGATCCTTATGTGCACCAGCCACCCAGATATCTACATGCCTAATGATCGAATCACCAACTATAACGGCTGTCCTAACCCTTTCCTCATGGGCACGTGGCCATGGAGATACTTCCTCGGTGCGAGAGGGTTTTACATCACCTGGAGGACAGGTCCTAGCTACGGGATCACTTCCTGCCACACCAGGGTGATGTTCTCCTGTCATGTGACCTCTGTCCTCTATGGCAACAGGGATGCTGCCAAACTGGAGGTGGGACTTCAGGACTATATCCCTGTAGGTCTCATCTATGTACCTCTCTGTCTTCCTTATCTCCTCCAAGTCTGCTACTCTAGCCTCCAGAGATTGGACTCATTCCCTGAGCGCAAAGAACTCCTTGCACCTAGTGCACACTAAGACCCCTCACCAACTGGGAGAAAATCATACATGTGACACTCAGTGCAAAAGACTGGAAAGCCCCATCTCTCTGCTGGACTGCTGTCTCCATCTTAGTTTTCAGGTTGTGCTTAGACTTTTTTTTAGAGAAAATCATTTTTTATTAACAATATTAAAATAAGAAGGCATAACAGACACACCCCGCAAACAGTCAGTGGAGGCATAACAGTCTCAAGTACAGCAATACATCACGAACATCACAATGCGAGCTATGCAGAAGATCAATACAGCCCACCTTCCCCATTCCTTCCCCCCCAACCCAACCCCTCCCCCCATCCACCCCCCACCCCCCCTCCAGGGCAAACACACCAGCCCACCAACCAACATCCGTTCACAGCACAAAAGATACCTCCACTAATGGTCAATCCGCCTACCCACACCCTCCCCCTCAGAGGATACCCCAAACCCCCCCCGCAAAGGCTCCCAAACGGAGGAATGCTGCATCCAGGCCTTCCCCCCAAGCAGTTGGGCCGTTTTACTTTCCATGAGCATGACTTCCCGTAGCTGATGCTCCCACTCCAAAAGCGAGGGACGTGCCCCTGACAGCCATCGCCGCAGAATACATTGCTTGGCTACTAAAAAACCCTTCTCATAAAAAAGCTGTAGGGAACTAGACCCCTCAATACCCAGGTAGCTGAAAAAGACACCAGATAGGGCGAAGCTCAATCCGGATTCCCGTCCAGGAAACAAGGGACTCCCAAATCTCCCCCCAAAAGGTCTGCATTACCGAGCAGGACCAAAAACGATGATATAAAGAACCCTTCCCACTACTACACAGGCCACACACATCTGTCTTCAAAAGGCCCATCTGCACAGCCCCGACCTCCGCCACATAGGCTCGCCACAACAGTTTATATTGCATCTCCCGATAACACATGGCCTCAGAGACGCCCCACACTCTCCGAAAAGCGCGTCCCAGAAGCACCACTAACGGCGACAAATGCGCTCGATCCCCCTCCGAAAAAACTTCTCCTCGCAGAAGCCATGCAGAACTACTCTCCTGCAATCTCTCCATCAATAACCAAAGGCTACCACTCCGGGCGAGCACCCTTACACGGTCGGAAAAACTAAACACATAGTGGCGCACCTGCAGATAGAAATAGAACGCCTGCAACGGCAAATGATAGCACTGGACCAACTCTGGAAACGAAGCTAAGTGGTCCGCAGCTGCCATTCTCAGCTGTCCCAGATATTCGAGTCCAGCCCTACACCAAGTCAGCGCCACCCCCCTCCCCCTCCCCGGCAGAAAGCCCCGATTACCCCTCAGAGGAAGGCAATCCGTGGCCTCCCATTTGCCACCTCTTTGACGACACAAAGCCTGCCAAGCTGCTCGAAGTGCTCCCAGATATGTCGACGCCCTCCAGAACCGCAGCAGCGACACCCTCGCACAGTGCAACAGGTAAACCCTATGCCAACTCTCTGACATCTGATCAATCAACGCAATCGGCAGGCGGTCCTCCGAGCCTGAAACCAAATCACTCAGACGCCGCGCCAAATAGCAGAGATTATAGGTACGCAGGGACGTCAAACCCACACCACCATCCTCCACTGGACGCATAAGCGTCGCCAGAGAGATTCTCGCCCGGAGACTTCTCCAGAGAAACCTCCCAAGATGCTTATGAAGCACAGAAAGATCCTTCCGTCTGAGCCACACTGGTAGTTGCCGCAACACATACAACCAGCGGGGCCACTCTATCATCTTCACTAAGGCCACTCGACCCAGCAAAGAAACAGGGAGATCCCGCCATTTCTGCAGCTTCCTTATCATTGAGTCGAGTAACGGCAACACGTTCACCTCATACAGACGCCTCGGATGCTCAGGGATCTGAATGCCCAAGTAACGAATTTGCCCCGATGCCCAACTGAGCAGAAACACTCCACGCCAATTCCCTCGGGAACGCCCGTCTACATCCAGGACCATGGACTTCAGCCGATTAATACGCAACCCAGAGAAGGCCCCAAATTGCTCAATGACCCCCAAGGCATGTGGCAACGAGCTCTCCGGGGAGCCCAAACAAAGCAGCAAGTCATCCGCGAACACGCTAAGCTTAATGGAACCCCCTTCCCAAGTTATGCCTATAATCTGGTTAGACTCAAGAAGCGACACCAAGAGGGGCTCCAGCTGTAACACATATAGCAACGGGGAGAGCGGACAACCCTGCCGAGTACCCCTATGCAGAGAAAAGGGCTGCGAGCGAACCCCCCCATCATCTACCACCGCCAACGGGTCCGCATAGAAGGCATGTATCCATGCCAAAAAGGCACCCGTGATACCAAACTTCTGCAGGGCTGCAAACATATAACTCCACGCCACTCTATCGAAGGCCTTCTCGGAGTCTAAGCTGACCAGGATCACGGGGGTCACATGTCAACAAACATTTTTCCAGTCCTAGCAAGATCCTGCTGATGTTAACACCGGCCTCCCTCCCCCACACAAACCCAGCTTGATGTGGACCCACCAATGTCGAAAGGAACATCTGTAATCGCTGCGCCAGCACCGAGGCCAGGAGCTTCATATCCACATTGATCAACGAGATCGGCCGATATGAAGCCGCCTCTTCCGGGTCCTTTCCCGGCTTCGGTAGTAGAATGATGCTGGCCATGCGCATATCACGGGGGAAACTACCAAGCTCCAGAGCTTCACCGTACACTGCGGCCAGGGTCGGAACTAATTGCCTCTCCAACATCTTGTAAAATTCCACCGGGTACCCATCGGGTCCCGGAGCCTTATTAGAGGCTCCCGCTCGAATTACCCGTTGTAGCTCCCCCCCCCCAATAGGCTGATTCAAACTCTCTTGCTGCGCTTCCGACAGTGTCGGGAGTTTCACCCCGTCTAGAAAAGCAGCCATTGCTTCCACATCACTCTTATCCGCTGCATAAAGCTCTTCATAAAAGCTGCGGAGCACCTTTACCACATCCACAGCCCGGTTGTATTTCTGCCCTTGTTGATCCCGAATCACCGTAACCCCACGGGGGCCCGCTTTATCCCGTACCAGCCGCGCCAACAGTTTCCCAGAGCGATCCCCATATCGGAAGAATTGATGTTTATAGTTCTGCAAGGCGTGGATCGCGCGCTCCTGCAACAGCGAATTCAGCCGCTTCTGAATCTCAAGGTACTCTCTGACCCCTCCCCGCTGACGCTCCGCCTGCGTTTTCGCCACACGCAACTCCCGAGTCAATCTAAGAAGTTCCTCATTGAGTCGTCGCCGCTCCGCTGTCACATACGCTATGATATGACCCCGAAGAACAGCCTTCCCCGCCTCCCAGAACGCAGCCGCGGAACTGGCCGTGCCCTCATTAAATGCCACTCTGCCCAATGGCGATCTACATATCACTGGAATTCCTCCTTCCGCCATAAAGAAGCCGGAAATGACCACTTACCCCCCACAGACCGCTCTCCCCTCCAATCCAAACGAACCATAGCATGGTCCGAGACCACAATGGGATCAATCCCAACCGCAATCACCTTTCCAAACCACTGCTTCGAAACCAAAATGTAGTCTATCTGTGACCAGGTATGGTGGGCCCGTGACAGATGTGTGTACTCCCTACTCTCTTGGTGTAACACCCTCCAAGAATCCACCAGAGCTCCCAACTCACACAGATAATCCACTCCCCTGCCAGACCAACGACGTCCTGAGAACGCCGCGGACCTGTCCAGGGCAGGATCATGTGGGCAGTTGAAATCACCAGCAAGAATTACGGGGACCGGGGGGGCGGCCAGAACATTGTCCAGAATACTGCGAAAAAACAGATGGTCATACGTGTTAGGAGCATAAAGGTTACCTATAAAAAATTCTTCCCCCTGGAGTTTAACATGGACAAAAAGAAATCTACCCAAAGGGTCGCCCACCTGTGCGAGCACCTCACAGGGCACGCTCTTATGTATTAATATCGCCACCCCCTTCCTTCTACCCCCGGAGGACGCAGAGAGGACCCGGCCCACCCAATCCCTCTGCAATTTGTCATGTTCCTTCTTGCTCAAATGTGTCTCCTGCAACAGGGCGACCTGCGCTCTCCCCCTCTTCAGGGCCTGCAAAATTTTTGTACGCTTTACCGGGGTACCTATCCCTCCCACGTTCCAGGTTACAAACCGTAAATCAGAGGGCATAGCGTACACCCGGGGAGACTCCAAAGCAGACACAGATAGGAGAGCGCAGGGCAGCCCAGCCTCCACCCCATGCCACAGAGAGCTTCGCACAGGCCGCACAGGTCTAAGCCCTCGAGTCTCCCATATTCCCTCCATGGTGCCAACAACCTTACTTCCGTCCCAGAAACTCTACCCTGGAGAGTACCTACCCTCCCCTGCCCCCCCAAATCCCCCTCCGACTCCCCCCCCCCATCGTACAGCTGGCCAACTCCCCCCCACCCTTCCCCTCCCCCTCCTCCCCACACCCCCCCTCCCCTTCCCATAAAAACAAACCAAATAAAGTCCTCAGTTGACTACACTGAGGCCTGGACCCAAGTGATGCTGCAGGACTGCCTCAGCCTTCACCCCCCCGTTTCCCCGGTCACCCGATTCATTCCCATACGCACAACACATCAACACATCAACTGCACACACTGAGATTAATATAGTTAAACAGTAACATGAAACTAGTAAAAGAGCCCCCCGGGGAACAGCGCTCCACCCCACGATAACCAGCGCGTCCCCCCAGGGCAAAGCATATTAAGGTAGCAAACTCAAAGCTAGGGCCTATGCCCGCAACCTATGCACAGGCAGTCCACCCTTTCAGGGTCCACACGGAGCACCCCCGTGTGCCAGATGTATCCCATAGTCCACAGGGTAGCAGTCAGCCCTCGGCTCCCTTATCCCCCAAGTGCAGCAAGAAGGTCTTCGCCGCCGCCGCTTGATCAAAGACACGGGTTTGCCCTTGCACAGTAACCCGCAGGAGCGCTGGAAATGCCAGGGTGAAGCGAATGTTGCGCTTAAATAACTCCGCACAGATCAGGGAAAACGCTCTATGCTGGGCTGCCACTGACGCCGAGTAATCTTGGAAGAGCAGAATCTTGCGGTTGTCCAGTTGAAGATCCGACATTTTACGATACGCCTGTAGAAGCTGCGCCTTGTGCTGAAAATTTAGGACCCGGAAAATCACCACCCGGGACCGGCCTCCAGGCTCCCGCCGGGCCCCCAGTCTATGCGCTCACTCGATCTTAAAGTGCCCGCGCAGCTCCTCCACTCCCAAAGCCTCCGGTAGACAGCCTTCCAAGAATTGCAGCAGCTCCCGCTCGGGCTTCTCCTCTCCCAGCCCCACCAACCTCAAATTATTTCGGCGGGATCTGTTTTCAAGATCGTCGACTTTCTGCTGGAGCTCTACCAGTTGCCGCTTCAGTTCTGCAGCCTCCTTCTCACGCTTCCCCTCGCCTTCCTCAACCAGGGCCACGCGCTGCTCCAACTCCTCCACGCGGTGCCCGAAGTCCGTGAGTGCCTCTTCCATGCCATCCAACTTTTTCAAGAGTAAGTCGAATTTCGGGTCCAATAACTTGAAGACCTCTTTCGCTAGTTCAACTGAGGCCGAGTCTGTACTCTCCGCGCCCGGCGAAGTCGGCTGCGGCGTGGCTGAGGTCGAAGGCCCAGACCTGGTCGCCTTCTCCTGGTCTTTCCTCGCGGGCAGCGGCATCAATGTCGAGTGCAAGTGCCGTTCCCAAGAGCACTCAAGGTGGGGAGTTCCCGGGGAGGTGGGGAGGCAGAGTCACTAGGTTAAATATGGATAAAATGCAGAATAATCACTGAGGCAGCCCCGGAGCGAGCAGGACATGTCCACCCTCACTCACGCATCACGTGGTCTCCGCTTAGACTTTTAAGTTCTTTACTTACTAAGGGTTGCTGGGAATACTTACACTAATAAAACTATACCTAATACGTTTAATGTACTTTGTTCACCTGAAGGTTAATTAATCTCAGGTCTTTAATGTATGCTGATGAGGATAAACAGCTGCACCTGAGAGTGAATATGGCACCTCCTTTCATTTAAGAGGTTTAAGCAACTATAAAGCTACAATTATCCCAGAGGTGGGTGGGTGTCAGGGAGGGAGGGAAGACTTATTAAAATCTGGCTACTATACAGTACCCTGTCCTGTGCATCTAAGGTAATCTGTGACCAATTTCCAGGGAGAGTCCCATAGCCCTTGCTTGTATAGAAGGAGTCTTGGGTTCTAAATTTAACTAGATAGCTCTCTGCTATGTTTTAAATTTAAACTGAAAGCTCTTTGCTGCTACTAGGCCCTGACTGATTTAACAAATACACTGGGTTCACAGATTAATCAGCTTTAATCTAAAGAATTCCTTTTCCCCCAAGATTTAGAAAAATTCACAGAAGTAAATACTTACAATTGCAAATCTCTCTCCAGAAGTAGTAGCCCCCTTTTGTAATCCTTCAAGACAGTGCCTTCAGCCAGGCTGTGCTCCGTAACCTTTTGGGGTCTAGGAAACTCCTACCCTCCGACCCTTCTGTGTTCAGGCTACCGGAGTGCTGGTTTCATCGGACACAGGGGTCCTACTGTGGTCTGTGTACATGGACTAAATTGCTGCTGCTTGCAGCTCCCCATGAGGGAGCCCCTATTTTTGCTATGGGCTCTTGGTAGCCTCTAGCTGGGGAGTCCCATATGTGAGGACTGACTTGTTCCCGAAGAAACCGTAGTTACTCACCTGTAACAGGTGTTCTCTAGGGACAGCAGGAATCAGTCCTCACAACCCTCCCTCCTCCCCTTGGAGTTGCTTCTTTACCATCTTTTAATTTGCCGTCTGTTAGCTATGTCATCTGACTGAGCAAGATAGCACCTTTGGACGGGAAGGGGACTGTGCATGTGTGCTGGCATCTCCCAAAGGCTTTCTTTGAAAGCTGGGGTGATACTTCTGCGAGGGCTCCATCAGTGCTAACGTCACCCATATGTGAAGACTGATTTCTGCTGTCCCCGGAGAACACCTGTTAAGGTGAGTAACTACGCTTAACACACGATCGTGGCTTTTCTTCTGCCGCAGGGGATGAGATCCCTGAGGGCAGACAGGAAGAGTCTTTGAAATGACAGCAACCGACAGGAAATAGGCTGCCCACGGGGATCCTATCCCCCGAAGGCAGAAGAAAAAGGGAAGCTGCGATTGCAGCAAATACCCTTCTTGTCAGCCTCTGGGGATCTGATTTGCCTGCAGGCAGACATCTGATCTCCCGCGGAGAGACAGGAAGGGGTTCTTTTTCTTCTACCTGTGGGGGATGAGATCCCTGCGGGCAGCCTACTGCCTGCAGTACTGTGATTTTTGGTGGGGCCAAGACCCATGGGGCCCACCCCTTTTCGATGCCTGTGCTCCCTCTGCTACAACCTAAGTGGGAAAGGAAAAGGTCTTCAAACCTTTGCAAAAGCGACCCTTGTCTAATTCCTGCCACACCACAATGGGAAGCTTATTCCACCACGCCGATGCAGCCGCCCTCCATTTCTATTGGCACATCTCTCAACTATTGGAAGCCAGCAGCAAACTCCCCTGGCTGGACAAGACATGGCCAGGCTGGTACCACTCTAACACTCCCAGCAAATAGGCAGCTATCCCAAACGTTCAGCTGGACTCTTCTTTGGTTACCCTTGATGAAGGGACATATATATATATATATATATATATATATATAGGCTATATATGGTTAAGTAGGGAATGGTTGTTTAACATTTCAAGCAATAGAAAAAGAAGATGACTTTCTATGACACTAATGACCAGCAGATATTTAGAGCTAGTGCTTAGCGCTGGTGACTAGCCGGCAGCGCTGAACATTAAACCCGGATATTCAATGCAGGGGTCATATCCGGCCTTGGAATTGAATATCTGGGGTTCACCATATTTGCCAATCGCTATCTGGATGGTGGTGCTATTGAGCCACTATCTGGTTAGCGACATGCTGCAATTTAGGTCAGGGTCTCTTGCGCCTGGCTTTCACTACATATTGCTAATCAGGTAGCAGCTCAATATCGCCGCTGCTCGGTTAGCAATCGGTGCTGCCTCTGCTCTATCCCAGAACGCCCTGACACAACCCAATGTTAACCGTGTGAGCACTGCTGAATATCCCGATTAGAGGCATTTTCACACTCTCCAGGTCTGCAAACCGTGTAAATGCCTTTGAATATCGGCTCATAAAGTTTTTCTTCACAAGCGATGTATAATTACAGTTGTGGTCAATATTACTGACACCCTTGCATTTTAGGTATGCTGTGTACAACAATATCTTGAGACATGATTGGAAATATTCCAACTGTATGTCATTGTATTTTAATAATATGTTCAAAAGCATACAACAGCAACAATGTCTGTGCATCAGACCAGGGCTGTACCAAGCCATAAATGCACCCTGTGCGACTTGCCCCCTCCCCCCCATCACAGGTTTGCTATCTGCCCCATGCCCAGAATCTCCCAATGTTGCCTTTCCCCCCACTTCCATATGTAGCTGGCTCCCCGAGCTGCCTGCCCTTGGTGGGGGTGATGGCAGCAACGGAGCAGAAAGCAAATTGAAAAAAAATCCAAAAAAACAAGGGTCTCTCGGATTTCCTGCTAGCATACAGGTCTGATCCCTCCCTCCTCTGACGTATGCCTGCCAACACCAAGAAAACATGAAAAGCAGCAGCAGAGCAAGGGCTGCAGTGTGGTGGGGGGGGGGGGGACCGAGGCCGGCAAATTCGCCCCTGTTTCTTTGTGCCCTGTGTGGCCACACTGCTCACACAAGGCTAGGTACGACGCTGACTTAGACGTGGTAATTTCTGAGAAAAAGACAAAATAAGACCTGGACAGGATTAATGGCACCCTTCACTAATATTTGGTTGCACAACTCTTGGCAGTGTTGACAGCCTCCAGACATTTCTTATAGCCATCTATAAGTTTTGTGCATCTGTCTGCTGGTACTTTCTAACACTCTTCAACTGTGATTTGTTCCAGCTCATGAAAGTTTCCAGCTCAGGAATGTTTTACCAATGGCAGATTTCAGCTCTTTCCAAAGGTTCTTGATTGGACTGAGATCAGAACTCATTGCTGGTCAGTTTAAAACAGTCTATGAAGAAATTAGACCTTACCTGCTAATTGTCTTTCCTTGAGTTCTCTCCGAGCCAGTCCAGAACATTAGGGGGTAGTCAACCTCCTCCAGCAGCTGGGGACTGAACACTGAACAAACTTGCTGACAGCCTAACCTGCTCCCCTTGGCGTCAGAGAGTCAGTCTTACAGTAACAAAGCAGTAGAACTAACCTCTCCACTGGTAACCAAACAACAAAAATCACATCCTCGAACACGAAGATTAATACTGTCTCCCATTCCTCTTCTCTTCAGCTTACCTCCCACCTCCGTAGAGGCCAGGTGTTTTTTTTTTTCTTTTGTTATGACTATCAGGTTCTCAATTTTTTTTTTTTAATCTTGCTAAAATAGAGTACCCCTCCTAAGAGGAAGCCCCACAGTCTCCTTCGACTGTGCCATGGACCAGAACCTTTTAGCCTCGGCTACCAGCTTGGCGAGCCGTAACATAGATGAACTACTGACCGAGGAATGGCACGAGAACAAGAAGCGCCAACCAGACAGGGTGGGTCCTGGACTGGCCCGGAGAGAACTCAAGGAAAAACAATTAGCAGGTAAGGTCTAATTTCTTCTTCCTATTCGTCTCGCCGGGCCAGTCCAGAACATTAGGGCAGTACCAAAGCAGTACCTAAAGACGGGAGGGACCGGCGAGCCCCGCTACAAGAACTGAGGCGCCCACTCTAGCATCCTCCCTAGCCCGAACATCGAGACGGTAGTGCCTTGCAAAGGTATGGAGGGAAGACCACGTCGCCGCCCGACAGATATCCACCGGCAGTACCAAAGCATATTCCGCCCAGGAGGTCGCCTGACCTCTCGTGGAATGCGCTCAGAGACCAACTGGAGGGATCAAGCCTTGGCCTCATATGCTGCTCTTATGGCATGCTTTACCCAGCGCGCAATAGTAGCCTTGGTAGCTGCATTCCCTCGAGACGAGCCTCCAAAAAGCACGAACAATCTGTCAGACTTCCGGAACGGCTCGGTTACTTTGAGGTAGCGTTTCAGTACATGACCCAAATCCAACCTTCTAAGCGATCTATCCGCCCTACCGCTTTCTGAGACGGAAAAAGTGGGAAGCGAAACAGCTTGATTGACATGAAAAGCTGAGACCACCTTAGGAAGAAAAGAGGGCACCGGCCGTAACACTACTTTTTCAGTGGAAAATTGAATGTAGGGCTCCCTGCACGAGAGCGCCTGCAGATCTGAAATCCTACACGCGGAACACAAAGCCACTAAAAAGGCAGTCTTCCAGGAAAACTCCCGGAGATTATCAGGCGATCCAGAAACAAAGGGCGGCTCTGTCAAGGCTTCCAAAACCAAATTCAAATCCCAAGGCGGAACCACCGGCCGAATGGGAGGCCTAAGTATCTTGGCCGCTCTCAAAAAACGTTGGATATCTTGATGCAAGGAGAGTGAACGGCTGTGCACCTTTCCTCTATAACAAGACAGCGCCGCCAGCTGTACTTTTAAGGTGTTAAGAGCCAGACCCTTTTCTAAACCGCCCTGTAGAAAAGACAAGATGTCCGGCAGAAGCGCTGTCGACGGGATCACTCGGCATTCCGCACACCAAGCTTCAAAAATACGCCACACACGAACATACGCCAAAGAAGTAAAGGGCCTCCTGGAGCTTAACAGAGTGGCAATGACGGAGCTGGAATATCCTCTGTGACGCAACCGCTCCCTTTCAAGAGCCAAGCCGTAAGCAAGAACCGATCCACTTGCGGCATTAGTACGGGCCCTTGGCATAACAGGTCCTGAAAATCCTTAAGGGCTGCCCCGCCTTCCACGGGAATCGTGGTCTTCTTGGTGACCGCTGACACCAGGGCATCCACCTTAGGCATACGCAACAACTCTTTCTCTTCCTGGGCAACCGGGTACAGACACGCAAGTGCTCGACCCCCCCTCAAGGATGCTTCGGGACATTCCCACTCAGATTCTATCATCTACTTAATCACCCTGTGTAAGGGAAAGCAACGCTGTTCGGTTTTAAACCCCTGTAGCAAGGGATCCTCCAGCGGTTCTTGCTGCACGGTAGGGAGCAACATATTCAATGCAGCCAGCGAGTGAGAAATCAGCGGTCCAAGTTCTTCTTTCCTAAACACTCTGAACACATTGGGGTCGTCGCCCGGCCCTAATTCTCCCTCCTCCAACTCTCCTGGCCAGGCATCTAAACCAGACTCTGAGAAAATTTCACCTTCCTCTGGCAGCTGGGCAAGCTCTCGGGAATCCGCTCCCTCTAAGGTGGAGACTAACTCAGCCCCCGAGGACATTCCCTCACCTGGGTCTGCCCCTGTAAACTCCACTCTCTGAGAAGTGACCGGACTGTCTCCATTTGCAGACATAGAAGCCTTAGACTGTTTTAATAAATAAGCCTTATGTAAGGCTAAAATAAACTCCGCGGAGAAAAAGGAATCCCTTGACTCCTGTGCAGAGCATAACTTTCGCTGTGGGGGCTCCTCAGCCGAAGGCAGCTTATGAGACTTTGATTTCCTTTTAGATGGCTTCATTTGCAGAGCTGGAGGAACGGAGGGCTCAGGCAAAATGGCCGCCGATCCCGCTCTTTCTAAAGGTACCGGAGACTTGCCTAACAGCTCTTCTCCAGCAACTTTAGGAGGCTGCATGTCTGTTATCTCACAAAATCCCCCCAAAACAAGAATAATAAGCAAAAACAAGCGAAACCGCCGCCGCCGCGATCGTTCCCGCCGAGATCTGACACACCCGATCTGAACTAACGGAGCCGAGACAGCTCCCGCCAACACCCGCGGGTTAAATAAACTGTAAAACGGCGGAGGGCCAGACCCTCGATGGCGGCGTGAGCGCTAGGAAAAGAGAGAGACTCTAAACCCCACTTTCCTACCTGAAATCCAAACAGGTTAAAGCAGCCGCCGACCTCTCACCCGCTGCTAGCGGAGAGGCAGGCCAGCAGCGATCCGAGGCAGGAAGGAGATTCTGGGGCTCCCAGACCCGAAATCCACACCTCTAAGCACTACAGACACCCGGTAGAGACAGGCTCTGCCTCTAGGCGCTTGCTCCTCTTTCGTTTAATACTTTTTTTTTTTTTTTTTTTTTATACAAGAAGAAAAATTTAGAGAAACAGTACCAGCTTCGTGTGGCAATCTACCCTGCTAGGGCAAACCAAACTGTTCTCCACTCTGAAGTTTAAAAATCACAGACCTATCCTTTTAGAAACCAACTGCCAAACCTTCCTATGTGCCTCTCAGGGGAGCCTGTCAGGCACACGTCCAGTACAGCTGCTGAGGACTGAAAGACTGACTCTCTGACGCCAAGGGGAGCAGGTTAGGCTGTCAGCAAGTTTGTTCAGTGTTCAGTCCCCAGCTGCTGGAGGAGGTTGACTACCCCCTAATGTTCTGGACTGGCCCGGAGAGACGAATAGGAATTGTTCCTTTTTAACCATTCTTTTGTACGTTTGGATGTATGTTTTGGGTCATTGTCCTGCTAGAGGACCCATGACCAGGGCTAGCCCGTCCACTAGGTGGCCGCCTAGGGTGGCATCTCTCTGTGGGTGGCAGGCGTGCTTCGGTACACATGGCCTGCCACCCCCCGTGTACTAAGCCGTGTTTATGTTTATGTTTATGTTTAATAAAACTTGATAGACCGCCCTTCACAATAAAATCAGAGCGGTTTACAACATATAAAAACCTTTAAAATAGGGCGCAAGGCCGGTAAAAGGAAAAGAAGTTACATTTCATAAAAAGAAAGAGGAAGAACAGAAAGGGCAGGAGAAAGTGGGAGGGGAGGAGTGAGATTATAGAGAGGGGGGGAAGTAGGGAGGTTAAAGGCTAGGGAAAAGAGGTAGGTTTTTAGCTGCTGTTTAAATGCTGAGTGGGAGGGTTCTAAACGGATAGAGGAGGGAAGGGAGTTCCATAGTGCGGGGCCTATAAAGAAAAAAGCTGAAGAGCGGGTGGATTGCAAGTGGGCGGCAGAGGGGGGGGGAAGGGTAAGCCGGTTTAAGTGAAATGAACGGGGGGTATATCTGGGAGTGTGGAAGTGAATTAAATCGGCTAGGTATTGTGGGGAGTTGGTGTGGAGGGCCTTGTGAACCAAAGTAAGTAGTTTGTATTGAGAGCGGAAGGGAAGAGGCAACCAGTGTAGATGGATAAGAAGAGGAGTTATATGGTGCGAATGAGAAGAGTGTGAAAGAAGGCGGGCTGCGGTATGCTGGATTCTTTGAAGACGGTGTAAATGAGAAGAAGGCAGGCCAATAAGGATAGAGTTAGCGAAATCAACCCTGGACATGACAAGAGAGAGAAGGAGGGTAGATAGGGCAGAAGGAGAAAGAAAAGGACGGACAGCACGGATTTGACGCAGGAAATAAAAGGAAGTGTTGCTCTCTCCCCCCATGCTGAGCCTCATCCTGCTGCCACTTCCCTCTTCTGCTGATTCCAGTGGTAGGTGGGGTGTGGTGTGGCTCAGTGGCAGACTATGTGCTTCGGCATACATGGCCTGCAACTTCTGACCCCCCTCTGATGTAACTTCGGGGGTTCAGAAGCGGCAGGCTATGTGTGCCAAAGCACATGGCCTGCTGCCAAGCTGCCGCTGAGCCGTGCCCCCCCCACTTGACCCTCCTGCCGTAATTGCCGGGAGCATGGCTCAGCATAAGGGAGCAGTGGCTTGGCAGGGGAGGCAGCACGGCTGGGGCTTCTGCCTAGGGTGACAGAAACCCTTGGGCTGGCCCTGCCCATGACCTTTGACCCAGACCTGTTGCAGGCACCAAAGCAGCAGCAGAAAGCTGCTGCCTTTAAACTGCTGCCAGCCTCCAGAAGATGGAATCGATAGCGGCAGTGGTCTGGCACATGGGGGGGGGGGGGGGGGCGGTGGTGCAGCCTAGCCGGGGCTCTTGTCTGGGGCAACAGAAACCTTTGAGCTGGACCTATGATAACAGGGTTCAAAATAGGTGGTGAATAAGTTCCTGGAGGAAACGTCCATAAGAATAATTAACCAAGTAGAGCCACTGTTCATCCATAGAAACAAACAACGAGAAAGAGATCTACTTTTTGGGATCTGCAGGGCTGGTCACTTGGAGACAAGATGCTGGGCTCGAAGGACTTTGCTCAAACTTAGCAGGGCTTTTCTTATGTTCTCATGGGCTAAAAGTTCATGCAAAATAACATCTTTGGACAATTCGTCCATAGGTTCAGTACAATAAGAGATCACAGCCTGCAGCGACTCCACTTTCCTACCGCTCTCTCTGCAGAAACCAGGATACGAGAAGCGAAGAGCAGAGCAGAGAGTTTCTCCCTGCACGCATGCAGAGTACCCGAGCTGCAGCCCTCGCACTGAACACAGGTCGTCGCCGTCTTCCCCGAGCAGCCGCAACCGCAGAATTCCTGTGCTCCGGGCGGCGGGGGAGGAGGCGGGGCGGCCGGCAGGGGCTGGGGTGGGGGAGAGCCGAGAATTATTTCCTGAGGTGAGAGCCGCAATCTGGGAAGCGTTTCCGGCACGGCGCTGCTGGTGCGGGGCGGGCGCAGCGCGAGGGAGGTAAGTGCGCGCGGGCGGCTCCTCTCGGGCGCGCGCTTCGCCAGCGGGGTTCCAGGGTCGCCGGGCGGCGAGGCGACGGTAAGAGCCTTCCCCGGGTCCACGCTGCAACTGTCACCCGCACGCAGCAGCCTGACTCTTGAAGGGGGTGAGCCTAAGTTTACATTTTTGACGAGATCGCAGTCGGAGAGTCGTGTCGTTGATGGACAGAAGATAAGAGAGCGGTGGTTGGATTGCGGGAGAGGAGGAGTGATTTGCAGAGATCAGTAAGAGGAGGAGGTGCAGTTTGAGGGGATTGGTAGGAAGAGATCGGTATGTCAGTGCCCACCGGTACTTCGGTCGGATAGAGACCACTTCTGTCTGCCCCCCGCCTTTGGGGAGAGATCGGGGTGACCCGGCACAGTCTGGCATGCTCGCAGGAAGCAGCTGAGAAACGGATGATCCAGGACTTTTCTCCTGTCCAGCATCTTTCCAGTATATATGCCTTCAGGGTTAAGGCACGGTAAGCACGGACATTAGCATGCTAGGTGAGGGGAAAGTTGCATGGCCAGGGGAAAGCAGCTTTGCTAGAAAATGGCCGTAAAAAGGGACTGGAATATTACGAGCCCAAGTAGTCGTGCCAACATCTTTGATTTCGTACCGGAATCTGCTTCATGCGTGAAGGTGTATGATGGGCGGTATAAAGAAGGCTGGCATGGGTTATCCGGGGCCAGAAGAACAAGATTCCTATTGAGGCAGGGCTGATGTCCCCGCCAATAGCCCAAGTCCTCTGCATAAAACTGCTGGTGAGGGAGGGACGGGGTTAATCGGAAGCCACTGGCTCCTAGCTGGACCTGCAAGTTTTGCACAATACACAAGGGGAGTCCATAAATAAAGTGAATTTTTGCTGTTTGGATGCTATACTTAAATTCAACTTATTTATCGACTGTCTTTTCCTGTTTCTGTTTCGCACAGGTGCATGCATTGTTTTAGCTGGAGTCGGGTAGTAGCTGGGCATCCTGTCTGTGACTTATTGTCAGCCGGCATGTGCTATGCATTAATTCTGCAATGATTCAGATCCTCTCTGCATCCCATTCATTTCATACGCTAAGTGTTCCGGAAAGCTAATTTTTTGTGCATTCACCTAGAGATATAGACCACGGTATTATTTTATGTTTGTTTTTTGAAAGAAGCAACCCTGACTAGATCGTTTGCAGTTTAAGCTTGTCTGTTCCTGGCTTCCCCTACCTCATCTTTTGGTCTCCTCGCTAGATCTCTTGGTTTAATTTCTTGCAGTTTTACACGTTTCTTAATGGTCACCATATTGTTACAAATGTTCTTTTCTAAGGATCAAGTGTATTAGGCTTTATTTCTTTTTCACAGACACAGAATGGAGAAAACAAATCCCCATTTAGCACATCTGGTTCTCAGTCTATTTTTTAGCTGCTGGAGTTATATTCATATTCTTTCAGTGTACTTACTCATAGGATCAGCACAGTAGGACTTTGATTTCCTTCACATTCAGATTGGTGAGAATGGCTGAGCAGGAAGAGCTCACAGTTTTGACTGTATCTGTGTGTGCTATTTGCATGCTATCTCTCTCTTTTTTTTTCTCTAAAAAATGCAGCCATATCAATCTCTAAGAAAATCAGATTCCTCGGGCCCCTTCTGCCCTCACTCATGCCAGATGGCATGCCTGGGTGGCACCAGAAAACCTAGCTTGCCCCAAGGGCATGAGGAACCATCAGCACCACCTTTTTTGGCCAGCAGGTGCCGCCATTATGGTATCTGTCACCTTTTCATCCATTCCGAGTTGATACATCCAAACCCATCTGATCCAGATGTACAAGAGATTCAAAATGTCATCTGTGCCACTTGAGCTATTCTCTTCAATTTTTCAGTGGCTTATTGCTGGTCAAGTTAAGCTTATGTCACACAATTGCAGGGGGTAAAAACGCTTCCCTGTATGCCATGGAGGCCTGCATCCTAAGGGGTATGATTTCTAAGCTGGGCTGACGGTCCCATTAAAAATACCCTTACAAATAGCATGGGTTACCATTAGTCCAGGTTAGTAAACCTACTTCAGAGCGTGATGTTTCACAGACTTTTCTTTGAAGTGAAGATTGATAGAAAACTTCTTTCTGTTTGATGTTTATCTAATTTTTTATATTCAAATTATTTTTATTGAAACAAAATAACAGCACACTCAACGCATGGGCACTCTGACACACTGGTGGGAGTAAACAAACAGAATAAAACGGTCATATACATTTTTACATTTTCTCCTTCCCATCCACTCCTCCCTCCCCCCCAGAATGTTTTATAATCCCATCGCTGTTATTTATTTCAAAGACACAACATCATACTAATTGACCCAAACATGAAGATGTTAAAAATACAGTGGTGCCCCATCAAAACCCAATAAAACAACCCCTAACAATAGCAGAGTCAAACTAGAAAAAATAATCAAAGAAAACAAATCTAACCCCTCCTACCTCCCTCTTCCTCCTCACCCCCCTGCCTGCCCCCTTCCCTTCCAAGTCCTTACTTATACAAACATACAGTTCAACACCAAACCACGAACTCTAGATGACAATGTCTGTAAATAGGGATCCCATGTCTCTAAAAATTTGGCACATTTCAAAATTGAGCTATTTTCTCCATCTGCATTAACCTATGAAAATTATTACACCAGACCTAAAAAGCAGGAACATCTGAACCCATCCATGCCAGAAGTATCCCCTTAAGGCCAACCAAGAATGATTTTTGCACAAAAAGCCGGGTGCCTGCTCCCCAAACCCCAGTTCAACAAGCATCCCCCAACACAATGCTATGCATGGAGACCAGCACCTCTTGCTGAAGCACTCTCGATAGATAAACTGTCAAATTTTTTTCCAATAATTCTGAATCTTCTCACAGTGCCAGAACATATGCACTAGGGTGCCATGTGCACATCCACACTGGCGCACATAGTTTCTCGGGACGAACCAATTTTATAAGCTTTATATAGGCTCGCAGAGCCACTTTATAAAACATCTCTCGCAAATCAGCCTCCACCACAAGTCTTCCGACACATGTAATACTTATCCGGATATCCTTCTCTCTCTAATGGGTTCCTAACTCCTCATTCCAGTGTGAGGCAATTTGTTCGTATCTCTCAACCATGCCCAATACGCCCCAGGCCCTGTGTAAAAAAGAGAGAGACACCCACTCTCCAATGTTCCCTCTAATTTTCTGTAGGCTGTGTGCGCATAAAATCTGTGTGCAGCTTTTGAAGGAAGGTTACATTTTTGTGCGCCACATAACGACACTCGGAGTTATATACTTTAAAATTTGACTACATGTCAGAATACAGTATGTACACCACACTGATTTTAATCAAATTAAATGAAAATAGATGATTACTAAATGAAGCGGGAAATTTCTAGTAATTACAATCATAACTTTAAAATTTTAAGACATCTGTGTTGTTTTCTATCAGAATCAGAGCCGTAATTTTTGTGCGCTCTGTTGTAAAGTATGTGCGCTCGCTCGGCGAGGTGTGCGCGCGCGCACACGCGCACAGCTTAGAGGGAACAGTGCCACTCTCTACCTTCAACATCAAAAAATTGCAGTGCCTTTCCTGCAAAAGGTGAGCAAAGTTTAGCCTTCCACAAAGAGGCAATATAGTGACTGACTTGGTTATAAGCATATGGATCTGACTGCCCCAATTGATATTCATCCTTCAGCTCTTGAAAGGATTGTGCATCTCCATGTTCCCTCAGGATATTCCTAATAGTGCAAATACCTTTTTATTGCCGCTGTTGAAGTTACCACTCTTTCCTCAACAAGGGACATTAAGCTTATACAACTGCCTCAGGTCCACAGGGAGTTGGATCCCCAAATATTTAAAGGCTCCCAAAGCCCACTGCAAAGGAAAGGGTCCTCTCCACAGAGAGCAGATCTCAGAAGCCACCGCCAAAGCTTCAGATTTATCCGTATTTAACTTAAGGTCCGACCGAGCTCCAAACTCCCAAAATTGCTGCCAATTAACTCTGAGGATCGGTCAGATGTACCAGAATATCATCTGCAAATACAGCTATTTTAAACTCCTGATGGCAAACCATCCCCTTAATATCGGAATTAGCCCGTACTGCATGTTAAAGTGGTTCTAAAAATAAAAAACAACAAAAGAGATAGGGGACAGCTCTGTCCAGTGCAACAAAACAATAGAAAGACCTCAGACACAATATCGTTCATTACCATTGAGGCCAGAGGGGCACTATATAGTAAATGCATCGCTCCCAAAATGGTTCCCCCAAACCCCATCCATGCCAGCACTGCAAACGAAAATTCCCAATCAACCAGTTCAAATGCCTTTTGGCTCAAAACAGACCAATATAGACTGTTGAGCTGTGACATAGAAGTAGCCTTCTCAGGGGACCAACAAATGATTCTGCAATGTTTTATACCACTCATTGCCAAAGCCATTGTGCCCAGGCGCTTTACCAATTTTTGCAATATGAATCGCACAGTCTATCACCTCCATTCTAATAGGAGCCTCTAAAGATGCCTTCTGTTCTGTAGTAAGACTAGGGAGTAAAACTTATAATAATCCAAGTTACCCAATGATGCATCATCTCCCCTCGCATACAAGCCTTGATAAAATTGTCAGAACAGGGCCACAATCGACTTCTCTGTGCAGAGGCGCTACTATGTCTACCTCCCTGCTACGAGTATTTCCTAGCAAGAGAGGACATCAGGCTTTGTTACCATGTTGAAAAAGTTTGAATGTAGAGTATGGACGTTTTTGCTCTTTGATGGTGCCAGGAGATCTTCCCACTTGTCCCCCTTATAGCGAACTCCCAAAGCCAGTCTGCCATTTAATTTGCTGTTCTAACTGAATTATACTCTTATCCATGGCCTTCTACCAGCAACTCACAAAACTCAGAGTTTCTCCTCTCATCACCACCTTAACTGTTTCCCAATACAGGGCAGGTTTCTCCTGGTGCGCTTTATTATTTTCAGCAAAATCATCCCATTTCTTTTGCATAAAATGTAAAAAGGCCTGGTCTTCATGCAAGAACAGGGGGGAAATGTCAATTACTCTCCATCCCCCTTTCCAAGACAAATCAATCCAAGTCAGGGCATGATCTGAAATTGCAGTGGTCTCCACACAAGCATTGCTTATCTGGGGCAGCAGGTCAGCAGACACCAACCAGTAATCTTGTCAGGATAACGACCCATGGACCCCGGACAGATGAGTAAAATCCTTTTCCCCAGGATGTAATACCCTCCAAGCATCAATTAAGTCTAGAAGTTCACACAACTGCAAAACCCCCTTAGCCAATTTACTAAGTCCTTCACTACTGTTTGGGGTTTTGTCCAAAGAAGGGTCCAAGCAACAGTTCAGACCCCCCCCCCAAAAAAAAATAAACCCTATCACTAGGAAAGCCAGCAAGTTGCTGCCCCAGATTCAAATAAAATTGAGACTCTGGTGTATTAGGGCCATAAACATTACATATAGTTAGTTACCTGTTTCCCATACAGAGTTCACCTTCATTATTACAAAGCAGCTCTTACGCATAAGCGCTCAATTTGTTGTGCTCAAATGCGATCCCTTCCCTTATCAGAACAGCTATGCCTGCCTACCTAGACCTCAAAGAAGTGCTGAAGACTTGGCCAACCCACCACCGCTGCAACGTATCATGCTCTTTCATATCAATATGCGTTTCCTGTAATAATGCAATATCAACCTTCAATACATTCAGTGCTTTAAGAATTTTATAGTGCTTAATTGGGGAAACCAGGCCACATGTATTCCAAGTAACACAGCGTATGTGAGAATCACCCATTATCACGCCACAGAGATACACCCAAACATACCAACTAGTTCGGGTAGTTTCGAGTTGGTAGGGTGAACTAGTTGGTATGTTTGGCAATTCCTGTACTCTCATACAGTTTTGGAATTGTGAATTGGCCTCATAAAGATCCTGAAAAACTGGATGTGCAAACAAGAAAACTCCTCCATGCTCATGAAGTAATTTGCAAGAATCAGGGTATGCCAAGACTGTAGATTCCTAGAGCTGAAGGAGGGCTAGGACTTACAGAGATTGACTACACCTACAGAGCTACTATCTTAGGCCTCCAAACGTACCTGACGGCATCATCAGATCCAAATACACAAAAACTGCTGAAATATTTTATTTATTTATTTGGTGTTTCTTTTATACCGCCCCTTCCTGCAATCAAGGGCGGTTTACAATAAAACAACAGTAATACATAGAACATATCTTAACAGTCTGTGACTCCATCGGAAGTCAGCACAATGTACATAAAACTGAGAATAATAACTATTTACAAACAGAGAGAATCTGTAAGTTTCTATATAATGGGTGATTCTTCTGGGGAGGGTTAGTTTTGTGATGGTTCGTGGGAGGAGTCATTCACTCCAGTATTGAAATATGAAAGTAAATGTCCAGAATCTGTTTCCATCATCAAATGTGGACAAGCATTCCAACGATTAGAAGGAATGAGTGAGAATCTACAGGCGTGCACAGGAAAGGAAGTAACGGAATTTGCAAAACAAGAGAAAAAACCCTTCAAGAAGTACATCAGCAGGCGAGGAAAAACAAATGACAAATGCATAAATACAGTGGAAAATACAGAGTGTTACTCCAAGAACCTTTTATTGATCAAGAATGGACACATGAATGGTTGAGGAGAGGTGAACTGAAACTGAAGGATGAAAGATTGATAATTGCAGCCCAGGACAGCGGATTACGGATGAGATGGTTTACGGTGAGTATTGAAAAACCGGCACAATAGACATATGCCGATTCTGTAAAAAAGAGCTGGAAACAGTGACTCATCTAATAGCAGGCTGTGAAGTTCTGATGGTGGAAAATTTCTATGCAGAAAGGCACAACAAAGTAGCACGCCTCCTCCACTGGAAACTCTGGAAACACTACAACATCACTGTCCCTGAAAAGCACTGGGATCATGACCCTAAGAGAATAATAGAGAATGAAGAGTTTATGATCACCTGGGACATTCCCATTCCGAAGGATAAGAAACTGGATGACAGAAAACCTGACATAGTGGTAAAGGAGAAGAGTATCAGAACAACATTGATAGAAGTGTCATTACCGAGTGATTACTCCGTGAATCGCGTGGAGAGGCAGAAGATCCTGAAGTACCAAGAAATGCAGTCAGAGTCCAAGAAAATGTGGCAGAAAGATATAGAAATATTTCCCATTGTACTGGGAGCCACAGGCTTGATAAAGAAGAACTTCCAAGCACATCTTGACAAACTACCCATATATGTTACATCTTACAAACTCCAGCAGGAGGTTCTCTTTGGCATGATACAAGTATTACACTGAGCATTAGCGGTAAATTTGAGAGACTAAGATCATACTCCACATGGCTTGGAAGTGAGGTTCACGACTGCCATAGTATGTGTAAAACTAATCCATTTGGAGAAACTACCTATAGTAGATCCCAACAGGCACACCCCATCCCGCTATAACCCCGCAGCATTTTCAGTCAAGAAACCTCTCCACCCAGGATCTCATAAGGGACTACCATTCTCGACTAGGCTAATTTCCCCAGGAAGACCCCTTCCCTACAGACTTACGTCCTCACACATCACACTCAGCAGACATTCACTCTCCTGCAAAGCATATATCACACTACATTTTCACCCATCACTCACCCAAGTCCAAAATTATTAACAGTCACGTAAAGAATGCAGTATAAAAATTCTAAACCAAAGTAAAGTGAAACATCCCACATAATGGGATCACCCTAAACAGGTCTTGTGTCATGGAAAAAACAGTCAAATGCACTTTAAAAATATGTAAGTACAACAGTCCAGCCACGAAAAGCAGGCACTGCATAAAAGGGTGAGAGCCACTAGACTCAGGCAGCCCCCTTGCTGCAAATCTCGTGCTAGAACAGCTTGCACAGCCATAGGGCTAATCTCAAAGCCATCTGCACTTGTTTATCAGATCCATTCTCAAGAAGCAGTGGGCTCCAACCAACTCGGTATCTTCCAGGCGTCCACAACAGATTGAAAAATCTCCATCTGTCCGTGACAAGGACGTTCAGCTTTGCCGGATAGAGCAGCGCAGAATGCATGTGTTTTTCATGTAGATTTGCACACATTGGGGAAAACTCCCACTGCAGTGCTGCAACCCTATAGGAATAATCTTGGAAGACCAACACATGTTTTCCTTGGTACTGCAGTTGCATCTTCCGCACTGCGCAAAGCACTTCTTCCTTGTGAATAAAATTCAGGATGTGTGCCAGCACTATGCGAGGCCTCAAATTGGTTCCTTTGCACGTCCCAACTCGATGTGCTCTTTAAATATCTAGGCCATTTACATGCTCTCCCAGCTTTAACTCTAGCGAAGGCCAGATTTCCAGGAGCTCCCTTGGCTCTGCATCTGCCAATGACTCCGGGAGGCCCACCAAATGTAAGTTATTCCTCCGTGACCTGTTTTTGTGATTATCTAGCCAGTCAACATATTGGACCAAAGAGATCTTAAGCGCCTCGACCTCTGTAGGTAGAGCCACTGCCTTGTCTTCCATCACCGAAATGCATCACTCCACTTCAGACATATGCTCTCCAATGTTTCCAAAGTGGCAGCCACATTATCAATTCGCACTGCCTAGTCCTGGAATTTGCCCTCTAAAGCTTGCACCACAGTTCCAGTAACCTCTGCTGGCGGCAAACGTAGGGCGGGCATCCCCTCTGTCATTTAGCTTCAACAGGCTGCCCCTTCTCTTGGTCAGTTTTGATCATTTTTGAGGCCATTTATGGCCACCGAGTCCAGCCAGGCGTCCTAAGAATTGTCCCGGGGGCTTCACGCACACTTTAAGCCAAGTTGGGATCTAAATCATGTTAATTGAAAGCCAATGGATATATCGTGGGGCTCGGAGATTCACATCCTCCTCAGCCCACTGTGTCACGTTACCCCCGCGTCTAATTTCCTAAGACGTATCAGTTGTTGAAAGGAAGCCTTTTCTTACTGATTCACACTTCACTGCAGTGCATGCTTCCATTTGCCGTGGGAGTACTGTGGGAACATTTCCTGAGCCAGAGCAATCCTAGGTAGTTCTCCTGAAGGAGTCTCGGGGGAGAAGTCACTGTTGAGAGTCAGACCTCTGGTGCATAATAGGAAGCAGAGGAAGATGACATAGACTGGGAAGTATTTTCACTTTTTGACCCTCCCCATCCCCATCAAACGCATACTTTTATTATTTTGCATCTAGCCCTGAAAAAATTGACAAAGCAACATTTTCATGTAAAATTAGCATTATGTTTTCTCCAACTTAACTCAATTCAAGGATTACAGGACATTGTCTTTTAAGCACTCAGGAAGGAAATCCTGCCCTTGTGCTGTATTTTCACCCCTTAATAATTTTATATGAACTGCCAACTTGATACTTGAACAACTGTTTTCTGCTTTGAAACAAAGGTAGCCAGTTTCAGTATGAGTTTTCATTTGTTGAAGAAGGTGGTGCCTGAGACTAAATGGAGAGTGACAGAGTTCAGAAGGGCATGGTGAGGTAATTGCAGGTTTGTAACTCCCCCGGGGCTATGCTATTTTTTTGGCGAAGCTAGAAATGAAAAAATTAAAGTAGCCGGATTCAGACATACCATGATGGCGTAGGCGAGAAGAGATCAGGACCCATGGTTTATTGAAGGAAGTGGGAGTTTCCTTTGTGATTTATCTGTGTGCTGTTTTAATAAGGAAATCATTTTAATGCTGTTGATATGTGTCTTTGAGCAGAAGAGAAATGCTGTCATTTTTTAAATTACGCTTTATTAAATTAAAATAAATGGGTCTGATGTAGAAAAGGAGACAGCTGTCCTTGTAATAGGAATAAAGCTACCAGACGCTTCTCTGGGTCAGCAGTATCTTGCCTGAGCTGTATTAACAACCAGTCACCAGTACAGGTCTTGCTGATTTCCCCCCCCCCCTCATGAATAAAATGGGTTTTTACATGTGAAAGAATTGTGAGCTGAGCATTCAGTGAATCTGTAGCCCTTACCAATTTCTTTTTGAGTCTGTGAGGGCTTTCACTATCCCTCACTCTGCATATCTCCGTGTGTTTAAGCCACAGTGTATCATTAATCAGCTGGAACGCCTCGACATGACACGTTAGGACGTTTTTTTCATTATGGTTGCACCGTTTGCTTTTATCGTAAGGGGTGCTTTTGAAGCAGTTTCCTAAGCTGTTTAAAGGGTTAATGCAAGTCCAGCTTGGCGATGTGTTATCTCTGCTCCCATGAGTCTATATCCAAAGGGGGAATGAGGACCTAGTCCAGTGTGTCATTAATTTAGAGAGCAAAGAGGTTCTGAGAAGTAAAACACGAGTAATTGCTACTGTAAATAACCATTTTAAAGCATTATTGTGCCAACCAAACTCATTGT
Source organism: Ichthyophis bannanicus (assembly GCA_033557465.1). NCBI lineage: Eukaryota > Metazoa > Chordata > Amphibia > Gymnophiona > Ichthyophiidae > Ichthyophis > Ichthyophis bannanicus. The sequence goes on along the minus strand of CM066032.1, from coordinate 1,512,688,936 downwards.
AGGGGTTTGGCAATATGTATCTTGTTATGAACTCATTGGTTTACTCTAAAGCTCTGTGTTTGAAGTTCCTTAAACCAGCACTTCACAATCTTTTCAAGCTTCAGGCACACCTACATTCCCAAAAATGTGTGGCACACACACCTCGGCGGAGCAAGCAGTGTGGACGTGGAAAGGACTCTTAGTCAAAAGAAGAGCTAGGGAAGCAGTGAAAGCCTCGCCAGGCTTTTTCCCCAATTTTTAAACAAAAGGGACAGAGATGCACATGAACTCATCACAAAGGATCAGGTTCCTCTATATACAAGTGTAATAGAGGGGAGAAGTCAGTATGGTGCAGACAGCCAGCTCGGTCCGCTACCTTGGCTGCCATATGTCGCTTCCAGAGTTCCTCTACTGCGGCTGCTCCCAGCACCTGGAATGAGTCACATCTAGTGCTGTGTACACACTCCCCCATCTTACTCAGCCTGGGGATCATACAGAGGCTGGATGGACCTAGAGGAAGAGGCTCAGTAGGGGGAGAAGGAGAAGGTCCTGGGTGCTGTGTGCAGTGTATAAAGTAGGACCAGGGGCTCGTGTCCTCTATGCCGCCCAGTATTTCTTTTTATTTAGATTTTATTTCTATTCCTCCAATCTCCAGGCAAGAACTCCAGGCATATCACAACAGTAATCAAAGTACGGTAAATAACCTAAAATTATATATCATTGTTAAAAAAAAAATCACAGATATAAAATACATATTAATTTCCACAGTTCAAAACTCTAGCCGTAGCTAGAAAGAAGTATGTGTGGCTATAGATTTGCTCGGAGAGGAGATCCTACATGTTTAAGAGGCGCTGCGAGCAGAGCCCATGTGCTACCCTCGATCTGAGTGTTAGGCAGTGGCGACGCTTGCATGACACATCTGATCAAGTCTGATGACACACTGATAGGGGAACACCATTTTGAGTTGCAGCATGCGGATAAGGCGATTAGCATAGCTGGGTTTAAAAACGTTTTAGACAGGGCCGGCCCAAGAGCTGTTTCAAGTTATTGGTTCCCTTGGCCAGTCTTAAGTCTTATTCCTCCCCTCATAAGTTGCTGCCCATAGGTGACTGCCTAGTTCGCCTAATGGTTGGACCAACCCTGGTTTTAGATAAGCCCCTAGAAGAATAGTCCATAAGCCGTTATTAGACTTGTATATTTAGGAAAGCCTAGTACTCGTACTACTGAACTGAAGCCACCGGTAATATCTGGGAGTGAGTAGAAGCATGGATCTACTCTTTATTCATTTATTTCAATATTTCTTAACTAAATATTTTAGGTGGGATACACTAATATTCTCATAATAACAATACACAGCAATCAATAATAATAACAGTAATCATTGCAAATAATACACGTAAAAAACAAGGGGATTTTCATGTGCTATCCCAAGTGTGTGGAATACTTTGCTGATGGAGGTGAGGCAGTTAGAAGATTATTTAGAACTCCACCATTCATTAACGGGTTAGATGTTTAAGGAAGGTATCTTTGCTTTAAATTTGGATAGATGCTGCTGCTATTTATTTTCAGGTGTGGTTTAAATGATGTTGAGGTGGTTGTGCTCTTGCTTGTTTTATCATATAGTTTCTTGATCTTGGGATCTTGCCAGGTACTTCCAAGGGGCTTGGACTGGTCACTGTGGAAGGCGGGATGCTGAGCTTGGTGGACATTTGGTCTGACCCAGCATGTTCTTATCTCCCCTGCAGTACCCTGTCTCTGAAATGGAACCTGAGTTAGGTGTATTGTCCTGGACTGGACTTTTTGCAGATTCTTATTATTGGACAGACATAAAAATCCAAAAGTACTGTGATAGACGAGCTTCTGAAGCAGCATAGCTGAAATCCACCCCCCGCCCCACACGTACATTTCATGCTGGGTCTAGAATGTTTGTGTTCCTGCAGATGGAGCTTGGCATAGGCCCTGAATAAGAATTTTGTGCTATAGGGCACACCAGAAAGTCTCCTTGCACCCTCTCTGGTGAGTCTTTATTCCCTCACCTCATCACTCCAGGTCTGGAGGGGGAAGGGGGTTGTGCAGCTGGATGCTGGTTCTGGTCCTGATTGCTAATCCCTCCCCACCCCCTCCTGCCACTTTCTGGTAGCGATGATACTGTGATTGTGTGATCTGGGAATACTTGGAAAGTAAGCTGGTTTATTAATCCTGATCTGCCTCTGTGGAAATTCCTCTACAGTGGGCAGAGTTTGTAGTTACAATTTTTCATCCTGTCGGTAATTCATTCTGCTTATTACTTCATATCAAAAGTGCAGCTAGTGCAAAGAGTTGCTGCTTCAGGGAAGAGTTTAGAAATGGACATTGACTCTTCTGCCTCTTCTGTCTGCTCTTCCGCCAGTTTTCTCAATATTTCTTGCAAAAATCGCTAATGAGTAAATTAAAAAGAAAGTTGAAGAAATACATTTTGCTCTTCACTGAGTCATTTTTCATATATGTAATGGCAGTGTATCTGTGTTTCCTTTTGGGCAAGTGCACAACATTACTTACAAATAGCACAAGATTTGTAGTGTTCTCTACAGTTGGTCTGCATTGTTTTAAAAATATGTCCTATACTCAGACATATGCTCCTTTTTAATCGAGTTCTGTCAGACTAGGAATCAAGGTCGCTACAGAAAGCTTCCTTATTTAAGTCCTTTTATTCTCTTTTAAGTGATCATGCATCTGCAAACACATTCATGCATGAATACGGCAGCTTTTAGTAATGTAGCTGTTTGATCACTTAAAGAATAAAAGGATTTAAACAGAGGAAGCTTTCTGTAGCGACCTTGATTCCTACTCCGACAAAAATTAAACATAGAAACATAGAAACATGATGACAGAAAAAGACCACAAGGCCCATCTAGTCTGTCCTTCCATAACAACAACTACAACAGTCCACTTTCTACCTTTAGAGATCCTCTGTGTTTGTCCCATGCTTTTTTGAATTCAGTTACTGTCATCATCTCTACCACCTCCACTGGGAGACTATTCCACGGATCCACTACTCTTTCTGTAAAGAAATATTTCCGCATATCACTCCTGAATCTATCTCCCTTCACCCTCATCCCATGTCCCCTCGTAGCAGAACTTGCTTTCATAGAAACATAGAAACAATTGATTAGAAGGAGCATATGTTTGAGTATAGGATTGGTTGTATCACTTAGTGGAAATGATAGGCTTCTATACTGGTCCACTGTGGTGTTAAAAATAAGTCCTGCCAGTATTCTGCTCTGCTGTGCTGTCTGTAGAAAGCACAAGCTCCTTCTAGCACAAGGGTTCTCAACCCAGTCCTCGGGATACATCCAGCGAGTCAGGTTTTCAGGATAAGCGCAATGAATATGCATGAGAGAGATTTGCATACAATGGGGCAGTGCATGCAACGCTCTCTCATGCGTATTCATTGTGGTTATTCTGAAAACCTGACTCATTATATGTGTCCGGAGGACTGGGTCGAGAACCCCCTGCCCTAGAGCAGTGATTCCTGCTCTTGCTCTGGGGGATCCCCAATCAGGTTTTCAGGATATCCGCAACGAATATATCTGCACTGCCTTCACTGTATGGAAATGTATCTCATGGGTATTCATTGCAGATATCCCGAAAACCTGAGTGGCTGGTGCTTCCTCAGGACCTTTCTTTCCTGTCCATTGCAGGGAAGGGAGGTTGTCATTTGCTAGAAGGAACTGCTAGATGAAGGAGCTATTTTGGTGATCACTAACCCAGGGCCACTTGTCTTCCTACCAGCAGTGACCTCCAAGGAGTACTTTTGCTCCAGGGCTTGCTTTAAACAAGTGTTCATATTTAGAAAAGAGATTGTTAGTTTGTGTCTGCCAGTCAGAGACAAGCTCAAGCAAGCATAGTCTGATAGTAGAAGCCTGATGGAGCTTGCAGGTGAATCAGTAGCTAAAGAAATACATCAGTTCAGTGTTCATATGTGCACATTATTACATTCCATTTTCTGAAAGCTAGAGGGCTTTACTGAACATTCAGACCAAGATGATAGTATTTAGCATTTTTATTTTGCTTCAAGTCACCTAGTTTCCACAGGTTTAAAATAGCGCACCCGGATCAACTTCCTAAAAATTTACCCACACATAAAAAAATTGAGAATTATGGAATAAAATCTAGTGCAAAAAGCATGGGAGGACTTTTATCCCAGCAATGTATTTAAGCACTTTGAGGCAAAAACAAATCGCACCAGGCTTTTGCCATAAGTGGATTTTGTATTTTATTTTGGTGGAATTTCTTTCCCTTTCAGAAGATGCAAGAAATTAAATCCTCGGGCAGTAGGTCACCCAGAGGGGTGGGAAAGAATAACATGAGCCATTCTACGCATGCTTTTGCCACTGTTTTTTCTGAAATGTAAATGTATCCCCATAGTCTTCTTGGTAGCAGGCTGTACCCATAATGGCCCTCGCCTTTCATTCCGCGATGTTGAAACTGCAGTGCTACTCGGTTATCAGACAGTAATGCTTGCTACCATGGGGACTATTATATTTATATTTTAAAGGCTCATATGTCCTGGGTATGCACTGCTGAATTGCACAGCTCGGATACTGCGCTTAATGGTGTTGCTGTCTTCCTGTGGTTAGGGTGGATAATGAATGTCCACTATGTGATAAAACATAGATGTCCTTTTAACACTTTTTAAAATCCGCTGTTGTCTTTTGCATTGCTTGAGATCCTCTTAACACAACGAAAGCACAGAATTAGCCGAGTTCTTCATTTGGAATGCAGAAACTCTGTTTGTCTATTGTAGAATGCTTTATGATTGTGTGTGTGTGTTTTTTTAATGCTGTGTCCTATGAACTGGAACGTTCAGAACAAGAGTGTGGTTTTTTTTTTTTTTTTGCTTAGGATTTACTACTGATTTTCTAAACCCGCCTGTCTTGGTAATTCTTCGCTACAAATTTGACTGTATGCTTAATAGCACCCGTTTTGGGTTTTACACCTTCAGAGTGTGCTGCTATTTGAATCCTGGGACTTCGATATAGGAGGAGGGCTAGAAAGTGAGTAACCCAGGAAGGATATTGCTGGTCCATTGCCATTTCCTGCCCCCTCTTCTGGGGGGCATTTCTCCAAATGGGTTAGTTTTGCACATTCTGTGACATTCACTACTTTGCTCCTAAGCCAGAGTTTATGGAGTATGATCTCACTCTCTCAAATTTGCTACTAATGCTTGGCGTAGTACTTGCATCATGCCAAAAAGAGCCTCCTTCTGGAGTTCATAAGATGTATAACAGGCATGGGTAATTTATCAAGGTGCTCTTGGAAATTCCTCTTATTCAATCTTATAGCTCCCAACACGATGGGAAATATTTCTGTATCTTTTTGCTAAACGTTCTTGATCTCGGACTGCATGCCATGGTACTTGAAGATCTTCTCCCTTGCAACCCAATTCACAGCATTCTATAATCAAAGCCATTCTCGTGGTGTTCTCCTTTACCTCTATGTCTTTTTCCCTCCCTAGGGTCACAGAAGTGATTCTTTATTGAGCCATAGTAAGTTTAGGGCAGGATATAGACATTATCATTGTTACTTTACCTTTTTAGCCAATGTTTCAACCCTTTCTTATTCCGACAACCAGCCTACTGCTACTTTTGGCACAGTGAGCCGAGTAGAGAGCTCTGAATTATGATATGAAATCCCCAGCGTGATCTGTGCAGTGGAATGTATCATCGCTCGGTTACATTAATATTGCACTGGGGGAGAGGTAAGCAGAGGTACTAGAGAAAGCCACAAGTATGCTGTCATGGATGAAGAGAAACCAAAAGATAAATGAGAAGTAAGCACTTGCAGGGGAAATGAGCCGCTTGACAGATTCAGTTGATTAATTTTATAAACATTAATGTAGAGGAATTAACCTCAATAACAGGGTTATTAGTGTGTCTAGTTACACCTATAGGAACTTCAGCAAAGATGCTTCTAGATGTATGGAACCCATTCATGTGATGCATTGGACAAGTGAGCTAAAAATCTTTTCTGGTAGAATTAATTAAAAGATGTCAGGACCTTTTGGGACTGGGAGAAATTGTAAAGAAAATAATTTATGAAGGAGAATTTATTAAACATTGGGAGAAACGGATAAATGCAGTATTATGTTGTCATTGTAACCAAATCCCATCGGTCATTTTGAGATGCCGTTCTCAAAAATGTGCTGCTGGCTGTTAGTGTTGGTCTGCCCCCTGCTGGTTTTGCTTTTCAACAGCCCCAGCTGGACCGGCAACAGGAGAAGCACTTAAACTACTGTATATCCTGTCCTGCTGCTGTGTGGCCATTCCTGCAGCAGGAGCTGGGAGATGATAAACCTTAAGTGCACCTACTCCCTAAAAGACATGGGAAGGGGTGCACCTACTCCTGCCATATTGGTGGGCAGACTAGATGGCCATACTGGTCTTTATCTGCCGTCATTTACTATGTTACTATGCTTCTCCTGCTGCTGGGCTGGCCAAGGCTGATAAAGAACAAGATCAGGTGGCGACCTGGCAACACTATGATAGGTAACCTGACTTCTGCCACACTTGGCCCTCAGCCAGAAGAGACATGTGATGCAGGCATGGGAAGAGCCGGGAAGGGGGATCAGAGGGCTGCGAACATGGGATGGGGCTGGCTCATAAGAGGTGGGAGGAGAGAGTGTAACAGAGGGGGAGGGCGATAGGAGGGATGAGAGATTATACTGGGCTGGCCTAACAGGCAGTACGAGGCATTTGCCTATAGTGGCAACCAGGGCCGGATTTAGCTAGAGTGCGGCCCTACGCCAAGAAAAATTGTGGGCCCCCCCCGTGCAGTCCTGGGCCGTCCCCGTGCAGTCCTGGGCCCCCCATGTCCCCCCCCCCGTGCCCCCCCATGTCCCCCCCCGTGCCCCCGTGCCGTCCTGGGCCCCCCCGTGCCGTCCTGGGCCCCCCCCGTGCCCCCGTGCAGTCCTGGGCCCCCCCGTGCAGTCCGGGCCCCCCCAGACAGCATTGCGGCTGTCTGAGGGGCTTCAGAGGGAGCCGGGGAAGCCCGCGCGAGGCCCCGGCTCCCTCTGTACAGCCGCCAGCGTGAAGAGCCTTTTCCTTCACGCTGGAGGCTGTTTCTGTGAAGCCGCGAATGCTGGGAAAGGTTAAAGGGCGACCTTTAACCTTTCCCAGCATTCGCGGCTTCACAGAAACAGCCGCCAGCGTGAAGGAAAAGGCTCTTCATGCTGGCGGCTGTACAGAGGGAGCCGGGGCCTCGCGCGGGCTTCCCGGCTCCCTCTAAAGCCCTCCGGTGGGCCCTTGCCAGCTGTGGGCCCTACGCCACGGCGTACCTGGCGTATAGGCAAATCCGGCCCTGGTGGCAACATGTGGGAGGCAGTAAGGAGCAGCTGCAGTCAAAGCAAAACGATAGGTTCTGACAGCCACACTAACTCAAAAGACCTTTGGCATGTAGGAAAATTTCAAATAGTAATGTTTTGTATCAAGGCAATAAGAACACTTCCCTCAATCATCTGTGACTAATTCAAAGTACCGTCGCTTCCCTGGCTCCTTATCCGTTTCCACATCCATTTCGGACTTCTCTACTGATCTGTAAGTGCATTCATTCCACAGCTCCTTCCTACTTCTCCTCTCTTATTCTCCCCACAGTCCTCCTTGGGAACTCTGCTCCCCTTGCAGATCCGTTTTGTCTGTGCCCTTCTCTGCCACTGCCAATTCCAAACTTTGTTCATTCCGCCTTGCTGCTCCATATGCCTGGAACAATCTACCTGAGTTAGTACGTCGGGCTCCTTCTCTAGCCCTATTCAAATCCAGCCTAAAAAACCCACTCTTCAAGGCTGCTTTTGGATCCTGATGCCCCTCACTCTCTTGTCCACTACGTTTGTGTATCTTAGCATACTCTAGTCCCCAGTTTTGTGATGTTGTTTATCTTGATTAGATTGTAAGCTCTAATGAGCAGGGACTGTCTCTTGCATCTATATATACAGTACTGCATGTGTCTTGTTATGCTTTACAGATGATAAGTAGTAGTAGTATTTGTAAAGATGATTTAATGTGCAAAAAAAAATATGACCGTGTCGCATCTTTGATGACAGAGGATCACTGGCTCCCTATCCCCTACTGAATCCCTTTTAAAATTCAGATTTTGGTTTGTTGAGACTTTTACTCCAGACTGCCAATTTTCTTGCCAACTTTCTGATCTCATATGTATCAACTAGATTGCTTAGATCACAGGAAAATCTTCTATTCATTCCATCCTACTCTCAGGTAGTGCATGAACCCATCAGACAGCCGGCTTGTGCGATCATTGCCTCATATTTTATGGAATGACTTGTCACTGAATATCTGACTGGAAACATATGCAGTTTAAATCGGCTTTAGAAGCACATTACTTTAATAAGGCGTCCTTCCCCTGACACAGTTCCGGGCTTGGAGGGTGAGGTTGATGCTTGCTGGGCTGGCACCTGGCATCTGAATCCTCCACTTGTCCTCTTTCTGTCTTCCCTTTTTACCCTGACCCTCTCCTGTTTTCTTTATTTTATTTTACTTTGTTCAGATGTTTTTTATTGTGTGTACTTTTATTATATTATCTGTACTATCATTATTATTCTGGTTTTTAATTATTCTGTGAATCACTTAGGCAGTACTAGATAGACAGTGTATCAAATACAGCGCAACCTTGAAGAAGCCCATTTATCCAGGTAAATGACTTTTGAAAATTACCCTCATTATGTATTTGTGTGCATGTATGTAAATGTATGTATATATATATACAGTATATAATACACACACACACAAATATATAATTTTTAGTGCCGTCAAGTTACTGCAGATTCCTGGTGACTCAGCTGTCTCTCGGTTTTCTTGACAATATATCAATGGAGGTAGATTGCCAGGCTTTTTCTTCTGAGGAAATGGAGGGTATTGTGACTTGCCCAAGGTCACTAGGAGTGCTAGTGGGAATCGAACCCTTGATCTTCTGAGTACTAGGCGGTTGCTCTAATCATTAAGCTACTCACTCCTACCCACACACGTGCATGTAGACACAGACGCAGACACAGATACACCAATGTTCAGTATGTAAAAGTAAGATGGCCAAAGGTAGTGTAACAGTATTGGTGTGGGAGAACAGATCCCCGTGGGCAGAAGATAAGGGGATGGCCGTGATCATGGGGCCGATGTAAGTTGTCTGTCCGTGGGAGACTGGATCCCTGCAGACAGACAACTTGTATTGGGGCCGCCATTGCAGCCATCCCCCCTCTCTTCTGCCCATGGGGATTGATCTCCCTCGGGCAGACAGAAGGGTTCTTGCCCCGCGATCGTGAGTTGTTTGGGGGTGGGGGGCAGGTAAATCCCAGGCACCAGATGCAAATGTCTTGTCGTCATGGTGACCTGGTGCCCAGGTTTTGTCAAGCTCTGCATTGTGGGACCTATAGTACTGATTACAATGGGTAACATCAGGAACTACAAATGCCATACTGCATTGCAATGCAATGCAAATTTAAAACCAGAAATGGCTAAAAAAAGTCTCACTCCTGGAACAGGGTAGTTAACTTTGCAACTCTGCACTGTAGACTGATTGAATGTTTTTTTTCAAGTACTGACATTCACTGCTGAGATCTCCTTATGTATACAGAACACAAGGACTGGCATGAGAAATGGATTTGTTGAAAAGAAATCATAATATAGCCTTGGCTATTAAACCAAACTATATTGGCATAAACAATGGAATTTTTGAAGACGAGGGATTTATTTTACTTTGCTTTTTTGAAAGTAATATAGTTTTTTAACAGTTTATTGACCAGATTAAAGGGATGGTATCCTAAACTGAAAAGCATAACAACAACATTCTTTATCACTGTTTTAGGTCATCAAGGTATTTTGATACATTTTTGACAAATAAATAACAAGAAAGATGTAATGGAATGGTACCAGTAAGGTGCTCATCTCAGCCTTAACAGTCCCAGGCTCCCAGAATGCCTTGTTGTTAAGTGCTGTCCAGTCAGTGTCTACTTATGGCGACTCTCTGGATAGTTGTCCTAAACTATGTTTTGGTTTTCAGTCAGGCAGCTCATTGTTGATAGAGTGGCATCCATAGCTGCTGTTATTGTATCGATCTGTCTCATTGCCAGTCTTCCTCTTTTATGTTGACCTTCAACCTTGCCAAGCATGATGTCTTTCTCTAATGATCTCTTTCAACGCATGATGTATCCAAAGTATGAAAGTCGAAGTCTTGTCACCTGAACTTCTAAAGAAAGCTTAGGTTTAACCTCCTCTACTACTAACTGGTTTGTTCTTTGGGCAGTCCATGGTATACAGAGTATTCTTTGCCAGCACCATAATTCAAAGGTATTGATTTTCTTCCTGTCTACCTTTTTCACTGTCCAACTTTTGCATCCATATGACGTTATTGAAAATAAAATGGCTTGGACAAATCAAATCTTTGTATGGATAGAAACATCTCTGCTCGTGAGAATCTTGTCTAGGTCCTTCATAACCATTCTGCCAAGAGCAGTGTGTTGTCGGATTTCTTGAATACTTGTCGTTTCTTTATTGATCCAAGCAGGCTAAAGTTGTCGACTAATTTCAATTTCTTCTCCATCAATGATGAACTTATTGATTTTAGCCAGTTGTCAGGATAATGCCTTCTTTACGTTAAGGTGCAGGCCCATTTTAAAACTACTTTCCTTGATCTTGAGAAGCAAATGTTTAGATCATCTTCACTTTCACCGAGTATTGTGGTGGTATCAGCATACCAAAGGTTGTTGATCAGTCTTCCACCAATCTTCACACCTTGGCTTTCTTCATTCAGTCCTGCTTCTCTAGTTCAGCATATAAATTAAACAGGTAGAGGGAAAGTATGCATCCTTGTCGCACACCTTTGCTGATTTTAAACCATTCTGATTCTTTTGCTCAGAGATATAGGTGAAACTGATTGATTTGAATGACTGTTCCGGACCAGTAATTTATATAAGAATGGAATGAAATCATGGAAATGGATGATGGTAGCTGCTTCCTAAGGATGGAGCCATTTGCATAGCCTCTCTCCATGTCACCACCTAACTCCAAGTCATCTTGGGATGTTCCAGTCCTGATATTTTCAAGTCTCATTTCTATGTAGGGTTGGATCATCATAATCTCATGATGCTGAGATATAGCCGGGAATGCAGCAGACTTGTGAAGCTTTAAGATGTTTTGCACATACTGCCTTGTAGCATGAACTTTGGCTGAAACGGAGCCAAGCATAAAAGGGAGGAAAAATTCCAAGGAAAACTGATATACATAAAAAAGAGAGAAATTGGTCTGAATTGGGGAGTTGTGTAAACAGGATTCTTGTATATAAAGTAAACAAAAATATGCAGTAGTCTTTAAAAAAAATAGATGTGTTTCTACTGGAGTGTGTTCCATATCTTTTCAAGAGAAGGATAATAATGAAACATATTGCCCTTTCAAATTTTGTGTCTTAGAGCACGCTTTTTATTCCTGGATTTCCTTTTCAGCTGTTTGTCCATGGTCCAGACTTGAAACTGGCAACAGTGGTTTAGGATTTCCTTGATTAGAATCTGTAAAGGGACTGGTCATATCCTTCACACTAGTGCAGGATGTGTAGGGTGTAGCGGCTTCCTGGACTAATGCAGTCAAAGAAACCCAGGCTTTTATGAGTAATTATCTCTATTTGTTCTTTTACGTAGATTATATTTTAATGAAAGTTATTTAACTCCCTCAGCCTTAGAAAGAATTACCTTTTTAAATGAAGTTGGAGGAATGTAATCTTCTTGAGACTTAGAATATAGAGGAAGAAGTGGTATTGCATCCTTGACAAATGAGTTAGCAGACTATGGAGGAAGGAAGCTGCAATCTCCAGAGACATGCATGACAGGACAGTTGAGGTCATCTAGCCAATATTACTGGAACAACACCTGGATTTGTGCTTTGTAAAATTGATTTATCCAAGTGAGAAACTGAAGTCAAACCCATGCAGGGACTTAGCCAATGTTATATTTCTGCTGGTATCCAGGGCCTGGCTCTCACTATCTTGTTTTGGAGAAATGGCTGCACACAAAGGAGTTCCTATTTTTTTGTACCTTCCTGTTATTGCTAAGTCTTATAAATAATAAGTGGGGAAAGCATGCAGAGTATGGCTCATATAATTTTTTCCAACTCGTGTGTGCACGCACGTGCATGTTTGTGTATGCGCACGTGCGTGTGCATGTTTGTATGTCAGTGTGTAAGAGATGGCCCAAAGGTGTCTGATGCCATAGGCAGACCTTCAGATATGCACCCTCCTGGAGTGGCTCAAGGTCCTAGCTCCTTCTTCTCATGGTGGGTCAAGGCTCTAGGCCTGCCCCCCCCCCCCAGGTGGATCATGACCCTAGCCCCCCTGTAGTCCAGCATATTCCTTCCTTTGCCTCCCACCACATAGTTCACTATCTCTCCTCCCCTATCACCTCTCCAGGTCCAGAACCTCCCCCGCTCTTCCCTACTCCCCCACCCACCAAGTCCAACATCTCATCACCCCTTCCTTACCCTACACCCCTATGTCCACCATCTAATCTCCTTCTCTTCCCCCTGCCAGGCCTGTCCCCACTCTACCTCTGCCAGCCCAAAGAAACAGAAGGTGAAACAGGGTGGCATGAGATCTTTAAGCACAGGCCTGCACAGAAGCACTGCTGCACTCTGCCCCCTCTGATGCAAACTTCCTGTCGGAGGGGGTGGGGCACAGCAGCGCTTCAGTGTGGGCCTGTGCTGCAAGCCCACTGTGCTAATTTACTTCCTGCTTTTTCAGTCCCAGTGGAAGTAGGGAGATAGTGGTGACACAAGCAGGCCCTGTAGTGAAAAGGGAACAACTGCAAAGTATTGCTTTACTGCCACATGGGATCTGCGCTGCCACTCTCCAAATTCTGCCACCTTAGGCAAATCTGACCATCTTTTCTAAGTTCAAATATGGGACATATATATATATATGTGTGTGTGTACATTTATATGTGTGTTGGCTCTATATGTATGTGTGTGATTGGGAGAGGAGATGAGAAGGGAGGGTTGCTTGAAAGGTGCAATTCCATAATTGCTATGTTATGTTTAATCAGTATTTGTGTGTTGCAACTTTTGGAACTGCTTTTCCTTTAGAAATTGCATTAGGATTTTTTTTTTTCTTGGGCCTTCATCTTTTTTCCATGTCCCACCACATACAGAAACTTTACTTGTACTGCACAGAAACGTCTCGCAGCTCACCTCTTCTCTTTTATGTGAGTAGATCAGCATTCCAATGCTCTACCCCTTCAGCTTTCCCACTGGCTGGATACTACCTACAGTCATTGTAGCTAGAAGTGTCATCCAGTTCTCTACCTCCATAGCCTTACACTGGAAGCAGGTTAGGCAGGCTCTGTCACACAGGAGGAACGATTTGATATCTGTAGATAGAGATTTTAAACTCAGAAAAATGTCCAGAGACGTTCACCTTCCTTCTAGAATTCAGGCCTTAATGTAAAAATCAGTTGAATCCTGGAAAAAGCCAAACAGTTGTCGGTCCTAAACTGCCAAGTCAGAGTTATCAAATTACATGGTTCAAGAGTGAGATTTTAAGCCAGTCCTGGATTTCTGACAATCTCATTCTGATGCATTATGGGACCCGCAGCACTGATTTCAATAGATAAAATCAGGGACTATAAAAATCATACTGCATTGCAAGGCAAATTTAAAGCCAGAACTGGCAAAACATCTCATTCCTGGAACTGGGTAACTTGACATTCTGTCAAGTCCTGAACACATCTGATAGCACCCCCTAAGCTTTGTATCTTAGGTATTTTCCTAGTTTGCCAGTGTCTTAACCTAGCCCTGCCCATGGCAACAGATATTAGTTGGCAACACACATAGCAACCAATAAGAAAGCAGTACAATGAGGTCAGTAAGTTTCACAATAGAAAGCAACAAAGAAAATGAAATATATACATGAATAACTTAAAATGCAGAACTTCACAGCTAGGGAAGTAATTGTAATCACTGTGTGTGTGTGTGTGTGTGTGTGTATCTCTGCTGTGTGCGCTGCATGTATGGTGTCTGTAGTATGGTATATGTGGCAGTTCTGGAAGACATAATTTCTGAGGATGAGGGTAATTTGTATGGAGGTGGAGCCATGAGGGAGAGATTTTGTGGGCGGGGCAATTTGCATGGTGGTGAGCAGTTGAAGGGGAGGGTAGATTTTGGGGATGTTGGCAGTTTCTAGGATAGTGGTGCAGTTGCAGGAGAGCAGGTTTTGAGGTTAGAGCAGTTTGTGGGGTGATGAGATGGTGGTGTGGGCTAGATTATGAGGGTGAGGGCAGTTTATGAGATGGTGGGACAGTTGCATGAGTAGTACATGGGGGTGGGTACAGTTTGTGGAATGGTGGGTCAGTTGTGAGGTAGATTTTGGGGGTGGGGCAGTTGCAGGGATAGTTTTGAGTTATGGAGCAGTTTAAAGGGTCATGGAGCCATTGGGGGTTAGTTTTGGGGATGGGACATCTATATTGAGCAGTTTTTTGGAGGTGGGGCATTTCAGAGTGGTGGGGAAGTTGTATGGCGTAGTTTGCAGGTGGTGGAGTATCTGTGGGGGATAGTTGAGGATGTGGAAGACGTTTAGGAGGTGAGGCAGTTGCGGGGTAGGATAATTCGGGGGTTGGGAGAGCAGAGTATAGGGAGAAGGAGTTTGAATGAAAGAATTCCCTTCTGCTGTGTTTCATTGTATGTAGGTTTCTATGGTACAAAAGCTGTAACTCCTCCCATATAGATATATTGGACTATTTTGTTTTGGGAGGGGGCTTATTTCTCTGGAACCCCCAGTTTGCTTAATCCCATTTTCAAACTTGGTATGTCTTTTCTTTTCCCTTATGCCAATTTTTATCCCATTCAGTAAAATCTTTGGAGAGTTATTTTGCCCCCAAACAGGCAGAGACTGACAGACATTTCTCAACCCTTTTTGTATAATTCTTTCCAACTTCCATTAGGTTGGAAAGAATAAAATTGAACTTTTATAGGGAGATGTTTTTGTTGGAGAAATATTTTTTCCTTTTGAATTTTATTTTATTTTCTATTTTCCAACAGAAGTTGGAAAGAATTATGCAAAAGGGGTTGAAAATGGTGTCAATCTGTTCGGGACAAAATAACGATGACGACAACAGAATGGGAGGAAACTTGGCATGTGGGGAAAACTAATAAAAAGACACATCAAATTTGAAAATGGGCCACGTTAGATTGGGAGCCCTGAGAAATAGGCCCCCATAAAAATGGTTCTATGCATTTTTATGGGAGAAGGAGTTCCAACTTCTGTACCATAGAAATTTACATACAGTGAAATACAGAAGTTGGGGAATTCACCCTTTCAAACTGCCTGTCCCTCCCTGTTCTTTACTCTCCCAAACCCCACAATGGCCCTAACCCTCTAAAATCCGTTTACCCCCAAAAACTATTCTCTGCAATTGCCCCAACACCCCGTAAACTGCCCTCACTTTCCAAAACTACCCCTCATGACTGTCCCACTACCCTGCCAACTGCCCTGCTCCTCCCCCCCAAAAATTACTCTCCTACAAGTGCTCCATCACTCTGCAAAGTGCCCTTCCCCAAAAGACTATCCCCCCACAACTGGACCCAACACCCCAAAAACTGCAGCATACCCAAAAGCTATTCCCCGCAATTTCACTACCCCACAAAGTGCATCCATTGCACCATTGGCACCCATCCCCAGAAATTAACCTCAAGAACTGCCTCATCATTCTGCAAATTACACCAACCACAAAATCTATCCTGGCACAACTGTCCAACCACTCCACAAACTGCCCCTCCCCACAACATCCTTGTCACTTCCCCAAACTAACCCGCACAATTGCCCCATCACCCTGCAAACTATCCCATCCCCAAAAACTAGAAATCATGTCCAGCAACTGCCTTTACACCCCAAAACTAGTCCACTGCAACTACCCCAGCATGCCCCACCTACCAAAACTAGCCCCTCTGCAAGTACTCCTCCACCCCTAACTAACTTGTCCACAGACATAACAGATGCAGAACACACACTAGGATGCATTTTAGTCTTTCTCATCTACCTTTCATTTTCTTTGTTAATTCTACTGTGAAATCTACTTACTGGATCATACATTTTTCTTATTGGCTGCTATGTGTACTGCCAACTAAGATGACATTTTACTTACCAGTTAATGTCCTTTCCTCGAGCCTTGCTAGTCTAGTCCAGACAAGTGGGTTGTGTTCCCCTACCAGCAGATTGGTGGAGACAAAGCCAATGAAAAGCCCAGGTTTCAATGACATCACTCCCATGCCTCTTTTCTTCTCAGCCACCAGAAGTCCCTTCACTATTTGTCCCAAAGCATATGGTAGAAACATGGCAAGCCTCACACATCCTCAACCTTGGTCAACAATAAGTGATCAACAGTAGAGAACTACATATGTACAGGAAAGCATAAACATAAGTTTGTCAGTAGACAATGAACCTGCAGAGCCAAGTATAAAAATTATAGCGGACCCAAGGGTACCATAGCAGAAGAACAGAGCATTACAGTTCCAGGGGCAGGCCCTGGACTGGTCTAGCAGGACTCAAGAAAAGGACATTAACTGGTAAGTAAAATGTCATCTTCCATATCGTCCTGCTAGACCAGTCCAGACAAGTGGGATGTACCAAAGCTACAACTTCACTGGGCGGGAAGAAGACACAACAACTCGCAAAACCCTTGAGCCAAAGGCCGTGTCTGCCCTCGCTTGGACATCCAGGCTGTAATGCTTGATAAAAGTGGAAAATGATGCCCATGTTGCTGCCCGACAAATGACTGTAGGGGCTACCAAGCTCAGTTCTGCCCACGAGGATTCCTGTGCTTGAGTAGAATGGGTGCGCAAATCCTCTGGAACTGACCTGTTCCGTAACAAATATGCGAGGCGAATGCCTCCTTAATCTAGCGCCCCAAAGTGGACTTAGCTGCCGTGTCACTCTTGTGTGGGCCAGCAAACAGCACAAAAAGATGGTAAAGATTTGTAACCTCCAAGTAATGGAAAAGCACCCTCTGGACATCCACAAGATGAAGATTCTTATTCTTCCCCCGACACTGCTCCTTAGAGAAGGACAGGCAGACTACCTGGTTCATGTGAAAGGGAGAAAGTACCTTAGGCAAGAAGGAAAGCACAGGCTGAATGGAAACAGCCTCCTTTGAAAAGGACAGATAAGGGTCTCGGCAAGACAGAGCCTGCAGCTTGGAAATCCACCTTGTGGAAGAAATCACAACCAAGAAGGCTGTCTCGAACATCAAATCCTTCAAAGTAGCGTGCTTCAATTGCTCAAAGGGTGCTGCCATCAGGACCCTGAGCAGTAGACACAGATCCCAGGAAGGGATCACAGACAGGAGGGTCACAGACGCTAAACCCCCTGGAGAAAGCGTGAGATATCCAGGTGCAAGGCTAGAGACTTAGCGGCCCCTGGACGTCAGAAACAGGCCAGAGCTGCCACCTGGAATTTCAAGGAGCTAAGGGAAAAAGGCCCTTCTCTAGTCCAACCTATAGAATGCCAACAGAGATGGCACCTTGGCTGCCTCAGGAGCCAACTGCCAAGTGCCGCACCATTGCTAAAAGAGGCACCAG
This sequence comes from Ichthyophis bannanicus, assembly GCA_033557465.1. NCBI lineage: Eukaryota > Metazoa > Chordata > Amphibia > Gymnophiona > Ichthyophiidae > Ichthyophis > Ichthyophis bannanicus. The sequence goes on along the minus strand of CM066032.1, from coordinate 1,512,671,363 downwards.
ATCCACACATAGGCTAGCTTGGTAGACCTCCTCCGGGCTCCGAGCAGTCTGGAGACTACCTCTAGAGAGTATAGAAACATAGAAATATGATGACAGAAAAAGACCACATGGCCTATCTAGTCTGTCCTTCCATATCAACAACTACAACATTCCCCTTTTTACCTTTAGAGATCCTCTGTATTTGTCCCATGCTTTTTTAAATTCAGTTACTGTCCTCATCTCTACCACCTCCACTGGGAGACTATTCCACGGATCCACTACTCTTTCCGTAAAGAAATATTTCCGCATATCACTCCTGAATCTATCTCCCTTCACCCTCATCCCATGTCCCCTCGTAGCAGAACTTGCTTTCAATTGAAAGAGGCTCTCTCCCTGAACATTTATGCCACGGAGGTATTTAAACATCTCAATCATATCACCTCTATCCCGCCTTTCCTCTAAGGTGTACATATTAAGATCCTTCAGTCTGTCCTCATATGCTTTATAATGAAGACCACTAATCATTTTAGTAGCCACCCTCGGCACCGACTCCAACCTGTTCACATCCTTTTGAAGGTGCAGTCTCCAGAATTGCACACTATACTTCAAATGAGGTCGCACCAAAGACTTATACAGAGGCATTATCACCTCCTTTTTTCTGCTAGCCATTCCCCTCCGTATGCACCCAAGCATCTCTCTAGCTTTATGCACTTGCCATCTCCTTTCAAGAATCAAGCCATAAGCGAGAAGGGAACTGGGTCCTCCAGAATGATCGGTCCATGCCACAATAGGCCCCGAGATGGGGGCAGCTGAAGAAGAGGTGCCTGCAGGAGCTGCATCAAGTCTCCGAAGCATGGTCTCCTTGGCTAATCTAGTGCTACCAGAACAATCCTGCCCGGGTGGCATTCTATACTCTGAATCACATGTCCCACCATGGGCTATGGAAGAAACACGTACAGCAAGTGCTGACTTGGCCAATGCTGGATCAGAGTGTTGATGCCCTTGAACTCTGCTTCCTTGTGGCGAATGAAGAAGCGACAAACTTTGGCATTGGAGCAGGTCACCATCAGACCTATTTTGGGGCGATCCCAGCGGCACAGAATCAACTCCTCCTGACTCAACTCCAGCTCCTCAGGATCCAGAGAATCACGCCTGAGGAAGTTTGCTTCCACATTGTCCACCCCGGCAAGGTGCTGAGCCGAGAAGGCTAGGAGGTTCTTTTCCGCCCAGTCCTCTCCAGAGCTACCCCAGTACTCCTCATGCCACCTAGCTGATTGACATTTTGAGTGTCTGAAAACACTCAAAATGCCCGGCCCTTAACCAGGGGCCGAAAATGCAGAAGAGCTAATCCGATGGCCCTCGCCTCGAGGTGATTGATGGACCATACCACTTCCCTGCGGTTCCAGCGGCCCTGGGCCGTATGGTCTTTGCAATGAACTCCCCAGCCTGAGAGACTGGCATCCATTGTCTGCAGGATCCAGGAGAAATCATCCAGCAGCATGCCCTTTCTCAGTTGACAGGGCTGCTGCCACCACAGTAAGCTGGCCTTAAATATCATCAGGAGCCGGAGCCTGTGCTCAAACCCCTGAGAAGTGGGGGACCACCGAGTCAATAAGGACTGCAGAGAGAGGCCACATGTGAGTGCGTCCTCATGGCATCATCTCTATGGTCGCCTCCATCAGTCTGCGGAGCTGAAGATAATCCCAGACTGTAGAAGCCTGCTGTACACAAAACAGTGCCAGGCAATCCAACAGTCTTGACTTTTTCCTCTGGCAGGAAAAACTCTGCCCACTCGAGTGTTGAAAGATTCTCCCAGGAACTCCAGGGACTGGGAAGGCAACAGCTGTCTCTTTCCCCAATTGATCACCCAGCTAAGGCTTTCCAAAAAAAGGGACATCACTCGGGACTCCACTCGAGATGCCTCTGAAGGGGAATGCGCCTGGAGGAGCCAGTCATCCAGATCTGGATGGACACAGATCCCTTGGCACTGCAGCTGCCAACACCATGACTTTGGAGAATGTCCTTGGTGCAGTGGACAGTCCGAAAGGGAGCATGCTGTACTGAAAGTAAGAGTCAAGCATGGCAAAATGCAGATATCTTTATTGATCCACCCAGATTGAGATATGAAAATATGCCTTGGCCAGATCCAGAGAAGCCAAGAATTTCCCTCAGCACATTGCTTGAATCATGGAACTGAAGATTTCCATCTGGAAGCACAGGACGCGCAATTGCTTGTTTATGTTTATGTTTATTGAATTTGATATACCGCTCAGACCCAAAGGTATTAGAGCGGTTTACAATATTACTTCATTTAAGGAAACAAGAAAAGAACGCCATTTATAAGATAGGACAGAGTAGAGGACAGAAACAGTCTACAGATAAGAGGAGGAGAAGGACAACGGAGCAGCAAGTTACCCTGATACATAGGTAGGACATCAGTAGATCAACAAGGACTCCAGATACAGATGCCACGAACCAACGCCTAAGGGCCACGCCAAAGGGCCCTCTGGCGAGGCCCTCAGGCACGGGCCCACAAGGCGCGGGCCCGCCCCGGCAACGGCGGTTCTTAAGCCGTTGGGCCCCGATGGTGATTGGCGGGCTCGGGGAGGAAGGGGGGAGCTCCTGCTCTCACCCCCGTCGAAAGCGCTGCTCCTCCTGGGCCCTGGCAACGGCGATTCTTAAGCCGTTGGGCCCCAATGATGATTGGCGGGCTCGGGGAGGAAGGGGGGAGCTCCTGCTCTCACCCCCTTCGAAAGCGCTGCTCCTCCTGGGCCCCGGCAACGGCGGTTCTTAAGCCGTTGGGCCCCAATGGTGATTGGCGGGCTCGGGGAGGAAGGGAGGAGCTCCTGCTCTCACCCCCGTCGAAAGCGCTGCTCCTCCTGGGCCCCGGCAACGGCGGTTCTTAAGCCGTTGGGCCCCGATGGTGATTGGCGGGCTCAGGGAGGAAGGGGGGAGCTCCTGCTCTCACCCCCGTCAAAAGCGCTGCTCCTCCTGGGCCCCGGCAACGGCGGTTCTTAAGCCGTTGGGCCCCGATGGTGATTGGCGGGCTCGGGGAGGAAGGGGGGAGCTCCTGCTCTCACCCCCGTCAAAAGCGCTGCTCCTCCTGGGCCCCGGCAACGGCGGTTCTTAAGCCTTGAGGTCCAGAATGGGCTGGAAGGAACCGTCTTGTTTTTTTTTGTTTTTTTTTTGGACACTATGAAATAGATGGAGTATCTACCCTTGCCCCACTCATCCAGGGGGACGAGCACCACCGCCTTTAGGCTCAGCAACTTCTCCAAGGTGGTCCGCACAGTGGCACTTTTGATCACAGACTCCCAAGGAAAGATGACGAAAGCATCCAGAATCGTCTCTTTGCATTCTAGGACATAGCTGAACTGAAAGATATTTAGCACCCAGCAATCCTTGGTAACCCGGACCCATTCCTGAAAGAAAAGTTGAAGCCTGCCTCCAACCAGAGGAATTGGGAATGGGCCCCCAAAATTTCATTACACAGCCCGTGAGAGGCCTCCTCTGGAGGGGACAGAGTCCTTGGGCCCATGCACTCCATGAAGGGACTGAGAACGAACCCTATGTCCATAAGGGAAAGAAGGGCTCTCCAAGCCAGTAACGATGGATTTGCCAAGAGCCCTGGAAGTCCGACCAGCACTTCCGTGAGGAGCAGGTGGAGGCTGATGGAAATGGAGCTCCTGTTTGCTACACAGGTCCCTTGGACCTGTCCTCCAGAAGGCAGAAAATTTTGTCTCACCCAGGTCCTTTACCTGCTTCTCCCAATTGGACGCAACAGAAGCGCCTCTCTGAGGCCAAATGGGCAACTGGGCTTTGGAAGAGGAATCCGCTGTCCCATGTCACCATGTCACTGTTGATGGGGCACAGTTCCTGGCCGTTAGATGTATTAGGTCATACATGGCATCAGAAAGGAAAGCCGTAACCGACTCCAAAAGAGAGGGTAGAATCATCTGGCGGGAGAGTCTGAATCCACTGAGGCAAAGCCCAAAACGTCAGGTCTGCACATACTGCCAACTGAAGAATAGCAGCTGCTGCAGCAAACTGGTTCTTCAGCACAAATCCATCTTTCGGTCCAGAGTATCTTCCAAGGCCAGTCCACCTTCCACAGGAATGATGATCGGTCTGATAACTGCCATGACCTGCACATCCAACTTGGAAATGTCAAACCACCCAAGCACTCCCAATCCGGGAGAGCATGCATCTTCTTATACACCCTTAGCCCCTCAGGTGGGGAGTTGGGGGAATCCCACTCAGACCGGAACAGGCCCTTGAGCACCTCCAGGAACGGGAGACAGTAGTGGATTTCCACACCCCTTGCAAGAGTGGATATCTCTTTGGTTTTTGCTCTGTGTCTGGAGCATCTACCAAGCTCAAGGCGAATAAGACCCTGGAATCAACGTTTCCAGTTCTTACTTCCGGAACAGGTGAATAATATCAGACTCCTCAAAAGCCTCTAAGGCGAGAGTATTTCTTCAGCCACATCAAAAATCCAAGTCACAATACAAATCTCATACAGATCACAGCTGATCACCCATTTCTAGGGTGTGCTCTTTGCTGGGGATGCTTAGCCATCAATTGCTTGAACTCCACAAGCATTGTGGAACCTATGTACCTTTTTGGGAAACTGCCAGTTACTTATGACCTGGATTGGCCACTGTTGGAAACAGGATACTGGGCTTGATGGATCTTTGTTTGACCCAGTATAGCTTTCTTATTTTCTTATGTTCTTATGAACAGGGCTTCCACTCAGCCTGCCCCTCATGAGATTGCATGCGGGGGAAACTGGAGGCAGCAGAATCTGAATTTCCATGCCAGAATAACCAGGCCTGCTGTAAAAGGAAAAGAATTCTGGGGAGGACAATCCGGACTCGGGAAGCCCTCCTCACGGAAATGACCCCCCACACTAGAGGGCATAGTTGCTGTCATTCCCCTAGAGGATGGGGAGAGGCCTTCAGCACAGTCGCTGGAGCCTCTGGCTGGCTGAAAATACTTGTCTGTAGCGCCATCTGCCACCTGCTACCCTGAGGCAAGCAAGGTTGAATTAACAACATCCCCTTGCAGAAAGAGGGGAAGTAGTCCCTCAAGGGATGATTCAGAAGCAGCCATGCAAGAAGGACAGGCCAGAAGCTGGAGATGAGGTGTCTTGCTTGCCACAGGCCAAACAATGTTTCCTTTAAGAAGACATAGAGAGTTAAGGCAAGTATCACAACAGCAGGCACTAAGGCTGCGGTGGCTCGAAGACACGCGTTAACTGTGCTTTTATTGCAATGCACGTTACAGGTGCTAGGGTAGAAACATGCATTTGAGTTGCTCGGGCAGAATGCACACAAGGACCGCGCAACCACCAGGCGCACAATATTAAAAATGCTACAAGCACATGCAGAAAATGGCGGGAAACCCACACAACATCAATGGTCACCAGCAGTCCACCTCGAATTGCGTCGCACACAGACTGAATCGGGAGCCCCCAACAAGGATAATGACAAGGTCAAGCCTTGGTACTCACACCCTGAGAGTCCCATGCAGAGGATCTGTGCCAGGCTCAGCTCTACTCCCTTGAAACTGTTTTTCTGGTTTGGCAGCACTGCATTTTAGGTGGCTGGCAGGCAGATTCCTCTGAGAACCTTCTGCGATCTTTGGGAGAGAGCAGGGGGGAACAGAGGAGGGAGGGAGTGTGTTGAGGTTATGTGAGGCTGCTGAATTCTTCCATCCTTCTAATTTTCTGGCTGCTCAGAAGGATCTTATCCAGGGTAAGAACGTGGAGCAGAACCAATTTTCCCTCCTACTGTGGCTACGGAAAAGACTGTTTTGTTTTCTCCAGCACCCACATTTTCTATGCGTAACCATAAGCATCTTATAGACTAAATACTAGCGTGGCTGTTACACTAACATCTGGCCTTTTCAATCCCCTGGGTAGTTTGTTAGGGTTCCAGGGGCGATCCGGGAAACTATAGACTGGTGAATCCAATGTCAGTACCGGGCAAAATGGTAGAAACCAGTATAAAGAACAAAATTACTGAACATGTAGATAGTCATGGTTTAATGGGAGAAAACTAACAAGGATTTAGCCAAGGAGTCTTACTAATCTATTATATATTTTTGCAGCTGTGAATAAACAGGTAGATAAAGGTGAGCCAGTTGATATAGTGTATCTGGCTTTTCAGAAAGCCTTTGACGAGGTCCCTCATGAGAGATTCGGCAAAAAAGTGTCATGTGATAGGAAGCAATGTATTATTGTGGATCAGGAATGGTTAAAAGATAGAAAGCAGAGAGTTGGGATAAATGGCCAATTTTCTCAGCGGAGAAAGGTGAATAGTGGAGTACCCCAGGGATCTGTGATGGGCCTGCTGCTTTTTAACATATTCATAAATGACCTAGAAATGGGAATAACGAGTGAGGTGATCTGATTTGCAGATGACACAAAATTATTTAAAGTTGTTAAAACACAAGAGGATTGGGAAAAATTGCAAGAGAACCTTGATAGAATGGAAGACTGGACATCCAAAAGGCAGATGAAATTTAATGTGGATAAATGCAAAGTTATGCACCTAGGAAAGAGCAATCCAAACTATGGTTACACGATGCAAGGTTCCACATTAGGAACCACCACCCAGGAAAAGGATTTAAGCATCATCGTAGATAATACACTAATTTAACCATACTACACACTCATTTACATGATGATTAATAATTTAACTAGCAATGTATATATGTTCTAATATGTTATACTTGTAACGTTACAATTTTCCTTGTAATTTATAATTATCTGTTCTATGTAAAATGTCCTGGTATATCTCATACCAATTAACCTACTGTTACATAAATAAATAAATAAATACGTTGAAACCCTATGTCCAGTGTGCATCAGTACCTAAGAAAGCAAATAGAATGCTAGGAATCATAAAGAAAGGAATGGAAAATTAAAACCAAGGATATTATAATGCCTCTGTATCGTTCCATGTTGCAACCACACCTTGAATATCGTGTGCAATTCTGGTTACCATATCCTAAAAAGGATATAGGAGAATTAGAAAAGGTTCAGAGAAGAGGCACCAAAATGATAAAGGGGATGGAAGGCTACCACTATGTGGAAAGGCTTAAAAGATCAGGGCTCTTCAACTTGGAAAAGAGACGACCGAGAGGAGATATGATAGAGGTCTATACATGAATGAATTGAGTGGAACAGGTAAAGCTAGATCGGTTGTTTACTCCTCCATCAAAAAGTAGAAAGACTAGGGGAATGCAATGAAGCTATAATGTAACCCATTTAAGACTAATAAGAGAAAATATTTTTTCCCTCAACACGTAATCAAACTCTGAAATTCATTACTGGAGGATGTAGTAAAAGCTTTTAGTATAGCTGGGTATAAAAAATCTTTGGAAAAGTTCCTGGAAGACAGGTCCTTGAACTATTATTGAGGAGGACCTGAGAAATTCTGTTTTCTCACTATGACTTCTTGTTAGTTACAGAGCATGCAGCCTGCCAGATTTATTTAAATGGATTTGTATCCCACCTTATCCTAAAATCAAGGCAGCTTTCACATCAAATGATTCAAATTTGTGGTAGGGTGGGGGAGTTGGCATGCAGTGGTTGGAAAGAAGTGTTTGTGAAGGGATAGTATCTGTGTTGATAGACCCATCTGCTAGTTTATTGCCATTAAATATCTTTTCAAAAATTCAGTAATATGTGAGAAGGTGATATACATACAGAAGATGTATAGGCACCCTATATTACCTGAGTATATAATTGATGTTACCAAATACTACTACTCTGCACCAACAACAGGTTGGAGTCCGTGCAGAAGGTTTCTACTAAAATGGTTAGTTGTCTTCGTTATAAAGCATATGAGGACAGACTTAAGGATCTTAATATGTATACTTTTAGAAGAAAGGCAGGATAGTGGTGATATGATTGAGACATTTAAATACCTCTGTGGCATAAATGCACAGGAGGAGAGCCTCTTTTGATTGAAAGCAAGCTCTGTTATGAAGGGGACATAGGATGAGGGTGAAAGGGGATAGATTCTGCAGTAACATGCGGAAATATTTATTTTCAGAAAGAGCTGTAGATTCGTGGAACAGTCTCCCAGTGGAGGTGGTAGAGATGAGAACAGTATCTGAATTCAAAAAAGCATGGGACAAACACAGAGGATCTCTTAAGAAAAAAAGGGGACTATTGTAGTGGTTGATATGGAAGGGTAGACTAGATAGGCCATGTAGTCCTTTTCTGCCCTCATGTTTCTATATTTCTATATATAGCATTACGAGGAATACATAGCACTGTAGAAGAACATATGGGAAACAGTCCCTTCTCATTAGAGCTTACAGTCTATGCAACTGCAAGATTATTACATTTCTGAGGGTTTCTTCCAATAATGATGAAAGAACAGGGCCTTTTTAATTTTAAGTCTTTAAATCCAAATCTTGTGGTGGGGGGGGGGGCAGTAGAATAGGATGGGCCACATAGATCATGGGCCCACTAGTATTTTGCCCATCACATCAACAGCAACCAGAGAGTTTGAGAGTGGGGTTGGAGATGGTTTATTTGGCCCCCTCCAACCAAAAAAGATGATCCACTGCCCTTACCACTGGTATTGTTTGAAAATGAAATGTTCAGTATTTGAGACCTATATTTTAACAAAGCAGAAGCCACAGTTTCAACTTATTGTTCATATCCAGCATATCAGTAAATATCATCCAGGCCCAGAAAAACGAACTCTTCTTGGGCTAAGTATGGACACTTGTTTAAAAATAAATCTGACTAACTGGATAAGGCGTATCCTGGTCCAGAAGTAACTCTCACGATCATAATATAGACAGAGAGCACTTGGTGTGTTATTTTTAGAGATGCATATGCTTTCTGGTGCTGCCACCTTAGAGTATAAGGACTCGTGAAAGCACATCATGGAGTCTACCAAGTAAAAGTATACATGACCTTTACTGTGGGTGCAAAGAGCCAAAGAAACAGGAGAGAACAGCAACATTTATATCTGCCATTCGTCTCTTGTGCATGCTCTTATGGCTGACAAAATCATGCACTAACCTTTGAATTGGAATTTATAAAGACTAAATTAATCTCCTTTGGGGGCGCTCATGAGCATTCAAGGAGTTGGGACATGTTTCCCGTGGCTCCTCTCTCTCCTCCCTTACTTTTTATGGCTTTTCTTTTGCTTCCCTGTTGCTTTTTCATCTATGTCCTGCGTTTGCTACCTAATATGTGGGACAGATCAGCAGCCAAGCATGTCTCTAATAAGGCCAGGGTGACAAGCGTCTACTTTGGAAATCAACACTTGCAGAGACAGGGATTTATGAATTAAAATACACACTTCCCTGCTCTTAAAGGAATGGGGGGTGGGGGGTGCGGAAACCTGATCTACCCAATCCTGGCACAATTTATTGTGCTCCACATGGAATAATGAACTTATCTTCCCTCCTCCCACAATATCAAAGAACATAGCAGATACCCAAAAGGCGACACAGCAAACCCCCAAACATACCAAATATCCATATCCTGCTTGTTGTGACCACAGTAATACCCAACAAGTGTATGTCTGTCACAACTTTTACATAACCTAGCCCCATCCCCCATCCCCCAAGCACTAAACCCCAAGCAAACACTCCCCCCTCCCCTCCCACATACACAGCCACATCCATACCTCCCATCTCCCCCTGTCTGCCAAATATAGGGGTCACACGAGATCGGAGTACACACACACACACATCCCAGACTTCTCCCAGGTGGCAACCTAATTGGACCTACGGAGTCCAGGCAGCAAAGCAAAATCCATTTGCCCACCTCACCCCATCCCTAGCCCCCTGACCCCAACTATCCTTCCAGCAAAACCCAAACACTTCCCTGACAACCACCTCAAAATCCCCCCACCCATCTCCAACCAGCTCCTCCTCACCTGAGCACAAGCAGACTAGCAAGCCATCCTATCCAAAACAAACAGCCCACACATACTAAACTGACTAACTTATAAACCATGTCGCACAACCACCTACATCCACACTGCTCCCTCCCCCTTCCAGGCTAAACCAAACCCTGTACTCTGAAAAAAAGGAAAAAACAAGAAAAGTAAAGAAGAGATCAGTGTGTTCTGGATTCAGTGGAGTTCCTCCTTGTCAACTTGTATGGCCCTAAAGACCACCATGACAATTTTTATTCTTTGCTCAATAACAAGGTGTCTACCTATACTGGACTACCTATGATCCTCGGGGGGTGGGGGTGAGGGAGTGGAACATCTGCCTCAATTATACTCTGGACTGGTCAGGGAGCGGTAATGCGGTGAGTCTAAGGTGTTGATTTCGATTGAACATCTTGGCTTGGAAGATGTCTGGAGAGCGTCACATCCAGGTGTCGGGACTACTTTGTTTCACTTTGGCATGGTTCTTACAGTCACCTGGATATTTTCTTGCATTCTCCGGACCCAGGATTTTGGTTCTGGGATGTGAAATTTTGAGTAGCTCACTATTTGATCATCATCCAATTAGCCTCTCCCTCTTCATTGGAGAGCTGCCCCAGAGTGCTGGCACATGGAGTTCGAACACCTCCCTTCTTGGAAGGTATGAGCTTGTATGAGTGGTATAGAAGTCGTTGGCGGAATTGCAAGAGTTTAATCTGTCATCAGATTATGATCCTGTGCTAAACTGGAAACTGTTGAAGGTGGTGCTCTGTGAATGAATCATGAAGTGGTTGTTAGAGCAGGCTCAAATGTTGGAACAGCAGATCGTCGATTTTGAGTGGTAGCATAAAGCTTATTTTTCTTCATGGGCGTACAAGTGCCTTTATCTAGCAACCATCTGTGTGTCTTAGAGGTGGGGAGAATAGAGCGGCCTTTTAAGTTCTCTAGGGTGAGGCATTACAAATATGATAATAGGGTGGGTGTGTGGCTTGCATAGACTGTTAGACGGCGGCGTGCATAGGCTCTTATTGCTCGGATTTGTAACCGGTCAGGCAGAATTGCCATCATTTCTGCTTTGGTGGAGAATCCCTTCTTGCAGCATGTCCAAAGTATTTATTCCCTGGAGGGGTCCCCCTTTTATCCGTCATCTTAGAATTTCTTGACAGTTTTTTTTGCCGGGTGTTTCGACAGAGCAGCAAGAGATGTTCCTTATTGTCCCTCCAGTCCAGTCCCGTACCTCTGGGTAGTGTACCTCTTGCAGCTGCTTGGAGACTGAGCATGTCATCTTTTGATGATACCAGGATAAATATAGCAGGGACTGACTCCTGTATGCTCAGTTTCTAAGCAGCTGGAGGAAATAGTGAGCCAGGGTGCTGGACTCACTGAAGGGACAACTAAGGAGGTTTAGGGCCCGATTCTGTGCCACACACAGATCTGAACCGGACGCACAGAGGGGATCGCGATTCTGATCCTGCGGGGCACATCTAGCTCCGCGGGATCAGAATCGCGATTAGGCATGTACGTGCAGGCTGGGACTGCGATTCAGTCCAGCCTGCACATAGTTGCACAGGTCGACTAACTCAGTCAGAGCTTTTAAATGGAGCCATGGTGTCATGTTGCCATGGCACCATGGCCCCATTTAAAAGTCACGATGCCAGGCCTAAGGCCTGGCCTAAGGCCAGGGTCGGGCTGCAGGGAATAAACCCTGCCCCCCCCCCCCGCTCCATCCGCACCCCGGGCTGTTCAAAAAATCATGTCCAGGGAAGTTATTCCATCTCCGAGGTGGAATAAGTTCCCCGGACATTTTGCCGGCCCTGGACATACAGGGCAGACATTAGAATCGGCCCTGTACATCCAGGGCCGGTGACCACCCACTGCCTGCCCAGATTGCGCTCCTGGGCCACCCCTTCTCCACCCCCATTTAACTTCCCTGCACAACTTCTCCGGGAAAGTTAGTTGGGGGCAGGAGCCGGCATTAATAGTGGGGATGGATGTTCCGTCGGGATGTCCATCCCTGCTATTCGTAGCACAGAATATAACCCCCTTAGTTAGCTTAGGGGTAAAAAAAATAAAATTATCCTTCATTTTTTCTGTTTTTTGAGTCTTTCAACAGAGCTTCGCTAAAGGATTTAACACTCAAGACGGTGTTTCTTATAGCTATCTGCTCAGCGCACAGGATTTTGGAGCTTCAGGCCTTGTCTTGCCAGGAGCCGTTTCTCTCTTTCTCAAGCGAAAAAGTGGTTCTGTGGCCGGTGCTGCCCTTCCTTCCCAAGGTACTCTCGACCCTACACTTGAATCAGTCCGTCTCCCTGCCAGTCCTCGGGAACATAGAAAATTCCTTCACAGGGCCACAGTTGCATCTACTGGATGTCCGGCGCATCCTGAGGCATTATCTCAAGGGGACTGGGGTTTTCCGCAAGTCAGATCCCCTATTCCTACTAGTTGGTGGACCGCGCAGGGGGGAGGTGACAGCAAAGGCCTCTGGTTCTAGATGAATCAGGAAGGCAATCGTGTCGGCCTATATCTTGAGGGGTAAGTTGGTGCAGGCGGGATTGTGTGCACATTCCACGAGGGCACAGGTGGCCTCGTGGGCAGAGTATAGTTTGGTGCCGCCGTGGAAATCTGCAAGGCGGCAGCCTGGTCAACGCTTCACACTTTGCTAAGCATTACCGACTGGATGTCCAGGCGGCAAATGATGCCTGTTTTGGATCGGCGGTTCTTCAGGCAGGTTTGGCAGGCCCCCTCCTGTTAAATTGAACTGCTCTATTACATCCCAGAAGTATGGGACTAAGGAAGGTGAAATTAGACTTACTTGCTAATTGTTGTTCCTGGAGGAACTCCACTCCAGTCCCGGATTCCTCCCTGAGTGCCAATTGCCTGGGACCATGGCCTGAAGGGGGGTCCCAAGGGGCACCAGAAAAGGTGGGGGAGGACAGTGTTAAGGGCAGACCGAAGGGTTTGCATGTTTCATGCTCATTAGGGTCGGCCATATCCTGATTAGTCCACAGGTAAGCCTCCACACTTTCAAGGGAGGGGAAATCTCTTCTCCGGGGAAGGAGAATGACAGTTTGTTCAGAGATAGAAGGGTTTTGGTTCATGTTTAACCACTTATTTGTTGCTCCTGTAAGTTTGCTTTGTCAATAGGTTACTGGAGCTTGTGGGCAGTCCCTGCTGTATTTATACTGGTGTCATCAAAAGATGACGTGCTCAGTCTCCAAGCTGCTGAAAGAGGTACACTACCCAGAGGTGCGGGACTGGACTGGTGTTCCTCAAGGAACAAGCATTAGGAGGTAAGTTTAATTTCAACTTAGCATGACTGATTTCTATTCTGGGGATCTCTAGGGTGGTGGATGCTCTTCCTTTGGGCAAGAGTCCAGGCCAGAATGGGTGTCCTACTGACATTTTACAAAATGTTTCAGGGCAATTTTATTCCCCAGTGCTTGCAAAGGTGTTTGGGTAGTTGGGCACATCACCAGAGTCTGCAGGTGAACTCTTAAATGCCAATACTGTACTGTTAAGAAAGAATGAGGGAGATGACCTCGATATGGATTAGTATTGCCCCATCTCATTACTCAACATAGAGACAAAGGTTCTGGCTAAGGTGCTTCAGCCTCGTTTGGAGAATCTGGTTCTATTCCTGGTTCTATTCCCGAGGGAGGAGTGGCTCAGTGGTTGGGACAGGTTACCTCAGGCCGGAGGGGCCAGGGGTTCAATTCCCACATGGGGACAAGTAACCTCAGGCTGGAGGGCCAGGGGTTCAATTCCCACATGGGGACAAGTAACCTCAGACCGGAGGGACTAGGGTCTCTAGTCCCATGGCCGCTCCTTGTGGCCTTGGGCAAGCCACTTAACCCTCCATTGCCTCAGATACACTTAGATTGTGAGCCCTTCGGGGACAAGGGAATAAAAAGTACCTGTTAGTATATACATACATGTAAACTGCTCTGATGCGCAAGTAAAGGGCGGTATATCAAATGCCTAAACCATAAACCATAACCATTCTTAGTGCACCCTGACCAGACTGGCTTTATTCATGGAGGTACCTCCACATGATAGTATGCATCGGTTGTTTAATATTATTTGGCTGCGGGCTGTTTTCTCTCTTGATGTGAATAAGGCTTTCAATAGGCTGCGTTGGCCCTTTCTTTTTTCTGTGCTGAATTTTATGGGGTTTCTTCTGTGTTTCTTCATCTGTATGCGGGCATTGCATTCCTCACCTCGGGCATGTCTTATGATTAATGGCGTGCAGTCAGCCTTTTTATCGATTGAGTGCAGTACTATACAGGGTTGTCTCCTGTCACCCATGCTTTTTGACCTGCCACTTGAGTCCCTTGTGAAGAGGATTTGTGCCTTGTCACAAATTACGGATTTCTAGGTAGGTGGCCGCAAGCTTAAGATTTCCACTTATGTGGATGATGTTTTATTGTTTCTTAGCTAGTTAAATGTGATTAGACCTGTGCTGAGTCTGTTGCCGGAATACGGGTAAATGTGGGTTACCACCTCAACATGGTAAGTCTGAGTTGTTGGTATTGGGGGCATATCAGACTCTCTCTCCTTCTTCATAGTGTTTTCACCCTGTCTCTAGGTTTACCTATTTGGGAGTGCGGGCTCCTTCATGGGTTAAAGATCAGTACAGGTTCAGCTATGCTCCTTTATTGGACAAGATCCAGTCTGACTTGCATCTATGGCAGGATCTTCCCATTTCTTTGGGGGGGGGGGGGTAGGATTAATCTCATTAAGATGAATATTCTTCCTTGACTCTTTTATCTTTTCCAGCATGTTCTCAGTACTGCTCCTGGTCTGATTTTCCAGCTCTTGAATAGTCAGCTTTGTCTGGCACAATAAGGGCCAGCCCATCCATTAGGTGGATTAGGCAGCCTGGCGGGTGGCGCACCGGTATTTCTTTAAAAGAGTGGCTTTGTGCCACTGCATTGGTGCCAGCAGCAGGCCATGATTTTCAGCATGAAAACCCTTGGGCTGGTATTGGGTAGAGTCTTACCCCTTGCATTCACTTTGATATCTTATGATTCTCTAAGAAAGAGGGTGGTATGGGACTTTTGGATTTGGAGCTCTATTACTGAGCTGCCTGACTTGTAGGTGTTAAGGTGTGGTTCTAGCTGAATTGTGATGCAGCTTGAGTTCACCTGGAGGGCTCACAGATCGAGGGTCTCACTTTTCCTTTTTTATTGACATGGCCAGCTGAGACCACAGTGTTGCACAGTGTTGTGCAGTAAAGTATCCTTCTGCACACTTTAGGATTTTACGCTGGTATGTCAATATTTACGGGTTACATGTAATTGGGTGTCCCCAATCATTAGGTTCTTAGTCAGCGGAGCACTCTCATATTGTTCCTTTGTCCTGTCTATGTCACAGTGGGAGTTGCATGGTATGCATTTTGTATGGTAGTTATGGGATGGTGGAACATTCAGGATCTTTGAAGCCTTGAGAACTGAGTTCGAAATTGAACAAGAGATACATTGTCTTTATTTGCAGATATGAGAGGCTATGACCAGGTTGGAGTGACAGGGTTGGAGTGATTGGCATCCTGGTCTGTTTGAGCGGTATCTTCGCGATTTTTCATTTGTATGCAGCATATCTCTTGGCTTTATGGAATTCTTGAGCTGGAAGAGCTGCTTTGGTCATAGGAACTCCTGACTGCGACATGGAACAGGGTGGTGCAGTTGTATCTTGACTATAGTGACTGGGATGTTTTCTGGCGCTTGACTCAGTCTTCATGTACTATCCATGGGTAGAGTTGATGATCCGACTCTTCATCATATGTATATTTACCCCCTTTTTAATTCTTGTTTTTAGGGGGGGGGGGCATCACCCTTATGCTGGTGTGGCTGTAGTTTTTCTGGTGACCACCCACGTGCTTAGTGGGTTTGTCCCCAGATAGTGCAGTTTTGGCGGTAGATGCACCAGGAGATTAAAGATATTTTTGTTTAAAGAGGTGATTTTGACCCCTTCTCTTTCTTTGTTAGGGTATGGATTTGAGACGTCTCTTTTGCCTGAGGAATCTGCCTTGCCAGATCAGTTCCTTTTTTAGCTCACAGCATGCAGTCATTACTTTTTGGAAGAGCATCCCAACACTTGTTTTTGGCGTCAATAGGTGATGGAGATGGCACTCATTGAGAAGCTGTCTTACTTTTTGTGGGGCCAAGCCGATGTCTTTGATAAGATCTGGCATAAATATTAAGCATGGAGGGCTTTCTTACAGTAAGGCTTTCATCACCTGTTTTCGGAGTCCGTATTTGCTTCTCTGTACTCGGGGCTTTTACCTGTATTTCACCTTTTTTTGTTTTTTTTCTTTTTGTTCTGCTTGGTGTATTGCCTTTCTTGTTAAATAAACAGTTTAAAAATAATAATATCCTTTAAAGAAAGGAAGGTCTTTGTTTTTTGAGACTTAGTCATGCAAAGTAGGAAGTCAATGGCTTCAGTTTTGGCAGTAGGAAACAAGGAACACTTAACATTTGCTCTCTGCCTTTCTAAAACAAAATCTGGCTGGTTTGCCATTCGGCACATGATGGAATACATGTCCAAGATGCTGAACCATTGCCCTCAGAATAGGTTTCAGCTTGGTGAGAACCCAAAGCCTCAGTAGTGGTGCATTACGCCATTGCCAAGTCTACAGTTCTGATAGTCACAGATAATTACCAGTAAACACTATTTAGGCTAAGAAATTAAAGCGTTTGAATAGTATGTTGTATAATTAAATCAGCTGCGCTTGTCATTCGGGGGAAACCTCCTGTGAATAAAGACTTTGATTAAAAAAAGCTGCAGAGTCTAGCAGTTAAACTTCTTTATTATACATTTTGACATAAAGTGTGGGTAAAGCTGCTGGTAAGTGATCAGTCTTTTTTATTTGTTGAATCCTTTGATGTCATGTCAGTAAGTATTGTGGAGCTGCTGAATGAAGGCTTGGCAGTGAGGATTCATATACGAGTATGTTTGAGATACAGGAGGATGCTTTCTGTTTGTTCTCCAAAATACAATTAGTTTAAAAGAAAGCTAGTGACATAACTGGGTAGAGTTGATACCTTTTGGAATTCTAACTTTATAAGGAGTAATGGGTGTTCATTAGGTGATGCCAGAGGATGGTGGTGTGACAAACAGAGGGAATGAATCTCCTTAAAAGCTTGTCTTAAATCTGAAATTTAGAAGTCTATTTTGTATGTAATTACCTAGCAGTCTCTGCTTTTTAAGTCTGCTTTCTGTTAGGCAACTGGTTCATGGAGTTCATATGGTTTGTTTTTAAGTTCTTGTCTTGAAACTTGTAACCTAGTGGTTAGCTGTCAAAACATTAGAGTGTTGTGTGATTTGTAAGGGATTATTGAGTTGGGTAAGCTTTATCTGGTTCCATTCTTTTTTTTTTTAAACCAGCTGACCTTCTCAGGCTCTTGTGCCTACGGTGCTGAGAAAAGATTTATGAACCACCTAGGATGGTCTGTATTTTAGCACAATTTATATGAAAGACATAATTAGATTTTAATATAAACTCTGATAAATTAGAAAGATAACCTGATTGAATTAATAACACAACAAACAGATTTGACAAGAGAAAAATAATGTGAACCATTTATTCTCCAGGAACAAGCAGGAAGTCAGTTCTCACATATGGGTGACGTCGGCGTCAACAGAGCCTGCGTGGAGTGGGAGACCGATGATGAGGCATTCCCGAAAACCAAAAAGGCACCAAGATATTCCCTCGGACCTGTCTCCCCCGGAGTCCTGGCACCATTCTCATCCAGAAGATGTGGCCTTCCACAACTTTGTCAAGGATATGGTCAGAACCCCATCGGTGCAGACCGAGGTGGAGGAAGATCCGCAAACCGAGGAACTAGAGATCCTCCAGTACGAGTCTCCACCCAAGGAAACTCTCACGGTGACTGTGCAGCCGATTCTCGAGCGGCTGCTACTCAGAATGTGGGAGACGCCATGTACCGCATCTGGAAGGGCCCGGGGTTCCACAAGCCCCAACTCCCACGTAACTCCATGGTTGTCGAGTCGACTATGCAGAAACATAAGAGCCAGAAGACCCACTCATTTGTCCCTCCTGGAAGGGATGCTAGAGCCCTCGATGCCCTTGGGCACAAGTGTTACCAGGGCTCCATGCTGGGTTGCCAGATTCAAGCCTATGAACTATACATAGGCATGTACCTGAAGGCTCTAACCCAGGAGTTGTTCGGGTTTTCAGCTGGGCTTGCTGGGGAACCTCTCCAGTGGTTCCATTCCCTGACATAAGTTCCTTTCCTTGGCGGCCAATGACTGCTTCGAGCAGCGGCTTGAGCAGCAGTGACTGGCATCAGCGCCCCAAGCCAAGCCTGGCTGTAGTCTTCTGATCTTGAGAAATGGGTCCAAGACAAGCTGCTCGACTTCCTCTGCACTGGGGAGAACCTGTTCGGCAAGCCTATGGCCAATAAGGCGGCTGAGATTGAAGCTGATGTGGTGACTCAACAGAGGCTCTTCAAAAAGACCTTATCCTTTCTCCATAGGAAGCCATTGGGGAAAAGATCCCTGCTCCCGAGGAAAAAGAGGCCCTTTCATCAGAGTCACCACTACCAGCCCTTCTCAGGCCAGCAACGGGTTTCTCACCCTAAAAGACAAGGCCATGGAGCTCAGAAACCAAAGGCACAGAAGCCCCAGGCCCCAGCTCCCGCCCAACCCTGGAGACCTTCATCAGTCCACAGTGGGCCGCCTGGCACTCTTCGTCCAAAGGTGGGCTAATGTCACTTCGGACCAGTGGGTACTGCAGTTGGTAAGGGAGGGATACCTCCACAACCTACAGCAGGTACCTCCAAGGTTCTTCCCAGGAGAGCCGGTGCCACTTCTCCTTCTCCAGACCCTTCTGCTCTCAGAGCTCACAGGTCTGCTCAGGGACAACTCAGTAGAGCTCGTACCCAAACATCTATGGGGAGAAGGCTTCTACTCCAGATACTTCCTTGTCCCAAAGAGAACTGGGGGCCTCAGGCCCATACTAGACCTGAGAAACTTAAACAAGTTTCTAGTGAGGGAGAAGTTCAAGACGCTCTCCCTTGGAACACTGCTGCCTTACCAGGGAGACTGACTGTGCTCCTTGGACCTAAAGGATGCATACATTCACATCCTGATCTACCCTTCCCACAGGCAATACCTACGGTTTGTGATGAGAGGAGGGCACTATCAGTACAAGGTGCTACCCTTCGGCCTGGCCGCCTTGCAAGGGTCTTTATCAAATGCTTAGTGGTGGTAGCCACCCACCTGCACCTACAAGGGGCTTTCATCATCCCCTACTTAGACGACTAGCTCATCAGGGGTGGTACGGCCTCAGAGGTCAGTCAGGTTGCAGAGTGTATAACCCTCCTTTTGCAGCACCTGGGGTTCATCATCAACTTCCCCAAATCCCATCTCTCTCCAGCCCAAAGCCTGGAGTTCATAGGTGCTCAGTTGGACACATTACAGGTCAAGGCTGTCCTCCCAAGAGAAAGGGCAGAGTGCCTCAGGCAACTGGCAGGAGAGGTACAACGCCGCCAGTCGGTGCCAACTTGTCTCTTCCTCTGCCTGCTAGGCCATATGGCCTCGACTGTCCATGTCATGCCCTGAGCCTGCTTACACATGCAGACAGCCCAGTGGTGCCTCTGCTCGCAGTGGACTCAGGCCACAGGCAGGCTACAGGACGGGGTCAAGGTTACCTGCCAACTGGCAGTCCCTCAACTGGTGGCAAACCTTGCGCCACCTCCAGGCGGAAATGCCCTTCCAGGCACCCATGCTGCAGAGGACCCTGACCACAGACACCTCCCTCCTTGGTTGGGGGGTGCATTGTGGGGACCGCCGCACACAGGGCAGCTGGTCTTAGGAGGAGCCACTCCTACAGATGAAGCTCCTGGATCTCAGGGCAATCTTCTTGGCTCTACGAGTGTTCTGCCACTGCCTGTGACACCGGCCTATGCTGATCCAGATAGACAACCAAGTCACCATGTTTTATATAACAAGCAGGGGGGCACAAGTTCATACTCCCTCTGCCAGGAGGCGGTGGCCCTATTCTCTTTCGCAGCACGCAAGAGTATGCTTCTGCGAACAGTGTATCTCCCGGGCCAGGACAACTGCCTAGCAGACAGGCTGAGCAGAGTCCTTCATCCACATGAGTGTTGCTTAAAACCCATAGTAATGAAGCAGCCCTTCCACCTCTGGGACAGGCCTGTGGACCTATTCGCCTCTCTGGTCAACACACAGCTGTCTCACCTCTGCTCCCATCAGCTGCACCCAGAGAGACTGATGGCAGATGCCTTCCTGATCTCGTGGTCCAAGGGCGTTCCCACCAATCCCCCCTGGTCGCCAGGACCTTTTTCAAGGTCCAGAGTGATAGGGCATCAGTTATACTGTTTGCCCCTAGGTGGCCCAGGCAACCTTGGAACCCTCTGCTGCTTTCCCTGTTGGTAGCACTCCCAGTCCCACTGGGCCAAGCCCCGAACTCCTTTCCCAGGAAGAGGGCTCTCTCCTGCACCCCAATTTTGGGTCGCTAATGCTAACAGCATGGTTGCTGAAAGGGTAGCATTGGCTCCTTTCAATCTTCCAGGAGAAGTTGAGGAGATCCTACTGACCTCCCGCAAACCCTCTACCAGACGGGCTTATGCATTTAAGTGGAGAAGGTTCTCTGCCTGGTGTGCAGAAAGGGAGGAGAATTCCATCTCCTGCCATGTGCAACTAGTACTCCAGTACCTACTACACCTGTCACACACCAGGCTGAAATCTGTGAAGGTACATCTGAGCACTATAGCCGCTCACTACCACCCTAGAGAGGGAAAACCCCTCTCAAGCCAGCCCTTGGTCTCCAGGTTCCTCTGGGGCCTCCTGTTATTCAGGCCCCCTCTCCGCCCTCCAGTGGCAGAGTGGGACCTCAACATGAAGCTCTCCCAGCTCATCAAACTGCCATTCGAGCCCCTGGCCACTTGCCACCTGCAGTACCTATCTTGGAAAGTGGCCTTTCTGGTGGCCCTAACATTTGCTTGAAGAGTGGATGAACTCCAGGCCCTGGTGGCAGATCCACCATATACAAGGTTCTATAAGAACAGGGTAGTGCTTTGCACACACCCCAAATTCCTCCCAAAGGTGGTGACTCCTTTCCATCTCAACCAAGAGGTGGTCCTCCCCACCTTCTTCCTGTGGCCCTGTGCTGGCAGGGAGGAACTAGTACTTCATACACTAGATTGCAAACGGGCCCTGTCCTTCTACTTACATCGGACTCAGGCCCATCGAAAAGCTCCTCAGCTTTCTTTGCCCTTTTCTTCCACTGCTAACTCCAGACTTCGATCCTTTCACCTTGCTGTTCCTTATGCCTGGAATAAACCACCTGAATCTTTACGTCAGGTTTCATCTCTTCCCCCTTTTCAAATCCATGCAAAGACTCACCTCTTTGAGGCTGCCTTTGGATCCTGATCATTTATTCTCCTTGTGTCTCTTTACCTTTCCCTATTTGTAGCCCTGTTCTAAACTAATGTACTGTCTGTCTTGATTAGATTGTGAGCTCTGATGAGCAGGGATCTCCTTTCATAGGTATCTGCATCTGTACACCACAGTGTATGCCTTGTAGCACTATATAAATGATTAATAATAGTAGTAATAGTTCAAGGCTAGTTACAGTCATATACCTAGGGTTGTTGTCTTACTGCATGACCCACTTTTGACTCTGCTTCAGATCAAGGACAGATGACCGGACATCCTTTTCTGATATAACGTAGATTATGTTTCCATCAGTGATCGGAAGCCATCCAGGGAGGGCTCTGCTGAAGCACGTCAGCCCCGCACCATAGTACCTCCGCTTGACAGTTAGGATGAGGTTCTTATCTTGGAAAGCAGTGTTTAGGTTTTGAGAAACCATTTGTTATTGGGACTGAAAAGTTAATTATCCAGGAACATTATTCCAGAAGTCTTAAGGATCATCCAGCTGCTATTTGGCAAAACTGAAGGTATTCAGCAAAATTCTTTTTAGAGAGCAGTGGTTTCTTCCTAGCTGTCCTCCCATTAATGCCATTCTCATTCAGTTTCTTTTCTGATGGTTAAAGCTCTCGTGTGAGCCACTGTGAGGAAGTCCTAAAGATCTTTAGACATTAGTCTCTGTGACTTCTTGGATGATCTTGGCAGGATGACGTGGGTACAGTCAATGCCGTCTTCAGCTTTTCCCATTTGTAAGCTATCTGTCTTGCAGTGAGTGGATGGCACTCTAAACCTTTAGAAATGGTCATGTGATCTTGCCCAGGCAGACAGTCTGCTTTCATGTTTTTAGCTGCTAAAACTGGCAGCTTATCGGAGAAAGGTTTGGAAAGCGCTGCACTAGTTTTTGTACGATTTGAAAGTGTAAACAACCATTTACCAGTTCCACACCACTCATGATTTTATAGATTTCCACTTTCTCTTCTCTAAGCTGAAAAGCCCTAATTTCTTTAGCCTTTCTCATAGGGGAACTGTTCTACCCCCTTTATCATTTTGGTTGCCCTCCTCTGTACCTTTTCTAGTTCCACCTTATCTTTTTTAAGATAGGGCAATTAGAATTATACACAGTACTCAAGGTTTGCTTGCATCAAGGATTGATACAGAGGCATTATAATAACCTCTGCTTATTCTTCATTTCTTGATGAATAATTCTTAGCATCATATCCTTATAAAAATTACCCCCATAATGGCATTGGGTAAGGAAAGAACTGTTGGGGATGGGGTGGGGAAAGGAATGGAATGGAAGGAAATAGCAAGGGTAAAAACAGAAATGGGAAGAGGCAATCTTTCCATTTCTCTTTTATAAATGATAGGTACTATGTGGCCTTCTAACAAATTCAATAATAAATATGATGATTAGAACAAATGAGTCTTGTCTTCCGATGCAATTTTTATAAAGTGTGTATTCTAGAAGTCAGTAAGCATATGTCATTATCACAGTTAAATTAGTTGTGCCCCAGCTTATTAGAGCACCGTGGGGATAGATTGCTGGAAAAAGAATACTGTCTGACAAAACTTAGGGATTTCTCTGAAAAACTACTTGTTAATGCTTAAATCTTTCTTGCATCTCACATGAAATCTG
This sequence comes from Ichthyophis bannanicus, assembly GCA_033557465.1. Lineage (NCBI taxonomy): Eukaryota > Metazoa > Chordata > Amphibia > Gymnophiona > Ichthyophiidae > Ichthyophis > Ichthyophis bannanicus. The sequence goes on along the minus strand of CM066032.1, from coordinate 1,512,648,422 downwards.
CTTTATGCAAAACCCATACTCCATACAAACAGTATGGGTCACCACCTAGGGCCACAAAATCACTCTTCCTCCTATATCTGCACATCTCTGCGTTCTCTTTCTGCTCCTCAACCCTCCGTCCCTGTCTGCTGAGCTCACATGTGTCCTGGCAGAGCTGTGCAGACCAGCCCCGGGCCTGGCTCTCCATGTGGCTGGAAGATTAAGGAAGTCATTTGGGAAGCATCTCCATGTCTACAGTAAATAGCAGAATTTACACATGTAGATTGGCTACATGTGTAAAACAGAGGCTTTCTGAAACGGCTATTCTAAAGTGTAGATCCCTGGGATGCAGAGATTTCAAGGGGGCAGGCCATTTCATGTTAAGAAATACATGTATATTGCAAAACATTTCCCTGTCCTCTTTTGCACCTGCTCCAAGGTGCGCACAGTTGTTTGGGCCAGGGCTTTAAAGGGAAGATTAAAGGGAAAATTGTTTTTAATCTCCCGTTTTTCATTTCTGTTTCTAATGTACGGAACCGACCCCCCCCCCTCCCCCGCATTTGGTGACCTCGCTTTTTAATTGTTACTGGTTCATCGTACAGGCTTGTGAAATTGGCAAACTATATGTGTGATCGCTGGTGCTTATATGTGAAAGATGATGGGTGATGCTGCTCTTTTTTCCTACATGCTACTTTGTAAATTTTCTATTCCTGATGGATGAGCCAGCAAATATGTAGAAGGACACCGCAAATACATGTGTATTTTACCAAAGGCTCCTCCATGTGCAGCAGAGCCTTTTTATAAAATGCTGGAGAAATGTACATGCCCTGACCTGGATATCCCTTTTCCCAAATTGAACCCCTATCCAAAATTGGGCTTCATATCTCCTCCATCATGTCAGAAGTATAGCACAGCACTTCAGCATGTGTGAAGTGGTTCCTTTTCATCTTTTGCTATATATCTCTGGCCCTTTGGAAGGCATGTTTGCCAGGAGGCTGTGAATCCTGCCATTTTGAGCCGCTGACAGGCTATGTAGCGACTGCTGGGTAGTGTAAATGAATGCAAATCTCGCCTCATCTTATTTCCTATTCTTTCAACAGCTGTATCAACCAGAAGTAGTTAGTCATAGTAACATAGTATATGATGGCAGATAAAGATCAGCATGGCTCATCTAGTCTGCCTAGCAAGGTAGCAAGAATAAGCACGCCCGCCACTCCAATCAAGTCACCTCTACTTGTTGAGATATCAGAGACAGTTAAGTTTTTTTATTTTGATTTTATCCTGTTTCTATAAAGGGATCCACTGCGTCTGTCCCATGCCATTTTGAATTCTGTCACCGAATTTGCCCTCGCCACTTCCATCAAGAGAGCAGTCCAAGCATCCACCACCCTTTCAGTGAAAAAGTATTTCCTGACGTTGCCTTTCAGTTTACCCCCTTGCAGGTTCATGTTATGCCCTCCAGTATTACAGCTTCCTCGTCTTTGAAAAAGGTTTGTTTGTTCATCAGTACTCTTTAAGTATTTAAAGGTCTGAATCATATCTCCCCTGTCCCTCCTCTCCTCTAGAGTACACATATTTAGGTCTTGGAGTCTCTTTTCATACATCTTCTGGCGCAGGCTCCAAATCATTTTGGTCACCTTCCTCTGAACCGTTTCCAGTCCTTTTTATATCCTTTGTGAGATATGGTCTGTAAAACTGAACACAATATTCCAAGTGAGGCCTCACTAGTGACTTGTACAGTGGCATTAGTACCTCCTCCTCTCTGCTGGTATACAACCCAGCATCCTTCTGGCTTTGGCCACCGCCTTGTCACACTGTTTTGCCACCTTGAGATCCTCAGAAACAATCACACCAAGGTCTTTATCCTGGTCCGCGCACATCAATCTCTTGCCCCCATCACATTCAATTCTCTTGAATTTCTGCTTCCCAACTGCATGACACTGCACTTCTTCACAATAAATCTTAACTGCCAATCATCATTAGACCATTCTTCCAGTTTTTGTAAATCTTTCCTCATGTTATCCCCTCCCTCAGCAAAGTCTACTCTGTTGCACATGCAGATGACACGAAAATTTGCATCTCCATTCAGTCCTTCAGCAATATCATTCACAAATACATTGAACAGTACCGGCCCCAAGACCGATCCCTGGGACACGCCACTAATCACCTTCCTTTCATCCAAGTGAGTTCCTTTTACCATCACCTTCTGTCTGTGTCAGTTAACCATTTTCTGTTCCAGTTCACCACCTTGGGACCCATTCCCAGGCTTTCAGTTTATTGATAAGCCTCCTTGTGCGGAACAGTATCAAAGTCTTCGCTGAAATCCAGGTAGATCACATCCATCGCATGCCCTTGATCTAGTTCTCTGGTAACCCAGTCAAAGAACTCAATCAGATTTGTTTGGCAAGATCGTCCTTTGGTAAAACCGTTTTGTCTCGGATCATGCAACCTGTTGGTTTCGAGGAAGTTTACTCTTCGCTCTTTCAGGAGCGCATCCATTACTCTTCCTGCCGGCTGAAATATATGCTTGTGCATGCTGGTCTGTATAGCAAATACACACTTTTGAGCAGCTGAATTTCGCTTACCATGAAACTAAGTGTGAGGTAGACTGAGGGAGGGAAGAGACAGTTTTAATCAGCATGTTCTGTATGCGTGAGTGCCAAAAATTGACACACAAGTGCCAACGCAGGGAAAGAGCATCAGCACTTAAATGTGAGTTTTACCACTTTCAAATGTACCTGGAAATGCTAACAATAACCTTCTCTCATTCTGCTACCCTCCTTGGTTACCGCCTCCAAATCCCGTCTTCTTCCCTTCCCCTTTGTAGCCACTCTTACCTGCCTCGGGTCTTTTCCTTCTGCCTTCTGCCCAAGTCGCTGCCTTTCCATTCCTGTGTCCCTCTGTCCTCCTCCCCTTGTTTTTCATGCTGCTTCTACTATTACTACTACTGAGCATTTCTATAGTGCCACAAGACGTAGGCAGCGCTGCACAGACATTCCCCACTGTTCTCACCTTCCTGCCTCCTCCAAACCGAAAATAAAACACTGTGATGTTGTGTTTATTTTATTTTACATTTTATTCATTTTCAAACAAAAATACCAGTGTCATTACACAATCCCCCCATCTTTACTACCCCCCTTCCTCCCCACCCCCCTCCCGCCTGCGTCCCCTCGTACATATCCCACTGCCATCATTTCGCTGCACTCTCACACTGTACTGATGCCATACATCCACATTTAGTGTCCACCCTCCTTCTGCCCCCTCTCCACCTCCCTCCAGGTCTCTAACCACCTCCATACCCCCTGCCATTGTGCCGCACTCCTCTCACCTTTCCCACATCGCAACTCTGTCAATTTGTGCATCAAGCTCACCTCTGCTACTCTTTGAACAAATCCTGCCAACTGTGGTGTACTCTGTCCCCCCCAGTGTTGGGCTATCTCGCACCGAGCTGCCGCTATGCAGTGATGTAGTACCCCCGTCCGCTTCCCATCTAGAGATATCCTCATCAAGTTGATGCAACAAACATGTCTCTGGTCTCCGTTGCAAGCTGTATCCAGTCATACTGCAAATTACCCCAATAATCTGTACCCAATAGGCCTGTATCCTGTCACACTTCCACCACATATGCATCCAATCCCCCCTCTCACAACATCCCTGCCAGCATAGATCATCCTGTCCCTTTCCAGCACGGTGTCTACGTACTGGCGTCCAGTACCATCTAAATAATACTTTATAAGCATTTTCTTTGATTTGTGTAGCTATGGATACATCGGCTATCGTCTGGATTAATTTATCCCATACCTCTACATTCCAACTCACTCCCAAGTCTTCCTCCCATTTCAACATGTAACTCAGTTTACTCTCACCAGCCTCCATCAGGCCTTTGTAAATTCTGGACAAAACCCCTTATGGCCCAAATGGCCTGAACATAGAGCCTCAAACCAACCTCTATTTTCCCATAGATCTCTCCATACCTTCGGTTGTCTTATAAAGTGGCTAAGTTGCAAATAGGCAAAATAATCACTCTCTTTCAACCGATATAGGTCCTTAATGCCTTTGAACTCATGGATCCCCTGGGAGTGTATTACGTGGTGAATATGTGTCAGCCCAACTCCAGGCCCCTGTCCCCTCTCAAAGCAAGCCTCCAGTGTCATTCCCTGTATGTAGCCTTTGTCATGAACTAGCTGTGTCTTATTCCGTTTCCAAATTTTCAAGCTATTCACTACCTTGGAGTTAAGAAGATACGTATCGGGACCTTTACTCCCCCTCCAGATCACTCTTTCCAGTTCCACCCCCCCTACCAACTCATGCTCCATTTGGACCCACTGTTTCCTTGTTCCTCTTTGCCACTCATAAATCGTTTTTAATTGTGCTGCCTCATAATATTTTCGCAAGTTGGGTACCCCCAGCCCCCCCTCTCCCTTCGCCCTTTGCAATACCCTCATTGCCAAACTTTGGCGCCTCTGTACCCATATAAATCTGTTGACGAGTCTTTGTATCCGATTCAGTCTATTCTGTGGTATCAATATCGGAAGCATCTGGAACATAAACAGCAATCAGGGCACTAGCATCATTTTAACCGTCGCTATTCGCCCAAACCATGAAAGATAACCCCTCCCCTACCCCTCCAGCCAACTTTTGATCTGCTCCAATACCTTCAGATAGTTCAATTTATATAGCGCTTCCGTTTTATTGCTTATACGGATACCCAGGTACCTAATGCTCTCTCCCCTGGAACCGCTAAATTTAGAATTTCCGATTTTGTCCAGTTGATTGTGAAGCCCGATAACTTACCATACTCTTCCAGCTCCCACATTACTATTGGGATGCATACCCGGGGTCTGGCCACACTTAAGATTATATCGTCCGCGAACATAGAAATTTTATAGTCACTCCTCCCCACTCTTATTCCTAATATATCCGCCCGTTCCCTTACCCGCTGTGTAAAAGGTTCTAGTGCTATTGCGAAAAGCAGTGGTGATAGGGGGCAGCCCTGCCTTGTTCCCCTCCCCTGTTCAAAAAAATCCGAGTGGGCCCCATTCACCCTCACACAAGCTTTGGGGCTGATCATAAAGTGCCTTCACCCATGTTAGGAACTCTTTCCCCAACCCCACTTTCTCCAATACCTGAAAGAGGAAAGGCCATGACACCTGGTCGAAGGCCTTTTCCGCATCCAATGACACAAGTAGCACCTCTTCCCCACTTTGCTCAATGGACCATATGATGTTAAGGATCTTCCTGATATTATCTGCTACTTGTCTACCAGGGATAAAGCCGGCCTGATCTTGGTGTATCAATTTTCCGATAATCTTATTTAATCTTGTGGTGAGTATCTTAGCTAACAATTTAGCATCCAAATTAAGCAGGGAGATGGGTCTATAAGATGCGCACTCTTGTGGATCTTTCCCCTCTTTATGGATTACAGTTATGCCCGCTCACCCCATTGTACCCGCTAACTTTATTTATTTATTTATGCTTTTCTTCTATACCGCCCCTTCCAGAGATCAAGGGCGGTTTACAGGGAACAATTCAACAATTTTTCATGGAACAGCAGTTATAACTATTTACAGGCAACGTTTATTGTTCATTGTAAATAGTTAATTTAAATAGTTAATTCCCTCCCTCCCTCCCATGGTTGGTTAAATAACCTCACCAGGGGCACAATTAAGAGATCCCTGAATTGCCTATAAAATCTCGCTGATAGCCCGTCCAACCCTGGCGCCTTCTCTAATACCATCCATACCATCCATACTTTATCCATACCATCTCAAACTTAAATACAACAACTTCACTCCTGGATCCTTGTCCAGCAGAATGGATCAAAGCTACGAAACAAGAAGTTGCACATATTATAACGCATATAGTGAATCAATCACTGCAGCAAGGTATCATGCCTGCTCATCTGAAAAGATCACTAAACAGGCCTATACTAAAAAACAAGGCACTCAACAAAGAAGATCCAACCTCATACCGTCCGATATCAAGTATATCCTTTCTCGCAAAGATTATCGAGAAAGTGACCCAACAGCAACTGCAGGACCACCTAGATGACAACAAAATCCTCGATGACCATCAGTACGGGTTCAGACCACACCATGGAGTAGAAACCCTGCTAATAGCACTCTTTGACAACATCATCAAGGGCCTGGAAAACAAAAACAAAGATGTTCATACTCATATTCATAGATATCTCAGCAGCGTTTGACACAGTTCATCATCAAATTCTCCTGCACAGACTTGCATCCATAGGTATATCAGGAACCCCATTAAAGTGGTTCAAGTCATACCTAACGAACCGAATGCAGCAGGTACGCTACAACAACGAACAAGCAGAGTCTTTCCCCCAAACACAAGGAATACCTCAAGGCTCAGCCATCTCCTCCCTCCTATTCAACGTTTACATACAACCAGTATGCATGATCTTCCAAAAGTTCAATATCAGCTACCACTTGTATGCGGACGATATTATGATTTACACTCAACTTGATGTAAACAATCCCAATTATAACCAATTAGAAGAATGCCTACTCGAAATGCAAAACTGGCTCCATCTCAACAATATGTCAATTAACCACAAGAAGACTGAAGTAATGTTCATTTCAGGGAAACAAGACTTTGATCCTCCTGCAACCATCACCCTAAACAATAACTCTATCACTCTAAAAAAGATATAAAATATCTAGGTGTACTGATTGATGATAACTTAAAAATGGACAAACACCTCCGGTCAATCAACAGAGCAATATTTCACAAGCTGAGGGTTCTTCAACCTATATGCAGCATCATTGACCATTCTGACTTCAGAACAGTAGCTCAGGCACTCATCATTCCCCACCTTGACTACTGTAATGCCATCCTTCAGGGTCTACCGAAAAAAAACACTAAACATCTTACAAATGGCACAAAATGTTTCAGCCAGGATCATCATGAACAAGAGCCTAGTAGATCACATTACACCAGTCTTGATTGAGCTACACTGGCTACCCATCCCGGCACGAATAATATACAAAGTGCTAATAACAACATTCAAAATCATCCACATAGTATCCCCCTCATTCCTTTCTAGTCTCATCACCACTCATCCTCTCAACAGAAGCAGACGGACCACGAACCTGAACACCCTCTGCATACCAAGCAGCATAAGAGCAGTCAACGTACGGACAAACAATCGGGCTTTCACTTACTCGGCTCCCATGCTCTGGAACCACCTGCCTCATGAGATACGCCAGATCAACGACCTAAAGGACTTCAGGAAAAAGCTTAAGACCCATCTTTTCCAATCCCATTACGGCATCACCTAGACAGATCATTGATGCAGTTATGTATATATGTGAATATGTGAATATTTGACCCCTCCTTGAGACCCCTAACTGTGTGCTGTGCTGTGCTTTCCCTTTCGAATCAATAGTATATTTCATCAAAATTTCTGTCATGATTGGTCAATTTCACGCCTGTAATCAAGCCGCTACTGATCACTGGAAGTAGCGGCATACAAATGTATGCTAAATAAATAAATAAATAAATAATTTTAACTGCTTAATTGCCCTCTGCACCTCCTCTCCTCGTATGGGCTGATTAATTTCCTCTTGCTCCCCCTCCTCCAGTTTAGGCAAGTCTATGGAATCAAGGTAACTTTTTACCCTCTTATCTTGTGGGGGGTCCCTTGCTTTATACAGCTCCTGGTAGTATTCCCTAAAAGCGTCTCTAATCTCCCCATCTTTAGTAGCCAGCTCCCCTCCCTTCTTGTGAACTCGTATTATATGCGAGTGCAGCTTCCGTTGTTTCAGCTTCTGTGCTAGGTACCTCCCTGCCTTATTCCCCACCTCAAAGACCTCCTGCCTTAAAAGATGCATCCGGTACTGTATCTTTTCTGCCTGCAGCTCATTTAACTGTGCTCGCACTGCCAGTACCTGCCCTCTATAAGCTCCCGTCTGCCCTTGCCCATCCAGTTCTCCCAATTCTATCAAGCGATCCCTCAGGGTCCGCTCTCTGCTCTCTCTTTCCTTCTTTTTTCTTGCTCCCCATTTAATTAATACTCCTCTCACCACTGCCTTATACCCATCCCATACTCCTCCCCACGTGACCTCCCCATTGTCATTAGATTTAAAGTATCCACAGGTTTCTCTCTCTACGTCCTCCTGAACCCTCCCATCATCCAAAAGTGACTCATTGAGCCTCCAGAACTATATTTCCTTCCCTTCATCCTCCATTTGCAAGCTTATCACTACTGGTGCATGGTCAGACCAGGTAATAGACTCCATTTCAGCCTCCGTTATCCTTCCCCCCCCCCACCTCTTTTGAGACCCAGATAGCATCTATTCATGAATAGGACCCATGTACTGGCGAAAAGTAGGAAAATTGTCTCCTCCCTGGGTGTTGCAGTCGCCATGCATCTATTAAACAATGCTGCACGACAAAATTACGGTACCGTTTCCTATCCGTCCGCTTACCCACTCTTGTCCCCGTGGCGTCCCTAGCTGGATTCCACGTTAAGTTAAAATCTCCTCCGCAAATAAGGATACCCTCTCCCATTTTCCCCACCTCCTCATTCAGTTTTCTCCAGAATTCACGCTGAGCTGCTGTTGGTGCATAAACATTCACTACACAATACCATACATTCCCCACCTTCAAACGCACTAATGCATATCTCCCCTCTTTGTCCCTTACAATAGATTGCAGCTGCATCTTTAACCTAGTAGCAAACAATATAGCAACTCCTCCTTTCTTCTTTTCTATGGTATTTGATGCATGGATACACACCCCATATCCCCTGGGCTTAACCAGATACTCTGTTGCTCTTGTCAGATGCGTTTCCTGAATCATCACTATTGCCGCCCTCTGGTGGGCTAGCTCTTTTGACAGGTTTTGTCGTTTGAATGGCAAGTTGAGCCCCTTTACATTTAATGTGACTATTTTTAACTCACCCCTTCTTCCGTTTCCTCCCCACTCTCTTAGCCCTGCCAATTAGATCCCTGTTCCCCCTCCCCCTCCCCTTGTCTTCCTTCACGTCCTCCCCGCCTCCTCTACCCTTCCCCTCTCTCATGAAGAGAGACTCGTCTTCCATGATGGTGACCGGTTATCGGGTCATGCCTGTCTCTACCATTCCATATCACCCCCCCTCTCCACTGCCCCCCCAAACCAAACAGATCCCACACCCCCTCCCCTCCAGCACTGCTCAGCCCTCCCATTCCCTAACCCCATCCCTACCTCCTACTCCCTCTATCCTTCCTTCTCACCCCCCTAACTGCCCTACTCTTCCTATAGTCTGCCCCTTCCATCCATCCCCCTCCCGTCCCCCCCTTACTCCTATTTGATAACCTCGTCCTTCCCCCCACCTATTTAAATGTTACTACATTATCAGAGAAATACATGACAGCACAACACTGAGCACAGAGTCCTCAATTTCAGCCATTTCCCTACTCCGCCTCGTGCGCTCCTGGACTCTCTGTTCAGTCTGGCCATTCGTCTGCCCAATGCTGGAACTCTGTGCCATCTCTGGACGTTTCTTTTTGGGTTAGATGGCATTGCAGTATTTGCCTGTGTTCCTGCCGAAAGTCTCTCCCCCTCTGGTAAATTAGGTAGTCCCAGTTCTTTAAGCACAGTCCAGGCTTCCTCTCTGGTCTGCACCCGTCTCGACTTCCCCTTAGCTGTAATCAGTAAACCGAATGAGAACAGCCATTTGTATCTTATGTCCTCTCTTCTCAAATAGGCCATCACCTCTTTAAGGTTTTGTCTACGTTGCAGCGTTCCCACAGAAAGATCCTGAAATAGCTCCAGTTGGTGTCCATCCCAGGTAATCTGCCACACTTTTCTCGCTGCTCTCAGCAGCCATTCTTTTACTTTAAAAGAGCTGAAGCACACCACTATATCTCTTGGTTTATTGTCTCTTACCGGGCCGAGACCTCTGTGTGCTCGCTCAATTTGCGAGAGTTCTATCGTAGTGCCCCTTCCAGATCTGCGGTTGCTACTAGGGATCTAAAGATTTTAATGAATACTTCTTCACAATTTCTATATTGAGGATCCTCTGGGAGGCCCCTAACTCGTAGATTACATCTCCGGGATCTATCTTCCAGATCATCCAGTTTCACCTGCTGCTCCTCTTGGGCTCGCTTGAGGTCCCCCCATCCTTTTTGTAAGTCTTCAATTTGCTCCCCTTGCTGCTCCATCTGGGTCTCCATTTCTTCCACTCGGTTTCCGATATCCACGATGTCTTGTCTCAGAACTTGTATGGACTCTTTGAGTTCATGCTTCACCCCGCCAATTTCTGTCTTAATCTCATCTTTCAGTTTGGTTAGCCATTCTTTCAGTTTGGCTACACCTCCTGGGCTGCATCCCCGCTCCAGCTCCTCCGCCAAGTCATTTGGTTCTTCAGCCTGCATTCGGCCCTCTTTCTCCCCCTCTCTTCTGCCTTTAACTGCTGCATATGGGGAACGAAAGTCCGCCAATTTCTTCCGTGCGGCCAGAGTTCCTTTATTTTTTTCCATACTGCCACTTAGGGCCTCTAAGCTGATTTAGGTTTCCCAAAAATTTCAGGATTTTCCCTGGGAGACCGTGCCCCCCTGAGGCCACTCACTTTATTTCTCGGCCTACTTCCCAGGCTTCTATCAGGCTGCTCTGTCCTGGTTAGTGATGTTCATCCAGGGCAGCCCTGCCCCCGTCTGTTAAATCTGGTCTTCCTTTCTGCTGTGGCTTATACTCCTCTAGTCCACCAGACCCTTGCTTTGCTCCCTTAGTGCTTTATGCCACCTCTTCCCCCCCTACCGGTACTGTATTCTCCACAGGCCTGCTCACCGTTTTTTTTTTGCCACGATGCTCCTTCCGTCCCCTGGAGCTCTCTCCGCTTTCCTCCGAGCCCACTTCCGCGTCTCACCACTTCACCTCTGGGCTGCTATCCGATCCCGCTCCTGTCAATTCACACTGGGCTCCTGTTCGCACCCTCCATATCTGCCCAGGAGCACTGCCGCTGCCTTCCCCACTCACTGGTGCTCTCCTCTGGTCCTCTCTGCCTCCCCGGCCTCTGCGCCGGCCCGCCCGGCTGTCCACCGCTCCTCCGGCTCACCTTTAACCTCGGTCAGTCACGCGCTGTCGGGCTCAGTGTCTCAGAAGCACAGCTCCCCTCCGCAAATCCAGGCAGTGCCGCCGCTCGCTTCTCTATGGCATCCTCCGCCGCCTGCTTGCCACGTGGTCCTTCAATCGAGCAGCTTATTTAGGAGCTCTTCCGGCGGCTACACTCTTATACGGAGGGACCCGCTCCACAGCGCAGCTCCCCTTTGCTGTTTCGCCCGGAGCCTCATCGATCTGTGCTGCTCTCAATAAGATTTTCACAACCCCACCGTTCTCTCCTCCTCCACTCCAGCCTGCCACGCGGTCTGCTGGATCGACGGCCCGCTGTGTGTCTCCTCTTGCAATGGTGCTCCGGCTGGGGTTAACTTGTACACTATTTCCACTCTCCTCTGCTGGATCGTTCACCAGTGTTTCCTCCCCTTTGCCCCTCTCACGGAATGCTTTTGGGGGTATATTTCCCCCCTTATTACAGGCTCAGGCGATGGAGCTTAATTTCTACACCACCATATGCCCCGATGACGTCACCGGAAGTCCAATCTCCCATATCTTGCACGTCTACAGATTGTAGTGATGCTGGCGATCCAGTAATTTTCTTAGTATCCAAGAAAGACCTGAGCTGCTCTGGTACAAAGAAAATATATCTAACATTTAGAAACTTAATAATCCATTTGCATGGATAATGTAGTTGAAAAGCAGTATCCAAAGTCCGAACCTCTTGGTGCATTTCAAGAAACAATTTTCTTCTCTCGTGTAGCATGTGCAGCATACAGATACATTCTAAAAGTCTGACCACAAAAACATAGAAACATGACGGCAGAAAAAGACCACATGGCCTATCCAGTCTGCCCTTCCATATCAACTACAATAGTCCCCTTTTTACCTTTAGAGATCCTCTGTTTGTCCCATGCTTTTTTTGAATTCAGATACTGTCCTCGTCTCTAGTACCTCCACTGGGAGACTATTCCATGCATCCACCACTCTTTCAATAAGGAAATATTTCCGCAAATTACTCCTGACTATCCCCTTTTACCCTCTTCCTATGTCCCCTTGTAGCAGAGCTTGCTTTCAATCAAAAGAGGCTCTCCTCCTATGCATTTATCCCACTGAGGTATTTAAACCTTTCTATCATATCTATTCTATCCCGCCTTTCCTCTAACGTATATTTAAGTGTGTCCTCATATGCTGTATAATGAAGACCACTAACCATTTTAGTAGCCACCCTCTGCACTGACTCCATCCTGTTTATATCCTTTTGAAGGTGTGGTCTTCAGAATTTCACATAATATTCCAAATGAGGTCGCACCAGAGACTTATACAGAGGTACTATCACCTCCTTCTTCCTGCTGGCCATTCCTCTCCCTATGCACTCAAGTATCCTTTTGGCTTTCACCGTCACCTTTTCTACCTGTTTAGCCACTTTAAGATAATCAGAAATGATCAAGCCCAGGTCCCGCTCTTCTTTCGTGGACAGAAGTACATCGCCCCCTACACTGTACCACTCCCTTGTATTTTTTCAGCTCAAATGCATGACCCTGCATTTTTGAGCATTCAATCTCAACTACCAAATTCTTGACCATTCTTCAAGCTTAATTAGATCCTTCCTTTTGTTATCTCCAGTACTTCTTCCTGCGTGTCTATTCTATTGCAGATTTTGGTATGATCCACAAAGAGGCAAATCTTATCTAACAGTCCTTCCGCAATATCACTAACAAAGATGTTAAGAATCTTCTTGAAATAAAGCTGAAGGGAGGACTGTGATGTCAACAACCAAGATGGCCGCATAAGCTAATTGCTCTAGACAGCCCCAGTAAAAAAAAAGTGCAAAAAAGAGCTCATAAGACCGCTCATAGTGGCACAGAAACAAGAGTGGAGAAGTGCGGGAGCACCAAGATGACAGCGAAAGCGAAAAATATCAATTTGAAGGAATTTGCTTTCTCGGCACTGGGCAACTACTCCACGCCCCTACCACAGTACAAGAAAATGGTGGCGGAAAGAGAGAAGGTGGCAGGCAGTAATGCCCAGGCCAAAAACAATACAGGAGCAGCAGACCCACGCTCCGATGATACAGTAATTGTGGAGCCAGAGGTCCAAGGCAATTTTCAAGCAGAGGTGCGTGCCTGGTTCAAAGAGTTAAGAAATTAAATAGTGCAAGTAAGACAGATGTGGTCGCTGGTATTGATAGCTTACGGGCAGAATTGACGGATATGGGGAGACGATTGGAAGAAATAGAAGAACGAGGGGAAGAGCAGGAGGAAGTTGCGGGGTCTCTGGACAGCAAGCTGCAGCAGCTGGAACAACATAATATGACATTGGTAGATAAAGTGGAGGACCTAGAAAACCGCTTCAAGAAGAGTAATATCCGGTTTTGGGGTATCCCGGAGGGTGACACATACTCAGATTGTGAAGCGGTAGGGCTGGACATTTCAAAAGCACAGTTGAAAGAATCAGGCATAGAGTTAGATAAATTTTGATTTCAGGATTGACAGAGCACACCGCGTAACAGGGGTTGCTGGACAGAACAACAATGCACCCCGCGACATAATTGCATGCTTCCATAATTATACATTAAAAGAACTCGTGCTGAGGAAAGCGCCAGTGGGCAGTTCTTTTAAGTGGGGCTCTTGCGCAGTGGAATTGTACGCAGACCTGGCACAGACTAGACTGCATAAAAGGCACCAAATGAAGGATGTGTTAGCTAAACTCAGGGAAGAAGGCATAAGATATGGATGGACTTTCCCTTTTGGCCTGAGTTTCACTTATAAGGGGCAGAGACTGAGGGTTCGTATGCGAGAGGAAGCAGTTTGGGCTCTCACAGAGGCTGGAATAACCGGGCTGACACTAGAACAGGACACAGGGAAAGCAGCAAGGAAAATTCATCCAAGATGGCAGCGGGTGATGCATGGGCGACGCAGGCTGTATCGCTTATTGGGAGCTACAGAGCAGGGGCGAACAGCTGGCTGAATAGGCTTGTCTTCAAGGTTGCGGGTAGGCCAGACAACATGAGATAACAATGGCAAACAATGTTACAGCTAAAACATAAAGAAGACCGAGTATTTGCTGGAAGTGCTATAGGACATAACAAAGGACTTTCTCCCCCTGGTACATTTTATATATATATATATATGACATGGTGTGAGTTTTGTTTTGTATTACGCTGTGGAGGAATCCCTGCCCTGGGCTTCCCTCTGGAGGCGGGGGACTTGGGAAGGGGACTTAAAAGGAGGGGAGAGAGAGTGGGGGTGATAAGGTTTGCTGAGGTGGGAAGGGGGTAAGAGGGAGAACTGCTATAAATTGCAATGGATGGGAATTGCAAATTTACCATGTTGGTATGAGAGCCGATTTGTTTGCTTTATGTGAAGTGCGTGAGTAACAAGCAGAGAAGAGAGCAAGAGGTCGGGGAATGAAGGGTTGAGCGGTAAAAAAGCGGGGTGGGGCTGGCCAGGCCATCTGGATGATAACAGCCCGGGCTATCCAGAATGGAGGGAAGAGGATGGCTGGACCGACAGGGGAGGTTAGGGGAGGAAGAGGGGGGGAAGAAGGGGGGAGGGTTCAAAGCTAGAGGCGGGAAGGAGAGGCTAGCTAACAGGTGAGCTGAAGATTGTGACCTTAAATGTTAAAAGACTCAATTCTCCCTTCAAGTGCCAGAGGCTATACAAGGAGATGGCGCACCAGCAGGCATCACTTTTCCTTGTGCAAGAAACACATTTGTTGCGTTCACATGAAGGCTTGGTGGCACCTAGGGGGTATGATGTGTGACTGTTTGCATCAAATACAGTGGAACGAAAGAAAGGAGGAGTTGCGATCTTGATAGACTCTACATTGAAAGTAGTAGTTCATACAGTGATTAGAGATAAAGGGGGAAGATATCTGCTGTTGAGATTTAAGTTTAGGCTCAGAATGGTTTTGCTTTGCTAATGTTTATGCACCCGCAGGGACACAAAGGGCCTTTTGGGAGCATCTTAAAGAGGAAATGGCTAGATTGGGGGAGGAAATCCTGATTTGGGGGGGGGGGCGGGATTTCAACCTGACATGGGATCCAGGGAAGGGCACGACAGGAAGTAAGGGGGGTTGACAAACAGATAGGGTTAGATATCAGCAGTTTTTAGAACAATACAGCTTGATAGACGCTTGGAGATTTTACCATCCAGGGAAAAGACAGTTCTTGTTTTATTCCCCGGTGCCTAGTACGTATTCCAGGATAGATACTATCTGGGTGACTAGGGAGGCAGTAGGGAGGATTCAGGGAGTGGATATGGATTCTATCACTTTTACGGATCATTCGCCGGTGGAACTTAGGCGTGCAATAAAGGGAGAGGAACGGGGTCCACAGTTTTGGAGGTTGAATGAATCATTATTGGAAGATGAGAGAGTAGTAAAAGAGGTAGAACAGACGATAACGGAAAACTTTCTCATGAATGACAGTGGAGAGGTGGGTTGGGAGATAATTTGGGATCGGTTCAAAGCAGTCTTGAGGGGGGTGTTGATTAAATGGGGTGCAAGAAAGAGGAGGGAACGAGAGGCAAAGGAGAATGGGCTTCATCAGCGCGTAATGGAGTTGGAAGGGCTGGGTGTACAGGAGGGGGGGGAGGAAATATAAAGGGCAGGTATTGGCAGTGCGCGTGCAACTAAACGCTTTGCAGGCGGGGGAGATACTATTTAAAATGCAAAAATTGCATCAAGAGTTTTTTGAGGGTGGGAATAAAGCTGGGCAATACATGTCACAGCGCTTAAAACAACAGAAGCTGAGGTTGCATATAGTGCAGGTCAAAGGCCCTGGAAATACTATCTTACGCTCAGGAAAAGAGATTAGATTAGCATTTGCATCTTATTACAAAAATTTGTATACTGCAGCGCCGCCACCCTCAGTAGAAAGCATTCGGAGTTATTTAGATTCCGTGCCTATGCATCATCTAGGTTTGGAGGAGCAGCAGCTATTAAATAGGGGAAGAGGGATTTATGAGAGCGATTCAAGAATTAAAGACTGATAAGGCACCCGGCCTAAATGGGCTGACAGCTTAGCAGAAACAATGGGATGGGCAGGGATTTCTTTGATACCTAAAATGGGAAAATATCCACAAAGTTGCGTATTGTATATCCTTACTCAACCTGGATGTTAAATTGTTGGCTAAAATACTGGCCTGGCACTTGAATAAGGTGATGGCTCAGTTGGTGCATCAAGACCAAGCTGGATTTATACCTGGGAGGCAAGTCGCGGACAATGTCCGCAAGATTCTAAATTTAGTATGGACTGCTAGTAAGAGCAAAGAATCGGCCCCGCCACTGTCATTGGATGCTGAAAAAGTGTTTGATCATGTGTCCTGGCCCTTTCTCTTCCAAGTGCTGGAGAGAATGGGGGTAGGTGAGAGCACTGTATCAGAAACCTAAGACCTGAGGCTATTCCGAATTTTTCGTCCAGGGTCGGGGAACTCGTAAAGGGTGCCCCCTATCTCCCCTCTTATTTGTGTTGTCTTTAGAGCCATTTGCAGTGCGAATCAGAAAGAATGCAAACTTGAAAGGGATTACATTAGGTCAGGAGGAATATCGGATTGCGCTCTTTGCAGATGATATCATTTTAGTAGTGACACGCCCACTCTTTACCCTACCTGGCATTATGTGGGAAATAAAAGAATATGGTAGGTTAGCGGAGTTTAACATAAAATTGGGCTAAATCTGAGATATTAAATTTGACAGTATCGGAGGAGCTTCAAGATGTCTTTTAAAAGAACCTCCCTTTCAGATGGGCAAAAAACTCTATTCGTTATTTAGAGATACAAATTTGGAGCCAATTAAAAAATCTATTTGAGTTAAACTATAAGAAGTTGTTGGGAGAGGTAGAGGGGCTGGGGCAGGGGTTATATCTCTTGACATGGGCATATAGCGGCAATAAAGATGTTGTTGCTCCCACGTTTTTATTTTTGTTTCAGACTTTACATATAACTGTACCCCCAAAAACATTGAAGCAGCTTCAAAGAAAGGTAGACCGATTCATATGACAAAACCGAGCTCCCAGAATAGCAGCAAAGACTTTGCACAGATCAAGAATGGAAGGGGGTTTGGGGTCCCCAACTTTAAGAAGTATTATTTAGCAGCACAGCTCAAGGCTTTATATTCCTGGAATGGTGAGAGACAGAAACAATGGGTGCAAATAGAGGAAGCGTCCTTACCAGTAGCTGCACTAAAACACTTAGGGGCTTGTTTACAAAGCCGCGGTAGCGGTTTGCGATCGTAATCGGAGCCGCGGCCCCATTGATTTCAATGGGGCCTCGGCTGCGATCGCGATCGCGAACCACTACCGCGGCTTTGTAAACCAGCCCCTTAGTGTGGAAGGGATGAGGGGAAAAGGGCAACAACCCCCTAGTAGAGCATACCGCAGCGATATGGCAGCATAGACGCTGAGAGCTAGTGGGAAGCAAACAATAGTCACAGGGGAGGTCGTCAATAGCCTGCTTTAATGACGGGCAAGTACCAGAAATTGCTACCCTGCAGCGGTGGGCTAAATTGAGATTAAATCCGGTTTCTCAAGTGATAGATAAAAAAAGGAATGTTAGAATTTGCGGGAATAAGAGATTTGTATGGATTACCTGAGCATGACTATCATAGTTATTTACAAGTTAGCGCCTTCTTACGACAAAGGAAGGTATGGGAGGAGTTATGGAGTGAAAGGGGATGGTTTGAAATTGCCTGTTTGGGACGCTAGAAAGAAAGGGGCTCTTGTTGTGTTTGTAACGGGGTTTAATTATGAAGGCGCCCGAGAAGCTTGATTATATGTTGAAATGGGAGCGGGACCTAGGGGAAGAATGGGAGGAAGAAGCATGGGAAGCAATCATACAAGCAGTGGGGAGGGTGTCTATAGCTACAGCTTTACGAGAGAATGCTTATAAAATGCTTTCCAGATGGTATTGGACACCTGTGCGCTGGTATAAAGCGGGATTGGGACAATTGAATGAATGTTGGAGAAATGCGAGGCTATAGGTACTCTATTACATATGTGGTGGGAGTGCAAGGTGGTACAAGCATATTGGGATAAGGTATTACAGGCAATCAAAGAGATCACGGGTTATCAGTTACAGCGGAACCCAGCTATAGTTTTACTTCATAAACAGGAGGAGCAGCTTCCAGGAAAATAAATGGTATGGTAGGTACAACACTGTATAATAACAGCCCAATGCGAAATAGCTGTGTATTGGAGTAGACCAGAGTTGCCTAGTTTGGCAGGATATGCTAAACGATTGGCAAATCTGTATTTGATGCATAAGTTGACAAATTTGAAGAGGGGGAAGGGTGAAGAGGGTATAGTGCACTGGCAAGGAGTATGGAAATGGTTGGAACAATGGAATAGGATATAAGAGGGAACGTAGGAATGCGGGGGTGGATGATGGATAAGAGAAATATGGTAGCTCAGGTTTGGAAGAATGGTAGAAATGAGGGGACGGGAAGGGGTTGGGGATGGGGATGGGGATGGGGAGGGAGGGATAAGGCATGGAAACCTTTTATATGATGGCTGTAAATGTTAGTTGTGATGTCATTGGCTGGAATGCTTCTGTTAAAAATTTGTTAAAACGTAATAAAGTTTAAATAAAAAAAATAAAGCCGAAGAATACAGGACATATCCATTTCAAATATAAAGCTAACCAAAAGTGTAGCTTGATATGCTGAAATATCCAAAGAACTTGATGCAGAAAAGCGAGAGATTTTGCCAACAGGGAGAAAATAGGCTTTATTAATTGGGGGTTTGGTACTATCAGGTAGATCCAATATTTCCTTCACACACTTATTAAAGGCTTCCAAAGTTGTCATAGTTGTAATCTTGGGAAAATTAAGCACCAGCAGATTCAAGTGCCTCATTTGATTTTCAAATTGGTGATCAAAGTTTAACCTTCACCAAGGTATCAATTACAGGATTTTGAATATTTTAATTCAGTTTCTGAAGTATCAATCTTGTCCTTATTCTCTTTAAGAACATAATAAGAACATAAGATATGCCATACTGGGTCAGACCAAGGTCCATCAAGCCCAGTATCCTGTTTCCAACAGTGGCCAATCTAGGTCATACGTACCTAGCAGTTTCCCCAAAAGACACAGGTTCCACAATGCTTGTACTGGTTCAAGCATTGATATCCTGGGTCCCTTTTTAATAATGGTTTATGGACCTTTCCTCCAGGAACTTGTGCAAACCTTTTTTAAACCCAGCTACACTAACAGCCTTTACTACATCCTCCGGCAACAAATTCCGAGTTTGATTACACTTTGAGTGAAAAAATATTTTCTTTTATTAGTCTGAAATAGTTTACCCTGTAGCTTCATTGCATGTCCCCTAGTCTTTCTATATTCTGATAACGTAAACAATTAATCTACGTTTACCTGTTTCACTCCGTTCATTAATTTATAGACTTCTATCATATCTCCCCTCAGCTGTCTCTTTTCCAGGCTAAAGAGCCCTAACCTTTTTAGCCTTTCTTCATAGGAGTATCCTTCCATCCCCTTTACCATTTTGGTGGCTCTTCTCTGTACCTTTTCTAATAACGCTATATCCTTTTTAAGATACGGCGACCAGAATTGCAAACAATATTCAAGGTGTGGTCTCACCATGGAACAATATAGAGGCATTATAATATCTTTTGTTTTATTTTCCATTCCTTTCCTTATTATACCTAGCATTCTATTTGCTCTCTTGGCCACTGCTGTACACTGGGCCGAGGGTTTTAACATGTTATCCACAATGACGCCTAAATCTTTTTCCTGGGTGGTGGTTCCTAATGTGGAACCTTGCATTGTGTAACCATAGTTTGGGTTGTTCTTTCCTAGGTGCATAACTTTGCACTTGTCCACATTAAATTTCATCTGCCATTTTGATGCCCAGTCTTCCAGTTTATCAAGATCCTCTTGCAATTTTCCACAATCTTTTTGGGTTTTAACAACTTTAAATAGTTTTGTGTCATCTGCAAATTTAATAACCTCACTCGTTATTCCCCTTTCCAGGTCATTTAAGAATATGTCAAAAAGCAGCGGACCCAGCACAGATCCCTGGGGTACACCACTATTCACCTTTCTCCATTGGGAAAATTGGCCATTTAGCCCTACCCTCTGCTTTCTATCTTTTAACCAGTTCCTAAGAACATAAGAACAAAGGATTACTGCTGTGGAGAGACAAAATTAGCTTTTTGCAGCACAGCGTTTATATCCTTAGAGAATTCAGAAACTATAGTGTCCAGTTTAACTAATATTCCCCAAATGGAGTGTAAAGTTATTTCTTTAGTCTCCAACCCTGAAGGCAGTACCCCAGCATATTTCTTACCAGACAACTGCTGTCCCAAAGCTGAATCAGCTTTATTTATTTATATGTTAAAGATTTATTAAATTTTCCAAGAACAACTTTAACACAATCCGTGTTTTACATTCCTACCACAATCCCTTCCACCCCCCCCCCCCCCCATGGGAATCCGCCTCCTCAGGGAGACCAAAGCTACAATTTTATACATTCAGAACTTTACATTTTTTGGGTGAAAACTCATCAAACCTTTTCAAACTGAGGACGTTTCTCCAATCTTAGCACCTGAATCGGCTTTGTTATTTGAAGGCAAGCCAGATTTCTCAGAACCAGATCCTGCATCAGATATCGCAACACGTGCAGGAGGTGTCAGTGGCAGGAAGCCACCCAGAAAGGCTGTGGATACTGTTTCCACCTTTTACGGGGAGGTCTCGGATTTTCCCTCCTCCTGAATCACTTCCATTGCATTCTGCTGCAGAGAGGTGTGGCCATGGTGCTATTAAAAATACTTTTCCAGGTGAAGAAATGCCTTCACCCTCAGTCTTCGCAGCAGGGACCTCAGCCATGGACCTTCATTCCGCTGGATTTGGGGTAGGGTGGCAATTCCAATCGCTGCTGTTTCGAGTCCAAGCCTTAGGGGATTTAGCGGGCCCCTTTCCTTTGTGTTTAGGAGCCATAGGCAATCTGAAAAGTGGGAATAGAGAGCATAGTGATTACATGGCTACCTTCAGCATGTCATCATCTTCACTTCACCCCCTACACTGTGATGTTTAATAGCTACGCTGCATATTTTTCCAGGTTGAACGTCCTTTTAGCTGGAGGAAGGAAATGATAGGAATGTCTGTGGGAGGAATTTATTTATCTCCCACAATTTTGGTTTATGTTTAAGTTCTTAGACCTCTGGAGGTCCTAGGAACACTTGTATATCCAGAGTCATACTTAGGAATCAGAACATGTCTACCACTAATAATAATTAATAATATTGGTACAAAGAACACCATTTCATACCAGAGATACAGAGCTGCTCTTAAAACATACCTGTTTCAGGTGGTTTTTGGTAGTTGAGGCAAAAGGACGTTTTTTCAATTGCCAAGGAGGAGGAAGGGGTATGATTGGATGGGCTGTGATGCAGGAGAAGGATGTCATGTCTTCTTTACTATTTCTCTGCTTTTGATTTTTGTTTTTTGTTTTCCTATTTGGATTATGGAATTCTTTTCTATTTTTGGATATGATTTCATTTTTTATTGCAAACCATTTTGTAATATGATAAAGGCAGTATAAAAAGAAAGCAATAAGCTATAAATTCTGAATTGCTGAAGAAGTGTTCTGCCTGGTCAGGAAAGAGTGCTTCTGCAGGAGGAAGGGATGAGACTGGATGTACTGTTATCCAGCAGGAGGCAGGAGTGAGACTGGAAGGGATGTGATGCAGGAGGAGGCAGGGGTGAGACTGGAAGGGCTGTGATGCAGGAGGAGGAAAGGGCGAGACTGGATGTACTGTTATCCAGCAGGAGGCAGGGGTGAGACTGGAAGGGCTGTGATGCAGGAGGAGGCAGGGGTGAGACTGGAAGGGCTGTGATGCAGGAGGAGGAAGGGGTGATACTGGAAGGGCTGTGATGCAGGAGGAGGAAGGGATGAAACTGGAAGGGCTGTGATGCAGGAGGAGGAAGGGGTGAGACTGGAAGGGCTGTGATGCAGGAGGAGGAAGGGGTGATACTGGAAGGGCTGTGATGCAAGAGGAGGAAGGGGTGATACTGGAAGGGCTGTGATGCAGGAGGAGGAAAGGGCGAGACTGGATGTACTGTTATCCAGCAGGAGGCAGGGGTGAGACTGGAAGGGCTGTGATGCAGGAGGAGGAAGGGGTGATACTGGAAGGGCTGTGATGCAGCAGGAGGAAGGGGTGAGACTGGAAGGGATGTGATGCAGGAGGAGGAAGGGGTGAGACTGGAAGGGATGTGATGCAGGAGGAGGAAGGGGTGAGACTAGAAGGGCTGTGATGCAGGAGGAGGAAGGGGTGAGACTGGAAGGGCTGTGATGCAGGAGGAGGAAGGGGTGAGACTGGAAGGGCTGTGATGCAGGAGGAGGAAGGGGTGAGACTGGAAGGGCTGTGATGCAGGAGGAGGAAGGGGTGAGACTGGAAGGGCTGTGATGCAGGAGGAGTAAAGGGTGAGACTGGATGTGCTGTGATGCAGCAGGAGGAAGGGGTGAGACTAGAAGTGCTGTGATGCAGCAGGAGGAAGGGGCGAGACCAGGGCCGGATTTACCTTGAGTGAGGCCCTACGCCAACAAAAATTGTGGGCCCCCAGCAGGGGCGGCCCAAGGGGGGTGCGGGCCTCATTTGCATAAGGGGCCTCATTTGCATAAATATTTGCATAATGTTACCATATACTAACTTTTAGTAAACGTGCCTCTTAATGAGTGTATGGATAAAGAAAGACTAAAAGATTTCTACATTACTATAATCCAGTGCCAACTGCCAGACACATTAGGAACTACTACAAACACTGCCCATAGTAAACCCGCCGTATCCTAACAGCACTACCAGGACTCACAAAGCACCATACTCTACCAATCAAAAGGCAACACTGCAAATATTAAACCAATACATTTCAGAGAACAACAATACATGACCTACTGGGGAAAGAGAACAAGTGGCAATGTCAAATAGGAATTATATAAACAGAACACCTCAGCTCAGTTACACATGCAGAACATAGACCATCACCAAACAAGTAATCACAATTTAGAAACAGGAAGACAATAATTAAACTGGGAATCCCAAAAGCCAAACTTGGAATGTACAACACTGTAGAAATAAAACTATACATTAATTTGCTCTTGTACTAAACAAAGCGCAGACGTTAATGATGCACATTTACCAGAGCTGACATATTCCAATTAATAAATTCAAAATAAAGAGATATTTTTCTACCTTTTGTGCATTTTTTTCAGCTGCAATTGCTCCAGCCACTTTCTTCTGGTTTCTTCGTGTCTTCTGCTAACTCTCCATCGTCTGCTGTCCATTTGTCCTTTCTTCTTCTCTCTTCTAGATTTTTTTCCATTCTCTCTCTACATCTGCTTTAACATACTAATCTTTCTCCTTTTGCTCTTTCCTCATTCCTATTTCATCCACTCAAATTTTCCCTCCATCCTCAATCCCCACTTACTCTCCCAATACCCGGCCAATTGTAGATTTTTTATCCCTCCCACACAAAATATTTTTCCCTTCTCCATTTTACTCTTCCAGCCCCATCCCATTCTAATCCTCCCCCAACATCAGCTCCCTTCTAGTTCCAGCCTCACCCAGCATCCATTCCCTTCTAGTCCCTGCATCAGCCCATTTCCAGTCCTAGCCATCCATCAGTCCATTTCCAGTCCTAGCAACCCCCCAACCCAATACCAGTCCTAGCCCCCCCATCACCCCACTTACAGTCCTTAACCCCCCATCACCCCATTTTCAGTCCTTAACCCCCCATCACCCCATTTTCAGTTTAAGCCCCCCCCTATAACCCATTACCAGTCCTAACCCCCCATCAGCCCACTTCCAGTCCTAACCCCATCAACCCATTTCCAGTCAGCCCCCCATAGCCCATTGCCAGTCCTACCCCCCCCATCAGCCCACAGCCCATTACCAGTCCTAACCCCATCATCCCACCTCCAGTTTTAACCCCCCCAGCCCATTTCCAGTCCTAGCCCCCCATAGCCCATTACCAGACAACCCCCATCAGCCCACAGCCCATTACCAGTCTTAACCCCCCCAAAGCCCATTACCAGTTCTAACCCACCCCAACAGCCCATTTCCATTCCTAAACCCCTAATCCCAACTCCAGTATTAACCCCCCATCCCATTTTCATTCCTAGCCCCCCCCATAGCCCATTACCAGACAGCCCCCATCAGCCCACAGCCCATTACCAGTCTTAACCCCCCCAAAGCCCATTGCCAGTTCTAAGCCCCCCCAACAGCCCACAGTCCATTACCAGTCCTAACCCCATCAGCCCACCTCTAGCCTTAACCGCCCCCCGGCCAGCCCAGCCCAGCCCATTTCCAGCCCCAGCCCCCCCAATAGCCCATTACCAGTCCTACCCCCCCATAGCCCATTACCAGCCCTACCCCCCCCAGCCCATTTCCAGCCCCAGCCCTCCCAATAGCCCATTACCAGTCCTACCCCCCCCCCCACCCCATTACCAGTCCTACCCCCCCCCCCCGGCCTAAACTAAAATTTAATTAAAAAAAAAAACCTGGTGGCTGCCGCCGCGGGGCCCCCTCTGCTGCCGCGGCAGCACGGACTGACCCGCGGGGCCCCGTCTACAAGCTGAAGCCGTCGGGTCGGGTCGGGTCGGTTCTCCCTCCCTCCGTGCAGGCTGCAGGCTGTGAGAGACGCGAAGGGAGAGCGTCTCCTCGCGTCTCTGTTAAGCCCGCAGGGGCTGATGGGAAATTTCCCATCAGCCCCTGCGGGCTTAACAGAGACGCGAGGAGACACTCTCCTTTCGCGTCTCTCACAGCCTACAGCCTGCAGCGAGGGAGGGACGACCCGACCCGACCCGACCCGACGGCTTCAGCTTGTAGACAGGGCCCCCGCGGCAGCAGAGGGGGCCCCGCGGCGGCAGCCAGCAGGTTTTTTTTAAAATTGTGTTTAAAAAAAATGAACTTGTTCTTTTTTTGTGGGCCCCTGCCGGCTGTGGGCCCTACGCCATGGCGTACATGGCGTATAGGTAAATCCGGCCCTGGGCGAGACTGGAATTGCTATGATGCAAGAGGAGGAAGGGGTGATAACTGGAAGGACTGTGATGCATGAGGAGGAAGGGGTAATATTGGAAGGGCTGTGATGCAGCAGGAGGAAGGGGTACTTGCCTTGACTGCTATCATAGCTCTTAGAACAGGAATTGATGATGATAGGCATCCCCATTTTATGAAATCCTAGTTTCTCAAACTTAAAATGTATTTTTTTCCTTACAAATCTGTGTTAGAAAAGTTGATCTTGAATATGGGCTACAAATGGCAATAAAGAACCTAAGGCCTTTGTAGAGCTCTTTTAGTGGAATTTGGCTAGATCCAAGTATGAGTTAATTTCCTTTCATTCTTATTATATAATTCTAAGATTAGAACCATTAAGGATGTAGTGATGAGATCATGGAAAAACAGTCTAGTGCCTTTTTTCATTTTTGTTTTTTCTCTTTTGAAACACCAAACTAACCTCCCCCATACAAGATCTGCTTGTACTTTTTATGATTTTTTGAAAAACATCATAAAAGCTGTGGCAAGATCTCCTCTATTTATGTTTTTCTTCTTGATAAGGCTCCTAGTTTCACTCCCTTTAGTAGCTCTAAGCTGCTAAGTGCCTTAAACCACCATAGTTGCAGGTACCAATTTTGCTTCCAATTCCTTAACATTAACCTTACACTATAACTTATTAGAGCTTGGTTTCCACCACTGTGACATATAATACAATCATGAACAAATCAAACCCAGATTGGCAGGAAGGAAGCTCGTAGACATCCTGAGGCACTTCTGAAACCTTGCGTCAGCGACACTGACAACAATCCACCAGGTCACTCATGCACTATATCAACGGTATGTGGACCCAACCAACCTCTTTCTCTTCGTTCCTCTCAGAAATAATTCCTCCTCAGCTAACCTTTGGCTGTCTTCTCCCCATTGGAGGAAGGGGACCACGACCAGACCCAGCATCACGTAGAGGTGCTATAGGCCCCTCAGCCTTATAATAAAATAGAACCAAAAAATAATGATTACCCTCCAAATATATAGAGAATTTAAATGATGAACACTGCACGATATCAAAACACAATTTTTTAACGGAACCAGTCCTTCTTTTATAGATCGTGCTGAGTTAAATTTTACCCCCTGATGAAGCACCGAAACGCAAAGACGGTACCTGAATGGTGGCGTTGGGGATTTGTATCAGCATTGTTTGAGATAAGCACAATTTTCTATATTTTTTGAAATAGTTCAAATATTGGAGAAAGAATTGATGAATATATAAGTGCACGACATTTTTAAATCATTAAGAACATGTGTGGTCATTGATGCAACAAGGCGCATTGCTTTAGAGTAATTCAAGCACTGCCAACTGGAGTCTGAGACCACTGGTTCCGTTAAATTGTGTTTTGATATCGTGCAGTTTTCATCATTTAAATTCTTGATATATTTGGAGGGTAATCATTATTTTTTGGTTCGTTAAAACCCTCTGTAAACTGACCTGAGCCTTAGTTATAATAAAATAGGCCAGGCTACCATCATCCCCTTCTCGCCCCTTTTTGACCTCCCATGATGGCACAGATCAAACTACATACATGAAGTTTGGAATTAAAAAGGTTGCAGTTTTAATCAGCATAACGTGAGTCTTTACAATAACCCACATCTTATCTAGAAGGGCCCCCATGTATCCCAAGGTTCCCCCCATACTCCATTATCTGGGCAATCACGACAGTCCCACTGGCCAACTGCCTTCAACCACCATGGCTTTAGACTCCAACCAGCATTTGCCCATCAGTTACTGATCATGTAACAGTTTAAATTTAAATTAGTATGTATAGTTTTTTAGAATTTGTTGAGGAATGTTGACATGGCAATTACATTTTCCTTTGCAAGAATATGTCCTTGCTAGGACTTTGTGCTCTGGTGGCAAGACATTGTTGACTCTTCCATCTGTGGCTGCTTTTAAAGGACAGTTGTTTAATGAATGTGTACTTTCATATGCTGCCCCTAAATTGTGAAATGATCTGCCTGTGATGGTGAGACAAGAGTTGGACTTCTTTTCTTTCTGTAAGCAGGTGAAAGCTGTTTATTGAAACTTATCAAATGTATTTGATTGTATTGTTTTTATTTTTATTTATTTATTTATTTATTTAGCTGTATTTATATCCCGCTTTTCACCGGGTCAAAGCGGTCAATTGGGAGATACATTTAACACGAGGGGATATGACACACATACGCTAATACTTACAGGGAACATGGGCAATGGAGGGTTAAGTGGCTTGCCCAAGACCACAAGGAGTGCCTATAGAACTAGAAATCCAAGTCCCTCCGGCCTGAGATTGCTGTCCCCAGGTGGGACTTGAACCCCCGGCCCTCCGGCCTGAAGTACCTTGTCCTAACCACTAGGCCACTCCTCCCACACCTCCTCCCCCTTATTGTTTTATTATGTTTCTGTTTTAATAAACATACACATTTTATTTTAATAAAACATAAAAATATTGTTTTATTATATGTGTATACAGTACAGTCTAAATATTGTGATAGGTGATTTATGAATGAATAAATAAAATGGAACTAAACAAGTTGCCCATGCCACCACCCAGCTTGGAGGCCCCACCTATGACCTGAACCCCCTCCCCTCCAGCCGCATGCATTTACCCCCAGAGTCACACTTCACTTTCATGCCAATTTTTTTAACTTCAGCAGTATACCATAATCTCTTTGGCTCGGTTTCCACCATAGGTGAAGGACAACATGAAGATTAGTTCTTACCCTTCCCAACCAAAACACTGTGACCCTTAACAAAACCCACTACACTCTCCAAGGCCTCTTGAAGAGCATTGTTGAACATATCATTTCCAGCGTTGGATAAATTAATGCCATCCGCCCTATGAAGCCACACCTGTCTTTGGCCCAGTCATGACACAACCTAAGGAATCGTGTGCCAAAATCAACTTCTTGTTTGCTTATTCACTTTTCCACTCCTTTCTTCCACAAAGGTATTTAGACCAAACCATAATGTCTGATCACTTCTAGCTGTTTCCAGAGCACAGCAACATGTGCTTACACAAATCCTTCAGGGTCACCTTCCAAAATTCTGTGCACATTCTCTTATCCAAATTGTTCCCCCCCCCCCCCCACCACATACACAGCTACCACCTGTGCTTCACTGGCAACTGCTGCCAAATCAATCCTCTCAGATGAACCCATGGCATGCTGCAAACACCCAGCCAACGAATTTATACCTTCCACTGCGCCAGTCCAAGATGTGAGCTATATGGCTATCCAAGAGCTTTTCTGTGACCTCAGTGAATAAAGGAATTGCCCACCACCTAGTGCAACTCCTGATTTGCCTCCCTCCTCCCCAAGGTATCTGCAAGCAGGCAAATTGAATTCTCCATTCTCACCCACTTCCAATTTTTACTTTCCTGGCAAAAGCCTCTGCTCTCCATCTGCCAAAATGCTGAATTTCTCTTTCCCTTATCAGCGCCTATCCTAAAGGAATGGGTACCAGAAGCCCTGACTTTCCTCCCTGCTTTACTGAGGACTTCTTCAAAATTGCACCAAATTGAAACTTGGTGAGTGGGTCCCTGTTTAAATGAATCAAAATGATTCGTCATCTTTTGGCTGTGTCGTTTAAAAATTCCCTGACACAAATAACCAGGCAAATTGGGGACCTCTGCAATCTATGAAGCATGATTACTTGCCTTTTGCCCATCTTAAACTTGTGGATCTACAGATATATCAAACCTTCCTTTATCCAAATCCATGCTGGTGGCACGGGCGCCCAACTCCTAACTCCACTACCCTTAACACTTCGAAAAATGCCAAAAGAAAAGCAATCTTACACAGACTCGACTCATAGGCTGAAGCACAGACCTTTGATAGCAAAGTCACCAACTTTTTGGAAACTTTAAATGATGGACCGACATCCATCTGCCTCTAGACCAAACTGTGAGTCCAACTCCCTCAAATCCTCTGCACTGGAGATCTTGCTATTGAATTCTATCACCTGCTGAGTTTAATAAAAAAGGAGAACCTTCACAAGTGTGTTTTTATGGTTGATACCACCAACCCATCCTCCCTTGCCCAAAGAATATAGCGGTTGAAATTCGGCGGTGGTGGTCAGTGTTTTAAAGCGCCTGGCTGCCGCCATTGAAACTAAAACTGTATATTCAGCACCGGAGCTGACTATCTGGTTTCGCTGGTGATCGATGTTGCTATCCAGTTGGCAGTGATATTCAGCTGTTAACGGCTGTGATAAGGAAGCTTATCATAGCTCAGGAAGGGGCTATAGAAAAGGTGAAGTGTCTCTGAACAAGCAACCTGTCAGTGCTGGTAGAAATGAGAAAACAGAATTTTGCCATAAAAGACTACCAGTCCCAGAATGCACCAGGTTTCCAACAGCCATGAGAGGAGCTGAAGTGAGAAAACGTGTGTTCAATCAAAAGGGCTATGAGGTAATCCCCAAGCACTCATTGCAAAGGGCAGGGCTTGATTCAGCACAGCTGCGCTGTGTTAGGGAGGATCACTCATCTAAGCAGAATAAGAGTAGAGTTTATTCTACAGATGACTAGCTTCATGATCACCTTGGATATTCAGAGAATTGTCCTCAGTATCCTGAGAATCAGCTTGAGTTTGATCATCAGTTTCATCTGAAGGATCAGCAGAAGCAGAAGCCAAACCGGACGGATAGAGAAGGAAAGAAACCCTCTGGAAGGAAGAGGAGAAAAGCCTTTGAGAGGTCTAGAAGAGTCCAAGGCAGTACGTATACTGGGAGGTATTCCAAAGGCCAGCATAGACCATTGGACTGGGGAAAGCCAGAGGAATGGTGCTGCAGAACAAGGAATCACCAGAGGCTACCTGTGAGGGAGACGGCTGCACGTGGAAGGGACTCTAAGACCTATGCCAGAAGGTATGTGAAGAGAGATCCAGTGTCCAGGGATCAGGACTGGAAGGCTGGACATAAGAACTGGACTACATACTGGCCAGGCTATATAGAGAGGAACTATAGCAACAATGGAAGCTCAGGTATGAACACTGATCTATGCCCTAGCTATAACCTTGAAAGACAGCAGGGAAATAAGTGTTCTCCTGAATGTGCTCCATTGAAAGATTCATCGGTGCCAATTCATGATAGTGACCCTATGATTGTTGATGAAGGGGAAATAATAGCAGATCAAGATATTGTTTATATGGACTGCTCTCTATCCAAACTCCGTTGGTAACTTTCTGTGATAAAGCACAGCAGCCATCACAAAGAAATATAAATTTGTTCTTTATTCCACTAAGAAAAGCTCCTGAAGCAGGATTTGACTCACACAGTAGAAAGCCAGCCTGCTAAAGGGTTTCAGCTGGATAACTGATAGCAATTGAGCTGCACCTAATTGCTTGTGAGCTAGGAGAGAATTACTTCTGGATCTGTGTGGAAAGTAATCAGAAGTTAACCTTACAAGAACAGTTTATTTCTTTCTTTGTGGCTTTTCGTTTGTTAGAGATATGCTAAGAAAACATTAGCTAATTGCCTGACAAGTTTGAAGGTTGTTTTCCTGATTTTGATTTTTGACTTTGTTTTACCAAGTTAAACACTGCAAGCAAGTAACCTAATTTATGTGCTACCAAGCATATCTGTGCTGGGAGAAATAACCCCATAAATAAAGAAGTATCTTATTGGCTTTAACACTTGTGCACAACTAAATTATTGTCAGCAGCTGTGCCTGGTGTGAATGAACTACATTACCCACAATACCTTGCAAAAATCATATAATTATATGCATTGTCAAGACTGTGAAGATTCTCACCCAGGCAGCCGTCTGACACGGCATAGCAAGAACTACTTGAAATTAGGGCAGCCATTGACCCATCCAAACTTTACGTGGTTTGACTATTTGGTTAGTGTCTGAATATGATCACTAACTTGATATCGCCGGGACCGCTTCAGCTCCGCCAAGAGATGGCCCAGATCCTAACTGGGTGTTTTCAAGGTGGTTGTGGGAGTATTCAGAAGCACAAACTGGTTAGTGATGCTGAATATTGGGATTGCGGGGTTTAGGCAGCTTGCAGGTACTGCAAACCACATTAAACCCTTTTAAACATCTGGCCCATACTGTATAATGTATTCATCAGTCACTGACCTCTGACTCAGCCTTGCTATCTCAGAAATTCTGACACTTCTCTACTGCTTCTGACATATGATGCCCACATAGTAAGTGCCTAAATCAAGCCCCATGATTGACTACTCTAATCTAAAGCCTCATGAATGATTCACAACTCTCGATCCCTATTCATCAGCACATGGTGCCAAGAAAAGTTCCCACTTGAAAGGACTTGGTTGTGGAAGTCTCTACTCCTGGCACATATTTTGCATTGCATAGACACAATGAGTTGCAAACAGAGCAGCACAAATTCCTTCAACAGCTCTTTTTTAAAATTTGTGTTTATGCAATTTATACATACGAGGATCAGAACATATCGTTGAAGGGAAAAATACAACTATCCTACAGAAAATAAAAAGGCAAAAATTATTTAAACAATGTGTTCCCTCTAAGTCCCAGTAGGGGAGATCACTCTTAAAGCAAATGGGCTGTTATTAAACATTATGAATAAAAAAATAGGTCACTGGCTAGCTAATACATTATTGGGGGAGAGGGATTTTTTAAAGACATTTACATGGTTTGCAGACCTGAAAACCATGTAAATGCCGCTGAACTGGATATTCAACGGCACTAACATGTCTAGTGCTGTTGCTACATGCCTCAGTGCTAAGCAGTTAGCGTCAGGGCATGTCAGGGACGTTCCTGGGTGGAGCAGAAGCAGCATCAGTCGCTAACCGGGCAGCGGCAATATTGAGCCACTACCCGGTTAGCAATACATGGGTAAAGCAAGGCATGGCCTAACTTTATCTGCGGAAACTAACTGGGCAGCAGCTCAATATCGCCGTTGCCCAGTTAGCTTCCAGGTACTGCGGTGATCCAGATATTCAGTGTCGGTGGGCAGATATGGCCTCATCATCGAATATCTGGAGTTAGAATTTGGTGGCAATGGTTAGCCTTTTACAAGCACTAGCCACCGTTGCTGAATATCCTCACTATTTAGTTCATGCCTTTCCAGTAGAGGTTTAAGGTAAGTTACATTTAACTATAATCCACAGAGGGCTTAAGATCTAAGGTTGTACCTGAGGCAATAGAGGGTTTAGTGACTTGCTCAAGGCCATAAGGAGTTTTCTCATCGTCCCTCCAGTCCAGTTCACTACTTGTGGGATATCTCTGTCCGCCAGCAGATGGGAACTGAGCAGGTCAGACTTGTGACCTGATAGAATAAGAGCTTCCTCTTCTGCATCAGGAACCCAGTATTTCAGTTCCCAGCAGCTGGAGAGAAGCCTTCAAGTGGTGGACTCCACTGGAAGAATTAGAGCTAGCTGACAAAGCTCATTAAAAAGAAATAAAAAAAAAGGATCCAGGTGAATAGCTGGCTTTAGTTGCATTGTATCCTGGTTGGGCCTATCAAGTTGCCTGCAGGTAAAAGCTGGGTACCCCATTTGCTGTTCAGGGACAGCAGTGGGCTAACAGAGTGCAGAGGCTCATCACCGGAGACATTAAGTGGGCCGAGTGAAGTCCGGGGTCTAAGTTGCTTGGTGGGCCAGGGCCCTTTTCCCCCCAGCTGGGTACCAGTACACAGAGTCATCAAGAAGATGATTGAAATGGAATGGGACATTCTGGAAGCTGGTCTCTGCGGCGGTTGAGCTATGGCTCGCCTCTATCTGATCCTGGAGGAGGAGAGAGACCTATTGAAAATGCCTAAGGTGGATGTACTAGTTTTTGCGGTCATGAAGAAAATCACAATTCCTGAGGAAGGAGGGGTGGCTTTGAAGGATTTACAGGACTGAAAGTTGGAATCGCTCCTGAAACAGGCTTTTGACACAATTGCCCTGAACTTAAAGGCCTTGATTTGCAGGGCTTACTAGACCAGGGCATCCATTCACTGGCTTCAGGGGAAGGGGACGGTCCCCAGGAGCATTCAGAGGTTGCTAGACTTGAATTTGCATCTCAGTATCTGGCAGACACCTTTTTATAATCTGGTGTGAGCCTCCTCTAAGAACATGGCCTCGATCGTTGTGGCTTATTAGTTTCTGTGGCTACCTAACTGGTCAGCGGATGTGTCCTACAAAATGAGACACAGCAAGCTGCCCTTTAAGGTTAGGCTTCTCTTTTGTGAGGCCCTGGATAAATTGATCAATGACCCAGGAAACACTAAAGGTGCCTGTCCGCCAGAAGATAAGCTGAAAGAGCTAAAGCAAGGTGGTGCCATTCAGAGTCAGCCCAAGCATTGTAGGAGATTCCGGGGCTCTCGCTTTATGCTTATCAGCAGGGCCATTTTCCTCAGAGGGGTCAGTCCTTCTGGGGTTTCCAGGGAGCCAATCAGGGTAACTATGTGGCTCCAATGGCTCCTTTTTCTAAGAAAGTCCAATTAAGCCACGAGGGCCCAGGTGGATGTACGTCCAGTAGGGGGTCGGTTACAGCAGTTTTACTCTGCCTGGGCCAATATCACCATAGATCAGTGGATGTTGGAATTTGTTCAGAAAGGGAATGCACTCGAGTTTGCTTGTCCTCTCTCCGAGGCCTTTGTGCAATCCCTGTGCTGAGCACCTTTGAAATGGCAGGCCATGCAAGACACCCTGCAGTACCTCTTGGATCTGGAAGTGATGATGCCGGTTCCAAGAGACCAGTATGGACTCGGCCGTTACTCCAGCTACTTCATGGTGCCCAAGAAGGAGGGTTTGTCCTATTCTAGACCTCAAACATGTGAACCGGTCTTTGAAAGTGCCTCATTTCCGAATGGAGACCCTACGGTTAGTCATCATGACGCTGAGACAGGGCAAGTACTTAACAGCTCTGGAACTTAAGAAAGCATACCTGCATATCCCCATTTGACAGAAGCATCAATGGTTTCTGTGGTTTGCCGTGCCCATGGGGTATTTCCAGTCCAGGGTGCTGCCCTTCACTGTTTCACAAACTTTTACCAAGGTAATGGTGGCGGCGGCGGCTCTTCGCAAAGACGGCGTCCGGGTGCACCCATACTTGGACAACTGGCTTATCAGGGCCAAGTCAGAGGATGAGAGCAGAGATGCAACAGCAAAGGTGAGCCAGCTGTTGCAAAGCCTGGACTTGGTGATCAATGTTTCCAAGAGTCTCCTGCAGCCGGTTCAGCAATTTGTATATTTGAGAGCACTGTTTAACACCAATGCGGGTTGCTTTTCTCTGCTGGGGGAAAGGATCCAGAAACTGCAACATCAGGTGCATTGGTTCCTAGCTATGGCAGTGCCCTCAGCATGGTATTACATGCAGGTCTTGGGGTCCATGGCATCGGTTTTGGATCTGGTGCCATAGGCCTGGACTCATATGAGGCCTCTGCAACAGGTACTGCTTTCCTGTTGATTGCCTCAGTGCCATCCTCTCTCCAGGAGACTGGTCTGTCCCCTCGCAGTGAGGGCACAACTCAGGTGGTGGATCAGTTGGTGGCAGAGATGCCTCTGGAGCTGCTGGAATGGGTGATGCTAAAGATTGATGCCAGCCTCACTAGGTAGGGAGCGCATTGTGAGGCCCAGGTCACGCAAGGAGTGTGGATTCTGGAGGAGAGCAAGTGGTCCATCAACCGTTTGGAAATGCTGGCAATGTTCCTGGCCCTCTGGGTCTTCCAGTCATGCCTGGTGCACCTGGCGGTGTGTGTCTGTTCAGATAATGCAGCCACAGTGGCTTACATCAACCTCTAGGGTGGCACGAGCAGTGTGGCGTTGGTGGCAGAGATTCAGCCTCTTCTAATGTGGGCGGAAGTGAATCTGATGGTGCTCTCCATGACCTATGTGGCAGGCAAAGACAATGTGCAGGAAAACTTTCTCGGTCAGCACCG
The DNA here is from genome assembly GCA_033557465.1 of Ichthyophis bannanicus. Taxonomy (NCBI): domain Eukaryota; kingdom Metazoa; phylum Chordata; class Amphibia; order Gymnophiona; family Ichthyophiidae; genus Ichthyophis; species Ichthyophis bannanicus. Next base: position 1,512,613,491 of record CM066032.1, on the reverse strand, counting down.
GTTGGATGTGGGCTAGTGGACCCTGAACCAGGAGATTACAGAGCAATGAGGCAAGCCCGTCTCGGATTTGATGGTGACCTTGGACATCACCAAGGCAAGCAGGTTCTTCAGCAGGCGCAAAGTGCACGTGTCCAAAGGGTTGGATGCCCTAGCACAAAAGTGGCCTAGCGAGGGGCTGCTTTACTTGTTTCTCTCCTGGACCTCATTGGCAGACTGCTGCAGTGGATAGAGGCGCACCGGGGACAGGTGATTTGCATTGTGCTGGATTGGCCTCGCAGATCGTGGTACCCGGATTGTGTGAGGCTATTGATAGCTCATCTTTGGTGGCTTCCAAACAGGATCATCTGTCTACTGGTAGTTTCTCCCACTCTTCAACTGTGATTTGTTCCAGCTCATGAATGTTTCCAGGATTCCTTTTACCAGTGGTAGATTTCAGCTCTTTGCAAAGGTTCTCGATTGGATTGAGATCAGAACTCAATGCTGGCCAGTTTAAAACAGTTCATTTTTTCCTTTTTAACCATTCTTTTGTACTTTTGGATGTATGCTGGAGGACCCAGACCTAGCTTTCTGACACTAGGTAGCACATTTTGCTCCAAAATACCTTGGTAGTCTTGATTTCTTTAATATGTTCCAGGCCTCCAGTTCCTGAGGCAGCAAAAAAGCCCCACAGCATTATGGAACCTCCACCATATTTAACTGTAGGAAGGGGTTTTTTTATCCTTATATATTATATTTTTTTATATATATTTTTTCCCCTATTCCACTGGACGCCCCAGACTACACCACTATATCAACCTGCATCCATGAAATAACAACCTGGCTTACTAACAACAACTTAAAAATCAGCATAAAAATATCTGAAGCAATCATCATTACGAGAGACTCCACATTTATTCCTCCTACCTCTATTATCATATCCAATACACCGATTACAATATAAGATGAAGTCCGATATCTTGGAGTGATTCTAGACAAGCAGCTCACCCTCCAACCACATATCAACAAGATATCCAAAACAGCCTTCTTCAAACTCACAACACTCCGGAGATTAAAACCCCTCCTCAATAAGGAACATTTCCGCCAGGCCATCATTACACCTGTGTTGGACTACTGTAATATCCTATTTCAAGGCCTACCTAAACAAACCACCCATCCACTACAAATAGTCCAGAACACCGCTGCCCGCATTATTGCTAGCACTTCAATACAAGACCACATAACTCCAATACTACATGATCTACACTGGCTACCAATCTCCTCACGGGCAAAATATAAATCAGCACTAACCATCTTCAAAATTAAAAACAACATGTCAGCAGAAATACTACAGGAACTCATCAGAACCAAAGCAGGCAAAAGACCAGACAGAAACAGCACCAAAAACAACATACCAATACCTACTCTATTCACAAGAACCAACAAATCCACATCCATTCGAGCCTTCTCTCATGCTGCACCCGCTATTTGGAATGCCCTCCCTGATATTCTAAGATCAACAACTGATATAAAAGAATTCAGAAAGCTGCTCAAAACTACCCTATTCATTGAACAATTCAACGAAGACCACCAAGCACCAATCACACCAATCACCCCACAAGCCGATTTACAAAAGACATGAACACTATAAGGACATGAACCAGCTACCAGTTCCCTGCTACCTGTATATAGCCCCTTTTCATAGTTCACAATGTATATAGCCCCGGTCCACAGTTCACAATGTATATAGCTCACCAGTTAATCAATCACACTACTCACCCACACCACACAAGTCGATGTATCCACTGCATTTATTCACCCCCCACTCTTGACTGTTTGATGTGCTAACCGCTTTGATTTAAAGATAAAGTGGTACATTAAATACCTTTAAATAAATAAATTATAAGCTTTATTTCTTCGCCTGTAAATGTATTGCTGGTCTGCATTGCCAAACAGCTGAAGTTTGGTTCCATCTGTCCAGAGAACATTTTCCCCAGAAGGATTGCGGTTTCTCAAGATGGGCTTAGGCCTCCTGGTCTGAGGTGTTTCTTTCTTTGCTCCGCTTTCCCTAACTTTTTTTGTGTTTGTTTAACAGAATTTTCTTTTTTAGTTTGGGTTTGTTAGGGTTAAATGGGGAAACGGAAAGCTAAAGCTGGGGGTAAAACTTCGGAGGTCATGGCTGGTGGTGTTAAGCCAGTTAGACCTCTTGATAAGCATTTTGCCCCCCTTCCGATTGCGCAGTCTTCTCCAGAATTGGCGTTGTTGAGAGCTTCAGTGGAAGATCCCCCCCTACGTGCCCTATTCCTGGCAATTTGTTTGATTTACCTGTGGAGTCCTCCGAATCGGTAAGAAAATTAAAGCCGATTAATATGCTGAAGTTAATTCCGTTATCAGAAGTTTGTGGCTCTCCTGAGCTTCCTGCTCCCATTTCTGATTCTGAAATTACCTTAAATGATGATTGGGCCGCGCTAAAATGTATTGATTCTAAAATGTCTGCTTCCTTAACTTTTTTGTTCACCTTTTCTCGGGAAACTGTTGCATCTTTGCAACAGTTAGATGAAAAAGTTACATTTGTAGATGCGGCTGTTAGTAAACTGGAATCCCAGGTGCTCCCATTACATGCCTCTAGTGTGGCTGGTATTAAAGATTCTCTGATACTCCATTCTAAATTAGAGCACCTGGAGAACTCCATTCGTGCTTCTAACTTGTGGTTTCTTAATTTTCCTCATTCCCCCTTGATATCACATAGGATTCTTTTGGATAAGTTTCTAAAAGAAGTTTTGGCTATTTCGGATACTATTGAGTTTTCATAGATTTATTATATTCCTTCAACTGTTAAGAAACTTAATGTGGTTGAAGGGGAATTAGATGAGATTGTCTCTCCGATGGCTAATTTGACGGCCTTTTTGGAGGACTCCCAGGACAATATTAATGTACGGGCTACACTATTGGTTACTTTTCCTTCTGTGGAAATAAAGCAGCGTATACTCAGGGCCTTTTTTAAGGTTAAGCTGGTTAAGCTTTGTGGCCAGCCGGTCAATATTTTTCCTGATGTTGCACATAGCACCCAGTTGTGCCGGAGACAGTTTTTCGATCTTAAGTCTCGGGTTTTGGCGTTGGGTGCTACGTTCTTTTTAAGGTTTCCCTGTAAATGCATTATTGGCTATGATGGCGCTTTGTATACCTTTGTTGAAGTTTCTCATTTAGAGAATTTCCTGTCCGGGAAACGGGGCTTAAGTAACGGTGGCGATGCAATTGGATAACCTCTTTTTGTGGATAGATATACTCTATTCTTGCTTTCTTTTTTCATGTTTCATTTGGTATTTAACAGTTGGATCTCATGATGTGGTCTTTATCATAGTTTATTTTCCTTATTTGATGTAACAATGTTTATTCACTTGTTTAATCATCTCTTTGTTAATGTATTATGTGATTGTCCTGTATCTTTTTTTTGGTTAATGTACTGACTAAAAATCTTATAATAAAAAAAAAAAGAAGGGTTTAGGCATTGATGAGGTGTACCTTTTTATGTCTGTCTCTGAGCAATGGAGTCCTCCTTGGCCTTTGACCATAAGTCCTTCTTTATTTAGTGCACGGTGTATGGTGCGGGTTGAAACCACAACTCCAGATTGTTCCAGGTCAGCCTTAAGCTCTTTGGATGTTGTATGTGGTGTTTTTCCAACAGTTCATGCTAAAATTTGAAGACTTCTTGGATTTATTTTCCTCTTCCCACTACGTCTTGGGAGTTTCTTGCGCATTCCATGAGCAAAAAACATTTTAATAACATTACGAATTGTAGAGACGGTAATCCCATGATCTTTGGAGATGGCCATATATCTCTTTGAAGTTTGATGTATGGTGATAATGGCTTTTCTGACATTCCAATGCGACTCTCTTGTCTTCACCATTGTGGAATTTTAAACATTAAACACGTGGCAATTTTAAACATTAGAGCCATCATTCATTGGTTGAGTTATGTGAGTACTGACAATTGATCACAGGCATGTCTAATTTTACTGCAATGGGAATGTGACTCTTCTGTTCAAACTGATTTGAATTGTTTGTAATCATGCCCTGCCCTGGCAATATCCCAGTTTTTATACTATTTCCTATTTCCTTTTTTAATTGGTCTTATTTTATTTTATTCTTTTGTGTGTCAAATATAGTGCATATATAGTCCAAAGCTATTTCACTGGCCTCTTTTTTTTTAAAGGAGATATTGGACATTAAGGGGTTGAACTGCAAAATGCAATGTGTGCCTTTGAGTCAGTCCTGACTCCTGCAAGGGTGCTAATAATGTTGACCACAACTGTAACTGAGCAGTTTGAAAGCTGTCTTGCCATTGGCTATTTTATAACCAGTATCTTCAGAAGATGAAATAGCCCATGGAGTTGGTTTACAGCCACTCGTAAGTTTACCATCATAAAAAGCTGTAGTCAAAATAGAACACCATGCAGTAAAATATGCAAGCTTTAGGTTCTTATTTGTAATTTGTAATTTGTAACCCAGTGTTTCTCAGTCTTTTTTATGTTGTGATATATCCAGTATTGGGTTCCTTTTTATCGTGACACAATCATCACCTTTCCTTCCTTTCCTAACGCCCACCTTCTCTTTTTTTCCTTAGCCCTCACGGTTTCATCATCTTTCCTCTCTCTCATTCCCACAGCATTATTATTAATATTTAACACTTATAAAGTGTTACTAGGCATATGCAGTGCTGTACAAACATAGAAATAGATAGTCCCTGCTTGAAAAGCTTACAATCTAGCAAACAGACAAACAACGGCTAGCAGAAAGGGAGGAATCAGGAGTTGAAAGCAGCCACACAAAGGTAAGACTTTAGCATAGATTTGAATAGGGAGAGAGAAGAGGCTCATGCAATTGTAAAGGAAGTTTGTTCCAGGCATAAGGAGCAGGAAGGTGAAACGAGTGAAGTCTGGAGTAAGCAGATGAGGAAAAGGGTAAAGAGAGAAGACCAGAGGAAGAGCGAAGTGCACGAGGGGGAGTGGTGTAAGGAGAGAGAAGAGAAGAGAGGTAGTTGGGGGCAGAAGAATGAATATAGTATTCCTTATCGGTCCTCCAGTTTATTCCTCCACCTCTGGGTTGTGCACGTCCTCCTGCAGCATGGAGACTGGGCATGTCAAAGTTGTGACATCACTGGATGTAGTCTGCTGATCACTCCTCTCAGCCCCAGTGTGTCCAGTCTCCATGCAGCAGGAGGATTTAGTGAGCCTAGATGCTGGGCTCACTTGAGGATCACATAAGGATCTTTAGAGTAACGTAGATTAGTTTGGGGGGTTCTTCTTTTCTCTAAGACTCTCCTTTAAATTTTACTCCCGCAACTTTGGGTACTGTTTCTTTAAAAAAAAAAAAAAGAAATTTTAAGAGGAGCATGTTTTCTTGTGCTGGTTCCTGCTGCCTCTCTGTTGGTTTCTGGCTTTGGGCTCCTTTACTATCAGATCTCTCCTCCTAGACGGCACGGAGGAGAGCTCTGTGACAGGCAAAGGAGGTGTCCCGGCAATTTTGGCAGCCGCAATCATCCTCGGCCTGCCGGCACTAGGACGAGCAGCTTGCCGGGCAGCCCTACACTCACGGCAAGGTGGAGCAGGGGCGAGCCGGCTTGAACCCTACAGGTGCAGATCGGGTGTGGGTGTCAGGAGACCCGTTTCGCTGAAAGGCAGGAAATCGCTCTAGCAAGCGGGGGAACGGTTCACGGTGGGGCCGCCCGCCCTCGAACTGCAGTTTGGCGCCTTTTTCTCTCCTCTGTTCAGTAGCAGTGGCCATTTTGGTGGCGTGTTCACCGTGTGGCAAGCGCTTCCCCGGATCTTTCATTTTTCCCGTTTTTTATTGCTAGCGATTGCATTACTGTGAGGGGGGCAGTTTAGCTGGGAGTTCCCTTTTTCTTTTCTTTTCAAATCTGATTGACCTCCCTACCGGAGTTCCTTTTGTTCTCTTTTTTCTTTTAGAGCGGGCTGTGTGAGTCCCCTTAGTATTTACTTTCCCTACCCAGATACAGATTGAAGGCATTCCTGGGGAGTATCCGCAGCCCTTCCCACCATGCTGGCCAGACCGTAGTGCTTGGTATGTGATGTAAGCATTCCTGGTGTTATACAGCTCAAAACGTTTTCACTGCACAATGACTTGAAGCAGACCTGTGGCAAAAGCCTAACTAAATGTGACATTGTCTTGTTGCTGGGTATATTTCAGAGAACTGTTGTGCCTGGTCAGGTAGGTCAGGAGATGTAAGTGACAGTTTGTTGAGACTTTGTAACTTTTTCCTGAGAAGAATCAGGCAAAAAAGTCAGAGACAGAAATAAATGAAAGATAAGCAGGAAAAAGTGCTGAGTAGCTTGTGTAGCTACTGTGAAACAGGAAGCACCAGCATACAAGAAATGTATAAAACTAGACGGACACAGTGGATAGGAGACAAATGAAATCCTTCCATTTGTCTATGGTCAGTGAGTAACCTGATCTGATTAGCTTTTGTCTCTTAGCCCAGACTCTGTACCTACTAAATTTGTGATATTGTTTGTAAGGGAAGGCAACTCCCTGGTTGCCTCTTCGCTTCCGCTTCCATTATAAATTTTTGATTTTGATTCACCGGGCCATTCATACTGGCAACCCCCTCTACTTAGCAGACTGCATTTCTTTGCATTCTCCCCATCGTCAACTTCGTTCAATCCATGCCAACCGTCTATCCCTCCCCTCACCTTCCCAGGCCCATTTGGAACAGACTCGCCACTCTGCTTTTTTCTTCTTCGGACCTCTCTTATGGAACATATTACCAGCTCCCCTTCGGTTAGAACCATCCTATCCTCAGTTTAAATCATTACTTAAGACTCATCTATTTCAGAAAGCATATGACCTTTCCCCTGAGGCCCCTCCCTAATTGCCCTGTCTTTGTCTTTTTCCTTTTATAAGTCGGCATTTGCCTTCCCCTTGTCTTTCTGTCTGTGTTGCCCGGTTGGGCTATGTCTATCTTATGATTTGGTAATAGTGTGATGTTACTACTCTGTCCTGTTTCCTCCTTTCCTGTTTATTATTGGCGTTCCTTTTCTTGGTTTGTTTACCCCATTTTCTTTTATTGTACACCGCTTAATGTTCCCACAATAGCAGTCTATCAAATACTGAATAAAGATAAAGATACAGCTTCCCTTACATTGGGAAACTTATAATAAAAATGTAAACTTTTACTTGGAGAAAGTGTCATAGTCTGATGGATCAGTGTGTGGTCCATTTCATAGCTTTGCAGTACAACATGGAAGCGCAATCTAAAAATCCTCAAGATATGAGGGACCCGATGGGGAGCGGTCTTGGAGGCCTGTGTCTGCCTAGACTACACACAAGAGGCTAGGTCATTGGAGCATGGCCTGCAGGACGAGATGAGGCAGGAGAGTCCCTCCCAGATGCAAGAGACCATGGAGGAGGGAGGCACCGTGTTACCTTCAGCGGATCCTGGCTCTGGTCTCTGCACAATGGCTAGACCATCCACCCCTCAAGCCAGGGAGCAATAGGGCTCCCGGGGGAGTTCTCATTGGCGTTTGTCTTACTTTTGCATTAGGCGTTTTGCTACATCAATGGGGCTTGGCAGGTGGCTCCTCAGCCCTGGAATGCAGGGCTAAGAGGGCGTCGGACACAAAAGAGCACAAGTCAGGGGCAATGGTGACTAAGCGGGCTAGAGGCTCAGAGGAATGGCAGCAATTGCCATTGTCAGAGGGACTGGATGAGGATGACCTTGACACGGAGTTAGATCTGTCAGGAGGAGTTGGAAGAAGGAGAGATCCCAGAACAGGAGGATCAGACCCGGATTGTTCGGGTATTCTGCCGTAAGGAGCTGCTGGTGCTCATTTTGGAGTTCCTCAAGGCTCTGAATATGCCCACTAAGCTCCTGGCAGAGGAAGAGGCACTGGAGGATCCTCTGCTCCAGGCAGTACAGAAATTCTGGAAAGTCTTCCCGGTACATAGAGTAGTATGATAGATGATCCAGGATGAGTGTGTTCTGCCGGAGGCCAGTCTTAAATGGGTGTGATTCATGATGCACTTGTACCCACTACTGGAGCAAAAATGAGAACTCCTTCGATCACCCAAAGTGGATGCAGTGGTATCAGCAGCAGTAGAGGAGACCTTGACTTGTTTCCTTTAGCTAAGAGCCATGGAACTGGTTCTGTGAGACCAGTATGGCGACGGTCGATACTCCATTTATTTCATGGTGCCCAAAAAGGAAGGCTCCTTTTGCCTGATTCCCAACCTCAAGGGCATGAACCACTGTCGCTGGGCACCGCATTTCCACATGGAAACACTGAGATCAATAATAGTGGCGGTAAGGAGCAGAGAGTTCTTGACGTCTCTTGACCTCACAAAGGTGTATCTACACATTCCCATCCATCCAGAACATCAGCAGTTTCTCTGCTTTGCGGTGCCAAGGGGCCATTTCCAGTTTCGAGCGTTGCCTTTCAGCCTGGCGACCGGCCCCATACCTTCACCAAGGTTGGGGTGGTGGCAACTCTCCAAAAGGAAGGGGTTTTCGTCCACCTGTACTCAGGCGATTGGCTGATCTGGGTGGTCCAGGGACAACAGCAAAAGAGCAACAGCGCAGGTGGTGGAGTTCCTTCAAAGTCTCAGTTGGGTGGTCAACCTGGCCAAGAGTCAGTTACGGCCGGCCCAGGAGCTAGAATATTTGGGAGTGTGCTTCGATACCCACATGGACAGGGGTTTCCTGCCGGATCGCCAGGCGCAGGTGCTAAAATAGTTGATACGGCAGTTCCTGATGATGGCGAGACTGTCGATGTGCCATTATCTGCAGGTTCTGGGTGGGGACCATAGCATTCACTCTCAAGCTAGTCCCATGGGCAGTGGCACACATGCGACCGCTGCAGAGGACTCTGCACCGGCAGTGGTCCCATCAGAGTCAACCTCTGTCCCAAGTACTCCCCTGCCTGCGGAGCACCATGAGGGCCCTCAGGTGGTTGCTGCATCCGGAAAGCCTGGAAGGGGGCATGCCACTCGATCCCCGGTGTGGGTTCCGCTGATGACCGATGTCTTTCTATCAGCTTTGGGAGCCTTTTGCGAAGGATGCTTTGTTCAGGGACAGTGGAGTCCATAGAAGGCCCTGTGGTTGATCAAGAGGTTTGAGATGCGAGCTGTGACCTTGGCGCTAAAAATCTTCGAGCCATGGTTGCAGGGGAAGGTGGTCTGAGTCCTCTCGGACAATGCGACCATGGAGGCTTACATCAACCAGCAAGGAGGCATGGGCAGTGCAGTCCTGGAGGAGGAGGCTGAAGTTTGTTTGAGCAGGTGGTCTGCCAATGGACCTAATGGCAACGTTCGAGTTGGCCAAGGCCTGCCAGTTTTTCAGCAGAAGTTGAGAAAGAATGTCCGAGGCCTGAATGCTCTAACTCAGCAGTGGCCCGAACAGGATCTTCTCTGTTTTCCCCCATGGGCGCACATAGGTTGGGTAGTGCAATGGATAGATGCACACCGGGTATTAGTAATTCTGGTGGCACTGGACTGGCCGAGGCACCCGTGGTGTGCCGACCTGATTCAGATACTGGCAGATCAACCGTGGTGGATTCCGGTTTGGAAGGACCTCTTGACGCAGGGGCTGCTTTGCATGCCCCAAGTGGATCCATTCTTGCTTACAGCATGGCTCTGGAAAGGGCGAGGTTAAAGAGGAAAGGATATTTGGCCTCGGTGATAGCGACCTTGCTGCGGGCCCAGAGGAGGTCTATGAACTTGGCATACATCCGCATGTGGCATGTGCCCTTTCATTGCCTCCATTCCAGACATCTTGGTGTACTTGCAATCCGCTTTTGATAAGGTCCTAGCTACCAGTTCCTTGAGGGTGCACTGGTGGAGATTTCCTATTATCACAGGAAAGTCCACAGGGTGCCGTTGAGTACACACCCAGACGGGCTGAGATTTTTAAGGGCAGTGACCCACCTCCATCTGCTGAGGATGGCAGTGGTGCTGCCTTAGGATCTCAATCTGGTGCTGACGGCGCTGTCTGGGGAACCCTTTGAGCCATTGAGTCGTGCTTCTCTGAAGGATTTGACTCTGAAAATGATATTCCTGGTGGCGATTTGCTTAGCACGCAGGATTTTGGAGCTTCAGGCCCTGTTGTGCCAAGAGCCATTCCTTTTCTTCTCCAAGGAGAAAGTGGTCCTGCACCCGGTACCTTCATTTTTGCCCAAGGTGGTGTCAGCATGTCATATAAATCAAGCTGTTTCCTTACCAGCTCTGGCGAGCTCAGAGGTGGGCCCTACCATTCCGTAGCTGTGCCATCTGGATGTTAAGAGCCCTGCGAAGGTATGTGAAAAGGACATTGTCCTTTTGGAGATCAGACTGTCTGTATGTTCTATTTGTCAGGTCGTTCAAAGATGAGGTGGCAGCTGAGGCCTCCATTTCCAGAGGGATCAGGGATGCAATTGCATCGGTGTACATCTTGAAAGGTAAAGCAGTGCTAGTGGGGTTGCTTGCACATTCCACGAGGGCTCAGGCAGCCTTGTGGGCAGACTATAGTTTAGTTCCACTGGTGGAGATCTGTAGGACGGCAACATGGTCGTCGCATACTTTCTCTAGAAACATAGAAAAATGACGACAGAAAAAGACCACATGGCCTATCTAGTCTGTCCTTCCATATCAACAACTAGAACAGTCCCCTTTTTTCCTTTAGAGATCCTCTGTGTTTGTCCCATGCTTTTTTGAATTCAGATACTGTCCTCATCACTACCACCTCCACTGGGAACTATTCCACAGATCCACCACTCTTTCTGTAAAGAAATATTTCCGCATATCACTCCTGAATCTATCCCCTTTCACCCTCATCCCATGTCCCCTCGTAGCAGAACTTGCTTTCAATCGAAAGAGGCTCTCCCACTGTGCATTTATGCCACAGAGGTATTTAAACATCTCAGTCATATCAGCTCTATCCCGTCTTTCCTCTAAGGTGTACATATTAAGATCCTTAAGTCTTGGCGGTGGGGGACTCGTTTTGGATCGGCAGTGCTTCAGGCCGATTGTGCAGGTTCCTCCCATTACTTTAACTGCTCTGATACATCCCAAAGGTGTGGGATTGGACTGGAGGGACGATGATGAATGAGAAATTAGACTTACATGCTAATTGTTGTTCCTCGAGGAACTCCAGTCCAGTCCCGGAACCTTCCCTGAGTGCTTTCTGTGATAATCTGTGCATACCCCAGTCTTGAAGCTGGTTTCCTTGTTGGAGGAAGTGGCCAGGAGGAGCCGAGTACTGGGGTGTAATCGGCGTTTGGGGGAGGCAGACCAGAAGAGCTGTCGGTCGCTTGTTCTCCACTGGTTGGAGCTATCGGACGCTCAACAGTAGGCCTTCTCATCCTGGAGGGGAGATGGGGTATCCTTCCCAGGGGATTTTTATATAACTGCATTTATATACCGCTTTTCACCGGGTCAAAGCGGTTGGAGGGGATACTCATTTATTTAGGCATAGGAGTGTTTGTTGCTTGTTTAACTACTTATTTATTGCTCCCGTGAGTTTGCTTTGTCAATAGGTACTAAGGCTGGTAGGCGGTGCCAGCTGCATTAGTACACTGGTGTCATAAAAAGATGACACGTTTAGTCTCCAAGTTGCTGGAAGAGGTACACTACCCAGAGGTGCAGGACTGGACTGGAGGGACGATAAGGAGCAACAATTAGCAGGTAAGTCTAATTTCTCTTTTTCTTCATTCGACTACTGTAATAGTCTTTTTTTTTGGGGGGGGGGGGTGTTTACCAGTAGGGGTACTTCGTTCTTTGCAATCTGTGCAAAATTTCAGTGCGTGTCTTATTACTAGGAATAATCGTTCTGTTGATATTCAACCACAACTGCATGCCTTGCATTGGTTACCAATAACATATCTTAAGCAGTTTAAAGTTTTGATGGTTGTTTTCAAATGTATTAATCAGCTTGTTCCAACTAGTTTGTCTTCCTTATTGAGTTTGTATCGTCCTCAGAGGTCATTACGATTCCAAGATGCTAATCTGTTGGTGATTCCAAATTTTAAGAAATTCATTATCAAACCTTGTGGAATAGATTTTTTTCATTGTCTGTTCCTGTTATATGGAATTCATTACCTGAAGATTTACGCAAGATCTCTGAACTATTATTATTTAGGTGGAAGTTGAAAGCTCATCTTTTTAGACAAGCATTCTCTACATTATGTAGATAATTGTATTTTGTTTTATTAATATTAATTTATGATTTGTTTTTATTTTATATTAGGATTTAAGTATTTTATTATTTTTTATTTTACTTTGTATGACTATGTAGGTATTTTTGTAATTCGCCATGTTAGTGTGCAGAATGTTTTCTAAATAAATTTAAAAAATTAATTCATTCATTTTGTGAAGACACTGGTTATGTATAAGGTGGACCACTTACCCTTTGCTGTTCCTACACCTGAGGTCTCTGAGTTTCTTAGAGTAACGTAAAGTTAGTGCAGTAATGGAAGAGCCTTCAATAATATTGATGTCTCCGGCTAATTCTGATGGCTCTTGTTGAGATTAGTCTGAGGTAGTGTTGATTGATGAAGAGATGAGAGCTTTGGTTAGGTTCAAGAATAAGAGTTATTTCTTTTATCTTTGTCCTGTATCTTTGCTTGTCATGGCTGCCGAGTATGTCTGCCCATTTATTTCTAGTGGGGTGAACAACTCCCTTCATTCTGGTCTACTATCTGAAATACTTCAATGGGCCTGTTTTAAATATCTCCTTTGAGCTACAGTCTAGTGTCTGATCTACTTTTGCTAGCTAGGATAACTAAGAAATGTATATTATGTCAACTGAAAGAATTCTTGGACACACATTTTTTCTGGATGATTTTCAATGTGGATTCAAGAGGGGTCATAGCACCAAGACTTTTATAGTCGCAGTGCTTGATGTTCTTCAGTGTCATTTGGATAGAGGTGATAACAATGATGATGCTGCTGGGCATTGCAGCAGCATTTGATTCAGTAGATCATGTCACATTGCTATCATGGTTGTAGGTGACTGGATTAGGTGAGCATGTGCTAATATGGTTTTGATCATATTTAGTAGATCAGGCCAGAAAATTGTGATGAATAGGACAGAATCCTCGTGAAAGGAGGTCCACTGCATTCAAGATTCACCATTTTTGGCAATGCTGTTGAATATCTATCTTCTGCCTTGAGTAAGGTTTTTTGCATTCTAAGGGTATTCAATTTTGGTTGTATGCAGGTGATCTGCAAGTATTGGTTACAGTGAGTAACATACATAATTTCAGCAAATGTTGCAAGTGACTCTCAGAAAGAGAGCAAGATGTGACATTGCTAGTTTTGTTTCAAGTGGTAAGGACATGTTCATGGTTCTTTTAGGAAGCAGTACCATCAGTTCAGCCCAAAACAAGGGAGCACATAAACTTTGGTTAAGGTTACACCCGCTAATATTTAACACATTTATTGAATCCCATACTATAAATGTCACCATTTGCCACTGGATGCCAGTGTACTGGTGGTTCTATCTATAAAAATGAGTAGATTGTCTGTTTGTCTTGTACGTGGTCCTCTGCTTTTTCAATTGCTAGTTCTGGCATTTTTACTTTTTTGCTTAATGGCATTACAGCTGAGGAAAACTACTTCCAATTCAGGTGCAGATTGAACACATTTCTCTTTTTTATCTGCTTTTAGTTAGGCAGGTCTTTGTCACTTAAAAACTAGATTTGTTAAATGGTCTTTAAATTTTTATTTTCTGGTTTCGTTTTCTATTTTATTTAATTGCATGTTTGGTTTTATTGAAGAAATGTTCCATGAATATGTGTTTGGTTTATTCTGCTTTCAAATTTTATGGAGGTTATGTTGTAAACTGCATAGAATGGTTTTGTACTAGTTTAGTGGGATGTAAATATGCATGCTGAATTTGAGCAAAGGTTCATCAAGCCCAGAGGCATCCTGTCTCAGACAGTGGCCAATCCAGGTCACCAGGATATATCTAGTTAGATCTATACTTGCAGTTCCCTTCCAGCAGTAACATTATGAGATCTACTTAGCTAATAACAGTTTGTGGACTTTTCCTCTAGGAATTTCTCCAAACTCTTTCTAAACTATCTATGTTAGATGCCTTGACTACATCTTCTGTCACTATATCCTACAACTTGATTGTTCACTGAGTGAAAAAAATATTTCCTCCAATTTATTTAAAATCCACTATCTATAATTTTCATGGAGTGTGTCCTAGCGCTGGTACAGTCTGAAGACATAAATAACCATTCCCTATTTACCCTATTCTACCCCATTCATGATTTTGTAAACTTCTATCATATCCCCTGTCAGTTGTCTCGTCTCCAGATTTGTAAAGCTCTGATCAGTTCATTCTCTCTGCATAAGGAAATCTTTCCATTCCCTTTATTAGATTTGTCCTCCTTTTCTGTCTTTTTTTAATCTCTTTTGAGATAGGAAGACCAGAACTGTGCACAGTATTCAAGATGTGGTTGCACCATAGACTTATACAGAGACATTATAATATCTTGTGTTTTATTATCCATTCTTTTCCGAATAATTTATGTCATTTGTTTTAGTTTTTTGACTGTAGCTGAACACTGAGCTGAGAATTTCAAAGTAGTGCCCACAATGATTTCAAGATCCTTTCCTGGCTGGTGATTCCTAGCATTGTATATGTATAGTTAGGATTGTTTTTCTCAACGTCATGACTTTTCACTTGGCCACATTGAATTTCATCTGCCATTTTGACGCCCACTTCTTGTCGACACGATTCACAGAGTAGTCACTTGGGACTGACACCTCTTTAAGTCTGTTTTATGTACCTTCACTTGATTCACGGCGAGCATGTTTATTTTTAATAAAAGACCAACTTGTCACCATAACTCAGGCACTCATTCTTACATGTTTAGATTACTGTAATAGTATACTAATTGGCCTCTGGAAAGATATATTTATTGTCTCCAATTAGTTCAAAATGTGTCTACATGCATCATTATAGGATTAAAATGCAGAGATAGAATGGCGCCTACCTTGAAGCAATTACATTTCCCTACACTTAATTATCAAATTAATTTTGAAATTCTTTTTATAGCCTTTAAATCTGAACAGAGGGGCCTGGATATCTCAGAGATCCCCTTCACGTCCACTACAATAGTGGCATGCTAGACTACTAACAATTTTTTCTATAAAAAAAGCGCATTGGAAAACTACTCATGACCATACTTTTTGTTGTTATCAGATCACAGTCGTGAAATAAAATCCCTTATGAAATAAGGGCACTGACATATTATCGTGGAATGAAATCCCTTATGAGACTGGTTAAATAGAAAGAAAAACAAAAACGGAAAATAAGGTGATACCTTTTTATTGGACTAAATACATTATTAGACTAGCTTTCGAAGGTTAAACTTTCTTCTTCAGGTCGGGTGGGGTAGTTTTAGGGGATAGGGCACTTTGCGGAGTGGTGTGCCAGTTTAGGGATGGGGGTAGTTGACAGAGTGATGGGCCAGGTGCAGGAAGGGTTTAGATTTTCCTGGTGGGCCAGTTTTCAGGGGGGGGGCAGTTTTTGGAGTGTTTTATAGCAGCATATAGTCTTACCAAGAAACCACAGGCCTCCATTTCTTGAGGAAATGCAACAGTTAAGTATGGATGCACGTATAATGCCAAGGATCCTGGATTTTTTAATGGCAAAAATACCAACGTTTACTGATTTTGCTTGGTAAAAATTCAGTGTTCTGTTATCATGATTTAATGTTTTCAAATGTTTTTATCACTGAGAAATAATAGTTGCTTATTTTGTTTTATTTAGTATTCTGAATCTGTCCTTTCATTTTTAGCTTTTTAATTATTTTTTTGGTTTTAAAATTTCTTTCCGTTATGTATTGTTATGCTACTGTGTTTTTATTCTTGCCTTCAGCTTTTTGGAAAGATGAATCCTAAATCAAAATAATAGTAATAATAATACTACTTTTAAGGCAAACATTTGTGTTGGAACTTGCCGAGTGTAGTAGAGATTGATAACCAGAAGGAATGGTTGTATGTGCTAATATTGAGAAAGTCTACCTTTAGAGCATCCAAATATTGCTTTTGAAAGCTTTTATTCAGAAACATTAAATGTATATTACAAATAAATATTAGAGACTATATGAAAAAGCTAAGGGGGTCTTTACTGAACACTGCTAAGGCTCTCAAAAGACATGCAACCGAGCCTTTGAACTCTATGCACCATCCCTATGGAACTCTTTACCAAACCACCTCAGAAACAATAACGACCTCCTATCATTCAGAAAACAGCTGAAAACCATCCTATTCCAAGAATATTTCAAGACAACCTCCACCAAAAAATGCAACAACCCCTGAACTCACCATGACCCTCTGAGTGACAACTACACTGTACTGTCCATGTCTAAAATCTGTCTTATGTCAGAATCATCAATGTTGCCAACCTGGTGATGGCCCCCACCCTTCTACTTGATTTCTCCACCCTTATATGTAACGCCGCTTTGACCCGGTGAAAAGCGGGATATAAATACAGTTAAATAAATAAAATAAATAAATAAAAATTCACTTAACGAGCATTACCAATGCAAGTGAATTTGCAATGTCTTTGTGTTAGCTGTTGAGGGTATGACTACAATGTATGTTCCCGGCAGTTAGTGTGTAACTGGGTACCGTAACAGGTGGCAAAGATACGTGGGTGCACCTAACAGCATTCATAGAAGTTCTGTTAGGTGAACTTGCACTAAGTGCCACATTTACTGCACCCATGTGCTAATGTGTTCACGCCGATGCTCCATCTCTAACCCGCCCATTGTCCACATTAGCACACAAGTACTAGTTAACGTGCATTTTAGTGCATAGAGTTCACTGTGGCCAGTTTCTGCTCAGTGTAATGCGCGTTAACTGGTTAGTGGCATTTTGCAAGAGGGCCTTTAAGTAATATAATATTTTATAAATACATACAATTAATTGAAAGAAGTAGCCATGGAAATTAATTGCTTAGTATGTTCCATATGTTCACACACTTTACTCATAGTAACACATTCCCTTCAATAGACCTAAGATATTAGGAGGTAATATTAGATAAAAATACAATAAAATAACATATAAGATTCCTATGCAGCATTTTATGCAAATGAATAGAGAGACTTTCTATTCAGGGTACCAAAGAAAGAAGGTGAAATTAGTAATTGTAGAAAATTACTGAAACTTACACATTAGGGTGGTAATTCTATGAAGGGCGTGTAGAAAGTTATGCACTAGAAACACAAGGAAGTCCCTATTCTAAAGGACTTGCACACATGAATCGACACTTACACACACGCTTTAGGTGGGCGCCGTTTTGTAAGCGTGTGTGTAAGTCCCATTATGTGTACTTTTGGTTAGGGTGTGCATAAGCGGGGTCTAAATTTACACATGTACATTATAAAATATTATAACTTTGGTGTGTTTTCGCAAAATCTAGATGTGGCCATTTACACCTGCTCCATAGTAACTGCTGTGATTAGGTTCAAGTGCATCAGTACGCCCCTATACTTTACCTTATAGAATAGTTTTTTCTTTTGTTTGGATGCTGAATTGTTCTTTTAATTTGTAAACCATTTTGAATCACATTTTGTTGCAAAGATGGTATACAAAATCTTTTAAATAAATGAATAAATAGGCCCCACATATGCACGTGGCAATGCATGTTAACTGCGCGAGAGTTTATAGAATTACCCTCCAACAGTGAGAGTGAAAAACTGAGGAGAAAACACTAGAGCTGAGTCAGGGAAGAGTGGCGCAAGACTATATACTCCTGTAAGGAGTATGTTTACATGGTAGGGTTGCCAACGTTTTCACCGAGAAAAACCCGACACCTGTGGCTCGCCATGCTCCACCCATTCTCCGCCCCTAGTCCACCCATGCCCCGCCCCCAGCCCCACCCACAAAACTTACCGAGGATACGTGTAGGCTAACTTCCTTGGTCAGATAATAATTAAACTGGGAACCCCAAAATCCAAACATCAAATGTACAACACTGGAGAAATAAAACTATAAAGTAATTTCCTCTTGCACTAAACAAAAACGCAAAGATGTTAGCAATACACACGTCCCATACCAGACATATTCCAGTTAATAAATTCAAAATAAAAAGTATTTTTCTACCTTCTGTTTGGGCATTTTATTTTTCAGTTGCAATTGCTCCAGTCACCTTCTTCTGGTTTCTTCGTGTCTTCTGCGAGCTATCCATTTGTCCTTTCTTTTCTTTTAGATGTTTTCCATTCTCTCTCTATTTCTGCTTTAACATACTGATTGTTTCCCTTTTGCTCTTTCCCCCGATTCTTTCCTTATTCCTTTATCATCCATTTAAATTTTACCCTTCCATTCTCAAGCCCCTCTTACTCCCCCAATACCCAGCCCATCATAGACTTTTCTTCCACACAAAATATTTTTCCCCTCTCCATTCTCATTCCCCATCCATTCTAGTCCTCCCCCAAAATCAGTTCCCTTATAGTTCTAGACCCACCCAGCATCCACTCCCTTCTAGTCCCATTCTCCCATGCCCCACATCAGCCCATTTCCAGTCCTATTCCAGCTCTTCATCAGCCCAATTCCAGTGCTAGCCCTCACATCACAGGCCATTTCCAGTCCTAGCCCCTCCCAATCACAACCCATTTCCAGTCCAAGTCCCCCATCACAGCCTATTTCCAGTCCTAGCCCCCCCCCACCATCACAGCCCATTTGCAGTCCTAGCCCCCCCCCACCATCACAGCCCATTTGCAGTCCTAGCCCCCCTAATCACAGCCTATTTCCAGTCCAAGTTCCCCCCCACCATAGCCCTTTTCCAGTTCAGGTCCCCCCCCATCACAACCCATTTCCAGTCCATGTCCCCCCCCCCATAGCCCTTTTACAGTCCAGGTCCCCCCCATCACAGCCCATTTCCAGTCCAAGTTCCCCCCCCATAGCCCTTTTCCAGTCCAGGCCCCCCCCCCCATCACAACCCATTTCCAGTCCATGTCCCCCCCATAGCCCTTTTACAGTACAGGTCCCCCCCCTATCACAGCCCATTTCCAGTCCATGTCCCCCCCATAGCCCTTTTCCAGTCCAAGTCCCCCCCCCCCCATAGCCCTTTTCCGGTCCAGATCCCCCCCCCCATCACAACCAATTTCCAGTCCAGTGGGCAACCCGGTTTTCAGCCGGCCTGGCCGGTTTTTCCATGGCCAGGCCGGCTGCCGGCGCAGATGTAAAACCGGCCCTTGAAAATCCGGGTTTTTGCTCTGGCCGCAAGATCGGGAGCGGCCAGAGCAAAAAACTGGCTTTTCTTCCGACCCGAAGTCCAAAAAAAACCCACCCAGGGCCGGCCCACATACCGGAGGGCTTCAGAGGGAGCCGGGGAAGCCCGCGCAAAGCCCCGGCTACCTCTGTACAACTGCCAGCGGGAAGAGCCTTTTCCTTTACGCTGGCGGCTGTTTCTGTGAAGCCAGCATTTGGGGGGAAAGGTTAAAGGCAATGCCCTTTAATCTTTCCCAGCATTCGCGGCTTCACAGAAACAACCGCCAGCGTGAAGGAAAAGGCTCTTCACGCTGGCGGTTGTACAGAGGGAGCCGGGGCCTATCGCGAGCTTCCCCGGCTCCCTCTAAAGCCCCTCAGACAGCTGCGGTGCTGGTTGGGGGGGGAGGCCAAGGACTGCATGGGCTGTGATGGGGGGGGTCTAGGACTACAAATGGGCTGTGATGGGGGGGACCTGGACTGGAAAAGGGCTATGGGGGGGGGGGACTTGGACTGGAAATGGGCTGTGATGGGGGGGGGAGCTGAACTGTAAAAGGGCTATGGGGGGGGGACATGGACTGGAAATGGGTTGTGATGGGGGGGGGGACCTGGACTGGAAAAGGGCTGGGGGGGGGGAACTTGGACTGGAAATGGGCTGTGATGGGGGGGGACCTGGACTGGAAAAGGGCTATGGGGGGGGACATGGACTGGAAATGGGTTGTGATGGGGGGGGGGACCTGGACTGGAAAAGGGCTGGGGGGGGGAACCTGGACTGGAAATGGGCTATGGTGGAGAGAGGGGGAACTTGGACTGGAAATAAGCTGTGATTAGGGGGGCTAGGACTGCAAATGGGCTGTGATGGTGCGGGGGGACTCGGACTGCAAATGGGCTGTGATGGTGGGGGGGGGCCTAGGACTGCAAATAGGCTGTGATGGGGGACTTGGACTGGAAATGGGCTGTGATTGGGGGGGGGCTAGGACTGGAAATGGCCTGTGATGTGAGGGCTAGCACTGGAAATGGGCTGATGAAGAGCTGGAATAGGACTGGAAATGGGCTGATGTGGGGCATGGGAGAATGGGACTAGAAGGGAGTGGATGCTGGGTGGGTCTAGAACTATAAGGGAACTGATTTTGGGGGAGGACTAGAATGGATGGGGAATGAGAATGGAGAGGGGAAAAATATTTTGTGTGGAAGAAAAGTCTATGATGGGCCGGGTATTGGGAGAGTAAGAGGGGCTTGAGAATGGAAGGCTGAAATTTAAATGGACGATAAAGGAATAAGGAAAGAATCGGGGGAAAGAGCAAAAGGGAAACAATCAGTATGTTAAAGCAGAAATAGAGAGAGAATGGAAAACATCTAAAAGAGAAGATAGGACAAATGGATAGCTAGTGTAGCAGCAAAGCGCAGACAAACCAATGATACCAGGAGTCTGTTCAGAAGGTCCAAATCATTTATTTGTGCACAAGTCTCAAGCAAGGCAATTTCAAAATGGCTGAGCAAAGTTTTCAAGCATTACAACAACTTTTATAGACTTCTGTTCCATTCTAGGTATAGAAAAACATTTCATTGGTCCCGGTACTCTCCCGTACCTCCCGTAGCCCTTCTATTGGTCCCGGTACTGATAAGTTTCTCCAATTATGTTCCTTCTGTGGGCTTCTGTGGGCATGACACCTGCCTGCCCCCCCTTCTAGTCCCAATTACAATGGTCAGTTCATCAACTTGTTACTTTCACACTTTCAAGGTTATGGGACCAATTTGTGCGTGCAGAAGAGCAAGGTTCTGTAACTCATCTGTCAGCACTCCTCATTATTTCTCTGCAAATGTACTTTTTCTTATCAGTAACTTTTAAACATGTCTTTTCTGTATTTTTCCATTTCTTAATTCTGCAGTTCTGCTTACCTAAGCTAATTCAATATTTCTAATGAGTTCTTTCTTACAATAGCAGCATGTTGGGGGATGTGCAATCCTATATGCCTCTCCACAGGCCTCATTTACAGGTCAAGCTAGCCATGCTGGCCTGCCTATGTCAGACACCGTGGGTCACAGGCCTGCACCTGCCACATTCCCCCCTTTGATTAATCTCACCCTATTACTTAATAAGGTGTGAGAATTAAATCACTTTTAGAAGAATCACATCCTGATTAAAGGATTCTTACTAGTTCCACTAGGGCTAGCTTTGTATAAAGCCATTATTTTAGTTGCGGTCTTCCGCTCTACTGTATTGGATGTACATAGTTACAATGTACTGTATTGGATGTACATAGAACTGTATTCTACTGTACTCTACTGTATTGGATGTACATAGAACAATGTACATAGTTCCCCCCAGTTACTTCCAAGTTGATCTCCTGTTTATTGTAAATACAACTCAGGGTTCCTGTGTTGTATGGTTGATGTTGAATGTAAACCGCTCTGATCTAAAATAGAGCGGTATAGAAGAACTGTTAAATAAATAAATAAAAATAAATACTGTACTATCAATAGCACTATGAATGGAACGCATACAACATGGGATTAAACATGGTAAGCAGAGGATAACAGCAACAAGGATTAGTACTAAGATAATGAAAGTCTTGAATCCTCCCAGCCACGAGAAAAGGTTAGCAAACCAATTAGGAAATTTCAAGGCGTGCCAAGTCTGTACTGGCACATAAGCATGTCTTTGCATATCTTTAGCAATTTCTTCAACAACTTGACCTTTATCATCTATTTTCAAACAGCAATTAGTTAAATTCAGTTTACCACATACTCCTCCTTCAGCTGCTAGCAAATAATCAAGTGCTAAGCGATTCTGGTATATGGCAGTGCGCATCTGAGTACTTTGTCTAGCTAAGAGCGTAAGAGCATGACTAGTTTCATTGGTTATTATTTCAACTACTGCTTGTAAGCGAATAATACGATTGATCATATAAATTGGGGTACGATAACCATACATACCATCATCATTCCAAGTGGCAGGTCCATAATACTCAATAATTCTTTCTGGTGGCCAATCATCACCTCGCCACTTCTCCCACTTGCCTATCTGTAAGGCCTCTCTTTTCTGTCTTGATGCTCCTTTGTGTTTGTGGGTAGTGTATACAGGGTATCCTAATTGTTCTCCATGTTCAGTGTTTAACAGGAAGAAAGAAGGTCTGATGGTTCCTAAGACACATGCTCCTCCCCAGTGTGGTGGGAGTTGCGCATATGCTCGGTTTCCACAGATCCAATATAGGCCAGGTGGGGCTTGCCAGGCTTGGACTTTGGCAAGGTTAGTCCATAGACCTGCAAGTTCAGGAAATCTGGCTAATGGGTTAGGAGGTTCAGGATGTCTGATTCCTGACCACCATGCTGTCTTTTTGGTCGTGGCATTATAGTATTTCTGGCTAAGACAGACCAGCTGTCCTACCTTTTGGGTGAACTGGGGTCCAGTTCTGGCATAGCAAAGACGTCCAACGATTGAGTGCGCTAACACCCATTCACTGGTAGTCTTGTGTAATTCAGTCTGGTTATAAATCATGGAATAATTCAATTCTTGGGCTTCCCAGGGCCATTGGTCTCCCATTTGGGTTCCGCCACAGAAATAACAATCTGTGATCTTAAGACTAGATACTACTGCTCCGGCTAATTCTAGAAACAAATTCTGTGAAGGGTGAGGGATCTCAAACTTATTTACATGCATAGCTTCATAAAAGGTATTATGAATATGATATTTAGATGACTTGTGGGCTTGAGTATTCAATCTAATATACACAATGGTCCCTGGATCTGTTCCCCCTCCAGCAATTCGTAAACCAAACTTATATCCTTGTTTCCATGCATGGGGATTATGTACACACAAGTGTAAGGGGTTGCAAGCATCTTTCTGACATTTATCATTTGTGGTTGGCTTGGTTAGAGTAGCCATCCGTTTATCTATTTTCTCATCAGTTATACCAGTGTTCCAGGTAGCATAGAAAACACATTCCCAATATGGACAATAGTAATCTGCCGCTGTAGCAGTACTATACCCTGATCCTGTTTTACCTGTACACTTCCACCAATTTGTGGCACCTTCTGGACACATATACTTATGGTCATTCCGATACGCTTTCTCCCATGTACCACAGGTGGACTGACTATCTCTATTAATAGCATTACATGCATCAAAATTCAAAACAGCAGGTTTAGTAATGTCATTAAGTGGTGTTGTAGAAGCTAATATAGGTCCATCTGCATCCTTCCATCTTATTTCCAACGTGTAATAGGATGGATTCTGATGCGGATTATAGCATGCTTTGATTTTGCCATGAGTGCAAACATTTAGTTCAGTGGTGTTATAGATACACCGAGTTATTGTTCCCTTGTAGGTATAGTAAGAATGGTAAAGCAAAGTCTGAGTTACTTTCAGTCCAGTTCTAGTAGAAGTAATGCAAGCGGTGCATGGAGGTAGAGCATAAGTCTGTTCAAAACCTCCAAAGAAGGCAACCAAGGCAAAGCAGAAGCAAAGATACATGTTGACGTTGATTGGAGTTCTTCTGAATCCTCAGCTTGCTGATCTTGATCACGACGGTCTATTATTCTTCGTCCCGTTTGCTAATGAAGCAATTTAACGGGTGCTGAGTGTTGATTGAAGATCCTCAAGATGTCCAGCACACATTAACCAACTTAGCAATTCAGTTGGCTTGTGAAGTCTGGCTTTAGTCAATGTAGTCTCAAAGTAGTGTGTCAAATCACACACACAAATTGGGTTCGTTGAAACAAAACTGTTGCTGTATGGAAAACAGCAATCCTCTTCGAAAGACTTGGCTACTGCAAAGCACTTGTAATGAAGTGTCTATGCTGCTGGTTGCCATCTCAGAGTAACTCGCAAGGGTACATCAGGGTGCTGCTCTGCTGTCCACCGCTCTGGTTCAGGATCGGCGGCGGGCTTGACTCTGCTGTGGTGGATCCAGGCGTCGATCTCGGCTACCTTTACTGCAGTTGGGGTAGACAGGATGACGGTGTATGGTCCCTTCCAATGGGGTTCCAACGGTATCTTCTTCCAATCTTTGATCCACACCGAAGTTCCAGGCTGGTAGGGATGCAAGGGTTCCGTCAAGTTGATAGGCAACTGGTCTTGGATCCACGTATGGAGAGTCTGCAGAACAAAACTAAGAGCTAGGAGTTCTTGTCTGGTTACTTCTGAACCAATCTGGGCTAAACTTCCTTTGACTCCCTGCACTATTGGTGGGGGTTTACCATACAAAACTTCAAAAGGGGAAAATCCTGTTGACTTTACAGGGGCTGAGCGTATTCTGAGTAAAGCTATGGGGAGCACTTGGGGCCATTTCAAGTGTGTCTCCTGACAAAGCTTAGACATTTGGGCTTTCAAGGTACGATTCATTCGCTCAACTTTCCCTGAACTCTGGGGTCTGTATGCAGTGTGGAGCTTCCACTGTATCTGCAAAGCTTTTGCTAACTGCTGAGTAACTTGGGAGACAAATGAGGGTCCATTGTCTGACCCTATTACTGCTGGGATTCCAAATCTAGGGACAATTTCTCTCATTAAGGCTTTGGTAACTTCTCGGGCTTTCTCAGTTCTGGTTGGGAATGCTTCTACCCACCCAGAGAAAGTACAAACTAATACTAGTAGGTAATGGTATCCATTGGCTTTTGGCATTTCGGTGAAATCAACTTGGAGGTTGTGCATGGGGGTGACACCTCCTGACTGAACTCGGGGTGCTGTAATAAGGCCTTGCTTGGCATTATTTTTGGCACAAGTTACACATTGACGTGCTACTGAGGCTGATATAGTTGTCATCAGAGGGATGTAGAAATGTGGTCTGAGTGCTTTCTCCATAGCACTCTTCCCATAGTGGGTAGCTTCGTGAAAAGCTTTGACAAAGGATGGTCCTAACAGTTCAGGAATTACTATTCGTCCTGGAGGTTGACTGCCCTCTTCTGGTGGCAGCTCAATCCATCCATCTTTCAATACTCCATTTTCTTTGTCACAATAGTAATCCAATTCTTTGGTGGTATATCGTGGGGTCCATAGATTCAAGGGTACTGGAAATAATGCTGCTTGCATTGGCATAGCTTGTGGGGCAATCTGTCCTGTCATAGCTGCTTGTCGTGCTGAGGCATCTGCAAATCTATTTCCTCGGGCAACTTCTCCTTTTCCTGCTTGATGTCCTCTGCAATGCATGACAGCTACACGTGTTGGGGCCCAGACTGCATCAAGTAACATCAATATCTCTGGACCATATTTGACTGATTTTCCTCCGGATGTGATGAGTCCTCTTTCTTTATAGAGAGCTCCATGGGCATGCAAGGTGGTGAAGGCATATTTAGAATCTGTATATACATTTAGCACAAGTTTTTCTCCTAACAACAATGCTCTGGTGAGTGCTATCAATTCGGCTTTCTGGGCTGATGTGCCTGAGGCTAGAGCTGATGATTCAACTACTTCATGTTGGGTGACGACTGCATATCCGGCACAGCGTCGTCCATCAAGGATGAGACTGCTCCCATCAACATAATAGATCTGGTCGGGATTGTCTATGGGCACATCTGTCAAGTCAGGTCGACTGGAGAACACAGTTTCCATGACTTCGATACAGTCATGTTCTGGGAGTTCTTCACTGATGGGTATCAAGGTAGCTGGGTTCAAGGCATGGCTCACTTCAAGTTGTATTTGTGGGTTTTCACATAACATGCTCTGGTACTTCAGCATTCGAGAATTGGTGAGCCAATAATTTGCTTTTTGTTCCATAAGGGCAAGGACTGCATGTGGCACAGTGACTCGTATGTTCTGTCCTAGTGTGAGTTTGTCTGCTTCACTCACTAGTAGTGCTGTAGCTGCAACTGCTCTCAAGCAGGGTGGCCATCCCTTGGCCACAGGGTCCAATTGTTTCGATAGGTATGCTACAGGTCGCTCCCAATTTCCTAATTTCTGAGTCAACATGCCTAGGGCATTTCCCTGTGCTTCATGTACAAACAAGTGGAAAGGTTTGTGGACATCTGGTAGTCCAAGTGCTGGTGATGACATCAATTCTTCTTTCAATTTCTGGAAGGCTGTATCCTGCTCAAGTCCCCACTCCAGTGGTGACTTCTCTTCTCCTTTTGTGGCTTCATACAGTGGTTTGGCAATTTGGGCAAAGTTGGGTATCCAGATTCGGCAATATCCTGCTGCTCCCAGAAAGGCTCTGACTTGCTTTCTGGTTGTTGGAGTTGGAATTCTGCATACTGCTTCTTTTCTTTCTCTGCCTAATCTTCTGCTTCCTTGGGTAATACGAAAACCCAAGTATTTCACTTCTGTTTGACATAGCTGTGCTTTGGCTCTGGAAACTTTGTATCCAGCTTCATCTAGTAACTGCAAGAGATCTTTTGTGGCTAGTATACATTCACTTTCTGATACGGCAGCTATCAACAGATCATCCACGTATTGAAGAAGCACTCTCTTCCCCGGGGCTACTGGATAGCTTGAAAGGTCTTGATTTAGTGCAGCACTAAAGATGGTAGGTGAATTCTTGAATCCTTGTGGTAGTCTTGTCCAGGTAAGTTGGCCCCCTCTTCCAGAGATGGGGTCCTGCCATTCAAATGCAAACAATATTTGGCTTACAGGGGCTAATCTTATGCAAAAGAATGCGTCTTTCAAATCCAGTACAGTGAAATGGGTAGCTTCAGCAGGTATCAGTCCTAGAAGAGTGTAAGGATTGGGCACAACTGGATGTATAGTTTCAACTGCATCATTTACTCTTCTCAAATCTTGCACTGGGCGATAATCATCTGTCCCAGGTTTCTTTACTGGCAAAAGTGGGGTGTTCCATGGGGATTGACATACTTTCAGTAGGCCATATTCGAGCAATCTCTGTAGGTGGCGATGAATGCCTTCAATTGCGGCTCTTGGGAGAGGGTACTGTTTGACGTGCACTGCTATAGCACTAGGCTTGAGGGTTACAATCACTGGAGCTATGTGCTTGGCTAGGCCTGGGGGACTGCCTTCTGCCCATACTCCAGGTGGTGCATGAATGTTCTTTAAAGTTTGTTCAAAATAGGTATCTTGAATCGAATCATCAATGTAGTATCTCCATTCTTCTTCTCGGGGAACTGTCAGCAGCATTACTCCTGCTGGCTTGGCTTGGGAATTTACTGTCATTTGCATTTCTCCTTGTTCAGAGAAAGATATTTGTGCTTGAAGCTTGGCTAGCATATCTCGTCCCAGTAGTGGTACTGGACATTCGGGCATGTAAAGGAATTGATGAGTTACTTGCTGTCCTCCTAGACTGCATATTCGGTTTTGAAGAAAAGACTTTGTGGCTTTGGCACCAGTTGCTCCTATAATGGTGACTGCTTTTTTAGTGAATGGGGCTATCTTTTTGTCTATTACTGAATGTTCTGCTCCAGTATCAACCATAAAGTTCATAATTTGGTCTCCTATTTGTATTCCGACCATAGGCTCCTGGAGACCTAATCCACGTCATCCTCATCATGGGCTTGTGTGGCCAATGCTTGGATGGCTCCTCCTCCCCTCTCTCTCTGGAATTGTTCTCGATTGGCTCCTCCTCGGCCTCGGGGACGGCCTCGTCTTTCTTCTCGCCACTGATGATCGTTGTCGTCATCTTGCTGGGCGTCTTCGAGTTGCGGGCACGTATCTCTCCAATGTCCTTCCTCTCTGCAATAGGCGCATTGGTTCACGCCTAGTCTCTGGGTCCGGCCTCCGCCTTGACCCCGCCCTCTTCCTCTGCTCCTTCGACTAGGGACACCTCCCCTTTTTCTTTTCAACTATGGCCGCAGCCAAAAAATCAGCTTTCTTCTTCATCTTTCTATCACATTCTCTCTGTCTTTCAGTATCACGATTCACATACACTTTATGAGCGACTTCCAATAACTGTGTTGCATTCATGCCCGCAAACCCTTCTAATTTCTGTAATTTACGTCTAATATCTGGTTGAGACTGGTTTACAAAAGCAGAATTCACCATGCATAAACTTCCTGGTGCCTCGGGATCATAGGGAGTATACATTCTGTAGGCTTCAGTTAATCTTTCATAATAATCTGCTGGGCTCTCATCTATTCCTTGGATAACTCCTGCGACTTTGGAAAGGTTCATAGCTTTTTGGCCCCCCCTTCTCAGGCCTTGTAAAAAGCCTTGGCGAAAGCGGGCTAGGGCTGTGGATCCTTCATCTGTATTTGGATCCCATTGGGGGTCTTCATTCGGGAATTCTCTCTGAGCTGCTTCTCTACGATCTATTATATTCTGCCCCTGCGCCGGAGCTGCAGGGTTTTCTGCCATCCATTCAATAGCTGCTTTTCTAATTCTCGCTCGTTTTCTGTAGTGAATAGGGTGGTCAGGAGCTGACGGCAATCTGGCCAAGTGGGTTGGTGAGTTTCCATAATACTAGTTACTAATTCTGTCAGCTCCTGGGGCTTGCTAGTATAGGAGGCATAATGCGACCTCCAATTTAATAAATCAGTTGTAGAGAAAGGAATATACACATAAGTTAGGGGTCCCGCTACCACTTCATCATTATCATTCTTTACGGGCACTCCCGGGACTTGCCTTAAGGGAAACAGTTTGGCTGTCCCAGGCGTCGTTTTTATTATTATTATTATTATTATATTCTCTTATATACCGCGCTATTCTGCATCAGTGCGGTTTACATTGAACAAACTGAAATTACATTGAACAGGGCATTATAACTTGGAGATAACTATTTTTTACAGGGAACGTGGGCAATGGAGGGTTAAGTGGCTTGCCCAAGACCACAAGGAGCACCTGTGGGACCAGAAACCCCAGTCCTTCCGGCCCAAGGTTGCTGTCCTCTAGTGGGATTTGAACTCCCGACCTTCCGGCCTGAAGTACCTTGCCCCAACCACTAGGCCATCTAAGGGTTCTAAGGGATCTAAGGGTTCTAAGGGATCTAAGGGTTATTGTCGTTGCCTTTGCAGGAGTCGCTTTCTTTTTCTCAACTGGTTTTGCTTTGGGTTTCTCTTTCACTGGCGTGCTAGTGCTAGCGCTGGCTTTCTCAATTATTTGTACACTTTCCTCCTCCTCTTCTGGGGAATTTTCTCTTTCTCCTTCTTCTATCTCCGCTTCTGACTCACTTTTTACGTCCTCCACTTCTCTTTCCACTAATTCTTCCTCTTTCTCTTCTCTAGGAGGGGGACCGGGGGTTGGGTCCCGCCTTGGCTCTGGCCGTCTCTGGGGTTCTGGGGCAGGACGACGCCGGCCTATTCTTACTGGACCTGGGGTTCGGGGCTGCCTGAGGACTACTTCTGGGGAATCAGGATCTGCCAGGATGGGTTTCTTCGTGGCTTTCTTATCCTGCTCTTTCATACTAGGCTGTTCCGTCTTCTGTCTAGAATCTGTTTTAGCTAACATTATTCTGCACTGTTCCTCATAACAGCGCTGCGCCCAGGAGGGCGGATCTTCACAAATACTTAACCAGGAATCTATATAGGGGTACTGATCGGGGTGCGCTACCCGCACTCTACGGTGTATTGACTGAATAATCTCTACAGTGAACGTTCCCTCTCGGGGCCAGATGGGGTCTAGATCGGGCCACTCCCTAGTACACAAAATCTGCAAACGGGCTGCTGTCATTTTAATACCATAATCTCCTGAATATCCCTCTTTAAAATGTGCGATCATACATTCTAATGGAGTGTTTCTAGTAGACCCCGCCCCTCCCATTTCGATGTGTGCGCGCAACAACAGACAGAAGGGAAAAGGAGGGCGGACCGTGGGTAAGGGGTCCTCACGGTCCTGGAAACATATAGGGAATACAAATAACAAGACAAGACGACAATCGCTTCCCCCTTTTCGCGACCTGAACGCGGTCGCCCGGTCAGGAAATGCGCTAATCAGGGGTCCGCCTTCACTTGGTCCGTGCTGCCAGACCTCTCATTCACACTTCGTTCACACAATCATGCTAGCAACGTATCCCAGAATGCATTCGTTTCTATCTGTTCTGACTAGTCTTTTCCCAATTACAAAAAGGATGAGGGTTTCACCTAGCGAATTCCCATGCCAGGCTACTCGGCTCTTCCTTGAGAGTTGATCATGCTCTCTTACCAATTCCCAATATCTCGAGATTACAAATTCCAAATTCCAATGGCAGTACTGCTCTTTCTATTTCTGTCTAGACCCAAAATCAAAACTATTCTCACCGGATCCGGTCCTCAAAACTTCCCAAGCAGGCGCATGAGTTGGACCTCGGACTCCCCTCACTCGGGTTCGAGGCGTTGGCTCCAACCGGGCCCGGCACCCGCCGAGGTCCGACCAGCTCCCTCCGATACAAGGGACCGGTGGCGCCAGGGAGCGGCCCTCGTCGGAAGGGCGCGATCCCGGCAGGACCAAGCCTATAGAGGCGGAAAGTCGTGGTATATTGCCCTATATACACTTTGATTCCACAACTTCCCGGCCAACGCACCAAGGAATATGTAGCAGCAAAGCGCAGACAAACCAATGATACCAGGAGTCTGTTCAGAAGGTCCAAATCATTTATTTGTGCACAAGTCTCAAGCAAGGCAATTTCAAAATGGCTGAGCAAAGTTTTCAAGCATTACAACAACTTTTATAGACTTCTGTTCCATTCTAGGTATAGAAAAACATTTCATTGGTCCCGGTACTCTCCCGTACCTCCCGTAGCCCTTCTATTGGTCCCGGGACTGATAAGTTTCTCCAATTATGTTCCTTCTGTGGGCTTCTGTGGGCATGACACCTGCCTGCCCCCCCTTCTAGTCCCAATTACAATGGTCAGTTCATCAACTTGTTACTTTCACACTTTCAAGGTTATGGGACCAATTTGTGCGTGCAGAAGAGCAAGGTTCTGTAACTCATCTGTCAGCACTCCTCATTATTTCTCTGCAAATGTACTTTTTCTTATCAGTAACTTTTAAACATGTCTTTTCTGTATTTTTCCATTTCTTAATTCTGCAGTTCTGCTTACCTAAGCTAATTCAATATTTCTAATGAGTTCTTTCTTACAATAGCAGCATGTTGGGGGATGTGCAATCCTATATGCCTCTCCACAGGCCTCATTTACAGGTCAAGCTAGCCATGCTGGCCTGCCTATGTCAGACACCGTGGGTCACAGGCCTGCACCTGCCACACTAGCAGAAGACACGAAGAAACCAGAAGAAAGTGACTGGAGCAATTGCAACTGAAAAATAAAATGCCCAAACAGAAGGTAGAAAAATACTTTTTATTTTGAATTTATTAACTGGAATATGTCTGGTCAGGGAAGTGTGTATTGCTAACATCTTTGCGTTTTTGTTTAGTGCAAGAGGAAATTACTTTATAGTTTTATTTCTCCAGTGTTGTACATTTGATGTTTGGATTTTGGGTTTCCCAGTTTAATTATTATCTGACCAAGGAAGTTAGCCTACACGTATCCTCGGTAATTTTTGTGGGTGGGGCTGGGGGCGGGGCATGGGTGGGACTAGGGGCGGAGAATGGGTGGAGCATGGCGAGCCACAGGTGTCGGGTTTTTCTCGGTGAAAAAGTTGGCAACCCTATTACATGGTCATGTTGATTTGAGAGGCAAATTAGAAATAAACTGTGGGAGCCTTTGTTAAATAGTTTGTGGATATAATTACTTTATTTATAAAAGTGTTTTGTGCTATTTTCATCTATGGGGAAATAGTTTTTTTTTTTTTTTAAATGAATCAAGCCTAATGTGCTATGTAGCGTGTCCTCTTTGCTTTCTTATGAAATGGCCATGGTTTTGATAGTTTCTCTGCAGTAAAATGGGTAGCATGAATGTCTAAAGAACAGAGGGTGAGCCAGAATTTACTGCCTTACTGTGGCAGGTGCAGGCCTGTGACCCACGGTGTCTGACATAGGCAGGCCAGCATGGCTAGCTTGACCTGTAAATGAGGCCTGTGGAGAGGCATATAGGATTGCACATCCCCCAATATGCTGCTATTGTAAGAAAGAACTCAGTAGAAATATTGAATTAGCTTAGATAAGCAGAATTGCAGAATTAAGAAATGGAAAAAATACAGAAAAGATGTGTTTTAAAGTTACTGATAAGAAAGAGTACATTTGCAGAGAAATATTGAGGAGTGCTGACAGATGAGTTACAGAACCTTGCTCTTCTGCACGCACAAATGGTCCCATAGCCTTGAAAGTGTGAAAGTAACAAGTTGATGAACTGACCATTGTAATTGGGACTAGAAGGGGGGCAGGCAGGTGTCATGCCTACAGAAGCCCACAGAAGGAACATAATTGGAGAAACTTATCAGTACCGGGACCAATAGAAGGGCTACGGGAGGTACGGGAGAGTACCGGGACCAATGAAATGTTTTTCTATACCTAGAATGGAACAGAAGTCTATAAAAGTTGTTGTAATGCTTGAAAACTTTGCTCAGCCATTTTGAAATTGTCTTGCTTGAGACTTGTGCACAAATAAATGATTTGGACCTTCTGAACAGACTCCTGGTATCATTGGTTTGTCTGCGCTTTGCTGCTACATATTCCTTGGTGCATTGGCCGGGAACTTGTGGAATCAAAGTGTATATAGGGCAATATACCACGACTTTCCGCCTCTATAGGCTTGGTCCTGCCGGGATCGCGCCCTTCCGACGAGGGCCGCTCCCTGGCGCCACCGGTCCCTTGTATCGGAGGGAGCTGGTCGGACCTCGGCGGGTGACGAGCCCGGCTGGAGTCAACGCCTCGAACCCGAGTGAGGGGAGTCCGAGGTCCAACTCATGCGCCTGCTTGGGAAGTTTTGAGGACCGGATCCGGTGAGTATAGTTTTGATTTTGGGTCTAGACAGAAATAGAAAGAGCAGTACTGCCATTGGAACTTGGAATTTGGAATTTGTAATCTCGAGATATTGGGAATTGGTAAGAGAGCTTGATCAACTCTCAAGGAAGAGCCGAGTAGCCTGGCATGGGAATGCGCTAGGTGAAACCCTCATCCTTTTTGTAATTTGGGAAAAAGACTAGTCAGAACAGATAGAAACGAATGCATTCTGGGAATACGTTGCTAGCATGATTGTGTGAACGAAGTGTGATTGAGAGGTCTGGCAGCACGGACCAAGTGGTAGCGGGACCCCTAACTTATGTGTATATTCCCTTCTCTACAACTGATTTATTAAATTGGAGGTCGCACTATGCCTCCTATACTAGCAAGCCCCAGGAGCTGACAGAATTAGTAACTAGTATTATGGAAACTCACCAACCCACTTGGCCAGATTGCCGTCAGCTCCTGACCACCCTATTCACTACAGAAGAACGAGCGAGAATTAGAAAAGCAGCTATCGAATGGATGGCAGAAAACCCTGCAGCTCCGGCGCAGGGGCAGAATATAATAGATCGTAGAGAAGCAGCTCAGAGAGAATTCCCGAATGAAGACCCCCAATGGGATCCAAATACAGATGAAGGATCCACCGCCCTAGCCCGTTTTCGCCAAGGCTTTTTACAAGGCCTGCGAAGAGGAGGCCAAAAAGCTATGAACCTTTCCAAAGTAGCAGGAGTTATCCAAGGAATAGATGAGAGCCCAGCAGATTATTATGAAAGATTAACTGAAGCTTATAGAATGTATACTCCCTATGATCCCGAGGCACCAGGAAGTTTATGCATGGTGAATTCTGCTTTTGTAAACCAGTCTCAACCAGACATTAGACGTAAATTACAGAAATTAGAAGGGTTTGCGGGCATGAATGCAACACAGTTATTGGAAGTCGCTCATAAAGTGTATGTGAATCGTGATACTGAAAGACAGAGAGAATGTGATAGAAAGATGAAGAAGAAAGCTGATTTTTTGGCTGCGGCCATAGTTGAAAAGAAAAGGGGAGGTGTCCCTAATCGAAGGAGCAGAGGAAGAGGGCGGGGTCAAGGCGGAGGCCGGACCCAGAGACTAGGCGTGAACCAATGCGCCTATTGCAAAGAAGAAGGACATTGGAGAGATACTTGCCCGCAACTCGAAGACGCCCAGCAAGATGACGAATACGATCATCAGTGGCGAGAAGAAAGACGAGGCCGTCCCCGAGGCCGAGGAGGAGCCAATCGAGAACAATTCCAGCGAGAGAGGGGAGGAGGAGCCATCCAAGCATTGGCCACACAGGCCCATGATGAGGATGACGAGGATTAGGACAGACCGGGCTCCAAGTTTGCTTTAGGTCTCCAGGAGCCTATGGTCGAAATACAAATAGGAGACCAATTTATGAACTTTATGGTTGATACTGGAGCAGAACATTCAGTAATAGACAAAAAGATAGCCCCATTCACCAAGAAAGCAGTCACCATTATAGGAGCAACTGGTGCCAAAGCCACAAAGTCTTTTCTACAAAACCGAATATGCAGTCTAGGAGGACAGCAAGTAACGCATCAATTCCTTTACATGCCCGAATGTCCAGTACCCCTACTGGGACGAGATATGCTAGCCAAGCTTCAAGCCCAAATATCTTTCTCTGAGCAAGGAGAAATGCAAATGACAGTGAATTCCCAAGCCAAACCAGCAGGAGTAATGCTGCTGACAGTACCCCGGGAAGAAGAGTGGAGATACTACATTGATGATTCGATTCAAGATACCTATTTTGAACAAACTTTAAAGAACATTCATGCACCACTTGAAGTATGGGCAGAAGGCAGTCCCCCAGGCCTAGCCAAGCATATAGCACCAGTGATTGTAACCCTCAAGCCTAGCGCTACACCAGTGCACGTCAAACAGTACCCTCTCCCAAGAGCCGCAATTGAAGGCATTCATCGCCACCTACAGAGATTGCTCGAGTATGGCCTACTAAAAGTATGTCAATCCCCATGGAACACCCCACTTTTGCCAGTGAAGAAACCTGAGACAGATGATTATCGCCCAGTGCAAGATTTGAGAAGAGTAAATGATGCAGTTGAAACTATACACCCAGTTGTACCCAATCCTTACACTCTACTAGGATTGATACCCGCTGAAGCTACCCATTTCACTGTACTGGATTTGAAAGATGCATTCTTTTGCATAAGATTAGCCCCTGTAAGCCAAATATTGTTTGCATTCGAATGGCAGGACCCCATCTCTGGAAGAGGGGGCCAACTCACCTGGACAAGATTACCCCAAGGATTCAAGAATTCACCTACCATCTTTAGTGCTGCACTAAATCAAGACCTTTCAAGCTATCCAGTAGCCCCGGGGAAGAGAGTACTTCTCCAGTACGTGGATGATCTGTTGATAGCTGCCGTATCAGAAAGAGAATGTATATTAGCCACCAAAGATCTCTTGCAGTTGCTAAATGAAGCTGGATATAAAGTTTCCAGAGCCAAAGCACAACTATGCCAAACAGAAGTGAAATACTTGGGTTTTCGTATTACCCAAGGAAGCAGAAGATTAGGCAGAGAAAGAAAAGAAGCAGTATGTAGAATTCCAACTCCAACAACCAGAAAGCAAGTCAGAGCCTTTCTGGGAGCGGCAGGATATTGCCGAATCTGGATACCCAACTTTGCCCAAATTGCCAAACCACTGTATGAAGCCACAAAAGGAGAAGAGAAGTCACCACTGGAGTGGGGACTTGAGCAGGATACAGCCTTCCAGAAGCTAAAAGAAGAATTGATGTCATCACCAGCACTTGGACTACCAGATGTCCACAAACCTTTCCACTTGTTTGTACATGAAGCACAGGGAAATGCCTTAGGCATGTTGACTCAGAAATTAGGAAATTGGGAACGACCTGTAGCCTACCTATCGAAACAATTGGACCCTGTGGCCAAAGGATGGCCACCCTGCTTGAGAGCAGTTGCAGCTACAGCACTACTAGTGAGTGAAGCAGACAAACTCACACTAGGACAGAACATACGAGTCACTGTGCCACATGCAGTCCTTGCCCTTATGGAACAGAAAGCAAATTATTGGCTCACCAATTCCCGAATGTTGAAGTACCAGAGCATGTTATGTGAGAATCCACAGATACAACTTGAAGTGAGCCATGCCTTGAATCCAGCTACCTTGATACCTATCAGTGAAGAACTCCCAGAACATGACTGCATCGAAGTCATGGAAACTGTGTTCTCTAGTCGACCTGACCTAACAGATGTGCCCATAGACAATCCTGACCAGATCTATTATGTTGATGGGAGCAGTCTCATCCTTGACGGACGACGCTGTGCCGGATATGCAGTCGTCACTCAACACGAAGTAGTTGAATCATCAGCCCTAGCCTCAGGCACATCAGCCCAGAAAGCCGAATTGATAGCACTCACCAGAGCATTGTTGTTAGGAGAAAAACTTGTGCTAAATGTATATACAGATTCCAAATATGCCTTCACTACCTTGCATGCCCATGGAGCTCTCTACAAAGAAAGAGGACTCATCACATCCGGAGGAAAATCAGTCAAATATGGTCCCGAGATATTGATGTTACTTGATGCAGTCTGGGCCCCAACACGTGTAGCTGTCATGCATTGTAGAGGACATCAAGCAGGAAAAGGAGAAGTTGCTCGAGGAAATAGATTCGCAGATGCCTCAGCACGACAAGCAGCTATGACAGGACAAATTGCCCCACAAGCTATGCCAATGCAAGCAGCATTGTTTCCAGTACCTTTGAATCTATGGACCCCACGATATACCACCAAAGAATTGGATTACTATTGTGACAAAGAAAATGGAGTATTGAAAGACGGATGGATTGAGCTGCCACCAGAAGAAGGCAGTCAACCTCCGGGAAGAATAGTAATTCCTGAACTGTTAGGACCATCCTTTGTCAAAGCTTTCCACGAAGCAACCCACTATGGAAAGAGTGCTATGGAGAAAGCACTCAGACCACATTTCTACATCCCTCTAATGACAACCATATCAGCCTCAGTAGCCCGACAATGTCAAATCTGTGCCAAGAATAATGCCAAGCAAGGCCTTATTACAGCACCCCGAGTTCAGTCAAGAGGTGTGACCCCCATGCACAACCTCCAAGTTGATTTCACCGAAATGCCAAAAGCCAATGGATACCATTACCTACTAGTATTAGTTTGTACTTTCTCCGGGTGGGTAGAAGCCTTCCCAACCAGAACTGAGAAAGCCCGAGAAGTTACCAAAGCCTTAATGAGAGAGATTGTCCCCAGATTTGGAATCCCAGCAGTAATAGGGTCAGACAATGGACCCTCATTTGTCTCTCAAGTTACTCAGCAGTTAGCAAAAGCTTTGCAGATACAGTGGAAGCTCCACACTGCATACAGACCCCAGAGTTCAGGGAAAGTTGAGCGAATGAATCGTACTTTGAAAGCCCAAATGTCTAAGCTTTGTCAGGAGACACACTTGAAATGGCCTCAAGTGCTTCCCATAGCTTTACTCAGAATACGCTCAGCCCCTGTAAAGTCAACAGGATTTTCCCCTTTTGAAGTTTTATATGGTAAACCCCCACCAATAGTGCAGGGAGTCAAAGGAAATCTAGCCCAGATTGGTTCAGAAGTAACCAGGCAAGAACTCCTAGCTCTTAGTTTTGTTCTGCAGACTCTCCATACGTGGATCCAAGACCAGTTGCCTATCAACTTGACGGAACCCTTGCATCCCTACCAGCCTGGAACTTCGGTGTGGATCAAAGATTGGAAGAAGATACCGTTGGAACCCCATTGGAAGGGACCGTACACCGTCATCCTGTCTACCCCAACTGCAGTAAAGGTAGCCGAGATCGACGCCTGGATCCACCACAGCCGAGTCAAGCCCGCCGCCGATCCTGAACCAGAGCGGTGGACAGCAGAGCAGCACCCTGATGTACCCTTGCGAGTTACTCTGAGACGGCAACCAGCAGCATAGACACTTCATCACAAGTGCTTTGCAGTAGCCAAGTCTTTCGAAGAGGATTGCTGTTTTCCATGCAGCAACAGTTTTGTTTCAACGAACCCAATTTGCATGTGTGATTTGACACACTACTTTGAGACTACATTGACTAAGCCAGACTTCACAAGCCAACTGAATTGCTAAGTTGGTTAATGTGTGCTGGACATCTTGAGGATCTTCAATCAACACTCAGCACCCGTTAAATTGCTTCATTAGCAAACGGGACGAAGAATAATAGACCGTCGTGATCAAGATCAGCAAGCTGAGGATTCAGAAGAACTCCAATCAACATCAACATGTATCTTTGCTTCTGCTTTGCCTTGGTTGCCTTCTTCGGAGGTTTTGAACAGACTTATGCTCTACCTCCATGCACAGCTTGCATTACTTCTACTAGAACTGGACTGAAAGTAACTCAGACTTTGCTTTACCATTCTTACTATACCTGCAAGGGAACAATAACTCGGTGTATCTATAACACCACTGAACTAAATGTTTGCACTCATGGCAAAATTAAAGCATGCTATAATCCGCATCAGAATCCATCCTATTACACGTTGGAAATAAGATGGAAGGATGCAGATGGACCTATATTAGCTGCTACACCACCACTTAAGGACATTACTAAACCTGCTGTTTTGAATTTTGATGCATGTAATGCTATTAATAGAGATAGTCAGTCCACCTGTGGTACATGGGAGAAAGCGTATCGAAATGACCATAAGTATATGTGTCCAGAAGGTGCCACGGGATGGAGGAAGTGTACAGGTAAAAAGGAGCCAGGGTATAGTACTGCTACTGCGGCCGACTACTATTGCCCGTATTGGGAATGTGTTTTCTATGCTACCTGGAACACTGGTATAACTGATGAGAAAATAGATAAGCGGATGGCTACTCTAACCAAGCCAACCACAAATGATAAATGTCAGAAAGATGCTTGTAACCCCTTACATTTGCGTGTACATAACCCCCATGCATGGAAACAAGGATATAAGTTTGGTTTACGTATTGCAGGAGGAGGAACAGATCCAGGGACCATTGTATATATTAGATTGAATACTCAAGCCCATAAGTCATCTAAATATCATATTCATAATACCTTTTATGAAGCTATGCATGTAAATAAGTTTGAGATCCCTCACCCTTCACAGAATTTGTTTCTAGAATTAGCCGGAGCAGTAGTATCTAGTCTTAAGATCACAGATTGTTATTTCTGTGGCGGAACCCAAATGGGAGACCAATGGCCCTGGGAAGCCCAAGAATTGAATTATTCCATGATTTACAATCAGACTGAATTACACAAGACAACCAGTGAATGGGTGTTAGCACACTCAATCGTTGGACGTCTTTGCTTTGCCAGAACTGGACCCCAGTTCACCCAAAAGGTAGGACAGCTGGTCTGTCTTAGCCAGAAGTACTATAATGCCACGACTAAAAAGACAGCATGGTGGTCAGGAATCAGACATCCTGAACCTCCTAACCCATTAGCCAGATTTCCTGAACTTGCAGGTCTATGGACTAATCTTGCCAAAGTCCAAGCCTGGCAAGCCCCACCTGGCCTATATTGGATCTGTGGAAACCGAGCATATGCGCAACTTCCACCACAATGGGGAGGAGCATGTGTCTTAGGAACCATCAGACATTCTTTCTTCCTGTTAAACACTGAACATGGAGAACAATTAGGATACCCTGTATATACTACCCACAAACACAAAGGAGCATCTAGACAGAAAAGAGAGGCCTTACAGATAGGCAAGTGGGAGAAGTGGCAAGGTGATGATTGGCCACCAGAAAGAATTATTGAGTATTATGGACCTGCCACTTGGAATGATGATGGTATGTATGGTTATCGTACCCCAATTTATATGATCAATCGTATTATTCGCTTACAAGCAGTAGTTGAAATAATAACCAATGAAACTAGTCATGCTCTCACGCTCTTAGCTAGACAAAGTACTCAGATGCGCACTGCCATATACCAGAATCGCTTAGCCCTTGATTATTTGCTAGCAGCTGAAGGAGGAGTATGTGGTAAACTGAATCTAACCAATTGCTGTTTAAAAATAGATGATAAAGGTCAAGTAGTTGAAGAAATTGCTAAAGATATGCAAAGACATGCTTATGTGCCAGTACAGACTTGGCACGCCTTGAAATTTCCTAATTGGTTTGCTAACCTTTTCTCTTGGCTGGGAGGATTTAAGACTTTCGTTATCTTAGTACTAATCCTTGTTGCTGTTGTCCTCTGCTTACCATGTTTAATCCCATGTTGTATGCGTTCCCTTCATAGTGCTATTGATAGTACAGTAGAGCGGAAGACCGCAACTAGAATAATGGCTTTATACAAAGCTAGTCCTAGTAGAAATCCTTCAATCATGATGTGATTCTTCAGAAAGTGATTTAATTCTCACACCTTATTAAGTAATAGGGTGAGATTAATCAAAGGGGGGAATGTGGCAGGTGCAGGCCTGTGACCCACGGTGTCTGACATAGGCAGGCCAGCATGGCTAGCTTGACCTGTAAATGAGGACTGTGGAGAGGCATATAGGATTGCACATCCCCCAATATGCTGCTATTGTAAGAAAGAACTCAGTAGAAATATTGAATTAGCTTAGATAAGCAGAATTGCAGAATTAAGAAATGGAAAAATACAGAAAAGATGTGTTTTAAAGTTACTGATAAGAAAGAGTACATTTGCAGAGAAATATTGAGGAGTGCTGACAGATGAGTTACAGAACCTTGCTCTTCTGCACGCACAAATGGTCCCATAGCCTTGAAAGTGTGAAAGTAACAAGTTGATGAACTGACCATTGTAATTGGGACTAGAAGGGGGGCAGGCAGGTGTCATGCCTACAGAAGCCCACAGAAGGAACATAATTGGAGAAACTTATCAGTACCGGGACCAATAGAAGGGCTACGGGAGGTACGGGAGCGTACCGGGACCAATGAAATGTTTTTCTATACCTAGAATGGAACAGAAGTCTATAAAAGTTGTTGTAATGCTTGAAAACTTTGCTCAGCCATTTTGAAATTGTCTTGCTTGAGACTTGTGCACAAATAAATGATTTGGACCTTCTGAACAGACTCCTGGTATCATTGGTTTGTCTGCGCTTTGCTGCTACATTACTGCTGTGTAATGCTGTGTGAGCACGGGGGCTTTTTTCCTTTAGTGGCTGTCCTGGGATGCAGAGGTTAGCAAAGGTGTCAAAGGTGCCAAAATCCATCAGCCTGAAATGTCGAGTCCAAAACTGATAGTAGGCAGAGGGAGTGACAATCTGAAATGGGGAAAAGAGCCAATTTACAGTATATTATACGAGTACATCTGGCAAAGAAATGTGGTGATCTTGCCATCTAATAACCTAGGCATCAATAGACAATAGGTTGCCTGGCAACCAGGAGGCCCATACTATTCCATGAGAGAGTGAAGATTACTGTGGTAGCTTTCTGAAGTAAGGTGCGGAGTCAGGAGACATGCTGCAGTTTCTGAAAAGCAGCAGGAGATGTAATTCATAGCTGCTCCTTATGCGAGTATGTGTTTACAATGTCCCAGAGACAACTGGGTGAGAGGATTCTTCCTTTCAAGTGCAGGGCAAAATGATGATATTGCCCCTGGAAAAGTAACTTCTGGAAACGTTATTGTATTCAGAGTCCAGTTAGGGTTGCCAACCGGCCAGTTTTCAGCCGGCCTGGCCGGTTTTCCTGTGGCCGGGCCGGCAGAGAACTGAAACTGGCCATTGAAAAACTGTTTTTTTGCTCTGGCCGCGAGATCGGGAGTGGCCAGAGCAGAAAACCGGCTTTGCGATTGTGATCGCGATTACAGTCCCCCCCTTGCAGCCGCTGCTTCTGCTTCTTACAGAGCAGCGGCTGCAATAAAGTTAATTTAAAAGCAAGGAAACCTGTGAGGGGCCTTCCAGCCTTAAGAAACTCCTTCTGCAGTGCCCGCCCCTCTGATGTCATTTCCTTTTCAACCAGGGACCCTGCAGAAGGAGTTTCATAGGAACGGAGGGCTCCTCACAGGTTTTCTTACTTTTAAATTAACTTTATTGCAGCCGCTGCTCAGCAGGAGCAGCAGCTGCACGGGGGGGGGTGGTAAGCTGCACAGGGGGGGGGGGAGTTAAGCGGCACAGGGGGGGTAAGCTGCACAGGGGTGGGGGGTTTAAGCAGCACGGGGAGGTTAAGCTCCACGGGGGGGGTTAAGCTGCATGGGGAGGTTAAGCTCCACAGGGGGGTTAAGTTGCATGGAGGGGGGTGTTAAGCTGCATGGGGGGAGTTTGAGCTGCACGGGGAGGTTAAGCTCCATGGGGGGGGGTTAAGCTGCACGACAGGGGTTTAAGCTGCACTGGGGAGGTTAAGCTGAACAGGGGGGTTAAGCTGCACTGGGGGGGGGGGGAAGGTAAAGATGTACTGGGGGGTGAAGCTGCACCGGGGGGGGGGGGGGAGGGTGGGAAGGTGAAGCTGTACTAGGGTGGTGAAGCTGCACTGGGGAGGGAAGATGAAGCTCAACTGGGTGGGGGGGGGGGGACGGAAGGCTCCACACAGATTTAAATTTATGTTTATCTTAACTTTATTGCAGCCGCTGCCCTGTAAGAAGCAGGAGCAGCGGCTGCAAGGGGAAAGAGGTGGCAGAAGGGACTGACAGGTGGAAGAGAGCTGAAAGGTGGGGAGGAGGTGGCTGGAAGGGAGCTGACTGAGGGGGTAAGGAGGGGGCTCAAAGAGAGCTGACATCTGGGAATGGCACTGGTAAGTGACTGGGTAATGGGGAGGAGGCTGGAAGAGAGGGGGCACTGGGACTGGAAGGAAGCAGAAATATGGGGATGTCACTGGAAGGGGGATGGACAGAGTGTAGGTTGACTGGAAGGGAGATGACACGGGGAAGGCACTGGGAGTGGAATTGAGCTGATACCTGGGACGGTGTTTGGACTACAAGGGGCTGGACAGTGAGGAAGGAGGGGGACTAGAAGGGAATGGACACCACTGGGAACACAAGGGGATTGGCTTTGGAATGTAATGGGAGGGGAGGACTGAAAAGGGGGCTGGATGGAGGGTTACTGGGACTGGAAATAGGCTGATGGAAGGAAGTGAAGAAAAGAAAAGAAAAGAAGAGACAAGAAATGGCAGATAGACTATAGACCATAGAAAACTAACTAAGAGAAGACAGGAAAATGGAAGCCTCAGATCGGAAACAGCATGATCAGAGAATAAAATGGTCATACAACAAAGGTAGAAAAAATAATTTTATTTTCAATTTAATAATTAGACTTTGTACTACCTTTATATTTTACACAGTATGGGGAACTGCATCTCTTATTTATCAGATACTGCACTGCATGCAGAGTCTGTCTTCTTGGGGTTTCAGTTTAATTTTTGTCTATATATTTCTCTTTTTGTTTTGTGCTCATTTATTGATGAAGACCTGTTGGTATTGTGTGTGTGTGTGTACAACCAATGCTTCGTGTTCTGTCAGTATATAATTTCTGTTTAAGAATGTGTAGAAATCTTGCTCGTTCAGTTTGCACATTGCCCTCTCTGCAATTTTTTTGGGGACAGGGGGTGGAGCAAGGGTGGGATGGGGTGGGCCATGGGGCGGGGCAGGGGCGGTGTTGGGGTGGGCATGGGCGGAGTGTGATTAGCCACAGGTGGCGGGTTTTTCTCCTTCAAAAAGTTGGCAACCCTAAGTCCAGTGTAACGGTCCATGGTTCTGTCATGGTATGACAGAACAAGCATATACAAAATGTTAAAGGCTGCAGGCATTTAACCAGTCAGTGCAGTCTAATTCACTGAACGCCACTGGTGCTTTATAATGTGTATTTAGCACCCTCTCGGGGCTTTCAGCCGCTTTTCTTGTTAACAGCTGTTTCAAAATCATTCCATTTTCGAAAATTAATTGGCTAGAGAAATAAACGTTTTCCTCATTTGACTTTCAAGGACGTATTTTGTCTGGTCAGTGTCATGATCGTAAGCATTACAACAGCTGGTATCACCAGGGCTAGGATCACAGAACTTACCCTGGACCTACACCTTGATGGCCATAAAGTGGATGAGCATCAGACTGGGGACAGAGATAAAGGCTACTAAAGAGTCTGGGTGTCCAGGACTCCTCGAAGCAGGTCTGTAGCAAATCATTACAGAGTGGAGAGTACAAGGCAAATCACTTTCAAGACTTCACAGCATATAGTTCACCACAAAAGCGTCATTGTTTAACATATTGCTCATCACTTGTCATGTACTAACTGCATTGTTTAATTCTCTAACGGGCCAATGCAGAAAGACTGGCGGGTCCTTTATGCGCAAATAACGCAACTTATATGCATAAGTTCCGCCACGCAAAATGCAGAAAAGAGATTGATGCGTGTAAATAGCAAAAGAATAGTATATGCACACAGCAAAGCCAAGCGTAGATAAATGATATGCAAATGAGCTGCACATATTAAAATAGAATGCTAATAAGGTCTGTGCCCAATGCAGAGAAACGTGTAGAGTATTACATAACCAGTAGAAGCGTCAATGTCTCTACACCTGGCCTGAGGCGATTTAAACATTTTGCACATGTCGGGAAAGACTGTTTCAGAGTTCGTCCAGGTGAACAGTTACCTTCCATGTGAAAGTTTTCTGTGTGCATTGTTCAGCATATAAGCAAAAGTTTGAAGTTCAAGAACAAATGTCTCTTGTTTCTTATCCTTGTGTGTTTTTGGACTCATTTATATTTTACTGTTAGGTCTCTCTTGTTATTTCATAAAAAAAATGTTTTTGGGCGAAATAGTGTTGATTATTATGGGCTGAGCGCCAAAAGAACCTGTACGTCTTGTGTGCATAATGTGAGCATTTGACATTTACGCGTATGCGCATGCGGTCACTTGTAGCGCATTTTGTTTTTTGTGCATGCATTGGCTCCCCCCTTTCA
Source organism: Ichthyophis bannanicus (assembly GCA_033557465.1). Taxonomy (NCBI): domain Eukaryota; kingdom Metazoa; phylum Chordata; class Amphibia; order Gymnophiona; family Ichthyophiidae; genus Ichthyophis; species Ichthyophis bannanicus. The sequence goes on along the minus strand of CM066032.1, from coordinate 1,512,568,693 downwards.
ATTTTATGCTGAGGTTTTGCATACCGATGCTGAAGTCTCACGCTACGAAAATGTGTACATAGCTAATAGCACACAACTTCAGTGCTGGCTTTCTACGTCGGCCCGTAAGGCATTTGCTTAAAGTACTGTGCTGCAGATGGTTAACTACAAATCTATGCAAACAATTTGCCTGCAGGCCTCAGTGAATGTGGGCTCTGCCTCCATCGCTAGTGCTGGCACAGCTTGACAGACCATTATTAGTACTTTTTTTTTTTTTTTTTTTGAGGAATGGAGGGCGGGTGTAAGCAATTTTTCCCTTTGTTTATCTGGCAGCCTCTATACATGTGAATGCAGCCGGCAGCGTACTGTGCATGAACTGACCTGTGTCAAGAGCTATTTCAGTGGTAATGTTTTTTTTGGGGAAAATGTGACTTTACAGGAGAGCTGCTTTGGTTGTAAATCAGACTGTAAGTGTTTTTCATAATTTCCAAGGTTTCATTTTATGTTAACTTAGTTCCATTTTTCTATGTCACTTAGATGTAGTTTGCTCGCTGAACAAGTTATGTTTTACTTTATCCAATAAAGTTTATCCCGTGTGCTGCTTTTTGTGGCCTGAAGCCAGGTCTGATTTTCAGGGTAACCAAAATATACAAATGAGCCTGTTTTGTGGCAGTAAGTGGCATTTTAGAAGGGGATGCCTAGGAAGAATCTGGGATGTCCAGAGCAGAACATCCATAAATCTGGAGGAGTGGCAGCAATAAAGGAAGGCACATCTAAATGCCATCTGAAACCACTCCATCTTCACCCTGAAAAATGAACGTCCCAGTAACCGGTTCTGAAGATGGGCTCAATGCAGAGAGTAAGACCAGGAACGTGCACAGGAGTAGGGCATTTCACAAATGTGGACATCCCTGAATTGCATGCCCACAGAACTGGGTACTTGGACATCCTGGCCTGGGTAGTTCAGAAGGGTTGCATCTATGTTATGAAACTATCACATCCTGCCCTGCCATTTCAGGTATTCAGACATGTGGTGGCGGGCCAGTAATATATTTGGAGTATGTATTTACATTCAGGTTTCTTCGACCAGGAAATATTAATTATGGTGATGAAAGCGCATTTTGTTCTTCCCCCTGGAAGCATTGCAGCCATGGAACAAGCACTTTTTTGGAGTTTATTCTTGGACAGGAGCAGGTATAGGCATGGACGTCTCAACAACCAAGGCTGGATCATGCTTGTGCCGTCTGAAATTGCACCGTGACGTGTGTCTCCCTTACTTCACCCAGGGCACACCTCCATCATACCCTGTGCTACCTAGATGTTCTTGTGCAGGGGAACTTCTATATACCCAGCTTTCTAAAATGGCTCCAGGGATGTCTACATGATTTGCACGCCTGTGCGTCCATTTTCCGACATCCAACTTATGAATAGAGCTTCTAAAATATCCCCCAATATGTGTACACATATATCATGTGATTATTTATTGTGGATATTCTGAAAGCAGATCTGTTTAGGAACCCGAGGTCAAGAGTTGAGAACTACCAGCTTATAGTCCAGAGATTCATGATATGCAGAATGACTTTTTATATCAAAGTAGTTTCTTTCACAAAGTTATGTTATGTTAACTGACAGACCATCTTCTTTGAACAAAAGTGCAATCCATATATTGCTGATAAATTCCTTGTGCTATATTTTCACGTTTATTTTTCTTTGGGTAGGCGATTGATGACATTTTCTGTTGTTGGAATTGCTGTCTCTAAGAACTTATAAGAGGCCATCACTTTATTGTGAGCAGTACCCTCAGAGGTTAAACTCCTGCTATCACCAGTCATTGCCAGTCAATGAGAAGTTGGACCTCGGGCCATGTTTTAATTGCATCCATTTGTCCCCTTGCATAGAATTATGTCTATTTTGAGCATGTCTCACAAAATAAGGGTCAGTCTTCCATGTCTTGAATGGTTCTTTTTTGAGCATTCTTAAGTTTTTAAAAGGACCAATTTTTCAGTACATACTGTGCGTCTGTGACTACTGCACAGCCCTTGCTTCAAAACCCACTCTTTTGTACCTGTAGTTGGGATTATTTTTCCCTGTGTGCATCACTTTACAGTTGTCCACATTAAATTTCATCTGCCATTTAGATGCCCAGTCTTCTAGTCTAACAAGTTCCATCTGCACATCCTCACAATTCTCTGCCATTTTAATGCTAAATAAATTTTGTATCATCCAAAAACTTGATTACCTCTCTTGTCATAATATATTAAAACAGCACAGGTCCCAGTATAGGCCCTTATGTAGTTAACTTACCTTCCTTATCTTGCTAGACCAGTCCAGGCAAGTGGTTTATGCTCCTTAACCAGTAGGTGGAGGGAGAACAGATCAATTTTCAGTGATGTTATCACTTGGTACATCTACTAGTGCAACACTGAGAGAACCAGTATTTGCCTGGCAAGGTGTTGGACTTGTGCAGCAGAGCAGATGGGCCATCTCCCTTGGTCTAGATCATGGTTTTGTGGCCTGTGTGTTTAAGGCATTGACCCAACATTTCTTCAGAGCTTGGGTTCGCTCGATATCTCTCCTTAAGTCGATAGTTGTCCTATGTCCAGCACTGGTACCCATGGGCTCTAGTTCTGGTGGACTACAGAGTGGCCAGGAAGACAACATGAGACCCCAATGGAGGGTTGGTAAGTCTGGGCCAGGGCCCGCTTCACACGCACTGTCCTATTTTCTGCATATTCTGTTCATTTTTCCCTATTTTGTATTTTTGTTTGTTGCTTTAATTGACTGTCTGTCTTTGCAGTATTGAATAAACAGCTTCAGAAAAAAGAGAACCTCTTTTCAGGCATCCAAGCTTTCCAAGGCCTGTGTGGGTGGCTTGGGGGCCCTTCTCGGGTTTCTCCGGCTGGCCTGACATATGCAGGGATGCCAGATTGAGGGTTCTTTTTTCACTGTTTCACTGGGGTGGGGGGGGGGGCGGTTTCCATCTGGGTTTTTCTTTCACAATTTTTTTTCTTGACCACATTTGAGCTCTGCTGCGATTTCAGGTGCACAGAGGTGCGCTGCTTGTGGCTCCAGTTGAGTGAGCTGTGTGGCTGGCTCTTTTTGCCCTGAGCAAGTGGAAGGTAGCCCCCCACAGAAGGAGACTCCATGATAGAAGGGTGGAAGCCCTCTTCAAAAATGCGTTCATGGCTTCAGCTTTGAGTACTCGGGCACAGCTTTGTGCAGGCGTGATGGCCCAAACATGCTTATTCTGGATGCAGCAATTGCCAGACAGTCCAGAAAAGGCAAGTTTGGAGCTTGAAATGTTGTTTGTGGCAGATGCCCTGTACGACTTAATCAGGATCTCTTCTGAGTCCACGGCAATGGCTGTGGTGGCCTAAAGGTGACTCTTGTTCTGGTTGGTCTGTCGATGCCATATCCAAACTGTGACTGAGCAAACTCCCCTTTAACGGCAGGTTGCTCCTTGGGGAGGACCTGGAGAAGCTGGTGAAAGAGGTTGGAGAGGCCCATTCTCAGAGGCTCCCAGAAGATAGGCCCAAATGTTCCAACAGTTCCTTACATAGGGCTCAGTGGGGAGTGTGGGTGGTTTAGGGCTAGAAAAGGTTTGAGCATAGTCTATTTCTCCAATGCCCTAATCTCCAGAAAGGTCAGTCCTTTTGGTGATCCCAGCGATCTTGGGACTCAGCTGGCGCCTTCTTGGGATCCATTAAGCCCTCACAGATGGGTTCCTTATGAGGGACAGGTAATGGGTGTCCCTGGTTGTTTTACTTTAAATGGACCCAAATCATGTCACACTAGTGGGTCCTTGATTTCCTTTAAAAAGGAAATGCACTGGAGTTTGCAGAGCCTCTTCAGGTTGCCTTTGTGGAGTCTACAGGTGGCTCCTTAACCAAGAGAATGGTAGTTGAGGAATTCTTCAGTGCCTCCTATAATTGCAGACTGGAGTTCTACACAAACAAGGAATTCAGATGCACCTGTACCTAGACGACTGGCTGAATCAGTCTGATTCCTTGGAGAGATCCAAGACATTCGTAACCCAGTTGATACGGAAGTTGGAGAAGCTGGGATGGGTAATCAGCCATTCCAAGACTAGTCTAGTTCCCTCCTAGGACTTGGAATATTTGGGTGCCTGCTTCAACACTTGCTTGGGCTAGGTATCTCACACACTCTAGAAAGGTTGGACAAGCTGCAGTTCAGGATACACTTGGACAGCTCCCAGGGTCTGGGACTACCTGCAGTTACTGGAGTAAATGGCTTCAACCCTGGAACTGTGGTACCTTGGACGATAGCACATATGTGCCCTCTGCAAGGACGCCTTCTGATTCACTGGTCTCCCTGCTCCTAGCTGTTTGAACAGCGCCTTTCTCTTCCCTGGAAAGTCAGGGGGAATTGGCCTAGTGATTACAAACTTTCCCTCGGATGGGCGGAATGCCTCTGGAGGCACCATATTGTGTGATAGTCACCATGGATGCCAGCCTTCTAGGTTGGGGGGAGGGGCACATTGTCTGGGTTTGTTTGGGACACTATTGATGTAATACTGTAAAGACACCACCAGTTAATAGATGCTAAGTGCATATACCCTGTACATAGTTACCCCCCTTAATCCCAAGTTATCATCTCGTGTTCATGGTAAGTCCAGTGTAGGTCCACCTGCACTGTTCAAATATTGTTGACTGTAAACCGCACTGATTCCAAAGAGTGCGGTATAAAAAAAAGACATTAAATAAATAAATAAAGAAATAGTCCCCTCTAGGAGCTTCCTGGTTGATCTGCAGACTGGAGACCAGGATGATCTGCCTGGCTCTGGAGAGGGTCGATCTCTCCTAGAAGGCAAAGCAGGCAGAGTGTTCTCTGGCAATGCCACAGCAGTCGTTGTATGTCAACAAGCAAATTGGCAGTATCAGCACTGTGGTGGCCACAGAGGTGACTGAATTTTGTTATTGGATGAAGGCTCATCTAGTGGCTCTGTTAGTGACTCACATAGAGACATCGACATCATTCAGTCTGATTTGAATTGGAACACCCTGGATCCTGGTGAGTGCGAGTTAAATGCCAATGTTCAGTCTGATGACCACTCAGGGGAATGCTAAGGTAAAAAATGTTTCAGATGCAAGACAGATTTGCGATTTGTCGGCTTGCATACTCTTCTTCAGGAGTAGCCTCTGAAGGGGCTCTTGTAGGTCTTTCCCCTGTGGCCCTTGGTAAGTGGACATTTGAGCAGAAAGTGGTCTCAGCTGTGGCTCCATACTGGCCATGCAAGCTATGGTACAAAGATCTCTTTAGCCTGTTGGCAAGGTCCTTCGTATTTCTACCTCAGGAGAGGGAACTTTATGGCAGAGTCCCCTCATCATTGAGAGGCCATAAGCTGTCTAAGAAATGATACTCTGGAGTGGTTGTCGACACCTTTCTTAAGGCTCAGAGGACCTGTACATCCTTTTCCTATGTGAGGGTCTGGAAGGTCTTTGAAATGTGGTTTTCCTTGCAGGCCTTGGATGCCAGGAACATAAGAATCTAAGAACATAAGATATGCATACTGGGTCAGATCAAAGGGTCCATCAAGCCCAGTATCCTGTTTCCAACAATGGCATATCCAGGTCACAAGTACCTGTCAGGTTCCCAAAAGGTAGATCGATTCAATGCTGCTTATCCCAAGGGCAAACAGAAGATTTCTCTTGTCCCTTTTAATAATGGTTTATGGACTTTTCCTTCAGAAACTTGTCCAAACCTCTTTTAAATCCAGCTTCACTAACAGATTTTTCTACATCCTCTGGCAACGAATTGCAGAGTTTGATTATGCATTGAATAAAAAAATATTTTCTCTGATTAATCTTAAATGTGCTACATTGTAGCTTCATTGCATGTTCCCTAGTCTTTCTACTTTTTGAAGGAGTAAACAGATTTACTTTTATTCTTTCAACTCCATTCATTTTATAGACCTCAAGCATATCTCTCCTTGGCTGACTCTCTTCTAATTGAAGAGCCCTAACCTTTTAAGCTTTTCTTGTAGGGGTATCCTTCCATTCTCTTTATCATTTTGGCCGCTCTTCTCTGTTCCTTTTCTAATTCCTCTATATCCTTTTTTTGATAAGGTGACCAGAGCTGCATAGAATATTCAAGGGGCGGGTCACACTATGGAGCAAAACAGAGGCATCGTATCTTTGGTTTTATTCTTCATTTCTTTCCTTATTTATTTATTTATTCCTAGCATTCTATTTGCTTTCTTGGCTGCTGCTATGCACTGGACAGAGCTTTTCAATGTATTATTCAGGACGACACCTAGATCTCTTTCTTTGGTGAAGATTCCTGACATGGAACCTTGCATCATGTAACTGTATTCTGGGTTACATAATGCTGCACTTGTCCACATTAAATTTCATCTGCAGTTTGGATAACCAGTCTCCCAATTTTTCAAGGTCCTCTTGCAATTTTTCACAATCCTTTTGTGATTTAACAACTTTGAATAATCTTGTCTTATCTGCAGATTTCATCACCTCCTCACATGTTATTTCCCTTTTCATGTGATTTATGAATGTTAAAAAGCAGTCAGCCCAGCACAGAGATCCATTGTGAAAATTTTCCTTTTAGACCTATTCTCTGTTTTCTATCTTTTAATCAGTTCCCAGTCCACAATAGTAAACTGCCTCCTATCCCATGACTTTTAAATTTCCTCAAGAGTCTCTCATGTGGAACCTTATCAAAGGCTTTCCAAAAATCTAGATACACTATATCAATCGGCTCACTTTTGCCTACCTGTTTATTCACACCTCCAAAAAAAATATAGCAGATTAGTGAGACAAGACTTTCTTTGGCTAAACCAATGCCAACTTTGTCCCATTAAACCATGATTATCTATATGTTCAGTAATTTTGTACTTTATAAACCTTTCTACCATTTTGCATGGCACTGATATCAGGCTCACCTGTCTGTAGTTTCCCGGTGCTGGGTCCACTGATTTTTAACATATTCATAAATGATCTGGAATGGGAATAATGAGTGAGGTGATCAGATTTGCAGATGACACAAAATTATTCAAAGTTGTTAAAACATAAGAGGATTTTGAAAAATTGCAAGAGGACCTTGACAAACTGGAAGACTGGATGTTCAAATGGCAGATGAAATTTAATATGGACAAGTAAAAAGTTATGCAGCTAGGAAAGAACAACCCAAACTATGGTTTCATGATGCAAGGTTCCACATTAGGAACCACCACCCAGGAAAAAGATTTAGGAATCATAGTGGATAACACATTGAAACCCTCCGCCTAGTGTGCAGCGGCAACCAAGAACGCAAATCGAATGCTAGGACTCATAAGGAAAGAAATGGAGAATAAAACCAAGTATATGAAAATGCCTCTGTATCATTCCATGGTGTGACCACACCTTGAATATTGTGTGCATTTCTAGTCACCATATCTGAAAAAGGATATAGCGGACTTAGAAAAGGTACAGAGAAGAGCCACCAAAATGGTAAAGGGGATGGAACAATACCCCTATGAGGAAAGGCTTAAAAGGTTAGAGCACTTCAACTTGGAAAAGAGACAGCTGAGGGGAGATATGATAGAGGTCTATAAACTAATGAATGGAGTTAAACGGGTAAATGCAGTTCAGTTCAGTTTACGCCATAAAAAACTAGAAAGACTAGTGGGCATGCAATTAAGCTACAATGTAACCCATTTAAGACTAATAAGAAAAAATATTTTTTCACTCAACGTATAATCAAACTCTGGAATTCATTACCAGAGGATGTTGTAAAAGCTGTTATTATAGCTGGGTTTAAAAAAGGTTTGGACAAGTTCCTGGAGGAAAGGCCCGTACACCATTATTAACAAGGACCCGGGAAATCCACGGCTTGATCCAGGATAAGAATTGTGGAACCTTGTGCCTTTTTGGGAACTTGCCAGGTACTTGTGACCTGTATTGGCCACTGTTGGAAACAGGATATTGGGTTTGATGGACCTTGGTCTGACCCAGTATGGCATTTCTTATGTTCTTATTTTCCCGCATTATTCCTAGAACCCTTTTTAAAAATTAGCATTACATTGGCCACTCTCCAGTCTTCAGTTACTATAGCTGATTTTAATGATAGTTCATAAATTACTAATAGTAGGTCTGCAATTTCATTTTTGACCATTGTATACCATCTGGTCCAGGTGATTTGCTGCTCTTTAGTTTATCAAATTGCTTTATTACATCTAGGTTTATTGAGATTTGTTTCAATTCCTCCAGAAGGCAGACATAGTCACTGTTCTGTCCTTTTTACAGTCTGGGTTAGACCAGAGTTTACGTGTAAATTCTCCGAAGGTTCAGGTGGTGGCTCTTGCATGCCACCTGAGGTGTGATCAGGGAGTGTCCTTAGTGGTGCACTCTGATGTGTCCCATTTCCTTAAACAGATGAAGCAGATTTGTCTGCCTGTTTGTCTGATTGTACCACAGTGGAGTCTTTCTCTGGTGTTGAAGGCACTGAAAGGTTTCCCCTTTGAGCCCCTTCAGATGGCCTCTCTGAAGGACTTGACCCTGAATGTGGTATTCCTGGTGACTGTTGTGTCTGCCCCACAGATGTCAGAACTTACAGGTCTTGTCCTGGTGGGAGCCTTTTCTGGTCATCTCGACAACATCTGCTTCTCTGAGGACAGTACCATCCTTTCTCTTTTCCTTTCACCTTAATCAAACTGTGATTCTGCTCTTCTTCTTAGGGAGAAGTTTTAGATGGGCCCCTTGCTGCATCTGGAGGGCATTAGTGAAACATCTGGTGTAACTTACTGAGATCCCAATACTGTTCCAGAACATCCTTGCCCTTTGAGTCTTCTACCTATTTCAGCTCTTACAACTTTCACTTCGCTCCTTTTAATAGCTGACTTCTCCCACCAGACTTTCTCTAAATCAGCAGAGTTGCGAAGGTCTCAGTTTTCTTCCAGGCATCCTTTCCCATCAGCTCTCCCAGCGTTTGATGTATCAGGATAGTATTAGCAATGAGCAAGCCATTGGCGGATGATGTCAGCAGAGGCTTCGGTTGTGTAACACGAACAACAGGATTCTGTAGTTTCACTGGGAGATAAATCTGTCTCCACGCAACCTGACTCAGTCCTCAGTGGAAATACCATGGGGCTTTCCACAGCTGACTTCGGGATGGAAATTTGTCATTCAGGCTGGACAGGGGAAAATGCCCAGAGCCTCCTTTACCATTTATGGAGAAAAGGGGGATAATAGAGGTGAATATATCTCTCAAGATTGATCAACCTAAAAAATGGAGGAAACAATATCTTCAAAACCAAGCATAATGATTCTTTATATATATTACTGTATTAAAGCAATTAACATTTACCTTTTCCATTTACCATATCACAAGCAGGAAACGTTTTAGCAGTTCTTAAATTTCTTGTGAAGCAACAGCTGCCATCACAGTTTTCTTCAGGATCCATTTGGGCCCCATCATCCTCTGAAATTAATTGGCTTATGTCTTGTTACTTCCTTCCATTCAGTTATGCTCAATAAAGTCAGGCAGATATTTTGCTGTTTTCCATATTCAAGAGAGGCATTGGTTCATAGGATGAATTTTATAGCATCAAAACAGTGATTAATGTGCTAATGCCACCGTGTAAACGTGGAGTCAGTTAAGGCAGAGAACTGATGCAGTTCCGAAACTTTTCTATGGGCGAATCTACAGTCGGTCTCAGGGTGCATTTTCCTCATAGTAATGGTGTTTTAAATCGACTGTTTTATTCATGTTCTCTCTCTTAAATGTTGTATTAGTGGACAATGTCCATTTTTGCTTAATAACACAATTCTCCTTCTGTTCATTGGTGACCCACCAGTAAGTCACGAGTCAGGGAAAATGATTTTCTTTACAAAGCCACGACTCTTGTAAAATATATTTTTAAAGAGTTTTTACAATTTAACCAAAAAGAATGGAAGAAGAGGCTGACTTTAAAGTGGGCTGTTATTAATCTAAATTTAGGATTCCACCTTTTTGGAACTTATTTCATTTTTTAAATTTATTTACATTTGAAAAAGACTCTTACCTCCAGGCTCTTGGTGCTATGCATAAGGATTATATTATATTAAACATAATACGACTATAAAATATGTCAGTATGTAAAACTGAAATATAAAGACTATAGAACCCAATCCATTCCCCCCATTTTACAACTTAACCTCCTTCATAATTTACTCCCCTTCCCCTCCCTAGCCTGTGACTCGTCCCAAGAATATTTTTCCGTGAGTGCAGATTGCAGATTTCTAAAAGTTAACGCGTGTTAAGTGTCAGTGTGCCTATAGAAATAAAAGGGCTGTGGGCACTTAACACACATGAATGTGATTAACATGAATTAAACCCTTTAGTAAAGAGACCTCTATGTCTGTATTGAGGAGTATCTTTGCAGAAGTGCTGTGTGGAGACCAGATATTCTCAAGGAAATAATCCCTCTAGTTTAAATAAACTCTTTTCCCAAGCTACTATAGATTTAAGTTAGTTTATTATAGAAAGGTGAAGGTTGCAGTTACCTGGTCTGAATGTTTCATTTCTGGGCTATAATTAGTGGCATGCTTCTGATTCACATGGTGTCTTTTAATAGTGCATCCAGGTCTGTCTTTTATCAGCACTGTCTGTTACCAGACCCATGATTTAGTTTTTCAGTTTGTTTCTATTTTCTTGTCTTGGTCCCTTGGGATTGTTTGGGTGATTCAAAGCTGTTTACTGGCTGAAACTGAAAAAGCCACCTTGGAGCTTGGCCGTTTATCTTTATAGCACAAGTAATAGTTGTCTTTGCAGACTTGGCCCTTCTGTCACCTCCAGAACACACCTGAGCCCTTCCGTGCTGAACTGCCAGGAATCCTAGAGCTCAGCACTTCTGCAGCAGGGCACGTTGCTTCCTCCAGGACACGGGACTGGCCCAACCCTACTTACTTTCCCTTTGGTTTTTATAGTGGTTTTGCTCTGTTGTAATTGCCATGATTGGAGAAAAACAATCAGCGCAGTGTAAAGTTCCTCCTTTCTTCCTTCCAGTCCTTTTCTTTGGTTCAGTAGGTTTGTCCTAGTTCTTGGTTTCCAGCTCAGTTGAAATGATCCTCTTCAGGGACCTGGTAGTCTGAGGCTTTCTTTGCAACTACCCAAACCTTCCACTTATTTTACACCCCCTTCACTTAACTGAACTCATTGCAGTGCAGCCCCATGGCCAGGGGCCACAGACCACATCTATGTCCAGAACATGGTACATGTGCATCCCGGTGGCTAATTGCCACATTGTGCAAAACTGAAATGTGCTCTCTATGCCCACAGTCTATCCATACCATTATGTACACTGCTCTGATGCTCTCCCTGAGCGGTATATCAAAAACACAATAAAGATAAAGATAAAGATACCCTGTTCATTCCCTGCCCCTTCACACAATGGGCAATTATTGCATATTTTAGTGACTGGCAGCTATTATGCTCGCACGGTAACTGTTGCCATGGGTTGTTAATGCTCATTAACAGCTTCGTGGACTATAGTAAAAGGGCCCCTAATTTTCACAGTCTTGACAGTAATGCCACACATAGCAGTTATTACACTATTGGGGGTGTTCTAGAAGACCTGTTTGGGAGTTGGTCATCTGAAAACATACAGTTAGATATGTAAAGCCTGGAGATGTCCCTTTCGCTATCTCAGAAACAGGATATGTAGACATCACCAACGTGAGAACATCCATGTAGCATGGGGGCAACGTGGGGGCATGGCCTGGGAGGAGCGTGGGCGATGCAGATCGCGCTGCAATTTCAGAATGGCTCAAGCCGTCCGGCCCTGGTTGATGAGACAGCCATGCCTATAGCTGCTTCTGAGTATGACTAAGGTGAAAAAGTGCTGGTTTCATGGCACTGCTTCTCCTGCTACAAAGGGAGAAGGAGTGATGGGGGTGCTGGTGGTGGTGTTTGGTGTTTGGCTTCTGTGGTTCTTATTGCTGCAGAAGTCACTTTTCCTCCAGAGCTTTACTTACTGTGGTAGCTGTTGTATTTCTCTGATTGCCGTGGGGATGGGGGGCGTTGCTCTTATGGCCTTTCTAATGCTGAAGTCTTTGCGGCGGCTGCTGCCGCTGTCTCTGCCCTCCTTTCTGCAGCAGCTAGACTGACTCACCTCTGGTTTCAGGCCTAGAATTTTTTCTACTGTTTTATATTATTATTTTTTTTTAGTATCCAGCAAATCTGGGAAGTACTTTGAGTAATTGAAATTTCAATTATTTCATATTTGCTAGTTAAGGATAAACAGATAGTGGTCTTCACTTTTGGTACGATTTTCATTGGCCTAAATGTAAAGGCACAAAACTATATTTTACTTGATGACAGATATCAAAAATGTTGATTGTGTTGAACCAGTGGAATCATATATTACCTCTTTTTTTCATGATTCCTTTGCAAAAATTACTACTTGGTTTTTGGTAAGCCAGTAAAATTTAAATCTCTCAGGTAAATTATGAATTTTAATTGAGTCATGTAAAAATAATTCACTATAAAAATAAAACTGTTTTGTGAGTAGAAGTCTGTGAAGAATATTAATGGCTCAAGTCGCTGCTCATAGCTCATATTTACTGTCTCCATGTTGTATAGAAACAGATTTAGTGTATTTTCTTACAGCTTGAGAGGCTGAAAGTAGTTGAATTCATCAAGCATGTTGATAGCAAGTGCATGCTTCTTAAGTATGATCCTTGTTCTCCATACTCTGTAACAGTGACTCCCAGTCTGTGGTCCGTAAGACCATTACAGTGGGTCCTCAAAACACAGAAAAAAGAAAAAAAACAAAGAGGTTAGTGGGATATGGTGGGGGGGGGGGGGCGAGAGAGAGAGAGAGACTGGAGGAAGCTGGCTATGGGTGAGAGAGAGAGACCGGTGGAGACAGGAAGGGGAAGGGAGACAGAGGGCCAGCAAGGACAGGGTTGCATTGAGGGGAGGAGGTCCAGAATGAGTGGTGGGTGTGAACTGGGGATCCATGAAGTTTTTAGAGGTTGTTAAGGGGTCCATACAACCAAAACAATTGGGAATCTCTGCCCTAGAGGCTTCATTTCTTCCCTTCTTTCATGTTGTCATTTGAAAGGATTATTGATTTTCTGACAGAGGAAGATCCTAAATTCTTAAGAAGTCCAAATATTTGCCTTTCAGTTTACAAGGCGGAACTATGCACCAGTGCTCAAAAAGGGGACTGGACAAATTTTCTGAGAGTGTTCCACTTTTCATAACCAGTGTAAAGCATATCTTAACTTAAGTCGGCCCATTCGACATCAGAATAATTACAGTCTGTGGCAGTCAGATTTTTCTGTAAAGGGGCATGTTAAAGAGGGCATCGAGTCAAACAGGATAAAGGTTTTGCAGGAAACAAAATTTGCTGTAGAATCTCTATAGATAGAAAGTCCATGTAAAAAGGGGAAAGAAATGGCGGTGGGGGTATACTACTGTCTGCCTGGACAGGATGAACAGACAGATGATGAAATGCTAATAGAAATTAAAAAGGTTACAACACAGTAATGATGGGAGATTTCAATTACCCCAGTATTGACCAAGTCAATGTCACATCAGGACATGCTAGGGAGATAAAGTTTCTAGTTGCAGTCATTTACTTCTTCATGAAGCAGCTGGTTCAGGAATTGACACGTAGGGACGGTATTTTAGACCTAGTTCTCAGTGGCATGCAGGATCTAGTGTGAGAGGTTATTGTTTTGGGGCCACTTGGCAATAGTGATCATAACATGATCACATTTTATTTATTTATTTATTTATTACAGTTTCTTTTATACCGCGCTATTCGTCATCAGTGCGGTTTACAATGAACATAAAAACTACACGTCTCAAATAATTGATCTGTGCTTACAATGAACAGGACAATAAACTTGGTATACATTAAACAGGTTTCATGAACAGTGAAACAGAGAACGTGAGAACTATGTACAAAGCAACTAAATGCAGCTATATGTAGAGCTACATGAATCTAGGTAAAATTTTCTTAGTGAGAGGAGGTGCAAAGTGAGATTGCAGTTCTACGGATTAAGACTGTGGAGTACATGGGTTTAATGTGTTGGCCTGGGGTGTGGAGGTGGGTTGGTATGGGAGGGTGTCCGAAACATCGTAGTGCTGCAGGAACAGGTGATGCTTCAGTGCCTTCCTGAACTGGGAGAGGTCACTGATGGTTCTGATGCCTGATGGTAGGGCGTTCCAACATGATGGTGCAAAGTAAGAGAAGGCTCTGGATCTATTGACTTGAGAGCATTTCGTGATTGCCTTGGGTAGTACAAGAGAGTTGGAGGCAGTCGATCTCCTTGCTCGATTAGGGGGTGTAATTGATATCAGGTCAGTGATAGATGCGGAGTAGTTATTGATCGCCTTGTGAGTCATAGTTAGGATCTTGAAAGAGATCCTAGATTGTATAGGCAGCCAATGTAACTGTTTCAGTATTGGAGTGATGTGGGTTCTCTTGGAGGCTCCATAAAGGATTCTTGCAGCTGAGTTCATTGCCAATTGTAAGGGGTTAATCGTGCTCTTTGGTAGGCCATGTAGGATCGCATTGGCGTAGTCCAGGTGAGGCATTATTAAGGCCTGAAAGACTGATCGAAAGTCGTCCGGTTCTAGTAGCTGACGCAGATAACGAAGGGTCCGGATTTTATGATAGACAGATTTCGCTACGTTGCTGATATGAGCCTTCATATTGAGTTGTTGATCGAGCGTAACCCCTAGGTATCTCACTGTAGTCTTGCAAAGGAGTTCTGCGTCACGCACTTTGATGGACATTGGTGAGGTAAATGCAGGGTTTCTGGTCACGAAGAGGACTTCTGTCTTTTTGAAGTTTATCTTAAACATTTGTGCATTTAGCCAGTCTGTGACTGCGTCAAAGCACTTGATTAGTGGGGAGAGGTCCGGGAATTCTGTCGAGAATGGCATATACATCAGGATGTCATCAGCATAGACCAGACAGTTGATGTTAAAAGAGTGGATAAGGTCACAGATAGGTTGCATATAAACGTTGAACAGTAAGGCGGAAAGGGAGGAGCCTTGTGGCACACCTTTAGTTTGAGGGAAGGGGTCAGAGGTTGAAGATCCAGAATGGACATGTTGCCAACGGTCTCAGAGGTATGAAGAGCACCAAGACAGAGCTGATCCATGAACTCCCTTCTCTCTAAGACGTGACAGGAGTACTTCATGATCGACAGTGTCAAACGCAGCGGCAATGTCCATGAAGATTAAAGTAAAACCTTGTCTGACATTGTCTAGGCCTATGGTTAGAGCATTAAACAGGGATGTCAGTAGTGTTTCCACACCATGTGATTCACGAAATCCGTGCTGACATGGATGCAAGGGTGCATTGGTATCTAAATAATCTTGTAATTGACGTTGGGTAATCTTTTCGATGATTTTCGAAAGGAGAGGAATGCTGGAGATGGGTCTGTAGGATTCCATCAAGGAGGGGTCCAACCTGCTGTTTTTTAGGAGAGGTCTGATGGAGGTCTGCTTCAGAGTGTGAGGGAAGGTCCCAGTAGAGAACGATACATCTATCATTTTAGCTAGAAATGGGCTGAGATCCGCCCGTAGTGACTTTATCCAGGAAGCTGGACAGGGGTCGGAAGGTGATGTTGTGGTGTTTATTTTTAAGATGGTGTCTTGAATGACTTTGATTTAATAAATGGGAGAAGGATAGGAAGGAAATTGACTGCACTAGCATTTATCTTTCAAAAAGGACACTATAATAAAATGAGTTAAATAGTTAAGTAAAAACTAAAAGGAGCAACTGCAAGGGTTAAGAGTTCACATCAGGGCTGGGTGTTATTTAAAAATACTCTCTTATCTTGGAAGTCCAGATCAGATGTATTCCATGCTCAAAAAAATGTGGAAGGAAGGCCAAATGGCAACCAGCATGGCTTAAAGGTGAGGTCAGAGAGGCTGTTATAATTAAGAGAGAATCTTTCAGAAAGTGGAAAAAAAGAGCTAAATGATGAAAACAGGAAACAAGATAAATATTGGAAAGTTAAATGCAAAGCATTGATATGACAGGCAAAGAGAAAATTTGAAAAGAAACTTGCCATGGAAGCAAAAATGCATAGTAAAACCTTTTTCAAATATATTCATAGCAAAACACCCGTGAGGGAGTCAGTTGGACCATAGATGATGGAGGGATAAAAGGTGCACTGAGAGAGGAAAGGTCATAGCTGAGAGACTGAATGAATTTTTTTGCTTCAGTCTTTACTGAAGAAGGTATAGGAAACTTACCCATGCCAAACCTGACCAATCCCTCAGCATGACATCACACATAAAGCAAACATCCAGAACCACATTTTTCAAATTCAGGTTCATGCAGCATCTAAGATTCCTAATTGACACCCACAATTTTAAATCGGTAGTACAAGCTCTAATCACACCATACTTTGACTACCACAATAGCCTACTTCAAGGAACATCCAAAAAGAATCTGAACCTACTTCAAATGGCACAAAACGTGAAAGCCAGAATCATATGTAAAGCCTGCTTATCAGACCACATTACACCAACTCCGCTGGTTACCAGTAACACATAGAATAAAATCTAAAATCTTAATGACCACTTTCAAGATAATGAATAACATAGCACCCTTATTCCTTGCAGCCCTAATTAACAATCCAACAGACACAAGATCCAGAAGAGGAAGCGCACAGAACACTCTTCACTTCCCTCTGTCCTTCTGCAAAACAAACCAAACCACTAGTAACAGAGAATTCTTATACGTAGCCCCCATTCAATAGAATGCTCTTTCAGACACAATGTGTTCAAAGACCTCCAAATTTTCAGAAAGGAAATCAAAACATTTCTATTCATTAAACACTATGGACCCGATTCAGTCCTGGACGTCCCGGCCCTCTGTGCACCCGGTTGGAACCGGATGCACAGAATTAGCCGGGATTCTGATCCCACAGGGCACGTCTAACCCCATGGGATTGGAATCGCATCCAGGCCTGTACTTGCTGGCCAGGACCCCAATTCAGGTTGGCCTGCCTGTATAGGCCTTGCCCAGATAGCTCAGAAAGGGATTTAAATGGAACCGCGGCGCCATGGTGTCTGGTTGCCATAGCACCGTGGCGCCATTCAAAAGCCGCGATCTCTGGCCCCCAGACAAAATGGTGCATTCCCCACAACCTAACCCCTAATCTGGCCTTCCAAGGACAGGGTTGGGTTGTGAGGAATGTCCTCTGCCCCTCCTACATTTTTTGAGCCCCAGGCCCGCCGTCAGAGGTGGAATAAGTTCCACGTTCAAGCCGCCAGCTCCGGACATACAGGGCCGACATTGGAATCGGTCCTGTACATCTAGGGCCGACGACTGCCCACTGCCTGCCCTAACACTGCCCACAATCCGCCCCTTTCCCGCCCCTTTCTAACTTCCCCATACAACGCTCAGGGAAGTTAGACGGATTGGGAGAGGGCACGTCCATCCCCGCTATTCATGCCTCAGAATGACCCTGTATGGAAACAACGATAGTGATAGCAGCATATATCCATCCTAAAGCCACACACATTTAACCTCCTAAATTTCACTGTCTTCAGGTTAATCGACTTACCGCCCTTTAAGTACCTACAAGCTTGACCATGCAAATCCTGTAAATAGTTACATATGTAAATAGTTGTGTGTTACGTTCCACGCATGACATTGTTCTATGTAATTTGTTTATTTATTATAAACCGCCCTTGATCTTCAGAAGGGGCGGTATATAAAAACGCTGCAAATAAATAAATGATATTTAAAGGTGGTGTATCAGAGGAACTGAAATAAATCTCGATAAATCAGGAAGATGTAATACAGTTAATTGATAAACTAAAGAGCAGGAAGTAACCTGGACCGGATGGCATACATCCCAGAGTGCTGAAATAACTGAAGTACAGTATAAGATTGTAGAACTGCTATTAATAATCTGTTATCTATCATTAAAATCATGTGTAGTATCTGAAGACTGGAGAGTGGCCAATGTAATGCCGATTTTTAAAAAAGGTTTCAGGGATGATCTGGGAAACTACAGACCAATGAGCCTGACATTAGTACCAGGCAAAATGGTAGAAACCATTATAGTGTCGTCAGGTGCCCCCAGTGGCCAATGGCTGTAAAGGCACACTGCGCATTTATATTATTTTTAAGGAGCAATGGCTCTTTAAGGCCCAGTGCAGTTTGGTCCTTGGAGTTTTAGCTCCTTGTAAGAACAGATTATATAAGCCAAGAATGGAGGGTAATAAGGCTTTATTTCCCCTTTAACGCAAGGGTTCAATAAGACATTAGAAAATAAAGATAGTCCTTCTTTATAAAGGGTTCCACCAAAATAAGCAGACAAACAAGTGTTATAAGCTTCACAATTGCTTGCAGGGTTTAACTGAGGATTCTTTCACTCCAAAGTAAATTAAACAAACAGGCAAACAAACTGTTATGAGCTTCACAATTGATTGCAGGAATTCTTTTATATTTACAGTTCTACTAAGGCAGTGATGGCTAACCTTTTTGAGCCCGAGTGCCCAAACTGCCGCACAAAACCAAAGAATTTCCTCAAAGTGCCAGCACGTCAATTTGCATAAATATTTGCATAATGCTAACATACACTAACTTTTAGTAAACATGTCTCTTAATGAGTGTATGGATAAAGACAGACTAAAAGATTTCTACATTACTATAATCCAGTGCCAACCGCCAGGCACATTAGGAACTACTACAAACACTGCCCATTTAGAACCAATAGCAAACCCGCCGTATCCTAACAGCACTACCAGGACTCACAAAGCACCACACCATACCTATCAAAAGGCAACACTGCAAATATTAAACCAATACATTTCAGACAATAACAATACATGACCTACTGGGGAAAGAGAACAAGTGGCAATGTCAAAAAGGAATTACATAAACAGAATACCTCAGCTCAGTTGCAATTGCTCCAGCCACTTTCTTCTGGTTTCTTCATGTTTTCTGCTAACTCTCCATCATCTGCTGTCCATTTGTCCTTTCTTCTCTCTTCTAGTTTTTTTTCCATTCTCTCTCTCTACATCCGCTTTAACATACTAATCTTTCTCCTTTTGCTCTTTCCTCATTCCTATTTCATCCACTCAAATTTTACCCCTCCATCCTCAATCCCCACTTACTCTCCCAATACCCGGCCAATTGTAGATTTTTTATCCCTCCCACACAAAATATTTTTCCCCTCTCCATTTTACTCTCCCAGCCCCATCCCATTCTAATCCTCCCCCAACATCAGCTCCCTTCTAGTTCCAGCCTCACCCAGCATCCATTCCCTTCTAGTCCCTGCATCAGCCCATTTCCAGTCCTAGCAACCCCCCAACCCAATACCAGTCCTAGCCCCCCCCATCAACTCACTTCCAGCCCTAAACCCCCATCACCCCATTTCCAGACAGCCCCCATCAGCCCACAGCCCATTAGCAGTCCTACCCCCCAGCCCATTAGCAGTCCTACCCCCCCCCGCCCGCCCGCCCATTAGCAGTCCTAACCCCCCCAGCCCATTAGCAGTCCTAACCCCCCGCCCGCCCGCCCGCCCATTAGCAGTCCTAACCCCCCCAGCCCATAAGATGTCCTACACCCCCCCCCCCCGCCCATTAGCAGTCATAACACCCCCCCTCCTGCCCATTAGCAGTCCTAACCCCCCCCTCCTCCTGCCCATTAGCAGTCCTAACCCCCCCTCCTGCCCATTAGCAGTCCTAACCCCCCCCCCTCCTGCCCATTAGCAGTCCTAACCCTCCCCCCCCTGCCCATTAGCAGTCCTAACCCTCCCCCCTGCCCATTAGCAGTCCTAACCCCCCTCCTGCCCATTAGCAGTCCTAACACCCCCCCTCCTCCTGCACATTAGCAGTCCTACCCCCCCCCTCCTGCCCACTACCAGTCCTCACCCCCCCCCCGCCCGCCCGCCCGCCCATTAGCAGTCCTAACCCCCCCAGCCCATTAGCAGTCCTAAACCCCCCCGCCCCGCCCATTAGCAGTCCTAACACCCCCCTCCTGCCCATTAGCAGTCCTAACACCCCCCCTCCTCCTGCCCATTAGCAGTCCTAACCCCCCCTCCTGCCCATTAGCAGTCCTAACCCCCCCTCCTGCCCATTAGCAGTCCTAACCCCCCCTCCTGCCCATTAGCAGTCCTAACACCCCCCCTCCTCCTGCCCATTAGCAGTCCTAACCCCCCCTCCTGCCCATTAGCAGTCCTAACCCTCCCCCCCCCTGCCCATTAGCAGTCCTAACCCCCCCTCCTGCCCATTAGCAGTCCTAACAACCCCCCCTCCTGCCCATTAGCAGTCCTAACCCCCCCCCTCCTGCCCATTAGCAGTCCTAACCCCCCCCCTCCTGCCCATTAGCAGTCCTAACCGCCCCCCCTGCCCATTAGCAGTCCTAACCCCCCCTCCTGCCCATTAGCAGTCCTAACCCCCCCTCCTGCCATTTCGCTGTCCTAACCCCCCCCCTCCTGCCCATTAGCAGTCCTAACCCCCCCCCCCCGGCAAATTTTTTTAAAAAAAAGCAGGCTCTGGCTGCTGCCGCGGCAGATTACAATGTCCCGCGGGGCCCCCTCCGCCCGCTAAGCCCCTCTGCAAGGGCTTTCAGATTCGCGAGGGAGAGCGTCTCCCTCGCGTCTCTGTTAAGCCCGCAGGGGCTAATGGGAAATTTCCCATCAGTCCCTCGCGTCTAAAGGGGCTGATGGGAAATTTCCCATTAGCCCCTGCGGGCTTAACAGAGACGCGAGGGAGACGCTCTCCCTCGCGAATCTGAAAGCTCTTGCAGAGGGGCTTAGCGGGCGGAGGGGGCCCCGCGGGACGCTGCATTCTGCCCTTGCCGCGTCCGCGGCAGCAGTCAGAGACAGCTTTTTTCTTTTTTTTGCGGACCTATTGCCCGCGTGCCAGCTGCAAGGCCTTCGCGTGCCACAGCTGGCACGCGTGCCATAGGTTCGCCATCGCTGTACTAAGGACTCACGGCTAGTAGCAACACAAAAGCTACAATCCATAGATTCATCTTGAGGGATGGGAATAGTATTCTCAAACTCTATTTCCATGGACTCTGCGTCACTGGCTTCTCCCTCTGAATAAATGCTTTCCCTTGTGGCTAAACTTTACAGGGTCTGTCACTGTTTCTTTGCTTCCAGTAAGACTGTCCTGTTAAGCCCTTAGGTATTGTTTTGAAAAGCTCTGCTTTGTTCCCTCTTATATACTGAGCGTCTGCTTTATCAGAGCTTCTAGGAGCAAGGCTTTCTTTTAAAAGTAAAGAGCCACCATACCTTGGCTTCCTGCAGCTGCTACACCTGGAGCTTTCTCTCTCACGTACTTCTCTCTGGAGACAGGTTTCCTTGTGCAGTGCTTTGCCTTCCTGAATCCCAGGAAAACCTGGTGAGGATTCCCAACCTCTGTGCTTCTGTTTAAAGGTAGCTTTGTTATAAGAACCTCTCCTTCTGGTACCTTGTAATCCTGATCCAGGGTACTCCGGTGAATGTAGGCTTCTCTCAAAGCATGGCTCCTTGGCTTTCTGTGCTCCTCTTTCAGCTGTTATTATTCTTGTCGTGCTGCTTGATCCAGCTACGTTACTTGGGCTGGGAGTGTCACTCCTTCCAGCCAAACTGCTTCTCCTGGCAGCCTCTCTCTGGACTCCGTATCTCTGTGCTCTTCCCCTTTGGACTCTATCCCTCTGGATAGTCTCCGTCTGGATTCTGTCCCTCCGGGCTTGCTCCGTGTGGACTCTCTCCTTCTCCACACTCCTCCTTCCTTCTGGCTGAACTGCTGCCGGCTGAGTTCCCTCCGAATGGATTCCTCCTCCACACCTTGCACTCCACTTCCTTCTGGTTGTCTTTCCTTTATAAAGGCATTTTACCTTTGAAACTCCCGGGCTTGCCTCCAGGTGCAGCTGGTTAACACTCATACAATCAGTGGCTGGGCACGTTGACTCAGCCTCTGTAGGCTTACTCCTGCCCCCTCTAGCTGTGCTGCGAGGTAATTGCATCTTCTGCACAACCACAGCTCTATGAAAGAGTTTTTTCCTAAACCTGCACCTTCCGTGGCTCCAGCCTCATGACAATAGAAAACAAAATTACAGAACATGTAGATAGTCATGGTTTAATGGGAGAAAGCCAACATGGATTTAGCCTAAGGAAAGTCTTGCCTTTTATATTTTTTGAAGGTGTCAATAAACAGGTAAATAAAGGTGAGCAGATTCATATAGTGTATCTCGATTTTCAGAAAGCCTTTGACAGAGTCTCTCATGAGAGACTCTTGGGGAAATTAAAAAGCCATGGAATAGGAGGCAATGTACTATTGTGGATTAGGAAATGGTTGAAAGATAGGAAACAAAGTAGGACTAAATGGACAATTTTCTCAATGGACTAGGAGAAGGACCTTGGAGTCATTGTTTCTGAGGATCTCAAAGTGGTGAAACAGTGTGACAAGGCGGTGGCCAAAGCCAAAAGGATGCCGGGTTGCATACAGAGAGGAATTAACAGAAAAAGGAGGAGGTACTAATACCACTGCCAGGTTGCTGGTGAGACCACATTTAGAATAGTGTGTTCAGTTTTGAAGACCATATCTCGCAAAGGATATAAAAAGACTGGAAACGGTTCAGAGGAAGGCGACCAAAATGATTTGGAGCCTGCACCAGAAGACGCATGAAAAGAGATTCTAAGACCTAGATATGTATACTCTAGAGGAGAGGAGGGACAGGGGGGATATGATACAGACCTTTAAATACTTAAGGAGTATTAATGAACAAACAAATCTTTTTCAAAGACGGGGAAGCTGTAATACTAGATGGCGTAACATGAAGCTGCAAGGGGGTAAACTGAAAGGCAATGCCAGGAAATACTTTTTCACTGAAAGGGTGGTGGATGCTTGGAATGCTCTCTTGAAGGAAGTGGTTGGGGCAAATACAGTGACAGAATTCAAAAGGGCATGGGACAGACACAGTGGATCCTTTTATAGAAACAAGATAAAATCAAAATAAACGTAACTGTCTCTGATGTCTTAACAAGTTGAGGTGATCTTTACGGAGCGGTGGATATACACCTAACAGAGGTGAGGGACTGACCTGCACGGAGCAACAGGCGCACCTACTCTTGCCACCTTACTGGGCAGACTAGATGGACCATGCTGGTCTTTATCTGCCGTCATATACTATGTTACTATGAAAAAACTGAATAGTGGAGTACACCAGAAATCTGTGCTGATCCTACTGCTTTTTAACATATTTTTAAATGACCTGGAAATGGGAATAGCAAGTGAGGTGATCAAATTTGCAGAGTGACACCAAATTATTCAAAGTTGTTAAAACACAAGAGGTTTGTAAAAAATTCCAAGATGACCTTGTTAAATTGGAAGACTGGATGTCCAAATGGCAGATGTCTTTTAATATGGGCAAGTGTAAAGTTATGCACTTAGAGAGGGACAACCCAAACTACAATTACACGATGCAAGATTCCATATTAGGCGTCATCATGGATAATAAGTTGAAACCCTCTGCCCAGTGTGCAGTGGCAACAAGGAAAGCAAGTAGAATGCTAGAAATCTTAAATAAAGGCATGAAGAATGAAATGAAGGAGATTATAATGCCTCTGTATTGCTTCATGGTGTGACTGCACCTTGAATATTGTGTACAATTCTAGTCACCATATCTTAAAATGAATATAGCAGAATTCAGACTAGGTACAGAGAAGAAAAACCAAAATGGTAAAGGGGATGGAAGGATGTCCTTATGAGGAAATGATTAAAAGGTTAGGGCTCTTCAACTTGAAAAAGAGAAGGCTGAGGGGGGAGATACGGTATGATAGAGGTCTATAAAATAATGAATGGAGTAGATCGGTTGTTTATCCCTTCAAAAAGTAAAAAGACTAGGGGACATGTAATGAAGTTACAATGTAGCACATTTAAGACTAATCGGATGAAATATTTCTTCATTCAATGTGTAATTAGACTCTGGTATTCATTACCAGAGGATGTAGTAAAAGCTGCTAGTATAGCTGGATTTAAAAGAGGGTTGGACAAGTTTCTGGAGGAAAAGTCCATATACCATTATTAAAGAGCATCGGGCAAATTCACTGCTTTCCCATGGGACAAGCAGCATGGAATCTGTGTACCTTTTGGGAACTTGACAGGTACTTGTGTCTTGGACTGACCATTGTTGGAAACAGGATACTGGGCTTGCTAGACCCTTGGTCTGACCCAGTATGGCATGTCTTATGTTTTATGTTACTCAATTGGATCTAGTTACAAATAGCACATGCTAAGCATTAGCCCAGCTTAGTAAATATGCCCCTAAATAAATCTTGCTTATTTTTTGACTGTTAAATCATACCTTCTAGAGCAGAGGTTCTCAATCTTTTTGATTGTGTGGACCCCTTATTAACCTCTGAAAAGTTAAGGGACCCACAGTTTGTCTCTACCACTCTTCCTTGATCCTCTCTCCTCAGTGCTAAGTTTGTCCCCACTAACCCTCTATATCTCCCTTCCCCTTCCTGGCTTCTCCAGTTTGTCTCTTTCCCTCCAGTCTCTCTCTCTCTCTCTCTCTCTCTCTCACCCTCCGTCCCCCACCCAGCCTGTCCCTACTAGCCTCTCCCTCTTTCTTTCATTTTTCTGTGTCCTGCAGATCTCTTGTAATGGTCCCATAGACCCACAAGGGTCCATGGGCCGCTGCTCTAGGAAATAAAAGTAAATTAATTGGAAAATTCCCATACCTGGTCCATTTTTCCACCAGTAGCTGACCATGTAATGAGGAAAACCTTTTCCTCTGTTCCTAAAACAACTTATACCTTGGACCCCATACCATCCTTATGGGTAGGAGACATCGTCCTGAGCCTACTACCCATTGCCCAGATCATAATTTATTATAGCTTGCTATTTGCCCAGGTCCCCCTTTTTTGGAAACAGATCTCAATCCGCCTGCTCCTGAAAAAAAAAAAAAATCTTGACCCACATGAGTTCTTCAACTACCATCCAGTCTCCAACCTGCAATTTCTCTCAAAACTCGCAGAGCCTTTGGATTTCACTCAGCTCTCTGATCACATCAAATACACTCTTACACCTTGCATCCTTGACAATCTGGCTTTCGTTTGGGACATAGCACCGAAACTATCCTCACAGCTCTTCTAAGTAAACTTCGTAGCTGTCTGCTCAGGAAAGTTTGCCTTAGCTGTATCATTAGATCTCTCTTCTGCCTTTGATCTTGTAAACCATGATCTGCTGTCGTGTCTCCATTCAGTTTGAATCCGTGATCTTTTCTTATACTGGTCCCAATAATTTCTCTTAGGCCGCTCTTTTCCTATCACTATTGCCGGCAAGGTTTCAGATTCCTATCCACTCCCTTGTGAAGTCCCCCAGGGCTCAGTTCTGGCTCCTATTCTCTAAAAATTTTCTGAAAATATGGAAAGAAGTAGAAAGATCATGAATGCCCTACAAGAGGCTTTGCTCAGGTAACTGGTGAAGGGAACCCACCAGGGAAGTGTCAACACTGGATCTAGTGCTCCCTAATGGAGACAGTGTGTCTAATGTCTGGGTGGGTTCCCACTTGAGCAGCAGTGATCACCACATGGTGTGGCCTGAGGTAAAAGCTAAAGTAGAATCCAATCACAGCAAACTCAAAAGTCCTAGATTTCGAAAATACTGACTAAGTACTTGTGACCTAGATTGGCCACTGTTGGAAACAGGATACTGGGCTTGTTGGACCTTAGTTTGACCCAGTATGGCATATCTTATGTTCTTAGGAACACAGAGAAAAATTCCAGATTAAAGCTTGAAAGAGGCAGAGAGAGAAATTAGGATGGTAAAAGCACATGCAGAAAAAAAAATGGCTACAAATGGTGACAAGACGTTTTCCAGGTATATTGGGGAAAGGAGGATGGCCAGAGGTGGAATTGCAAGACTCAAAGATGCTGAGGACTGATTTGTGGAAAGTGATAAAGAAAATGCAGAATTGTTAAACAAATACTTCTATTCTGTATTCATATAAAAAAATCCTGGAGAAGGACCATGAAAGACTCACAAAGGTAACAAGGAGAATGGAATCAATGTAGCATCATTCACGGAAGAAGATCTTTATGAACAGCTTGCAAAACCTTAAGTGGACAAGACCATAGGACCGGATCAGATACATCCCAGAATACGAAAGGAGCTCAGGGAGATTTTGGTAGCACCTTTAAAAGATGTGCTTAATAGATACCTGGAGACTGGGGAGATACCGCAGGATTGGAGAAGGGCTGATGTAGTCTCACTTACAAATGTGGCAACAGAGAAGAAGAGGCAAACTACAGACCGGTAAGCCTTACCTCAGTGGTGGGAAAAGTAATGGGTACGCTACTGAAAGAAAGGATAGTTTATTTTTTCTGGAAGCCAACGGGTTGTTAGATCCAAGGCAACATGTCTTTACCAAAGGAAAATCGTGACAAATAAATCGGATTGTTTTCTTTGACCGGGTGACTAGAGAACTAGATCAAGGGCATGCGATAGATATAGTTTTCTTAAATTTCAGCAAAGTCTTTAATACTGTTCCTCATAGGAGACTTGTGAATAAACTGAGCAGCCTGAGTATGGATCCCAAGGTGGTGAACTGGATCAAGAACTTGTTGGCTGACAGATTATAGAGGGTCGTGGTGAATGGAACTCACTCTGAAAAAAGGAGGGTGAGTAGTGGAGTGTCTTAGCATTGGTCCTGGGACCGTTACTGTTCAGTGTCTTTGAGGGTGATGTTGCTGAAGGAATTAAAAGGAAAAGTCTGCCTTTTTGCAAATGATATGAAGCTTTGGGGTATGTTTACTAAACCGGGCTAACAGTTAACCTGGGCTATCTGCCACTAGGTCCCATATTATTCAATGGGACCTAGTTGCAGATAGCCCGGGTTAACCGTTATACCGGTTTAGTAAACATACCCCTTTGTAACAGAACGGACATTTCGAAGGGCTTAGTCAACATGAGAAAAGATCTACAAAAATTAGAATGCTCAGATGCTTGGCAATTGAGATTTAATGCAAAGAAGTGCAAAATGATATACTTGGGATGCAGAAACCCAATGTAGCTGTACACGACAGAGGGCGAGAGGCTGGAGTGTACAGACCAAGAGAGGGTCCTCGGAGTGGAAAAGCAGTGGGACAAGGCGGTGGCCAAAGCTAGAAGGATGTTACTGCGTACACAGAGGGTTAACCAGCAGGAAGAAAGAGCTATTAGTGCCCCTTTACATCTCGTTAGTGAGGCCTCACTTGGAGTTTTGTGTTCAGTTTTGGAGACTTGTAGATTACAAAGGATATAAAAAGACTTGTAATAGTTCAGAGGACGGCAAACAAAATGATACAGGGCATGCGCCAGAAGATGTATGAGGAGAAACACGAAGACCTAAATATATATACCCTAGAGGAGAGGAGAGCCTGGGGGGATATGCTACAGACCTTGAAATACTTAAAGGATATTAATGAATAAACAAACCTTTTCCAGAAATGGGACGTTGTAGAACTAAAGGACATGAAATGAAGCTGCAAGGAGGTAAACTTAAAAACAACATCAGGAAATACTTTTTTCATGGTAAGGATGGTAGATACCTAGAATATGCACCCAAAGGAGATGGTGGGAGCAAAAACAGTGACCAAAATTCAAAAAGGCATGGGACAGATACAGAGGATGAAATTGAAGCAAACGTAAATAACTTCATAATTAGAGAAGGATAACCTGTCTGGAGTGGCAGGTACAATCGTAAGCAAAGGCATAGAAGGGGAGTAACCTGCACAGAGTGGCATATGCAACTCTACAAGTTAGCCACCTTATTGGGGAGACTAGATGGAGCATGCTGCTCTTTATCTGCCATCATTTACTATGTTACTATGGTCAGTATTTAAAAGGACTTAACTATTAAGACCATCTGCTAATTGGACAAGTCCTGCTGTAAGACACATTCAGCAGCACTATTAAGAGAATGCTACTGAATATCTCCACAGGCCATCTTGGCACTATGCAAGTGAAGTGGGATTTTAGAAGGGGCAATCAGGAAGAATCTGGGATCTCCAGAACAGAATGTGCAGAGTTCCAGGGGAGTGGCAGCAGTGAAGGGAGGTACGTATAAGTGCCTTTTGAAATTGCTCAGTCTCCACTCCGAAAAATGTGCATCCCAGTAACCGGTTTGGAGATGGGCCCATGCAGAGCACATGGCTGGGTACATGCATAGACATAGGCCGTTTCACAAATGTGGACGTCTCTGAATTGTAGGGCCTCAGAACCGGATACATGGACATAGTGGCAAGGGCATTTCAGAAGTGGGGCAACTATGTTATGAGATTTGCATATCCCAGCCGAGCATTTCAGATACTCAGATGGTGGAGTTTGTATTTATGTGCAGGTTTCTTCAACCAGGAATTAGTAACTGTCCCCCCTAGAAGCATTGCAGCCAAGAAATTAGCACGTTTTTGCACCTTATTCATGGTCAGGATTGGATATAGACATGAACGACAGACCTACCAGGGCCATGTCTGCTTGTGTCATTCTGAAATTGAACTGCAAAGTGCATCTCCGTTGCTCCACCCAGGCCATGCCTTCTCCCCCCCCCTCCCACTGCTACATGGACATCCCCGCACTGAGGACATCTATATACCCAGGGGGGTATTTTCAGCGGCAGCGGCCAGCACAGTTAAAGTGGTGATGGCCAGCTGCTTTAATTTTGCTTGGATATTCAATGCCAGGGCCATATTCGCTGGCTGTATTGCAAAAAAGGTAAAGTTAGGACAGCCATTCAGTTATCCTAATTTTATTTGGTTAGGATAACTGGGCAGTGACTGAATATCGCTGCTGCCTGGTTAATTCGTGGTGCCACCCCCAGAATGTTCTGACACTAAGTGCTCTTCAGATAGGGCTGGAACCTCACTGTTGCTGGCCATCTGGATTTCTTTTACCTGTGGCAGCCGACATTTACAAAAAGGGCTGACCACTACAGGATCAGTATTACCCCCATAATGTTTATTTGCTATTCAGTTAATATACAGTAACAAATTTAATGATAAGTAATGGGATATCGATAAATATTAGAGTGCTAAAAATACTGAATGCAAATATATTTCTCAATGGACAAGCAGATTACCTTAGAAGCACAGGTCTGGGACATGTGTAGCAAGCCAGCTTTTACTAAGTGTTAATTCCCTCCCACCCACCCCAGGCATAATCTTAGCTTTATAGTCTCTTAAATCTATTAAAGGGGGAAAGTGGTCAATTCACTTTCACTTTCAGGTTCAGCAGGTTATCCTCACCAGGAATAGATTAATTAAGGCCCTGAAATGAATTAATCTTGAGGTGAACAAAGTCCCTTAAACTTATTTGGTATAGTTGTATCAGTACAAGTATCCCAAACAACATTAAGTAAACAATGTAAATAGCTAAACAAAACTTTAAAACTAAGATGCAGACAGCAGTCCAACAGGGAGATGGGGGCTATCCAGTCTTTTGCACTGAGTGTCATTTATGATTTCCTCCCAGTTGGTGAGAGGTCTTACGTGTGCACTAAGTGCAAGGAACTCTTTGCCCTCAGGGAAAGAGTCTGATCTCTGGAAGTTAGAGTAGCAGACTTGGAGAACATAAAGAAAATAGAGAGGTACACAGACAAGATCTACAGCAACATAGTACTGACGTTCCACGTACAGTCTGGCAGCCTCTCAGTTGCCATGGAGGAGAGAGGTCACGTGAAAGGAGAGCATCACCTTGGTGTGGCAGGAAGTAATCCTGTAGCTAGGACCTGTCCACCATAAGATGTAAAACCCACCGAGGAGGTTTCTCCAGGACCATGTGCTCATGAGGGAAGGGTTAGGATGGCCATTATAGTTGGTGATTTGATCATTAGTTATATAGATAGCTGGGTGGCTGGTGGACGTGAGGATCGCCTGATAACCTGCCTGCCTGGTGCAAAGGTAGTGGACCTCATACGCCACCTAGACAAGGTTTTAGATAGTGCTGGGGAGGACTCTGCTGTCTTGATACATGTTGACACCAATGACATAGGAAAGTGTGGGAGGGAGGTTCTGGAGGCCACATTTAGGATTTTAGATAGGAAGTTGAAATCCAGAATTTCCAGGGTAGCATTCTCTGAAATGCTTCCCGTTATACTTGCAGGACCCAAAAGGTAGGCAGAGCTCCAGAGTCTCATTGTGTGGATGAGACGATGGTGCAAAGAAGATGGTTTTGGATTTGTTAGGAACTGGGCAACATTCGGAGGAAGAGAGGGGCTTTTCCAAAAGGATGAGCTCCACCTTAACCGGGATGGAACAGGCTGCTGGCATTGACCTTTGAAAAGGAGATAGAGCAACTTTTAAACTAGATAATAGGGGAAACAGTTGTCCGGGAGTGCATGGTTCGGAAGGATATATCCTTGAAGGATACTAGCAAAAGAGGGAAGTTAATTCATCCTGACAGAGATGTTTCAATAAAGATAAAAGTAACCCAGATGCTGTTTACGGAGCTTAAAGTTTCCAATTTACCCCTCACAACTGATAACCAGATTAATATGAATAAAATACAACCTCTAAAATACCAGTATGCAAAAGCTAGAAGTCTAAAAAATAAGATGGAAGAGCTGGAATATATAACACTAAATGAAAGGTTAGATATGATTGGCGTCTCAGAGATCTGGTGGAAGGAGGACAGCCAATAGGCTCCGTTGATGATGTCACCCATAGTAAAGACTTATTCCTGCTGTCCATGGAGAACACCTGCTACCGGTGAGTAACTACCTTTTATTTAACAAGTACGGGGGACAAAGGATTTGACTTTGACATTAAAGTCCCAGATAAGTGAAATTTATTTCTTATTGTTCTTAGTTCAGGTCCCAACATTTACAGCTGGCCACGTGGATGTTTTTTAAATATTAGTTGCAGATGCGCATATGATTTAGATTCTTAAAAAAGGGCTATACAAATTCTAATTACTATTATGAAAAAAAACATTTGTTTTGAAGTTTGCCATGGAGCAAACTTAACTGCTCGCTGAACACAAGTAAAATTGATCCATGTATTATGTCTAGTATAATGTTTATTATTAAACTTCATATAATGTTCTGAGTGTTTTTTGTACATGCAGGGGGTAATTTTATAAAGTTTTTTCACTGGCTAAAACTTGTTTTACACTTTATCGGCATAGGTCCAGTCCCAGAAAATTGTATAGTCGCAAGCATGTGTAAAAAGTGTGCACATGGAAAATGGGCTTAGTTTAGGTGGAATAGTAACATATAAGTAACATAAAATATGATGGCAGATAAAGCACAGTTACTTACCTGTAACAGGTGATCTCTGGGAACAGTAGGAATAAGTCTTCACATATGGATACGTCGGTACCAACGGAGCCTGCGTGGGAACGCTCCCCAGCGTTCAGAAAGAAAGCCTTTGGGAGCATCCCACACGCATGCGCGCTGCCTTCCCGCCCATTCACTTCCCTCTCATCAGTTGGGTTTGTAGCTGAGACCGAAGGAGGGAAGTAGACAAATTAGAGAGAGAGAGAGAGAGAGAACAACTCCTAGGGGAGGTCGGTGGGTTGTGAAGACTTATTCCTGCTGTTCCCAGAGATCACCTGTTACAGGTAAGTAACTGTGCTATCTCCAGGAACAAGCAGGGATGAGTCTTCACATATGGGGACTCCCAAGCTAGAGATGCCTAGAGGAGGTCCCAGCATGTTGCAAATCTAATGGATGGGCCATGCTATTTCCCAGAACCTCAGGCATCCAAGGGATGGAGGGTAGGAGTTGAATTAAAAAGGGTGTGCTGTGGAACAGCTTGACTAAACAAGGCGTCTAGAGGGGAGTCCTTGTGTAGATCATAATTGTTAGTAAATATTGAATTCCAATTTTCTAATGTGGACCTTACTCAAAAGTATTGCGAAAGTATTTGTTGAGGCTAATATGGGTCTGCTGCTAAGAGCCAGTACATTATCCTCAAAGAAATTACCTCACTGTGAAGTAGAGGAAAATAAATTTTGCAATACAGGCAGAGGTCAGAAGCCTTAATGGCTAGAACTAATCCCAGAAGAAAAAACTGGGAGAGTTTAATGAGGTTGGACTTTGGAGGAAAAGCTAAAGCTTCTGTAGGCCAAAGTTTAAAGCTATTTGTCCTTGGAGCAGAATAAGGCTCTAGGAAAGAGAGGAGATAAATCTGACTGGTTTGGACGGAAAGGTAGAAATACGCCTTGTAGAAAAAGGATGGGTCTTTAAGACCCCTTTATCCAAATGAAAGAAAAAAAACATTTGTAGTAGGCGCTGTAGCCTCCAATTTCTTGAAGAGCAGTAATGTCTTCCCTAAGTGATGTCACTTAGGATAATGACTTTACGTGGAGAGCTTCAGATGTAACGTAACCGGAAAGGTTACGGTAAAAGAAGGCATTTTCTGTAACTGCGCAGACCCGTTACATTTTTTAATTACCATAGAAATTGGTTGTCCATTTAAAACCCTAAGGTATGCTGGGACAGCATTAATATGGACAGTAACAAATCTTTCATATATATATATATATATATAGAGAGAGAGAGAGAGAGAGAGATTCACTTAATAACAAGAAGGGGTAAGACCTGCTTGAGAATATGGATAGAGAATCTCTTTCTGGTTACAAGTGGAAGAACCATGGAGAAGGTTTCATGGAAACCAGTGGAATGTTCTTACTTATAAGGAGAGGTCTAGATTTCTTTAAAAATTCTAGCCTTTGAATAACCAGAAATGGAGACCTACGTGAAGGGGTGCAGAGGAGATCCTTAGTCTTAAGACAGCAAGTCTGGATCCTTCTATAACTTCAGTGTAGTAGCTGGAGAAGAAGACGCAATATAAGGGGATACCATGTTTGCCCCTCTATGAGGGCAATATGAGTATCATGCGTTCTTTGTTCAGCATAAGCTTCAATGAAGTATTGGGAATTAGAAGGAAAGCACTAGATAAGGACTGACTGCAGTGAAAAGGAATGCATCCCTGTTGTAAGAGTTCCACTGGAGATGTGGAACAACCCAGGGAATTGAGCAATTCTTTATGCTTTCACGTGGTCTAAGCCCTGGTTCCTTTTCCTTAAAAGGAAATTTTAAGGAAGATGGTAAGAGTAGGAAAAAACCAGCCATGTAGGAGCATGACTGGGCAAAAGCCTTTTTAACCATCTGGAAGTTACCTACTAGGAATGGCTCTGACGCTCTCTGGCAAAGGCCCATAGTTGCAGAGCTTTTTTGTATAATTGCAGAGAGCATGTTGTAGGTTGCTTAGGTGAGATCTGGCTGTTTAATTGCCAGTGTGCAACCTAATCTATTCTGTTGGAGCCAAAAAGAATTGAAGATGGCTAAGAATAGTAGACAGGCCGGTTGCCTGCAATGATAAATTGTCCAAGTGGGTTGTGGAACCTCTCTTTGAATTATCTGTTATTAAGGCAGCAGAAAAAGTTAGGTCCTATAGATTGGAAAAGGACCGACAGACATAATTAGGAGTGGTAAAACTCAATTACCGTCTGATAAGCTGTCTTAAAAGAAATATTTGAGAAGATTGCAAAGGGGAAGAAAACTCTGTATGGAAACCACTAACTGGAGTAGGTATTGAAGAAAATCCTATGGGCTTAAAAAGTAAGCCCTCCAGTTGAATAGTATCACTCTTAGAGACTGAATGTCTTGACTAAGAGGTATAGAAAGTAATACAGAGTTGAGAAGACTTACAATTTGGTAAGTCCCTGAAAAGGTAAAGCCCCCTTGCAGCCAAAACTATGAGATATCCTCGTACAGGAAAACTGTCAAGGTGAAGGGCATAGCCTACCTTGTTAGTTGTTACTCCTCTTTTTCCTTCAAAAAGGAGAGGAGAAACCTGCTACCTGTAAGGCATGATTGTCCTCAATAGCTCTTGGAGCTAAAAGAATGGATTTCTCTTGTGGCAAGAGATTCATGCCTAGAGTCGAGGATTGAGTCAGTGTATCACTGATATCTCAGTAAGGATGAGATGAACTGTAGATGCTTCTGTTGATAAGAAGTAGGTTACCGGTTCTAAACCTCAAACAGGAAAAAGAGATTTAATGAATAAAATATCAGAAACCCTGCAACTGCTGGGTTTGCTGAGCCTGTTGAGGTTTTGATTTTCTTAGCCTGGTATGATGTTGCCCTTCTTTGGAAACATCTGCATGATGGGTAGAAGATGGATAAAACGTTTTTCCCCTAAGGGGATAAAGTTTGTTAGGAGATTTTTTACTAGCTGGGATAGAGGAAAGTTTTGACAATCCTCTGAAAGCAACAATATCAGTGTTTAACTGATTAGCTTGGAATAAAGATCCTTGTTAAAGAGATTTTCACCAGTACAAGGAGTATTTCCCAGTCTTTCTTGTACCCATTTGTCCAAGTCTGAAGCTTGGAGCCAGGCCATGCCTCGTGCCCCTATGGCTATAGCAGAGGTTCTGCTAATAGACTCAAAACAGTCCAGGGAAGCACGATTAAGGGACTTAGAGACATTTTGAGCATGACTGACTAATAAGAAATAGTCTGCTCTTTTATGTTCTTGAATAAAAGGGTTCAAAAGCTTTAAGTTCTTTGTGACCTCTTCAAGAGATAATCCCATATAGAAAATATATGAGCTAATTTGACCTCTTCAAGAGATAATCCCATATAGAAAATATATGAGATAATTCTTGCTAAAAGCATGGATGCCTGGAAGCATCGAGGTCCAAAGGCATCTAAAGTCCTAGACTCACGACCTGGCGGATAAGAGGAGTGCTTCTTTGCACTCTTAATACGCCTCATTGCTGATTCTACAACAATAGAATGATGAGGAAGTTGAGTCTTTTGAAAACCTGGAGAAGGTGGCACCTTGTACATAGTGTCAAGTGTCTTAGAATGTGGGGATACCGTTAAAGGAGTTTCCCATATTCGTAATAGTAGATCCTGTAAGATCTGATGCAAAGGAAGCATGATCACCTCATTTGGAATCCAGGGAAATTGCAGAGTTTCTGAATCCCCTGGTATAGATTCTCTACCAGGTATAGAAATGGCAAGTAACTTTGCCATATCAAGCAGAAAAGCTTGAAAAGAAATCTCTCCTGAGGAGGACCCTCTGAAATGAGGGGTAAAAGCTGGAATTGTTGAAAATTCAGCCTTGGTACCGATGGATTCATCCCAGTCATCGGGATCGAAAGGATGAAGCATCGGATTTTCTTTAAAGAGATGTCTTCGGTACCGCCCGAGGTCGGTACCGCCCGAGGTCGGTACCGAGACGAATCGGTACTGAATACTCCATGCTAGAGAGCGATTCCAGGCTCGGCATCGAAGGAAGCGAGTCTGTTGAAGCAAGCATCGACGGTACCGACACCAGTGCCAATGTCGATACCGGTACCGAAGCTGATACCGTTACCGGTACTGAAGCAGATACCGATAGTCGGGGAACGGTCTGCAGCGACTCTAGCATTACCGAAGTGGCTGAGAGATTCGCTAGACTACGTTCATCGGTGAGGAATATCTTATCCATCACCATAGCCGATGCCGGGGTGTCGGTACCGCCCGAAGCGGCAACAACCACCCAGCATGGCCCAGGTATGTCCATGGAGGTAAGAACCTCGGGAACAACCTGAAGCCCCGTTAATGCTTTGGAGTCTGAAGACTCCCACCAGGGCTTTATTGCCAAAATGTCCTCGAGGGCAACGCCAGAGGCATCTCAATGCTTAGAAGGAGATCTACCACTCGAGGACTGGCTAGTCTTAACAGACTTTTGTTTGGTTACCTGATCCTGTGAGAAAGAAGATATTCTGGCTGGTGACATCGAGTCTGATGTGAACCGAGTATCGAGTTGTGCTCGATCCTGAAGACTTCTTGTATTTAAGCTCCTGCAGGAGAGACACTCCAGTAGGCAATGGTCAGGACCTAAACATTTTAGACACCACGTATGAGTGTCTAAAAATATATTTGTACCGCCACACTTTGAGCATTTCTTAAGGATAGTGGCTGGCTTTTCCATAATGGAAAGGATAGTGGCCTAGTGGCCAAGAAACAGTCAGGCACTAAACAGGAAAAAATTCCTTAGAAAAAAGAAGAAATTTTTAGTAAAAAGAAAGAAAAGCACCGGCAGTACCGGTGGCGTCGAGGGAAGGCAGACGCGACCACAAAAAACAAGAATAAAAAAAGAAGAATTTTCTGCGGTGACAAGAATACGTCCTTCCGGCTCTGCGGAAAACGGAAAACTGATGAGAGGGAAATGAATGGGTGGGAAGGCAGTGTGCATGCGTGTGGGATGCTCCCAAAGGCTTTCTTTCTGGACACTGGGGAGCGTTCCTGCGCAGGCTCCGTCGGTACCGACATACCCATATGTGAAGACTCATTCCTGCTTGTTCCTGGAGATAAACCAGTATGGTTCATCTAGTCTGCCCAGCAAGGCGGCAAGAGTAGTTGCACTGCCGCTCCGTGCATCTCACCCCTCCCCATGCCTTTGTTTAGGGGTGTACCCACCGCTCCGTGTAGGTCGTCCCTATTTGTTCAGATATAAGAGATAGTTATGCTTATTTTGATTGCTATAAAGGGATCCACTGTGTCTGTCCCATGCCATTTTGAATCTGTCACTGTGTTTGCCCCCACCACTTCTATCAGGAGGCGGAGTTGCATTGTATATGCATATTTTATAAAAGATGCAAATACATGTGTTGCCTTCATGAGTCGTCATAAATGTGAATGTCAGCATTTGTGCACTATTGGGGCTGGTTCTGGATGCCTATTTTATAAAGGAACTTCCTTTTTGTCCCATTAGACCAGTCCAGACACATGAGTTTTGCACCCTTGCCAGAGCCTGAGAATCTTGAAAAGCCTACACCTTTATAGAGCACTGTGCAACCTGAAGCAGCTGCTTGTTTTCTGTCTCAAGCAAAGGGTAGATGGGCTATTGTGCCTTATCCTGGAAGATTAGGTGGAACTTTCTGGAGCCCATTTGGAGAATAATGCCTTCCATTGGAGAGGGAGCAGAATGGGGGTCAAGGTGCATGGGGCGGGGCAGGGGGTGTCCCTTGGGGTTTAACTGTTTCTCCTCATCTGTCTCTAAAGATGATAGTCAAAGGAGGCTGGGTTGTTTTCCCTGCCCTGACTGTGTCTCGGCTCTTCTCCTCTTCCTGGCTTCCTTTGCTTTCTGACAGACAGCTGCCAGGCTGCCTTGACCTGTAAAGTTTACTAAAAGAAAGGAAAGCAGGCAGTAAATGACTGGCTAAGGGAGAATCACTGTGTGCTGTTGCTGAAAGGAGTGGCTAAAAAAGCGAATCCTGCACTGGTGAGGAGGCAACAGTCAATTCAGGAGGCAGTAAATAAGATGGTGCAGCACCAGGGCAGGGGGTGTATCAGGAGCGGCACAAGCCTTGGCTTTTGCTGCAATCAGAGCTACAGTGGAGCCGCATCCATGGCAGCTTCATCTGAGCGCACCAAGCTCAGACATGCGGTGGGGCCGACGCAAAGATGAGGCCTTTGAGCCTCGGGGGGTCTGAACCAATGGCAGAGGTAGTGGTGCTACAATACCTGTGGGGATGGAATGACCCAGAGGTAAAGGCTCACAGCATACCACAGAAACGGGTGTCATTTTGCTTGCTGGCAACCACATAGACAGGGGGCTCCCCAATCTTTGTCCCTGGCTTCAGAGGGAGCTTGAAAGGGGATCATCTCAGTAGCTGGCAATGTCTGCAGTGCCTCTGGAGCCCAGTGGGGCACAAGCAGCAGATTTCTATTCCCCTGAATTTGTGCTTGTAATACACAGAGCCTTCCTGATGAAGAGGGACCTGGGCCCATTGCATGCTCTGGTCTTCCCACTCAGGCTCCTCTCCACTTTCCCATAGATCTGTTTTTTGCCTAATGACTAGGCTTGGGGATCTAGGAGGACTGGGAATAGAAGGTCAGTGGCTTCTGTATCAGGGTTAGAGTGCGGCAGCCTCATTGACATGGGGGACATGTGTGAGGAGTTGTGTGAGAAGGACCTGGAGAGAGGGAGAGCTTCCGGTTGATGAGGGAGATGACCCTTCAGTTATCTGTCTGTTTCAGAGAGAGTGGGGCTGTAGGTGATGATTTTGCGGGCACTGAAGGCCATTAGCATTGTGGAGGAGCCAGCCAAGGAGGCGGAGGTATCTGAGGATCTTATCTTGGAAGGATGGCGTAGGGCCACTAAGATTTTAATGGTTCACCAAATGATTAAGATCCTGATCTTCTCAGAGTTGGACTCCCTAAAAGCTAGTATGAGAGTGGAAGAACTATGAAGAAGCTGTATCTCCTTCCAGCTATGGGCGGTGGTCCCAGCGCTGAGCGTGGGGTTTTGCCACATATTCTATCTACTAGTTCTCTGTAAATGGTGCTGATTTCAAAATAGTGCGGTATATAAAATCAAATAAATAAATAAATAAAATGGTCAACCGGACCTTATGGGTCACTCACCTCCACATGGAAACACTATGTTTGGTCATTTCGCTCATAAGGGAGAGAGAGATTTGCACAGCTTTGGATCTCAAGGAGATGGAGCTCTGTATCCCAATTATGAAGAAGCATTAGAAGTACCTCTGCTGGGTCAGCACCACCAGTTTCAGGTGCTGCTGATTGGCATAGTGACAGATCCAAGATCATTCTCAAAGGTCATGGTGGTCGGGGCAGCAGCGGTGCTATGTAGGGAAAGCGTTCTGGTGCATCCTTATCTGGATGACTGGCTCAACGATGGCCTTCGATGAGGACCCTGTGTGTTCCCACCCGGGCTGCTTCTGGGGTGAGTGCTACAGTAGATCTCAGCTTATTTGGGTCTGGTGATCCTATAGCTCCTGACTGGCCCTGGCAACATTGGTATGCAAACTTGGCCAAAGTTAAAGTGGGGGAGGGCCTTAGGTTTCCTCAGTCTCAAGATTGCCTTTCACAAATCCTGGTGAGCCTGGATGATCCATCTCATAAGAACATAAGATATGCCATACTGGGTCAGATCAAGGTCCATTAAGCCCAGTATCCTGTTTCCAACAGTGGCCAATCTAGGTCACAAGTACCTAGCAGTTTCCCAAAAAGACAAAGGTTCCACAATTCTTGTATTGGGTCAAGCAGTGGGTTCCTTTAATGGTTTATGGACCTTTCCTCCAGGAACCTGTCCAAACCTTTTTTAAATCCAGTTACACTAACAGCTTTTACTACATCCTCCGGTAGCAAATTCCAAAGTTTTTGATTACATGTTGAATGAAAAAATATTTTCTCTTATTAGTCTTAAATAGGTTACCCTGTAGCTTTATTGCATACTCCCTAATCTTTCTATATTTTGATGGCGTAAACAATCGATCTACGCTTACCTGTTCCATTCCATTCATTAATTTGTAGACCTCTATCATATCTCCCCTCAGCCGTCTCTTTTCCAGGTTGAAGAGCCCTAACCTTTTTATCCTCTCTTCATGGGGGTATCCTTCCATCCCCTTTACCATTTTGGTGGCTCTTTTTTGTACCTTTTCTAATAATGCTATATCCTTTTTAAGATACGGCAACCAGAATTGCACACAATATTCGAGGTGTAATCACACCATGGAATGATACAGGGGCATTATAATATTCTTTTGATTTATTCTCCATTCCTTCCCTTATGATACCTAGCATTCTATTTGCTCTCTTGGCCGCTACTGCACACTGGGTGGAGGGTTTTAGCATGTTATCCACGATGATGCCTAAATCTTTTTCCTGGATGGTGGTTCCTAATGTGGAACCTTGCATCGTGTAACCATAGTTTGGGTTTTTGTTTCCTTCGTGCATAACTTTGTACTTGTCCACATTAAATTTCATCTGTCATTTAGATGCCCAGTCTTCCAATTTATCAAGATCCTCTTGCAATTTTCCACAATCCTCATGAGTTTTAACAACTTTGAATAATTTTGTGTCATCTGCATATTTGATCACCTTACTCGTTATTCCCATTTCCCGGTCATTTAAGAATATGTTAAAAAGCAGCGGATCCAGCACAGATCCCTAGGGTACTCCATTATTCACCTTTCTCCATTGTGAAAATTGGCCATTTAGCCCTACCCTCTGCTTTGTATCTTTTAACCAATTCCTGATCCACAATAGTACACTGCCTCCTATCCCAGGACTTTTTAATTTTGCCAAAAGTCTCTCATGAGGGACCTTGCCGAAGGCTTTCCGAAAGTCCAGATATACTATATCAACCGACTCACCTTTGTCTACCTATTTATTCACACCTTCAAAAAAACATAACAGATTAGTAAGACAAAAGACCTTCCTTGGCTAAAGCCATGTTGGCTGTCTCCCATTAAGCCATGCCTATCTATACGTTCAGTAATTTTGTACTTTATAATGGTTTCTACCATTTTTCCTGGTACTGACGTCAGGCTCACCGGTCTGTAGTTTCCCGGATCACCCCTGGAACCCTTTTTAAAAACCGGAGTTACATTGGCCATCCTTCAGTCTTCAAGTATTACAGATGATTTTAATGATAGTTCACAGATTACTAATAGCAGGTCTGCAATCTCATATTTCAGTTCTTTCAACACCCTTGGATGTATATCATCCGGTCCAGGTGATTTGCTACTTTTCAGTTTATCAAATGGTTGTAATACATCTTCCCAGTTCCCACTTCTATCTTATGGCCTAGCCATTGAAAGGGCTCAGTTAAGGTGCAAGGACTGCTCACATGAGGTGATTGCCACCCTCATCAAGCATATAAGATGTTTTTTCCCTTTGCTTATGTCAAAGTGTGAAGGGATATTTGAGGCCCGGTGTAAGGAATGGAGTGTGGATCCTTTGCTGGCCTCGGTTCCCTTCATTTTGTCCTTTCTGCAGAAGGCCTTAGTTAGAAAAGGACTTAGCTGCTGGGTAATTGGGAGTGCAAGTAGTAGCCTTGGCTCACCATTGGGGTTGCCTGCAGGTTGCTTCTTTGTCTGTGTATCCAAATGTGTCATAGTTCTTGATGGGTCTGATTCACATCCAATCCTCTGTGCTGTCAGTAATTCCCAGCTGGGTGCTCCATGTCTTGTTGGTCCCTTAATTTGAACTGCTGTACTGGGCCTTCTGGAGGGAGAATTATCTAGAAGACTTTCAAACTTTTCATCCATTAGATCTGCTCAGAGTTGTACTCCAATACTAATGCCTTTTGAAGGTACAATCATTTGTTTATTTCGTTCGAGGGACAAAAAGGTCCACCTTTGCACGGTGGCACAAGAAGGTTATTGCCTCAGCTTATGTGCTAAAGGGTCTTCTGGACTCTGAGGGATTTAGGACCTATTTATCCAGGCTGAGTTGCATGCCATGTCCTCCTTGCATAGCTTCACAAAGTATTACAACTTGGATGTCCAGGCCAGGGAGGATGCCACTATTTGGTCTGGGATGCTTAAGGCTAGTGTGGTTGCTTCCCTTCCAAATTAAAAGGGTGCTTTTATACTTCCCATGCATCTAGACTGGTCTGTTGGGACAAAAAGGAAGGGAAAATTTGGTCTTATCTTCTAATTCTCTTTCTTTGAGTCCAACCAGACCAGTCCAGGATCCTGCCTGGTTAGTTGAAAAAACAGAAAAATAGGAACAGAGAAAAAATGACAGCAGATAAAGGCCACATGGCCTATCTAGTCTAAAAACCTTCTATTCATGGAGCCCTTTGGAGACATAATAGCATAAAGCTCACACCCCACCAACAGTTAGCTATGCTCAATCCTCTGTTGTTAAGAAATTTGTAATCTAGCAATGTTGCCACTCCCTCTTTTCCAGTTGAAGAACATGAATAACTTGTACATCCTATGTTAGCATGTTTTCAGTCCTTGTTTTATGTAAAACTGTTACTATTTCTTGTAAACCGCTTTGACCTGGAGAAAAGCGGTATAGAAAAATAGATAAATAAATAGTCTGCCCTTCCAGACTAATGGTTCTGGCTAGGCAGAGTTCTCAGTTAGTATCTCTGTTTGATTTTTTGGTTTGCTTGTTATGAGTAACCCCTTGGATGCAGGGGATGGCTCTGGTGGGATCTGAGGTACCTCCCACCCTGGAGGGGATTTGTTTATGGCTTGGATACAGGAATACTGAGCTGCTTCAGACTGCACAGAGCCCTATTAAGGGCGGCTCTTCAAGTTCTCAAGATCTGTCTCCATTTGCTGGGGGGGTGGGGAACCCCACATGTCTGGATTGTTTTGGTTTGGTTGGACTCGAGGAAAGAAAATTAGCAGGTAAGACCGCATTTTCTGATAGGTACCTTTATTGCCTTTTTAAACTAGGCTTACATACTGCCTTTAAGGTTTTCTCATGTAGGCATCCTGTTATAAAATCAAGCTGTTGATGTTTACCTTAGATTTGATCATTAAATGTATTTGCTAAACAAATACTTCTAGAGGGTATTTTTATAAAGTTATTTTTGCATGTATGTGGCAATATAGGTGGATAACATGGCTTTTATAATACTGTACCAGGTGTAAAATATGTGGAACATTTTGGAGACGTTACACAGCAAGACCCCATAACACAGCCCCACTCAATTAATTAACAAGCATTGTATTATAATATAAATAGCTCATTCTGTAAATAGTTGAAACCAATCCCATGCATGCCCCCTCTCCCAATGTTTTATGTAAAAGTTGAAATGTTGATCTGTAAACCGCTTTAATTATAAGAGAAGGCGGTATAGAAAACCTGCTAAATAAATAAATAAAATAAATAAATGTGCAATGTCATACATGTACGTACTTTGACTATAAGACTGCCAGGGATACGATTTTGACTGAGCACAGGTGGAGCCACGAAGTACGTGCATAGGTTATGAAATTCCTTAATTTATATGGGTACTTCTTTGATCTAGGCATGGGTATTTACATCTATTCTTCGGCAGCCATTATGTTTGCACCTGGCGTGTTATGTAGGGTTTACGACGGTATTTTATAAAGACAAGTAGGCACCTGCCACACCACTTAACCTGTTGCAAGATTAGCCTCCACAGGTGAAAACAAGTGGTTAAGGTTGTTAGAACAGCTTCAAATTTTTGTGACGTTGGAAGAATAACATATCTTTACAGAAAAATAAATCTGTGACAGGTCCAGGCAGCTGGCACACCATGTAAAAGTATGTTTCAGACTCTTGGCATTCCCTTTTGTGTGTCTGTGGGTAAATTTTGTGTGCCCAATTAATTAATTGATGATGGCTAAAGAGTAATTATATAAGCAGTTTGGCTCCAATCAGCCTTTTATGTTCTATGTATGTATGTGTGTGTGTGGGGGGGTTTTTTCTTTCGTTTTTGGCAGATGTGAAGTGTGATCTCCCAGTTTCAGAAAATATAGGTTCGATTGCATGGAGCAAAACACCACAGAAAAATGTTGGCCGGCGTCTTGCATTTTTCTGGTTTTCCGTGAATAGATATCTTCATGCATTTTTTCCTTTTTGGCATGACTTTCTGCTGTGATTTGAAACATCTGGCTTCCTCCTTTATGCGCTGAGAAGCATTCTCATTAGGAGGCTGGCGCTGTACAGTTAGCTTAGATGGGATCTTGAGGTTGGTTGGCTTAATGAGACTTTTCTTTATTTACTTTCTTCTCCCTCCCCAATTCCACAAACATAATACAAACAAGAATCTAGCAAGCGGAACCACATCAGGCACATTCCAGTCTCTTATTGAAGAGAAAATGATTTCTTTCAGTAGATATTCTGAGCAACATATTGTGGTTTCTATGCTAGTAAGGGGCAGCAAGCAGGTTGTAAGTGATACTGTTTTATACGAATAACATAATACATCTGTAACTAGCTTTCGAGACCTAGCTAGCTTTATCAGGTCAGTCAGCAAACAAGTTGTAGCTGATATTGACTTGATGGTCAAGACATGGCCATGGAAAGCTAGTCACAGATGGATTGAGTTAATCCAGAAGAAAGTTCTCACCTAGAATGTGTCTTTGGCATAAAAATGTACTCTACATATGTATCTGCATCTTTTATAAAATACGCGCATAGGTCACAGCTATGCTTGTAGGAACATTAGGTGTGATTTGCATAAAAGCATATGCAATCTTTCAGTATGCATACGCAATTTTCTAAAAGGCCTTTTTTCCATGTAAAACAGGTTTCGCACGCAAAAT
Source organism: Ichthyophis bannanicus (assembly GCA_033557465.1). Classification (NCBI taxonomy): domain Eukaryota; kingdom Metazoa; phylum Chordata; class Amphibia; order Gymnophiona; family Ichthyophiidae; genus Ichthyophis; species Ichthyophis bannanicus. Next base: position 1,512,524,755 of record CM066032.1, on the reverse strand, counting down.
CACCTTTATAAAATTATCTCCAAAATGGCATGGGACCCTTTCACTAAAGTGCAGTAGTTTTGCACTTACTAAGTGAAATTTTACAAATGATCTCCTACTGCAATCTGGGATGTCTAAAGCAGAATATCTGAAAAAAGAAAAGCAGGCATGTTTAAGCTAGGCAGCATTTCACAAACGTGGGTGTGCCTGATATGGATGTCTGCAGGGGCATCTACATAGACATCCTCAGAATAGTATTCAAGACCATGGCTATCTAGTAATAGCCTAATGGTTAGAGTAGTGGGCTAGGATCAGGAAAGCCAAAGTTCAAATCCCATTGCTTCTATCATTGTGGTTGTGCAGAGTTTTGGGGATGGTGGTCTGCCATCTTCTCTACAACGTTTGGATGTTTTACGGCCAAAACGAGTTTTGCCGATGCCTATTTATGCCTGGAGCAGGTATAACCATAGATGTGACTGTGGATGTCCAGGAAATTTCTGAGATCAGGCAGTGACATCAAGGTTCTTGAGAATGCCCCACCCATGCCTCCACCATGACCCCTTTCAGACTTGGATATCCTCATGCTGGGGACATCCACAGACCTGGCTTCTAAAATGTCTCTGGAGTTGTCACTGTGCTGTAGCCGTCTCTATGCCCGTTTTCAGATGTCCAAAGCATGACTAGGACTTCTAAAATAACCTCTGTAGTGTGTTAAATGTAAAAATGAATGCACGAGAAGTGGAAAAGCCTATGTGCTAACTGTTGGGGTGTCCCCAGCATGTCCTTATAAAGTTATTGCCCAGAAAAGTACTTTTACTATGTGGCATTTGTAGTAACAGCCTCCTACTCAGGCAGCTGTTGCATCCATACGAACTGTCCAAGCGACAGCACACAGTAAAGTACCATGTGCTAAATGGAATATGTAGTTCATACCCATCCCTCCCCCACAATACACTATGAAGTCAGTTCATGAATAAGGGCATGCTCTCATGCCAGCAAGATAATGGTTGCCGCGCTCATGCATTACCAGCATGCGCTAATTCATGCGCTAACTGCTGAGCACACTTTCTTGTAAACAGGCCCCATAGTTGTACGTTTTCTGTATAATCAACATTTAAAACTGTTGGCAAGATGTTCTTTACTGCCAGTGAAACATAAATGGCTGTGCAACTCCCAGCCAGTCAGCAGGTGACTCATTTTTAACACATCTGCAAGAACCATTCAGAGTATTGGCAGCAATGTTTAAATACGGTTTGTGTTGTATGGTATATGCGCTTGAGCTGCAGAATGCTCTTCTTGTCTTGGTACGAGCTGGGTGCACATGCGCAGATACCACATGTATTATGTTGCCTTCTGTTGTGACTGCTGGCAGGTAGTGGTGGCACCTACCCTGCTGTGAAGAGGTTTGGGGACGTACTTCCTCCTGCAGTCAAGCATGCTGGGATAGCATAGGTCAGCCAGGAGGCAGGTGAACTCTGCCATGCCGTAAAGGAAAGCTGCTGTGAAATGATGTAAAGCCAGCTAAGATAGCTTCTTTATGCTGCTGATGTAAAGAGAGGGCAAGAAAACGAAGTGGCAGCAGATTGAATTAATTTAGAGCAAGAAAGGTTTGGCAGATGCGCAAGCGGCGAAGAGCTGTGACTGACAGCTACAAGTTGCACCTTGAACTATTGGGATTTGTGAGATTCGTCCAGCTTATCCCCCGTTCTTGCCTTTCAAGCTGTGTTTTTATTCATTTGATTTCACCGTTTATGGAGTGGGTTTAAATATGTGTGTGTGAGGAAAAAGTATGAAAACTTACATGGAAACATAGGCCATATGGTCTTTTTCTGCCTTCATGTTTCTATCTAGTCTGCCCGTCCATATCAACTGCTGTGGTCCCTTTTTCTCCTTTAAAGATCATCTGTGTTTGTCCCATGCTTTCTTGAATTCAGATACTGTCCTTTTCTCCACTACCTCCACTGGGAGACTATTCCACACATTTTACTCCTGAGTCTATCCCCTTTTGCCCTCATCCTATGTCCCCTCATTGCAGAGTCTATTTTCATTAGAAACAGGCTCTCCTCTTGTGCATTTATGCTACAGAGGTATTTAAACGTCTCCATCATATCTGCAGTATTCATACTGAGATCTTTGGGCCCGATATTCGAAGGGCATTTACATGGTTTACAGCCTAGTATGTGCCATTGAATATTCCCTACAGATGGGGATATTCAATAGCACATACACGGCTAGCATCAGGGCGTGTCGGGAGCGGGGCAGCACTAACCGAGCATCATGCAATATCGCTGCTGCCCGAATAACTTCCAAAAATTCCAAAATAACTGAAACTCTATAAATTGAAAATCAAACCCAAAAATAGAGTAATGTGATAATGTCGCCGTGAGCTGAAACTATGTTAATGAAAAAGTTAATGTTGGAAGGATAGCCTCGAGGAACAAGCCTCTCGTGGCTGACGGTCAGATCGTCACGGAGCATGCGCTGGTGTCTTCTGAATCGGGAAAGCCACAAAGTGCTGCTTGCAGTTTCATGAATAGCGTTGATACAGGGCATTCAGATTTACTTGCCCGAAACGCAGTACTGTGTCCTTTTCATTTTCAACTGCGGACTGGATTTGGAAAAGCGATTTTAATTCACAACGGGTTTACACACATATGGACTGCGACAGATAAGTGCTGTTCTTGCGAACGTGTGCAATTTGTGTGAATACGCTTGGTTTGGTGATATTTTTGAAGACACTTCACATTTTTGTTGGGAGTATGTTATAAAGGGGGGTGTAGGGCACACTGTTATATGGTGTTTTTTGCCTACATTTCATGCTCTTTTAGAGCCTTTACAATTTCTGAGTAAAACGGAAGTCAAGCCACGAGAGGTTTGTTCCTCAAGGCTATCCTTCCAACATTAACTTTTTCATTAACATAGTTTCAGCTCACGGCGACATTATCACATTACTCTATTTTTGGGCCCGATTAACTTCGGCAGCTTCTGGGTTCTGTGGCAATACCCGTATATTCAATGCCAGGGTTGCATATGACCCCAGCATTGAATATCTGGGTTTAAGGGACAGCGGGCAGGGCTATGCGCTGGTGTGGCACATAGCCTGCCCAGAAGAATATTGGGCCTTTTAAGTCTGTCCCCATATTTATTTATTTAACATTTTTATACCGTGTTTTCCATGTGATCAAACGCGGTTTACAAATAACAACATTGTAGATTGTACAGAAACAAGTACAAATTCTATTACAGGAAACGTTGTAAAAACTATATACATAGAAGCCGATACAATTTTAAACTATGTACATAAGTGTACTTAGGAATTCTAAGCCATTGGAGTTATTTAATCTCTAATACAAAATTTAAAACTATGTACATAAATGGAATTAGGACTTCTGGGCAGCAGAAGTTTTTAGAATCTCTAGTCTTATTGATATGTGGTATTTAGGGTGCAGGGGTGGGAGTTATGTGTTTGTCTTGTTCTGCAAGTGTGCCATAGTGGATGGAGAATAGATGCATTTTGAGGTTTTTGCGAAAGGTTTGTAAGTCATTTATGTCTCTGAGGTTGTCTGGTAAGGCGTTCCATAGGTTTGAGGCTATATGTGAGAAGGTTTTTATTTGTTTGTTTCCTGGCTTTACTATAGTCTGTTGGGATAACCAGTTTGTTTTTGGTGTGGTTGCGTTAGTTTCTATTGTTGGGTTCCTTAGATATTAGTGTTGATAGGTGGGAGGGGGCAATGTCGTTTATTACTTTGAAGGTGCAGATCAAGATTTTGTAATTGATGCGGCTTTGGATGGGGAGCCAATAGAGGGCGTAAAGAGTTGGGTTTATGTGCTCTACTGGGTTGATGTTCATAATTGCTCTAGCAGTCATATTTTGGACAGTTTGGAGCTGACTTAAAGCCTGTTTGGTTATACCCTGCAGCGTGGTGTTGGCGTAGTCAAGGTGAGGCATTATGATGGCTTGTATAATCGATCTGATATAATGAAGGCCACTGACCATTTTGTTAGCCATCCTCTGCACCAACTCCATCCTGTTTGTAGCCTTAGCCTTGCCCTAGAGAGGGACCGGGGAAGCAGGATTTACTTTCCTTTTGAGGGGGTGTGCAGGCAAGCAGACCGGGAACAGGGGACTAAGGAGACCCTGAATATTGGTATCAGGTTGGGCAGTGTTGAACAATGTGAAACCAGTGTAAAACCAGAGTGAGTGCATACTCTATTTGTGGTGTCAGAATGGCTGAGTGGAGACCTTATAGGCGGATCTTCTAGAGGTCTGCCCCTGGGGAAACCAGCCAGAAACACATGCAGGAATCATGATTGGGGGAACTCCAGGGATTTTCACCAGGGGAACCACCGACACATACATCCAAAAGTAGAAAAGAATGGTTAAAAAGGAGCAAATGGACTGTTTTAAATTGGCCAGCAATGAGTCCTGATCTCATTCCAATCGAGAACCTTTGGAAAGAACTGAGTTCTCCCATTGGTTAAAGGAATCCTGGAAACATTCATGAGCTGGAACAAATCGCCGTTGAAGAGTGGGAGAAATTACCAGCAGACAGATGCACGAAACGTATAGATGGCTACAAGATATTAGGAGGCTGTCATCACTGCCAAGGGTTGTGCAATGAAATATAAGTGAAGGGTGTCATGAATCCCGTCCAGGTCATATTTTGTTTTTTTCTCAGAAGTTAGTACATCTAAGTTGCAGAGACATCTTTTTTTTTGCAGTATACCTTTGAACATACTGTTACAAAATTATGATGACATACAGTTGGAATATTTCCAATTATTTCTCAAGATATGGTACACAACATACCTAAAAGCAAGGGTGCCAATAATTTTGACCACAATTGTATATATCTGTTGTCAGCCCAAGCTCTACCCACACTCCTCCCCTGACCAAGCCCACATCGAAAGTTAACGCCACTGGTCTAGTGCGCGTACTTGCAGAACAGTGGCTGCCTAACATATGTGCGTTAAGTGTCCAACCCCACCCGTTAGCAGCTGAAAATAGGTGACTTACACATCTTGATAGTATGTAATTTTACATGGCTCAGTATAAAATCACCTCCTATATCAACAAAGTTTTGAAAAAAGGCTGAAATCCTCTGTGCAGCCTGCCTTTCACAGACACCAGTAGGCGCTCACAAGAATAGAAGCATTTTTAATGTGCAGAGAATGGTATACTAGATCTGCAACAAGAATGCTGTTTATCAAACATATGTATACTCAAAAGCATTTCTGCAAATTATGACTCCCAAATGGTTTTGAAGAACATGTCTGTATGATATACAGTGGTGTGCGGCTTTTCTTTTAATGGAGACTGATTAATATAGCCTCTGCTCTTGTATTTCTGAGCACCTTTTGGTGAGGGCTTGAGGCCAGTAGGCTACAATAGGTTCCTTTGGTAGTGCTGTTGCCTGTGAGATTGTCATTATAATGAAAAGCAGTTTGCTGTGGAAGACCTGGCAATTTTCCCATGATCCTTTGGACTTCCTGCTCAATTTGAATTTGTCTCTACTGGGACAACAGTCGCATGAGCCTTCATTTTCAACTAGCTGGGATGTTCTCCATTTTAACCCTTTTTTATTCCTTCCTGTTCTCACTTTCACGCAGCCCTCTCAGCTATGGTCCTCCAGCCAAGGGCCACAGCCATGAGTCCTTCTGGGGCATGGTACACATGCATACCAAGTCTGGTCACTAGGTGTCGCTGTTATGTAATGTTTTTTTGCACTTCTCTCTTCCTGGGGGCTGTGAACAATGCTACTGTAGGTATCAGGTAAACATCAGTTCCTTTGCATCCCTCTAGTCCAGTCCCGGAACCAGAGAGTTTAGAACCTCCACCAGCAGCTTTGGAGACTGAAAGATGTTATCGCTTTGATGTCACTGGTATAACTAGGCAAGCCCCGCCCCCTTCCACCAGTACTTTCAGTCTCCAAGCAGCTTGGAGGTTCTGAGCCCGGGACAGGGCTCAGTAGGAACAAATAAGCAGAGCTTTGTTTTTTGACATTTAAATTTGGGGTTTCTTTTACTTTTTTTGATTTTTGGTTCTATTTTAGGTGCAGACCTGCTGCTGCTGGAGGGGTTCCTGTTTTCTGTGGACCTGTGTCTTTTCTCTCTTCCTCTCTCTCTCTTCCCCCTCCCTCTCTGGATTCTTAGATTTGCCCCAGCGTCTAAACGAGCACAGGGGGACAGTATTGATCAGTGGCCTCCCTGCTCCCGAACCCGCTTTGAAAGGGTGAGGAGCAGGTGGAAGGCTGAAGGTTGCAGCAGCAGCGGGACAGGGGCTTACAAGCTAGTGAGGGCTTTACCCGGCACAATAAGAAAAAGAAAACCGCCGGAGCTGAAGCAGGGTGAAGGCTGTGCTCCGGTGCCGATTGTTTTCCTCGGCCCTCCCCCCCCCTTTCAGGATCGGCGGAGGCAGTGAGTACCCATGCAGGGGAGGCTTCACGGCGGCTCCCGGGTGACAGGGTAGTTCGGGGCCTCACCACGTGGTTTTAGAGCGCGTTTTTTGAGCGTGAATGCTGGCAGCGGCCATTTTGGGAGCCGTGTTTTCAAAGGCAGAATTTAATTTGCTTATGTGACAGCCTTAGGGGCTTCGTTTTGGAGTTGGTTTAACGAAGTTAGGCTAGTTGGGCAGTTCTACCTTGATTGTTTAAAAAAAAAAAAAAAAAAGCACTCAGGGGAGTTGGAGTTGCTAACTCATAGATGTTGCAAAGTCAGGGTAGTTGAACTCCAAAGAGCATGCTGGCTAAGCCCCGCTGTCTCGTCTGTGGGGTGAGGCGCAGTGAGGTTTTGGAGTCTGGTGTTTGCAAAGGCTGCTCTTTAGAAGCGGAAGTTATGGAGCAGGCTCTGGGGGGAGCAGCTGGGGAGCCGACAGCAGTCCCCTCAGCAGTAGGGGAGTCTGGGCCGCCTTCCTTGGGTCTCCCGGAGCCGACGGCGGGGCCGTCCTCGACAGGAGACGCTTCTCTGGCGGTGGGGGGGGGGGGATCCAGGGAGGGGGTGTTGCTGGGATTCCCTCGGATTTCTTCTCCCTTATGCAGAAGGCGTTTGCCTTTCTACAGCCCATGTTGGGAGCACAGGCCCAGAGACCAAAGGGTCAGAAACGGGCGGGGTCGGGGGCCTCCCGGAAGAGGAGGAGGCGGGTCCGGCCAAGAGATGAAGAGAGGCGGTGGAGGAGAGTCCGTCGTCTGCGGTGGAAGACGAGGTAGAGGTGTCGGATATAGAGGTGGAAGGCGCCTCAGATGAGGAGCTAGAAGAAGGAGAGTTACCGGACGCGGAGCAGCAGAGTAGAGTGGTCCGGGTGTTTTGGCGGGAAGAGCTGCCGGCGTTGATTGCTGAGACTCTAAAGACTTTGAACATGCCCTCGGTGGCACCGACGGCAGAGGAAGCGTTGGAGGATCCTCTATTGCAGGCGGTTAGAACGTCCCAACGGGTGTTCCCGGTTCATAGAGTCTTTCGGAACATGATTCAAGAGGAATGGGACTCGCCGGAGTCGGTGCTGCGGGGGACCAGGGCCTTGGCCCGGTTATATCCACTTTCCGACCAAGATAGAGAGATTTTTCGTTTGCCGAAGGTTGATGCGACAGTGTCGGCGGTCACTAAGAAAACCAATATTCCAGTTGAGGGGGCCGCGGCGTTAAAGGATGTGCAGGACAAGAAATTGGATACCTTGTTGAAGCAGGTGTTTGATATGTGTGCCCTTTCCTTGCAGGCCTCGATAGCGGGGGCGTGGTTGGCGAGAGGCTGCTTGCGGTGGTCCCAGCGTCTGCAGGGAGGGCTCCTGGATGGGCAGACGGAGGAATTAGCATGGCTGGAGTCGGGCACAGCGTATTTATCAGATATCCACTACGATCTTATTCGCGGACTTGCCAAAAGTATGGCCTCGGTGGTTGCGGCCCGTCGGTATCTCTGGCTACGTAACTGGTCGGCGGATGGTTCTTCCAAAGCGCGGCTTAGTAAGCTCCCCTTTAGGGGGAGACTTTTGTTTGGAGAGGATTTGGAGAAGCTGGTCAAGGACCTTGGGGAGTCCAAGGGGGGTCGACTCCCGGAGGATAAGCTGAAGCAGGGCTGCAGGACTACTGGGTCCAGGGGACTCTCAAGGGATTTTCGTAGATTTCGGTCCTCGCGTTTTAGCCAACCTCAGAGGGGGCGGTTTCCATCACGGGGCCAGGCATTTCGAGGTTTCCGGGGGGGCGGGCAGAGGTTTTGCCTCCTTCCAATCCTCAAACAGCAAAAAATCCCAATGAGATAAGGTGGACCCAGGTGGCGGAGGTGCCCGTGGGAGGAAGGTTGCGGGAGTTTTACCCTGCCTGGGTCCAAATTACCTTGGATCAGTGGGTGTTGGAGGTCATTCGAGAAGGCTATGCTCTGGAGCTCCATCGGCCCGTCTTAGATTCCTTTGTCCTCTCCCCGTGCAGAAATCCGCGGAAGTTCCGAGCAGTCGCAGAAACGCTGTGGCGGCTGAGACAGCTCGGAGCGGTGGTCCCCGTGCCGGTGAACCAGTACGGATGCGGTCGATACTCCATCTATTTTGTAGTTCCAAAAAAGGAAGGCACTTTTTGGCCAATTCTGGATTTAAAAAGGGTGAATCGCTGCCTTCGCGTAACCCTTTTCCGGATGGAAACCTTGCGCTCTGTCATTGCGGCGGTCAGGAAGGGAGAATTTCTGACGTCCTTAGACCTTACGGAGGTGTATCTTCATATACCCGTGCGACGCGAGCATCAAAAGTTCCTGCAGTTTGCGGTGCCGATGGGGTATTTTCAGTTCCGGGCGTTGCCCTTTGGGCTGGTGACGGCGCCTCGGACGTTCACCAAGATTATGGTGGTTGTGGCGGCTGCGCTCCAAAAAGAGGGAATTCTGGTGCATCCTTACTTGGACAATTGGTTGATTCGAGCAAAGTCAAAAGAGGAGAGTGCTGCGGCCACAGCCTGGGTAGTAGGGTTGTTGGAAAGCCTCGGCTGGGTGGTCAACTTTGCAAAGAGCAAGCTGTTTCCTTCTCAAACTCTGGACTACTTGGGAGCGCGCTTCGAGACAGAACTAGGAGCAGTGTTTCTCCCAGGCCAGAGAGCACAAGCGTTGAGGGAGCTCGTGCAGAGGTTTTTGGGGTGCAGGGCTCCGACGGCGTGGCAGTATTTGCAGTTGCTCGGAACGATGGCGGCCACGATCGAAGTCGTTCAGTGGGCCAGGTTTCATATGAGGCCATTGCAGAGCGCTCTTCTCAGGCGTTGGTCTCATCAGAGGGATGCGTTGTCTCAACGACTAGTGTGTCCTCCGGAAGTGCGGCAGCAGCTTCAATGGTGGTTGCAGCCCGGAAGCCTAGAAGGGGGCGTATCTCTGGAGGCTCCATCCTGGAGGCTGGTTACGACAGATGCCAGCCTCACGGGATGGGGAGGACATTGCGAAGGAAGGTTTGTCCAGGGGCACTGGTCGTTGGAGGAAAAGCAGTGGTCCATAAACAGGTTGGAGATGCGAGCGGTGTATCTAGTGCTTCTGGAGTTTCAGGAGAGCTTGAGTCGAGGGGCGGTATGGGTGCTATCCGACAATGCGACAACGCTAGCTTATATCAATCACCAGGGCGGCACAGGGAGTGCGTCGCTGGAGGCAGAGGCGAGTCAGCTATTGCGCTGGGCCGAACAGAATTTAAGGGCGTTGGCGCAGCACGTGGCTGGAGTAGACAATGTCGAGGCAGATTTTCTAAGCCGCCGCAGAGTGGATCCGGCGGGGGTGGGGCCTACACACAGAAGTCTTTGCAATGATAGTGCGGCGCTGGGGGACCCCGGTAATGGATCTGATGGCAAGCTTCGAGTCAGCGAAGGTAGAGAGATTCTTCAGCAGGCGGAGAGAGCGGATGTCGGAAGGCCTCGATGCGTTGGCACAGCGGTGGCCGGTGGACGGGCTTCTCTATGTGTTTCCACCTTGGGTGCTCATAGGAAAGGTGGCTGAGCGCATAGAGATGCACTGCGGCCTGGTGGTTCTGGTAGCGCCCGATTGGCCCAGAAGACCGTGGTATGCGGATTTGATATGGCTGATGGTAGACAGGCCGTGGAGGCTTCCGCTTCGAGAGGATCTATTGCTGCAGGGGCCGTTACGCATGCCGCAGGTGGGTCGATTCTCGCTTACGGCAAGGCTATTGAAAGGGCTAGGCTGACTGCCAAGGGGTACTCGGCGGCGGTCATTTCTACCTTGCTGAAAGCGCGGAGGTGGTCTATGTCGTTGGCGTACATCCGTGTGTGGCGTGTATTTGAAGCGTGGTGTGGTGAGCGAGATCTGCGACCTTTGAGGGCTTCAGTGCCACATATTCTTTCCTTTCTACAGGATGGCGTGGAGAAGGGCCTAGCAGCTAGTTCCTTGCAGGTGCAGTTGGCGGCCATCTCCTGTTTCCGTGGGAAGATTCAGGGTCAGCTGGTAGGGGCGCACAGCGATATTTGGTGTTTCCTACGGGCGATGCTGCTTCTGAGGCCGCCAAGGCGAAATTCAATTCCTCCGTGGGATCTGAATGTGGTGTTAGAGGCCTTGATTGGAGAACCGTTCGAGCCGTTAGGTACAGCTTCGCTCAAGGACTTGACATTGAAGACAGTTTTCCTGGTAGCTATTTGCTCCGCTAGAAGGATTTCGGAGTTGCAGGCGCTGTCTTGTAAGGAGCCCTACTTGTCTTTTTTCAATCACAAGGTGGTGTTGCGCACGGTCCCAGCCTTTTTGCCTAAGGTAGTTTCGGTATTTCATGTCAACCAGGTGGTGTTGCTACCAGTGTTTTCTGTAGAGCAGAAGGATCAGTCGGGCGGCCGGTTGCATCTTTTGGACATGCGACGGGTGCTTAAGCAGTATCTCCGTATAACAGCGTCTTTCAGAAAGTCCGACAGGCTGTTTGTTGCCTTTGGAGGCCCGCAGAAAGGAGAGGCGGCGGCGAAGTCTTCGATTTCGAGGTGGTTGAAAGAGGCTATTGCATCAGCCTACCTATTGAAGGGTAAGGTGGTTCTGGTTGGTCTTCGTGCGCACTCAACCAGGGCGCAGGCGGCGTCTTGGGCGGAATTCAGTTTAGTGCCGGCCGAGGACATTTGTAGGGCGGCGACTTGGTCCTCGCTGCATTCCTTTGCAAAGCACTATAGGCTTGATGTTCAGGAAAGGGGGGATGGGCGTTTTGGCTCAGCGGTACTTCAGGCTGGGCTTGCAGGTCCCTCCCGTTGATATTCACTGCTCTGTTACATCCTCTATGGTTCCGGGACTGGACTAGAGGGACGCAAAGGAAATGGAAATTAGACTTACCTGCTAATTGTTGTTCCTTAAGGAACTCTAGTCCAGTCCCGGACCCCTCCCAGTGTATGGCACAGCGTGCAGCCTGAAGTTTGATAAAGAAAAAAAAAAAAGAGAAAAACGGAGAGAGCAAGGGCTGAGAAAAGAATTTCTTTGTTAGGGAGGTGCACAGGAGAGACACAGTGAGGCCCTTTTTTGCGCAGCAGGGCCTGGTCAGCTCTGGGGTGCGGTTGGGCCGTCCTCATGAGCGAGTAGTTTGTTGCAAAGTTTACGGGGGAGTCTAGGTTCTGGATAGTTTTAAACTACTTCTTTTTCGTCATGGTTTATTCCTGTAACTACTTATTTGTTGCTCTGCTCAGTCTGCTTTGTCAGTAGGTACTGGTGGAAGGGGGCAGTGCTTGCCTAGTTATACCAGTGACATCAAAGCGATGACATCTTTCAGTCTCCAAAGCTGCTGGTGGAGGTTCTAAACTCTATGGTTCCGGGACTGGACTAGAGTTCCTTAAGGAACAACAATTAGCAGGTAAGTCTAATTTCCATGTCTTCCCAAGATCTGTAGGGCCAAAACTAATGGATGGTGTGAGCAGGTAATTGGGCAAATTGATTTCTTGTCAAAATCCAAACCAAAGTAAAATCCACCTGATTCAAGTTAGACTTTGAATTTCTTGTGTAGTCCTCATAAGTAATATTGGGTAGGCACTTTTTGAGTTGGCACTGAATGAGTGCCCAAGCTTGGTGACAAAAGGGCACTGTTAATATTACTCAAGGTGCTGTCTTTGAATGACAAGTTAATTCCAGGCCTTTCTGTGCACGAAAAGACTCCATGACGCTTTATGCAAGAATAGAGATCTTAATGCTGATACTAAAGCTCAATCTATGCAGTTTATACCATCTAGCCTCTCGAAAGCCCCTTCCCCCTGATAAATAGCCAGATTAGATTTAGAAAATAATTTCTGACGACATTATAGTCCATTCTGCTGGTTCATGTATAGTGCGCTTTGTTAAAAAAGCACAGGACATCAGGCAATTCTAAGCAGTCGTCAATCAGAAAAGCATCTGTGAAGAAGCGTGCACAGCACCTGATCTGACATAAATGGAGGGCTTTGATTTCCAGTGCTTCAGTTTGGCTTCTTTCACCAGGAGGAGGAGAAAAAAGCAGATGCACTTGACTAGCTGCCAATACAGCAGCTGCTCTCCAGAGACTATTTCTGTGCGCTGAGCTGCCAGGAACAGGAGTAGCAATAAGAAAAATAAGATCTTTATCTTCTTTGGTTAGATTTCTTTGGTTTTACATTAAAAGTATCCGAAGCCCTGGTCATCATCCATTTTTGGAGCATATTCAGCAAGGAGACCAACATCATCTCTGTGCTGTAACCCTGTTGGAAGCCTGATTGAGCAGGATACAACACATCATGACCTTTCCAAAAAACAAGATAATCTTGAAAAGTCCACCTTCTCAATAACTTTCTCGTCAAAGAGTAAGTTTGATTCTGGCCAAAAAGATGCAGGGTTGTTACAATTTAACCCCACTTTTTTCAGAAGTGGGTGAACCCTGCTGACTTAAATTCTTCAGGGAAACAACCCTCCAATAATGAAGAGTTGACAATCATAGTCAGGAGGGGAGCAATCCTATCCAAACATTCTTTAACAAATATGACCTGCAGGAGATCTAACATATATCTTGAGGGCTTAAATGACTGTACAAATCTCTCTATTTCCTTCTGAGAAACAGGAGTAAAATCAACAAGCCAATCTTCAACAGTCTCCTCCAAACCATCCATCAGCACCGTAATCAAGGCAGGTAAACCATAGTTTATAGTCAGAGAAAAGACACAGGAGACTGATAACTTCTCAATTTTCATTCTAAAAAGTACACTGAAATCATTTGTTGACAACACAGGTAAATATTGAGCTGTTTAGCTCATTTCCCCAACTCGCACACCATCTGGAAGAGGAAAAGGCCCACACCCTGGTTCACCTAAATGCTTCCTCACTCAAGCTTGCTTGACTTTTATTATTTCTGAATGATACAAACAGTAGTGCTCCCTACACTGTTCCCACACCTCAACAGACCCTGTTTCCACCATGCTCGTTCCAGTTGTTGGCCATGACATTTCAACAGACTTAGTCCTGCATGGAACCAAGGTACCCCTGGTCCCCACGAATGCACTAACTTCACCTGTTCATGAGATAGTTCATGCAAAATATTATCAAATATCACATTGTAAGATTGAATCTTCTGATTTATTGAAAAACCAACCCAATTATCTGCTGTTAGAGGGACTCAGAAGTCAATGTTAGCACATTTAACAGCCAACCATTGTTGTTCCACCTACCACATCCTACAAGACTATCCCCTTATTCTATGGAATTCAAAATCCCCATTAACACTTGGTCTGTCCGAGGGAGGGTAGTGCCCTCCTTGTCCTCCTTTTTCAAATCCAATCCAAAATATTCTCTCCCCGATGAGTTGAAAAATCAACCTTCTGCACGATGCCTAAAACCTTTAAACTATCCTGGAAGGATATCTCGTCTGTAAATGACCATCCAACGTGCATATTAAAGTCATCCAAAATTTAAAATCGTCCCAAAATGCAACACTGCATCAGAAACATTGCCAGATATTCCAAATACACACTCTCTAAACCATTGGGCCCTATACATCCCTAATATGCCTAATTATAGAAAGAAACCAACAGCCACTCACAACCCAACATTCCTGTCTGACCTTCCAAAACAAATTCCAACTCCTGATGAAAAATCAAACCCGCTCTTCCCCCTTTCTTAGTCCCCCATACAATTTGTATGCAACAATACCCTTTAGGATATCCTTGACCCAAAGAAACTACATCCCCCGTTTAATCCATGTTCCTGTTGCACAGAACATCTAAACTCTTCTCTTCGATCAAATTCCTAACCAACATTCCTTGCCCTACCACTGACCACATATTCAGCAGTCCCATTTTTTCCCCAGAAGAGCATAACCAGCTCTGGCTGTAAGGGAATCTTCAAAAGGACCCATTCCTTTCTTTAATGTCTGCCATCATACTTTCTCCCTCCTCCTTTCCCCTAAACTATCCTTATTAACCCAGTCCTTAATTCTAGCATATCGTTCCCTCCCACTAAAATTTTAATTCTACCACTCAAACTTAAGTCCCGATCATCCTTATAGTTAATCGCGCTAAGTACTCAGTTTCTTATAACTCGCTTTCTACACCAATATTACACTAATACCAATAATACACCAATAACTTTATCACCCCATACCTCCCATTGCCCACACATACAGCACTGTGCCCTTTCCCTTCAACCTCCCCATTATATTCTCATCTTCTCTCCAAACCCTCATACCCCCACAGCATAGGAAAGCACCAAAATATTCCGATCCACATCATAAAATCCTCCCCCACGTCCAACCATTGGCTGTCTTAACAAACTATGTTGTTGTTGTTAACTGCCGTCGAGTCGGAGTCAACTCATGGCGACCCTCTGGATAGAACCCGGTGTAAATCCAGAACTACAGAGACAGTCGTCTCCCCCCCCCCCCCCAAAGTCCCGTATTGTCCGTATTGTTTCTTATTTTCTCATAATTGTTTTTCTTTTCTGGTTTCAAAGTCTTATTTTTCTTTAGCTGGTGTGACCACCCCACTTGTTTGGTCAACCCAAAGTATTTTGTACAGGGAGTTTCTTTTGCTGGGGGAGAGAATACATCTGTTAGGCCCAGGGCCCTTTGGTGAAGAAGGACAACATTCATGCCAAGCACCAGTGCCACTTCTGTTCTGAGAACAGAAACTTTCCTCACTAGGAGGACTCTATTCTGCCACCTGCTTGCAGACCCCAATCATTACACCTTTCTTTCTTTCTAGAACATACTTTGTAATAGAACATAGCTGTTATTCTTTTATAAGGTATAGTCCTCCATAATGAGGACAAAGAGTTCCTAAATAGTAATTATTATAAAGATCCAGTTACCAGTCTTATATGTTTCTGCCCTGTGTGTTTTCTGGTAGCCTTACGTTTCTCCGTCTTCCTGGTTGTTTGATTAAAGTGGAATTTTAGAAGGGACATCTAGGAAGAATATGGGATGTCCAGAGCTGAATGTCCAAAACTCCGGGAGACTGGCAGCAGGGAAGGGAAGCACGTATAAGTACCTTCTGAAACTGCTCTGTTTTCACTCCAAAAAATGAATGTCCCTGTAACCAGTTATGGAGATGAGCCTGTGCAGATAGCAAGACTGGGTATGTGCAAGAGGATAGGCTATTTCATAGATATGAGGCTCGGACCAGACCTCTTTGAGAATCCTCCTCCCCCCCATTCCCTCTCTCTCCCAGCCCGCACACTCATCAGTCCCCCCCCAGCTAATGACTGAACTCCTCTATGCACATACACTCAATCTACTGCATCACTTGGGATGTCATCTATCTTCGACACTGACCATATCCCTTTTAGGCTTGTACCCAATCCCATTCCATGTATAAGTTATACTCCAACTAATTATTTCTATGTATCAGTTAAGTTATGTCGCAACTTTATTATGGTTGGTCTTGTTTCAGTTTCTCTGTAAAACACCTCCGCTGTAAGATTAGGCGGTATATAAACCACTTAAATAAAATAAATAATAAAATTAACTGATGTTGAAAGCACATTTGGCTCTTCCCACTGGAAGTGCTGCAGACATTAAATGAGCACTTTTTTGCACCTTATTCATGGTCAGGATCAGGTATAGGTATGAATGCCTCACCAACCAAGGCCAGACGTACTTGTGCCATTGTGATATTGCACCACGATGTGTTTCTGCTTGTGCTAGGGGCGTCTGTATACACGGCTTTCTAAAATGGGTCCAGAGATGTCTCTATGACTTGCAAGTCTGAATGCCCATTTTCTGACATACAAATCAGAAATGGAGCTTCTAAAATATACCCTTAGTCATTAAAGGGGTAATTTTATAAGTGACTTGAGCATGTAGTACACAGTATTTTACAAACTGAATTAGGTGTTTATAAAATTTCACATATGTATACATGCATGAAAGTCGGTGCTAGGAAAACATGGTGTTTGATTTTACGAGATATCTATGTAGGCAATCCTGGAGATGGAGAATGTATGAAGTGCAGATACGGTTAATACTTACGCATGCATCTCATAAGATACACATAAGCACTGATTCTTACTTGCATGACTGCTTTCGGAGAGAAAGTTTTATAAATGCACATAAACAGGGCCAGTGTTACCTTCTTTGCTGCCTTGTGCAAGAGATAGCCATGCTTCCCCACCCCAGTAGATTCCATTGGAACCCTTCACAAGCCTCTCTTTTGCCCTAGCAATAACTCAATGAGTGTCTGAACATCATTTACATGTGCACTGGGGTTAGAGGAATGCTACAACATTTCTACATGACTTCCTTCCATTGCCAACTAACATGTACATTGGAAAATAATATAAAACCCTGCAAAAGATCAGTCATATCTCATAGAAAACCTGCCATTCTATACCATACTACTACTAGAACTCGCATAGAACTAACCCTACCTATGAAAAGGCAGAACTGCAAATATTAAACCAATACATCTTAGAGGACACCAATATATCACCCATTGGGAAAATAGAACAAGTGGGATTGCTACAGATCTCTACAAAGAAAATCAGTCTGTGAAAAACTCCAGCATGCTTTAACTGTCCGTTATCACTCCTGGCTGGAACCAGGACATTGACTGAGGAGCATTCCCTGATGCAGAAAGCTGATATTTAGATCTTTCAGAACATGGATCCATGTTGAGAGAATACTTTTCAACAAAGGATATAAGAATAAAGATAAGTGCTTAATTTATATACCGATTTTTGGCAAGAATTGACTCTTGAATTTTAAAGACACTCCTTTCCCCTTCCACCCTCCCTCGCTCATGCCCCAATCACTCATCCAGAGATATCAACCCCAACCCTATCCCCTTTAGAGTTCTGTCTCACTCTAAGAAGAGATCCTCACGTAACCTATCTAATATCATCAATATCCCCCTTCATTCTCCTTTCACTCCCCCTCCCTCATGTCCCTCATGGAGGGCACACTCATCCAGAGACACCCACCCGTACCCTGGCCCCTCTAGATCTCTGTATTACTCTGGAAATAGATCCTCACGTAACAGCCCCCCTAGACCGCTGTCTTATTCTGAAAAGAAATCCTCACGTAACCTGTCCAACCTTATCCATATCCCTCTCCTTTCCCCCTCCACTCTTCCATTCTCATGTGCCCTATGGAATACATGCTCAGTCTCTAACAAACTTGCTTTTACTCATGATCTCTTTATCTCTAATGCGCTACATCTTCTTGCCCTAACTGAGACCTGATTCCTCCCAGATGATACCGCATCCACTGCTGCTCTCTGCCACGGGGGCTACCAGTTTTCCCATACACCTTGATCCACTGGCCGCGGTGGTGGTGTTGGGCTTCTACTTTCTCCCTCTTGCCAATTCCAACCCCTCCTGCTGCCTCAGTCACTTTCCTCCCTCTCTTTTGAAGTCCACTCCATTCACCTTCTCACACCACTTCCCTTCCGAGTAGCTGTTATCTATCGCCCACCCGACAAATCCGCATCCACCTTCCTTACCGACTTCGACTCTTAGCTTTCCGTCTTTCTGGATCCTTCTTCCCCCACTCTTATTCTTGGCGATTTTAACATTCACGTCGATAACCCCTCTGATCCCCATGCTTTAAAGTTCCTTGCCCTCACCTCCTCGTTTGACCTCCAACTTTGCTCCACTGCCCCTACCCACCTGCATGGCCACTGCCTTGACCTGATACGCTTCTCTAATTCCTTTCCCTCAAACTTCCACAACTCAATCCTTCCCTCATCTGACCATCACCTTTTAACCTTTAATCTTCAGCTTCTGCTGTTTCAACCTCGTCCTGTCTCCTCCAACCTATTTAGAAACCTTCATAATATTGATCCCTTGACTCTCTCTGCCACCATTTCTCCATCTCTTTCCTCCATTATGTCCTCCAGGTCCATTGACGAGGCAGTAACCTCTTATAATGCTGCACTGTCCTCGGCTCTTGGCACTCTTGCCCCACCCACCCCACGTCCTGTCAGACGTTCTGCTCCCCAGCCCTGGCTTTCATCCACAACCCACTATTTACGCACCTGTGCCCGTTCTGCTGAATGTGCTTGGACCAAATCCCACTCCCCGGAAGACCACCTACACTTCAAATTCATGCTCGGCTACTTCCAGTCAGGCATAGCACTTGCCAAACAAGAATACTACATCCATCTGACTAACTCCCTTGCCTCTGATCCTTGCCACCTGGCACTGTCAATTCTCTCCTCAAGGTGCCCCCGCCCCTGGTCCTGCCCTCCCTTTCTGCCCAAACCCTAGCCGACTACTTCCATGACAAACTTCACAAGATTATCCTCCAATTCCATACTTCCTCATCTACCTTCCCCCCTCCCCAATTCTCCCCCCCCCCATCCTTCCTCTGCTACCCTCTCCTCCTTCCCCATGATCTCCGAAGAGGAAACCACACTCCTTCTTTCCTCCTCCAAACCCACCACCTGTTCCTCTGACCCTATCCCCACCCATCTCCTACACCGTTGGCTCCTCCATCTCTCATATTCTCAACCTTTCACTCTCCACTGCAACTGTTCCCGTAGACTTCAAACATGCTGTTGTCACACCTCTCCTCAAGAAACCCTCACTCGATCCCACCTGTCCTTCTAACTATCGACCCATCTCCATCCTTCCCTTCATATCTAAACTACTAGAACGAGTAGTCCACCACCGCTACCTCGACTTCCTCACCTCCGAGGCCCTCCTAGACCCACTACAATCCGGCTTCCGTCCCCTACACGCCACTGAAAAGGCTCTTACAAAAGTCTCCAATGACTTGTTCCTGGCTAAATCTAAGGGGTCTCTATTCTGTCCTCATCCTTCTTGACCTCTCCGCTGCCTTTGACACTGTTGACCACAATCTTCTCCTCACCACCCTCTCCTCGCTTGGTTTCAAGGGCTCCGTACTATCCTGGTTCTCCTCCTACCTCTCCCATCGCTCCTTTAGTGTATGCTCTGGTGGCTCCTCCTCCTCTCCCACCCCACTCCATGTTGGTGCACCCCAGGGATCCGTCTTGGGCCCCCTCCTTTTCTCTCTCTATACCCAATCCCTTGGCGAGCTTATCTCCTCCCATGGCTTCCAGTACCATCTCTATGCCGATGACTCCCAAATCTACCTCTCTACACCTAATATCTCTCCTGCAATTCAGACCAAGATCTCTGCCTGCCTTTCTGACATCGCTGCCTGGATGTCTCACCGCCGCTTGCAATTGAACATGGCCAAGACTGAACTCCTTGTCTTTCCCCCCAACTCTTCCCCTCCTCTTCCCCCTTGCTCACTCTCCTGTTCCCCCTTTCTCAGTCTGTTCCCTCGGCCCGCAATCTGGGGGTTATCTTTGACACCTCTCTCTCCTTCTCCAGACATATCCAGCTCGTAGCTAAGACCTGCCGCTTCTTTCTCTACAACATTAGCAAAATCTGCCCCTTCCTTTCTGAACAAACTACCAAAACACTTATCCACTCCTTAATCTCTCTCGCCTCGACTACTGCAACCTACTCATTGCTGGTCTCCCCGTGAGCCATCTCTTTCCCCTTCAAGCTATACAAAATGATGCTGCTCGACTAATCTTCCGCCAGTCTCGCCATGCCCACATTACTCCTCAAGTCGCTTCACTGGCTCCCTATCCAATTCTGCATCCATTTCAAACTTCTCCTACTGACCTATAAATGCATTCACTCTGCAGCCCCTCAATACCTCTCTTCTCTTATCTCTCTCTACATCCCCTCCGAGGAACTTCGCTCCTCTAACAAATCACTTCTGTCTAGGCCTTTCACTTGCACCGCTAACTCCCGACTTCGCTCCTTTCACCATGCTGCACCTTACGCCTGAAACAGCCTACCTGCATCTATACGCCAAGCACCCTCCCTGGCCCTCTTCAAATCCAGGTTGAAGACCCACCTCTTCACTGTCGCTTTCAGATCCTGACTTCTATCCTTTATCTTAACCTGACTCCCATCAATTTTCATGACCGATTTGTAAAGACCATATTGTTTTTTGCACTGAATTGACTAATGCTCTGTATATTGTGTTTTGCACCGAATTGACTAATGCTCTGTATTGTCTAGAATAGATTGTAAGCTCGGATGAGCAGGACTCTGACGAGCAGGGACTGTCTCTTGTATGTATGTCTGTACAGCGCTGCATGCATGGCGCTATATAAGTGCTGAATAGTAGTAGTAGTTTGAAAATAAAAAACATATGTGTAAACTTTGGACCAAGGAGGATTTGTGGTGTGATTTTAATTGAGCTTACTTAAAAAAAAATTTGTTCAGAGACGCTCCCATTCTAATAGTCCTAAAAATGTCTTTCTGTATGCCGGTTTACATGAGTTTTTAAGGGTGTAGTAAGATGTTTTCTGCCTTCATAAATTAGGCACAATATATGCATCGATGTGTCTTTCACAGCTTAAATGACCTGTTAGAAAATTATCGTCTAAAAGGACATTGCTTCTTTAGTCTGTGAGGCAGACATGTAGTTTGCAGGAGGAGTAAAATGTCAATTAATAATAAGTTGATGATCTTAGAGCTCTTACATGCAACTGTATCTCAGTAATACTCAATGGGCCTGTTATTCAGCTGACGCATAACTTTATTGATATATTCAGCGCTGGCACTGATGCTTAACTTTATTTGTGTATTCAGCAGCACTCTCTGTTTAACTAGCACAGCTGAATAGACAACTGACTCTGGCGGGTGCCTCTACATTTAAATGTATAACGTATCCTTTTAGTGGCTTAATATTGCCACTAAACATTTCAGTGTGTGTTCTGCCTTTCCTCTCCTCAGTGCCAGACCCTTCTACAGATAAAATTTGGCCATTCAGTGAGTTAAAGGGCCAGATGTTATCCAAATAAGCACTGAAAATACACACCTAAATGAGCTATGCATGTGTCACCTGCAGGCAAACACATAACTCACTTTGAATATCAGGCCCATTGTTGATATCCAGATTAAAAATTTCTGAGTTTGCTCTATGGAATACTAATTTATGATGTAGGGCATGGTGCTACTGCTTTATGGACTTGCATTTCCCAAGCAGCAAGTAGACTGAGATATATATGTTACACAGAGAAAGTTTGATGCCTCTCAAATTGACTTAGATAAATACTTTCTCTGCTAAGAATTCATAATGCAGCTGCTCAATAGGGTGTACCAGGATTATCCAAATTTCCTTTCCCATGTTTTCTATTAAAACAAATCAGCAAAAGTGCACTGTACCTTTTCCTCTCACAGCCTTCAATTTGTGTTAAGTTTGGAAAAAAATGATAGTGATCTTGGTTCTGGAGGGTGAATGCTTTCAGATGAATTAGTTATTGTGGAATGAGCTTCATTCATACTGGATTCAGTAGGGCCTATAGATCCATTTTGTGTAGGTTTTGGTGTTTTCTTTGTTTTTCTACCACATGGAAAAAGGACTGAAGTACCTTTTGGAGACCACGTAAGGATGAAGCTCTCTACAAAGCTACTTCCAATTCTTCCCTTAGACCAGGGGTCTCCAAACCAGTCCTGGAGGCCGCAATCCTGCCAGGTTTTTAGGATATCCCTAATAGAAACATAGAAACATGAGGCAGAAAAAGACCACATGGCCTATCTAGTCTGCCCTTTCATATCAACCACTACAGCAGTCCACTTTTTCCCTTTAGAGATTCTCTGTGTTTGTCCCACGCTTTTTTGAATTCAGATACTGTCCTCATCTCTACCACCTCCACTGGGAGACTATTAAACTGCAATTGATCCTTGGAAATTGCGGTATAGAAATTGTTTCTAAATAAATAAAAATTACACTTATCTACCACTCTTTCCGTAAAGAAATATTTCCGCATAATACTCCTGAGTCTATCCTCTTTTACCCTCATTCTGTGTCCCCTCATAGCAGAGCTTGCTTTCAATCAAAAGAGGCTCTCCTCCTGTGCATTTATGCTATGGAGATTTTTAAACATCTCAATCATATTTCCTCTATCCCTCCTTTCCTCTAAAGTATACATATTAAGATCCTTAAGTCTGTCCTCATATGCTTTATAACAAAGACCACTAACATTTTAGTAGCCACCCTCTGTACCAACTCCAACCTGTTTATATCCTTTTGAAAGTGCGGTCTCCAGAATTGCACATAATACTCCAAATGAGGTTGCACCAAAGACTTATACAGAGGCACTATCACCTCCTTTTTTCTGCTAGCCATTCCTCTCTGTATGCACCCAAGCATCCTTCTAGCTTTCACCGTCATCTTTTCTACCTGTTTAGCTACTTTAAGTTCATCAGACACAATCACGCCTAGGTCCCTTTCTTCTTTTGTGGACAGAAGTACTTCACCCCCTATACTATATTGCTCCTTTGGATTGCTGCAGCCCAAATGCATGACCTTGCATTTTTTAACATTAAATCTCAGCTGCCAAATTCTAGACCATTCTTCAAGATTAGCTATATCCCTCCTCATGTTATCTACACCTTCCTAGGTGTCTACTCTATTGTAGATTTTGGTATCATCCACAAAGAGGCAAACCTTACCCGACAGCCCTTCCACTATATCACTAACAAAGATGTTATAAAGAATCGGACCAAGAACAGATCTCTGGGGCACACCACTGCTAACATCCTTCTCCTCAGAGTGAGCTCCATTTACCTGTATCCTTTGTCACCTCCCACTCAACCAGTTTCTAACCCAAGCAATAACCTTAGGATCCATCCTTAGGGTGCTCAGTTTGTTTATAAGTTGCCTGTGCAGAATGGTGTCAAAGGCTTTACTGAAACCTAAATACACCACATCTAGGGCTCTCCCTCGGCCCAATTCTCTGGTCACCCAGTCAAAGAAATCAATCAGATTTGTCTGACAAAACCTGCCTCTGGTGAATCCATGTTGCCTCGGATCCAGTAATCCGTTGGGCTCCAGAAACCTCACTATTTTCTCTTTCAGCAGTGCTTCCAATAATTTACTCACCACCGAGGTTAAACTAACTGGCCTGTAGTTTTCAACCACATCCTTACTTCTGCGTTTGTGTAAAGGGACCATATGTTGCTCTCTCCAATCCTCTGGCACTACTCCAGACTCCAACAAGTCATTGAAAACGTCAGTCAGTGGAGCTGCAAGAATGTTCCCCTCAGTATTCTCGGGTGTATCCCAGCTGGTCCCATCGCTTTGTCTAATTTAAGTTTAGCTAGCTTCTCACAAACACAGTTGTCTGAAAATTATTCAAGATGCCCCTCACTTCTGTTCCTGTTTGAGGGTGTTTTCTGAGTTCCTGCTCCTGGTTCCTCATCTGTGAACACAGAACAGAAATATTTGTTAAGCAATTCCACTTTATCCTCATCAGCGTCTACATATTCTCCCCTTCAACCTTGAGTCTGACAATACCAATTTTGCCGTTCCTCTTCTCAATAACATGTCTGAAAAATGTCTTATCCTCCCATTTTATTGCATTGGTTATATCCTCCTCTTTCTGAATCTTTGCTTGCCTGACTACTTTGCTAGCTTCTCTAAGTTTTTCCAAATATAGATGCCTGTATTCCTCTCTCTTTGATCTCTTATATT
This sequence comes from Ichthyophis bannanicus, assembly GCA_033557465.1. Classification (NCBI taxonomy): domain Eukaryota; kingdom Metazoa; phylum Chordata; class Amphibia; order Gymnophiona; family Ichthyophiidae; genus Ichthyophis; species Ichthyophis bannanicus. The sequence continues at coordinate 1,512,500,901 of CM066032.1, read as the reverse complement.
TCATGAAGGCCTCCCTCTTTTTCTTTACCTTTAAAGCTACTCCTTTTGAAAACCATAGTGGTTTCCTTTTCCTTTTGGCTTTATTTACCATTTTAACAAAAAGGTTGGTTGCCCTTAAAATATCCCCTTTCAGTTTTGCCCACTGTTTTTCTACATCCCCCAGCTGTTCCCATCCCTCTAACGACTCCCTGAGGTATTGGTCCGTTTTGGCAAAGTTAGTTTTCCTAAAGTCTAAGACCCTCACTTTTGAATGGATTTTATCAGCCCTAGTCCTAATACTGAACCACACCATCTGGTGATCACCGGATGCGAAATGATCTCCCACTACAACATCAGAAACACTTTCCTCATTAGTAGCACTAAGTCCAGTATGGCCCTATCATGTGTGGGTTCTGTTACCAGTTGCCTGAATAGTTCTCCCTGTAGAGAATCCAGGATATCCTTCTAGATGACACCGCAGCAGGGATGTGCCAATCCACATATGGCATATGGAAATCACCTATAAGTAGCACTTTTTTCATGACAATACTGCGTATATCTTCTACTAAATCCCTGTCCACTTCTTTTCCCCGTGAGGGAGATCTGTATATAACTCCAATGCAAATGGATTTCCCTTTCCCTCTTTCTAGTTTAACCCACAGCGCTTCTTATCTTCCTTTAAAACCCTGTAGTTCTGTAGCTTTAATATTATTTGTTACATATAGTTCCACTCCACCTCCCCTTCTTCCTATCTTGTCCTTTCTGAATAAAATATAGGCCAGTATAATTACATCCCAGACATGGTTTTCCGTGAACTCCGTAACGGCCACTAAATCCAAGTCAGCCTCTTCCATTAAAGCCTCAACATCTGGGATCTTATTTCCCATGCTACGGGCATTTATACACACCACTTTCCAGATGTTGCCCCTTTTACCCATTTCTACAGAGGTATTTAATGTTTCACTTACCTGGGGGCTTTTTTCACCTATCCCCAACAAATTTAGTTTAAAGCCCTCTTCAGTAGGTTAGCCATTGCTGCTGAAGACACGTCGATCCTTCTTGGACAGATGGATGCCTTCTCTGCTCTACAGCCCTTGGAACATCATCCCATAGTCCAGGAAACCAAAACGCTCTCGATGACACCATTTATAAAGCAATGTAAATTAGGAAGATATTATATCTTGCTATGTGTCATGTAGCTCTGTCTCTAGACAGCGGATTTTGGATTGAAAATCCCTGTAAATGCTTGATTAAATACTGTGGAAAGAGAAGTGTCCTTGGTGGTCCCATTGCTAGAAAACAGGTGTAAGAGAGAGCACAACCATTGAAGATTTGCTTAACTAGTATCCTGATGTGAGCAGTAAATTAGAATTAATTGGTTTCTCTTCAAAATGTACCAAGACTGTGGCACTCATTGAAGTTACTAAAGTAGTAAAGCGGACTGGGGCAAATCCACTGCTTATTCCTGGGATATGCAGCATGGAATTTATCTACCTTTTGGGCTTCTGCTGGGTACTTGCATATAATACCTCTTATGCTTCCGGTCCCTGCTTTGTTTGTATTATGTTTTTCTTCTTTTGCCTAACTCTATTTTTTCTGAGTAAGATCTCTATTTTTTGTGAGCTACTTACAAATCCGTGAACTTGTTTTTGTGGCAGTCTGAGGAGGGGAACTTTTAATGTTTGTTGAAAAATAAACTATACAATAAGAATCAACTTACAAGACTCTTCTTTAAGGGTATTTTAAATGGTTATAACTGGGGGTGGGGGTGGGGAAAGAATTTCATGGGCGGAGGGCAGCAAGAGAAAAAGACTGTCCTGCCTTTTCATTGATTTCTGCAGTGCAAAATTAGAACAAGCGGCTGATGCAATAAACTGCAGCAGCAAGAGATCTGCCGGAACAGAGGAAGAGCTGGAGATGAGCTGATTAGTTGATTTGTAAATGATTTCTAGGCTGAAGGACTATAGTCTGTGACGTTGCCCACTATCTTTAAAGTTACTGCTGCAAAACATGTATTAGCATAGAAAATTACTGCTTAATGCAGCAGTTCTATAAGAGAGGGCTAGAGCATGGTAATAAGGGCCTGACTCACTGAGACAGTTCTGTGTCTATCGTTGAAGCTTTAGTGAATCAAACCCTAGTGTTTGTGTATGTACGGTGTTTGGTAAAAGTCTTTACGCTCTTGTACATTTTTCATGTTTTTCTATTTAAAAAATTATAATTCAAAATGCATTAAGAGCTACACTCACAATAGGAAAGAACAATTATAGATATACTCAAAACTAATTAAGAATAAGAAATTAAAGTTTTGATTGCATAAGTCTACACCCCCCTTGACTCAGTATTTGGTGGAAGCCCCCTTTCTGCAACAGCAACAACCACGAGTCCTTCAGGATAAGTGTTTACCAACTCTGACCAGTGCAATGGTCCAGTTTATGCCCATTATTCTTGACTGAATAGTTCATCTCTTTCAAATTGGCTGGGGATCATCTGTGGACTGCAGCCTTCAAGTCTTGCCATAGGCTTTCTGTTGGATTTGGTCAGGGCTTTGAGTGCGCCGCTTCAGGACATTCACTTTCGTCTTGCAGAGCCACTCCATTGTTTTTTCCTTTGTGTTTTTCCTGCTGAAAAGTGAATCTTCTCCTCAGTCCCAAGTCTGTGGCAGGCTAGAACAGATTTCCTGCAGTTTGCACTATCTAGCCCTTGAACTTCAACAAGCTCCCTGTCCCGACTACTTCAAAGTATCCCCACAGCATAACGCTGCCATCACCATGCTTTACTGTAGGGATGCTGTCAACCGGGTGATGTCCTGTGCTTAACACCACACAGAGTGGGTAATTTTATAAACTCTTCTGGTGTGTAAAACACCATTTTGCATCTGTAAATGGACTATTGCAAAATCAGGTCCTACCTAAAGGAAGTATGCATGGTGCAAGCTGGCATGCACTTGAACAGTAGGCATGCACAAGCGCAGAGTTTGGGTGGAGCATGGGCGGAGTTGCATTTTACACACTTAGTTCATAATATTCATGTGTCCATGTGTACTTTATTCACTAGCATTTGCACCTGCTCTTGAGCAGACATAATGCCTGCGCCTTCAGTCTAAACACAATTTCTGCAGAATCTGTGCTAGTTCTATATAAAGATGCATAGGCGCTTATGTTTCTTTATAAAGTAGGCACCTTGTCCATCTCCAAATCCAGGTTCACTGTTTTAAAATTAGCCCCATACTGCTTAACACCGAGACCATAAAAACCTCTCCCACATGCATGCCGTTTTCTCTAAGTGTTTCCTTGCAAATGCTCTGCAGCACATCATCTGGCTTTTCTTGCCATCCTCCCATACAAGCCATGCTTGTGAAGTAATCTTGAGATTGTCGAACAGTTAGAATTTTCTCCAGTTTTAGTCAGTCCTCGGTAGTTCCTTTCAATAATCTTAGGCCTTGGCAGTTTCGTTAATTCATGGCTTTTGACTTTGGAGGGACAGCCTGATCAAGGTGCCGAACTGTTTCCACTTTACTTGACAGTGTCCCAGGGGATACTTAATCACATTAAAATTTTCTTTATAGCCTCGCCCCAATCTGTAGCTTTGAAAAACTAGCCTAGAGTTCTTTGGCAGCTCTGTGTTTTGCATGTTTAGATCTTTGCTTCAGATTCACTTTATACAACGGAAACAGTTTGATTCTTCCTCCAGGGGTAGTTATATCAGCTCAGCTGTTGTGGCTCTACACAGTATGGGCCTTCTTAAGGCAGTTTTAGGAAATGGAGCTAATTTGGGTTTTCCGTGACAAGGATGTGAAGACTTTGTGCAGTCAAAACTCTTTGGTTTCATATTTATTTATAAATGTATTATTTGCCCCCTCTCCACAGCTCAAGGTGAGAAACAATAAATATGCATAAGTATAACATACATAAATACCGAAAACACAAATACATGTCACAATTAAAAAGTGACACAGTATGCATCTACATAGAGACTGAATAACAACCAGGCCAGCAAAAGTAAAGATCACGGGGACATATTCAAAATGTTTTAGCAGACCCGCTAACTGGCTGAAACTCAATCACTGCGATATTCAGCAGCAGTAACTGGTTAGTGCTACTGAATATCCCTACAGACCACTGAAAAAACACCCGGTTAAAATCAGGGCAGTCTGTGGGTGGAGCGGGAGCAGTGACAGCTGTTAGCAGTGGCCTTCAGCTACTAACCAGATAACTTAAGCCTTTATGTTAGGGCAGGTGAATGACTGTCCTAACTTTAGCCACTTTGCGCCATCTGGTTAGTAGCTGAATATCACTGCTAACCAGATGGCAGCGTCAGTGGCCGGGCAGCCCAGATATTCAGCTGCAGAAAACTGATATCATTCCATTGCTGAATATCTGATTTTAATAAAAGCAGCGAGGCAGCTCGGTATTGTATTTTGCTTAGCCGCCGCAGCTCCAGTTTTATGCGAAATTCCCATTTGTTTACCTTTTAAACAAATAGCATATGCGAAACCATTCCAAAAAGAAGGCACCTAGAGGGAAAACACTGCGTTGCAGTGGGTAGAATATACGTTCGCTCCATCCGTGGCTTCATTGGCAGATCTGAAGTGGAAGCATGAAGTAGCCCTGTCAAACACTCAGCAGAGGTTTCACATCCTTAATTACTTTGTAAATATTTCTGTAATTGTTCTTTCACATTCATAGTGTAAAGCATGATAGGTAGATCAGTGAAGCAAATTCCTATTTTAATCACTCTGAATTGTATGTCATAATGTACAAAGTACAGGGGCATTTGCAAGGAGTTATATATAGGCGTACAAATATTAGTTTTTTATTGGATCCACATGCATAAGCTCTGAAGACTGCATAGATCCCTTTTTCAGTTGCCACTCATGAAATTAATTTAGATATTTAGCTTTTAAAAGCAGTAGTTTCCTTTGCTCTCACTTAGAGTTGGAGTATTGGGTTGTGCTTATGCGTTGAACAAAAGCTTTTGAGAAAGAGGGAACGATGTGTAACGAAGATAGATTTTTTCAAAACACGTAAATGTATCAGAGGACATTATGAACTATTGAGAAAGATAAGTTGGACTAATTTTTCTAATATACAGTAAACTACACTTTGAATAATGTGACTAAAAACTTGGACTGATGAAATTTTGAGAACTTGAAGCTAATAAGTTAGCTCTTATATGACTGTTTATGCTTATAATGTATGGGATGTTTATGTGCGGTATTGCTGTGGTGGCATGTGCTGTTTTCATTTCCGAATTCGTGTTGGCCTGGATATTGTTGCCCAGCTGACCTAGAAGGATAGTACCACAGCTGTTCTTCCTGTGAGCTGTTGCCTTGGCTGTCTCTCTGCTTCCCCGCATCTTTTTAGCAGATTGAGTGGACGAAAAGTAAACCGAGCGGATGCTCATATTAATCGTGCTGTGCTTGTTGGCCTCTCCTGCATGCTCCTTCTCAAAAATATAAAGGGAAGCAAAGGATATAAGGGTGCGCTATAGGGAAACAGACCATGACGTTATCCTTTACTCTGTTTGCTTCCAGCCCTGGACAAGATGCTGCTGCTCCTTAACTGCGTACTTCCTAACCCCTCTTTCCTGAGGCCCTGCCCTGCCCTTCCTTTCTGTGCAGTAAAGTACATGTTCATAAATTAAGGAACATAAAGGTTAACTAAGTAAGTCGTTGATTCGTTCAGGAAAAGTATTAATAGAATAAAAGAAACTATAGGGTCGATTTTCAAAGGAATTATGGGCCCGGTATTCAAAAGTAATTTACATGGTTTATAGCCCAGTAATACTACAAAAAACAGCTGTGCAAGAGCTAAGTAGTAAACCCAAATAATAAAAGCTCTTAAATTACAATATTCCACATTACAAGCACATTCACCATAGGCTCATAAGCAATGTGACCTCAGGAACGCTCGATATCTCACACAAAGTGAAAAACTCACTTAAAGAGCAGCTGACGCTTACATCATTGGTCACCAAAGCCCATCACAAATTCATCCACAATACTCATACATACCAAAACTCAAAATGACGTCAACATCCACACACACCTCAACCACCCATACAGACAGGCTAGAACTACATATTGCACCCATATTGCTGAACATAAGCCGTTGTTAAAAGAAATTCAAAAGAACAGAGTCCATTCGATTTTATCATTCAACCCATTAGGAGAAAGAGTCTGCAAATTAAATATCCACCACTTTGTGGAACATATTCCAAAACCGTGCAGCATAGATCTTCAAATCGATGATTGAATTTGGCACAATGTAGCACTATCCGATGGTAAAGACTGGAATGCTGTAAAACACATACAACAGTAGCGGGTGACCCACTACTGTTGTATGTGTTTTACAGCATTCCAGTCTTTCCCATCGGATAGCGTCAGTTATGCGGCAGCGGTGGAGCCTTTTTGCAGCACATCCTATATTGGCGAGATATACATTGAAGATGGCATATAGCTGCGGGCGTAATTTGCGTGATAGACTGTGTCCTGTGGTGGCATGAGAAGATGTCAGTCAAGTTCCTTCAATTTTAGGGCACTCAAGTTGTGATCGCTGCTCTTTTTGCAGTTTAATGAGGAGTACAGTGTGTGCCAGTGGCGTAGCGTGAGTTGTCAGCACCCGGGGCAAGGCAAGTAATTTGCGCCCCCTAACCCATGGATTTTAGCCGCCGGGGAGCTTCTTTGCGCGGGGGAGCCGACCGTGATCCTACCCCGGGAGGGAGCGATCGTCAGCACTGACCTCGCTGAGCCGGAGTCCAGGGAAACGAACAGCACAGCAGCAAGAGCCCGACAAGCATGGTTAAACGCCCAACAGCAGGGAAGAGGAGGAGATCCGGAACCAGAAACTCGCGATGCCGCCCTGCAGCTCCGCCTTCTCGAGCGCACAGGGCAATCCGACCCCAACCCCAGCTTTACATTGAGATCGAGGGGCGACGACGCGATAAACAGTCCCCCTCCCACCCCGCCCCGGCAGCTTGTGTGAAATAGCTACCTAGAGGGGGTCAATCGCATCGCCTGCGCTTTGTTGCCGAGGGTTTGCCAAGAACAATGCGACTCCCAGGACTGCGGGCTCGAGGGCTATAGCGCAAACCTCTTTGCAGTGCCACCACCAGATGGCGTACGCGCCAACATGTATCATAGGGACCTGCCTTTCCCCCTCATCGGCAACAGAGAGCTGCGAGTGCGAGCGCCCCCCCCCATGTTGCGCCCGGTGCGGCCGGCCCCCCCTGCACCCCCCACGCTACGCCTCTGGTGTGTGCCGAATATAATAAGATCACCCAAAGGTTGTGCATTGCTACAACATGTGCTACTTCGTATGTGGTATATGGACTTTGGTGCTCTTGTCCTAAGCTTTATATTGGAAAAACTTCACGGCCTTTGCGAACGCGGCTAGCAGAGCATAAGTATAGCCTCCATAAAGTACGTGGAGATACACCTTTAGTGCTACATTGTGCCGAATTCAATCATCGATTTGAAGATCTATGCTGCACGGTTTTGGAATATGTTCCACAAAGTATTAGAGGGGGTGATCGGAATAATATTCTTTTGAGAAAGGAACAATGGTGGATATTTAATTTGCAGACTCTTTCTCCTAATGGGTTGAATGATAAAATTGAATGGACTCTGTTCTTTTGAATTTCTTTAAACATCGGCTTATGTTCAGCAATATGGGTGCACTATGTAGTTCTAGCCTGTCTGTATGGGTGGTTGAGGTGTGTGTGGATGTTGACGTCATTTTGAGTTGGAGGTTATGATTGGCTGGTATGGGTTATAAGTGGTGCGTCATACGCCGTCTTTGTTTGACGGTGGAAGGCTGGCAGTTAGAATGGCTATGAAGTAACTTTTGATTACTGTGTAACCCCTGATGACACCTCTTGGTTGGCGAAACAGCAGCTTCTGTAGGGTTGTGGTTTAGATTTTATATGATGGAAGTTCAATGCTATTTCCTTCTTCGCTGAATTTATAGCTTAATAGCTGTTGAAGATTGCATTTCACTAAAGGACCCGTTCGTGACTGCTGGAGAGTTTCTTCTTAAAGATAAGTAATTGCGGACCCGCTTGGGTTAGTGATTCTTCTATATATTTACCATTTGTTTCCCCTTTTTGCTTTTAGGGGTTTTATGTAGTCTCGACGGATCCTGTTGTAGATTGATGTATTTTGAAAATTAATTGGAAAATTACTTTAAAGTATGTTTGACGCTATTTGTATGTGTGGTGTGGTAGTGTGGTTGTGAATAAGTGTATGATGCAATTAGGAATTTTCCCTTGGAGTTCTTTGATTGGGTTGTTATAAAGTTTTGGTATGTATGAGTATTGTGGATGAATTTGTGATGGGCTTTGGTGACCAATGATGTAAGCGTCAGCTGCTCTTTAAGTGAGTTTTTCACTTTGTGTGAGATATCGAGCGTTCCTGAGGTCACATTGCTTATGAGCCTATGGTGAATGTGCTTGTAATGTGGAATATTGTAATTTAAGAGCTTTTATTATTTGGGTTTATAGCCCAGTAAACCATGTAAATGCCTTTAATCGGGATATTCAATGGCACTTAGATGGTTAGTGCCGCTGAATAGCCCCTTCTAACCCTGCTACACATCCCGATGCTATGCAGTTAGCATCAAGGCCTGTAGGGGGCATTCTGGGGCAGAGCAGAGGCTGAGACTGTCGCTAACTGGGCAGCGGCGATATTGCATGCTGCTCGGTTAGCGGCCTGCGCCTAAAACATAGGCAAGGGAAACCCTAGTATGTTGCTCCCTAGTTGCGTTGAGGTTGCTCTGGAGGCCCTACAGAAGTATTTGTAACTAGGTGCCTGTTGCTTTCAGAAGGGAAGAAAACAGAGAAAAACAGCAGTGAAGAATACCAAAAGCAAAATATAAAGGTCCGGTGCATAGAGGGAGCACTATGGATCATCTCCAACAATTGATCTCCCCCCCCCCCATAGTCAGCCAATTGTTAACTAGATCAACTAGAGTAACCTCTTTATCATAAGCCTACTGTAACATAAGTTGTAAAGCTATAAAGATCCTGCATGCTCCCCCCTTCTTCTGTTATATGCTAATAAGTTTGTTTTAACTTGCTTGCCCCATTGTTCAATGTGAACCGTTCTAAACCGTTTTGATTGTTTAATGTAAACTGTTCTGTTCAATGTAAACCGTTTTGTCGGGTAGAAAAACGGTATATTAAAACCAGTTAAATAAATAGTAAATAAATCAAAAAATAAACTCAGGACCTAAACTAGAGCAAATCAAAAGACAAGTATTAAAAAGGCCAAGTTGACATACAAGTATTTTTTTAAAGTAAAATCCCCTTTATTAGGTGATTCCCAAAAATAGGTATCTTCAGTAATCATATCAGACAAAGATGATGCATTGGAAGAATTGAAAGAAATATCTATAAATCGGGAAGCTGTATTACAACTGTTTGACCAGATGGTATACATCCAATGGTATTGAAAGAACTGAAATATGATATTGCAGACCTACTATTAGTAATCTGTGAACTATCATTAAAATCATCTGTAATATCTGAAGATTGGTGAATGGCCAGTGTAACGCCAGTTTTTACAAAGGGTTCCAGGAGTGATTCCGGAAACTACAGACCAGTGAGCCTGACATCAGTATCAGGCAAAATGGTAGAAACCATTATAAAGAACAGAATTACTGAACATGTAGATGCAAATGCAATGTGTGCCTTTGAGTCAGTCCTGACTCCTGGCGATCCAGAAGCTCCTGGGTTTTCTTGGCAGTGTCACTGGAAGTAGATTTCCAGGCCTTTCTTCCGAGGAAATGGAGGGTTAAGTGATTTGCCCAAGGCCACAAGGAGTGCTAGTGGGAATCGAACCCTGGTTGCTTGGTTACTAAGCCAGTGTTCTAACCACTAGGCTACTCCTCCACTCCGAACATGTAGATAGCCATGGTTTAATGGGAGACAGCCAACATGGATTTAGCCAAGGAAAGTCTTGTCTTACTAATCTGTTATATTTTTTGGAAAGTGTGAATGAACAAGTAAACAAAGGTGAGTCGGTTGATATAGTGTATCTGGATTTTCAGAAAGCCTTTGACAAGGTCCCTCAACAGAGACTCTTGGCAAAATAAAAAAAAGTCATGGGACAGGAGGCAGTATACTATTGAGGATCAGGAACTGGTTGAATTGTGGGGCATGACCACTATGGTGTATGCTGTAAAATTAATAAAGATGGAAATTAAAAAAAAAAGATAGAGAGCAGATGGTAGGGCTAAATGGCCAAATTTCCCAATGGAGAAAGCTGAATAGTGGAGTATCCCAGGGATCTGTGCTGGATCCACAGCTTTTTAACATATTTGTAAATGACCTGGAAATGGGAATAACGAGTGAGGTAATCAAATTTTCAGATGACACAAAATTATTCAAAGTTGTTAAAACCCAAGAGGATTGTGGAAAATTGCAAGAGGACCTTGATAAATTGGAAGACTGAACGTTCAAATGGCAGATGAAATTCAATGTCAACAAGTGCAAAGTTATCTGCGTAGGAAAGAACAACCCAAACTTTGGTTACATGATGTAAGATTCCACATTAGGAACTACCACCCAGGAAAATGATTTAAGCGTCATCGTGGATAGCACGTTGAAATCCCCTGCCCAATGTGCAGCGGTGGCCAAGAAGGCAAATAGAATGTTAGGAAAGGAAAGGAATGGAGACTAAAACAAAGGATATCATAATGCCTCTGTATTGTTCTGTGTGCAACCGCACCTTGAATATTGTGTGCAATTCTGGTCACTATATCTTAAAAAGGATATAGCAGAATTACAAAAAGGAACAGAGAAGAGCCACCAAATGGTAAAGGGGATGGAAGGATACCCCTGTGAGGAAAGGCTTAAAAGTTTGGGGCTCTTCAACCTGGAAAAGAGATAGTTGAGGGGAGCTATGATTGAAGTCTATAAGTTAATGACTGGAGTGGAATGGATAAACATAGATCTATTGTTTACGCCATCAAAAAATCAAAAGACTAGGTGACATGTAATGAAGTTACAGTGTAACCCATTTACAAGACTAATGAGTGAAATTAAACTCTGGAATATTTTCTCTTAACGTTTAATTAAACTCTGGAATTCATTACTGGAGGATCTAGTAAAGGCTGTTAATGTATTGTATCTGGGTTTAGAAATGGTTTGGACAAGTTCCTAGAGGAAAAGTCCATAAACTATTATTAAAGAGGACTCGGAAAATCCACTGCTTGCTCTAGTACAAGCACTTTGGAACCTGTGTGTCTATTTGGGAAACTGCTAGGTACTTGTGACCTGGATTGGCCACTGTTGGAAACAGGATACTGGGCTTGATGGACCTTGGTTTGACCCGATATGGCATTTCTTATGTTCTTAAGAAATAACCAAAGCAAGATATCATTGGAGCTTGCAGTCTTATACAAAAGGAAGTCAGCATCAGTGGGGGCAGAAGCAAACAGCCCCATGACGCCGAAGTTTTGAAGTAAGCGTCGCAGGGCTGTTTTAGGCCATTGCCGCCGCTGTTGATCTTGGAGATGGGTGGCATCAGAAGCAGTGGGCATCCCCGGAGAGCTGGTGCTGTAGGTGACTGCCTAGTTCACCTAATGGTAGCACCATCATATTCATGTTATGTCCCTTAGGGGCCCTTTTACTGAAGTGCAGTAAAAATTAGCAGCTAATTGTAGAAATTACTGCATGGTAATTACAAAGCCTTTGGAAATTGTTGGGAGTGTGCCCAGCATCTTCCCATAAAGATAACACTGAGTAAAACATTTACTGCGCGTTGACTGCATTGCACATAATGTAGATGCTCTTTAAGCAGCCTACTGAGGTGTCATTAGAGGATCTGCATTATCTGCTGCAGTAATGGCACGCTGTAAGTTGCTGTGCTCGCACTACAATGTGCAGTTCATGCCCCTTCTCTGCCTTTCTCCTCGCTATGCACTTAACACACTTTCGTAGAAGGGACTCCCTAGTTTTTGTAGTTTTTGAAATAGTAGGCAATTAATTAGTGTTTACCCATTCCAATCCACTCAGGATTTTATAGACCACTATCCTTTCTCCTCTCAGCCATCTCTTCTCCAAACAGAAGAGTCCTAACCTCTTTAGCTTTTTCTCATAGGAGAATCATTCCATCCCCTTTACCATTTTCGTCACTCTTTTCTGTTCCTTTTCTAGTTCTGCCATATTTGTTTTGAGATGTAGTAGTCAAAATTACACACAATACTCAAGGTGTTGTCACATCATGGAGCAATGCAGAGGCATTATGATATCCTCGGTTTTAATCTCCATTCCTGTCCTAATAATTCCTAATATTCTGGTTGGCTTTTTAGCTACCAGCACTCAGAGGTGAGGATTTCACTGCATTGTCCATGATAACACCCGGATCCTTTTCCTTGGTGGTAACTCCTATTGTGGAACTTGCCATTGTGCAGCTCTCATTTGAATTATTCTTCCCTATGTGCATCACTTTGTAATTGTCCACATTAAGTTTCATTTTCCACTTGGATGCCCAGTCTTGTAAGACTCTGCTGCAATTCTTACAATCTGCTTATTTAATAAAATTGAATAATTTTGTGTCATTTGCAGATTTGATCATGTTACTTGTTTTTCCGATTTCCGGATCATTTATAGACTATGGGCCCAATATTGAATTGAGCCAGTTATGCACTGCTACGGCGCATAGCCGTCCTCGCCGACCTCTAACACCAGATATTCAGTGTCAGGGTCATATGCAGCCCCAGCATTGACTATTCAGGATCACCGCACATACCGCAGAGCTGCAGAAGCTAACTGGATAGCGGCAATATTGCACCACTGCCCGATTAGCTCCCGTGGCTAAAACTAGGCCAGCTTTTGCTTCGCCTAGTTTTACCTGCAGGTCGCTAACTGGATAGTGGAGCAGTATTACCGTTACCTGGTTAGCAACTGTCACCACCACTGCTCTGCCCGGAACGCTCACGACATGCTCTGATGCTAAGCGATTAACATTGGGGCGTGTCGGGGAGATAACCGGGGATGTCCAGTGGCACTAACCATGTTCAGTGGCATTTACATGGTTTATAGGTGTGTAATCAAATTGACAAAAACTGCCCTCAATACTAGATTTACTCCAACCAACTATAGTTAGTTGGAGTAAATCTAGTATTGAGGGCAGTTTTTGTCAATTTAATTAGCGATTTGCCCTTGGACAGCTGGTGTTCTTGTATTATAGGTGTGTATACCATGTAAATGCCTTTCGAATATCGGGCCCCATGTTTAAAAGCACAGGTCCCAGTACATATCCCTGAAGCATTGACAAAACTGACAATTTAGTCCTACTCTCTTTTTAATTTCTTAAATAGTTTCTTATCAGAGGCTTTGTCAAAGGCTTTCTGAAAATCCAGATACACTATATCAACTGGCTCACCTTTACTGCCTGTTTATTCACACCTTCAAAAAAATATAGTAGATTAGTGAGATCAGACTTTCCTTGGCTAAATCCCATGCCAGCTTTGTCCCATTAAACCATGACTATCTACATGTTCAGTAATTTTGTTCTTTTTCTACCATTTTGCCTGATAATGCCATCAGGCTCACCAGTCTGTAGTTTCCTGGATCACTCTGGAACCCTTTTTAAAAACTGACATTATGCTGGCCACTCTCCAGTCTTCAGGAACTACAGATGATTTTAATGACGGTTCACAGATTACTATTAGTAGTTTGCAGTCTCATTTTTTAGTCCTTTCAGCACTCTGGGATTTATATCATCTAGTCCAGGTGATTTGATACTCTTGAGTTTATCAAATTGCTGTATTACATCTTTCAAATTTATTGAGATTTGTTTCAATTTGTAAGATTCATAACCTCTAAATATTATTTCTGGAATGGGTAATTCCAGATGACTCTCTCATAGATTTTTCTGCTACAAATGTATTTGAAAAAGATTTTATGTATACACGCAGAAATAAAAAGGTATAGGGGGGATTTCAAAGCCATTTAGGCAGTTTGCAGACTTGCAAACTGCCTGAAAGGCACTCAACGGGGTATTCAGCAGTAGTAATGCAGTTAGTGCTGCTGAATATGCCTGGGCTCCACCACTAAACCCCACGACGCTAGCTGTCTAGTGTTGGGGTGTTCTGGGGGCAGAGTGGAGGAGGCATCTGGGGGTAACCAGCTAGTGGCGATATTCAGCCACTAGCCAGTTATCCCAAAGCGGCAAATGTTAGCACCTGAAAGGCTCACCTAACTTTTGTCACTTTAGCTAACTGGCCAGTGACTGAATCTTACTGCTAGCTGGTTAGCTACTGCTCTTTCCAGCCAACCCAGGTAGTCAATGCTGGTGGTTGGATATGGTCCCAACATTGGATATCCAGATTCACAGTTTAGTGGCAACTGCTAGTCGCTTTGCAAGCACTTGTTTTGCAAATTCTGCCACTGAATATCCCCCCCCCCCGTATTATTAGTAAATAGGCCTTACTGAAAATATTGGTGCCTGCAGTAAATAGCACATCCTCTGTTCATTTGCGTTTAGTTCATATCTTTTCAGTAGTATTTCAAGGTGAGTTACATTCAACTATGTTAGGTATTTCCCTGTCTCCAGTGGGCTTACAATCTAAGTTTGTACCTGAGGCAATGAAGGGTTAAGTGACTTGCTCAAAGACACAGGGAGTGCTTCTCAACCCATAGCACTAACCACTAGGAGACTGCTCCACTGCTTTGGCATATTAATGCACCATTAGACGTAGGGGTGCTTACAACTTGAAGCTTCAGTCCAGTCCACTACTTGCTTCGAACAAACCACATAAAGAGGTATCACATGTCTTTATCATATCTCTTCACCCTGTCTTTCCTCCTGGTGTACATGTTTAGATCTTTAATCTGTCCCCATATGCTTTATGATGAAGACCACCGACTATTTTAGTAGTCACCCTCTGGGCCAACTGTATCCTGTTTTTATAATTTTGGTGGTGTCTTCTCCAGAATTACACACAGTACTTCAAATGAGGTCTCACTAGAGGCTTATACAGAGGCCGCGTCATCCCTTTTTTTTTTTTTACTGCCATTTCTCTCCCTATGCACATAAGCAACCTTCTGGCTTTTACTGTTGTCTTGCCTACTGTAGCACTACTCCCCGTATTCAGCTATCACGTTATATGCAGGCAGATACGTAAATCATTTGATGTTTTGAGCAGAGCGCTGTCTTGAGTGTAATGCAACATGCAGAAGATTGTAAAATATCAGGGAGAAACAGTGATAAAATGTTTCTGACTGCTCTCATGCATCGTGGTTTGTGTTTATTCAGGTGCAGTTAGGATAGTAAACATTACAATTTTCCTAAAGGACGCTTTGGGATTGTGGTCTGGCCTCTTTAAGATCTTGAAAAACTGAATATGCGAACACGGAAACTCCTCCATGCCCATGAGATAATATACAAGAATCAGTGTATCCCAAGACCGTACATCTCTAGAGCTGAAGGAGGGCTAGGACTCATAGAGATTGATTACACATACAGAGCTACTATCATAGGCCTCCAGGCCTACTTAACTGCATCCTTGGATCCAAATATGCAAAAATTGCTGAAATATGAAAGTAAATGTCCAGAATCTGTCTCCATCATCAAACTTGGGCAAGCGTTCTGACGACTAGAAGGAATGAGTGAGAATCCACAAGCATATATAGGGAAGGAATTAATAGAATTTGCAAAACAAGAGAAAAAAACTCTTCAAAGAATTAGATCCACAAACAAGGAAAAATAAGGGGCAAATACACAAATAGAATGGAAACCCTTTGTCGATCAAGAACAGACACATGAATGGTTAAGGAGAGATGAACTGAAGCTGAAGGATGAGAGGTTGATAGACAGCGGCTTATGGATGAGATGGTTTACAGCGAGCATTGAAAAAACTTGCAAAACAGACACATGTCGATTCTGTAAGAAAGGCCTGGAAACGGTAACTCACTTCATAGCTGGCTGTGAAGTTCTGATGGCAGAAAACTTCTGTACAGAAAGACATAATAAAGTAGCATGCCTCATCCATTGGAAACTCTGTAAACACTACAACATTACTGTGCCTGAAAAGCACTGGGATCATGACCCTAAAAGAATTATAGAGAATGAAGAGGTTATGATCACCTGGGATACTCCCATTCTGACCGATAAAAAGCTGGATATAGTGATAAAGGAGAAAAACACCAGAACGGCACTGATTACAGAGGTGTCAGATCCAAGTGACTACTCTGTGTATCGCACTGAGGAAGAAAATATTTAAGTATCAAGAAATGCAGTTGGAGACCAGGAAAACATGGCAGAAAGATACTGAGTTATTTCCAATCGTGTTGGGTGCGACAAGCCTAATTAAGAGGAATTGCCAAGCACACCTTGATAAATTACCTATACCTATAGCATCTTACGAACCCAAGAGGGAGGCTCTCTTTGGCACAATGCAAGTACTACGCCGCGCATTAGTCGTAAATTTGAGAGACTGAGATCATACTCCACATACCCTGGTTTAGAAGAGAGGTTCATGACTGTCATGGTATGCACAAAACTCATCCATTTGGAGAAATTGCCCTGAAAAAAATATAAATCTGTGGGTTTTTTTGTTTTGGGTTTTTTTTTTGGAGTCTCTGCTTGCTTGAAGAAAAACCCAACAAACGGGATTGAAGGCAGTTATAAACCTGCCTGAAATATGACTTTGGGGTGTTTCTTCATCAATCTTGTTTTATTAGGGCATAACAGAGTATTCTAAATGCCTTATAAAAAGGTAAGAAATGAGTTTCACCACCCTCTTCCTACTATTGCTTGTGTTGGGTGCTGGTTAGTTAAATTCTTCTTTGGCTCCCAGTACAAACATGTCATGTGTAGGTCTATGGAGGTTTGTGACTTTTTTGGTATACTTCAGATCACGAGCTCCAGAATATATGACCTTTCCCTTGGGGGCAGCTGGAGTTTGTTCTTCACGATGGCCAGTGTTCTTCAGAATTGCTAGACTTCAGTTTAAGAAATACATAAAGGGCAACTGAACCAACTTGCCAGGGAGCTTCCACATAGCTGGGGCATAGAAGCGGCACCATGGGCAAAGGTTTTTGCTTGATGTGTTTCCAGTTTCGGAATTTCTCTTGGTCCTGGTTATGTTCTATTGATGTCTCTATCCTGTTCTTGTTACAATTTATTAAATGCAAAACCTGTGCCAGTAGCTGAAATGTCTGATTGAAATGTCAAATTACTGACACCCCTAATCATAAAGGTCTCTCTGGCAGTGGCTATGGAACTCATTGTATACTTAGAGTAAACTCTTTGACCCCTGTGTATAATTCAGCATCTCTGTACTTCAAGTGAGGGACTGCTAAAACAGCCCTATTTCCAGCTGCTAAGACTTCTTATATACAGGGCTGGCCCCAGAGTTGGTTCTAGGTGTTGGGAAACCTTAAGCCTTATCCCTCTCCCAGCTGTCAGAAACTAAAACAAAACCGCAAAATAAAGATTTTTTTCAAGTACATTCGTAGCAAAAAACCTGTGAGAGAGTCAGTTGGACCATTAGATGATAGAGGAGTTAAAGGGGCACTAAGAAGCGACAATGCAATAGCAGAGAGACTGAATGAATTCTTTGCTTCGGTCTTTACTGAGGAAAATGTAGGGATGTTACCCATGACTGAAGTGGTATTTAAAGGTGCGGAAGAATTGAAGGAAATATCGATACATCGGGAAGATGTATTACAACTATTAGATAAACTGAAGAGTAGCAAATCACCTGGGCCGGATGGTATACATCCAAGGGTGTTGAAAGAACTGAAATATGAGATTGCAGACTTGCTATTAGTAATGTGTGAACTATCATTAAAATCATCTCTAATACCTGAAGAATGGCGGATCGCCAATGTAACACCAATTTTTAAAAAGGGTTTGAGGGGTGATCCGGGAAACTACAGACCGGTGAGCCTCACGTCAGTACTGGGAAAAATGGTAGAAACCATCATAAAGAATAAAATTACTCAGCATGTAGATAGTCATGGCCTAATGGGAGACAGCCAGCATGGCTTTAGACAAGGAAGATCTTGTTTTACTAATCTGTTATGTTTTTTTGAAAGTGTGAATAAACAGGTGGACAAAGGTGAGTCGGTTGATATAGTGTATCTGGACTTTCAGAAAGCTTTTGACAAGGTCCCTCATCAGAGACTTTTGGCAAAACTAAAGAGTCATGGGATAGGAGGCAGTGTACTACTGTGGATCAGGAACTGGTTAAAAGATAGAAAGCAGAGGGTTGGGCTAAATGGCCAATTTTCCCAATGGAGAAAGGTGAATAGTGGTGTACCCCAGGGATCTGTGCTGGGTCTGCTGCTTTTTGACATATTCATAAATGACCTGGAAAGTGGAATAACGAGTGAGGTTATCAAATTAGCTGATGACACAAAACTATTTAAAGTTGTTAAAACCCAAGAGGATTGTGGAAAATTGCAAGAGGATCTTGATAAATTGGAAGACTGGGCATCAAAATGGCAGATGAAATTTAATGTGGACAAATGCAAGGTTATGCACCTAGGGAAGAACAACCCAACCTATCGTTACACAATGCAAGGTTCCACATTAGGAACCACCACCCAGGAAAAAGATTTAGGCGTCATTGTGGATAACATGTTAAAGCCCTTGGCCCAATGTGCAGTGGCAGCCAAGAGAGCAAATAGAATGCTAGGTATCATAAGGAAAGGATTGGAAAATAAAACAAAAGATATTATAATGCCTCTATACCGTTCGATGGTGAGACTGCACCTTGAATATTGTGTGCAATTCTGGTCGCCGTATCTTAAAAAGGATATAGCATTATTAGAAAAGGTTCAGAGAAGAGCCACCAAAATGGTAAACGGGATGGAAGGATACTCCTATGAAGAAAGGCTAAAAAGGTTAGGGCTCTTTAACCTGGAAAAGAGACGGCTGAGGGGAGATATGATAGAAGTCTATAAATTAATGAACGGAGTGGAACGGGTAAACGCAGATCGATTGTTTACGTTATCAGAATATAGAAAGACTAGGGGACATGCAATGAAGCTACAGGGTAAACTATTTAAGACTAATAAAAGAAAATATTTTTTCACTCAACGTGTAATCAAACTCTGGAATTTGTTACCGGAGGTTGTAGTAAAGGCTGTTAGTGTAGCTGGGTTTAAAAAAGGTTTGGACAAGTTCCTGGAGGAAAGGTCCATAAACCATTATTAAGAAGGGACCCAGGATATCAATGCTTGACCCAGTACAAGCACTGCGGAACCTGTGTCTTTTGGGGAAACTGCTAGGTACGTATGACCTAGATTGGCCACTATTGGAAACAGGATACTGGACTTGATGGACCTTGGTCTGACCCAGTATGGCATATCTTATGTTCTTATTGTTTAGCTTTGAATGCCTTGCTCTTTGCCAGCCCCCGTAGGCAATCACTTTGCTTGTTTAGTAGTTAGGCCAGCCCTGCTTATATATTATTAATGTTTCAGGTATTTTTTTCATTGGGTATTATTCACTAATGTTTATCCACATTCATACTTAATGTACCTTTCTGAACAAGGGTGATAAGTTATAATGTAAAGAGCTTTGGCTCAGGAAGCAATTTTGGTGTTGAAGTTAGGATGATTTGAAAATTGTCTGAAAATAAAAAGCCTGGTTTAAAATATAAAGGTGTGATATACTGTTCTGCATCAGTTCCTGCATGGATAAAAAATTGTTTACTTTTGTGTCAGCTTTTTGGCATTTATTTATATTTTTCTCCAGCCATTCCCAGGTGGGCTCCTATGTGTACCCTGCCCTGGGTTAGTCTGCTAGCGTTTTCTAACCCATTGGTGCTGCTTTATAGTCAGACTTTGCCTTCGCTGACCATGTACAGGACCGCATAACATGCAAGAACTGGCAAACTCTATCAAAAAGGAGATGCACTTTTGCAGGTTGATGCTAGATCTGTTGTGGAGCACAGGCCTGCATAGACCTTTCCAGTCACATTCACAGAGACAAGCTTATATATCCTCTTTTCCTCTGCGAGGGAGCCTGTGTACTTGGACTTCATGAAGTCTCGGAAACATCTTTATTGCAAGGAGCTTGGTGTGAAAGATTTTCAGTTTACATTTGAAAATTAAGGAGATCTGATGCTTGCACAGTGAAAACAAGAGGTAACATTATAGTAAGTGCCATTGTAGCCTGGAGCACTCCTGAAGCATCTGCTAAGAAACTCTTACAAGGAGTTTCCATGTTGATCCACTTGGATATGTGGAAATAAGGGACAACAAATAAGGTGTAGATGATACCTTTTCATTGGACTAACTTAAAATATCTTTGACAAGCTTTTGGAGAGTTATCATCTCTTTATCAGATCAGTGAGCGATCTGAAACTCCCAAAATCATCCTACACTGTTGCAGGAAATATATTTGTCCAGAAATGGAGGACAAGGCCTGCTTGTAATTTTGAACACAAAAATAAATGGGAACCTGAGGCTGGTGATGGATAAATGGGGAAAGACTTCCCAAAAGGCATAGGACAGTTCTATAGGGGCAGCCACCACCTGTCGTCGGAAATGGTGATTCTGCACAGTCTGTACTTATTTTAGACAGCTGATCAAATAAGGTTTTGAGGAAGGACCCCTTTGGACCCAGCACAACCAGCAGTTTTGGAGAGGGAGCCATGGAGGGGGGTAGCTGGCTGTGTCACTGCCTAGGGGCAATTGGAGAGTTAAATCCACCACTGCATATAGACTCGAAGTGAGAAACTTTTTATGAGAAGGGTGAAACTGTAATGGATCTTATATTCTCTTAGAAGTAGTCTGTATAGGTCAGAAACAATGAAGCATATACCAAAGGTAAATGTAGCTACAAAGTATTTAGTTTAGCTGAATGTAGCAGCCTTCAGCTAGTCTGAAAACAAAATTTAATAATCACAAATACACTTGAAGGAATATCATTATACACCCATAGAAAGTATAGACGTAAGCAGTAATTAAAACAATCAATCCTAGTGGAGTATAATTATGATGTCAAAATGGAACAAACGCATGAATCCTGAGACAAGAAATTGGAGAAGGAGGAGGGAAGAAACAAAAAAGAGAAGGACAAAATCACTGCCAACATCCCAAAGTCAAAACTGGGCAACGAATATTGTCAGAGTGGCTATCTACAGTATGTTGTATCTACTGTCATGCAAATAGGACATGGTGAGGAAAAGATAAACCATTCCTTATAGGGTTCTGGAAACTATCGCTTATTGCTTTTCTGGCTTGTGGTTTTTATGGTCTGGGAGTACTTTTCTCATACTGGGATAAAATTCTCAGTGATTGAGATTCCTGAGCTTTGCCAGGAAAAGACTAGTTCTGGCAACATAGTGCACTGCGTCGCCTGCATATCTGTGCCAAGGGGAAAGCAAGAAACGTATGGTTCATGGAATTCTTCCCAACCCCTCTGCATGTGTGTGCATGTTTTGTGTGTGTGTGTGTATTTCACTTTTGTATATTTGTCTGTTTTGTGTGTGCGTTTGTGTATCTCTGGGGAGCTATTTCTCCAAATGAGTTAGTTTTGTGCGTACCATGACAGTCATGAACCTCACTCCTAAGCCGGGGGAAATGAAGTATGATCTCATTCTCTCAAATTTACGGCTAATGCTCGCCATAGTGCTTGCATTGTGCCAAAGAGAGCCTGCTTCTGGAGTTCATAAGACGTAACATGTATGGGTAATTTTGTCAAGATGTTACTGGAAGTTCTTTATCAGACCTGTGGCTCCCAATATAATGGGAAATATTTCTGTATCTTTCTGCCACATTTTCTTGGTCTCCGACTGCTTTTCTTGGTATAGTAATGCTATGATATTCCCTGTAATGCTGAAATTGTTCTAATTGTTCTATGTAAATCACCTTTATCCTTGGAAATGCGGTATATAAGACCAATTAAATAAATAAATAAATAATATAATATAATATAATAAATAAAAAGTTCAGAATCTTCTCCCTCTCCACGCAATTCACAGAATAATCACTTGGAACCCACACTCTATTAATGCCATTCTGGTGTTTTTCTCCTTTACCACTACGTCGGATTCCTCGCGTCTGGCTTCTTATCCGTCAGAATGGAAATGTCCCAAGTTATGGTAGCTTCTTCATTCTCCATAATTCTCTTAGGGCCATGATCCCAGTGCTTTTCTGGTACAGTGGTGTTGTAGTGCTTACAACGTTTCCAATGGATGAGACGTGCCACATTGTTGTGTCTTTTTGTATAGAAATTTTCTGCCATCAGAACTTCGCAGCCAGCTACAAGGTAAGTAATTGTTTCCAGCAGTTTCTAACAGAATCTGCATATGTCCGTTTTACCTGTTTTCTCTATGCTCGCTGTGAACCATTTTGTCCATAATCCACTGTCGTGGTCTACAACTATTAATCTCTCATCCTTAGGTTTCATTTCACCTTCCCTTAACCACTCATGTGTCCTTGTTTGATCAACAGATGGCTCCTGGAGTAATGCTTTGTATTTCCCACTGTATTATCAGTTTTCCCTTTCTGTGCTTTATGGGGTCTGTTATGAGGCATTCATTCCTCTTTCCCGCCCCTGACTAGGCTCCCCATACGAACAGGGAGTTTGTATGGGGAAGCTAGATGGGGGCAGGAAAAGGGTGGTGTGGAGGCAGAGACAGGGCGGGCAGTGGGCGGTCTGCGGCCCTGGAGGTACAGGGCTGATTCTGATGTCGGTCCTGTACGTCCGGTGCCGGCAGAGTAGTCTGGGAACTTATTCCACCTCTGAGGTGGAATAAGTTCCCCTAGATGGCAGGGTATGGCAGGCTCGGGGCGCATCAAAGGGTGCAGGGGGCTCAGGAGATTCCCTGCAGCCCGACCCTGGCCTTGGGAGGCCAGATCAGGTGTCAGGCTGTGGGGAATGCAAGATGTCGGCGGCAGCCGGGGATTGCAGCTCCTGAATGGAGTCGCAGTGCCATGGCAACCAGACGCCATGGTGTCACGGCTCCATTCAGTAGCCTTGACTGAGTTAGCCAGGCAGAGTCCTGTACGTGCAAACGTGCCCCATGGGATCAGAATCCCGTCTACCTCTGTGCATCCGGTTCTGATCGGACACACAGAGGCTGGGACGTCTAAGTTGGAATAGGCCTCTATGTGTTTGTATGTACTGTACATGTGTGTTTCTTTGTCAGTGTATGTTTGTATATTTGTCTGTGCATGCTTTCATTTGTGTACATGAATGTTTTCATGTGTGTGTGTATGCACGGGCGTTTAAGTTATTTGTTTGTGTGTATTTGTACAGTTGTGGTCAACATTATTGGCACCCTTGCAATTCAACCCCTTAATATCCAATGTCTTCTAAAAAAAAAAGTGGCCAGTGAAATGGCTTTGGACTATATATGCACACATATTTGACATATAAAAGACTCAAATAAAACAAGAACAATTAAAAAAGGAAATTTTATACAAACTGGGACATTGCCACGACATGATTATTGGCAATTATAAACAATTCAATTATAAACAACTCAAATCAGTTTGCACAGAAGAACCACATTCCCATTGCTGTAAAATTACACACATCTGTGATCAATTGTCAGTACTCCCATGACTTGAATCAGCCACTGAAAGATGGTTCTAATGTTTAAAAATTGCCACATTCACTTCCTGTTCCATTTTCACTATGGTGAAGACAAGAGAGCTGTCTGAGACCATCAGAAAAACCATTATTATCAAACTTCAAAGGGGCGCAAGGACATCACAGTGTTTTATTTTTATTTATTTATCATTTTACATACAAAATAAACCAAGCATATATAATACTTGCAAGGTGAAAAAGAGGGCAGAACGCAAAAATTAAACAAAGAAACATACAAAGGAAATGATCTTAACAGTATCAATCTAACCACCCCTCACTACCAGGAGAGAAGATCCATAGGAAACAAAATTAAACCCCAAACTGCTAGTGAATAGGAGAACAGCCAAGCATATACATTAAGCAGTGGGGACTTCCTCAGTGACAGCTAGTCTGCGAGCACCGATAAATGGCAGCAGTTGGGAGGGGGTCAAAGAAAATATAGAAAAGAGTTAGAATTTTAACAATGTATTTGCATGGAAATTTTAGGAAAAATTGACCTCCCAACTGTTGGACACCAGGGCAAAGCAGAAGGAACTCCTTCTGTCGCTGCTGCATTTCCCGTGACACATCAGGAAATACATGTACTGCAAAACTTTTGAAGAGATTACACCTTTTACGAAAGAAAAATTTAAGAAACCAATCCCTATCTGAAGACAGAGAAAAGGTAACTAGTAGCAAAGTAGAAGGCAAAAATGGGTCTGCATTAGACTTTTCCAGAACTGCAGAAACATCTAGTATATCTGCCGACTGTACCCCTGCAATGCTCCCAGACCCAGAAGACCTGTGACCTGTGGGCATATAATGCAGTTTAGAAACCAGGGGGGGGGGGGTGAAATTTAGGAAAGTTAGTTAGCCTCAAATTTTGATAATGAGCAAAGTTCTCCAACTGCTCAGTCCTGGCTCTCATAACATTAGCGTCTTTCTGAAAAAGCTCAGCCCCATCTTCCACCCGACCAACCTTAGAGTGTAACTCAGTCACAGAGTTCTGCAAAGTTGAAATCTCCTTGGAGTGCAATTGAAGAAGGTTTGAGTTCTCTTGAGACTTAGCAGCTAATGCATGCACCTTTGGGATCAAGTTTTCATCAAGCTGAGCAATGGCAATCCAAATAGTCTCCAGGGTAAATAGAGCTGATTGAACGAGGAAGAAGGCAGCCGGGGTTCCATCCACCCCAATACCGACCTCAGTAAAACACAGTGCCGTCAGTGAAGAGTGAGACGTGGTTGGCTGAACAGTTGAACCTCCACTTGTGCATCACTGTGAGGAGCTGCTAGTCCAATGAGCTGGAAGGATTTGAAGCACTTCTCTATGCTGCCCCAGAGTCATCCCTCCTTCTGCATCCGGGTCACCTGCATGGCAGACAACCAGCAAAGTTGAACTTAGGCAACAGGACTGGTCTAGTAGCGGGACCTTTGATGCTGCCTCTGATCCAGAGACAGTGTGCCTGGTCCTGAACTGCTCAATGAGCAGGTGAGCTCCACAAAGTAAGTGTCCAAAGGATCTGCAGAAGAAATGGCAGAGGAGATTTTGGCTTTCCTCGTGCCCATGACAAAGAGCGTTACACCACAGAACGTGATCATCTCCCAGTAGAAAATTAATCAGTTCACGATGTTATTAAGAGGTTTTCTGCTTTTGGAACTGTCAAGAACCTCCTAGGACATGGTGAGAAGAGGAAAATTAATCCAAGAAGTCTTCGAAGGTTAGTGCAAACTGTTAGGAAAAATACCACGTAAAATATCCAAAGAGCTTAAGGCTGACCTGGAGCAATCTGGAGTGCTGTATACTAAACAAAGAAGGACTTTATGGGCCAAGTCAAGGAAGACCTCACTGCTCAAAGACAGACATAAAAAGGCATGCCTGATCTTTGCCCAAACTCACCTTGAGAAACCACCAGTGTCGTACCTATCCCTGTGCGAGTGATGCAGCCACACAGGATGCAAAAAAATAGAGGTGCATTTGGGGATGCTGGCCTCGGCTCTCCCCAATGCTGCCTGCCCTTGCCCCGCTGCCGCTTTTAGGGTTCGCAGGAACTCCAATTGAAAAAAACCATGCGGTTCTCTCTGACTCTGCGCTTGCATGCTAGCCCGATCGCTTCTTTTGATGTATGCTTGCATCAGAGGAGGGAGGGACCAGACCAGCCATTCAATCGCTCATCTTTGTGATAGGGATGCCGGACACCTTGATGGGGGGAGATGGGAAGGAGAGAGATGCTTGACACTGCGGGGAGGAAAGGAAAGGAGAAAGATGTTGGACACCTTGGGGAGAGGGATAGGAACATGGAGAAACTGGAGATTTGTGGGGGGAGTAGGGAAGGGGAAGTGCTGGACTTTGGATGCAATAGGGAGGCAGAAGTGCATGGCTGATGGTTCGCTGAGGATATCAGATACTCTTGGGCTGCCTCTGATGGTCAGACATTCTTGACTCTTTTTGTATAGTGCTTAATGCATGTATGCAATATGTCTGGTTTCTGTAGAGATTCCACAGAGGAATTTATAGAGAGAATGAAAACGTGTGTAAGCATTTTGGTTAATTACAGATGGGGGAAGCATGCCTAGCCTGGCTCATGTAATTCTTTGCAGTCTGTCTGAGTGTGTGCATGCATATGTGCATGTGCTCTCACACATCTGTGTTTGTTTATATCTGCATTGCCTGAATGTTTATCTTTTTTTGTTTGTGTATGTTTGTATGGGGGTAGTGCATGCACGTTCACATATGTGTTGGGGTGTGTGTGTATATACATATGTGCATGGGTATAGTTGTGTTTGCATGTGTGTCACTGTTGGCTTTCTGTATAATTCTTTCCAACTTGGAAAGAATAAAAAGCAACTCAGTGTAGAAGAGGGCTGGAAATTCTGTGATTATTTTCTGAATATTTATTCCTAAGCAGGTTACAGACAGGCCAAGTGTTGATCTCTCCTCTCCACCCTGCTCCTTGCTTCTCCCCACTTTCCAGATGGCCCCTTACTGCTGGAGGGCGGATCGCTGCCTTCTCTGAGGCTCACCTTAAGTGCCCCTCATTGATCGACAGGGCCCACCACAGCAGCAGCAGCAGCAGCACCCCCCTTTCCTCCTCCTCTGGGCATGTATCCGGATCCTCTCCCTTCTCAGTCTGCAGTGCTATGGCCTGCCAAGGGTTGACTTTATTTGGGAATGTGGCTTCACGATTGCGGCAGTGCGGTGATTTGCTGAATAAGCCTGTGACAAGGCTGTTTTGGATTAGTTGCTGCAGTGTAGGAGCTGGCTTCTAGTTCAGATTTCAAGTCTGGGAAAAAGAAGACAGAAATGTGTACATCGATGTTATGTAACCAGTGAAGTTGTAGAATCCTTTCTTTTTTTATTCTGAAGACCGACCCAGTAATTTGTCTTTATTTGAATAATCTTTACTACCAGCCCAAATGAAGTTCCTTTTGCTTTCTGACTCTGTGCTTCGGATTTTTAATTGCAGGAAACGGTGAACTCCACAGGGAAGGTACTATTTCAGGCTGTAGAAAGCAATTAAAGATTCTGGGCTCTTTGGCGAAGCCAGAACTTTCCTATTAGTAGTGTGCAAATCTCTGCTCTGTACTGTATATGGAAATTGCAGTTTTTGCCTTTCTGTTGCAGCAGTCTTTCAGATGAGGACTTTGCTGTTTTGTGGGAATGTTCTCTCTCATACCCGCATATGGATCTTTACAGACTGATGTTTATAGAATATATGCAGGTTCAGTATCCTATAAAATCCTTAATTTCAGCATATGTTAAATATACGTCAAGGAAGCAACACGTGCATTAATTTTGTAGAATTGCTAAGCGCCAGTTGGGAATTGTAATTCGGTGATGCAGTACACCATGAAGTTGCCCTGACAGTTACATTCAAACCTGAAGCATTAAGAATGAGGCATGTTTGAAATAAAATGCTGCTCGCTATAAACAAAATACCTAATGGCTCTCCATCACATGAAAGTTTTATGCTCATTGCTCGCCCATAAGGAAGGAGGATTTCCATAGCTAGCTTGTGGCCACTTTACCACTCATCAGTCATGGAAGTCTCGTCTCTCGTGCATGATCTGTCAGAGTGAAAACTTCTGCTAATGAACCCATTATGTATTTTGATAACTAATGTATTTATCTCTTGGCAGGTTTGAAAAATCCACTGGCCCTGGGCAAGTGCATTTTTTTTCATGGGTGAGACAGGGTACAAAGGAAAAGGTTGTATTTGGGCCTTCATTGAGGCCCCAGAGGGAGGACATAGATATAGCTGTGGCAGCAGTGGTAGGCAGAGAGTGAGCGGAGAGTGGGGGTTGGGGTAGTATGCCTTCACCAGAAAAGAAATCCTATCATCTTGTACCCCTGCCACCTGTCCCTCTCAAAATGTTATTAGGACGGAAGCAGGAGTGGCCAGAGTACATTTGCAAGAGGATTTTGTCCATGGTGGGCAGGTCCTGTAAGCATATTTCAAACCTGGTCTATAGATTTCTGTAGATATAAATCTCTCAGGGGAAATAAAGTTGCAGAGGAAAGTCACCCCAAATGTCCGTGTAACCTTCCCGATATAGAGCTAAGGGCCATTTGAAGCCTCCGGGGAGCTGTTGAGGAAATGGCAACACTGAAAACAAATTTTGAAAAATAGAGATAGATACCAAAAGCTGGGGTAGTAGGAGCAACGGAATTATAAAATAACAAATTTGCTGTAGGTCAGTGCTGCCTGCCTTGGCTCCTCAGTCTTTGTGGAGATTGGTCTCCAAATCATCAGGGGCTGCTCGGAATGAGAAGATGGGCCCTTAGAGGCCTGCACTTGAGGGCAGCATACTGCTGTCAAGGTTTTAGGGTAGTTTGACATTTTAAACAAAATCTCAACTTTGTGGGTCGAGTCGTCTTTTTCAGCCAACGCTTATTTTCTTCTTTATATGAGCTGCAATGCAGGGGTTTGTCTCTATCACCTTTGCCAGAAACGTCTTTCAGAGAGTGTCTTGCACAGGGCACTCGATGAGTTGAGTTTATTATTTTTTTTGCTGGCAGATGCTTGGTGCCCCGCTTTCTGTTACTGTTTTTCATTCCTTTTCCTCCTCCCATTTCTAATATCTCGATCGCTTCATGGCTGAATCTGTCCCAGCTTCCAGCTCCTTTCCTTCTTGTTTTTCTTTCTTGTAAAGTTTGCTGATGTTAGCGTTTTTTGGCAAGCAGAGGAATGTGCCTTGCGGATTCCTGAGATACTTTGCTGTTAAATTAACGTTGCTGGTAGCAGTAGAAAGAGGGTAACTGTGCCCTTGCGCACCTTTTGCTTCACGTTTTGCAAAGACTGTGGTTGCTAGAAATACGTAGACATTGGAAACAAATCTAAGGGACGTTACTAGATTTATTAAAAAAAAACATTAATTAAAGTCTCTTCTGGCTTACGCTTATATAAGGAAAGCCAAGAATATACCAAGGAATGTACTGTAGAGTGTGAAATCTGTTTGAGAAATAGTGCAAGGGGTGCGCATACTTGCACTAGTTCTATTGCTTCTTACTCAGGATGGTTTAAGCAGGTCCCAGAATGGCAGCGCCAGGGACCGAGTGTGCAGAGGAAGACCTCCCCTTACCTACTTGTGTATGACGCTCCTGAGGGTAGGCCTGATGAGAGGGAGGGGGGGGGGGGCATTTTCCCAGAGCCTTTCGGTCTCTGTAGGGGCCCGGCCTTGGCCTGTCTTGATGTTTTTTAGTATGAACAATTTTAGAGCATTGCGGATTTTCCGGATCTCCAGGAACAAGCAGGAATGAGTCTTCACATATGGGTACGTCGGTACCGACGGAGCCTGCGCGGGAACGCTCCCCAGCGTCCAATCAGAAAGCTTTTGGGAGCATCCCTCAGCGCCTGCGTGCTGTCTTCCCGCCTTTCCAACTGTCTCTCCTCAGTTTTCGTTTTTCCGCGGAGCCGGCAGGACATCCTCCTGTCACCGCAGAAACTTTTCTCTTTTTTAAATTCTTTAATTCTTGCTTTCCTGTGGTCGCGGCTGTCTCCCTGCCTCCACCGGTATCGCCGGTGTTTTTTTCTTTTCTTTTGATTCAATCCAGGGAATTTTTTTCCCTCAGTTTCACTTTTAATTTTTTGGGCCTTCAGGCCTCTCCATTATGGAGCCGCCTCCTTTTTTTCCTAAGAAGTGCCTTAACTGCGGCAGTACAGTATTGTTTTTAGACTCCAAGTCCTGGTGTCTAAATTGTTTGGGTCCTGACCCTCCGGAGCCATTTGGCTACCATATTAGGAGAAGAGATTTCCCTTTTCGAGTTTTCCTCAATGCCGAGTTCCCTTCCAATGGCGGGGCACCGACCAGTTCTTCTTCTCTACAGGATCAGGTAACCCACAAACAGTCTGTTCAGACTAGCCAATCCTTGAGTGGTAGGTCTCATGCACAGCATGATGACGGCTCTGGCCTTTCCCTCAAGGATCCATTGGCTTCAAAACCCCGGTGGGAGTCTTCGGTCTCCAAAGCCTTTCAGGGGTTTCAGGTTGTTCCTGAGGCTCACCCTCACAGAACATACCTGAGCCATGCTCGGTGGTGGCATCCGCTTCGAGCGGTACCGATACCCCGGCATCGGCACTGGTGTTGAGTGACCACTCTTCCCCAGAGATCGTCATCTGGTTTCCTCGGTACCTTTGGGACCGATCGATACATCCCAGATTGACTTTCCGGTATCGGTATCACTGCTGATACTACCACCGACGTCGGTACCTTCCAGACATGCATCGATAGACTCGCTTCCTTCGATGCCGAGTCTGGAATCGATCTCCAGTCTGGAAGACTGGGTACCGACACGCCTCGGATCCGATGCTTACCGATTCCGGATGCTCGGTACTGAGGGTAATTACCAGAGGCCTTCGGTTTCCTCGGTACCACTTGAGCAGCCTCCGATGACTGCTTCGGTGTCGGTATCGGTATCGTCTTCAATTCCGGCACGGCTGCTGCTATCTGTATCGGTGCCGATACCTGCAGCATCGGGGTCAGTTCTTTCCACACCAGAGTCACTCCTTCCTATACCTAGTTTGGAGTCGATACCTGGCATGGACGATGCAGTACTGACTGTCTCACGTCATGACCTCCTGTACCAGCATCCATTCCTTAGGCCTACATTCTCAAGTGCCTACTCCGGTGCCCAGGCTAATTCTTCAGATCTAGCCTGTCCAGGGATGGTTTCTGTTGGAGATCCTTCTTTTCAGAATTTTCTCCGGGACATAGCAACATCCCTTGCTATTCCTACCCCTGGCTATGATCCTGCTCAAAGCTCTCTTTGTTCTGGAGAAAAGGAAAATATAATCCTTCCTTTACATCATTCCTTGCAGGATCTTCTTCTACGAATGTGGGAAGCACCTTTAAGGT
Organism: Ichthyophis bannanicus; assembly: GCA_033557465.1. NCBI lineage: Eukaryota > Metazoa > Chordata > Amphibia > Gymnophiona > Ichthyophiidae > Ichthyophis > Ichthyophis bannanicus. The sequence goes on along the minus strand of CM066032.1, from coordinate 1,512,470,024 downwards.
TTTTTTTGTTTTTTTTATTAAGCATTTATAGTGAAAATACACCAAATTAGAAAAGGAAAATAAGTACAATTCATACTACATACAAAATACTAAGAAACATATTACAATATAAAGTCCACATTAAATGGTGCTGACAAATTTAACTAAAGAAATAAGGTCTGTACTGAAAACCAGGCTAAAAGCCTACACTATTGGAGAACCTACCATTTAATTACCAGACTTATTTCTAGAGCCTGCACTGGAACGATCAATCACAAATTTCTCAAGATGAGTGATATCCGTAAATACATAAGAGGCTCCCTCAAACCCAATCAAGCATTTACATGGAAAACGTAGAAAAAAAGTGGCCCCTAGGGCCAAAACCTTGGGTTTGAGAGCCAGAAATTGCCTCCTACGAAGCTGAGTCTCGCGGGATACATCGGGGAAAATGTTAAGAGACTGTCCACAAAAGGGGACAGATTTTTTCTTGAAAAAAGCACGAAGTATCCGCTGCTTAACCTCGATGGAGGCAAATGTGACTAGTAAAGTAGAACGGGTAGAAATGTTATCAGTAGAGTCTTCTAAAAACGCAGTTAAATTTGAAATAACTGGCACAATTTCATCCATCCCCCCTTCCTGAGGATTAACATTTTTACTACTAGCAAGAATATAATAAGCCTGTGACACAAGAATTGGCTCTTGAATATTAAGAATCTCTTTGAAATACTTATCTAAAAGTATTCCAGGAGCTAACAAAGAAGTATGAGGAAAATTAAGAAGCCTAAGGTTGCATGCACGAAAAGAGTTCTCTAGGGCCTCCACCCGGGAATACAACACCAAAGAGTTTTTAACAGCAACTGTATGCGCTACCTGAAGTGGAGGAACTTGAGAATTCAAAGACTGAACAGCATTATCAAGAATATGAACCCTCTCATCAAGTTGCTGAAAGGTTAAAACAGCCTCTTGAGAGAAGATGCAAAGCGCATTTAAAGTGGAAGAAACTTTCTGATCAATAATTACTAAAGCTGACCAAATATCTTTCAATGCTACATCACCATCAGGCGAGGTAGGCGAAATAGCAGACACCACATTCAAAGATTGAGATTGTACTGGAATAGGCAAAACCAATGGTAACTTAGTTATACTTGCGGAATCAGAAGCCCTAATTGATAAATCCATAGACTGTACAGGCACAGGGAGTGGAGGTGGAGATCTCCCACTGGAATTGAGGGATACTCCGTCTGGTGAAGACTGCGCAAGAGGGACAGGTATAAAATGCCTGTCCAATGGACCGGTCTGTTTCTCTCCAGGTCCTGCTGCAGCAGTAGGGGCCTTGTCAGCATTCTTGGCCTTCCGTTTCCCCATCAATTCAGGAGAAATAAAAAGGAAACAAACCGCAGAGCAGAGCCGCAGTATCGCCGAAGGAGCGCCTAAGGAGCATAACCTGCTCCTTTAATCACGCTCCTTCGATCCACGTTCCGCGAACACGCTCCGCGATGAGAACAGGAGTCCAAAGATATAACAAGGACCCCACTGCGAGGAGGGTGCCCGGGGCCTGCCTGCCCGATTTTCCTGAGGCACTTCTGGAGATAGCAAACCACGCTGAAGCCGAGGACCGGCTACAGCAGTCCAGGCAGCCTAGGAGCTGTTGTTCTGCCCCTTATCCTCCGCGTTCCTCTGTCAGCACCACCTTTAAGGGTTTCCTCACCTTCTAGAGCAACTGATCTCCTATATCAGGTGCCCCCCTCTCCAGGGTTTCAGAAGACTCAACTTCCCCATCATTCCATTGTAGTGGAATCAGCAATGAGGAAGGTAAAAAGCAAGAAGAAGCATTCTTCTTACCCGCCAGGTCGTGAATCTAGAACACTGGATGCCTTTGGACGTCAAACCTTCCAAACATCTATGCTGGCAACAAGGATTCTCTCATATATTTTTTATATGAGTCTATCCCTGCAGGAGGTCACAAAGAAATTATCTCTTTTGACTCCCTTTCTATCAGAGCCCAAGGCTACAGACTATTCCTCGTTTCTTAGTCATAGCCAAAATATCTCTTGGTTTCTTTCTCGTGCTTCCCTTGACTCTTTTGAGTCTGTTAGCAGAACCTCTGCTATAGCCATAGGGGCACGACGTAGAGCCTGGCTCCAAGCTTCAGACTTAAACAAATGGGCACAACAAAAACTGGGTAATACTCCTTGCACTGGAGAAAATCTCTTCAATAAGGAGTCTTTACATCAGGGTGCTCAGTGCTCCACTGTCTTCCCTGTTTCTGAAGGCAATCCTAAGCCTTCTCCTTCCCCAGTAGGTAGGAAATGCCCTACCAAACCTTCTTTCCCTAGGAAAAGAAGGTTTCACTCTTCTCCTGCCCATCATACGGACATTCCCAAGCAGGGGACACCTCGCCCTGGTCTGAAGAATCCAAACTCTAGCCAGGCTGAACAAACCCAGCAACCATAGGTTCCTGAGAGTTACAACCTACAGTTAACTTCTTCTCAATAGAAGTTTTTTCACTGTTTTTCCTTCAAAACTCTACACATGGATTCCTTTCCTCAGGACATCCATTTCCTCCTAAATATGCTGAGCTGTCAGGATATTCATGTCTATGGGTCACAGGTTTCTCCTCTTCTTCCCACCAAGAAGAGAAGTTAACAACTATCCCATGATAGTTTTCTGTTCCAACATGAATTTTTTCCTTCCTCAGACTTACCATATGGTAAGTCACCCTTCAGCTCCTGTTTCTCTATCCTCTCATCCAGGGTTTCCCCTGATTGAGTGGTACCTTAAAACTGCAGGGCTTCTCTAGCCTTTCATTCCAGTGTGGAGTTTTTTCTCTTGAATAAACTCCCTTCTTTTCTCTGGGCAGCTCATCAGACAGGGACAGGAATTTCTCCTCCTCTTTTGTCTGTTCTCTCTGTTTTACACAGAAAGATTCTCTCTGCTGTCTTATTCAGCAGCTGCCCATGCAGGAGTTCCAGTGATTAGACTACTGGTACTTTTCCACAAGTTTCCAGTCTGTCTTCCACTACTTCTGTCTGGTCTTAGTAGTGATTCCAAGATAGTGCTTCATCTATCTTGGATAATCCTAATCACTTCAGGCTTATCACACTATCTTCTTTTCTTGCCACCTCCACTTCTTTGGATATGGCAGCATACTTGACCTACAGCCAGTTTTATTTCCCAATTCTCCTGCATAATGCTCTCTGCACTCTTACAGAGAAGCTTTCTACTATGGGCCCTTGCTAGAGAGCATGGGTTTTTGTCTCTGTTGACTATCCTATATGGTTGGGAAAGGCTTCCTCAGTCATTTTTCATGACTGTGAGGGTTCTCCACACCCTATCATCTCCTGTTATAATACAGGACATAAGCCTTTTCTACGTGAACGTCTAAAGAGTTTTCCAATTCCTACAAGAATATGCTCTTTTTTCCTTGCAGCTTGTCCTCATGGTATCCTACTCCTTCATGGACAGCACATATTTTACTGATAACGCATGATACCCCTTTGTGTCCCTCCAGTGGGTTAACCTGGTATCTCATCCTATGCGTTTTCTGTCCATTTACCATGCGAGAGAGTTCTACAGGACTCAAGACTTGCTGTTTACAGACTGATATTATCCTCTTTTTTTTTTCACGCAACCATCCTGGTTATTTCACTGGATAGCATTCCTGCACCATCTTAGCCAGGGGGAATAGACTCTCTATATATCTTCTCAAGTAGGTTCCACCTTCTTGTTATTAGATGAATCTTTTTCCTTCACATCTCCCATGTGAATGCTCTCACGGGCATATCTCTATCTGCTTAGTTGCAGACATTTTATCTTCAGACATATATATTCATCTATGTATATATCCCTATATACTTCTCCATAGATACATATGTCTGTAAGCTGTGTGTGCATATGTTATGCCCCTCCAGATCTCACTATAGACATATATATATCTACCCCTATATATATATATAACCCCTATATATATATATATACCCATATATATATTTCCCTATATGTATATGTGTATCTGTCGAGATGTTTCCTTACAGGTAGATATGTATTTTCATACTTATCTCCCTAACTGTCTATGCTTATAACAGTTTACCTTCCTAGAGGTTACAAACAGTGGGCTTGCATATGTTCATACTGTCCCTCTCTGCCATTGTTAAATATCGAAGATCAAAACGTCACTTCGCAGAACTAGATGCTGTATAGCTCCAAAATAATGTAACTAGCTCTACTTTCTCACCATTGACCAATTCTATTATATGAGTGTTATATTTCTTTTATAGCGAACAGATCTCAGAATCGAATTGGCTATAGACTGCTGACACTGTCGTGGTACAGCCAGATGCCATCAATACATCAATGATCTGTATTTTCGCTATTATTTTAATTTATTTACTCTTTTTTTCTTTTTTTCTTTATTTCCAATTTCTTATTTTTAATAAAATATACTGCAATGAAAGCCTATTGTTTCTTCTTTTAGTAAGTAGATTTTTAAAGGTTTTTGAAACAGCTAATGCTGCGAATTAAATCGAAAACTTCTCTAAACGGTTAATCCACTTCTGTCTGCTGTAATCAAGGTCCATGAATCATGAGATTAACCAAAGTCCATGAATCAGAAGGTTAACAAGAGACGTCGCACAGCATGTTTCTTATAGACTCATATCGAAGACTGTGCTGGTTCAGCCGAATCTTCAAACTTATTCAGTGTTTGCTCCATGCTTTATGGCTGCTCATGACTACACCGCTCATGGCTAGGCTGCTCACGCACAGGGCTTCTACTCAAAGCTTCATCTGCAGTATCGAGATTATTATATTCAATTCCCAACGCATTAATGGGCGCCAAAGCGTTTCACTATTAGCGTTTCTTCAGGGGACTGCGGTCGCTACCAAGCTAAATCTCTAAAAAGACGCCGCGCATACTGTCCCTCAGCATGTCTGGGGTATTATGCACACAACCACTACTGTGGTACTGACAGCTCCTGCTTTACCTCTAGGTCTAACTATCCCTGAAGCTCCATGCTTCAACATCTTTCCCATCTCTCACCAGCTAGGAAAGACAGGGTGGATCTTCAGTAGATCTGAGGTTTCAGCCCTTCAGACATCTGTCCTCTTTGGGAATACAGGCTTTTTTTCCCATATCCCTTCTTCCCTCCAGGACTGGGCTACTTGTCCAAATCGGTCAGTCTTCCTCTTTTGCTCCTAAATGTTAATGACTCTTAGCTAAAAGAGTTTTCAGCTTTTTCCCACAAAGCTTTCCACTGAAGACCTGCCGTTTTTATACTACCCCAGTTGACACCTGGGTCACCTGTCAATTCCAGTTTTGGACCTTCGTCTTCACTGCCGTGAGGTCCCCTTGAGGATTCCTCTACTGAATCCAGCCTCTCTACTTCCTGCAATCCAGTAGGTGAGGTCCATATTGTGATTGTTCATTCAATACTTTAATGATAATTATCATACATACCAAGGACTCATCACCTGTAGTCCTTGGGTTAGCTGTTTTTCCTACAGCTCCTCTTTTCAACTCCTACCACCATCCCTCATGGGATGCCAGAGATCCATGTGTGGGAAGTGCAGTCCTGTCCCAGGGACACGCATTTTATGGGATCTCCCCCTGGCATCCACAGCTAGGGAGTCCCCATATGTGAAGACTCATTCCTGCTTGTTCCTGGAGATAGCACAGTTACTTACCTGTAACAGGTGATCTCTGGGAACAGCAGGAATAAGTCTTCACAACCCACCCACCTCCCCTAGGAGTTGTATCTCTCTATCTTCCTTTCCTCTTTCTCTCTCTCTTTGTCTCAGCTATAAAACTCAACTGAGGAGAGACAGTTGGAAAGGCGGGAAGACAGCACGCAGGCGCTGAGGGATGCTCCCAAAAGCTTTCTGATTGGACGCTGGGGAGCGTTCCCGCGTAGGCTCCGTCGGTACCGACGTACCCATATGTGAAGACTTATTCCTGCTGTTCCCAGAGATCACCTGTTACAGGTAAGTAACTGTGCTTTATTGACCTTTTGGAATGGCTGTCGTGATGTTCTATATGTACAGTGCTGCGTACACCTCGTGACGCTATACAAATGATTAGTAGTATTCACAAAAACACGATCATCATGGTCATTTACTTTGTTTTGATATTTGTTACTCTGGTACCAGTTTTCAGATAGTGCAGGGGGCCTGGAAAGGTTGTCTGTCCTGGGGCCCATGCTGGCTTTCTGCAACCATGCTTGAGGGGCGGATGGAAGGTTATTCTTCTAATCCTTAATTCGCTGGATGTAGAATTTCCACTGTTGAGTCTCATCCTTTCTCTCCAGATTCCCAGTCTTTTCAACAGATCCACTGTCCACTCCAAAATGCTGCATATAATTAAAATGTATCTTGTCTAGGTGAATGAAAAAAATGGGTAAAATTCATCTATTATCCTCATAGCCAGTAGGCAAACAAAACAGCAAAGCCGAAATAAGACACCAGTAGTTTTCGTCCTTAGGAACTCTCTTTTCCCATCCAGATGCTTACTCTTCTCCTCTTCTTCAGCTCCTTGACTCATTATTCAGAACTGCTCTCCTCTACTGAGATCCTTTGAAAAGACTCCCTTCTTCCTCTTTCCTCCACAATAACTCCTATTGACTTTGAAAGAGACTTTCAGGCACCTCTCACTCTTCCTTATCCTCTGTTATGGATTTCCAGAATCTAGGGGAATTCCAGTTTGGTTGTCATTCTGGATCTTCATCTTAGGCTCACCGCAAGCCCGCTTCTACATTTCCAAATTTCTTTCCCTAAAAGGTAGTTCATCTTTAGTACCCACTCCAATTTAACACTTCAGTAGACACATCTTTTGCCTGTGACTTCCCACCCTTTGCAAGGTTAGAAAGGAGATAAGACCCAAATGCAGGTCTGCACTAAGGGCTCTGCAAGCGGTGCAGCCGATCAGGATGCAAGTACAGAAAGGGCGCTGATATCATCACTGGGCTTCCAGGAAGCTCAAAAGGAGTGAGTCACTGCATGTGCCTGGGGCAGAAGGGGGTGCCAGATTCATTAGTTGCACAGGGCGCATTTCTCGCTTGGTACAGTCCTGTCCCAAACCCAATTCTGGTACTTAAGGGTCTACCCCCCACATAGCCTGAGACTCCCTCCCTTGAGCACCCAGTGTGCTTCTAAGAGGCAGAAAAGAGGCAAAGGACTTCTTCCCTCTAAAATCACCCACATTTATAACCTAGATGACCTTGTAACTCTTCCCTTGGGCCCCTCCCTGTGGGAAACGCCAGCCACATAGACATTCCCAACTCCCTCCAGATTTTTATCTACACGGGTTTATCCCTTTCATATTTTACATTCACTATTTATGTTTTATATTGGTACCTCCTCTTTTAGTTGCCTTTCATGGTTTTACACATTGGCTAGTATCATATATTTTATATATATTATTTATATGTTTTTTATGTTTTTAGCTATTTACGCTTGGTTTACAGCATTTGGATATCATTTTTGAGGAAGCATTGGATATCATTTGGAGGAGCAGCGGCCTACTGATTGGGGCAAGGTACTTCAGGCCAGAGGGTCAGAGGTTCAAGTCCCATTGGAGGACAGCAACCTTGGGCCGGAAGGACTGGGGTTTCTAGTACTACAGGTGCTCCTTGTGGTCTTGGGCAAGCCACTTAACCCTCCATTGCTCATGTTCCCTGTAAGTATTAGTGTATATGTCTCATATCCCCTCATGTTAAATGTATCCCCCAATTGTAACCACTTTGACCCGGAGAAAGGCAGTATATAAATATGGCTAAATAAATTTGTCAGTTTTATAGCATTTAAATACCACTTTTGAAAAAGCGTTCTTTACATACATAGTAACATAGTATATCACAGCAGATAAAGACCAGTATGGTCCATCTCGTCTGCCCAGCAAGGCGGCAAGAGTAGGTGCACCTGCCGCTCCGTGCAGGTCACCCCTCCCCATGCCTTTGTTTAGGGGTATACCCACCGCTTCATGTAGGTCACCCCTATTTGTTTATATATAAGAGATAGTTATGTTTATTTTGATTTTATCTTGTTACTATAAAGGGATCCATTATGTCTGTCCCATGCCATTTTGAATTCTGTCATTGTGTTTGCCCCCACCACTTCCATTGAGAGGGCATTCCAAGCATCCATCAGCCTTTCAGTGAAAAAGTATTTCCTGACATTGCCTTTCAGTTTACTCCCTTACAGCTTCATGTTATGTCCTCTAATTTTACAGCTTCCCTGTCTTTGGAAGAGGTTTGTTTGTTCATTAATACGCTTTAAGTATTTAAAGGTCTGAATCATATCTCCTCTGTCCCTCCTGTCCTCCAGAGTGTACATATTTAGGTCTTCAAGTCTCTTCTCATAAGTCTTCTGATGCATGCTCCAAATAATTTTGGTCGCTTTCCTCTGAACTGCTTTCAGCCTTTTTATATCCTTTGCGAGATATGGTCTCCAAAACTGAACACAATATTCCAAGTGAGGCCTCACCAGCGACTTGTACAGTGGCATTAGTACCTCTTCCTTTCTGCTGGTAATTCCTCTCTGTTTGCAACCCAGCATCCTTCTGGCTTTTGCCACTGCCTTATCATACTCTTTTGCCACCTTGAGATCGTCAGAAACAGTAACTCCGAGATCCTTCTCTTGGTCCGTGCACACCAGTCTCTTGCCCCCTATTGCATACAATTCCCTTAGATTTCTGCTTCCCATGTGCATGACACTGCACTTCTTCACGTTAAATCTTAACTGCCAAGCATTAGACCATTCTTCCAGCTTTTGTAGATCTTTCCTCATGTTCTCAACTCCCTCAGGGGAGTCCACACTGTTGCAAATTTTGGTGTCATCTGCAAAAAGACAGACTTTTCCATTCAGCTCCTCAGCAATATCACTCACAAATATATTGAACAGTACCGGTCACAGGACCAAACCATGGGGTACACCGCTAATCACCTTCCTTTCATCCAAGTGAGATCCATTCACCATCACCTTCTGTCATCTGTTAGTCAACCAATTTTTGATCCAGTATGCCATCTTGGGACCCATCCCCAAGCCATTGAGTTTATTGATAGACGACAGAAGGTGATGATAAATGGAGCTCACTCGGATGAAAAGAAGGTGATTAGCGGGGTGCCTCAGGGTTCAGACCTAGGCCCGGCACTATTCAATGTATTTGTGAGTGATATTGCTGAAGGACTGAATGGAAAAGTCTGTCTTTTTGCAGATGACATGAAAATTTGCAACAGAGTGGACTCCCCCGAGGGAGTGCTTAACATGAGGAGGGATCTGCAAAAGCTGGAGGAATGGTCTGATGCTTGGCAATTAAGATTTAATGCGAAGAAGTGCAGTGTCATGCACTTGGGTAGCAGAAATCCAAGGAAAATGTACACGATAGGGGGCGAGAGGTTGGTATGCACGGATGAGGAGAAAGACCTTGGTGTGATTATTTCTGAAGACCTCAAGGTGGCAAAACAGTGCTACAAGGCGGTGGCAAAAGCCAGGAGGATGTTGGGCTGCATTCGAAGAGGAATTACCAGCAGAAAGGAAGGGTTACTAGTAACACTGTATAAGTCTCTGGTGAGGCCTCACTTGGAATACTGTGTTCAGTTTTGGCGACCGTATCTTGCAAAAGATGTAAAAAGAATGGAAGCTGTTCAGAGGAAGGCGACCAAAATGATTTGGAGCCTGTGTCAGAAGCCTTATGAGGAGAGACTTGAAGACCTAAATATGTACACTTTGGAGGAGAGGATGGATAGGGGAGATATGATTCAGACCTCTAAATACTTAAAGAGAAATAATGAACAAACAAACCTCTTCCAGAGACGGGGAAGCTGTAAAACTAGAGGGCATAACATGAAGCTGCAAGGTGGTAAATTGAAAGGCAATGTCAGGAAATACCTTTTTACTGAAAGGGTTGTGAATGCTTGGAATGCTCTCCCGATGGAGGTGGTGGGGACAAACACAGTGATGGAATTCAAAGTGGCCTGGGACAGACACTGTGGATCACTTTACAGCAACAAAATTAAATCAAAATAAACTGAACCATCTAATTTCTCAACAAATAGGGGTGTCCTACATGGAGCGATGGGGGGAGGAGCAGTGTGTTCACCCTTAAACAAACAAAGAAACAAAGATATGGGGAGGGTGAAGACATGGGGAGGGGTGCACCTGCTCCTGGTGGGTGCACCACTAAGCAAAGACATGGGTAGGGGTGCACCTACTCCCTAAAAGACATGGGAAGGGGTGCACCTATGCCTGTCATATTGCTGGGCAGACTAGATGGACCATACTGGTCTTTATCTGCCATCATTTACTATGTTACTATGTCTCTTATGAGGAACAGTATCAAAGGCTTTGCTGAAATCTAGGTAGATCACATCCATCGCATGCCCTTGATCTAGTTCTCTGGTCACCCAGTCAAAGAACTCAATCAGATTTGTTTGGCAAGATCGTCCTTTGGTAAAACCATGTTGCCTCGGATCATGCAACCTGTTGGTTTCGAGGAAGTCCACTATTCGCTCTTTCAGGAGCGCTTCCATTACTTTCCCCGCCACCGAGGTAAGGCTCACCGGCCTGTAGTTTGTGGAGAGGTACCACATCAGCCCTTCTCCAGTCCTGTGGAACTTTTCCTGCCTCTAAGGATCTATTAAAAACATCCTTTAAAGGCCCTGCAAGAACTTCTCTGAGCTCTTTCAGTATCCTGGGATGTATCCCATCCGGTCCCATAGACTTGTCCACTTTCAGTTTTGCAAGCTGTTCTAACACATCATCTTTTATGAATGGTGTGGTATCTACCCCATTCCCATTTGTATATTTGTCATTCACAGGTGGTTCGTTTCCAGGATTTTCTCTAGTGAAAACAGAGCAGAAGTATTTGTTTAGGTGATATTTTTTTCACTGTTTGAATGCTGATTTCATAGCATCCAAGCCTCTTGTCACTATTGATATGGATTTCGTCTTTAGATTTTTTGGTGTTTCAGTTCAATAGTTTTTTTGTCCTTATGTGTCCAGTAACTATTGTGTCATAGTACCCTTGTGTGTAATTTTCCCATTATGGAGTCTCACCGTTGCATTTTATTTGATATATATGCTCTTATACAACTACATTATTGCATTCTTTAATATTTTTAATATTCAATACATACAATTCTTTGTTATATATATGATTTTTACTTGTTCCCCTCCCCCCCTTATGTTCTTAAGCTCCTTTGCCATTTTATAGTCCCCGTGTTTATTGTTGTTCACTTATGATTTTCTGTTTCCCCTTTGTTCTTTTTTGCTGATAAATATGTCTCAAAACACCTTTTACATCTACAAGCAATGGTTTGCTGATAAGTGTTTCCATAGTGACGGCTTGTTCTACACTTTAGTGCCAAAATCAGTTTAAATGCTCCCTATAGGGCACGATTCTGTAAGGCGACTAGCAGGGTTGTTCGTCCCAGTGGGACGTGCAGCCCTGCTAGCTGTCCTGCCCGAATCCAGAGACACAGTCTTCCCACATGCACAGAGGCTCTTTGCGGGGAGATCGAGATGGGGGCAGCACGGGTGCTGAGCGTGGGTGGGCCAGGCACCCAGACGTACAGGGCCAATTCAGGTCATGGCCCGTATGTCCCGGGAGCACCAGGGAGACACACAGCTTATTCCACCAGGGAGACACACAGCTTATTCCTCGGAGGTGGAATAAGCGCTGGGCGCCCGTGCGCCCTGGCCCAGCAGCTCCCCCCCCCCATTGCAATGGAGTCACCGGAGGTAATGCCCCACCACCTTATCCCAGCCCCGACAGACCAGCCAGGTGTCGGGTGGCTGGAGAGCTGGTCAGGGTGATGTCCAGCACGAGCACAACAGTGGGGGGAGGCCTGGCCATCCTGTCTGCTGTACGTCCCCCACGGTGCAGAATCGGGTACAATGGGGCCTGTCCTCGTCTGGGACGTCTGGATGGCCTGGACATGCCCCTTCCTGGATAGAGTCCATATTGTCAGTTCACTTTGCCTTACACAATACGTTGATCCTTGCGCACTACTTTTATTCTCAAAGCAGCCAGGTACGTATCAGATCTGTCACTTTTATTTTGTGTAATCATTACTTTTTATTTCACTTTAATATATATCTGTTTCCATCTTTTAGGATCCCTTTCGGTGTCTGAATCTTTGCCATGGCCCTTGTGGGTTACACTGGCGTTCAGTGAGCCGTCACTGGGATTGTTAGAGCCCGATTTCCTAAGGGGCATGTCTGGGCTGTCTGGATGGCTCCGCACAGGACAGACCCATTTGGACCCGATTCTGCACCATGGGAGCAAGACGCTCCCTTGGGTGTAGGATCAGGACCTGGGGGATGGCCCGGCTGCCCCTGGATCTCCGAGTGGACGTCTTCCCTGCAGCAGAACCAGCCCGCTGCCTGTCGAGACCCCGATTTTCTGCCATCTGACCCCCAATGGGGGCATCCAGGGCCCTGAGTTGGCAGCGGGGACCCACCTTGCATGCCTCTGTTGCTTCTGAGGTGGAATACTCTGGCCGTCCTCCCAGTGCTCCTAGGACGTATAGGGCTGTGAGCAGAATCGGCCCTGTATGTCTGGGTACCGGTCCCTCGTCCCCTCCCACTCTCCGCTCCCATGCCTCCCCTGTCCCCGACAACACACACAGTGGCTCTGTACATGCAGGGAAGACAGGAGGCAGGATATGGTGAAGGTGGATTGTGGGGCTGCACGTCCCGGTGGGACGTGCAACCCCGATATCTGCCATAGAATCAGGGCCTTAATGTTATCTGTAGGGAAATTTCTTTTTAATTTTTGGGATTCTTTATAAATTTAGCGCTTATATATCATTTTTAACCTTTACACATGGCACATTTTTAAAGTTTTAACAAAACACTTTCTTTGACCCTCTTGGCATGTATTACATCATAATGTTCTGTGGGACCTTAAGCTTCTTTGCTGGTCAAGCATAATACCTCTGTTCAGTATTTCTATAAAAACTTTTATTTACCATTCTAGTGGAAGCGCAGAAAATGTATTAAATAATTGAAACTGCTTATCATACTCTTTATCTGAATGATTTATTACCCGCATTTCTTATATTTGTTGTCGTTGATTTTGTATTCAGTACCGTTTTTGATGTCGTTTGCAGCACAAACAAATCCTTTTCATGTAACCGTTTATTTTCATGCCTGTCACCTATGCATTTTACTCCACGATTATAGGCTGTTCTCTGCCCCTACCCTTGGCTTTCAATATAATTTGTTGTTTTGTATACTGTGGCCCCTTTGTATGAGTGATTGTTTTAATTCATTTCTTTAGTATAAAAGCACCCTGGTGCTATGATTATTTCCCTTTAAAGCCTACACTGTCAGAAGGCAGGAGTAATAAGTAGTTTCTTCCCTTCAGGATTTTCACCAAACACACCCTCCTTCTCCCCGTATGGATCAAAAGCACATAAGAACACAAGAAATGCCATACTGGGTCATACCAAGGTCCATCAAGCCCAGTATCCTGTTTCCAACAGTGGCCAATCCAGGTCGCAAGTACCTAGCAGTTACCTAAAGTCCACAGCTTCCACAATGCTTGTCCTGGGGTAAGCAGTTGATCTCCCGGGTCCTCTTTAATAATGGTTTATGGACTTTTCCTCCAGGAACTTGCCCAAGCCTTTTTTTAAACCCAGCTACACGAATATCTTTTACTACATCTTCTGGTAATGATTTCCAGAATTTGATTACACACCGCACTTGGACTATGGAAACATTATCTATCAAGGTTTAGCCAAACATGTACTATATCCACTTTAACTAGTTCAAAATACTGCTGCCAGAATACTAACAGTCAGTGCATCCGACAACACATACCACCAGTCATAAAAAGTCTACACTGGCTTCCAATCTCTCAAAGGGCAAAACACAAAACAATCACCACAACATTCAAAATCCTTCACAACCTCTCAGCTCCTTGTCTCTCTGATCAGATCACAAAAGCATCCTCAACGAGACCAAGAAGAGCCTCCAGCAAAAATCTCCATCCCTCCACTCAAAACTAAGTCCACACAACAGACGAGCAACAGGGCATTCTCATTATATGCCCCTACAATTTGGAACTCCATGCCTGAAGCAATCAGAGCTGCACAAACTAAAGATCTAAAAAAACTACTGAAAACGCACCTCTTCAAGGAATACTATGGACCAGATGACAATACCTAACCACAGCCCCTACATACTATCATGAACAGTTAACCTTAACTACCCTCAACATTTAGCCTCCCTTTCAAATGTTTCCTACACCTACCCATTCCGCTGCCCATCCTTAACCTCCTCCCCCTCCCCCCATTTTTGTTGTTAACCCCATTTTCTCTCCAAGTTATTTCTTCATGTTCATTGTAAAACGAATCCACGAGATTGGTATGTTGTTTGATGTAAACTGCTTTGGGCAAAAGCGGTATAGAAAAACTGTTAAATAAATAAATAAAATAAATATTTTCTTGTATAGTAACATAGTAAATGATGGCAGATAAAGACCAGTATGATCCATCTAGTCTGCCCAGTAAGATGGCCGGAGTAAGATGGCAGGAGTAGGTACCACTCTGTGCAGGCCACCCCTCCCCATGTCTTTGTTTAGGGGTGAAACCACCGCTCCATGCAGGACACCTCTATTTGTTGAGAAGTTAGATGGTTCAGTTTATTGTGATTTTATTCTGTTGCTATATAAATGGATCCATTGTGTCTGTCCCATGCCATTTTGAATTCTGTCACTGTATTTGCCCCCACCACCTCCATTGGGAGGGCATTCCAAGCATCCACCACCCTCTCAGTGAAAAAGTATTTCCTGACATTGCCTTTCAATTTTCCACCTTGCAGCTTCATGTTATGTCCTCTCGTTTTACAGTTACCCCGTCTTTGGAAGAGGTTAGTTTGTTCATTATTTCTCTTTAAGTATTTAAAAGTCTGAATCATATCTCCCCTATCCCTCTTCTCCTCCAAAGTGTACATATTTAGGTCTTCAAGTCTCTTCTCATATGGCGTCTGACGCAGGCTCCAAATCATTTTGGTCGCCTTCCTCTGAACAGTTTCCAGTCTTTTTACATCCTTTGCAAGATATGGTCTCCAAAACTGAACACAGTATTCCAAGTGAGGCCTCACCAGTGACTTATACAGTGGCATTAGAACCTCTTCCTTTCTGCTGGTAATTCCTCTTTGTATGCAGCCTGTCATGAGGCGGGTGTCAATAAAGAGGAGTGGTTGAAAAGAAATCCTGTTTCTTTTGAGGAACTAGGTGTGCAATTACCTCCAGGCACAGCTAGAGGGAGCAGGAACAGACATTCGGGAGTTAATGAGCCTAGGAACTCTGATGACTTGCACCTGGGAAGAAACCCGGAAGTCAGCTCAAGCACTTTGCTTTATAAGTCAGAGCAGAATGCTTCTAGAACAGAAACAGAAGGAGAAACAGAAGTAGAGAAGGCTGAGAGCCACCGAGAGAAAGAAGTAGAGAAGGAGGTGAAGGCTGAGAGCCAGCGAGAGAAGGCTGAGAGCCACAGAAGAAAGGAGCAAGAGAAAGCTGAGAGGCATCAGGAGAGGACTGAGAAGAATCTGACTGGGAACAGACTTCACAAGGTTGGGAGCCAGAAGGCCCAAACTGACCCTGCTGCAATAGGGAAGTTTGATAGAGCCAGCTCTAAGGTGAGAGTGTCTGCCACGCCCTGTTCGCACAGTCTGCCTGAAGCCAGAACAGAGAGACAGAAGCTAAGAACCAGGGGGAAGGGTTCTGTGAAGAGCTTACAATCTCTAAAGGATTATTGCCAAGTTTTACCATGTCAGAGAGGAAAGCACTTTTATGATCGGCTGGAGTTCTTACCCAGAGAGAGAGGAGAATCCAGGCCAAGTTTTACTCAACTGCCTAGAAGCCCAGCTATGTCCAAAGCAGGCAGGCAGAGGCTCAGCTACCAAGGGAGAGTGGCTGGAAGAGAAAACACGGTGCATTCCAACTCAGCTAAACCCAGGTATGAAACATTAACCAATGACTGTACCTGTTGTGCTCCTAAAGGCTTTGCTAGAACCCACGCTCCTTATGTAAGGGAAAAGAAACCAGATTGGTTCAGTAAAATTCCTGCAACATTGAGAACCCCTGGCTATAGGAAGCCAGACTCCAGAGTTTTAACTTACAAGGCTGAGTTAGACAGGGACAGTGAATACTCCTCAACTGAGTACAGTGAAGGAGAGTCCATGGAGATTGATTATCCAAACGCTGTTCCCTCACCTATGCCAGAACTCATGGAATGTGATTGGTGCACTGCCTCAGCTCCAGAGTCTGTATGCTCCATGTAATGAAGAGGAATGAATGAAATGTGAGTGCTGTTTCGTGTATTGAATTCTACTTGTGAAACCTGCCTTAACTGTGAAGCAACAGTTAAGCAACCCATTGTAAATACTGGTACCTTTTGACACAAAGGACTTTTCTGTTTCATGGATTATATCTTAAGTTGAACTTTTGCATTAACCAGGGAATAAAAGCCTTTATTTCCCTCCACCTGGTCTCATTAATGAGTGCTCCTAGGTCAGTGATGGCTAACCTTTTTGAGCCCGAGTGCCCAAACTGCCGCACAAAACCAAAGAATTTCCTCAAAGTGCCAGCACGTCAATTTGCATAAATATTTGCATAATGCTAACATACACTAACTTTTAGTAAACATGTCTCTTAATGAGTGTATGGATAAAGACAGACTAAAAGATTTCTACATTACTATAATCCAGTGCCAACCGCCAGGCACATTAGGAACTACTACAAACACTGCCCATTTAGAACCAATAGCAAACCCGCCGTATCCTAACAGCACTACCAGGACTCACAAAGCACCACACCATACCTATCAAAAGGCAACACTGCAAATATTAAACCAATACATTTCAGACAATAACAATACATGACCTACTGGGGAAAGAGAACAAGTGGCAATGTCAAAAAGGAATTACATAAACAGAATACCTCAGCTCAGTTACACAGTTGCAATTGCTCCAGCCACTTTCTTCTGGTTTCTTCATGTTTTCTGCTAACTCTCCATCATCTGCTGTCCATTTGTCCTTTCTTCTCTCTTCTAGTTTTTTTTCCATTCTCTCTCTCTACATCCGCTTTAACATACTAATCTTTCTCCTTTTGCTCTTTCCTCATTCCTATTTCATCCACTCAAATTTTACCCCTCCATCCTCAATCCCCACTTACTCTCCCAATACCCGGCCAATTGTAGATTTTTTATCCCTCCCACACAAAATATTTTTCCCCTCTCCATTTTACTCTCCCAGCCCCATCCCATTCTAATCCTCCCCCAACATCAGCTCCCTTCTAGTTCCAGCCTCACCCAGCATCCATTCCCTTCTAGTCCCTGCATCAGCCCATTTCCAGTCCTAGCCCCCCATCAGCCCATTTCCAGTCCTAGCAACCCCCCAACCCAATACCAGTCCTAGCCCCCCCCCATCAACCCACTTCCAGTCCTAAACCCCCATCACCCCATTTTCAGTTTAAGCCCCCCCTATAACCCATTACCAGTCCTAACCCCCCCAGCCCATTAGCAGTCCTACCCCCCCACCCGCCCACCCACCCATTAGCAGTCCTAACCCCCCCTGCCCATTAGCAGTCCTACTCCCCCCGCCCGCCCGCCCATTAGCAGTCCTAACCCCCCCCGCCCGCCCGCCTGCCCATTAGCAGTCCTAACCCCCCCGCCCGCCCGCCCGCCCGCCCATTTGAAGTCCCAACCCCCCCCCCGCCCATTAGAAGTCCTAACCCCCCCCCCCCCTCTGGCAAATTTAAAAAAAAAAAAAAAGCAGGCTCTGGCTGCTGCCGCGGCAGATTGCAATGTCCCGCGGGGCCCCCTCCGCCCGCTAAGCCCCTCTGCAAGGGCTTTCAGATTCGCGAGGGAGAGCGTCTCCCTCGCGTCTCTGTTAAGCCCGCAGGGGCTAATGGGAAATTTCCCATCAGTCCCTCGCGTCTAAAGGGGCTGATGGGAAATTTCCCATTAGCCCCTGCGGGCTTAACAGAGATGTGAGGGAGACGCTCTCCCTCGCGAATCTGAAAGCTCTTGCAGAGGGGCTTAGCGGGCGGAGGGGGCCCCGCGGGACGCTGCATTCTGCCCTTGCCGCGTCCGCGGCAGCAGTCAGAGCCAGCTTTTTCTTTTTTTGCGGACCTTCCCGCGTGCCAGCTGCAAGGCCTTCGCGTGCCACAGCTGGCACGCGTGCCATAGGTTCGCCATCGCTGTCCTAGGTAGTGGAATCTGTGAGGCCACTTCTTTCAACTGCGCCGAGTGGACTTACATTCCCTTGACTACCTAGCAAAATCTTTGCCCGGGCTCACCCCCAACATGAGTAACGCGTAGACGGGGGCACACCGCGACAAGCCCAACATCCTCCTGCCTTTTGCCACCGCCTTGTCGCAATGTTTTGCCACCTTGAGATCTACAGAAATAATCACACCAAGGTCTTTCTCCTGATCCGTGCACACCAACCTCTCGCCTCCTATCGCGTACATTTCCCTTGGGTTTCTGCTACCCAAGTACATGACTCTGCACTTCTTTGCATGAAATCTTAATTGCCAAGCATTAGACCATTCTTCCAGCTTTTGTAGATCTTTTCTCATGTTAAGCACTCCCTCGGGGGAGTCCACTCTGTTGCATATTTTCGTGTCATCTGCAAAAAGACAGACCTTTCCATTCAGTCTTTCAGCAATATCACTTACAAATACATTGAACAGCGCCGGGCCCAGGACCGAACCCTGGGGCACCCTGCTAATCACCTTCCTTTCATCCGAGTGAGCTTCATTTGCCATCACCTTCGGTCGTCTATCAGTCAACCAATTTCTGATCCAGTTTACCACCTTGGGACCCATCTCCAAACTACTGAGTTTATTGATAAGCCTCCTATGAGGGACAGTATCAAAGGCTTTGCTGAAATCCAGGTAGATGATATCCATCGCATGCCCCTGATCTAGTTCTCTGGTCACCCAGTCAAAGAACTCAATCAGATTTGTTTGGCAAGATCATCCTTCGGTAAAACCATGTTGCCTCGGATCTTGCAACCTGTTGGTTTTGAGAAAATTCACTATTCGCTCCTTCAGAAGCGCCTCCATTACTTTTCCCACCACCGAGGTCAGGCTCACGGGCCTGTAGTTTGATACTTCTTCTCTGTTACCACTTTTGTGAAGAGGTACGACATCAGCCATTCTCCAGTCCCGAGGAATTTATTTATTTATTTAACATCTCTTATATACCGCACTATTGTCATCAGCGCGGTTTACATGGAACAAAAACATATACATACAGGATAACTGTAGTACATTTTACATTTAACAGGGTTTTGAAAACTTGGAACAAACAGGGGAGTCGGTATAAATCATATACATATACAGTAAACTATATACATTAAGCGCGGTCAAAATTCACTGGAACTGAACATGAAGTGACTATTTCTCTTGGAGCATTTATACTGGAAAATAACTTAGGAATAGGTAGTGCTTAAGACTTTTCCTGAATTGTGTTAGACTGGTTATGGCTCTCAATTCTGGTGGGAGGGTATTCCATGCTACTGGGGCATGAATGCTGAAGGCTCTTTTAGATGTTTCCTTGGTGTATTTGACTGTTATTTTTGGGATGATTAGGGTATTTATTGCTGATGTTCTTCTGGCTCTGTTGAGGGCTTGGGTGTGTAGTAGGTTAGTGATGGTTGAGGGTGCTTGGTTGTTTAAGGCTTTAAAGATGGTGATTATGATTTTGTATTGGATTCTTGCATTGATTGGTAGCCAGTGAAGTTTTATCAGGATTGGAGTTATGTGGTCTGATTTAGATATTCCTTCAAGCACTCTGGCGGCGGTATTCATCGCTAATTGGAGAGGATTTAAAGTAGATTGAGGGAGCCCATAAAGGATTGCATTTGCAAAATCTAGATGTGGCATCACTAAGGCTTGGAAGATGGTTCTGAAATCCGTAGGTTCTAGTAGAGGTTGTATGTGTCGTAGTGTGCGTATCTTGTGGTATATTAGTTTCGTTATATTTTTTATGTGAGTTTTCATATTGAGACGCTGGTCAAGGGTGATGCCTAGGTATCGTATGGTAGGTTTTACTGCCAATTCCTTGTTCTTTATCTTTAATGTAGAAGGGGGTGTGAAGTTTTGGTTCTTCGTGATAAACATAACATCGGTCTTACTGTGGTTGATTCTTAGGTTCTGTGTGAGGAGCCAGTCTTCTGCTGCTTGGAAACATTGAATCAGTGGAGTGAAATCAGGATGGTTGATGGAGAATGGCATGAACAGGAGAATATCATCTGCATAGGCTAAGCAGTTAACTTTAAAAGAACGGATGAGGTCACAGATAGGTTGCATATAAATGTTAAACATTAATGCTGAAAGTGAGGAGCCTTGTGGTACTCCTTGATCTTGCAGGAATGGGTCTGATGTTTTCTCGTTAATCTTTACCTGTTGCCATTGGTTAGATAAATAGGAGTTGCACCATTTCAGTGCAGAGCCATGTATTCCTTTTTCATTAAGACGGTCAAGAAGTATTTGGTGACTGACTGAGTTGAACGCAGCCGAGATGTCCAGGAATGTCTCCTGTTTCCAAGGAACTGTTGAAAACATCCTTTAACAGCCCTGCAAGAACCTCTCTGATCTCTTTCAATATCCTGGGACATATCCCATCCGGTCCCATGGCCTTGTCCAGTTTCAGTTTCATAAGTTGTTTATGGTGAATGGTGTGGTATCTACTTCATTCCCATTTTTATATTTGGGAGTCACAGTTGCTTTAGTAAAAACAGGGCAGAAGTATTTGTTTAGCAATTCCGCTTTTTCAATGTCCCTTTCCACGAGTCCGTTCCCAGCACTTCTGAGTCCTGCGTTTCCACCTCTGATCATCTTCCTTTCCCGAATATACCTGAAGAAAGTTTTGTCGCCACACTTAACATCTTTAGCCATCTTTTCCTCTGCCTTTGGTTTTGCTATCCTTATTTCTCTTTTTGTCTCTTTGAGTTTGATCCTGTATTCATTTCTGTGTTCCTTTGTTTGCAAGCTTTTGAATTTTGCAAAAGCTGTGGTTTTTTGCCTTTATTTGAGCAGCCATGTCTTTGGAAAACCAAATAGGTTTCCTTCTCCTTTTGTTTTTATTTACTTTTCTTACATATTTATCTGTTGCCCCTTTTATTGCCACCTTTAGCTTAGCCCATTGCAATTCCACTTCCCTTATCTCCTTCCACCCTGTCAACTCCTCCTTTAGGTACATGGCCATTTTATTGAAGTCAGTATTTTTGAAGTTTAGGACTTTGAGCTTGCTAAAGTTGGACTGCACCTTGGTTTTTTATCAAACCACACCGTGTGATGATCATTGCTGCTCACAGGTGCACCCACCCAGAAATTTGACGCGCTATCACCGTTGGTGAGCACTAAATCCAGCGTTGAGCTTTCCCTTGTTGGTTCCATCACCATTGGTCTAAATAACGCATCTTGGAGAGCATCCACAATTTTTTTGCTTCTTTCCAGATTTGCAGAAGGAGTAATCCAATCCACATCGGGTAGATTAAAGTCACCCAATATGATCGCTTCCCCCTTTGTGGCTACTTTGACAATGTCTATAATCAATTCGTTATCTAACTCTTCGATTTGAGTTGGAGGTCTGTCGACTACAGCAGTATGGATGACAGTTCCAGCTCCTCTTTCCAACACAACACAGAGCGCTTCTTCTTTTCCCCATGCCCCCTGCATTTCAGTAACTTTAATATTGCTTTGCCCCCCTGATTGCTGTGACTAAGGAAACTACATCGTTTGAGTACCATGGAAGAACTTATAAGTTGCGACATCATACAACGTGCAATTCTGCATTTGTAGTATATGCTATAGAATGCCCATGCCGGCTTTTATACATTGGAAAAACATCTCGACCATTTAAAATTAGACTAGCGGAACACCGCAGTAGGTTAAAATGTAAAACGATGACGGCACCAATAGTTGAACACTGTCTTCAGGAACATCACAAATTTGAAGAACTACAATGCTTCTGCATAGACACGAGTCTAATGGGATCAGAAGGCAGATCCAGAGATCAAGTACTAACTGTGACAGAGCAGAGATGGATTTTTATGCTGCAGTCCGTGCAACCAGGGGGGCTTAACTTGCAAATTGATTGGAACCTGTGTGTCTAAATTTGATAGGCGGGTTCCCTGCTGCTATATAGCCAGCCTAGTGTGCGGTACGCATGCGCGGCGTTGTCAGAAACAAACGGTTTGGAAAGAGATGAGAGACCAACAAAGAAATGTATGGTATATTCTTTTGTTTTAATATTGCATAAACCGAAGTGGGAGTAGTGAACTATAATTGATGTTATGAGTACATGGCACTAATTTATGATTCCCTGTTTAGAATGCGACGAACGCATGATTCATGTGAAAGAGATGTAATAATGCATTTTTTGGAACGAATGAAGTGAGGACGAGTTGAGAAATCACAGCCCCTGATGAAACAGCTCGGCAGTGAAACGCAGTAGCGCTGAAACTGGCGTTGGGCACCTTCGAAGATAAGCATATATTCACTCTCTTTTTACAAGTTCCAGCTTTTGAAATTGAAATTACCTTATAGGTTAATCAGTTGAAATCATTGTACAAGTCAAATGGTGATGATAAAGCAACATAAGGGTCATTGATGCAAAGCAGAGCATTAGGTCGATACCAGATAAAGACCGTAGCTCTTTTAAGTCTGAGACCTGTTGCTTTAATAGTATTCTTACACTTGGGAATGAGTAGTAGCTTGAAGTGTTGGGGATTGGAGCAATAAGGTTTCATTCATACGGCTTAATATTGCTTTTGACATACAAGGCTACTCCTCCTCCTCTTCCATTTTCTCTGTCTCTTCTGAATAGATCATAGCCAGCTATGGCTATTTCCCAATCATGCGATTCAGTAAACCATGTTTCTGTAATGGCCACAATGTCCAAGTCCATTTCCACCATTAGGGCTTCCAGGTCTGGAACTTTATTGGATACGCTTCGAGCATTTGTGCTCATTGCTTTCCAACATTTAGCTGGCTTGCGTGTGTTTTGCATTGATTTTGTTCTGTCCACTTCTTCCCACTTGTTTTTAATGTGTGGTTTAAAAGTGTGTCTGTTTCTGATGTCGTTCTGCTTTTGCAGGGAGTGACGTCCAGAACCTGACCTTCCGCATCCGTCAGCCCCTTTTTCTAGTTTAAATGCATATCCACATACTGCCTGAGTTTTTCACCTAGGATTCTTTTCCCTGCGACAGAGAGATGTAGTGCATCAGCACAGTATTGTCTCTTGTTGGTCCATCTGTTTCCCCAGTTGCCTATAAATCTGAATCCTTCCTCTTTTCACCAGGTTTGGAGCCATGCGTTAAAGCTGTTTATGCGATGTAGCTTTTCTGCCCCCTTACCAAGAACAGGTAGAACTTCTGAGAATGCTACACAGTGTTAATAATGGGCTTTAGTGTCTCCCCCAGAGTTTGAAAGTCCCTTTGAACTGTAGTGGCACTGTTTCTAGCCAGGTCATTTGTACCCAAGTGGATGATAACATCAGTTTTGGAGTGCTCACTTTCAGCGCTAAGTACATCAACAATTTGGTTTGTATTCTTGCTAGATGAAGAGCCTGGGAGGCATTTGACTAACTTCCCTCCTTTGAACTGTGTTTCCAAGTTGGTGCCTCTAATGATGGAATCACCAAGTAGTAGTAGTTTTCTGTTCCTTGAGTCTTTCTTCATATTTGGTGCTTTATCAGGAGATTGGGCATTGACTATCTCATTTAAGGGCCCTTCAGCTTCCCTGGCTTGGGCATCCTCATTAACCAAAGCAAAGAAGGCATTATACAGTGATATCTCTTGATATACAGGGTGTTTCTGCATTACAGGATGTAGTCTACCAGAGCCCACTGTGATCCATTTGTTCCTGGGATGTTTGAGTCTCTGTGGGAGCGGCAGGGGACTTTGTTTGGTTTGTATCCTAGAAGAGGTGCATTTCATTGCAGCTACTTCTTCCCTTAATAGAGTCAATTCATTATGTATGGCTGCCAACTTGAGGCATATAGGACAAGCTCTTAGGTTCCAGATGATTTGTCTCAGAATGAAGGCACCACAATTATTGCACTGAATACAAGACATGTGTGGTCGAATTAAGAGGATAGATGTCAACGTATATGACCGCTATATAAGCAATGCAGCCCTGGGTTGGGTGGGGCGAGGGGTAGGGTGGGTGGGAACCTAAGTGTCCTTGGCCAGCAGGCCTTACCTGAACTGAGGGCACCTTTAGATTTCTGATTGGAGGGCTACACAAGGTATGTAAGCAGACAGAATATTCCCAGAAGTGAATGTAAAACCAGCAGTTAACTTAGCTACACAACCACCAGGATAGGTAAACCCAACAGCAGTTAAATATTATATATCAGCTACACAACCAACAGGATAGGTAAGAAAATAGGTAAGAGATACCAAGCTGCAAGCTTATTAAAAGATACAAAGCTATAAGCTTATCTATTTGTAGGAGAAGCTGTGGAGCCCAGGTTCAACCAGGTGTCTGCAGGACATCCACTATTCAAGAGTTACATTGTAGCTTCATTGCTTGTCCTCTAGTCTTTCTACTTTTTGATGGCATAAACAACCGCACTACGTTAACCCGTTCCACTCCATTCATTAATTTATAGACTTCTGTCATTCTCCTCAGCCTTCTCTTTTCCAAGTTGAAGAGCCCTAACCTTTTAAGCCTTTCCTCATAGGGGTATCTTCCATCCCCTTAACCATTTTGGTAGCTGTCCTCTGTACCTTTTCTAATTCCGCTATATCCTTTTTAAGATACGGCGACCAGAATTGCACACAATATTCAAGGTGCGGTCAAACCATGCAGCTTAGTTCTTATGTTCACTTAATGTTAGTTCTTATGTTCACTTAATGTTCTATGTAATGCAATATTTCACTGTTTGCTATATTGTTGTTTAAGTTCCTTGTAAACCGCCCCTGATCTCTGGAAGGGGCGGTATAGAAAAGCACACAAATAAATAAATAAAATGATACAGAGGCATTATAATATCCTTGATTTTATTCTCCATTCCTTTTCTTATGATTTCTAGCATTCTATTAGCTATTTTGGCCGCCGCTGCACGCTGGGCGGAGGGTTTGAACAAATTAACCATGATGACGCCTAAATCTTTTTCCTGGGTAGTGGTTTCTGAGGTGATACCTTGCATCGTCTAACCAAAGTTTGGGTTATTCTTTCCTAGGTAGATAACTTTGCACTTGTCCACATTAAATTTCATCTGCTGTTTGGACGCCCAGTCTTCCAATTTTTCAAGGTCCTCTTGTAATTTTTCACAATCCTCTTGGGTTTTAACAACGTTGAATAATTTTGTGTCATTTGCAAATTTGATTACTTCACTCGTTATTCCCATTTCCAGGTCATTTATGAATATGTTAAAAAGAAGCGTGCCCAGCACAGATCCCTGGGGTACTTCATTATTCACTTTTCTTTATTGAGAAAATTGGCCATTTAGCCCTACTCTCTGCCTTCTATCTTTTAACCAGTTTCTGATCCACAATATTACACTGCCTCCAATCCCATGACTGTAATTTTGCCAAGAGTCTGTCATGAGGAACCTTGTCATGAGGAACCTTGTCAAAGGCTTTGTGAAAATCCAGATACACTATATCAACCGGCTCACCTTTTTCTACTTGTTTATTCACACCTTCAAAAAAAATAACAGATTAGTAAGTCAAGACTTTCCTTAGCTAAATCCATGTTGACTTTCTCCCATTAAACCATAACTATATACATGAGTGATTTTATTTTCTATAATGGTTTCTACCATTTTGCCCGGTACTAATGTCAACTCACAGGTGTGTATTTTCCCTGATAACCCCTGGAACCCTTTTTAAATAGTGGTGTTACATTGGCCATTCTCCACTCTTCAGGTACTACAGTTGATTTTAGTTCACAGATTACTAATAGTAGGTCTGCAATCTCATATTTCAGTTCTTTCAATACCCTTGGATGTAAACCATCCGGTCCAGGTGATTTGGTACTCTTCAGTTTATCAAATAACTGTTATACATCTTCCCGGTTTACCTATATTTCTTTCAATTCTTCTGATACACCACTTTTATATACCATTTCAGGCATGGGTAGATTCCCTACATCATCTTCAGTAAAGACTGAAGCAAAGAATTCATTCAGTCCCTCCGCTTTGGCCTTGTCTTCACTTGGTGCCCCCTTTACTTCTCTATTATCCAATGGTCCTACTGACTGTCTCACAGGCGTTTTGCTACAAATGTACTTGAAAAGGTTTTTAGTATGCATTTTTGTTTCCATGGCAAGCTTTTTTTCAAATTCTCTCTTTGCCTGCCTTATCAATGCCTTGCATCTAACGTGGCAATGCTTATGCTGTTTCCTGTTTTCATCATTTGGTTCCTTTTTCCATTTCCTGAAAGATGTTCTCTTGGCCACAACAACCTCTCTGACCTCTCCTTTAAACTATGCTGGCAGATTTTTGGCTTTCCTTCCACTTTTCTTAATGCGTGGATACATCTGTTCTGGGCTTCCAAGATAGTATTTTTAAACAATGCCCATACTTGATATAAATCTTTAACCTTTACAGCTGCTCCTCTTAATTGTTTCTTAACTATTTTGCTCATTTTATCATAGTCTCCCTTTTGAAAGATAAATGGGAGTACTGTGGATTTCCTTGCCGTCTTTCTTTCATTTATTAAATCAAAATGCGTTCATGCTGTGATCGCTATTACCAAGTGACCGCAACACCCTTATCTCTTGCACCAGATCCTGCATGCCACTAAGGACTAGGTCCAAAATAGCTTCCCCTCTTGTCGGTTCATGAACCAGCTGCTCCAAGAAGTCATTTATTTCATCTAGAAACTTTATCTCCTTAGCATGTCCTGCTGTGACACTGACCCAGTAGATACCCAGTGATAATTATTACTGTGTTGTAACTTTTGTTAGCTTCCCTGATTTCTATTAGCATTTCATTATCCATCTGTTCATTCTGGCCAGACGGTCGGTATTACACCTCCACTGCCATTGCTTTCCCCTTTTTACATGGAATTTCTATCCATAGAGATTCTACAGCATATTTTGTTTCCCGCAAAACTTTAATCCTATGTGACTCAGTGCCCTCTCTAATATGGAGCGCAACCCCTCCACCAATTTGCTCTACTCTATCATTGCGAAATAGTTTGTACAGAGGTTCACAGTGTCCCATTGGTTGTCCTCCTTCCACCAGGTCTCTAAGATACCAATCATATCTAACCTCTCATTTAGAGCTATATATTCTAAATCTCCCATCTTATTTTTTAGACTTCTAGCATTTGCATACAGGCATTTTAGAGGTTGTATTTCAATCATATTAATCTGGTTATCATTTGATAGGGGTAATTTGGAATCTTTCAGCTCTGTACTTAAGGGCATCTGGGTAACGTTTTCTTTATTGGAACCTCTCTGTCTGGATGTCTTAACTTCCCTGTTTTGTTAGTATCCTTCAAGGATATGTTCAACCGAACCATTAGCTCTTGGGCAACTGTCATCTTTCCCCTTTTATCTAGTTTAAAAGCTGCTCTTTTTAAATGTTAATGCCAGCAGCCTGGCTCCATCCCGGTTAAGGTGGAGCCCATCCTTTCGGAAGAGCCCCTGCCTTCCCCAGAAAGTTGCCCAGTTCCTAACAAATCCAAAACCCTTTTCTTTGCACCCTTGGCTCATCCATTGTATTGAGACTCTGGAGCTCCGCCTGCCTTTTGGGCCCTGCACTTGGCATTGGAAGCATTTTGGAGAATGCTACTCTGGAAGTTCTGGATTTCAACTTCCTACCTAAAAGCCTAAATTTGGCCTCCAGAACCTCCCTCACACATTTTCCTATATCATTGGTACGGACATGTACCAAGACAGCAGACTCCTACCCAGCTTTATCTAAAACCTTGTCTATGTGGTGCGTGAGATCCGCTACCTTTGCACCAGGCAAGCATATTACTAGGTGATCCTCACATTCACCAGCCACCCAGCTATCTACATGCCTAGTAATTGAATCACCCACTATAACAGCTATCCTAACCTTTTCCTCATGGGCTCACGGCCCTAGAGAAACCTCCTCGGTGCAAGAGAGTGTGTTACATCTCTTGATGGACAGGTCCTAGCTACAGGATCACTTCCTATCTCACCAAAGTGATGCTCTCCTTTCATGAGACCTCTCTCCTCTATAGCAGCTAAGAGGCTGCAGACTGGAGGTGGGGCTTCAATACTCTGTCCCTGTAGGTCGCATCTATGTATTTCTCTGACTTCCTTATGTTTTCCAAGTCTGCTACTCTATCCTCCAGAGATTGCACTTGTTCCCTGAGGGCAAAGAGCTCCTTGCCCCTAGTGCACACGTAAGACCTCTCACGAACTGGGAGAAATTTGTGCATGTGACACTCAATACAAAAGACTGGATAACCCCCATCTTGCTGCTGGACTGCTGTCTGCATCTTAGTTTTAAAGTTTTGTTTAGCTATTGAAGTTGTTTTTAGTTGATAGGGAAACTTGTACAAATTCAACTATACCAAATAAGTTTAAGGAACTTTGTTCACCTAAAGATTAAATTACTTTCAGGGCCTTAACTCCTCTATTCCTGGTGAGATAATCAGCTGAACCTAGAAGGGAAATGAATACCACTCCCCCACTGAATGCATGCCCACCTTATTTGCAGCTTTATCCATGTAGAAAATTCCTCAAATCTTTAACATAACAATCATCTCATTGTATATAAATCAATGTACATAGTTGTTGTACATCAATGTATCTCAGCCAGCACATGATGTAACACTGTCATACTGCTACTCAATGCTATATATAGTTCCAGTCAAAATGTTTCTTGTACATAGTTCTAACCAAAGTGTTTCTTGTTACTTGTAAACTGTTCACTATAAACTGCCTAGAACAGTATTTGACACTTGTTCCCTGTAAACCGTCTTGAGTCTTGATAAAGCAGTATATAAAATAAATAAATAATAGGTGTAAGACCCTATAAAGCTAGGATTATGCCTCGGGTGGGTGGGAGTTGGGGTGAAAGGTAGGGAACTAACACTTAGTAAAGGCTGGCTTGCTACACAGGTCCCAGACCTGGGCTTCCAAGGTTATCTGTGACCAATTTTCTGAGTGATTCACACAGCCTTTGCTTTGATAGAGGGAGTCTTTCAAAATACCCCTTTGATCTGTCACTTGGCTTTAACACCCATTTAAAACAATTTCACAGATCTCTTGCCCCCTATCTAGAAGGCCTCTTTGTAAAGGTGTCTAGAAATACTTTATTGCTCAACGAATACTCATCCTGTTTTGCCTTTTAATGCTAAGTTATACTCTGATTTTATTTAAATTAAAGCTCTTTGTTGATACTAGGCCCTTACTGAGTATTAAATTTAAACAAGAAGCTGTCTGTTGGATTTTAAATTTAACTGAAAGCTCTCTTTTTTTTAGTTGGTTTAGGATTACCACATTGGATTTGCATTGTCCTTCATGATGCACCTGCAACTACATTGGAGCGTGAGTCAAAGAATAAATTCTGTTTGCACACAATATAGAACAATTAATTTTTGCCTCCCATGTGTCTCTTTCTTTACTCTCAATCAACTACTTTGTCTCTTTTTGAGTAGTATGTTCCAGAATCCATATTTGTCCTTTCAGAGGTGGCTTTTTCCATTTGACCTGTGCCTTCCTTTTTTCCCAAGATGATATCTCCCTTCATGTGAGCTAGGTGGTTGGCTTGTCTTCCTTTTCTAAGGAGCAGTGTTGAGGGAAAAATAAGGATCTTCACCTTGTGGATGTCCAGAGGGTGCTTCTCTGGGCTTTGTAGGTTACGAATTTCTTCCATAAGTCCGATCATCTTTGTGTAGCGTGTGCTGGCCCATACAGGGGTGTCGTGGCAGCCAGGTCTGCCTTAGGGCACTGGACAAGGAGGGAATTGTTTTGGCTTTTCTATGATGGGACAGACTGGTTCTGGAAGATTTCTGCACCCATTCTTCTCAGGTGCTAGCATCCTCACAGGCAGAGCATAACTCGGTAGCCCCTTCAGAACTTGTTGGGTGGCAACATGAGCGTCACCTTCCATTTTTTGTCAAGCATTACTCTTTGGATGGACACAGCCTTTGGCTTAAGATTTACAAACTGCTGTGGGAGAGGGTTCCCAAGATGGTGGATGAACGCTGGTGAGAGGCATCTCGATAGGAAAGCATATGGGGAAGTCTAAGGCAAAAGCTCCTGCTCAGCTTGGATCTTCTCCTGCTGTTACTGTGCTGTATGTTCTTCCCTACCAAAATTGCCAAGGCATGCAAGAAAGTGTCTCCAGTATGCAGCTATTGAAGTCTTTGCCCAATGCAAGAGGCACAGGCTTGTCTTCGGCTTTGACATCTTGCTTATTTATTTATTTATTTATTTATTTTATACCACGCTATTTAGAATCAGTGCGGTTTACATGTATACTAACAGGTACTTTTTATTCCCTTGTCCCCGAAGGGCTCACAATCTAAGTGTACCTGAGGCAATGGAGGGTTAAGTGGCTTGCCCAAGGCCACAAGGAGTGGCCATGGGACTAGAGACCCCAGTCCCTCCGGCCTGAAGTTGCTTGTCCCCATGTGGGAATTGAACCCCCGGCCTTCCGGCCTGAGGTAACCTGTCCCAACCACTGAGCCACTCCTCCCTCTCTTAGCCCAGAGCAGCGGGTTCACCCCACCCAGCTGCAAGCTTCCCCAGCGTGTTCTGGCCAGGCTGCTGAATCGAGCGCTGATGTTGTGTTCTATTCGCTGCCCCAAAGGGGGCCGACTTTACTGGAATGGGAGCTGCTTCTTCAGACCATTGAGTGGCTATTCGAGTCACGGAGGGGATTCCCGGGCAGAACCAGGCTTCTGTGGACACTGAAACAGAAATTCCTATGAGTTTTTCAGTTGAATAGGGGATCTCCGGACTCTCATGGGGCCAGCTATCAGGTACTGTCTCATAGCCTAGTTTTTCTCTTGATGTGTTTATTTGGAATCAATTTGGCAAGCAATTTCTGATATGGGTACAGCCCTGGCTCTGACTATTGATTCTCTCTCTGTAAAAGTTTTATCATTGGAACATGTTATTGCGAAGGTTGAGGAAGAAATACAGGAGTTGAAGGTATTTGTACCTAAGTGTGAGAATCAACTGGAAAAAATATCAAGTTCAGAGACACTTTTGGTTAAGGATAGTATCCTTTTGGGTGGAGGAGTAATCTAGTGGTTAGAGCAACAGTCTAGCACCCAAGAGATCTGGGTTCAATTCCCACTGGCACTCCTTGTGACCTTGGGCAAGTCACTTTACACTCCATTGCCTCAGAAAAAAAGGCCTGGCAATCTACTTCTGGTCATATCTTGCCAAGAAACCTAGGGGCTGCTGGGTCACCAGGAGTCAGCATTGTCTTGATGGCACTTTAAAAAACAAAAAACATCCTTTTGCGTAGAAAAGTTGAAGCATTGGAGAATGCTGTTAGGCAGACTAAATTTAGGATTAGCAATTTTTCACAGGTGTCTTTAACTTCTCCACACAATATGTTTAAATGTTATTTATTGGAAATTTTGAAAGTTCCCCCTGATATCATCCCTCTATTTTCCAAGATATATTATTTGCCTACTAGAAAATGCCTTCAGGAGCAGTCACAGGTTCAAGCTGTTACTTTGGATGTCCTTGATGTCTCGGCTGTTTTGGAGTCTTCAGACTACAATATTGCAACACCTGCGACCCTGTTAGTGACATTTGCTTTTTCAGCAGACCGGGATTGGCTCATGCGACTTTCATTTTCAACATAAAGATGATTTATTTCTAGCTCATAACATTTGGATGTACCCAGATGTCTTAAGGGAAACCCAAAGGTGGAGAAGAGAGTTCCTGTTGCGACAGACCGGTGTATTGCAACTTGGTGCTCTGTTCTTAAAGTTCCCGCCTAGTGTGTCTTTGTTTTCTTTCCTCTAGCTTTTTCTCCTCCTATCCTTTTTTTGTGTTTCTTTTCTGTCCTGTCTAAAAATTTGGTGTTCCTCTTTTTTTCCGTCTGTTGGCAGCCCATTATTTTTGTAAACTGCTTTTATGCTCTGGCCCTAGCGGTATATCCAAATCAAATAAATAAATATAAATCTGTTAGATATCTGTTTACAAATCCTGTGCAACTTACTGCATTTGTTTCAACCCAACAAGCCTTGTCTAGTTCTGCTCTAGGATTGGAAGTTCCATGACCTTATTTGATTATTTGCTGCCTACAGATTTTCATTTCTCTTTTTTCTTGAGACTGTGTTATTTTATTTTCCTTTAAGTGTACTGTAATTGGGACCCCGTCCCCACTTTTCCGATTTGTGGGCTGGTATCCTTTTTGATGAAGTATTTTCCTTTTCATTTTGTATCTTAAATATTTCTGCCATGGTAGGACTTTTTTTTGTACAAATATTTCTATGTGAGAAATTGTAAAATTTCATTAAAGATTAAAAAAAAAAAGCTGCTATGTCTTTTTCTTGCCTAGTGGAGGCGTAGCTTTGGTATGACCCACTTGTCTGGGCTGGTCTAGCAGGACAACGTGGAAGATGACATTTTACTTACCAGATAATGTCCTTTCCTTGAGTCCTATAGAGCAGTCCAGGACCCACCCCTGGAACTGTGCTTGGTCTGTTATGCTGTGGTGATACATTGGTCCATTAAGATTTATATGCTTGGCTCTGCAAATCCATATCCTACTGACAGCCTACTGTTCAATCTTTCCTGTACAGTTTCTCTACTGTTTGATCCATCTTTGTTGCCCATGTTGAGATTGTGTGAGGTTTGCCATGCTTTCCCATATGCTTTGGGATGAATACTTTGGTGGCTCAGGCTAATAGAGGCATGGGAGTGATGTCATTGAAACCTGTGCATTTCTTTGACTATCTATCTCCACCAGTCTGCAGGTTAAGGTAACACAGCCCACTTGTCTGGACTGATCTAGTAGGACGCAAGGAAAGGACATTATCTAGTAAGTAAAATGTCACCATTAAATAGTTAACCATTGGAACATTAGGGGGAAGGTAGCTGCTGAGCCCTCAACGTCTCAACCCCCAACATGCCCCCTGAGCTGACCAATAGAGGCTCAGCCTTCTCTAACGGGGGTGACCACAGGAGCCAAACAGCAAGCTTAGAGAAAGAAGAGAAGTTAGTTGCAGCTCAACTCACTTGCTTTCTTATTATTTAGCAATGCTTAAATATTGCTTTTCACCAGGTCAAAGCGGTGTACATTCAGGTATGCTATATATTTCCCTTGTCCCCGAAGGGCTCACAATCTGTGTGTTGTACTTGAGGTAACGGAGTGTTAAGTGGCTTGCCCAAGGCCATAAGGAGCACCTGCGGGGCTCTCTTCTATCCTAGCTGCCAGTATAATCTGATTAACTGGATTAAACAGGAAGCCTCAACTTACCAAATAACCATTTAATATCTTACATACTATCAACACAAAATAATGGCATGAGGATAGCAGCTACCATAACATCCAGAGTTGTGTACTCCCAGGTGTCTTTCCAGTGCTTTGTTCTGATAGTTAAGGAAAAATGTCTTGCTGAATCTTATTGTATAGGAGCTTTGGCATCTATTGCTTAGAGCACTGGTTTTCAATGTTTTCCCTTATGACCCAGTGGAAGAAAAAGAGAATTGTTTTTCCTTTCCTAGCCCCCAATGCTTATTCTCATCACCATCCCTACCAGCCTCCTCTGTTCACTCTTACCAGCCCTTCAGCAGCATTCACTGCTCTGTTTCTCACCATCAGCCTGTGGGATTTGTTAGTGGAGAATGTGGTCAAGGCATCTAGAATAGCTGGGTTTAAAAGGGGTTCAGTATAGGAAAAGTCCATAAACTATTATTTGCCATGTAAATCTGAGACAAGTACTGCTTGTCCCTGGGAATGAACAATAAGGAATGGATCGATCTACCGGGTATTTCTTAGCATCCCAAATTACCCACTCCTGAAGATAGGATACTGTGTTTGATGGACGTTTTATCTGACCCATGTTGACATTATCTTATGTTCTTCTGTCCACCCTCCTACCACTAGCACCCACTGCTCACTTTCAGCAGCTTGATATCACGCACATGCACACACACGTTAGACCAGTCCAGACAAGTGCGATGTATGTCCTTACCAGCAAAATGGTGGAGAAAAGGAACCAATGAAAAGCCCCGATTTTGATGACATCACTCCCATGCCTCTATTTGCCTCAGCCACCAGAGATCCCTTCAGTATTTCTTTGTCTCCAGCACATGGTGGATGGATTTTCTCCTCTCTGAAGGAAATGCTGAAGATTTGAGAGGAAAAAATTGATTTAAAATGCTCAAGAACAACAGCCTGTGGGTTGATATCTCACTAGAGTGTGACATGGGACGCTCCACTAGACTGCTATCTTTTCAGTAGCCATAGGAGGAGGGAAAATCAGTTCAGCTCCATGCTGATGAGCAGCCAGAAATTTGAAGGATCTGGAAGAGTACAACTGCCTCACACAACCTTAATGCCCCCTCCCACCTCCTCTGTTCCTCCCCTGCTGTCTCCCAAAGATTGCAGAAGGCTCTCAGCCTACTAGCCACCTTAAACACAGTGCTGCAAAACCAGAGAAGCAGTTCCTGGGGAGTAGAGCTGAACCCGGCTCAAGTTTCGGCCTGGGGCTCTGAGGGATTGAGTATCAAGTCTTGACCTCGTCACTGTCCTTGTTGGGGACTCCCAACTCCGTCTTCGTGGGATGCATTTCAGGGTGGACCGCTGACAACCATTAGCACAGTGTGGGGGTTTTCCACCGTTTTCTGCAGGCGTTAGTAGTGTTTTTACCTGTTGTGCTCCTAGCAGTCACGTGGTTCTAATGCATATTCCATCCAAGCAACTGCAACGCACATTCCTTCCCTAGCACCTGTAACGTGCATTGCTCTAAAAATCACAGTTAACGCATGTGGCAGTAAAAGTGCAGTTACTGAGCACCTTTGGGCTGCTGCAGCCTTATCGCTTGCTATTGTAATACTTGCCCTCTCTATGTCTTCTTCCAGGAAGCGCTGTTTGACTTGTGGCAAGTGAGAGGCATAATCTCCAGTTACTTGACTCAGCTCTTCCTGTATGACAGCTTCTGAGTCATCCCTGGAGGGCCTGCTCCCCCTCTCTCAGCTGGGGGATGCAGTTAGTCCAGCCTTGCCTACCTCAGGGAAGGAGGTGACAGCTGGTGCCGTGGATAAGGTTATCCAGCCAACCGGAGGGTCCATCGACTGGGACATGAGCCACTCATCATCCTCTAGGGGGTCTGTGGTGGCGATGCCCCCTGGTGTTGGGGAGTCTTTTCTGAGAGGTGGGCTTCCGACTCTGGATTGTCCTCCCCGAAATTATTTTTCCTTTTTTAAAGTAGGCCTAGTCCTTCTGAAATGGAAATTCAGACCCTGTGGCCTCTGGGTGCCCCTAGAGGCAGCTTCATGGGGAGCAGGCTGAGAGTGCAAGCCCTGTTCGACTGCCTTTGGCTAAACACCTCTGGTGTGGGGCTTCCCTGGTGATGGGGATTATCTTGGACTGGTTCGAGAATTGGATAGTGACTTAGATTCAGATGTCTCAGTGTTGGACTCTGATGTGGATGAGGAAGTGCTCTTGCCTTCAGAGGACTGTGTTAAGGCACAGAAGGAGTAGCTGGTGGCATTGATTGCCAGGGTTTCACCTGCCATTAACTTGGCAGATGCTTTAGGGACAGACCAATAGCTGAAGATGCAGCTGCTTCTGCAAGGGGTGTGTAAATCCACTACAGTCTTCACATTCCTGTAGGTGATCAAGGATATGATCTGATTGGAGTAAGATTTGCCCAGCTCTCTGCCTCAGGGGTTAAGAGTGTGTAAGATGATGTATGCTGTCCTGGAGAAAGAGTGCATGGTGTGGTTTCATATTCCCAAGGTAGATGCGCAGGTCATGGTGGTTACTAAGCGAACCACCATCCCTGTGGAAGATGAGTTGTCCTTAATGGATCATGTGGAACAAAAGGTGGATGTCTTGTTGTGGAGTCAGTTTGACCTGGTGATGGCTGTCCTTCAGTTGTCCATATGTGCAAGCCTGACTTCTCAAGGAGAGCATGGTTCGGTAACCTGATGCAGCTCCTGCAGGCGCCTCCTCTTCAGTTGCCTCCATCTCGGGGTCTATTGCGGCAGGGAATGATGGTTCTGGAGGCCCCAGTTCCCTTCTCACTTAGAGCATGGCTCTTGAAAGGAGATGGCTAGTGCATAAGAGCTACTTTCTAGCAGTGGTCTCTACACAGCTCGGTGCCCAGAGGAGGTCTACCAAGCTAGCTTACGTACGAATATGGTGCCTCTTTGAGCATTGGTGTGCTGCATAGCAGTTAGCTCCTGAGGTAGCCAAGATGTCCTCCCTGTTGGCCTTTCTACAGGATGGCCTAGAGAAAGGATGGCCTGAATGTTCAGGTGGCAGCTCTGGCCTATTTTCGGGGTTCAGTGGTGGGCAGGTCTCTGGCATTCCACCCGAACGTCTTGCATTTCTTCAGAGAATTCGGCATCTGCGCTCTCCCCTCTGGTCTGTGATCCCTTCTTGGGATCTGTGTCTGGTGCTCAGGGCCCTGATGGCATTGCCCTTTGAGCCCTTAAATGTGCTACTTGATGCTCATTTGATGCTCAAGGTGGTTTTCTTAATTGCAATTTATTCTGTAAGGCAGATTTCCAAGCTGCAGGCTCTGTCTTGCTGAGATCCTTATCTCTCCTTTACGAAGGAGGCTATTCCTTTCAGCCTGTGCCTTCCTTCTTGCTAAGGTGCTTTCTCCCTTTCATGCTTATCTGTTGCGGAACCAGCTGGTTTGGACAGCTTATGCACTCTTTCTATCAGAGCACAAGCGTCCTAGTGGGTAGAATGGGGCTCAGTATCTCCTGCAGACATTTGTTGAGCAGCAACATGGGCATCACTTTCCACTTTTGTCAAGCATTATCGCTTGGATGTTCACATGCGGGTGGACATGACTTTTGCTCAAGGGTTTTACAAGCTGCTATGTCATCATCTTGCCCAGTGGAATTGTAGCTTTGGTACATCCCACTTATCTGGACTGGTCTAGAAGGGCAATATGGAAGATGATATTTTACTATACTTACCATTAATGTGCTTTCCTTGAGTCCTGCTGGAGCAGTCCAGGTCCCACCCTTGAAACTGTATTTGTTCTGTTCTTCTGCAGCAGTACTCTTGGTTTCACTATGATTTTTATACTTGGCTCTGCAAGTTCATGTTTTACTGAGAGCCTTCTTTTTATGCTTTCTTGTACATAGTTTTCTACTGTTGATTACTCATTGTTGCCCACAATTGAGGTTGTGTGAGGATTGCCGTGTTTCTTCCATATGTTTTAGGATAAATATTTAAGGGATCTCTGGAGACTGAGGTGAGTAGAGGCATAGGAGTGATGTCATTGAAACTTGGGCTTTTCATTTGCTCTTTGTCTCCACCAATCTGCTGGTAGGGGAGCACAACCCACTTGCCTGGACTAGTCTAGCAGAACTCAAGGAAAGGACATTAACTGACTTGACTTGAGTTGGGTTTCTAACTTCCTGTCCAGTCTACTCATTTCTTATTATCCCTCATGTGTGCTTAGATCTTACCAAAGTAATCCATTATCTTATTCATGCTTATTTAGTAAAGCTGTCAACTTGTACTATGGAGTTCACCTGACCCTGGAGCTTCAGGAACCTTGTGGAAAAAAATCATTGGCCCCCCTATTCTGTCCCCTCTGTTTTTAGTTGTATTGAAGTTGTATTTTATATGCAAACTACTTAGATATACAAATTCTATTTGTGGTATATGAAGTGAATAAACCATAAAAGTAGTAGGAAGGTCTCCTAAGAAAACAGCATGTGGAAATGGCTTGCAGATGGGGGGGGGGGGGAGGGAGGGGGGCTGTCTTTGTTTACACAAGTATGTATTTATTTATTTAGTGGCTACAACAGAGGCTTCCTAGCAGTTGACTGATAAGATACTGGGAATGATCCATGTTGGAAACATAACCTTGCCTTTCTATAAAGTGATTTGTTATAGAAGAGCTGCTACCTTTGCTGGAACGTTTTCTAATTCAGGCAAAAAAGGAACTTGACAGTGACTACAAACCAGTCCTTTCTGACTAATATTTTATAAACGGAGATAAACAAGCCCATGTCATCCTTTGGGTGGCTTCCGTCATTTTTTCATGTGTTTTACAGTAAACTGAGAGATGACCCGATTCTGTTTTCTGTGACTAATGCACATCTTCAGCTGTGTCACAGCAGCAGGAGTGCCTCGCAGTGCGAGGAGCTGGAGAAGGAGCAGAGGAGATTAATAGTCAGCACCGTGAATTATTTCACTGGAGCTTATGGCAGAACCAGGATGAAAATGGGCAATTCGATATTGTCTTCAAGATTGCTGCTCTTTAAGATAACATGTCAGCTTGTACATTTTTCACTTTAGAGTTATTCAAGGAGCTTTCCTGGTCAAAGTTCAAGGTGGTCGTTTGTGCAATTAGATCTGACTATTCATGGTCAGCCTCAAGGGCCAAAAACAGGTTTGGCATGCAGGCTATCTGTAATCAGTATACATGAGATGAATTTGCGCACGATGAAGGCAGCATGCATGTAAATTTCTCATGCATATTCATTGGAGATATCTTAAAAATTCAACCTGCTTATGTCCCTTAAGGACCATCAGAGAATGTCACTGAGGGGCCAGTGTACTAAACTGTGCAGTAGAACTGTTTGCTGAAGTTCAGCGCACATATTCCTAAATGTATATATATATATATATATATATAATTTACACTCAATGCATTAAACAAATTGTATGTAAATAATGTGCATAAAACGGGAGTATATTGATCGACCTAGTAGACACATGCACACATTCTAGTGGGTCAGATGTCCGTTAGTAGCAGAATTGATATTTTGTGCAGAGATTGTATTTGGACCTCAAAGTGTTGCATAGACATACATTATTATACACATTAGATGTGCGTGTCTGGAATTCCAAATGTATATTTTGTGCATAAATATTATTATTATTATGATATCAAGTAAATTTGAGCAGCTGAGTACACTATCCATCATTTCAAACTGTGGCACCTCTCTCTTAATCCTGCATTTGATGACACGATCACCTCAGCTCCCCATCCTCCTGCTGGTTTATTTTTTTATTTTATTCACTAGATTGTTCACCATTCCCTTCAATAACATAACGAAAACGTTGTGGGTAGTTCATGCTGCCACAAGTAAAAAAACTGGCAGAAATGAGTGAGCTAACTTTTTATTCCTCCTCACACCACATGCTACCCTTCCCCCCAGCCTTAGAAAATCATGTAACATAGTAAATGACGGCAGATAAAGACCAGTATGGTCCATCTAGTCTGCCCAGCAAGACGGCAAGAGTAGGTGCACTTGCCGCTCCGTGCAGGTCACCTCTCCCTATGCCTTTATTTAGGGGTGTACCCACCGCTCCATGTAGGTCCCCCCTGTTTGTTCAGATATAAGAGATAGTTATGCTATAAAGGGATCCACTGTGTCTGTCCCATGCCATTTTGAATTCTGTCACTGTGTTTGCCCCCACCACTTCCATCAAGAGGGCATTCCAAGCATCCACCACCCTTTCAGTGCAAAAGTATTTCCTGACGTTGCCTTTCAGTTTACCCCCTTGCAGCTTCATGTTATGCCCTCTAGTTTTACAGCTTCCCTGCCTTTGGAAGAGGTTTGTTTGTCCATTAATACTCTTTAAGTATTTAAAGGTCTGAATCATATCTCCCCTGTTCCTCCTCTCCTCCTGAGTGTACATATTTAGGTCTTCAAGTCTCTTCTCATAAGTCTTCTGACACAGGCTCCAAATCATTTTGTTCGCCTTCCACTGAACCACTTCCAGCCTTTTTATATCCTTTGCGAGATACGGTCTCCAAAACTGAACACAATATTCCAAGTGAGGCCTCACCAGCGAGTTGTACAGTGGCATTAGTACCTCTTCTTTTCTGCTGGTAATTCCTCTCTGTATGCAACCCAGCATACTTCTGGCTCTTGCCACTGCCTTGTCACACTGTTTTGCCACCTTGAGATCATCAGAAACAATCACACCGAGGTCTCTCTCCTGGTCCGTTCACATCAATCTCTCGTCCCCTATCATATACAATTTCCTTAGATTTCAGCTTCCCAAGTGCATGACACTGCACTTCTTCCATTATATCTTAACTACCAAGCATTAGACCATTCTTTCAGCTTTTGTAGATCTTTCTTCATGTTCCCTACTCCCTGAGGGGAGTCAACTCTGTTGCAAATTTTGGTGTCATCTGCAAAAAGACAGACTTTTCCATTCAGCCTTTAGGTCATGTGCACGCTTCTTTGCATCTATGTTAATAACTAATGCCTCCATTGCTGTTGGATTTAAATAAACAGTGTGCTGATGACTATTCTTTTTTGCACACGGTTTTCTTGTGCACTAAACTCCTCTATGCACAGGGCAGCCATAATAGCGCAGAAAATTGTGCACAGAATCTACGCTAAACCTCCCATGCTTTATTGCGTTAACCTCTGAGTTAAATGAAAGAACTCGTGCTCCCATCACAGCTGGACAATAATGTGCCAACATACCTTGAAAAGGATGCTCCACCACTGCTGGAAATGTCCATTTGTTTAACAGATTTTTATCCCATCAAACTGCTAATATAGTGCTTCTGACTAGGTACCATGGTATTAGGCACTATAGTTAATGCAACATTACAACTGCAATATAATGTAAAATCTACAACAAAAACGTAAATAATAAATAATATTCAAGAAAACCAAACCCACTTAGCCATTTCACCTATAGTAATGTAGTAAATGATGGTAGATAAACCCAAAATGGTCCATTCAGACAGCGATTTGCCAGCTTTAACTTAATATGCATGCAAGTTCCCATAGGGAACCCAGCACCCAGATCTCTTCTTCCTCTCCATGACCCTCACCTAACCTATTAAAGTGGTACTAGCATCTTTTAGGGACATAAATATTGCTCTGTGCAAGTTGCCTCCCCAATGCTTTTTATATATCTGCTGGTTTTAGGGTTGCAATTGCCACTTCATTTTCAGAAGATCCATTAAATTGTAGGTTCCTGCTGTTGCTCTGTGACGGTTACCCCCAATGTTGCCTTGCTGTTTGGGGTTGTAATAGTTGCTCTGTGTAGGATACCCCTGTATTTCATTTCCATCCTCCTTCCACCAGAGATCCTCTATGTTTATCTCACACTCTTTTAAATTCTGTCATTTTTGTCTCTACCACCTCCACTTGGAAGGCGTTTTAAGCATCCACCACCCCTTCAGTGAAAAATAATTTCTGACATTCTTGACTCTAACCCTTGGAGCTTGATATTGTGACCTCTAGTTCTAGAATGTCCTTTCCATTTATAAGGTTTGCTTCTTGTATGTTATTAATACCTTCCAGGTATTTAAATATCTCTGTCGTATTTCTTCTTTTGTCCTCCTCTCTCCTCTAGGTTATACTGTACGTATTTAGATTGCAGAGTCTCACCTCATATGACTACTGGTGCAGACCCTATCGTCTTTCTCAGGATTATCTCAAACTGTATCTATTCATTTTTGAGATATGGCCTTCAGAACTGAACACAGTCTTTATTTATTTATTTAGACCGTTTTGTATGCCACCTTATCCTTCAATCAAAGTGGTCACAACACAATTGGGGGATACATTTAACACGAGGGGATATGAGACACATACACACTAATACTTACAGGGAACATGGGCAATGGAGGGTTAAGTGGCTTGCCCAAGACCACAAGGAGCAGTATTGTAGATGAGGCCTAACCATTAACCTGTACACAGGTATGATCATCTTTTTTATCCATGTTATGCCTGGAGTAGTAAGAGAGGAAGGGCTGATGCCGTCCTCCTCTTGCCTTCTGTGCATTTTACCATTTGTATTGTTAATTCAAACTAGATGCTTCCATCAGCAGCAGGGAGGCACCTTCTTTTCAAGTAAGCTTAGAACAAAGCTTAAAGTAGTCAGCATTCCTCTTGGATCTGAAATGTACTTTTCAGCCAAGTGAAAGCATGTCCGCCACCTGTCAAATAGCTTGAATTTTGACTATGAGAGTTCTCAGTGTGAAAAACAAAAAAGGACATGCATATAGAGTGTGGCTGTAAAGGATATGCCTTCATGGCAGCCCACAAGCCTCGGAATCCTGTTTGAAAAATTACGTGACACTGGTGTGGCACAAATCTGAGAGACTCCAAGAAGAGCAGATGGTCTCATTAATAATTCTCTATACCTGTGAATTCCAGACTGGATGGCTGTGGTCAACAGCCTGATTTCAGTGTGCTATATATCAAAAGGGTCACCAGCCTTTAGGATGAAAGACGGAGCTGAATTGGATGCAGAAATGTGTCTGTACTCTTTTGAACAGAAGCAGGTTTTGGGAGAGGGTCAAACATTTGAATGCTGCAAGGGACATTGGGTTTTAATTTTCAGTTCTGAGTAGACTGTGACCTGGTTTGCATTTAGCATATGTGGATGCACTTTGTGTTCAACCTCGGGACTCTTTTGCCGCACGAAGCTGATGAACATTGTCAGCCAGCACTTACGGTCTTTAAGAGGGAGGGACTCCTAACCATTCTGCACTGATTACAGCTGTTGGTTGACCATAGAGCCACACCTATATTGGGCTCTGAAGGGAGCTGTAGTCTCTGCCTCTCGGCCGAGGACTGGAAGATGTGTATGAAGGCTTATGATGTAGGAAGTCTGGGTGAAGGAAGGTGTTTTAGCCAGAAACTTAGAAATTAGTTATTTGAAATTGCCAGTTTTGCATTACAAAAGCCACCCTAAAATGCTCATTCCATATCATCCTGCTAGTCCAGTCCAGCTTGTGTTCCCCTACTAGCAGATTGCCGGAGACAAAGAACCAATGAAAAGCCCAGGTTTCAATGGCATCACTCCCATGCCTCTATCCACCTCAGTCACCAAAGGTCGCTTCAGTATTTCTTTGTCTCCAGCAGGTGGTGAGATGGATTTTCTCATCTCTGAAGAAAATTCTGAAGATTGAGAGGAAAAGATTGATTTAAACACTTGTGAACGACCACCTTGAGGATGACTCTCTCACTTGAGCGTGACGTGGGAGGCTCCACTAGACTGTGGTCTTTTCGGTAGCATAGGAAAATTGGTTCAGCTCTATATGCTTATCATGATAAGAGCCTGTTGAGCAGCCAGAAATTGGAAGGATTTGGAAGAATCTGGAAGAGTTCAGCAGCCTCACACAACCTTAGCGCCCCCTCCCTCCTCCTCCAGATTGGGTTCTGGAGGTTGTAGCTCCTCCCCACAAAGTACATGGCCCTTGGCCCCCTTCTCATCTTTGGCTAATTTAACCTGGAGAACTCTGCCCATTCTGGCCAACAGAGGCTTCTCTTAATACCTTGGGCTGTAAGGACTGGGGTTTCTAGTCCCACAGGTGCTCCTTGTGATCTTGGGCAAGCCACTTAACCCTCCATAGCCCATGTTCCCTGTAAATATATGTGTAAATAGTTAATATGGTTATCCAAGTTGAGATCCCTGTTATTTGTAATTACGGTGTAATCCCCCACCGTAAAATACCTTGATGTTCCATGTAAACCGCATTGATATCAAATAGCGCAGTATATAAGAGAAATAAATAAATAATAATAGATAAATAATAAATAAATATTGGGCTGGCAGGATGATTCTGCTGTTTGACTATCACAACAGTGGTTGTTCCCCCATCAGCACTACTTACAAGTTTGACTGAATTTATTTTGGAAGCTATTTGGCTGTATTATTATCATCTTATATTATTTAAGTTTTTGGTCTGCCTGCCTGTGATTACTTTCCCCTGGGTCACAGGCGGATGGATGGGTGAACAAGCTGAAAATATTTGTCCTTTTATATTTAGAGATGTCTGTGAATATTGGTAGCTCAGGTTGGACCCTTATCCACTCTAGTCACCTCCCATCTTGACTATTGTAATCTGCTTCTCATTGGTCTCAATCTGAATCATCTTTCTCCCCTTCAATCTGTTCAAAGCTCAGCTGCACAGCTTATCTTCTGCCAGTGTTGCTATGCTCACATAACCCTTCTTCTCAAGTCACTTCACTGGCTCCCTGTCTGTTTCTGCGTTCAATTCAAACTTTTCCTTCTGACCTACAAGTGCATTCATTCTGCAACTCCTCACTACTTTTCCTCTCATATCTCACCCTACCCACCTCCTTAGAAACTTTGCTGCTCTGGCAGACCCTTTTATTTGTGCCCCTCTCTGCCACTGCCAACTCCAGATGTTGTTCATTCCACCT
The DNA here is from genome assembly GCA_033557465.1 of Ichthyophis bannanicus. NCBI lineage: Eukaryota > Metazoa > Chordata > Amphibia > Gymnophiona > Ichthyophiidae > Ichthyophis > Ichthyophis bannanicus. The sequence continues at coordinate 1,512,425,773 of CM066032.1, read as the reverse complement.
TGCTGCTTCATACGCCATAGAAATATAGAAACACTCAGCAGATAAAGACAATATGGCCTATCTAGTCTGCCCTTCCATAGCAACTACTATAGTCCCCTTTTTTCCTTTAGAGATCTGTGTTGGTCTCATGCTTTCTTGAATTCAGATACTGTCCTGGTCTCTACTACCTCCACTGGGAGACTGTTCCATGCATTTACCACTCTTTTTATAAAGAAATATTTCCACATATTATGCCTGAGTCTATCCCATTTCACCTTCATTCTATGCCCCCTCATTGCAGAGCTTTCTTTCAATTGAAAGAGGCTCTTCTCTTGTGCATTTATGCTACAGAGGTATTTAAACAACTCTATCATATCTCCTCTCTCCCACCTTTCCTCCAAAGTATACATATTGAGATCTTTAAGTCTGTCCCCATATGCCTTATGACGAAATCCACTGACCATTTTGGTAGCCACCTTCTGCAAAAACTCCATCCTGTTTATATCCTTTTGAAGGTGTCATCTCCAGAATCGCACACAATACACCAAATGATGTCTCACCAAAGACTTATACAGAGGTACTATCACCTCCTCCTTCCTGGTGACCATTCCTCTCCCTATGCACCCAAGCATCCTCTGGCTTTTGTCATTACCTTTTCTACCTGTTTAGCCACTTTAGGATCATCAGAAACAGTCACACCCAGATCCCACTCTGCTTTTGTGGACAGAAGTATTTCACCCCTTATACCGTACTGCACCCTTTGGATTTTTGCAGCCCAAATGCATGACCATGCATTTTTTAGCATTAAACCTCAGCTGCCAAATTCTTGACTATTCTTCAAGCTTTTATAGATCCCGCCTCATGCTATCTACTCCTTCGTGGGTGTGTACTCTTGCAGATTTTGGTGGTATCTGCAAAAACGCAAACCTTATCCGACAGCCCTTCGACAATATCACTAACAAAAATGTTAAAAAGAATCTGACCAAGGATGGATCCCTAAGGCACACCGCGGGTTACATCCTTCTCTTCCGAGTAAGCTCCATTTACCTGTACCCTTTGCCGCCTTTCACTCAACCAATTTCTAACCCAGTCAATCATTCCGGGCTCCTTCTCTAGCCCTATTTAAATCCAGGCTAAAGCCCCAGCTCTTCAAGGTTGCTGTTGGATCCTGATGTCCCTCACTCTCTTATTCATCACTTATATGTACCGTTCCATACTCTAGTCCCCAGTTTTGTGATGTTTTTCTCCTTGATTAGATAGTCCCTGCTCATCAGAGCTCACAGTCTCTGACATCCATATGTATAGCGCTGTGTACGCCTTGTAACACTATACAGATGATAACTAGTGGTAATAGTAAAATATGTAAAGGGACAATATATTTCTCTAGCCCATTGTTAAGATTTTAGTGCATGTTCCAAGCTGACGGGCAGATGGATGGAAAAGTATGTGCCAGCAGGAGAAACTAGATATTTCTATATTAATTTTGCTAATGCTGTTTCATAACTCATATTAATAAGAGCTGAAGAATTGCCATACTGAATCAGACCAAAGTTTCATCAAGCCCAGTGTTCTGTTTGCAACAGTAGCCAATCCAGGTCAAAAGTACCCGGTAGGATCCCAAACGTAAACAGATCCTATCTGCTCTATGACTTCCAGAACTTAATTATGCAGGAAGTGAAAAAATATTTTTCTCTCATTTGTTTTAAATGTACTGTGTAGTAACTCATGGCATGTCCCCTAGTCTTTGTACTTTCTGAAAAAGTAAACAATAAATTCAGGTTTACCTTTTCCGCTCCACTCATGATTTGATAACTTCTGGCACTTGAAAGTGTTAATAAGTTTTCATGAGCGATGTATCACTCGAGAATGAATTATATGTCATGAGAATAGCCAAAATTGTCATGTTTGTGAGACACTGTCAAAACAATTTCATTTACTTTCCTTCTGCCGTTGAAAAACCGAGGATGAATGGAAACATCAAGTTTTGGTTTAACATTACTGTAGTACTTACTGGTCCAGTGAAAAGAAGCTCTTGGTTCAGGTGCCAGTGGAAGTCATTACATACATGTCTTGGCTAGAGCACGACTGCCCATAATACATTAGGATGAGATTGTCAGAAATCAGGACTGGCTTAAAATCTCACTCCTGGAAATGGGTAACTTAATTTAATGTTTAATTCAGATCGGGTCAATCATTATGTATATGTTCACTGAAAAATATTTGTGAACCAGAATTCATAAAACATAAGAAAAGTGAAATGAAAACATCTGCTTCTGGTTAAAATTTAATTCCAGTGACAAACCCACAAAAGCTGGGAAACTGGGTAGAGGTTCCCTTTTACTGTCTGCTTAGGTCAGACCATTGCAGCACATATGATCTTTAGCTGATATGTTCCAGACATAGTGGATTCATGTGTTCTTTTTTTCTTTTTATCCGGCTTTATGGTCCTTTTAGAAGTACAAGAGGAAACTTTAGTATAAGGAAAGTGGCCTGAATAGTTTCTTTTCACCTTGAAGATGAGCCATGTTGGTAAAATAAGTATTTTGTAATGTTCAGAATCCTACCTACGTGCCCCGATGCCTCAGCAGGGTCCTCCAGCGCACAAGGCATGCAGATCTGAGTCTGTTTCAGTTACTGCTGGCGACTCAAGCAAGAATACATTTCATTTCATTCATTACATTTGGAATACCACCTTCCACCAGTGCCGTCGAAGCAGTTTACAATACAAATAAAACATGCAAAATACAATAAAGTGTAATCACAAATACCATTAAAACTACGAGGATGCTGCACAGTGCTCTTGTTTGCAGGTGATTTGCGTCCTGAAACGCAGAGAGCAAATCAAGCGCTTGTGATTTCAAATGGAGCCTTGTGACCCCTCATGTACCTTCGCTGAATTGAGTGGTACGGAAGTCTTAACATGAGAGTCGTCCCACGTGTGTTCTTCTGATGTGAAAAAGCTGCTGAACGAAGCAGTACTGACAGGCACCGAGGAAAAAAAATGACTTCGATCATACAAGAGCTTAGATGAGCTCCAGGAATAGCCCATTGATTGTGGGGAGTAGTAGAGGAGATTTATTTGTAGTTTACCTCTGCATTCAGTTGTAATAAAACACTAACGTGTCTGCAGGAGCCTCCCTTGCAGAAAGGCAGGTATATGAATGCCTGCAGCAAGCAGAGTGTGAGAGAGGGAGATATTAGCTTGTTAAAAGTAAAATTATTTTGAAGCGACGCTTTCAGTTTTTTGTTTTCTATTTAGAGGTATGTATCCGGTTACCAAAACCTGCTATCCAGATACGTGCTACTGATAGGGATATCCAGCAGGACTATATATGGATAGTGCCTCTCAAAGTCCTTACAGACCACCTTAGTGCTATCCGGATAGTGTTGGGTGTTCCATAGATGGAGTGGGAGTGACTTGAGGTGATATTCAGTGTTATCAGGATATAAAAACAAGCTGTCCTAAGGCTGTGCAGGTAGCGTGAGGCCAGAGCCACCATTGTCTTGCTATTCAGTGCCAGACACAATCTGGATACTAGCGCTGACTATCTGGATCCTTTTTATCTGTGGCAGCATTGGAAAAAACCCCGATCACTGCGGCTCAGTATTGATTGATTGATTGATTGATGAATTTTTAAAAATCCTTCTTTAGTTTCATGTTGAAACATTGTTTTCTCTTTCTTTACAGTAAGTGGAGATGATGCACTAGAGCCAAGAAACACAACGTGTGGAAGCCGATGAATGGCAAGTTTTTAAATTTTATTTCAAGATATTAACTTTTTTTTTTTCTTCTAAAAAACTGTCATTGCTTCTGTTCAGAGATGCTAAAATGGATGGGGTTGGAGTTGGATTTTTGACTTGATTACTTCCCTTTCCAAATCTGAGCTCACTGGGTAATGTTTCCCTATTTAAGGGTCTCTTGACTAACATGCATGAAGGGGGAATTTTACTAACATGCGCCAACCATTAGGGGGGTTTGCTTTGTGTAAGCATGCTGAGTCAACAGCATGGGGCCCGGTGCTAAAAATCCCGTGCTACCTGAATAGAGGCAATTGGGCAGGGACTGACTGGGTGGTATTAAGTACACTTGTATCCCATTAGCACGATGACACACATTAGCAATATGCTAATGGCAGGGGGATGGATGCATATGCCCCCTAAAATTAGTGTGGGCTGCCGTGCTGATTCTGGGCCTTAAATATGTGCTGCTGGCATTGCCCCTTAGTAAACATGCCCCTAAATGATTTATTGCACATCCTCTTACTGTCACTGAGGCCTCTTTACTAACTTAGGGGCATGTTAGCAAAATACGCTTAGTTAGCATGTGGTAAGCCCCCAAAATTAGCACGGGAGATGTTGTAGACCCGCACTAACTTTTGGGCGTGTGCCCATGTTCCCCTGAAGTACTGCTTGCCATGCTAAATGGCTGACCCATTTAATGTGGGTGCACTTGCCGCTGGCCATTAAGGAGGCAATAAGTTCATCTGCGCTCATGGCAGTAATCATGATTAGTGAGGTGTCGTCCGTGCCTATAGCTGCGCTAACATTTAACACAAGACTTTTACTGCACTGCCCTGTGCTGTCAGTGTGGTCAGTTTAGTGGATGGTAAACCCCACACTTTAGTAAACATGTACTTTAGCATATAACGGACACAATTGTGCATTAATGTAGATTAGCACACAAAAGAAAATGAAGCCCTAAGGTGGTGCCTAAAGGTACTGGGGATAAGGTGACTTGTCTAAGATTACAAAGAGTGTCATTTATTGCACGTCCTCTTACTGTCACTGAGGCCTCTTTACTAACTTAGGGGCATGTTAGCAAAATACGCTTAGTTAGCATGTGGTAAGCCCCCAAAATTAGCACGGGAGATGTTGTAGACCCGCACTAACTTTTGGGCGTGTGCCCATGTTCCCCTGAAGTACTGCTTGCCATGCTAAATGGCTGACCCATTTATTTTCACAGTACTACCAGATTAACCTGACCCCTTCCTAACTTTCCCTCCTTTTACCTCCTCGAGATAACATCTCAATATTAGCACACAACCTCACTGTACATATGTAGCATCCTAAATTCTTAGCATTCAATCTCATTGTACATTTTTAATTAGTTCAGTTTGTATCCCCTTGTTATCCAAGTTGTTACTCCTGTTCTCTGTAAAGCCAAACATGTTATCCAAGTTGTTACTCCTGTTCTGTGTAAAGCCAAACAGTTGTTATGGTCATTTTGTTTTATGTAAACCGCGCTGATTCAAAATAGTGCGGTATATAAGAATTTGTAATAAATAAATAATAAATAAATCATTTTGAGTAGTGGAATTTGAACTTGGGTTCTTTGGCTCTCAGCCCACCAGTTTAGTTACTAAGCCTCTCCTCCCTTTTCTAATTGTTTCTACAAGCCTTGAATCTGATTTTATCTATATTGCTGACATTGTATTTGGTGCCGCACAAGGTATGTATGTTGTGTATAGTGTAAGGTTATCCTGGTTTACAGTGAATACTCGGAGCAGTAGGTAAAGGTTTCTTTAGACTGCTTTAGTTTAGTTTAATGTGTGTGTGTGTGTATGTATATATATATATATATATATCTATACACACATACAGGGTGGCCCAAAAAAAGTGAGAACATCTCGTAAATTAAAAGCTTAAATAGTTTACTTATTTACCTATTTTAGCTATATAACGTCTTTATTTCGACAATTTCCGGTCGCCATCTTTGTTTTTTTAATTTGTCAATCGTTTACATCTGTCTTTTTGAATTTTTAAGTATGGGCCACCCTGTATATATACATACACACACACATATATAATTTTATTGTTTTTATCAATAGTATATTATATGGGGGGAGTGTTATTGTGTTGTTGTTTTTTTTATCTGATGGTTTTGTGTTGGCTGCTTGGCTCCCATTGTGATGGTTCTAGTGTGAGATCTCAAACTACAACTATCACAGTGGGAACTAGGCAGCCAACACAAAACCATCAGATTAAAAAACAACAACAACAACCCAATTAATCCCTCCCCCCCCATATAATATATTAATGATAAAAACAATAACATTATTGAACTAATAAAAAAATAAAATAACCCATTTCAATGGAACTGAATGTAATTGTTTTTATAATTGATCAAGTTAATAATTCCTGGTTATTCAGTGATCGAAAAGCCATATTTTCAATTTTTTCGAACTGTTTCAATAGAAATGTGGAGCTGTTCAATAGAAGTGCTTTCCTGTTTTGGAGGAGCAGAGCTATTATCGGGATTTGAATGTTGCTGCTCTTTCTCCATACTGCATTTTGTAACTTTTGATATTTCACCTTAGAATAGTTGAATGTCTTTGAAGGATTTTCTTTAATGACAAATAGGAGGCTAGGTTTAATTCTTTTTCCCTATCATCCTGTTGGACCAGTCCATATGTGTGTTTATGCTCCCCATCCAGTAGGCGTGGAAGACTAGGACAACATTCATTAATGTCATCACTTGGTATATCTTCTTGTGCAGCCAGGGAAGCCAACATTGTCTGCCTTTAGCAGGTGGCAAGATGTGTGGCCTGGTAAAGCAGTGCAGACAGGCCTGTCTCCCCTGGTTCAGATTACAGTCCTGTGCCCTGTGTGCTTGAGACTAGTAGGCCTAAAATTTGCTCAATGCTCGGGTATGCCCCTGTCTCTTTGAACAGACAGCTTGCCCTGTGTTCAGCACTGCTATCCATAAGTTCCTAGTGCTTGGTGGGCAGGAGAGCAGACAGAAGGACCGCACAGGGCCCTGAGGTGGGTGGTAAGTTTGGGCCCAGGCCCAGGCCCCATTTCCCTTTTGCTGTCCTCTGTCTGCTTGCTGAGTTTGTCTTTCCTTTTTTTCTGAATATTTTTCTTTCACCATTGATTTGACTTTTTTGCAGCTTGCCATAAAGCAGCTCTAAATTTTAAAAAAGGCCTCTCAGACCTGTGGGAGTGGCTGGGGCAGCCCTTCTCAGATTTCCCTTGCCGGTCTGACATGTACCTGGAATCTCTTTTCGGGATTCCTTTTTCACAACAGTTTTTGCAATCTCATTTAGTGGGTCGCCTTTGCATTTTTTCCTATGACCTCTGTAGTGCTTAATTGCGACCCGATGTAGCCTGTGGCCTTTAATAATTTTTCCTCTGGCTGAAGTCTTTGCCCCAGGTTCAGTAAGATTATCTTACGGCATATTTTTTTCAGCATGTTTTTGACCACCCATGAGGGGTCTGGGGCTCTTTGCCATGTTTGGTGCCTTTGTTTCACTCCTCCTGTTTTTTTCCTGCCGGCAGGCTCCATGGTCATTTTGAAAGGTGGCATGGTCCCTGTAGAGTGGGATGTAGTGAGGCAGCCGCATCCTCAAGCTCCTAGCTTCCCGGGGCCTCCTTTCACTCAGCTTGCACAGCAGCTTCTGAAATAGCTCACGGGCTGTTTTCAGTCCTTATTAGCTGCTTGGTAACCCCCTTTGTAGGAGTCTGAGGCCCAGATCTCCCCTACAGTGGCAGTTGGGCCCTCGAGCATCTCTGTTGCTGACGATAGGGGGGGCTACGTGCTCCTGCTTTGCCCTTTGCGCTTCAGTTCTTCAAGGAGTCCAGCCTTATCCCTTATGGAAGTTATCTGGGATGCACAAGAGGAATCTTTTTCTCTAGAGGGTGAGTCTAAAGAGGTAGGGATGAGTCCCCTGCTGGATGGTGAAGATCCTCCATGACCCGTCTATTCCACATAGAGGACTGTCCCATTCTTGTTCAGGATGCTATGGCAGTTTTTGTATTGTTGCACTTGTTCCTCGATACAAGCTTTGCAAGAGGATCTTAGATTGGAAGGTAACCGGCCTTGCCTCTCTCTGAGCCTATACGCCAGCATATAGCCTCCCAGTAGGAGAATCCTGAGATGAGCCTACCCTCTCCCCCAGGGTGAGTTAGTTCCACATTTAGGCTTCTGTGGGTAGATGCCTGCATCGCAGCAGTTTCAAACCATATGACCATCCTGGTACTAGGTCCTCTTTAAGAATTCTTTTGCAGCTTCTACCTTAAGCTCTCCAGTGACGTTGTGTACAGGCTTGTGGCCTAAGACTTCTTGGGATGGGTCTGGCAGCTGTTGGACAATCCAGAGGCTACAAGTTTAAAATCTGGAGCTACATATGTGGCAGATGACTTGGTCAAGATTTCCTCCACTCCATAGCAGCAGTGATAGTGGTTGGGCAGTGGATTTGTCTCTGCAACAGGTCAGCTGATGCTACTTTCAAATTATGGCTGAGCATACTAACCTTCAAGGACAGGTTGCTCTTTGGAGAGGACCTGGAGAGGTTGGTGATAGCTCTCTGAGAGCTCACCCTTAAAGACTCCTGAAAGGCAGGCCCAGGGGTGCTAGGAGTGCTTCTCACAGGGCCCTGCGTGGAGCACAGAGACACCCTCATACTGCCAGGAGAGAACTGTGGCATCCTCTGGAGCCAGTAAGTCCTGGCAATGAGATGCAGCAGGTCTCTTCCGAGGTACAATCGGTTAGAGAGTGGCTTCAGCTGCTTCTGACGGAGTGGATCCATATCAGACCATCCTCGAGGTCCTCAGTCAGATTTACATGCTGGAGTTTGCAGTGTCAGGTCTTCTTGTGGCTCCCCACTCAAGTATGTGGTGATTGAAGAAACTCTTCAGCTTCTCCTGCAGTTGCAGACTATTCCACCAGTGCACTCCCCAGAGCAGGGCCAGGGGTGTTATTCCATCTACTTCATGGCACCCAAGAAGGGAGGACCCTTCTGGCCTATTTTGGACCTAAAAGCAATCACTGCCAAACTCTGAGTTCCCCTTTGTCGCATGGGAACCATCAGGTCAGTCATTGTGTCAGTCTAGCAAGGTGAGTCCCTAACTCCCCTGGATCTAGACGAGACATACTTTCACATTTCCACTGCATTTCCATCACATTTCACATTTTGCCTTCTACCGGAAAATATAGGGATCACGGGTGTAGTGTGTAATTGGTTTTAAAGTTTTTTTAAAGAAGAGAAGATATTGGGTGCAGATAGGTAAAGATGGCTTCTCTAGGTGGGATGCCAGCTGTGGAGTTCCACAGGGCTCTCCATTGTCACCGGTCCTTTTTAATTTAGTTATGACTACGCTAGGGCGTGCTTTGGAGCAAGTGAACCTACGGTTAGTACTGTTATAATGAAACTGGAAGACTGGGCAAAATTGATGCGATTAAAAATTAATATATCTAAATCAAAGGTTTTATGTTTTAACACCACCAAACCTTTACCAGAATCGTTATTGCCTGCTTTTACACAGTTAAATTTAAAGGTCGATCTCATTCTTAAAATTCTAGGGATGCTGACTGATACAGATCTATCATTTGAGGCTTATGCCAGTTAAATTGTCTCAAAATGTTTCTTTAAGCTACGTCAACTATGCAGAATAAGAGGGTTCTTCTCCAGAGAACATTTTCAACTTGAGGTTCAAAGTTCTGTTATGTCATATTTAGATTATGGAAACCTGTTACTCAAACTGTTCCCATTATCAAATCAAGCGACTGCAACTGGGCCTAAACACAGCGGCACACCATATTTTTGGCATTTCTTACTGTGGCAACTCCCTTACTTCATAAATGACATTGGCTTAAAGTTCCCAATCGGATTCATTTTAAGGTTTTTTTTTTTTTATATAGATGTTTTAATGATTTTGTTCTGAAATATTTTTCGTCATTGTTATTTCTATTTATAACATGTAAATCTAAATGTTTACAATCTGCCAGTACTTTGTTGCATCCTCCATTTGAAGTCATACTTTATATGCACTATTCCCTACATGGCGACAGAGTAGTGGTCTGAATTACCTAGGCAATTAAATATTTCCTCTCTGAAAACCTGGTTGTTTAACTTTAATTAGTTAAAGTTTATTTCTACATACTTTGTATCCTTTTTCTTTTATGTTTCTTGCTGTAAAACTGCACAGAACCACTGTTTTGATTGGGATCATTGCAATATACAAATCTGTGTTAGATTCAATTAGATTATATCCTGTGCTGCCATTTCCAGTTCTGGGCTCTGCATTTTGGCTGGCCACAGCTCCTCAAACCTTCTCGAAGGTCAGGTTGGTGGTAGTGGTGCTCCTTTGCAAGCAAGGGTTCCAGGTTCACCATACCTGGCTAACTGGCTGACTTGGAAGAAGTCCAAGGAAGACACAGCCCTGACAGTTTATTAGCTGGAGAGCTTGATGTTGCTGAAAAACTATCCCAAGAGCAGCCTGGTTCTTTTGTAGGACTTGAAGTATCTCAGGCCATGGTTCAACACTCTCTGGGGTCAAGTCTTACTCATACAGGAGAGGTTATTCAAGATTCAGAGACAGCTCAGGGAGTTGTGTCAGTCAGTTCCCAGGCTTGGGACTACCTTAAACTCTTAGGATCCATGGTGTCAACCCTGGAGCAAGTTCCATGGGCCAGGGTGCACATGGTCTCACTCCAGAGACATCTTCTGTCTCACTGGTCTCCCTGTTTCTTCGACCAGATCCTACCTCTCCCTCAGGAGATCAAGGAGTAGCTGGTATTATGGATGCAATTTCGCTATTTGATGAACGGGATGTCTCTTGGATGCACTTGATTGGATGTTAGTCATCATGGATGTCAGCCTGAGAGCCTGGGGAGCTCACTGTCTTAGTCAGTTTGCCCATTCTCCTGATCATTCAACCTGTCAGAGGTCAGAGTGCTTTATCTGGCGCTACTAATGTTCTGACCTTTCCTGGTGGGCAAAGTGGTCCGTGTGTTCTCAGAGAATGGCACAGCTGTGGTATATACCAATGTAACGCCAATTTTTAAAAAGGATTCCAGGGGTGATCCGGGAAACTATAGACCGGTGAGCCTGACGTCAGTACCGGGAAAAATGGTAGAAACCATCATAAAGAACAAAATTACTGAAAATGTAGATAGTCATGGCTTAATGGGAGACAGCCAACTTGGCTTTAGACAAGGAAGAACTTGTCTTACTAATCTGTTATGTTTTTTTGAAGGTGTAAATAAACAGGTAGACAAAGGTAAGTCGGTTGGTATAGTGTATCTGGACTTTCAGAAAGCCTTTGACAAGGTCCCTCATCAGAGGCTTTTGGCAAAACTAAAAAGACATGGGATATGAGGCAGTGTACTACTGTGCATCAGGATCTGGTTAAAAGATAGAAAGCAGAGGTAGGGCTAAATGGCCAATTTCCTAATGGAGAAAGATGAATAGTGGAGTACTCCAGGGATCTGTGCTGGGTCCGTTGCTTTTTAACATATTCATAAATGACCTGGAAATGGGAATAACGAGTGAGGTTATCAAATTTGCAGATGACACAAAACTATTTAAAGTTGTTAAAACCATGAGGATTATGGAAACTTGCAAGAGGATCTTGATAAATTGGAAGAATGGGCATCCGAAAGGCAGGTGAAATTTAATGTGGACAAGTGCAAAGTTATGCACCTAGGAAAGAACAACCAAAACTATGGTTACATGGTACAAGGTTCCACATTAGGAACCACCACCCAGGAAAAAGATTTAGGCGTCATCATAGATAACATGTTAAAACCCTCTGTCCAGTGTGCAGTGGCAGCCAAGAGAGCAAATAGTATGTTAGGTATCATAAGGAAAGGAATGGAAAATAAAACAAAGGATATTTCATTATAATGCCTCTGTATCGGTCCATGGTGTGACCGCACCTTGAATATTGTGTGCAATTCTGGTCACCGTATCTTAAAAAGGATATAGCATTATTAAAAAAGGTACAGAGAAGAGCCATCAAAATGGTAAAGGGGATGGAAGGATATCCCTATGAAGAGAGACTAAAAAGGTTAGGACTCTTCAACCTGGAAAAGAGAAGGCTGAGGGGAGACATGATAGAGGTCTATAAATTAATGAATGGAGTGGAACGGGTAAACATAGATCGATTGTTTACATCATCAGAATAGAGGAAGACTAGGGGACATGCAATGAAGCTACAGGGTAACCTATTTAAGACTAATAAGAGAAAATATTTTTTCACTCAACGTGCAATCAAATTCTGGAATTTGTTACCGGAAGATGTAGTAAAAGCTGTTAGTATAGCTGGGTTTAAAAGGGGTTTGGACAAGTTCCTGGAGGAAAGGACCATAAACCATTATTAAAAGGGACCCAGGATATCACTGCTAGACCCAATTCAAGCATTGTGGAACCTGTGTCCTTTGGGGAAACTGCTAGGTACTTATGACCTAGATTGGCCACTGTTGGAAACAGGATACTGGACTTGATGGACCTTGGTCTGATCCAGTAGGCATATCTTATGTTCTTAAGGTGGGACTTGCAGTGCCAGAGTGGTTCTCACGATACAGCTGTTTTGTTGGTCAGAAGAGCATCTATTTGCCCTGTTGGCAGCACACATAGCAGGTGTTGATAAGGTGCAGGCCAACTTCTTAAGTCAGAATTTTGAGCAATTATGCCCTCACAGTTCATCATAGTGGGGTTTTCCAGTGGCTTGATGCCCACTCAGGAGTATGCCAAAGTGGAGAACCTTTTCAGCTGTAGAAAGGTTAGATGCCCTACTTCAGAAGTGGCCCCAAGAGGAGCTTCTCTTTGTCGTCCTTCCATGGCCCTTGGCAAGCATTCTGCTGGGCAAACTTTGGTCCCATCCAAGCTTGGTAACTTTATTAGCTCCAGACAGGTCATGTAGGTCATGATACCCAGATCCCTTGAGCCTGTTGGCATGGTCCCCTCTCTTGCTCCCTCAAGAGAGGTGCCTTCTGCGACAAGAGCCCCTGATGAGGAAGGATCCAGCTCCCTTCTCACTTGTAGCCTGGTCTTTAAGAGGCATAGGCTGTCCAAGAAAGGGCTACTCAGGAGTTAGGAGTCATAGTAAACACCCTGTTTATGGCCTGGAGAGCCTTTACATCCTTAACTTATGTGAGAGTCTGGAGGTTTTTTGAGAGATGGTGTTCCTCTTGGGCCCTAGAGGTAAGAAAAGTGGATATTGTCACTATTTTGTCCTTCATACAGGCCAGTTTGTATAAGGGGTTGGTTCTGAAATTTCTCAAGTTTCGGGTTGCAGTCCTTGCATGCTACAGGGGTCATATTCATGGCATGTCCTTAGCAGCACATTCTGATGTTTCTCACTTCCTCAGGGAGTAAAACAGATCCACTCAACAATTCGCTCAGTTGTTCCTCTTTGGAGTTTCCCTCTGATGTTGACTATGTTCAAAGGGCCCTTTTTGAGTCCCTTCATAAGGCCTCTCTCAAGAATTTGACTCTTAAGGTGGTTTTCTTCGTTGCTATTGCATCCACAAGGCAGATGTCCGAGCTGCAGGGAGCCTTTCTTGATCATCTTGAGAGCATCTGTCTCTTTGCGGACTGTGCTGTCCTTTCTCCCAAAGGTGCGGCCTCTCATTCACCTTAGTCAGACCGCCATCCTACTCCCCTTCACAGAGGAGAATCTTCAGGCAGATCCCTCTCCATCTCATGGACATGAGGAGGGTGTAGTCAGATACTTGGAGATTACTAATTCCTTCCATTGTTCGTACCATCTCTTTGTTCTCTTCAACTGTCTACAGAAAGGTCAAGCAGCTGCCAAGTCTTTGATTGCCTGCTGGATTAAGGAGGCTATTAGTTAAACATACCCTTCTGTTTGGAAGGCAGCTGTCTGTAAGGCAGCTTCTTCTTGTCTTTGAGCATTTTTGTGAAGCACTACAAGTTCCATGTGGGAGCTGGAGTAGATGGCACCTTTTCCAGGGCAGTTCTGTCCAGAGCATCATCTTCCTCCGATCCTGGGTCCTGATTGCTTGGTTACATACCACTTGTCTTGGCTGGTCTAGCAGTTTGACAAGAAAGGAGAAATTGTACATGCCTGATAATTTTCTTTCCTTGAATCCTGCTAGACCAGTCTAGGACGTAGCCTGGAAGACTTTTTCTACAGTTTTGGGGGCCTTGATGCCTCTTGATTGCATGGTCAGGTACAATGCCTATTGCAGAGTTTATTATGGGAAGAGCGCCAAGTACATGTTCCTATTGATTGTTCCAAATTCTAGTGTGGAATAAGGAGAAATTAGACCTTACCTGCTAATTGTCTTTCCTTGAATCCTCTCCGGACCAGTCCAGGGAACCATTGGGGGTTGTCAATCCACTTCAGCAGCTGAGGACTGAATACTAAAGTCTTTGCTGACAGGCTATAGCCACTCCCCTTGAGACAGCTCTCCACTCCAATGTATCCAAGTAGCATAACAGAACAACATCCACCTGACATACAACGACATTGTCGACAAAAAGAAAACCAGAAAGCAGAACTGTACCCGCTATCGACTGCCCTGGTAAGGGATAGAACATACCCTTTCCCTTGTATGAGGTACAATCATAGCCTACGCCATCCTATCAAAAACTGTTATGATAATCTTTTCTTTTTTTTTTTTGGTTTGTTTGTTACAAATTCCAATTACCCCGAAGGGAGCCCCAAGTACCACCGCTACTAGAGAACCCAGTAGCCTCATGGGACTTGCGTAGACAGAACACCAGAAGAACCTACTCGCGGACTCAGCAAAAAGTAAGGGAGGGCCCTGGACTGGCCCGGAGAGGATTCAAGGAAAGATAATTAGCAGGTAAGGTCTAATTTCTCCTTCCTATTCACCTCTCCGGGCCAGTCCAGGGTACCATTGGGCAGTACCAAAGCAGTGCCTAAAAACGGGAGGGACCCGCGAGCCCCCCTACAATGACCGAGGCCCCTACTCTCGCATCCTCCCTGGCCTGTACATCCAAGCGATAATGCTTCGCAAACGTATGCAGAGATGACCACGTCGCGGCTCTACAGATATCCACTGGCGGAACTAAGGCTAACTCCGCCCAAGAAGCCGCCTGACCCCGCGTAGAATGAGCCTTGAGACCCACCGGAGGTGATTTACCGCCCGCAACATAAGCTGCCACCACAGCTTGCTTCACCCAACGAGCATTCGACGCCTTAGAAGCAGCTTGACCCTTCCGAGGCCCTCCAAACAGAACAAACAACCTGTCCGACCTCCTAAAAGGCTTCGTAAGCTTCAGATAACGCCTCAAGACTCACCTCAGATCCAACTTCCGTAAGGATCGATCCACTCGCAACTCTTGCACCGCCGCAAACATGGGGAGAGCAACCGACTGATTAATGTGGAACTGGGACACCACCTTAGGCAGGAAAGAAGGCACGGGACGCAGAAGCACTCGTTCCGGCAAAAACTGCAGATATGGCTCCCTACAAGAAAGAGCCTGAAGGTCAGATATTCTCCGCGCTGAACATAGGGCCACCAGGAACGCGGTTTTCCACGAAAACTCTCTCAAGCCCTCCGTTGAACCTGACTCAAAGGGAGGCCGAGTCAGAGCGTCCAGCACCAGATTCAAGTCCCAAGCCGGCACCACCGGCCGTACCGGCGGCTGGAGAATCTTCACCGCTCTAAGAAAACGCACGACATCCGAATGAGACGACAACCTCCTACCTTGCACTGTCCCTCTATAGCACGCTAGAGCAGCCACCTGCACCTTCAAGGTGCTAAGAGCCAAACCTTTCTGCAAGCCCTCCTGAAGGAAAGCCAAAATCTCGGGCAAGGCAGCCGCAAATGGACGAACGCTACGGCCTGCACGCCAAGACTCAAACACTCGCCAAACACGAACGTATGCTAGAGAAGTCGAACTTCGCCTAGACTGCAACAGAGTGTGCACCACCGCCGATGAGTAGCCCTTGCGTCTCAACCGCTGCCTTTCAAGAGCCAAGCCATAAGCAAGAAGCGATCCACCTGCGGCATGACAACGGGACCCTGCTTCAGCAGCCACCCCCGAGGCGGAAGCCGCCAAGGGGAATCCACGAGAAGCCGCCTCAGATCCACATACCATGGCCGTCTGGGCCAATCCGGTGCAATGAGAATCACCGTTCCCCCGTGAAGAGATATATGCCGAACCACTCGACCGATCATCGGCCACGGAGGAAACACGTAAAGAAGCTTGTCCAACGGCCATGGTTGCACCAGGGCACCCAGACCCTCGGCCATGTGCTCCCTGCACCTGCTGAAGAAACGAGCTGCCTTCGCATTGCCGTATGTGGCCATGAGATCTACCGCTGGCCGCCCCCAGCGCCTCGTAATGTCGAGAAAAATCCTATCGTCCAACTCCTACTCTCCGGGATCGAGAACATGGCGACTTAAGTAATCGGCCTGAACATTCTCCCTGCCGGCCACATGCGCCGCTGACAGAGCCGACAGATGACCTTCCGCCCAGAGCATCAACACTTGACTCTCTGCCAACAACAGAGCACTGCCCGTGCCTCCCTGGTGATTGATGTACGATACCGTCACAGCGTTGTCAGAGAAGACCCGCACCGCCCTCCTTTCGAGTAGCGGAGCGAACGAGAGCAGCGCCAAATGCACCGCCCTGAGCGCCAGAAGATTGATCGAGAAGGACGCTTCCTCCGGAGACCAGCGCCCCTGAGCCACCTGAGACTGACAGTGGGCTCCCCAGCCTGATAAACTGGCGTTCGTCGTCACTAACATCCAAGATGGAACCGCTAAAGGCATTCCTGCCCGAAGATGATCCAGATCGAGCTACCACGTGAGACTGTCCCTCACCACCTCCAAGCAGCTCAGCTTCCTTGACAAAGGATGAAGCTGAGGAGACCACCGGGACAGCAAGGCCTGCTGCAAGAGTCGCATATGCACTCTGGCCCAGGGGACCAGATCTAAGGCCGCCGCCATGGAGCCCAAGAGCTGCAAATACCTCCACGCCGAAGGCGCCTTGAGTCGAAGAAACACTCTCACCTGTGCCAAAATCTTTAATACCCTGCTCTCCGGCAAGGAGACCAATCCGTGCTCCGTGTCGAACTCTGCTCCCAGATACACCAGCCGAGATTAGGGCTGTAGCTGGCTCTTCATACGGTTGAATACCCAACCGAGCTGCTCGAGGAGCTGAACCACTCGAGTGGTAGCCCTGACCGACTCCTGTCGAGAACTGGCCCTGATAAACCAATCGTCCAGATAGGGATGAACCTGAATACCTTCCATCCCCAAGGCTGCGGCAACGACCACCATGACCTTCGTAAACGTCCGTGGAGCGGTCGCCAAGCCGAAAGGTAACGCTCGGAACTGAAAATGTCCCGCGGGGACTGAAAACCTCAAAAAACGCTGATGATCTGGCCTGATCGGGATATGCAGATAAGCTTCCGTGAGATCTATGGCCGAAAGGAACTCTCCCGGACGAACGGACCCAATCACGAACCTTAGCATCTCCATCCGAAAATGTGGAACTCTCAAAGCCCGGTTGACATGTTTGAGGTCCAGGATCGGCCGAAAGGAGCCCTCCTTTTTCGTAACCACAAAATAAATCGAGTATCGACCGGAGCCTAACTGGTCTGGAGGAACCGGAACCACCGCCTCCAACTGCACCAAGCGACGTAGCGTGTTTTCTACCGCTTGCCTCTTGGTTCCGAGACCACAAGGAGATGCCAAGAAGACCTCCGGAAGTGGCCGGGCGAACTCCAGCGCATACCTGTCTCAGATGATCTCCAGCACCCATGGTCTGTAGTTATTGCGGTCCAGGCAGAGAGAAACCCCTGTAAGCGCCCCCCTACCGGTATCTCTACCTGGACCAACTGACCTTCATTGCGGCTTTTTGGGAGCCGCTTGCTGAGAGGAGAAATAGCTTCTACCAAAAGGGAGAAAAACGTGCTCCCCGAAATCTACGAAAATCCTTTCCTAACCCATGCTGCGTAGAGGATTGCTTGAGAGGCTTAGGGCGATCCTCTGGCAACCGCACTCCTTTGGAATCCCCCAGATCCTTTACTATCTTCTCTAATGCCTCCCCAAA
This sequence comes from Ichthyophis bannanicus, assembly GCA_033557465.1. Taxonomy (NCBI): domain Eukaryota; kingdom Metazoa; phylum Chordata; class Amphibia; order Gymnophiona; family Ichthyophiidae; genus Ichthyophis; species Ichthyophis bannanicus. Next base: position 1,512,408,014 of record CM066032.1, on the reverse strand, counting down.
CAGCAGCTTGCCCGTATAAGGAAGCTTACTGAGCCGTGCCTTCGAGGAGGCGTCGGCCGACCAATTCCTTAGCCAAAGGAACCATCTAGCCCCAATCAAGGAAGCCATGGCCTTAGCCGCAATACGAACCAGGTCATAAAAGGCATCAGCCTGATAGGCCACCGCCGATTCCAATTTTGCTCCCTTCGTGGAGGACTCCCCTGTAGAATCGGAAGAGGAACCCCCCTGGAGCCAACGAATCGATGCTCTAGAAACGTACGCACCACAAATAGAAGCCTGAAGCACCAGCGCACAGGAATCGAAGGCTTGCTTACGCAAACCCTCCAGCTTGCGATCTTGCAGGTCCTTAAGCGCAGCTCCGCCCTCTACTGGGATCGTAGTCTTTTTTGTCACCGCCGATACCAGCGCATCCACCTTAGGCATCTTGAGCAACTCCTTCACTTCCTGCGGAATTGGATAAAGACGACCCAGAGTGCGACCTCCCCTTAGAGAAGCCTCCGGGTACTCCCATTCAGACTCTATCATCCGCTTTATAACCCGGTGGAGCGGAAAACAAAGCTGCTCTGCCTTAAAACCCTGCAACAAAGGATCCTCCAGTGGCTCCTGCTCAACCGCCGGAAGAAGGATGTTCAAGGCTGCCAAAGACTGCCCAATTAGCGCCCCTAATTCTTCTTTGCGGAAAACGCGAAAGAGATTCGGGTCCTCTCCCGGAGTCAGCTCGCCCTCCTCCAGCTCAGCTGACCACAGATCAAAACTGGCCTCAGAAAATTCCTCAGTGTCATCTCTCTTCTGAGGCTCCGGGAGCTGCTGCTCTAAGCCATCCCTCACCGGAGCTAAACCTGCCGCTGCACGGGAGGACCCCTCTCCAGGGTCTGACTGAGGATCACCCAAGAGACCCCCATCCCCAATACTGGAAGGCAAGGGATCTCTGCTGACCTGTGACACTTTCAAAGTATAAGCCCTATGAAGGGCTAGGATAAACTCCGGGGAAAATAAGGCCGCCAAGGATTCCTGAGCCTCAGGAAGCTGGCGTTGCTCCTTTACTTGCTTGTGCCTGCCCGCGGGAGAAACGGCGCTCTCATCTAAAATGGCCGCCGTTCCCGCCTGATCTACCACGCTGCTAGGCTTCTGCGCCTCCATCTTGCTATCCATGCTCCCGTTAAATGGAAACGCCTAAGAACGCTCCCCCCGACAACTCAAAACCGCCGAAGGAAACGAATACTCCCGACACACATACACGCCCAGCTCCTGCCGCCCAAGAAGAACTGACCTGATTGCAGTCCTGAATGACCGCGATGCTTCGGATCCCGCTGTTAGCGGGAAACTAAGAAGTGCACCTGCAGACAAGAGGAGAGAAGAACCTGGGGCTCCCAGGACGAATCCCCCTGCAAAAACGGAGCGAATCACAGTAGGAGACAGGCTCTGCCTCAAGTGACCGCTGCCACAATCGATCCTCCACGGAGGGGTTACGCTCCGTTTTAACTCTCTTCTTCTTTCCCTTTTTTTTTTTTTTTCCCTTTTTTTTTTTTTCCTGTTTCAATTAGCTTAATTGAAACAAACCCACAAGGGAAGAGGTATATTAAATCCAAGAGAGAGGATAATAGCTCTGCTAGAACCGATCCTCCTCAAAAGTCTGCTAATTAAGAGGCCTGCTGCCACTGGTTGGAGCGCTTGTCAGCTTTTCATGTCCTGTTCAGCTGCTGAGGACTAAAGACTGGAGAGCTGTCTCAAGAGGGAGTGGCTATAGCCTGTCAGCAAAGACTTTAGTTTTCAGTCCTCAGCTGCTGAAGGGGATTGACAACCCCCAATGGTACCCTGGACTGGCCCGGAGAGGTGAATAGGAATATTGTTTATAGTTTCTGAGTTTTGTAGTCTTGATTACAGCTTGGGAAGTATCATACTGGCTTCTGTTAGTATTGCACCACTGGATATACCAAGGGATGACATTACTGAAAATTGCTCTGGTCTCCTTCCACCTGCTGGCTGGAGAGCATAACCCACTCATCTGAACTAGTCCATCAGGATTAAAGGAAAGGAAACTAACATGTATATAAAAGTTCTCCGCTCTCCAGTCATTACCAACCTGTCAGTTAGAAGCAAAGGTTAATAAATATAAACAAAACAAAAGAATGTAAGGTGATATCTTTTATCGGACAAACTGAAGTCCTTCCACACTCTCCCTTCCAGGCTATGAGTAGAGTGCTTTTCATGATTGCCTTATATATTCTAGTATTGTCATCTTTTGCTCATTGTAGCCTGACTTGTGGAAGAGGGTTTTAGCTCCCAAACACTAGTAAAAATTGTATCAGTTACCCAATAAAAAGCTATGACCCTTCTAGTCTTGTCTTTTTTTTTTTTTGCTTTTACTTATTAATATTTATTTCTGTGCTGTCAAGTGGACTAATACAGAAACCATAAAACTTGACCTAACTTGTCAGTAGGAACAATTGGTAGAGTGCTTCTCTGGAAACATTGCTCACGTTTGACCCGTTGATGTGTTTCATCCTTGCACTATGTGTGTGTTTGTGTGTGTGCTGAAGGAAAGAGTGAGAAAGAGCAGAAGACTTGTAGTGAATCTTAAGACAAGACTTGAGAGATGCGGCCTGAACTAGATATCACTCCTCTGTCCTTTTTTATAGGGCTACTTGTCGCCTACACTAACATTTGAAAGAAGCAGAACAACTGGTGTACCTTCTGCTACAAAACAGCAGGAGGTTTTTGTGTTTAGTCCTTCTGTATAGAACTGTCCGGAGACTTTTGTTTAGACTCTATATGAGCAATGCCCAGAGTTTTCCACTCTCCATGCCCTTCCCTGCTGAGATAAAGATCTTTGTTCCTGGGGTGAAGATCACTATTAAAGGATATTGTTTTGTGTGCACTCACTGATTTAAAAAGGGAAACATCACTTTTCTGTTTAAGTAGTGAAGGTTTCCTTTTTGAACAGTTTCTCTCAGCATAATGCAGTGCACTCCAAATCATTTAGAAAACAGGGACCCCCACATACTTCACATAATACACACAGGTCTAGACCTGGGATTTTCCCATAACTGTCCATAGTTGACAGTGTAGTGGTCAGGCACAATTTGAGTTTCCATAAATAAATTGTGCTCTTCGCTGACTCCAGATGACAACTATTTTTTGAAAGGGAGGGGGATTGGGGGTAGACACAGTTCATTTATAAATTTCCGAAATCCTCCAAAATGGAGTGCTGCAACCAAGACCCTCAGTGTCTGCAGCAAGACTCCGATGATTCTGTGGTATTGTTTGCAGACTTTTGTAGCCTCTTATAGAATCTTTTTGCATATAGTTGTATCTAATTTAATATGCAAAAAATAAAAGCTGCACTTAGTGAAAATGTTTTAAGTTTTGATTATATTCTTTTACGAAAATAGTTTTCTAACTTTTTATTGTTGTTGATGAATATGCTTAACTTTTTGTTTTAGTTCTTCCTCTTACTCTCTTTTATTTAACTTTCTGTTCTGTAGGTCTTGCCCCCTTCTTTCCCCCAATTACTCTTTCTCCCTAATCCTTCTTCCATCCCTTCGGGTCCCCTTCCCTCTATCCTTTTAGTGACTGTTCTTTTCTTTACTCCAGTGGCTTACCTCCATTTCCTCCGTCCCTGCAGAACGGAAATAGTCATGCTCAGATTTTTAAGAGCACTTGACATCTTGTAGGTCGGAGATTCCTGGTGGGTCTACAATCAGGTCTGTCTTTTAGGTTATTCACGATGAATATTCATCAGATCTATTTGCAATGAATATTGTCTAAGAAGAAAACTCATTTGCATAGCTTGATTACCTCAAAAGACAGATGATCGATCCCTGTTTGTTTCAGAATTTTACTTTCTTGCATTTGCCACCAGGTTTCCGGACAGCCCAGTGACATCCTCCCTTTATTTTCTCCCTCCTGGCCTTCGGGATTTATATTGCCTGGTTCTCTTGACTTCTCTCGCTAGGACAGGAGTTGCTTGCACTGTGGCGAATGTTTAAATTCCTCTCTATCTACAAATTTAAATATTTGTGTGAGGATGGATCTTCATGATGAGTGTGTTGCCCTTCTTAGCAACTCTTGGCTTTCTCAGCCATGGCTGATAAAATTCTTTTCTCGAAGCAGAATACTTGTGCATGATTGATTTTGAACTTGGCTTAGGGAACCTATTCATCATGAGCTTGTGGCGTTTTATTTGGAAAAGGCTTTAGGGGAGGAGGTGTGTGGAAAAAAATAACGGTTTTGCTTTGTCCCTCAGAAACCCCTCACACATTAAAGGAGCACATTCAAAAAGCTTTCTTGTCTCTTGGGCCTTCCCAGTAAAGGAAAGCCAGCGGTCCCCTTGTTTTAATAGTATGAGGTGAAGTACTTCTCTTTTGCCCCTTGCCTTTGGGCAGGCCCTCCTATTATCTTTGTAAAACCTAAAAGAGAAGCCATACATAGGATCTGCCTTCCAGTTGCACTCCCTGCTTTCCAATTGCTTTTTTGTTCTCAAACAAATCCCATCAGATACTGCATCTACAGTGGTTCACGCGTACACTTTTCCAGTCTCAGAAGACATTATTAGTCTGGCTTAAAGCTTCCATGAAACAAACCGGTTGCTCCACAGCACATTTCAAGGGCTTATACTTTTCCTAGGGTAAAAGATACAAAACCAAAGATTTGCACCTAAGGTAAGACTCTCATGTATCAGTCTTTGGGGACCCCTTAACGATTTCTTTTTTTTCAAGGTTTCTAATGTGCATGTATAGAAAACACCTTTGTATATGGTGATGTGATTTGCATATGAATCTGATCAATTTGCATATGAATTCTGCAAACCTGTTCTATTGGGAACCCCAGAGGAGTAGATAATGGAACGCCAGGAATAAAATATCTAAAATAATGATATTTTTTCATACTGGTGGATTAACCTGAAAATAGCGAATTGCCAGTCCCATAATTTTAAATATTTGAGCCTTTTATCATACGACTCGGTCACAGAAAAGGGGTTGAATTAGCACAAGTTTGAAGCCTGTGAGCACTACTACTACTGAGCATTCGTATAGTGCCACAAGATGTATGCAGCGCTGCACAGACATGTAAGAGACAGTCCCTGCCCATCAGAGCTTACAGTCTAGTCAAGACAGAAAACACAAGGAGATCAGGTGAGTCAAGATCTGAATGCGGCAGCGAAGAGGTGAGTTTTCAGCTTGAATTTGAAAAGGGTCAGAGAAGGTACCTGACGTATAGACTCAGGTAGTTTGTTCCAGGCGTAAGGTGCAGCAAGATGAAAGGAGCGAAGTCTGGAGTTAGCAGTATAAGAGAAGGGCACAGATAGAAGTGATCTGCCAGAAGAGCTGAGTTCCTGAGAAAGGGTGTAGGGAGAGATAAGAGAGGAAAGGTAGTGAGGAGCTGCAGAGTGAACGCACTTATAGGTCAGCAGGACACGTTTGAACGGGATGCGGAAATGGATAGGGAGCAGTAGTCCTAATCATGAAGGCTTCAAGCCCTGGTTACTGTCCATTCACACATCTTTCAAATATGTTTATAATTCAATTATCTTGAAAAAAATGCCAAAATCATTATCTAAAATGGGAGCTAAGGGCATTCGTGGAACAGCAGTCAACAAATAAATAGATAAAATGGATTCATTTGCCTCAGGCATGGATCAGGAAAGGTCTGGGCATTCTGGCACCAACGGTTAAGGGTTTTCCATAGGATAAGCGAACATGTCCGGCCTTTCCTGAATGTGTGTGAAAGATGTGCGATTGGACAGCAGCTGGGGTGAAGCCTTGAAGATGGGCTCCACTACTTGTGCTAGTTCAAATCTCTTTTGTAACTGTTGCCATGTGTCAAAGATGTGTGCGCATATTATCTCCAGGAACAAGTAGGAATGAGTCCTCACATATGGGTACGTCGGTATCGACGGAGCCTGCGCGGGAACGCTCCCCAGCTTCCCAAAAAGGAAAGCTTTTGGGAGCATCCCACAGCGCCTGTGTGCTGCCTTCCCGCCTTTCCTAACCAACTCTCCTCAGTTCTTCTTTTCCGCGGAGCCAGCAGGTCGTGTTCCTGTCACCGCTGAAGAAGTTCTTTATTTTAATTTATTTCTTTGGTTGCATGTCTGCCTTCCCCGACGCCGGACCGGTACCGCCGGTCTTTTCTTTTAAAAAAAAAAACAAAACTATTTATTTTCCTCACTTGGTGTATTTTTCTTCTTAGGCCTCCAGGCCCACAAGAAATTTTTCCCTCATGGAAAAACCAGCCTCCGGGTTCAAAAAATGCATTAAGTGTAGCGGTACAATTTCTGTCACAGATACCCATGAATGGTGTCTGAAATGTTTGGGGCCTGAACACTCCATCCCGGATTGCCAGTCCTGTTCTCTAATGTCTAAACGAGGGTTACAGAACTGGGCAGCCAAGCTCCATGTGCTGTTTCCCACGGATGCACCGGCGGTGGCATCGACATCTTCCAGGTCTTCCTGTCCTGATGGGTCTCAGGTAACCAAACATACTTTTAGCAGGTCCTCGAAGGGCAAATCTCCCTCTAAGAATCGAGATGCCTCCGGGCTTGCCCTCGAGGATCCTGCCCCAGCCAAACAACCCCAGCGGGAAGCTCCGGCTTTCAAAGCTCCTCCTATGGGGTTACAGGTTGACATCGATGGCACGGCCTCGACCGATCACCTGTTAGACTGCTCTGGGGTACCGGCACAATCTCCCGGTACCGACATCCAGGCAGTCGTGGCGTCCATGGATCACATTGTGCAATCCATGCAGCAGGCTATACTGGCTTTCATTAAGGCTGCGACGCCGACGGTACCGCAACAAGCTCCGTTGTCGGTGCCGGCACCGGTACCAACTCCGATACCGGTACCGACTGCATCGACATCGGCCAGGATACCGATTCCGGCTCCCTGTCCTGGGCTCTTTCTCGGTACCGATCCGGTACCGGGAACACCCGATGTCGGTACCGATCGATACGCCTATCGATCTTTGGAATCGGGCAGACGATACTTCGATTCTTCTGATGATTCTGATTCATCGGAGGAGTCTCCTGAAGTATCTATCACCCTTCCTGAGGAGCCCTCTTCTCCAAAAAGGAGAATGTCTCCTCCAGAGGATTTGTCCTTTCAAGACTTCATAATAGAAGTAGCTAAAGGACTCTCTATTTCAGTAACCTCTGAAAAAGAACCTAGAGCAAAAAAATTAGATATTTTGGGATACTCTAAGGTTCCCAGAGAGGCAGTCACCTTGCCAATTCATGAAATTCTTCAAGAACATTTGATTGAATTATGGAAGACTCCTCTCACCCTTTCTCCTCATTCTCGTAGATTGGACACTATGTACCGTGTCCCTCCTTCTCCTGGATTTCAAAAAACTCAGCTTCCTCACCACTCCATTGTGGTGCAGTCAGCTATGAAAAGGATAAAGAGTACCAAAAGACACTCTTCTACTCCTCCAGGAAGAGAATGCAGGACCTTGGATGCTTTTGGTAGGAAAATCTTCCAAGCTAGCATGCTTATTGCCAGAATCAATTCATATAGCCTTTATATGGGTATGTTTCTGAAGGAAGTTGCACAAAAGCTGCACAACTTTCTCCCTTTTATTCCAGAGGATAAAAGGATGAGTTCCTTCATTGGCTTAAGCATACTCAAGACATTTCAAAGTTTTCCAACAGGGCAGCCTTTGATTCTTTTGAAGGTGCCAGCAGAGCCTCAGGCATTGCTATAGCTGCTCGTAGAATTGCTTGGCTCCAGGCTTCTGATCTAGAACCCTGGGTTCAAGATGGTTTAGGAAATCTGTCCTGTACAGGTGAAAATCTATTTGGTAAAGAGTGGCAAATTAAAGCCACTCAAATGGATGCAGAAAATGCTGCTCTGGATAGACTTTCTAAGTCTACCTCCACTCCGGCCAAGAAAAAATCTTTCAAAAAGTATTTTTACAAAAAGGGGCAGATTTCCTTCCACTTCTGGTCAACAGTCTTCTACAAGTCGCTTTGCTACTAAGCGTCAGCAACCTAAACAGGCCAGGCCTAAACCTGCAGGGGCTGCTACAACCCAGCAGTCCCAACCCCCTCAGGGTTTTTGACTTGATACTAGAGAACTTAACCTTTCTGGCTCTACAACAACCAGAGCCTCTCACCATTCCAGGAAGGTTAGCTCATTTTGCTCCCAGATGGGAGCAAATCACATCAGAGCAGTGGACCCTCTCTATCATAAGAGAGGGCTACAAACTTCATTTCTCAGACCTTCCTCCCTACACCATGGTGAGACACTTCAATTCTCCCACATCCCTCGACCTTCTGGATCAGGAGGTGACTACCCTTCTGGCCCAGAGGGCCATAGAAGCAGTTCCGCTTCTTCAACAGGGGTCAGGGTTTTACTCCCCCTATTTTCTCATTCCAAAGAAAACGGGGATACAGACCCATTCTAGATCTCAGAGAATTGAACAAATTCCTATGCAAGGAGAAGTTCAAGATGCTTTCTTTAGGCACTCTCCTTCCATACCTGCAGAGTCAGGATTGGCTTTGTTCTCTAGATCTCAAGGATGCGTACACTCATATACTCATCCATCCATCCCACAGAAAATTCCTACGTTTTCTGTTCCAGGGAAAACATTACCAATACAGAGTGCTTCCTTTCGGTCTAGCCTCTGCTCCAAGAGTGTTCACCAAATGCATGGCAATAGTTGCTGCATTTCTACGCACTCTGGGAATATTTGTCTTCCCATACCTGGACGACTGGCTCATCCGAGCTCCATCTCAGTCAGAAGCCCAAGTTTCCCTGGACCGCACCAGGCGCATTCTGCAGTATCTGGGACTTGTGGTAAACCTCCCAAAGTCTCAGCTCACCCCTACTCAGTCCCTAGAATTCATAGGGGCCTGGTTGGACACCACTACTGCAAGAGCCTACCTTCCTCAGGCTCGTTGCCAACGTCTAGTGCAGTTAGCCTCCCAGATTCAGTCAAAGAGCCACTTAACTGCCCGGGAGATGCTACAACTACTAGGCCACATGGCTTCCACAGTGCATGTGGTGCCCTATGCTCGCCTACACATGAGAGCAGCTCAATGGACTTTGTCCACACAGTGGACTCAAGCATCAGGAGCTCTCTCAGACCAAATAGCAACCTCCAAACGTCTCTTTTGGTCTCTCCAATGGTGGATGTCAACTCAAAATCTGTTGCTGGGGTCCCCCTTCCAACCTGTGCTACCCCAAGCAACCCTCACAACAGATGCCTCCCAAACAGGTTGGGGAGCTCATCTACAAGACCTCTCCACCCAAGGCACTTGGTCCCCACAGGAGACCTCTCTTCATATCAACCACTTGGAACTTCGAGCAGTGTTCCTAGCTCTCAAGGTCTTTCATACCCTCCTCAGCTACAAGACAGTCCTCATTCATACGGACAGTCAAGTAGCCATGTTTTACATAAACAAGCAAGGAGGAACTGGCTCTCTGTCACTTTGTAACGAAGCTCTAAGATTATGGGCCTTTGCCAGAGAGCATCAAATCCATCTCCTGGCAGTATACCTCCCAGGAATCCAAAACTCTTGGGCAGACAGACTCAGTCGAGTTCTGCTTCCACACGAATGGTCCCTGCACATGGATCAGGTACTCAGAATCTTCCAGGAATGGGGAACCCCGGACATAGACCTCTTTGCAAGTCCGTGGAATGCCAAACTTCCCGGGTTCTGTTCCAGAATTCCGTGTCAGGGAGCTCTGGCCAAGGATGCCTTCCTCCTTCATTGGGGTCAGGACTTCCTGTACGCCTTTCCACCCATTCCTTTGATTCCCAAGACTCTGTTCAAACTTCAGAGGGATCAAGGATCTATGATCCTCATAGCTCCACGTTGGCCACGCCAAGTGTGGTACCCTCTACTTCTGCATCTCTCCCAAGCCCCCTCCCTGGACTTGGGAGCTGCTCCAGACCTTCTGTCTCAGGAGGAGGGGACTTTGTGGCACCCAAACCCCAAGTCCCTTCACCTCAGAGCTTGGTTACTGAAGGCCTAGACCTTCAAGACTTCAATCTTTCTCAGCAAGTGAAGGATATCCTCCATGCTTCCAGAAAACCTTCCACTAGGCGTTCCTATGCTTTTAAGTGGAAAAGATTTTCCATTTGGTGTGCTCAAAAGGGTCTTGACCCTTTGGCACTTCCCCTGACTTTTCTATTAGAATATCTCCTGCATCTTTCCAATGCAGGCCTTAAAACAAATTCAGTAAGGGTCCATTTGAGTGCTATTGCAGCATCACTTAAACCCCTCAATGGACAACTTATTTCCTCTCACCCTCTTATTGTAAGATTCATGAGAGGCCTAACTTTAACAAAACCTCCCATTCGACCTCCCCCGGTGGCATGGGACTTAAACTTGGTTCTTGGTCAGCTTATGAAGCCACCTTTTGAACCCTTAGCCACTACCTCCTTGAAATTTCTTTCCTGGAAGGTTATTTTCCTTATTGCAGTTACTTCTGCTCGCCGCATCAGTGAACTGCAGGCCTTAGTGGCTAATCCACCTTATACAAGGTTCCATCATGATAAGGTAGTCCTTAGGACAAATCCTCACTTTATGCCTAAAGTGGTCTCACCTTTTCATCTTAATCAAGAGGTGTATTTACCTGTCTTTTTTCCAGCTCCTCATGCATCCAGTGCAGAGAGGAACCTTCATACTCTAGATTGTAAAAGAGCTCTTGCTTTTTACTTGCACAGGACACAGCAACATAGAAAGTCTTCCCAGCTTTTTGTTGCTTTTGATCCTTCTCATTTAGGACTTCCAGTCTCTAAAAGAACACTGTCCAATTGGATTGCTCAGTGTATTTCTTTTGCTTACCAGAGTAAGAACCTTTCTCTGGAGGGCCATGTCACAGCTCACAATGTGAGGGCCATGGCCACCTCTATGGCTCATCTTCATTCTGTCTCCATCGATCAGATCTGTTGAGCAGCCACCTGGGCCTCGGTTCATACCTTCACAGCCCATTACTGTTTGGACAAGGACTCCCGCCGGGATGCCTTATTTGGTCAGGCTGTCCTCAAACACCTGTTCCATTCTTGAACAACTCCTGCCCTCCTTCCCTGAATGGATGCCTGAGATCCATAGGAAGACGAGGAACCCTTAAGGGTCTCATACCCTTGGGGATCTCCCGGGCATCTTAGCTAGGGAGTCCCCATATGTGAGGACTCATTCCTGCTTGTTCCTGGAGATAGCACAGTTACTTACTTGTAACAGGTGATCTCTGGGAACTGCAGGAATTAGTCCTCACAACCCTCCCACCTCCCCTAGGAGTTGTATCTCTCTCTCTCTTTCCTTTCCTCTCTCTCTCTATTGTCTCAGCTTTAAACTCGAACTGAGGAGAGTTGGTTAGGAAAGGCGGGAAGGCAGCGCGCAGGCGCTGTGGGATGCTCCCAAAAGCTTTCCTTTTTGGGAAGCTGGGGAGCATTCCCGCGCAGGCTCCGTCGGTACCGACGTACCCATATGTGAGGACTAATTCCTGCTGTTCCCAGGGATCACCTGTTACAGGTAAGTAACTGTGCTTTCTATGCCAGGTTCAGGGACAGTGTACGTGACGGGTTGGCCCAGGGTACTTGATGGTTACTTGAATAGCAGCACAGCACGATGACAAGAGAGAGTGTGGTGAGTGAATGCTTATGCGTTAAGAATGGTGCAGATGCAGAGTATGCAACGGAAAAGATATTGTCCAGTTTTAAGCATCTGTTTTTAAGTTGAAGCGAGCTGCCATTATTTATATCTGAACGCTGAGTAACCGGGGGAGCATTTGACTTTTGCTGTCTGTTGGTTCGAACTCCAGATTTGGCGCGTGGAGGTTTCTCCATTCTGACTTCTTTGCTGCAATTTGCGGTTACCGTGGCGGCGCTGCTGGAGCGTCGGCCCCTGTTCTTTTCACGATGTAAATGAGCTATTCCGGGTTCAAGGACGTGGTTAGCCAGGTGGAGTGTGAGCACACATTTGGATTTCTGGAATCGTAAACTGTAAAGGTCAGTTAAGTGGGAAGCAGAGTAAAGATGGCTCTTGTATTCTCTCTGTAGACGAGGATGGATGAGGTGTCTGGAAACATTTCAAGTGGGTGCATTTTGAATTAAAAAACAAAACAAAACTGAGTGGAGTATCTGGCAAGCACTAGTGAAGAATTAGCCCAGAGCTTTGGTCAAGCCGGAAAGAATGCTACAAGGATGGTCAGAGCATTTTCAAGCCTGTGGTAGCAATTTTTAGCTTGTCATTAATTTTGTGCATTGCCTTTGAGGTATAATATGGAATTCCAATCTGCATTATGTAGACAGAAGAGGGAACAATGCAAAAAAGAAAAAATGCAATAGCTATACAACTTGGGTGTGATACAATTCCTGTGTTACTCTCCCCCTCTCAGAACTGATACTGCTTGTTTTAAAGGGTTGGTATAATAGGAAAGATGAGCTTGGTATCTTAAAATAGGGGCAGACTGGTCTCTTCCTGCTGTCATCTATTGCATTATTTGTATCTTAATATTATTCTAGTGATTCCTCTTTGCTGTTTTTTGGGGGGCGCAGGGAAGAGGAGAAAGAAGAGGTAGACACATTTAAAATAAAAGCAAGCCTACTTGCAACCAAACAGCAGTAACTGACATTTGTTTACAGTTTTAGGGCCTTATTCAAAAGATTTATTTTCTCATTCTGTGCTTTTTTGAAAAAATACATCTTTATCGAATAAGGCTCAGTCAGTCGGTTTGCTTTGTTACCCTATTATACCTGCGCTACCACAGAGAAAGTTAAATTAGAAACCGCATACTAGAAGCAGGACTCTAATGTGTTTCTCCATATATCAACGGAAGTTGTATCAGGCTGCTGTAGACAATGAGCTAGTGTAGCCTGGGCCTAAGATTTTGTGCTTTGTTGTTTGCTTCTGTGGGCCAAGTCAGGGGCTCAGCTGTCATCTCTTGCTGGGCCGCGATTAGTTGTCTGGCTCACTGAGGGAAAATAAGAAACTGCAGCTGCAGTGGCCATGGGACTGCTCAGGCCTGCAGGAGCCTCATTTTGTTTCCCTGTTTAAGTAGGCCGTGGGGACTGTTGCACAACTGCTCGGTTTCTGTGAAAGAAGAAAAGGGTACCAGAACGGTGAGGGTTCAGGAGACCATCAGTGACCTTCAAACTGGAAGTGGTGGCCAGGTTGTGCCACCACTGTAACTGTTCACAACAGCTGTTTTCCAGTGGGAGGAGGACTGGAGAAGACGGTGGCTGGCAGAGAGGCAAGAGAGCCATCAAAGTGAAACCTCAGGCCCGTTAGATTCAGGCTTCCCACGGCTTCACTTTGCTGGATGCCTCGCCTCTCTGGCAAATCTCAGAGCAGAAGCTGCAGTCTTTCATAGTACTGGCAGAGTTAGGGGTCTGCAGGGTCAGCAGAGGAGCATCTGTGGCAATGGCACAAACAGCTACTGCCCCTCCCACTCTCCCCCTCTCCCCCCCCCCCCCCCCGAATTTAGGTGAGAGGGAGCGATAGTGTTGAGAACATAGGACTCCTGCTATCCATCGCCGTCCTCAGTTGCCTGCTGTGAAGCATGTGTGTCCTCTCCAAAAGGGTCTGCAGTTGCAGATGCACACAGACTGGTGTGAATGGACAGACAGACAGATGGAGAAATCACTCAGAAGTGACACTATCATGAAGCCAAACGTGCCTAAAAAATGGCATTTGTAAAAATGATCCCCTCACTTTGAAATCTTTGAATTAGGAACAGAATGTAATAAAATTTCTGTACAAATTAACTGGGTTATAGCTTTTAATTTACGAGATGTACTCACTTTTTTTGGGCCACCCTGTAAATAGTTCTCTGCGTCTAAAGTCCGTTTTACATACAGAAAATGCCGTTTATACATTTGTGCGTTGCTGCAGCCACATACGAGTATAAGTATGTATGCTGATGTTGTAGCAAAGTGCAGTCAATGAATAAATCCAGGAGTCAATTGACAGGGTCCAAGCCAGTTTATTGTGCACAGGCCCAGTCAGTCAAAGCTTCAAAAGGAACTGAGCAAACGTTTCTACAGAGACATAAACATTTATACCTCTTTTTCAGTTTGATACATGAGAACTTTCTATTGGTTCCAACTTGATACATGCAAACTTCTCATTGGTTTTACATTTTCTGCACCTGTCCAATTAGAAATCCCTCCGGAGCCTAGCAACCAGCCCCCTCCCTTAGGATTGCTCTAACAATGGTGCAGTTCTTGATTTTGTTACTTCTCTACTGCAAGGTTATCCTTGGCTTCAGGAATGCATGTATTGAAACATTTCTTTTCTTTCACACATAAGAGAATAATGGAAGACTTATGGATTCATAAAAACTTCTTATTAAGCACTTTAAAACAGTTTTCCTTATCGTCACTCCAGTCCAGTCCCTTTACTTCTGGGTTGCGCAACCCTTCCAGCAGCTTGGAGGCTGAGCCAAACCTTTTTGGAGGTGGGGCGGTATAAATACCACTGGGACCACCCCTCCACTCCAGTATTCTCAGCCTCCAAGCAGCTGGAGGGTTCCGTAAGCCTGGGGCTTACTGGAGTCTTCCTTTAACTAAATTCCCTTAAAATTACTTTTAAAATTTATAACTTTATTACTTTATTGCTTTTAGTTTCTTGCATTTATTTTCCAGTGCCTATCAGTTAGTTTGGGTGCTCTGTTCCTTTAACTACACTCTGCTCTCTTCCCCTCCCTCCCCCCCCCCCACACCGGTCGGGCCGGGCTCCGGAGGTAGAAGGGTGCTGGCTGTTTGCCTCAGATCATCGGGATTTCCCCGCTTGCCCTGCCTTTCGCCGAAGCCCTTCAGGTGGCTGAGCGCTGGAGGAACCCCCGAGAGGCAGATTGCGACCGCCGGTCTCACCCCGCGGCTGAAGAACGCGGCGGCGATCCTCGGGTCTTCCACCCGCGGCGGAGGAGTCTGCTCGGCTCAGCACTGCTCTTCACGGTCGGCACAGTCTCTGCCGGCATCCACTGCCTCAGCGACGTTTTGTCCCGGGAGGAGAACAACGACCCGCAGAACGCGCTCACGATCCCCCGTTCAGGCTCCACGTGGTGAGGCCTACCACGTGTAGAGCCAACGGGCAGAGATCGCTGAGCCGGGTTCACCAAGCTACAAACCGCAAGTATCAAAGAGATCTACTCGCAGTTTCCTGGATCGCTATTGCCTGTGTTTTAAGTTTATTTTATTTTGCTTTTAATTGTATTTTAATTTAGTAATTTAATTTTCTAATTGTACTTAGCCACGGGCCTAGGTTTCTCTGTTAGAGAACAGAGGGTCTGGTAATTCCTCTTCTCTCTCTCTCCCTCAAGTATAAATTGCTTTTAAAAAGAGGGAGAGAACTATTCCTTACAGCTACATTTTCTGTTTTCCTTGTAGCTGGGGTCCGGGCCTATTGCTTATCCCTCCAAACAGGTCTGAGGTACCTGGGATCAAGAGCATGGCGGCGAAGCCCAGATGCCTTTCCTGTGGCACCCGTAGGGGCACTTCCTCGGAGGCAGGAGTCTGCAGGGCTTGTGCTGCAGTAGCTGCCACAGTGGAGCAAGAAATTAATTTGGCCATGTCTCAGGCCTCTCAGAATACTGAAGACCCCTTACAAGGGGAGGGGGGGTCCCAGCTTCCTTCCGCCTCAATCACAGATTTACCCACCCCTCCGCCCCCAGCGTCTCCCCCCCCTTCGGGGGAAGGGAGTTCAGGGGACTTTTTCTCCCCAGACTTCATTCTTTTACTCCACAAGGCCTATTGCTTGCGCAAGCAGGGTTCGGGTACAGGGGGGAATGCCCCGGCGACCGAGACCATATCCAAGAAAGCAAGCATCCCTGACTCAGGCCTTCCACCCAAACGCCCACGCTTGGGCGGGGAAGAACCTCTCTCCGTCCTTTCCCAAGGCTCTCCAGAAGAAGAGGGCTCTGACAGAGACTGGGACGAGGAAGAAGAGGAACTGGAAGAAGGGGAGATCCCTGAAGAAGATCATTCCAGGATAATTAGAGTCTTTCGGCGGGAAGAACTTCCGGCTCTAATTGATGAGTCCCTAAAGATCCTCAATGTATCCTCTGATACGCCAACAGAGGAGGAGACAGTGGAGGATCCGTTAATCCAGGCCATCAGGAGATCACAGAGGGTTTTCCCTGTCCATAGAGTGGTGCGCCAGATGATCTAGGAAGAATGGGATCAACCCGAGTCTAGTCTAAGGGGAGTCCGATCCATGTCTCGCTTGTACCCTCTACCAGAGGCAGACAGAGAACTACTGAAGTCTCCGAGGGTGGATGCAGCGGTTTCAGCAGTACTAAGAAGACTACTATTCCAGTGGAGGGCAGCACCGCCTTGAGGGACTCTCAAGACAGAAAGCTAGATACCCTCCTGAAACAAGCGTTTGATGTGAGTGCCCTTGCCTTGCAGGCCTCGGTTTCAGGGGCTTGGGTGGCGAGAGCCTGTTTAAGGTGGTCTCAACAGCTGCAGGCAGCAGAGGGTCCATCTAGCGAGGCTCAGGCCCACTTGGCTAGACTGGAATCCGGAACAGCGTTCCTGGCGGATAGTCAGTATGACCTCATCAGAAGCCTAGCCAAGAACATGGCCTCGGTAGTGGCAGCTAGACGTTATCTATGGCTACGGAATTGGGCAGCGGACGCTTCCTCGAAGGCGCGCCTGAGCCGCCTTCCTTTTAAGGGGAAACTATTATTCGGAGAAGACTTGGAGAAGTTGGTAAAGGACCTTGGCGAGTCTAAAGGGGGCAGGCTGCCTGAAGACAGACCAAAGCAGGGGAGACCCTTAGCTCCAGTGCATAACCAGTCCAGGGACTCCCGAAGGTTCCGTCCAGCTAGGACAAACCCCTTTCCCAGGGGCCGTTTCATCTCGAAGGGACAAGGTTTTAGAGGGTTTCGAGGAGCAGGCCGAGGTTTTAGCTCGTCCTCCTTCTCCTCCTCTCAAGGAAATAGAAAACAATGAGGCGACGGGGGTCCAGGGGGAAGAGCCTTCGGTGGGCGGTCGCCTAAGGCGTTTTCTTCCTGCCTGGTCCCAGTTCACGTCCGATCAATGGGTTCTAGAGTTTATCAGAGAGGCCTACGCTCTCGAATTCGCAAAACAAATACATCCAGCCTTCGTTCAGTCTCCCTGCGGTTCTTCGGCAAAGAGAGTGGCGGTAGAGACTACTCTCTCCCGCCTGATAACGCTCGGAGCCGTAGTCCCAGTACCGCCAGACCAGCGCGGTACGGTACTGGTCGGTACTCGATTTACTTCGTAGTTCCAAAGAAAGAGGAGTCTTTCCGCCCAATTCTAGATCTAAAACAGGTCAATCGCTGCCTCAGAGTTCCACACTTCCGGATGGAAACCCTACGTTCGGTCATAGCAGCAGTCAGGGGCGGGGAGTTCCTAACTTCCCTCGATCTGACAGAAGCCTACCTACATATCCCGGTCAGGGATTCCCATCAACAATTCCTGAGATTTGCAGTGCCAAGGGGCCATTTTCAATTCCAGGCTCTTCCCTTCGGCCTAGCCACGGCTCCAAGGACATTCACCAAGGTGATGGTGGTGGTAGCGGCCTCTCTTCGGAAAGAAGGAATTCTAGTACACCCCTACCTGGACGATTGGCTAATCCGGGCAAAGTCCGAGGAGGAAAGCCACATCGTGACGGCAAGAGTGGTTCAAGTACTGGAAGAGTTGGGGTGGGTCATCAATCGAGCGAAGAGCAGGATGACTCCCTCCCAGGAACTGGAGTACCTCGGAGCAAGGTTCGACACCAACAGAGGCAGGGTGTTTCTGTCTTCATCAAGATCAAGAGAACTAAGACTCCTGGTCACTCAGTTTCTAGCCAGACGAAACCCCACGGCGCGGCATTATCTACAGGTCCTGGGAACAATGGCAGCGGCGATAGAGGTGGTACCATGGGCCCGGGCCCACATGCGGCCACTACAGAGGGCCCTATTGCGTCGGTGGTCGCCACAACGTCACTCCATATCAATGCAGTTACCCTGCGCGCCTCGAACCAAACAGACGCTGCACTGGTGGCGATCCCCGAAGAATCTGGATCGCGGGATGCCCCTCGAGCCTCACCAGTGGTTATTACTGACGACGGATGCCAGTCTGGCAGGCTGGGGAGCTCACTGCGAGGGCCAGTTCGTTCAGGGCAGCCGGACTTGGCTAGAAGCCCAATGGCCCATCAACAGACTGGAATTGCGGGCCGTAGTATTGGCGCTCAGAGCTCTAGAGGCCTTGGTACAAAAAAGAGCAATTCGCGTGCTATCAGACAACGTTACCGCGGTGGCTTACATCAACCACCAGGGCGGCACCAGCAGTCCCGCCCTAGAGAAGGAGGCGAGCACCCTGTTCCAGTGGGCAGAAACTCGGTTGGAAGCTCTCTCGGCACAGCATGTGGCAGGCATAGACAACGTCACGGCAGACTATCTCAGCAGGTGCAAGATAGACCACGGGGAGTGGGAGCTGGAGCAGGAGACGTTCGACCGGATAGTAGCCCATTGGGGTCTGCCAGTCATGGATCTCATGGCGAGGTTCGCGTCCGCCAAGGTGGAACGGTTCTTCAGCCGACGCAAGGAAAGGATATCCGAAGGCCTGGATGCCTTGGCCCAGAAGTGGCCCTCGGAGGGCCTTCTCTATGTGTTCCCTCCCTGGGCTCTGATCGGAAAGGTGCTACAACGAGTGGAGTCCCATCACGGATACATAATCCTCATAGCCCCGGACTGGCCTCGCCGTCCCTGGTATGCGGATCTGATGCGATTAACCGCCGACCAACCTTGGCGTCTCCCTTGCAAAAGGGACCTACTGAGGCAAGGCCCATTACGGATGCCTCACGTGGATCGGTTCTCGCTTACGGCCTGGCTATTGAAAGGGCGAGGCTCCTAAAGAGGGGTTATTCGGGAGCCGTCATCTCTACCCTGTTAAACGCTAAGAAGCGTTCGACCTGTCTCTCTTATATCAGGACGTGGCGCATCTTCGAAGCGTGGTGCGCTGAGCGCAGGCAAAAACCCCTATCCGCTTCAGTCCCCGAGGTCTTAGAATTCTTACAGGCAGGCTTTGACAAGGGTCTAGCCCACAGCTCCTTGCGGGTTCAGCTAGCGGCAATCGCATGCTATAGAGGGAAGGTCCGCGGAAAGCCCCTAGGGGCGCACGCGGATGTCTCCAGGTTCCTAAGGGCGGTGAGGCGCCTGCGGCCTCAACAGAGGTCCATCCCCCCCCCCCGGGACCTCAACCTAGTACTTAACGCTCTGATCAAGGAACCCTTCGAACCAGTGAAGAGGGCCTCCTTAAAGGACTTAACCTTGAAGACAGTCTTTTTGGTCGCGATATGCTCAGCAAGGCGGGTTTCCGAACTACAAGCGCTTTCCGCTCAGCCTCCCTTCCTACTGTTTCTCAAGGACAAGATAGTTCTACGTCCAGTCCCCTCCTTCTTGCCCAAGGTCATTTCTCCTTTTCATATGAACCAGGCAGTTCACCTTCCGGTCCTCTCCGCCGTGGAGGGCGGAGAAGGGGTTAGCAAACTGCGGCTCCTGGATGTCCGGAGGACCTTGAAACGCTACCTTTCCCGCACGGCCCCCTTTCGAAAGTCCGAGCGGCTATTCGTTCAGTTTGGGGGTCCACACAAGGGAGAAGCGGCGGTCAAGGCCTCCATCTCCAGATGGATCAGGGAAGCGATTGCTTCCGCCTACATCCTGAAAGGAAAGCAGGTGCCTGCGGGGCTACGGGCGCACTCCACCCGAGCTCAGGCTACGTCATGGGCAGAGTTCAGCTTAGTCCCTCCAGTGGATATCTATAGGGCAGCAACTTGGTCCTCTCTTCATACGTTCACCAAGCACTACAGGCTGGACATTCAGAGCGCAGCGGATGCTCGGTTTGGTCTGGCGGTCCTTCAGTCCGGTTTGCCGGATCCCACCCAGGATTGAACTGCTCTTGTACATCCCAGAAGTAAAGGGACTGGACTGGAGTGACGATAAGGAAATAGTAATTAGATCTTACCTGCTAATTATTGTTCCTGAAGGAACGACAGTCCAGTCCCTGATCCCACCCGGTGAGGACCTATCAATCAGGAGGAAACTCTGGACCGAGCGGGGGGCCTTTTCAGGATGAAGGGACACGGGAGAAAACCGGATCGGGCAACATCAAGCATTTCTCCTCCGTCCGGTCACTCTCTCTCTCTCTCTCTCTCCCTCGCTCTCTCTCTCTCTCTCTCTCTCACTCTTCCTCGCATTATCCATTTGCTATATTAAAAAAAAAAAAAAAAAGGTTGTACATAGTTAGGCAATGTTGTTTAGATAAGTTCTTAATGGAAATCTGTAGATCTGCTTTTTCAGTCGATTACTGGAGTGGAGGGGTGGTCCCAGTGGTATTTATACCGCCCCACCTCCAAAAAGGTTTGGCTCAGCCTCCAAGCTGCTGGAAGGGTTGCGCAACCCAGAAGTAAAGGGACTGGACTGTCGTTCCTTCAGGAACAATAATTAGCAGGTAAGATCTAATTACTATTTCTCATTTCTCACAGATTTTTGGTTCTTTTCTAGCTATAATGGGAGTTAGGATCCAGGCCTAACTTACAGGCCTTTCATAATAGCAGGCCATGCTAGGCCATAGCCTACCACATTCCCCCCTTTGATTATTCTCACCTGCAAGTGAGAAAGGGTGAGAATCAAAGCACTCCTTGGTCAATTAACACATTATACTGGTGTAATGGGGTATAGGGTAATATTGTCACATAGCTAATACCTTTGTAGCTGCCTTCCTTTCTACATTGCTATCAGTGGCTGCTGACTTTATTCAACTGTGATGAATCCAGGGTTCGAGTTTTGCAACTTTAACTGCTGTTGGGGTTAACAAGATCCAATTGGGGTCAAACAATATCACAGAGCAAAAATTGTCAAAACAAAAGCATTAGCTCTGTATATAGAAACAAGAAAGTGTCGTTGTGTCCCACTAGTTTTGAGTGGGACACAACGACACTTTCTTGTTTCTATATACGGGGTTAACAAGATGACAACATAAAGTCCCTTCCAATGCGGTATCAACGGTGTCTTTCTCCACCCTTTGATCCACACCGAGACTCCAGGCTTGAGAGAATGCAGGGGTTCTGTTAGATGGATGAGCGGCTGATCTTGTACCCACGTATGAAGACTCTGCAAAACAGAACTTAAAACCAATAGTTCTTGTCTAGTAATTTCAGATCTAATCTGTTCCATATCTCCCTTTATTTCCTATACAATAGGCGGGGGTCGCCCATACAGAATCTCAAAAGGGGAAACTCCTAAAGACTTAGCAGGGGCTAAGTATATCCTAAGAAGGGCTACATGAAGAACCTGGGGCCACTTCAGGTGAACTTCTTGGCAAAGTTTGGACAACTGAGATTTCAGGGTTCTATTCATACATTCTGCTTTTCCTAAATTGTGAAATCTGTAGGCAGTATGCATCTGATAATATCAATATCTCGGGGCCATACTTAATGGACTTGCTTCCTGAGGTTATCCACCCTCATTCTTTGTACAGGGCCCCATGTGCATGCAAGGTTGTAAGGGCATACTTGGAATCTGGGTACACATTTAGACAGAGCCCTTTTTCCTATTGTCAGTGCTCTAGTTAGAGCTATCAGTTCAGCTTTCTGTGCTGAAGTTCCTGGGGCCAAGGCTGAGGACTCAACTACCAGATCACTACTGCATATCTGGCACAACAATGTCCATTAATGATGACAAGATTGCTTCCATCTACAAAGAAAGTCCGTCCAGGGTTCTCCAAAGGAACATCAGTCGAATCAAGGTGACTTGAGAATATAGTGTCCATAGTTTCTAAACAGTCATGATCAGGGGGGTCAAGACCAACTGGTAACAACGTAGCAGGATTCAGAGCTTGACTGACCGTCAATTGTATCTGGGGGTTTTCACACAGCATACTCTGATACCTCAACATTTGTGAATTAGCTAGAAGTTTCCTTTGTGTTTCATAATGGTTAGAACAGAGTGTGGTACAGTAACTTGAAGATTGCTCAATAGGAGGGCTGTAGCTGCAACAGCTCTCAAACAAGGGGCCAGCCTTTTGCAATTACATCCGATTGTTTTGACAAATAGGCTACTGGTCGTTGCCAAGATCCAATGAGATTGAGTCAACACTCCTAGAACATTTCCTTGTGACTCATGACCATAGAGATTGAAAGATTTTCTGGACATCTGGTAGACCCAGAGCTGGTGATAACATCAGAGCGGTTTTCAAAGATCAAAAGGCTGCATCCTGTTCAAGTCCCTATTCCAATGGAGACTTTTCCATTCCTTTGGTAGCTTGATACAATGGTTTTGCTAGCAGCGCAAAATTGGGGATCCATATACGACAGTACTCTGCGGCACCCAAGAAGGCTCTCACTTGCCTCCTGGTGGTTGGAGTAGGAATACTGCATACAGCTTCTTTGCGTTCTGGTCCCAGGCGTCTAATTCTGCTGGACAACTGGAATCCCAGGTATTTAACTTGTTTGACATAATTATGCCTTGGCTCTTGAGACTTTGTATCCAGCCTCATTAAAAAGGTGCAAGAGTTCACTGGTGGCTTATAGACATTCACTTTCTGAGTTGGTGGCTATAAGCAAGTTGTCCACATACTGGAGAAGAACCCTCTCTTCTGGGTTCACATAGTAGCTTGAAAGATCTTGATTTAAAATAGCACTGAAGAGAGTAAGTGAATTCTTGAATCCTTGAAGTAATCTAGTCCAGGTGAGTTGGCCCCGCCTTCCTGTTGTGGGGTCTTGCCATTCAAAAACAAACAAAAGTTGACTGGTGGGGGCTAGGCGTACACAGAAAAAGGCATCTTTCAGGTTCAGGACAGTGAAATGAGTAGCCTCAGTGGGGATCAGTCCCAAGAGAATATAAGGATTTGGTACCACCGGGTGTATAGTTTCAGCTGCATCATTCACTCGCCTCAGATCTTGTACTGGGCGGTAATCCCCTGTCCCAGGTTTCTTAACTGGGAGAAGGGGGGTGTTCCAGGGTGACTGGCATTCCTTGAGAAGTCCATACTTCAGCAGTTTCATAAAATCGCAGTGGATTCCTTCAATGACTGGTCGAGGGAGAGGATACTGCTTCATATGCACTGGTTCCACTCCTGGCTTGAGGGTGACAATGACAGGGGCTATGTTCTTCGCTAGGCCAGGTGGATTATCTTCTGCCCATACTTCAGGTGGGGCTATAAGGTTGGTGGGTATACAGGAACTAGCTGGCTTGATTGGAGATGCACTATAGAACCGCTACTCTTCTTCTCGGGGAACAGTCAGCACCATCAATCCAGCAGGCTTTGGGTTCACAGTCATTTGCATTTCTCCCCTTTCAGCAAAGGATATTTGTGCCTGGAGCTTAGCAAGCATGTCTCGGCCCAGAAGTGGAATAGGGCATTCAGGCATATACAAGAACTGGTGCGTTATTTTCTGTCCCCCTAGTTCACACATGCGGTTCTGCAGGAGAGGCTTTGTGGCCTTAGCCCCAGTAGCTCTGACAATGGTGATGCATCGAGAAAACAAAGGGGCTACTGGCTTTAGTATTCTGCTCCTGTATCCCCCATAAAGTCCATATATTGGTCCCCTATTTTCAGACTGACCATAGGCTCCTGGGGACCCAGGGAAACTTGGAGTCCGGTCTGGCCTAGTCTTCATCCATGCTGTAGCCCTCTTCGGCTGCCACTCACTCTATAGCTGCTTTCCTCTTTTGCTGGAACACTGTGCTTGGTTTATTCTTTCTAAAATCAAGTACTCCCTCCTCCCCTCCTGGATGTGGAGTCAAGATACGGGCATTCACTTCTCTAATGTCCTTCTTCTCTGCAATGGGCGCACTGATTTGCACCCAGTGGGGGCTGATCATTTTCACGACCCCTTTCACTTCTTCTGCTCCTTCGATTAGGAAAACCTCCTCCACATCATTCATCTAAAGTATCAGCAAGAAGATCTGTCTTCTTCTTTATCTTACATTCACTTTCTCTGTCACATTTATTTCCACAATTCACAAACTTTCTGAACAACTTCCATTAACTGCGCTGTATTCATGGCCGCAAATCCATCCAGTTTCTGCAATTTCTGTTTTATATCTCTCTGGGACTGACTGGCAAAAACACAAATTCTCCTGGGCTGCTGGATCGCATGGGGTATATAGTGAGGGCTGCCTGCGCTATTTGGATCCCACTTGGGGCCATCAAGGCTGATGGGTCTGCATAATACTGTTCATTAGTTCAATCAAATCCTAAGGTTCCTCAATGTAGAAGGAATACTTTAAACTGTGCCGGGGCTTTCGGTCAAGAGGGGGTGCATGTCCTTCTGCTGTGGAGGTGGCTGGTGACATTTGTAGGGAGGTATCCCCCCCCCCCTACCCCAGGCTCTGCCCAGAGTGGTGGCAGAGCTGAGGGAACTGGCCTATAAAGATAATAAACGGGCAGGGTTTTTTTTTTTTCATACTTCCGGGCCCCCCCTCCCTCGTGTTTGCTACTAATCTCCTACACTGTTTCTCATAGCAACACTCTATCCAGGAGGGCTTGTTTTTTTTTTTTTTTCTTCTCAAACATTTAACCAGGAATCCTATGTAGGGGAACTGATCAGGGAACATTCTCTGTACAATCTGAGGATCACAGGAAACTACGGGGCCATGAAGTAGCTAACACTGGCCACCCCCTTCCACAGAGCATTTCTAATAGGGACAGAGACATTTTAAGTCTGTAGTCTTCAGTAAAGTCCTTGCTAAAATTCCTAGTCATACATTTCAACAAAATCTGCATGGACTCTGACCCCCCCCCCCCCCACACCAGTCAGGCTGCGTTTTCCTGTGGACTAAGCATAATGGATGTGTGCTCATTCTAAATAAGTACAATTTAGATAAAGTCCTTAAAATATAAAACTATTATTTTGCAACATGTTATAACAACAATCCCAACAGAAAGAACTATAGCTCTTAACATGACGGCCACATATCTGTTACGTATGACTGGAATAAAATTACTTGGCATGAAAACTAACTGCCAGCCGTAATCAGCAAGTCTCTGCAAAAGAAATTACTTTAAATCTTACAGTTTTAGGAAGCAGATATTCAAAAGACATTCTGAATACTTTTTCCATAAAGTGGGTGGATATCTAGAATACATATACACTTTTTTCTTCCTATCTTATTTTTATTAACAATAAGTATGTCTTCTATGAGGTGCTTGCCGCAGTATATCAGGAACTTCCACTGCAAGCTTCTTTTTAAATTTTCTCTTTGCCTGCCTTATCAGTGCCTTGCATTAAACTTGCCAGTATGTATGTTGTTTCCTCTTTTCGTCATTTGGCTCTTTTTTTTTCCATTTTCTGAATAATTCTGTTTCTGTTTTAGTATAATAGTCTATCTCACCTCACCTTTAAGCCATGCTGGCTGTCATTTGTCCTTCCTTCCACCTTTTTTTAGCATGGATTACATCTGGTCTGGGCTTCCAAGATAATATTTTGAAATTACGCTCGGGCCTGATATAAACTCTTACATGTGTATGACCGTTTACACAAATAAACCAGTTTTTACCTTCTATAAATGATGCCTAACCTTTCTAAAGGAGTGGAGGAGTAGCCTAGTGGTTAGAACACTGACTTGGTATCCAAGCAACCAGGGTTTGATTCCCACTAGCACTCCTTGTGGCCTTGGGCAAGTCACTTAACCCTCCATTGCCTCGGAAGAAAGGCCTGGCAATCTACTTCCGGTGACACTGCCATGAAAACCCAGGAGCTTCTGGGTCGCCAGGAGTCAGGACTGACTCGAATGCACACATTGCATTTTTGCAACCTTTCTAAAATGGTCTCCTTGATGTCTTTGTTAAAATTGCTAGTTTATTTTTATCATTTTTTCTGTGACTGACTGATTCTGCTGAGCCATGTCCTGAGAAAAGTGACTGATCTTGGTGAGCCATATCCTGATAGCCTGCAGCAGAATATGTTTTCCTTTAATTTATGTGTCTCTCTTGATGCTGCATGGTGCTGGAAGAAGGTGCCAGCCATTTCTGTTGATCAACTCTGCTGCATCATCCTGGAGAGTGTTTAAGGAATGACTTTCTGATTTGGGAGTCATCTAGAAAATTCCTCACCCGCCTTATACAGTTACTACTACTACTATTGCTTTTCATTTGTATAGCATTACAAACCATACACAGCGCTGTTTATATAGATGTAAGCGACAGTCCCTTCTCATCAGAGCTTACAATCTATTCAAGATGAAGAAGATCACAAAAGTGGTGAGCAAGAGAATCCAAATAGTACCCCTGCAGCATATCAGTTAATATATAATCCATTACCAAGACCTACCTTCTGAGGCTTTTTGCTTAAACACTAAGGAGGTCATTCCATAACACGAATAGGCCATTTGGATGTGCGCGGGAGATGTGCCCCTGCACGTCCATGGCGCTAGTATGGGGATCTCAGAACATGCATGGGAGGGGCAGAACGGGGGTGTGGTTTGCCACGGAGGCGTATAAAGCGTATTCAGGAAAGGCCCGTGTATTTTCTTTGTCTCTCGCAGACATGCTCGTTATTCCTGCAGAAACGGCAGGTGCACTTACTCTTGCTGCCTTGCTGGTCTTTATCTGCCGTCATATATTATATTACTATGTAAGGCTAGTACTTAGAAATATTTCTGCTCTGCTTGTATATAGGTTGTGGCAAGTATGCTTCAAACTGGTGTGACTGCAGACTATAAAACATAGCTAGATGCATGTATAATGGACGGAGATCAGCAGTGAGAGAATCTTGTAAGCTAAGGGGTATTAATAACTACCCCTAAAGATATTTGAAAACCAACAATAGTGCATATGCTGGCTATGCTGACAGTTGCTCTTTCTGCTACATGAGCTATTCTGGGGACCCTGACAAGTCCCATGTTTTGTAAAATGGGACTGTTAAAGTGTGAGTGAGTCTGCCACAGGAGTTTGAGTGAGAGAGGGGGATCAGATATGTAGTCCTGACGCTCCATGCTTTTATGGTATACCAGCTTTTATCTATCAGTGCTGAGCATCTTTTTCCCAGAATTATCTTTTTTGTGACAGCAAGTGAGAGTATGTGTGTGGTTTGAGCTGATCTGTGTATCAGGAGGGCGACCAGACACTGGGAGACATAACTAATGTTGTGCCAATGGTCCCCAGATTGTGCCATTAAGCATGCCATACTCAAGGCATACATTTGTGGCTCAAAAATCGTATGCATCCTTTGGGAAATACAGTAATTATGTTAATCTGGTTTCTGTGCACATGATGAGGGTCCATCCTGAGTGTTTTAAGGGTATATGTAGAGCATGCCTCACTGAAGCCTTTTTATGATGCCAAGTACCATTTGATGTAAGGTATGTTCTGCCATACATGTTCATATTTACCTTCTTTTATACTATTTTAGAGTATGCTGGGATTACGTAGCACTATTCTGGGCATGTAGGAGACTAGGATATGGTCTAGTTTGCATCAGCATGCACTTATCATCAGTTTCTATGTCTTGTATGCATCAGCAAACTAAGAACATAAGATATGCCATACTGGGTCAGACCAAGGTCCATCAAGCTCAGTAACCTATTTCCAACAGTGGCCAATCTAGGTCATAAGTACCTAGCAGTCTCCCCAAAAGACACAGGTTCCTCAATGCTTGTATTGGGTCAAGCAGTGATATCCTGTCAGTGAGCACAGCAACTTAGGAGATGCACATTTTTACAGCGGTGACGTGGTTAGCTTGGAGACGGGCATGATCAGAGATGGCTAACTTCACAGAATATGGTGAGGATGGGCACGTCCAAAACCTGATCACCGTTTACCCATATCTCCCACTATTGCTGGAGACATGTTTCTCTGCTGTACTCTATGGCCAGTGCCTGTATCTGTGTGCGGGGCCTCGCGCTGGGTATGTGCACAGGCCTGCCAAACAGCATGTTGGACGTGTCGTGCCAGACACGTCTTTGATCTGGATGCCAAAAACACGGGTGCGTCTAAACCCGAGTTTCCAAAATCGGGTGGGACTTGCACCAGTGCCCGATTTAAACGTCACCACCGCAGTGAGACGTCCTATACTGAATCAACCTCCATGAGGGTTATTTTATAAGTTGCACCTAGATTAAACATGTGCATAAATCTAGATATTTTAGTCATGTACATGCATAAATGAGCATTCCTTTGCTGTACTGAGAGTGAAATGTCTTTGTTCCTGTCAGTGCGTGAGCAAAGACTGGCTCTTGCTCTTTAGGGCACTTCCTGACCACAAGGATCACACTTTATTCCTGTTTTAATAAAAACCTTATGTCTGATTTTTGAGATATAGAAAACAGTTCCAAGAGTGAATTTAATCCCCCCTCAAGGAATGCTCGGTATCAGTTTTTAGAATTGGATGCTTTTTCTCGCAATTAAATTTTCTGACAGTAAAGAATGTTGGAAGCTTATATAAAGTGTCCTGTTTGTGTGTACAGCTTAAGTAGGTTTGCTTTCTGGTGTGTTACCTTGCTTTTAATAATGGGAAAACAAATTTCTTTCACCTTCACAAGAACATTTTATCAGTGCAGTTAATAAGGTTAGAAGGATTAGGGTGCAGGGCAGCTTATCTCTTTCCTTATTTTCTACAAATTCTTAGGAACAGAATGTCCTCGGGGTTAGTTAAAAAGGTGAATTAGCAGATTCTTAAAGATCACAAAATAGTATTTCCCTCCTTAAGACCCTTTTGATTTTTGCAGTTTTTATATTTTATTCACAGAAATGCTTATCATAATTGACAGGCTGCATTTGGTGGAGAAATAGCGCATGCAGAGGCACACATGTTCAGACACTAACAAATTCAGTCACAGAGGTATAGAAAATAATAGCAGATAAAGACCACGTGGCCTATCCGGTCCGTCCGTCCATACTAACTACTAAGCTCTACGATCCTTTCCTCTCCTGCAGCGATCCTCTGTGCTTGTCCCATGTGTTCTACAATTCAGATACCATGCCTCTTCTCCACTTCCTCCACTGGGAGGCTGTTCCATACATCCACCACCCTTCCCATAAAGAAATACTTTTTGGGATTATTTCTGAGCCTACCCGCTTTTCATCTTTATTTTCTGATGCCTAATTCCAGGACTTTCTTTTCGTTGAAAGAGGCCTGACTCCCTGGCACTTATACCCTGGAGTATTTAAATGTCTTTGCAATATCTCCCTTATCCCACATTTCTTCCAAAGTATACACATATTTTGATTTATAAGCCTGTCCCAGTTTTGTTTATTAACACTAAAAGCAAGCTGCTCACAGAGAGCCACACCAAGGGGACGTAGCAGAGCTGTGATATTCAGGGAACCACACAGAAAAGATCCTGAAATACCGGGAAATACAGTCAGAGACCAAGAACATGTGGCAGAAAGATACAGAAATATTTCCCATCATGTTGGGCGCCACCGACTTGATAAAGAAGAATTTCCAAGCGCATCTTGACAAACTACCCATACATGTTACATCTTACGAACTCCAGAAGGAAGCTGTCTTTGGCAAATGCAAGTACTGCGCTAAGCATTAGCAGTAAATTTGAGAGACTGAGATCATACTCCCCATTGCCTGGCTTAGAAGTGAGGTTCACGCCTGTCATGGTATGTGCAAAACTAACCCACTTGGAGAAACTGCCATGAGAAAAGACCTTGATGCAGTAAAGGTCCATTAGAATATTGCGCTAAGCTTCAGTGCAGTGTTCTAAGATAAATGCTAAACAAAAAACCCGTTATGGTTTATCACAAAGATCACTGATCAGCTTAATCTCTCGACTGACTCCATCTGGCTTATATCCAAGTGAGGCCTTACTGGAGACTTGGAGAGAGGCACTATCGCATCTTTTTCTTCTGCTGGCCGTTCCCCTTCCTTGGCATTCAAGCATCCTTCTGGATTGTGCTGTTGCCTAGATCCTGCACAGAAGAACTTCACCCTCTGTACTGCATACTCTCTTGGGTTAAGCAGCCCAAATGCATGACCCTGCATATTTTATCGTCACGTTTGTTTGTTTATTGCAGATCTTTATATACCACCATTCAAAGCATATCATAGCGGTTTACAATCAAGATAAAAGTCAAAAAATAGTCTGGAAGTCATAAGGAGTAAAGGGGAGAGGAGAGGAAAATGAGGAAAAGAGAAATAAATATGAACTGCCAACCTTTGGACCATTCCATAAGCTTCGCTAGATTCATCCTCATGTTATCCACACCTTACAGGATGTCTGCCCTGTTGAAGATTTTGTTTTCATTTGCAAAGAAGCAAACCTTTTGCAACAGCCCTTCTGCAATATCGCTTCTCCTCTTATTGGGATTGAAGGAGTAGATTAGTGGTGGAGTGGAGGAGCAGCTTAGTAGTTAGAGCAGCAGGCTGAGGACTAGGGTCCAAATCCTGCTGACGCTCCTTGTGGCTTTGGGCAAGTCACCTTATCCTCCATTGCCTCAGGTACAAGCTCAGGGCTAGACTTATTAAAATGTGCGTGTTAATGCTATTAACGGGATTAGTAAATGGGCCCCATGGCATAAAATAGGACCGTGGTAATTGTGTATTAGTGCATGGTAATGTGGCACTTTTTAGTAAATCTAGCTCTCAGATGATAAGCTCTCTGGGGACAGGGAAATCCCTATGGTACCTGAATATAGCTTGCATTGAGCCAGTAATAAAGCATGGGCTAAATCCAAATACGAAAAGTCCTTCTGAGTCACACCACAGTCCATCAAGCCCATCATTCAGTCTACAACAGTGACCAGTCCAAGCAGATCTCAAAAAGCAGATCTCTTTCCCATATTCGGGGATAAGAAGTGGTTCTGTCAGGGCTATCTCGTTAATCATTTTCCTTGGCGTTTCCTCCAGGAACTTGTTCATACCTCTTTTGAACCCTGCTATATTGTTTGCCTTGACCACATTCTCCAGCATCAGATTGCGCTGCATCAAAAACTATTTTTCTACAATTTCTTTTCAGTTTTCTGGTTGTTAGTTTCCTAGATGTAGTAGCAAATATCATTGACAGGACAATGTTGCTTGAAAGGTTAAATAACTGTTCCCTATTTACCCGTTCTACCTCCACTCATGATTTTATAAAGCTTCTATCATACCTCTTTCAGACATTTTTTTCTCCAAGCTGAAGAGCTTTTCTTCATAAGGGAGTTATTCTTTTTAACATTTTATTGCCCTTCTTGGAGATGGGGTGAGTTGCACCATGGACCTAGAGAGAGGCATAATGATATTCTCAATTTGTTCTCCATTGCTTTTCAAATAATCCGTAAACATTTTAATTGCTTTCTTGGCCGTTACAGCATACTGGGCTGAAAATTTCAATGTACTCTCCACAATGACTCGAAGATCTTTTCCTTGGGTGATGATTCCTAACCGAGAACCCTGCATTCTGTATCTGTAGTTAAACATAGAAACATGACGGCAGAAAAATACCATATGGCCTATTCAGTCTACTCTTCCATATCACTACTATAGTCCAATTTATTCCTTTAGTAATAGTCTGTGTTGGTCCCATGCTTTCTTGAATTCAAATACTGTCCTCTTCTCTAATACCTCTACTGGGAGACTGTTTCATGCATCTACCACTCTTTCCATAAAGAAATATTTCTGCATATTACTCCTGAGTCTATCACCTTTCACCTTTATCCTATGCCCCCTCATTGTAGAGCTTTCTTTCAGTTGAAAGAGGCTCTCTTCCTATACATTTATGCCATGGAGGTATTTAAACGTCTCTATCATATCTCCTCTCTCCCACCTTTCCTCCAAAATATACTTATTGAGATCTTTTAAGTCTGTCCCCATATGCCTTATGACGAAGTCCACTAACCATTTTGGTAGCCACCCTCTGCAAAGACTCTATCCTGTTTATATCCTTTTGAAGATGTGGTCTCCAGAATCTCACAGAGTCTTCAAATGGGGGTCTCACTAAAGACTTATACAGAGGCACTATCACCTCCTTCTTCCTGCTGGCCATTCCTCTCCCTATGCACCCAAGCATCCTTCTGGCTTCTGCTGTCTCCTTTTCTACCTGTTTAGCCACAATCAGAAACAATCATCCTCAGATCCTGCTCTTCTTTTGTGGACAGAAGAACTTCACCCCTTATACTGTACCGCTCCCTTGGATTTTTTGCACCCCAAAATCATGACCCTGCATTTTTTAGTGTTAAAACCCAGCTGCCAAATTCTCAAGCATTCTTCAAGCTTAGCTAGATCCCTCCTCATGTTATCTACTTCTTTCTGGGTATCTATGTTATTGCAGATTTTGTTATCTGCAAAGAGGCAAATCTTATCCGACAGCCTTTCAGCAATATCTCTAACAAAAATGTTAGACCAAGGACAGATCCCCTACAGTACATCACTGGTTACATCCTTCTGCTCAGAGTACGCTCCATTTACCTGTATCCTTTGTCGCCTCCTACTCAACCGATTTCTAACCCAGTCAGTCACTTTAGGGGGTCTATTCCTAGGTTATTTATAAGTTGTTTGTGCAGAAAGATGTCAAAGACTTTACTGAAATCTAAGTACACCACATCTAGGGCTCTCCCTTGGTCCAACTATCTGGTCGCCCATTCAAAGAAATTAATTTGATTTGTCTGACAAGACCCGCCCCTAGTAAAACCATGCTGCCTCGGACCCTGCAATCCATTGGACTCCAGAAACCTCACTATCCTCTGTTTCAGCAGCGTTTCCATTAATTTACTCACCACAGAGGACAGACTAACTGACCTGTAGTTCTCAACCTCATCCTTACTTCCACTTTTGTGTAAAGCTTCCACATGTGCCTTTCTCCAGTCCTCTGAGACCACTCCCAAATCTAAAGAAGCACTGAAAAAAGTCAGACAATGGAACCGCTAGAACTTCCCCAAATTCCTTCAGTACTCTTGGATGTATTCCATCTGGCCCTGTCGCCTTGTCTACTTTGAGTTTAGTTTAGTTGGGAATCTCTTTCTTTGTGCATCACTTTGCTCTTGTCCCCATTAAATTTCATCTGCTATTTAAATGTCAAATCTCCCAGTCTCACAAGGTTATACTATAGATTGTCACAACTCTCTGTTGTTTTAACAGTGTTCAATAATTTTGTATCTTCTGCAGATTTGATCACTCCTATCTCCATATCTTTTATGAATATATTAAATAGCACAGGTCCCAGTACAGACCCTGGGTCACTCCACCATTTATCATTTTACACGAGGAAAAACTGATCATTTAGTCCTACTCTCCTTTTCCTGTCTTTTAGCCAGTTTGCAGTACACTATAGGCCACTGTCTCCTATCCCTTGACCCTTTAATTTCCTAAGGAGTAACTCATGTGTAACATTGTCAAATGCCTTCTGAAAATTGAAATACATTAGATCAACAGGCTCACCTTTATCCACTTCAAGAAGATCTAATAAATTGGTAAGGCAAGACTTGCCTTTGCTGAATTCATGATGACTCATTCCATTAAGTCATGTTTATCTATATAGTTATAGTTTTGTTTTTTAGTATAGCTTCAACCATTTTACCTGCACAGATGTCAGGCTCACCGATCTGTACTTTGCTAGACCATCCCTAGAGCCCTTTTTAAAAATTAGTGTTCTATTGGCTAACCTCCAGTCTTCAGGTAGTATGGCTGTTTTAAATCATAGGTTATAGATTAAGATGAGCAGTTTCATATTTGAGCTCTTTCAGGACTTTAGAGTAAATACCATCTGGTCCTGGTGATTTATTTATTTAAGAGTTTTTTTATATCACTTTATCATTTCAGTCAAAGCAGTTTACATTGTAACAAACTTGGTAATGTACATTAAACAGGGACATTGATAACTTGGATTTTTCTGAGGCAATGGAGGGTTAAGTGACTTGCCCAAGGTTACAAGGAGGGCTAGTGGGAATCGAACCCTGGTCTCTTGGTTCTCAAATCAGTGCTCTTTAGTTTGTCAGTTTGATCTATTACATCTTCTAGACCAGGGGTCTCAAACACGCGGCCCGCGGGCCGCATGCGGCCCGCGAGAGACCTTTGTGCGGCCCGCGATGCCCAGGAAAAAAAAAAAACCGGCTTCGGCCCGCGATGCCCAGGAAAAAAAAAAACCGGCTTCTGCTGCTGCTGCCGCCGCGGGAAAATTAAACTTTACAAAAAAGCTGGCTGCTGCCGCGGCGGTAGCAGCAATATCGCAAGTCCCGCCCCCATCCCTTCCTGCTTGCCTTGCTTGTGAGTTCTTCTCTGCTTCGCGACTCTGTTAAGCTCGCCGGGGCAGATGGGAAATTTCCCATCTGCCCCGGCGAGCTTAAAAGAGTCGCGAGGGAGAAGCTCTCCCTTCGCGGCTCTGAAAGCCGAAGCAGAGAAGAACTCACAAGCAAGGCAGGCAGGCAAGCAGGAAGGGATCTGCCGGGGGGAGGGAGGGAGGGAGGGAGGGAGGGAGGGAGTAGGACTTGATGTGGGCTGCTGGGGGGGAGCAGGACTTGATGTGGGCTGCTGGGGGGGGGGGGGAGCAGGACTTGATTTGGGCTGCTGGGGGGGGAGCAGGACTTGATGTGGGCTGCTGGGGGGGGGGAGCAGGACTTGATGTGGGCTGCTGGGGGGGGTAGGACTGGAAATGGGGTGAAGGGGGTTAGGACTGGAGGTGGTCTGATTGGGGGGCTAAGACTGAAAATGGTGTTATGGGGGGGCTAAGAATGAAGATGGGGCGATGGAAGGGTTAGGCCTGGAAGTGGGCTGTTGGGGGGCTTAGGACCGATAATGGGCTATGGGGGGGGGGGGCTAGAACTGGTAATGGACTGGGGGGGGTGCTATGACTGGAAATGGGCCGAGTAGAAGGGGGAGCTTGAACTGCAAATAGCTGATGGGGACAGGGTCTTGGAATAGTAATGGGCTGAGTGGAAGGGGGCTTGGAAAGGAAATGGGCTGGGAGGGGAGGGAGCTAGGACTGGAAATGGGCTGATGATGCGGGGACTAGAAGGGAGCGGATGCTGGGTGGGGCAGGAGCTAGAAGGGAGTTGATGTTGGGGGACGATTAGAATAGGATGAGGCTGGGAGAGTGAAATGGAGAGGGGAAATATATTTAGTGTGGGAGGGAAGAAAAATCTACAATTGGCCGGGTATTGGGAGAGTAAGTGGGGATTGAGGATGGAGGGGTAAAATTTGAGTGGATGAAATAGGAATGAGGAAAGAGCAAAAGGAGAATGATTAGTATGTTAAAGCAGATGTAGAGAGAATGGAAAAAAACTAGGAAAGAAGAAAGGACAAATGGACAGCAGACGATGGAGAGTTAGCAGAAGACACGAAGAAACCAGAAGAAAGTGGCTGGAACAATTGCAACTGAAAAAAAAAATGCACAAAAGGTAGAAAAATATCTCTTTATTTTGAATTTATTAACTGAAATATGTCAGCTCTTGGAAATGTGCATCTTTAACGTCTGCACTTTATTTAATACAAGAGGAAATCAATGTATAGTTTTATTTCTACAGTGTTGTACATTCTAAGTTTGGCTTTTGGGGTTCCCAGTTTAATTGTCTTCCTGTTTCTAAATTGTGATTCCTTGTTTGGTGATGGTGTATGTTCTGCATGTGTAACTGAGCTGAGGTATTCTGTTTATGTAATTCCTATTTGACATTGCCACTTGTTCTCTTTCCCGAGTAGGTCATGTATTGTTATTCTCTGAAATGTGTTGATTTAATATTTGCAGTGTTGCCTTTTGATAGTTAGGGTATGGTGCTTTGTGAGTCCTGGTAGTGCTGTTAGGACACGGCAGGTTTGCTATGGGTTCTAAATGAGCAGTGTTTCTAGTAGTTCCTAATGTGCCTGGTGGTTGGCACTGGTTTATAGTAATGTAGAAATCTTTTAGTCTTTCTTTATCCATACACTCATTAAGAGGCATGTTTACTAAAAGTTAGTGTATGGTAACATTATGCAAATATTTATGCAAATGTGCCCTTATGCAAATGATGCCCTTATGCAAATGAGGCCTGCGTCTTGTGCGGCCCCCGGGTTACTCTACAAGTCCTCATTTGGCCCTCAAAGCAATTTGAGTTTGAGACCCCTGTTCTAGACTTAGAATGATGCACTTTCATCACCATCAGGCCTTCCCCCCTCCCCACAGCACGGCTCAGCTGGTGCCACACTCCTGCCTCTCCCTACTACCTAAATCTTAAGTGCCAAAGTCTGCTGCAGTGCCTCTCCCCACAGCCTGATGGATTCCTTTCAGCACTGCTGTGTGTGGCTGGAGTGCCCTGAATTGGATGGCTCCTGAAGTCTCACTCAAACTGACCTACTTCCTTCACCTCCTGCTGGAGCCTGGCAGTATTGCTCTGGGGCTTTTTCAGCTGCCCAATCTGTCTTCTTTGCCACTATTATGAAAATATACTTTGTGGTTGGCACAGGGACATTGGAGTCGGTTTGGTGGGAGACTATGCAGCATTTAATGCCATCGCTCTGTGATGGCTGAGATCTGCAATTTAGCTCCTGGCAGTGGGTGGGCCTCCTCGTTCCTTTTTGGGAAAGTATGTGGTTATAGTATGGGTCTATGTTGAGCAATGTGATTTTGTTACATGTCGAGTAAGGTAGTTTAGGAAATAATGCAGGGCTTGTTTTAGCCCCTGAGGCAAATACTATAACAAACCTGAATAGCAACTATTAATCAAACAGGTACCAGAGAGATATTTATTAAAAAAAGAAAAGAAAATATTTGTCATAACGTGAAAAATATATTCAGAATTTGGAAAATGAGGCACAATCATAGATGATCCTTTACTGTTCTTCACTCCACCCACAATATTTAATCATCCAAATACGTATGGACTGTGCACAGTGCTGTGTGGTAGATATGTTAGCCAGAGACTGTAGGGAAAGTTGGTTCCCCTAGAAACAGGAAAAGAAGCCTGAAAGACGAAAACTAACTCCAGGGAACTAGACCGAGTGAATTAACTGCATCGATTGATGCAACAATTGAAGGAGTTCCCTGAGTGGAGTTCCTGTTGGGTGGTGGGGGAAGCAGGACTTCAAGCTGCCCAAGGTTAGGCCTTTGTAATATTTTGGAGCAGAAGCTTTAAGGGAGTTGTAGTTCTCGCACAGCTTGGGCTGTTAATTGGTCAGCTGACCCCATTTAAGATTAAAAGCAAGCTGCTGAAATAGAGCCAAACCCAGGGTATAAAGGGAACCATACAGAGGCCCAGATGCTGTAAGGGTTGAATTAGAATGCGGTGCTCGGCTTCCCTGCAAAATGTTCTAACACAAATGCTGAAACTTTCCCCAATGCAGTAAACTGATTGCATACAAATTACCTTGACATTAAAAAGTAAGCACTGTCAGAGAAAACAGTGCACACTGCCATGGTAATGTGCATCCCTTTACTGCATTGGGATTAAAATCTCTTCCTTTCCTGCCAGTGAGGATTGGCTCGCCCACTGATGAGAAGGGAGACATTAGGAAAAAACAGCCTACTGGACTTTGCAGTCCCCATCTTTTATCCTCACTCCGCAAAACTTCCCTAGTGGTCTAGTGGGCCCAGACACTCCAACGTCCTTGATTCCCCCAACGTCGCTCTCTGATCCCTGAAAATTAAAACCCTGTGGTCCAAGTGGACATCCTAACCTACCCCCCAACATCCAAACAACAATCCCTGATGGTCCTAGTGCTCATAGTGCAGACATCCTGACCTCCCTCCCCTGTCGCCTAAAAGAAATGCAATGCAATGTGTGCATTTGAGTCAATACTGACTCCTGGAAACCCAGCAGCTCCTACTATTGCTATTAAACATTTATATAGTGCTGCAAGGTGTACATAGCATTGTACTGACACATATAAAAGAAGGTCCCCGCTCATCAGAGCTTACAATCTAATCAAGACAGAGAGTACAATAGATGAGAACAAG
The DNA here is from genome assembly GCA_033557465.1 of Ichthyophis bannanicus. NCBI lineage: Eukaryota > Metazoa > Chordata > Amphibia > Gymnophiona > Ichthyophiidae > Ichthyophis > Ichthyophis bannanicus. The sequence goes on along the minus strand of CM066032.1, from coordinate 1,512,370,266 downwards.
GGTACAGAAGGGAAGGGTAATAAGACAGAAGGAGAACAAAGAATTAAGATCCAAAAGTGGCCTGAAAGTGGTAAGCCTTTAGCATGGATGTAAAAAGGGGGAGAGATGGAACCTGACATAAAGATACAGGTAGTTTGTTCCAGGCATAAGGAGCAGCAAGGTGAAAGGATTGAAGTCTGGAATTAGCTGTTGAAGAGAAGGGCATAGAGAGAAGCAAGCCAGAGGAAGAGCGGAGTTCACAAGGAGGGGTGTAGGGAGAGAGGAGAGAGGAAAGGTGGTGAGGAGCAATAGAACGAATGCACTTATAGGTCAGAAGGAGAAGTTTGTATTGGATACGGAAATGGAAGGGAAGCCAATGAAGTGATTTAAGAAGAGGTGTTATATGAGTATATTGGAGCTGGTGGAAGATTAGCTGCGCAGCAGAGTTTGAACAGATCGAAGGGGAGAGAAATGACTCAGAAGGAGCCCAGCAAGGAGGAGGTTGCAATTGTCGAGACGGGAGGTGACTAAAGAGTGGATAAGTGTTTTAGTAGTGTGTTCAGAAAGGAAGGGGCACATTTTGTTAATGTTGTAGAGAAAGAAACAACAGGTTTTTGCTATCTGTTGGATATGTGTGGAGGAGAGAGAGGAGTCGAAGATGACTCCAAGGTTGCAGGCTGAGGAAACAGGAAGCAGAAGAGTGTTATCGAGATAGAGAAGGGAGGAAGAGAGTTTAGGGAAAAAACTAAGAAGTTTGGTTTGGCCATGTTCATTTTCAAATGGCAGTGAGACATCCAGGCAGCAATGTCAGATAGGCAGGCAGATATATGGGCTTGAAGTGTAAGAGAAATATCAGGTGTAGATAGACAGATCTGCGAGTCATCAGCATAAAAATGATATGGAAAGCCATGAGAGCACCAAGAGACTGGGTATAGAAAGAGAAAAGGAGAGGGCCTAGAACAGGTTCTTGGAGTACACCAACTGAGAGAGGGATAGCAGTAGAGGAGGAACCGCCAGAACAGACATTGAAGGAGTGATGGGAAAGATAAGAAAAGAACCAGGACAGCACAGAGCCCCTAAAACCAAGTGAGGACAATGTATCAAGGAGAAGGTGGTGGTTAACAGAATAAGGGAAGGGGAAGAAAAATTGAGAAATAGCCTAGTGGTTAGAGCACTAGTTTGGGAACCAAGAGACCAGGGTTTGATTCCCACTAGCACTCCTTGTTGCCTTGGGCAAGTCACTTAACCCTCCATTGCCTCCGAAAAATCCAAGTTATCAATGTCCCTGTTTAATGTACGTTTACCAAATTTAAGTTACAATGTAAACCGCTTTGATTGAAATGATAAAGAGGTATAAAAAAACCCTGTTAAATAAATAAATAAATAAGGAAAGCTGTGTGGAATGAGCATTCCATAAGGCATGAGAAAAGGGGAGAAAGGAGAGGAATATGGATGAGGTTAGAGCGTTTGAGTGAGAGAAAAGTCTTGAGGGGCCAGGCTTAGGATTAACGTCACCAGATGAAAGGTGGAGAAGAAGAGTGTGAGGCGGAGAGGAGACAAAACTGTGAAAAGGAGGATAAGGTTGTTTATGAGGGATGAATGAGAAGAAGAAAAAGGTGAAGTTCAAGATTGCCAGGCCTTTCCTCTGAGACAATGGAGGGTTAAGTGACTTGCCCAATGCCACAAGGAATGCTAGCAGGAATTGAACTCTGGTCCCTTGGTTACCAAGCAAGTGCTGTAAACATTAGGCTACTCCACCACTCAAATATCCACAAAATAATCCCTGGTGATCCTAGTGGAGCCCTCCCTTGACCTGTCCTACCCCAGAAACTTCCTGGATCCCCTACCCACCTCAACTCCTGTCTTCCAACATTAGGAGGTGGGTGGGGATCCAGGATTGGGTTCTTGAGGGGGGCAGGTCAGGGGGGCTCCACTAGGATTACGAGAGGTTATTTTTTGGGGGATCATGGTAGGGGCCGGGGTGTCCACTAGAACAACAAGGGATTATATGTTGGGTTGGGGTATTCACTAATATCACCAGAGATTATTTTGAGGGGTCCTGGAGGGGGCCCACTTAAGCCACCAGGGATCTTGGCGTCATCTATGGCAAAGTATCTCAGGTCATCTCAGATAACCCATTTTCTCCCAGCTGCATGTTTGTGCCTACCTTGAGCCAGTGTAAAGATTCAGCGTTCATGGAAGAGTAAAGAATGTATGTTACCTCAGAAGCAATTTCATATTCTACTGTTTGTGTAGCGCAGTGGTTTTACTCAAGATTTTCCCATGCTAGAAGTCTTCCTGCATCGGGAGTAAGATTAGCATAGACGAATCTCAAGTAAACGTCTGTGCCAAAGCATTATAACATAAATAACTCAATATCTACACTAGACAAAGGTTAAATAGACAATTCGGTTGCTCTATGCAATAAACCTTTAACCTATACAGATAGCACTCTCCAATGATGATCCTCTGACCTCCCCCATGTAATCCATGTATATATATTCATATATAACTTGTATATAGTTTCCACACTGTTCGGTATTATATCACATTGTTTGTTCTATACTTTATATGATGTTCCTTGTAAATAAGTTCTGTTTTATTGCAATGTTCCATGTAAAACAAACTTGATTTGTTAATTATTGTTAACTGTAAACCGCAACTGAACTCTTGGAAGATGCGGTATATAAATGTGAATAAAATAAATAAATAAAAATAGTCCGGCTTTCTGCCTTGGCCCAGAGTGGCTGAAGCGAGATAAGCTTCCAGAGGCAGGCAGATAGGCCATCTGAATTTAGAAGCAAACTGTCTTTCAAAGAATTCAGTGGTGTAAATATCATTCAAGCAGATTCCCCATTGTGGGGAGCCTTGTTGATCCCCTACGATGGGGACAAAAGCAGAGCATGACAGCACTACACTTACCTTTATATCTTTTATCTTTATTTCAGTTTTTAATGTACCACTCAACACGCAAGCATCAGAGCGGTTTACAATACATCAAAACGCTGTTTGGAGAGGAAAAGAATGCCATAATTCAAATAGGAAAGAGACTGTAAGGACAAAATGAGAGGAAGAAAGAGCAGAGAGGGGAGGAAAATCAGAAAACGTCAACATGAAGGGGAGGGGGGGGAGGGAAAGCCCAGGAGGGCGGGAGATCGAAGGCAGAACAGAGGAGATGTGTTTTTAGCATTGACTTGAATTTAGTGAAGGAGAGTTCCATTCGTAGGTTCAGGGAGAGGGAGTTCCATAATTTGGGACCAAGAAAAAAGAATGCAGAGTTGCGGGTGGACTCCAGGTGTGATGTGATGTGATCATGTGTGATGATGCGCCCTGCGGTGTTCTGTAAAAGTTGTAACCTACGTAACTGATATTACGGGAGACCAGCGAGAACGATGTTGCAATAATCTAACTGAGTCATTGCGAGGGAAATCAGAAGTGTGGTCACTGATGAGGTGGTAAGGAAGGGACAGACAGCAAGTATTTGTCGCAGGGAGCAAAAGGAGCGGCGTATAATGGATGACAGATGGTCGCGAAAAGATAGAGCAGAGTCTAGGGTGACAGCGAGGTAGCACAGGGTTGCTATGCAGCATCTCAAAATCTTGATTCAGTAAAATTAGTTGAGTAAGCCGCCTCCTCCTCCTCCCTGCTCCCCCAGCATCTGCAGAAGTGCTAAAGTGCATTATATCCACCTACAGGGGCCAAGTCTTGTGATAAGAGTCACATGATCCTGTGGCTCGTATCACAAGACTGGTCTTGACAGCAGGAGATGGTGCACGTTCAGCAGTTGCTAGCGGGGTATTTCGCTAATTTTATTGAATGAAGGTACTGAGAATCTATGCAGCAACACTGTTAAGGGTAGATACAGTGTTCCTATGTTCTTAGCGTTGCTAAGTTACCCAATTCCAGCAGTGTTATTTTTTTGCCACTTCTGGTTTTAAATTTATATTGCAATGCAGTATGGTATTTGTAGTCCCTGATTTTACCCATTGAAATCAGTGCTGTAGCTCCCATATTGCACCAGAATGAGATTGTCAGAAATCTGGGACTAGCTTAAAATCTCACTCCTGGAAATGAGTAACTTTGCAACTCTGTGTTCTGTCTCTTCAGTCCTCCCGCTAACATTTTTAGGATTTGGGGTATACTTTAGCAAAATTTTGCTTTGAGGTTCTGAATCTGAACTTGTGCCACAGAAGAAAAACCTTTGTTGTAAAGAAAAAGGCATGCTTTCTCCCTTGATGTGGGCTATGCTGTTTAATTAATGTGATGATTTATTGTATTTACTTGTCTTTGTTTTCTATGGCTTTCCTATCTTATTGTAGTCTTATTACAACTTGAAATTATAAAAAGAAAAAAGAAAAAGAAGCAGGCATTCAGGCAGCGGGTGGCTGGCAAGAGAGTGAGGACTCTACTTTTTTCTGTTCATGAGCAGCATTGAGTCAATCAAGATATCATTGCATGTCACCGGGATGGAATAGTTCTCTCAAACCTCAGAACTTAGTGTAAAGTTATGAACATTCACACCCTTTCCCACACGCAGCAAACTCCTTAGTTATGTTTTTTCCACCCTGACAAATGGAAGCAAAAAGAATGCTACCCAATTAGCATTATTAAGTGTTTTTCCTTTTCTTTATTTAATATTGTTTTTCATTGTTCTGTTTATCTTCACAGCTAGATTTCATTTATTGTTTTCCATCATGTCCCTGATTCAGAGTTTATCCCTTCCCACCATGAGGCAGAAACTTTCAGAACTCCGATTCCCATCCAGTTTGCTTAGTCTGCTAGGGCGGCCCTCCAGACACTTAGGATCTATTGCATTTCACTCCTGAGGAATCAGGGGGACATTTATTTATTTATTTATCATTTCTTATATACCGCCTTTCATGATATCAAGGTGGTTTACATTGAACAAACTGAAGTTACATTGAACAGGAGGGCATTATAACTTAGAGATAACTATTTTACAGGGAACATGGGCAATGGAGAGTTAAGTGGCTTGCCCAAGACCACAAGGAGCACCTGTGGGACTAGAAACCCCAGTCCTTCCGGCCCAAGGCTGCTGTCCTCTAGTGGGATTTGAACCCCCAACCTTTCGGCCTGAGGTACCTTGCCCCAACCACTAGGCCACTCCTCCACTGTTTGTTCTCAGCTTGCCAGGATAAGAGAAAAACCTCCCTCGACAAGACCATACATTGGTTTCAGGGCAGAAAAGTGGTAGGCCAAACGTGCTCTTGTTTCCATGACGCGCAAACAGACCTGATTCTGGGGTATCCTTTGTACGTATGACCTAGATTGGCCACTGTTGGAAACAGGATACTGGGCTTGATGGACCTTGGTCTGACCCAGTATGGCATATCTTATGTTCTTATGTTCTGTGTCCTCCTCAACAGTTCAGGATTGATGCAATCCTTTTTGTGCTGGTGCTTTTGAGTGATGTCCTCTATGTGCTGTCTTGATGCAGTTGAGCCCGTCCCGTGAGCACAACAACTTGCCAGCACAGTCTTCCCTCCTTCTTATCATTTTGGGTGGAATTCTCTGTCAGTGCACACTTCCCTGCACACCCTCAGCGCAGATCGTCTGCGTGCTGCTTCAGCGCAGGATGGTTTTCTGTACTCATAGCTCAGTTGTGCCACACAGTACTTCAGTGCAAATACTACCTGGGATGTCATCAATGCAAATACAGCCTTTGATCTCCCTTGGACATCTGACAAGGATCCAGACGCACCATTGGAGGCTTTGCAGACCCTTTTGGATCGCTCGTGCTTGCTCAGCACATGGTCAGTAGCTTTATTAAAGGGTACTGAAGGTATCTTATAATATTTCAGCATAAACATTCTAAGCGCTATGCCATCTTCCATTCACAGGCATAACTCCAGTACAACTCCAGTACATGAAGGCATCTTCCATTCACAGGCATAACTCCAGTACAACTCCAGTACATGAAGGCAACTATGAAAGTTACTCTACTTGCATTGGCCATTACCTTGTTCCCCTTCATGCTAAGAGGTGAATTAGGCCACCAGTAGCTTTTTAAATCTCTTAATCACCAGCTGAAAAAAAGTGCTGCCCTACCCCAGAAAATAATCTGATCACATAGAATTACAGTCAGACTAATGTGTAACATTGTAGTTAATCTTGTGCTCTACACCTACGTTAAGGTTCCTAGAAAAAGAAGATCAGGAACTCCTTCTATGCCCTCTGGCAAAGACCCTGCACTCCAGGATCATTTGGGCAACAAAATGCACTGAAAGGAGTGCCACTATCGTGCAGTTCTGCATAAAAGTTCTGCATTAGTGCTGACAACATCTTTCAGTGATCTCACCCCTCCTTTTGCCCACTTATCCTAGGTGTTCCACCTGTGTTTCCAGCCATTGTCCCTTCTCAGTATGGAATATGCTGTTACTACTGTGCTGTAATCCTTATTACTGCCCTTCTATTGCTACCTGATAACCCCCCCCCCCCCACAGCATTCACAGCCAGTGCCTTTCATCTCACCCATCTTGTCTTGTATAGGCGAGAGGGAGGTTCTGTTACTATTTCTTCCTCTGGTTCCCTTGCCTTCCTGAGTGCTTAAAAACATATGCGCATCTGTTTACATTCAAAAAGGGTTAAAGTAATCTCAGCTATACTTGTATGCTTTCGCAAGATGTCATTATCCTTATATATAATCCAATCCAATGGTGCTTCTTTTCCACATTTATTCCAAAGACTCTCTGACCTCCAGCAAGACGGGCAACATAGTATTTCTTTGAAACATATATTCTGCCCTATCTGTAGGAGATTAGGATCACATCTTCCTTCGATGATGGGACCAAATCAACATAGATTTCAGCATGGTAGGGATGGGTTAAGGTTCCTTACATCAGATTGGCCTCCACTTTTGGTCTTGTCTGTCCGACATCCAAACCTGTTTGCTTCAGGAAGCAGTCAGTCTCCTCCTGTAGTCCAAAGCAATAGAAGCAGCCCTACCATGGGAAAGGAACCAAGGCTTCTACTCCAGGTACTTCCTAATTCCTAAGAAGAGTGGAGGCTGTCGCCCTTTCTTGGACCATAAGAATCTCAACCTTTTTCTTGTCAAGAGGAAATTCTTCCCTCCATTCCACCTTTCTTGAAGAAAGGAGACTGGCTGTGTTCACAGAATTTTAAAGATGCTGTTATACCTATCTCGGTCCATCCCTGTTCCGGGAACTTTCTCCAGTTCCTATTTCATATTGACCATTAGTATGAGGTCCTTCTTTTTAGCTTTATATTGCCTCCCAAAATACCTCTTGTTGGTAGCTGGGCATCTATACAAGCGAGGTCATCTAGTCTTTCCCTACCTCTAATGTACCACTCTAACTAGATTGTAAACTCCGATGAGCATGACTCTGACGGGTAGGGACTGTCTCACGTATGCTGACTACCTCTTGTAGGTTAGGTTAGCTGTGCAGCGCTGCGTGCGTGCGTGGCGCTCTAGAAGTGCTAAATAGTAGTAGTAGTAGTAGTAGTACCTCAGTTTCTGGCTCCTGGCAGTGTCCTCGGAAATCTTAGTGGTAGTCCTCAAGCATGAAATAATTTGCCTGCTTAAAGAGTTCAGGCCTTATTAACAACTTCTAGAAATTGACCATTATACAAACAAGATTGTGATTCTGGACACAGTATAAGCAAAAGCATTTTTGTCCATGGCTACATTGCAATCCTTGATCTTACATGTCTGCAACATTCTGACTTTCACGATTGTCATAGATAGGAACTACTTACAAATGAGAGTCAGATGGCTGTTGCTATCCTTACAGGGTTTTTTTCACTTGATTTATAATGAAACGGCCTAAAGAAGACCTCAGGTTCCAATGGGGCCAGCATACCCAACCTCTTTCCATGATTTTCATCCTCAGTTCAGCTACACACCATGTTTCAGTGGCGGATGTCTGTGCCCAACCTGATCGCAGGTATCGCTTTTGTTCCATTGGAATATCAACTATCCTAACAGATGCTTTGAACACTGAGCGTGAAACCCACTTCGACTCTCACTTTACTAAAGGCACCTGGTCAAAGTCTGAAAGACTTCTCCACATAGAGCTTTGAAGCATATTTTATTCCCTTTGATTCTTTGTCCATCTTTATTTATTTAGACAGTTTTGTATACCACCTTATCCTTCAATCAAAGTGGTCACAACATAATTGGGGGATATATTTAACACGAGAGGATATGAGACACATACACTAATACTAACAGGGAACATGGGCAATGGAGGGTTAAGTGGCTTGCCCAAGACCACAAGGAACGCCTGTGGGACTAGAAACCCCAGCCCTTCCATCGTCTCTGAGGTAGCCCAATGCAAGTTCAGACAAGCAACCAGTTCATCTTGTTTAATATGACATGGAGTTCTGATTGTTTTTTAAATTTGGCAACGGCACTTTATACTATGCAGCATAATCTCCTGATAGCTTGTTTGCAGGTGTTGGATTTGATGGATCTGGTTCTTTGATGCTTTTTTTTCTTGGAAAATTGGCAGTAATAGTTAAGTTGGAACCACCATCTTTTGGCTAGATGTTTTTTTAGTTGCGGACACTACTTTCTCTAGTCTTATTTAATCTCTTCCTGTGGTAATTGTGTTTGATTTTGGAAATATTTAGCCTGCATTTGCTGATGATATTCAGATGTATTTATCAATAGACAAAGATTGCTGTGAACCATTGAAAAACTTGAATGAAACTTTCATTCAACAGTACGTAGCTTCATGATTGCAATATCATAGGCTAAGGTTGAATGTGGCAAAATCTGAGGTTTTATGGGTGAGAAAGAACAACTGCATGAAGAGTTTGTTGTCCAAGATAATAGATAGCGTGCTCCAATAAAGGCTTGGTGAGGAGTTATCATTTGACACCCATATTGCTAAGTTGTTTCAAGTAGTGTTTTACCAGTTTAGGTCAATTAGACAGATAAGGGCCTTTTTGTCTGACAAGTTGCATACAATAACTTAAGCCTTCGTGTTGACTAAGCTAGGATAGACAATGTTGTTTATGTGAGACTTCATAAAAAATTGTTACAAGGCATACAGCTGCAAAACTGCTAGAAGGTTTGAAGGCTAGGGTCCACATGATTCAGATACTACAACAACTTCATTATTTACCAGTTTTAAGTTTTTTGATGTTGCTATTTTAAGGTATGGCATGGATTGGGCCCCCGGGTATTCTGCAGACTTGATTGTACTGCATCTACCAGGATGTGATCGGCAGTCAGGTCTTGGGAACTTATGAGTGGCTCCAGAACTGAAAAGGGGGATACATTTAACATGAGGGGATATGAGACACATACACCACTACTGACAGGGAACATGGGCAATGGAAGGTTAAGTGGCTTGCCCAACATCACAAGGAGCACCTGTGGGACTAGAAACCCCAGTCCTTCCAGCCCAAGGTTGCTGTCCTCTGGTGGGATTTGAACCACTGACCTTCCGGCCTGTGGTACCTTACCCCAACCACTAGGCCACTCCTCCCTGACAATAAGACAATAACTAAACTGGGAACCCCAAAAGCCAAACTTGGAATGTACAACAACACTGTAGAAATAAAATTATAAATTAATTTCCTCTTGTATTAAACAAAGCGCAGATGTTAATGATGCACATTTCCCAGAGCTGACATATTCCAGTTAATAAATTCAAAATAAAGAGATATTTTTCTACCTTTTGTGCATTTTTTTTTCAGTTGCAATTGCTTTAGCCACTTTCTTCTGGTTTCTTCATGTCTTCTGCTAACTGTCCATCGTCTGCCTTCCATTTGTCCTTTCTTCTCTCTTCTAGTTTTTTTTCCATTCTCTCTCTATATCTGCTTTAACATACTAATCTTTCTCCTTTTGCTCTTTCCTCATTCCTATTTCATCCACTTAAATTTTACCCTTCCATCCTCAATCCCCACTTCCTCTTTGCCTCTCTGGGCCAGTCCAGGAACAGTAGGGTAGTCAACCTCCTTCAGCAGCTGAGGACTGAACTCTTCAAAGACTTGCTGACAGCCTACCCAGCTCCCTCTGGTGTCAGAGAGCCAGTCTTTCAGTCCTCAGCAGCTTGAAGGATGTGTTGCTGACTGGCTCTTAGGAGAAACGAACAGGAATTTCAATAACAGGGGATTCCCTCACTGACCCTAGCAGGGTTGGGGCTGGGGAAGCACCTATAATTTAAAAGTGGGAAAAACAAAAAAAACAACAACAAAAAAAAAACGGTGGTCAGCTGCCAGATCGTTGATCGGCAAGGGCAGCAGAGGCAGAGCCTGCCTCGGTGACCAGCGCCGTGGAGAAGGGTCAAGGTAGCCCCAGAGTCCAGCCCTCGGCCTCCGGAGATCCATCTTACCCTACCGCTAGCAGCGGTTCTGTACGGTGGGATAAAGGATAGAGCAGAGCAGGTGCGGTAAGCATTGTCTTTTGCTTTTCGGGGAGCCGCAACCGTCGGGAAGCCAGGGGAAGCAGTGTGGAGAGTGAGCGCATGCTGCCGGGCTCGGCAGTGTGTGCGCAGTGCGGGAGCCGCCGAGGCTTGTCCGGTCTGGGTCTGTGTCGGTTCTGTGTGAGCTGGGGCAGCGAGTTAGAGTGGTTATTCGGCAGAATGGAGGACAGATCGTCGGCTCAGGATTCGGAAGTAAAACTTCAGTCCACTACAGAAAAGGCGGGAACGGCAGCCATTTTCGGAGACACTGCCGTTTCTCCCGCGCTTCAGGAGAAGCCGATGAAGAAGAAAACTAAGTCAAAAAAGTTGGCTCCAGGGTTAGTTGTGGACTCCGCTCCAATAGTAGAGACACCAGTGGGTTTGCGATCACTGTTTTCTCCGCTTTCACTTCATAAAGCATACTGCTTGAAACTGAAGCAGGTGCAGAGGAAAGATAGTTATATTAGCCTGGCTGATGTAGCTCAGAAGGGCAGTGCAGAGGGGGACCCAGGTGAAGGGACCTCAAAAAGTGGCCTGGTCATCGGAGTGGCGACCGAAATTCACGGTCAACAGAACCTGGTATCTCAGGTGGCGGAAGAGGAAGAACTCCCTTCAGAGCCTGATGTAGAGCTGTGGCCAGAGGTGTTAGAAGAAGGTGAGCTGGGGGCAGGGGAAGATTCGAATGTTTTCAGGGTCTTTTGGAAAGAAGAGCTTGGGGCTCTGATTACTCATGCTCTTTCAGCTCTAAATCTTGGTTTGCCGACAGTACCGGCGGAACCCCTGGAGCATCCTCTGCTTCAAGAGTTTTGGGCGGAGCAGAAGTGTTTTCCGGTCCACAGGGTGATTAAACAGATGGTGGAGTTGGAATGGGAGTGCCCAGAAGCCACCTTGAGGGGCAGACGGGCGTTAGGCCGTCTGTATCCAGTTCCTCAGGAGGAGAGAGAATTGCTGCGGATGCTGAAGGTGGATGCCTTGGTGTCAGTGGTGATGAAGAAAACCACTATCCCGGTAGAGGGAGGAGCAGCTCTTAAGGATCTGCAGGATAGGAAGCTGGAGGCGCTGCTCAAGCAAGCTTTTGATACCAGTGCGTTAGTGCTGCAGGCTTCTATCTGTGGAGCGCGTGTTTCCAGGGCGTCGATTAGATGGCTTCAGGCTGAGGCTTCTCCAGAATCTGAGGGGATGGAGGCTCCGGAAGGAGCAAAATTAGAGTCAGCGTCGGCGTATCTCGCCGACACCTTTTATGATTTGGTGAGGATGTCAGCTAAGTCAGTGGCTTCCATGATAGCTGCTCGGAGATTTCTCTGGCTGAGTAATTGGGCGGTGGACACATCTTCTAAGGCACACCTTAGTAAGCTTCCTTATAAGGGCAAGCTGCTCTTTGGGGGGGCTTTGGAAAAGATCGTAAAGGATTTGGGAGACTAAAGGTGGGCGGCTGCCGGAAGATCATCCGAAGGGTCCAAAGCCTGGATCTTCGCAGAGGGGTCAAGGCAGAGACTTTTGGAGATTCAGAGGGAGTCGCTTCACTTATCAGAGAGGTCAGTTTGTGGCAAGAGGTCAGTCCTTTCGTGGAGCTCGGGGTTTCGGAAGGTGTTATGGGAGTCCCCAGCCGAGCTCCTCTAAGAAGCCACCATGAAATGAGGGTGGTCCAGACGGAGGTCCCAATAGGAGGTCGGTTACGAGATTTCCACTCCGTCTGGACCGCAATGACTATGGACCACTGGGTGTTGGAGATCATTCAAGAGGGTTATGCTTTGGAGTTCAAACAGCCACTAGCAGGAGCCTTCGTGGTGTCTCCATGTGGTTCGCTAGCAAAGGCAAAAGCAATAAACGACACGCTTCTGTGATTGCTGCGTCTTCAAGCGGTCGTTCCGGTTCCGTTGGACCAATGCGGGTTAGGTCGATACAAGATCTATTTTGTGATGCCCAAAAAGGAAGGGTCCTTTCGGCCAATTCTAGATCTCAAACATGTAAACCCCATTTTCGAATGGAAACTCTACAGTCCGTGATAAGATCCGTAAGGCCAGGCGAGGTGCTATCGTCTATAGATTTAACGGAAGCGTATTTGCACATTCCCATCAGACCGGAGCATCAAAGGTTCTTGCGCTTTGCGGTGCCCATGGGGCATTTTCAGTTCTGGGCGTTGCCGTTCGGACTGGCAACGGCATCACGCACATTCACGAAGGTGATGGTAGTGGCGGCGGCGTTACGTCAGGAGGGCATTCTAGTGCATCCCTATTTGGACGATTGGCTGATTCATGCGCGCTCGGTAGCAGAGTCGGTGGACGCGACCTCACGGGTGGTAGAGTTTCTCGAAAGTCTAGGTTGGGTGGTCAATCAGACCAAGAGTCAGTTGGAGCCGGTACAGCTTTTAGTCTATTTAGGGGCATTGTTTGACACGAGACTAGGAGCAGTGTTTCTTCCGGAAGCCAGGGTGCAGAGATCTTAAGTCAAGTGTCAGCTTTCTTGCACATCAAAGGTCCGATGGCCTGGAGATACTGACAGCTTCTAGGTTCCATGGCGGCGGCCTTAGATTGGGTGCCGTGGGCCAGAGCCCACATGCGGCCTCTCCAACGATCGTTACTATCCCGTTGGTCTCCGCAGGAGCATCCGCTGAGTCAGAGGCTGGTTTTCCCTTCAGAGGTCAGCAACAGTCTGCAGTGGTGGCTCAATCCCACACATCTTCGGGCAGGAATGCCGCTAGAGATGCAGGAGTGGGTGTTGCTCACCACGGATGCCAGTCTCTCCGGTTGGGGAGCCCATTGTATGTCCCAGATAGCTCAGGGCCGCTGGTTGATAGAAATGTCCAAATGCTCCATCAATCAGCTCCAGATGAGGGCGGTGCGGCTGGCATTGGAGGAGTTCGAGTCTCTACTGCAGGGCAAGGCGGTGCGAGTTTTCTCCGACAATGTGGTAACTGTGTCCTATATCAATCGGCAAGGAGGCACAGGCAGTGCGGCCTTGTTGGAGGAGAACCAAGGGTTGCTGTTGTGGGCAGAGAACCACCTGTTAGCCCTGTCGGCAGCTCATGTAGCGGGAAAGGACAATGTGCAGGCCGATTTTCTCAGCCGGCATGTCTTGGATTCAGGCAAATGGGAACTGAACATAGCCATATTTCATGACATTATGCAATGCTGGGGTCAGCCAGTGATGGATCTTATGGCCACGTATGACAATGCCAAGGCATCTCGGTTTTTCAGCAGAGGCAGGGAACGCATGTCGGAGGGTCTAGATGGTCTGGTGCAGCCTTGGCCGTCAGAGGGACTCCTCTATGTGTTTCCCCCATGGCCCATGATCGGTCGAGTCATTCGCAGGATAGCAGGTCACCAAGGAAAGGTGATTCTCATAACGCCAGATTGACCAAGACGGGCGTGGTATGCGGATCTCTTGCGGCTGCTGGTGGACAGTCCTTGGAGGCTTGTACCAGGGACCGATTCTCATGACGCAGGTGGACCGCTTCTTGCTTACAGCTTGGCTCTTGAAAGGGAGCGGCTGAGGCGTAGAGGCTATTCCAAGGCGGTGGTCACTACCATGCTTCAGGCAAAAAGGAGGTCTACGTCTTTGGCTTATACCAGCATTTGGTGCATTTTTGAAGGCTGGTGTGCGAGATGCGGAGTGCAGCCATTGTCAGCGTCAGTATCGGATGTGTTGTCATTCCTACAAGGGGGGCTGGATAAGGGTCTGGTGGTTAGCACTCTAAAGGTCCAGTTGGCGACTCTGGCTTGTTAACAGGGCAAGATACGGGGCTGTAGTTTGTCTCTACATCCGGATGTGCTGCGTTTTCTGCGAACGGTCAAGAACATCAGGCCTCCAGTGAGACTGATTGTGCCGCTCTGGGATTTGAATTTGGTGCTGGAAGCGTTGACACGGGCTCCTTTTGAGCCCGGGGAGACGGTTGCGCTGAGGGAGCTGTCTTGGAAGACCACCTTCTTAGTAGCGTTGTGTTCGGCTAGAAGAATTTCGGACCTTCAGGCGCTTTCATGTAAGGAACCCTACATTCAGTTTTCGGCTAAGAAGGTAGTATTGCGGCCGGTGCCATCTTTTCTCCCTAAGGTGGTGTCGGCATTTCATGTAAATCAAGCAATTTCATTGCCTACTTTTCGGTCCAGGGAGGCAGATGGTACTAGTACTTCTCTACGGAGTTTGGGTCTAGGTAAAGTGCTCCACAGATACCTTAGAAAGACAAAGTCTTTTAGGAAATCGGATAGGTTGTTTGTTCTGTTTGGCGGAGCACGTAAAGGGGAGGCTGCGTCCAAGGCCTCCATTGCGCTATTGGTGAAGCGATAGCAGCGTCATATCAGGTGGGCGGAAAGTTGCCGCCTGAAGGACTTCGAGTCCATTCAACGTCCTGGGCAGAGTTGGCTTTGATTCCGCCGGTAGATATTTGTTGGGCGGCGACTTGGTCGTCCTTGCATACGTTTGCAAAGCATTATCGGTTGGATGTTCAGGCAGCGGGAGACGCGAAAGTTGGGGCTTCTGCTGTGCTGGCGGGGCTACTAGGACCCTCCCGAGGGTATGTACTGCTTTGGTACTGCCCTACTGTTCCTGGACTGGCCCAGAGAGATGAAGAGGAAGAAGAAATTAGACCTTATCTGCTAATTGTCTCTCCTTGAGTACTCTCTGGGCCAGTCCAGGACCCACCCAGGACATGGCAGTCTGCTAGACATGGTCAGTATTTCTTCATATAAGGGGATGGCGAGCTTGTCAAGGTAATTTCATTTAAGATATGCGTTGAGCTTGCAATGAGTCTTTTTGGCCTCGAATGGGTGCATGCTCTTCCGGAGTGCAGCTGGCTAGGGGGCTCCCTTAAGGTACTTGGAGGGAGGAGTGTTAGCAGCCGATTAGGGGTCATCTACATTAAAAAAAAAAAAAAAGAGAACTTAACTGTAGGAGAAGGACAGTGGAGTTACTGGTTGTTTATTTGTTTGCGCATACTTTCCAGGTTGGTTATATTACAGTTGGTTAGCGATAGTGTTCTGGTTATGGAGCTGCTTTGACATAGGTAGACTGGCTCTCTGACACCAGAGGGAGCTGGATAGGCTGTCAGCAAGTCTTTGAAGAGTTCAGTCCTCAGCTGCTGAAGGAGGTTGACTACCCTACTGTTCCTGGACTGGCCCGGAGAGTACTCAAGGAAAGACAATTAGCAGGTAAGGTCTAATTTCTTCTTACTCTCCCAATACCCAACCAATTGTAGATTTTTCTTCTCTCCCACACAAAATATTTTTCCCCTCTCCATTTCAATCTCCCAGCTCCATCCCATTCTAATCCTCCCCCAACATCAGCTCCCTTCTAGTTCCAGCACCACCCAGAATCTGCTCCCTTCTAGTCCCCGCATCAGCCCATTTCCAATCCTATCCTAGCCCCACCATCAGCCCATTTCCAGTCCTATCTGTGTCCCTCCATCAGCTCATTTCCAATCCCAGCCCCCCATCAGCCCATTTCTAGTCCTTTCCTAGCCCCACCATCAGCCCATGTCAAATCCTAGCTCCCCTCCACTCAGCCCATTTCCAATCCAAGCCCCCCATGAGCCTACTTCCAGTTCTAGCCCCTCCATTTCAATCCAAGCCCCCACCACAGCCCATTTCCAATCTTAGCATCCCCAACAGCACATTTCCAGTCCTATCCTAGCCCCTCCATCAGCTCATTTCCTGTCCTAGCTCCCCCCCCACTCAGCCCATTTCCAGTCCTAGCTCCATCCCCTCACAACCCTTCCATTCCAAGCCCCCCTCCCCATCAACTATTTGCAGTTCAAGCCTCCCCTTCCACTCAGCCCATTTCCAGTCATAGCAACCCCCCCAGCCCATTACCAGTCCTAAGCCCCCCATCAGCCCACTTCCAGTCCTAACCCCCCATCACCCCATTTTCAGTCTTAGCCCCCCCCATAGCCCATTACCAGTCCTAACCCCCCCATCAGTCCACCTCCAGTCCTAACCCCCCCCCCCCATCAGCCCATAGCCCATTATCAGTCCTAACCCCCCTCCCCCCCATCAGCCCAGGTAAATGGTAAAAAAAAAAAACTGGCTGCTGCCGCTGTGGCAGTGGCAGAATCAAGTGTCCTGCGGGGCCCCCGCGGGACACTTGATTCTGCTGCTGCCACGGCGGCAGCAGCCAGTTTTTTAAAAAAAATTTACCTGGGCAATGCAGAATGTTGTTTGCGCGGGGGCCCCCTGAAATGCAGGGCCCTGTGCAAACAACATTCTTGCTCAATGGATGGGCCGGCCCTGCTGCCATCCAGACAAGACCAGGGCGGAGTCTTTGTTTTAGAGAAAAGAGTTCTATAGAGCAGGGGCTCTCAACCCTGTCCTCAAGACACCTAGACAGCCAGGTTTTCAGGAGAACGATATGAATATGCATGAGATAGATTTGCATGCACTGCCTCCATTGTATGCAAATCTTTCTCATGTTTACTCATTGTGGTTCTCCTGAAAACCTGACTGACTAGGTGTGTCCCGAGGACTAGATTGAGAACCCCTGCTATAAAGGATAGGGTGGAACCTTAGAATTTCACAACTAGGGTCTAAATGTTGCAGGGAGGGATAAATAAAACATACTTTGAATTCTCTCTAAATTGCCATCCTCAAATTGCATTCATTAAAATAAATCTGTTCATTTTTAGAGGCTTAAGGTAGTCAAACTTGTCTCAATGCAGGAAGAAGGATTGGAAGGGAGGTTACCCTGTATTTCTTGGTTCTTTTCTTGGTTCCTGTACCAAAAACGTTAAGTTGGACATACTTGCTTTAAATTAGAAACCAGCCAACCAACCAACCAACCCTTCTCTGATAAGCAGAATAGCAAGGTAAAAACCTCTGTGTTTGCCTGGCTGTGGATCTCTTTAATCTTGGATATGAAGTTTGGAGGTTGCATTTCTGTTCTTGAAGCTATTATTCTGTTTTACTTGGCCACTTTGACTGATATATAGGAAGGAGAGATTTAGTAATAGTTATGTACCTAGGAAAGAACAACCCGAACTATGGTTGCACGATGCAAAGTTCCACATTAGGAACCACCACCCAGGAAAAAGATTTAAGCGTCAACGTGGATAACATGTTAAAACCCTCTGCCCAGTGTGCAGCGGCGGCCAAGAGAGCAAATAGAATGCTAAGTATCATAAGGAAAGAATATTATAATGCCTCTGTATCATTCCATGGTGCGACCGCACCTTGAATATTGTGTGCAATTCTGGTCACCGTATCTTATAAAGGATATAGCGTTATTAGAAAAGGTACAGAGAAGAGCCACTAAAATGGTAAAGGAGATGGAAGGATACCCCTATGAAGAGAGGCTAAAAAGGTTAGGGCTTTTCAACCTGGAAAAGAGACGGCTGAGGGGAGATATGATATAGGTCAATAAATTAATGAATGGAGTGGAACGGGTGAACGTAGATCGATTGTTTATGCCATCAAAATATAGAAAGACTAGGGGGCATGCAATGAAGCTACAGGGTAACTTATTGAAGACTAATAAGAGAAAATATTTTTTCACTCAATGTATAATCAAACTCTGGAATTTGTTACCGGAGGATATAGTAAAAGCTGTTAGTGTAGCTGGGTTTAAAAAAGGTTTGGACAAGTTCCTGGAGGAAAGGTCCACAAACTATTTAAAAAGGACCTGGGATATCACTGCTTGCCCCATTAGAACCTTGAGGAACCTGTGTCTTTTGGGGAGACTGCTAGGTACTTATGACCTAGATTGGCCACTGTTGGAAACAGGATACTGGGCTTGATGGACCTTGGTCTGACCCTGTATGGCATTTCTTATGTTCTTATAGATAAATGAAAGTTAATGTGTGGAGTACGCTCCATGAGACTACAGAACACCCAGGAATAGAGTTGTATTTGTGTAATGGTCTGAGCATTTTGCTGTACCGTAAAAATACACACATGGAGAGTGCTGTCCAGCAGCTAAGTGCATCTCAGAATATGTTACATTACCACTTGAACTTTGGACTGGCAGCAGAAATAGTTAAATGATCAAGAAGACTGAAATTATAGTTGCTGCCCCTATAGCTTTGACATAATGTTTTCATATAACTGGGATGTCCAGATTAGGGCAGAAATGTATAATTTTCTGATATCTCATCCTACATTCTTCCACAGTCAAGTTAAAGTATTTTTAGTAATGTTTTAGGTGTGGGTGTACTGGAGAGTTTCTCTGTATGGTCTCAAACATGAGAATGAAAGAATATATTTAGCATTAAAAGTCAGCAATTCCTCCCACCTCCCCTCTCCTCTGTAAGAATATTTCAAAGACGTTTTGGGTAACACGTACTGTACCTAAGTATAACTCGCCTTGAGCTAAATCGAAATAAATAAAACACATTTTAGCAGACTTCTGTTTCTTTTCTGCATCATTTTTTTGTTTAACTTGGGCAGGTTAGTTCTTTGTTTCTTGGCTTCATTTTTTTACATTGACATTTTTATTATGCATTTTCTCAAGCTGTGTGCAGTACTTAAAGCACATCTCATAAAATAGTTTTGGCTTACACTGCATTTTTGTTTATGCTTTGTCATTAAAGATCTCATAAAGAAGTACTTGACTCGCTCACTGATCTCTAGCACAGAGTAAGCAGTTATTTCTTCTGCTGTAGCTGTAGTCTTAACAAATATTTTAGTATGGAATGGGGTGTAACTTGGCAGGTCAGATGACTAGACCAAGTCATTTGTAAGACATAGCTAGAAAGCTGAACATTTTGCTATGTTTCAAAATATTTCCAAACTGGTCCTAGACAGGGAGAAATCTTGTAGGTGGTCATACCACTACTACTAGTACCTATCATTTGTATAGCAGTACAAGGCGTGTACACGCAGCGTTGTACAGACTCATGTAAAAGATGGTCCCTGCCCATCAGAGCTCACAATCTAGTCAAGGCAGACCACACAACTGAGAACAAGGATACATTTAGGGGAATGGTAAGGAAACACATAGGAGACTGATCCGCTTAGTCTCCTGTGTGTTTCCTGTGCTTGGCAGCTAGGACATTTCGTTAGTTATGTGAACTGAATAACTGGATATGGATAACTGGATTTCCTTTTTCTACTGCCATTTAGTATGTTCTTCTGGGTGCACTATTCCAAATTACCTGCGCTGGTGCAAATTCCAAAGATATTTTTATCCATGGAGTTTGTATGAATAATCAAAGTACTTATGTTATGCTGGAAAATTACTCGCAGAGATGCCTCTGTGTTCTCTGGGGGTGATTTCTCTGTTAGATACAATACCTCATTCTACACCCAAGAACGCCTTTGGAGTCCAATGAAGAAAAAATATGTGTTGTTTAAATGCATAGTTTGTGATAAGGAAGCTTATCATAGTTCAGGAAGGAACAATACAAGAGGTGAATAGGCTCTGAACAAGCAACCTGTGCTTGCTGGTAAAAACACTAAAACAGAGTGTTTGCATAAAAGACTACCAGACCCAGAATGCACTAGGTTACAGAAAGCCTCTAGGAGAGCTGAAGTGGGGAAACGTGTGCCTAATCAAGGAAGCTATGAGGTAATCCCTAATCACCCATCTCCTAGGGCAGGGCTTGATTCAGCACACCTGGACTGTGCTAGGGTGGAGTGTCCATCTTGGCACTTTAAAAGTAAAAGACATTCTTCACACAGACAGCTGAGGAAGGAGAAGCTGAAGAAAGAGAAGCGTGAGAAGCAGGAAAAAGGACAGCAACGGCAACAGCAGAGAGAACACAGAAGGAGGAACAGCAAGACGTCCAGGAGGTCTAAGGAAGGAGCCCAAAGCAGTACGTGTGTTGGGAGTGATTCCAGAGGCAAGCATTCTCCATTGGACTGGAAGAAACCAGAGGCTTGGAGATATAGAGCCAGGAACCCCCAGAGAGCACCTGTAAAGGAGATGGCTGCATCTACAGAGAGAAGGAGCTTTGATACCTATTCAAGGAGGTATGGGAAAAGAGACCTAAAGTCCAGAGATTCTGACTGGAGAGCTGGGCACAGAAGCTGGACTACCTACTGGCCAGGATACCCAGAGAAGAAACATAATAGCAACGTGATCTCAGGTATGAACTCTGATCTGTTCCCTAGCTTTTCACAAGGAAGACAGCAGGGAAACAAATGCTATCCTGAGAGTGATCAGTTTGAGAATTCCTCTGAGCCAATGCATGATAATGATTCCATGATATTTCAGGAGCAAGGGGAAATATCAAATGAGCCAGTAGAATGCATGGATTGCTCTCTGTCTAAGCTGCTGTTCTAAAGTAATCCTCAGTAAAGCAACAATCACCAAAAGGAACTGTAATGTGTTTTTTAACTACCCAGAAAAGTTTAAGTGAAGGCTTTAGGGTAAGTTAGAGCCACGTAGAGAATGGACCAGCAAGGGTTTGCAGCTGGTTAATTACCTGTGATTAAGCCAGGCACAAGTGCACGTGAGCTCTGGAAGGAAAACTTCTTCATCGCGTGAATGGAAGAAAGTTGTGTTTTGGATAAAGAACATTTTTCCTTTTGGGTTTGTTTTTCATTTTAAGCACTGCTAAGAAGGTTATTAGCAGGGGCTAGCAGAAAGACCTTTTCTGTTCCTTCAAGGTCTTTATTGAGTTATTGTCTAAGTATTTCAGTTGCCTTATACAATTGTTTTGTTTTTCCTGATTACAATTCCTGAAGAAAGTATCCTATTGATGTTACCAAGCATATGTGTGCGAGGGAATAATCCCCATAAATAAAATATGTTTTCTGCTTACACTCGAGCAACTACAATTCATTATTTTGTTGAACGGCTGATGATTGTGGGTTGAATGAACTACAACACCCACAATCCTTTGCAAGTCATATAAAATTCTGCCTTTGCCAAGATTGTGGACTTTCACAACCAGCACCCCCGTTTACAAGTTGAATTCCATTTGTGTTGGGTGAGAGTATAGCAGTGGTGTTATACTGACCAGAATGAAGAAATATTAGAAAGGCAAATAAAATTAGCAACATAATATTAATAATAATAGGTTTAAGTTACCACAGTGTTTTTATTTTTTTGTTTGTTTTTTTTTATTTGACAATTTTTATTGTGAGGCTCAAAACATTTAACATTCAAAAGCATCACAGTAACAATTCCATAATACAGCCAATCACATAAGCATTCAAATATAACAAGTTCAGTAATTAGTCTCACTTTTTTGCAGATATCCCCCCCACCCCAACCCTCCCATAGAATTCCCAGCAAAATACGCACAAATAACCAATTCCCAACCATACCAGACCATACAAAGCTAAAGATAAAATTAAATCAGCTTTCTAAAAGGGTGAATAAACAAAGGTTGATTTCCCTTCCCTCCAATTCACATAAGGATCCCAAACCTCCATACATTTCTTTGCCCTTTTCTGCCTTAACCCCAGTGTTTTTAGCTGCCACAAATAACGGCTTCATGGAACAGTTGGCCATGAAATCAAATGGTAGGGGAAATTACTGTAGGCCTAGGTGGAATGGAAGGCCTGGTGCAAGATTAGCTAGTAGATTAGTGGTGCTTGTTATAATGGTTACTGTGCAGTGCATGTAGAATGCTGATATATGTTCAGTGCAGAGCCAAGAATCTCGGCCGGTCTTAGGAACATTTTAGAGAGCAAATACATGATCACATCTCCCCAGGACCGACCCCAGAATTGTTTCAAGGTTTTGGTGCCCTAAGCAGACCTTAAGCTTACTTCCCCCCTGCCTTAACTCTCCGAACCTATTGTTTGGCTTTGAATGTGCTGCTCTGCTGCTGCCCTAGGTGACCGCCTAGTTTGCCTGTGGTTGGGCTGGCCCTACATCTCCCATCCCCTGCTGTAAAGGTAGCGTCCCGATGGGGTCTTGAACCAGGGTCATCCCCAGAGTTCAGGAGGGGAGTTCTAACCTTCAGACCAACCAGGATCCCGAAGCAAATGAAAGTAGCAGAGAGGAAGTTTTTTTTCAGATAGCCCCTAAGGCTGTCATGGATTAGTTGGGGCTCATTCAAAAGGAATTGCTGAAAAGCAAGACATTATTTGCAGCAACCCAAAAGCTAATTACCACTTGTTCCTGAGCCTCCTGTTTTCAGAGGCTTGTCCTGTTTTTTGACTTGAAGTTCTAGGCCTTCTCTTTTGTTTCACTTTCAGCCATCTTTGCTCCAGTTTTGTGATTTGCTTGCTGACTTAAATTTCCCCTCCAACTCTTACAACCTGCAAATTCTAGGTCTGTGCCTCTGTGGAACCAAGGATGAGCTCTGATTGCGGTACCAGTATAACTTTTAGTGTCTGCAAATTTCAGATCTAGGTTCCTGTTTACAGAGTGCCTCTCCTGACTCCTGGACATTTCCCTTGCTCAAAGCTGCATCCTGCTCCAAACTCTTTAAGTACTTTAACCTGACAGCAGGCTACTGGAGGACAGAGACCTTGAGCTTGCGGCTGGAGATTTCCTTCCCCGGTCATAGAAGCCAACCTTCCTTTTTAGTAGAAGATATATAACTTGATTGTATTGTACCCAGTGTGCATAAGAAACCCCACACATTTGGAGTTGAATTGTTGCACTGGAGAATAAGAGTTTCCAAAGTTAAACAGAACTTAGTAAACTTGGGTGATAGAGTTACTTGCGATCTTGGGCAAGTCATGTAACCCTCCATTGCCTTAGGTTCCAACTTTTATTGTAAGCCCTCTGGAGAGAGGAAAATTCTTGCTGTACTGAATGTAACTTGCCTTGAGTTACTACCAATGTTCCCTCTAATTTTCTGTAGGCTGTGTGCGCATAAAATATCAGCTGTGCAGCTTTTGAAGGAAGGTTAAATTTTTGTGCACCACATAACGACACTCGGAGTTATATACTTTAAAATTTGACTACACGTCAGAATACAGTATGTACACCACATTGCACTAGAAAATATTGTAGAACTTGTGAAAACCGTAAATGCACAACAACATTTAAATTTTAAGACGTCTGTGTTTTCTATCAGAATCAGAACCGTAATTTTTGTGCGCTCTATTGTAAAGTATGTGCGCACGCTCGGCGAGGTGTGCGCGCGTACACGCGCACAGCTTAGAGGGAACAGTGGTTACTACTGAAAAAAGGCGCGAGCTAAATCCACATCCTCTTCTCCTTCCATTCCCTACTCCTCTAGAACTTTTATAAGCGATGTGCTCCAGGGGTCTAGCCTGTTCCCTGTTCTTTTCAATAAATATATTGCTCCTTGTCAAATGTTACATCGATGATGTCCAGTGTTTTAGTGTTGAAGTGGACCAAGATTAAACAGTAGAAAAATTGAACTCTTGTCTTCAAGGTGTTACAAACTGATTACGATGACAATGTTCTAGAGAAACACAACTATATCCGAACTATATCTGAACTTCTAGAAAGGGTAAAGAGCCTCCTTTATTTACCTCTATCTCAGGCATTGTACCAAAGCCAGTGCAGATTATCCAGTCTGGGAGCAGAGGTAGATTTCAAATTAATTTGCTACTATTCACTGAACAGAATAGACCTCTGGAGCACACCACATATAAAAGATCTCCAGGAACAAGCAGGAATGTAGTCTTCACATATGGATATCGTCGGTAACGACGGAGCCTGTGCGGGAACGCTCCCCAGTGTCCAATTAGAAAGCCTTTGGGAGCATCCCACAGTGCCTGCGTGCTGCCTTCCCGCCTTTCCCAACTGCCTCTCTCCAGTTCTTCATTTTCCGCGGAGCCAGCAGGTCGTTGTTCCTGTCACCGCAGAAAATTTTCCTTATTATCCTTCTTTTTTTGTGGTCGCGTCTGCCTTCCTCAACTCTATACCGGTATCGCCGGTTCTTCTTTCTTTCTTTCTTTAAAAAAAACAAAATATATATATCTTGTCAGACGGCTGCCTGGGTGAGAATGTTCACAGTCTTGGCAAGTGCATATATCAATATGATTTGCAAGGGACTATGGGAAATGCAGTCCATTCACACCAGTCACAGCTGCTCACAATAATTAGTTGTGCTTGAGTGTAAAGCCAATAAGATATTTATTTATGGGGTTATTTCTCCCAACACAGATATGCTTGGTAGCACACAAAACAGGATACTTGCTTTCAGTGTTAAACTTGGAAAAACAAAATCAGGAAAACAACAGTTGAACTTGTCAGGCAATCAAAGCAAAAGAATAAAGACCTGGTTGGTAACAAACTGGTCTTTTCTGTAGGCTTTAGCTAATATTTTCTTAGCAGTGTTTCAAACAACAAGCAAAATCCACAAAGAAGGGAAAAACTGTTCTTTTCAGGTTAACTTCTTATATCTTCACACATAGATTCAGAAGTGATTCCCTCAGAGCTCACAAGCAATTAGGTAAGGCTCAATTGCTAGCAGTTACCCAGCTAAAACCCCTTAGCTGGCTTGCTTTCTACTGCGTGGCCCAAATCCTACTTCAGGAGCTTTTCTGAGTAGATTAAAGAACAAGTTTGTATTTCTTTGTGATGGTTGTTGTACTTTGTAACAGAAAATTACCAAAGGAGTTTAGACAGAGAGCAATCCATATATTCACAGCCTGTATCTAAGACCGCTCCCCCTTCTTCAACAATCATGGGTTCAATATCATGGATTGGCACAGAGGAATTTCTCAATGTAGTACTCTCAGGAGAATACTTGTTTCCCTGCTGTCTTTCAAGGTTATAGCTAGGGCATAGATCAGTGTTCATACCTGAGCTTCCATTGCTGTTAGAGTTCCTCTCTAAATAGCCTGGCCAGTATGTAGTCCAGTTCTTATGTCCAGCCTTCCAATCCAGATCCCTGGACACTGGATCTCTCTTCACATACCTTCTGGCACGGGTCCTAGGGTCCCTTCCACGTGCACCCGTCTCCCTCACAGGTACCGTCTGGAGATTCCTAGCTCTGCAGCACCATTCCTCTGGCTTTCCCCAGTCCAATGGTGTATGCTGGCCTTTTGAATGTCTCCCAGTATACGTACTGCTCTGGACTCCTTTAGGCCTCCCAAATGCTTTCCTCTTCTTTCTTCCAAAGGGTTTCTTGCCCTTTCTGTCCGTCCGCACTGACTTCTGCTTCTGATGATCCTCCAGATGATGAAGATGTCCAAGCTGAGGATCTCCAAGCTGAATCTGAGGATGAGGATAATTCTCTGTAGAATAAACTCTAGCTTTATTCTGCTTTGATGAGTGCTCCACCCTAGCACAGCACAGCTGTGCTGAATCAGGCCCTGCCCTTTGAGATGAGTGCTTGGGGATTACCTCATAGCCCTCCTGATTGAACACACGTTTCCCCACGTCAGCTCCTCTAATGGCTGTTGGAAACCTGGTGCATTCTGGGACTGGTAGTCTTTTATGGGAAAATTCTGTTTTCTTATTTCTACCAGAACTGACAGGTTGCTTGTTCAGAGTCACTTCACCTTTTCTATAGCTCCTTCCTGAGCTATGATAAGCTTCCTTATCACTATATATATATATATATATATATATATATATATATATATAGAGAGAGAGAGAGAGAGAGAGAACTTTCTTCCAATTGTTTTTTCCAGGTGCACGTGCCCACAATTTCCTCCACTATGGAAAAACCCGCTTCGGGTTTCAAGAAGTGCACCAAGTGGGGCGGTACCATCTCGGTCACTGACACCCATGAGTGGTGTCTTAAACGTTTAGGTCCTGACCACTCCATCACGGAATGTATGGCCTGTGACATGTTGTCCAAGAGGGGTCGACAGAACCGAGCTGCTAAGCTCAGTACCCTGTTTCCCTCCAATTCAGCCTCGGTGGCATCAACGTCTTCCAGGGCTTCGTCTTCCTTCCGTGGATCTCAGGTAACTAAACATAAGTCTGGCCGGTCCTCAAAGGGTAGATCTCCTTCCAAGCATCGAGATGCCTCTGGCGTTGCCCTGAGGATTCTGCACCGGCAAAATTGCCCCGGCGGGAGGCTTCGGCTTCCAAAGCATTATCGGGGCTCCAGGATGTTCTCGAGGCCTCAACCTCGGCAGAACTACTGGTGCCATGCTCTGGGGTACCGGCTGTTTTCTCCGGTACCGACATCCAGGCATCGGCAGCGTCAATAGACCAGAGGTTCCTGGCTATTGAACGCAGTCTGGCGGCTCTCCTTGCGGCATCGACACCCTTGGAACCGCGTCAGACAGTTCAACCGGCACCGACTCCGGCACCAGTATCGGTACCGGTACCGACAGCATCGACATCGGTGTCTGCATTGCCGGCACCCAGTCATCCTATGCCTTCCGGTACTGATTCCCCCCGGTACCAACTTCGGTTGGTACGGGTATTGGGCTCTACAAGAGCATCTGGACAGAAGATACTTTGAGTCCTCGGAAGAATCTGAGGATTCTGACAGTTCTGTCGGTACCGTAATACTTCTCTCAGAGGAGCCTTCCTCCCCTAAACGCAGGATGTCTCCTCCAGAGGATATCTACTTTCAGGACTTCATCAGGGAGGTGGCTCGAGGTCTGTCCATTACTGTGGCTTCTGAAAGACAGCCCAGAGCAAAGGAGTTGGAAATTTTACAATATCCCAAAGCTCCTAAGGAGGCAGCTACTTTGCCTATCCATGAGATCTTACATGATCTCATGTTGAGAATGTGGGAGACACCTCTTACCACCTCTCCTCACTCCCGTAGACTGGATACTATGTATCGAGTGCCTCCGTGTCCTGGTTTCCAGAAAACTCAGCTTCCCCACCACTCTATCGTAGTGGAATCAGCTATGAGAAGGATCAGAAGTGCAAAGAGGCATGCCTCTAATACTCCAGGATGTGAGCTTTGAACTTTGGATGCCTTTGGACGTCGTACCTTCCAGGCTTCCATGCTTTCTGCTAGGATCAGTTCCTATATTTTATATATGGGAATGTTCCTTAAGGAAGTCACAGGTGATTTAGAGGTTTTCAGCCTGAGGATAAGAGGCAAGACTTTCTCACACAGGTTAAACATGCCCAGGATGTTTCTAAGTTTGTCAACCGTGCAGCTTTTGACTGTTTTGCAGCTTTTGACTGTTTTGAGTGCATAAGCAGAACATCTGCCATTGCCATAGGTGCACTTAGAATCGCCTGGCTCCAGGCATCTGAATTGGAGCTCTGGGTACAGGACAAACTGGGCAATATTCCCTGTACAGGGATGCTTTCCTCCTTCATTGGGGTCAAGAATTCCTTTATGCCTTTCTGCCCATTCCCCTAATTTGCTAAATCCTGTTCAAGCTTCAGAGAGACAGAGGCCATATGATTCTCATAGCTCCACATTGACCACGGCAAGTGTGGTACCCTCTGCTTCTACATCTCTCTCAAGCTCCCTCTCTGGAGTTAGGGTCTGCTCCAGATCTCCTGTCTCAGGAGAACGGAATGTTATGGCATCCCAATCCCCAGTGCTTGGTTGCTGAAGGCCTAGATCTTCTTGATCTTAACCTTTCTCAACAAGTAAAGGATATCCTTTATGCTTCCAGGAAGCCTTCCACAAGACGCTCTTATGCTTTCAAGCAGAAAAGGTCTACCATATGGTGCTCGCAGAAGGGTCTTAGCCCCCTGGCGATACCTCTGCAATCATTACTGGAGTATCTCCTTCATTTATCCAATGCAGGACTTAAGACTAATTCAGTAAGAGTCCATTTGAGTGCTATTGCAGCTTCTCTCAAACCTCTGAATGAACAACCTATTTCCTCCCATCCTCTTATAGCAAGATTCATGAGAGGCCTTCTTCTAACTAAGCCTCCCATTAGGCCACCACCTGTGGCATGGGACTTAAACTTGGTTCTTGGTCAGCTCATGAAGCCACCTTTCGAACCCTTAGCTACTACCTCATTGAAATTCCTTTCTTGAAAGGTTATCTTTCCCGTTGCAATCACATCAGCATGTCGCATCAGTGAGTTGCAGGCACTAGTGGCTGATCCACCTTATACAAGGTTCCATCATGGCAAGGTAGTCCTTAGGACTCATCCACACTTTATGCCAAAGGAGGTCTCACCTTTTCATCTAAACCAAGCGGTCTACCTACCTGTGTTTTTTCCAAGGCCTCATGCATCAAATGCAGAAAGGAATCTTCACACTTTGGACTGTAAAAGAGCTTTAGCCTTTTACTTACAAAGAACACAGCAACATAGGAATTCTTCTCAACTCTTTGTTGCTTTTGATCCTTCTCATTTGGGATGTCCAGTCTCCAAGAGAACACTGTCTAACTGGATTGCTCAGTGTATTTCCTTTGCCTATCAGAGTAAGAATCTTCCTCTGGAGGGCCATTTCACAGCTCACAATGTGAGAGCCATGGCAGCTTCAATGGCTCATCTGCACTCTGTGTCTATCGACGACATCTGTCGAGCAGCCACCAGGGCCTCGGTTCATACCTTCACAGCCCATTACTTCTTGGACAAGGACTCCCACCAGGATGCCTTGTTTGGTCAGGCTGTTCTCCAACACCTGTTCCATACCTAATCAACTCCTACCCACCATCCCTGGTTGGATGCCAGTGATCCATGGGGGAAAGTGGAGCCCTTTCTCAGGGACACACAACTTCTGGGGTCTCTCCCTGGCATCTAAAGCTAGGGAGTCCCCATATGTGAAGACTACATTCCTGCTTGTTCCTGGAGATAGCATAGTTACTCACCTGTAACAGGTGATCTCCGGGAACAGCAGGAATTTAGTCTTCACAACCCACCCACCTCCCCTAGGAGTTGTATCTCTGTATCTCTTTCTCTTTCCCTCTCTCTCTCTCTCTTGTCTCAGCTTTAAACTCAACTGGAGAGAGGCAGTTGGGAAAGGCGGGAAGGCAGCATGCAGGCGCTGTGGGATGCTCCCAAAGGCTTTCTAATTGGACGCTGGGGAGCGTTCCCGCGCAGGCTCCGTCGGTACGGACGATACCCATATGTGAAGACTAAATTCCTTCTGTTCCCGGAGATCACCTGTTACAGGTGAGTAACTATGCTTTCTAGAGGAGTAGGTAATGGAAGGAGAAGAGGATATGGATTTAGCTCATGCCTTTTTCAGTAGTAACTCAAAGCGACTTGCATTCAGTACAACAGGTATTTTCCTCCCTCCAGAAGGTTTACAATAAAAAGTTGGAACCTAAGGCAATGGAGGATTACGTGACTTGCCCAAGATTGCAAGTAACTCTAATCACCCAAGTTTACTACATTCTATTTAACTTTGGAAACTTTTATTCTTCAGTGGAACAATTCAACTCCAAGAGTGTGGGGTTTCTTATGCACACTGGGTACAATACATTCAAGTTATATATTTTCTACTAAAAAGGAAGGTTGGCTTCTATTACCTGGGAAGGAAATCCCCAGCTCCAAGTTCAAGGTCTTTGCCCTCCAAATGGCCCGCAGTTGGGCTAAGGTACTTAAAGAGTTTGGAGGAGGATGTAGATTATCAGGCCTTTTCTTCCATGCAGTAAGCCTACAGCACCTGGTATTCCAAGGTGATTTCCCATGTAAGTACTAACCAGACTCGAATCCGGTTAGCTTCAGAGATCAGACATAATCAGGATGGCATGACTGTAGAATCTGGTCCTGTTTACCCACCCAGGATTTAATTTTAGTGATTCATGCATTGATTATGGTCAAGGATTGATTATTGCAGTTCTTTGTGCCTGGGCTTGTCATTGAACCTATTGTGTCATCTTAGAAGCTCCAGAACATGGCAGCTAGGTGCTTAACTGTCTAAACTCGGTGATCATCTTAAGCTGATTCTGGAGAAGCTCCATTGGTTGCCTCTTTCATTTAGGATACAATTTAAGATCTTTGTTTAGATGTATTTAAACCACAGTGACCTAGAGTATCTGGCTGACCTTCTAATGTGTTACACACACAGGAGAGCTTAATGGTGTCATGAAGAAGTCCCTTCAGAGCCTATAAAGATAGGGCGAGATGAGGATTTGCTTTCAGAAACTGACAGGCAGTCTGAGCACATGGCTCAGTGTTTGCAAAGCAGAAGTAAACATAGAGAGTCACGAGCTGGAAAGACACGCCCCTGCAGTGACCTATGCCCTAACTCAGGAGGTAATGAGCTTCACCTGTTTCAGGGCAGGGCACAGCTAAGCCCTGAGAGTTACAATGATAAAAACTGGTCATTAGCTTGGAGCAGCAGAGCCAGAGGGGGAACTGGAAGCAGATGCAGAACCGAAGGGAGGACGGAAAAGGAAGCCAGCAAAGGAGTACGCTGACTAGAAGGAGTCAAGGAGGAGTGAGAACCAAGGGAGCTATATTCCTGAGGCCAAAAGGAAGCAACCCAGGACAGGGGTTGTCTGGCAAAGGCAGGAGAGAGAAGAATCTTCCTGAGAGGCAGGCTTGGCAAAGCTCATACGCTCCTAAGAGAGAGACAGGCTGGTGGGAGAATACCGGTATGTCTGAGGGGAAAGTTAATAGGCTGAGAGGCAAGCAAACACCAGCTGTGTTTGAGAACCAGTCTAACCCTGCAGAGTGGAGAGTTCCTTCCCTTTCCGGTGAAAAGCGGGATATAAATACAGCTAAATAAATAAATAAATAAAAGCCAAAAGGTAGGCTTAATAATTCATACAAGTTTGAATCTAGCTATAAAGCAGTTCCCTACAGTTACCAGAAAGTAGCAAACTCCCTGAACAAAGACTACAGCATATATGGTAGCTTACAACCCTGCTTAGGAGAGTACCGAGAGAAACCACGTGAGCTCAGAGAAACTGTTTGTTTCAAAGATCAGGATAGCAGCTTACTCCCACACCCTGCTAGTCCTGATGCTGAGGAAATGCAGATAGACTCTGACCATAATGAAATAATGGATGATCGGATGGACTGTACATTATCTTTGGCTGACCATGTGAATTCCCTATGCTGAATAGTGTCTGTGAGAGACGGTAAAAGCAGCAGAAGAAAAGGGAACATTTTCTTTGCTAATTGAAGCTGTTGTGGTTTTGTTTTGTATCAAGCACTGCACGTTTAAAGCCTGAAGCTGACAAGGCTAACTTACCTGAGTTCATGTATAATTTCCTCAAGCCAATTGTATGGCATGTTTTGTCCTGAGTTATTCACTTGCATTTAATCCGCCGGGAAGGGGAAAATAAATTCTTGTCATTGCCTAAAACCACTCGACTGCAACTCATCTGTGCTCAAGGAGTAAAGGGATTTACATTCCCAGAAAGCCTTGCAGAGTTAAAGCAAGCCCACACTCTCTGAGGCAGGAACACCACAGGCAGACCAAGTCTCAGTGCCCTAGGCGTTGGGCTGGCCACCGTGAGGGTGACAATGGTCATCTCGGTAAGAGTTACTATAGGTTCTGTCGCCATCTGTAATTAAATTGTAGTCTACCCGTCATTCTGCATTTGTCTGCTTTGCGCAACATATGTCTAAAAGCTTCCATTATACATTCATTCAAGGCCAAACTATCCAGAATTCAGAAAGTAGTTAAAAAACATTGGATTAGCATTATCTGTATATTTCCCTTATGCGCTGCTATCTCTGATTATTCAGTAGTAGTACCCGGATAATGATGCTGAATATCTTTACAGACTGCCCTGGCATTGTCCGAATAGTGCTGAGG
This sequence comes from Ichthyophis bannanicus, assembly GCA_033557465.1. Classification (NCBI taxonomy): domain Eukaryota; kingdom Metazoa; phylum Chordata; class Amphibia; order Gymnophiona; family Ichthyophiidae; genus Ichthyophis; species Ichthyophis bannanicus. The sequence continues at coordinate 1,512,338,482 of CM066032.1, read as the reverse complement.
TGGTGCATGGGTGAACTATCTGGAGAGTGGTGATATTGAGACCACTTTCCGGATAACTATCCAGATCGTGTTGTCAGTATCACTGCTCTCTGGATAGTGGCTATGCTCATCGCTCTATCTGGATATTCAACGCCAGCCACAATCTGGATAATGATGCCGAATATCTGGATCATGGTTAAATACTATGGCTGGCATTTAAAAAAAAATCCGATTGTGGTGTTTTAAATATTGGGCCGCTGGTTGCTTAGGAAAGCTCTTCAGAGCAGTGAGTTGAAATTCTGTGTGGTTTTACTACTTGACCTGTTTTAATGCTGCTTTGTCTTTCTGTGGATCTCTCTTGTTCTATTTGTTTATTATCTTGGCTGTTTACTTTTTTTGCTTTTGTACTGTAAGCCACTTCAGAATGTTATGTGAAACTGGATATCAAACTTTGACATTAAAATAAACAGTGGAAATGTGGGGAGAATGTTTAAAAAAATTCATTTCTGTGATTTCATTTCTTTTTGTGGGTTTCCACATGTATGCGCAGAAGAGCTCCTGGAGCTGCTGTTTTACAGTATATTCATCTTTCAGCTGCATTGTAATGATTTCCAGGGTTGAGCTGTCTGAATTCTTCTTTAGCCTGGGTATTACAGTAAGTGGAAATGGGGATTTTCTTTGATTTTTAGCAGTTTTGCTACTTCCTGCTGGTAAAGAGCTGATGCGACACGAGCCACAGTTACCTTCTTCATTGGTAATGTTTTTTTTCCAGGTTCTTCATTTAAAAAATAGGCAGTACCCTTTGAATCCCTTCAGGATGCTATAGGTTATCTTTACTCTGACTCTGCTGTCTCCTACCTCTCCTTACTATCTGCTTTCTTCTCTTTCTTTTTAAATAATTTGTAGTTCATTTCTGTTTTGTTTAGTTATTTTACCTTATAAGCTGCTTTGCCAGTTTTTTGAAATGCGATATCTTTTTCACACACTAGAGCAGCGTTTTTCAACCACTGTGCCGCGGCACACTAGTGTGCCGTGAGATATTGTCTGGTGTGCCGTGGGAAAAATTCCAATTTCATCCGTAACATGTGGCCTCGGCTCACAAATTAGGGTTGCCAACCGGCCGGTTTTCAGCCGGCCTGGCCGGTTTTTCCATGGCCAGGCCGGCTGCCGGCACAGTTGTAAAACCGGCCATTGAAAAGCCGGTTTTTTGCTCTGGCCGCAAGATCGGGAGTGGCCAGAGCAAAATACCGGCTTTTGTGCCGAAGTCCGCAGCGCGAACGCGATCGCGATTCCCTATAGCAGTGCAGCCGCTGGTTCTGCTTTGTACAGAGCAGCGGCTGCACTACACTTACATTGAAAAGTAAAGAGAAACTGTGTCAGGAGCCCTCCGATCATGCAGAGCCCGAGGAAGTGATGTCATGGGGGCGGGCTCCTCACAGGCTGTCTTTCCTTTTCAAATTAACTTTAGCTGCAATAAAGTTAATTTGAAAAGGAAAGACAGCCTGTGAGGAGCCCGCCCCCATGACATCACTTCCTCGGGCTCTGCGATGACCGGAGGGCTCCGGACACAGTTTCTCTTTACTTTTCATTGTAAGTGTATTGCAGCCGCTGCTCTGTACAAAGCAGAAGCAGCGGCGTGGGCAGAGGGGGGGTGTGTGTGTGTGTGAGTGAACCAGCAAGGGAGGGGGGAGTGTGAGTGAACCAGCAAGGGGGGGGGGGAGTGTGAGTGAACCAGCAGTGGAGGGGGGGGTGGTGTGAGTGAACCAGCAAGGGGGGGGGGCGATGGTGTGAGTGAACCAGCAGGGGAGGGGGGGTAAGTGAGTGAGTGACCCAGCAGGAGGGGTGAGTAAGTGACAGGGGGGTGGGTGAGTGAACCAGCAGTGGAGGGGGGGGTGGTGTGAGTGAACCAGCAGGGGAGAGGGGTTGGTGTGAGTGTTTGATTCCTATTCAAGAGAATTACTTTATATATAGTCAATATAGGCACAGAGGTACATTTTTTTTAACATTTTCTAATGGTGGTGTGCCTCGTGATTTTTTTCATGAAAAAAGTGTGCCTTTGCACAAAAAAGGTTGAAAAACACTGCACTAGAGTCTCTGCTCCTCTAGGATCATTCCATCCCAGGCTTACACAAGGAGGTGGCTTTTATCCCTAGAAGATATCATTACTGTCCTTGTATTAAAGATATTACCTTCGATGAGATCAGTGATGCAGTGAGCCAAGTAGCTGCTTTTCTACCTGGATCTGGGGTCACCCACCCAAATTTCTTATTATATCTCTTTAAACTCGCCTGAATTAGGGCCCCCTGAGATAGTCTGGTGGCAAATTGTACCCTACTGCCTTAGAGTTGGGTGAAATATTTGGATTCCATCTGATGGCTGCCAAAACAGCACGGAAAGATAAGAGCCGTGTTTTGTACACTAAAATGGTGGAATCATCCTCAGTCAGCCCGCACCCGCAACAGCTCTCTGGAATGGTGGAGGAGGTCACGAATGCAGTGGTGGCGACATTGGAAGGCCGCTTTCAAGCCCTCTTGGAAAAACTAACACTGGTCGGGCAAGCGGTAACTTATTTTGGCAGCAGAATTGATCAAGCTGAACAGCGGCTGTCAGAGGTAGAGGATACCCAACAGTTGCAGGCCCAGGATTTGCGAAGGCTGGAAGACCTCATCAAACAACAAGGAGAGAAACTAGAGGACTTAGAGAATCGAGGCAGACAGAAGAATCTCTGGTTTGTTGGGATAGCAGAAACAGTAGCTGAGTCTGAAATGTGGTGATACTTCGAAACTTGGCTGCCTCTGAATCTCTCCTTAGATGCCTCCATTGGGCCTATCACAGTTGAAAGGGCACACCAATTGGGTCCACAGCGGACAGGTGCTTATCGCCTGTGGGTTGTCATTGCCCGATTTCTTAATTATACGCAAAAAGAGGCAACATTGAATGTGGCGAGAGGACAGCGGAATCTACAACAAGGAACCAAAACAGTGCTTGTTTTCCAAGATTACTCCCCTCTTATTAGTCAACATCATCAAGAGTTTACTGACATATGTAGTGTGCTGGTAGCGAAGGGATATCGCTTTGCGCTACTGTATTCTGCAAGGCTGCGGTTAGAATACTAAAACCAGCAATGCATTATTGCACCTCCAGCGGAGACTCAGTCATTCTTGAACAGTCTGACTGAAGGGTGAGTGGTCTCTCTGCATTAAAAAATGAAATTTTCAGTTGGACAATAGGTGTAGGAAATACCTATGGGGACCATTGAAGGGGGGCTTTTTGTCTCCTTGCCTTTGGGTTAACCCTGGATCGCCCTGCAAGTATAGTACACCGCAAGTAGACTCCTGTTATGATGATTACTGCCCAACCTCAGGGACACGGGCTGGTGACTGCCTGAGATGTTGCCTGTTTTTCAGCACTGTTTGGTCCTGAGTTTGGTGACTTCAGTGTGGTGTCGGTGAGAGAAGCCGAGCCTATACTTAAAACTGTCCTGGCTGCTTGGGACTTGACTCCTTATGTGGACTGAGACAGCAGAACTCGAGGATTGTAATTCCAGGCTGTAAAGTTTCATTTAGAATATAACACTTCATTTTTTAAATTTCATTTTACTTTATAATTTAATAATTTACCCTTCGATCCCTATTTTGTGCCCTTTTCATTTTTTTTCTCTTGGCTTTGGCTTTGAAAGTTAATAATATAAACTGTGGCCTGTGTTTGTCTTCTTTCCTTTTCTCTCCCATACCTCCTCCTTTCTTTTTTTGTCTCCTTTTCTACTGTTGTCTACCTTGGCATAATTTTCTCTGCCTAAATGTCTGTCCCCTAAAGCCTCGGTTTGGTTTATCCCAGGCTATGGGTACATTATCTTTGTCACTCTAAATCCCGACTGTATGTGCCCATCTGTTATCCTTTCTCCCCCACTTTGTTAATGTTTTTTTCAAGGCCCTTTATATGTTGTCTTAGGCCCCCTTCCCTGTAAACTCCTTTTAAATCCCTGTGAAATCTTTTTAAATCCTTCTGAAATTTTCTAAAGTCTCTTAAATGTTTTTAAATCTCTTTAGATGCATCTTACTGGTTCTCTTAAATTCCTTTAAATGCGCTCTATTGGCCTACTGTCTAATTGGCGCTATGTATGCTGTTTTCTGTGTTATACCATCCCACTAACTGACATTTTGGATAATCCCTGCTGCCTCAGCGTGCTTTTATGTTCATGTCTTCGCCCTCCTCTCCCAATTAGTGCTAAATTTGCGGTAGCGGTTCTACTCATCACAGACCTGGGGTTATGACCCATACGTTTTGGCTTATGGAGGTGAAAGAAAGTCATTCCCATCTCTTTGGTGTGTCTGGATGATTTTCCGAAATGTTTAATGTTATGAAAGTTTAACCTTGCACATGTAGGGGATTTGATTTGCAGAAGGATGATGGATGAGCAAGGGCCTGGGTTGCGCACAGGTGTCTGGATGAGGGGGGAAGTGGCGGATTGGATGGAACTGGAGGTGAGAGAGGAATGTGTGTTAGTGGGGATGTGACTAAAGGGACAAGTAAGGTAGTATGTCAGGGAAGGTGGAGAAGGATGTATGATGTCTGCTGGTGTGTCTCAGGAGGGTGGGTATTGGAAGGGTAAGCCTGTATATTAACTAGTACCTGGAGGTATTTTAGGAGGTAATCGATGGAAGAGGGGAGGGGTGAAAGATAAGTATCAGCATTGGTGTAACTCCTGGAAGTTTAAAGAACATGCTGCTGCTCTTGAATTATTGTTTAGAGGGCTATGAGATTTGATGGGATTGTTATGGGCGGGACGCAGGAGGGGAGAGAGGATAGGATTGACACAGGGGGACTGGATATTGGTACAACCAAGAGAGAAATGGACTGTTGTGCAATGATGTGTGAATGGAAACATTGTATGTTCAATGTGATAGGAGGGGTGGATTCGGGTGAGTCATGCTTGAATAGGGTGGGGCCCTGATGCATTCATGTTGGACTTCCATGGAGGACTCCATAGAGGAGTGTAGGAGAGAGAGGATCAGGAGGGCGACGGTTTCAGGTGTCTTCGACTTGATGAGCTGGACATATGGGATATGTTGTTCTCAGTTGAGGGGGGCCCTAGGCTGGGAGGGTCAACTCTATCTTGGGGACGGGAGCTCTATTATCCAAATCAATATGACCCATGGCCAATTGACTATGGATAGAGACTTTTGATTTGTGTCTTGGAACGTTTGTGGCCTGGGTAGCCCCATTAAATGCCATAAGGTGTTGCGAGTGCTCTGGGACAGGAAAGCGGATTTTGCTTTTTACAGGAAATGCACCAGACTGCGGCAAAGCATTCCAAACTCAAATGCTGGTGGGTGGGGGACGTATATGGGGGGGGGGAAGTCAGGGGTTGTTGTTTTTGTTAACAAACAGGCAGGCTTTATAGAAGAGAGGAGTATTATTGATCCTGGGGGCTGCTTTATTTTTGTAATTGGAGCAATAAAGAGTCAGCGGGTGGCTTTGGCGAATGTTTATGCCCCCCTCTTTTATGCTCAATTAGGCAAGTGTTTTGCAGAGATAGGTTTGGTTCTACTCCTCGTGGGAGGAGATTTCAACTGTGTTATGGAGGAGTCTGTTGATAGATCTGGACAACGAAATCGGACAAGGGATTGGAGGATACAGTGGCTACAGAGTTAACTGCGATAGCTATATTCACTGTTTGACCGGGTGAACTGAGTGGAAATAGGACCAATTACTATCTCAGACCATGTGCTGTATGGGTCAATTTGTACTGGGCATCTGCTTTCAAAGGTAAAACCTGGAGATAACCCCTAGAGGTCAATTTGGATGCTCAATTCGGAATGTTTCTGCAGGCACAATGGGAAGATTAATAAAACACACTGAGACAAATCTACGTTGTTTTGGGAGGCTGTCAAGGCAGTCCTACGAGGTCAAATGATAGAATAAGTGGCTACCAATGTAAACTATACCGCTGGCATCTGCTCCAGCTAGAGAGGAAGTTATATGAGGCTTGCCGAAAGTTCACTATGCATCACACACCTGCTAGGAAGACCATCATGATCCAACTTCAGAAAGAAGCTAATTCCTTCTTACATGAGAGGGTCACTCATTCTATTTTGTATTAGCGATATAAATTACATAAATTCGGGAATGAAGCAGGGAAGATCTTCTCTGGACTATTGAGGACAGGTGGAGGACAGTGACATGTGGGAGCATTGTGTGACACAGGAGGTCAATTTTGAAATACATAGCCTCAAGTTGAGGACATTTTTTGAGCATTTTATAATTTGTTTTATGAGATAGAACTTGATGTTCCCGAAGCCACATGCAAATTCCTGAGCCGTGTTCATTTGCCTTGTTTGATAACATCCCGCTGTTCCTCTATCAATGCCCCAGTCACCGCTTTGAAAGTGATGTGAGTCATTAAAACATTACATTCATGTCAGGCTCCTGGACCTGATGGGTTCCATGGGAATTTTACAAACTGATGGCTATACAAGTCACGAGTCCTTTGGCTGCATATTATACTGACCTGGTGGCTTAGCAACATTTCCCTTAAGAGGCCAATCGAGTGGTTATCACTGTCCTCCCCAAACCTGGAAGACACACTCTCTACTACCAGGCTATTGTCAACCAATCTCGTTACTGAATGTGGATATATATAATTGCTTGTTAAGATAATGACAGAGTGCTTGGCACCTTTTATGCCACATCATGTTAAATATTGTAAAACACCCACATGTTAAATGTAACCCAATTGTGATGTGATGTAACCACTTTGATTGTAGGATAAGGTGGTATACAAGTATGTCTAAATTAAATAAATATAGTCAATTAAGACCAGGTGGGCTTCATGCATGGTTGCTACATAGTCAAAAATATCCATCGCATGCTTTCCTCACTTCATATGTCTATAGGCTCTACTGATGAGCTTTGATGCTGAAAAGGCATTTGATCGCGTTAATTGGACGTATATGTACATGATATTGGTGACTGGGGCTGATGGGGTTTTTCATGGATGTGGTACGTTTGTTATACTCGGACCCATGGGGCAGATACTGGTGAATGGCTCTTTAACAACTGATTTTCCCCTCAGACGGGGAACCAGGCAGGGCTGTCCTTTATCTCCTCTATTCTTTGTGCTGATGCTCGAGCCATTGTTGGCATGGTTAAGGACACATCCCCAGCTGGTTGGAACTCGAATAGGGAGAGGGGAATTTTGTGTATCAGCTTTTGCTGATGATATTCTTCTGTACCTTGGATCTCTGCAGGACACTCTCTCCCCCCTTCTAGAAATGTTCGCAGAGTTTGGGGCATTCTCTGGACTTAAATTAAACCTCGACAAATCTGAGGCCTTGCCTCTACATCTGATGATTTGGACTGGGTGGCCTGGAAAGTTCCCTCTTAAGTGGGTATCTACGGCCTTTAAATACCTGGGTATTTAGTTGCCCGTGGATCCCCCAAAGTTTTATGATCTTAATGTAAAGGTGCTTCTAATGGATATGCAGGCTCGACTTACACAGTGGCGGGATCTTCCATTGTCTCTGGAGGGCGTATAACGTTATACAAGTTGGCCTTGTTCCCAAGGTGGCTCTATGTTATGCAAGTACTTCCCATTTTGCTGACTCACAGAGATCTTCACTCCTCTGAGCATGCTCTTAATACCTTCTTATAGAGGGGGAAGAGACCCCCAAGTCCATCTCTATGTTTTACAATAACCCTGGACCCAAGGGATAGTGGGAGTGCCGGACCTACGTCGTTATAATGTAGCTTGCTTGTTGCGGAATGTTTGAAATTGGCTTCCTCTAATGCTCTCCCACAGCAATTCCGTTCACATGTAGACTTTAAGACCATGCGACAGGTGTAGTGATTGGACTGTTGACGCTATCAGAGCAACCCTAGGATAACGCCATTTCTCCCTTTCTATGGTAATGGTGCTTTTAGACTGGGCTTGGAGGGAAAGGCATTCCAACATTGGGAATCTATGGGAATATTTGATATTGAACAAGTGGTTGATGCTGAGGGCACCCAATGACCTTTGTGGAATTTCAGACCTGGTTTGGGCTACCTTCTACTGAAAGATTTCGATATCTTCAGGTGCGCAGCTGTCTATGTAGCTTACTGATGCATGATCTCCAGGGCCGGATATGCTCGCAGATGGAGGAACTTCTATATTTGGGCAGTACGACTTATACACAGATAGCCACACTGCAAAGGGAATATCTGGAGATGATAGAAGGCCCGACTGAAAGACTGATAGCGGAACAATGGGAAAAAGACCTGGGTTTCAACATAACAGAAGCAGGTACGGTTGAAGCTTTTAGTCATATTCTGTAATCTAGTAATAGCAGGGACTTTAGGGACATGCAATATAAAATACCTAAGAGGACTCATTATGTGCCATGTAAAGCTTTCCGGGTGGGGTATGCTGCTGCGCCAGACTGCCCTCGATGTGGTGGTGTGGCAGCAACCCCGTGACATATGATCTGGAGTTGTCCCATTGCTGCCTGATATTGGGAAGCTGTCCATGGGGATTTGGCATCCCTCCTGGTATTAACTATGCCCGCTGAAGCACAAGTTGCTATACTAGGTCTGATGTCTCGTATTGAAGGAGACCAGGGTCCTCAGCATCATTGGTTAGGCCGAGCTTTGCTGGTTGCACACCACCTTCTCCTACATTGCTGGCTGTCTCCAATGGGTCATACGTTTGATGCCTGGAAAAAAGATTTACACACTCTTACTCTTAGAACATGTTGGGGCACGAAGTCATAGACATCTGCGGGCCAATTTAATAGCTGAGTGGGATCCCTTTGTCCAGACATTAGTTCCGTGTGATAGAAGTCATATTCTCAATGTTCTATGTGGTATAGGTTGGGATTTTGTGAGGATGGAGGGTGCCCTCCCCTGTGCGGACTACAGAATTGGGAAAGGGGGAGGGAGGGGGAAGGGGACCGGGGGTAGGCTAGTATAGGGAGGTAGGGTGACTCGTGCTGCAGAGGCGAAGATAATCGCCCCGCTACTATTAATTCTTATACTGTGGATGTGCTTTGAAGAGGCTAGGCACAGGAATATCTTGAAGGTACGAAAATGTAAAGGTGGTGGGGATGGGGTAGTAGGTGTTCCCGGACGGGTTCACCAGGTGGAATAAAATGGTAAAGTATTCTTCCAAACACAGGATGCAGTTATTTTTGTAGTATATTTGACTTGATGGCATGTACATATTTGATTCATTGTTGGATTATAACTGGATCACTTTTATTTTACATTATGCTGTGTTATGCCTTCTATATGCTGTGATTGCTCTATATGTGTGTTTTTTGAATTAATAAAAAATTCTGAACATAAAAAAAAAATATATATATATATACATTTTCCCTTCAGTAAGGAACCTAGTAGAGTCCTTACATTATCCTGGCACAGCATTAAATATCTTGAAGGGATTATGTCAAGCCATGCATAAAGAGCCTTATTTTAACCTATGAAATACGTATAAGAAAAGTGAACCTTGTATTCATAATGCTGCTAGTGTACAATTCTAGACAACTATGAAATAATTGCTAATACAATTTCAAGTTTAGAAATCTCTTTACACATGTATGAGCAATATCAGGACTTGTGGTTGGGGGCTTATATTTTAGCTCTGCACTGGCCAGGAATGAAAGTCTATTCAAGAGGATAAGGTAGTCCACATGATCATCGAATAAGATGAATGAAAGGCTGACCGAAACAGAAAAGGGGCAGAGGTAGCCAAGATGTCCAAAACCTGATGAGATATGGGTTACTCTAGGACCTGGCATAGAAATGGAAGCAGGTAGATTGGATGGTAGTTAAGGAGAGAGCAAGAGCCCAAGACTCTTATTTTTTTAAGGGCAAGTGAGATGATAACAGATTTGAATAGTTAAGGAAAAGTCATCAAAGAGAGAGAAAAGCTGAACACAGCAAGAATAGATGGAAAAAGTGCAATGAGATTATTTAGGATGACAGAGGTTAGCAAAAGAGTGCCATGGAAGTTGGTAGACTTAGAATCGGGCAGTGAGTCATAGGTTTCACTGATGTGAGGAGGAGGGAAGAGCAATGGTATACTAGATAATACCTGCAAAGTAAAGAAACAGAAGAAGATGACAGTAGAACAGATGAGTAGATAAAGAGTTTCCAGGAGATTAAGGAGGGAGGGGAATCTGTAGAATTGTAATATAGGCACCGGAGGCCATATTTCATTTCATTTATTAAAATTTTATATACCGCTATTTTGCCTAGAAGTCAATCACAGCAGTTTGCAGTATTATATAATATAAAAAGACATTAATCACTAACCCATTTTTTGAGAGTATTGCAAATATTAAGGCAGTGTGCCCATAGATTAAGGTAAAATAATATTGGGATCTGTCATGAAAATAGAATGATTTCCTTTTGTGTGTTTTCAAACTGTTTTTAGCTGTCATGTTGTAGATTCTTATCAAGATTGCTTGGGCTAGTCTGATACTCTGTGGCAGTGCTCTGCTTTGTCATGCAAGAGATAGGGGCTCATTTCCTGAGCTTGGCTACTGCTGCTTGGGCCGTCCAGGACCAAGAATGTTTCAAAGGATTTACTATAGTTGGATAGTCAGACATATTTGAAATTTTCCATTTTAATATGTCTTTGTTGAGACTGAGGGACAGTATTGGGACCAGAGAGTCTTGCCCTTTAAGCCATCAGAGGGCACTGATGAAAGCACACTGATTCAAATTAAGAGACCTGGCATGGAACATGAATGGAGAGCGGGAGATTTTGTCCCTGAGGAATCTTCACTCTCAGCAAATTGAGGGCTAGTGTGCTTCAGTGGATACATAAGAACATAAGATATGCCATACTGGGTCAGACCAAGGTCCATCAAGCCCAGTATCCTGTTTCCAACAGTGGCCAATCTAGGTCATACGTACCTAGCAGTATCCCCAAGAGACACAGGTTCCACAATGCTTGTATTGCGTCAAGCATTGATAACCTGGGTCTCTTTTTAATAATGGTTTATGGACCTTTCCTCCGGGAACTTGTCCAACCCTTTTTTAAACCCAGCTACACTAACAGCCTTTACTACATCCTCCGGTAACAAATTCCAGAGTTTGATTACACGTTGAGTGAAAGAATATTTTCTCTTATTCGTCTTAAATAGTTTACCCTGTAGCTTCATTACATGTCCCCTACTCTTTCTATATTCTGATAGCGTAAACAATCGATCTACATTTACTCGTTCCACGCCATTCATTAATTTATAGACCTCTATCATAACTCCCCTCAGCCATCTCATTTCCAGGTTAAAGAGCCCTAACCTTTGTAGCCTCTCTTCATAGGAGTAGCCTTCCATCCTCTTTACCATTTTGGTGGCTCTTCTCTGTACCTTTTCTAATAACACTATATCCTTTTTAAGATACGGCGACCAGAATTGCACACAATATTCAAGGTGCGGTCGTACCATGGAACGATACAGAAGCATTATAATATCCTTTGTTTTATTTTCCATTCCTTTCCTTATGATACCTAGCATTCTATTTTCTTTCTTGGCCACCGCTGCACACTGGGCAGAGGGTTTTAATATGTTATCCACGATGACTCTTAAATCTTTTTCCTGGGTGGTGGTTTCCAATGTGGAACCTTGCATTGTGTAACCATAGTGTGGGTGGTTCTTTCCAAGGTGCATAACTTTGCACTTGTCCACATTAAATTTCATCTGCCATTTGGATGCCCAGTCTTCCAATTTATCCAGATCCTCCTGCAGTTTTCCAGAATCCTCTTGGGTTTTAACAACTTTAAACAGTTTTGTGTCGTCTGCAAATTTGATAACCTCACTAGTTATTCCCTTTTCCAGGTCATTTATGAATATGTCAAAAAGTAGCAGACCCAGTACAGATTCCTGGGGTACTCCACTATTCACCTTTTTCCATTGGGAAAATTGGCCATTTAGCCCTACCCTCTGCTTTCTATCTTTTAACCAGTTCCCGATCCACAATAGTACACTGCCTCCTATCCCATGACTTTTTAGTTTTGCCAAAAGTCTCTGATGAGGGACCTTGTCAAAGGCTTTCTGAAAGTCCAAATACACTATATCAACCGACTCACCTTTGTCTACCTGTTTATTCACACCTTCAAAAAAACATATCAGATTAGTAAGACACGATCTTCCTTGTCTAAAGCCATGTTGGCTCTCTCCCATTAGGCCATGACTATCTACATTCTGTGTAATTTTGTTCTTTATGATGGTTTCTACCATTTTCTCCGGTACTGACGTCAGGCTCACCGTTCTGTAGTTTCTCGGATCACCCCTAGAGCCCTTTTTAAAAATTGACGTTACATTGGCGATCCTCCAATCTTCAGGTATTACAGATGATTTTAATGAAAGTTCACAGATTACTAATAGCAGGTCTGCACTCTCATATTTCAGTTCTTTCAACACTCTTGGATGTATACCATCCGGTCCAGTGATTTGCTACTATTCAGTTTATCAAATAGTTGTAATACATCTTCCCGGTGTAGCGATATTTCTCTCAATTCCCCTGCAGTATCACCTTTAAATACCACTTCAGTCTCGGGTAACATCCCTACATCTTCCTCAGTAAAGACCAAAGCAAAGAATTCATTCAGTCTGTCCGCTATAGTTTGGTCTCCTCTTACTGCCCCTTTTACCCCACTATTATCTAACGGTCCAACTGACTCTCTCACAGGCCTTTTGCTACGAATGTACTTGAAAAAGTCTTTATTTTGTGTTTTTGCTTCCGTAGCAAGTTCCTTCTCAAATTCTCGCTTTGCCTGCCTTATCAATGCTTTGCATTTAACTTGCCAGTGCTTGTGCTGTTTTCAGTTTTCGTCGTTTGGCTCTTTTTTCCATTTCCTGAAAGATGCTTTTTTGGCAACAACAGCCTCTCTGACCTCACCTTTAAACCATGCTGGCAGCTTTTTGGACTTTCTTCCACTTTTCTTAATGCGTGTAATACAGCTGGTCTGGGCTTCCAGGATAGTTTTTTTAAACACCCACGCTTGATGTAAGTCTTTAACCTTTGCAACCGCTCCTTTTAGTTTTTTCTTAACTATATTCCTCATTTTATCATATTCTCCCTTTCGAAAGTTAAAAGGTAGTACTGTGGATTTCTTTACTATCCCTCCTCCACTAATTAAATCAAACGATCATGCTATGATCACTATTGCCAAGTGGCCCCAACACCCATATTTCTTGCACCAGATCTGGTGTTCCACTAAGGACTAGGTCCAGTATGGCTTCCCCTCTGGTCGGTTCATGAACCAGCTGCTCCAAGAAGCAGTCATTTATTTCATCTAGAAACTTTATCTCCCTAGCATGTTCTGCCATGACACTGACCCAGTCGATACCGGGTAATTGAAATCACCCATTATTATTACTGTGCTGTGACTTTTGTTAGCTTCCTTGATTTCTTTGAGCATTTCATCATCTATTTGTTCATTCTGGCCAGGCGGTCGATAGTACACCCCCACTGCCATCACCTTCCCCTTCATACATGGAATTTCAATCCATAGAGATTCTACAGCAAATTTTGTTTCCTGCAAAACTTTAATCCTTTCTGACTCAATGCCTTCTCTAACATAGAGTGCAACCCCTCCACCAATTTGATCAGTTCTATCATTACGATATAGTTTGTATCCAGGTATCAGTGTCCCACTGGTTATCCTCCTTCCACCATGTCTCTGAGATTGCAATCATATCTAACCCCTCATTTAGTGCTATATATTCTAACTCTCCCATCTTATTGTTTAGACTTCTAGCATTTTCATACAAGCATTTTAGAGACTGTATTTTATTAATATTAATCTGGCTATTGGTAGGCATGGGTAATTTGGAATCTTTACGCTCTGTCTGCACCATACTCAAGAGCATTTGGACTACTTTACTCTTTTTTGGAACCTCACTGCTTTTGGTTGTATCCTTCAAGGATACCTTCTTCCGAACCATGCGCTCTTGGGCGACTGTCGGCTTTCCCCTATTTTCTAGTTTAAAAGCTTCTCTATCTCCTTTTTAAAGGTTAATGCCAGCAGTCTGGTTCCATCCTGGTTAAGGTGAAGCCATCCCTTTGGAAGAGCCCCTCCTTTCCCCAGAATGTTCCCCAGTTCCTAACAAATCCAAACCCCTCATCCTTGCACCATCGTCTCATCCACGCATTGAGACTCCGGAGCTCTGCCTGACTTTTGGGTCCTGCACGTGGAACGGGAAGCATTTCAGAGAATGCTACCCTGGATGTTCTGGATTTCAACTTCCTACCTAAAAGCTTAAATTTAGCCTCCAGAACCTCCCTACCACATTTTCCTATGTCATTGGTACCGACATGTACCAAGACAGCAGACTCCTCCCCAGCACTATCTAAGATCTTATCTAGGCGGTGCGTGAGGTCCGCTACCTTCGCACCAGGCAGGCATGTTACCAGGCGATCCTCATGTCCACCAGTCACCCAGCTATCTACATGGCTAATGATTGAATCATCAACTATAACAGCTGTCCTAACCCTTCCCTCATGGGCACATGGCCCTGGAGAAACGTCCTCAGTGCGAGAGGATTTTACATCACCTGGAGGACAGGTCCTAGTTACAGGATCACTTCCTGCCACACCAGGGTGATGCTCTCCTGTCACATGACCTCTCTCCTCCATGGCAAAAGGGATGCTGCCAGACTGAAGGTGGGACTTTAGGACTATATCCCTGTAGGTCTCGTCCATGTACTTCTCTGTCTTTCTTATGTCTTTCAGGTCTGCTACTCTAGCCTCTAGAGAACGGACTTCTTCCCTGAGAGCAAAGAGATCCTTGCACTTAGTGCATACGTAAGACCTCTCACCAACTGGGAGAAAATCATACATGTGACACTCAATGCAAAAGACTGGAAAGCCCCTTTCTCGCTGCTGGACTGTTGTCTGCATCTTAGTTTAAAGCTTGTGTTTAGGTCTTTAAATTCTGTATTTACTAAGGGTTGGTATAGAAGCTTATACTAATAAAAGTGTATCTAATACATCTAATATACCTTGTTCACCTGAAGCTTAATTAATCTCAGGTCAGTGTGTGACTGATTTGGATAAAGAGCTGCACCAGAGAGCAGCCCCTTTCCTCTAAGACCTGTAAGTACCTATAAAGCTACAATTACCCCAGGGGCGGGTGGGTGTTGTGGAGGGAGGGAGGGAGGGAGGGAGGGAAATAAGACCTATTAAAAGAGGGCTGTTACAAGGTACCCTGCCCTGTACCATCAGCAGGGGGGGAGGGGGTTAGTCCCTCAGGTAGGCTAGAGCAGGAAAAAAAGTTTAAAACGCAGCACGGTCTGGGGACAGAGCAGGGAGAGATAGTTAATTTAAAGTAACATTTAACCTTGCTACCACACAAAGGCCAGTTAGTTGAGAGAGGCTGGGTAAGTTATACAGCTGAGAAAGCTGAAGTGGAAAACTAAAGGGAATAGGGAGGTGAAGTAGCACACCAATAAAGACAACAAATAAATAAATAAATAGACAGCTAGAACTCACAGCAAAGTCGTCACAGAAGTTAAATATCCACCTCTCTAGCAGAGCACTCTCTAGCAGATACTGGATTCTGTGATCCATAAGAATTGATCTTTTGTGAGTACTAGGATTGCTGACATGAAATCTTAGATTTGATCTGAAAGAGTTGATTTGTATGCATATACCATGACCTAAACAAGAAACTTTTGAATTTAATTACCATTGAACTTGCACATGGTGTAACCAATAACCACCCTATGGGGGAGTGCGCATTTTGTTTCGGGACTTGCGGTGGTGGGGGAGTGTGGCAGATCCTGTACGTTCCTTTGGACCTGCTGTATTTAAGAAACATGTTTCTGCTGCTTGTTAAGCTGCTGTTAAAATAAACCTGGCTTGGAAGCTGAAAGATAGGAGGTGTCAAATAATCTCTTGAAACTAGTAAGAGACACGAAGGCACATTTTTAGGCAGCACATGGAGATTGGAACTGAGGCGCTAAGGTTGGGACATACTCCATTCTGACGCAGGGGCGGCCCAAGGGGGGTGCAGGACCATGTGCGGAGACTTGGTGTGGGACCTCATTTGCATAAATATTTGCATAATGTTACCATACACTAACGTTTAGTAAACATGCTTCTTAATGAGTGTATGGATAAAGAAAGACTAAAAGATTTCTACATTACTATATTCCAGTGCCAACCACAGGCACATTAGGAACTACTGTAATCACTGAACCCATAGCAAACCCGCCATATCCTAACAGCACTACCAGGACTCACAAAGCACCATACTCTACCTATCAAAAGGCAACCCTGAAAATATTAAACCAATAGATTTCAGAGAATAACAATACATGACCTACTGGGGAAAGAGAACAAGTAGCAATGTCAAATAGGAATTACATAAACAGAATACCTCAACTCAGTTACACATGCAGAACATAGACCATCACCAAACGAGGAATCACAATTTAGAAACAGGAAGACAATAAACTGGGAACCCCAAAAGCCAAACTTGGAATGTACAACAACACTGTAGAAATAAAACTATAAATTAATTTCCTCTTGTACTAAACAAAGCGCAGACGTTAATGATGCACATTTCCCAGAGCTGACATATTCCAGTTAATAAATTCAAAATAAAGAGAGATTTTTCTACCTTTTTGTGCATTTTTTTTCAGTTGCAATTGCTCCAGCCACTTTCTTCTGGTTTCTTTGTGTCTTCTGCTAACTCTCCATCATCTGCTGTCCATTTGTCCTTTCTTCTCTCTTCTAGTTTTTTTCCATTCTCTCTCTACTTCTGCTTTAACATACTAATCTTTCTCCTTTTGCTCTTTTCTCATTCCTATTTCATCCACTCAAATTTTACCCCTCCATCCTCAATCCCCACTTACTCTCCCAATACCTGGCCAATTGTAGATTTGTCTTCCCTCCCACACAAAATATTTTTCCCCTCTCCATTTCACTCTCCCAGCTCCATCCCATTCTAATCCTCCCCCAACATCAGCTCCCTTCTAGTTCCAGCCCCACCCAGCATCCACTCCCTTCTAGTCCCCCATCATCCCATTTCCAGTCCTAGCCCCCCATCAACCCATTTCCAGTCCTAGCTCCCCCATCCATTTCCAGTCCTATCTGAGTCCCTCCATCAGCTCATTTCCAATCCCAGCCCCCCATCAGCCCATTTCTAGTCCTTTCCTAGCCCCACCATAAGCCCATGTCAAATCCTAGCTCCCCTCCACTCAGCCCATTTCCAATCCAAGCCCCCATGAGCCTACTTCCAGTTCTAGCCCCTCCATGAGTCCATTTCAATCCAAGCCCCCACCACAGTCCATTTTCAATCTTAGCACCCCCCAACAGCCCATTTCCAGTCCTATCCTAGCCCCTCCATCAGCCCATTTCCTGTCTAGACCCCCCCCACTCAGCCCATTTCCAGTCCTAGCTCCCTCCCCTCACAGCCCATTTCCATTCCAAGCCCCCCTCCCCATTAGCTATTTGCAGTTCAAGCCCCCCTTCCACTCAGCCCATTTCCAGTCCTAGCAACCCCCCAGCCCATTACCAGTCCTAGCCCCTCCTTAGCCCATTACCAGTCCTAACCCCCATCAGCCCAATTCCAGTCCTAACCCCCCCCATCGTCCCATTTCCAGTCTTAGACCCCCCCATAGCCCAGTCTTAGACCCCCCATAGCCCATTACCAGTCCTAACCCCCCATCAGCCCACTTCCAGTCCTAGCCCCTCCCATAGCCCATTACTAGTCCTAACCCCCCATAGCCCATTACCAGTCCTAACCCCTCCGCCCATCAGCCTAGGTAGATTAAAAAACAAACAAACTGGCAGGAGTGCATATGGATTGATATCCGCATGCGGTGCAGTGGGAGGTGACTGCTATAAATTTACATGTGGGAAAAATCAAGAGAGGAAACCAGGCAACTTAGGCACGTCAGTGCTGCCATGTCACAATTTGCATATGTCAATAGCAGCATTTACATGTGCCTGTGAGCAGTTTTGCAAATGTTGGCATGTAACTGCTCTAGCTATGCAGAGGTTGCAATCTTGAACTCATTGCAATTTGGAGGGAGAAATAAGCTAGGGTGGTTAGGAAGGATAACTCCCTTAATTCCTCCTGTAAAGGGCTGGCCGAAACATGTACCTTTTAAAAACTTGCATGTGCCAGGAAGTAGGTGTAAATCCGGACATGGAGAACTTTGGGCTTTCACATGCATCCCCTCTATGAAATGAGGAAAATATGTGTGGTGTTTTGTTCCGCTCAGACCACACCCCCAGCATGCCTTCTTCAAACGTTCATGTACTAAAGACATCCTTGTGTAAATTGGACCCCTTTCTAAAATAGCTATTTACACATGGATGCAATTTACATGTGTATATGCCTGACTAGATATATGCAAATCATGAAAGGGCTTCTAAAATAACTCCCTTAATTTTCCTATCTTAGCCATAGTGAAAGCTGGGCATTTGTTGCACTAACATTTTGGATGCCTTCAAGGGCAGCAGAATGGATTGATTTATGTTGGTTAAAAAGGATTTCTAATTAAGTTGAAATATTGAGTCATTTAGCTCACGCCTTTTCAGTAGTGTTTCCAGACGAGATACATTCAGGTACAATAGGTCATTTTCTTTCCCTCAGGGGCTTACAATCTGAGGCAGCGGAGAGTTAAACGACTTGCCCATGGCCACAAAGAATGTCAGCAGGATTTGAACCCTGGCTTTCCTGGTTGTCAGCCTGCTGCACTAGCTTAATCCCCACATGGTGTGAACTTCCTAATAATTTTAGGCCCATCAAGGCTAGGATTCAGGACCATCCGAGGTTGGCTACAGAATATCTGCTGCGTGATCCTACAGTGATGCTGAAGGTTTATGTATAATGCGCAAGAAGCAGTGGTGTCAGTTCTTTCCAAGAGACTCCCTGAA
Source organism: Ichthyophis bannanicus (assembly GCA_033557465.1). Classification (NCBI taxonomy): domain Eukaryota; kingdom Metazoa; phylum Chordata; class Amphibia; order Gymnophiona; family Ichthyophiidae; genus Ichthyophis; species Ichthyophis bannanicus. The sequence continues at coordinate 1,512,319,624 of CM066032.1, read as the reverse complement.
TTGTGGAGAGGAGATCCAAACAAAATGGAGTCTGGCAGCAAGCTGCTTAGAACAGCTGATCAGAGCGAGCCCCTGTCTTGGAGCAATCTGCAACAGCAAAATTATGCCCTCCCCAGAGGCAGCAGCTATTTTCATCTCCCTCCTCTCTGCATGGTTACTCTTATCTAGTACCATGGGAGTCAGAGCTGTGATGGATAAGCAGCTCTTCGGACCTCAGAAAAGCCAAAATATTCAGAGTAGAGCCTATGTGCTGACTCCGTAGTGCCGTGATCCCTTACAGGGATTCCTCAACTAAGGAAATTTGTGAGGAAGGAATGGGCAGCAGAGCAATTGCAGAGCTGGTTCATAGGTCCTGCTCACATTTTCTTTTGGTTTACTTGGTTTACTTTGCTGAGGCTGCAGTCTGAAGAGCTGCTTATTTGTCTTGTCCTAAGGCTGGATCAGCCATGGAAGGGAGGAGAGATTGAGAAGGAAGTAGTTGCTGCTTGGGAAAGGGGGATGAGAAGAACTGTAGAGAAAAAAGAAGATATTAGGTAGGGGGAGGTAAAGCTGCTTTTAAGTCTTAACCATTTCTGTATAGTAATTTTCTTTTAGACTCTCTTGTTTGTCATGTATGTTTGCCATCATCCAGCCAAATATGTTTTAGGGAAAGGAGGGATATAAAATAGGAGGAAAAAATCTCCAAATAGTGCAAACAAAGGCTTATGGAACTAGACCCCACAGCCTGGTTCCAACTGAGTTTGAGAGAACTGAGGGGACGAAAAAATGCAAAACAATCAAATCTAAAAGTATATGCTCCAGGACCAAGCAGGAAGTCAGTCCTCACATATGGGTGATGTTGGCGCCGATGGAGCCCTCGTGCGGAGCATTTCCCCAGCTTTCAAGGAAAGCCTTTGGGAATGCAGCGTGCATGCGCGGTCCCCTTCCCGCCCAAGGGTGCCATCTTGCTCAGTCTTTCTTTTTCCGCGGAGCCGAACAGACGTGAGTTCGTGTCACCCGGGAAAAGTAGATTTTTTTCGGCTATTTTGGCTTTTTCTGATCCAGTTCGACACCGGTTCGCCTTCCCGCCTGGGCTCGGTACACCGGTATCGAGTCCGGAATTTTGATTTTCGGTTTTTGTCCTTCGTGACTAGCGTTTTCACTGGCAGCCCGGTCTTTTGACCTTGCAGGGGCTCTTTTTCCCCCGATGGCTGCCAGCGGGTTCAAAAAGTGTGATCGGTGCAAGAAACTTATGTCTCTCACCGACACACATGACTGCTGCCTCCGCTGCCTCGTGCCTGACCATGACCCGCTGCTCTGTGGCCCATGAGGCAAAACGTCGAAGGCACTTAGGCACTTAGGAGCTGTCAGCATCAACGTGAGAGAATTTTCTCAAGAGTCTGCGTCCGGCCGGGCCCGGACTTCATCAGAGGCCTTAACATCTCAGGAGTTTGACCCCGAGCACTGTCAGGGTTCCTCTGAGAGGGCGTCTCCGGCCCAGGAGCACAAAAGGAAGAAGAAGCTCGCAATGGTGTCGTCGGTGGAGGCTCCTGGGTCCTCGAGGGCCAGGTCGCGTAGCCCTGACCGCCGCCCCGGGCTCTCGGAGTCAGAGAGGCCGTCCAAGTTACCTCGTGTGGAGCCGGAGTCCCCGAGTCACGTAAGTGCTGTTGTCCTCATGGACTCTCCTCCGGGAGAACCGCCGTCAGCACGAGTCAGGGGCTGCTGATTCTCCTGAGCTTGGACGCAGGCTGACGGCCTTAGAGAGCAGCTTGGCTGCCCTCATGGAACAGCACGGGTGCTGATCGCCAGTCTGACCGGTGCATCTGCCCCGACCACCGGGACCTTGACGTCTAAGTCGACCTCGGAGACCGAGCTGATCCTCGAGTCAATGAAGTCTCGAGTCAGTCCTCGGTCAAGGTCCCCCTTGACCTCCCGTGCGGGGCCGAGGTCGTCGACGCTGATACCCTCGGCATCGGGGTGGGTGGCACCGAGGCCCACATGGCCGGAGCCGCTCGATTCCTCCTCGGAGGAGTCGGCGTGGGAGATGGAGCATGACGGACCCGGTGCGTCCCTTCAGACGCACTGGAGTCCCAGCCTCGGAGAAGGTCCTCCCCCGGATGTTACCTGGTTCTCGGACTTCGTGAGGGACATGGCCAAAGCTTTGGCTTTCCCTGCGGACGCCGAGGAGGAGCCTCGAACCGAGGAACTCGATGCCCTCCAGTATGACTTTCCTCCGAAGGAAGCCTTTACTGTACCGGTTCCTCCGATGCTGGAACGGCTGCTCTTCCGTATGTGGGAGGCCCCGGCCTCGGTGCCGGTTCTTAGCAAACAGGTCGATTCCATTTATTGAGTCCGTAAGAGCCCTGGGTTCCAAAAGGCACAGCTACCGCACCACTCCATGGTTGTGGAATCGGCCATGCACTGCCTGAAGAGTCAGAAGATGCACTCCTTGGTGCCCCCCGGCCGGGAGGCCTGGAACCTGGATGCCCTCGGTAGAAAGTGCTTCCAGGGCTCTATGCTATCTTGCTGTGTCCAGACCTACCAGCTGTACATGAGCATGTACCTACGAGACCTGGCAAAGGAGCTTGCCGGGTTTTCAGCTGGCCTGTCCAAGGAACCTTGGCAGAGGTTCAAGGCTTTGTCAACAGGGAGCCGAGAGTGCTCAAAGTTTATCTCTCGAGCAGCCTATGATGGCTTCGAGGCTTCGGCCCGGGTAGCTGCGGCCGGCATCGGTGCACGCCGTCAGTCCTGGCTACAGTCATCAGACCTGGAGTCATGGGTGCAGGACAAGTTGGTCGATGTCCCCTGCCGAGGTGAAAACCTTTTCGGTAAGCCCATGACTGAAAAGGCTGCAGAAATCAAGACTAAGACTCTCACCAGGACAAGGCTGTCCAGGAAGACTTTTGCCCCTTCTCAATAAAAGAAGGGCTCGGGAAAGAAGCTCTTTTTCCCGAGGAAGGGTGCTGCCTACAAATCCTACCCTCAATATCAGGCCTCTCCAGCTCCCCAACAGGGCCAGCAGGCCAAGGGGCAGGGGCATGGGCCCTGTAGGCAGAAGACCCCTAAGCTGCCAGCTCCGGCTCCTGCACAGCAGGGAGCGGGGTTTTGACTCCTACAGCATAGCCTCTCCTCCACCGGTGGCTCCACTCAGCACAGGGGGTCGGCTGACCCTGTACATCTACAGGTGGCCAGCCATCACAGGGGATACCTGGGTATTGAGCATAGTCCAGCAGGGCTACATGCTCCATTTCCACCAGCTCCCCCACTCCTATTTTCCAGGGGAGCCTCCCCGACTCCCTCTACACAGGTACCTCCTCCTTCAGGAGTTGACAAGTCTTCTAAAGAAACAGGCGTTGGAACCGGTGCCTCACCACCTGGAAGGGCAAGGCTTCTACTCCAGGTACTTCCTGGTACCAAAAAGGGCAGGGGGCCTCCGGCCTATCCTAGACTTTCGAAACCTAAACAAGTTTCTGGAGAGGGAAAAGTTCAAGATTCTTACCCTTGGGATACTGCTGCCTTACCTCCAGCAGGGAGACTGGCTATGCCCCTTAGACCTAAAGGATGCTTATACTCACATGCTCATTCATCCAGACCACAGACAATATCTCAGATTTGTGGTGGGAGGAAACCATTTTCAGTACAGAATACTTCCCTTTGGCCTACCCTCTGCCCCCAGGGTTTTCACTAAATGCCTGGCGGTGGTGGCAGCTTATCTCAGGAATCAGGGAATTTTCATCTTCCCATACCTGGATGACTGGCTCATCAGGGGCCAGTCTCCCCAGGAGGCCCGACAAGCCACTCTTCGCACTGTCTCTCTTCTTCAGCTTCTGGGCTTTGTCATAAACTACGCAAAGTCCACTTTGCTCCCCTCTCAGAACCTAGAGTTTATAGGGGCAAGACTAGACACCCTTCAGGCAAGAGCCGACTTGCCCGAGGACAGGGCTCACAGACTGATGGACTTGGCCAACCAGTTCCACAGCAGTTCTCATGTGTCTGCCAGGCACTACCTGCGTCTCCTGGGCCACATGGCATCCACGGTGCATGTGACTCCCAACGCCCGCCTGCACATGTGGCCTGCTCAATGGTGCCTCAGAGCTCGGTGGACGCAGGCCACAGGTGATCTCCGAGACAGAGTAGAGGTGTCGAAACCATTTTTTGGACTCCTTACAGTGGTGGTACATCTCCCAAACCTTCTCAGGGGAGTACCCTTTCAGGCTCCAACACACACGAGGGTGCTGACGACCGATGCTTCCTTAATGGGCTGGGGTGTACTTTGCCAGGGCATGTGCACTCAAGGTCGGTGGTCTCCTCGGGAGGCCATGCAGCAAATCAATCTTTTGGAGCTGCGAGCAATCCGCTTAGCTCTACAAACATTTTCTCATGTCCTATCTCACCAGTCTGTCCTAGTTCAGACGGACAATCAAGTGGCAATGTTCTATGTGAACAAACTAGGGGGCATGGGGTCCAGGCTCCTTTGTTGGGAGGCACTGGCCCTGTGTTCCTTTGCAGTCAATCATGGCATGTTTCTCAAAGCAGTTTATCTACCTGGTCCAGGAGAATTTCCTAGCAGACAAGCTAAGCAGGATTCTCCAGCCTCACGAATGGCAGTTGAATCCATTGGTGATCCAGCTGATCTTCCTCCGCTGGGGACTTCCATCCATCGATCTCTTTGCAAGTCCACAGAATTGTCAGCTGCCCAGGTTCTGCTCCAGACAGCCACATCCCCTGCGGGTAGCAGCGGATGCTTTTCTGATCTCGTGGGCTACAGGCCTCCTGTATGCGTTTCCTCCCACTCCCCTGGTGGCCCGAACTCTGTTCAAGATTCTCTGGGACAAGGCCTCGGTGATTCTGGTAGTTCCCAGATGGCCGAAGCAGCCGTGGTTTCCACTTCTGCTGCAATTGGCGGTGGAAACTCCATTCCCTCTGGGGTTGCAACATGATCTCCTCTCTCAAGATCAGGGTTCCATTCTGCACCCCAATCTCAGGTCCCTCAATCTGATGGCTTGGCTGCTGAAAGGATAGTGCTAGCTCCTCATGTCTACCTAAGGAGGTTGAGGAGGTGGTCTTGGCCTCTAGGAGGCAGTCCACCAGAAAATCCTATGCCCTCAAGTGCCGTAGGTTTACGGTGTGGTGTGCTCAGCGCAAGGAAGATCCTTTCTCTTGCCTGGTGTCAGTAGTACTGCAGTATCTACTTCACCTGTCAGACCTAGGCCTTAAGTCTAACTCTGTTCGGGTCCACGCTCACCGGTGGAAGGACAGTCTCTGTCGGCTCACCCTTTGGTGGCTAGATTTCTCAGAGGCCTGCTTCTGCTGAAGCCTCCAGTTCGTCCACCGGCAGCTGAGTGGGATTTGAACATGGTCTTGCAGCAACTTACTCGCCCACCGTTTGAGCCGATGGCTACTTGCCATTTGCGCTTCCTCTCTTGGAAAGCGCTCTTCCAGGTGGCTCTTACGTCGGCCAGACGTGTGAGTGAACTACAAGCTCTGGTTTCTGATAGGCCGTACACACGGTTCTATAGGAACAGGATGGTCCTACGGACCCATCACAAGTTCCTTCCAAAAGTAGTGGTCTCTTTCCACCTCAACCAGGAGGTGTTTCTTCCGACCTTCTTTCCCAGGCCGCATTCTAGCCAGGCTGAAACGATCTTGCATACCCTGGACTGTAAGAGGGCCTTGTCTTTTTACATAGAACGTATGCGGGGGCATCGAAGGGCTACTCAGCTCTTCATCTCTTTTGACCCTAATAAGATGGGATTACCTGTCTCCAATTGTACGTTATCCACTTGGGTAGCAGATTGTATCGCCTGGGCATACAAGGCAGCCGACCTCCCCTTGCAGGGTCAAGTCACGGCCCACCGTGTCAGGGCGAAAGCTGCATCAGTAGCTCATCTCCGCTCTGTTCTGTTGGCAGACATCTGCCGGGCCGCAACTTGGTCTTCAAGCCAGACTTCTGCAGCCTATTACTGCCTCGAGAGAGAGTCCCGAAGGGACAGTGCTTTCGGACAGGGGTATTCTGTAATCTCTTTGAGGTTTAGGCAACTCCTACCCTCCTGCCCTTGTGTTGGGCTACCATACGGGGGCGTTCTCAGAGGATATTCTTATCACGAATGCTGAGGCTCTTGAGAGGGAGCCATTTTTTCTGCTTAGGGTTCCCGGTAGCCTAGAGCTGGGGAGTCCCATATGTGAGGACTGACTTCCTGCTTGGTCCTGGAGAAAGATAGTTACTCACCTGTAACAGGTGTTCTCCAGGAGCAGTAGGAATCTGTCCTCACGACCCTCCCTTCTCCCCTAGAGTTGCAGTCATATACTTCATTTTGGTTTTTGCTGTCTTTTAGCTATGTCATCAGACTGAGAAAGATGGCACCCTTGGGCGGGAAGGGGACCACGCATGCGCGCTGCATTCCCAAAGGCTTTCCTTGAAAGCTGGGGAACTGTTCCGCACGAGGGCTCCGTCGGCGCCGACGTCACCCATATGTGAGGACTGATTTCTGCTGCTCCTGGAGAACACCTGTTACAGGGGAATAACTACTCTTTACCCAACTTACTGCAAATTAATATAGGCACCAATTCTCCAGTACCACCACAATCATACCTGCAAAGTAAGGCTAGCATCAGCTTGAGAAAAATAATTATCATCCATGGATTTTTTTTTAAGAAAGCCTTCTAAATGTCATAGGTCCAAAAAAAAGTGCTTTTCTCTTTCTTTAACAATACATTTACATTGCCATTTTAAGTACAAGTCAGCATCAGTGGATATCCCTTGTTACAATTGTAGGAAAAGCCTGCTTTTATCCTGACCTATCATGGAACACTTGGGTTTTGTAACAGGACAAAAAACCCATCTCTTACAAAAATACATTTTCAACATTCAGACTTTGGATTAAGACTAACCATATCAATAATGTTGCATAATACACAATTTCCTCCTGTGAACTTTAAGGATAGCTGAGGCATCAAATTGTTATGAACGTATCATTATTTTCTACACTTGGACTTACTCCACACTTACACGTAGGCAGATAATACATGGTAGATGTGGGAAGAAATGACTCAACAGGAACTGTCAGAATATCCATCAAGTATTTCTTAAATATTCTGAGGGTGTAGTTCAACTTTGATTTGGCCAAACAAGTGAACATTTTCTTCTTAATGGAAAATCACATTATGTTTTATAACAGCCATATTGGAAGCTTGAAACCTAACTTCCTCCTAGCGCTCTGCCCCCTGCATAGGCTCCACTGATAACAGGAAATCTATTTGGAAGGAGGGGGTGGTGGAGCTGCCACAGGGCTGGCTCACAGGATATTCAGCAAGCTTAAACCAAACAGATAACTTATCCATTTAATGTCTGAATATCACTATGAAATAGAAATTCTGGTGCCGCCTCTGCCCTTCCCCAACATGTCCCCTAATTATATGGTGGTTATTTGGCCATTTAGTGTTTTAAATGGCCCGATATTATCTTTGTCACTAGGAGTCTGCATCAACTTGATGGCACACAACAACAGCAGCATTATTTGTGTAACTACTGACGAATGCATAACTTTGAATTTTGGCCCAGATGATTTTTTGGGGGGTCACCATTCTTGGTTGAGGTAGTAGCAGTTGCATACCTAGGAACCGACACTGCCACTGAAATTATTACACAGAGGGGCTCCACAGTCAACGCAATCTGCTCAGGTCTTAAAGGAGTGGTGATCGGCATCCCCACTCAAGTTACTTCTAGCAATATTTTATACCTTCTCCCATAGATCAAAGGGGTAGAGCTGGCTGTCTCAAACCAAGTTCCTTCCAACATAGTTTATGTCTTCTTCGGTTACTACTAGTGTAGCTCGGATTCTGCCTTTCCATCTGTCTCCCTATTTCTCCCTCCAGTACTACCACTGATACACCCACTGCAGCTTTGGGAAGGTGTAGTGGAGTTTGCAGACAGGCAGGGGTGGCCCAAGGGGGGTGCGGGGCCATGTGCGGAGACTTGGTGCGGGGCCTCATTTGCATAAGGGGCCTCCTTTGCATAAATATTTGCATAATGTTACCATACACTAAGTTCTAGTAAACATGCCTCTTAATGAGTGTATGGATAAAGAAAGACTAAAAGACTTCTACATTACTATAATCCAGTGCCAACTGCCAGACACATTAGGAACTACTACAAACACTGCCCATTTAGAACCCATAGCAAACCCGCTGTATCCTGACAGCACTACCAGGATTCACAAAGCACCATACCCTAACTATCAAAAGGAAACGCTGCAAATATTAAACCAATACATTTCAGAGAACAACAATACATGACCTACTGGGGAAAGAGAACAAGTGGCAATGTCAAATAGGAATTACATAAACAGAATACCTCAGCTCAGTTACACATGCAGAACATAGACCGTCACCAAACAAGGAATCACAATTTAGAAACAGGAAGACAATAATTAAACTGGGAATCCCAAAAGCCAAACTTGGAATGTACAACACTGTAGAAATAAAACTATACATTAATTTGCTCTTGTACTAAACAAAGCGCAGACGTTAATGATGCACATTTCCCAGAGCTGACATATTCCAATTAATAAATTCAAAATAAAGAGATATTTTTCTACCTTTTGTGCATTTTTTTTCAGCTGCAATTGCTCCAGCCACTTTCTTCTGGTTTCTTCTTGTCTTCCGCTAACTCTTCAATGTCTGCTGTCCATTTGTCTTTTCTTCTCTCTTCTAGTTTTTTTCCATTCTCTCTCTACATCTGCTTTAACATACTAATCTTTCTCCTTTTGCTCTTTCCTCATTCCTATTTCATCCACTCAAATTTTACCCCTCCATCCTCAATCCCCACTTACTCTCCCAATATCCGGACAATTGTAGATTTGTCTTCCCTCCCACACAAAATATTTTTACCTCTCCATTTCACTCTCCCAGCTCCATCCCATTCTAATCCTCCCCCAACATCAGCTCCATTCTAGTTCCAGTCCCACCCAGCATCCGCTCCCTTCTAGTCCCCGCATCAGCCCATTTCCAGTCCTAGCCCGCCATAAGCCCATTTCCAGTCCTATCCTAGCCCCACCATCAGCCTATTTCCAGTCCTAGCTCCCCCATCTATTTGCAGTCCCATCCGAGTCCCTCCATCAGCTCATTTCCAATCCCAGCCCCCCATGAGCCCATTTCTAGTCCTTTCCTAGCCCCACCATCAGCCCATGTCAAATCCTAGCTCCCCTCCATTCAGCCCATTTCCAATCCAAGCCCCCCATGAGCCTACTTCCAGTTCTAGCCCCTTCATGAGTCCATTTCAATCCAAACCCCCACCACAGCCCATTTCCAATCTTAGCACCCCCCAACAGCCAATTTCCAGTCCTATTCTAGCCCCTCCATCAGCCCATTTCCTGTCCTAGCCCCCCCCACTCACCCGTTTCCAGTCCTAGCTCCCTCCCCCTCACAACCCATTTCCATTCCAAGCCCCCGTCCCCATCAGCTATTTGCAGTTCAAGCCCTCCTTCCACTCAGCCCATTTCCAGTCCTAGCCTCCTCATAGCCCATTACTAGTCCTAACCCCCCATCAGCCCATTACGTCCTAACCCCCATCACCCTATTTCCAGTCCTAGCCCCCCCATCAGCCTATTTCCAGTCTTAGCCCCCCCATAGCCAATTACATGTCGTAACCCCCCATCAGCCCATTTCCAGTCTTAGCCCCCCCCATCGCCCATTACCAGTCCTAACCCCCCCATCAGCCCAATTCCAGTCTTAGCCCCCCCATAACCCATTACCAGTCCTAAACCTCCCCATCAGCCCATTTCCAGTCTTAGCCCCCCCCCATAGCCCATTACCAGTCCTAACCCCCCACCACCACCACCACCAGCCCACTTCCAGCCTTAGCACCCCCCATGGCCCATTACTAGTCCTAACCCTCCCCCATCAGCCCACTTCCAGTCTTAGCCTCCCCCCCATAGCCCATTACCAGTCCTAAACCCCCTTCCCCCCTATCATCCCTAATAGCCCATAGCCCATTACCAGTCCTAACCCCCCCATCAGCCCATTTCCAGTCTTAGACCCCCACCATGGCCAATTGCCAGTGCTAACCCCCCCCCATCAGCCCATTTCCAGTCTTAGCCCCCTCCCCATAGCCCATTACCAGTCCTAACCCCCCCCCATCAACCCACTTCCAGTCTTAGCCCCCCCCCCCCCATGGCCCATTACCAGTCCTAACCCCACCCCCCCATCAGCCCACTTCCAGTCTTAGCCCCCCCATGGCCCATTACCAGTCCTAACCCCACCCCCCCCATCAGCCCACTTCCAGTCTTAGCCTCCCCCCCATAGCCCATTACCAGTCCTAAACCCCCTTCCCCCCTATCATCCCAAATTAAAAAAAAAACAAGCAAACCGGCTGCTTCTGCCGCGGGGCCCCCCCTGCCCGGCAGAGCCCCCCCCTGCATCATCAGTTAGCTTCGAATCCCAAAACGCGGGCTTCTTTCAGAACCGCGAGAGTTTCCCTTTCTCGCAGCTCTGTTAATCCCGCCGAGGGTGATGGGAAATCCCATCAGCCCCGGCGGGATTAACAGAGCCGCGAGAAAGGAAACTCTCGCGGCTCTGAAAAAAAGCCCGCGTTTTGGGACTTGAAGGTAGCTGATGATGCAGGGAGGCTCTTCCGGGCAGGGGGGGCTCTTCCGGGCAGGGGGGGCCCCGCGGCAGAACTCTTGATGCTACCGCGGCAGAACTCTTGATGCTGCCGTGGCAGAAGCAGCCGGTTTGTTGGTTTTTTTTTAAAATTTGGGATGAGGAAGAATGTTTTTTGTGCGGGGCCCCCTGAAACGCGGGGCCCTGTGCACAAAACATTCTTGCTCAATGGACGGGCCGGCCCTGCAGACAGGGTAAGAAAGAAAAGGGAAGAGAAGATAGCCGTCTGGATTGCTGGAGATCTGCGATACAGCTGAGCTTCTCTGTTCAAAAAGGTTTGAGAAGATTTACACTGGGGATTTTCCAAGTTCTTCAATCATCTCTTCATCATCTAGAACTACTTGTTACTGAAGCAACTGGAGTGTCACCAGTTACAAATATGGACACGTGAGCTCACTAAAAGAAAAACAAAATCTGATCAGATCATTTTTAAAACGTTTTTAGAGTCATCACCAACAACATTAACTGACAGATTTAGATGTTGATTAATATGCAAAATCAATATCTAAATCAGCATCAGCAAAATCAAATGCTTACAGAAATGAGCCAAAGAAAGCAAGTGTAAGCACAGGAAAATAAATATTTTTAGAAATAAACGGCCTGCTAGTCCATAATAACCAGAGAAGCATGGTCATAACACAGAGACTTTCAATATTGTTTTCAGTTTTGGAGACCGTACCTCGCAAAGGATATAAAAAGACTGGAAACTGTTCAGAGGAAGGCGACCCAAATGATTTGGAGCTTGCATCAGAAGACTTATAAGAAGAGACTTGAAGACCTAAATATGTACACCCTGGAGGAGAGGAGGGACAGGGGAGATATGATTCAGACCTTTAAATACTTAGAGTATTAATGAACAAACAAACCTTTTCCAAAGATGGGGAAGCCGCACAACTAGAGGGCATAACATGAAGCTGCAAGGGGGTAAACTGAAAGGCAACGACAGGAAATACTTTTTCACTGAAAGGGTGGTGGATGCTTGGAATGCCCTCCCGATGGAAGTGGTGGGGCAAATACAGTGACAGAATTCAAAATGGCATGGGACAATCACAGTGGATCCTTTTATAGCAACAGGATAAAATCAAAATAAACATAGTTATCTCTTATATCTGAACAAACAGGGGTGACCTACACAGAGCAGTTGGTACACCACTTAACAAAAGCATGGGGAGGGGCACCCTGCACGGAGCAGCAGGTGCACCTACTCTTATTGCCTTACTGGGCAGACTAGATGGACCATACTGGTCTTTATCTGCCGTCATATACTATGTTACTATATTAGATACTTTTAAATACAATTTACAGAAGAAAAACAAATAGCAGCATACAGGCCCACCCAAGTCCCTGTACTCATGAGGATGGCGATCCCAAATCCAAAGGGGGAGAAGGAGTACATTCGTATCTTAGTTCAGAAACAGATCATCTCTATGTTTGAGAAAACCGACTGCCCAGGGACTTTCAAACGCTCCATGAAATATTTCTTGAACATCTCATAAGCGGAAACTGTAGCAGATTTTGGAAAATTCAAGCGATGAAAATTCCTGCGACGATCAACATTCTCCAGGTTTTCCGCTGTATAACCAAGTTATCTTTCACAAGGGCTGCTTCTGCTACTCTAAAACCTTAATTTGTGTCTCCTATGCTACAGATCTCTCTTCCAAAGATTTAACATCTGAACAATAGCACATTAGATCAACAGAGGACTGCGTTGTATGTTGAGTCAAACTCTGGGAAAGAAGATTAACCGAAGCCTGAAGACCTTGAATGGCTTCCCAAACAGTCAATAAATTTCTGCCAGTTGACCAGTCATTATCCCAGAGGAGATAGAGGATCCCACTGGAACCAAAGAAGCACTCAGTTTCTGAAGAAACTCCCTTAGAACTCACTTCTCCTCCTCGCAAACTTTGTTCTGAAGGATCCTGCACAGCCAGATTCACTACCATAGCTCCACTGCCTGGCTCATCTACCGTGCTTCCTACTCCTTCCAGAGTCACGGCATCAGAGCTGGCATCCCTAGAGCCATGTACTGCAGCCAGCATAGAACTCGCTGCTGACACCTTGGCAAACATCCTTCCTCTGTGAGATAACGAAATACACTCTCAGGAGCCTGAGGAAATCTCTGTTCCGACCGCAGGCACCAGCAAGACACATTCAGAGGTAATCAGCGAGGGAGTCTCCTTAACCGGAAAGGAGGTGATAGGAGGCTGAATAGGCGTAGATGTTCCATCGGGTCCCGGGCCCAAAGCGTTGGCTAGGGCAGCCCTGGTTTTTGCCTTCCACTTGCTCATAATCGTTCCTCCAACAGGTGGCTGCCATCTTGTCACGCTCCCCCCCCCCCCCAGCAAAATAATAGTTTAACCTCTGAACTATTTACCACATTGATTCTAATGGTTAGATTGTTCAACTTATATATGTATGCAGGAGTATTTGTCTGTTGGATACTTAGGGTGCATTTTTAAGGTGGTTGAGTTCCTGAGTCCGGGCTTAAGTTGAATTCATTCTGAAAGAGGTATGTTTTAAGCCTTTTTCTGAATTTGGATAAGTTCGAATATCCTCTTAGTGTTGGAGGTAGGGAGTTCCATAATGTGGGGGCGAATATGGAGAAGGCTCAATTCCAGATGGATTGCTTGCTCTTGATTTTCTGATTTGGGATCGTTAGAAGGTTAAGAGTGGAGTTTCTTTGTGACTTTTTGGCTGTGGAGTCAGAGATGAGAGGCTGAAGGCAGGTTGCAGATTTCTTGTGTAGGATTTTAAATATTATGGTGAAGGTTTTGTATTTAATTCTGGCAGTAATGAGAAGCCAGTAGAGTTATATTAGTATTGGGGTGATTTGGTCTCAATGGGTGGATCTGGTGATTATTTGTGTAGCCGTGTTCTGGGCTATTTGCAAGGTGCGAGAGGGTATGTTTGGGGAGGCTTTGGTAAATGATGTTAAAATAATCCAGAACAGGTGCAAATATGGCTTGGAAGACGGTACAGAATAGATCTGCAGGGAGAAGGGGGGCGAAGATTTTTTTATAGTGATTGTAAACCGCTCTGATGCCCTTCAGCCTGGGCGGTATATCAAGAAATTGCATAAAAATAAACATAAACATATAGTCCTTAGCTTTTGATAGACAGAGGATGTTGTTCTCTTTATGTGGCTGGAAGGTTAGGTGCTGGTCGAGAGTTATGCCCAGGTATTTTATTTCGGTTTTGACTTTGATTTCAAGTCTCAGTATTGATGTTGAAGAGAAGTCGGGTCAATAGTTATGTATAGGGCTTCAGTCTTTTCATTGCTGATGTATAGATTGTGTCAGGTAAGCCATTTGTTTGTATCCTTGAAGCAGTTTCGGAGGATAGTGACGTCAGGATAAAGAATGTTAATGGGGGATGAAGGACATTATATTATCTGCATAAATATGATTTTGGATTTTGTGTGTGTGTAAGACTTGGCATATTCGTGATGTTCTTTGTGTCTGGAAGCAATAACGCAACATTTCGAATTAAAGTTTGACTGCTGCAGATACTCAAGATGTTATAAATCTGGGGTTGTGTAAAACTCAATTGGAGAAAGAGATTAACTGGTTATAATTTTGCAGTGTTAATAATGAGAATTTTTGTAAAAGCGTTAAAAAAATAAGGACAGCTATCTCAGTCCTGTACCTGTGTCTGGTGGGTTGGATTTTGATCATGATGCCAGCTAGTGCAAGACGTTTGCAGCAGATTGTGGCCATATCACTTATATGTGGAGTAGTATCCCAGATAATGAAAAGAGCAAGTATGCACCCTTTGCTAAAAAGATAATTTGGATCCCTCTAAAATCGGGGTCTCAAACACGCAGCCTGCGGGCTGCATGCGGCCCGCGATGCATTTGGCCCGGCGTATTAAGCAGCTGGCCGGTAGAGTAAAAAAATATCCAAACTTGCTGCTGCTGCTGCCGCCGCCGCCACCGCAGTATCAAGCATCCCGCGGCGCCCCCTTGCCTGGCAGAGTCCTCTGCTCCCTGCAACATCACCTCCAAAAGTGGCGGCTTTCAGAGCCGCGAAGAGAGAGAGTTTCTCTCTCGTGGCTCTGAAGAGCAGCGAGAGAAAACTCTCTCTCTTCAGCTCCAAAAGCGGCGGCTCAATTCCCGCCGCTTTTGGAGCTGAAGAGAGAGTTTCTCTCTTGCTGCTTTTCAGAGCCGCGAGAGAGAAACTCTCTCTCTTCGCTGCTCTGAAAGCCACCGCTTTTGGAGCTGATGCTGCAGGGAGGAGAGGACTCTGCCGGGCAGAGGGGCCCACGGGACACTTGATAACTGCGGCGGCGGCAGCAGCAGCAAGTTTGGATTTTTTAAAATCTACCTGGGCTGATGGGGTCAGGGGGGTTAGGACTGGTAATGGGCTATGGGGGGGGGCTAAGACTGGACAGGGGCTGAGGGGGAGGTTTAGGACTGGTAATAGGCTATGGGGGAGGTTAGGACTGGTAATGACCTATGAGGGGGTAAGACTGAAAATGGGGTGATGGGGGTGACAAAGAAAATGGGGTGATGGGGGGGTTAGGACTTGTAATGGACGTGCTAGGAATAGTAATGGGATATGGGGGAGGTTAAGACTGGTAATGGCCTATGAGGGGGTAAGACTAAAAATGGGGTGATGGGGGGTAACACTGAAAATGGAGTGATGGGGGGGTTAGGACTGGTAATGGACTATGAGGGGTAAGACTGAAAATGGGGTGATGGGTAAGACTGGAAGTGGGCTATGGGGCGTTAGGACTGGTAATGGGCTATGGGGGGGCTAGGACTGGTAATGGGCTGGGGGGGTTGCTTGGACTGGAAATGGGCTGAGTGGAAGGGGGGCTTGAACTGCAAATGACTGATGGGGATGGGGGCTTGGAATGGAAATGGGCTGTGAGGGGAGGGAGCTAGCACTGGAAATGGGCTAATGGGGGGGAGCTAGGATTGGAAATGGGCTGATGGGGGGCTAGGACTGAAAATGGGCTGATGCAGGGACTAGAAGGGAGCGGGTGCTGTGTGGGGCTGGAACTAGAAGGGAGCTGATGTTGGGGGAGGATTAGAATGGGATGGAGCTGGGAGAGTGAAATGGAGAGGGGAAAAATATTTTGTGTAGGAGGGAAGACAAATCTACAATTGGCCAGGTATTGGGAGAGTAAGTGGGGATTGAGGATGGAAGGGTAAAATTTGAGTGGAAGAAATAGGAATGAGGAATGAGCAAAAGGAGAAAGGTTAGTATGTTAAAGCAGATGTAGAGGGAGAATGGAAAAAAACTAGAATAGCGAAGAAAGGACAAATGGACAGCAGACGATGGAGAGTTAGCAGAAGGCACGAAGAAACCAGAAGAAAGTGGCTGGAACAATTGCAACTGAAAAAAAATGCACAAAAGGTAGAAAAATATCTCTTTATTTTGAATTTATTAACTGGAATATGTCAGCTCTGGGAAATGTGCATCTATAACGTCTGCGCTTTGTTTAGTACAAGAGGAAATTAATTTATAGTTTTATTTCTACAGTGTTGTTGTACATTCCAAGTTTGGCTTTTGGGGTTCCCAGTTTAATTATTGTTGGCACTGGATTATAGTAATGTAGAAATCTTTTAGTCTTTCTTTATCCATACACTCATTAAGAGGCATGTTTACTAAAAGGGTATGGTAACATTATGCAAATATTTATGCAAATGAGGCCCCTTATGCAAATGAGGCCCC
The DNA here is from genome assembly GCA_033557465.1 of Ichthyophis bannanicus. NCBI lineage: Eukaryota > Metazoa > Chordata > Amphibia > Gymnophiona > Ichthyophiidae > Ichthyophis > Ichthyophis bannanicus. Next base: position 1,512,303,308 of record CM066032.1, on the reverse strand, counting down.
ACGTCTTATGCGGCCCCCGGGTTATTTTACAAGTCCTCATTTGGCCCTCAAAGCAATTTGAGTTTGAGACCCCTGCTCTAAAATGAGTTTGTATCACTCAATATTAAGCTTGCAATTTTTGATGAACCTTTGGAGCATGTGATCTACCATCATTTGTAGGATTTTATTGATACTCATGCCCCTTTGGGTTCTCAGTAAGATGGTTTCTGAGTTGGACATTGGGTAAAGACTATCTTGGTAACTACGTTTAATAGGATATAGATTGGTTTGGAAAAGCTGAATGCAGCTTTTTTATAATTATTTGTGACTATCTCTTTGGCTTTTGATCGTTTAGACCATCAGCTATTGTTGTATCATTTAAGACTACTAGGGCTACGAATGACTGTGTTAGAATGGTTGACCAAGAAAAGCACACAAACCTGCAGAGAAACAGGACCAGGAGAAAGCAGGTATCACAGTACACCGTGGAAGACTTATAGGAGCTTTATTGCAGTGTCATAGAGGTCTGTCCCTGTGCGTGTTTCGGCTGCTAGGGCTTCATCAGGGGCTCAAGAATCAGGAAAAAGGACACTTTATATAAACTCACCATGTTAGTAGAGAAGCCAGCGGGCAACACCATCAGGAGAAAAGACACGCTGTATAAATGCATCGTGTCAGTAGAGAAGCCAAAGGACAACACTGCTTTAGTCCTGCACCAAACGCCAGTCAGGCAAAAGCACCATAACCCTAGAACAGTGAAGCAGTGTCCTTTCTCCTGAGTCTTGAGCCCTGATGAAGGTGTAGCAGCGAAAACATGTGTAGGGACAGACCTCTAGGACACTGTAATAAAGCTCCTGTAAGCCTTCCACGTTGTACTGTGATACCTGCTCTGTCCTGGTTATATTAGGATGACTTATTTATTTATTTAGCTATTTATTTAGCTATATTTATATCCCGCTTTTCACCGGGTCAAAGCGGTCAATTGGGGGATACATTTAACACGAGGGGATATGAGACACATACACTGATACTTACAGGGAACATGGGCAATGGAGGGTTAAGTGGCTTGCCCAAGACCACAAGGAGTGCTTATAGGACTAGAAATTCCAGTCCCTCCGGCCTGAGATTGCTGTCCCCAGGTGGGACTTGAACCCCCGGCCCTCCGGCCTGAAGTACCTTGTCCTAACCACTAGACCACTCCTCCCCATATTTAACAGGTTGTGAGCAAAAGGTTGTTTATAGATGTGAAATAGTCATCTTGGAAGCAAATAAACTGTGGCGTTCTGCAGGGATTGCGCCTTTCTGCCCTCTTGTTCAACATATTTAAACAGGTTATTGAGAATTCAATGTCATTTGTATGCAGATTTTATTATGCTCTATACCCATTTTCAATCAAGAAGGGAATTAATATTCGGGTAATTACCGACCTTACACAGTTCAGGAAGGCACTGAAACATCACCTCTTCCTGCAGCATTATGGCATCACACAACAATCACCTAACTGCAGTCACCAAGATACATACACCAAGCTCCCTACTATGCACGCACCCTGTATTGCAGTGTATAGCACATTCAAACCCCAACTACCGCATATATATAACTACCTAAAAGATGTAAAATACCTTTAACCCAGATCTTGTATATAGTTCCCTCAGTTAATCCAAGTTGAATTGTAGCAGCAAAGCGCAGACAAACCAATGATACCAGGAGTCTGTTCAGAAGGTCCAAATCATTTATTTGTGCACAAGTCTCAAGCAAGGCAATTTCAAAATGGCTGAGCAAAGTTTTCAAGCATTACAACAACTTTTATAGACTTCTGTTCCATTCTAGGTATAGAAAAACAATTCATTGGTCCCGGTACGCTCCCGTACCTCCCGTAGCCCCTCTATTGGTCCCGGTACTGATAAGTTTCTCCAATTATGTTCCCTCTGTGGGCTTCTGTGGGCATGACACCTGCCTGCCCCCCTTCTAGTCCCAATTACAATGGTCAGTTCATCAACTTGTTACTTTCACACTTTCAAGGCTATGGGACCATTTGTGCGTGCAGAAGAGCAAGGTTCTGTAACTCATCTGTCAGCACTCCTCAATATTTCTCTGCAAATGTACTCTTCTTATCAGTAACTTTAAAACACATCTTTTCTGTATTTTTCCATTTCTTAATTCCGCGATTCTGCTTATCTAAGCTAATTCAATATTTCTACTGAGTTCTTTCTTACAATAGCAGCATATTGGGGGATGTGCAATCCTATATGCCTCTCCACAGGCCTCATTTACAGGTCAAGCTAGCCATGCTGGCCTGCCTATGTCAGACACCGTGGGTCACAGGCCTGCACCTGCCACATTCCCCCCTTTGATTAATCTCACCCTATTACTTAATAAGGTGTGAGAATTAAATCACTTTCCAGAGGATTCAAATCCTGATTAAAGGATTCTTACTAGTTCCACTAGGGCTGACTTTGTATAAAGCCATTATTCTAGTTGCGGTCTTTCGCTCTACTGTACTATCAATAGCACTATGAAGGGAACGCATACAACATGGGATTAAACATGGTAAGCAGAGGACAACAGCAACAAGGATTAGTACTAAGATAATAAAAGTCTTAAATCCTCCCAGCCAAGAGAAAAGGTTAGCAAACCAATTAGGAAATTTCAAGGCGTGCCAAGTCTGTACTGGCACATAAGCATGTCTCTGCATATCTTTAGCAATTTCTTCAACTACTTGACCTTTATCATCTATTTTCAAACAGCAATTGGTTAAATTCAGCTTACCACATACTCCTCCTTCAGCTGCTAGCAAATAATCAAGGGCTAAGCGATTCTGATATATGGCAGTGCGCATCTGAGTACTTTGTCTAGCTAAGAGCGTGAGAGCATGACTAGTTTCATTAGTTATTATTTCAACTACTGCTTGTAAGCGAATAATACGATTAATCATGTAGACTGGGGTTCGGTAGCCCCACATACCATCATCATTCCAAGTGGCAGGTCCATAATACTCAATAATTCTTTCTGGTGGCCAATCATCACCTTGCCATTTCTCCCACTTGCCTATCTGTAAGGCCTCTCTTTTCTGTCTAGATGCTCCTTTGTGTTTGTGGGTAGTATATACAGGGTATCCTAATTGTTCTCCATGTTCAGTGTTTAACAGGAAGAACGAAGGTCTGATGGTTCCTAAGACACATGCTCCTCCCCATTGTGGTGGGAGTTGCGCATATGCTCGGTTTCCACAGATCCAATATAGGCCAGGTGGGGCTTGCCAGGCTTGGACTTTGGCAAGGTTAGTCCATAGACCTGCAAGTTCAGGGAATCTGGCTAATGGGTTAGGAGGTTCAGGATGTCTGATTCCTGACCACCATGCTACCTTCTTGGTTGTGGCATTATAGTATTTCTGGCTAAGACAGACCAGCTGTCCTACCTTTTGGGTGAACTGGGGTCCAGTTCTGGCATAGCAAAGACGTCCAACGATTGAGTGCGCTAACACCCATTCACTGGTAGTCTTGTGTAATTCAGTCTGATTGTAAATCATGGAATAATTCAATTCTTGGGCTTCCCAGGGCCATTGATCTCCCATTTGGGTTCCGCCACAGAAATAACAATCTGTGATCTTAAGACTAGATACTACTGCTCCGGCTAATTCTAGAAACAAATTCTGTGAAGGGTGAGGGATCTCAAACTTATTTACATGCATAGCTTCATAAAAGGTACTATGAATATGATATTTAGATGACTTGTGGGCTTGGGTATTCAATCTAATATACACAATGGTCCCTGGATCTGTTCCTCCTCCAGCAATACGTAAACCAAACTTATATCCTTGTTTCCATGCATGGGGGTTATGTACACGCAAATGTAAGGGGTTGCAAGCATCTTTCTGACATTTATCATTCGTGATTGGCTTGGTTAGAGTAGCCATCCGTTTATCTATTTTCTCATCAGTTATACCAGTGTTCCAGGTAGCATAAAAAACACATTCCCAATACGGGCAATAGTAATCTGCCGCTGTAGCAGTACTATACCCTGATCCTGTTTTACCTGTACACTTCCACCAATTTGTGGCACCTTCCGGACACATATACTTATGGTCATTTCGATACGCTTTCTCCCATGTACCACAGGTGGACTGACTATCTCTATTAATAGCATTACATGCATCAAAATTCAAAACAGCAGGTTTAGTAATGTCCTTAAGTGGTGGTGTAGCAGCTAATATAGGTCCATCTGCATCCTTCCATCTTATTTCCAACGTGTAATAGGATGGATTCTGATGCGGATTATAGCATGCTTTAATTTTGCCATGAGTGCAAACATTTAGTTCAGTGGTGTTATAGATACACCGAGTTATTGTTCCCTTGCAGGTATAGTAAGAATGGTAAAGCAAAGTCTGAGTTACTTTCAGTCCAGTTCTAGTAGAGGTAATACAAGCTGTGCATGGAGGTAGAGCATAAGTCTGTTCAAAACCTCCAAAGAAGGCAACCAAGGCAAAGCAGAAGCAAAGATACATGTTGATGTTGATTGGAGTTCTTCTGAATCCTCAGCTTGCTGATCTTGATCACGACGGTCTATTATTCTTCGTCCCGTTTGCTAATGAAGCAATTTAACGGGAGCTGAGTGTTGATTGAAGATCCTCAAGATGTCCAGCACACATTAACCAACTTAGCAATCCAGTTGGCTTGTGAAGTCTGGCTTAGTCAATGTAGTCTCGAAGTAGTGTGTCAACTCACACACACAAATTGGGTTCGTTGAAACAAAGCTGTTGCTGCATGGAAAACAGCAATCCTCTTCGAAAGACTTGTGATGAAGTGTCTATACTGCTGGTTGCCGTCTCAGAGTAACTCGCAAGGGTACACCAGGGTGCTGCTCTGCTGTCCACCGCTCTGGTTCAGGATCGGCGGCGGGCTTGACTCGGCTGTGGTGGATCCAGGCGTCAATCTCGGCTACCTTTACTGCAGTTGGGGTAGACAGGATGACGGTGTACGGTCCCTTCCAATGGGGTTCCAACGGTATCTTCTTCCAATCTTTGATCCACACCGAAGTTCCAGGCTGGTAGGGATGCAAGGGTTCCGTCAAGTTGATAGGCAACTGGTCTTGGATCCACGTATGGAGAGTCTGCAGAACAAAACTAAGAGCTAGGAGTTCTTGTCTGGTTACTTCTGAACCAATCTGGGCTAAATTTCCTTTGACTCCCTGCACTATTGGTGGGGGTTTACCATACAAAACTTCAAAAGGGGAAAATCCTGTTGACTTTACAGGGGCTGAGCGTATTCTGAGTAAAGCTATGGGGAGCACTTGGGGCCATTTCAAGTGTGTCTCCTGACAAAGCTTAGACATTTGGGCTTTCAATGTACGATTCATTCGCTCAACTTTCCCTGAACTCTGGGGTCTGTATGCAGTGTGGAGCTTCCACTGTATCTGCAAAGCTTTTGCTAACTGCTGAGTAACTTGGGAGACAAATGAGGGTCCATTGTCTGACCCTATTACTGCTGGGATTCCAAATCTGGGGACAATCTCTCTCATTAAGGCTTTGGTAACTTCTCGGGCTTTCTCAGTTCTGGTCGGGAATGCTTCTACCCACCCAGAGAAAGTACAAACTAATACTAGTAGGTAATGGTATCCATTAGCTTTTGGCATTTCGGTGAAATCAACTTGGAGGTTGTGCATGGGGGTTACACCTCTTGACTGAACTCGGGGTGCTGTAATAAGGCCTTGCTTGGCATTATTCTTGGCACAGATTTGACATTGTCGGGCTACTGAGGCTGATATGGTTGTCATCAGAGGGATGTAGAAATGTGGTCTGAGTGCTTTCTCCATAGCACTCTTTCCATAGTGGGTGGCTTCATGAAAAGCTTTGACAAAGGATGATCCTAACAGTTCTGGAATTACTATTCTTCCCGGAGGTTGACTGCCTTCTTCTGGTGGCAGCTCAATCCATCCGTCTTTCAATACTCCATCTTCTTTGTCACAATAGTAATCCAATTCTTTGGTGGTATATCGTGGGGTCCATAGATTCAAAGGTACTGGAAACAATGCTGCTTGCATTGGCATAGCTTGTGGGGCAATTTGTCCTGTCATAGCTGCTTGTCGTGCTGAGGCATCTGCGAATCTATTTCCTCGAGCAACTTCTCCTTTTCCTGCTTGATGTCCTCTACAATGCATGACAGCTACACGTGTTGGGGCCCAGACTGCATCAAGTAACATCAATATCTCGGGACCATATTTGACTGATTTTCCTCCGGATGTGATGAGTCCTCTTTCTTTGTAGAGAGCTCCATGGGCATGCAAGGTAGTGAAAGCATATTTGGAATCTGTATATACATTTAGCACAAGTTTTTCTCCTAATAACAATGCTCTGGTGAGTGCTATCAATTCGGCTTTCTGGGCTGATGTGCCTGAGGCTAGGGCTGATGATTCAACTACTTCGTGTTGAGTGACGACTGCATATCCGGCACAGCGTCGTCCGTCAAGGATGAGACTGCTCCCATCTACATAATAGATCTGGTCAGGATTGTCTATGGGCACATCTGTTAGGTCAGGTCGACTAGAGAACACAGTTTCCATGACTTCGATACAGTCATGTTCTGGGAGTTCTTCACTGATGGGTATCAAGGTGGCTGGATTCAGGGCATGGCTCACTTCGAGTTGTATCTGTGGGTTCTCACATAACATGCTCTGGTACTTTAGCATTCGGGAATTGGTGAGCCAATAATTTGCTTTCTGTTCCATAAGGGCAAGGACTGCATGTGGCACAGTGACTCGTATGTTCTGTCCTAATGTGAGTTTGTCTGCTTCACTCACTAGTAGTGCTGTAGCTGCAACTGCTCTCAAGCAGGGTGGCCATCCTTTGGCCACAGGGTCCAATTGTTTTGATAGGTAGGCTACAGGTCGTTCCCAATTTCCTAATTTCTGAGTCAACATGCCTAAGGCATTTCCCTGTGCTTCATGTACAAACAAGTGGAAAGGTTTGTGGACATCTGGTAGTCCAAGTGCTGGTGATGACATCAATTCTTCTTTTAACTTCTGGAAGGCTGTATCCTGCTCAAGTCCCCACTCCAGTGGTGACTTCTCTTCTCCTTTTGTGGCTTCATACAGTGGTTTGGCAATTTGGGCAAAGTTGGGTATCCAGATTCGGCAATATCCTGCTGCTCCCAGAAAGGCTCTAACTTGCTTTCTGGTTGTTGGAGTTGGAATTCTACATACTGCTTCTTTTCTTTCTCTGCCTAATCTTCTGCTTCCTTGGGTAATACGAAAACCCAAGTATTTCACTTCTGTTTGGCATAGTTGTGCTTTGGCTCTGGAAACTTTATATCCAGCTTCATTTAGTAACTGCAAGAGATCTTGGGTGGCTCGTATACATTCTTTTTCTGATATGGCAGCTATCAACAGATCATCCACGTACTGGAGAAGTACTCTCTTCCCCGGGGCTACTGGATAGCTTGAAAGGTCTTGATTTAGTGCAGCACTAAAGATGGTAGGTGAATTCTTGAATCCTTGGGGTAATCTTGTCCAGGTGAGTTGGCCCCCTCTTCCAGAGATGGGGTCTTGCCATTCGAATGCAAACAATATTTGGCTTACAGGGGCTAATCTTATGCAAAAGAATGCATCTTTCAAATCTAGTACAGTGAAATGGGTAGCTTCAGCGGGTATCAATCCTAGTAGAGTGTAAGGATTGGGTACAACTGGATGTATAGTTTCAACTGCATCATTTACTCTTCTCAAATCTTGCACTGGGCGATAATCATCTGTCTCAGGCTTCTTTACTGGCAAAAGTGGGGTGTTCCATGGGGATTGACATACTTTCAGTAGGCCATACTCAAGTAATCTCTGTAGGTGGCGATGAATGCCTTCAATTGCAGCTCTTGGGAGAGGGTACTGTTTGACGTGCACTGGTGTAGCGCTAGGCTTGAGGGTTACAATCACTGGTGCTATATGCTTGGCTAGGCCTGGGGGACTGCCTTCTGCCCATACTTCAAGTGGTGCATGAATGTTCTTTAAAGTTTGTTCAAAATAGGTATCTTGAATCGAATCATCAATGTAGTATCTCCACTCTTCTTCTCGGGGTACTGTCAGCAGCATTACTCCTGCTGGTTTGGCTTGGGAATTCACTGTCATTTGCATTTCTCCTTGTTCGGAGAAAGATATTTGGGCTTGAAGCTTGGCTAGCATATCTCGTCCCAGTAGGGGTACTGGACATTCGGGCATGTAAAGGAATTGATGAGTTACTCGCTGTCCTCCTAGACTGCATATTCGGTTTTGAAGAAAAGACTTTGTGGCTTTGGCACCAGTTGCTCCTATAATGGTGACTGCTTTCTTGGTGAATGGGGCTATCTTTTTGTCTATTACTGAATGTTCTGCTCCAGTATCAACCATAAAGTTCATAAATTGGTCTCCTATTTGTATTTCGACCATAGGCTCCTGGAGACCTAAAGCAAACTTGGAGCCCGGTCTGTCCTAATCCACGTCATCCTCTTCATGGGCCTGCGTGGCCAATGCTTGGATGGCTCCTCCTCCCCTCTCTCGCTGGAATTGTTCTCGATTGGCTCCTCCTCGGCCTCGGGGACGGCCTCGTCTTTCTTCTCGCCACTGATGATCGTATTCGTCATCTTGCTGGGCGTCTTCGAGTTGCGGGCAAGTATCTCTCCAATGTCCTTCCTCTTTGCAATAGGCGCATTGGTTCACGCCTAGTCTCTGGGTCCGGCCTCCGCCTTGACCCCGCCCTCTTCCTCTGCTCCTTCGATTAGGGACACCTCCCCTTTTCTTTTCAACTATGGCCGCAGCCAAAAAATCAGCTTTCTTCTTCATCTTTCTATCACATTCTCTCTGTCTTTCAGTATCACGATTCACATACACTTTATGAGCGACTTCCAATAACTGTGTTGCATTCATGCCCGCAAACCCTTCTAATTTCTGTAATTTACGTCTAATGTCTGGTTGAGACTGGTTTACAAAAGCAGAATTCACCATGCATAAACTTCCTGGTGCCTCGGGATCATAGGGAGTATACATTCTATAAGCTTCAGTTAATCTTTCATAATAATCTGCTGGGCTCTCATCTATTCCTTGGATAATTCCTGCTACTTTGGAAAGGTTCATAGCTTTTTGGCCTCCTCTTCGCAGGCCTTGTAAAAAGCCTTGGCGAAAACGGGCTAGGGCGGTGGATCCTTCATCTGTATTTGGATCCCATTGGGGGTCTTCATTTGGGAATTCTCTCTGAGCTGCTTCTCTACGATCTATTATATTCTGCCCCTGCGCTGGAGCTGCAGGGTTTTCTGCCATCCATTCGATAGCTGCTTTTCTAATTCTCGCTCGTTCTTCTGTAGTGAATAGGGTGGTCAGGAGCTGACGGCAATCTGGCCAAGTGGGTTGGTGAGTTTCCATAATACTAGTTACTAATTCTGTCAGCTCCTGGGGCTTGCTAGTATAGGAGGCATAGTGCGACCTCCAATTTAATAAATCCGTTGTAGAGAACGGGATATACACATAAGTTAGGGGTCCCGCTACCACTTCATCATTATCATTCTTTACGGGCACCCCCGGGACTTGCCTTAAGGGAAACAGTTTGGCTGTCCTAGGCGTCATTTGAGTCTGGGATCTAAGGGCTATTGTCGTTGTCTTTGCAGGATTTGCTGTCTTTCTCTCAACTGGTTTTGCTTTGGGTTTTTCTTTCACTGGCTTGCTAGTGCTGGCGCTGACTTCCTCAATTATTTGTACACTTTCCTCTTCTTCTTCTTCTGGGGGATCCTCACTTTCCTCTTCTTCTAGCTCCGCTTCTGGCTCACTTTTTACATCCTCCTCTCTTCTCTCCGCTAATTCTCTCTCTTCCTCTTCTCCAGGAGGAGGGAGGTCAGGGATTGGGTCTCGCCTCGGCTCCGGCGGTCTCTGGGGTGCTGGGGCAGGACGCCGCCGGGCTATTCTCACTGGACCTGGGGTTCGGGGCTGCCTGAGGACTACTTCTGGGGAATCGGGATCTGCCAAGATGGGTTTCTTCTTGGCTTTCTTATCCTGCTCTTTCATTCTAGGCTGTTCCTTTCTCTGTCTAGAATCTGTTTTAGCTAACATTATTCTGCACTGTTCCTCATAACAGCGCTGCGCCCAGGAGGGCGGATCTTCACAAATACTTAACCAGGAATCTATATAGGGGTACTGGTCTGGGTGCGCTACTCGCACTCTACGATGTATTGACTGGATAATCTCTACAGTGAACGTTCCCTCTCGGGGCCAGATGGGGTCTAGATCGGGCCACTCCCTAGTACACAAAATCTGCAAACGGGCTGCTGTCATTTTAATACCATAATCTCCTGAATATCCCTCTTTAAAATGTGCGATCATACATTCTAATGGAGTGTTCCTAGTAGACTCCGCCCCTCCCATTTCGATGTGTGCGCGCAACAACAGACAGAAGGGAAAAGGTGGGCGGACCGTGGGTAAGGGGTCCTCACGGCCCTGGAAACATACAGGGAATACAAATAACAAGACAAGACGACAATCGCTTCCCCCTTTTCGCGACCTGAACGCGGTCGCCCGGTCAGGAAATGCGCTAATCAGGGGTCAGCTTTCACTTGGTCCGTGCTGCCAGACCTCTCAATCACACTTCGTTCACACAATCATGCTAGCAACGTATTCCCAGAATGCATTCGTTTCTATCTATTCTGACTAGTCTTTTCCAAGTACAATTACAAAAAGGATGAGGGTTTCACCTAGCGAATTCCCATGCCAGGCTACTCGGCTCTTCCTTGAGAGTTGATCAGGCTCTCTTACCAATTCCCAATATCTCGAGATTACAAATTCCAAGTTCCAAGTTTCAATGGCAGTACTGTTCTTTCTATTTCTGTCTAGACCCAAAATCAAAACTATACTCACCGGATCCGGTCCTCAAAACTTCCCAAGCAGGCGCATGAGTTGGACCTCGGACTCCCCTCACTCGGGTTCGAGGCGTTGACTCCAGCCGGGCTCGTCACCCGCCGAGGTCCGACCAGCTCCCTCCGATACAAGGGACCGGTGGCGCCAGGGAGCGGCCCTCGTCGGAAGGGCGCGATCCCGGCAGGACCAAGCCTATAGAGGCGGAAAGTCGTGGTATATTGCCCTATATACACTTTGATTCCACAACTTCCCGGCCAACGCACCAAGGAATATGTAGCAGCAAAGCGCAGACAAACCAATGATACCAGGAGTCTGTTCAGAAGGTCCAAATCATTTATTTGTGCACAAGTCTCAAGCAAGGCAATTTCAAAATGGCTGAGCAAAGTTTTCAAGCATTACAACAACTTTTATAGACTTCTGTTCCATTCTAGGTATAGAAAAACAATTCATTGGTCCCGGTACGCTCCCGTACCTCCCGTAGCCCCTCTATTGGTCCCGGTACTGATAAGTTTCTCCAATTATGTTCCCTCTGTGGGCTTCTGTGGGCATGACACCTGCCTGCCCCCCTTCTAGTCCCAATTACAATGGTCAGTTCATCAACTTGTTACTTTCACACTTTCAAGGCTATGGGACCATTTGTGCGTGCAGAAGAGCAAGGTTCTGTAACTCATCTGTCAGCACTCCTCAATATTTCTCTGCAAATGTACTCTTCTTATCAGTAACTTTAAAACACATCTTTTCTGTATTTTTCCATTTCTTAATTCCGCGATTCTGCTTATCTAAGCTAATTCAATATTTCTACTGAGTTCTTTCTTACAATAGCAGCATATTGGGGGATGTGCAATCCTATATGCCTCTCCACAGGCCTCATTTACAGGTCAAGCTAGCCATGCTGGCCTGCCTATGTCAGACACCGTGGGTCACAGGCCTGCACCTGCCACAGAATAACCTTGTTTTCTGTAAGTCCAGCACGGGCGTTTCCCTGTGTCTGAACAAAGTTGATGTTATTTGTAAACCGAGCTGATACCAAAGAGCGCGGTATAGAATAATAAATATAACATCTGTGGCTGCTTGTTTTCAAGCAGTGACTGACTAAAAAACTGAATTTGTGATAAATGAAAAACAAACCTGGAGTCTTTGATAATTTCATTATGCCACCCTAGTGGCATAGTTTTGAATGATGTTGAATTATCTGTAAAATGAGAAGTATGATGTTTGGGTGTGTTGTTGGACTCTCATTTAACATTGAAATGTCATATGAGAGATTCTTCAAAATTCATTCTATAAAATGCGTTTATTTAGGAGATTGAGGCCTCTTTTTATCTAAGGATGATTTTTATGGAGTATTTCAGGCATTTATATTTCCATGTTTTGATGGTGCAAATGCTGTTTTTCAGCTTTTGCAAAATCTACACTCATGGTTTTACAGTTAGTACAAAATTGTGCTGAGTAGAATTACATTAGGAAAGTAGCATGTTGATCATATTTCGCCTGGCCTTATTGATTTACATTGGCTAGCCATTAGCCATCAAATTTGGTATAAAATATTAATGATGATGAAGGCTAAAACATTAAATACTGTTTTTGCTATGTTAACTGGCTATGAATCATCTCCACCAGTATGTTCTTGTTTATGACAAACTTAAATTGTACCAAAAATTAAAGATGTTAGAAATCTGGCAATGCGTAATTGCACTTTTATTATGGAATTAATTTCCATTAGAAAATATAGAAGTTGCTGATCTTTGCATTTTTCGAAAGAAGATGAAAATATTTTGATTTGTGCAGGCATATAATTTGACGACTACATGAGATTTTAGTTGATAGGAGTTTTAAATTCATATTTTATCTTCTGCTACGTGAGTTTTATGTGTTGTAAATTGTTTTAAATTAAAATTTTTATGTGATTTTTTTTTTTTTTGTAATACACATTGGAGACAATTTTCAAACTGTCCACATTGGAACAAAGACCACACATAGGGGCATCTTTACTTAACGCGTGTTAATTTCCTCTGCACCCATAGAAATAAAAGGGCTGTGGACATTTAACATATGTTAAAACCTTTAGTAAACATGTTCTATAGGGCCCGATTTCATCCCAGACATAGATCCCCTCTGTATGTCCGGTCTGAACCGAACTTACAGAGGGGATCACGATTCTGATCCCACGGGGCACGTCTAGCCCCCCAGGATCAGAATCACGAAGAGTCCCACAAGTGCAGGCTGGGATTGCGATTCAGTCCGGCCTGCACATGCAGGATTGTCTCCGGCTAACAGTCAAGGCTATTTAATGAAGCCACTGCGCCATGGCATCATGTTGCCATGGCACCGTGGCTTGTGAGACGGCTGCCTGGGTGAGAATGTTCACAGTCTTGGCAAGTGCATATATCAATATGATTTGCAAGGGATTGTGGGAAATGCAGTCCATTCACACCAGACATAGCTGCTCACAATAATTGCTTGTGCTTGAGTGTAAAGCCAATAAGATATTTATTTATGGGGTTATTTCTCCCAACACAGATATGCTTGGTAGCACATAAAACAGGATACTTGCTTTCAGTGTTAAACTTGGAAAAACAAAATCAGGAAAACAACATTTGAACTTGTCAGGCAATCAAAGCAAAAGAATAAAGACCTGGTTGGTAACAAACTGGTCTTTTCTGTAGGCTTTAGCTAATATTTTCTTAGCAGTGTTTCAAACAACAAGCAAAACCCACAAAGAAGGGAAAAAACTGTTCTTTTCAGGTTAACTTCTTATATCTTCACACATAGACTCAGAAGTGATTCCCTCAGAGCTCACAAGCAATTAGGTAAGGCTCAATTGCTAGCAGTTATCCAGCTGAAACCCCTTAGCTGGCTTGCTTTCTACTGCGTGGCCCAAAATCCTACTCAGGAGCTTTTCTGAGTAGATTAAAGAACAAGTTTGTATTTCTTTGTGATGGTTGCTGTACTTTGTAACAGTAAATTACCAAAGGAGTTTAGACAGAGAGCAATCCATATATTCACAGCCTGTATCTAAGACCGCTCCTTCCCCTTCTTCAACAATCATGGGTTCAATATCAGGGATTGGCACAGAGGAATTTCTCAATGGAGCACTTCCAGGAGAATACTTGTTTCCCTGTTGTCTTTCAAGGTTATAGCTAGTGTTCATACCTGAGCTTCCATTGCTGTTAGAGTTCCTCTCTAAATAGCCTGGCCAGTATGTAGTCCAGTTTTTATGTCCAGCCTTCCAATCCAGATCCCTGGACACTGGATCTCTCTTCACATACCTTCTGGCACGGGTCCTAGGGTCCCTTCCAAGTGCAGCCGTCTCCCTCACAGGTACCGTCTGGAGATTCCTAGCTCTGCAGCACCATTCCTCTGGCTTTCCCCAGTCCAATGGTGTATGCTGGCCCTTGGAATACCTTCCAGTATACGTACTGCTCTGGACTCCTTTAGACCTCCCAAATGCTTTTCTCTTCTTTCTTCCAAAGGGTTTCTTGCCCTCTCTGTCCGTCCGGTTTGGCTTCTGTTTCTGATGATCCTCCAGATGATGAAGATGTCCAAGCTGAGGATCTCCAAGATGAAACTGAGGATGAGGATAATTCTCTGTAGAATAAACTCTACCTTTATTCTGCTTTGATGAGTGCTCCACCCTAGCACAGTGCAGCTGTGCTGAATCAGGCCCTGCCCTTTGAGATGAGTGCTTAGGGATTACCTCATAGCCCTCCTGATTGAACACACGTTTTCCCACTTCAGCTCCTCTAATGGCTGTTGGAAACCTGGTGCATTCTGGGACTGGTAGTCTTTTATGGGAAAATTCTGTTTTCTTATTTCTACCAGAACTGACAGGTTGCTTGTTCAGAGTCACTTCACCTTTTCTATAGCTCCTTCCTGAGCTATGATAAGCTTCCTTATCACATACCCCCCTGCTTAAGTTATTACGGACTGGTTTTACTGGTGAAACTTCTTTCCTACAGTCCGTAATACCTACGAGAGTGTTATCTTTTTGAAGCTCACTTACTTCCTGACTGGCTTCAGGGTCATTATTATTTACAGGCCTCTCCTTCCAAGACTTAAGTACATTAATATGGTAGGTCTGCCTACGCCCTCTTGCATTTTCTACCATATAAGACACTGGGCTCACTTGTTTAACAACCTTCCATGGCCCTTTCCACTGTACTTCAAATTTTGGGGCTGTACCTGCTACTTGAACCAAAACCTTTTCACCAATGCTTAATTGGCGGCTTTTGGCCTTCCTATCATACCACCCTTTCTGGCGCACTTGGCTGTCCTGCAGGTTCCTCTCAGCAACCTGCGAGGTCCTTTTCAAACGTGCTCTCAAGTCACGTAGAAACTGTGGCACCTCCTGACTTCCTGGTTCAGGATCAATCCATTGTTCCCTCAAAATATCTAACAAACCCCGTGGAGCCCTACCATACATCAATTCATATGGAGTTACACCTAGGGACACCTGAATTCTTTCCCTGCAGGCATATAAGGCAAAGGGCAATAACATATCCCATTCTTTTACCTCTCCTGCTAACCCCCTTCTCAACATTTGTTTGAGAGTTTGGTTGAATCTCTCCACCAAACCGTTTGATTGTGGATGGTAGGCTGAGGTTTTCACGTGATGAATGCCAAAGGCATCCCAGACCTGGGCCAAATATTTGGATACAAAATTGGACCATCGGTCAGTCAACACCTCTCTTGGGAATCCCACTTCACAAAACAATTTTACTAGCTCTAAAGCTATTGTTTTTGCAGAAACATTCCTCAATGGTATGGCCCAGGGAAACCTTGTTGCCTGATCTACCATAACTAGGATGTATTGGAAACCTCGGGGCGTTTTGACTAATGGGCCTACAATATCCATGGCAATGCGACCAATTGGGTCTGTGATAATTGGCATATGAATCAAAGGCACCACCAGTGGGTGAGCCGCTGTAACTCGCTGACACGCTGGACATGCAGCACAAAACTGGGCAGTTTCTTTGAAAATACCTGGCCAGTAAAAGCGCATAAGTATTTGATCCAGCGTTCCTTGCATCCCTTTATGACCTCCAACTGGATGATCATGTGCTAATCTAAGTACTAGCCCTTTGAAAGTTGTGGGTACCACCAATTGTTTACGTATGGTCCCGTTTCTGGGGTCCTGACTCTCTCTATATAATATTTCATTATCTAGTCTGAATCTGGGCAATTCCTCCCTGACCTCCTGAGCATACTTAAAAGCTCGGGTGAGAGCTTGATCAGCTCGCTGCTCTGTGGAAAGTTAGGAAACTTTGCCACTAACTCAGCTGGCACCCAGGGTAAACTTTGACCAGCTAACATCTCAGCCCTACCCTGTGCTCTGCAAAGTCTCTCACGCCGCTTTTGTGCTTTCAACTTTCTTACTTTACCAGATGATGGGGTTATTAAATCATCATGAGAGGGTAAGTCTCCTAATAACTCTGCCTGCTCCCCCTCCTCCTTCTGCTGGCTCTCTACCTTAGCCTGCGAGCGGGTGGATACAAGGCCCCTCTTATTACCTATATTTTGGCCTTCTGGAAGCTTAATCATCTTTTTAGCTAGGGACTGAGGACTTCCAAAGAAAGGCCCGGGAGCTATTTCCATTAATCCTTCTCCCTCCTTCTTTCTTAGCCCTTCCACTAGACCCTGCTTAAATCTTGGCCAGTCCCTTCCTAGAATCAAATCAAAGGGTAGCCTAGGCACCACTGCTAACAGGACCTCCTCTTGTTCCCCCAGGCACTTAACCTTTAGCCTATAGGTGGGATATGATGTTGCAGCACCATGAATGCATCTGATGTGAACTTGGCTTTCAGGGGTTCTAGGCACAAATCCTTCTTGGGCCTCTATCCTCTTCCAAAGCCTTTTTGACATCATACTCTGGTCTGCCCCAGAGTCTAACAAAGCATTTATGGTAATTCCTTGCACATCAACCATCAAAAGAAATCCTTCTTTGGGCTGTTTTAAATCCACACCCATTAAGCTAGTGTGTGTCTGGCATCCCTTTTCTAAATGTCCCCATTTTCCACACTTGAAACATTTCTTTTAACTCCACTGTGTCATCTCTGCTTTGGCACAGTACATTTATTTTCAGAAACATTTTTAACTATTTTCTTTTCTGATACAGCACAGCTTGCCTCAGCACCCATCTTCAGAGGGCCACCCATTCTATGGCAAGCCTGCGTGGCCTCCAAGAATCTCTCTGCTAGCATGGTTGCCTCTCCAAGATTTGGGCAATTTTGCTGTATAAGGAAAGTGTGCAAATCTTTAGGCACCGCAGACATAAATTGTTCAAGCATAATAATGTCTAATAACATTTCTACCATCTTTTGCTCAGGCTCCAACCATTTTACAGCTAATCCTCTGATTCTCTGACTCAGAGCCCTGGGTGTTTCACCCACTCTCAATGTAGTAGCTCTAAACATTCGCCTATACTCTGAAATAGACAACCCTAGGCGATCTCTAATAGCAGTCTTTACATCCTTATAATTCAAAGCCTGGGCTGCTGGCATTGCTCCATAAGCTGCAAGCGCCTCTCCAGTTAATGAGGCTGCCAGCCTTACTGCCCACTGGGTCTCTGGCCATGCTAATGCTTGTGCCACTCTTTCAAAAGACTCTAGAAAATCATCAACATTATCATCTGGAGTTAACTTCCCAAAACTAAATGCCCCAATTCCTTGATTGAGTCCCACACTGTCCACATGTGGTATACCAGTATTTTCTGCTGGTCTTGCATCTGGTCCACTTTGGTTCTGCAGTTTAACTAGGGCTTGCACCAGATCAAGCACTGGCCTCTGCTGGTCCATTAAGGCTTTCATAGCAGTGTCCTGAGCCTGCTGTGCTAGCTCCTGTTGCCTGCTAAACTGGGCTGCCATCCAGCTAGCCATCTCCCTCGGATTCATCTTGATCCCTGCAAGAAAACACAAAGAAAAAAAACCACAGTGCACCACCTTCCAAACAGGTGTTTTTTCTACTTTTTTTTTTTTTCCAATTACCCCTGTGCCTTACTCCCATCCACCACTAGACATGCCCAGGTACTTGTTACCTTATGCCAGTGATGAATCCAGCTCTGCACAGGGTCTTTTCTTTCTGGAACAGCTACCTGGAACAGCCACCTCTCCTCCAAAGTGCAGTTGGGGGAAAATCTTTTCTTTCAGCTTTTAAGCTTGAACTGTCTTTTCCTTCAGACTTGAGTTGTAATCCTTAGCAAGTAAATCCCTTTGCGCAAAAGCAATCCGAAAAACTACGCCATTTGTCAGACGGCTGCCTGGGTGAGAATGTTCACAGTCTTAGCAAGTGCATATATCAATATGATTTGCAAGGGATTGTGGGAAATGCAGTCCATTCACACCAGACACAGCTGCTCACAATAATTAGTTGTGCTTGAGTGTAAAGCCAATAAGATATTTATTTATGGGGTTATTTCTCCCAACACAGATATGCTTGGTAGCACATAAAACAGGATACTTGCTTTCAGTGTTAAACTTGGAAAAACAAAATCAGGAAAACAACATTTGAACTTGTCAGGCAATCAAAGCAAAAGAATAAAGACCTGGTTGGTAACAAACTGGTCTTTTCTGTAGGCTTTAGCTAATATTTTCTTAGCAGTGTTTCAAACAACAAGCAAAACCCACAAAGAAGGGAAAAACTGTTCTTTTCAGGTTAACTTCTTATATCTTCACACATAGACTCAGAAGTGATTCCCTCAGAGCTCACAAGCAATTAGGTAAGGCTCAATTGCTAGCAGTTATCCAGCTGAAACCCCTTAGCTGGCTTGCTTTCTACTGCGTGGCCCAAAATCCTACTCAGGAGCTTTTCTGAGTAGATTAAAGAACAAGTTTGTATTTCTTTGTGATGCTTGCTGTACTTTGTAACAGAAAATTACCAAAGGAGTTTAGACAGAGAGCAATCCATATATTCACAGCCTGTATCTAAGACCGCTCCTTCCCCTTCTTCAACAATCATGGGTTCAATATCAGGGATTGGCACAGAGGAATTTCTCAATGGAGCACTTTCAGGAGAATACTTGTTTCCCTGCTGTCTTTCAAGGTTATAGCTAGGGCATAGATCAGTGTTTATACCTGAGCTTCCATTGCTGTTAGAGTTCCTCTCTAAATAGCCTGGCCAGTATGTAGTCCAGTTTTTATGTCCAGCCTTCCAATCCAGATCCCTGGACACTGGATCTCTCTTCACATACCTTCTGGCACGGGTCCTAGGGTCCCTTCCAAGTGCAGCCGTCTCCCTCACAGGTACCGTCTGGAGATTCCTAGCTCTGCAGCACCATTCCTCTGGCTTTCCCCAGTCCAATGGTGTATGCTGGCCCTTGGAATACCTTCCAGTATACGTACTGCTGTGGACTCCTTTAGACCTCCCAAATGCTTTTCTCTTCTTTCTTCCAAAGGGTTTCTTGCCCTCTCTGTCCGTCCGGTTTGGCTTCTGTTTCTGATGATCCTCCAGATGATGAAGATGTCCAAGCTGAGGATCTCCAAGATGAAACTGAGGATGAGAATAATTCTCTGTAGAATAAACTCTACCTTTATTCTGCTTTGATGAGTGCTCCACCCTAGCACAGCGCAGCTGTGCTGAATCAGGCCCTGCCCTTTGAGATGAGTGCTTAGGGATTACCTCATAGCCCTCCTGATTGAACACACGTTTCCCCACTTCAGCTCCTCTAATGGCTGTTGGAAACCTGGTGCATTCTGGGACTGGTAGTCTTTTATGGGAAAATTCTGTTTTCTTATTTCTACCAGAACTGACAGGTTGCTTGTTCAGAGTCACTTCACCTTTTCTATAGCTCCTTCCTGAGCTATGATAAGCTTCCTTATCACAGGCTCCATTGAAGAGCCACAATGCCTGCTGCCACAAAATAAAGAGTATTCCCCACAGCCTGACCCCCAATCTGGCCTCCTAAGGCCAGTGTCGGGCTGCAGGGAATGTCCTCTGGCCCCCTTGCCCCATCCGCACCCTGGCTGTCCCCAGAAAGGTCCAGGGAAGTTATTCCACCTCGGAGGTGGAATAGCTTTCCCGCACATGTCACCGGCCCTAGACATACAGGGCTGACATTAGAATCGGCCCTGTACGTTCAGGGCCAGCGACCGCCCAGACTCTGCCACCGAGTCACCCCTTTCCCGCCCCTGTCTGACTTCCCCACACAACTGGCGGGGATGTTAGTCGAGGCTGGGAGAAGGCACGAATAGTGGGAATGGATGTTCTGTTGGGTCGTCCATGCCCGCTATTCATGGCACAGAATAACCCCCATAGTGTTTATCTGCGGGATTTGCACCAGTTTTCGAGTATAATTAAATGTGACTTCCACTTTGAATCCAAATAAGCACGGTCGCTTATGCCTGTTTTTTCTGGAAGGAGAATCTGGCGGAAGAGTATACATGTGAAGGGGTGTAAGTCAAATAGGTGCCTATGTATCTTTATAAAATAGACACCTAGAGCCAGCCCCAGTGGTGCACCGGTTTAGAACTGCTCCAGAGAAGGTGTCAGTTTCTGTTCGTACCCATTGCGTGTACATGCCTATTTTTAAAACTACTACTGAACTACATTCATACCCCCCTTACTCTCTACAACAATAACTTAACGAGGGGAGAGGAAAAGACAAATGTACCCCAACTAACAACTGAGTCAATTCATTGTCACGCAGGAGATAGGGGTAAAAGAAAATAATGAAGCCTCAGACAGGGATACAAGGCTGGTAGTATAGCTGAAAACTTCACAGCTCATCAATTTCCCCAGTTGTCATTCATTGGTTTCTAAGTGCACTACTGGTTTTTATAAATTTTTAAATGCATTTAAAATTTCAAAAAACTTTCAACGGCACTTATCTGACATATAACGTCTCCTAACTCTGATGGCGTGAGCACACTATAGATGGACTGTCGACTTGAGTTTCGCCTCATATATTTCAAGAGGCTGCTTCAGGACATTGGTGTACCCGGTGTGAGAACTCTGCAGAGAACATTAAGGTCAAACTAACGAGCCATACAAATACTGAGGGGTGGCCTAGCAAACTTCCAATCAAAAACAAGCACATGACATCACAAGGCTGTATACCAATCAATGGACTCATTGAGTCCTATTGGCTGCCTCGAGTTCAAAGTGAAAATCCATTTTTGTTCCATTATTGCCAAACGTTGTTCCATTCGTCCCTGAGAGGGATCCTGAATTCCAACCAAGGACAACCAACGTAAATGTTGCCATTGATAATTAAAAGTGAGGCAATGTTGCACTATAGGCGCTGTTAAGATCTTATTGTGAAGACACGATTTATGCTTTGTCAAGCGAACTTTAATCAATCTTACTGTGCAAATAATTAAGTAGACCACCCATGTTGACTGGCAGGTAGTATTAAGCCTCAAAGGGTTAGTGACCCCAGACTGTGCATGTGTCCATTCTGTTAAAGAAACCATAGTGGCACACATCGAACAGCGTCCACAGGATGGATAACTCCCTTCCCTTCTCAGGGAGGCATCAGACAATGGAAAATCTGTATGGACCAACACATCTCCTAGATTTCTAGCCCGAGTGAAGGCTGTACATGGCCCACTGTGAAAGATTTCATGAAGTTGTAAAACATGCCAATGAGTATTGCGACGTCCTTGCTACCTGGGCCCAAGAGCTTACAGGTAGGGATGGCCTATTAAGTGTCCTTTAGGAGTGAAGCTCTAACACTTGGCCCCAGGAGTTCTGAGATATGTAGTTGCTTGGCCTCCTGTGGGACTGAGTTGTAGTTGTAGCTCGAGTAGAAAAAGGCATGCAAGAATATTTATTTTTTAAGAGGGTTTATTCCAGCGCATCAAGATTCAGTATCTCAGACGCAAAAGAATGCCAATTCCAACATAAGGATTGAAAATAAACACACACAAAAGATGCAACAAAACGGCTCAGCTCTACTTGGCTGTTTCACAGTTCCTTTAGTCTCAGGCTAGGCAATCATGTGATCCTTCAGCAAATTGAAACAGGTGCTCTTCCTTACGGTTGTTCCATTTACTGACCGTAGCACTGAGGTAGTGCGTATTTTACACAATCGTTGGTCTATTTTACATTTACATGAATGCTTTAAAAAACCATTGATGATAGCTTATTCTAGGGGCTCTAACTTAAATGATCGCCTAGTAAAATCAACAGCAATCAGGGATCGTCCGATACCAACATTGGTTAGAGGATGTCATTCCCCTTGTAGAGAATGTATTTATTGCCCACTGACTATTTCGGGCGAGGATTGGCACCATCCGATTACGACTGAGGTGTTTGTGCGCCGCTGGGATACTACCTGTTTATCAACTCATGTTGTCTACCTGCTGCAATGCCCTTGTAAACTTTTATATGTGGGCAGAACTACCCGTTAGATTAAAAAACGATTGGCTGAACATGCCTCACGTCTACGACAAAAAATCATCTCGGCTCCGATAGTTCAGCATTGTGTCTCAAATGATCATCAGTTCACTGATCTTCAATGGACAATCATAGACCACGTTCCCTTTGATCCTCGGGGAGGTGATAGGATCAAAAAATTACAATGGACCGAACAGCGCTGGATCTTTCTTTTAAATTCCATGCATCCCCATGGTTTGAATCGTGAGATTGACTGGGGCAGCCTATTGTAAGATTTCGTGGTGATTGTACTCATTATCCAATCATCGTAGGGCTTCCTCTTTGACGATGAGGAAATCCCTCTTTTGATTGGAGGGTTCTCTGTTTAAATTTGTCCTATTGGCCTTGATAACGTAGTCCTAAGCCGCGGGGACAGCGTTTTTTCAATCACAGTTGCTGGCGAAGACGACTCACAGGCACTAGAGACAGGGTTCTATCCCGAAACGTGCACGTCGTGCAAGACAATTTTCTTTGGCGAGGCAACAGTGTGATAATACATATGTGGAACCTGGACATTCCCAGTTAAGTTACGTTTTTATAAGATTTATGTGGTGGAGAACCTTATTTGAATAAAAGCAGCTCACCGCTTGGTGTGGGTGGATTTCAGTTCCATTCCTCCTCCGGTGCACTTCGACAAAAAATATATAAATATCGGGGACGGGTTTTTCATGGTGAATTTTGCTTCACATTATATCTTTTTATTCACCATATTTGGGGGGTTTTGTTATTACTTCCTTACGGCACGGCTTCTCAATTTACCATGTGATTAAGCTTATTAAACAAGGCATAAGGTTTTCTCACAGTGGCTGTAGGTATGGCAAACCTTATACTATATTACTTCATATAGCTTTCAATGCTCATTAACCTGGTTATTCTCAATTACATAAGTAGAACAATCCATAGGTGAATCAAGCTCTACTGAAGGAAGACAAACGTCCAGTTGCATAGCTTCCTCAGAGTTACTGGAATTCTGGTCAGGGTTATTATTCTGCTCTGCCCTTTTCTCCAGAAATTCCTTAAACTGACTTAGAAGTAATTCAGCTTGCTTGTGCACGTTTTCAGACTGATAGCCTTCCTTCTTCTCTAACAAACGTTTACTTAGGACTCCCAGCTCAGGGTAATCAGCTATCCTGCCTTTGTCAAAGGAACAGTTCTCAGTAAGGGTAAATCCCTTCCTGCACTTATCATTAGCTGAATATGCTGGGTTTGTTCTCAGGAGGTTAACACATGCAGGAGACTTCTTAAACGAGGGGTTATAACAAGAAATGTCAGCTTTACTTTTTCCAAGGTCTTTTAGATAAGCATTGGTACCTTTTCTCCTGTTAATTCTCAGGCTTTGTACTTCAGCTTTCTTATCCTTACTTCCAGTGCCTTGCAGGTAAATGTCAGGCTGAACAGTTTCCTCGTAGTTTTCTCTGAAACTGTCTTGGCTTTTACAGCTGTGAGTCCGGCTGCCCTTATTCCAGGTATCTGGCCTGCTGGCTCCCTTAACCAAAGGCTCTACCTTGCAGTGAGACTTCCTCCAGGGTGAATCCTTGCACCACTGTTCAGTGCTCCCAGGTTCTGCTCGGGTCTCAGATTCTAGCTGACTTCTCCTCCAAGCAGTTCTCTCAGCTGTTCCAAAGTTTTCCCTTCTGCTGCTCCTGACCTCGTGCTTGCACTCGCTCCTCCTCCTCTCTCTCTCTCTCTCCTCATTGCTTGAGTATTTAACAAGCCTTCACTTCCTTGCACTCCCTGACTCTCCCTTGGGTGTGCCCAATCAGTGAACAGACCTGTCTCCTCCCCTGAGGTGAGGTGTGGCTTTTTATCATCAACTGGCTGTGTTTTTATTCCTGAGGTGAAAATCCTGTTTGTCAGTGCAGTATTGTTTACCTCATCAGGATTTTCTCCTATTTCCATCTCTTCTTGATGGGCTTCCTCATCACAGTATATATGCTTTGTGCTAAAAATTGTGCCTGATCTGTATACTGCAGGACACAAACTTGCTTATCCGTGGTTTCCTGTGGTCATTTTTGTAATAATAGGGATCTGTTCACATATTTGACTCTCAAGTATGCCTGTTGCATCACTCTCTGTGGATACCCCCTGTGGAGCAACCGCACAGTCAGTGCTTTAGCTTCTAAATGAAAATCTTCTTCCACTGAACAGATACAACGTAAACATAAAAATTGGCCAATTGGAAGGGCACGTTTTAATTTGTAGGGGTGATGAGAGTCAAAGTGTAGTAATTTATTGCGATCCACACTCTTCCTATAGAGTGATGTACTTAGATTGGTGCCTGCTAGTACTAAAACATCCAAAAATGAAATGCTTGTAGCAGACTGTGTCATAGAGAACTGCAAATTGAGGTCCTGTTTGAGCCAACCCATAAACTCGTATAATGAGGATGTAGTGCCACTCCAAATGCAAAAAATATTGTCTATAAATCGTAGTCAACATTTGGGGTATACAAACCACACTCAGATGGATAGAGGAAATTCTCCTGAAAATTAGTTGGCAAGGCTCAACAAAACTGAGGTGTAATCTGTTCAGTTAGGGGACGTTGCGCTAATATCTGGTTCAATAATAATAAGGATGACTCTTGAGGTATATTGGTATACAAAGTGACTATGTCAAAGGTGACCAAAATATCCTTATTCTTTTCAAAGGGAATAAGCGATAAGTTTCTCAAAAAGTCAGAAGTAACTTGCAGGTATGATTTAGCACATTTCACCCAAGGCTGTAAAAAATGGTCAAAGAACACTGACAAAGGTTCCAATAGAGGTGACTTCCCGGATACTATAGGATATCCTGGGGGTGCAAGTAAAGTTTTATGAACTTTGGGGATGGTGTAAAAAACAGGAACCCGAGGGGACTGTATTCAAAGATACTTCTACTCCTGTGATGTGAGTAACCCGTACAGTTGTGCCTGATGAAGAACCTGAAAATTTTGATTCTGTAATTCAACAGTGGGATCAGAGGACAAATGTTGATAATATTTTGTATCTGAAAGCTATCGATGTCCTTCAGTCAGATATTGATCCTTGTGTTGTATAACTATGGAGCCCCCTTTGTCAGCCGGTTTGATAATTATATTTTGCCTTGTTCTGAGGTGCTGCAATGCCTGATGTTGAGAAAGAGAGAGATTATAATTTTTCCAAGATTTTAATAATCGGGACTCTAGGCGTGTTAGATCTCGTAAGAGCAAATCCCTGAACGTGGCCACATGCGGGTCGAAAGGGCCAAGGGGCATCCATTGGGCTTTCAGATAGAATAGAGATTGAGAAGTAAACTATGAGGAATCACTGCTAACAAAAAATACCTTGATCTGTAAAGACCGAATTAAACTGTACACATCCAGACGGGCTTGAAACGGATTGTGTCTGTTAGTGGGTACGAATGATAGCCCCTTTTCAAAACTGCTTCTTCTTCAGATGTCAATGCAATGGAAGACATATTAATCACTGCTGACTCTATTTGCTGTATAACCTTGTTATTGGACAATTGGTGTTTCCTTAGGGGGAGTACTGCCATGCTCACCACCAGGCAACCTGTCTCCCCAGATGGCTTGGGAAGTTTCCCCATTGAATCTGGGGCGGTTTCACATTCAATAATCTATATGCTTGATCCCTTCCTTTATCAGAGGATAGGTCACTCGAAAATCCCTCGAAAGAACCAAGGGTAGGTACTGTAACTTTCAAGTTATCTTTCTTTGGGATAACCATGTATACACTTGGTTAGTTGCATAATCAGCCTTATCGCGACAAAATATTTTGGTTTTGCATTGCTTCAAAACAGAATGGTATTGGTCAAACTCAGAATTGAATTCTTCCATTAAGGAGGAAGCTAACACAGGTGTCTCTCATTGTTCTAATTGCTGTGGCAATGTGTGTGCTGACTTGGTGTGCTCGTCCAATTAGGATTGCAATGTGTCCACCAACAACAACATGAAGTCTGTAGAGCGTTTATTTAAAATGGCTATCCAACGTCTGATGAATGATTCATTCTCCGTAAACATCCTGGGGGCCTTATCAGTCCGGAGACCCCAGGGAATAGTTTGTGTCTTAACATATTCTAATGGAGATGGCATATATTTACCCATTCCACTCCATTCATTATTTTATAGACCTCTGTCATAGCTCCCCTCAGCTGGCTTTTTTCCAAGTTGAAGAGCCTAATCTTTTAAGCCAGGGTCCATATGATGCTGCGTCTAACTATTTTCCATTCATTCATAAGACCCTCTGTGTCCGTGATCATGGCTTCGGTAGAATCCTGAAAGAGGGATACCACCTGCATGGCTCGATCGAGGTGCTCTTGTGAATAGCTAAACGTTTGCTTATAGGCTGCTGCCTCCATAATGGGTATATATGACATAGAACACTACTACTGAACTACACTCATACCCCTCGTACTCTATACAACAATAACTTAATGAGGGGAGAGGAAAAGTCAAAGGAGAATGATAAGTTCAGTACATCACTCCCATCAAAAGCAAAACATTGGAAACAGCCACACTTTTGATCCACACATCAATGGGAAGGGGCGTGTAGAACAAAATCCATGCAAAACGCAGGCAAGCCAATCAACAAATGTTGGAAACCAATGAGCACAAATGCTCTAAGCCTAGCAAACAAAGTTCCTGATCTGGAAGCCCTAATGGTGGAAATGGACTTGGACATTGTGGCCATTACAGAAACATGATTTAACGAGTCGCACAAGTGGGATATGGCCATAGCTGGCTATAACCTATTTAGAAGAGATAGAGAGGATAGAAAAGGAGGAGGAGTGGCCCTGTATGTTAAAAGCAATATTAAAGCTGCTGAAATGCAGGGGACATGGGGAAAAGAAGAAGTGCTATGGATTGTGTTGGAAAGAGGAGATGGCACTGTCACCCTTACTGGTGTGATCTACAGGCCCCCAACTCAAGCCAAAGAAATGGATAGCAAATTGATTGCTGATATTGCAGAGATAGCCATGAAGGGGGAAGTGATCATATTGGGAGACTTTAAATTACCCGATGTGGATTGGAGTGTTCCTTCTGCAAATCTAGAAAGAATTAAAAAAAATTTGGATGCCTTCCAAGATGCATAACTTAAACAAATGGTGATGGAACCGACTAGGGAGAGCTCCATGCTGGATTTAGTGCTCACCAACGGAGATGGCGTGTCGAATATCCAGGTGGGTGCCCAAGTGAGCAGCAGCGATCATCACACATAGAAACATAGAAATATGACGACAGAAAAAGACCACATGGCCTATCTAGTCTGTCCTTCCATATCAACAATTACAACAGTCCCCTTTTTTCCTTTAGAGATTCTCTGTGTTTGTCCCATGCTTTTTTGAATTCAGATACTGTCCTCATCTCTACCACCACCACTGGGAGACTATTCCACGGATCCACCACTCTCTCCGTAAAGAAATATTTCCGCATATCACTCCTGAATCTATCCCCCTTCACCCTCATCCCATGTCCCCTCATAGCAGAACTTGCTTTCAATTGAAAGAGGCTCTCCCCCTGAAAATTTATGCCACTGAGGTATTTAAATATTTCAATCATATCACCTCTATCCCGCCTTTCCTCTAAGGTGTACATATTAAGATCCTTAAGTCTGTCCTCATATGCTTTATAATGAAGACCACTAACCATTTTAGTAGCCACCCTCTGTACTGACTCCATCCTGTTTATATCCTTTTGACGGTGCGGTCTCCAGAATTGCACACTATACTCCAAATGAGGTCGCACCAAAGACTTATACAGAGGCACTGTCACCTCCTTTTTTCTGCTAGCCATTCCTCTCCGTATGCACCCAAGCATCCTTCTAGCTTTTGCCGTTGCCTTTTCTACCTGTTTAACTACTTTAAGATCATCAGACACAACCACACCTAGGTCCCACTCTTCTTTAGTGAACAAAAGTACTTCACCCCCTATACTGTATTGCTCCCTTGCAATACACTGTGTGGTTTGAGATAAAAGCCAAGGTAGAATCCAATCACAGCAAGCTCAAAAAACACTGACTTCAGTAAAATGGCCAAGTACCTCAAGAAAGAGTTGGCAGGATCGGAGGGGATGAGAAAAGTGGAATTGCAATGGGCTGAACTAAAGGAAGCAATAAAAGGTGCAATAGATACATACGTAAGGAAAGTAAATAAAAACAATAGGAAAAGGAAACCTATTTGGTTCTCTAAAGAAGTGGCTGCACAAATAAAGGCAAAAAACACAGCTTTCACAAAATTCAGAAGCTCACAAACAGAGAAACACAGGAAAGAATTCAAGATCAAACTAAAAGACAAAAAGAGAAATAAGGAAGAAAAATCAAAGGCAAAAGAAAAGATGGATAAAGTTTTAAATTATGGTGACAAAACTTTTTTCAGGTATATTCGGGAGAGGAGGAAAATCAGAGGTGGAATTGCAGGACTCAAAAGTGCTGGGAATGGATTCGTGGAAAGTGACATTGAAAAAGCGAAAATGCTAAACAAATACTTATGCTCTGTTTTTCCTACAGAAAATTCTGGAGAAGGACCACCTGTGATTGACAAATATACAAATGGGAATGGAGTAGATATCACACCATTCACAACAGATGATGTGTTAGAACAGCTTGCAAAACTGAAAGTGGACAAGGCTATGAGACCAGATGGGATACATCCCAGGATACTGAAAGAGCTGAGAGAGGTTCTTGCAGGGCTGTTAAAGGATGTTTTTAATAGATCCTTGGAGACAGGAGATGTTCCACTGGACTCTAGAAGGACTGGTGTGGTGCCTCTTTACAAAAGTGGTAGTTGGGAAGAAGTGACAAACTACAGGCCAGTAAGCCTTACCTCGGTGGTAGGAAAAGTAATGGAGGCACTCCTGAAAGAGCGAATAGTGGATTTCCTCGAAACCAACAGGTTGCATGATCCAAGGCAACATGGTTTTACCAAAGGACAATTTTGCCAAACAAATCTGATTGAGTTCTTTGGCTGGGTGACCAGAGAACTAGATCAAAGGCAAGCAATAGATGTGATCTACATAGATTTCAGCAAAGCCTTTGATACATTTCCTCATAGGAGGCTTAACAATAAACTCAACAGCTTGGGGATGGATCCCAAGGTGGTGAACTGGATCAGAAATTGGTTGACTTACAGACGACAGAAGGTGACAGTAAATGGAACTCATTTGGATGAAAGGAAGGTGATTAGCGGTGTGCCCCAGGGTTCAGTCCTGGGAACGGAATTGTTCAATATATTTGTGAGTGATTTTGCTGAAGGACTGAATGAAAAGGTCTGTCTTTTTGCAGATGACACGAAAATTTACAACAGAGTGGACTCCTCTGAGGGAGTGGAGAACATGAGGAAAGATCTACAAAAGCTGTAAGAATGGTCTAATGTTTGGCAGGTAAGATTTAATGTGAAGAAGTGCAATGTTATGCACTTGGGAAGAAGAAATCCAAGGGAATTGTATGTGATAGGGGGCAAGAGGTTGGTGTGCACGGATCAGGAGAAGGACCTTGGTTTGATTGTTTCTGAGGATCTCAAAGTGGCGAAACAGTGCGACAAGGCAGTAGCCAAAGACAGAAGGATGCTAGGTTGCATAGAAAGAGGAATTTCTAGCAGAAAGAAAAAGTACTAATGCCACTGATTAAGTCACTGGTGAGGCCTTACTTGGAATATTGTATTCAGTTTTGGAGACCATATTACACAAAGGATATAAATGGCTGGATGCAGTTCAGAGGAAGGCGACCAAAATGATTTGTAGCCTGCATCAGAAGACGTACGAGAAGAGACTTGAAGACCTAAATACGTACACTCTGGAGGAGAGGAGGGAAAGGGGAGATATGATTCAGACCTTTAAATACTTAAAGTATTAATGAACAAACAAACCTCTTCCAAAGACAGGGAAGCTATAAAACTAGACGGCATAACACGAAGCTGCAAGGGGGTAAACTGTAAGGCAATGTCAGGAAATACTTTTTCACTGAAAGGGTGGTGGATGCTTGGAATGCCCTCCCGATGGAAGTGGTGGGGGCAAACACAGTGACAGAATTCAAAATGGCATGGGACAGACACAGTGGATCCCTTTATAGCAACAGGATAAAATCAGAATAAACATAACTATCTCTTATATCTGAACAAATAGGGATGACCTACACGGAGCGGTGGGCACACCCCTAAACAAAGGCATGGGGAGGGGCATCCTGCAAGGAGCGGAAGGTGCACCTACTCTTGTCGCCTTGCTGGGCAGTCTAGGTGGGCCATATTGGTCTTTATCTGCCATCATATACTATGTTACTATGTATCCTGACTAACAACTGAGTCAATTCATCGCCACACAGGAGATAGGGGTAAAGGAAAATAATGAAGCATCAGACAGGGTTACAAGGCTGGTAGTATAACTGAAAACATAACAGCTCAGCAGTTTCCCCAGTTGTCATTCATAGGCTTCTAAGTGCACTACTGGTTTTTATAAATTTTTAGAACTAGGCATGTACATTGCAATTCTGACTTAGCTTCATCCAAACTATGCCCCTGGGGTCACCTTTGTGAATTCTGCATAAAAGTAGATGCTATCTTATGTTACTCAGGCTCAGACAGCTTGAGTAACATAAGATAGCAATGGTATAATTCATGTTAGAGTACTTCATGCAAGTATGTAAAGAACACATCCAAGTATGAATAAAGGTAATTTTGTAGCCAGGCAAAGACATAATTTGAAAAACAGCTTTCTGTGGAAGGAAAATCTCACAATAAAAGCTTTTTCAAGTACATTCACAGCAAAAAACCTGTGAGCGAGTCAGCTGGTTAGAGGGGCAAAAGGGGGACAGTAAGGGAGGACAAAACCATAGCAGAGAGACTGAATGAAGATTTTGCTTTGGGCTTTACTGGAGACATAGGGAAGTTACCTATGCCAAAAATGATATTTAAAGGTGATGTATCAGAGGAGGTGAAACAAATCTTGATAAACCAGGAAGATGTCATATAGCCCATTTAATAAACTAAAGAACAGAATATCACCTGGACTGCATGGTATACATCCCAGGTTGCTGAAAGAACTAAAAATGAGATTGCAGACCTACTATTAGTAATCTGTGAACTATCATTAAAATCATCCATAGGTGTTGGAACAGGGTGGACCACACAGGCCTTAAGCCCTATGAAACTTTCCCTGCCGATCGCAGCCCAGAAGCAAGCTATCTGCCCACAGAGATCCCCATCTCCTGCGGGCAGAAGAGAAGAGTACAGTCATAATTGCAGCAAAGACTCCTATCTGCCTGGGGGAGATCGGATCCCTGCAGGCAGAACAGGGAGGAGACGGCTACCTGATTCAAGTTGTCTACCTGCAAAGCTAAGGCAGAGTTGCAGTGGAGCTTGGACTCCCCCACCCCTCAAATGAATAGGCATTCCGTGGTTCTGAAATCATCTGTAGTAGCTGAAGATTGGAGAGTGACCAACCTAATGCCAATTTTTAAAAAGGGTTCTAAGGGTGATCTGGGAAACTACAGACTGGTGAGCCTAATGTCCGTGCCAGGCAAAATGGTAGAAACCATTTATAAAGAAAAACATTACTCAATAATATAGATAGTCATGGTTTAATGGGCCAAAGCCAACATGGATTTAGTCAAGGAAAGTCTGGTCTCAGTAATCTGCTATATTTTGGGAAAATGTGAATAAACAGGTAGATAGAGGTGAGCCTATATATGGATCTTCAAAAAGCCTTTGACAAAGTCCCTCTTGAGAGACTCTTGAGGAAATTAAAAAGTCCTGGGATAGGAGGCAGTGTACTATTGTGCATAGAAAACAGTGAGTAGGGCTAAATGGCCAATTTTCTCAATGGAGAAAGGTGAATAGTGGAGTACCCTAGGGATCTCTGCTGGGCCCGCTGTGTTTTTAACATATTCATGAATGACCTGGAAATGGGAATGAGCGAGGTGATCAAATTCGCAATGACAAAAAAGTATTCAAAGTTGTTAAAACACAAGAGAATTATGAAAAATTGCAAAAGGACCTTGATAAATTGGGAGACTAGGTGTCCAATGGCAGATTAAATTAAATGTGGGCAAGTGCAAAATTATGCACTTAGGGAAGAGTGACACAAACTACAGTTCAACAATGCAGGGTACTACATTAGGAATTACAATTCAGGAAAAGGATCTAGGCATCATTGTGGAAATACTTTGAAACCCCCAGCCCAATATGCAGTGGCGGGCAAGAAACCAAATAGAATGCTCGGAATCAGAAGGAAAGGAATGGAGACTAAAATCAAAGATATTTTAATGCATCTGTATCGCTCCATGGTACAACTGCATCTTGAATATTTTGTGCAACTCTGGTTGCTATATCTTAAAACAGATGTAGTGTAATTTTAAAAAAGTACAAAGATGAGCAACCAAAATGATAAAGGGGATGGAAGGATACCCCTATGAGGAAAGGCTTAAAAGGTTAGGCTCTTCAACTGGGAAAAAAGCCAGCTGAGGGGAGCTATAATAGAGGTCTATAAAATAATGAATGGAGTGGAATGGGTAAGCATAATCAATCTCTGGAATTCATTGCTGCAGGATCTAGTAAAAGCTGTTAGTGTATCTAGATTTAAAAGGGGTTTGGACAAGTTTTTGGAGGAAAAGTCATAAACCATTATTAAAGCGAACTGGTGAAATCCCCTGCTTACTCCTGGGATAAGCAGCATGGAATATTACTTTTTGAGAACCTGACATGTACTTGTGACCTGGATTGGCCACTGTTGGAAACAGGATATTGGCCTTGATGGACCTTTCGTTTGACCCAGTATGGCATATCTTGTGTTCTTAGATTGCCCTCCCATCCACCATGCTCCATTACTGTACATGAGTGAAGCAGTAGCCTAGTGATTAGAAAGCAGCCTGGGACCCAGAGAGACCAGGGTTCGAATCCCATTGACACGCCTTGTGGGCAAATCACTCAAATTTAGATTATAAGCACTCTGGTAAATGGGATATATTGACTGTACCTGAATGTAACTTGCCTTGAACTATCATTGGAAAGGCATGAGCTAAATATAAATGAATAAGTATTGGTCTCTTGCCATAAGTATTAACCTTTCATTATAGGGTCTTCCAGTCTATCTTGCTCAGGTCTTCTGGGCTGCCTCTGCCAGTACTTCCACTGTTTTTACTACTCCTACTACTAATTATTTGTATAGCTCTTCAAGACATATGCAGTGTTGTACAGAGACATATAAGGATGGTCCTTGCTTATCAGATCTTACAATCTAGTCAAGACAGACAACCCACCAGCTGGGGACTAGGATATGTTTAGGGAAATGGTAAAGAAAGACATAGTTGGAGGAGGAGTGGAAGAGTAGCCTAATGGTTAGAACACTGGTTTGAGAACCAAGAGACCAGGGTTCGATTCCCACTAGCACTCCTTGTGGCCTTGGGCAAGTCACTTAACCCTCCATTGCCTCAGAAAAATTCCAAGTTATCAGTGTCCCTGTTCAATGTACATTACCAAGTTTAAGTTACAATGTAAACCTCTTTGATTTTAAATGATAAAGCAGTATAAAAGACCTGTTAAATAAAATAAATAATAGTTGGAGAGTGGGAGACTACATGATCAGGATATGGGTCCGTTACCATTCTGGGTAGATTGGCATACATGTGCCTATATTTCAGACATCTTGCCCTTTCCCCACACCTTCCACTTTCCTTTACCTAGCTTCTCAGCTCTATTCTTACCCCTTCCCTCTGTATCCATTCCAGATATGCTTAAATTCCAGAAGAAGGTAATGGTTTCTGTCACACCTGTGCTGGTAGGTTATTCCAGGCTTCCACCACCCTCTGACAAAGGTTAGTTTTTGACATCTTGCTAGTATGCTGTTACTGGTGATAACTAGTTTATTGATCTTCTGAGGATATCTGTCTGTTGGGAGGCGAGATGTTTAGCACTGGTAATCTTGAGAACCGGATCCCATTCAGAATGCATGCATCACTCTACCCATTCTCATTGTCCATCTGAGGGTTTTCTGTTTTCTAGTTTAAAGGGATATTTGGTAGGAATTAAATACACATGGCACCATACTGATCAAAGCTTAAATAAGCAAACTTGATGGGCTGTTAGTCAAAGCCCTTTGCCAGCTGGCCGGGGGAGAGGGGGGCTGGGGTGAGGGGAGCCAGCCAGCTGTGATATTCAACGACACTATCCAAAGAGTGCCACTGAATAGCTCCACAGACTAACCTGGCCCTATCTGGTTAGTGTGGAGGCAGTACCGGCACTCACCGGCTAAATGCCAGCACTTATCCTGTTAGCGGGATTTTCAGCGGCCCTTGCTTGGACAATTTAGGCTGCATGAAAAGCAGCCTAAATTGCAACCTGGATAAATTCCAGCAACCTAAGTTGCAACCTGGATAAATTCCAGCTAAAAATCACACTAGCTGAGTAAGTGCCGGTACGTACCCTGTTGGCGCTGCTCAGCGCAGATATTCAGTGGCAGGTCCTAACTGGATACTGCTGTTGGATATTAGGGACATGCTTTCATTTTAAAAGGGAGGTGGTGGTAATGCGCTCTATTGCGCAATAGGACACAGTAACGAAAAAGAATGATACGAAGACAAAAATACGAAAAAGAGAAAATGAAGAGACTTTTTTTGGCCTGCACATCCTATTGAATATAATCCCATTGATATTTAAGCACTATTGCTGATTGCTAAGTGGAAGAGTAGCCTAGCGATCAGAGCACTGGAGACCAGGCTTTGAGTCCCACTAGCACTCCTTGTGGCCTTGGGCAATCACTTAATCCTCTATGGCCTTGGAAGAAAGGCCAGACAGTCTACTTTCAGTCACACTGCCAAGAAAACCCAGGAGCTGCGGCGTCACCAGAAGTCAGAACTGAGTCAAAGACACCTGTTGCGCTGGCTGACGGCTATGGTGTCTAAATATTGGCAGTTTTAAAAATTGGGCCCTCAGTTTCCAGTATTATAGCCTTTTTTTATTGTTTTATTTTTAGCCATTTCAAGACTTACACTTCATAAAATAAAGCGAAAGGCAACATGGTAAATACTTGTCAGGAGAAATAAACAACAGAAACTACTCATTTTTCAAGCCTAGACAGCTCTCTGAATTTATAGTGGCTAGAGAGGAGATTAGAGTCCAGGTTTGCGCCCCTCTAGCACCACTGTAGGGCCCGCTGGGAATTGTATTACCAGAGGATGTGCTCTCAGGGTTTTGTATTAGTTTATTTTCTTTGTATCGCTTTTTTCCTTTCTTGGTTCCATTTACTTTTTTTTGTGAGCTTATGTTTCTATGATATGCTGAGAAACGTTAGTTTTTCCCCTCACAATCAACCATACACACACAGGGAAAACATAATACAAAGTTTAACCCCAGAGCCAAGACTCTGGAACACAGAGCCAGGAATTCCTGCCTCCACTTTTGCGTAAATCTGGACAGATCAGGAAATCTGCGTATTTTTGAGCCTAAGAAAAGCTTACTCATCGATCGGAAATACAGTATGAAAACAGTGTTGCGGTCAAATTCTAAGGCAAATCTTAGAATCAAGGTGTACCATTGGGTAGCCTCCTCTAGAGAGGACTCCAAATGTTCCATGAGATTAGCACCCAAAGAGTCTCCCTGACTGCCAAGTGGTCTAAGGCCACTCGGGAACAGGTACTCAGCCCTAACTAGAGGGGGAAGATTCCCAGGATCCATACCCAGTATCTCGGTGGTATTAGGGAGACCTGGGAAAGTTCAGCACCTGAAGGTTGTTCTGGTATTTCTGGTACACCTGGTTTTCTAGGTGCTCCATCTGTCAACAGGGGCGGCCCAAGGGGGGTGCGGGGCCATGTGCGGAGACTCGGTGCGGGGCCTCATTTGCATAAATATTTGCATAATGTTACCATACACTAACTTTTAGTAAACATGCCTCTTAATGAGTGTATGAATAAAGAAAGACTAAAAGACTTCTACATTACTATAATCCAGTGCCAACCGCCAGATACATTAGGAACTACTACAAACACTGCCCATTTAGAACCCATAGCAAACCCGCCGTATCCTAACAGCACTACCAGGACTCATAAAGCACCATACCCTAACTATCAAAAGGAAACGCTGCAAATATTAAACCAATACATTTCAGAGAACAACAATACATGACCTACTGGGGAAAGAACAAGTGGAATGTCAAATAGGAATTACATAAACAGAATACCTCAGCTCAGTTACACATGCAGAACATAGACCATCACCAAACAAGGAATCACAATTTAGAAACAGGAAGACAATAATTAAACTGGGAATCCCAAAAGCCAAACTTGAAATGTACAACACTGTAGAAATAAAACTATACATTAATTTGCTCTTGTACTAAACAAAGCGCAGACGTTAATGATGCACATTTCCCAGAGCTGACATATTCCAATTAATAAATTCAAAATAAAGAGATATTTTTCTACCTTTTGTGCATTTTTTTTTCAGCTGCAATTGCTCCAGTCACTTTCTTCTGGTTTCTTTGTGACTTCCGCTAACTCCATCGTCTGCTGTCCATTTGTCTTTTCTTCTCTCTTCTAGTTTTTTTCCATTCTCTCTCTACATCTGCTTTAACATACTAATCTTTCTCCTTTTGCTCTTTCCTCATTCCTATTTCATCTACTCAAATTTTACCCCTCCATTCTCAATCCCCACTTACTCTCCCAATATCCGGCCAATTGTAGATTTGTCTTCTCTCCCACACAAAATATTTTTTCCCTCTCCATTTCACTCTCCCAGCTCCATCCCATTCTAATCCTCCCCCAACATCAGCTCCATTCTAGTTCCAGTCCCACCCAGCATCCGCTCCCTTCTAGTCCCCGCATCAGCCCATTTCCAGTCCTAGCCCCCCATAAGCCCATTTCCAGTCCTATCCTAGACCCACCATCAGCCTATTTCCAGTCCTAACTCCCCCGTCTATTTCCAGTCCCATCCGAGTCCCTCCATCAGTTCATTTCCAATCCCAGCCCCCCATGAGCCCATCAGCCCATGTCAAATCCTAGCTCCCCTCCACTCAGTCCATTTCCAATCCAAGCCCCCCATGAGCCTACTTCCAGTTCTAGCCCCTTCATGAGTCCATTTCAATCCAAACCCCCACCACAGCCCATTTCCAATCTTAGCACACCCCCCCAACAGCCAATTTCCAATCCTATTCTAGCCCCTCCATCAGCCCATTTCCTGTCCTAGCCCCCCCCCCATTCACCCATTTCCAGTCCTAGCTCCCTCCCCCTCACAACCCATTTCCATTCCAAGCCCCCGTCCCCATCAGCTATTTGCAGTTCAAGCCCTCCTTCCACTTAGCCCATTTCCAGTCCTAGCAACCCCCCAGCCCATTAACAGTATTAGCCCCCCCCAGCCCATTACCAGTCCTAACCCCCCATCAGCCCATTTCCAGTCCTAGCCCCCCCATAGCCCATTACTAGTCCTAACCCCCCATCAGCCCATTACGTCCTAACCCCCCATCACCCTATTTCCAGGCCTAGCCCCCCCATCAGCCTATTTCCAGTCTTAGCCCCCCATAGCCCATTACCAGTCCTAATCCCCCCATCAACCTATTACCAGTTCTAACCCCTCCCATAGCCCATTACCAGTCCTAACCCCCATTTCCAGTCTTAGCCCCCCGCATAACCCATTACCAGTCCTAAACCTCCCCATCAGCCCACTTCCAGTCTTAGCACCCCCCATGGCCCATTACTAGTCCTAACCCTCCCCCATCCGCCCACTTCCAGTCTTAGCCCCCCCCATAACCCATTACCAGTCCTAAACCTCCCCATCAGCCCACGTCCAGTCTTAGCACCCCCCTATAGCCAATTACCAGTCCTAACCACCCATCAGCCTATTTCCTGTCTTAGCCCCCCCATATCAAATTACCATTCATAACCCCCACATCAGCCCACTTCCAGTCTTAGCACCCCCCATGGCCCATTACTAGTCCTAATCCTCCCCAATCAGCCCACTTACATTCTTATGCCCCCCTTTCCCAACCCATTACCAGTCCTTAACCTCCCCATCAGCCCATTTCCAGTCTTAGCCCCCCCATAGCCAATTACCAGTCCTAACCCCCCATCAGCCCATTTCCAGTCAGCCCCCCCCATAGCCCATTACCTGTCCTAACCTCCCCTATCAGCCCACTTCCAGTCTTAGCCTCCCCCCCATAGCCCATTACCAGTCCTAAACCCCCTTCCCCCCTATCATCCCAAATTTAAAAAAAAAAAAAAAACAGCAGCTTCTGCCGCAGCAGCATCAAGAGTGCCGCCGCGGGGCCCCCCCTGCCCGGCAAAGCCTCCCTGCATCGTAGGCTAGCGTTGAATCCCCGAACGCGGGCTTCTTTCAGAGCCGCGAGAGTTTCCTTTCTCGCGGCTCTGTTAATCCCGCCGGGGCTGATGGGAAGCAGCTGTTTTGGTTTTTTTTTTTTTAAAACTTGGGATGATGAAGAATGTTTTTTGCGCGGGGCCCCCTGAAACGCGGGGCCCTGTGCAAAAAACATTCTTGCTCAATGGACGGGCCGGCCCTGTCTGTCAATAGACAATATTACTTTCCTTAACCTGGGCATCTCCCACAACCTGAACAGCACTGATTTTGACTCAAGTACATCACATCTTATTAAGCATTAGTCCAAAACCTGAGACTGTTTGACCACAGCCTGCGACACAATAGACAAATCCCCAACAAGTCTAACAGACAAAGTCAGCAAGGAGGTATTAAGCCCCAGTATTGCATCCCACAATGACTCCATGGTTACAGCCGCTGGTCTCTGTACCCCACAAATAAAGCTCCTGGAGGCAGCCTTCCCCAATTCCTGCGTGATAGAACTCATAATTTTGTGTGGAACATCCGAGGAAACCCCCCATAACCCCATTCAGAAGAGGCGATGACTCTGCTGCTGGCGCGCCTCATGGCAGGGAGACACCGTGAACCTCTCCAGTCTGGGCAGACTCCAGCATTCCAGCAGCCCCAGCACATCTGGGTCTCGGAGGCAGCGTTTACACAATGGGGCTCAGTGAAACCTCATCATCACTGCTGCCGTAGTATGCCTGTCGGGCTGGCCCAAGGGAAGCGTTGCCAGGGAAAATGAGGAGACTCCAAAAACATCAAGGGTAACCTGGTGAAGTGGTAAGGAATGGGGACTTTCCAGAACAGGTTTCCCCTTCCCTTTCCTCTTCCCCATAGCTACAGGCAGAGGGAACCTCCAAACACCAGCACACCTTTGAATCGCAGACCATCCTTGGATGCGTCAGCTCAAAGCACCATCTTGGATTGTATTATAGTCTCTTAAATTTATAAACAAAAAAGCGAATTGTCCGCTGGATAATGTGGTAGCAGCAGGCCTGCCCACACCTCATGTTTTGGAAATGTTAGGCTGTGGAATATCTATTGCAGCCAATGCCGTGGGAGTGCAGGCACAGTTTGCACTCTCATAGCTCTGGTCTCTCATGTGTTGTTCTCTGCTGCACAAGATAACTTTAGTAGGGGAGGGGAGGAGGTCTGGTTTGAGGCTGACCAAAGCTGAAAATAAAAGAAGCCTGGGGAGTAGTTTGTAAAAGCACTTAATAGTTTCGGCACCTTTGCAAGCATTAAGTTATTGATCCGGATTGCATAGACCCAGATGATATTACTGCAGCAATTCCGTGCTGTTGTGCTGTCTGAACTTAGTAAATGTTTGCTGGCAGATTTATATCCCCTATATGTTCTTTTTATTATGATAAGTTTTCACTTGTTAGCTCTATGGTGATTTGTGGGCACTCTGTGCAGTTCATTGTTGTGAAACCTCAATAATGCATTCTTGTAAGGGCAACCTGATTGTAATTGAAAATGATGTCTAAGCGTCTAGTTTCTCCTTCAGGAACTCTTCAGGGTTGATGCTTTCACTACTGATCTGTTGATAGTAATGGAGACATCATTAAGACAGAGCTGCAAAAGTCCATTTGCTGGGTGAATGATGGCAATAGAAGCACAGCGCGTTTTCATCAGTTCTGCTGTACAGCTATCAAACCTCAAAGGAATTTCTGATACTCTGAAATAGTTAAAGGAGGCGTTCCATATTTTTGGTGCCCACTTAGAATAACAGTCTCTAAACAATCTCAGCTTAGAGTTGAGGGCAAGACCTGTGTATCTCAAAACAAATGCATTTTATGTTTTGTTTGGTTTTTTATTTAAGAACATAAGATATGCAATACTGGGTCAGACCAAAAGTCCATCGAGCCCAGCATCCTGTTTCCAACGGTGACCAATTCAGGTCACAAATAGCTGTCAGGTTCCCAAAAGGTAGATAGATTCCACGCTGCTCATCTCAAGGGCAAGCAGTGGATTTCCACAATCTATTTTAATGGTTTATGGACTTTTCCTCCAGGAACTTTTCGAAACATCTCTTATACCCAGCTACTCTAACAGCTTTTACTGCATCCTCTGGCAATGAATTCCAGAGTTTCATATACCTCTACTCATTTATATGTCTAAGCAGTTTACAATTAAAAGATATAAAATCAATTGTATACCACAGAGGGTACTGGAAAGCAAAGGACTGGAATTAACTGCTGATCTAGTCTCCACAGCTCCAATTGCCCTATTGGGTGCCAATTGAATGACACTGCTGCCACAATATAGCTTCTTTCATTTAAGGACTAGGGGAATGTGATTCAGAGAAAAGCCTATAACGCCACCTTTTCAGACTGGCTTTGAAACAGTCATAAGAGTTTTCTGATTTAAACTGAGAGGCGTAGTGATCCAAAGAGTAGGAGCAATCGTGCCAAAAGTGGTGCAGCAGGTAGATTCTCGTTTAGTTTCGGTGTGATGGGGCACAGTGAGAAATTGTTCTGAGCCAGTCTATGGGCCTCTTTTACTAATACTTAGCTCAAGCTATCTGCTGCAAGGCCCATTTTATTCCTCTGTACTGTGTGGCAGATAGCTTGAGCCAAGTGATGGAAAAAGACCTTAAGTGTACTTGAGGGAAGATAGGGAATGAGAAAACTTGACGGGAACCAAGTGTTGTTCTGATGGCGGGGTTGCGTATTCAGTTTTTGTAGCTTTGAGTAGTAGCTTAATCACTATGTTGTGTATTAGGGGATGCTGGCTCATAAGGGAGATTTTACAGCCTTGATACAAAGCATTACAGTAATCAAGCCAATTAATAATTAAGGAAGAGTTGAGAGTACAGAGTTCTTTGAAGCCTAATACTGAATAGATGGAGCAAATCCATTTCAAAGCTAAAAGTAGCTGCTTCATTAAACCTGGAATATTGTGGGGGGGGGGGGGGGGGAGGAGAGGGGAATTAAAGGTAAATTGCTAGACTAGGATAACTCCCAGGACTCTGATAGACTTCTTAATGATGATTGGTACACTACAGGGTAGAGTGGATAATGTAGGAGAGATATGTAAAAAAGAAACAAAAAAAAAACCAGAATAGCTCAAGTTTTGTCCAGGTTAAGTTTAAGCTTTTGTGTAAATAGCCAATTGACTATCAATTTCAACGTATTGGTAATTTCTTGGATCCTCTGTGGATCATTTGGATTGAACGCTGTCTGGAACTTGATATTGTCAGCATAAATGAAGAATGTGAAAATAAGACATTGTATTGGTGGTATTGGGGGTGGCAAGGAATACATTACAGAGGATGGAGACTAATAGAATCATGCAGGACATCGCAGTGCAAAGGGGATAAAGCAGAGGAGTTCATCAACAGGACCACGCAGAAATGCAGTCTTCACATATGGGTATCATCGGTTCCGACAGAGCCCGTGTGGGAACGCTCCCCAGCATCCGATTGGAAAGTCTTTGGGGCAACCCACTGCACCTGTTTGTCTGCCTTCCCGCCTTCCCAACTCCTTTCCTCAAGTCTTCATTTTCTGCAGAGCCAGCAGGTTGTTTTCTTCCTATCACTGCCAAAAAACTCTTTTTTGGTATAAATCTGTGCTCTGCCTTTCTGTCGATACCGGTACCATTTCTGATATCGGCCCCAATGTTTCTTTGCTTACTTTTTCTTACTTTTTCTTAACTTTTCTTTATTTTTTTCTTCTTTCCAAATTTGATGGTTTCACCACCATTTTAGGCCTCAACCTATTTTTTGAACTAGAATGGAGAAACATACCAGTGGTTTCAAAAAATTTACCAAGTGTTCTGGTACAATATCAGTCACTGATAAACATGACTGGTGTTTAAAATGTTTGGGCCCAGACCATTTACCAGATGATTGTTTTCTGTGCCAACAAATGACACAAAGAGGCCTACAGAACAGGGCCAGACAGTATGATTCTCTGCCCCGGGCTCGATTTCATTTACTTCCGTATCTTCGAGGATGTTGGCCTCTCGTGGTTCCCGGGTCTCCTCAAAGACCAAACATAAGTCTAAGACTAAGATATCAGCATCGAAGTCCGATACCGATCATTGAGGTAAGTCCCTACATCGGCATCGTGATTCACCAAAGAGTGCCTTCAATGCTGACCGGCCTGCCAAACAGCCCCGGCGGAAAGATCTACTCTCCAAAGCACAACAGGGGCTCCAGGATGCTCCCGAAGCTTCGACCTCCGGAGAGCTACTGTTACCATGCTCTGGGATGGTGGCTCACAGCCCCGTACATGATTCCACCCAGGCATCACTCTCCTCCCTCGATCAGCATATCCTCACTATCAAGAGGAGTTTGGCAGCACTCCTGGCAGCCTTGATTTTATTATGGGACTTTCTGTGATTATTCCTTCCCTTATAGTTGACGGCGTCTGTCACATCGATGCCTCTTCATTAGCATATTCATACTTTATTGGTAGATCACAATTTTAGCTTTTCAATCCAACCTATTTTTGGTTTATATTTCATATTATGCTTTACCTCCCCTTTTTTATCCTATTGTTATTTTTGTTTTA
Source organism: Ichthyophis bannanicus (assembly GCA_033557465.1). NCBI lineage: Eukaryota > Metazoa > Chordata > Amphibia > Gymnophiona > Ichthyophiidae > Ichthyophis > Ichthyophis bannanicus. The sequence continues at coordinate 1,512,260,298 of CM066032.1, read as the reverse complement.
AAGACAGTGGCCCGTTTTTAACCTCTGACCTTTGGCAGTGGGAACAGTGTTTTAAAAGCCGTCACAGCTGGTTGGTAGTCTCCTACTGGTCATTCGACTTGAGAAACCACTACGGCACATTTGTTTGGTAGATCTTTTTATAAGTTTACTATTACTCTTTCTTTCAATGGGTTTAGATACAGTTCTGAGATGATCGGTTTCAGACTTCTGTTTTTCAGCGGCAATTGTCTTTACACAGCAGCAGGATTTTAAAAGGTACCTGGAATCATTCAGGAATGTTTTTAAATATATATTTGGTCCTCCTCATCTCTCCTTGGGGGGTAGTTATTACTTTATTGCCACCATTGGTGACCCACCATTGATAGCTTTTCTGATATAGCCCACTATGCAGCACATAGACTTATATTTAATGTTTACACTAAGCACTAAAGTGGTTTTATCTGTTTTATTGGTCCCCCCCTCTTTTTATAATTTGGTTTCATATTTTAGCATGATGTATTTATGTCTTTATATTATTGTGTATCATTATCTTTTATCGTTTTGTTATTCATTTAAAAAATATTTTAATATTATATTTACATTATAATCATTATGTATTTTCATTGTTTTTATTGTATTTTTTTAGGTTTATTATCCTTATTTCCCCCTGAAGAAGGCCACTGGCCAAAACACGTTGGGGCTTAATAAAAACCTATAATCCGCCAGTCTATGTACCAGCTCCTTTGATTCCTAGTATCATTCTGCAGGTACTTGGTTGCTCTCCCTTGGTTGTTCTTTTATGTTTTGATTTGGTGCAGATAGCTGGCTTCTTTTCAGGTACTAGGAACCAGCCCTTGGGATAGACTCATAGTCACCACAACATGAAGGTAAGGTAAAAGATAGAGAATCACTTGATCAACTGAGATGGGAGAGGATCAATCTGAGCAGTAGAGATTTTCATAGATTTTAGAATTTTGTCCAAGGAGATGAGAGATTAGTTTTTCAATTAGGAGAAGAGACAGCTAAGAGGAAATATGATAGAGGTTTATAAAATAAAGAGTGGAACAGAACAAGTAAACGTGAATCTGTTGTTTTCTCCTTCAAAAAAATACAAAGACAAGGGGACAAGCAATGAAGCTACAAAGCCGTACATTTAAGACTAATAGTAGAAATTATTTTTTCACTCAACATGTAATTATGCTCTGGAATTCATTGCTGGAGGATATGTTAGAAGCTGTTAGTGTAGCTGGGTTTAAAAAGGGGTTGGATAAATTCCTAGAGGTAAAGTCCATAAACCATTGTTAAAGTGGACTAGTGGAAATCCACTGCTTAACCCTAGGATGAGCAGCCTGGACTCTGTCTATGTTTTGGGATCCTGACAGCTTCTTATGTTCTGGATTGGCCACTGTTGAAAACAGGATACTGGGCTTGATGAACCTCTGATCTGACCCAACATGGCAAATCTTATGCTTGTATGTATGTAGATTAAAAGCCGAAAGCAAGCTTTAATTGCTTAAATGTGGTAGGATTTTGGACAATTCTTCAAGGGGTGATGAAGGCATATCAAGATGGTTGGTGATAGTAGCAGTGGATGGTTGGAAAGAAAGTCATATGTCCTGTATCTTTTTTGTGAAGATTGAGGTATATTATTTTGGTATTAGACTTAATGAGGTCAACTGAGTGAGGAGGGATCAGATTGATGTAGTATCCTTTTTTTAACTTGTTTGGATGCAGAATTGTAAGTCTTAGCCAGTTTCTTGCAAGTGGCTAAGGTATTGGGCATTCTGGTCTTTTGTCTTAGTTGTTCAGCATGGCAAAATTTATTTTTAAGATGTAAAGGCCAGGGTGGTACCATGAGCTATCTCATCTGGCATATATGATATATTCCTTAAGCGCTACTACTTCATCTAATGCTTTCTATAGTGTTGCATTCCATATAATCAGGGGCGGCACAAGGAGGGGTGCGGGGCCATGTGCCGAGATTCATTGCAGGGTCTTATTTGCATAAAGCCTCATTTGCATAAATATTTGCATAATGTTAACATGCACTTTTAGTAAACATGCCTCTTAATGAGTGTCTGGATAAAGAAAGACTACCAGATTTCTACATTACTATATTCTAGTGCCAACCGCCAGGCCCATTAGGAAGTACTATAAACACTGACCATTTAGAACCCAAAGCAAACCCACAGTATCATAACAGCACTACCAGTACTCACAAAGCACCAAACCCTACCTATCAAAAAGGCAACACTGCAAATATTAAACCAGTACATCTCAGAGAATACCAATACATCTCACTGGTGGAAAGAAAACAAGTGGGACTGTCATAGCTTGGTTACACATGCAGAACATAGACCATCACCACACAAAGAACAAGGGATCACAGTTTAGAAATAGAAAGATAATAATTAAATCGGGAACCTCAAACGCCAAACATGAAATGTACAACACTGGAAAAATAAAACTATAAATTAATTTCCTCTTGCACTAAACAAAAACGCAAAGATGTTAACAATACACATTTCCCAGACCTGACATATTCCAGCTAATAAATTTAAAATATAAAGTATTTTTCTACCTTTTGTTTGGGCATATTATTTTTCAGTTGTAATTGCTCCAGTCACTTCTAGTTTCTTCATGTCTTCTGCGAGCTGTCCATTTGTCCTTTCTTCTCTCTTCTAGATTTTTTCCATTCTCTCTCTATATCTCCTTTAAGATACTGATCTTTCCCCTTTTGCTCTTTCCCCCATTCCTTTCTTTATTCCTTTATCATCCACTCGCATTTCATCCTTCCATCCTTAATCCACACTTACTCTCCCAGTACCTGGCCAATCGTAGATTTTTCTTCCCTCCCACACAAAATATCTTTTCTCCTCTCCATACTCATTCCCCATCCCCATCCTCTTCTAGTCCTCCCACAAAATCAGCTCCCTTCTAGTTCTAGACCCATCCAGCATCCGCTCCCTTCTAGTCCCATTCTCCCATGCCCCCGCATCAGCCCATTTCCAGTCCTAGCCCCCTATCAGCTCATTTCCAGTCCTGTTCCAGCCCCCCATCAGCTCATTTCCAGTCCTAGCCCCCACCCAAGCTAGACCCCCCCACTGAAGAGCCCTGTGATCGTCTAAGGTGCTTCAGAGGTGTGCCAGGGAAGCCCATGCGAGTCCCTGGCTCCTCTGCAAGCCGCCAGCGTGAAGAGTGTTTTCCCTCACGCTGGCGGCTGTTACTGTGAAGCACCCTGAATGCCGAGAAAGATTAAAGAGCATATTGAGTGACTTTGTTTTCCCACAGTCACTCTTTTAGGTTAATTATGTAGTATTCTAAACCATAACTTGGATGGTTTTAACTCTCGAGCTTATGCTGGTCACTCCTGCTTCATGTGTATTGACAGTACTGATTTGATTGTTTTCCTTTCCTCTCCCTTTAGTTTACAAGACAATAGAAGGGGTTATAACCAAAAAGGAGTTATTCTCCCTATTATTGGTAGCAAAGTTTTTAGCTACATGTCCTTTTTCTATTTTACTCTTTATGGTTGTTATGTTTTTTTAAACTTTTAATTTGGTTTATATGGATCTTTATAAGGTTTCAGTTATCTTTGTATTTTTGTCTTTTACCTGTAAATATTATGTTATTGTTACATTTGTTCAGATATTTACTCATTATGAGATTTTTTTATACTATGTTTTTATGATTTTATTTAATTTGTATTATATTTTTTATCTGTCTTTTATGATTTTAGTATGCCAAGAGTATCCCTGATGAAGGCATAACCGAAACATGGCCTGTGTTGGGTTCGCTTGGCTATTATACCCCTATTTAAATATTTTTAATAAAGTGCTTGTCCTTTCTTGTTTACCATATTTGGACTGCCTTCTCACTTACGGCATGACTCTTGAAAGAAGATGACTAACGCATAAAGACTCTCTCCAGCAGTGATCTCTACTCTGCTCGGAATTCTTCGGAGATCTATCAAGCTTGCATACATATGGATATGGTGCCTCTTTGAGCATTGGTGCAGTATGTGGCAGTTGACTCCGAGTCCCGAGGCGGCCAAAGTGTCCTCCCTGTTTGCCTTTGTACAGGATGGCCTAGAGAAGGGCCTTTTCCTTAGCTCTCTGAAAGTTCAGGGGGCAGCTCTGGCCTCTTTCCAGGGTTCAGTGGCAGGCAAGTCCCTGGCCTTGCACCTGGACTTCTCATGTTTTCTCCAAGGGGTTCAGCTTCTGTGTCCTCCCCTCCAGTCTGTGATCCCTTCCTTGGATCTGTATCTGGTGCTTAGAGCCCTGATAGCTGTGTCCTTCGAGCCATTGAAGAGTGATACCTTAAAGGACATGACGCTCAAGATGGTCTTCTTGGTCCTGATTTGTTCCTCCATGCAAATTTCTGAACTGCAGACTCTGTTTTGCCGAGATCCTTATCTGTCCTTTTTGAAGGAGGCAGTTTCCATTCGGCCTCTGCCTTCCTTCATTCCTAAGGTGCTTTCTCCCTTTCACATGAACCAAGTGGTCTGCTTGCTTTCCTTCCTGAAGGAGCAGTGTCCGGGGGAAGGATAAGGATCTCCGCCTGGTGGATATCTGGAGGACACTCCTCTGGTACCTGGAGGTTCCAAATTCCTTTCATAAGTCTGACCAGCTCGCAACCTTGGGGTCGTCTTCGACTCCTGTCTTTCCTTCTCAACACACATACAACTGATAGCTAAAACCTGTGGTTTCTTTCTCTATAACATCAACAAAATTTGCCCATTCCTTTCTGAACACACTACTAAGACACTTATCCTCTCCTTAGTCACCTCCCGTGTAGACTATTGCAACCTACTCCTTGCTGTCTCCCTCTGAATCATCTGTCTCCCCTTCAATCTGTTCAACACTCTGCTGTGCGGCTAATCTTCTGCCAGCCTCATCATGCTCATATTACCCCTCTTCTCAAGTCACTTCATTGGCTCTGAATCCATTTCCGCATCCAACTCAAACTTCTCCTGCTGACCTATAAGTGCATTCACTCTGCACTTCTCACTACCTTTCCTCTCTTATCTCTCCCTACACCCCTATTCGAGCTCTGCTCTTCTGGCAAATCACTTTTATCTGTGCCCTTCTTTTCTATTGCTAACTCCAGACTTCGCTCCTTTCACCTTGCTTCTCCTTATGCCTGGAACAAACTGCCTAAGTCTGTACATCAGGCGCTTTCTCTGACCCTTTTCAAATCCAGGCTGAAAACCCACTTCTTTGTTGCTGCTTTCAGATCTTGACTCGCCTGATCTCCTTTGTGTTCCTTACCATTCCCCTAGATGTATCCCATGTCTACAGTTACTGTGTTGTCTGTCTTGACTAGATTGTAAGCTCTGATGAGCAGGGACCTTCTTTTGCATGTGTCTGTGCAGTGCTGTACGTCTTGTAGCACTATGCAAATGTTCAGTAGTCGCAGTAGTAGTAGACCATCTTTTTGTGCTGTTTGCTGGCCTGCGCAAGGGTGAAGCGGTGGCCAAGTTAACTTTTGGGTGCTGGATTAAGGAAATCATTGCCTTGATGTATCTGTTGTGGAACCGGTCGGTTCCAGAGAATTTGCGTGCCCATTCTACCCAAGCACAAGCATCCTCGTAGGTGGAGCAGAGCTTAGTAGCACCTGCACACATTTGTCAGGCAGCAAAGTGGGCATCACTTTCCACTTTTGTCAAGCATTATCGCTTGGATGTCCCCGTGTGGGTGGACATGGTATTTGGTTCAAGGGTTTTGTGAGCTACTGTGTCTTCTTCCTGCACAGTGGAGTTGTAGCTTGGTACATCCCACTTGTCTGGACTGGTCTAGCAGGACTATATGGAAGGTGACATTTACTTAATGTCTTTTCTTTGAGTCCTGCTAGACCATTCCAAGGCCTACCACTGAAACTGTATTTGTTCTGTTCTTCTGCTGCGGTACCCTTAGGTCCGCTATGATTTTTATACTTGGCTCTGCAGGTTCATCTTCTACTGACAACCTGCTGTTTATGTTTTCCTGTACATTGTTCTCTACTATTGATTACTGCTTGTTGCCCACCACAATTGAGGTTATTTGAGGCTTGCCATGTTTCTCCCATATGATTTGGGATGAATACTGAAGGGACCTCTGGTGACTGAGCTGAATAGAGGCATAGGAGTGATGTCATTGAAACCTGTGCTTTTCATTGGTTCTTTGTCTCCACCAATCTACTGGAAGAAGAACTCAACCCACTTGTCTGGACCGGTCTAGCAGGACTGAAGGAAAGGACATTCTGGTAAGTAAAATGTTACCATTACCATCAGTACTCAAACCAATTTTTTGTCTGACCAATATTCAAGTGATATTATTGAGTTTTATTTCAGTATTTATTTTGATCCATTTTAATGAAATAGTTTCACTTTTTAAATCACATTTAATCAATATATTTTTTATTTATAAAATCTTAAAACTCTTGTTTATAAACATGCAGTTTATTTTCTCCATTTGTTGTTTCACTTTCCTGGACGATGCCATTGGACTCCCATCACAACACTGTGCTTTGACGTGCAGCCATTCTGCCTAATTCTGCTTCAGACCTACTATTAGTAATCTCTGAACTATAATTAAAAACATTTGTAGTACCTGAGGATTGGGGAGTGGCCAATGTGACTCCAAGTTTTAAAAAGGGTTCCAGGGGTGATTCGGGAAACTACAGACAGATGAGCCTGACGTCAGTACCGGGAAAAATGGTAGAAACCATTATAAAGAATAAAATGACTGAACATGTAGATAGCCATGGTTTAATGGGAGAAAGCTAACATGTTTTTAGCCAAGAAAAGTCTTGTTTTACCAATCTGTTATATTTTTTTGAAGGTGTGAATAAACAGGTAGACAAAGGTGAGCCAGTTGATATAGTGTATCTGGATTTTCAGAAAGCCTTTGACAAGGTCTCTCATGAGACTCTTGGCGAAATTTAAAAAGTCATGGGTTGGAGGCAGTGTGGTACTGTGGATCAGGAACTGGTTAAAAGATAGAAAGTAGAGAATAGAGCTAAATGGCAAATTTTCTAAATACAGAAAGGTGAATAGTGGAGTACCCCAGGGATCTCTGCTGGGCCTGCTGCTTTTTAACATGTTCATAAATGACCTAGAACTAGGAATAACGAGTGAGGTGATCAAATTTGCAGATGACACAATATTATTCAAAGTTGTTAAAACACATGAGGATTGAGAAAAATTGCAAGAGGACCTTGATAAATATGGAAGACTGGCCGTCCAAATGGCACATAAAATTTAATGTGGACAAGTGCAAAGTCATGCACCTAGGAAAGAACAACCCAAACTATGGTTACATGATGCAAGGTACCACCTTAGATACCACCACCCAGGAAAAAAATGTAGGTGGCATCGTGGATTATACGTTGAAACCCTCCACTCAGTGTGCAGTGGCGACCAAGAAAGCAAATAGAATGCTAGGAATCATAAGGAAAGGAATGGAGAATAAAACCGAGGATATTATAATGCCTCTGTATCATTCCATGGTGCGACCACACCTTGAATACTGTGTGCATTTCCGGTTGCCATATTTTATAAAAGATATAGCTGAATTAGAAAAGGTACAAAGAAGAGCGACAAAAACGGTAAAGGGAATGGAAGGCTATCCTCTATGAGGAGAGACTTAAAAGGTTAGAGTTCTTCACCTTGGAAAAGAGACAGCTGAGGGAGATATGATAGGTCTATAAATTAATGAATGGAGTAGAACGGGTAAACAGATTGTTGTTTTTTTATACCATCAAAAAGTAGAAAGACTAGAGGACACACAATGAAGCTACAATGCAACCCATTTAAGACTAATAAGAGAAAATATATTTTTACTCAATGCGTAATCAAACTCTGGATGTAGTGAAGGCTGTTAGTGTAGCTGGGTTTAAAAAAGGTTTGGACAAGTTCCTGGAGGAAAGGTCCATAAACCATTGAGGACACAAGAAATCCACTTCTTACTCCGGGTTAAACATTGCGGAACCTGTGTGCCTCTTTGGGAACCTGCCATGTACTTGTGACCTGGATTGGCCACTGTTGGAAACAGGATACTGGGCTTGAAGGACCTTGGTCGGACCCAGTATGGCATATCTTATGTACTTAGGGAAGTTGGCTTTTACTCTTCCTAACTAGTGATCCACTTTTGTGCTAGTATTCCTTCTTTATGCTGGTAATCCTTCTCCTTTCATGTCCAATAATAATGCAGATCCAAATTATTTTTTTTAAAACTTTTTATTTATAAGTTTAATAAATCTTAAACATCCACACATTATCCATGAATGAAACAGAAAAATGGAAACAACCACCAAATTTTTCAAAAGTAAATAAAATATCACCTACTCATCTTTCCCATTTTAGACCCCAAAATTTAAGAAATAGGGGAGTACTAGGAAACATAGAACATAATGACACAGAAATCCTAGCCATTACACAAATAATCATAACAGGCGAATGGGAGACTCATACGTCAGCTGTATGAGAAGGTAAAACAGCCTCAATATCGCTTCTTTCCCTAAGTTCCAAAAACGCTAACAGCTGCTTAGGCTCAAAGAACAGATACATCTTTTGTTTAGAATTAACATAACATTTAACAGGAAATTTAAGTTGGAAGGAAGCACCCAGGGCCAAAGTCCTAGTGCGAAGAGCCAAAAACTCTTTCCTTCTCATTTGGGTAATACATGATAAATCAGGAAATACCCTAACTCTTGAACCCATAAACTCTTCATTAGCATTTCAGAAATACATTTTAAGAATAAAAACTTTATCTGTCTCTAAGGCAAATGTGGCAAGGAGGGTAGTTCTTTCCACTGCAATCTCCAAGGAACTCTCAAGGAGACCCGTGAGATCCCCCAAACCGGGATGAACGGGGGAGGCCTCACCTCCTCCACTTCCACTACCCAAGGATAAGTACTGAGCCCTAGTCAAGGGGGGATACTGCTCCGGGGAGATTTTTAAAACCTCCCTAAAATACTTCCGCAGCATCTCAACCGCTGATAGTATTGGAGACCTGGGAAAACTCAGGAACCGGAGATTGCAACGCTGGGCCTGGTTTTCCAGGTACTCCATTTTCCTAGCAGCCACAGTACTATCCTTCAGCTGGGCATGAAGCAAGTTACGCACCTCCCCCACCTCCTTCTCTAGGGTATTAACCCTACTAACTTGCTCTTCATGAGCCCTAGATAAAGAATCACATGAATCTCTAACCACATTAAGTTCAGACTGAAACGTCCCACAAAGTCTATTCATAGAGCGATTCAATGAGGCCAGTCCTTCCCATAGCGTTTCCATTGTATATGCCGCGGGTCTCACCAAATCTGGAACCACAGGGAGCTCTCCTCTCTTTGTCAGGACTGCAGGCACATATCTCTCCACTGGTTCACCCAACTCACTCCTCGAACCTCGTCCTGAATCCACCAAAGGAGAAGTCAACACGGCGTTCGCACCTCCTAGACCCTCACGTGTCGGCGTACTCGTAGAGACCGACTCCGGGATCAAAGCGTTCGCCGAGGACAAGCTTCCGGGTCGCGGCGGCGGCGTGCGCTCCTCTGGAGAGAGCCAAGTGCCCGACACGCTCTGGGGCGACCCCACTCCTTCTGCCCCAGCCAAAGACGCTGCTCCAACGCAGGGCTCAAAGCCACACTGCCCCAACGTGCGCTTACCCGCAGAACTCGCTGTTTTTTCGCCCGGAGGTATGGCGACTTGCTTCCGCTTTCTCCGACCCATCACACGGATGCCGCTCCACAAGGTCGCAGAACTCAGGGCAGCGGTTCACCACTCCACGCTAGCATCCGCCATCTTGATTACTCCCCCGGAGTGCAAGGCTTGACAAATAGCCCCCTCCCAAATTAATTTTAAAAAAGGCTTGTTTGGCATCTGGGCCTCGCAGTCCTGCATGGACATCCAGGGCTTCCCTACTCTGGTTTCCCCAATCACCCCAACAGGTACTGGGATTCCCTGTTGCCCTGCTTCTTTTTTTTTTTTGCCACTGCACTGTTCTTCCATGAAGCCCGATTCCGTCTGTGACCTCCTGCGTTATTTCTTTATGGCTACTTATTTTCACTCCTATTTTGACTACAATGCCTGTGGTATCCTTTTTCGGCATTTCAGGAGCCCCACAGGGAACCTGGGGCATGATGCCATTTTTGTGGTTCCTTCTGCTCTTTTTCTGTTTATGTCCTGCTATTGGGTACTGCGGCCATTTCAAATGATGGCTTAGGTCCAGTGGAGGTGGAGCTTGGCAGGGTGGTCTTAACCACAAGCTCATTGGCCTCTGGGGGCACTCTGGAGCCCTGGGGCGTGCTTCTCAACTAGCTTGCAGTGCAGCTCCTCGAATAGCTCATGAGCAGTATTCAATCTTGGCTAGCTGCTTGGCAGCCCTCTTTGTGTAAGCGCATTGCTCAGGCTTCCTCTTCAGAGACCAGGGCCCATGAGTGTTCATCATGGACAGTTAGAGGGACCAGGGCCTTAGCTTCACCCTTACATTCCTATGTTCCGCTGGGAACCCTATCTTATCCCCTATGGTTCCTTTAACCAGAGTACATATGCGCTCGCTGCAGCTGCATCTGCTAACATTCTGGTTTCCATGTACCATGTCATTTGACCAGGCCCTTCCTCTCCCCTGGGAGATGAAGAAACAGTTGAGGTGGTGGTTGCGCTTCCACTGGAAGCACTGGATGGAATGCTCATCATCTTGGATGCCAGCCTGAAGGTCTTGGAGCACAATACCTGGGCCAGTTGGCCTATGGACTCTGGGCTTCTCAGGATGTCTTCTGGGGGACCATAGCAATTTGCCCCTGGACTGGTTCATCCCTGTACAAGTGGGCAAAGTGAGTTGAGTGTTCTCGGATTCTGTTCTGGTGGTGGCATGTATCTGCACATATGACAGAACTCTTGGTGCCAGGGTGGATCTCAAGTTCACAGAGCTGTGTTGTTGGGAGAAGAAGCTCTTGATTGCTTTGTCTGCAGTGCACTTCGCAAGCTTCAACATCATGCAGGCCGAACTTCAGTGTTAGAACTCCATGGGTGCAGGTAAGTGAGAGCTCAGCTCTTCTGTGTATGACCTTATAGCGCACAGACTGGTGTTTCAGTGCTCCTCTTGATGACCACTCAAGTGAATGCCAGCTGTGGAAGGATCCACTGATGGCAGGCTTGTTGATTCTACTTCAGTTGTGGCCTCAGGAAGGGATGCCATATGTCTCCCACCCTGGCCCCTGGTGAGCCATCTTTCGCACAGGTTTCGGGCCCATCCAGGCCTGGTGATCCTAGTATTTCCAGACTGGCCATGCAGACTGTGGTGGTGGATTTCATGCTCTAGGGGGCGTGGCCCTCTCTCTGGCTACCTTAAGAAATGGACAGATTCCAAGGAGGACTCACTCACTCACAAGTTCAAACTGCAGCGACAAAGAGCAAGGTGAAGGATAATTTATTCTTTATAAATTAAGGGAAGGATATTCAGCGGTGGTGGCTAGTGCTTGTAAAGCATCTAGCCATCGCTGCTGAATTTTAACCCTATATTTTTAATGCCGGGGCTATATCCGTCCACCGGCATTGAATATCTGGGTCACTGCAGAAACCGGAAGCTAACCAGCAGCAGTGATATTGAGCCGCTGCTCGGATAGCTTCCAAGGATAAAGTTAAGCCAGCCTTTGCTGCGCATGTCTTTACTCACTTATCACTAACTGGGTAGCAGCGATATTGAGCTGCTGCCCAGTTAGCAATAGGCGCTGCTTCCATTCCACCCTGGAACACTCACAACACGCCCTGATGAAAACCGCATAGCATCAGGGCGTGTAGCAGCGGCACGCATAGATATCCAGCGTTACTACCCGTCGTAGTGCTGCTGAATATCCTGTTCAGCAGCATTTACATGGTTTGCAGTTCTAAATGCCTTGGAATAGCCTCCTCCCCCCCCCCCCTAAATTCACAATTCTGGTTCCACTCTACACGGCCGTGTTTCAGCATGCGCCTTTATCAGGGGTGAATTACAAAGATATCCACATACGGCTGTACATGGAAATCTCAACCCTCAGAAACCAAACAATCCAAATGGTCTCATATATTTTGGGAAACACATTGGGCAGTGATTCACCCCTGATGAAGGTACACGCCGGAATACAGCCATGTAGGGTGGAACCAGAATAATAAGTTTAATTTATACAACAAATCTGGTGGGTTGTCATCAATTCTTCACATCGCTATTTATGTCTGTACCTTTTTTTTTTTTTTTATATTTTTTTTTATATATTTTATTTATGAAGATACTTTTTACAGAGTCATAATAGATAAACAATTACAACCAATAATACAGCAAAATAAAGGAGGAATATAAACCAAAACAGGTAATCATCATTAAACTTCCAAACCACATCTCGGGGAAAGTCTAATCAAACCATGAAATTGTAATAAGAAAATCAAGGCTCAACCACAAGGGCTGCAGCCAACCTAGCCAGGCGAGTTTCCTCACTGCTAACCTGTTATTCAGGATACACTATGGACCTTTTCCCGCTCAACTAACCAGTTCTCTAAATCAGATGAAGAATAAAAGACAAATTTATCATAACGTAAAGATATACAGCATTTGCAAGGGTACTTTAAAAAAAACGTAGCTTCCAAAGCCAATACTCTAGGTTTTAACAAAAGAAAAGATTTTCTACGAAGCTGCGTAGCCCGAGAAACATCCGGGAACAGAGAAACTCTATCGCCACAAAACTGGAACTCCTTCCTCCTAAAATAAGATTTCAGTATCGAAATCTTATCCTCTTCAGAGGACAGGGTAACCAGTAAGGTGGCTCTAGTAATGATCACATCCTGAGTTTCTTCAAGAAAAGCTGTTAAATTGAAATCTGCCTTATCTGAAATAGGAATCTCTTCTTTATCCTCAGGGGTAGAAGAAACTCTCGAAGCAAGATAATAACATTTAACCAAAGCACAAGACTCAGCCTGAGGAAAAAGAAGAACACCCTTTAAATACTTTCTAAAGAGTACTGTAGGAGACAACATGGGACATGTGGGAAAATTCAAAACACGAATATTCATTTTACGAGCTAAGTTTTCCAGATTTTCGAGCTTTTGATGCAGCAGAAAACTTTCTTTTGCATGAGCAGCCGTAAAATCTGAAAACTTGCCCATTTGAGGCTCTAGTTTCGCCAGAACCGAGTTACAAGCACCGATCTGGGAATCTAGAGCATGAAACTTTTGAATAGAATCCCTTGTAAATAAGCACAATTTGGAAACAGTCTCTGACAGCATACGCTCCGTGCGAGAAACTACAGTCCAAACATCTGATAATGATACCGTGGAAGTTGCCGGTAAAGGCGCAGGAGAAAAGGAATGACTCCACACAACTTCTTGAGGACACATTTGTGAATCGGAAACAAAAGAAGCCTCCTTAGAAAGCTCAAGGAAACCAGGAGGAAGCGGTGGGGTACGCTCGATTGAGCTTAAACTCGCACCTTCTGTGACAGGAACCAGAGGCACAGTACCTGGTATGGCAGGCCGTGGTGTAGAAACCAAGTGCTTCTCAATTGCCCCCGCTTGGGATTCATCGGCCGCCGGCTTCTTCTTGTGCTTACCACCTGGCATGCCCCAACTCTAACACCAGGGCTCCAAGATGGCTCCAAAGGGGCTCACAAGGGGCCAAACAACCCCCTTAGAAACGCGCCAACGGCTAGCGCCGTGTGAGATCAAAATAAGAAGGACCCGTTGGTGACGTCAGCCGAGTGCCCGCAGAGCCGCCAGCCACAGAACCAGCCTCCTCTCCTGCACTGGATCTGGACACAAGATGAAACGCTCCCCTTTATGTCTGTACCTTAAGAGATGGGTCCGCTACAGTGGGGGCTTCTGGTAATGGAGCTTCCTTGTCCCTTCTTGTTTATGGCTTGGCTGTTGTGGGGCATAGACTTTCTAAGAAGGGCTGCTCTGGAGCAGTAATAGCCTCCTTGCTTAGGGCCGGGGTGGCCTCTACATCCTTTACTTATGTTAGAGCCATTATTGACAATCTGTCCTGGACCAGTCCATCCTGGCCTTGAACTCTCAAGGTTCAGGTAGTGGTGAAGTCTCAGTGGGTCTCTCTGCAGTTGAGAGCACTGAAAGGACCTCTCTTTGAATCCATGAGTAAGGCGTTCCTTGGGGGATGGTCCCTTACGTTTGCTTCATAATGGTTCTAGTACCCTCTAGGTGAATGTCCGAGCTGCAGGCCTTGTTTTGCAGGAAACTTTCCTAGTCTTCTCGATGGCTTCTGTCATCTTCCAGTCTATGTGGTCCTTCCATCAAGGATGTTGCCCTCCCTGCCTTTCATCTGTACCAGAATGTTGTTCTGCCTTCCTTCTTGGAGAAGGATCTTTGGAAGGACCTCTCGCTACATCTCCAGGATGTGCGGTGGGTGGTGTTCAGATACATGGCAATTACTAGGTCCTTCCGCTGAATGGATCCTCTTCTGTCCTCCTCAGAGGATTTGGCCTCTGACAGTTCTTTCCTCAATTGTCAGTTGGCTTTAGGAGGCCTTTGGATCAATGTACATTCTGGCTGGTAAGCATGTCCCAGAGTGGGTGAGAGCTCATTCCGCTGGCTGAGATATCTCAAGAAGACATCTGGAAGGTGACTTTTTGGTCCTTGTTGAATGTCTTTGTGAAACCTTACAGATTGCGTATGGGGGTTGTTACAGATGGTACATTGGACTGGGTATCTGTGTTTAGTGTTGTCTTCCTCCCACATTGGGTCCTGACTGCTTGGGTATATCCCACTTGTCTGGACTGCTCTAGCAGGATGATAAGGTAGGTTAAATTTTACATACCTAATAATTTACTTCTTGATCCCTGCTAGCCCAGTCCAGAACCTACCATGGAAAACTCTTTTCTGCAGATTTGGGGGACCATCTTCCATAAAAGGCCTAATCAGTCCAATGTTCTGACACCAGTTTTCATTGTGGTAAGGGAGCCAAATACCTGTTCATGCTATTTGTGGCAAAGTTATGTTTAATAATGTGTTCTGAGTTTTTCAGTCTTGTTTATTGCTTGGGAAGTTTCATACTGGCTTCTCTCAGTGCTGCACCAGAGGATATGCCAAGTGATGACATCACTGAAAGTTGCTCAAGTCTGTCTCCACCTTCTGGCAAGGGAGCATAAACCACGCAAGTAGCCTAGTCTAGCAGGTTTAAGGAAAGCAGATTATCAGGTTTGTAAAATCTATCCATTTTGAGTTCCATAAAAAAAACCTAAGGATCTGCAGGGTCAGTATTTAAAGGAAAATAACCAGATAGTGGTCTCTGTTATCTGAGTATTTCTTTTAGGCATTGCTGTCCATGGAGGTTACAGCAGCAGTATCCGGATAGTGCAGTTGAATATCCTTACAGATCATCTGGGCACCACCAGGGCAGTGCATGGATGGATCTAGAAGTTGTCCAGTGAACTGTGATATTGAGATCACTATCTGGATAATTTTAGAACAACAAAATTATCATCCAGATAGATATCTGGTTAATTGTCTCATTGCTGCAGCTCTTCAAATAGCGGTAGCATTCCTCGCTCGAATCTGACTACTGGCACTGAATATCCAGCTGCTGGTTATTTGTGCAGTATTTTGAGGTCTTGAGTTCAAGGTTCTGTGATTTATAGTGCTCAGAGAAAGTTTGTGAACCCCTTAGGGCAGTGGTTTCCAAACTGGGGGTCGGGACTTCAAATGGGGTCACATCATCAGTGGATGGGGGTCACAGAAACAGGACCATTTCCCCTATGAGCCAGTGAACATTCATAGGCCCTTGCTCCCTCCTGAGTTGGACTGGAAACCCAAGCTGAACACTGGGGTCTGTAAACACACACTACACACTGACACAAGGGACCCTGTGCTGGCTGCTGCTATTGCCACTAATGTTGCTGCTTTCCACTTTAGATGCGTGAAGGGAGGGGAAGGAGGCTGGAGACCTGCTATTTTGATTTCATCATGTGAATTTTCAGTTCTTAAAATGGGGTCATAAAATTTGAAAAAGCACTGCCTTAGGATGATCTGTATTTTAGCACAATTTATACTTGAAACATGATTGGATCCTAGGGTTGCCAGCTTTTTGAAAGAGACAAACCCACCACCCGTGGCTAGTCATGCTCCGCCCATGCCCACCCCCACCCTGCCCCCCTGTCCCGTCCCCACTACACCCTTGCTCCACCCCCTATCCCCAAAAAAATTGCAGAGAGGGCAATGTGCAAACTGAACAAGCAAGATTGCTACACATTCTTAAACAGAAATTCTATACTGACAGAATATGCAGCATGGATTGTACACACACACACATAATACAGACAGGTCGTAATCAATAAATGAGCACAAAATGAAAAGAGAAATATATAGACAAAAATTTAACTGAAACCCCAAGAAGCCAGACTCTGCATGCAGTGCAACATCAATAAATAAAAGATGCAGTTCTCCATACTGTGTAAATATAAAGGTAGCACAAAGTCCAATCATTAAATTTAAAATAAAATTATTTTTTCTACCTTTGTCTGACCATTTTATTCTCTGATCATGCTGGTCCCGAACTGAGGCTTCTGTTTTCCTGTCTTCTCTTAGCTCTCTTTCTATGGTCTATAATCCATCTGCCATTTCTTGTCTCTTCTTTTGTTTTCTTAACTTCCTTCCATCAGAACATAACATAAGAACATAAGATATGCCATACTGGGTCAGACCAAGGTCCATCAAGCCCAGTATTCTGTTTTCAACAGTGGCCAATCTAGGTCATATGTACCTAGCAGTTTCCCCAAGAGACACAAGTTCCACAATGCTTGTACTGGGTCAAGCATTGATATCTTCGGTCACTTCTTAATAATGGTTTATGGACCTTTCCTCCAGGAACTTGTCCAAACCTTTTTTAAACCCAGCTACACTAACATCCTTTACTACATCCTCCGGTAACAAATTCCAGAGTTTGATTACACGTTGAGTGAAAAAATATTTTCTTTTATTAGTCTTAAATAGTTTACCCTGTAGCTTCATTGCATGTCCCCTAGTCTTTCTATATTCTGATAACGTAAACAATCGATCTACGTTTACCTGTTCCACTCCGTTCATTAATTTATAGACTTCTATCATATCTCCCCTCAGCCGTCTCTTTTCCAGGTTAAAGAGCCCTAACCTTTTTAGCCTTTCTTCATAGGAGTATCCTTCCATCCCCTTTACCATTTTGGTGGCTCTTCTCTGAACCTTTTCTAAAATCGCTATATCCTTTTTAAGATACGGCGACCAGAATTGCACACAATATTCAAGGTGCGTTCTCACCATGGAACGATATAGAGGCATTATAATATCTTTTGTTTTATTTTCCATTCCTTTCCTTATCATACCTAGCATTCTATTTGCTCTCTTGGCCGCCGCTGCACACTGGGCCGAGGATTTTAACATGGTATCCACAATGACGCCTAAATCTTTTTCCTGGGTGGTGGTTCCTAATGTGGAACCTTGCATCGTGTAACCATAGTTTGGGTTGTTCTTCCCTAGGTGCATAACCTTGCACTTGTCCACATTAAATTTCATCTGCCATTTTGATGCCCAGTCTTCCAATTTATCAAGATCCTCTTGCAATTTTCCACAATCCTCTTGGGTTTTAACAACTTTAAATAGTTTTGTGTCATCTGCAAATTTGATCACCTCACTCGTTATTCCACTTTCCAGGTCATTTATGAATATGTCAAAAAGCAGCGGACCCAGCACAGATCCCTTGGGTACACCACTATTCACCTTTCTCCATTGGGAAAATTGGCCATTTAGCCCTACCCTCTGCTTTCTATCTTTTAACCAGTTCCTGATCCACAATAGTACACTGCCTCCTATCCCATGACTCTTTAGTTTTGCCAAAAGTCTCTGATGAGGGACCTTGTCAAAGGCTTTCTGAAAGTCCAGATACACAATATCAACCGACTCACCTTTGTCCACCTGTTTATTCACTCCTTCAAAAAAACATAACAGATTAGTAAGACGAGATCTTCCTTGTCTAAAGCCATGTTGGCTGTCTCCCATTAGGTTGTGACTATCTACATGCTGAGTAATTTTATTCTTTATGATGGTTTCTACCATTTTTCCTGGTACTGAAGTCAGGCTCACCGGTCTGTAGTTTCCCGGATCACCCCTGGAACCCTTTTTAAAAATTGGTGTTACATTGGCAATCCTCCAATCTTCAGGTATTAGAGATGATTTTAATGATAGTTCACAGGTTACTGATAGCAGGTTTGCAATCTCATATTCCAGTTCTTTCAACACCCTTGGATGTATACCATCCGGCCCAGGTGATTTGCTACTCTTCAGTTTATCTAATAGTTGTAAGACATCTTCCCGATGTATCGATATTTCCTTCAATTCTTCCGCACCTTTAAATACCACTTCAGTCATGGGTAACATCCCTACATCTTCCTCAGTAAAGACCGAAGCAAAGAATTCATTCAGTCTCTCTGCTATCGCCTTGTCGCCTCTTAGTGCTCCTTTAACACCTTTATCATCTAATGGACCAACTGACTCTCTCACAGGTTTTTTGCTACGAATGTACTTGAAAAGGTCTTTATTTCGCGTTTTTGCTTCTGCAGCAAGCTTCTTCTCAAATTCTCTCTTTGCCTGCCTTATCAATGCCTTGCATTTGACTTGCCAGTGCTTGTGCTGTTTCCAGGTTTCGTCGTTTGGCTCTTTTTTCCATTTCCTGAAAGATGCTTTTTTGGCAACAACAGCCTCTCTGACCTCACCTTTAAACCATGCTGGCAGTTTTTTGGACTTCCTTCCACTTTTCTTAAAGCGTGGAATACAGCTGGTCTGGGCTTCCAAGATAGTATTTTTCAACAACATCCAAGCTTGATGTATGTCTTTAACCTTTGCAACTGCTCCTTTTAGTTTTTTCTTAACTGTTTTCCTCATTTTATCATAGTCTCCCTTTCGAAAGTTAAAAGGTAGTACTGTGGATTTCCTTACAATACCTCCTCCACTAATTAAATCAAAGGCGATCATGCTATGATCACTATTGCCAAGTGGCCCCAACACCCTTATCTCTTGCACTAGATCTGGTGTTCCACTAAGGACTAGGTCTAATATGGCTTCCCATCTGGTTGGTTCATGAACTAGCTGCTCCAAGAAGCAGTCATTTATTTCATATAGGAACTTTATCTCCCTAGCATGTCCTGACGTGACACTGACCCAGTCGATACCGGGGTAATTGAAATCACCCATTATTATTACTGTGCTGTAACTTTTGTTAGCTTCCTTGATTTCTTCATCATCATCATCCATTTGGTCATTCTGGCCAGGTGCTCGATAGTACACCCCCACTGCCATTGCCTTCCCCCTTTTATATGGAATTTCAATCCATATAGATTCTACAGCAGATTTTGTTTCCTGCAAAACTTTAATCCTTTCTGAGTCAATGCCCTCTCTAACATAGAGCGCAACCCCTCCACTAATTTGATCAGCTCTATCATTACGATATAGTTTGTACCCAGGTATCACAGTGTCCCACTGGTTGTCCTCCTTCCACCATGTCTCTGATATTCCAATCATATCTAACCTTTCATTTAGTGCTATATATTCTAACTCTCCCATCTTATTCTTTAGACTTCTAGCATTTGCATACAAGCATTTTAGAGAATGTATTTTATTCATGTTAATTTGGCTATTGTTAGACATGGGTAAATTGGGATCTTTAAGCTCTGTCTGCTCCATACTTGAGGGCATTTGGGCTACTTTACTCTTTTGTGGAACCTCTCTGCTTTTGGTAGTATCCTTCAAGGATACATTCTTCCGAACCATCCGCTCTTGGGCGACTGTCAGCTTTCCCCTAATATCTAGTTTAAAAGCTGCTCTTTCTCCTTTTTAAAGGTTAATGCCAGCAGCCTGGTTCCATCCCGGTTAAGGTGAAGCCCATCCCTTCGGAAGAGCCCCTCCTTTCCCCAGAATGTTCCCCAGTTCCTAACAAATCCAAAACCCTCATCTCTGCACCATTGTCTCATCCACGCATTGAGACTCTGGAGCTCTGCCTGCCTTTTGGGTCCTGCGCATGGAACAGGAAGCATTTCGGAGAATGCTACCATGGAATTTCTGGATTTCAACTTCGTACCTAAAAGCCTAAATTTTGCCTCCAGAACCTCCCTACCACATTTTCCTATGTCATTGGTACCGACATCAGCCTATTTCCAGTCCCAGTAACCCTCCCCAGTATCAGCCCCCTTTCCAGTCCTCCCCTCCCAGTACCTTCCAGTGTCAACTCCCTTACATTCCCAGGACTGCCTCTGGTGTCCATTCCCTTCCAGTCTACCTTCTTCCCCATTGCCCAGCTCCTTCTAGTCCAAATACCATCCCAGGTATCAGCTCATTTCCACTCCCAGTGCCATCCCCATATCAGCTCCCTTCCAGTTACCCTACCTTCTGTCCATCCCCCTTCCAGTGCCATCACCACGTGTCTGCTCCCTTTCAGTCGCAGTGCCCCCTCCCTTCCAGCCTCCTCCCCATTATGCAGTCACCTACCAGTACCATCCCCAGGTGTCAGCTCCCTTTGAGCCCCCTCCTTACCCCCTCTGTCAGCTCCCTTCCTGCCACCTCCTTCCTCCCCCTGTGTCATCTCCCTTCCTGCCACCTCCTTCCTCCCCCCTGCGTCAGCTGCCTTCAGCCACCTCCTTACCCCCTATTTCAGCTGCCTCCCTGCCTCCACCTTCCCCATCAGTCCCTTCCTGCCACCTTTCCCCCCTCTTTCAGCTCCCCTCCAGCCACCTCCTTCCCCTCCTCTTTCAGCTCCCATCCAACCACCTCCTTCCCCCCTCTTTCAGCTCCCTTCCTACCACCACCTTCCCCCCTCTCTTTCAGCTCCCCTCCAGCCACCTCCTTCCCCCCACTTTCAGTTGCCTTCCAGCCCTCACCTTCCCTCTTCTGAATTCAAAAAAGCATGGGACAAACACAGAGGATCTCTAAAGAAAAAAAGGGGACTATTGTAGTTGTTGATATGGAAGGACAGACTAGATAGGCCATGTGGTCTTTTTCTGTCATCATTTTTCTATGTTTCTATGTTTCTTTCAGCTCCCTTCCAGCCACCTCTTTCTCCCCCCGACTCCCCCCCCCCCCCTTTCAGCTCTCTTCCAGCCCTCACCTTCCCTCTGTGTCAGTCCCTTCTGTCACCTCCTTCCCCTTGCAGCCATGGCTCATGTTTCTTACGGAGCAGCAGGTGCGATAAAACTAATTTAAAAACAAAATGAAACCTGTGTGGAGCCCTCTGGCCCTATGAAACCCCTGCTGCAGCGCCCATGCTCAAAAGGAAGTGATGCTACAGGGGGCGGGATGCTGCAGCAGGGGTTTCATAGGGCCAGAGAGCTCCACACAGGTTTCCTTTTGTTTTTAAATTAGCTTTATTGCAGCCGTTGCTCTGAAAGAAGCAGAAGCAGCGGCTGCAAGGGGAAGGTGAGGCTGCACAGGGTGAGGGGGTGTGGAACGCAAATGAAAAGCCAGTTTTCTGCTCTGGCCGCTCCCGGTCCAGCAGCCAGAGCAAAAAAATGATTTTTCAAGGGCCGGTCTTCAATCTCTGCCGGCAGCCGGCCTGGCCATGGAAAAGGCCAGGTTGGCTGAAAGCCGGCCGGTTGGCAACTATATTGGATCCTAATCTAAACCCTGATATGCGTGAGCGAGAATGCCACTGAACAGATTTATCCTTGTGTAAGAAAATATGTGAAGTTATGTTCAATAACTGGCAGTGCTTGCTTGAACCATAGAATATACCTGCTGTGGCAGCGGGGCCAGCCCAACCATTAGGCCAACCAAGCGGCTGCCTAGGGCAACAGTTTCTTTTGGTGGGGGGGAGGGCAGCAAAGAGCAGGGCATTCAAAACTAAACAATAGATTCTGACAGCGAGGAGGGACATAATCTTAAGGTTTCTCTAGGGTGTTAGCACCTTAAACCAACTCTGGAGCTGGCTCTGTGTGGAAGTTAGGCAGTTGATATAAAATCGCCCTCTTAGTGGGGTTGATTCTTTAAAACTAACAATAGATGTACAGGGCCAGATCCATGTGAGCTTTTGTTTAGCCACCGAGACGTGCTGTACAGCAGTAATTTTAAACTCACCACTGCCTTCTAGCAAATGGAAAAATAATTCTGCCAAGTGCATGAGGAAATAATTTATGAACATAGTTACCTTGAAATTTGTAGAGGTCGTTAGCATTTTAATGGAAAAATGGCAGCAGTTGTACTAAATCTTGTTTTTGTTTTGTTTTTCTCCAGATAGGCCTTTCAGTCCTTTGTGAGGAGTACTTTGTCAGCTGTTTTCAAAGCTGGGTAATGTGCTGACTGGCCACTATGGGCAGGCGATACCCGGGGGCTTACTATCGTCCAAGCAGCTCATGTACGTATACAACGGATCTTTGTAACTCTCCTTTATTGCAGCCTTGCCCTCATGTGACGCTTCCTTCCTCTGATAATATTAAGACATAATTAGAAAATTCTAAATACAGGAAAAGATATTCGAAATACCAGAAAGTTATATTGTACCATAGATTTATAAAGGGAGATGGCAGCAATTGTGTAAATAGGAGAGCATCTAAAACAGAGTGTGTTGGTATCGTAATAAACTGCTGCTACATCTTCCAGCACCCAGAACCTGTGAGTACGTAGAGCACTAAGAGTATGATTGAGACCAGCAGCTCCATAGCACTTTCTGTCTTATCCCCAGCAGGCCGTCTCACCTAGTCTTCAGCTGGGCAAAGGTAGGGAACAGTGGCGGGAGTTCAGATGAGGGGCCCCCAAGCATAATTTGCTGAGGACCCCTCATGGTGGTAGCAGCCAGGAGAGGAGGGGAGAACACCTTTCCTAAGGTTACCAGATTTTTGGAGAGCAAATCTGGGACACTTGGGTGGGGCAAGGGTCCTCCCCTCCTTGGGCATCTCTCCCCCTAAAATCTGGAAATGATGAGTTGGTGGCATTCTTTAACTTCAGTAGTTTAAAAAGGACAGGAATAGCTCTTCTTGAGTTGTAAGTGTACATGCATGCTTAAACTTGATTTCATTAATAGAAATAAATATTCTATATATTTCCAAATTCTCCCCTTTTTTTTTTTAGAAAAGAAGTTAATTTTTCATCTACTGCTACCGTCCTGCTTCCTCACTGGTTTCATTGCCCCTTGTTCCTTCCCTCTAGCAGTTCGCTTTCATAATTCTGTTGACTTACAGTATGGACAGGGCCCGCGCAAGGTGCCCTAAGTGAGCTTGCAGCCTTGCAGCGCCCACCCCAACCCAAACTCTTTCATGCTCATAAGGCCTTTCCATGAGATTTTGATATTTCATTGACATCAATTGTGTAGACTGCAAAATATCAAGAAACACCAAGGTATAAATTAAAATTAATTCATACTATATTGGCTGGAGGTAATATGGCTGGCTGAATTGATGAAGGTTGTTTCCCCTGATTATTCACCTCAGTAGCACTAACTCTAGCTTACTCTTTTAGCAGGTACTTTGTGAAGTAATATAAACCCTTTTAATAAAGGCCCTCAGAAACTATATAGCAAATCTGCCATGATAAACACAGGGTCGGCCCATCCACTAGGCAGGTTAGGTGTCTGCCTAGGGCGGCAGATCTCTGTGCACGGCAAGCCATGTGCTTTGACACGCATTTACATGACCTGCCCCCCCCCATGTGTGCTGAGCTGTGCCACCACCCTTTACGTCCCCCCCCCTGCTGCTGCTGCTGATTCCATCAGTGATGGGGGCAGCAAAGCTCAGCGGCAGGCAATGTGCTTCAGCACACATGGCCTGCTGCTCCTGATGCCTCCGAAGTTGTGTTGGAGGGGGGATCAGAAGCTGCAGGCCATGTGTGCCGAAGCACATGACCTGCCGCTGAGCTGAGCTGCCCCCCCGATCCTGCCAATGCATGACTCTGCACAGGGGGGGAGGGTGGCATGGTTGGAGCTTCTGCCTAGGGCGGCAGAAACCCTTGGGCCAGCCCTGGATAAACATAGCCGGGATTCAAAGAGCACCAACTGTACCAGTGAAAAGGAAACACTGCAAACATTACACCATGTCTTAGAGCATCAATGCAGCTCTTACTGGGAAAACAGCACAAGCAGGACTCCTGCAGATCTCTACACAGAAACTATACACTAGCAGAATCCCTCACCACGGTCACACATGCAAAACGCAAAACAAGAGACCACAAACTAGAACTAGAAAGATGCAGACAATCACTAAACCAAAATTAAATTTATTTTGTTTCTACCATTTCTGGACATTTTGGACCCTGACATAACACCTCCATCCCACAACCTACAAAGACTTCAGTTTACTCCAGGACCATCACAACTACCAGAGCTGTACATCAGTGATCAAATGAAGATGCTACTTTTTGCCACATATGTGTGATATATTACCGTAAAAATGGGAAATGTGAATTGAATACACAAGGGCATACTACAGTCCAAAAGACTCTTCATCCCATCCAGTGCTTACTAACTTCCGTACCCATGATGGCTTTAGGGCGTGGCTAGTCATTTAACCATCCTGGTGTCTCACACCTTTGGTGAAGTTCTATTTGCATATTGGTCATCAAACTTAAAGGGCTCCAAGTGATCATTTTGTCCAGTGCCTGAGCAACCTTAAGGCCACCATTGCCTAATACTCCCGATCTGGCAAGTTATTCTGTAATGTAACAATGATTTTCAGTAAAATATTTTCAAATCTTTGTAGTTCTTGCTCTTTTATTCTCGTCAGCCTCTTTCTTTTTTCTTTCTTCTGATTCCATCTTGTTTACTTTTGTATATTTTCTTTATTCTTTTTATTTATACTTTGTATTTTAACATTTCCCCTATTTATTTATTTTTTATTTGTCTAAATTTCCTTCCCCTCTGATTTCTGTTTTATTCTTATACATTCCATTCTCTCAGATATTCTTCTTAATGTTTGTCCCATTGCCCCTTTATTCTCTTGCTAATCTCATTCTTACATCCCATTTATTTTCTGTCATCTTTCTTTTCTTTTTTTTACTTGACTTCTCTTTATCTCATGGTATTTAACACACCCATCTGTTCTTCCAGTTCTCTCCTTCTCACACACGTTTCATTTCACATCCCTCTTTATAAAATATAGCTCACTCCCTTCTTACTAATACATATTGTACATCCATACCCAACTCTCATACAAACACACCTCACTCCCCTCTTATATACACACATAACCTCTCTCAATCTTACACATATAAACCTTACTGCCTTCCACTCTTGCACAAAGCTCACTTGCCCCTACCTTCCCTCATCTCTCTTTATCCCTTCCATCCCCTCACCTTTCTCCATCCCTCTCTTCTTCTCATCTTCATCTCTGTCATCCACTCTTCCATTGTTGTCCTCTGCCAACTCTCCCTTCATGAAATCTGTCATTCATTGGCTCATCTCTCTCCTTCAACCTTTTCCCTTTGTTTCCTTACACATTTGTTACTCCCCTAATCACCCCTTCCTTCCATCTCACATTCCTGTACTCCACCCTCCTTTCCTCTCCTCTATCCCCTGAGCCGGAGTAAAGGAATAGCCTAGTGGTTAGAGCAACAGCCTTGTTACCCAAGAGATCAAGGTTCGGTTTCCATTGGCAACCCTTGTGACCTTGGGCAAGTCACTTTACCCTCCATTGCCTTGGAAGAAAAGGCCTGGCAATCTACTTCTGGTCTTTTTCAAGAAAACCCAGGGGCTGCTGGGTCACCAGGAGTCAGCATTGACTTGACAGCACTTAAAAAAAATCAAAAACAAAAAAAAAAGTCTCCTTAGCCTTCAGCTCTCCCTTCCTTCCTTCTTCTCATCCACAGCAACTTAGCCTTCAGCTCTCCCTCTTTTTCTCCTTTTCTCTGTCCTTTAACACTCCCTCACCTGTTCACCTAGCCTTCAGCTCGCCATTATCCTATCTTTTTTCCTCCCTGTTGCACCTTAGCCCTTAGTGTGCCCTCCCTTCTATCGTATGTTCACTCTGTATAGCTGAGCCCAGCCCAGCACAACCCAAGTTGCCCTGGCCAATGGTAGCAGCACTGGCTGCAGCATCTGTTCCCGCAGTCACCGTTGAGGCCAGCAGTAGCAGCACCAGCTGCAGTGTCTTGTTTCCACGGTTGCGATTGCTTCTTGAACACACCGATAGAAGATAAGGACTGAAGCAGTACTGCACACTCCGTGGTCGGCATTGCTCACTGATGACTCCTAATAGGCTCCCTGTAGGCCGCATTCCCCAAAGTGAAATAGAGATCAGGGTGACTGTTATGGCTCTGCGCGCCACTGTAACTCCGCCTCCCTATAACATCACTTCCTCCATGTCGGCCGCTGCCTCTGTCTCCACTAAAAATCGGAGACAGGAGGTCATTATGGATTGTGCAGACAGGGATTCTACCACCAAATCAGGGATGTCTAGTAGCTTTAACTTTTCCCCTCCCATCCCCTCTGTCTCCGCCCCCCCCCCCAAAAAAAAGCTTTTTTAAAAAGTCAGTGCGCAGCAAACATTATACTTACAGTAAAGGTTTGCTGCACAGCCTCCTGCTGCCTTTATGTTGTTGGTATGTGCCACTGAGTTGGTGTCAACTCATGTTAGCAAAGTATTTTTCCATGGCAGCCTGCGGCCCAGAATAGCTTCTCTCTATGTGGAGCCTGCCTAGTGCACAGCAACCTTGGAAGCTTGGATCAGTGCTACCCTGAGCCCTGCTCACATAGTTACAACTTTCACCAGTGAAGAAAGTATCCCCCAGTTGCACACTTCCCTTAGAGGAACTGTATAGGGGTAGGATTGCCAACATTGAAAAATATTAATAATAAACAAACAGCCAGGCCTTTTTCCCCTCTTTACTATAGACCTTCTTTCCTTTGTAGCCCCTTTCCTCCACAATACCCTTATCTACCATAGAGACCTTTTCTCGTAAAGCAAGAGCTGGTCCTTACTTTCAGATTTGAAAGGATGGAGTTTACAGATGAGCAGGGATTTGAGACTGTTAGCTCTGATGAGCAGGGACAGGGTCGTATATCTATATGTACAGTGCTGCTTAGTAGTAGTTGTTCCAGGCCCAGCTGTGGTGGCAGCAACGTTAGGGGAATGAACTAGTGCGTTCTCTGATCTCAAGCGCTCCCGTCGTATGGAGCTTACGAGGAGTCATGGGGCCTGGGAGTGGAGCATAGCTTACATGCCTTCACAAACTTTCACTGCTGATGCAACAGCCAGACCTAGGATCAGCCCCTGCTTCAGAAGTAAAGGGCTCGTAGGAGAATTGAGTGACAGCAACATGAAGAACAGAGAGAAAGGAGCTCTGGAAGACAGTGGGATGATTTCTGGAGAGGAAAAAGGGATTCCTATTCATCTCTCCAGGCCAGTCCAGGGTACCATCGGGTTGTCAATCCCCTTCAGCAGCTGAGGAATGAAAACTAAAAGTCTTTGCTGACAGGCTATAGCCACTCCCCCTTGAGACAGCTCTCCAGTCTTCAGTCCTCAGCAGCTGAACAGGATGTGGAAGCTGATAGGCTCTCTATCCAGTTGCAGCTGGCCTTTTGATTAGCAGACTTTTGAGGAGAATTGGCTCTAGCAGAGTTAAATTCCTCTCTTATATCTCCTATACCTCTTCCCTTGTGGGGTTTTTTCAATAAAGCTGGTTGAAAAAGAAAAAGAGTAGCACCTCCGTGGAGGAGCGATTCGGCAGCGTTCAGAGGCAGAGCCTGTCTCCCAAGGTGAACCGTGCCGTTTTTTGCAGGGGGATTGTTCCTGGGAGCCCCAGGTACCTCTCTCCTATTGTCTGCAGGAACGCTTCTTAGTTACCTGCTAGCAGTGGGATCTGGAGCATCGGGGCCATTCAGAGCTGCATTCAGGTCAGTTTTTTGTTCTTCCTTGCAGTCAGTACTTTGGCGGTGTGTGTGTGCGTGCCTGGGTGTTTAGTTTTGCGTGCGGTTTCGATCGCGGTTTCTGCCAGCGGTTTTTCAGTCGTCGGGGGTAGTTGGCTTGGTCCTTCACTTACACGGGGAGCAAAATGGAGTCTCAGAGGTCTCTTAGCATGGTGGATCAGGCGGAAACGGCGGCCATTTCAGAGGAGCCCACCGTTTCTCCCACGGGCAAGCAAGGCAAGAGGAAATTGAAGTCAGTGAGAGACACTGCGTCTGATTTAAAGGAGCAGCGCGAAGTTCCTGAAGCTCAGGAATCTTTGGCGGCTTTGTTTTCCCCGGAATTTATTTTAGCTCTCCATAGAGCTTATACTTTAAAGGTTTCCCAGGTCAGCAGAGATCCCTTGTCTTCCAGTTCTGGGGACGGCAGCCTCTCAGGGGAAATTAGATCAGATCCTGGAGAGGGGTCTTCCCGTGCAGGGGCAGGCTTAGCTACTGTCGTGGAAGGCTTAGAACAGCAGCTGCCGGAGCCTCAGAAGAGAGATGACACTAAAGTTTTTCTGAGGCTAGTTTTGATCCGTGGTCAGCGGAGCTGGAGGATGGCGAGCTGGCTCTGGGCGAGGACCCAAATCTCTTTCGAGTGTTCCGTAAGGAGGAGTTAGGGGCCCCGATTGGGCAGTCTTTGGCGGCCTTGAATATTCTTCTTCCTACAGTGCAGCAAGAACCACTGGAGGATCCCTTGTTGCAAGGTTTTAAAGCAGAGCAACCTTGTTTTCCGCTCCACCGGGTTATAAAGTAGATGATAGAGTCTGAATGGGAGTGCCCGGAGGCTTCGCTCAGGGGAGGTCGTGCGCTGGGTCGTCTTTATCCAATCCCACACGATGAGAAGGAATTACTGAAGAAGCCTAAGGTGAATGCACTTGTTTCTGCGGTAACAAGGAAGACTACGATCCCAGTAGAGGGAGGAACGGCGCTTAAGGATCTGCAGGATCGCAAGCTAGAAGGGCTGCTTAAGCAAGCCTTTGATTCCTGTGCACTGGCTCTTCAGGCTTCCATTTGTGGGGCATTTGTTTCTAGAGCGTCGATCCGTTGACTCCAGGGGGGGTCGCCTTCCGATTCTTCAGGGGAGTCCTCCTCAGAGGAAGCGAAGTTGGAATCGGCGGCGGCCTATCAGGCCGATGCCTTTTATGACTTGATTCGTATTTCGGCTAAGGCCATGGCCTCCTTGATTGGGGCTAGACGGTTCCTTTGGCTAAGGAATTGGTCGGCTGACGCCTCATCGAAGGCACGGCTCAGTAAGCTCCTGTATACGGGCAAGCTGCTGTTTGGGGAGGCCTTGGAGAAGATTGTAAAGGATTTGGGAGATTCCAAAGGTGGACACTTGCTGGAGGATCACCCTAAGTCTTTCAAACAATCGTCTACGCAGCGTGGGCAAGGAAAGGAATTTCATAGATTTCGGGGGGCGCGTTTTTCTCCCTATCCCAGAGGACGGTTCGTGCCTAGGGCTCAGCCTTTTCGTGGAACCAGAGGGTTTGGTAGAGGCTATTTCCCTGCCCAGCAATCGGCTCTGAAAAAGCCGCAATGAAGGTCAGCTGGTCCAGATAGAGATACCGGTAGGGAGCCGCTTACAGGGGTTTCTCTCTGCCTGGACCGCCATAACGACAGACCAATGGCTACTGGAGATCATCCGAGACGGGTATGCGCTGGAGTTCGCTCGGCCGCTTCAGGAGGCCTTCTTGGTGTCACCTCGTGGTCTCGGGACCAAAAGACAGGCGGTAGAAGACACGCTACTTCGCTTAGTGCAGCTGGAGGCGGTTGTTCCGGTTCCTCCAGACCAGTTAGGGTCCGGTCGATACTCAATTTATTTTGTGGTTCCCACGAAGGAAGGCTCCTTTCGTCCGATTCTGGACCTCAAGCACGTCAACCGGGCTTTGCGGGTTCCTCATTTTCGGATGGAGACTCTAAGGTCAGTGATTCGTTCCGTTCGACCGGGAGAGTTCCTCTCATCCATAGATCTCACGGAAGCTTATCTGCATATCCCGATCAGACCAGAACATCAGCGTTTTTTAAGATTTGCGGTGCCCGCGGGTCATTTTCAGTTCCGAGCGTTACCTTTCGGCTTGGCGACGGCCCCTCGGATGTTTACGAAGGTCATGGTGGTCGTTGCCGCAGCCTTGAGGATGGAAGGTATTCAAGTTCATCCCTATCTGGACGATTGGTTGATCAGGGCCAGTTCGCGGCAGGAGTTGGTCGAGGCTACCTCTCAGGTGGTTCAGCTCCTGGAACAGCTCGGTTGGGTAATCAACCGTACAAAGAGTCAGCTACAGCCCCAGTCCCGGCTTGTGTATCTGGGAGCAGAGTTCGACACGGAGCGCGAATTGGTCTCCTTGCCGGAGGGCAGGGTTCTGAAGATTTTGGATCAGGTAAAAGCATTTCTTCGGCTCAAGGCTCCTTCGGCGTGGAGGTATTTGCAGCTCTTGGGCTCCATGGCGGCCGCCTTAGATCTGGTGCCCTGGGCCAGAGCTCATATGCGGCCCTTGCAGCAGGCTTTGCTGTCCCGGTGGTCTCCTCAGCTTCATCCTTTGTCAAGAAAGCTGGATTGCGCGGACGTGGTGAGGGACAGTCTCACTTGGTGGCTCGATCCGAGTCATCTTCAGGCAGGAGTGCCGTTGGACCTTCCAGATTGGACGTTAGTAACGACGGACGCCAGTTTATCAGGCTGGGGAGCTCATTGTCGGTCTCAGGTGGCTCAGGGGCGCTGGTCTCCAGAAGAAGCGTCTTTCTCGATCAATCTACTGGAGCTCAGGGCAGTTCGTTTGGCTCTGCTCTCCTTCGCTCCGTTCCTCGAGAGGAGAGCAGTGCGGGTCTTTTCCGACAACGCAGTGATGGTGTCGTATATCAATCGCCAGGGGGGCACAGGCAGTGCTCTGTTGTTGGCAGAGAGTCAGGAGTTGATGCTCTGGGCAGAATCTAATCTGTTGGCTCTGTCAGCGGCGCATGTAGCCGGAAAGGAGAATGTTCAGGCCGATTATCTGAGTTGCAATGTTCTCGATCCCGGAGAGTGGGAATTGGACGCAAAGATTTTTCTCGACATTGTGAGGCGCTGGGGGCGGCCGGCGATGGATCTCATGGCCACGCACAACAATGCAAACGTGTTGCGGTTCTTCAGCAGGCGCAGAGAGCACATGTGGATGCTCTGGTTCAACCTTGGCCGTTGGACAGGCTTCTTTACGTATTTCCTCCGTGGCCGATGATCGGTCGGGTCGTTCAGCGCATAGCTCATCATGGGGGGAAGGTGATTCTCATTGCGCCGGATTGGCCCAGACGGCCGTGGTATGCGGATCTCCGGTGGCTGCTCGTGGATTCCCCTTGGAGGTTACCAACTCGGGGCTATCTGCTGAAGCAGGGTCCCATGCCGCAGGTGGATCACTTCTTGCTTACAGCTTGGCTCTTGAAAGGGAGCGCTTGAGATGCAAAGGCTACTCGGCAGCAGTGGTGTCCACGATGTTGCAGGCTCAGAGATCGTCAACTTCTTTAGCTTATGCTCGCGTTTGGCGAGTGTTTGAGTCTTGGTGTACAAACCGTAGCGTTCGTCCCTTTGAGGCAGCCTTGCCTGAGATTTTGGCTTTTCTTCAAGACGGTTTGCAGAAAGGATTGGCTCTTAACACCTTGAAGGTTCACGTGGCTGCTCTAGCGTGCTATAGAGGTATGGTGCAAGGTAGGAGGTTATCATCTCATTCGGATGTGGTGCGCTTTCTCAGAGCGGTGAAGGTTCTCAGGCCGCCGGTACGGCAGGTGGTGCCGGCTTGGGATTTGAATCTGGTCCTTGACGCTCTGACTCGGCCTCCTTTTGAGGGAGATTCGTCGGGGGGCTTGAGAGAGTTTTCATGGAAAACCGCGTTTCTGGTGGCCCTATGTTCGGCGTGGAGAATCTCTGATCTTCAAGCTCTTTCTTGTAGAGAACCGTATCTGCAGTTTTTGGCGGAACACGTGCTCCTCCGTCCAGTGCCGTCTTCCTTTCTAAAGTGGTGTCTCCTTTCCGCATTAATCAGTCAGTTGCTCTCCCCTCTTTTGCGGATTTGCAAGGGTCGCGAGTAGATCAATCCTTACGAAAGTTGGATTTAAGGTGCGTCTTGAAGCGCTATCTAAGGATCACAAAACCTTTTAGGAAAACGGACAGGTTGTTTGTTCTGTTTGGGGGTCCTCGGAAGGGGCAGGCTGCTTCTAAGGCGTCGATTGCCCGATGGGTAAAGCAGGCTGTAGGGGCGGCTTATGTAGCGGGCGGTAAATCGCCTCCGGTAGGTCTCAAGGCGCATTCTACGCGGGGACAGGCGGCTTCTTGGGCGGAGTTTGCCTTGGTTCCGCCGGTTGATATTTGTAGAGCGGCGACATGGTCATCTCTGCATACGTTTACGAAGCATTATAGGTTGGATATACAGGCCAGGGGGGATGCGAGAGTAGGGGCTGCTGCCATTGTAGTGCGGCTCGCGGGTCCCTCCCGTCTTTAGGCACTGCTCTGGTACTACCCGATGGTACCCTGGACTGGCCCGGAGAGATGAATAGGAAGGAGAAATTAGGCCTTACCTGCTAATTGTCTTTCCTTGAATTCTCTCCGGGCCAGTCCAGGGCCCTCCCATTCGTATTGCAGAGTCCGCGAGCAGGTTATTTTGGTGTTCTGCTTCCGCCAGTCCCCCGGGACTACTGGGTACTCTGGTGGCGGTGGTGTTTGGGGCTCCCTTCGGGGTAATTGGATTTTTGAAAAAAAAAAAAAAAAAAGGAAACCAATCCAGAAGAAAAAAAAAAAAAGAGGGGTTGGTTAATTTGGAATACAGAGAGGGCATGTGCGCTCGTACCTCATGCAAGGGAAGGGGTATGTTCTTTTTCTTCCCAGAGCGGTCGTTAGCTGGTAGGTTTTGTTCTTGCAGTCGATTATCTCGATTATAAAGCAGGTTGATGTTTGTTCTGTTAGGCTGCTTGGTTACAATAGACTGGAGAGCTGTCTCAAAGGGGAGTGGCTATAGCCTGTCAGCAAAGACTTTTAGTTTTCAGTCCTCAGCTGCTGAAGGGGATTGACAACCCGATGGTACCCTGGACTGGCCCGGAGAGAATTCAAGGAAAGACAATTAGCAGGTAAGGCCTAATTTCTCCAAATCTGCTGCCTTGGAAGCTAGTTGATTGTCAGAAATGATATTAAAAACAAAATAATAACAAATGCCAGGTCAGACCAATGGACTATCAAGCCCCTGCCACTAACGATGGCCAGTCCACCTGTCCTCCTAATACTTGTCTAAACCTTTTTTAAGCTCACTTAAATTAGTAGCTTGACCACATTTTCCAGCAGTAAATTTCATACTTTAATTTTGCAGGGACTAAAAAAGTATGTTGTAGAGTTTGTTTTAAATCTGCTGCTAGTTATTTTCATGGAGTATTCCTTATCCTGGTACCATTCTGGACCGTGTAAATGACCATTCCATACTAACTTGCTCTGTCACTGGTGATTTTGTCATCTGTCTTGTCTCACCTCAGGCATCTCTCCTTCAGAGGCCCTAATCCATTGAGCCCTTTCATTCCCTAGCTTTAAGCATTTTTGCCACCCTTCTCTGCCCTTTTTCAGTTCTGCAGTATCTCTTTTGAAATGTGGCGACCAGAGCGGCACACATTACTCCAGATGCGTTCACACCAGAGATTGATACAGTGGCTTGTTAACATTCCCTTTTCTTTTCCAAATACATTCTAACATTTTATTTACTCATTGAGCCAATACCGAACATGGAGTGGAAGATTGCAAAGTGTTGTCCACAGTGACTTTAAGATCTGTTTGCTTAGTGGGGATTCCTAATATAGGCCCTAGCACCGTGAAACGCATAGCTTGGATTTTTCCCCTGTGTATCACTTTGCACTTGTCTGCATTAAAGTTTGTTTTCCCAATTCTCCAGCCTCACAAGGCCCTCCTGTAATTCCTTACATTCAGCTTGAATTGCGACCACTTTGAATAATCTTGCATCCTATGCAAATCTGACCATTTTGCTCTTTGCTCCTTTTTCCAGGTCATTAATGAATATGTTAAATACTATTTCCAGCACAGATCCCTAAGGTATTTCACCATTTAATTCTCTTCATTTGGAAAACTGGCCATTTAATCTTGCTCTCAGTTTCTATCTTTTAACCAGTTCCTTCGAGCATGTTGCTTCCCATCCCTTGTTTTTTTCCATTTCCTCAGAGATCTGTCATGAGTAACTTTGACAAATGTCTTTTGAACATTCCTGTATGCTCTTATCGACTGTCTCTCCTCCGTCTATAGATTTAATTTTACTTTCAAAGAATTCTAATAGATTGGCAAGGCATGACTTCCACCTGCTAAATTCATAATGCCTTTTCCACATTAATTCACATCTAGCCATATGTTCAGTGATTTTGGGGCAGGTTTACTAAACTGTGCTAATGCTAACACACGCTAACTGATTGGAGCAAGCCTGCAATAACGGCTATCGTATGCTAAAAGAAGCCGGCATGGCAAAAATTCCACACCAACATCTTGGCGCACAGTGGAGCAGGGACTGGGCAGATTAGGAGCAGAGAGTGGGTGCGGATTGCACATTGCAGTTAGCCCCGGAGGAATTACTGTGTGCTCACTGTTAATGTCGCAGTTAGCACAGGCGCAGTCAATGCCACCTCAGTGTGTATAATTAAGTGAGCCTGCATTTATTGCGAATGATCCTATGTGGTAAGGAACTTTTCTGTGTGGTAACTGCAGGGGACATGTTGGAAACCCTCCCAACAGTTGGTGCATAACATTTGCACTTACCATGCACTAATTTTTGCTCTTAGCGCGGTCCATGCAGAAAGTTACTGCACTTTAACAAACGTGCCCCTTTGTTCTTACTATTTTGCTTTAACCTCTCTCTTGTATTCTCACTACGTTTGGGAGAGATTCCTCTTCTACCCTGAATGATCCAGGCAGAGCATGACCCTTTCCCTGCCTCTCCAGTTCTTCCACCTGCTGGCCAAGAGCTCCTCCAGGGCTATACCTGTGGTCAAGGACATGGTCTGCTTCCTGATTTTCTTTTTCACACACCTTCCCACTGTCCTGTTGGGATGGATGCATCTACTATTTCTGTAACTACCACTTATCATGTATATAATGCTACCGGTTGTACGCAGTGCTGCACACATACATGTAAGAGACAGCCCCTGCTCTACAGAGCTTACAATCGATTCAAGACCGACAAACGAACAAACAGGGGACGAGGGTAATTCTTTAAGGGAAATGATTAAACACACGTGGGTGTTAAACACAGGAGAATGAGGGGGTCAGGATGCAAAAGCAGCCTTGAAGAGGTGGGTTTGTAGCTTAGATTTGAATAGAGCCAGAGATGGAGCCTCCTGTCACTACATCACTGCTCCCTCATACCCCTGAACCCTCCTAAACCTATAAAGTTCTCCACTTTAAACACAGAAATATGACACAATTGTAATTACTTGGAGAGGCACCAGAGGTCCCTCGCAATATAACGGTAGAGTTTGTATAAATGAACTGTAGCTGACAGCATGGGTGTAGCGTCATTAATGTACAGTGGTGTATGTGTTCCACCATCTGAAGATAGGGATATGCTGTGAATCATCCCCGGGGTTGTGGCTAGGCCTTGGATCTGATTTCTTGGCCCCCCGCTCCCCCAACACATACACACTCTGCTCTTTTTCATCTCTTGGACCATAGTAATTTGTATTGTGACTGCTTCTTTTGCTGAGGACTGGCCTAGCACCTCTCTCCTCTTTCTTCCTGATAGTGCCATGCGGTTTACTGATCTTCACTTGTCTGAATTGTATGATATTCCTTAGAAACAGTGAAGACAGTTTATGATCACTAAACCGTGTGACTTGCCAACTGGAAGAGGAAGGAGAAGGTGCCAGATCAGCATTTGGCAAGGGAAGCAGCTGTGATAGAAATTACTATGGGCCAGGTAATGAGGGATAGAGGGGCAGTAGAGGGACAGACTAGAAGCTTTTGTGGAATTGAGAAGGAACATGAGAGTGGGAACTCCAAATTAGGGGTGTGGGGAAAATAGAGCAGGGATTGATATTTGGCTTGGGAGAGAGTGGGAACTTAGGGACTGGGTGGTTGGCAGAGTGGTGCTTGGAAATTGGGTGGGAGAGTGAGGATGTGGCTATTTGCAAAAGAGAGAAGGGGCTCTGAGGCTGGTTGGATGGGAGGAGAAGGGGACTTGGAGACTGAGCGGGATTCAAGAAGGACTTAGCCCATGTTAAATTGATTGGGGTTGCGTATTAAAAATGTGAAATTGAAAGTAACAAAAGGAGGGTTGAAAGATGTTACATAGGACCTTGGAAGGCTTGGGAGGGGTTGAGGGGAAGTGGAAGGAAATGGGGCAAGGGTCAGAGAGAAAGTGAGAGAAAGGAGAATTCACCCTCTGACGGGATGAGAGAAAGAGGAGAAAGTTGCATTTGTGATGGGGTGAGAAGGGGTAGAAATCGAGCTAGGGAGGAGATGAAAAAGTAATCGGCAGCGGGGTAGGGGTAAGAGAAAAGGGACTGGAGGCCAAGGAGGGGATAAACAGCAGAAAGAACTGAGGCTGGCGAGGAGGTAAGAGGCAAGAAAACTATATGAGAACTGAGGAGTGGATCATAGAGAGGAATTAATAAACTGGAGGAAAGGAGCAGAGAGGTGGAGAAATAGACGGGCTGGAGAGGGACTGAAAGAGTGGGAAGATGGAAACATAAAAATATAGAAAAATAGCAACAGATAAAGGCCATAGGGCTTTTCCAGTCTGCCTGTCCGTTCCAACTACTCATTTGTACAGTCCTTTCTTCTCACTCCAGAGATCCTCTCAGCTTATCCTACACTTTCTTGACTTCAGATTCTGTCCTCATTTCCACACCTCCACTGGGAGGCTGCTCCATGCTGACTGATATGTACAGTAGGTCAGATGTGAAAAGAGGGAGACAGAGGCTGAGAGAGAGGGCAAAGTAGGGGTGAAATCTAGTTTTGAGTGGATAGAACAGCAGAAAAGAGAGAAGAAAGGGAAAGATTATTGTTAAATACAGATACAGAGTAGTAAGTGAAGAAGAGAAAAGGAAGGAAAAGAAACAGAAAATGGAAAGAGATCCTGGAAAATTAATTAGCAGAAGACAGACAAGAGGAAGACGTGAAAGAGATACTGAGATCAATACAATATTAAAGAAAATGTCCAGTGAAAGGTGAAATCAACTTATTGATTGGAATATGCCAGCTTTGGGAATGTGCAGCTCCTTTGCATTTATTTAGGTCATTTCTAATATACTCATTTTATATTCTAAACAAACACCAGACATAATAAAACAACATTATTAGACAGAACTATAAATTATACCACATAATATGAAGTAATTA
Source organism: Ichthyophis bannanicus (assembly GCA_033557465.1). NCBI lineage: Eukaryota > Metazoa > Chordata > Amphibia > Gymnophiona > Ichthyophiidae > Ichthyophis > Ichthyophis bannanicus. Next base: position 1,512,223,134 of record CM066032.1, on the reverse strand, counting down.
AGGGGGAAACTTACTATGCTGCAGTAAAATATCACATTTTACCTCAGCTTAGTTTACCATGGCTGACACTAAACTGTAGTAGCTCAGTACCGCAAGTCCTGCAGTAAATGTATAGCACAGCTTGCGATTAACTTTATAAGCTGTATTATTCTGCTTGCCTGGAGCATTAATCAAGGCACTGAAAAAGATATATAAAAATGTTGGAACTGCTTAATAGAGAGGGGAACACATCCGCTCACTATCTATAAGGCTCCCTTTTAATCATTTTTATTAATACAAAATTTTGTTGTTTTTCAAATGGTATATTTATGAAAAACATTTACTTATCTCCAAAAGCGCAGCATTGAAGAATACAGGAAGCCTCTGTACACGACGTGGCACGTTTCAAGCTCGATCACACGGAGCTCTGCCTCAGGTTTTAGGAAACTCCCTGTGAAAATGGTAGCAACGAAGGCAGCGCTTTCCACAGAAACCACAATTGATTCACTCTTATGTAAGAAAACCGGTGTCTGATGTCACTGTCTATCTGCCAGTCAGAATAGTCAGAGGGAGAATGCCATGAAAACCCCTCATATGATTGGCCTAGTCTCTTCTGATATCCAGCCTATCTATTTCAGAATTCAAACCAGATGGAGATAAAGATCCCAACCTAAAAATCCAATGCTGTTCATTCTACTATAGTTTGGCCAGCCGATCACTACCCCCTGGGTCATGAGGCACAAAGTCGATTACTCTCCAAAGTAGCTGGTCAAAGGAATGTTTGTATTGCACACAGTGCTCCACCATAGGAGTTGATAAGGTCTGGGTCTGTAACCGTGAAGCGAGACATGTCTTGATTTGACGTGTAGTCCGCCCGATGTAAATAGAACAGTATTGGATATTTTACCACATGTTAGCGGCCCAGTGCTGCCAGGAGGAAAAATAACACCAGCTTTGAGCTGGCATTATTTTTCTAGTAGAAACACTGCTTGCGCTGTTCAGTACAAGCAGCATTGTTTGATTTACATAATAATGAGGTGTTCTGCCTGCATTTGCATGTTTCGTATCTCATTATTAAGCAACATACCTTGGAATAAAATAACATGCATTAAGGTAAAAAAAGGCATGATTTTGCCCTTCAACACCTGTTAAGGGACAAAAATCATGCATTATTCGCATAGTGCACGTTAGTATTTATCCCTAAATCTCTAAGTAAACTTAAAATCACCTTAAACCTCCCTCTGCAAAAGCCTGTGCAGAAAGGAAACTTTGGATCTTCTTTTGTAAAGTTAGAAGACACATCTCCAGTTACAAATCATACAACAAGGCAGTCCATAATAACAGTGCAGTAATTGCGAAAACCGTGGCTCTAGGTAAAGAATGAATGACAGCTTTATTGGGGGGCATAGTAAAAAGACATGACCCTGCTGACAGTAAAGAACCCCCTGTTGGATGAAAAGGAATGGCTGCTTGCAAATAAGAAGGTACCATGAAATGCAGAACCTTACAGATAATTCCTAGGGGCTGGATTTACATCTAGGCAGGCTATGCATCGTGTTGGTGCATAGCCTACTCACTAACCCCCTTAACCCGGATTTTCACTTCCGAGGCAACGGAAGTGATAATCCGTGTTTGGCTGGGTGCGCCCAGAGCCACCGAGGCTAAATGGGTAGCAGCGATTTTCGATGCTACCTGCTTAGCCCCGGCTCCTTAAAGATAGGCGAGGAAAAACCTTGCCTATCTTTAAGGCACAGAGGGCTAAGCAGGTAGCATCGAAAATCGCTGCTACCCTTTTAGCCCTGTCCTCCGCCCCCGCTGTACCCCAGAACGCCCCCAACACGCTCTGCATAGCATCTGGGCACATTAGGGACTTATCCGGGATTTTCCAAAGGCACTACCCATGTAGGTGCCTTTGGAAAATCCCAGATAAGGCATTTGCATGGGTAACTAGGGCAATTACCCATGTAAATACCTTCGAAAATGCCGCCCTAGAATTTTAAACTGCATAGAATATTGAAAGATGGGAGTAGTGCTCTCTTTTTGTGCATCCAGTCACAAGCCGGGCTGCATCATTTTGAGACAATTGTATTGCCTTTCACTCGATGAAACATAGGGGGGTCATTTATTAATGGTCAGCGGACGCCAACAGGGTTATCACGTGTTATCTGTTGCAGGGCTCATAGGTTTAAAATGGGTCCTTTGGCAGATGACACGTAATAACGGCATTAGCATGTGCTAACCATGAGTAAATAGCCCCCACAGTGAACTACAATAATCCAGTCCTGAAGCAATCAATGCCCATAGCACAGAGCGAAAAGTCTGACACATCAGATAATGCTTTTAATCTCCCCAGTAGCGGCAGTTTATAGAAACACACTTTGGTAATGCTGCTCACTTGCACTTGCTTTGAGATAGGGATCTTAACACCTTCCACATTGAAGGTCTTCAGTTTTTCAGATAACAGAGATTTACAAACAATTAGAGCCGTTGTCTTTCCAGAATTTAATGCTAACCAGCCACTTTTTCATCAAGTCGGTGACAGTAGAAATTGATAAAAATTGAATGCTTTTAGCTGGTAAAAATGGAACAGAAGCCAAACCATATATCTTTGTAGTTTGCTCAGTAGAGGAAAAAATGCAGTTCTGTGTATGTTTCTCCAGCATGCATTCTGACATCTTGGGGTTTCCAGTTTAAATTTTGTCTGCATATTTATGTACGAGTCCTCTCGTGTTGGGGTGAGGGTAGCCCCAGAGAGTACACACTTTAAGGGTTCTGGTGGACAGGGGAGGTAGAATGATATCCCAAACTCCGAAAACTCTCCAAAGCCCTGCAAAAAATGCAGGCCCACACCATGGGATAACTTTAAGTAAAAACACCTTTATTTGACAATTTCCTAAAAGTTAAGGGCCCACGTTTGAGCTGGGTGGTGCTATGCGCTGTGTTGGCGCATAGCCTGCCCATCTCCCGCCTAACCCAGATTTTCCATGCCAGGATGATATGTGCCCCCGGCATTGAAAATCCGGGTGTCGCCGCACAGACAGGAAGCTGCAGGATTACCTGTGTAGCACCGATTTTCGATGCTGCACGATTAGCCCCAGCACCTTAAAGATGGGCGAGGCTTCCCCCACGCCTATCTTTAAGGCACAGCGCTAACTGTGTAGCAACAAAAATCAGTGCTATACAGTTAGCACCATGACCCGCCTCTGCTCTGCCCTGGAACGCCCCCAACATGCCCCAATGCTATGCGGATAGGATCTGGGTGCATTAGGAACATATCTGGGATTTTTTTGTTTGTTTGTTTGTTTTGTTTTTTAACTTGAACTTTATTGAAATTTTCACACACAGCTTATTCCAACAATTCTGCTACAGTAAGCATTTACATGTATATTCAACCCCTCCCTTCTTTATCCCTAGTGCCACCTCCTCCGCCTCTAGTATCCCAACCTGCCTCCATCCTGCCCTTTGCCTTACGCTTACCAACTTATAACTCATCTCCCCCCTTCCCACCCCTTCCCCACTCCCTTCCCCCCTCCCTCCCCCCTTCCTACCTCCCTTACATCCCCCTACTCCCATCCTGTAAGCAAAATCTCATGCTTCTTACCATAACTCTAAACCGACTCCCTCACCCCAGCTGCACCTCTCCCCCCTCCCCATCCTCTGCTGCTCCATCCTTCCACATGCCCTCTCTTAACCATCTCCAAACTCCCTCCCACTGTTTCGCCATTTATCCTCCTCTGCCCTTCTTTTCCCCCGTTATTTTGTACATAAGATATATTTCCGAAATTCGCTTAGCATAACTGTCCATAGATGGTAAACTCTTTCTATTCCAGTACCATGCTATTTCGCAACTGGCCGCCGTGACACAATACCAAATGATGCGCCACTCTCCTTCCCACTTACCATCCTCCTTTTGCAGGAGACACATTTCTGGAGTAAGCTCTATACATGATCCCACAATTTTATTAATGTTATCCCCAATTTTCCCCCAATACCTTTGAACCACTGGGCATGAACACCACATATGCATCTATGTTCCTCCTGCGCCACACTGTCTCCAGCATTCATTCGTCTTCAATACCCCCGCCTTATGCAACCGCTCCAGTGTGAGATACCACCTATTCAGCACCTTGAACCCATTCTCACGCAGCAACGTGGCTATAGAGAATTTGGCTATTCCCATCGCCACTCCCTCCCATTTCACCCCTAAATCCCTTTCCCACGCTTCCATATAACTCAATTTCCCCGCTCCCCTCGCAATTAACCCTTTATAGATTCTAGATATCATGCCCTTCTGCCCCATGGAACCCAAACAAGCCCCTTCAAGCCATTAAACTCCCCCCCCCCCCCCCCCCGATATCCTGCCCCCTCTTCCTCTGTATAATCAAAGACCCCATTTGGACATATTCGTACCTATCTGTTTCCGGCAACTGATTCATAGCTCGGATACCCTCAAAACCCCTTACCTCATTCCCTACTAGTATCTGTGACACCCGACTTAAGCCTTGCTCCGCCCATCTTCTGAGAACTACTCTACTCGGTCCTACTCCCTTATCACAGCATGCTTGAAGGGCCATTGTATGTGACCACCTCTTATCCCACCACCATGCTGCTGCCACATATTTAAAGTGTGCCCCACCAACGGGTTGTCTCCCCTCTCTCCCTTCCCCCCCCCAAACTACCCTTTATAATTCTCCGGGGCCAAAATCTACTGTTTCCATCATCACCCATTGCTTGTATGGTTCCCGTAACCATGCATACATCGCCCTCATTTGCGCTGCCTTGTAATACAATGTAAAGCTAGGTACACCCATCCCGCCCTCCGTTCCTTTTACCCCCCCCCCCCCCAGATAAAACCCTCCACTTGTTTTTGTACCTTCCTCAATATTCTTCTCGGAATCGCTATTGGTAATACTTGAAAGTAGAACAGGAATTGGGGAAGCAACATTATTTTGACAATCGCCATCCGCCCGAACAAAGAGTAGTACCTCCTGCTCCATCCCCTCAACTGTATCTCCATTTGCCCTAAGAGTTTTTTATAATTTAGCTCAAATATGTACTCCAGTGCCCTCCCCACCTGCACCCCCAGGAACCTAATTGACCTCTTTACCCATTTAAAGGGAAAGCGCTGCTGCAGCCCCGCCTGTTGTTCCTCCTCCCCTACCAAACTTAGTATTTCTGATCTCCCCCAATTGATCCGGAACCCCGCCACTTTCCCATAGTCCTGTTTCTCACTCATTATGGCTGGCAACTTTTCCCCTGGTCTCGTGATTGTTAACAGTATGTCATCTGCAAAGAGCGACATGCGATACTCTTTTTGTCCCACCCGTACCCCCTTAATATCTTGGCTCGCCCTTATCTGCGCTGTCAGGGGCTCCAATGAGAGCGCGAAAAGCAGTGGCGATAAAGGGCAGCCCTGCCGAGTTCCCCTCCCCAGAGGAAAAAAGCGTGAGTACCCTCCATTTACTCTCACACATGCTTTAGGACAGGGGTCTCAAACTCAAATTGCTTTGAGGGCCAAATGAGGACTTGTAAAGTAACCCGGGGGCCGCATAAGACGCGGGGCCTCATTTGCATAAGGGACCTCATTTGCATAATGTTACCATACACTAACTTTTAGTAAACATGCCTCTTTAATGAGTATGGATAAAGAAAGACTAAAAGATTTAGAAACAAGAAGACAATAATTAAACTGGGAACCGCAAAAGCCAAACTTGGAATGTACAACAACACTGTAGAAATAAAACTATAAATTAATTTCCTCTTGTACTAAACAAAGCGCAAACATTAATGATGCACATTTCCCAGAGCTGACATATTCCAGTTAATAAATTCAAAATAAAGAGATATTTTTCTACCTTTTGTGCATTTTTTTCAGTTGCAATTGTTCCAGCCACTTTCTTCTGGTTTCTTCATGTCTTCTGCTAACTCTCCATCGTCTGCTTCCATTTGCCCTTTCTTCTCTCCTAGTTTTTTTTCCATTCTCTCTCTACATCTGCTTTAACATACTAATCTTTCTCCTTTTTCTCTTTCCTCATTCCTATTTCATCCACTCAAATTTTACCCCTCCATCCTCAATCCCCACTTACTCTCACAATACCTGGCCAATTGTAGATTTGTCTTCTCTCCCAGACAAAATATTTTTCCCCTCTCCATTTCACTTTCCCAGCTCCATCCCATTCTAATCCTCCCCCAACATCAGCTCCCTTCTAGTTCCAGCCCCACCCAGCATCCGCTCCCTTCTAGTCCCTGCATCAGTCCATTTCCAGTCCTATCCTAGCCTCACCATCAGCCCATTTCCAATCCTAGCCCCCCATCAGCCCATTTCCAATCCTAGCTCCCTCCCCTCACAGCCCATTTCCATTCCAAGCCCCCCTCCCCATCAGCCATTTGCAGTTCAAGCCCCCTTCCACTCAGCCCATTTCCAGTCCTAGCAACCCCCCCAGCACATTACCAGTCCTAGACCCCCCATAGCCCATTACCAGTCATAACCCCCCTGCCAATAGCCCACTTCCAGCCCTAACCCCCATTACCCCATTTCAGTCAGCCCCTCCATAGCTCATTACCAGTCCTAACTCCCCCCATCAGCCCACCTCCAGTCCTTCCTAACCCCCACCTGCCCATTTCCAGTCATAACCCCCCCCTGCCAATAGCCCATTTCCAGTCATAACCCCCCCCGCCAATAGCCCATTTCCAGTCATACCCCCCCTGCCAATAGCCCATTTCCAGTCATACCCCCCCCTGCCAATAGCCCATTTCCTTTCATAACGCCCCCCCCTGCCAATAGCCCATTTCCAGTCATAACCCCCCTGCCAATAGCCCATTTCCAGTCATACCCCCCCTGCCAATAGCCCATTTCCAGTCATACCCCCCCCCAGGTAAATAAAAAAACAACCTGGCTTCTGCTGCAGCAGAAAATCAGCTGTCCCGCGGCCCCTTTCCCTCTGCGCGAGAGCCCTGAGTGTGCTTCCTCTGCGGCATGCTTTTTAAGCCGCGAAGAGAGTATTTCCCTCTCGCGCGGCTTAAGCCTATTCACTTTTCAAGCCTCGCGAGAGGGAAATACTCCCTTCGCGGCTTGAAAAGCATGCCGCAGAGGAAGCACATTCAGGGCTCTCGCGCAGAGGGGAACGGGCCGCAGGACAGAGCAGCAGAAGCCAGTGTTTGTTTTTTTTAAATTGACCGTCGATTCTGCCGTTGCCACGGCGGCAACGGCAGCAGCAGAAGCCGTCGCGGGCCGCACAACCTTCTCCCGCGGGCCGCGTGTTTGAGACCCCTGCTTTAGGACTTACATACAGAGCTTTTATCCAGTTCACAAACTCTGCCCCAAACCCCATGGCTTCCAACACAGAGAATAAAAATTTCCATGACACTTGATCGAATGCTTTTTCAGCATCAAGCGAGACCAGCAGCGCAGGGTCACCAGATCGCCTTGCTTTCCAAATCACATTTAGTACCTTTCTGATATTATCTGCCACCTGCCTCCCCGGTATAAAACCTGCTTGGTCATCATGAACTAACTTACCCAGTACTTTATTAAGCCTCGTCGCTAATATCTTTGCCAACAGTTTTGCATCAATATTTAAAAGCGATATTGGCCTGTAGGACGCGCACTCCTGCGGATCTTTCCCATCTCCAGGAACAAGCAGGAATGTAGTCTTCACATATGGGTATCGTCGGCACCGACGGAGCCTGTGCAGGAACACTCCCCAGCGTCCAATAGGAAAGCTTTTGGGAGCATCCCACAGCGCCTGCGTGCTGCCTTCCCACCTTTCCCAACTGTCCCTCTCCAGTTCTTCATTTTCCGCGGAGCTGACAGGTCGCACATCCTGTCACCGCAGAAAATTTCTCCTCTTATTCTTCTTTTTTGTGGTCGTGACTGCCTTCCCTCGACGCTATACCGGTATCCCCGGTTCTTCTTTTCTTTTTTTCTAAAAAAAAAAATTAAAAAACTTTGTTTCTGGAGTCTTTATCCAGTGATTTTCTTCTCAGGTGCCACGCGCCATTTTGGGCACTAGGCCCAATTTTTTTCCTCAAAATGGAAAAACCCACTTCGGGTTTTAAAAAGTGTTCTAAGTGTGGCGGTACCATTTCTGTTACCGACACCCATGAGTGGTGCCTCAAATGTTTAGGTCCTGACCACTCTATTTCAGAGTGTGTTGCCTGTGGGATGATGTCAAAGGGGCCGGCAAAACCAAGCTGCTAAACTTAGCACCCTTTTTCCCTCCGATGCAGCCTCCGTGGCATTGACATCTTCCAGGGCTTCATCTTCCTCCCATGGATCTCAGGTAACTAAACATAAATCTAGCCGGTCCTCAAAGGGTAGATCTCCATCTAAACATCGAGATGCCTCTGGGGTTGCCCTTGAGGGACTTTCACCGGCAAAATTGCCCCGGCGGGAGGCTTCGGCTTCCAAAGCACTAACGGGGCTCCAGGATGTTCTCGAGGCTTCAACCTCGGCAGAACTACTGGTGCCATGCTCTGGGGTTTCGGCCGCTTCATCCGGCACCGATACCCAAGCATCGGCAGTGTCGATAGATCAGAGGTTGTTGGCTATTGAACGCAGTCTGGCGGCTCTTCTCACGGCCTCGATGCTTCTGAAACCGCTTCAGACAATTCAACCGGTACCGGCACCGACTGCATTGACTTCGGCAGGTATTTTACTGGGACCGAGTCATGCGTCTCTATCCGGCATCAATAAGTCGGTACCGGACCACTCCGATGCCGACTTCAATCGGTACCGGTACCGTGCCTTGCACGATCACCCGGATCGGAGATACTTCGAATCCTCTGAGTCTGAAGACTCTGAAAGCTCTGCCAATACCAGAGTACTTCTTCCTGAGGATTCCTCTTCTTCTCAGCGTAGGATGTCTCCACCAGAGGATATGTCCTTTCAGGATTTTATCCGAGATGTGGCCCGAGGTCTTTCCATCACAGTGACTCCTGAAAAAGAGCCTAGGGCAAAGGAATTAGAAATCCTACAATACCCTAAAGCTCCCAAGGAGGCAAGCTACCTTACCTATTCATGAGATCTTGCATGATCTTATGTTAAGGATGTGGGAAACACCTCTAACCACCTCTCCTCACTCTCGAAGACTCGACACCATGTATCGAGTTCCTCCTTGTCCTGGGTTTCAGAAGACTTAATTACCACACCATTCCATGGTGGTGGAATCAGCCATGAGACGGATAAAGAGTGCAAAAAGGCATGCATCTAATCCTCCAGGGTGTGAGTGTAGGACTCTTGACGCCTTTGGATGTCGAACCTTCCCGGCTTCCATGCTTTCTGCTAGGATCAGTTCCTATATCTTGTATATGGGAATGTTCCTTAAAGAGGTCACAGGAGATTTAGAGCTTATGAGCCCTCTCCTGCCTGATGATAAAAGGCAAGATTATCTTGCTCTTGTTAAACATGCTCTGGATGTTTCCAAGTTTGTGAATTGTGCAGCCTTTGACTGCTTTGAATGCATAAGCAGAACCTCTGCCATTGCCATAGGTGTACGTAGAATTGCCTGGCTCCAGGCATCTGACTTCGAAATCTGGGTACAGGACAAACTGGGAAATATACCTTGCACGGGAGAGAATCTCTTTGGCAAGAATTGGCAGGAAAAAGCTAATGAGATAGATGCTGACAATATCACTTTGGATAGATTGTCTAAATCTACAGCTGATCCTGCGAGGAAAAGATCCTCTAAGAAACCATTCTTCAGCAAGAAAAAAAAGTTTTATCCCTCCTATACCCAGCAGGGACATCGTTCAGGTCAGTCTGCCCAAAAGGGACAGCAGCAACAACCTAGGCAACAAAGGGAGCCAAAAGCAGCTAAGCCTCAACCGTCTCAGCAGACTCAGCCTCCACAGGGGCTTTGACTCCTATCTAGAGAACTTTGCCTTCCTGGCCCTGAACGGCCCAGAACCCTCCACCATCCCAGGAAGGTTATGTCATTTTGCCCCCAGATGGGGTCACATAACAGCAGAAAATTGGACTCTGTCTATTGTAAGAGAAGGGTACAAACTTCATTTCCTCAGCATGCCTCCTCCTACAATGGTAAGACAGTTCAATTCTCAGACCTCTCTCAACGACCGGTTAGGTCAAGAAGTCTCTATGCTCCTTGCTCAAGGGGCAATAGAAGAGGTACCCATTCCCCAACGGGGTACAGGGTTTTACTCCCCCTATTTCCTTATTCCAAGAAAAAACAGGAGGACACAGACCCATTCTAGACCTCAGAGAATTGAACAAATTCCTATTCAGAGAGAAGTTCAAAATGATTTCTCTAGGAACTCTGCTGTCATACCTTCAGAGTCAGGATTGGCTTTGTTCTCTAGATCTCAAGGATGCGTACACTCATGTTCTCATCCATCCAACTCACCGAAAGTTCCTTCGATTCCTGTTTCAAAGGAAGCACTACCAATACAGGGTTCTTCCTTTTGGCCTGGCCTCTGCACCAAGGGTATTCACAAAATGCATGGCTGTGGTAGCAGCATTTCTCCGCACCCTAGGAATATTCGTCTTCCCTTACTTAGACGACTGGCTCATTCGAGCCCCTTCAGAGCCAGAGGCCAGGGTTGCTCTGTCTCGTACAATGCGCATCCTTAAATATTTGGGACTTGTCATAAACTTCCCAAAGTCCAACCTTGCTCCCACTCAATCCCTAGAGTTTATAGGAGCTCTTCTGGATACCAGACAGACAAGGGCCTACCTTCCACAGCCCCGCTGCCTTCGCATTGTGCAGTTAGCTTCCCAAGCAGTACTAAAACCTCACCTCACTGCTCGGGAAATGCTACAGTTGCTAGGCCATATGGCATCCACCGTGCATGTGGTTCCTTATGCTTGCCTCCATATGAGGGCAGCCCAGTGGACCTTATCCACTCAGTGGACTCAGGCGTCAGGTTGCCTGTCAGACAAAATAGCAAACTCAGATCGCCTTATTTTGTCCCTCCAATGGTAGCAGTCACCCCAAAATCTTTTGGTGGGGTCTCCTTTTCAGCAACCCCCACCCCAAGCCACTCTAAGAACAGATGCTTCACAGGTGGGTTGGGGAGCCCACCTGCAACGCCTCTCTACCCAGGGTACCTGGACTCCAGAGGAGACCTATCTCCATATCAGTCTCCTAGAGCTCAGAGCAATCTTCCTTGCTCTTCGAGTATTTCCCACCCAGCTCAGCTACAAGACAGTCCTAGTTCAAACGGACAGTCAAGTAGCCATGTTCTATGTGAACAAGCAGGGCGGAACAGGCTCTCTGTCGCTCTGCAATGAAGCTTTGCGACTATGGGCCCTCGCCAGAGAGCATCAGATTCATCTTCTTGTGGTGTATCTTCCAGGCATTCAAAACTCTTGGGCAGACAGACTCAGTCGAGTTCTGCTTCCACACGAATGGTCTCTCCATGCAGACCAGGTGGCCTAAATTTTTCAAATTTGGGGAACCCCGGACATAGACTCTTTGAAGTCCGCTGAATGCCAAACTTCCCCGGTTCTGTTCCAGAATTCCGGCTCGAGGTTGTCAGGCCAGGGATGCTTTCCTCCTTCATTGGGGTCAGGACTTCCTGTATGCCTTTCCACCCATTCCCCTAATTCCCAAAACCCTGTTCAAGCTTCAGAGAGACAGAGGTCATATGGTCCTCATAGCTCCACGTTGGCCACGGCAACCGTGGTACCCTCTGCTCCTGCATCTCTCTCAAGCTCAGCCTCTGGAGTTAGGATCTGCTCCAGATCTTCTTTCTCAGGAGGACGGGATGCTGTGGCATCCCAATCCCCAGTCTCTGCATCTCAGGGCCTGGTTGCTGAAAGCCTAGAACTTCACGGTCTTAACCTTTCCCAGCAGGTAAAGGATATCTTTCATGCTTCCAGGAAACCTTCCACAAGATGCTCTTATGCATTCAAGTGGAAAAGGTTTATCATATGGTGCTCGCAGAAGGGTCTTAACCCTCTTGCGTTACCTCTGGAATCATTACTGGAGTACCTCCTTCATTTGTCAAATGCAGGGCTTAAGACTAATTCAGTGAGAGTCCATTTGAGTGCTATTGCAGCTTCTTCCAAGCCTCTCAGTGGACAGCCTATTTCCTCTCATCTTCTCATAGCGAGATTTATGAGAGGCCTTCTTTTAACGAAGCCTCCCATTAAGCCACCACTGGTGGCATGGGACTTGAATCTGGTACTTGGGCAGCTCATGAAACCGCCCTTTGAACCATTAGCCACTACCTCTTTGAAATTCCTTTCCTGGAAAGTTATCTTTCTCATTGCAATCACATCAGCACATCGCATCAGTGAATTGCAAACCTTGGTGGCTGATCCTCCTTATACAAGGTTCCATCATGATAAGGTAGTCCTTAGGACTCATCCACACTTTATGCCAAAGGTGGTCTCGCCCTTTCATTTGAACCAAGCGGTTTACCTTCCTGTATTCTTTCCAAGGCCTCACGCCTCAAATGCAGAAAGGAACCTTCATACTTTGGACTGTAAAAGAGCTTTGGACTTTTACTTGCAAAGGACACAGCAACATAGAAAATCCTCTCAACTCTTTGTTGCTTTTGATCCTAGTCATTTGGGACTTCCAGTCTCCAAAAGGACACTGTCCAGCTGGATTGGACAGTGTATATCTTTTGCCTATGAGAGTAAGAACCTTCCTCTTGAAGGCCATGTCACAGCTCACAATGTGAGAGCCATGGCAGCCTCAATGGCTCATCTTCACTCTTTGTCTATCGATGACATCTGTCGAGCAGCTACTTGGGCTTCGGTTCATGCTTTCACAGCCCATTACTGCTTAGACAAGGACTCCCGCCGGGATGCCTTGTTTGGTCAGGCTGTTATTCAACACCTGTTCCACACTTAATCAACTCCTACCCACCATCCCTGGTAGGATGCCAGAGATCCATGGGGGGAAGTGGAGCCCTTTCACAAGGGCACACAACTTTCTGGGGCCATCTCCCTGGCATCTGCAGCTAGGGAGTCCCCATATGTGAAGACTACATTCCTGCTTGTTCCTGGAGATAGCATAGTTACTCACCTGTAACAGGTGATCTCCGGGAACAGCAGGAATTTAGTCTTCACAACCCACCCACTTCCCCTAGGAGTTGAATCTCTCTATTTCTTGCTCTCTTTCCCTCTCTCTTTGTCTCAGCTATAAACTCAACTGGAGAGGGATAGTTGGGAAAGGCGGGAAGGCAGCACGCAGGCGCTGTGGGATGCTCCCAAAAGCTTTCCTATTGGACGCTGGGGAGCGTTCCCGTGCAGGCTCCGTCGGTGCCGACGATACCCATATGTGAAGACTAAATTCCTGCTGTTCCCAGAGATCACCTGTTACAGGTGAGTAAGTATGCTTTCCTTGTGTATAAGGGTAATGCCTGCCCATCCCATTGTGTCCGCCAACTTCTCCCCACGCCGTGGCATATTGAATACTTTTGTTAAAGGTTGTACTAACAGACTCCCAAATTTCGTATAGAACCGTGCTGTCAGCCCGTGTAGGCACGGGGCTTTCCCTAGCTTCATATCCTTAATCGCCCGTATCACTTCCTCTGCTCAAATCTCTCTGTCTAGATTCTACTGTTCCCCTTCTTCCAACTGTGGCAGCCCCACTCCTCCCAAATAGTTATTGATTACCTCCGCTGTTCCCTCTGATTGGGCAGCATATAGCTTCTGATAGAACGCTACAAACTCTTCTCTGATCTGGTGATCATCCCGCACTACCCCCCCCCCCCCCCCGTATGATCCTATTCCATTCCTTTCTCTTTTTTAACTGCCATGCCAAGTACTTCCCTGCTTTCTTACCCCCTTCGAAGAAGTTCTGCCTTAGCAGTTGCAGGTGATCCCTTATTCGTTCCGCCTCCAACGCATTCAGTTTAGTCCTCGTCTCCAATACTGCTCTCCGATATAGCCCACTACCCCCCTGAGCATCTTTCTCCTCCAGTACCATTAATTGGTGCCTTAGCTGCAATTCCTGCTCCTCCCTTTCCCTTTTAATCTGCGCTCCCCACTTTATCAACACCACCCTCACCACCGCTTTGAAGCATCCCATACTACCCCCTCTTTTACCTCTCCCTCCCCATTCTTTTCGAAATACTCTGGTATTAATTGTTCCACCTCTCTCACCACCCTAGTATCCTCCAGCAAGCCTTCATTTAGTTTCCAGTATTGCCCCCTTTACTTTCACCCTGCACCCTCACCTGTACTACCACTGGTGCATGGTCTGACCACGTTATGGGCTCAATTTCTCCTCCCTTTATCCTGCCCGCCAACTCCTTCCCTACCCAGATAACATCTAGCCTTGAATATGTGCCATGAGCTGCTGAGAAGAAGGAAAACTGTCGCCTGCCTGGGTTCATCAACTGCCATGCATCTATCAAATCATTCTCATTCACAAACCTATGATATCTCTGTCTATCCGCCCCTCACCCTTCCCTCTTACCCGTCGTGTCTCTCCCCACCTCCCAGGGCATATTGAAGTCCCCTCCACAAATCATCGCTCCGTCCCACATTAAAGTAACCTGCTTACTTAACTCCTCCCAAAAATCTTTCTGGGACCCTGTGGGCGCGTAGACATTTACCACACAAAACCACTCCTCCCCAATTTTCACACGCAGCATTAGGTATCTCCCCCCCTTATCCCTCGTCACCGACTGAACTTCTGTTTTTGTGCTCTCCACTGATGAGAACAGCCACACCGCCTTTCTTTCTTTCCCTTAAGTTTGAGGAAAAAATGCAATCTCTATAACCCTTAGGTTGCACTACCGATTCATGCTTTTTTTGTAAATGTGTCTCCTGCAGCATTACAATCGCTGCTTTGTGTCTTGCTAATTCTTTATACAGTTTCTGTCTCTTCCAGGGTTAATTCAACACCTTCACATTCAACGTGACAATTTTCAAATCACCACCAAACCGTACTCCCCCCTTCCTCCCAGCTTTTTTTTCCTCCCTCTCCCTCTCCCTCTCCCTCCCCTCCCATCCCCCCTACCAACACCCCCTTCCCCTCTCCCATCCCTTCCTTCTGTGCCTCCCCTCTTCTATCTACCCCCTCCTCCCCCCACCCCCTTCTCTTCCCTTCCCCTCCCCCCTCTCCTTCCACTCCCCCTCCCTCCCCCCTCCCCTCCCCATCCTACTTCTCCGTTGAGGAGATACGACTTCCATAACGGTGACCGAGTATCGGACTGCAACCTACCCCCGCTCCTCTTCTCCCTCCCTCCTTCCTTCCATACTCCATCTACCCCACTTACGTCTACCCCCCTGTCGCTCAACCCCTATGCCCCCGCCACCCCCCACTCGCTTTTGAGTTTGTTTCCCATTAGCAAATCCCCCATCCACTACCCTAACCTAGAGCCCCCTTCCTCCTTATCCAACCCCTCCCCCACTCCCACCTCTCCACCCCCATCCCCCTCCCTCTATCTAGTACTTATTACAACCACCCAAACCTTTTCCGTATTATATGTCATCTAGTTCAAGTCCATATGCTGTCCGCAGCTTCAGCCTACTTCTTTTTCAATCGCCTTTCCTCGTTGACGATCCTTGGCCAATCTCGCCAATCTCCTACCGCCTTCTGCTGCTCTATGCCACCTCAAGCTCTTCGCCCTAGTACTGTTTGCGTTATTGTCCGTTGGTTTAGCTGGACTGCTGGCCTCTTCCGGAAGATTTGCTGCTCCTAGATCTCTCAACGCTCTCCAAATTTCTACACTTGTCATCACTCTCCGTGACCGCCCTTGTACTGTGATCAACAATCCAAACGGGTACAGCCACTTATATCTCAGGTCGGCCCTCCTCAAGTAGGCCGTAACCTCCTTTATCTCCCTTCTACGTTGCAGCGTTCTCTGGGACAGATCCTGAAACAGTTCCAGTTTGTGTCCTTCCCACTGGAAGTTTCTTAGCTTTCTCGCTGCTCACAGGAGGCGTTCTTTCATCTTGAAGGAGTTCAAGCAAACTACAGTGTCTCTCGGACGATTGTTCCTTCTGGGCCCCAGCCCTCTATGAGCCCTTTCTATTTTCAGATGGTCTCCGTCATCCACCTCTGTTCAAGCTACCACTTTTAAAAGTTCTCCAAATACTTTTTGAGCCACCTCCTCACTGTTCTTATATTTGGGATCCTCCAGGACCCCTTGCACTTTAATGTTGCATCTTCTCGAACGATCCTCCAAGTCTTCCGTTTTTAACTTTCATCTCCTCTTGAGCCTGCCTCAGCTCCTCCCATCCTTTTTGGATTTGCTCCACAGCTACCCCTTGTTGTTCCAACTGAGTCTCTGCGTCCTCCACATGCTCTCCCAGATCCGTGATTTCTTGCTTAATTGTTTGCAAAGTCTCTTTTAACTCATTCTTTACTCCACCAATTTCCTCCTTTAAATCCTCTTTTAGTTCTATAAGCCACTGTTTGATTTTCTCAGCCATTCCCAAGCACTCCTCTCCTTCCATGTCCTCCTCTTGCCCTGGCGATAAGTCCACCATCGTTTTACCAGTCTTCTCTCTCTCCTTCCCTCCTCTTGATTGCACATAGGAGGAGCGAAATTCCGCCAGTTTTTTCTTCACGGCCCCTTCTCTTTTTGATTTATCCATTATTTATTTTTAGTGAGATCCACTCTGCAGGCTATGGCTACTTTGTAAAGCTCTACTGTTCTCCCCCTCCCCGTGGAGTGCTGTTCGATCAGCGGACTGATCCTCAATTTTCTCCCACTGACTGAGGCACTACTATTCCTCCTGATGGGTACAGTGCAAATTTATTTTGCCTCTATCTCTGGACTTACTTGCTGAGCCTCTCCCGACGTGGCCTTGATTTTGTTTGCCTGGTCTGCCCCGCTCTTCAGATTCTCCTTCGGCTGTGTTGTGCTCCCCTAGAGGCCATCTTCTCCCTCCGAATCAGCTCTGCCTCCCCCTCTACTCACTTTTCCACTCTCCACACACCTCTGGGCTGTCTGGCTCACCAGCTTCTCCACCGGGTGCCGACTGTGCTGTGCTGCCATTTACATGGCCGTATTCTCCAACCCGATTTTTACTTGTCTGCTCTCCTCCAGGCCCGTCACTCCCCCAACACGTGGCTGCTCACTCGGGCCTCTCCCAGCCGCTGATTCAGCTGCTCCTCCCGGGCTCTTCTGCTGCCCTGTCTTCAGCTCTCCTACGGACCGCACAATCTCCACTCCCCGCTGCTCCACCTCACCGCGATCTGCCTCCTGCTCACTCTCAGACCGCGTGCTTCACTCGTGGGTCTCTCCGGCCTGCACTGCTCTCCACGGTCCGCTCTCACCGCTCATGTAACAGGTGGAAAAGGCGACAGCAAAAGCTAGAAGGATGCTTGGGTGCATACGGAGAGGAATGGCTAGCAGAAAAAAGGAGGTGATAATGCCTCTGTATAAGTCTTTGGTGCGACCTCATTTGGAGTATGGTGTGCAATTCTGGAGACCGCACCTTCAAAAGGATGTGAACAGGATGGAGTCGGTGCAGAGGGTTGCTACCAAAATGATTAATGGGCTTCATTATAAAGCATATGAGGACAGACTTAAGGATCTTAATATGTACACCTTAGAGGAAAGGCGGGATAGAGGTGATATGATTGAGATGTTTAAATACCTCCGTGGCATAAATGTTCAGGGAGAGAGCCTCTTTCAATTGAAAGCAAGTTCTGCTACGAGGGGACATGGGATGAGGGTGAAGGGAGATAGATTCAGGAGTGATATGCGGAAATATTTCTTTACGGAAAGAGTAGTGGATCCGTGGAATAGTCTCCCAGTGGAGGTGGTAGAGATGAGGACAGTAACTGAATTCAAGAAAGCATGGGACCAACACAGAGGATCTCTAAAGGCAAAAAGTGGACTGTTGTAGTTGTTATGGAAGGACAGACTAGATAGGCCATGTGGTCTTTTTCTGTCGTCATATTTCTATGTTTCTATGTTTCTATGTAGTGCCGCGGGTGAGTACCGCGGCTCGCGCCCGCTTCAATTTCTTGTGTGGGATCTTCCTCCCCTAGTTTCTTTTCATTTTTCCGCTCTGGTTTTTGCACCCTAGGGGGGTTATACTCCTCTTTAGCAGGTCTTTGTAGCGGAGCTGATCTCCTACTTCACCATGCGCTCCGATGACGTCACCGGAAGTCTATCCAGGATTTTTGAAGGGAGCTACGCGTGTAGGTGCCCTTCGAAAATCTCGGATAAGGCCTTTACATGGGTAACTAGGGAAGTTACCCGTGTAAAGGCCTTCAAAAATCGGGCCCTAAGTATATACAGGGCAAAAATACAGCAAATGCAAAAGGGCAAAATCAATGAGCAAAGTTCAGATGTTCCTTATCTCAAGCTCTTGGATCTCAAGTAGGCACTTCCTCTAAACTTTTCATTTAAAATTCTCCTCTGGGACCCTGGGCAGACTTCCTCTTCTCCTCTCTTCAAGGTTCCGGGCTAGGTACTCCGACTTCCTCAAGATGATGCTGTAAAACATACTTACAGGAAATGGCCCCTCAAAATATCCATGTTCATTAATCAGCTTTTCATAAGTACTGGATGTGCCAGCATCCTTTAGACCTTCAATGAGAAAATCTCAAAAATTACTTTGCAAGAAACATCTTCTTTGGGGAAATATACAAATAAGGGAAATTTAATCTTCTTCTGAAAAGAATGAAAATGTTTTTTTACGGTGCTGCTGTCAGATTGCTGGATACACTGAGAGGTCCAGTCCCTCACGAACAGGGATTGACTTTCCAGGAACTGAGATGTGATGTATCTAGTTGGTGCCACTCATCTCCTGAGGGATACTGAAAAACCTTTCCAGCAGCTGGATCCCTTCAGGACACTTAGGCCTCTGCTTCTTCTAAAAATCTCTTTTAGCTGACATCTTACTTCAAACTCTCCCAAAATTATGCCATCCTCCTCCACTCTCCTCCTTCCTGGATTAGGCCTATCTAATCTGGGGAAAAACTCTTTCTCCTGTCTGGCCTAGTCAGTCATCAGAGAGGCTAACCACTTGCTGCCCTCAAGAGACCCACACTTCTTGGGGGGGGGGGGGGTCAACATTGCTGTTCAGGCCATCAAGGAACTCCTGAATTCCACTCCCTGCATAACCCAAATTAGACTTGAACAGAGTCTTATAGAAGTCTCTAAATATTTCACAAATTGCAGGAGGAGAGGTTAGGATTACCTCATCTGCCAACCGAATTGTAGGAACTGAAATTCTATTCTTTCTATCCTTCAAATACTGGGTCCTGCTTTTAGATTTTGCCTGTTAGTACGGTTTCTGAAAAACTCTTAACAGGCTTGCTGAGAATAAAACACATTATACTGCTATTTAAGAGCCTGCAGTATCTGCTGAAATCTGGAAGCCCTATACTGTTTTTCTAAAGATTCAGCTTCCTTTTTCAGTTTATCCAGTTCCTTCTTGATTGCCTTCCTTGTGCCTGTGATATAATTAATAATCACTCCATGAACAGTAGCATTAAATGCATCCCAACACTTGGGACAGAGATCTGGCCATTCAGATTAATAGCAAAGTGTGCCCTGATAGCCTCAGATATTATCTCTTTAAAACAAGAATTAAAGATAATCTGAGAAAGACAGACAACTTTAAAGACTCATAAATTAAAAAAATATATATATATCAATACAAAGTATAATGGAATGAGGGGAGAAAAGCAGGTATAGTTTCTAGCTGTAGGATGAAGAAATTGGCCAGGGATCAATCAGTCTGTCCTCAGCTTTCATTGATTTTAGCACCCGAATTGATCGCGAGTCAACAAATCTATTATCCAAGGTCCTATCCAGATGCTGATTAAAGTATTCTCCTATTATTAAGACTTTGTCCTTTCTCATATCAATATGGCAGGCCAGCTCCTGAAAATAATCAACCGCATCCAGATTAGGGATACCATGTTAAAAGTCCTAGAACCCCAAGATAGACTTGAAATCCATCTTTCTGCCATGACTGATTTTTGACGTAAGACCCAGAAACTCTTCCCCTTCCTGAGCAATATGGCAACCTCCCATTTTTGTGGATGGCAGAGGCAAAAGTAGAATCCTATACCCATTTTGGTTGAAAATATTTAGATTCAAGGAAGTTTAGATGAGCATCTTGCAATAAGACTATATCAGCTGAGATTTATTAACAAAGGACAGCACTTTGGACATTTCATTGGGTTATTCATACCATTCACATTCAGGGATAACATGTTACCACCCAATGCAATAACATTCCTAAGAACTATGAGGCATACATAACAACTCAATTATATAATAGCTAAGGATGAGTCTAATATTGATAGAAATATTGGGACAACAGCTGGACTGTGGGCCGCAACTTACTGTTAAACATCATTGCATGGATTAGAACCATGTAGAAAACCTCCTGTGGAGCGTCTGTCTCTAGCAGTGCCGACTATGGATACTGTCAAATCACAGCATTCTATCACAGAATAACCCAGAATCCAAGCATCTAAAAGAGTCAAATCCAGCTTGTGAACCATCAGTGCCAAATTCACACAAGTCACATACTCAGACACATATCCATTCACTCAACACACTCATGCTGCACTAGCATTGAAAAAAAAAGTACAATCCAGATTCATAATATATGAATTCAAGACAACTCATTGATCATCTAGACCAGTGGTTCCCAACCCAGTCCTCGGGTCCCCCCCAGGCCAGTCTGGTTTTCAGTGTATCCACAATGAATATGCATGAGATAGATCTGCATACAGTGGAAGCAGTGCATGCAGATCTATCTCGTGCATATTCATTGTGGATATCCTGAAAACCTGACTGGCCTGGGCGTACCCGAGGGCTGGGTTGGGAACCACCGATCTAGACCACAAAAACACCCTTAGAGTGTTATTAAGGCCAGACAACAGCTGGGAGTGATTTGTACAAGACCCCTGGAGGAATCCATGAAAACAAGCATCCTTAAACTGGAGCTTCACATACAGGTCTCAGTGAGGATACTCAGATATTAACACCCCAATCGGAGCCACCAACAAACTCAGCCAAGTGTAATAAGGCTATGCAGTATCCATGTTCGTGGCTGGTAGGTTTTACAGATACTTGCGGAGCACTCCTGGGTTCTAAAAATTCTTAGTAACATTGTGTAAAGTCACATGCATTCTAGCAGGATAGAACATACCTAACTGAGCATTGACTTTGTGCAAGGAGTCTCTAAGTGCCATAAATTGCTTGCAGCGCTAGGCAATATTTTTACTGACATATGGTAATAACTCGTAGTAAGACTTTCCTTCCCTGCCACAAGAGAGAATCTGCAAAACCTGTAGGTATCTCAATAATTTGATAACAAAGATCTGAGGAAATTTGGCCTGCTGAGGTTGATAAGACGGTATGTGGTGGGCATGTTTGATCTTCATGTTTTATGTTTATGTTTTATTAAACTTGATATACCACTCCTTAACGAGGTAGCAGGGCGATTTACAAACTAAAACAATAAAAGCAATCGAATGGTTCAAAAGAATGCCATTTATTTATTTAACAGGTTTTTTATACCGCTTTATCATTTCAATCAAAGCGGTTTACATTGTAACTTCAACTTGGTAATGTACATTAAACAGGGACATTGATAATGTACATTAAACAGGGACATTGTGTAGTTCTATGTTCACTGTAAACCGCACTGGTATTGAATAGCGCGGTATAGAAGAGACTGGAAATAAATAAAATAAATAAAAACTTGTTTTTTTTCTGAGGCAATGGAGGTTAATGTGACTTGCCCAAGGTCACAAGGAGTGCCAGTGGGAATTAAACCCTTGATCTTCTGGGTACTAGGCAGTTGCTCTAACCACTAGGCTATTCCTCCACTATGGGAAAGCCAAGCATTCATACTGGGAATAGAGGAGGATTAGGAAGAGAGAGATAGAGGGGAATCAGGAGTTAGAGGAGGAAAGGTCAAAAACCAGCTGAAAAAGATGTGTGTTAAGTTTAGCCTTGAACTTTGGGAAGGAGGGCTCCAGGCGAAGGTCAGGGGGCAGGGAGTTCCAAAGGGCAGGACCAAGAAAGTATAGGGCAGAAGTGTGAGTGGATTCAAGCCTTGCGTGGGAAACTGAGGGTAGGTAGAGGCAATTGACATGTGTATTATGGAGGATACGATGGAGGGTATGGAAATGCAAGACGTTGGAGAGATATGTGGGGGTGTTAGTATGTAGTGGCTTGTGGACTAGGATCAAGAGTTTGTACTGAGGATGGTATTTGAGGGGGAGGCAATGAAACCAAATTAAGAGAGGGGTGATGTGTTCAGAAAAGGAAGCATATGCTATGAGACGGGTGGCAGTGTTCTGTATATGCTGTAGGTGATGGATCTAATATTGGGGGAGACCAAGAAACACAACATTACAGTAGTCCACTTTGGATATTACCAGTGGGAGGAGTAGAGTGGTGAGAGATGCAGATGATAGAAAAGGATGAAGGGAAAAAAAGTATCAGCGAATCAAGATGAAAAGGTGGGACTGGAAACAGAGAGAGGAATCTAGGATAACTCCAAGGTAACAGAAAGAATCAACAATCAGAATGGGGCCAGAGGGGAAAGATGGAGTAAGCGGGGTTTAGATGAAGGAAGTTTTGTGAGAACCAGGTTGATATGGCATGGGGCATTCTAAATGCAAAAGCTCAGTCGATAACTTCTGTATAAAACTAGCTGGGTCCATACCTTCAGAACGCTCCTAGTATCTGAAGATTATTTCTTCAATTCCGGTTACATTGACCTTTGGCTGCAACTACACAATATGTTTAGCATTTACCAGAATCCCAGCCAACATCTCCTCCAAGGCCACTGTTTTATTTTCCTGCTCAGTGAACTTCTGTTGAAAGACTTAAAGTTGCTGAGTTTGGGTAGCCATCCCTCTGTTCAGCTCTTTGATGTGTACATGATTTTCGACTAGCATTTCCTTAATAATTCTAAGTTCCTCAAGGAGCACCAATTCAGACTTGTGGGTTCCTTTGAGCGCCGTCATCTTCTTTGGAGATGAAAGGTCCTGTTTCTGTCTCTATATGCCTTGCGATATCACAAATGGCATTGCAATTTTTGATGATTTATGGGAAGCCATCCATTTTATATAGTGCTTTCAGTAAAGATCAGCCCAAGAGGTTTTATATTGCAATGTTATCAAATATTAAAAATTGGCACATTGGAGGAACTCTTTGAAGATCTATCCATTCACATAGCAGTTCACTGATACCCCCTCCCCCCATTTTGGTCACCACCTAAATATCCACTGTGCCCCCCCCCCCCCAGCTAGACCCTCCCTTGCACATCACTCACTCTCCTATGCTGTCCACAATGCCTTCTCTCTGTCTGCTCCTCTCTCCCTCTCTCCTGTGACTGTGCTAGTCTTCTCACACTCCATCCATTCAGGTCCCCATTCACATCTTCCATGTTGTTCCTTACGCATTCTCACATTCCCCCTAACGCCCCACCCTCCCTTTCTATCCCCTTTTCCTTCCTCTCTCCTTGCCAAGCCTTCTCCTTCCTTGCCAGCCCATGCAACAATATTCTGGGCACCATGTACCTCTCTCCATTCCATCCTCAACTTTATCACTGTCAGCAGGTTAGAAAAAATTGCTCCTACATTGAAATGCAAATCCAGCAGCCTTTTGTTTCCCACATCCGCTATAGCCGATCTAATTCTCCAGCTGCCCTGAATTAGTCTGTTCCTCTGTGTCCATGCAATTTCTTGTTAGCCATGCCTGTTGGACAATATTTCAAGAAGGACCAGTCTACAAGGCTGCTATTGTAGTATATTTATATTGTACTCTGCCTTGCTGTGTTCTTGAAAGGTAGTTAATCAAATAAACTTAACCATAACTATAACCATATAGACTTCAAAATATCAAAGTACTCCATTCCCACTCCAGTCACTTTGCAGATCCAGTCTTTCTGGGTTTCCCTTCTCTGAGACCCTGCTGCTCCTTTTAGTCAAATAGATGATGCATAGAATTGTGTTTCCTGCAAGCCTTCCATAATTAATCTAACACCCAGAACTTTAAAAATTATAGCCCAAAATAGATTCGTCATGTTGGCTTCGTTCTAAGGAGATAGATTCCATGCTGCTTATGCTCTGGTCTACCTTAATAATGGTCTACTGAATTTATATCTAGGAACTTGTCCAAAACTTTTTAAACTCCGCTATACTAACTGCTTTTACCTATCATCCAACAACAAATTCCAGAGCTTAATTGTGTGTTGAGTGAAAAAAAACATTTTCTCCAATTTGTTTTACATGTAACACTTAATAACTTCATGGCTTGTCCCCTACTCTTTGTATTTTTGGAAAGAGCAATCTATTCATGTTTACCCATTCCACTCAACTCCACTCAGGAATTTAAAGACTTCACCTCCATGCATCATCGAACATATTCTACCATAAATACTGATGGCAGCCAACATATGAAGCTTTGATTGCAGACTCTAGCAGCAGAGTTGATTAAGATGTGCTTTCTCCTTCCATATCTTTGTCAAAGCCTTTGCTATATAACACATGCTCTGATTAGTTGAAATTCCTGCTAACTGATCCTGTTGCTGTACCAGTGACAGGCATTAGTGCTGTGTGAAAATAGAGCTGGTTGTTACTGGTGCTCCCTTGTCTTACCTAGGAGCCACTAGTCCTCATGCTGTACATCTGTTGGTTTCTTCATCTGCTGTCTTTTCTGCCATGTGTGGGGAAAAAAGGTTAACATTCTTCCATGGATCCTGCTCCAGGCTGGAAAAGTCTGATGGACTGAGAAAATGAACTCTGGGAGATGGATCCGGCCTTCAGGTGTAGCAAGGGGATCTCTGCGCTAAGCACATATCTTCAGAGAAAGAGAAATATATTTAGGATGTTTAACAGGGAGAACCTCAATGTATGTTTTCTGGGTGCCGGGATTCATTCTGAAGCAGCAGCTATAGATATCGGGCAGCCTTGAATCATGAACAGTCAACTGAGCAGGTTCTGCGGTGCCGCCATTTTCCAAGCAATGGATGAAATCCAGGGAGCCACCGCTATCATCACAAGGCAATGCAGAAGAAAAATTGAAAAGGCCCCCTGATCGTTTGAACACTTCTGAAAGATATGATGTGATTTATGGTATTGGAAGAATGAGCTGGCATTATATAAAGAGAGGAGTGTGTGATCTGACTTCTGTATGTTTGACCTATGGAAAGTGAGTGCATGGGAAATCTCGTGAGTCATTTTTACTATATGCATACTGCTATATATGGAGGGGGCAATTTGAAGACTACCCATGGGGTTTACAGATCCTTAAATGCATTGTCCCTGGGTGGGTTTGCTAGCTAATTTTCACCGGGACACTCCCTGTGGAAAATAGGAGCTGCCAGGGAAATGCAGATATTTTGCCCCTGCTCTGAAACAAGCGCAGAGCAGACAGCAAGTTTCAAAATGAAATTGCCATAAATACCCTTTCTCCTCCAATTTACCTGAAGAATTTTCAAGAGTGCAGATGGAAGACTTTAAGGTTTGCCTAAGTATGCAAAACGTTTGAGGCTAGCACCAGGAAAAGAAGAATTTAGATATGTAGTGAGTAATGTTATGGTGGATGTTTTGAAGGGGGAAATGTCCCATGTGATGTCATCTCAAAAATAGACCCCGTTATGTCCCCCAAAAAAACTTCAATCAATATTTTTGTTGGACATAGATCGTGAAGAGAAGGCACTGTAGACCAACCCAGTAACACGATACATATCCCTTTTATTCAACCACTTAGGCAAAAGTGTTCAAAACATTTTAAATTCACCAAAAGCATTTAAGCAAGAAAAAAGCACGACACTTATCTGAGGTATGCGCGACGTGCACGTTTCGGGGGAGACCCCTGCATCAAGCGCTCAAAACTTCACTTATGAAAACAACCGTGTCCACCATAGAACTGGTAAAAAACGCCGAATTGTAGGCAGTTAAAATGAAGGAAACTGGTTTTAGATTGGGCTACAAAAATGCCTGTCAAAAACAACCAACCAATCAGAAGAGGGGATTCCCACAAGATAGAAAACCCCCTAATCCTGAAAGGATGACATCACATCGCCCCCAGCCAATCAATCTCACCATTCAAACCAGTAGGAGACACTGCCTTCAAAAGAAATATCCACCGTTGTTCCAACCTCCGTAATTTAAAGGTCCGATCACCTCCTCTAGGATCCACAGGGATATGATCAATCACAGTCCACCGAAGCTGTTGGAACTCATGTTGAAATTGAGAACAATGCGAGACTATCGGAGCTGTAAGAATCGACTGACGAAGACGACTGGCGTGCTCCGCCAGACGAATCCAAATTGGTCTGGTAGTGCTGCCCACATAACGTAAAGGGCAGGAGCATTCAATAAAATAAACCACAAAAGTGAAATTACAATTGGTTTGCCAATGACGATAAAAAACCTGGCCC
Source organism: Ichthyophis bannanicus (assembly GCA_033557465.1). Classification (NCBI taxonomy): domain Eukaryota; kingdom Metazoa; phylum Chordata; class Amphibia; order Gymnophiona; family Ichthyophiidae; genus Ichthyophis; species Ichthyophis bannanicus. Next base: position 1,512,196,847 of record CM066032.1, on the reverse strand, counting down.
GTATGTAAGTCAGCCCAAGAACCACCAGACACGGTGGTACCGCAAAACCGACAGGTCCCACAAGGTTCATGAAAACCAGCCTGTGCTTGAGGATGCGAAGGACAATCCACAGATGTAGCAGAAAAATCCAGCTTGTCCCGAAGGTTAGAGCCCCGCGAATATGCAATCCGCAAGGGCTTATTGAAGCTTGAATGAAGAGATAATACTGGCCAATACTTCTTCAAAATGCCTACCACCCGTGAGGAATTGGTCATGTAGGGTAAAACCCCCGTCACCGTGTCATCCACTTCAGGAGACGGCCGATCAGCTGGCCACTCTAAAAACCACTCCCGATGTGAATATAAGGCCCTCCGATAAGCACACGACACAACCGATTCCACCTTTCTGATGGAATTGATTACGTTGGTTCTTATCCGCAATTATTTTTTGTTTGAGGGATCCTTTTATCAACAAATATTTGGCATCGCCATGGGGGCCACCGTGGCTCCTTCGGTGGCGACCCTTTACATGGCAGATGTGGAAGAACGATTGATTTATGGTTCTCCTAAATTTTCATCAGTGCTGGTGTGGAAGCGTTTCTTGGATGATATCTTCTTCATTTGGACGTCGGACTTACTTTCATTGCATGAGTTTTTGAACTGGCTAAACGGATTGAAACCTCACATCCAATACACTGCCCACATTGATTCAGATCGTGTGGAATTTTTGGACATGATCGTCTTTCGGGCAGGGGATCTTTTGGCCACCACTTTGTTTCGTAAATTGGTTCAACGTAACAGCTTGTTGAACTACAACAGTTTCCATCCTGAGCCCCTGCGAAAGGGGTTGCCCTATGGGCAATTTTTACGGCTTCGACGGCTGTGTTCCTCTGTGGTTCATTTCAAAGCTCATGCTGCCGACCTATCGGCTCGGTTGTTGGTCAAGGGTTACCCTAGATCGGTTGTGTCGTGTGCTTATCGGAGGGCCTTATATTCACATCGGGAGTGGTTTTTAGAGTGGCCAGCTGATCGGCCGTCTCCTGAAGTGGATGACACGGTGACGGGGGTTTTACCCTACATGACCAATTCCTCACGGGTGGTAGGCATTTTGAAGAAGTATTGGCCAGTATTATCTCTTCATTCAAGCTTCAATAAGCCCTTGCGGATTGCATATTCGCGGGTCTCTAACCTTCGGGACAAGCTGGTTTTTTCTGCTACATCTGTGGATCGTCCTTCGCGTCCTCAAGCACAGGCTGGTTTTCATGAACCTTGTGGGACCTGTCGGTTTTGCGGTACCACCGTGTCTGGTGGTTCTTGGGCTGACTTACATACGGGCCAGGTTTTTTATCGTCATTGGCAAACCAATTGTAATTCCACTTTTGTGTTTTATTTTATTGAATGCTCCTGCCCTTTACGTTATGTGGGCAGCACTACCAGACCAATTCGGATTCGTCTGACGGAGCACGCCAGTCGTCTTCGTCAGTCGATTCTTACAGCTCCGATAGTCTCGCATTGTTATCAATTTCAACATGAGTTCCAACAGCTTCGGTGGACTGTGATTGATCATATCCCTGTGGATCCTAGAGGAGGTGATCGGACCTTTAAATTACGGAGGTTGGAACAACGGTGGATATTTCTTTTGAAGGCAGTGTCTCCTACTGGTTTGAATGGTGAGATTGATTGGCTGGGGGCGATGTGATGTCATCCTTTCAGGATTAGGGGTTTTTCTATCTTGTGGGAATCCCCTCTTCTGATTGGTTGGTTGTTTTTGACAGGCATTTTTGTAGCCCAATCTAAAACCAGTTTCCTTCATTTTAACTGCCTACAATTCGGCGTTTTTTTACCAGTTCTATGGTGGACACGGTTGTTTTCATAAGTGAAGTTTTGAGTGCTTGATGCAGGGGTCTCCCCCGAAACGTGCACGTCGCGCATACCTCAGATAAGTGTCGTGCTTTTTTCTTGCTTAAATGCTTTTGGTGAATTTAAAATGTTTTGAACACTTTTGCCTAAGTGGTTGAATAAAAGGGATATGTATCGTGTTACTGGGTTGGTCTACAGTGCCTTCTCTTCACGATCTATGTCCGACAAAAATATTGATTGAAGTTTTTTTGGGGGACATAACGGGGTCTATTTTTGAGGTGTTTCTTTGACCACCGTTTTCTCGGGGTGTTTTTGATATTGATTCCATGTGATGTCATGGCATACCAGAGTCTCACATTCCTCTGGATAGGCTTGTGTGTGTCAGTCACATTATACTTGCTTTCTGCTTGAGCACCATGAAGTTCTTAAGAACAGCGCGTTCATTTTATGGAAATGGTAAAAGAGGTGCAGGCAATGCCTACCACCTGCTTTTGACACCTGTACTTTAACATGCTGCTCTGATGGGTTCAGATGCTCTTGTTCCAGTGACCTTGCCAGCAGGTCATCCCAGTGCTATAAGTGCTTGACTCAAATTGCAGGTATTTGTAAAAGACCTCTCTGTTGTGTGCCTAGGAGGGGGGGGGGTCCTGGTATGCTGTGGTTATGGATCTTTAGAGGTCCACAGCAATATGGCTTTTTGCTTGTTCTTCTGGAATTTTTGACAGCCTCATGCCCTGAGAGTCAGTGAGCTCTCTGCTTCTCTTGCTGCAAGCCTAGATCTAAAAAAACCATTATTTTTTCCTGTTCTAGTCATCGTAAATTTTAATTTCATCCACTTTCTTTTCTTTGATATTTAAAGCAGCATCTCTGGTGTAAAAAGGGATCGGTAAAGGCTCCCAGGCTTTATGCCTTATGCATTATACTTAACGTGATAGCAGCAGCTGCACTATAAACTTGGGGGAGTGGAAGAGGTTGCAAAAACATCAGAAAAAATTGAAGATCATTTTATTACTTCTGCAGTCCATCCGGGCTTTTTGCATGGGTCAGAGCAAAGGTAGACCTCATCTTAGGAAGAGTGGTTCTTTTTGGTACTGAAGCTCTGTTACTACATTCAGTGATGCTGACCGTAATGGTGATGATGGTGCTAATTCCTAAGCAATCGTATATTTTTAGATTCATAATCTCCTGGCTGAAAGCATCTGCCATAGTTTGGAAGATTAGATGCACACTGCTGTTTTTTTAATATTTTTTAAACATGCTAAATGTCGGACCCTTCAGTTTCCCTCCTGAGCATCTGCTGACACAGGCTGTCTGGCCTTGCTCATCTGTCGATGTGATGGCTGGTGAAATGGAGAGCCGGCCTAGCACCATGCTCAGGACACTACTGAGAATATAAAGTGCTAATATCATTCCAAGGCTCCTGTAGTGAGAGTTCTGTGAGGCCTGGTATTCAGCTGTATTTACGTTTCTAGTAAGGATTTCTCTAGATACAATGGGCCTGATATTCAAAAATATTGCGCTCTTAAATTTAGTATCCTAAATTTCTACCCTATTTTCAGCCATACGTAGCCCCGCGATGGTAACGTGGGTATGGGCTGCATTACTATTGTGAGGATTCATGCTACATACAGGGGGTACATCTGTCCCCTGCATTTAGTGCACTGCACTGTAGTTAAACTAATGCCACCCATTGAGATTGCGTAAGTTGCACCTACGGTATTGTCTCTGAGCGCAGGCTGCAAATGCCCACGATACCCGTGCCATGATGGGAACACCCGTCCTGCCCGAACCATGCACTAAAGGGAAACACGTCCCTAGGTTTTCAGCTAAAAATTCATCTTAATCCAGGAGCTTAAAAAATATGGGGCCGATATTCAGAGTGATTGGTGTGGTTAGCAGACCTGCTGACAGCATTAATTGTGGCGAATGGGATATTCAGCGGCACTAATGCGGTCGGTGCCATGGAATATGTCCAGGTGCCGCCACTGAACGCTTTGATGCTTGCTGGCTAGCATTGGAGCTTTCCGGGGGGGGCATCCAGGGAGAATGAGGAAGCAGCAATATTCATCCGCTGCCTGGTTTATCCCTAAGTGGCGCCTTTAAAAGCTGGCCTAACTTTCACCACAGATGCTGACCGGGCAGCAACTGAATATCGCAGCTGCCCAGTTAGCCTCACTGTTTTTCATCCGACCTGAATATTCAATGCCGGTGGCCGGATATGGCCTGGCATTGAATATCCAGGTTTTAAGTTCAGTGGCGACAGCTAACCACTTTACAAGGGCTAGCTGATGCCGCTGAATATCCTCCTCTCTGTTTATAAATTAAGGCCTGCCATTCATTTGCCTAGATTTATGGGCCTAATCTATGAGCCTAATACCGAAAATCAGTGCTACGCTCCTAACATTTTTGCCTGAGGTGGAGGAGTGCTGTTTTTTGGCTTCCTGCAGCTCCTCGTTGTGTGTCCCTTGCAGCTTATAAGGAAGAGAGATCCCGCATAGAACAGTGTGCTTAACCACCGAGCATTAAAGAATCTCCTTTTCACCGTGGTAGGAGGGGGGTTGAGAGGTCAAGTAAAAGGTCAAGGGAGAGAGGGGAGAGCTTATCTTGGTTTAAGCATGGCAAATTTACATGCCCATCTGCCCAGAATGGTAGAGAAGCAGAGTGAAATGCAGTAGGGCAGATTGGAGAGGCAACTGGTTGCTATTTACCCTTATCCCCTGCATTAGTAGGATGGAAACAAGACACTTATCAAAAAGGAAAATCAAGCCATCATTCTGGAATGACTTTGGGGGGGCAAAACCATTTGGACATTTAAGAGCATCGTGTTCACTGATTATAAATATTTTTTATTCTGCTTTTAAGTGCTTCACAGCTCTTCGCATGATCTGTTTGCTGGGTTCTGTCCCTCTATTCTTCCCACTACCGTCTTTGTGTCTGACTATGACAAAGAATGAAGCATGTACTGTAAGTGTGGGAAAAATTGCCCCCTCTTCCCCTGCTTCAAAAAGATAAAACAGAACTACTGTAACGTAGAAGAGAAGCGATTGTTTAATTGTTGGTATTTCTTGATTGTGCAGCAGGGAGAGTTCATTAGTGCTGCCTGGCCTTTTACTTTTCCCAGAGGTTGTCGTTTTGCAGGTTGCTGTGGATGCAAGCTCCAGGTGGCAGATAAAGATAATCTCCCCTTAGGATGGGCTGTAATTATGAAACCAGTCTCCCTGTACCATTTTCCCTTTCGTTTTTCATTAACAGGCAAGCAGACTCCAATCCTCTCTGCTGGGACTTGATCATCTGCTGTTAGGTAGGGGTATGGGGTATGGGCTTGGTGCTTATACTCCAGACTACATGCTGGGAGGTGGGAAGGCAGGACAGTGAAACTGGGCGAGATCAGAATTCTGTATTTCTGATTTAGGTAGAAAAATGAGGCTAGGAACCTTGGAGATCCCTACCAAAATCTATAAAATAAACCTTTACTTGTTCAGGGTTGATATCATGTGAGCAAAGCTGTGCCGGAGTCCTCTTAAAAACGTGATATCACAGCACCTCCTCTCACCGGCTGCAGCACGGGTGGAGAACTCCCACACAATTTCACGGGAAAATTACCCGTGTTGTCAATAACAAATAGCATTATGTACACCGTAGGTTGGGCTGTCAGATAAAACCCTTTCTTTGAACTTCTAGGAACAGTCATTTGCATTTCCTTGTATTTAGAATGTATATAAAGGGACTTCCGGTGACGTCACAGAGATAATGGCAGCTTAGAAGCCTAGCTCCGTCTGATTCCCGAGTGTGGAGAGACAATAAAGCGACCCTAGGTGAAAAAGTGGAAGGGAGGCGAGCACCCAGCATTGTAATGGCGGCGAGGAAAAAATTGGCTGGTTTCCAGTCCCCGTACGTGCACCAGGAGCTGATGGCGAAGGCGGAGATGGCCGGCTCAGAAGAGAGAGCTGGGGCAGGAAGCTCGGAGGAGGAGGAAGGAATGGATATGGAGGGGCTGGAGGAGGTGTCGTTGAAAAAGTGGCTGCAGGCGTTTAAAGTGGAAATGAGAGGAGAGATTAAGGCAATGAGGAAAGAGGTGAAGGAAACCCTGCTGGCGATCCACAATAAGGTGGGCTGTTTGGGACAGCGAGTGGAGGACCTAGAAGGCCACGTGGAGCAATGTGAGGAGGAGATGAGAGACATGGCGTCGATGCAGAATAAACTCAAGGTCCAGCAGGAGGAGTTACAGGAGAAAATAGAGGAGGTTGAAGACAGAGCAAGAAGGAACAACCTGCGTATTCGGGGTGTGCTGGAGGAGGAAGCCTCCAGAGACTGTGTATAGGTGGTGCAGAGGTTGTGCAGCCATATTTTGCAGCTGGGAGAGGTCGCTAGACCGCGAGTGGAGCTAATTGGAGTTGAAAGGGCGCATAGAAGTCTGGGTCCAAGGCGGGAGAAGCAGGCAAGAGACATTGTAGCCTGTATGAGCAGTTTCCCCCTGAAAGAACAAATATTGAACGCGGCAAGGAAGTTTGGAAGGATTGCATGGGAAGGAAATGAAATAGAAGTGTATAATGACCTGTCAAAAGGAACACTTGAAAGGAGGAGATCTGTGAAAGAGGTCACAGCATATCTGAGGGGGAAAGGCATGCGCTACCGATGGATGTTTCCATTTGGCATCTTGATGTCAGTGAATGGAGTGAACAGGAAGGTGAAAATGGTGGAGGAGGCGTGGTCCACACTGAGAGATGGGGTGTGAGGATCTACCCCAAGCGGTGGAGAGGGAACAGCGGCGGGAACCTAAAGCAGCGACTGGTAAACGGCAAACAAGCTTGCAGTGGCAGAGAGCGGGAGAGAAGGGAAAGAGGTTGAAGTGGATGACTCAGGAACGGAGGATGGAGGCAACGGAGGAAGACACCTGAGAGGGGAGACTGGAGAGATGATGCCTGGATGCAAGTACGGAGTCTGAGTAGGGGGCGATAGAGCTCTGTTACTCATGGAACTCGGACACTGGACTTATAGGGCTGAGAGGGAAAGGGGAGGCTATTGGGATTGGGGGGGGTGTGGGGGTTAGTAACGATAAGGGAGGGTAAGGGCAGAGTGGGGGAGCATATTGGGGGAGGAGGGGAACGGGGAGGGGTGGAAGGGGGAGGGGGGGACTGGATAGGGTGGGGGCTGATCGAGGAATGAGGCAGATAAAGGGTGGGGGGAATGGAGTGACGGGAAAGGACAAGGCGTCTCCGGAAGGGTAGGAGGGAGTTAAGATATGGGAAGGGGGAGGGGAAGGGAAGGGAAGGGAGGGGTGGGGGGAAGGGGAGGAGGGGGGATGAGGGGAGGGGGAAGATGGGAGGGGGAGGGGGCAAGAACACAGTGATACCAATAAGGGGGATGGAGAGGGTAATGGAAGGGATATGCTGTGGATAGGTTCAGTAAATGCTAAGGGGTTGAACTCTCCTTCTAAACGCGGTATGTTATTCCAGGAGGTACTGAAAAATCAGTGGGATGTGGTGTTAATTCAGGAAACTCACTTGAGGAGAGGTGATGTGGGGAGGATGCGGAATAAGCAGTACCCGGATCAATATTATTCGTGTAACAGGGAGGGGGTAAAGAAAGGAGGAGTGGCCATATTGGTGAGGGCAGGGTGCGGGATTCAAGTGGGGGGGCATTTTAAGGATGTGGAGGGGAGAGTAGTTGGGATAAAGGGGAAGTTAGGGATGGAGGAAATTGTGGTAGTGACAATGTATGGGCCAAATGGTAATCAAGGGGGGTTCTGGAAAGAGGTGGGGAAGTTAATAGAGGGGGTGGGGGGGGGGGAAGTGCTGGTAGGAGGAGATTTTAATTTAGTACTAGACCCGGGGGTGCACAGGACTCCGAGGGGAGGGGATGGGGGGAGAAAGAATAGACAAGGTTTAAGAAAGTTGATGAAACAATACAATTTGGTGGATGCTTGGAGGGTGCTGAATCCTGCGGGGAGGGAATACACTTTTTACTCGGCGCCGCATGATAGTTGGAGCAGGATAGACATGCTCCTGGTGGATAGGGCTTGGTTACTGGAGGTACAGGACGGGGGTATTATCTCGGTAGGTTGGTCAGACCATAGGGCGGTGGAAGTAAGATTTAAGTGGTTAAAGAGGGGAGGGGTGGCATTCTGGAGGTTAAATGAAAGTTTGCTTAAGGATGAGAAGATAGTGGAGGATGTTTGGAGGGTTATAAGGGAGTATTTGCTTTTTAATGACACAGGGGAAGTGGCGGATGTGATGGTGTGGGAGGGGTTGAAAGCGGTGGTAAGAGGGAGGTTTATAATGTGGGGGGCTAGGCAAAAAAGGGATCGGGAAAGAAAGGAAGATGAGTTAGGGAAGGCGTTAAGGGAGGCTGAGGAGAAGTACCAGGGGACAGGGGCAAAGAGGGCTAGAGTGGACATGGAGAGGGTGAAAGAGGAGTTACAGGCTATACAAATGGAACAAGTAGCCTTTGCCTTACAGAGAGCTAAGCAGGTCTATTACGAATTTGGAGATAAAGCAGGTAGATTGCTGGCTCGAAGATTAAGGCAGCAAAAGGGGGCAGCAATGATATACCAGATAGAAGGGAAGGATGGCAGGATTTACAGAGGGGAGGAGGAGATAAGGGAACAGTTCATGGAATATTATCAGGAGTTATATAAGGAGATGGAGGGGGTGGGGGAGGGGGCAAAGTTAGCAGAGCTACCGGAAGAGGCCAAAAGGGACTTAGAGGCGGGGATCTCGGGGGAAGAAATTGGGAGGGTAGTGAGGGGGATGGAGGGGGGAAGGCCCCAGGGTTAGATGGGTTGATCGGGAGTTTTTACAAGGTTTTTTGGGGGGAGATAGGGGCCATATTAGGAAAGGTATTTAATGGGGTTTTAAATGAAGAGGGGGAGCTGTCAAGGGGAATGTTGACGGCGGGGATAACTGTTTTGTTGAAACCGGGGAAAGACCTATTACGTTGTAGCTCGTATAGGCCTATTTCCCTTCTTAACGTGGATGTTAAGCTTTTGGCCAAAATCTTGGCGGGGACACTGGCAGGGTGGCTACCAGGGATAATCAAAGTGGACCAAGCAGGGTTTATTATGGGAAGGCAAGCAGCGGATAATATAAAGAGAGCGATAGGGGTGATATGGGAGGCTAGGCAGGAGCGTGAGGAACTTATATTGATGTCAGTAGACTCGGAGAAGGCATTTGACAGGGTGCACTGGCGGTTTCTAATGAAGGTGTTGGAGAAGATGGGGTGTGGGCCAAATTTTCTGAAATGGGTGAAAGGACTTTACAGGGGGCCAAGGGCAAGGGTTAAAATTAACGGGAGGTACTCCAGGGATTTTGGTTTAGGGCGAGGGACTCGTCAAGGGTGTCCGCTGTCTCCGCTGCTGTTTGCAATGGTAGTGGAGCCGTTAGCGGAATGCATAAGGGGGAATGGAAAGATAGTGGGCCTAGAAAGAGGGGGGCAGAATCATAAGATTTCATTATATGCGGATGACATTCTGTTATACATTAGCAGGCCGCAGGAGTCGTTACCGGAGGTGATGAGGGAGGTGGAAAGGTACGGGGCAGTGTCAGGGTTTAAAATGTATGTAGATAAAACGGAAGTGATGAAGGTGCAGCTGAGAAGGGAGACTGAGGAGAGGTTGAAACAGTTGTATCCATTACGGTGGGTTAGTAGGTCATTGGGATATTTGGGGGTTAAAATCACGGATAAGTATGAGAATCTGTATCAGGCTAATTACCCGAGACTTATCGGAAATATTAGCAGAGATTTGGAGGGGTGGATGCGGATGGAGATTTCCAGGTTGGGCAGAATAGCTGCGATTAAAATGAATGTTTCCGAAACTTCCGGTGACGTCAACGGGGCTGATGGCGGCGTGAACGCTCGGCGCCGCCAAAGCCTGAGGGAAAAAAGGGGATTTAATACCCCTGCAATGTGGCAAATAGCGCGCCCCTTGTAAGGGCTGAGCAGGCGAAGAGCCCCGAGCCGCCCTGCCTCCGTGGCGAAGTCAACCGCCGCGTCGAGGAAGCCGGATCGAGCAGTGCTGGTGAGCGGCGTGGAAGGCCCAGCAGACCGCGTGGTGAGCACGCCCGGCGGTAGTAGGAGGGGAGCAGTGGCGGCCTACCCGAAGTGAGGGGGAGCAGCAGAGCCCCGCAGACCCGGCGATCGGAGGATCCGACGCCGCTGGACGCTGTCCCTCCCGACTAGGGAGGGGGCGGAGTGTTGTGCGCCGGGAAGCTGCAGGGCGAGGAGTTGAAGCCCCAGCGCCGGAGAGGAGGCGGGACAACGCACCAGCAGACGGAGGCGGCCGGTGGGAGCTGCAGGGCCCAAGGCCAAGTCTGACCCCGGAGAAGAGGCAAGTGCACTGCCAGTTGGATAAGCTTCAGTGAGGAGGAGGCCAGAATAAGTCAGGAGCATACATCCCACCCCAGAGAGACAAGTAAGAGAGCAGCCCGGAGTGCAGTACCAGAGGGAGGCGAGACAGAACGGCGCGGAGTCTGAGGCGCCAGGAGGCAGACCAGGGGGGCGACCGCGTGCGGAGCGCGCTACGACCGAGGTGAGCGGATCTGTGAAGCAGCAGACCCCGGCAAGGGGCCACACAGAGGGGACTGGTGGCAGACGGCGCGGTGCCAGACCAGCAGCGCTAGCCCAGCAGAGCGGATTGGGTGTGGCAAATCTGGGGGTGCAGCCAGGCGGCGGCCTCCTCCGCAAGATCGAGACTCCAGGGAAGATCAGGGCCCCCCACATAAGTATGGAGAAAACTAAGGGGGCTATGGCGGCAAAGAAAAAACTGGCGGACTTTCGCTCCCCGTATGCAACAGCCAAAAGTGGAAAAGAGGGGGAGAAAGAGAACCGAACACAGGCAGGAGACCTCAAAGACCAGGGAGAGGAGCCGGATATCGGAGCTGGATTGGAGGATCTGTCCCAATTAAAAGCCTGGCTCATTGACATGAAAGACGTGATTAAAAACGAAATAAGTGGGGTGAAGCATGAACTCAAAGAATCAATACAGTCACTGCAGCAAGATATTGTGGACATTGGTAATAGAGTGGAGGAGATGGAGCTCCAGATGGAACAACAAGGAGAGGACATGGTGGACCTCCAGCAGCGCTGGGAGACTATCCAACAGAACCAGGTGGATCAGCAGATGAAGCTGGAGGACCTGGAAGACCGGTCCCGGAGATGTAATTTAAGGATCCGGGGGATTCCAGAGGAGCCCCAGTACCGTAACTGTGAAGATGTTCTGGTGAGGGTGTTCAAATCTTTGCTGCTGGCTGTGGATTTACAAGATGAGATATTGATGGATTCCTCTCAAATCAAGCGAGCCCACAGGGGCTTGGGACCAATACGAGATAATAAACCCAGAGACATAGTGGTCTGTCTATGCTCATTTAAGATAAAAGAAAGATTTTGCAGGCGGCGAGGAAAGTACGACAGATCACGTGGGAGGAACATCCTCTGGAGTTGTTTCAAGACCTCTCTGCGGGAACGCTGCAGCGCCGGCGCAGCCTGAAAGCGGTGACAGCGTATTTGAGGAAAGAGGACATTCGCTACAAGTGGCTGTTTCCCTTTGGGCTGCTTGTCACCTGCAGGGGGAAGTCAAGGAGAGTGCAAACCAGTGAGGAGGCCTGGAGTGTCCTCCGAGACTTTGGGTTACCTAATATACCAGAAGGGGGGAGACCCCCGGCAGGAGATTTGACCACATCTGCAAAACCTACCAATGTGCAGAGGAACACACAGAGATGGCATCGCGTCCCCGCGGCTGGGAGGAGGACGGCGAGGCTGAACAGAGAAAGCCCAAGAATGCCAGCGGGGGAGCTGGACGCAAGCTGAAATCATGGACTGGGATTGAGTATTGATGATGCATGGGGGTCTTTACACTAGGGTAGCTCTGTATGGCTAGAGGTTGGGGGAGGGGGGGAGGGGTTGGAGTGTTGGGAGGAGGGTGGTGGGAGGCTAGTAGGCGGGGTGAGACGATATGGGGCAAGGAAGGTTGGGGGGGTAGTGCTGAGATAGGGGGGTAAGGTGGAGGAAGCAGGCAAGGCCCGTCGACAGGTCACCAGTAAGGAAGACGTGTCTCTCTTAAGGAGAGGGGGGAGGGGTGGGGGGGGTTAGGAAGCGGATAGGGATTGGGGGGGAGTGACAGAATGGGCGAGATCAAAATAGTTACACTTAATGTTAAGGGGCTTAACTCACCCTTTAAACGACAACAACTCTATTCAGAGCTTTCTCGCCAGAAGGCGGACATAGTCCTGCTCCAAGAAACACACTTGACCAGGGCCACCGAATACCTAGTGAAGCATAGAGGGTATGGGGTCTGCATTCATGCTTCCAATATACTAGAGAAGAAGAAGGGAGGGGTTGCAATACTTTTTGCAACACGATCAAAGCTCCAAGTGCAGACTGTGGTAAGAGATAAAGGGGGGAGGTATGTGATGGTACGGGTGAAAATGGGGAATGTATGGTACTGTGTAGTGAATGTGTATGCACCCACTGGGGGGCAGAGTGAATTCTGGACAAACTTGAATGGGGAAATGGGGAAATTGGGGGAAGGTACCCTGATATGCGGGGGTGACTTTAATCTAACTTGGAACCCCACCCGAGATGCTACCGGGCCACGGGAAGGCAAGAGGGGGGACCGCAAGCGATATCGCCACTTCGTGACACAGCATTGTTTGATCGATGCGTGGCGGTTGCGCCACCCAGGGCGGAGACAGTTTTCTTATTATTCGCCAGTACATGGGTCTTATTCCCGTATTGATGCTATATGGGTGTCCAAAGAGGTGGGGGGGAAAATAAAGGAGGCGGACATGGAGTCTATTACTTGGTCCGATCATGCCCCGGTGGTGGTATGGCTGCACGCGGCAGATGAGGGGAAGGGAAATAGGATTTGGAGACTCAACGAATCCCTCTTAGAGGAGGGGCAGGTACGAGCTGAAGTGGAGAAAGGTACGCGGGAGTATTTCCAATTTAATGATAATGGGGAGGTCACCTGGGGGGGTATTTGGGATGGGTATAAGGCGGTGGTAAGAGGCATACTAATCAAATGGGGGGCGTGGAAAAAGAGAGAAAGGGAGGAGAAAGAGCGCCTCCTCCGGGAACGGTTATTGGAAATGGAAGATTTAGATGGGTCTGGGCACGACGGAGCCTACAGGGGGCAGGTTTTGGCGGTGAGAGCACAACTGAACGAGTTGCAGGCGGAAAAGATAAGATATCAGATGCAGCTTGTGAGGCAGGAGGTATTTGAGGGGGGGAACAAGGCTGGGAGGTATTTAGCCCAGAGGTTGAAGCAACAGAAGCTTCGCTCCCATATACTCGGGATTCGACGGGGGGGAAGGGAACTGGTTACTAAGGATGGGGAGATCCGGGAGGCCTTCAAGGATTATTATCGGGAGTTGTATAAAGCAAAAGAACTGCACCCAGCTGGGAGGGGGGCAGAATATCTGGCCTCTATAGATCTGCCTCAGTTGGGAGTGAGTGACCAAGAGGCCATCAATAACCCGATCCGGCCGGATGAAGTGGAGTGGGCGATCAAACAGCTAAAATTGGGGAAAGCTCCGGGGTTAGACGGGCTATCCGCTAGGTTTTATAGGACCTTCGGAGGCCTGTTTATTGGGCCTATGGTGAAGCTCTTCAACCAACCCCGGGAGGGCAAGAAGTTGGCAGACACCATGGGCTGGGCAGGTATCACGGTGCTTCATAAGGAGGGGAAGGACCCGCGGGAGTGTGCCTCATACAGGCCTATCTCTTTGCTTAACCTGGATGCCAAGCTTTTGGCTAAGATCCTTACGGCAAGGTTGAACAAAGTTATGGGAAAGTGATCCACCAGGATCAGGCAGGGTTTATCCCGGGCCGAGGGGTTGCGGATAATATCCGGAAGATCCTCAATATCATATGGGCTAGTGAGCAGGGAGGGGAGGAGGCGCTTCTTCTCTCCCTGGATGCGGAAAAGGCTTTCGACCAAGTGTCCTGGCCATTCCTCTTTCAGGTGCTGGAGAAGGTGGGGCTGGGGGGTGACTTTTTAGCGTGGGTAAAGGCGCTTTATGCACATCCCAAGGCATGCGTGCGGGTCAATGGGCCCACTCAGATTTCTTTGATCAGGGACGGGGAACGTGGCAGGGTTGCCCCCTGTCCCCACTGCTGTTTGCCCTAGCCATGGAGCCCCTGGCGCAGCAGATAAGGGACAGGGAGGACATTTTGGGAATCACAGTGGGGAGGAAGGCCTATAAAATATCATTGTTCGCGGATGATATTATCCTAAGTTTAGCAAGACCCAGGGTGAGCCTGCCTATCGTGCGGTGGGAGCTGGAAGAATATGGGAACGTTTCGGGGTTTACGATTAACCAGACGAAATCGGAAATTTTGAACCTGACGGTGCCTGGTGGGCTAGCCAATACTCTGGCCAAGAAGTATCCCTTTAAATGGGCCCGGGGGAGTATCCGATACATAGGCATCTGGATTAGCAATAAAATTGGTGAGCTGTACAACCTGAATTATAAGAGGGTGCTGGGGAAGATAGAGGGCTGGTTAGAGGGGTGGGGACGGGGATATCTCTCCTGGTTTGGACGCATAGCGACGGTGAAAATGATGCTGGTGCCTCGACTGTTGTTCTTATTCCAGACGCTTCCCATACAGGTCCCCCCACATAGTTTAAAAAGGGTGCAGCGGCTGGTCAATCGGTTTATCTGGGCACAGAAGCGCCCAAGGGTTGCCATGCAGGTTTTGCAACGGTCCCGAGGGGAGGGGGGGTTGGGGGTTCCTAACATACGCAAATACTATGAGGCAGCGCAACTCAAAGTGGTGTATGAGTGGCACCGGGAAATGTCCAAATCCTGGGTCCAAATGGAGTATGAGTCGGTCGGGGGATCAGACCTTGAAAGAGCGATTTGGCGGGGGCATAGGGGATTGGACCTGCCCGCCTTGAGTCCCATGATCGCGAACGGTTTGCGAATTTGGAAACATAACAAACCTCAACTTGTTCCGGATAAGGGGTATATACAAGGGATGACTATAGAGGCATGCTTTGAACAGCGTCAGGGCCCCGACGTGCACGTTTTGCGTAGATGGGCCAGATCAGGTCTAACACATGTCCAACAGGTTGTTCACCCACAGGGGATTCACCAGTTTGAAGGCCTTAGGGACTTATATAAGCTGAAAGAGAGTGACCACTTTGCGTACCTACAGCTGAGGAGTTTTTTGCGTCATCCTAAGGTATGGAAGGATCTCTGGGAGAACAGAGGGTGGTTTGAGGCGATATGTAATGGTCAGGGTGGGAAAAAGGGGGTTTTGTCCAGAATTTACAAAGGTTTGCTAGGGACAGGAGAGTGCAAGTTTCGATATATGCTGCAATGGGAGGAGGACTTGGGGGTGTGTTGGGGTATGGAGTGCTGGGAGAAGCTCATACAGAAGATTGCTTCTGTGTCAATAGCGGCCCAAATTAAGGAAAACGCCTACAAAGTCTTATACCGATGGTACTGGACTCCAGTGCGTCGTTTCAAGGCAGGGAAGGGACGAGATGATCTATGCTGGCGGGGATGTGCTGCACGAGGGAACTGGCTGCATATGTGGTGGAAGTGTGATAGATTACAGGGTTATTGGGGGCACGTTTGGGAGGCGATCCACGGTATGACTGGGCAGAAACTTCAAGGGAAACCGGAGGCTTGCTTGCTGCATTAACTCGATGAGGGCCTCTCGCGAGGGGAGGAAGGGGTCCTACATCATTGTATAGCTGCGGCTAGATGTGAGATTGCCCAGCACTGGGGAGGGAAGAGCACCCCCCAGTTGGCAGGGTTTGTGCGCAGAGTGGCTGAGGTGAGTTTGATGTGCAAGTTAACGGAGCTGCGGCAGGGGTTGGGGGGGAACCATGGGGTACATTGGAAGCAGGTCTGGAGCTGGCTGGAGGGCTGGAAGGGGAGGGGGGTAGGGAGTAGGATGCCCGCAAATGGGGAGGGCAATTAGGCTGATGGGTGAGTGTGGAGTGGAAACTAGGTCGGGAATAGGGGGGATAGGCGAGGAAGAAGGGGGGTGGGGGGGTGGGGGGAGGGTTAGTGGACTAGTTAGTTAGGTCCTTACGCTTGTATTGGATGTGGGGGGAGGTTGGGCAGGGGGAAGAGGGGGGGGGGGTAGTTGGGTTAGCGAGTATGCAGTGCTGTAGCCTACATTGATGTTGAAGTTAGGATGATTCCTGTTAGTTTAGTTGGACCATACTGTAGATTTATGGTTTTTGACTGGTTTGCACTGTATGGTACTTTATCTTATTGTCTTATTTTCTTCTAAAACCTTAATAAAAATGCTAAATGTTAAAATGAATGTTTCCAAGTCATACTGCTAGACCAGTCCAGACAAACGTGTTGTGTCCCCCTGCCAGCAGATCTTGGAGACAGAGAATTCTACCAGAGCTCTGATAGGCTGGACTCTGGTGATATGGTCCTACCCCTAGGGGTCTCCCTCAGTATTTCTCTGTCTCCAGCAGATCTGGTTGCTTTTGTTGTTTTTCCCTCAAAATCTTTAAAATTATTTAGAATCCCTTTGGGGACTGATATTTCCACTTGCCTGTTGCTGCCAGTATAGTTTCACTGTGCACCAGGGTGTTTGCAGCTGAGCTCCTGTTTCTGACACAGTAGAGCTTGCTGACAGGAAGAATCCCCAGCATCTGGCCATGAGGGCTTGTTAGCTGGACAAAGGACTCCCCTAAAATCAGGTTTCTCTGTATCTTGAGGCTCCTGGATGCACCCAGAGTACACAAGAGGTGTTACTCTGGGTTTCCCAGCAACTTGATTCCCCAGATAAACTTGTGGAGCTCCTGAGCCTGGCTTCAGTAGAGCTCCCAATTTTCTTTAAGCTGCGCTGAGTCTTTGCCACGAGGGCTTAGACATCAGCAGGAGGATCAGGTATCAATTTCTGAGAGAAACTGTAAGTAAACTGTTTTCTTACTTGCCTCAGCTGCCCTGGCTTTATTTCAACTGCATCGGGACCGGCTGTCTCTGACCTGATTCCTTCACTTCCGGTTTCATCAGGGTCTGTTCAACTGGGGTTTGAAGTTCCTATTTTCTTCATTTTTATTTCCTGGATGCACCCAGAGCACACAAGAGGTGTTTCTCTGGGTTCCCCAGGCTTCTCTCCTTAATAGCTGTATTTTCTGTAATCAGCAATACAGCAGGGTTTGAGCTCCTGATTTCACTGTCTGTGCAGCTCCCCTTCTCTCCAGAAACACCTTCCAGCCCCTGCCATGAGGGTCTAAGTGGCTGCAGAGGGATCAAACTCTAATTTCCCTACCTTTCAGTTGCTGTAATTACCTTACACTGACTTTGAAAGTTTCTCTTCTCCTCCATGGGAACTCAGCTCCTCTGTACCAGCACAGTGAATAACTGACAGTTTCCTTCTCCCCTCTGTTTCTGGTGATTCAGGGTTCGTCAGGATTTGCATTTTTAAGTTGCTAGCAGCACTCCTTGCCTCTTCCCCAGCGATTTCGCTGCATTTTTAAGGTTTTTAGAGCTTAGGAAACTTTTATTTTGCAGTTTTTCTGTGCCGGCGGCCATTTTGAAAATCAAGAGAGATTTCTCTTCAGTGTTCTTTTTTTTTGGAGGGAGCAGCTCAGCCATTTCAAAACATTTAAACATGCTGTGAAGGCACAGGGAGTTTCAAAATCCCTTTTCTTTGAAGAGTCTTCTGTTTCCCTAAGCCTACCTTGATTTTGTTTACAAAAAAAAAAAAAAGGTTTAAGCCTCTGCAATGCCTGTTTCTCTGCACAGCTGTATTATATGTAATAATAAGAAAAAGGAGTTAATAGATTGCTTGTGTTCCACCTGCATGCTGCATCCAGGAGAATCTTCTTCCTCCTCCATTCCCACTGCGCTACTGTAGCAGCAAAGCGCAGACAAACCAATGATACCAGGAGTCTGTTCAGAAGGTCCAAATCATTTATTTGTGCACAAGTCTCAAGCAAGACAATTTCAAAATGGCTGAGCAA
The DNA here is from genome assembly GCA_033557465.1 of Ichthyophis bannanicus. Taxonomy (NCBI): domain Eukaryota; kingdom Metazoa; phylum Chordata; class Amphibia; order Gymnophiona; family Ichthyophiidae; genus Ichthyophis; species Ichthyophis bannanicus. Next base: position 1,512,179,069 of record CM066032.1, on the reverse strand, counting down.
AGTTTTCAAGCATTACAACAACTTTTATAGACTTCTGTTCCATTCTAGGTATAGAAAAACATTTCATTGGTCCCGGTACGCTCCCGTACCTCCCGTAGCCCCTCTATTGGTCCCGGTACTGATAAGTTTCTCCAATTATGTTACTTCTGTGGGCTTCTGTAGGCATGACACCTGCCTGCCCCCCTTCTAGTCCCAATTACAATGGTCAGTTCATCAACTTGTTACTTTCACACTTTCAAGGCTATGGGACCATTTGTGCGTGCAGAAGAGCAAGGTTCTGTAACTCATCTGTCAGCACTCCTCAATATTTCTCTGCAAATGTACTCTTTCTTATCAGTAACTTTAAAACACATCTTTTCTGTATTTTTCCATTTCTTAATTCTGCAATTCTGCTTATCTAAGCTAATTCAATATTTCTACTAAGTTCTTTCTTACAATAGCAGCATATTGGGGGATGTGCAATCCTATATGCCTCTCCACAGGCCTCATTTACAGGTCAAGCTAGCCATGCTGGCCTGCCTATGTCAGACACCGTGGGTCACAGGCCTGCACCTGCCACATTCCCCCCTTTGATTAATCTCACCCTATTACTTAATAAGGTGTGAGAATTAAATCACTTTCTAGAAGATTCACATCCTGATTAGAGGATTCTTACTAGTTCCACTAGGGCTAGCTTTGTATAAAGCCATTATTCTAGTTGCGGTCTTCCGCTCTACTGTACTATCAATAGCACTATGAAGGGAACGCATACAACATGGGATTAAACATGGTAAGCAGAGGACAACAGCAACAAGGATTAGTACTAAGATAATAAAAGTCTTAAATCCTCCTAGCCAAGAGAAAAGGTTAGCAAACCAATTAGGAAATTTCAAGGCGTGCCAAGTCTGTACTGGCACATAAGCATGTCTTTGCATATCTTTAGCAATTTCTTCAACTACTTGACCTTTGTCATCTATTTTCAAACAGCAATTGGTTAAATTCAGCTTACCACATACTCCTCCTTCAGCTGCTAGCAAATAATCAAGTGCTAAACGATTCTGATATATGGCAGTGCGCATCTGAGTACTTTGTCTAGCTAAGAGCGTGAGAGCATGACTAGTTTCATTGGTTATTATTTCAACTACTGCTTGTAAGCGAATAATACGATTAATCATGTAGACTGGGGTTCGATAGCCCCACATACCATCATCATTCCAAGTGGCAGGTCCATAATACTCAATAATTCTTTCTGGTGGCCAATCATCACCTTGCCATTTCTCCCACTTGCCTATCTGTAAGGCCTCTCTTTTCTGTCTAGATGCTCCTTTGTGTTTGTGGGTAGTATACAGGGTATCCTAATTGTTCTCCATGTTCAGTGTTTAACAGGAAGAACGAAGGTCTGATGGTTCCTAAGACACATGCTCCTCCCCATTGTGGCGGGAGTTGCGCATATGCTCGGTTTCCACAGATCCAATATAGGCCAGGTGGGGCTTGCCAGGCTTGGACTTTGGCAAGGTTAGTCCATAGACCTGCAAGTTCAGGAAATCTGGCTAATGGGTTAGGAGGTTCAGGATGTCTGATTCCTGACCACCATGCTACCTTCTTGGTCGTGGCATTATAGTATTTCTGGCTAAGACAGACCAGCTGTCCTACCTTTTGGGTGAACTGGGGTCCAGTTCTGGCATAGCAAAGACGTCCAACGATTGAGTGCGCTAACACCCATTCACTGGTTGTCTTGTGTAATTCAGTCTGATTGTAGATCATGGAATAATTCAATTCTTGGGCTTCCCAGGGCCATTGGTCTCCCATTTGGGTTCCGCCACAGAAATAACAATCTGTGATCTTAAGACTAGATACTACTGCTCCGGCTAACTCTAGAAACAAATTCTGTGAAGGGTGAGGGATCTCAAACTTATTTACATGCATAGCTTCATAAAAGGTACTATGAATATGATATTTAGATGACTTGTGGGCTTGGGTATTCAATCTAATATACACAATGGTCCCTGGATCTGTTCCTCCTCCCGCAATACGTAAACCAAACTTATGTCCTTGTTTCCATGCATGGGGGTTATGTACACGCAAATGTAAGGGGTTGCAAGCATCTTTCTGACATTTATCATTTGTGGTTGGCTTGGTTAGAGTAGCCATCCGCTTATCTATCTTTTCATTAGTTATACCAGTGTTCCAGGTAGCATAGAAAACACATTCCCAATACGGGCAATAGTAGTCTGCCGCTGTAGCAGTACTATACCCTGATCCTGTTTTACCTGTACACTTCCACCAATTTGTGGCACCTTCTGGACACATATACTTATGGTCATTTCGATACGCTTTCTCCCATGTACCACAGGTGGACTGACTATCTCTATTAATAGCATTACATGCATCAAAATTCAAAACAGCAGGTTTAGTAATGTCCTTAAGTGGTGGTGTAGCAGCTAATATAGGTCCATCTGCATCCTTCCATCTTATTTCCAACGTGTAATAGGATGGATTCTGATGCGGATTATAGCATGCTTTAATTTTGCCATGAGTGCAAACATTTAGTTCAGTGGTGTTATAGATACACCGAGTTATTGTTCCCTTGCAGGTATAGTAAGAATGGTAAAGCAAAGTCTGAGTTACTTTCAGTCCAGTTCTAGTAGAGGTAATACAAGCTGTGCATGGAGGTAGAGCATAAGTCTGTTTTAAAACCTCCAAAGAAGGCAACCAAGGCAAAGCAGAAGCAAAGATACATGTTGATGTTGATTGGAGTTCTTCTGAATCCTCAGCTTGCTGATCTTGATCACGACGGTCTATTATTCTTCGTCCCGTTTGCTAATGAAGCAATTTAACGGTTTGCTGAGTGTTGATTGAAGATCCTCAAGGTGTCCAGCACACATTAACCAACTTAGCAATTCAGTCGGCTTGTGAAGTCTGGCTTAGTCAATGTAGTCTCGAAGTAGTGTGTCAAATCACACACACAAATTGGGTTCGTTGAAACAAAACTGTTGCTGCATGGAAAACAGCAATCCTCTTCGAAAGACTTGGCTACTGCAAAGCACTTGTGATGAAGTGTCTATACTGCTGGTTGCCGTCTCAGAGTAACTCGCAAGGGTACATCAGGGTGCTGCTCTGCTGTCCACCGCTCTGGTTCAGGATCGGCGGCGGGCTTGACTCGGCTGTGGTGGATCCAGGCGTCGATCTCGGCTACCTTTACTGCAGTTGGGGTAGACAGGATGACGGTGTACGGTCCCTTCCAATGGGGTTCCAACGGTATCTTCTTCCAATCTTTGATCCACACCGAAGTTCCTGGCTGGTAGGGATGCAAGGGTTCCGTCAAGTTGATAGGCAACTGGTCTTGGATCCACGTATGGAGAGTCTGCAGAACAAAACTAAGAGCTAGGAGTTCTTGTCTGGTTACTTCTGAACCAATCTGGGCTAGATTTCCTTTGACTCCCTGCACTATTGGTGGGGGTTTACCATACAAAACTTCAAAAGGGGAAAATCCTGTTGACTTTACAGGGGCTGAGCGTATTCTGAGTAAAGCTATGGGGAGCACTTGGGGCCATTTCAAGTGTGTCTCCTGACAAAGCTTAGACATTTGGGCTTTCAATGTACGATTCATTCGCTCAACTTTCCCTGAACTCTGGGGTCTGTATGCAGTGTGGAGCTTCCACTGTATCTGCAAAGCTTTTGCTAACTGCTGAGTAACTTGGGAGACAAATGAGGGTCCATTGTCTGACCCTATTACTGCTGGGATTCCAAATCTGGGGACAATCTCTCTCATTAGGGCTTTGGTAACTTCTCGGGCTTTCTCAGTTCTGGTTGGGAATGCTTCTACCCACCCAGAGAAAGTACAAACTAATACTAGTAGGTAATGGTATCCATTGGCTTTTGGCATTTCGGTAAAATCAACTTGGAGGTTGTGCATGGGGGTCACACCTCTTGACTGAACTCGGGGTGCTGTAATAAGGCCTTGCTTGGCATTATTCTTGGCACAGATTTGACATTGTCGGGCTACTGAGGCTGATATGGTTGTCATTAGAGGAATGTAGAAATGTGGTCTGAGTGCTTTCTCCATAGCACTCTTTCCATAGTGGGTGGCTTCATGGAAAGCTTTAACAAAGGCTGGTCCTAACAATTCTGGAATTACTATTCTTCCCGGAGGTTGACTGCCTTCTTCTGGTGGCAGCTCAATCCATCCATCTTTCAATACTCCCTCTTCTTTGTCACAATAGTAATCCAATTCTTTGGTGGTATATCGTGGGGTCCATAGATTCAAAGGTACTGGAAACAATGCTGCTTGCATTGGCATAGCTTGTGGGTCAATCTGTCCTGTCATAGCTGCTTGTCGTGCTGAGGCATCTGCGAACCTATTCCCTCGAGCAACTTCTCCTTTTCCTGCTTGATGTCCTCTACAATGCATGACAGCTACACGTGTTGGGGCCCAGACTGCATCAAGTAACATCAATATCTCGGGACCATATTTGACTGATTTTCCTCCGGATGTGATGAGTCCTCTTTCTTTGTAGAGAGCTCCATGGGCATGCAAGGTAGTGAAAGCATATTTGGAATCTGTATATACATTTAGCACAAGTTTTTCTCCTAATAACAATGCTCTGGTGAGTGCTATCAATTCGGCTTTCTGGGCTGATGTGCCTGAGGCTAGGGCTGATGATTCAACTACTTCGTGTTGAGTGACGACTGCATATCCGGCACAGCGTCGTCCGTCAAGGATGAGACTGCTCCCATCTACATAATAGATCTGGTCAGGATTGTCTATGGGCACATCTGTTAGGTCAGGTCGACTAGAGAACACAGTTTCCATGACTTCGATGCAGTCATGTTCTGGGAGTTCTTCACTGATGGGTATCAAGGTGGCTGGATTCAGGGCATGGCTCACTTCGAGTTGTATCTGTGGGTTCTCGCATAACATGCTCTGGTACTTTAGCATTCGGGAATTGGTGAGCCAATAATTTGCTTTCTGTTCCATAAGGGCAAGGACTGCATGTGGCACAGTGACTCGTATGTTCTGTCCTAATGTGAGTTTGTCTGCTTCACTCACTAGTAGCGCTGTAGCTGCCACTGCTCTCAAGCAGGGTGGCCATCCTTTGGCCACAGGGTCCAATTGTTTTGATAGGTAGGCTACAGGTCGTTCCCAATTTCCTAATTTCTGAGTCAACATGCCTAAGGCATTTCCCTGTGCTTCATGTACAAACAAGTGGAAAGGTTTGTGGACATCTGGTAGTCCAAGTGCTGGTGACGACATCAATTCTTCTTTTAACTTCTGGAAGGCTGTATCCTGCTCAAGTCCCCACTCCAGTGGTGACTTCTCTTCTCCTTTTGTGGCTTCATACAGTGGTTTGGCAATTTGGGCAAAGTTGGGTATCCAGATTCGGCAATATCCTGCCGCTCCCAGAAAGGCTCTAACTTGCTTTCTGGTTGTTGGAGTTGGAATTCTACATACTGCTTCTTTTCTTTCTCTGCCTAATCTTCTGCTTCCTTGGGTGATACGAAAACCCAAGTATTTCACTTCTGTTTGGCATAGTTGTGCTTTAGCTCTGGAAACTTTATATCCAGCTTCATTTAGTAACTGCAAGAGATCTTGGGTGGCTCGTATACATTCTTTTTCTGATATGGCAGCTATCAACAGATCATCCACGTACTGGAGAAGTACTCTCCTCCCCGGGGCTACTGGATAGCTTGAAAGATCTTGGTTTAGTGCAGCACTAAAGATGGTAGGTGAATTCTTGAATCCTTGGGGTAATCTTGTCCAGGTGAGTTGGCCCCCTCTTCCAGAGATGGGGTCTTGCCATTCAAATGCAAACAATATTTGGCTTACAGGGGCTAATCTTATGCAAAAGAATGCATCTTTTAAATCCAGTACAGTGAAATGGGTAGCTTCAGCGGGTATCAATCCTAGTAGAGTGTAAGGATTGGGTACAACTGGGTGTATAGTTTCAACTGCATCATTTACTCTTCTCAAATCTTGCACTGGGCGATAATCATCTGTCTCAGGCTTCTTCACTGGCAAAAGTGGGGTGTTCCATGGGGATTGACATACTTTCAGTAGGCCATACTCAAGTAATCTCTGTAGGTGGCGATGAATGCCTTCAATTGCAGCTCTTGGGAGAGGGTACTGTTTGACGTGCACTGGTGTAGCGCTAGGCTTGAGGGTTACAATCACTGGAGCTATATGTTTGGCTAGGCCTGGGGGACTGCCTTCTGCCCATACTTCATGTGGTGCATGAATGTTCTTTAAAGTTTGTTCAAAATAGGTATCTTGAATCGAATCATCAATGTAGTATCTCCATTCTTCTTCTCGGGGTACTGTCAACAGCATTATTCCTGCTGGTTTGGCTTGAGAATTCACTGTCATTTGCATTTCTCCTTGCTCAGAGAAAGATATTTGGGCTTGAAGCTTGGCTAGCATGTCTCGTCCCAGTAATGGTACTGGACATTCGGGCATGTAAAGAAATTGATGAGTTACTTGCTGTCCTCCTAGACTGCATATTCGGTTTTGAAGAAAAGACTTTGTGGCTTTGGCACCAGTTGCTCCTATAATGGTGACTGCTTTCTTGGTGAAAGGGGCTATCTTTTTATCTATTACTGAATGTTCTGCTCCAGTATCAACCATAAAGTTCATAAATTGGTCTCCTATTTGTATTTCGACCATAGGCTCCTGGAGACCTAAAGCAAACTTGGAGCCCGGTCTGTCCTAATCCACGTCATCCTCATCATGGGCCTGTGTGGCCAATGCTTGGATGGCTCCTCCTCCCCTCTCTCGCTGGAATTGTTCTCGATTGGCTCCTCCTCGGCCTCGGGGACGGCCTCTTCTTTCTTCTCGCCACTGATGATCGTATTCGTCATCTTGCTGGGCGTCTTCGAGTTGCGGGCAAGTATCTCTCCAATGTCCTTCCTCTTTGCAATAGGCGCATTGGTTCACGCCTAGTCTCTGGGTCCGGCCTCCGCCTTGACCCCGCCCTCTTCCTCTGCTCCTTCGATTAGGGACACCCCCCCTTTTCTTTTTCAACTATGGCCGCAGCCAAAAAATCAGCTTTCTTCTTCATCTTTCTATCACATTCTCTCTGTCTTTCAGTATCACGATTCACATACACTTTATGAGCGACTTCCAATAACTGTGTTGCATTCATGCCCGCAAACCCTTCTAATTTCTGTAATTTACGTCTAATGTCTGGTTGAGACTGGTTTACAAAAGCAGAATTCACCATGCATAAACTTCCTGGTGCCTCGGGATCATAGGGAGTATACATTCTATAAGCTTCAGTTAATCTTTCATAATAATCTGCTGGGCTCTCATCTATTCCTTGGATAATTCCTGCTACTTTGGAAAGGTTCATAGCTTTTTGGCCTCCTCTTCGCAGGCCTTGTAAAAAGCCTTGGCGAAAACGGGCTAGGGCGGTGGATCCTTCATCTGTATTTGGATCCCATTGGGGGTCTTCATTTGGGAATTCTCTCTGAGCTGCTTCTCTACGATCTATTATATTCTGCCCCTGCGCTGGAGCTGCAGGGTTTTCTGCCATCCATTCAATAGCTGCTTTTCTAATTCTCGCTCGTTCTTCTGTAGTGAATAGGGTGGTCAGGAGCTGACGGCAATCTGGCCAAGTGGGTTGGTGAGTTTCCATAATACTAGTTACTAATTCTGTCAGCTCCTGGGGCTTGCTAGTATAGGAGGCATAGTGCGACCTCCAATTTAATAAATCCGTTGTAGAGAACGGGATATACACATAAGTTAGGGGTCCCGCTACCACTTCATCATTATCATTCTTTACGGGCACCCCCGGGACTTGCCTTAAGGGAAACAGTTTGGCTGTCCTAGGCGTCATTTGAGTCTGGGATCTAAGGGCTATTGTCGTGGTCTTGGCAGGAGTTGCTGTCTTTTTCTCAACTGGTTTCGCTTTGGGTTTTTCTTTCACTGGCTTGCTAGTGCTGGCGCTGACTTCCTCAATTATTTGTACACTTTCCTCTTCTTCTTCTTCTGGGGGATCCTCACTTTCCTCTTCTTCTAGCTCCGCTTCTGGCTCACTTTTTACATCCTCCTCTCTTCTCTCCGCTAATTCTCTCTCTTCCTCTTCTCCAGGAGGAGGGAGGTCAGGGATTGGGTCTGGCCTCGGCTCCGGCGGTCTCTGGGGTGCTGGGGCAGGACGCCGCCGGGCTATTCTTACTGGACCTGGGGTTCGGGGCTGCCTGAGGACTACTTCTGGGGAGTCGGGATCTGCCAAGATGGGTTTCTTCTTGGCTTTCTTATCCTGCTCTTTCATTCTAGGCTGTTCCTTTCTCTGTCTAGAATCTGTTTTAGCTAACATTATTCTGCACTGTTCCTCATAACAGCGCTGCGCCCAGGAGGGCGGATCTTCACAAATACTTAACCAGGAATCTATATAGGGGTACTGGTCTGGGTGCGCTACTCGCACTCTACGATGTATTGACTGGATAATCTCTACGGTGAACGTTCCCTCTCGGGGCCAGATGGGGTCTAGATCGGGCCACTCCCTAGTACACAAAATCTGCAAACGGGCTGCTGTCATTTTAATACCATAATCTCCTGAATATCCCTCTTTAAAATGTGCGATCATACATTCTAATGGAGTGTTCCTAGTAGACTCCGCCCCTCCCATTTCGATGTGTGCGCGCAACAACAGACAGAAGGGAAAAGGTGGGCGGACCGTGGGTAAGGGGTCCTCACGGCCCTAGAAACATACAGGGAATACAAATAACAAGACAAGACGACAATCGCTTCCCCCTTTTCGCGACCTGAACGCGGTCGCCCGGTCAGGAAATGCGCTAATCAGGGGTCAGCTTTCACTTGGTCCGTGCTGCCAGACCTCTCATTCATACTTCGTTCACACACTCATGCTAGCAACGTATTCCCAGAATGCATTCGTTTCTATCTGTTCTGACTAGTCTTTTCCAAGTACAATTACAAAAAGGATGAGGGTTTCACCTAGCGAATTCCCATGCCAGGCTACTCGGCTCTTCCTTGAGAGTTGATCAGGCTCTCTTACCAATTCCCAATATCTCGAGATTACAAATTCCAAATTCCAAGTTCCAATGGCAGTACTGCTCTTTCTATTTCTGTCTAGACCCAAAATCAAAACTATACTCACCGGATCCGGTCCTCAAACTTCCCAAGCAGGCGCATGAGTTGGACCTCGGACTCCCCTCACTCGGGTTCGAGGCGTTGACTCCAGCCGGGCTCGTCACCCGCCGAGGTCCGACCAGCTCCCTCCGATACAAGGGACCGGTGGCGCCAGGGAGCGGCCCTCGTCGGAAGGGCGCGATCCCGGCAGGACCAAGCCTATAGAGGCGGAAAGTCGTGGTATATTGCCCTATATACACTTTGATTCCACAACTTCCCGGCCAACGCACCAAGGAATATGTAGCAGCAAAGCGCAGACAAACCAATGATACCAGGAGTCTGTTCAGAAGGTCCAAATCATTTATTTGTGCACAAGTCTCAAGCAAGACAATTTCAAAATGGCTGAGCAAAGTTTTCAAGCATTACAACAACTTTTATAGACTTCTGTTCCATTCTAGGTATAGAAAAACATTTCATTGGTCCCGGTACGCTCCCGTACCTCCCGTAGCCCCTCTATTGGTCCCGGTACTGATAAGTTTCTCCAATTATGTTACTTCTGTGGGCTTCTGTAGGCATGACACCTGCCTGCCCCCCTTCTAGTCCCAATTACAATGGTCAGTTCATCAACTTGTTACTTTCACACTTTCAAGGCTATGGGACCATTTGTGCGTGCAGAAGAGCAAGGTTCTGTAACTCATCTGTCAGCACTCCTCAATATTTCTCTGCAAATGTACTCTTTCTTATCAGTAACTTTAAAACACATCTTTTCTGTATTTTTCCATTTCTTAATTCTGCAATTCTGCTTATCTAAGCTAATTCAATATTTCTACTAAGTTCTTTCTTACAATAGCAGCATATTGGGGGATGTGCAATCCTATATGCCTCTCCACAGGCCTCATTTACAGGTCAAGCTAGCCATGCTGGCCTGCCTATGTCAGACACCGTGGGTCACAGGCCTGCACCTGCCACACTACCAGCTGGGGACATCAAACTCCTCCCTCCTTAGAGCCCCTGCAGCAGGATCTTCCTGCAGAAAGGACTCAGTCAGCTCCCATTTTGCTTCCACAGCTGCTGGAAGCCACGGCAGCCTTGGCTGACAGTGAGTTCCTGACGTTCTTCCGCCAGGCATGGCACCTGTGACGTTTGGAGTCTTTTGGTATACCTCCAGCACCCGCCCGGTAGCAGACAAGGATATGGTGGGGTCTCGCAAGCGGTCCCAAAAGTCCTCAGACCTTAAAGCAGTACGTCCTTCCAGGAATGTTGCATGTGGCTTGCGGGACACTATGGATATTCAAGAAGACTTTAAATCGTCGGAGGTGAGCCCTGACTCGTTGGAGAAAGAAGATGGGGAATATTCTCCGTCTGATTCTTTGCTGACAGTTCACGAGGGCTCTCAAGATATCAGACTTTTTCGGAAAGAGGAGTTGCCGGCCCTAATCACACAGGTGATGGAGTCGCTATGCCTAGCTGGCATGCCTGATCCTCAGAGTTCTCAAACCCCGTTGCAGCCGGATCCCATTTTACAGGGCATTCGTAAGCCTTCCAAAGCTTTTTCCTTTCCAGCCGAGTTACAGCATATGGTATCTCGAGAGTGGGACTCTCCAGAGTCCTCTCTACGTACGGTACGTGGTATTGATCAGTTATACCCTTGGTCTCCCTCGGACTTGGACTGATGGCTGACATACCCGAAAGTTGATGCGTTAGTGACCGGGGTCACCAAGCATACCACAATTCCGGTTGAGGGCGGAGCGGCACTCCGTGACTAGCAAGACCTAAAAAGTTGAGAGTCTGCTAAAGACGACGGGTTTTTCATCGTCCGCTCTTTCTCTTCAAGCAGGGGTGTGCGGAGGTCTAGCAGCACGGGCCTCCCTTCGATGGATTCAGCAGCTTCCAGGTGATCCCGAGTTGGCTTGTTTAGAATCCATCGCTGCATTCCTGGCAGAGGCCTTCTCTGATCTCTTGCGGCTGTCAGCTCGCTCCATAGCACCGGTGACAGTAGCTCGGAGATGGCTCTGGCTGCATCAATGGGCAGCGGATGTTGATTCGTTCAAAGACTCCAGCGTTTAGATGCCATTCGTCCAGTTCCACCGTTGGAAAGAGGACTAGGCCGTTACTCTGTTTATTTCGTGGTGCCAAAAAAAAAGACGGCTCCTTTCGTCCTATCTTGGATCTCAAAGGCGTCAATCGCAGTCTGCGGGTACCACACTTTCGAATGGAGACTCTGCGATCCGTTATTCAAGCGGTAAGCCAGAGGGAATTCTAGCTTCCCTCAATCTCGCGGAAGCATTCTTTCACATTCCCATTCGAGAGGGGCATCAGCGACTCATTCGATTCGCGGTACTCGGTCAACATTTCCAATTTCGTGCGATGCCCTTCAGTCTAGCTTTGGCGCCTCGAACCTTCTCCAAGGTAATGGTGGTAGTAGCTGCGGCCTTACGCAGCCGCGGCATCAGAGTTCATCCTTATCTGGACGACTGGCTCATTCGCGCAGACTCTCTCCCCGAGGCTTGCAGCACAGTCTCGGTGGTTGTTGCCTTTCTCGAAAGCCTCGGCTGGGTAATCAACCGCGACAAGAGTTGTCTTCAGTCGTCCCAGGAGATCGAATTTTTGGGGTCTCGATTCAATACAGCCTTAGGTCTGGTCTTTTTGTCAATGCCTCGATTCCTCAAGTTAACTTCTCAAGTTCGCAGTCTCCTAGAACAGGTCTCGCCTCGAGCATGGTGTCAGAGGATTATCAAGTTCGGTTGCCTCTACTACCAGTGGTGAGACTTTGCCTCCGTTGGTGGCTCCGGCCCCGCAATCTCTTTCGAGGGGCTCCCTTGAAGACTCCGCGCTGGGTGTTGGTAACGACAGACGCCAGTCTCTCCGGTTGGGGAGCGCATTGCGTCTTGCACTCAGTGCAGGGAATTTGGTCTCCTCGGGAGGCCCAGTGGTCCATCAATCGCCTCGAGACGCGAGCGGTGCGCTTAGCCTTGCGAAAGTTTCAGCCTCTTCTGCGGCGTCAGGGGGTTCGAATTCTGTCCGACAACGCTACGACAGTGGCATACCTCAACCGCCAAGGGGGCACGAAATGTCCAGGTGTATCGAAGGAAATTAGTCTTCTCCTTCCATGGGCGGAGAGGCATCTGCAGGCGATCTTGGCGCAACACATCGCGGGGGTAGACAATGTAAAAGCCGATTTTCCTCAGCCGACATGCTCTGGATCCGGGGGAGTGGGCTCTGGCGCCAGAGTCCTTTCAGTCCATTGTTCGATGATGGGGTCTACCGGCAATGGATCTCATGGCTACGGCGCAGAATACCAAGGCACCAATCTATTTCAGCCGTTGGAGAGACAACGGGTCGCACGGGATAGATGCACTGTCTCAAGTGTGGCCAACCCATCTCCTTCTGTATGTCTTTCCTCCCTGGTCCATGATCGGCAAGATTCTCCAGAGTCAGGGAGCATCGCGGCCCGGTGATCCTGGTGGCACCGGATTGGCCTCGCAGACCATCGTATGCGGATCTCGTCCGGCTGTCTCGGGCATCTCCTCTGCGCCTGGGGGCGTTCCCAGGGCTCCGGCTCCAAGGGCCGGTGGAAATGGAAAACCCGGCTCCTTACTCGCTTACGGCCTGGCTCTTGAATGCCGCAGGTTAGTTCAGAAGGGATATTCGTCGAGTGTGGTGGCGACAATGCTTAAGGCACGGCGGTCTTCGACGTCGCTGGCTTACACTCGTGTGTGGCGTCTCTTTGACACTTGGTGTTTGCTACGTCACATCTCGCCCTGGGGATACTTTTAGCTCCCTTGTACATAGTTGAATTAAACGTCCACTATGTGTGGTCTTATGGTTAAGTTGCGTTACATGTTTGGGTTCGCTTTACAGACAATACTGAGGGAGACCCCTAGGGGTAGGGCCATATCACCAGAGTCCAGCCTATCAGAGCTCTGGTAGAATTCTCTGTCTCCAAAATCTGCTGGCAGGGGGACACAACCTGTTTGTCTGGACTGGTCTAGCAGTATTCCAGGAAAGGAAATTAACGGTAAGTGAAATTTCTCCTTTACCTAGACTGCTATACTTGTTCCATGCTTTGCCGGTGGAGGTACCGGAAGGGGCGATGAGAGCGCTGCAAAGGCGGGTGTTTAGCTATATATGGAAGAGGAAGCCACCAAGAGTGGCAAGGGAGGTGATGTTCACAGCCAAGGAGGAGGGGGGGGGGGCTTGGGGTACCTAATCTGAGGGCTTACTATAGGGCGGCACAGTTAACACATGTAGTGGGTTGGAGGGAGGGAGGGGAGGAGAGGCCTTGGGTGAGCTTGGAAAAATTGAGGGTGAGAGGGGGGCATTTGGCAACATGGGTATGGGCCCCGCGGACGGAGAGAGCAGAGTTAGGGAGGGGTACCCCGGCAATGAGACAGGTGGTGAAGATATGGGATAAGGTTAGGGGGCCAGAAATAGCCAGCAGGGGGACGGTGTTTTCTATGATGACACCTTGGAGGGGGTGGAGGGCCTTTAAACCAGGTTGGGAGGGAGGGCATTTTGATATCTGGAAAGGAAAAGGGTTGGAGTGTAGTTTTCAGCTGTTGGAGGAGGGGGAGATGAAGAGCTTTGAGGAGGTGAAGAAGGAGTTTAGCCTGGAAGCGGGGGATAGATTCACATATGTGCAGGTGTGCTCGTTTCTTCAGAGGCTACTGGGGAAGGAGGGGATGGGAAGGGAGGTCTCTAGCTTGGAGGTTATTTGGTTCGGGAAGAGAGGGTCAAAGGGGATGATATCGGGATTATATAAAGGGGTTAAGGGGGAGGGAGTGGGGAAACACAAATATATGGTAGAGTGGGAAAAGGATCTGGGGCAGACATTGTCATTAATAGAATGGATAAGGGTGTGGGGTCAGATAAAGAGGGGGTCCTGCTCGAGTAGGATCAAAGAAAATTGTTATAAAGTAATGCTGCGCTGGTATTATACACCTGAGAGATTACACAGGATATATCCGGGGGGTGTCTCCATTATGCTGGCGGGAGTGTGGGGAAGAGGGGACCTTCTGGCATGTGTGGTGAAGCTGTGCAAAAGTCCAGGGATATTGGAGGCGGATTCGAGGGTGGATTCAGGAGAAGTTAGGGGTAGGGGTGGATCTAATGCCAAATATCTTTCTCCTATCGTGGTGGGAGGAGGGTCGAGAGCAACAGGGGGGGGGGGGGGGAGGGGTAGGATGGTGTTGGCATGCCTTAGTGCAGCCCGCTGTGAGGTGGCAGCAGCTTGGAAACAAAAAGAGATGCTCTTAGTGGAGCAATATGAGAGGAGGCTTAGGCGTTTGGTGCTTATGGAGAAACTAAAAAGCGGCAAGGAGGCAGAAGGTGGTTTGGTTTGAGGAAGAGTGGAGGAAGCTGTGTGGTGTTCTTGGGGTGGGGTAGTCACTGGGAGGGAGGGGTGAGGGGAAGGGGAAGGGTGGGGGGAGGTGGATGGGTAGGGCAAGAGAGGGGGGGAAGGGGGAAAAGCGGAAGAGTACGCTCCGGAGTTAGGAGGATAAGCCTGACTCAATAAGGGTAGAGGCAAGGAGAATACATAAAAGGGGGGGGGAAGGGAAGGGGGTAAGGGGGTGGGTCTAGTAAGGGGAGTAGGCAGGGAAGGGGGTTGTAAATAAGGGTATGAAAAGGGGATACATGGGGGAAGTATTGGCACATAAAAATAAAGAATGTTATAGATGCAATGTTGTTAAGTTAAACAAAAGGTGGGGTAAGGATTAATATAAGGATAAGTGGTTATCAGGGCGTGAAGGGCGCTGTGGCAGTGATATTTATAATGATGGATACCTGTTGTACAAGGGATAAATCAATACTGGAGAGGGGACGGTTAAGTAGAATGTCAGGTTCCATTAATATAAGGGATAAAGTGTTATTGATGGGGGTAAGGGTATTCAGAATGTTTGATACCCATTGTATAAGGCATAGGGGGATATGATTGCATGTATCTGATTATGTAAAGAAGTGACGTTAATAAAATATTTAAAGAGAAAAAAAAAAGAATGTATATAAAGGGACAATATCACTTCATTACAATGACCAAAACCCCGTCTCCCTGGATCCCCTCCTCTCTTTAGTCTCTTTAGTCTTCTTGCATTACTGATTTTTCTAACCCATTTTTAAAATGTATTAATAGCATCCCTAATATTATGTAATCTGCCTTGTGCTTTACCCTGGGAAAAGGCAGAGTATGTCATGAATTTGAATATATAAATAACATTAAAACAAGCTGTGCCTTTTAAACTAGTATGTTTGTTGCTTGTCCTCACGCCTCTAGTGTGCTCTGAAGGCTACCCTGGTTGGTGCTCCGCTTGAGCAGTGGAAGTCAGCAGGTTGCCAAGAGTACCAGAGTCAGAGAAACGATAAGAAAGTGAGACTGTTAAGAATCTATGGGCTTTCAAAATGTTTTTCTTTTCAGATCCTCAGAAAAGCAGTAAGTGAAGGGAATTCTCTCAAGTAATGTTTGGTATTACTGAAGGGTTCAAGGGAGAAAAGTTATTGGTCACAGAAGAGAAGAACTTTGGTCATGGAGAAGAAAGACCTTTTACTAAAGCGCGTTAAGTGTTAAATGTCAAGCCTGTGCAGTAAATGCAGGGGCGTAAGCAGCATCTGCCCTGCGTTTAGGAAGACACTGCATGGGCGCTGCCTTAGCAGGAAGCGTGGGAACACCTAAGCACGTGTACCTGCTGAGGCAAGCAACATCGTCCCAGCAGCACGAACAGTCAAGTGACGGTGGCCATGATCTTTGGCCCCTCCCTCTCCGATCTCTCCCTTGCCACTACCCTTTCCCCGATTGTCCCCCTTCTGAGCATTCCTCACTCCAGTGATCACACTCTCACCAATCTTTACCCCCCTTCGAGAGCAAAAACAATGAAAGAATTCAAAAAGGCAATGGATAAACAGAGAGGATAACTATAGAGCAAGAAGATTGATTCAAAGCAAATATATAAGAATATAAGAAATGCCATACTGGGTCAGACCAAGGTCCATCAAGCCCAGTATCCTGTTTCCAACAGTGGCCAATCCAGGTCACAAGTACCTAGCAGTTTCCCAAAAAGACACACAGGTTCCACAATGCTTGTATTGGAGGCAAGCAGTGGAGTATCTGGGTCCTCTTTAATAATGGTTTATGGACCTTTCCTCCAGGAACTTGTCCAAACCTTTTTAAACCCAGCTATACTAACAGCTTTTACTACATCCTCTGGTAACTAGTTCCAGAATAAATAACACAGGTACACTAAAAAAAAAATTTTTTAAACTGCCTCTAATGTTTCGATTGATTTTTACGTTTTTTGGTGCGCTGAATCCAAATCTGGTAACCAATTTGCTCCATCACGTACAGATTTTTTGCTACATTGGGTTAGCAGTTTGAGGTGAACGTTTCAGATTGAGTGCGATCGAGATAAAAGTTTCTTGGATGAATTCTTTATACTAATTGTTTAGTAGTTATTCAAATAAGAATAAAGAAAATTGTAACAAGGCAGCACATAAGAATAGAGTAATGTCAACAAAACACACTGTGATGGTAGCAAAATTGTCTGCACTTAAAACAGCCACATACATGTGCACAAACATTGAGCATATAAGAGCGAGGTTAGACACAAAGCAAAGCAAAGAAATGTGCAAAAAATGTTGTACAGGTATGTATGTAAGAATAGAAAACGCAAACCGCACCATTGCAATACATGAAGACAAACACCCGATGGTGTGAAAATAAAATTCTAATAAATGAGATCCGACACTGTGGTAATAACTAGCAAATTTTTATTTCAAAGTTTAGTAAAAACACGATATTTGTCAACACAGTTTAGATTTTAAAGTCATTCTTGGGTCAATCAATCTCCTGGTGGGCCCGTTTCTTCTTCCCCCGAATGCTTCTCTTGGTGCGCTGCTTGGCGTATTTTTCATCTGGGGTTTCCCGCAGCAGCAACCAGCAGAAATCAGCCATCATAGTGGTGTTCCATCTTCCTTGGTACCTTCTCTCTGCGTCCTTGATGTCCTGGTGAAACCTTTCACCTTGTTCTTCACTGTACGCCCCCACGTTTTCGGAAAAGTAGTTCACATGGGAGTGCAAGAAATGGACTTTCAGGCTCATGTTACAGCCTTGTTCTTTGAAGGCATTGAGCATCCTGGCAACAATATCCTTATAGTTCTCATTCCGCTTCTTTTTCCTTCTCAGACATCGTTTCAGCAAATGCTCCATCTGAAATGAGTTTCCTTATATCAGGGCCAACAAACACTCCTTCCTTTAGCTTTGCTTCAGAAAGTCGGGGGAACTTTGAGCAAAGGTACCGAAAGCACTCACCATCTTTTGGAAGGGACTTGATGAATTGCTTAATGAGACCCAACTTAATGTGGAGAGGTGGTAATAGAATTTTATCACGAGGTACCAAGCTCTCATGAAGAACATTTTTCTCACCGGGTCTCAAATACTCCCGAATTGGCCAGTCTTTTTTCCCCCAGTGTAGGTCGCAGACCCGGCTATCCCACAAGCAAAGGAAGCAGGGATATTTGGTGAAACCGGATTGCTGCCCTAATAGCATGGATAGAATTTTAAAGTCTCCACAAATCATCCACTTATGCTCATCATAATCTTCTGAAGAATCAGGGCCAAATTCTCGTATTTTTCTTGGAGAATAACAAAGTGAGCAATAGGAACTGAAGCGAATGTGTTGCCATTATGAAGAAGAACACCTTTTATGCTGTCTTTTGACGAATCAATGAACAGCCGCCATTCAGCAGGATCATACTTGAGTTTAAACTTTTCCATCACTCCGTATATATCGTTGCAAAATACCAAATCTTCCTCTTTGCTGAAATACTTCAAAAATTGTGTCTCGCGGTTGCAGTACCAATATAAAGTTGTTCCTGGTGACAATAGATTTTTCTGTTTAAGCCGAGAACCTCGCAGTTGGGCAGCATCTTTTGGGAGTCCTAAATCCCGGACTAAATCATTCAATTCAGCTTGAGAGAAAAGTTCAGGTTTCGGATCTGGTTCAGTTTCAAACTCGGAAGTACTGGACTCATCGGGAAAAGCCATCTGATGAGTCTCATCATGATCAGAACCGTCCACAAATATGATCCAAAGATTTTGGTGGTTCAGGCACAGGTACTTCGTTGCTATAAGGCATAGGCCTAATTGCTGAGGGAATGTTAGGGTAACTTATTACGTTCTTATTTTTTAAGTTGTATCCCTTCACAATGCAAGAGCAAAAATAGCAGTCACTGCTGTGGTCTCTTTGTTCACGCCACATCATAGGTATTCCGAAACGAAATGCTTGTTTTTTACCTTTCATCCATAAGCGTAGATCTTCCTCACATGTCTTGCACACTTTGTGAGGAGCCCACGGTTTGTCTTGATCGCTTAACTTCAAACCGAAATAGGCGAAATATACTTTTTTAATAAATGCAGAAATGTTCCTCTGCCGCTTTTTCACGGTATATTCCCCACAAATAAAACAAAAACTGTCCGGAGAGTTGACGCAACCTCTGGCTCTGTGAGCCATCACAAATACACAGCACTGCAAACTACAACTGTAGTGAACCACTTCGGAATAAAGCTGGATTACGACTGAGCAAACAAAAGGTAATAATGAACTTGCAAGAAACTGAAATTTGACAGGAACGTTCATGTCGCAACCACCGTGTTTGAGCGAGCGAACGAGGCGAGGCGAACAGGAAAGAACATGCGCCAGCGCGAGTACTGGATTTAGCCCCCCGCCTCCCAATTGTCCTGTTAATGTATAAAATGAATACAAAACACTCTAAAATATCATGAGGGAGTGTTTCTAGTTAGTTAACCATTACAACCTCTATTTTGGGCCAAGAAAATAAACTGCAGTCGGCTAAAAAGAAATTATGTGAACATTCCTTATATGGGTAAGAAATCTAATTTTGCAAGAAAACGTGACGTGATGGTACATTTTGGCTATTTTTCCTGGATTCAGCACCCCAAGATCTATAGGAATCAGTTGCAAAACTGGAGGCAGTTTTTTGGTAGTGTACCTGTGTAATTTTATAGAGAGGGGTAACCTGCCTGGAGCAGCAGGTACAACCTTAAGCAAAGGCATTGAGGAGAATAACCTGTACAGAGTGGCAGGTGAAACTCTAGAATTTTAGCCACCCTACTGAGCAGACTAGATAGGCCATGCTGGTCTTTATCTGCCGTCATTTACTATGTTACTATGAGAGTCATCAGTATAAAGATAGTACTGAAAACCATTGGAGGAAATCAAGGAACCACGTGAATTATAGAGAGAAAAGAAGAGGTCCCAAGAGAGAGCCCTGAGGTATATAGACTGAAATGGGTTTGCAGCGGAAGAGGATCCATCAGAGTACAGTGTATACTAAAAGTTCAATGGGAGGGTTAAGAAGAGAACCAAGACACAATACAGCCCTGAAATTTAAGCAAGAACAGAATATCGAGAAGATGGTAGTGATCGTCAGTGTCAAAAGCAGCAGATAGGTCAAGAAGGATAAGGCCAGGAACAAGTCACTAGGGATTCTGGCAAGGGTCATTTCTGTAAAATGTACAGGACAAAAGTCAGGTCGCTATGGATCCAGAATGGCTTGAGAGGACCAAGTCAAAGACAGCAACAGTAAACTGCATATTTGAGTAGTTTGTATGTGAGAGGGAGGAGGGAAATGGGCTGATAATTAGAAGTACGACACTACAAAAGCAAGTGCCACGCAAAAAAACAGAGAACCAGTCCAAAGGCGTGGTCTGGTGGAAAAACAAAACCTTTAATACCTTTGGGTTGGCATTTGTGTATTAAAGGTTTTGTTTTTCCACCAGACCACGCCTTTGGACTGGTTCTCTGATAATTGGAAGGGCAGATGAAGTCAAGTGAAGGTTTTTTGAAGAGTGGTGTAATCATAACATGTTTGAAGGCAGCGGGAGCAGTTGTAGTGGAAAGCGATAAGTTGAAGATAGAACAGATAAAAGGAACAACAGCAATGGAGATAGAGCTTAGTAGATGGGTAGGAATGGGATCAGCGGAGCAGTTAGTGAATTTGATCTTTAATTGGCACCACTCCTATGTGTATGTTTTTAAAATGGAGCTCCTATATCTCTGGTCACCAGCACATACATGAAGTTGTCGAAAATTGTCACTTCCATATAATCACCAATATCTATAGGTGGAAGATGTCGAGTGATGCCGCTCTCTGTGCACATGTGGGTTTGTGAAATCGCTGCTCCTATTATACATACCATCAAATCTATTTGCATTTATGGACATCCGTATACATATTTTAGAGCAGGCTCGACATTCAGCAGAGCCTTTTGTAAAATACTGGGGGCACTGTGAATGTCCCAACTTGGATGTTTCAGTTCCTACCTCAGCATGCTAAGCAAAATGGGGCATCTGTGTGGTCAGAATTACCTATTCTGGCAAATATTACATAATTTTATTATTCTTTAAGTAAGAAATTGCCTGCATTGCTGCGGCTGCATAATCCATGGGCTCATCCATGACAGCACACATGATACCCTTTTCAAAGCTTCTTTGGAGTCGGGAGTGGTCCGAGAGGACAGGAAAAAGCACATGTGGTCCCTTTACACAAAACCGGAAGTAAGGATGAGGTTGAAAACTACAGTAGACGCCCAGGAAAGAGTAGATTTAATTCAGGGTCAAGCATTTGGGCTGCAAAAATCCAAGGGAGCTATACAGTATAGGGGGCGATGTACTTCTGTCCACGAAAGAAGAGCGGAACCTGGGCGTGATTGTTTCTGATGATCTTAAAGCGGCTAAACAGGTAGAAAAGGTGATGGCAAAAGCCCAAAGAATGCTTGGGTGCATAGGGAGAGGAATGGTCAACAGAAAAAAAGGAGGTGTTAGTGCCTCTTTATAAGTTTCTGGTGCGACCTCATTTGGAGTATTGTGTGCCATTCTGGAGACCGCACCTTCAAAAGGATATAAACAAGTGGAGTCAGTGCAGAGGGAGGCTACTAAAATGATTAGCGGTCTTCATGATAAAGCATAGGGGGGGCAGACTTAAAGATCTTAATATGTATACTTTAGAGGAAGGGTGGGATAGAGGAGCTATGATAGAGACATTTATATACCTCCATGGCATAAATGCAGAAGAGGAGAGCCTCTTTCGATTGAAAGCAAGCTCTGCTATGAGGGGCATTGGATGAGGGTGAAAGGGGATAGACTCAAGAGTAAAATGTGGAAATATTTCTTTATGGAAAGAGTGGTAGATGCGTGGAATAGTCTCCCAGTGGAGGTAATAGAAACAGGGACAGTATCTGAGTACAAGAAATCATGGGACAAACACAGAAGATCTTGTAAGGAAAAAATGGGATTGTTGTAGTTGATATGAAAGAGCAAACTAGATAGGCCATGTGGTCTTTTTCTGCCGTCATGTTTCTATGTATCTCCAGGAACAAGCAGGAATAAGTCCTCACATATGGGTACGTCGGTACCGACGGAGCCTGAGCGGGAAAGCTCCCCAGTTTCCCAGAAGGAAAGCTTTTGGGGCCTCTCACTGCGCATGCGCGCTGCCTTCCCGCCTTCCTGACCAACTCTCCTCAGTTCTTCTTTTTCCGCGGAGCTAGCAGGTCGTGTTCCTGTCACCGCTGAAGAAGTTGTTATTTTAATTTATTTCTTTGTCTGCCTTCCCCGATTCCAGACCGGTACTGCCGGTCTTTTTTCCTTTATTTCTTAAAAAAAAATAAAATCTTCTTTTTTTCCCTCACTTGGTGTGTTAGTTCTGTGAGGCCTTTAGGCCTTCACTAATTCTCCCTCATGGAGAAACAAGCCTCTGGGTTTAAAAAATGCACCAAGTGCAGCGGTACTATTTCAGTCACAGACACCCATGAATGGTGTCTTAAATGTTTGGGGCCTGACCATTCCATTCCGGATTGCCCATCCTGTTCTTTGATGTCTAAACGTGGCTTACAGAACCGGGCAGCCAAGTTTCACATGCTGTTTTCTACAGATACTCCAGCATCGACATCTTCCAGGTCTTCCTCTCCTGATGGATCTCAGGTAACCAAACATTCCTCTGGCAGGTCCTCAAAGGGCAAATCTCCCTCTAAGTATCGAGATACCCCTGGGCTTGACCCTGAGGACCCTGCCCCAGCCAAAAAACCCCGGCAGGAAGCTCCGGCTTCCAAAGCTCCTCCTATGGGGTTACAGGTTGACATCGATGGCACGGCCTCGACCGATCACCTGTTAGACTGTTCTGGGGTACCGGCTCAATCATCCGGTACCGACATCCAGACAGTCGTGGCGTCCATGGATCATACAGTTCAATCCATGCAGCAGGACATTTTGGCTTTTATTAAGGCTGCGACGCCCTCGGTACTGCACCCTGCGGTACCGACTCCGGTTCCGGTACCACAACCGATACCGGTACCCATGCCATCCACATCGACCAGGATACTAATTCCGGTTCCCGGTTCCGGGGTTTTTCCCGATACCGATCCGGTTCCGGGTACCCCCGATGTCGATACCGGTCGATACGCTTATCGATCCCTGGAAGCAAACAGACGATACTTTGAGTCTTCTGATGATTCTGATTCATCAGATGACTCTGCTGAAGTATCCCTTACTCTACCTGAGGAGCCCTCTTCTCCAAAGAGGAGAATGTCTCCTCCAGAGGATTTATCCTTTCAAGACTTCATCATTGAAGTAGCTAAAGGTCTTTCTATTTCTGTATCCTCTGAAAAAGAACCTAGAGCAAAAAAGTTAGACATTTTAAGGTTCCCAAAGAGGCAGTCACCTTGCCCATCCATGAAATTCTTCAAGAACACATGATGGACTTATAGGAGACTCCTCTCACCCTATCTCCACATTCTCGTCGTCTGGACACCATGTATCGTGTCCCCCCTTCTCCTGGATTTCAAAAAACTCAGCTCCCGCACCACTCCATCGTGGTGCAGTCAGCTATGAAAAGGATCAAGAGTACTAAAAGACACTCTTCTACTCCCCCAGGAAGAGAATGTAGGACTCTGGATGCTTTTGGAAGAAAAATCTTCCAAGCAAGTATGCTTATTGGCAGAATCAACTCATACATCCTCTATATGGGCATGTTTCTGAAGGAAATTGCATTAAAAATACGCCTTTTTCTCCCCTTTATCCCAGAGGATAGAAAGGAGGAGTTCCTTCTTTTGCTGAAGCATACCCAAGATATTTCAAAGTTCTCCAACAGAGCAGCCTTTGACTCCTTTGAGGGTGCTAGCAGAGCCTTAGGTATTGCCATAGTGGCTCGCAGAATTGCTTTGCTCCAGGCCTCTAACCTAGAACCCTGGTTCCAGGATGGGTTGGGAAATTTGCCCTGTACAGGTGAGAATCTGTTTGGTAAGGAGTGGCAAATCAAAGCCACTCAAATGGATGCAGAAAATGCTGCTTTAGATAGACTTTCTAAGTCTACCTCTACCCCTGTCAAGAAGAAATCTTTCAAAAAGCCTTTCTACAAGAAGGCCAGATTTGCCACAAATACTGGCCAACAATCTTCTGCAGCTCGCTTTGCTCCTAAGCGTCAGCAGCCTAAACAGGCCAGGGCAAAACCTGAAGGGGCTGCTATAGCCCAACAGTCCCAACCCCCTCAGGGTTTTTGACTTAAAGCTAGAGAACGTAACCTTTCTGGCTCTAAAACATCCAGAACCTCTCACCATTCCAGGAAGGTTAACTCATTTTGCTCCCAGATGGGAGCAAATCACATCAGAGCAATGGACCCTCTCTATCATCAGAGAGGGCTACAAACTACATTTCTCCAACCTTCCTCCCCATACCATGGTGAGAAGTTTCAATTCTCCCCCATCTCTCCTAGACCTGTTGGGTCAGGAGGTGACCACTCTTCTCGCCCAAAAGGCAATAGAAGAGGTTCCTCTTCCTCAACAGGGGTCAGGTTTTTGCTCCCCTTATTTTCTCATTCCCAAGAAAACAGGGGGGTACAGACCCATTCTGGATCTCAGAGAATTGAACAAATTTCTATACAAGGAGAAATTCAAGATGCTTTCTCTAGGTACTCTCCTTCCATACCTACAGAGTCAGGATTGGCTTTGTTCTCTAGATCTCAAGGATGCGTACACACATATACTCATCCATCCATCCCACAGAAAATTCCTACGGTTTCTGTTCCAGGGAAAACATTTCCAATACAGAGTACTTCCCTTTGGTCTAGCCTCTGCTCCAAGGGTATTTACCAAATGCATGGCAATAGTAGCTGCATTTCTACGCGCCCTGGGAATTTTTGTCTTCCCATACCATCCGAGCTCCGTCTCAGTCCGAGGCTCAGACTTCCCTGGATCGCACCAGGCGAATTCTACAGTATCTGGGACTTGTGATCAATCTGCCAAAGTCCCAACTCACCCCTACTCAATCCCTAGAATTCATAGGGGCCTGGTTGGATACCACCACCGCAAGGGCCTATCTACCTCAGGCCCGTTGCCAACGTCTAGTGCACTTAGCCTCTCAGACTCAGTCCAGAAGCCACTTGACTGCCAGAGAGATGCTACAACTATTAGGCCACATGGCCTCCACAGTGCATGTGGTGCCTTATGCTCGCCTACATATGAGAGCAGCTCAATGGACTTTATCCACCCAGTGGACTCAAGCATCAGGAGCTCTCTCAGACCAAATAGCAAACTCCAATCGTCTCTTTTGGTCTCTCCAATGGTGGATATCCACTCAAAATCTGTTGTTGGGGCCCCCTTTCAACCATTGTTGCCCCAAGCAACCCTCACAACAGATGCCTCCCAAACAGGTTGGGGGGCTCATCTCCAAGATCTCTCCACTCAGGGCACTTGGTCTCCACAGGAGACCACCCTTCATATCAACCACTTGGAACGTCGAGCAATCTTTCTAGCTCTCAAAGTTTTTCATACCCTCCTCAGCAATATGACAGTCCTTATTCACACGGACAATCAAGTAGCCATGTTTTACATAAACAAACAAGGAGGGACTGGCTCTCTGTCGCTTTACAACGAAGCTCTAAGATTATGGGCCTTCGCCAGAGAGCATCAAATCCATCTCCTGGCAGTATATCTTCCAGGAATCCAAAACTCTTGGGCAGACAGACTCAGTCGAGTTCTGCTTCCACACGAATGGTCCCTGCACATGGATCAGGTACTCAGAATCTTCCAGAAATGGGGAACCCCGGACATAGACCTCTTTGCAAATCCGTGGAATGCCAAACTTCCCCGGTTCTGTTCCAGAATTCCGTGTCAGGGAGTTCAGACCAAGGATGCCTTCCTCCTGCATTGAGGTCAGGGTTTCCTGTATGCCTTTCCACCCATTCCTTTGATTCCCAAGACTCTGTTCAAACTTCAAAGGGATCAAGGGTCCATGATCCTCATAGCTCCATGCTGGCCACGCCAAGTGTGGTACCCTCTACGTCTGCATCTCTCCCAAGCCCCCTCCCTGGACTTGGGAGCGGCTCCAGACCTTCTGTCTCAGGAGGAGGGGACTTTGTGGCACCCAAACCCCAAGTCCCTTCACCTCAGAGCTTGGTTACTGAAGGCCTAGACCTTCAACACTTCAATCTGTCGCAGCAAGTGAAGGATATCCTACATGCCTCTAGGAAACCTTCCACTAGGCGTTCTTACGCTTTTAAATGGAAAAGATTTTCCATTTGGTGTGCTCAAAAGGGTCTTAACCCTCTGGCACTCTCATTGAATTCTCTTTTGGAATATCTCCTGCATCTCTCCAATGCAGGACTCAAAACAAATTCAGTAAGAGTCCATTTGAGTGCTATTGCGGCATCACTTAAGCCCATCAATGGACAACCTGTTTCCTCTCATCCTCTTATTGCAAGATTCATGAGAGGCCTAACTTTAACTAAACCTCCCATTCGACCTCCTCCGGTGGCATGGGACTTAAACTTGGTTCTTGGTCAGCTTATGAAGTCACCTTTTGAACCCTTAGCCACTACCTCCTTGAAATTTCTTTCCTGGAAGGTTATTTTCCTCATTGCAGTCACTTCAGCTCGCCGCATCAGTGAACTGCAGGCCTTAGTGGCTAATCCACCTTATACAAGGTTCCATCATGATAAGGTAGTCCTTAGGACAAATCCTCACTTTATGCCTAAAGTGGTCTCACCTTTTCATCTTAATCAAGAGGTATATTTACCTGTCTTTTTTCCAGCTCCTCATGCATCCAGTGCAGAGAGGAACCTTCATACTCTAGACTGTAAAAGAGCTCTTGCCTTTTACCTCCACAGGACACAGCAACATCGAAAGTCTTCTCAGCTTTTTGTTGCTTTTGATCCTTCTCATTTAGGACTTCCAGTCTCCAAAAGAACACTCTCCAATTGGATTGCTCAGTGTATCTCTTTTGCTTACCAGAGTAAGAACCTTTCTTTGGAGGGCCATGTCACCGCTCACAACGTGAGGGCCATGGCCACCTCTATGGCTCATTTAAACTCTGTGTCCATTGACCAGATCTGTCGAGCAGCCACCTGGGCCTCGGTTCATACCTTTACAGCCCATTACTGTTTGGACAAGGACTCCCGCCGGGATGCCTTGTTTGGTCAGGCTGTCCTCAGACACCTGTTCCATTCTTGAACAACTCCAGCCCACCTTCCCTGAATGGATGCCTGAGATCCATAGGAAGATGAAGAACCTTTCAGGGTCTCATACCCTTCAGGGGATCTCCCGGGCATCTTAGCTAGGGAGTCCCCATATGTGAGGACTTATTCCTGCTTGTTCCTGGAGATAGCACAGTTACTTACCTGTAACAGATGATCTCTGGGAACAGCAGGAATTAGTCCTCACAACCCGCCCACCTCCCCTAGGAGTTGTACCTTTCCCCTCTCTATTGTCTCAGCTATAAACTCGAACTGAGGAGAGTTGGTCAGGAAGGCGGGAAGGCGCAGTGGGAGGCCCCAAAAGCTTTCCTTCTGGGAAGCTGGGGAGCTTTCCCGCTCAGGCTCCGTCGGTACCGACGTATCCATATGTGAGGACTAATTCCTGCTGTTCCCAGAGATCACCTGTTACAGGTAAGTAACTGTGCTTTCTAGGAACTGTGTGATCTTTGGTCTTAACCTGATAATGTCACTGCGTAATTGGGGCTGGTTTTGCAATATGGCTGGATCTGTTTAAGTCATGGTTTTAGTCTGTTAGCTCTCTGGGCAGCTGGGGCTGCCATGCATCAAAGTGTCATGCATGTTTTCAGGTGGTACAACCTCGTAGTTCCATCAAGATGACAAATTGTTAATTCTAATACAAATACTGATCCAGGCTTGTGATAAAAAAAACAACAAAATACCAGCCATTTGGCAACCCTACATCACTCTTGTGCACCTTACAGCTCCATGCCTGTCATTTGCTAAACAATCCAGAAGTCTTCCCATTTTTACCAGACATGTATATTTCTAAGGAGTGGAGAAGTGCCTGATGGTTAGGGCACTGGTTTAGTAACCAAGAGACCAGCGTTCAATTCCCACTAGCACTCCTTGTGGCCTTGGGCAAGTCACTTAACCATCCATTGCCTTGGAAGAAAGGCCTGACAGTCTACTTCTGGTCATGCTGCCAAGAAAACCCAGGAGCTGCTGGATCTTGAGAAGTCAGTATTGATTTCAGCAAAGCCTTTGATACTGTTCCTCATAGGAGGCTTATCAATAAACTCAGCAGCTTGGGGATGGTCCCAAGGTGGTGAACTGGATCAGAAATTGGTTGACTGACAGGTGACAGAAAGTGTTGGTAAACGGAACTCACTAGGATGAAAGGAAGGTGATCAGTGGTGTGCCCCAGGGTTTGGTCTTGGGATCGGTACTGTTCAATGTATTTGTGAGTGATATTGCTGAAGGACTGAATAGAAAAGTCTGTCTTTTTGCAGATGACACGAAAATTTGCAACAGAGTGGACTCCCCTGAGGGAGTGGAGAACATGAGGAAAGATCTACAAAAGCTGGAAGAACGGTCTAATGCTTAGCAGTTAAGATTTAATGTGAAGAAGTGCAGTGTCATGCACTTGGAAAGCAGAAATCCAAGGGAATTGTATGGGTTAGGGGGCGAGAGGTTGGTGTGCACGGACCAGGAGAAGGACCTTGGAGTGATTGTTTCTGAGGATCTCAAGGTGGCGAAACAGTGTTCTGTTTTGGAGACCATATCTCGCAAAGGATATAAAAAGTCTGGAAATTGTTCAGATTTGGAGCATGTGTCAGAAGACTTATGAGAAGAGACTTGAAGACCTAAATATGTGCACTCTGGAGGAGAGGAGGGACAGGGGAGATGTGATTCAGACTTTTCAATACTTAGAGTATTAATGAACAAACAAACCTTTTCCAAAGACGGGGGAAGCTGTAAAACTAGAGGGCTTAACATGAAACTGCAAGGAGGTAAACTGAAAGGCATAGTGAGGAAATTCTTTTTCACTGAAAGGGTGGTAGATGCTTGGAATGCCCTCCCGATGGAAGTGGTGGGGTCAAATACAGTGATAGAATTTAAAATGGCATGGGACAGACACAGTGGATCCCTTTATAGCAACAGGATAAAATCAAAATAAACATAACTATCACTTATATCTCAACAAATAGGGGTGACCTACACGGAGCAGTGGGTACACCCTTAAACAAAGGCATGGGGAGGGGCGACCTGCACGGAGCTGCAGGTGCACCTACTCTTGCTGCGCCGACTAGATGGACCATACTGGTCTTTATCTGCGATCATTTACTATGTTACTATGTCACTATATGTTACTGTGACTCGAAGGCGCACATTGCATTGCATATTTCTAAAACAAGTGAACAGTATACAGAGGATATAGCTCATGCTAAACAGCTGTACAAGTTAACATAGCCATCTCCCTAGAGTCCTTCAGGGAATTTTCAGTTGAATGTAACCCCTTGTGGCGAATCTGAGGCTGCTTTTGATTACTGCCTTTCTGTTAAGCTTGATTGTGCCTGGGAGCTCTGAGGTGGAGACTTTGATGCAGTTCAGATCACTGGTACTCACCACCCTTCCCCCTGAGGTTAGACAGAGAATTTCTGTTTGTTCTCTGAAATGTTTTCTAGCTGAAATTGAACCAGTAAAGCTGCAGTCCGAGTACAGCACAGTCTACATCTAACCTTCTTTACTTGATAGATTTTGACACTGGTTTAAAACTGAATAATGAACTGTCTTCAGTGATCTTAGAATACATTTAAAGATGGTTGAAACTTGGTTACAGAAGCAGTTGTGGATAAGCTGAATTGAGAGCACTACCATGTCTGTGAGAAAGATCTCTTGTAAAACAGAAGTGCCATTTGCACACAGAAATTACATGCTGCACTCTTCGCTTTAGCCTGAGACCAATGTCAAGATTTGTTTTTAATTTCTCTGCTGGGCGGAGTTTTCGGAAGTTAGTTTGTTTTTGTGCCTTGGAATTGACATGCTCTCAGCCATCCTGCTGCCTTCTCTCTGCACAGGATGTACCTCCATGTGACAGAGTACTGATTTCTCTGCAGTTTATGGTGATTGTCA
This sequence comes from Ichthyophis bannanicus, assembly GCA_033557465.1. Classification (NCBI taxonomy): domain Eukaryota; kingdom Metazoa; phylum Chordata; class Amphibia; order Gymnophiona; family Ichthyophiidae; genus Ichthyophis; species Ichthyophis bannanicus. Next base: position 1,512,149,599 of record CM066032.1, on the reverse strand, counting down.
GCATTCCCTTTCCCACACTACATCTCCAGACCCCTCCTGACTACTGACTGCTGGTGTTCTTTTGGTACTCCATAGCCTCCATCTAGTGCTCCTTGGGTTCCCTCAGTTTCCTACTGTTGTATCTGTCGCCTCTTCTCAGACAGTCTGACTTCCAGTTGCTACTGCTCCACAGGACCTCCCTATCACCAGCTACCACTGCTGCCTCGCCTTGGAATCCTGTATCTCCATCAGCTATTGTCATTTCTCCTTTGTCATCTCTAGCTTCCAATCATCACAGCTGGCATTTTTCAGGCACCAATGCCCTAAACCTCCCCTTAGTCCCACTCCTACCTCTAGTCAGCAGTGTTGCTGCTTCTTGAGTCATCTCCCAAACTTCTCTCACTGCCACCAAAGAACAGCCTACGGCCTTCCTTAGGTGTTGCTAAAAGGCACATTTTAGAAAGCATATGGAGACTGGAATTGAGATGTCACGATGTACACAATTCCTGCAGTATTTTAGAAAAGGCCTTACTACAGGTGGAGCCTTTTCTAAAATACTGAAGATGGAGGTGCACGAGTGCACATGTATGTGCTGATACTAGGGTTGCCAACTTTTTCACCGAGAAAAACCCGACACCTGTGGCTCGCCATGCTCCACCCATTCTCCGCCCCTAGTCCCACCCCTGCCCCGCCCACAGCCCCACCCACAAAAATTACCGAGGATACGTGTAGGCTAGCTTCCTTGGTCAGATAATAATTAAACTGGGAACCCCAAAAGCCAAACATGAAATGTACAACACTGGAGAAATAAAACTATAAAGTAATTTCCTCTTGCACTAAACAAAAACGCAAAGATGTTAGCAATAGACACTTCCCAGACCAGACATATTCCAGTTAATAAATTCAAAATAAAAAGTATTTTTCTACCTTCTGTTTGTGCACTTTATTTTTCAGTTGCAATTGCTCCAGTCACTTTCTTCTGGTTTCTTTGTGTCTTCTGCAAGCTATCCATTTGTCCTTTCTTCTCTTTTAGATGTTTTCCATTCTCTCTTTATTTCTGCTTGTTTCCCTTTTGCTCTTTCCCCCAATTCTTTCCTTATTCCTTTATCATCCATTTAAATTTCACCCTTCCATTCTCAAGCCCCTCTTACTCTCCCAATACCCGGCCCATCGTAGACTTTTCTTCCACCCAAAATATATTTTCCCATCTCCATTCTCATTCCCCATCCATTCTAGTCCTCCCCCAAAATCAGTTCCCTTATAGTTCTAGACCCACCCAGCATCCACTCCCTTCTAGTCCCATTCTCCCATGCCCCCCATCAGCCCATTTCCAGTCCTATTCCAGCTCTTCATCAGCCCATTTCCAGTGCTAGCCCTCACATCACAGGCCATTAGAAGTCTTAGCCCCCCCACCATCACAGCCCATTTGCAGTCCTAGCCCCCCTAATCACAGCCTATTTCCAGTCTAAGTTCCCCCTCCCTCCACCATAGCCCATTTCCAGTCCAGGTTCCCCCCCTCATAGCCCATTTCCAGTCCAAATCCCCTCCCCATAGCCCTTTTCTAGTCCAGGTCCCCCCCCCCGCCTCATCACAGCCCATTTGCAGTCCTAGCCCCCCCCATCACAGCCCATTTGCAGTCCTAGCCCCCCTAATCACAGCCTATTTCCAGTCCAAGTTCCCCCTCCCTCCATTATAGCCCATTTCCAGTCCAAGTTCCCCCCTCCCCCATAGCCCATTTGTAGTCCTAGCACCCCCCCCCATCAAAGCTCATTTGTAGTCCTTGGCCTCCCCCCCCCCCAGCACTGCGGCTTCACCACCCCCCCCTTAGTGCAGCTTCGCCCTCCACCAGTGCAGCTTCACCCCCTGCCACTTAGTGTAGCTTTGCCCCCCTTAGTGCAGCTTCACCCCCTTAGTGCTGCTTCATTTCCCCCCTTAGTGTTGCACCCCCCTTAATGCTGCTTCCACCCCTCCCCCCACTCCTCAGTGCTGCCTCTGCTTTGCCCCGTGCAGCTGCTGCTTCTGCTTTTTACAGAGCAGCAGCTGCAATAAACTTAATTTGAAAAGGAAGAGAAACCTGAAGAGCCCTCCGGATGTCCTTCTGCAGTCCCTGAGGAAGTGATGTCAGAGGGAGGAGGGCTCCTCAGGTTTCTCTTCCTTTTCAAATTAACTTTATTGCAGCCGCTGCTCTGTGAAAAGCAGAAGCAGCGGCTTCACGGAGGATCGATTGCGTTCGCGCTCGCGCACTGTGGAGAAAAGTTGGTTTTTTTGCTCTGGCCGCTCCTGATCTCGCGGCCAGAGCAAAAAACCGGCTTTTCAAGGGCCGGTTCTATATCTGTGCCGGCAGCCAGCCTGGCCATGGAAAAACCGGCCAGGCCGGCTGAAAACCGGTCAGTTGGCAACCCTAGCTGATACGTGGAGAAGGAGGAGCCATTTTGCAAATCTACATATGGGGAAAAGCAATATGGGAACATACCGACTTACACATTTAAATGCAGGATTTCACAACTTCTATGTGTAAGTGCTGCCACTTAATAATGGATGCTCCTATCTCTTTCTAAGTTAACTTTAAGAAGATATCCCCCTTAATCCCGCTTGTGAAGGGCTGGGGAATCAAGTACTTTTGTAGAATCTTAACGAGCAATTGTAGACATGCATGTGTATTCTTTATATGAAATGGGAATACATTTGTAGATTTTTGGACAGCCCATGCCCCTTCCTAAACATGCTCTGAAACATCTCCTTGCAATTTCTACATAGGAAATCTATATGTAAAATCAGCTGTTTCTAAAGTTGCCATTTCCACATGTGTGTGTGCATTTGAGTCATGGCTGACTCCTTCCTGGTGACCCAGCAGCTCCTGGGTTTTCTTGGCAGTGTGACCAGAAGTAGATTGCCAGGCCTTTCTTCCGAGGCAGTTGAGGGTTAAGTGACTTGTCCAAAGCCACAAGGAATGATAGTAGGAATTGAACCCTGGTCTCTTGTTTACCAAGCCAGTGCTCTAACCATTAGGCTACTCCTCCACTCTGCATGTAAATGTCTGGTTTTGTACATGTAAGTCACAAATAAGGCTTCTAAACTAACCCTCTAAATCTTTCCTCTTTGTGTATTTTGGCACCTAAGATGAACATTGGCCTGCTATAGCATCCTTTTACCAAATAAGCACTTCAGTACGGGCTTGTAGCCAAGGGTAGGACTGGGTGGGCCATGGCCCCTTTCACTTTGGTGTCAAACCAATCCAGTCATCGGCAACAGAGCAGTTCAATGACAGGAAAATCGGAGGCGGTGCAACATTCACACTGCCTTATGCCCACCCATGTTAGTCCTAGGCCCATTAAAAATTCAGTCCTTTACTGCAACAGGACACACAAAAAAATTAAGATGACTGTTCACAGCACAAGCAGAAAATGATGCCAAATGCACTTTCCACATTGTCCTGCTAGACCAGTCCAGCCAAGTGGGTTGTGTTCCCCTACCAGAAGATTGGTGGAGATGGAAGCCATTGAAATGCCCAGGTTTCAGTGGCACCACTCCCATGCCTCTATCAGCCTGCGCCACTAGAGGGTACTTCAGGATTCTTCTGTCTCCAGCAGATAGTGGATGGATGTCTCATCTCTGAAGAACATCTGAACAATTGAGAGGAAAAAGATTTATTCACTCGTGAATAACCACCTTGAGGGAGACTCTCTCACTTGAGCATGACATGGGAGGCTCCATTAGACTAAGGTCTTTTCGGTAGCCAAAGGTGGAGGGAAAATTGGTTCAGCTCCACGCTCATATCATGTTTAGAGCCTGTTGAGCAAACAGAAAATTGGAAGAATTTGGAAGAGTTTGACAGCCTTACACAATGTCAATGCCCCCTCCCTCCTTTGCTGTCCTCCCTTGCTCTCCCCAAAGACTGAAGACACCTCTGAGGTATGTGGCTGTTAGCCTGTTATGCAAGCATGTGAAAGATGGAGACAGCAGCTGGGGAGTAGCACTGACCCTGGCAAGGTTTGCCCTGCTTGAGGCTCCCAGAAGGTGAGTACCAAGGCTTGACTTAGTCATTGTCCTTGTTGGGGGGCCCCCACTCTCGTCCGTTGGGGTGGACTGTGAGCGACTGTTGACTCTACATCGGCGCTTCCTGCCATTTTCCAGCACACGTTGTTAACTTTTTCTAGTAATGTTTTCTGTGTTTGCATGCCTTGCATCCAAGCGGTCCCAGTGCGAATTCTGCCTTAATGGCTACAATGTGCGTTCCTGCCCAAGTGTCCGTAATGCACACTCTTGTACGTGCTCCTTTAGTGCATGCCTTTGCGCCTATGTGATCTTAGCATGCGCAAATGTTTGCCTTGCCTTAACTTTTCTGTCTTCTTTTAGGAAGCATTGTTTGACCTATGGCAAGCAAAGAGCCTTCTCCCTGGATTCATCCTGAATGGCAGCCACGGGGGGGGGACGGGGACCTGTCTCTTTTCTCCCAACGAAGGGATTCAGTTCGCTCGGCATTTTATATCTCAAAGTAGGAGGCGATCGATGGTGCTGTGAGTAAGAATCCTAGCCTGGCCTTGAGTTCTAGTTTCTGTGCTGCTGGTCACTCTCCTTCTTCTCAGAGTTGAAAGCTCCCAGAGTCCGAGTTGTCCTCCCTGGAATTATTTTCCTTCTTCGGCAAACCTGGATGTTAGCTTGGAAACTCAGACCCTGCAGCTTTTGAATTCCTTCGAGCTCAGTCACGTGAGAGATGGGCGGAGGGTAGAAGCCCAGCTTGAGTGCTTCCTAAGCAACCTGGACGGAGGTTGCCTCCTGGAGATATGGGCCGGCTGGGTTCCGTCCCAAACCTGGATCTTAGTGCTGGTCCTGGTATCTCAGTTGAAGAGTCTGATGCAAAAAAAAAGGAAAGAAAGAAAGGAAGAGTGTTTTCTCTGTCAGAGATTCATGTGGAGGCTGAAATTTTCCACCTGTCCCAGAAGGGAGACCTGACAGCTTTGATTGCTCAAGTTTCCTCCACCTGGTATGTGGCTGATGCTCCAGCGATGCAGCAGGGGCTGCAGGTTCCCCGCTTTCTGGGAGCACGGTTCGATGCTGAAGCGGGTAGAGTCCTCCTTCTGGAGGAGAAAGTGCAGAGATCGTTGGAATGACTTGTACTGTTTGGTTCTCAACAGGCTCCCAGGGTTTGGGATTATCTCCAGCTTCTTGGCTTGATGGCGGCAGCAATCACCTAGTGTCATGGGTGTGCTCATATGAAGCCTCTGTGGTGGCCCTGGCTGACAGGAGTTCGAGCCAGCTTGAAGTGGCGACTATGCCCACATTATCTGACAGAGGGTATGCCGCTGGATTCTTCATGAGTCGGGTGCCTGTCTTTTGGGCAGGGAAGCCCTTGTCCAAATTGAGTGGCCCAGGACTGGTCCATCAGATTTCAGTGTGGTCCATCAGTTGGCAGTGTGGTCCATCAGATTTCTCGAAGCAAGGGCTATTTGAATGGCCCTTTTATGTTTTCCTGCCCTTGGTCAAGGGCAGGGTGGTGTGAGTGTTCAAGGGTAACACCATGACTGTGCTATCTGTCAATCGCCAAGGCGGCACAAGCTATGCATAGAAACATAGAAACATGATGACAGAAAAAGACCACATGGCCTATCTAGTCTGTCCTTCCATAACAACAACTACAACAGTCCACTTTTTACCTTTAGAGATCCTCTGTGTTGGTCCCATGCTTTTTTGAATTCAGTTACTGTCCTCATCTCTACCACCTCCACTGGGAGACTATTCCATGGATCCACTACTCTTTCTGTAAAGAAATATTTCTGCATATCACTCCTGAATCTATCTCCCTTCACCCTCATCCCATGTCCCCTCGTAGCAGAACTTGCTTTCAATTGAAGGATGCTTTCAAAGGATGCAGGAGTGGCCCAGGGGATGACTCTCTGGTTTGCCTGGGTGGAGATGAGACACCTAGCTCTGTTGGCTCAGCACATTGCGGGGGTGGTCAATGTGGAAGTCAGATGCTGGATATAGATTGGGGAGATAAAGGGCAGAGACTGGATATGGGATGGGACAGAGAGGCAGATGACAGATACTGGACATAGGGTCAGGGAACAGATGGTGGACCCAGGGTGGAGGGCAGATGCTGTATATGGAGTGAGAAGGAGGAGAGGGTAGATGCTGGACGTGGAGAGGATGGGATGAAAAAAGAGAGAAAATGCTAGATAGGGAGAGAGAGTTGGGCAGACATTGGACTGGGAAGGAGAGAAGGGGAGAGATGCTGGACACAGGGAGGGGGAAAGGGAGAAGGGGGGTTAATAATTAATGACAGATGGTGAGTGAGTAGGCTATGTTAAGGGTTACAAAGTGGTAGGTAGATGCAGTAAAAAGAGGAAGATTGAGGACTGGATGGTAAGAAAGAGGAGTGAAATCTGAGTTGGGGGAGAGAGAAATAAATGGAAAAAAGCTGAAAGGAAAAATCAATGTCAGAGATGGAAGGAAGTGAAGAAAACTAGAAGGGAGAGAACTGGCAGATGGATTGGAGACTCTAGAAAAAAAATTAAGAGGATAGCAAAAAGCAGAAACTAGAGACAAATGGCCAGATAGCAAAGGTAGAAAAATGAATTTTATTTTCAATCTAGTGGTTGGAATATGCCAGTCTTTGGAATTTACATGCCCTGTCTTTATATCTTTATATTTTGCACAGTACAGTGGCATCTGCCTATCCTTCTACTTATTTGCTATTATATTGTAAGCTCTGGTTTCTTGGGGTTTCAATTTAATTTCTGTCTACATAATTCTGTTTTTAGTTTGTGGTAATTTATTCTGGGTAAAGAACTATCCATATTCTGTGTGTGTGACCGAGGTCAGGTATTCTGTTAGCATGGAGTTTTTATATAGGGATCTGTAATAATCCTGCTTCTTCAGTTTTCCAAATACGTTTATGGATGTTCTAGGACCCACTACAATATTTATAGTGCTACTCTTTTCTGGGTAGGTTCCTTGTGTGAGTTTTTGAAGTTACTGTGGATCTCCAGGAACAAGCAGGAATGCAATCTTCACATATGTGTATCAACGGCACCGACGGAGCCCATGTGGGAATACTCCCCAGCGTCCAATAGGAAAGCCTTCGGGAGCACTCCACTGCACCTGCGCTTCTGCCATCCCTCCTTTCCAACTCCTCTCCTCAGTTCTACATTTTCTACAGAGCCAGCAGGAAGCACCTTTCTTGTCACTGCCGAAAAACTTTTATTTCTTTTTTGGTATCTGTGCTCTGCCTTTCTGTCGACACCGGTACCTTCCCTGATACTGGCCCCGATATTAGTTTTTTTTTCTTATTTTTTTTCTTCAGTTTAATTCTTTTTTGCCTTAGGCCTTGACCTAATTTTTTTCCGTTTGTCACCATGGACAAACATATCAGTGGCTTAAAAAAATGTTTGAAGTGCTCTGGCACTATGTCAGTCACTGATTCCTATGACTGGTGTCTAAAATGTTTGGACCCAGACCATATACCAGACAATTGTTCATTGTGTAAGCAAATGACCAAACAAGGCCTAAAGAACAGGGCCAAACAGTATGACTCACTGTTTGCCTCGGACTCAATTTCAGTGGCCTCGGCATCTTCAGCTGGTTCCCCGGTTTCCAAAAAATCCAAACATAAACTAAAGACTAGGTTCTCGGCATCGAAATCTGATACCAAGCATCGAGGTAAGTCCCTGCACTCTTGAGATGCACCGAAAGAAGCATCTGATGCTGACCGTCTGGACAAACAGCCTCGGTGGGAGGACCAGCCCTCCAAAGCCACACAGTGGCTCCAGGATGCTCCGGAGAGCTACTGGTACCATGGCACACAACACTGTGCTTGATTCCACCCAGGTATTAGTGTCCTCCATCGATCAGCATTTCTTAGCTATTGAGAGGACTTTGGCGGCACTCCTGGCTGCTGCGGTACTGAAGGCATCGATAGCAACAGCCTCTGCCTCTGATACCAGTCCTGGAACTGGTATTAGCGGTTCCTCTTCTTCGGATTCCTCCACTGGAATCGGTATTGAGGGGATCCCTACCTCCGATTCCTCCCTTGGAACCGGTAACCACTCTCAGTACCCAACCGATTCCAAGTACAGGTACCGCATGACTGGAACATCGACATTGAGCATCATCATCGGTTCGAGATTCTCATTACTTCGATTTCCTTTCTGAATCAGAGTCGTCTTCTTCTGACTCTGAGGAGACATCAGAGGATTCCAGGACCACCCAGGATATCCCTTCCGATCCCTCTCCTCCTCATTTTAGGCATTGGTCCTTACCAGAAGATATGTCCTTTCAGGACTTCATTAGGGACAGGGCACCGGGTCTCCAGATCACCGTAACATTGGCAATGGAACCGAGGGCTGAGGAGTTCAAAATCTTCCAATACCCCTAGACCCCCAAAGAGATGACAACATTCCTGATGCATCGGATCCTACAGTATCTAATGCTACATATGTGGGAGGCCCCGCTAACGTTTCCACCTATCAGTAAATGCCTCGATACTGTACTGAATCCTGCCATGCCCGGTCTTTCAAAAGCCTCAATTACCACACCACTCAATGGTAGTGAAATTGGCAATGCGACACATCAAGAGTTCTAAGACTCATTCATTGGTACCGCCTGGCAAAGTTGTCAGAGCTGTCGATGCTTTTGGACGTCGCTGCTTCCAATCATGTGTGCTTGCTTCTAGGATTACATCATACACCCTGTACATGGGCATGTACCTCAAAGATGTCTCCATGGATCTAGCAAACTTTGCTCCTTTTCCCCCAGATGACAAATCTGATGCTTTCATGACTATAGTCAAGCAAGCTCAAAATACTTCCAAGTTCCTGACCAGGTCAGACTTCGATACCTTAGAATCGACTAGCAGAGCTGCTGCAGTCTGTATAGGAGCTCGTAGAATAGCCTGGCTCCAGGCATCAGACTTCGAGCAGTGCGTAGAAAATAAATTAGCCAATAATACTTGTTCTGGAGAAAACTTATTTGGTAAGGGTTGGAGAGAAAAAGCAGGAGAGCTTGAGGCAGATAATCTTACCATCAGCAGTCTCTCAAGAAAAAACTCAGACCCTTCTAGGAAGAAAACTACTTCCAAGAAGTCTTTCTATACCAGGAAGAAGAGATATTACTCTTCATATCATCCCTCTGCTTCCTATCAACCTCAGTAGCAGCAGCAGCAGCAGCAAAGGTCTTGGGGTCCTCGTCAACCTAAGAAGACCAAGGGCCCTAAACCTCAACCAGCTGCTCAGCCCCAGCCAGCACCTGTTTTTTTGACTCCTTCCTAGAGAACATAGCTACTCTGCCTCTGCAAGAACCCCAGTCCCTGCACATAGCAGGCAGGCTTTCAGCTTATGCCCACAAGTGGCATCTCATTCCATCCGAGAAATGGACTCTCAGCATTGTCGAAGGGGGCTATCTGCTTCACTTTCAAAGCTTGCCTCCAACCACCTCCACAAGAGATTATCCTGCAAATCTCTTGCAGGCTAATCGCCTGTCTTCAGAGGTGGCTACCCTGCTAGCCCAAGGGGCAATCAAAAGAGTTCCTCCCGCTCATGAAGGCAAAGGCTTCTACTCTCCTTATTTTCTCCTCCCCAAGAAAACCAGAGGCTTCAGACCAATTCTAGATCTGAGAGATCTCAACAAATTTCTGGTTCGTGAAAAGTTCAAAATGATTTCCCTTGGTACCTTTCTGCCGTACCTTCAGCAGTACGACTGGCTATGTTCTCTAGACCTCAAGGAGGCTTACACGCATTTGCTGATCCACCCCCACCACAGATAGTATCTGCACTTTTGAGTTCAGTAAATCCATTACCAGTATCGGGTGCTCCCTTTCAGGCTAACGTTCATATCCAGAGTAGTCACAAAATGCATGACAGTGGTCGCAGCATACCCACGCACTTTGGGGGTCTTTGTCTCCCCTACTTAGACGACTGGCTGATAAGGAGAAAATCCCCAAAGGTCGTAAAACAGTCACTTTCTCGCACCACGTTGCTCCAAAGTCTAGACTTTGTGCTAAACTTTCCAAAGTCTCACCTACTCCATCCCAGCAACTCTAGTTCATCGGAGCATTTTTAAACCCTCATCAGGGATGAGCTTTCCTTCCTCAGGACTGCTCTGCTCCCTCTTTTTACTGCATCTACCTACCAATTTGCAACCCTTAACATAGCCTACTCACTCTGCTCATCTAATCAAGCTGGCCCTCACAATACGAAGTCAAAGTACTGTGACAACTTGGGACATGCTGCGTCTTCTGGTCCACGTCATCCCATATGCCCGCCTGCACATGAGACAAGCCCAATGGACCCTATCATGCCAGTGGACTCAGGCAACCTTGCGTATCTCACACAAGATTTGCCTCACCCCTCCTCTTGTTAACTCCCTTCACTGGTGGTGCTCCCCCCAAAATCTTCTAGGAGGGTCACCTTTTCAAATGTCTCCACCTCAATGCACCCTAACGACAGATGCTTCCAAGCTAGGATGGGGAGCACATCTGGGCAATCTGTCTTTGCAGGGTCAGTGGACAGTGCGGGAATCTCAAATGCAGATCAATCTCCTAGAGCTTTGTGCTCTCACCAATGCCTTTTGGGTTTTTCAACACCAACTTTCGGGCAAACATCGGCAGACAACCAAGTAGCCATGTTCTATGTGAACAAGCAGAGGGGAGCAGGTTCTAAACCCCTCTGCCACGAAGCCCTTCACCTCTGGTCTATATGTACAGAGCTGTGTACACCTTGATTAGTAGTAATAGTAGTAGTAAGGGCCCCATTTACTAAGCTGTGCTAAGGTTTTGCTGTTACCATGTGATGATTACCAAAATTAATGCACAATGACAACAAACTTCTGCATTAATTGTTTGGGTGTTTCCAGCATTTTACTGTGCAGTTAATACAGAAAGTATTTTGTTACCACATGTTAACTGCATGGCAGATAACGAGATGCAATTAACTAAGTCTCTTGAGGTAGTGTTAACTGCTTCGAGTTAACTGTCTGTAGTTAACACATGGAAACTGCTTCTGTGTTAATTGCAAGGTGCAGTCCCTGCCCGTGCCTCATCCCCTTTCACATTAGTTTATCACAGGAATTATCCTGGGCTACTTGACACAGCAGCTTATCAGTTAGTTCATAGTAATTCCTACATTAAACAGCTAACAGAGAAGAGGATGTGAAATGGGCAGGGGGCTTCACCATGCAGTTAACGCTACCTGCCATGTCGTTCAACATGCAGTAACAAAATTTTCTGTGTCTGAAATTGCATAGCAAAATGCTGAGGAGGCCTCCAAGAGTTAATGCAGAAGTTTGGCATTTATTGCATTAATTTGAGCTATTATCGCATTGTGATGGTTCTCATCAGTAGAAAAGACCTAAGAATGATGCGTGAATGAGGTCCATGGACAGGTTCACCAAAGGGCAAACCATCGCAGATCCAAAGGTAGCTAGGACTGGGTCTTCTGCCTGCGGCAGGCACCTTGACTTTGGATTGAACCCTCTGGTGCTGGTGGCCTCCAGGACTTTACAGCCTAAACTCAGAACCCAAGGTGAGAACCAGGAATATAAAAAACTCCAAATCAGGATCCAAAATGTAGCAGGGAACTAAGCACAAGGCAGCATCAAGGTGCCGACCAAGATCTGGCAACAGTGGGCTTTATATACAAATTCAAGACAGGAAAGAGGAAAAGAAGTAGCAGGGATAGAGCAGGCTTAAGGCAGCCAGTCAGCTGAGTGGAGCCTACTGACACCTGCTAGCCAGATGAGAGGTTAATCCAGGCAAAGCTCTTCTCACACACATCGTAACTGCAAAACCTTAGCGCAACTAAAAGCCGTTATCACGCGTTATCTGCCTCAGGGCCCGGTTTTTGCAGTGGCCCTGCGGCAGATAATGGGGTTAGCGTACTAACCATTATAAATGACCCTCTTAAGTATTTTAAGTAAATGTTAAACAGTTGCCTGTTTTCTTCTGTAGAGCACAGATTGGACAATGAGCTTTCAGGTATATCGCATCTTACAGTATATTCCGCTCTTTGGTTCCGCAACTCATTTTCCTGTCTAATATACCTATACATGATGGCCAGGCTACACTTTCCCTGTGAATATATGATATGGGAAGCAGACCAGTTACACAGTTTTAGAGAAGTTATTGAAAAGGATTTTTTTAAAAAGATTATCATTCTTGTTGCATTATTGACACTTGTAATTTACAAGATAGAAAGATTAGGCTCAATTAATATCAGTGGAGTGGAGGAGTAGCCTAGTGGTTGGGGCAAGGTACTTCAGGCCGGAAGGTCGGGGGTTCAAACCCCACTAGAGGACAGCAACCTTGGGCCGGAAGGACTGGGGTTTCTAGTCCCACAGGTGCTCCTTGTGGTCTTGGGCAAGCCACTTAACCCTCCATAGCCCATGTTCCCTGTAAAATAGTTATCTCAAAGTTATAATGCCCTGTTCAATGTAATTTCAGCTTGTTCAATGTAAACCGCACTGATGCAAAATAGTGCGGTATATAAGAGAATGTAAATAAGTACACACTATAGAAAAAAGTCGTTCACTATTAACTCAATTAATATCAGAGCACATGAGATAATAGTTCCATAGTTCGTGAGAAACCTCTCTAGGTTTGTATTAAGCCTTGTTCTCAGAAAGGACTTGTGAAAATCGAGGTGCCGATGTGAGGCATAAAGCAGGAGAACTGCTGATTGCTGGTAACAGACCCATCCTGTCCTTTTTGCACACTGTTAGGAAAATGGCCCGCTTGACATGACTTCTTCATGATTTAGGTGTTGTCTAATGACCTGTCTGCTTAGTGTGGAGGCTGAAAGCCTTGTATCCTCCGCTAATAGAGAAGGATTCAAATCAATCATTTTGTCTGGCCAATTTAGCAGGTGCCGCTTGTTTACTGCTTTCATTTCATTTTCTTGTTAGGAAACTAGATAGACTGTCTGTTTTATGGAGCAATTTATTTCTCTTCTTTTCCTATTCTAACCCCTCTCTGTATGGTTAGATATACCTGTGATGGAGTTAATCATGCACAGTTTATGCTGTTGGCTTTCTCTTAGATATAAATATTCAGACTCGTGCTGGATCTTTGTTGGAATATTTCTACAAACGGATCTAATCCTAATTTAAGGCAAAAATTGAAAACAAAGTAGCCAACATAGCAAACTATTTTTGTTTTAGTATTTTAATAAAGGTTCTGTGATGACTCGTACGTTCACCAACCCGTTTTATTACATGTAGAGTGCATGAATCAGTCTGCTGATTAACTGGAGGAAATATCTGATGAATTTTAGATAAGTACTATATTAAGAGGAGATGCAGTGTGTTTAGAGAGTGTATCATATACTGGAAGTACGGTGTGGAATACAGTAAGGACTTATTTTTGTAAAAAAACAACAATATTCCCCATAGGCACAATATAATCAAAACGTTTGGGGTAGGCCCTATGGCATACACTGTAGCACTTGTCCTACTGCATGAAGGATCAGGTCAGTAACCTGTGCCCTTTGGGATGGCAGCGGAGGTGGTGTGCCTCAGTCCGGGGGGGGGGGGGGGAGGGGAGGGAAGGGAAGATATTGCCTGCTACCATGGTGATCGCTGTCTGCCAGAGTGGCTCTGATTTGTCCTCTAGAAAGCTTTGAAAGTGGAAGGTGGAAAAATACAAAACAAATTATTTGTCAGTGGCTCAGATGGACTTTTAGTGTAAGATTCTTTTGGGGGTTTTCTTTTTTTCTTTTGGCCTTTTAGTTTTCTAAACCATAAATATTTGGTTTTTTTCTAAACAGTAGTTCACCAGGAATCATGTCGCTACGATTGTGTCTGACAGAGATATGAGTTCAGCCTTGTAAAAATATCACTAAATAACTATAAATGTAAGCAGTATTTCGTAAAAAACCCATTTGGTGTGTAAAGGTATAGCAGATAAAACGAGTGAAGAAAGAAACACCCAAGGAGTCTTAGAAGGAAACAACGGTTTAATGTGCACAGACCCAGAGAAAATAGTTTTTCCAAATTCTGGGCCCCCACCAGAGGGCTCAGAGAGATTATATAGACTTCTTATCAGATTATTACAGCATTTCTTCATGATTAGTCACTTCATTACTGTATAGTCCCGACTGGAGAAAGTCTACTGTACTCTTATCTTTAGCGAAGCAGAGGGAGAGAAGTTATCTCTAGCAAGCAGAGAGAGCAGCAGGCAAAGGAATAGGGGAGGAACAAGCATGTACCAGGGTATGACTTCACCAAGAGGGGTGTATCCTTTTCACTTAACCCTTCCAGCTCTCAGCCCTGCCTGGATTTCTACCTCATTCTCCACTTTTTAAGGGAAAAATTTGCCTTGTAGTGAAGGAGGCCAATTTTTCCTCATAGCAATTGATCTGACTGTGGAAGGGATTTGTATTTGCATACCGCCATCACATGGGCAGCAGTTTTCCGCTCCACCATGGTCTCAATGGTGGAGGTAATAAATCGGATAAGGATAGGGATACAGCATGGCAGGATGACACATAGCAGGAGAATAAGGAGAACCCCTACCACTAGGGTTTTAAATCCACCTAACCAATTGAACCATTCCGCAAACCACCCAGCACCTATAGAAGGGGCGGTGATATGATTAGCTAGATCACGTAGGTCTTGAATAGAGCGTTCAATAGAAACACTCTCATCAGTGAGATTAAAACAACACATATCATCAAATTCTTCACAGCCATGATTTAAGCGTAGGAGCAGAAAATCAATGGTCATCCTATTCTGCAGAATTGCCGTCCGCAGACCGGACATCTTATGATTCATAGTGGCTAGGATGGTTGAGGTAAGATTAATGGATTTGGCCAAGGAACAAGCAATATGGCTTACTTCCATAGCGTTGTGTAAAGCTAACCCAGGTGCTCCTACAATGGATATTGCCAGACCCAGCGCTGTCTGATCACTATAAGGTTCCACATTGGAGTTACAGGTAGGGGGCATAGGTTTTGATCGAGGATAGTGCGAGTGGGAACTAACCTTACTAGGGGTATGAGAGAAAGCAGCAGTAGTAAGTCTGCCAAAAGTGCAAGGACCTCCAGTAGCGTTTATGGGAACATAAGTGTAAGCAGTTTTACCACATAACAAAAACCATCCTAAGGGAAGATACATTTCTGAGTAAGCATAAGATAACTTCGTAATAGACTTGCATGATAATACGGTGTTAGACACATTAAAAACCCCTTTAGTGGCATTTACAAAAATAAAGCAATCTGTAGCTTTAAGTGTGGAGACAACCTGCAAGGAGAAAGGGGCCTTGTTAAAATAGGCTGAGGTAGAACGAATAACACCAATGAAGTAGAAAAATGTAGAAAAGGTTAGCTTTGGCTGTTTGCAGTTCAGATTATGCATTACAGTAAACGTTTGCATTTCACACAAAGTAGTGGGTGCAGCAATAAGGCATGTTGATAAAAAAAACTCCATGCTGCGATGAGTTGCGTACACAAAAGTCTGAAGTATTCAAAGCAGTCCCGGCAAGTAGTGTTACTACATTTATAGTTCCTGAGGCCAACAAGGGAAGGCCCCACATGAATGCCAGAACAAAAGTCAGCATGAGCAGGTGCATACCGACCATGGAGCTTATGTCCCACTAACAGTATCAGAAGATGACTCCTCAAGCTTCTGCCGTGCGTAGACTAGCCAGCTTCTGGTATGTGGCTAGCGCAGGGCTCCATTGTCTGATGATTCCCTGGTTCTCTGCAGCGTGAGGCGTAAGGGATCCTGAGAATGTTCGTGCGCTGTCCACTTATCATCCAAGTCAGGAGCAGCTTTCTTAAGACGAGTATGATGAATCCACAGGGTAACCTCTGCGACCTTGACTGCAGTTGGTGTGGCTAGGAGAACTGTTGAAGGATCTCTTCAGGTAGGGCACAGTGGTTCACGTTTCCATTCCTTAATCCACACACAATCTCCTGGCTGGTGGGGATGCAGCGGCTCTGACAAAGAGATAGACAGTCGCTCTTGTATCCACCTGTTCAAAGACTGAAAAACAGATCCCAATGCCAGTAGGTGTTGTCTCATAAGTTCATTACCTATCTGCTCTAGATCTCCCTTAAGGCCCTGAACAATGGATGGTGGTCGATCATACAGTACTTTATAAGGGGATATTCCCAATGTCCGAGTTGGGGAGGACCGGACCCGGAAAAGGGCTATCGGCAAAGCCTGATCCCACTTAAGATGAGCTTCCTGACAGAGTTTAGACAACTGGAGCTTCAGAGTTTGGTTCATCCTTTCCACCTTTCCCGAACTCTGTGGGCGGTAAGCAGTGTGAAGTTTCTAGGTAATCTGGAGGGCCTTAGAAAGGTCTTGAAGGCACTTAGCAACAAACGCAGGGCCATTATCTGACCCTATAGTAAGAGGTAGGCCAAACCTGGGAATGATCTCTTTCACCAGGGCCCTGGGGCTGTCTCTGTTCTACAAAGGTGGGCCTCAACTCATCCTGAAAATGTACATACTATCACCAGCAGATATCGATAACCCTTTACTCGGGGTAACTCAGTGAAATCAACTACAATATTCTCCATAGGAGCAGCACCAACTGCCTGTATGGAAACTGGGGGTAGAGGCCCTTGGCGGGGGTTATTCCTGGCACATTGGAGACAGCGACATGCTGCAGCTGCCGTTAAGGCAGACAGATGTGGGACATAGAAATAAGACTGTAGAATGGTGTGCATGGAGGTCTTGCCTAAGTGGGTGGTCTCATGAAATCGTCAGACAAAAGCAGGTGCTAGACTCTCGGGGATAACATATCGAGGTGGATCTCCCAGTAACCTCAACCACCCAGCAGTAGTGAGAGTAGCCCCTTCCTGAGTGAATAAGTACATCTCTTTCCTGGTATAACGTGGGTCCCACTCTGACATAGGAATTGGAAACAGGGGGGCTTGAACACTTACTGGGACTGTTCCTTGCTGGGCTGCTAACTTGGCCTCCCTATCTGCCCTGCGGTTACCCTGGATGACCAGAGTGTCTCCTCGTTGGTGTGCCTTGCAGTGAACAACAACCATCGCTTCTGGTGCCCACACAGCCTCTAGTAACTCCAAAATCTCCCTCCCATATTTAATAGATTTCCCGCTTGAATTTATGTGTCCCTTCTCTCTATAGAGGGCCCCATGGGCATGGAGTGTAGTGAATGCATACTTATAATCAGTGAAAATGTTTGCCTTCAGACCTGCAGCTAACTGGAGGGCTCGAGTAAGGGCAATGAGTTCAGCTTTCTGTGCAGAAGTCCCTAAGGGTAAGGGCTCAGCCTCCACAACAACCCCAGAAGTGACCACAGCATATCCGGCCTTCCGCTGTCCATCTTCCACAAAACTGCTGCCATCGGTAAAGTATTGAACATCAGGAGAGGCCAGCGGTACATCCTTCAAATCCGGACGGCTGGAGTACACTTCATGCATAACCTGGATACAATCATGTTCAGGTAGCCCAGGTGCTACAGGGAGTAGAGTAGCAGGATTGAGTGTTTTCACTATCTCCAAGTGAACCCGAGGATTCGCACACAGCATGCTCTGGTACTTTGTCATCCACTCATTGGTAAACCAATAATTACCTTTGTACTCCATCAGTGTCAGTACTGCATGTGGCACTTTAACATACAGTTCTTGCCCAAGGGACAATTTATCAGCCTCTGTTGCCAAGAGAGCTGTTGCTGCTACTGCGCGGAGACAAGAAGGCCACCCTCTTGCTACTGGTTCCAGCTGTTTGGACAGATAAGCCACCGGTCATTGCCAGGAACCTAGGGTCTGAGTGAGGACAACAACTGCCATCCCCCTTTCTTCATGGATGTACAGATGGGATGTTTTTTCCACGTCGGGCAGTCCTAGACTGGGGGCTGATAGCAAAGCCTTCTTTATATTCTGAAAGGCCTCCTTTTGGTCCGGGCCCCAGTCAAAAGGATCTCGTTCTCCCCCTGTTGTAGCTGCATACAGGGGCTTTGCCAACATAGTTGGGTATCCAGATTCGACAAAAACCGGCAGTCCCCAAGAAGCCTCTGAACTTACTGCGATTTTGTGGCTCAGGAATAGAACAAACAGCCTCCCTCCGCTGACAGCCCAATCTTCTAAGGCCTTGGGCAACATGGAATCCCAAGTATCTGACTTCAGTCTGGCACAATTGGGCCTTACCTCGGGACACCCGATAGCCAGACATCCAAAGTAGGTGTAGAAGTTCTGAAATAGCGGCTAGACATTCTTCCCGGGAAACAGCAGCAATGAGTAAATCATCCATGTATTGTAGCAACACGCATTGAGAAGGGCAAGACTGGAACTGACGCAAATCTTGACTAAGTGCATCCCCAAACAGCGTGGGGGAGTTTTTGAATCCTTGGGGTAACCGTGTCCATGTCAACTGACCCTTACTGCTAGTAATAGGGTCTTCCCATTCAAATGCAAACAGTGGCTGGCTAGGAGTGGCCAATCTCAAGCAGAAAAAGGCATCCTTTAAGTCCAGAACAGTGAAGCAGGTTGCTTGTGCGGGAATCAAACTCAGTAAATTGTAGGGGTTTGGCACAACAGGGTGAATGGTAACAACAGCTTCATTGACATTCCGTAGGTCCTGCACAGGTCGGTAATCATCAGTACCTGGTTTTTGAACTGGTAGCAAAGTGGTATTCCAGGGTGATTGGCATGGTTTTCAGGAGTCCAGACTTAAGTAGTTGCTGGAGATGTTTATGAATGCCTTCAACCTCTCTTCGGGGCAGGGAATATTGCCTGACACAATTGGGACATTCGTTTTTTCTTCTCTTTTTCAGTGGCCCATTTCTCTGCAGTAGGCACACTGATCTCGTTCCAATAGTCCTTGCTCCAATGATACTCGCCGGGTTCCTCTACCCCGGCCTCGGCTTCTCGGTTCCAACGTCGACTTTCCTTCTCCTTTCTTGACTAGCGCCGCTGCTAACATATCAGCTTTCTTTTTCATCTTTTGTTCTTTTTAACATCTTTGTTAGTGATATAGCGGAAGGGCTGTCGGGTAAGGTTTGCCTCTTTGTGGATGATACCAAAATCTGCAATAGAGTAGACACCCAGGAAGGTGTAGATAACATGAGGAGGGATCTAGCTAAGCTTGAAGAATGGTCTAGAATCTGGCAGCTGGGATTTAATGTTAAAAAATGTAAGGTCATGCATTTGGGCTGCAGCAATCCAAGGGAGCAATATAGTATAGGGGGTGAAGTACTTTTGTCCACTAAAGAGGAGCGGGACCTAGGCGTGGTTGTGTCTGATGATCTTAAAGTAGCTAAACAGGTAGAAAAGGCGATGGCAAAAGCTAGAAGGATGCTTGTGTGCATACAGAGAGGAATGGCTAGCAGAAAAAAGGAGGTGATAATGCCTCTGTATAAGTCTTTGGTGCGACCTCATTTGGAGTATAGTGTGCAATTCTGGAGACTGCACCTTCAAAAGGATGTGAACAGGACGGAGTCAGTGCCGAGGGTGGCTACTAAAATGATTAGTGTCTTCATTATAAAGCATATGAGGACAGACTGAAGGATCTTAATATGTACACCTTAAAGGAAAGGCGGGATAGAGTTGATATGATTGAGATGTTTAAATACCACCGTGGCATAAATGTTCAGGGAGAGAGCCTCTTTCAATTGAAAGCAAGTTCTGCTACGAGGGGACATGGGATGAGGGTGCAGGGAGATAGATTCAGGAGTGATATGTGGAAATATTTCTTAACGGAAAGAGTGGTGGATCCGTGGAATAGTCTTCCAGTGGAGGTGGTAGAGATGAGGACAGTAACTGAATTCAAAAAAGCATGGGACAAACACAGAGGATCTCTAAAGGTAAAAAGGGGACTGTTTTAGTTGTTGATATGGAAGGACAGACTAGCTAGGCCGTGTTCAAATCCCACTAGAGGACAGCAACCTTGGGCCGGAAGGACTGGGGTTTCTAGTCCCACAGGTGCTCCTTGTGTTCTTGGGCAAGCCACTTAACCCTCCATAGCCCATGTTCCCTGTAAAATAGTTATCTCCAAGTTATAATGCCCTGTTCAATGTAATTTCAGTTTGTTCAATGTAAACCGCACTGATGCAGAATAGCGCGGTATATAAGAGAATGTAAATAAAATAATAAATGTGGTCTTTTTCTGTCGTCATATTTCTCTGTTTCTATGTTCACACTCACGCTTCATCTCCTGATCTCTGTTCACAAATACTTTCATAGCAACTTCCATCTGCTGGGTTATTATTCATTCCAGCAAAACCTTCAAGCTTCTGAGGTTTCCTTCGAATGTCCCCCTGTGATTGTCCCACAAACGCTGTATTCACCATCCGCTGGTTTTCAAGTCCTTCGAGGTCAAATGGAGTGTAAACACGGAAAGATTCACAGAGTCTTTCATAAAACTGGCGAGGGCTCTCAGGGGTTTGCAGTACCTCAGATATTTTCCCTACATTCATCGCTTTCTGGCCCCCCTTTTAAAGCCTTCAAGGAGAGCCCGATGATAACAATTCAGAGCAAGGCGGCCTGCATCACTGTTTGCCACCCAGTGGGGTTTTAGGTCAGGAAAGTGTCTCAGTGCTTCTCGCTGGGGCCCCCAAATGAGGTCGCAGTGCTCTAGTACGGGGGGGTGGGGGAGGGTGTATGAACGTGGAACTGACATTCTTCAGATCTGCGACTCAGGGAACTTTCTGAAGTGCTGGGCAGGTCTGTATCTGAAACTGGCATTTGTATGCTTCCCTCATTGCTCTTCTGACTGTCAGAGAATGTAGTATCTGTTGAGAGGGGCGGGGAGAACTAGCCGAATTCCCTGCTGAGACTGCCGACCTAGCTGAAGTCACAGAAATCTACCTGGGAGGAGGGAAAGGGGGGAATTCTTCTGTCTCTGGCTCCTGTACTAAAACGGGCAATTGTGATTTTAATTTAGGATGCATTTCCTGTGGGCTACGAGACAAAAGTATGCAACAGTTTTCCCTGTAGCATCTCCTGAGCCATTTAGGTCTCTGCCGACAAACATCCAGCCAGGAATTAATATAAGGGAATTGATCAGGATGTTTAGCTACCACAACTTGGTGCACTCGGCTAACCAAGTCATAATCAAATGTTCCTTCTCGGGGCCAATCAGTATTAAAGCTAGCCACTCATGCTCACAATATTTCTTTAACAAGGATGGAGTCATACGAACTCCATAATCTGCAGAGAATCCCTTCCTGAAATGCTTTACCATACACTCTAAGAGGCTGCATTTCGTCTCTGATCCCCCCATATCTTTCTTCCAGGCTTTGAAAACACAGAGGGAAAGGAATGCAGACAGCCAGGAATCCGGCTGCTCTAGTCTCAAGAAGGGTAACTAACAAGATGGTGCTTTCACCACACCCTAACAAAATGGCGCTTTCGCCATTTTTCCTCGACCTGGGCACGGTCGCCTGGCCAGGAACTGCACTAATCAGGAGTCTATGCTCACTGCACAAGCCTCTGCTTGTGCCAAACACATGAATCACAAAAAGAACAAACCTTAAGGCCAGGTCAATCAATAATCAGAAAAAAGGAACCCAACCTATTAGATACGACCTGCTATAAAATATTTTTATATGTCGGAGCTGACCGTGGGAAGGTCGAAAGGGAAAACGACCCTCACCAGACGGGTAGCTACTTTTTTTTTTTTTTTTTTGAAATATTTGTTTATTAAAGAACACAGCGTAAAATACATAGCCAGTCAGATAATGTTATTTTTCCAATATATAATCATAAGTAAAGAAAAAAAAACAAAACCAACATGCCTAGGGCAGGGCTGTATCTTGTCCACTACCCCAGGATATCACCACGGTACAAACAAATTTATCAACTGCCTACCCAACCCCTCCCCCCCTCCCCCCACCCAGTCCACCCTCCCGGGACCTAAGGAACCTATCAAACCTATTCCCAACCGTTGGCTAGGGGCATCCCCCCAAACCTACCCCAGGCACAGAATTTCACTACGGATTTTAGGCTGAAGCGTTTGAATGTAGGGTGTCCATACCAAAAGAAAGGCGGCCCAACTCCGAGGGTGCCTCTGTGCACTCCTCCGTTCTAGGAGCATAAACTGGTGAAACCCATTGCGCCACTCCCAAAAGGAGGGGGCCACAGATTCCAGCCACCACCGCAGCAGAGGACTCTTCCCCACCAGACATGCTTTCCGTACCAGCAGTTTCTGCCATCGGCCCTTAGGGTGGAGTGGTCCCAACTGATCCAACACAACAAGCCGCCCCGTCCAGCAGACCTTTTGTTGTAACAAGCCGCTTAGATAGTGAGCTATCCGAGCCCAATAGCGGCGAATATGAGAACAACCCCACCACATATGACCTAAGTCTGCTAACGGACAGGCACATTTCGGGCACCCACCATGTGCAGTGAGACGTCTCCGTAGTGCTCTCCTCGGGGAAAAGTGGGCTCTTACAATGCATTTAAACTGGATTTCCCGCCATCTAGCTCCTTCCACCAGCCCTGCAACCTGGCTCAGCGCCGCGCCAACAGAACCCGGAACCACCTCACAGCCCAATTCTCTCGCCCAGGAAGCCTCCTCTGCCGAGTAATCTGACGGTACCCCATAAGGCTCCAACGCTTTTTTGAAACTTGCAATAGTGGGTGGGGTCCCTGTCTCAAGAGCGAAAAATGCTAGTATCCGTGCTGAGTGGTCACCCAACAGCTCTCGCCCCGAAATGGAACCTACATAATGCAATAACTGCAGATACGCAAACAAGGAAGCTTGGGGACACAAGTCATACTCCCGGCAGAGCACCGTCAGTGGTTTGCACTTCCCCTCCAAGTCAATTACGTGCCCCAGCAACTGTATCCCCCTCCCCGTCCATCAACGAAACGGGACCGAATCCGATCCTGGGGGGAATTGGGCATTACCCTGCAACGGCAACCAACTGGAGACCTCCGGCGAACTCCCCCACAGTTTATTCAGCCGCTGCCAGGTGCGCCGTGCCGCCTGGACCAGCACCCCATTCACTACTCGACTCGGCAAAACCTCCTGTCGTAGATGTAGCACCGCCAGCAACGAGTGCGGTGCCACCAGGGACTCCTCCAGCTCCCTCGGGGTATACACCTCGGTGGTACCGAGCCAGTCCCCGAGGTGTCGAGCCTGGCATGCCAAGGCATATGTCCAAAGATCGGGCACACCAATACTCCCAGATCTCCATCCCCCCTTCAAACGGCTCAGTGGTATACGTGCTCTGGCCCCCCTCCAGAGGAACCCACAAAACTCCCGTTCAATGCGCAAGAGATCCCGGCGCAAGAGCCACACTGGTAAAGTTTGAAGCCAATAAAGGATCTTTGGTAACACCACCATTCCCAATGCCGCCGCCCGACCCAGTAAGGACAGTGGAAGTGGGGCCCAAGCTTGGAGCTGCGAGCGAACCTTGGACCATATACGCTCAAAGTTCCGTCTATACAGCGCCGTCGGGTCTTTAGGTAGCTCAATCCCCAGGTAGATAAAGGACGTACCGGCCCATTTCAACGGGAAACTCCCTCCCCAGGCCTGCTGAAGTCGGCCCCCAATGTCCAGAGCTTCTGATTTATCTCGATTAATACGCAACCCCGCAAAGGCACCATAACGAGAAAACTCAGCAAGCAGGCATGGCAAGGATTGTTGGGGATCGCACAAATGGACTAATATATCATCAGCGAAAGCCGCCACTTTAAAGCCACATGATCCAATACGGACACCCCGGATGTCTTTGGAGTCCGCTATACTCCGCAGCAGCGGATCTAAGATCAGCACGAACAGCAGCGGAGAGAGGGGGCAGCCCTGGCGAGTGCCCCTTTCAAGGTTGAAATCGTCAGACAGCACCCCGTTGCACAAGATAACAGCCATAGGATTAGCATACAATAACTCCACCATCCTTATAAACGTATCGCCCAAGCCGTACCGAGGTAACAGAAACTTCATATATTCCCAGTTGACCCGATCGAACGCCTTCTCCGCATCAAAACTGACCAATAATGATTGCTCCTCCCATGCTCGCACCCAGTCTATAGAGGCTAATATTTTCCGCAGGTTCCGTACCGCGTATCGCCCCCGAACAAAGCCCACCTGCGACTCATGCAGTAGGTCCCCCAGAACGGTGGCCAAACGGTCAGCCATTACCTTCGCTAAAACTTTCAGGTCGAAGTTCAACAAAGAAATAGGCCGATAGGAAGCCGCCTGCGTGGGGTCCTTACCAGGTTTAGGTATTAACGTAATAAACGCATGGTTCATTCCCCAATCGAACCTGCCCCGCGCAATCCTTTGGTGATACACCGCGGTCAAAACAGGGGCGATCCTACCGACCAGCAACTTATAAAACTCCGCGCCAAAACCGTCTGGACCTGGCGATTTATAGCAGCTCGCCCCCAATATAACTTTATGAACTTCCTCCTCAGTCACCGGAGCATCTAGCAACAAGCGTTGTTCCATAGTCAACTTAGGAATTCGTAATCCCTGGAGGTAGCTTTCCATTAATGACGTGGACCCTATGCTTCCCTGGTAAAGCTCCCGAAAAAAGGAACGAAAGACTTGAGCTATCGCCGGGCTATGTTGATGCAACTGACCCTGAGCATCACGCAATGCTACCACTGAATGGGGCCCTCTACTGCCCCGTAAACACCTCGCCAAAAGTTTCCCCGGTTTATTACCAAAACGATAAAGCTGGTATTTGTAATACAGAAGCGATTTCTTTGCTCTCTGGTGGAGCAACTCATTAAGAGATGACTGTATCTCCCAAAGCGATCATTTATTAACCGCTGTTGGATTCCCTGCGCACCGCCGTCGGGCTTTCACAACCTGCTTTTCCATTTGGACTATTCGTGACGCTATCAGTTTTCGCTTCCGCGCCCCATAGGCAATAATGTCACCTCGCAAGACCACTTTTGCGGTTTCCCACAATAGCTCAGGCTCATCCCTATGCTGTGCGTGGATATCCATAAACTCCCCCCAGCGCTGCTCGAGATAAGTATGAAATTCAGCATCGGCATATAATCCCAGGGGGAAACGCCAAATTCTCTGCGAGATAGTAGAACCCCCCCACTGCAGGTCAACCCAAACCGGGGCGTGGTCCGAGATGGTCAATGGGCCAATCTCCGCCTCTCCAACCTGCGCAAACAACCGTTCTGAGACCAGGACATAGTCAATCCGTGCTCGGGAATCATGGGCTCTCGATTGGTGGATGAAGTCCCGATCCAGAGGGTGAAGCAAGCGCCACGGGTCCGCCATCCCCAACCGGCGTCTCAGCTCCTGTAGCGCCCGAGTGATCGGGACCCGCCAGCCTTCCCGCCCACCTCCAGAGGTATCCAAATCAATGTCCAACACCCCATTGCAATCGCCGGCCAAAATCAAAGGGACGTCTGGCATTTGTTCTATCCGTGAGGCCAAGCGGGTATAAAAGGATTTATCCAAAACATTGGGCGCATACAGATTACCCAACACCACTTGTCGCCCCTCCAAGTTGCCATATAACAAGAGGTATCTACCCTCGGGATCCACATATTGCTGCTCGAGGTCAAAACGCACCCGTTTATGAATCAATAGGACCACTCCACCCTTTTTCCCAAGCGCCGGGGCCCCCCAACTTTGCCCCACCCAAGCTCTCTGCAGTTTCGCATGCTCTTCCGCAGTCTCGTGGGTTTCTTGCAGTACGGCAATATTGCACTGCCACCTGGCCAAAGCCTGCAGCACTTTATACCGCTTAACAGGATTACCTACCCCGCACACATTCCAAGAAACTATCTTCAACTTGACACAGCGGATTCCACTACAATGAATCCGATGTTCCAGACTGTCTCTGAAGGGACCCCCCCAGCCTGGGGTCCACCTCTAGTTATTACCCTGTTCGCCGCCCCCCCAGCTCGTATGGTTCCATGATCCCATGCCACCCACCACCGCCCCCTCCCGCCAATCGCCCTCCTAACACCCTTCCCTCCCTGGCCTATTCCCGCTACCCTCCCCGTCCCACCCTCCCCCTTAGCATCACTACCCAGCCCCCACCTCATCACCCTTTCAGCCAGCTCCCCTGACCTTTGGGCCCTCTCCACCTTCCCACTCTAAGGGCCCGCCGAGACCACTCTGAGCGCAGCTGATCCCCTACCACCCACAAAGGGTAAAAGTTAATCCCGCACAGACTTTATTTCTACCTGGATAGCCTGCCGCCAAAGCTCGAGCATTTCTTATTCCTCCAAGGGGAGCCCAATTCGCAGTGGGTCCAGGTCCCCCCTGGGTCCCCCGAGCAAGGCCCAGGAGCAATCTTCCTATAAAGTGAACAGGAGCCTTAGCAGGGGACTGGTCCCTTCCCAAGTTTAAAGAAAGCAAGGTAATCTAGCATTACAGGTTCAGCTAACCATCATCAATACATCAGGTGTAGACAGGTAAACATCGCAGAGAGCGTTCGCATAAAATACTGCTGGCCGGCTCTGCAAACATAACGACTAACAATAAGAGCTGTGAGATTGCCCCCTGGGTGCGCATGCGACAGCACTCACTTCCGGCAGCCATGTTGATTTGGCCGCTCAAAGGTTATGAAAGTCGTCAAGGCCTCGGAGAATGGACCCCCAGAGCCCTTCTTCGTAACTACAATAACGCAAGGTAAAGCCCTACCTCCTCTTACCTTTCCACACCCCCTGCCAGGCCATCCCTCACTGTCGGGCTCAACGGAAGCAAGGGGGTTACTGCTTCGAAGTCACGCACACCCAGAAGGCACCCCCACAGCACACCACTCCCCGCCCCCTCCGCCATGAGAATTCTCAGCAGGGCGTAATCCCTCCCCTCTACTACGAGTGGCTGCGGGGCCACAGATGACTGAAATGGTCACTGAAACGGCTTCCATCCGCCTTAATAAAATACCGCTGGAAGAGAAAGAAAAAAAATAAAGCACGTAAAAAGCCCCCACAGGTACCGATCAGGCTATTATTGACCCACTGGACTAAACTGCCCAGTTATTCGCATGGGGAACTCTATTACAAAGAAAAGAAAGAGAAAGAAAAAAAGAAGAGAAGGGGGGGGGGAAGGGGAATAAAATAAAAATAAAAATAAAAATAAAAAGAGCTCCATAGGTTAAACTCCTCCAAACTCTAAGCGGAGCAGTATGCAAAAGGAACGAAGCCAGTCAAATTTTAAGGCATAGTCTACAAAAGAAATAATAAGTCAACCTGCTGGGTTTGAAACAAAGTAGCAAAACAACACTTAGCAAACTTGTATCTGAGGGAGCAGTCCAAGCAACACAAAGTAACTTGTCCACAACCTAACAGAGATTGTAGCCCGCTCCTCTTCAGACTGCCCCGTTGCAATTCCCCCGGTAAGGAATCAGGCTATCTCCAACCAGGCAACACTATGAAATATCAGCGTGGAGATGTAGAGGCCGCCTGTCCCCCGGCCACAATGCGATTCACCAAGCCTTCTGCCTCCGCGGCCGATGTGAAAACGTGGTGTGCTCCCTCATTCGTAACATGTAGCTTGGCGGGGTATTGAACTGAGAACCGAATCCCAGCGCTGATAAGTTTCTCGCATAGGGGGGCATATTCCCGGCGCCTCCGACTCAAGGCGGCAGAGTAGTCCTGTGCAATACGAATTTTGGAGTTGTTATAGAGCACTTCCCCCTTCTGCCGTGCCGCTCTTAGTAGCATTTCCTTTTGCGGGAAGCAAAGGAATTTGGGCAGCACAATTCGAGGACGGGCATCCCGTGTTTGCTTGTTACCGACACGGTGCATTCTCTCAATTCTCAGGGGGTCCCAGAATTCAGCGCCATCAAGTAGTTGCATAGTTAATGCCTCCAAATAGCCCCGCAGGTCTTTATCAAGGACGGTCTCTGGAATCCCCATGAACCTCAAGTTATTCCGTCTTGACCAGTTCTCCAGGTCGTCAAGCTTAGCTTCGTGCAAGCCTAGTTGGTGCTTTAGACCAGCCACCTCCGACTCCAGCACCTTCACCTTGTCCTCCGTCTGTCCCAGGCGATCTTCGGCCTCACGGAGTCTGCTCCCCAGGGATTCCACAGAGGCATGGAGCCCATCCATCTTTTCATGCAGCGCATCGAACTGCGGCGACAGAGCCGCTGCTACTGCAGCCGACATCGCATTCAGCGAAGCAGGGGATCTGGGCGAGCTCGGCGCTGGGTTTGACTCCGCCATCTTGCTTGAGCCGGTCACCCGCTCCCGCTCTCTTTTGGTCAATTTAGCTCCCGTCGCCATGCCGGTTACCAGCAAACCTCAGTGTCGGATGCTGCAGGCTCTCCAACACTCCCGGGGCACTGTTTCAGTTGGTTATTGCAGGATTACACGGTACTATATCGCCGGCCTGGGTTAAGGGTCTCAGAGCGCTCTCAGGATGCGACCGCTACCCTGATCGCATCACGTGGTCTCCGGGTAGCTACTTTTTTATATTTATTATTTTATTTTATTTATTTATTTTATTTTTTATTTAGCACTCACTTATATACTGCTACTTCCAGCAATCAGCAGCGGTTTGATTACATCTTTGGGGGTTGTCAATCAAGACCGAGAAATGGGGCTAATATATACATAGTTCTGGGGGTGAGGCACAGCACACAAGATTAGAGTCTTAGAGATTTGACCTGTGCTGCAACAGACGGTGTTTTTATGGATGGCTGCTGATAAAGAAATACTCGTGGATATTGCACTTGAAACAGGGCGAAGGTGCCCGAAACGTGCGCGTCGTGTGGTGGGACTTCTGTAATCAGCATTTTTTGGACTGAGATAAGTTTTTATGCTTATATTTGTTTGAATACAATTTCTAAATCTGGTGAAGAACCATAATAAATATAAAAAAGTAGCTACCCGTCTGGTGAGGGTCGTTTTCCCTTTCGACCTTCCCACGGTCAGCTCCGACATATAAAAATATTTTATAGCAGGTCGTATCTAATAGGTTGGGTTCCTTTTTTCTGAACACATAAATCAAGCACAGACCAACACATAGACGGCCTCCCAATTCCGTAGAAAACACAGTCTAACTATTAGGAAAGCGGTTTCCCCCAGCTCAGCTCAGGGTACTAGGGCGATTCCCTCGAGAGGTGATCACGCTCTCCTTCTCCCCGTAGGAAGGACCGATTTTTCTGAACTGCAGACAGAGACAGACCTCCGTTATCACTTATCCCACTCAGATGTCCTCCAGAGTTGAATGGGTTGTTTCCTAGACCCCAGAGCGGGTTCTGAGGTGTCTGTCTGATAAAGCCAGCGGCAGAGGTGAATCAGGAAGGAATACTTTCCAGAACAACTGGTCTGGTGGCGCCTTGTATTCCCCCCTGCATTCGCCACCAGCACGGCTCAAACCAATTGAACCTAGAGGTAGCAAGAGAACTTTTTCTTTCTTATCTCGCTGTCTCAGCTGTTTCAGGGAACCAAAAATGTAGCAGATAAAACGAGTGAAGAAAGAAACACCCAAGGAGTCTTAGAAGGAAACAATGGTTTAATGTGCACAGACCCAGAGAAAATAGTTTTTCCAAATTCTGGGCCCCCACCAGAGGGCTCTGAGAGATTATATAGACTTCTTATCAGATTATTACAGCATTTCTTCATGATTGGTCACTTTATTACAGTATAGTCTCAATTGGAGGAAGTCTACTGTACTCTTATTTCTAGCGAAGCAGAGGGAGAGTAGTTATCTCTAGCAAGCAGAGAGAGCAGCAGAACAAAGGAATAGGGGAGGGACAAGCATGTACCAGGGTATGACTTCACCAAGAGGGGTGTATCCTTTTCACTTAACCCTTCCAGCTCTCAGCCCTGCCTGGATTTCTACCTTAAAGGATTATTGCTATTCATGTCCTGGCCTGACAGCGGTCTGCTAATTGTATTTCTTATATCTTAGCATGCAAGTGGTAGTGCTTTCAGTCATGAGGAAAATAACCCGTTCTGTGTATTTTGATTTTAGTGAGATTCAATAAAATGATAAAGTAGATTTGTTTGTAAAGATTTTCATAAAGTTGAGTCATCAAGAGCATCTTCCCGTAAATTCATGTGTAAAATGCTTAAACTGGTGTAGTAATTCTAAAGGTCTGTTAATAAAAAAATTGAGTCATTAAGGGCTCAGCTGTGGAGCTTCTGCAACTGAATTCTCCGGGATTTGTTTTGCAGATAAGAAATGTCCAAAATAAGGTGAGACACTGGAATACTCTCTACTGATGTTTGCATAGTTCCTCTTGGGAAGGAGTTTACGGGGATTTGAAGGATTTAGCAGTCAATATTATAGGGATCTTGAGAGGATTTTAAAATAAAAGGGACCCTAAAGAGCTGCATTTTTTGTCTTTTGTATTTTTCTGGAATGGGGAGTGAGGATTGTAAATCTAGCACACACTTTGTAGGATTGCAAGTGTCTGGATTAATTCTTCATGTCCTTTTCTCCATAGCATCACTGATTGACGCACTACAGGCAAGGCACAAAGATCATAGATGCTAGAAACGGTCAGACATTGCTCTTTTTCTCAGATACTTTACTAAATATTAATTTAATAGAAGTAATAATTTTGTGAATACATTATTGGAAATACATCAAATCAGATTTATCATGATACTTTTATTTTGTTTGGACTAGTTTTCTTATCTATATCATTCATAGATTTTTTTTAATGTAAGAAAAAACCCCTCTTTGACATCTTAATTTGGGTTAGGTGTTGCTATGTTATTAATTATATTTATTTTTTAAATCTTACATGCTATCACATTGTACCCAAAGACTTTTAGGGGACTTTTTACTAAAGTGCACTACACAATTAGTGTGGTCTTTTTTTTTTCTTTAAGTGACATCAAGTCAATGTCGACTCCTGGTGACCCAGTAGCCCCTGGGGGTTCTTAGCAAGGTATGACCGGAAGTAGATTGCCAGGCCTTTTCTTCCGAGACATTGGGGAGGGTAAAGTGATTTGCCGAAGGTCACAAGGAGTGCCAGCAGGAATCATATCCAGATCTCCTGGGTAGTAGGCTATTGCTCTATCTACTAAACTACTTTTCCACTCCATGGGTTTAGGCGTCTGTTAACTATGCTCTGGAGCCCATGGTAACAGTAAGTGTAGGGGCATGACAGAGGGGGCCAATTTCCATGCTAACTGCCACTCGTGCCTTGGAGTGGTAAATGGGCAGGTTGGGGTGGAGAGTGGGTTGGGTTTGGTGAGCTCCTTGCCATCAGCATGGGGTAAAACTGACACTCTTGCGATTAGCGCAGGTGCAATTACCTCTACCTCAGCACAGTAATAGCGCCTCGCGTTAACTGCCAGGAAATGCAGTCCATGCTCCTGACAGTTAATGTGGTGGCTTTGCACTTAATGCTTATGAATTTTTGAATTATTCATGTATTAGGTGCAGGAGAGGCTGGGAGATGTCATCCAGATGGCCCAAGAAATTTAATGTGGACAAATGCAAAGTGATGAAAGTAGGGAAGAACAGCCCATATTATAGCTACATGATGAAAGGTTGCATATGAAGAGTCAGTACCCAGGAAAAGGAACTAGGTGTTATTGTGGACAATTCGCTGAAATCTTTTAGTGTGTTGCGGCAGCCAAAAGAGAAGAACAGAATGTTAGGAATTACTAGGAAAGGAATAGACAATAAAACAAAGGATATCACAATGCTTTTGTATCATACCTTTAGTATTGTTTGCAGTTCTGGTTTCCTCATTTTATTTATTTATTTAACAAGTCTTGTATTCCGCTTTTTCCTTCAATCAAAGCGGTCACAAAACAATACAAAGTTATACAAAGGTAAGGATACAGGAAAGTGGGAAAACATCACACAGGGACATGACAACATGAACTACGGTACATAATTACATTACATTTAAACTACAATAAATATAGCAGTAAGCAGAACCAGCCATGAGGCAGTTCATCTCCCGCTGATTGGTCAGCTCCGTTCTTGTGGAGGGACACCAAATTAGGACTTTCGGTGGCTGCTGCCACCCACCCCTCTCCTGCGATTGCATTCATCTGCGAGGGATGAAAAGCGACCCTGCCATTCGTGCCCCGCCTAAGGGCCACACCAAAGGGCCTTTTGGCATGACCCTTAGGTGCGGGCCCGCCAGGCGCGTCCCCGCCTGCCGGGTCCAGTGTTTAAATGAAGTTTGTGGTGCCCCGATTGGGCCTTGATGGGGGAAGTGGGAGGGGCGAGCAGCTCCCACTTCCACCCCCAACGTCCGATCGGCAGCATAGTGGAGGTGGAAGAGAGGGCAATTACCTGCCAGGTCCAGCGTTTAAAGGAAGTCTGTGACGCCCCGACTGGGCCTTGGTGGGGGGAGCGAGAGGGGCAAGCAGCTCCCACTTCCACCCCCGACGTCCGATCGGCAGCATTTTACCAAGATATAGAGGAATTAGAAAAGGTACAGAAAAGGGTGACCAAAATGATAAAGAGGATGGAATGACTTCCCTTTGAGGAGGCTGAAGAGGTTAGGACTCTTCAGCTTGGAGAAGAGATAGCTGAGGGAGTTATGATAGAGGACTGTAAAATCCTGAGTGGAGTGGAATGGGTAAATGAGAATTGATTGATTATTCTTTTGAAAAGTAAAAAGACTAAGGACCCCTTTTACTAAAGCTTGTTAGCAAGTGAATGGACATTTTGACGCACAGCAACAGGGCATCCACAACACTAATGCTAATCTGGTCCACAGCTACTTGCTAAATCACTTGTTAATCAGCCAGCGTGGGATGGGGCTGGGAATGGGCAGAGCGTGGGCATGGAAAGCGCATTAGCGCAAGATCCTGAGCTATTGCCACATTCTGGGCAACAATGCATTACCTAATGTGGACACACCCAACGATTTCTCTATAGGAGTCACTAAGAGAACCTGCTATAGCGGAGTGCATGCTGTAGTTGGCCAGCATGTGTTAACTGCCGGGGACATACTGGATACACAACTGACAAGTAACACAGAAGCCTTGCAATTAATGCATGTGTGATCAGTGTGTTAATGACAAATCCTTAGCGGAGTTTAGTAAAAGCGGGGGCCTAAGTATCATATCATGAAGTTACAAAATAGTACATTAAAAACTTACCTGAGGTAAAGCCATAGGTTTGTTGTTTGCTTTTTCTAAATGCTTTTGTATGCAGAGTGGCTATTCTGCTTCTTGATTGTGCTTTATAGGATCCTCATATGGTTTTCTCCAGAAGCTTTCTGTTTCGGCTTTGGTTGGTGGTATTTTTATTATCTTAATGCTCTTTCCCAATTCCCTGTTGAATTGTTCTGGGTTCTCTCTAAATAGCTTATGTTGATATCTTTTTTTTTTTTCAATTTTCTTCATATCTTTGCAGTTTTTGCGTTTCTGCTGCTACTTTCAATTTATTGTTGGAACATATACATTTCAGGTGGTCTTCTGGAAATTTGAACTGTCTCAGGTCAGTTTCTCCAAGTAGCTTCTATCTGGAGGACCCAATTAATAATTGCCAAATAATAAACATTATGAACACGTGGACCAGTCTCAGATGATATCTTAAGCCTTTCATACAAATATTGTATAAATAAATCTCTTGGCGGTATAATTGATATAAAAAGGAAGTTGAACATAAACATTCAAATTTCTTAACTTATTAAACTTCTGCTCTGTGTTTACCCGTTCCACTCCATTCACTATTTTATAGACTTCTGTCCTATCTTCCCTCAGCCGTCTTTTTTCCAAGTTGAAGAGCCCTCACCTTTTAAGCCTTTCCTTATAGGGGTATCCTTCCATCCCCTTTATCATTTTGGTGACTCTCCTCTTTTATAATTCTCCTATATCCTTTTTAAGATATGGCGACCAGAATTGCACACAATATTCAAGGGGCAGTTTCACCATGAACGATACAGAGGCATTATAATATCCTTTGTTTTATTCTCAATTCCTTTCCTTGTGATTTCTAGCATTCTGTTCACTTTCTTGGCCACCACTGCACACTGGGAGGAGGGTGTCAATGTATTATCCATGATGACGCCTAAATCCTTTTCCTGAGTGGTGGTTCCTAATGTGGAATCTTGCAGAGTGTAAGTGTAGTTTGGGTTCTTCTTCCCTAAATGCATTTTGCACTTATCGCATTAAATTTCATCTGCCAATTGGATGCCTAGTCTTCCAGTTTATCAAGGTCCTCTTGCAATTTTTCACAATCCTCTTGTGTTTTAACAATTTTGAATAATTTCTGTGTCATCTGCAAATTTGATCAGCTCCCATTTGCATTTTCAGGTCATTTATGAATATGTTAAAAAGCAGCGGGCCCAGCACAGCTACCTGGGATATTCTATTATTCACCTTTCTCTATTGAGAAAATTGGCCATTTAGCCCTACTCTCTGCTTTCTATCTTTTAACCAGTTCCTGGTCCACAGTTCTACATTGCCTCCTATCCCATGACCTTTTTAAATTTCACCAGGATTCTCTGATGAGGGACTTTGTCAAAGGCTTTCTGAAAATCCAGGTACACTATTTCAACTGGCTCACCTTTATTTACCTGTTTATACACACCTTCAAAAAATATAGCAGGTTAGTAAGACAAGATGTTCCTTGGCTAAATTCATGTTGGCTTTCTCCGATTAAACCATGACTATCTACATGTTCGGTAGTTTTATTCTTTATAATGGTTTTTACCATTTTGCCTGGTACTGATATCGGGCTCACTGGTCTGTAGTTTCTTATATCAGCCCTGGAAACCTTTTTAAAAACTGTCATTACATTGGCAACTCTTTGGGTATTGTAGATGATTTTAATGATAGTTCACAGATTACTAATGGTAGATATGCAGTTTCATATTTCATTTCTTTCAGCACCCTTGGATGTATACCATCCGGTCCAGGTGAGTTGCTACTCTTCAGTTTATCAAATCATTCTTACAGAGCTGAACCAGAGAGAATATCAGTGCCTCAGACCATTGTCAAGACAGCAGCTGTTTAGTGCCTGTTGCAATGTCCTTCATAGCGCAGTGGAGTCTGTTCCGGGAGAAGTTCATTTTGAACTTGATTCCAGTATTTTACCAATGCAATGTGATCCACACAATGTGCTATTTGGCATAAAGTCAGAAGTGGAAGCTCAGCTAGAAAAGCTTGAAGTTGATGGTTATATCACACCTGTAATTGAACCACTTGATCATAGTAAAAAAAAAAAGTCCAAGAAGCTGAGAATTCATATTCATTCAGAGTTTGTAAACCTTGTGCTGAAGAGATTGCACTATATCATTACCAGCTCTTGAAGATTGTATATACAAACTACCCAAAGCTTGCTTGTTTACACTTGCTGATGCATGTGATTCATTCCTGCAATGTAAGTTAGATTTGTAAAGCAGTCTCATGACAATATTCTAGACCCCCTGGGGCAGAAAAAGATAGCTCAAACTACCTTTAGGAGTCTCTGTGGCACCAAAGTTGTTTTCAGCAGAAGCAGCATGAACATTTGGCTGGGCTTAGTGGCAGTGAATCAATAGCAGATGATATCCTCATTGTCGTCTATGATGAAGAGGCACAGCATGATCATAACAAGCTCGTAGTCCTAATGGATCAGTGCAGGCAGGAGAATAAATGCAGTGCAGGCAGGTTCAGTATGAATAAATTACAATTTAGGGTGAAGGAAGTCTACTTCCATGGATATATCCTGTCTTCACGGGGCTTAAAAGTAGACTTACATAAAAATTAAAGCCATACAGGAATGCCACCTTCTGCAGATGGAAAATCGGTGCAGCACTTTATTGGGTACCTAGCAAAATTCATGCCATGTCTGTCTGAGATATATGAACCCTTGAGAAGACTTCTGGATAAGATGCAGTTTGGCACTGGCTTCTGAAACATGATCAGGCATTATAGGAAGTAAAGCAGTTGAGCACAGATACCCCTATGTTGCTTACTATGATTTCACCAAGCCCATTGTAATACTGAGTGACTAGCAAAAATGAGCTTGGCTGCTGCATAATGCAAAAGGGTCAACCAGGTACTTTTGCATCCAGGACGCTAACCACAACTGAGCAAAATTATGTGCAAATTGAAAAGGAATATCTCAACATTATGTTTGCCTGCCAATGCTTTCACCATTATCTCTGTGGCTGAGACATAATTACAGAAGAAACTGATCACAAATCACTGATAGCAATCTTCAAGAAGTCCCTATTTTCTGTACGAAAGTGACTTCAGAGCATGTTGCTAACGTTGCAACATTACAATCTCGATGTTTATAAGCTAGGCCCAGAGATGTTTATTAGTGACACACTCAGC
Source organism: Ichthyophis bannanicus (assembly GCA_033557465.1). NCBI lineage: Eukaryota > Metazoa > Chordata > Amphibia > Gymnophiona > Ichthyophiidae > Ichthyophis > Ichthyophis bannanicus. The sequence continues at coordinate 1,512,113,531 of CM066032.1, read as the reverse complement.
AGAGCCACTGCCAATGACCAGCAGCAGTCCTGCGCCAGTACTGAACACCAAGATTTTTTGGATGCCACAAGAACAGACTGACATTGCACAAATCAACCAGGCAGATTATCTGAATATCACAGACCGGAGGCTGCAACAGATCATATAGCACATCGCAAGAGATGAGACTTTGCAAATACTGAAGTTTGTAGTTCTGACTGGATGATCAGACTCGAAGGAGAAAACACCAGCCGAAATTAGGGAATGCTGGTCATTCAAGGATAAAATCAGCATACAAAATAGCATCCTAAACAAAGGGTCCAGGGTTATTATACCCAAATCACTGCAAAGAGAGATGATACCATGAATACATTCAAGCAACTTCAGTGGTGAAGGGTGTTATCAGCTGGCCCATGATACCCTTTACTGGCCTAACATGCAAGGCAAGATCAAAGACTTTGTGGGTCATTCTGAACCATGAATAAATCGCTTGTATGTGCGGGATATACATGTGTCCTGTGAAAACATCTAAAACTATATTCTGCACATACTGTACGTGGCCCTACACGTACACGGCACATAAATGGGGATCCCAGAACATGGGCAGGAGGGAGTGTAACAGGGGCGTGGCCAGCCACAGAGACGAATAAAGCGTATTCCGGCGCTACCCATGTACATCCACAGTAATTCCTGCAGATGTCCAGATTATACCTGCTGAAAGGTGGAATAAAGGTTGGACTTTAGAAATATTTCTGCCCTGCACCTCAATGCAGCCCATAGTGGTGAATGGATGTGTAACCTATGCTGTTCACTGTTGTGTTTGCAGGCTGGGAAACCACAGCATGCAATGTTCCTGAAAAGAAAGCAGAGGAGAGGGAAGTTTGAAGTCGCAGTAACAAAAAAACCCCATCCCCACAAATGTATGGGGAAGAGCACAGGTGCACTTACTGGCTATGCTGACATTTGCTGAGTGAGCTAAAGGGGCAAAGCTTGGGTCCCATAACAATGTCCATATCATGGAAATGATACTAGTGATGAAGTCCTAGGACTCCATGTGAAAATGTAAGCCCAGTCATCGGTGCCTTGTGCAGCACTCTGCCAGCTGGAGTGTTGCGCTCCACATAGCGGACCTTTACAATATGCCCTATACAATGTGTACAGTCCCTGGATGCCGAGAAGGTCAGATGTAAACCTGTCAGAACACAGTAATGGGGAAAGTCTGTGCCAATGGCCCTATGGCACATATCGTGTGTACAGGTCACTATTGCGGTAGGTTACATATGTGGGCCTATGATTTGCAATGCGCAGACGAGGTCTGACCCTTGAAGTTGTTATACTTCATGGGCTGTTTTGTCCTAAAGCAGCTTTGTGACTGTTTGAGGTCCACTTGTGTAGGTATCTTGTATGTGTGTATGCATCTGCAAATGTAGTGATCAGGTATAATGATGAGTTGGAAGTACTGATAGCCATGGTTTCCATTCCATCATCTATGTTATTTGATGCAGGGTATGCTGTTGGCAGACATCTGCTTCTGTGGGACTGCGAGTGAGAGTGCGTGTGTGTGTGGTTGGAGGGCTGCACAGGGGGATCTAGATTGCTCATCCACATATCCGGGGGGGGGGGGGAGACAACAGGTATGCCTGTCAGGTATCTGGGCTGTAGGGCTGATTGCAGCATCACCAGATCAGGTCTGCATTCATGTACCTATCCATATACTTCCCTGTCACTAATAAGGGGACCTCAGCAGGAGGGCGTAGAACATAGTATGCTATGCCAAGGTGCACCAGCATTGCTCTACACAATGTGCCCCTCCCAGCAGGACCCCAAAATAAAAATGAAAATAAAATAAAATACAATACACAACAAGACAATTGCTGCCAACTACTGCCCCCCTGGACCAACATCTCCCCTACCATGCTACCTTCTACCCACTTACAAAAAAGAAAGAGAAACCAATTAATCTACAGATTTTTGTTGGAACGCACGCCTTGAAGGACGGAAAGAAACCTCCCCTTCTCATAGCGTTTTGTTCCGTTTTTATCTTTTTTTAAGATTTAGGGATTTACCCCTAATATAGGATCGAGGGACCATAACCCTCAATACCAACGAATAGTTAATGATTTTCAAAAGCAGTACTTAACTTGAGGTTGTCTATTTTCTGGCAAACTCCCAAAGGTATTCACCGCTGGTATATTCCAAAAGGTCTTCACCGCTGTGATTGAGTATTTATGCCCTCAGTCACTGTGGGACCTAGGTGCTCTGGGCCCGGCTGTTAGACCATTCCGCTCCTCCAATCTTTAATCACAAGTGAAGCGCTCAAACCGATATCCAGTCTAATCTGCTTCACACAGATTTAAACAACCTCTAAAGGTTATATATGTGAGAAACGAATAGGTTTTGGGTTGACCTTCTACCCACTAGCAACCCTATCAGCCTGTTGGAAAGGGCAAGGTCTTCAGCTGCCTCTGAAATGTTAACAGATCTATATGCAAGGCAGATGGCAAGGCATTCCAAAGAGTTGGGGCTGCCATGGAAAAACCCGTGTTTGTCAGCGCTGTAGGCGAACCTTGGTAGGCCCCGGGATGGTCAATGAATATGCATGTGAGCAACAGACGGAAACAATGTCACATAACATTCTGGTGCGACTTTGACAGATTGTCAGTGTGGACTTCTAACTTTGCTGGAAAAAAAATTCCGATTGATAGTGGATCATTATTTAGACTTCTGGGAAACTGAACAATCAAGTATTGAAAAGTAAGTATGCATGCTATGGCCAACCTAATTGGGTTAGCTCAGATAATGGCCTTCGATTTACTTGCATGCAATTTGAAAAGATTTCTGCTGAGTGGGGGTTTGAGCATTCAACTACATCGTCAATGTACCTACAAGCTGGTCTGCTGTAAAGATAGTGACAAATCTGTACAAGAAAGCAAAAAGGGATGATGAAGACCCATGGAAAACTATACTGCAGTGGAGGAACATACCAACAGAGAGCATGGATAGCAACCCAGCATTATCAAAGAAGATTGAAGACATCTCTGCCAGTAAGTTACTTGAACCCTGTGTGGTATAAAGTGTATCAGAAAAACTTTGACAAAACATCTGTAAGAAATTTGCGTGTACTGAATATTGGCAACTCAGTCTGCATGAAACTACTACCGGACGATCGTACAAATCATTGATCACACCACATTCATATGTAATGGATGATGAAGGAACTCTATTGCACAATCATGTGGACCTTCGAGTGGCTGAGCAGCCAGCTTCAGAATGATAGCACACACACAGCTTGGCTGAAGAGCCAAGCAATCCTTCGTGCTCTAGTACATCCCCAAGCAAGGAGAGTACAAGTGCTGCAGGGAACAGCAGTGATGAGAATCCCAAGCCAGTGGGCACACTTGTCAGAGATATGTTACCAAGTATGCCCACCATGTCGGATAATAGCTCACCTACTCCAGACAGGGATCAACGGCTGAATGCGTAGGAAAGACACGTCCATACTCACAGTGGTTGACTCTCAGAGCCACCTTAGCAACGTGATCTATTAGACATTTATGATAGAAAGTTGTGCATAAGCTCAAAGGAAAAAGGGGAGATGTTACAGATGTTAATTTATACTGATGCCATCTAGTGGCACCTTGACATATCTCACTCTTTTCCTACTTGTTATCCGTGATCTTCTGAAGTAATAATACATCATGGTTCCTGTGCTCTAGCTGTGTTCAGTGTATCTTTGCTTCTAGATTTAAAACCATTGGCTTATCTTCAAAAACTATGCCCATGCAATTGCCTCACCACCCTGCAAACCACCCCAGCCACCAAAAATATCCCCCCCTTGCAAGTACCCCATTCTTAAAAACTACTCCCACCTTACCCCCAACAATTCCCCACTTTAACTGCCCTACTATCCTGAAAATTATCCCTACCACTAAACTACTCCCTACAACTGTCACTAACCCCCAAAATCATATCCTTCATTAAAAGGGTTGCCAACTGGCTCCAGATGCGCCCAACAAGCTTGATCCAGTCTTAGGTTTACCCCATTGCATGCAGGGACATGTAGTTCTGATTTCTCCATTGCACTTCATAAGAAAAGCAAGACTACATGTCCCTGCATGCAATGAGGTAAACACAGCTTCAATGATACTTCTGTATTAGTCCCTAGCTGACCTGTATATAGTTTTATTGTACTATAGCCCAAATGGTCTCGGTTCTCTGTAACCAGGTTTCTGAAAATTTGTTCAATGTAAACTGCCCCTGATTGATGGAAGGGCAGTGTATAAGAAATGTTAAATAAATAAATGGTGTAAACCCAGATCCAGATTCAGCCTCTCAGTTGCCTGTCAGTTGCATCTGGAATATATCCAAGGGTGTTGAAAGAACTGAAATATGAGATTGCAAACCTACTATTAGTAATCTGTGAACTATCATTAAAATCATCTGTAGTAACGAAAGATTGGAGAATGGCCAATGTAAAACCAATTTTTAAAAAGGGTTTATTTATTTTATTTATTTATTTAACATTTCTTATATACTGCCTTTCATGATATCAATAAGAATACACCACAGAATTACTGCAAAATCCTCTTCTTCATCTAAAGCAATTTTTTGTTGGACATAGATTGTGAGGGAAAGATACTCCAAAACTTCCCCAAAACACAATACATGACCTTTTTATTCAATCCATAAGATTAGAGTGAAAATTTATAAATGAGAAAAATGTATTCATTCTTCCAAACGTTTGCACTTATCTGAACTTATGATATTAAGGTGGTTTACATTGAACAAACTGAAATTACATTGAACAGGGCATTATAACTTGGAGATAACTATTGTACAGGGAACATGGGCTATGGAGGGTTAAGTGGCTTGTCCAAGACCACAAGGAGCACCTGTGGGACTAAAAACCCCAGTCCTTCTGGCCCATGGTTGCTGTTCTCTAGTGGGATTTGAACCCCTGACCTTCCAGCCTGAAGTACCTTGCCCCAACCACTAGGCCACTCCTCCACTCAGACTGGTGAAACTACAGACCGGTGAGCCTAACGTCCATACTGGGCAAAATGGTAGAAACCATTATAAAGAATAAAATTACTGAACATGTAGATAGCCATGGTTTAATGGGAGAAAGCCAACATGGATTTAGTCAAGGAAAGTATTGTCTTACTAACCTGTTATATTTTTTTGAAGGTTTGAATAAACAGGTAGACAAAGGTGAGCCGGTTGATATAGTGTATCTGGATTTTCAGAAAGCTTTTTGTCAAAGTCCCTCATGAGAGACTTTTGGCAATATTAAAAAGTCATTGGATTGAAGGCAGTGAAGTATTGTGGATCAGGAACTGGTTAAAAGATGGAAAGCAGAGAGTAGGGCTAAATGGCCAATTTTCTCAATAGAGAAAGGTGAATAGTGAAGTACCCCAGGGATCTTTGTTGCGCCTGCTGCTTTTTAACATATTCATAAATGACCTGGAAATGCTAATAATAAGTGAGGTGATCAAATTTGCAGATGGCACAAAATTATTCGAAGTTGTTAAAACCCAAGAGGATTGTGAAATTGCATGAGGTCCTTGATAAGTTGGAAGACTGGACATTCAAATGGCAGATGAAATTTCATGGGGGTATGTACAAAGTTATGCACCTAGGAAAGAACAATCCAACTATGGTTACACGATGCAAGGTGTACCACCTTGAAAACCACCACCCAGGAAAAAGATTTAGGCGTCATTGTGGATAATACATTGAAACCCTCTGTCCAATGTGCAGTGGTGGCCAAGAAAGCAAATAGAATGCTTGGAATCATAAGGAAAGGAATGGAGAATAAAACAAAGGATATTATAATGCCTCTGTATCATTTCATGGTGCGACTGCACCTTGAATATTTTGTGCAATGCTGGCTGTCATATCTTAAAAAGGATACAGCAGAATTAGAAAAGGTACAGAGAAGAGCGAAAAAATGATAGAGGATGGAAGGATACACCTAGGGGCTTAAAAGGTTGGGTCTCTTTATCGTGGAAAAGAGATGGCTGAGGGGGTGGGGCATATGATACAGGTCTATAAATTAATGGATGGAGTGGAATGGGTAAACATAGATGTATTGTTTAGACCATCAAAATGTAGAAAGACTAGAGGACATGCAATGAAGCTACAATATAACCTATTTATGACTAATAAGAGAAAATATTTTTTTACTCAATGCATAATCAAACTCTGGAATTCATTACTGGAGGATGTAATAAAAGCTGTTAGCGTAGCTGGGTTTAAAAAAGGTCTGGACAAGTTCCTGGAGGAAAGGTCCATAAACCATTATTAAAGATGACCAGGGAAATCCACTGCTTGCCTCAGGATGAGCATTGTGGAACCTGTGTGCCTTTTTGGGAACCTGCCAGGTACTTGTGACCTGGATTGGCCACTGTTGGAAACAGAATGCTGAGCTTGATGGACCTTGATCTGACCCAGTATGGTATTTCTTATGTTCTTACGAAGGGCTGAGGGAAGTTCCTGTGCTATACAAGATTAGTTTCTGCTTGTGATAAGAGATGGAAGAGAAATTTTCCCCTCCACCCAAAGAAATGCCGCAATGCATCTCTCTAGGAGAAGAAGTTTCAACAGCTGCAGCCTACTAACACTGATTTACAGTAGCATAGCAGCTGCACAATTGAAACTGTCAAAGAGCCCTTTCCTCTCATCTTCTCTCCTGATCACAGACATACAGGGGGTTATTCTGAGCCACGACTAGCAGAGATGGACGTCCCAACAGGATGTCCAGCCCCGCTATTTGTGGCCTCTCCTGCCCCCAAATAACTTCCCTGCCGGTTGTACGGGGAAGTTAGATGGGGGCTGGGAATGGGCAACTCAGGGGCGGAGTCTGGGCGGGCAGTGGGCGGTCGCTGGCCCTGGACGTACAGGACCGATTCTAATGTCGGCCCTGTATGTCCAGGGTTGGCGAAATATCTGGGGAAGTTATTCCACCTGCAAGGTGGAATAACTTCCCTGGATGTGTTTTTTTTAATTGCCTGGGGCGCAGATGTGCCGGGGGGGGGGGGGGGGGGCGGGGTTTATTTCCTGCAGCCCAACCCTGGCCTTAGGAGGCCAGATTGGGGGTCGGGCTGCGAGGAATAAACCCCTTTTCAGGCGGCCGACATTGCGGCTTTTAAATGGAGCTGCGGTGCCATGGCAACATGATGCCATGGTGCAACTGCTCCATTTAAAAGCCCTGACTGAGTAAGTCGGGGACAGTCCTGCATGTGCAGGACTGTTCGCGATTCTGATCCTGTGGGGCTAGACATGCCCCACGGGATCAGAATCGCGATCCCCTTTGTGAATTGGCCCACAGAGAACAAACATACATAACCCATGCACAAACATACGTACAAGCAATCATAGACACATACCAGAATGCAGAACACACACAGACATATCAACCCACAAAGATGCATATCCACATACACCCAAAAAGAAAGGTAATAAACATACAAAAAAAGATATACACACATGCACAAACACTCACACACATGCACTCATACAGACACCACATTCATAAGACTGAGTGGTATGTTTACTAAACCGCGGTAGCGGACTCTGTGCGATATCGGAGCAGCGGCTCCATTAATTTCATTGGGACCGCAGCTCTAATATCGTACAGAGTCTGCTACCGCAGTTTAGTAAATATACACCTGAGTGTGATTTCGGACTCGCGGAATTACTGCTAGTGCTTGCCTTAAAATTTGCAATATGCTAAAGTGAGCTTTCTTCTGGAATTCATAGGATGTGACGTACTATATAAGTAACTTATCAAGGTGCACTTGGAAATTCTTTCTGATCAGGCCACTTGTACCTAAAACAATTGGGAATAGTTCTGTACCTTTCTATCATATCTTCTTGGATTCTAATTGCTTTTCTTGGTACTTAAAGATCATATGTCTCTCCGTGCATTGAACAAAATAGTCGGTAGATACTGACACTTCATTTAGGTATAAAGCAACACCTCTGTACCATCACAGAATTATTTCTGCCATCATCTATAGCAAATCACCTGATAGGGTATTGGAGCACAAAATACCCTGGGTATGAATTGTCTTGCTGGTAAGGTTATAAAACAGAGTAACTGGCATGACTTTCAGTAAAACCACAATTGAAATGAAAATAAATAAATACTCTAAGGAATGATTCAGATGCATTTTAAATCTTGGCTCAGTCTGAAAATCTCATGTGGACTATTTGTATCACTCTGTAAGGTAGGTTTTGTGCTTATTCTCCTCAAAAAAGCCAACTACTGGGGCTGGTTCTGTGAATTTTTTATTTAAATACATTACCTAAGTACTATGCTGTGAGAAAGAATGAATCTTTTTCTAAACTAAAGATATTCATTTGAGGTGCACTCCAAGCAAATGTCTCCCAAGGGTCTTTTCCTTTTGATTTTTGTTGTTTTAATTTGTTTTTCAGGGCTGGCAGATTTATATATAAGATATGCTTTGAGTTCAAGACCCCTTGCTTCCACGACCTCTTTCAGATCCGTACATGTTGTACTTTCTAGTGTAAGATCTAAAAAAAAGCAGAGAGAGTTTGACCATTATGCTGTTCAGTTTAAAAAAAAATCACACCTCCCCTTGCCCCCCAAACAGGACCAACCCAAGGATATCTGATGCCCTAGGTGAACCTTCAGCTCTGCTCCTCCCAACTGGGTGGCTCAAGACACTATCTTCTCTGTAGTCCAGATTCAACCCTTCCTTCCTTCGCCCCATCACCCAGGTGGCCAGCATCACACCTTTCCTACACCTCTCCCCCCTCATGTTCAACCTCTCCCATTCTCATCCCCTCCAAAGTGTCCAGCATCTCTCCTTCCCTACCGCTTCCCTTACTTTCTCCCTGCCACCATTGCCACTGCCTTAGCTCGTCTCCACCAGAGCCAACTCAGCACCAGCAGGCTCTTGAGCACTAAGTGCCTCTTGTCCTGCCAGGTCCCACTCCCTCTAGTGCAGACTTCTAGTTGGAGTAGGCCAGACGCAGCAGACCTTGAGAAGGCGTGAAGCTGAAAGGCCTGCCAACATATACTCTTACTTTTGCCGAGTCTGCTCTGGTGAAGGTAGGTTAGCCTAATCCACCTAGACGTCTGGCCGCCCCTGCCCCCAAAACTCATCTCTCTTGGAAAATTCTCAAATTTAAGCAGCCCTTAAAAGTGACTAATTTTGTGAATATCTACTATTATGATGCAAACTTAGTAATCAGCACTGCCGGTACAGGGGCACATATCAACATTGCCAAGTCAAAAGGATGACAATATTGAATACTCTCTGAAGGTATATGGAACTAAAAGACACGTAATGTACTCAAATGGCCAGATATAAAGCTTGGTTTCCAAGATTTTGGCCTTGTTTATGGCTACAACCAATTTGTCTGTTCTGTTGCATCATGTGCAAGTCAATTAGAGAGCTGCTGCAGGAAGACACAACTTCCCAAAATACTCTGCAGGGATGTGAGGCGGCATCAAGGAGAAAAGAGATCATCTGTTCACACAATCTCCTTCAGAGGCTCAGACCAAATAATTTGCAATTTTAAAGTTACTGTTCTTCCATTTGAGGATATAATAGTGCTGCTACTTTTGTAGTATCAGTTCCTGAGGAAAATTCCAAGTTTTTGAGTCAGTGAAGATAAAATGCCTCTTTGTTCTCTGGAAAGTCATTCAACTTCATCTTTAATCTGTTTACTGAAAGGGCCCGAAGCTCAGCTGACAGCATGTCTCATAATTTAACCACTTGTAGGAGTGGTTTCATTATGAGTAAAGTTTCCTATTACCCCTTCAACTTCTGGGAAGACAACGAGAACAATTGCACAAAAAGATCTATATTTACAGTTGCCGTCAACATTATTGGCACCCTTGCATTTTAGGTATGTTGTGTACAATTTCTTGAGAAATAATTGGAAATATTCCAACTGTATGTCATCATGAAATTTTAATATGTTCAAAGGCATACAACAAAAAAGAAGATGTCTCTGCAACTTAGAAGTATTAGTTTCTGAGAAAAAAACAAATATGACCTGGACAGGATTAATGGCACCCTTCACTAATATTTGGCTGCACAACCCTTGGCAGTGATAACAGCCTCCAAACATTTTTTGTAGCCATCTATAAATTTCTTATATCTGTCTGCTGGTAGTTTCTCCAAATCTTCAACTGTGATTTGTCCCAGCTGATGAATGTTTCCAGGATTCCTTCTACCAATGGCAGATTTCAGTTCTTTCTAAAGGTTCTTGATTGGCTTGAGATCAGGACTCATTGCTGGCCAGTTTAAAACAGTTCTTTTTTCCCTTTTAACCATTCTTTTGTACTTCTGGATGTATGTTTTAGGTCATTGTCCTGCTGGAGGACCCATGACCTTCGACCCTGACCTAGCTTTCTGACACTAGGTAGCACATTTCACTACAAAATACCATGATAGTTCCTCTGACTTCACGATTCCTGTAATAAGTTCCAGGCCTCCAGTTCCTGAGGCAGCAAAACGTCCCCACAGCATTATGGAACCTCCACCATATTTAACTGTAGGAAGGGTGTTTTTTTCCTTATAAGCTTCATTTCTTCACCTCTAAATGTATCGCTGGTCTGCATTGCCGAAGAGCTCAAGTTTGGTTTCATCTGTCCACAGTACATTTTCCCTGAAGGATTATAGTTTTTCAAGGTGGGTTTAGGCAAATATCAGGCATGCCTTTTTATGTTTGTCTTTGAGCAGTGAGGTCCTTTTAGCGGTTACCTTCCGCTCAGGTTTGGAAACAACGCTTCTTTGGAATTCACCAATTGACTCTGAAGTGTTGGGGAATTACCCGGGGTAGCCTTCCCTTGCTATACCCTCCCCTACCCCCTCAGGTACACATACACATGCTAATAAGCATACAAACCAATTATAGCAGTGTTTAAACAAGAAATCTTTATTATAGAAGCTTGAGTATTTTTATCTAAGTACACCTAGCAAGCAGATAACATAAGCTTACGTCTTTATGTGCTGTTCCCACTAACTCTTCCCTGTACAGTTCTTCTCCTACTTCCTTTATAGACCTTCCAGCACGTACTCATGCGAACACACATATATTCTTATCTCTAGTTTCTCTCTTTCTCATCATTTTGTAGTTCATTTCCAGACTTCTTGTCTCAGCTCTTTCTTCAATATATGTTTATTTTTAATTAAAACATATCCTGCTCTTGGTGTGTTACATTTAGTACTCCTGCACATTCCTAGCCCCTTTCTTCTGTTGCACTTTGTTCTTCAGTGTCTGAATCTGTCCTCCAAGGTCAAAGACAACTGTGCTGAACTTATTCACAGTTTTTCTATTAACCCTTATGCTAATGTTATAGCAAACAGATTGGTAGGCCCTTACAGTCCTCCTTGGCCTCTGCCCATTAAGTCCTTCTTTATTTAGTGTGCAGTACATAGTGTGGGTTGAAACCACCATTCCAGATTGCTCCAGGTCAGCCTTACGCTCTTTGGATGTTGTACATGGTGTTTTTCCAACATTCACACTAACCTTTGAAGACTGCTTGGATTAATTTTCTCTTCCCTGGGAGGTTCTTGACAGTTCTATGAACAGAAAGCTTCTTAATAACATTGTGAACTGTAGACACAGGAATCCCAAGGTCTTTGGAAATGACCTTGTACCCCTTTGAAGTTTGATGTTTGGTGGTGATGGCTTTTATGATGGTCTCAGGCAGCTCTCTTGTCTTCACCATTGTGAAAATGGAAGAGGGAGTGAATGTGGCCATTTTAAACATTACAGCCATCATTCATTGGTTGATTCAAGTCATGTGAGTACTGACAATTGATCACAGGTGTGTCTAATTTTACTGCAGTGGGAATGTGGTTTTTCTGTTCAAAGTGATATGAATTGTTTATATGGGTGCTAAAATCTTGTCCTGGAAATGTCCCAGTTTTTATATAAGTTCCTACTATTTCTATTTTTAATTGTTCTTGTTTTATTTGATGCTTTTATGCGTTGAATATTTGTGTATATATAGTCCAAAGCCATTTCACTGGCCACTTTTGTTTAGGAGATATTGGATATGCAAGGGGGCCAATAATGTTGACCACAACTGTATAACCCACATTTCTGCGGGAACTAAAAGTAGCATCTTCAGAATTTAAACAGAAGAGGGCCTTAGGAAATTAATAGAAGAAACTAAAAGGAAACTGTGCCCTCAGTATTCTCTACAAAGTATAAAAGCCGAAAGAGTAAACCAGAATGCTAACACTGTAATGATTGAACATTTCTTTGAAGTTGTAACTATTGGATTTCTTTAATGTGCTCCCCTGAAACTTTCCTAATGCTCTCAGAAGTCATGTTTGGAACATAAGAAATGCCATACTGGGGCAGACCAAGGTCCATCAAGCCCAGTATCCTGTTTCCAACAGTGGCTAATCCAGGTTACAAGCACATGGCAGATTCCCAAAAAGCACTCAAGTTCCTCCAGGAACTTGTCCAAACCTCTTTTAAACCCAGCTACACTAACAGCTTTTACTGCATCCTCCGGTAATGAATTCCAGAGTTTGATAAAGTGTTGAGTGAAAAAATATTTTCTCTTATTAGTCTTAAATGGGTTACGTTGTAGCTTCATTGCGTGTCCCCCAGTCTTTCTATTTTTTCATGGCGTAAATAACTGATCCATCCCTTTGTGTGTGTGTGTGTGTGTGTGTAAAACATCACAGTCAAAATTGACCAATCAGATCCACCCAGCAAAGAGAATTTGTGAACTTTGCTAACATGGCTGCCCCCAGAGGATGAAGGAATTATGTTATAGTTGTTAAAGGAATTTCGAACATACAAAATTTTTAACCATTATATACAAATTATTATTTTAATGTGTACCATTCTAATACTGCAGAGTACAAAGGAGGCAGAATTTAATAAATAGGAGTGGGATAAATCATCAAATTTAAAATCAAGAGACAGATAAAAGTGAACATTTAGGTGCTGTCAATAGAGAATAAATGTTGTCACTTAGATATTTTCAATACAGAATAAAAGTACTGAGTGATATTAAGAAAGTGGTACAAAGTGGTGCATTTTACCACAGCTTAATTTACCGTGGAAGTCACTAACTTGTGGAAAATTGGTATCGCAAGTTAGAAACTCCCAGAGTATATGAATAACAGAACTTGCATTCAACGTCTTAAACTGCATTATTTTTCCTCCATAGAAGCATCAAGTCACTAACATATGGCTGATGCTCCCAGGGGCCATCTTAAAGTGGTCAGAGGTTTTCTAATAGTTGTGCATCCCAATCACCCTGCCAAGAAAGACCCAGCCAAGTCAGAGACCCCAGTAGATACCCCACTACCCCCTTCTCCCCTGCCTCTAGACCAACTACCTCCTTCAAAACAGCCCCCTATGACATCTGAAGACACCCCCCCAGAGACCCCTGAAAACCTCTATGCCCTAAATCCATCCCTTCCAGGACCTTTCTTAATGAATAGGTTCATTTTCCATACCATACCACCTCTTGAATTTGGCCCACTGCTTTTCTACTTCTCCCTAGATGTTCCCATCCAGCTAATGACTCCTTGAGGTATTCCTTCATTTTGACAAAATTAGTTTTCTTGAACTTTAGGACCTTTGCTTTTGAATGAACACCCTGTACCCTAATACTGAATCACCCTCTCTGTTGATCATTTCATTCCAGGTGGTCACTCCTATGATGTCAGAAACACTTTTCTCATTTGTGAGCATCAGGTCCAGTATCGTACCTTCTGCATAGGGTTCCATTACCAGTTGCTTGAATAATTCTCCCTGCAGAGAATCCAGGATCTCCGTACTTGCAGATGACTCTGCAGCCGAGATGTTCCATTCCACATCCAGAAAATTGAAATTACCTAGCAATAGCGCTTCCCATTTCATAGCACTTTTGTGAATGTCCTAAATTAAATCTGTTTCTTCTGCCTGTGAGGGAGATCTTTTATAAACAGATATTCTATTCCTTCCATAAACCCCAATCACCCCTCACCTGGGGCAAAATAGCATAGGCTTCCCCTTGTGTAGCAGTTGCTCACAAGCTGGGATGTTCTTACTATCCAACCTACTTTGGTGTGATGGGGAGACTACAAAAAATACTAAATCCAGACTGGACTACTCACAAGGAGCACACATTCAGGAATTATTTATTTATTTTATTTATTTATTTAGCTGTATTTATATACCGCTTTTCACCGGGTCAAAGCGGTGTAACATAGGGGGTGGGAGAATTAAATACAAGGGTAGGGCCATCACCGAGGAGGCAACATTGATGATTTTGTCATGGGACAGACTTAGGACATGGGACAGACGTTTGGTCAGACATAAGACATGGGACAGGTATTGGACATGGACGGGTTGAGGTGGCTTTGAGTTAGAGGTTCATTGTGTTGAGATCAGGGGAATAAATAAAATATCTAAAGGATAAGAGCGTAGGAAACCTCCAGATGGTATAAAAGTACATTTATTCTACCCAGGTAAGTACTATAATAAAATAAGTATACAGTTCTCCAATAGTGTGTGCAAAATGTTACACATGATGAAACTGCTCTCACATAGACCTTTCCCTAATAAATGTTATTTCCAGTCAAAGTTCTCTTTTATTAGTCTGTCAACTATATTTCAGCTTAAATAACGTGAAAGTTTTGTGCACATGGAAATTGGTACTTATCCCTAATGGCTTCTTCAGTCGTTGGGGCCCATAAGCTGCAATGGCTGAGCTCTGGAAGATTTGAATGTCTTATTCAGAAAAGCAGGGTTTCTTTAGGACTTTGTCGAGGATGTCAGACTTAAATTACCCTAACCATGGAGCTAGGCTGCCTTGTACTTTACATGTCAAGAAAATAAAATATCTAACCTCTTTATCCTGAGAACAAAATGTTGGTAGTAATAAATAAAAAAATATTACTTTTGCAAGCTTGCTATATAAAAAAATAGAAATCCTTTTCTCCCTCTCTCTCTCTCAACCTCACCTTTGCTATCGGGTTCACTTACTCATTGACGCATTATCTTTCAGACACTCTAGGCTTCTTCTAATTCAAAACTGCTCTCGATTTTCCATCTCCATCATCTTCTTGCACCCTTCCTTCCAACTCTCTGATCCCCGGTAGAAAGCTTCTTATTGGAACTTCCCTTCTCCAAACTAATTTCTCAGGGACAATTAGTTAATTAATTTCCTAAATTATTAGGAAAGAAGTTATTCTTACCTCTTAATAGGCACCTTCTACTCTCAACAAGCTCCCTCTGGCTCTAAACTTACCTCCACCTAAAGCTATCTAAATTTGAGAAAAAAAAAAAATTCCCAAATTTAATATCATTTTCACCTCTTTTGTACTCTGCTACCCAATTCCCTTTCCACTCTTCCCTCTCTGGCCCTCTTTTACCTTAGACTCTACTCAGATTTACTTTTACCAGACATTTCCAAATAAACTCAAATTCACTTGTTCCTCTTTCTCATTTACAATCACTCTCCCAGACACTCGGACATTCAAAACATTCACTGCAACTTTCAAAACCAGGCAAATCCAGGGCCCTGACACCACATGCGCAGACACACATCATTCACCTTCCCAGTCCAGCTCCAACTGTCTCGTTCCCTTCTCCATCACTAACATTCCAAATCCCTTCTAACAGCGTTCTGACATCTGCTGATGACAGCAAATAGCCCAGAATGCTAACCCTCCCCTCCTAATATCCTCTGATTTAAAAAAAAAATGTAAACTTGTGTGAAGATCACAAAAATTAATTTTCTGTGCTGTCCCTTTAATTTCTGAGCCTCGCTTAATATTTTAATTTATGCCCTGGTGCTTGTGCCTCCACTGCAGATCCTCCTCCCAGGTAATTTGTTATATTTTTTCATTCTGGTTACACTTCCCTCTAGGTTAACCCACAGTGCCTCCTTCTTACCTCATACGCCCTGCGGTTCTATTGCTTTAATACTATTTTTCATGTATAATGCCACTCCTCCCTGAAAATTGTCTAAGAAGAATAGGTCATGGGCCTGCAGAAGAGACTACGGGTGTGGAAAGCTGGCTGGAAGTAGTAAGGAGAGAGGGTTTACTGTTGGGAAGTTGCTGGAAGGAATCATAGCCAATGGTAAGGGTGCCATTGGTAAAAAGTGCTGGCAATGCTGAGAATCCTGTATTTGATCACTGAGAGACCGCTTGTGAGAGGTTGCTAGGTTTTGAAATATGAAATACTAGGGGTAAATTTGAAGAAATTGTAGCTCGATGGAAGCTGAAGACATATCTCCAGGAACAAGCAGGAATGAGTCTTCACATATGGGTATCATCGGTACCGACGGAGCCTGCGCGGGAACGCTCCCCAGCGTCCAATAGGAAAGCTTTTGGGAGCATCCCACAGCGCCTGCGTGCTGCCTTCCCGCCTTTCCCAACCGCCTCTCTCCAGTTCTTCTTTTCCGCGGAGCCAGCAGGTCGTGTTCCTGTCACCGCAGAAGAAGTTCTTTATTTTTTTCGTTATTCTTTTGTGTTGCGTCTGCCTTCTCGACGTCGGACCGGTACCACCGGTCTTTTCTTTTCTTTCTTCTTCTTCAAAAAACCACTTTATCTTTTCTGTGCATTTTCAGTTTTTGGGCCCTAGGCCTAAAATTTTTTCCTCATGGAGAAGCCCGCTTCCGGGTTTAAAAAATGCACAAAATGTACTATTTCTGTCACCGACACCCATGACTGGTGTCTAAAATGTTTGGGACCTGACCATTCCATCACGGATTGTGTGTCCTGTACCATGATGTCCAAGAGAGGTCGGCAGAACCGAGCAGCCAAGCTCAGTACCCTGTTTCCCTCTGATGCAGCCTCGGTGGCATCGACGTCTTCCAGGGCCTCCCATGGATCTCAGGTAACCAAGCATAAATCTGGCCGGTCCTCGAAGGGCAGATCTCCCTCCAAGCATCGAGATGCCTCCGGGCTTGCCCTCGAGGATTCCGCACCGGCAAAATTACCCCGGCGGGAAGCTCCGGCTTCCAAAGCATTATCTATGGGGTCAAAGGTTGACATCGATGGCTCGGCCTCGACCGATCACCTGTTGCCGTGTTCTGGGGTACCGGTGGCTCCCACTGGTACCGACATCCAGACTCTGGTGGCGTCGATGGATCAGAAGATTCTGACCATGCAGCGCACCTTAACGGCTTTCATGCAGGCTGCGACGCCTCCGGTACCGCAACAATCCCCGTTGCTGGTACCGGCTCTGGTACCGGCATCGCTCCCGGTACCGGTACTGGTACCGATTGCATCGACATCGGCTTTGGTGTCGACTGCTACGGTACCCTGTCCTATGATGCCCATCGATACCGAACCGGTACCGATTACTCCCGATGTCGATTCCACTCGATACGGTTATCGGGCTTTACAGGAGCATCCAGACAGGCGATACTTCGATTCCTCTGAGGACTCTGATGAGTCTGAGGGTTCTGTAGAAGCATCGATACTTCTTCCTCAGGAGTCTTCTTCACCTAAACGAAGAATGTCTCCTCCAGAAGACTTGTCTTTTCAAGACTTTGTTAGGGAAGTGGCTAGGGACCTTTCTATCACAGTGGCCCCTGAGTCAGAACCCAGAGCCAAGGAGTTAGATATTTTACAATATCCCAAAGCTCCTAAGGAGGCAGCTACTTTACCTGTTCATGAGATTCTGTATGATCTCATGTTGAGGATGTGGGAGACACCTCTCACCACTTCTCCTCATTCTCGCAGGTTAGACACCATGTATCGTGTCCCTCCTTGTCCGGGTTTCCACAAGACTCAGCTTCCTCACCACTCTATTGTGGTAGAGTCAGCTATGAAGAAAATGAAGAGTGCAAAAAGACACTCATCTAATCCTCCAGGGCGTGAATGCAGGACCCTGGATGCTTTTGGCCGAAGGGTTTTCCAAGCTGCTATGCTAGTTGCTAGGATCAATTCCTATAGTCTCTATATGGGAATGTTTTTAAAAGAAGTCACAGATCATCTGCAGACTTTAACTCCTTTCATTTCAGAGGATAAAAGACAGGAGTTTCTCACTTGGCTCAAACATGCCCAAGAGGTCTCCAAATTTTCCAACCGTGCAGCCTTTGACTCTTTTGAGTGTGTAAGCAGAGCTTCGGCTATTGCCATAGGGGCACGCAGAATTGCTTGGCTACAAGCTTCTGATTTGGAGATCTGGGTTCAAGATCAATTAGGAAATCTTCCTTGTACAGGTGAGAACCTTTTTGGTAAGGATTGGCAAGCAAAGGCCACTCAGATGGATGCTGAAAACTCTGCTTTGGATCGACTTTCAAAGTCTACCTCTGCTCCTGTTAAGAAAAGATTGTTTAAAAAGACATTCTTTTCCAAAAAGGGAAAATACTATCCTGCTTATGGTCAGCAGGCATCCTCTGCAGGTTGTTTTGCTGCAAAGCGCCAGCAACCACCCAAACAGGCCAAGTCAAAGGCAGCTAGACCTTCCACGGCCCAGCAGCCTCAGCCTCCTCAGGGACTTTGACTTGCAATTAGAGAACTTAGCCTTTCTAGCTCTGGAAGGACCAGAGCCCCTTACCATCCCAGGAAGGTTGACTTACTTTGCTCCCAGATGGGAGCAAATCACAGCAGAGCAATGGACACTCTTCATCATAAGGGAGGGGTACAAGCTTCATTTCTTAAGCCTTCCCCCTTACACCATGGTGAAACAGTTCAATTCTCCAACATCTCTCCTCAACCTTCTAGGTCAGGAGATTGCCATCCTTCTTGCCCAAGGGGCAATAGAAGAAGTACCTCTTCTTCAACAAGGCACAGGGTTCTACTCCCCTTATTTTCTTATTCCAAAGAAGACAGGGGGCTACAGACCCATCTTAGATCTCAGAGAATTGAACACATTTCTATTCAAGGAGAAATTCAAAATGATTTCTCTCGGTGCTCTGCTTCCATACCTTCAGAGTCAGGACTGGCTTTGTTCTCTAGATCTCAAGGATGCGTACACCCATGTCCTCATCCATCCAACTCACAGAAGGTTCCTTCGGTTCCTTTTTCAAGGAAAGCACTACCAGTACAGGGTGCTTCCTTTTGGTCTGGCCTCTGCACCAAGGGTGTTCACGAAATGCATGGCAGTAGTAGCTTGTGATAAGGAAGCTTATCATAGCTCAGGTAGGAGCTATAGAAAAGATGATGTGACTCTGAACAAGCAACCTGTCAGTTCTGGTAGAAGTGAGAAAACAGAATTTTCACATAAAAGACTACCAGTCCCAGAATGCACCAGGTTTCCAGCAGCCATGAGAGGGGCTGAAGTGAGAGAATGTGTGTGCAATCAAGAGAGCTATGAGGTAATCCCTAAGCACTCATCTCAAAGGGCAGGGCCTGATTCAACACAGCTGCGCTGTGTTAGGGAGCAGCACACATTAGAACAGGATAAGAATAGAGCTTATTCTTCAGATAACAGCTACAGAGGGAGGAAGAGATACAGAGACAGCAACGGCTACAAGCACCAGTATCACCTGGAGAAACAGAAGCCAAGCCAAGCAGATAGAGAGAGAAGGAAACTCTCTGGAAGGAAGAGAAGAAAGGCCATTGGAAGGTCTGGGAGATTCCAAGGCAGTACTCATACTGGGAGGTATTCCAAAAGCCAGCAGAGTCCATTGGACTGGATTCAGCCAGAGGAATGGAGTGGCAGAGATAGGAATCACCAGTGGCTACCTGGAAGAGAGAAGACTGCATGTGGAAGGGACTTTCAGACCAAGGCCAGAAGGTATGTGAGAGAAGATCCAGCGTCCAGGGATCAAGATTGGAAGGCTGGACATCAGAATTGGATTACATATTGGCCAGGCTATACAGAGAGGAATAATGATAGCAGGAGAGGCTCAGGTATGAACACTGATCCAGACCCTATCTATAATAGAGAATGGCAGCAAGGGAATAAGCATTCTCATGATAGTGCCTTAATGAAAGACTCATCTGTGCCAATGTATGATATTGACCCTATGATTGTTGATGCAGGGGGAAATACAGCAGATGAAACTATTTACATGGACTGTTCTTTATCTAAATGCTATTGCTAGTTTTCTATGAGCAAACACATCAGCCATCACAAAGAAACCTAACTTTGTTCTTTATTTATTTTTATTTATTTATTTATTTATTTAACTATTTCTTTTATACCGCCCCTTCCAGAGATCAAGGGCGGTTTACATATAACAGATTAACAGTCTTGTACACAATTTGTATACATTTTACATAGAACAGTAGAAATCAACTATTTACATTGAACAGTAAGTATAAACTTTGTAGGTATTGTAACAAAAAACAAGCAAACAGCTCTTAAAGCAGGATTTGGGCTCACACAGTAGCAGCCAGCCAGCTAAAGGCTTTCAGCTGGTCCATTGATAGTAATTAGGGCTGCACCTGATTTTGTGTGTGTGAGCAAGGGAGAATCACTGCTGAGATCGGCGTGGAAAATAAGCAGAAGTTAACCTAACCAGCAAAGTTTATTCTTTTCTTTGTGCCTTGGTATTTGGTAATTATTTGCTAAGAAAACATTAGCTAATTGCCTGACAAGCTGAAGGTTGTTTTCTGGTTTACTTTGTGACTTTTTGTTATCCATGTTAAACACTGCAAGCAAGTAACCTCATTTATAGTGCTATCAAGCATACATGTGCTGGGTGAATTAAACCCCATCAATAAAAGAAGTATTTTATTGATCTTACCACTTGGTTTCACAACTCAAATTATTGTCATCAGCTGTGTTTGGGAGTGAATGAACTACAATACCCACAATACCTTGCAAGAATCATATGAATATATGCATCGTCAAGATTGTGTAAGTTCTCACCCTAGGCAGCCGTCTGACAAGCTGCATTTCTACGCACTCTAGGAATATTTGTCTTCCCATATCTGGACGACTGGCTCATTCGAGCTCCATCTCAAGCAGAGGCCAAGACTTGTCTAATCTGCACAATGCGTGTCCTTCAGTATTTGGGACTAGTAATAAACATCCCAAAATCCAGTCTCACCCCTACTCAGTCCCTCGAGTTTATAGGGGCTTTGTTGGATACCACAACTGCAAGGGCCTATCTTCCTCAGGCCCGTTGCCTACGCTTGGTGCAGCTAGCCTCCCAGATACAGTTAAAACCCCTTTTAACTGCTCGAGAAATGTTGCAACTCTTAGGCCACATGGCATCCACTGTGCATGTGGTTCCATATGCTTGCCTTCACATGAGGGCAGCTCAATGGACTTTGTCCACCCAATGGACTCAGGCATCAGGTTGCCTGTCAGACAAAATAGCAAACTCCAGTCGCCTTTTTTGGTCTCTCCAGTGGTGGAAGTCCTCTCAAAACCTGTTGCTGGGGTCCCCTTTTCAACAGTCACTTCCCCAAGCAACCCTTACAACAGATGCCTCTCCAATGGGTTGGGGAGCTCATCTACAAGATCTCTCCACCCAGGGCATCTGGTCTCCGCAGGAGACTTCACTACACATAAATCTCTTGGAACTCGGAGTAATTTTCTTATCTCTCAAAGTGTTCCACTCCCTGCTTAGCTACAAGACAGTCCTCATCCACACGGACAATCAAGTAGCCATGTTTATTTATTTATTTTATTTAGTAACACTTATA
The DNA here is from genome assembly GCA_033557465.1 of Ichthyophis bannanicus. Taxonomy (NCBI): domain Eukaryota; kingdom Metazoa; phylum Chordata; class Amphibia; order Gymnophiona; family Ichthyophiidae; genus Ichthyophis; species Ichthyophis bannanicus. The sequence goes on along the minus strand of CM066032.1, from coordinate 1,512,091,995 downwards.
TACCGCTACTTCCAGTGATCAGAAGCGGTTTGATTTCATCTTTGGGATTTGTCAAAAATCAAGACAGAGAAATTGTGGCATATATACAATAGTTCAGAGGTAAATCACAGCACACAGAATATGGTCTCGAGATTGGCCTAGACATATTTACATAATTTTACAAAAGGGATTCTACTTAAACATATTTACATTTTTACATATAACTGTTCACTTCATCCTTTATCTCTTTGGGATTTACTACTGGTTGTAGTGACAGTGGAATAGATGCGTTTTTAATTTCTTCCTGAAATCAACTATGTCTTTAATTGCTTGCAGCTCATATGGCAGTTGGTTCCATAAGGTTGGGGCATAGAATGAAAATGCTCTGCGGCTAGTACTGGCTTTTACCTGTCTGATGATGTTTGGAACTTGTAGCGTGTCTGAGTTGATAGTTCTCCTGTCTCTAGTGTTAGGTTGCTTGCAGATAAGGGTTAAAAGGAATGATGGGGCTAGGTTATGAATGAGTTTGAACGTTGTTACCAATGTTTTATATTGTATCCTGGCAGCAATGGGTAGCCAGTGTAGCTCGATCAATACGGGTGTAATGTGTTCAGTTATGCTTGATCGCATGATGATCCTCGCCGCCACATTTTGTGCCAATTGCAAGATATTGGTGGTTTTCTTTGGCAGACCCTGTAGGATGGCGTTACAGTAGTCTAAGTGAGGCATGATGAGTGCTTGTGCAACAGACCGGAAATCACATGGTTCAAGTATATTCCGCAGGGGTCGTAACACTCTAAGTTTGTGAAAAATGGCCTTGTTGGTGTTGCTCAGGTGTTTTTCCATCTTTAGTTTGCTGTCGATTGTGACTCCCAGATACTTGATCTCATTCTTAGTGTTGTAAGTGTTGTTATGTAAACAAACAAAATGTTCCATGTAAACAAGCAGGGGGGGACTGGCTCTCTGTCGCTTTGCAACAAAGCTTTGCGACTGTGGGCCTTCGCCAGAGAGCATCAAATTCATCTTATGGCAGTATATCTTCCAGGCGTTCAAAACTCTTGGGCAGACAGACTCAGTCGAGTTCTGCTTCCACACGAATGGTCCCTCCACAGGGACCAGATAGCCAGGATTTTTCGAATTTGGGGAACCCCGGACATAGACCTGTTTGCAAGTCCGTGGAATGCCAAACTTCCCCGGTTCTGTTCCAGGATTCCTTGTCAGGGAGTTCAGGCCAGGGATGCCTTCCTCCTTCACTGGGGTCAAGACTTCCTTTATGCCTTTCCACCCATTCCCCTAATTCCCAGAACACTGTTCAAGCTTCAGAGAGACAGAGGGTCTATGATCCTCATAGCACCACATTGGCCACGCCAAGTGTGGTACCCTCTACTTCTGCATCTCTCTCAAGCTCCATCCCTGGAGTTGGGCTCTGCTCCAGATCTTCTCTCCCAGGAAGACGGAATGTTGTGGCACCCAAACCCCCAGTCTCTCCATCTCAGGGCCTAGTTGCTGAAGGCCTAGACCTTCAGGTTTTCCATCTCTCTCAGCAAGTCAGAGATATCGTTCATGCTTCTAGAAAGCCTTCCACTAGACGTTCCTATGCTTTCAAATGGAAAAGATTTACCATTTGGTGTTCAGAGAAGGGTCTTAGCCCTCTAGCAATACCTGTGAATTCTTTACTAGAGTATCTTCTGCATCTTTCACATGCAGACCTCAAAACGAATTCCGTAAGAGTCCATTTGAGTGCTATTGCAGCGTCCCTCAAGCCTCTCAATGGACAGCCTGTTTCCTCTCATCCTCTTATAGCAAGATTTATGAGAGGCCTTCTTTTAACTAAACCTCCCATTAGACCACCTCCAGTGGCATGGGATTTAAATCTGGTTCTTGGCCAGCTTATGAAGCCACCATTTGAACCTTTAGCCACCACCACCTTGAAATTTCTTTCTTGGAAGGTTATCTTTCTCATTGCAGTCACCTCAGCACGTCACATCAGTGAGTTGCAAGCCTTGGTGGCTAACCCTCCTTATACAAGGTTCCATCATGATAAGGTAGTCCTCAGGACCAATCCACACTTTATGCCCAAAGTGGTCTCACCTTTTCATCTGAACCAAGAGGTATACTTACCTGTCTTTTTTCCAGGACCTCATGCATCAAGTGCAGAGAGGAATCTTCATACTTTGGATTGTAAAAGAGCTCTCGCTTTTTACTTACAAAGAACACAGCAACATAGAAAGTCTTCTCAACTCTTTGTTGCTTTTGATCCTTCCCATTTAGGACTTCCAGTTTGTAAGAGAACACTGTCCAGCTGGATTGCTCAGTGTATTTCTTTCGCCTACCAGAGTAGGAACCTTTCTCTGGAAGGCCATGTCACAGCTCACAATGTGAGAGCCATGGCAGCCTCAATGGCTAATCTGAACTCTGTGTCCATCGACCAAATCTGTCGAGCGGCCACCTGGGCCTCGGTTCATACCTTCACTACCCATTACTGTTTGGACAAGGACTCCTGCCAGGATGCCTCGTTTGGTCAGGCTGTTCTCAAACACCTGTTCCATTCCTAATCAACTCCTACCCACCTACCCTGGTTGGATGCCAGAGATCCATGGGGGGAGGTGGAGCCCTTTTAAGGGACACACAACTCTGGGGTCTCTCCCTGGCATCTACAGCTAGGGAGTCCCCATATGTGAAGACTCATTCCTGGAGATAGCACAGTTACTTACCTGTAACAGGTGATCTCTGGGAACAGCAGGAATAAGTCTTCACAACCCACCCACCTCCCCTAGGAGTTGTATCTCTCTATGTATCTTTCCTGTCCTCTCTCTCTCTTTGTCTCAGCTTTAAAACTCGAACTGGAGAGAGGCGGTTGGGAAAGGCGGGAAGGCAGCACGCAGGCGCTGTGGGATGCTCCCAAAAGCTTTGCTATTGGATGCTGGGGAGCGTTCCCGCTCAGGCTCCGTCGGTACTGACGATACCCATATGTGAAGACTTATTCCTGCTGTTCCCAGAGATCACCTGTTACAGGTAAGTAACTGTGCTTTACATGTTCTCAGGAACAAATTTAATTTTGTAAATCATAATACCAGCATAGATCACAATTTTGTCTGTGCTCTGTCCAGGCTCTGCACCATAATATATCTGTACCCGGGTCACATAAAAATATGTGTCTTAATGTGACCCAGGTACAGATATATTCTGGGGCAGTGCCTGGACAGAGTACAGACAAAATTGTCTCAAACCTCAAATTTCAGTGCTTTGTCACACTCTATCAGCATCTGTGCTCGGGCCACAAACTGGCCCCGGTGCATTAGTCACCCACATACTAATGTGATTTATCATGTGGAGGTTTAGCATAAGATGTGAAGGTTTAGCATAATGGTTAGTTCACTGTCTTTGTACATGACAGACCACAGTTCGATCCCCACCTGAGGTTGTTTATCAAATAGTGGTGCAACACTGTGACAAGGCAGTGGCCAAAGTCAGAAGGATGCTGGGTTGCATACAGAGAGGAATTACCAGCAGAAAAGGAGGAGGTACTAATGCCACTGTACAAGTCGCTGGTGAGGCCTCACTTGGAATATTGTGTTCACTTTTGGAGACCGTATCTCACAAAGGATATAAAAAGACTGGAAACGGTTCAGAGGAAGGCGACCAAAAAGATTTTGAGTCTGCACCAGAAGACGAATGAGAAGAGACTCCAAGACCTAAATATGTACACTCTAGAGGAGAGGAGAGACAGGGGAGATATGATACAGACCTTTAAATACTTAAAGAGTATTGATGAACAAACAAACCTCTTCCAAAGACGGGGAAGCTGTAAAACTAGAGGGCATAACATGAAGCTGCAAGGGGGTAAACTGAAAGGCAACATCAGGAAATACTTTTTCACTGAAAGGATGGTAGATGCTTGGAATGCCCTCTCAATGGAATGGTGGGGACAAATATAGTGACAGAATTCAAAATGGCATGAGACAGACACAGTGGATCCCTTTATAGAAACAAGATAAAACCAAAATAAATGTTACTGTCTCAGATATCTTAACAAGTCGAGGTGACCTGCATGGAGCGATTGGTTCACCCCTAAACAAAGGCATGAGGAGGGGTGACCTGCATGGAGCGGCGGGTGCACAGACTCTTCCCACCTTGCTGAGTAGACTAGATGGACCATGCTAGTCTTTATCTGCTGTCATATACTATGTTACTATATTACTTTTATTTCATTTTCCTTTCATGGGAAAGAGATGATACTTAGAGCAAAATGAGACCGTTTTGTTTCAGCTATCATATGCCATGGAGAGGGAAAAGAGGGTAGTATTGGCTGGTGACTCCTGGGGGGCACAGAGGCATCTTTCTGCCATCAAGACATAATGTCCTAAAAGGTGTGCTTTCTGCCTGGTAACAAGATCCAAGATGTTATGGAAAGTTTGCAGAAATTACTCAAGCCTACTAACAATCCAATGCTACTCATCCATGTTGGCACAAATGATACCGCTGAGTTCTCACCTGAGCATATCCAAATTGACTTTGTGGCTCTGGGAGAGTAGGTTAGTTAGGTGCACAGGTGGTGGTCTTCTCAATCCTCCCTCATGAGGATCAGGACTGAGGCCAAGAGGCATGCATCCTAGAGATGAATGCCTGGCTGCATAGATGGTGTCAATGATAGCATTTTAGCTTCCTGGACCATGGCATAAATATCCAAGGGCTGCTGAGCAGAGATGGTGTCTACTATTGAAAAAGGAGAGAAATGTCTTCAACAGTAGCTAATCTAATGAGGAAGGCTTTAAACTAGGATAAAAAGGGATGGATTAACAAAGCCCTCAGGTAAGTAAAAGCCCTCAGTTAAGTAAAACATTAAAAAATAGTTGGGAAAATGAGGAGCATCTGTAAAGCTGTCTATACTAATGCCCATTTGTGTATGAAATAAACTTCCAGATTTAGAAGCTGTAATGGAAGAGACTGACTGAAATGTAGTGGCAGTCACAGAGACATGGTTCGCAGAAAACAATGACTTGGATACAGGGCCGGATTTACGTATACGCCATGGCGTAGGGCCCACAGCCGGCAGGGGCCCACAAAAAAAGAACCAGTTTTTTTTTTTAAACTCAATTAAAAAAAAAAACCTGGTGGCTGCCGCCGCGGGGCCCCCTCTGCTGCCGCGGGGGCCCCGTCTACAAGCTGGTCGGGTCCGGTCCGGTCGGGTCTCTCTCCCTCCCTCCCTCGCTGCAGGCTGCGAGAGACGCAAAGATAGAGCGTCTCCTCGCGTCTGTGTTAAGCCCGCAGAGGGCTGATGGGATTTCCCATCAGCCCCTGCGGGCTTAACACAGACGCGAGGAGACGCTCTCCCTTCGCGTCTCTCGCAGCCTGCAGCCTGCAGCGAGGGAGGGAGAGAGACCCGACCCGACCGGACCGGACCGGACCCGACCAGCTTGTAGACGGGGCCCCCGCGGCAGCAGAGGGGGCCCCGCGGCGGCAGCCACCAGGTTTTTTTTTAAAATTAAATTTTACTTTAGGCCGGGGGGGGGGTAGGACTGGTAATGGTAATGGTAATGGGCTATGGGGGGGGGGTAGGACTGGTAATGGGCTATGGGGGGGGTAGGACTGGTAATGGGCTATGGGGGGGGCTGGGGCTGGAAATGGACTGGGGGGGTAGGGCTGGTAATGGGCTATTGGGGGGCTGGGGCTGGAAATGGGCTGGGCTGGGCTGGGCTGGGCTGGGCTGGGTGGGGTTAAGGCTAGAGGTGGGCTGATGGGGTTAGGACTGGTAATGGACTGTGGGCTGTTGGGGGGGCTTAGAACTGGCAATGGGCTTTGGGGGGGTTAAGACTGGTAATGGGCTGTGGGCTGATGGGGGCTGTCTGGTAATGGGCTATGGGGGGCAAGGACTGGAAATGGGCTGGGGGGTTAAAACTGGAGGTGGGCTGATGGGGTTAGGACTGGTAATGGGCTGTTGGGGGGGTTAGAACTGGTAATGGGCTTTGGGGGGGTTAAGACTGGTAATGGGCTGTGGGCTGATGGGGGTTGTCTGGTAATGGGCTATGGGGGGCTAGGACTGGAAATGGGCTGGGGGTTAAAACTGGAGGTGGGATGATGGGGTTAGGACTGGTAATGGGCTGTGGGCTGATGGGGGGGGGGTAGGACTGGCAATGGGCTATGGGGGGCTGACTGGAAATGGGTTGATGGGGTTAGGACTGGAAGTGGGCTGATGGGGGGTTAGGACAGGTAATGGGTTATAGGGGGGGCTTAAACTGAAAATGGGGTGATGGGGGGTTAAGGACTGAAAATGGGGTGATGGGGGGTTAAGGACTGTAAGTGGGGTGATGGGGGGGCTAGGACTGGTATTGGGTTGGGGGGTTGCTAGGACTGGAAATGGGCTGATGGATGGCTAGGACTGGAAATGGGCTGATGCAGGGACTAGAAGGGAATGGATGCTGGGTGAGGCTGGAACTAGAAGGGAGCTGATGTTGGGGGAGGATTAGAATGGGATGGGGCTGGAAGAGTAAAATGGAGAAGGGAAAAATATTTTGTGTGGGAGGGATAAAAAATCTACAATTGGCCGGGTATTGGGAGAGTAAGTGGGGATTGAGGATGGAGGGGTAAAATTTGAGTGGATGAAATAGGAATGAGGAAAGAGCAAAAGGAGAAAGATTAGTATGTTAAAGCAGATGTAGAGAGAGAATGAAAAAAAATCTAGAAGAGAGAAGAAAGGACAAATGGACAGCAGACGATGGAGAGTTAGCAGAAGACACGAAGAAACCAGAAGAAAGTGGCTGGAGCAATTGCAGCTGAAAAAAATGCACAAAAGGTAGAAAAATATCTCTTTATTTTGAATTTATTAATTGGAATATGTCAGCTCTGGTAAATGTGCATCATTAACATCTGTGCTTTGTTTAGTACAAGAGCAAATTAATGTATAGTTTTATTTCTACAGTGTTGTACATTCCAAGTTTGGCTTTTGGGATTCCCAGTTTAATTATTGTCGTCCTGTTTCTAAATTGTGATTACTTGTTTGGTGATGGTCTATGTCAGCGATGGCGAACCTATGGCACGCGTGCCAGCTGTGGCACGCGAAGGCCTTGCAGCTGGCACGCGTGAAGGTCCGCAGAAAAAGAAAAAGCGGGCTCTGGCTGCTGCCGCGGACGCGGACGCGGACGCGGACGCGGCAGCATGCAGTGTCCCGCGGGGCCCCCTCCGCCCGCTAAGCCCCTCTGCAAGGGCTTTCAGATTCGCGAGGGAGACAGCGTCTCCCTCGCGTCTCTGTTAAGCCCGCAGGGGCTAATGGGAAATTTCCCATCAGCCCCTTTAGACGCGAGGGACTGATGGGAAATTTCCCATTAGCCCCTGCGGGCTTAACAGAGACGCGAGGGAGACGCTCTCCCTCGCGAATCTGAAAGCCCTTGCAGAGGGGCTTAGCGGGCGGAGGGAGCCCCACGGGACATTGCATTCTGCCGCTGCCGCGGCAGAAGCCAGTGCCAGCTGCTTTTTTTTTTTAAATTTGCCATGGGAGGTGGGTTAGGACTGCTAATGGGCTAGGGGGGGGGGTTAGGACTGCTAATGGGCTAGGGGGGGGGTTAGGACTGCTAATGGGCTAGGGGGGGGTTAGGACTGCTAATGGGCTGGGGGGGGTTAGGACTGCTAATGGGCTAGGGGGGGGGGTTAGGACTGCTAATGGGCTGGGGGGGGGTTAGGACTGCTAATGGGCTAGGGGGGGAGGTTAGGACTGCTAATGGGCTGGGGGGTAGGACTGCTAATGGGCTGAGGGCTGTTGGGGGCTGTCTGGAAATGGGGCGATGGGGGGTTAGGACTGGTAATGGGCTATGGGGGTGGGTTAGGACTGCTAATGGGCTAGAGAGGGGGGGGTTAGGACTGCTAATGGGCTAGGGGGGGTTAGGACTGCTGATGGGGAGGGGTTAGGACTTGAGGTGGGCTGTTGGGTGGGGTTAGGACTGGACATGGGCTGATGGGGGGTTAACACTGGAGGTGGTCTGATGGGGTTAGGACTGGTAATGGGCTATGGGGGGGTTTAGGACTGATAATGGGCTATGGGGGGCTGGGACAAGAAATGGGCTGATGGGGAGGGGTTAGGACTTGAGGTGGGCTGATGGGGTTAGGACTGGTAATGGACTGTGGGCTGATGGGGGGGTTAGGACTGGCAATGGGCTATGGGGGGCTGACTGGAAGTGGGCTGATGGGGGGTTAGGACTGGAAGTGGGCTGATGGGGGGTTAGGACTGCTAATGGGTTATAGGGGGGGGCTTAAACTGAAAATGGGGTGATGGGGGGTTAGGACTGGAAGTGGGTTGATGAGGGGGGATAGGACTGGTATTGGGTTGGGGGGTTGCTAGGACTGGAAATGGGTTGGGGGGCTGCTAGGACTGGAAATGGGCTGATGCAGGGACTAGAAGGGAATGGATGCTGGGTGAGGCTGGAACTAGAAGGGAGCTGGTGTTGGGGGAGGATTAGAATGGGATGGGGCTGGGAGAGTAAAATGGAGAGGGGAAAAATATTTTGTGTGGGAGGGATAAAAAATCTACAATTGGCCGGGTATTGGGAGAGTAAGTGGGGATTGAGGATGGAGGGGTAAATTTTGAGTAGATGAAATAGGAATGAGGAAAGAGCAAAAGGAGAAAGATTAGTATGTTAAAGCAGATGTAGAGAGAGAATGGAAAAAAAAACCAAGAAGACAGAAGAAAGAAGACAGAAGATGGAGAGTTAGCAGAAGACACGAAGAAACCAGAAGAAAGTGGCTGGAACAATTGCAACTGAAAAAAAATGCACAAAAGGTAGAAAAATATCTCTTTATTTTGAATTTATTAATTGGAATATGTCAGCTCTGGGAAATGTGCATCATTAATTTTTGCGCTTTGTTTAGTACAAGAGGAAATTAATATATAGTTTTATTTCTACAGTGTTGTTGTATATTCCAAGTTTGGCTTTTGGGGTTCCCAGTTTAATTATTGTCTTCCTGTTTCTAAATTGTGATTCCTTGTTTGGTAATGGTCTGTTCTGCATGTGTAACTGAGCTGAGGTATTCTGTTTATATAATTCCTATTTGACATTGCCACTTGTTCTTTCCCCAGTAGGTCATGTATTGTTGTTCTCTGAGATGTATTGGTTTAATATTTGCAGTGTTGCCTTTTGATAGGTAGAGTATGGTGCTTTGTGAGTCCTGGTAGTGCTGTTAGGATACGGCGGGTTTGCTATGGGTTCTAAATGGGCAGCGTTTGTAGTAGTTCCTAATGTGCCTGGCGGTTGGTACTGGATTATAGTAATGTAGAAACCTTTTAGTCTTTCTTTATCCATATACTCATTAAGAGGCATGTTTACTAAAAGTTAGTGTATGGTAACATTATGCAAATATTTATGCAAATGAAGCACCTTATGCAAATGGAGCTTTAATTGACGTGCTGGCACTTTGAGGAAATTCTTTGGTTTTGTGCGGCAGTTTGGGCACTCGGGCTCAAAAAGGTTAGCCATCACTGGTCTATGTTCTGCATGTGTAACTGAGCTGAGGTGTTCTGTTTATATAATTCCTATTTGACATTGCCACTTGTTCTCTTTCCCCAGTAGGTCATGTATTGTTGTTCTCTGAAATGTATTGGTTTAATATTTGCAGTGTTAGCTTATGATTGGTAGAGTATGGTGCTTTGTGAGTCCTGGTAGTGCTGTTAGGATACGGCGGGTTTACTATGGGCAGTGTTTGTAGTAGTTCCTAATGTGTCTGGCAGTTGGCACTGGATTATAGTAATGTAGAAATCTTTTAGTCTTTATCCATACACTCATTAAGAGGCACGTTTACTAAAAGTTAGTATATGGTAACATTATGCAAATATTTATGCAAATGAGGCCCCTTATGCAAATGAGGTCCGCACCCCCCTTGGGCCGCCCATGCTGGGGGCCCACAATTTTTGTTGGCGTAGGGCCTCACTCAAGGTAAATCCGGCCCTGCTTGGATATAGTTATACTAGGCTATAATCTATTTAGAAAGATTGTGTTGGAATAAAGGGAGAAGAGCTGCTTATATGTAAAAAAATAATTAGAGCTACAGAACTGCAGGGCTTATAAGGGAAGGAGGAGGAAAAGAGGGAATGAAAAATCTTTTTACATTGGTGTGAGTGATATACAGACCTCACTTGCAGGCAGAAGAAATAGAGACATTCACAATATCACCATGAAAAGGGAATTGTTCTTGGTAGGAGACTTCAGTTTACTACATGTTGATTGTGATATCCCTGGTGCGTTATCTTCAAGAAATAGGGAGCTCCTGGATTCTCTACAGGAAGAACTGTTCCAGCTACTGGTAATGGATTTGGTGCTTACAAATGGAGAGAGTGCCTCTAATGTTGTAGTGGTTAATCATCCGGCGAGCAGTGATCATCAGATGGTGAGCTTCAATTTTAGGACATGGCAGGAGTGAGCTCCTAGGCCAGTGATGGCTAACCTTTTTGAGCCCGAGTGCCCAAACTGCCGCACAAAACCAAAGAATTTCCTCAAAGTGGCAGCACGTCAATTAAAGCCCCATTTGCATAAGGTGCTCATTTGCATAAATATTTGCATAATGTTACCATACACTAACTTTTAGTAAACATGCCTCTTAATGAGTATATGGATAAAGAAAGACTAAAAGGTTTCTACATTACTATAATCCAGTACCAACCGCCAGGCACATTAGGAACTACTACAAACGCTGCCCATTTAGAACCCATAGCAAACCCGCCGTATCCTAACAGCACTACCAGGACTCACAAAGCACCATACTCTACCTATCAAAAGGCAACACTGCAAATATTAAACCAATACATCTCAGAGAACAACAATACATGACCTACTGGGGAAAGAACAAGTGGCAATGTCAAATAGGAATTATATAAACAGAATACCTCAGCTCAGTTACACATGCAGAACAGACCATCACCAAACAAGGAATCACAATTTAGAAACAGTAAGACAATAATTAAACTGGGAACCCCAAAAGCCAAACTTGGAATATACAACAACACTGTAGAAATAAAACTATATATTAATTTCCTCTTGTACTAAACAAAGCGCAAAAATTAATGATGCACATTTCCCAGAGCTGACATATTCCAGTTAATAAATTCAAAATAAAGAGATATTTTTCTACCTTTTGTGCATTTTTTTTCAGTTGCAATTGTTCCAGCCACTTTCTTCTGGTTTCTTCGTGTCTTCTGCTAACTCTCCATCTGCTGTCCATTTGTCCTTTCTTCTGTCTTCTTGTTTTTTTTTTCCATTCTCTCTCTACATCTGCTTTAACATACTAATCTTTCTCCTTTGGCTCTTTCCTCATTCCTATTTCATCTACTCAAAATTTACCCCTCCATCCTCAATCCCCACTTACTCTCCCAATACCCGGCCAATTGTAGATTTTTTATCCCTCCCACACAAAATATTTTTCCCCTCTCCATTTTACTCTCCCAGCCCCATCCCATTCTAATCCTCCCCCAACACCAGCTCCCTTCTAGTTCCAGCCTCACCCAGCATCCATTCCCTTCTAGTCCCTGCATCAGCCCATTTCCAGTCCTAGCAGCCCCCCAACCCAATACCAGTCCTATCCCCCCCTCATCAACCCACTTCCAGTCCTAACCCCCCATCACCCCATTTTCAGTTTAAGCCCCCCCCCTATAACCCATTACCAGTCCTAACCCCCCACTTCCAGTCAGCCCCCATAGCCCATTGCCAGTCCTAACCCCCCCATCAGCCCACAGTCCATTACCAGTCCTAACCCCATCAGCCCACCTCAAGTCCTAACCCCTCCCCATCAGCCCATTTCTTGTCCCAGCCCCCCCATAGCCCATTATCAGTCCTAAACCCCCCATAGCCCATTACCAGTCCTAACCCCATCAGACCACCTCCAGTGTTAACCCCCCATCAGCCCATTTCCAGTCCTAACCCCACCCAACAGCCCACCTCAAGTCCTAACCCCTCCCCATCAGCCCATTAGCAGTCCTAACCCCCCCCCAGCCCATTAGCAGTCCTAACCCCCCTCTCTAGCCCATTAGCAGTCCTAACCCCCCCCCCCAGAGCCCATTACCAGTCCTAACCCCCCAACCCCCCATTTCCAGACAGCCCCCCACAGCCCACAGCCCATTAGCAGTCCTAACCCCCCTAGCCCATTAGCAGTCCTAACCCCCCCCCTCCTAGCCCATTAGCAGTCCTAACCCCCCCAGCCCATTAGCAGTCCAAACCCCCCCCCAGCCCATTAGCAGTCCTAAACCCCCCCCTGCCCATTAGCAGTCCTAACCCCCCATCACCCCATTTCCAGACAGCCCCCATCAGCCCACAGCCCATTAGCAGTCCTAACCCCCCCTAGCCCATTAGCAGTCCTAACCCCCCCTCCTCCTAGCCCCTTAGCACTCCTACCCCCCCCCAGCCCATTAGCAGTCCAACCCCCCCCCAGCCCATTAGCAGTCCTAACCCCCCCCCCCCCGGCAAATTTAAAAACAGAAAAAGCGGGCTCTGGCTGCTGCCGCGGACGCGGCAGCATGCAGTGTCCCGCGGGGCCCCCTCCGCCCGCTAAGCCCCTCTGCAAGGGCTTTCAGATTCGCGAGGGAGACAGCGTCTCCCTCGCGTCTCTTGTTAAGCCCGCAGGGGCTAATGGGAAATTTCCCATCAGTCCCTCGCGTCTAAAGGGGCTGATGGGAAATTTCCCATTAACCCCTACGGGCTTAACAGAGACGCGAGGGAGACGCTGTCTCCCTCGCGAATCTGAAAGCCCTTGCAGAGGGGCTTAGCGGGCGGAGGGGGCCCCGCGGGACACTGCATGCTGCCGCGTCCGCGGCAGCAGCCAGAGCCCGCTTTTTCTTTTTTTGCGGACCTTCACGCGTGCCAGCTGCAAGGCCTTCGCGTGCCACAGCTGGCACGCGTGCCATAGGTTCGCCATCGCTGTCCTAGGCAAACTAATGTTGCAAAGAGTCGATAGCTGGATGGAAACATCTGGAGGAAGTAGAACAACACTGGTCAAAATTGAAATTGATATTTTAAGGGCAAATTAACTTTTTGCTAAGAAAGTAAATAAAAGTAAGAGGAAAGGAAGGATGCTATGTTTTTCAAAAGAAGTAGCTATAAAGGTGAGGAAAAGTGTGTGGCCTGTGTAAACTATAAGAAATCGCAGAAAGAGGACGACAAAAAGCAAAAAATAAAGGAAACTGGTAAAGGAGTCGGAAAAGCAAAAATGCAAATGGAAGAAAAAACAGTCAGTTCAGTAAACCTTATAGATAAGACTTTTTTATTACCTTTGTTAATAACAGGAGGAAGTACAAAGGTTGCATTATGAGACCCAAGGGTGCAGGAGAGGAATACGTAGAGGCTGATTAGGGTGAAGTGGAATTGCTTAATAAATATTTCTGTTCTGTGTTCAGAGATGAAGAGCTGGAAATTGGACCTCAGAAAACAAACAAAAATAGGAATCTTAGTGAAGTAGAACTTATTTATTTAGATAGATTTGTATGCCACCTTTTCCTTCAATCAAGGTGGTCACGTCACAACACAATTGGAGGGTTACATTTAACAATGGGGTACGTGTAAACATTTAGACAGTACAGTTAAGTGACAGTATTTAGACAGTACAGTTGGGGTAACATATAACATAAAGGTATTTACTAACGTGGTGTGATGAATTTGTTCATGTGGATGGGGTGGGTGGGTGTTAATTGGCGGTGATGTTAGTATTGCTGTTTGGGTAAGGGATGTTGCTTGAATGCTCATAGGTTTCTATAAGTAACCATGTTTTGAGGTCTTTGCGGAAGTCTGTGAGGTCTTCTAAAGCTCTCAGGCTCATTGGTAGGGAGTTCCATATTGAGGATGCCAGTAGTGATGGTGCTCTTTTTGAGGTTGTTTGGTTTTGTGATAGCCTGCAGGGGTGCTGATCATGTTGTTGTTATTGGTTCTTCTTGGTCTATTGCTGATGTCTCTTGTTATAATGTTTTGGAGTACGTCCGCTGAGAGTTGGTGAATGACTTTGAAGATTATCATGATTGTTTTGTATTTAGCTCTTACCACCATTGGGAGCCAGTGTAGTTGTTGTAGGATGGGTGTGATGTGCTCGGTCCTTGGGGTGTCTGTAATGATGCGTGCTGTAGTATTTTGTACCATCTGTAGTGGGTGTGGTGTTTGGTGAGGAAGGCCTTGGTATAGTGAGTTTCCATAATCAAGCAGAGGTGTGATGAGTGCTTGACATACTGTGCGGAAGTGGTCTTGACGGAGCGTTGGTTTGATTTGTCTGACTGTTTTCAATCGATGATATGCCTTGTTCGCAGTTTTGTTGATGTGAGATTTTAAGTTCAGAGCTCTGTCTAGTGTTATGCCCAGATATTTAACTTCTTCTTTGACTATTATGTGTTTGTCTAGGATGCTTATGGTTTGTGGGGGTGTGAATGTGGAGTTCCTGGTGACGAACATTGCCTCAGTTTTGTCGTAGTTGACCGTTAAGTTGTTGTCCATGAGCCAGTCATTCATGTCTTGAACCATATTTAGCAAACTAAAAGTGGACAAAGCAATGGGGCCAGACGGGATTCACCCAAGGGTCCTAGAAAAAGTTAGGGAAGTACTAGAAGCTCTGCTTCAGATTTTTTTCAATGCATCTTTAGAGTTTGGAGTGATCCCGGAGGGCTGGAGATGGGCGAATGTGGTAGTAAAAAAGAGGTTGGTAACTAAAGACCCGTTAGTATGTCCTCTGTGGTAAGTAAATTAATGGAAACACTGCTAAAGCAGAGAATGATTCAATTTCTCGAATCCAAGGGATTACAGGATGAGAGACAGCATGGCTTTACCATAGGTAGGTGGTCTTAGACGAATCTGATTGATTTCTTTGACTGGGTAACCAGAAAACTGGATCAGGGGAAAGCGCTAGATGAGGATTACTTATATTTCAGCAAGGCTTTTGACACCATTCTGCATTGGTGACTTATAAATAAACTGAGTGCTTTTGAGATGGATACTAAAGTATGATTGGATAAGAAACTGGTTGAGTGGGAGATGGCAGAGGATAGTAGTAAATGGAGATCACTCTGAAGAAAGGGGCATTATCACTGATATGCTGCAGGGATTGACCCTTGATCCTGTTCCTTTTAACATTTTTGTAAGCAAAATGGCAGAAGATCTGTTGTGAAAAATAGGGATCTTTGTGGATGATATCAGAATTTGCAGCAGGGTAGACACACTGGAAGGATTTAGCAAAGCTTGAAGAGTTTTGAGAATTTGACAGCTAAGATTTCATGCTAAAAAATGCAAGATTATGCATTTGTGCTGTAAATTCATGAGAGTGGTACAGTCTAGGTATGAAATACTTCAGTACACAAAAAATAAAAGAGGTACCTGAGCGTGATCATATCTTAGGATCTTAAAGTGGCCAAACAGGTAGAAAATGCAATGGCAAAAGACATAAGGATGCTTGGGTACATAGGGAAAGGAATGGCCAGCAGGGAAAAGGTGATGGTGCCTTTGCATAAGTCCCTAGTAAGACCTCATTTGGAGTACTGTGTACAGTTCTGGAAACTGTACCTTCAAAAGGATATAAACAGGATGGAGTCAGTCCAGAGGGAAACTACTAAAATGGTCAGTGGTCTTCTTCATAAGGCATATGGGGGTAGACTTAACGATCACAATATGTGTACTTTGGAGGAAAGGCAGAAGAGGGATGATGTAATAGAGATATTTAGATATCTTCTTGTTATAAATGCACAGGAAGTGGCCCTCTACCAGTTGAAAGGAAGATCTGGAACGAGGGGGTCACATAATGAAGGTGAAAGGAGATTGACTTATGAGTAATCTGAGGAAATATTTATTTATGGAAAGAGTGGATGCATGGAATAGCTTCTCAGTGGAAGTGGTGGAGACTAGAACTGTATCTGAATTCAGGAAACCATGAGACAAACACAGAGGATTTCTGAGGGAGAGGAAGGGATTGTAGAACTCAGTAGTTCTCATGGATGGGCAGACTGAATAGTCTATATGATCTTTATCTGCTGTTGTTTTCTATTGGCCTGATATTCAGCGGCGGCTAATGCTGCTAAAGCAGATATTCAATGCCGGGGCCATATCTGGCTACCAGTATTGAATATCTGGCTTAGCTTTTGCTGCGAAAGTTAGGCCAGCCTTTAAAGTGCCTACCTATCGCCGTGTAACCATAACCGGACAGCAGTCCAATATCACCGCTGCCTGGTTATTGCTGGGTGCCACCTCTGCTCTGCCCCTGGAATGGCCTGGAATCGTGTTAATGCTGCTGAATATCCCGGTCAGCACGGTTAAGGTGGTTAGCGGGTCTGCTAACCGCATTAGATCACTTTGAATCTCCCCCCTATGTTGTTTCAAACTGTTCTTTTATCTGAAACTCACTGACTGCATTGTCTTATGGTGAAAGATGGTACTGCTCTCTATGTAGCAGAGCATGATACTTGTGTTTTCAAAAATTGCTCCCCTGGCACCTCATTCAATCAACATAATGCTCTCTCTTGTCACATATGCTCCTGCCTTCCAGGCATTCCTTTTCCTCACTTCCTTTGTCCAATACATATATACCAGTATTCCCTCAGTACCCCAAACCTATACCTATTATTCATTCTGTCACACAACTTTAACTATAAGATATGGCACCACATAGTGTATGTATATAAAAAAAACTACTAAAAATATTCAGTTTAGAAAAATCAACCTGCCTCTACTTATTCTTTCTTTTCCCACTGTGACAAGTAATGCAATAAAGATAAAGGCAGCTGCTGAACACAGTTGGTCTCATGTACATATGTACAAACTGAACAGTGACCATGTTTACGGTGTCCTTTAGGTCTTGATCAATCCATGATAGGCAGTGGCACAGAGTAGGACAATGTGACTTCATCATAGAAGTTTCTGCCTCTGTGAAAGACAAAACAAGGTGAATTCTCAAACACAGGATGTTCATGCAACAGATGCCAATGCTTTTAGGGAAGAATTTGCCAGAAGGCCGGGGATCTATTCCTTTTCTGTGGTCATCCGTTTCTTCTCTGGCTGATTGTCCATCCGGAGAACTAGCTTATGATGATCCAGCTGAAAGATGTCCTTTGCTCATTTATTCTAATACACAACCTTTTTCATACTGTCAGTATTAGCATACATACCGAAGACTACGGGGGGCATTTTCAAAGCCATTTAGGTGGTTTTCAGACCTGCAAACTTCCTAAATGGCGCTCTGTGGGATATTAATTTCATTTCATTTCTTTTATTAGAACTTGATATACCGCCCTTAGTGAGGGACAACAGAGTGGTTTACAAAGATAAAACCAAAATTATGAATACATATAGAAAGGAGTGCCAATGATGGACAGGAAAGAAGCATATGACATCAGAGAGCAGACTAGACAGCGTAGCTAGGGAGGGGAAGTAGGATTATTGGGGGGTCCGGTGGAAGGTTATATGCTATGGAGAATAAGTAAGTCTTCAGAATTGATTTGAACTTGGGAAATGATAGTTCTAACCAGAAGGCAGGTGGGAGTTTATTCCAGAGAAAGGGGCCAAGGAAATAAAAGCAGAGTGATATGTGGATTCTAAGTGTGCCTGAGAGGGGGGAGGGAGAAAAAGGCTGTTCATATGAATGGGGCAGAGGTAACGGTGAGGAGTGTGTGGTATGATGAGGGAGGACAGGTATTGCGGAAAATTGGTATGAATCTGAGTGAGAATCTTAAACTGGATATGAAATGAAACCGGGAGCCAATGTAAACGGATGAGCAGGGGAGTGATATGGTCGAAACGTGAAGCATGGAAAATTAGTCATGCTGCTGGTGTGTTGGATAAGGTGGAGATGACAAAGTTTGTATTGAGGCAGTCCAGCCAAAGCAGAGTTACAGTAGTTGAGACGAGCAAGCACAAGATAAACAACAAGAGTAGTGAGAGCAGAGGTGGATAGAAAGGTACATACCGCCCGAATGTGGCAGAGAAAACAAAAGGAGCGTTGTACCACTAGACTGATGTGTTTGTGAAAAGAAAGAGCAGAATCTAGGAGAACGCCAAGATAGTGAAAGGAAGGTACAATATTGATAGGAACATCGTCAAGAATGGTAGAAACAGAGGGAGTCGACAGCCAGGTAGCTCTGGTCTTAGAGGGATTAAGTATGAGATGGCGATTATGCAGCCAGGCAACGACATGGGTGAGGCAGACATTCATGGGCGAGAGATCATGGCTCAGAGGACTAGCATGGGAGAGCAGAAGAATATCATCTGAAAAATGCCACTGAATATTCTCGGGTGCCACCATTGAATGCCCTAACGCTAGCCAGCTAGCATCGATACAGCGGCTAGCATCGATCTCAGCGGCATTCGATACAGTACATCACACCACCCTTTTGGACCGCCTGGCCTCGCTAGGTATAACAGGGACCCCCCTGAAATGGTTCACATCATACATATCCAATAGGATGCAACAAGTGCAATTCAACAACGACAGAGCTGATGCTTTCCCCCAAACCCAAGGGATCCCTCAAGGGTCTGCCCTCTCATCCCTACTGTTCAATTTGTATATAAAGCCGGTATGCAGTATTTTCCAGAAATACAACATAAATTACCACATATATGCCGACGATGTGATGTTATACACACAGCTCGACATAACACAGCCTAACTTCAGTCCACTAGAAGAATGCCTTGACATGCTCCAATCATGGCTTCAGCAAAACAACATGTCAATAAATCACAAAAAAACAGAGGTCATGTTCATGTCCAAGAAAGCCAATTTCATCCCGCCCACCACAGTCACACTAAACAAAAACATATACGATACAAAGCCTGTAATAAAGTATCTAGGAGTCCTACTTGACAGCAACCTCAAGATGGACAAACACCTCAGAACAGTTAACCGAGCCATCTTTTACAAACTCAAAATCCTTCAACCACTCCGCAATATCCTCGAGAAATCCGACTTTAGGTCTGTTGCTCAAGCACTAATCATTCCCCACCTGGATTACAGCAATGCCATTCTACAAGGGCTTCCAAAGAGCACACTAAGCATCCTGCAAATGGCTCAGAACGTGGCTGCAAGAGTCATCATGGAAAAGAAAGTCACCGACCACATAACCCCAGTTCTAATGGATCTGCACTGGCTCCCAGTGGCCGCCCGCATCATCTACAAACTACTCATCACAACATTTAAACTCATCAATGGCATCGCACCATCCTACCTCAATAACCTAATCACTATTCAACCTAGCAACAGGAGCAGGAGAACTATGAATCTCAACACCCTATGTATCCCGACCAGCATAAGATCTGTCAAGGCCGAAACAAGCAATAGGGCGTTCACATACTCAGCGCCAATCCAATGGAACCAACTACCGCATGAATTAAGGCTCACAAACAACCTGAACGAATTTAGACGAAAACTGAAAACCTATCTGTTTCAAACCCACTACAACTTGATCTAACTGCGATGCCCTACCTCAACCAGATCTCCTCTGCCGCACTCGGCAGCATATAATCTAATAGTATATAGTCATGTATAACTTGTACACCTTGGCAACTAATTCCGTACAAATTGTATATAACCATGTATAGTCTGTACACCTTGGCAACTAATTCTGTACAAATTGTATATATGGGGCCCTCCCCCAATCTACTGAAATCAAATGTATACCTTGATCTGTGTGCTTTAATCAAATATGTATCGTATCCAAATGCTTGTCCCGTGTTACGTAATCATTGACTAATCAAAATGTAAAACTGAAATCTCAATGTACCGTACAATACATTATGATTCTGTAAAGTAAACCGCTGCTGATCGTAGGAAGCAGCGGTATACAAGTGTTTACTAAATAAATAAATAAATCGAGGCAGATTGGAGTCAGCACCCAGGGATAACTGGCTAGTGGCAATAATCAGCCACTAACCAGATGTCCCTAAGCAGAGAAAGTTAGGCACCTGAAAGATTTGCCTAACGTTAATCGCTGAAGCTAACCGGGCAGCAGCTGACTATCGCCACTGCTTGGTTAGCTTTGGCACTATCCACCTGATCTGGATATTCAGTGCCGGTAGCTGGATATGTCCCCGGCATTGAATATATGGGTTTAGAGTTCAGGAGCGACAGATAGCTGCCCTATCAGTACTAGCTGCCACTGCTGAATATCACCCTCCTACAAAAAACACGGGGAGACAATAAAGGAAAGAATTGTAAGCAAGTGAAAGAAAAAATGATTTATATGTCAGACCAACATATGCTTTAGCTACCACACCTCAGCTATATGCCAGACCCTCTCAGGAAAAGGTCATAGGAGAAGCAAGGCATTATTAGCACTCATTAACATAAAGGAAGTTACACAAGACTGAACATACTGTTTGGTAACAAATTCAGGAAGTTGAGTACATTCCCGAAACACGTTTTCGCATCTCTGTAGGAAGCTTCAAATTTTGCAGGAAATCTTCCTACAAAAAGTAGCTCCCATCTTCACAAGGTCTAATTTCAGGTGCTGAAAGAATTTTCCTTTTCTTGTGCATCATTCTCAAAACATCACAGTACAGTGTTATTATGCAGCCATGAAGAGACAATCGACAACTAGTGGGACCACTCATGATATTAAAAAAATCGTAACATTGCACAACTTAGAAGCTTCAAAGAAAACTAAGTTTGGCGTCTTGAGGAATAAAAAGGCTCCTGCTGGACTTCCCAGCAGTTATTTGAAAGCACAGGAAAACAACCCCTAAATACATCATTCATAAAGAGAGCCATTTCCAGGAAAAAGAAACAGTTCTATAATCCACTCCTTATCTGGGTCCAGCACAGAGTTTCAAAGGATGTTTTCAACTCTTTGTCCAAAAAGTACCAGTTCCTATGTGGTGGCAAATAAAATACATTTGCTAAAGGTGGAAGCTTGTCCTGTAGGATAGAAAAATGTTCTACCGAATAATTGATAAATACCTTCAAGTCTGAAATAGTATGCAAGCATGGAAGATAAATAACTCAACAATTCCTGGAGCAAAGAGCATTTTGTATTATTTCAGATCTCCTCACATAAAATTTTATTTTGCCATGGTCGTTTCAAAAGTTTGAAAATGTTTAATTTGTTTCTGGACTGGCAACACTACTAGAAGCTGTTTTAGTTGCCCCTTGCCAAGACTCCAATTTAGCTTTCAGCATATCCACTCTTCCCTTAAGAGCATACGTTTTGGATAAAAAAAGTTTTTTGTTTTTTGTTTTTTTTTAAATCATGAGTAGCATACCATAAAGTCTATAGGATGGTAGAAGGAGCTTTACAAACCTCAGTCTCTACTCTGCCTGTTAGTGTGATTCGGGGTCACCTGTTGACATAACCAAAAACTGTAATGGTACTTTTCTTATCATCCTACTAGACCAGTCCAAATGAGTGAGTTATGCTCCCTTGCCAGACGTTGGAGGCAGACTTGAGCAACTTTCAGTGGTGTTACTTGGTATAATCCTCTGGTGCAGCACTGAGAGAAGCCAGTATTCTCTGCCTCCAGCAGGTGACAAGGTGAGTGGACTGGTGCAGTGGTGCAGATAGGCCTGACTCTCCTGTCCCACAGTATGTGCAGTGGCCTCAGGATTGAATCCTGAAGTGCCCAATGATGCTCAGAGCAAGGGTGCGTCCTTGACTCCTTGAGCGGAAAGCTGCTCAAGATCCAGCACTGTTTCCTATGGGTTACAAGCACTTGGTGGGCCTGAAGAGGAGCAGGAGATCCCACAGGGCCCCTGAGGGGGATCGGTAAGCTGGGCCCAGATCCCCCTTCTCTCTTGCTGTCATCTGAATGCCCTAGGTTTTTTTGAATTTTTTTTCTGTCAATGTTTCTTTTCTTCTTAGTTTTAAATGGGAAGCTTTTGGCTGGGCTGCTTTTAATAAAGCAGCTTCAAATTAAAAAACAAAACAAAACAAAAATAGGTTTTATCAGCAGTTGAGTCTCCCAGACTTGTGTGAGTATCTGGTGCTTCCCTACTTGGGTTCCCCAGTCAGTGCAACAGGCCTTGAAATTCACTTTTCAGGATTCCCTTTATGCTGCGGCTGTGATTATTTTTTCATTCTGTTTTTTTGTGGTCTTTTTATCAGCGGCGTTGGAATGGAGTGGGCCACATGGGCCCTGGCCCCACAAAACGTTTGCCCACAGAGAGCAGCTGCGATCGTGGCAAAGACGACTCCTGTCTGCCCATGGGAGATCCCTGTGGGCAGATGGAAGGAGTCTTTGCCGCAATCGCTGTGGCCTTCCCCTCCTGCCTGTGAGGATCCGATCTCCTATGGGCAGACAGGAGTCTGCCATGATCGCAGCCATTCCGTTCTCTTCTGCCTGTGGGAAATGGGATCCCTATGGCAGAACAGGAGGGGAAGGCCGTGAGGGCTAGCAAGCGAAGGTAGGGTGGAGTTGGGGGTGGATCAAGGTGGAGCTTGCCCCCCTCCCCAATCCAAGCGGATTTCTGTGACTCCTGTTTTGTTTTTTTACCGTTGCCACTGTAGTTTTCAGCCATGCGGCCCGATGCAGCCCTTAGCCTTTAGTGTTTTATCTATGACTGCTGCTTTTTGTAAAGCTTGGGACATCTTTTTGGCATTCTAGATCCCCCATGGGGGGCTCAAGGCCCGGTGCTGTTCTTGTGGTTCCTGCTGCTCCTTTTTTTTCTTTTTCCACTGGTGAGCACTGCAGTGGTGATTTGGGCCTAGCGGAGATGGAGCATGATGGGGCAGCCCTAGCCATGTGCCTGGTGGGCCCTAGGTGCCCCTGGGGCCTACTTGTCAGACAGCTTGTGCTGTAGCTCTTGAAACCTCATGGGCTGTGTTCAGTCTGACTATCTGCTTGGCAGTCACCTTCGTGGGGGCCCAAGGACTGGGCTTCTCCTCTGGGACCCAGGGCCCAAGAGCACTTCTGTCATGGGCATCTGTAGAGTCACAGCCCCCTTAGGGGCTTCAGTTGCAGTAGGGGCAGTCTAAGCGGAGCCTTTACCATCTTTAGTCACCTCCATAGCATCTTTTGGGAGCCTATAATCCCCTGAATGAGTTCCAGCAGTCCCTCTGAAGGTGCAGTCAGTTGGGGAGTAACTCAGGCTATTTTCTTCAGGTGGAGCGATATCACATTGGACTAATGGGTCTTCAGGGTGCTTAGGCAAAGTCATAGATGTGTTGGCTCCTTCTACAAGCTGCCTGCCTTCTGTCCCTGAAGTTCTGGGTCAGGCCAGCCTGGGAATTCTGATGTGCATATTTGAATTACAGCTGGGCTTATAAGGATCTCCCTGGAATAGTCTCCCTGTGGCTCTCTGCTGATGGGGGTAATTTTTGTGGAAACTCTGCAGCAACTCCTGCAATAGTAGATTATTTTTTCCATGCCCTCCACTGCAGAGCTGGAGACGTTATCCATGATACATGAATATCCAGGAAGGGAGGTTCCTTCCTGTATATCCTAGACTTAGAATCAGTTGTTTTCAGACTCTCCCTTTTTCGTATGACGTCCTTTGTGGGTCTGTCATTGCAATTTCAGATAAAGGATGTTTCTCATCTCCTGGAACTCATCATGGCTTTTATTGCTTTCTCATTGTGCACAACATTAGCTGTTTCTCTGCTTCAGTTCCAGGCCTTGCATTTTACCTAGATATGGCTCCCTGTACCTTTTCCAAGGTAATAGTGGTGGTAGTGGTGCCTTTCTGCATGCAGAGGGCCCAGGTGGCCCACACTTGGATGTCAGGTCGGCCTGCTCAGTCTTTTTGGTGAAGGCCACATATGACACAGGGTTAGTGAGCTCTGGCTGGGAAGACTGGGATCAGTGTTCTCCTGTCCTTAGAACAGCCTGATTCTCTCCTAGGATTTTGAGTACCTTGGGGGGTTGGTTCCATACTTTCCTGAGACAAGTTTTCTCACAACAGAGAGCTGATTCAAGCATCAGCCAACTCAGAGCATGCGATTCTTGGTCAGTTTTATGGGCCTGGGATGCCTCAGGTCCTCTGGTCCGTGATATCAAACTTGGGGCCAGTTTTTTGGACTGGAGTACATATGTGCTTGTTACAGAGACACCTATCAAACTTCTGGTTGCCATGTTCCCCATCATTTGACCAGTCCCTTCCTCTTCCTCAGGAGATCAAGGAGCAATTTACGTGTTTGTGATCCGCCATCTGATGACCAGGGTGCTGTTGGAAGTACCGGATGGAATACTTGTCATCTCAGAAACCAACTTGAAGGTCTGGGGGTGCAATGCCCAGTAGACCTTTTGGGTGAACTTCTGCTGGGAGACCAGAGTGATCAGTTTGGCCCTGGTGAGGTTCAGGCCTCTTTTAGTGGGCAAAGCACTATATGCTCTCGGACTCTGCTATGGCAGTGGTGTGTGTCCACCAATGAGGCAGAGATTGCGGGGCTGGAGTGGACTTTGAGATCACAGAACTGTATTGTTGGTTAGAGGAGCATCTGTATGCCCTGTCTGTAGTGCATATCGTGAGCTTCAACAACCTGCAGGCTGCCTTTCTGTGTTGGAACTCTTTGGGTCCAGGTGAAGTGAAAGCTCACTTCTCCCATTTGCGACCTTATAGTGTGATGATGCGGCCTCCTAGTGCTCCACTTGGTGGCCACTTAAGAGAATACCTATATGAGGAGCTATAGCAGCCATGAGAAGAATCAGTGTGCTGTTGAATATCCTGCAAAGCAGCATTTACAAGGTTTGCAGGTCTGCAAACTATGTAAATGCTTTTGAATATCACTCCCTATTTTATTTATTTATTTATTTTATTTATTTACATTCTCTTATATACCGCGCTATTCTGCATCAGTGCGGTTTACTCCCTATGTGTATGGATACGATCACTCAAAACCTTGCTTTATCTTACCATATAAACTTCATTATTCCTTAAAAGAAATAAAGATGGAACTCAACTGCCCTTGGTATTGAATGGCAATCATCTACTATGACGTAGTGCCCACCTGGCAAAAAGGTCATCATCACTATTCTTCGTTCCTTTTAATACCAAATAATAATTATAACTCAGTCCTTTTATCCACATAGTACTATGTCATGATTGTAGTACACCTCTTAAATGACAACTTACTGTAACTTTCAGCGTCTTGTTCTTTTGTCACCATTACTTCCTTTCGGCTCCTAATCGGTCTCCATGCCAACCACGGTCGTAGGTTTCAACAAGCCAAATGGTTTCATTAGGGAGTTTGAATTGACAGTCTCTGCATAACATATGCACAAAAACAAATAGCTGAAACATATGCATAAAATGCACAAAAATCAGAAAAAATATGTTTTAAATGAGCATGAACCAAACTTTTTATTTGCCATGCACACCAATATCCTCAACAGAGTCTAGGTCAGGTGAGCTACTTCCCAATCTACACACAATTGTAATAGGACAACCAAGTTTATCTATTAAAATCTGTTTAGCATTTTCAGAAAAATAGATTTAAGGAGCTCTCTTAGCCTTAAAGAAAGCCCTTCAGTGAAAGTAGGATCATGCAAGTCGAACAGCAGCTGTCTTGGTCTTTAATATATAGTTGTGTAAAAGGGGTAGAAAGATATACAAATATCTATCCTTTGTATCTAATTTATCAAAAAGGAATGCAGCATTATAGTAGGATTTAAACAACCTTAATGGTAAATTATACATATGAAGTGGGATTTTAGAAGGGATGTCTAGGGAGAATTTGGGACCAGAGCACAATGTCCAAAAATCCCGGGGAGTGGCAGCGGTGAAGGGAGGTACATATAAGTGCCTTCTGAAATCACTCCATTCTCACTCCTAGAAATGAATGTTCTAGTAACTGGTTTTGTCAACAGGCCTGTGCAGGTAACAAGGTTGGGTATGTGCCGTACAGAACTAGCTACAACACCATATTGACAGAAACAACCTACTGGATCCCAACAATATGGATTTCGTCCTCACCATGGAGTGGAAGCCCTTCTAACCACCCTGATCAACACTCTAATTCAAGGAATACAACAAACCATCCCAGGATTCCTTCTACTCTTCCTGGATATCTCCTCAGCATTCAATACAGTAAACCACCATACCTTCCTCCATTGCCTACAATCCAATAGAATGCAAAGCACCGTCCTTCAGTGGTTCAGATCTACCTCTCTGAAAGATGCCAGCAAATAAGGATTGACAACAACACCTCCATCCTTTACAAACAGACAAGAGGAGTCCCCCAGGGATCCACCCTCTCTGCACTGCTATTCAACATTTACCTCCAACCCCTCTGTACACTTATCCGATCACACAACATCAATTTCCACATCTACACTGATGATATCATGATCTATGGCACTTTCAACACAAAGGAGCCCTCATTCTCCACTCACCAGAAATGCTTCACAGATGTATCCAACTGGCTAAAAGACAACAACGTGGAAATAAACTACAAGAAAACAGAAGCCCTCTTTGTATCCAGAGATGATACCTTCACAACCCCACCTACCATAACCCTGAACAGCACCCCTATCAGGACACAATCAGAAGTCACGTACCTAGGAATCACCCTCAATCAACAGCTCACCTTCAAAGCCCATATCAACAGAACTATGAAAATAATATACTACAAAGCAAAGATCCTCCAGCGCCTCTGAACACTGCTCGAACATACCGACTTCCAATCTGCTCTTCAAGCAACAGTACATAGAAACACGACGGCAGAAAAATACCACATGGCCTAACCAGGCTGCTCTTCCATATCACCCACTACAAGTGTCCCCTTTTTTTTTCTTTTAGAGAGCCTCTGTGTTTGTCCCATGCTTTTTTGAATTCAGATACTGTCCTCATCTCTACTACCTCCACTGGGAGACTACTCCACTCTTTCCGTAAAGAAATATTTCTGCATATTACTCCTGAGTCTATCCTCTTTCACCCTCATCCTATGTCCCCTCATAGCAGAGCTTGCTTTTAATCGAAAGAGGCTCTCCTCAGGTGCATTTATGCGACAGAGGTTTTTAAACATCTCAATCATATCACCTCTGTCCCACCTTTCCTCTGAAGTGTACATATTAAGGTCCTAAAGTCTGTCCTCATATGCTTTATAACAAAGACCATTAACCATTTTAGTAGCCACCCCTGCACCGACTCAAACCTGTTTATATCCTTTTGAAGTTGCGGTCTCCAGAATTGCACACTATACTCCAAATGAGGTCGCACCAAAGACTTATACAGAGGCATTATCACCTCCTTTTTTCTGCTAGCCATTCCTCTCCCTATCATCCAAGCATCCTTCTAGCTTTCGCCGTTGCCTTTTCTACCTGTTTAGCTACTTTGAGATCATCAGACACAATCGCGCTTAGGTTCTGTTCTTTCGTGAACAGAAGTACATCACTCCCTATACTGTACTGCTCCCTTAGATTGTTGCAGCCCAAATGCATGACCCTACATTTTTTAGCATTAAATCTCAGCTGCCAAATTCTAGACCATTCTTCAAGCTTACCTAGATCTCTCCTCATGTTATCTACACCTTCCTGGGTATCTACTCTGTTGGAGATTTTGGTATCATCCGCAAAGAGGCAAACCTTACCTGACAGCCCTTCTACAATATCACTAACAAAGTTGTTAAAAAGAATCGGACCAAGGACAGATCCCTGCGGCACTCCACTGCTAACCTCCTTCCCCTCAGAGCGAACTCCATTTACCTGTACCCTTTGTCATCTAACACTCAATCAATTTCTAATCCAAGCAGTAACTTTAGGGTCCATCCCTAGGATGCTCAGTTTGTTTATAAGTTGCCTGTGCAGAACAGTGTCATATGCTTTACTGAAATCTAAATACACCACATCTAGGGATCTCCCTCGGCCCACCTTCCTGGGCACCCAGTCAAAGAAATCAATCAGATTTGTCTGACAAGACCTGCTCTTGGTGAATCCATGCTGACTCGGATCCGGTAATCCGTTGGACTCCGGAAACTGCCAAACCTATAATTCAAAATGGCATGGGACAGACACAGTGGATCCCTTTATAGCAACAGGATAAAATCAAAACAAACATAACTATCATTTATATTTATTTATTTATTTATTTATTTAACAGTTGCTTATATACCGCTACCTTCCACAGATCAGGTGCGGTTTACAATGAACAAGGAATGAACAGATTAACAGGTCTGTTTTACATGAAACATTAATTAACTAGGTACAATTTTGCTAAATACATTAAACATGATTGGACTAAGTATGGTAAATAATTTGTTAAATAACAATTGAACTATTTACATATTTCAAACTATTTACATATATCTATTTACAGGATTTACAAATAGTTATTTAATCGGCTTGAATTGTAGTTAGATAGAAAAAATTTGAATTGGTATTCCCTGAGGTCTCTATTAACCATTTCCTGTTAGTGGTAAGGTATTTTCTAGTGTGCCGAAATGGGAGATGAATAGAAATGTTTTTAATTTCTTGCGGAGTTCCTTTGTATCATTTAATGCTCTTATTTCTTCGGGGAGGGAGTTCCATAGGGTGGGAGCTGCATGTGAAAACGCTTTTTTATTAGTTGTTTTTTTGGTAGTTGTGAAATCTTTTGGGATCCTAATTTTATTCGTGTGGCCTCTCCGTAGCGCAGTTTGGGATGTGTCTTTAGTGATAAGTTTTGTTAAAGAGACTGGGGCCATTGTATTTAGTGTCTTAAAAGTAGTGATAATCAATTTGTGATTTATTCTGGATTGAATTGGGAGCCAGTGAAGGTTTGCGAGTATAGGTGTAATGTGCTCAAATGGTGGAACCTTCATTACAATTCTTGCTGCTGCATTTTGGGCAAGTTGGAGTCTCTTAATGTTCTGTTTTGTTGTTCCTAGTAGGGTGAGATTTGCGAAATCAAAGTGTGGGGTGATGATAGCCTGAATAATGCTCAGAAAATCGTGTAGAAGTACAAGAGGGCGTAATTGTTTTAAAATTTTGAGTTTAAAGTAGATTTTCTTAGTGATGTTTCTAATATGTGTGTCCATGCTACGGTGTGAGTCAAGGGTGACACCTAGGTATTTTACTTCATTTTTTATTGTAATGTTGTGATTTTGGAGAGTGATGTGTGTTGGGGGTATGTAGGATTGATTTTTAGTTACTATTAATATATCAGTTTTAGAATGATTGATGTGGAGATTGTGGTCTTTTAGCCAGATTGTTAATTCAGAGAAGCATTCTGTTAACAGTTGTAATGGGAGTGTTGGGATTGTGAATGGTATGTACATCATCATATCGTCTGCGTAAATGTGATAGTGGACTTTAAATTTCTTGAAAATGTCGCAGACTGGTTGAATATATATATTAAATAAGAGGGCGGAGAGGGCGGAGCCTTGGGGGAGACCAATTTCCTGTTTGTATGTTTTAGAAGTTTCTGTGTTAGTTCGGACGGTTTGGGTTCGATCAGTTAGATATGAGGTGAACCAATTATGTACAGTTGAGTGGATTCCTATTTGTTTTAATCTGTTAAGCATTACAGCATGGTGTACACTGTCAAACGCTGCAGAGATGTCTAGAAAGAGGAGAATGAAAGCTTGTTTAGGGTTATCAATACCTCGTATTAAGGTATCAAGGAGTACTGTTAATAGAGTGTCTACACCATGATAGGGACGAAAGCCATATTGTTGGTCATCAAGGGGGGCTGAGGTTTCTATGTGATCCTGTGTTTGAGTTTGAACGACCTTTTCAATTAGTTTAGCCATGAATGGAATGCTAGAGATAGGTCTGTATGAATTAGGTGATGTTTTGTCGAGGGTGTTATTTTTGATTATCGGTCGGATTTGTGCATGTTTGAGGGGAGGTGGTAAGTATCCTTGGCGCAGCGACAGATTGACTATAGGAAGGATAAAGGGGGATAGTGTAGGGAGGGTATGCTTGATCCAGTTTACCGGACATGGATCAAGTTGAGAAGTCGTAGTGTTCAAGTAAATAGGGGTGACCTACATGGAGCAGTGGGTACACCCCTAAACAAAGGCATATAGAGGGGTGACCTGCACGGAGTGGCAGGTGCACCTACTCTTGCCGCCTTGCTGGGCAGACTAGATGTAACATACTGGTCTTTATCTGCCGTCATATACTGTGTTACTATGTTACCTTGACTATTGCAATGTTATCAACCAGGGCCTCCCACAATCTACGCTTCTCCCCCTACAAACATCTCTCCATACGACAGCGCAAATATTCCGAGCAGCAGCTAGGCAAGAACATATCACTCCCATACTTATGAAACTCCACTGGCTACCACTACTGAGTTGGATAAAATACAAGACAATACTCCTGACCCACTAGGCCATCCATGCCGATCCCCCCCACGCTGATACAGACCCTTCAACCAATCAGATCTAGGCGCATCTCCACGATGAATACCCTAATCATCCCACACTCCAGGACCAAATCCATCCAGCAAGCCTGAAAATGTGTCTTCCAGCTTTATGCACCCTCAATTTGGAACTCCCTAACAGACAAGCTCAGGAACATAACAGACCTCTCCACCTTCATAAAACCCTTGAAGGACACACCTTTTCTTAGAACACTTCAGCCCGTCTGCTTAACCCTCCCCTCCAGCAGTTACCCCCCACCAGATGATACTGTATATAGTATGTGTATTTATGTAAATAGCCCTACCCCTGCACTTTCCAATGCATGCTGTTAATTGTTTGATGTACCATTCTTGTTTCATGTACACCGCCTTGATCCGGTGAAAGACGGTATATAAATACAGCTAAATAAATAAATTTCATAAATGTAGACGTGTCCGAATTGCATGACCTCAGAAATGGGTACTTGGATGTGCTGGCCGGGGTGTTTCAGAAGGAGGGGCAACTATGTTTTGAGAGTTGTGTGTCCCAACCGGGCATTTTAGACAATCAGACAAGCGGTGGCAAGCTGGTAATATGTTTGGAGTATGTATTTACATGCAGGTTTCTTTGGCCAGCAAATATTAATTGTGGGAATGAAAGCACATTTTGCTCTTCCCCCAGGAATTGTTGCAGCCATGGAACAAGCACCTTTTTGCACCTTGTTCGTGGTCACGAACAGGTATAGGCATACTGTAGATACGTCAACAACCAGGGTCAGATGTATTTGTGCCATTCTGAAAACACACTGTGACATGCATCTCCATTGCTCTGCCCATGTCATGCCTCTGCCATGCCCCCATGCATGTGCCAAGGATGTCTATGTACCCAGCTTTCTAAAATGGGTTCAGGGACGTCTTTGATTTACACATCTGAATGCTCGTTTTCAGACATCGATATCACGAATAGAGCTATTAAAATAACCCCTTTAGTAATTGGGGATAGGTGAACAAGCCACTTGCTGTTTTTTTCTCTAAAAAGTTTTATTGTGCATATCAAATCAGAACAATACAAAATAAATGTAAGAACGAGCTTGTCAACATAATCCCTAAATCTGGTGGGCAGCTGACAATAACAAATCTCACAAGCATAGAAGATCCTATGACAGCTGCAACAGCTACAGTATACCAACTGTGAATTTCCTCTCCCACTGCTCCTTTACATGGAGATAACTGGGTACATCCACAAAATTGTAACTACCAAGAGGTTGGAGCCCCTAGTATTATCACAAAAAAGAGGGGAGGTAGTCCTCCCTCTGCACTGAAAACCAAGGTATAAGGTAAGAAGAACGAAAAGAAAACCTCCATATATGAAACTGCAGGCCACTCAAAGCAGTTAAGGATACAGCGTGTTGCACCACTGATTTTTGAAAAGATTTCATATGAAAAAAGAAGGACCATGCAAACCAAAACATGGCCGTCCATCCTCATAGCTCGTAGATAATTTTCTCCATAGCAGCTACCTCCAAGATCTTTTATAGCTGTTCCCGTTTAGATAGAGGGATAGGTCTCTTCCATATTCTTGCTGAAGTACTTCTCAGAGTTAGCAAAAGGGAAACTAGGCAGACATTGTAACTTAGTGGGTATGACCCACAGTGAGGTATCCTTTTTTTTCTTTTTTTTTTAGTTTAATCCATTTGTACCTGCCATAGATGACTATGTGTCTTAATAGAAGCACTATCTCTTAGCAGAGAAGATGAGAGGTGAGAAGGGCTTTATATCATATACTTTACTTTCCATATGAGGGTTATTGTTGAGGAGTCTAAGTCGTGTGGGTAATGTCCTGGGTAGCATATTTGAAGATGGAACCCCTGTAAGTATAGATCTGGTGGGCATGTTCTATGCCAAATCTTGTAGGGCTATGATTGCAGAGATGGAGTGTTTATATGAGAAGATGGAGCTCAGTTTCTCACTGTGTTTATTCTCTGTGAACAAGCAGGAAATAAGTCCTCACATTTGGATGATGTACCAATGGAGCCCGCACGGAACGCTCCCCAGCTTCCAAAGGAAACCTTTGGGAGGTACACTGCACATGTGCGCCTCCCTTCCTATCTGCCGTGGCACCATATTCTCCAGGCTTTTTTCCACAGAGCCTCTAGAATGTGTTCCTGCAGTCTGGAAAAAAGTTTGAATTTCTTGCCCTTGTGGCTGAGCTTTTGCTCATTTTTTCATCCACTTGTCGTTGGGTAGTCCTTTTCTTATCCTTTGGGTGGGGGTTTTTTGTAGGGTTTTTTTGTACCTTTTCACATCTTTTTCCCCTTTGGGGGCTTTTTCCTGCCCATGGGCATTTTTTAGTTTGATTTTACCGAGGCAGTATTTTTCAGCATGTCTAAGCCTGTTAGCAGCTTTAAGAAATGCACCAAATGTGGTAAGACCATTTCTGCCATGGACTGCCATAATTGGTGCTTGCAATGCCTTGGACCCAACCACCAGCCGGTGTCCTGCAAATGACACGTTGAGGGCTGAAGGGTCAGAAAAAGCTGAAGGAGTCCCTCTTTGGCTCATCTGATTCAGCATCCTCAGCTCTGACAACCTTGTCCACACCTGAGGTGACCCATAGAAATGAGCAGAGAGAGCTCAGTCAGAGCAGAAGGGTTCGAGTGGCGAGGGGTGACCCTCTGCAGACACCCTGTCGATGTCGAAAGGGAAGTACAAGGAGAAGATCCATATACAGCGCCCCCGCGGCCCCTCTTGGTGTGAGATGAACAGCGAGGACCGGGAACAACTGACCACACTTCCCTGGCAGGAGGACCCGATCCGGATGGCGGAGCCCACTTCCAGTGCCCAGGAGGGCAGCCGTATTTCTCCCAATGCTCCAATCATTGTGGAGTCCCTACCCAAGGGGTCACAAGCGATGTCCATGGCTGTGGTATCGATGTCCTCATTGCTGGTGGTTCTGGAGGAATGCCTTCAAACCTTGAAACTCATTTGATGGCTGTGGAAGCCCTGCAGAATGCAGACTTCACGGCATGGATCGTGTTGTCACCACACTCCTTCCGGCCTGTCCTGAGATCCAGGCCCTGCCCGTCGCATCTGGGACATCAGGTGGGAGATCAGTATCAACTCCAGTGGCCGGCCGGAGCCATCTCCCTCTCCAGTGTGTTGGAGTCCAAGGCCCCAGGGCATCGCCGTTGACATGCTAGGCTCAAGGGGGATCATCGATGTCTACCCTCTCCTGAGTCATGCAGTCGTCATTTGGAGGAGGCTCAGCATTACTTCGACTTCCACTAGGAGCCTGAATCAGAATGGGAAACTGAGGCGGAAATGACTGTGTCAGACCTTCGGGCCCAAGATCTCCCGTCCGACCCTTTGCCCCCTCCAGCGGAAGTCAACCCTAGAGGACACGTCCTTCCAGGAGTTTGTTTGGGACCTAGCCAAGACCATCCCTTTTCTCTGGAATCAGAAGAGGAACAGAGGGTGGAGGAATTGGAACTCCTTCAATACCCCTTGACCCCCTAGAGTTGGTGATGGCTCTTATCCACCATGTCTTGCAGACGCTGCTACTGCAGCTGTGGGAGGCACCACCTATGCTTCCAGTCATCAGCCGCTGACTCAACTTCCTGTACTGGGTCCAGAAGGTCCCCCCGAGGTTTGAGAAACCTCAATTGCCCCACAATTCCATTGTGGTCATGTCTGCCTTGAAGTTTGCAAAGAGTGCTAAAACACAATCCTTGGTGCTGCCCATGCTGGAAACGAGGACCCTGGACTCCTTCGGGAGGTGGTACTTCCAGGGTTCCATGCTGGTAGCTCAGATCCTGGCCTACCAGGCTTACATGGAGTTCAAAAGAGGCACACATACTTGCAG
Organism: Ichthyophis bannanicus; assembly: GCA_033557465.1. NCBI lineage: Eukaryota > Metazoa > Chordata > Amphibia > Gymnophiona > Ichthyophiidae > Ichthyophis > Ichthyophis bannanicus. Next base: position 1,512,057,974 of record CM066032.1, on the reverse strand, counting down.
CACCAAGTGAACCAACAGAAGAGCAAGGCGAAAAACAATTCAACTCTTCATTTGTAGAACCAGCCTTTATTAACCACACCTACATTGAGTGTTTCAGCTCACAAGCCTTCTTCAGGGGGAATGTTTCTAACCTCTAACAGATGAAAATATAAACATTTTAAAACATAATATAAAACAATAAATAAACATTGACATTAAAACAAGACATATGGTATCAAATAATAACAGCCATGATATAAAACATTGTTGAAAAAACTTAAATATGACAACAGACTGATAGCACATTAAAAAAGCAAAAAATACAAATAGTAATGCTATAAAGCAATGTCTTAAAAAACAGCATAGATTCTTCAGAGCTTATATATGTGTGAAACTAGAGGAGTACAATACTGTGGCTCATTCACATAAGGACTATAAGAGTAAATAGCACATTGCTTACAAAGATCAAAATGTATTGTGGCAAAGTCAGCTATCCTGAGAGTGGGGGAGGTGAGAAGCATAGCGAATTCACCCTAGTTAAGGGTCCCCTTCTAGGAGTGCAGGGAGAGAAAGCCACAGCCAGGTTTCAAAGACAGAAAACCCCCAGCTGGAACAGGTTTCAGCCAATGACTGATAAAGTAAGAAAGAGGGATTGCAAGCACGAGGACCAAAGCCCTTACTTTAACAAGTGCACTGAGTATTCTAATATCAGAAGGCAGGGGGATTACCAACACCTGGGAAAGAAAGAGGTGGGGTTAAGACCCTGGAGGTATAAGCCTGGGTTAGATTATGCAGAAAGGGGGAGACGAGAAAGGGAGAGACAAGAAAGGGAGAGCAGCTGAGACAGAAGCAGAGAGAAGGAGTGGATTCTTGGAGAAGAGCTGAGCTATCCAGAGCTGAGAGAGCTGAATTCCCTGCAACAGTTTGGCAATAGAGCTGGGGACCAGGAAGTGGAGAAGCTTTCAGACCACCAGAGAGGTTGTCAGCTGAGCAGTCTGACCAGGTCGGTGAGTCAGAGCCCATGCAGTTGGGAGAACCAGTGTTAGAGTTGGGGGAAGAAGATTGCTTTATGGTTTGCTCTCTATGCCAAGCTCTAGACAGGAGGTCTTGAGGAAAAGCTAGCCCTAAAAGAAGTAATTCTCCTTGGAAGTTAACCATATGGCAGAAGCAGTGTGGAGGTAAATTCCTGTCTGTTTTAAAAGGGAAATTTACTGCAACGTAAACCTGATCAGGAAGCTCTGATCCATGCTGGTTTGTCACCTGTGTTTGAACTGTGCAGCGGCAAGAAAAGCCAAGTTAGCTGCTATAAGAGTTTTTGCTTGCTCCTCTCTTATATGAAAAGCCTGCTAAGAGTTTTGATAACAGCTTGGAATGTTTGTTTTGTTCTAAGTTTGGTTTCACGTAGAAATGCAGCCTAGAGAGGATTTTGAGGCTGGCAGAAACCAAACTGCTGTAGAAGAATTAAGCCTGAATTTTTTCTTTATGCTCTGATTAACAAGGACTAAAAAGGAAAGTGGTAGCCTAGTTTCTAAAGGCAATTGCTTCTGCAAGTAAGAGGACTTTAAAAAGCCATTTCTGAGTTCTTTTGGTTTGTTTGCCATTATTTGCTGTACCTTAAGCAAATCCTACAGTTATAATCCTGTAAATGATACCTTGAACCTGCTGTGTTTTGCGTTATGGAAATAAACGTTCTGTTACAAGCCTTACCCTCGTTTACCTCAACTACAAACCTTCTACTTAAGGCACCAACATATTTTAGCAGTACTACACTTCCCAGAAGCCAACACGAAGAAATAGGCTGCTAGGAGCTGATAGAAGAAGGAATCCTCAACCACCACGCCCCTCGACCACTAGAGGCAAGTGGCTTCAGGCGTTGTGCTTGTGACAGTATCCTTAAATCCTCAACCAATACGTGATAAGACAATCTTTTAGTAATACAGACAGACCAATGCTGAACTCAAAAGGAAGAAGATACAAATGACTTACTGTGGGATGCAATGCTGGAAACTAAATTGACTTAAAGACTGGAAAAGTAAAAAAAATCACAGAAAACTTCTCAAGCTATAAGACAACGTATATATATATTAATTCCTGCAGTCCATTCAATTGTTCATAAAAGCTTCAAAATAGAGCCATTGTGAAGGTTTAAGGGTATTTTGAACCAGCGTAGGATAAACGCAATATAACAGACCAAATGTTGCATTGAGAGGTGCAATGTCAGGCAAACAATGAAAAAAAATTATGCGGGGAGTGACTGTCCAGGGGGACTTGCCTAGTAACGAATAACTTCTATCACCGGCATCTGTTAAACGTGCGCCATCAGGATGCTGCTACTTTTAAATCACTCTATTGGCGTGAAAACTAGGGGTAATCATGGTGACCAGATGAAAAACGGCAGTATTTCTTGAAGGGAACCTATCTTTAAAGAATTATTAAAAACTGAGGAGGATTTAAGTATAAAAGTATCCTAAAGCATGTGATATTATTTGTACAGTAATTTTTAGAGTCATACATATAAAAATGTGAAACCATAAAATCAAATTATACCGCCATTTGGAATGCTGTGGGGATCAGCACCAAGGACGGTAGTGTGTTAACCTTCCTACAGCTCTAAAAGCGGTATGGAAACTGTAGATCAGTCAATCGTATGAAACTGATGGACACTAAACAGATAGAGAGGAATGTAAGGAGAGAGGGCCCTACCGGACTCTTACAATTTTATTTATTATAAAATGAAATCTGTTTCATGTCTGTCAAAATGAAGCCGGGGAAGCCAACCACCGACTGAAAGACCAAAGCGGTGAAGAGATAAACTCTTCTGGCTTAACCAATTAACAGCGACTGAGGAGCAAAAGCACATAAGACCGATAATAATAAAATAAAATAATAAAGACATATAAAAGACAGTTTTGTCACTGGTAAAAAGGAGGCAAAGGCCTGTCCACTTTGCCAACTGGTGGCCTCTCGTCATATCAGAGGCCTGGGTGCTGCAGATTGTCCAAAGCGGCTGTCTGTTGCATTTCACTCAGCTGTCACCCCTTACAATCCTGGGGAGTTCACCATGGACTCCGTGCACTGGAGCCTCCTGCAGACTGAAGTCATGGCCCTGCTGGCCAACCTTGCCATCAAGCTGGTCCCCCCAGCCCAGATCGGGAAGGGCTTTTACTCCAGGTACTTCCCTGTCCCTCAAAAGACCGGCGGGCTCTGTCCAATTCTGGATTTGTGAAACCTCAACCAGTTCCTGGTATGTGAAAAGTTCAAGATGTTCTTGTTGGGGACGCTGCTCCCGTTTCTCCTACAAGATGATTGGCTATGCTCATTGGATTTGAAGGATGCATATGCACATAGTCTGATTCACTTGCATCACAGACAATACTTTCGGTTCATGCTGGACAGCCAGCACTATCAATACCGGGTGCTACCCTTTGAGTTGGCTACAGTCCCTAGGGTCTTCACAAAGTGCCTGTTAGTTGTGGCTACCATCCTTCGGACCCTGGGGGGTCTTTGTCTTCCTGTACCTGGATGACTGGCTTGAAGGGCTTGGCTGGTATGATCAACTATACGAATTCCCACCTCCAGTCATTACAGAAACTGGAGTTCATCGTGGACCTCCTTGGTACCACTCGGACGAGAGCATTTCTGCCGATGGACTATGTAGTGTCTTGTCGAGGTGGTGGGCATGTTGCAGTGCCAGAGCCACACCACAGCCAATGGGCTGCTGAGATCCCATGGACACATGGTGACCATGGTGCATGTCACCCCTCAGGCCCGCCTCTGCATGCAGCAGGCTGAATGGACCTTGCGAATGCAATGGCAGCAACCCTCAAGCCACCTTTGGAAAGGGCTGTGGTCACTGCGCCACTCACACAATCCCTGGAATGGTGGCTCATGCCTGGAAACCTGCGTCGGTGCCTCTCATTCCAAACAGCAGTGCCCTGCAGGCTGCTCACGATGGATGCCTCCAAGTTCGGCTGGGGCACATCTGGATGGTCTCCGCACTCAGGGTCAATGGTCCGAGAGCAAGAGCTTCATTCAGATCAACTTCCTCAAGATCCATGGCATTGCAAATGCTCTCTGTGCTTTTTGGGCACACCTGGCAAATCAGGTGGTCCTGATCCAGATGGACAACCAGGTGGCCATGTTTTATATGAACAAGCAGGGGAGCATAGAAACATAGAAACATAGAAATATGACGACAGAAAAAGACCACATGGCCTATCTAGTCTGTCCTTCCATAACTACAACAGTCCACTTTTTGCCTTTAGAGATCCTCTGTGTTGGTCCCATGCTTTCTTGAATTCAGTTACTGTCCTCATCTCTACCACCTCCACTGGGAGACTATTCCACGGATCCACTACTCTTTCCGTAAAGAAATATTTCCGCATATCACTCCTGAATCTATCTCCCTTCACCCTCATCCCATGTCCCCTCGTAGCAGAACTTGCTTTCAATTGAAAGAGGCTCTCTCCCTGAACATTTATGCCACGGAGGTATTTAAACATCTCAATCATATCACCTCTATCCCGCCTTTCCTCTAAGGTGTACATATTAAGATCCTTAAGTCTGTCCTCATATGCTTTATAATGAAGCCCATTAATCATTTTGGTAGCAACCCTCTGCACCGACTCCATCCTGTTCACATCCTTTTGAAGGTGCGGTCTCCAGAATTGCACACCATACTCCAAATGAGGTCGCACCAAAGACTTATACAGAGGCATTATCACCTCCTTTTTTCTGCTAGCCATTCCTCTCCGTATGCACCCAAGCATCCTTCTAGCTTTTGCTGTCGCCTTTTCCACCTGTTTAGCTACTTTAAGATCATCAGACACAACCACGCCTAGGTCCCGCTCTTCTTTAGTGGACAAAAGTACTTCACCTCCTATACTGTATTGCTCCCTTGGATTGCTGCAGCCCAAATGCATGACCTTACATTTTCTAACATTAAATCCCAGCTGCCAAATTCTAGACCATTCTTCAAGCTTAGCTAGATCCCTCCTCATGTTATCTACCCCTTCCTGGGTGTCTACTCTATTGCAGATTTTGGTATCATCCGCAAAGAGGCAAACCTTACCCGACAGCCCTTCCGCTATATCACTAACAAAGATGTTAAAAAGAATCGGACCAAGGACAGATCCCTGGGGCACACCACTGGTAACATCCTTCTCCTCAGAGTGAGCTCCATTTACTTGTACTCTTTGTCGCCTCCCACCCAACCAATTTCTAACCCAAGCAGTAACTTTAGGGTCCATCCCTAGGGTGCTCAGTTTGTTTATAAGTCGCCTGTGAGGAACAGTGTCAAAGGCTTTACGGAAATCTAAATACACCACATCTAGAGCTCTCCCTCGGTCCAACTCCCTGGTCACCCAGTCAAAAAAATCAATCAGATTTGTCTGACAAGACCTGCCTCTGGTGAATCCATGCTGCCTCGGATCCTGTAATCCGCTGGACTCCAGAAACCTCACTATTTTCTCTTTCAGCAGCGTTTCCAATAATTTACTCACCACCGAAGTTAAACTAACCGGCCTGTAGTTTTCAACCACATCCTTACTTCCGCTTTTGTGTAAAGGCACCACATGAGCCTCTCTCCAGTCCTTTGGCACCACTCCTGACTCCAACGAGGCATTGAAAAGGTCAGTCAGTGGAGCTGCTAGAACGTCCCCAAGTTCCCTCAGTATTCTAGGGTGTATCCCATCCGGTCCCATCGCTTTGTCTACTTTAAGTTGAGCTAGTTTCTCACGAACACAGTCTTCTGAAAATAGTTCAAGATGTCCCTCGCTTCTGTTCTTATTTGTGGGTGTTTTCTGAGGTCCTGCTCCTGGTTCTTCATCTGTGAACACAGAACAAAAATATTTGTTAAGCAATTCCGCTTTATCCTTATCAGCTTCTACACATTCCCCCCCTGCACCCTTGAGTCTGACAATACCACTTTTGCTCTTCCTCTTCTCACTAATATATCTGAAAAATGTCTTATCCCCCCATTTTATTGCATTGGCTATTTCCTCCTCCTTTTGATTCTTTGCCTTCTTGACTACTTTGCTAGCTTCTCTAAGTTTTTCCAAATACAGATGCCTGTCTTCTGCTCTCTGTGATCTCTTGTATTTCATGAAGGCCTCCCTCTTTTTCTTCACTTTTTCAGCTACTTCCTTCGAAAACCATAGCGGTCTCCTGTTCCTTTTGCCTTTATTTACCATTTTAACAAAAAGGTTGGTTGCCCTTAAAATACCCCCTTTCAGTTTTGCCCACTGTTTTTCTACATCCCCCAGCTGTTCCCATCCCACTAACGACTCCCTGAGGTATTGGCCCATCTTCGCAAAGTTAGTCTTCCTAAAGTCTAAGATCCTCACCTTGGAATGGATTCTAACAGCCCTAGTCCTAATACTGAACCACACCATCTGGTGATCACTGGATGCAAAATGATCTCCCACTACAACATCAGAAACACTTTCACCATTGGTAAGCACCAAGTCCAGTATGGCCCCTTCACGTGTGGGGTCTATTACCAATTGCCTGAATAGTTCTCCCTGTAGAGAATCCAGGATCTCCTTACTTCTACATGATACTGCAGCAGGAATGTGCCAATCAACATCTGGCATATTGAAATCTCCTATCAGTAGCACTTCCCCTTTCCTAGCAATGCTGCGTATGTCTTCAATTAACTCTCTGTCCACCTCTTCCTCTTGTGAGGGAGGTCTGTATATCACTCCAATGCAAATAGATTTCTCTTTCCCTCTTTCTAGTTTAACCCACAATGCCTCCTCTCTCCCTTTTAAGCTCTGTAATTCCAAAGCTTTAATAGTAGTTTTTACATATAGTGCCACTCCTCCTCCTCTTCTTCCTACCCTGTCCATAGACTTGTACCTCCTGTGTTGGGAGGCTGTTTGCCTCTGGAAGTTTTCTGTGCTTCACGGCATGGACCTCCGGGTGATGTAAATTTGCCTGATGAGAGCAACGGCCTATTGGATCGCCTCAGTTGGGTTCTTCAGCCTCACACGTGGGGTATCCCTGATGTGGACCTCTTCACTACAGCACAGAATGCCCAGGTTGCCTGGTTCTGTTCTTGGAGGCCAGCCAGAAATCACCTGGCTCCAGATGCCTTCCTTCTCCACTGGGGGGGAAGCCTGCTCTATGCCTACTCCCTGATTCCGCTTGTCATGAAGATGCTCCTGAAGCTCCAAGCCAAGGAGGAATCGATGATTCTCATCGCTCCCTACTGGCCTTGACAACCGTGGTTCCTGCTACTGCTGCAGCTCTTGCAGAGGGAATCTCTCCATCTGGGCCCCAACCCAGACTTCATCTCACTGGAGAGTGGCTCCTTGTTGCATCTCAACATCTGCTCCCTGGCGCTCATGGCATGGATGCCTCAAAGGCATCACCGAGATCCTGCTGGCATCCTGCAAGAAATCGACATGTAAGGCCTATGCATTCCAATGGTGGTGGTTTGCTGTGTGGTGCACTGGTCCCCTTTGTCTGTACTGTAGACCAGCTGTTAGAGTACCTCTTGTACCTCTCCAATTCTGGGCTAAAGTCCAACTCGGTGTGTGTTCACCTCAGCGTGAAAGGAGCGTGCCATCTTGTCTGTATGGAGGGGAGCCTGTGTCAGCTCAACCTCTGGTAAGCCGCTTCATGTGGGGCTTGCTTCTTTTGTAGCCTCCAGTCAAGCTCCCTATGGTCACTTGGGATCTGAATGTGGTCCTTGGCCAGCTCATTTTGAGCAGATGGATGTGTGCTCTCTGAAGTTCTTGACCTGGAAGGTCCTCTTCCTGGTCACCATCACATCAGCCCGACCTGTGAGTGAGCTCCAGGCTCTGGTCGCACACCCTCCATACACCAGGTTTTACCAGAACTGGGTGGTGCTCTGCACGCACCTCACTTTCTTCTTAAGGTGGTCTCAGCTTTTCACCTCAACCAGTCCATTGTCCTTCCAATGTTTTTTTCCCTGGCCTCACGCCAATCGTGGTGAGGCACCATTGCACATGCTGGATTGTAAGCACGTGTTGGCCTTCTTCCTGGAATGCATGAAGGCGCACTGTCAATCCTCCCAGTTATGTGTCTTCTTTGACCCAAATAGGCTGGGTGTCGCTGTTTCAAAGCAACGTTATCCCTCTGGCTTATGGACTGCATCGCCCTTGCATATTCCTTGGCTGGTTTCAGCTTTGAGGGTCATGTCACGGCTCACAATGTCCAAGCGATGGCTACATTGGTAGCGAACCTCCGTTCCGTTTCCACAGAGGAAATCTGCAGGGCTGCAACATGGTATTCAGTCCATACCTTCACAGCCCGTTACTGTCTGGATGGGGACTCCCGACAGGACAGCAATTTTGGCCATGTCATTCTCCGGCATCTCTTTCGGTCTTGAGGGTCAACTCCTGCCCACTGGCTCTTTGTTTATTTATTTACATTCTCTTATATACCGCGCTATTCTGCATCAGTGCGGTTTACATTGAACAAACTGACATTACATTGAACAGGGCATTATAACTTGGAGATAACTATTTTACAGGGAACATGGGCTATGGAGGGTTAAGTGGCTTGCCCAAGACCACAAGGAGTACCTGTGGGACTAGAAACCCCAGTCCTTCCGGCCCAAGGTTGCTGTCCTCTAGTGGGATTTGAACCCCCGACCTTCCGGCCTGAAGTACCTTGCCCCCAACCACTAGGCCACTCCTCCACTCCACTCTTTTGTCCTTCCAGGCTATCTGATAAATTCTCTTGGTCAGTGTCAACTGTGGATACTGCATTAGATGAGTCCCTCGGCGGGACTCCCTCTCTGGTCTTCCTGGCTTCTCCAGTTCTTGATGCTCGGTTGGGCTATTTTTTCTCCTCAGGTTCCGGTAGCCTGAAGCTTGGAAGTCCCATTCATGAGGACTTATTTCCTGCTTGTTCACAGAGAAAGTGTAGTTACTCACCTGTAGCAGTTGTTCTCCATGAATATCAGGAATAAGTCCTCACAACCCTCCCACCTCCCCGGAGATTTGCCTTCTTGGCTCCTGCTATGTGATCATACTGGTGAATATGGCACCACGGTGGGCGGAAAGACAGTTGTGGTGTTTCTCCCAAAAGTTTCCTTTGGAAGCTGGGGAACATTCTGTGCAAGGCTCCGTCAGTGACATCACCCATACGTGAGGACTACTTCCTACTATTCACGGAGAACACTTGCTGCAGGTGAGTAACTATGCTTTCTTTCTGTCCCATGTTGACTGCAAGACTGGAAGATTAGGCATCCAAGTGGCAGACAAATTTTAATTTGGGCAAGTGCAAATTGATGCACTTAGGAAAGAATAATCCAAATCATAGCTACATGATTTATTTTATTTTATTTATTAACAACATTTGTTCCACCCATGAACATGCTTTCTAAGTGATTACAATACAACATACATAATTACACAAAACAAAACATAATCAGCCCTCAGAAAAAACTCAAATACATCAAACTGAATAAGCTTTCCTAAAAAAATAAGCCTTCAAACTCTTACGAAAAGTCAAATAGCAAGGTACATCCTGAACAACCTGGGGTACCTAATTCCAAATTATTATCCCCCTTACAGCCAGGAGGCAGTTATGATCGACTGCTTTATGCACAGATGTATAGAAGAAATTGATAGTAGGCCGTGTGAAGCAGAGTTCAGCCCATGGGAAGAAACATACCTTTGAAACAAATTAGTCAATTCAGTAAAAATCAATGAAGTCAAAACCCTATAAATCAAGCTAACATGTTTAAAATGAATTTTATGCAATAGAGGCAGCAAGTAAAGCAATAAGAGCTGGAGTGATATGCTCAGACTTATGGAAACCCAAAATTATACGAGCAGCAGAATTCTGCGCCATCTGTAAAGGACATAGCACATTATTAAGTAAACCCAATAAAAGTAACCTACAGTAATTTAAATGATGCAGCACCGAAGACTGATGCAGAGTCCTAAAATTGTCAGCTTCTAAAATATACTTCAAAAGACATACTGTCCAACGTTTATCATAAATACTGTAGATTGGACCGTCTGTAACATGTGGTTTAAAGGAAAGGTGGTTATCCAGAAGGCCGCCTAAATCCTGAATCTATACTTTTATAGGAATCGAATGCCCCGCCAGCATCAGAGTGGAAGGAAAACCAACATGAATGCAGGCAGAGACCATCATAGCTTCAGATTTGCCATAGTTAACCAATAAACTATTAGACAAAAACCAATCTAAAATCTGTGGGGAAAAACACCAAAATTCTACAGGTTAAAACCCTAGCTATGATAGAGTGCTTATCATAAATCAAAATATCATCTGCAAACAGATGAAAATTCAGACCCAAAAAGTGCAAGAGAACATACAAAGGTGCAACATAGATGTTAAATAGACAATGCACTAAAGAGAACCAACAAGACTGAATAATACCATGAAAGCAAACTCTCATGCTCATGGTTAGTAAGAAAGGAAGAAAACCATGATAGTACAACTCCACCCACACCAAGTGCTGCCAACGACTGTAATCAAATTGCAGCCTTCAGATCCACAAAACAGTAATAAGTTGGTGGTGTCTCTTTTCTCCAAACCTTGCTATAATGTGTCCTGCAGCAATACTAATAACATTTTTGGGCTATGACCAGCTAGGAAACCATGCTACCAAGGATCCAGTATCTGCATGCATTCCACAAAACTGTTCCACAATAGGAATCACCACCCAAGAAAAGGATTTAGATGGCATCATGGGCAATATGCGGGCTCAAAAAGCAAATAGAATGTTAGGAATTTTTAAGAAAGTAAATCAGAATAAAACAATATCACAATGCCTCTGTATCGCTCCATGGTGCAATTGCATCTTGAACATTGTATTCCATTCTGGTTGCCAAGTTTAAAAATAATATGGCAGAATTAGAAAAGGCACAGCAAATGTTAAAGGTGATGGAATGACTTCCCTATGAGGAAAGACTAAAGGGGTTAGGGCTCCTCAGCTTGGAGACGAGATGACTAGTGGGAAATAGAGGTTTGTAAAATCAGGAGTGGACTGGAAAGGGTTAACACAAATCAGTGATTTATTCTTTGAGATAGCCCAAATATTAGGGGGGGGGAGGGGCACCATGAAATTACTAAGTAGTACATTTAAAATAGATTGGACAAAATATGTTTTCAGTCAGAGCATAGTTAAGTTCTGGAATCTGTTGCTAGAGGATGTGGTGAAAGCAGTTAGCATAGCTGGGCTTAATAAAAGTTTGGACAAGTTCCTGGAAAAGTCCATAACTTGTTATTAACAAGTTAGACTTAGGGAAAATCACTGCCTCTCTGCATCATGGAATCAACAGTATGTACTTTTGGGGATCCTGACAGGGACTGGTGACCTGGATTGGCCATTGTTGGAAACAGGATATTGAGCATGATGGATCTTTGGTCTGACCCACTATAGCAGTTCTTACGTAAAACATTAGAGGAAGTGGTTATTGAATTTTCTAAGTGAAAGGTTTGCTTTGTTATACCTTTATGAGCAGAAGAGCTGCTCGTCAGTTGAGAAAAATATATTTGTGTTTTAAATAGCAAGTTGATATTTGAATTTTGCTCACACATTTCCAGTAGTAGTTCAAGGTACACCGACTCTGGAGGGCTTACAATCCAAGTTTATTTCTGAAGCAGCAGAGGGTTCAGTGACTTCCCCAAGGTCACAAGGAGCAGTAGGGCGATTTAAACCCTGGCTTCCCTGGTTCCCAGCCCAGTGCTTTAACCACTAGACTCTTCCTCCACATGGGAAGGATCATTTTATAACAGGACACCTTGTTAAAATGCACTTTAATGCACTTAAATGCAGCCAATTTTATGAAGAAATGTAGGCACCTAGTTTTCTTAATAAAATACTAGTATGTCTGAAAATGCATGTAAATTTAAAATGGAATCACACCAGCCCTAGAACTGGTGTAAAGTCCTAAAGAACAGGCGTAAATTATACGTTTGTATAACTTATGCATGTAATTTTTCGCTCCACCCACACTCCATCCAAATTCGGTCCTAGTGCACTCCCATAGTAAAAGTACACACTATCAAATCTATGTGTACACTTATAAAATCATGCACAGTCAATTTGCATGCTTAAATCCCACTGGTACTCCCTGTGACCTTGGGTAAGTCACTTAACCCTCCATTGCCTCAGGTACAAACTTAGATTGTAAGCCCTCCTGAAAAAGGGAAATACCTACAGTACGTGACTATAACTCACCTTGAACTACTACTGGAGAGGCGTGAGTGAAATACTACAATAAATAAAGAAATAAATAAATAGGTGCTGAAACTGTTATTTATGCACTTTCTTGCTACCTAAACCTAATTACTCCCATAGTACAGATATAAGAAAACTGATTTTGGAGGGGGTTTTGGGTACATTTTGCTTTTCAAGGTTTCAGTTGTTTGGGTTTTGTACATGTCTAAAACCTTGATTTTTTTTTTTAACTTTGGACGAAGGTTTTATTATGCGTCAACTGCTGTTTTTTCTGTATTGTTTCATGTCAAGCATGGCCATGGATGAGAACATACTTAAATAAAGTTGATTGAATTGTGGGCTAATGTTTTTGACTTCTTGTCTTTAGATTGTGCTGGCATCATGCCATGTTGCCCTGTTCCAAATGTTGGCTTCAGCAGGGTGAAAATGATAAATGATAATATAATATGTACTGGGGAGAGGAGACAGTTCTTAAATCTTGTGCACAGACGTTTTATTTGGAGTTGCCAAGATGTGGCAACTTTTTTGAAATGTTATTTTGTAAATGTTTGAAGATCCACATGGACTAAATTAACTTCCATTGTTCTATGATACCATCAGTAAAATCAGGGTATTTTAGCTTTATAGGCTCTTAAACCTATTAAAGGAAAGGAGGCGTCCATATTCACTTTCAGGTGCAGCTGGTTTTCCTCATCAGGAATACATTAATTAAGGACCTGAGATGAATGAATCTTGAGGTGAACAAAGTCCATTAAACGTATTGGCCCGATATTCGAAAGGCATGGTTTACAGCCCAGTAAACCGTGTAAATGCCCTAAATCGGGATATTCAGTGGCACTTACATGGTTAGCGGTTAGCATTGGGGCATGTTGGGGCGTTCCGGGGTGCAGCGGAGTTGGAGACTGCCCTTAACCAGGTAGCGGGGGATATTGCACCGCTACCCAGTTAGCGATCAATGGCTAAAACTAGGCCAACCTTTGGTTTGCCTAGTTATAGCCACGGATGCTAACCGGGTAGCAGTGCAATATCACCACTACCCAGTTAGGCTCTGCACTGGTTTCATCTGTGCGCAACCTGGATATTCAATGCCATCACCGCGGCATTCAATATCGGATGAAGGGTCAGCGGGCAGGACTATGTGCATAGCCTGCCCAGATGAATATCGGGCCCATTAGTTATAGTTGTATTAATATAAATATCCCCAGCAAACCTAAGTAAACAACTTAAATATCTAAACAAAACCTTAAAACTAAGATGCAGACAGCAGTCCAGCAGCGAGATGGGGGTTTTCCAGTCTTTTGCATTGAATGTCACATGTATGGTTTTCTCCCAGTTGGTGAGGGGTCTTACGTGTGTACTAGGTGCAAGGAGCTCTTTGCTCCCAGGGAACAAGCAGACTTGGAGGACATAAGGAGAACAGAGAGGTATATAGATGAGACCTACAGGGATGTACAGTAGTACTGAAGTCCCACCTCTAGTATGGCAGACTCCCTGTTGCCATGGAGGAAAGAGATCACCTGACAGGAGAGCATCCTGTCCTCCAGGTGATGTAAAACCCTCTCACACCGAGGAGGTTTCTCCAGGGCCATGTGCCCACGAGAGAAGGGTTAGAACAGCCGTTATAGTTCGTGATTCGATCATTAGGCATGTACATAGCTGAGTGAATGGGGGATGTGAGGATTGCCTGGTAACATGCCTGCCTGGTGTGAATGTAGCGGACCTCACGCGCCACCTAGACAAGGTTTTAGATAGCTCTGGGGAGGAGTCTGCTGTACATGTTGGAGCCATTGACATAGGAAAGTGTGGTAGGGAGGTTCTGGAGGCCAAATTTAGGATTTTAGATAGGACGTTGAAACCCAGAACTTCCAATGTAGCACTCTCTGAAATGTTTCCTGTTCCATGCACAGGACCCTAAAGGCAGGCAGAGCTCCAGAGATTCAATGCGTGGATGAGACGATGGTGCAAGGAAGAAGGTTTTGGATCTGTTAGGAACTGGGCAGCATTCTGGGGAAAGCAGGGGCTTTTCCGAAGGGATGGGCTCCACCTTAACCATGATGGAACTAGGCTGCTGGCATTAACCTTTAAAAAGGAAATAGAGCAACTCTTAAACTAGATAATAGGGGAAAGCCGACAGTCGCCCAAGAGTGCATCATTCGGAAGGATATATCCTTGAAGAATACTAGCAAAAGATTGATGTTAGGGCATATTGACTGAGAGGTTCCAATAAAGACAAAAGTAACCCAAATGCCCTTAAGTGCAGAGCAGACAGAACTTAAAGATTCCAAATTACCCCCGCCTACCAATAACAAGATTAATATGAATAAAATACAACCTCTAAAATGGCTGTATGCAAATGCTAGAAGTCTAAAAAATAAGTTGGGAGAGTTAGAATGTATAGCACTAAATGAGAGGTTAGATATGATTGGTATTCTCAGAAACCTGGTGTAAGGAGGACCACCTGTGGAACACTGTAATACCTGGGTACAAATTATATCGCAATGATAGAGTAGACCAGATTGGTGGAGTGATTCCACTCTGTTAGAGATGGCATTGTGTCACACAGGTTTAAAGTTTTGCAGGAAACAAAATATACTGTAGAATCTCTATGTATTGAAATCCCATGTAAAAAGGGGAGGACAATGGCAGTGGGGGTATACTACTGACCACCTGGCCAGAATGAACAAATAGATGATGAAATGCTCAAAGAAATCAGGGAGGCTAAAAAAAGTTACAAAATATTAATAATAATGGGTGATTTCAATTACCCTGGTATTGACTGTGTCAGTGTCACAACAGGAAATTCTATGGAGATAAAGTTTCTAGATGAAATAAATGACTGCTTCTTAGAGCTGCTGGTTCATGAACCGACATGAGGGGAAGCCATTTTGGACCTAATCCTTAGTGGAACACAAGATCTGGTGCAAGAGATAAAGGTGTTGAGGCCACTTGGCAATAGTGATTATAATATGATTGCATTTGATTTAATAAATGGAAGAAAGACTGCAAGGAAATCCACAGTACTACCTTTTAACTTTCAGAAGGGAGATTATGATAAAATGATGAAAATAGTTAAGAAATCACTAAGAGGAGCAGCTGCAAAGGTTAAAGATTTACATCAAGCATGGGTGTTTTTTAAAAATATTATCTTGGAAGCCCAGACCAGCTGTATTCCACGCTTTAAGAAAGTTGGAAGGGAGTCCAAAAAAGCATCTTTCAGGAAATGGAAAAAGGAGCCAAATGACGAAAACTGGAAACAACATATAAGCACTGGCAAGTTAGATGGAAGGCATTGATAAGGCAGGCAAAGAGAGAATTTGAAAGAAAGCTTGCCGTGGATGCAAAAACACATAATAAAAACTTTTTTCAAGTATATTTGTCGCAGAAAACCTGTGAGGGAGTCAGTTGGACCATTAGATGATAGAAGGATAAAAGCACTAAGAGGGGATAAGGCCATAGCAGAGAGACTGAATGAATTCTTTGCTTCGGTCTTTACTGAAGAAGATGTAGGGAAGTTACCCATGACTAAAATGGTATTTAAAGGTGATGCATCAGAAGAATTGAAAGAAATATCAATAAACTGGGAAGATATATTACAACTATTTGATAAACTAAAGAGTAGCAAATCACCTGGACTGGATGGTATACATCTGAGGACGTTGAAAGAACTGAAATATGAGATTGCAGACCCACTATTAGTAATCTGTGAACTATCATTAAAATCACCTGAAGACTGGCGAATGGCCAATGTACCCAATTTTTAAAAAGGGTTGCAGGGGTGATCTGGGAAACTACAGACCGGTGAGCCTGGCATCAGTACTGGGCAAAATGGTAGAAACTACTATAAAGAACAAAATTACTGAACTGGTTAAAAGATAGAAAGCAGATGGTAGGGCTAAATGGTCAATTTTCCCATTGGAGAAAGATGAATAGTGGAGTACCCCAGGGATCTGTGCTGGATCCACTGCTTTTTAACATATTCTTAAATGGCCTGGAAATGGGAATATTGAGTGAGGTAATCAAATTTGGAGATGACACAAAATTATTTAAAGTTGTTAAAACCCAAGAGGATTGTGAAAACTTGCAAGTGGACCTTGATAAACTGGAAGTCTGGCGTTCAAATGGCAGATGAAATTTACTGTGAACAAGTGCAAAGTTATGCACCTAGGAAAGAACCAACCCAAACTATGGTTACATGATGCAAGGTTTCATATTAGGAACCACGACGCAGGAAAGAGATTTAGACGTCATCGTGGATAATACATTGAAACCTTCTGCCCAGTATACTGTGGCGGCCAAGAAGTTAAATAGAATGCTAGGAATCATAGGAAAGGAATGGAGAATAAAACAAATTATATTATAATGCCTCTGTATCGTTCCATGGTGCTACTGCTTCTTGAATATCATGTGCAATTCTGGTTGCTGTATCTTAAAAAGGATATAGCGGAATTAGAAAAGGTACAGAGAAGAGCCACCAAAATGGTAAAGGGGATGGAAGGATACCCCTTTGAGGAGGGGGTTTAAGGTTAGGGCTTTTCAACCTGCAAAAGAGACGGCTGAGGGGAGATATGATAGAGGTCTATAAATTAATGATTGGAGTGGAACAGGTAAATGTAGATCGATTGTTTACGCTATCAAAAAGTAGAAAGACTAGGGGACATGCAATGAAGCTAGAGTGTAAACAGTTTAAGACTAATAAGAGAAAATATTTTTTTCACTCAACGTGTAATCAAACTCTGGAATTCTTTGCCAGAGGTTTTAGTAAAGCTGTCAATGTTTTTAAAAAACAAAACAAAACAAAAAAACACTAGGTTTAAAAAAGTTCCTGGAGGAAAGGTCCATAAACCATTATTTAAAAGGGACCCAGGATATCATTGCTTGACCCAATGCAAGCATTGTGGAACCTGTGTTTCTTTTTGGGAAACTGCTAGGTACTTGTGACCTGGATTGGCCACTGTTGGAAACAGGATACTGGGCTTGATGGACTTTGGTCTGATCCAGTATGGCGTATTTTTTGTGCTTATGTTCTCTTTATTTCTGTTTCGCTTTTCCTGTTTTCATTTCTTTCCTTGTGAACACCTTTAAGTTTTCAGAATGTTCTGATTGACAGTGAAAATTGACCTTGATTCTTTTGCAGTTCAGAAACAGGAAATGAACAGAGATTGGAGTGCGGAGATGATGCATAGCTGTTTTATTTGAGTGTAATGTGGGGAGGGAAAGATGGTATGCATGATGTTGCTTGGCCCTTTCATGGATTGGGATAAGAAGATACTGATTGTCCTCAGGGCTGTTCACTGTCGCCAGTTGTTTCAGTTAACAGTAAGTATGATGATTCATGGGAGCATACGCAAGGGCTGGCCATGTCAGTCTGGAGTAGCAAAAATGACAGAGGCGTAAGTGGCATGTTTGATGTGAGCTCTTTAGAAGTTCTGTTCTCTATTAGCTATAGTCTCCTTTATCAGACGTTAATACATTGACTTACATACCACTGTTCTTCCATCCCAGCCCATTTTCCAGTGTAATTCTTGAGAAATGTGCATGCATCGATCTCCAGGAACAAGCAGGAATGTAGTCTTCACATATGGGTATCGTCGGTACCGACGGAGCCTGCGCGGGAACGCTCCCCAGCGTCCAAAAGGAACGCTTTTGGGAGCATCCCTCAGCACATGCTCGCCTTTCCAACTGTCCCTCTTCAGTTCTTCGTTTTCTGTGGAGCTTTCAGGACACATACCCTGTCACTGCAGAAAATTTCTTCTTTAAACTTGCTTTCTTGTGGTCGTGTCTGCCTCCACATGACACCTACCGGTACCGCAGGTTCTTTTTTCTTCTTTTCTAAAAAAAAAAAATTATATATACTTTCTGAACTATTTCTCTTCAGAAACTTTTTCTTTTTGGTGTTAGGCGCCATTTTGGGCATTAGGCCCCATTTTTCCTAGAATATGGAAAAACCAGCTAGTGGTTTTAAAAAATGTGTGTCGGTAGGGTCCACAAAGAGAACAGCGCTAGCCACTCAAACGAGCAGACACAAAAACAGGAAGCGGCAGATTCAACACCCAATACCTTTATTAGTACCAATCAAGTGGCCTAAGCCCAACACAGGACCGTGTTTCGTATGTCACTTCATCAGGGGCTATCAGGGCACACTAAAAATTAAAATTATAAAATTACATTAATATAATCAAAATCAAAACAATAATTGTGCAAAAAAAGGGGGTTTAAAACAAGGAAATATAACATAAACATACAATATACATAAAAAAGGGCTAAATTGGACTATCACAAATAGCTTAAGTCTCAAAGAAAACCAAAAACACATTAATAAAACCCAAAAGGGAACCATCATAAATATCTCAATTAAAATCATAAAAATAATACATGTATAATTGGAATTAAACCCAGTACATTGAATAAACAACCGCTCTATAAATCAAATTATATATATAACTTATATACATACACATGTATAAATGAATATATAAATATATAAATAATTAAAAATATAAAGATGCAAATTGGAATACGAATGAAAATACTAGAGATCAAAAGAAATACTGCCTCACGAATGGTCTCTCCACCTAGACCAGGTGGCCAAGATATTTCACATCTAGGGAACCCCAGACATAGACCTATTTGCAAGTCCACTGAATGCCAAACTTCCCCGGTTCTGTTCCAGAATTCTGGCTCAAAATTGCCAGGTAAGTGGGACGCCTTTCTTCTTCACTGGGGTCATGACTTCCTCTATGCCTTCCTATCCATTCCCCTCATCCCCAAAACACTTTTCAAGCTTCAGAGAGACAGGGGTCGTATGATCCTCATAGCGCCACAGTGGCCACGCCAAATGTGGTATCCCCTGCTTCTACATCTCTCTCAAGCTGCACCTCTGGAGTTAGGGTGTGCTCCAGATCTTCTCTCCCAAGAGAACAGGATGCTATGGCACCCGAATCCCCAATCCCTGCATCTCAGGGCCTGGTTGCTGAAAGCTTAGACCTTCAGGATCTCAACCTTTCCCAACAGGTAAAAGATATCCTTCAGGCTTCTAGAAAACCTTCCACAAGACGCTCTTACGCCTTCAAGTGAAAACGTTTTACTATATGGTGTTCACAGAAGGGGTTAAACCCCCTTGTGATACCTTTTGAATCGATACTAGAGTATCTTCTTAATTTATCAAATTCTGGTCTAAAGACAAATTCAGTAAGAGTCCATCTTAGTGCAATTGCAGCTTCCTATAAACCTCTAAATGGACAACCGATTTCCTCTCATCCACTCATATCAAGATTTATGAGAGGTCTTCTATTAACAAAGCCTCTCATCAGGCCAGCACCGGTGGCATGGGATCTAAATCTAGTTCTCGGGCAGCTCATGAAACCGCCCTTTGAACCTTTAGCCACTACAACCCTAAAGCTTTTGTCCTGGAAGGTCATCTTCCTAATTGCAATCACTTCTGCACGTCGCATTAGTGAATTGCAAGCTTTAGTGGCTGATCCTCCTTATACTAGGTTTCACCATGATAAGGTTGTTCTCAGAACTCATCCACACTTTATGCCAAAGGTGGTTTCGCCTTTTAATTTAAATCAATCGATTTATCTTCCTGTATTCTTTCCGAGGCCTCATGCCTCTAATGCAGAAAGGAACCTTCATACTTTGGATTGTAAAAGAGCCTTGGCTTTTTACCTACAAAGAACACAGCAACATAGAAGGTCTTCTCAACTTTTTATTGCTTTTGATTCTAGTCATTTGGGACTTCCAGTCTTCCTCTTCAAGGCCATGTCACAGCTGATAATGTGAGAGCCTTGGCAGCCTCTATTGCTAACCTTCACTCTATGTCTATTGATGACATTTGTCGAGCATCCACCTGGGCTTTGGTACACACCTTTAGAGGCCCACTATTGCCTATATAAAGCCTCCCGTCGGAATGCCTTCTTTGGCCAAGCTGTTCTTCAAAATCTCTTTCAGACCTAATTCAAATCCTACCCACCAACCCTGGTGGGATGCCAGAGGTCCATGGGAGGAAGCATGGCCCACCTTACTAGAGGTGGCAGCTTCCTGGGGTTATCTCCCTGGCATCTTTAGCTAGGGAGTCCCCATATGTGAAGACTACATTCCTGCTTGTTCCTGGAGATAGTGTAGTTACTCACCTGTAACAGGTGATCTCCGGGAACAGCAGGAATTTAGGCTTCACAACCCACCCACCTCCCCTAGGGGTTGTCTCTCTATCTCTTTCCTCTATCCCTCTATCCTTTCACTCAGCTACAAACTTAACTGAAGAGGGACAGTTTGAAAGGCGGGAAGGCAGTGCGCATGTGCTGAGGGATGCTCCCAAAAGCATTCCTATTGGACTCTGGGGAGCGTTCCCGCACAGGCTCCGTCGGTACCGACGATACCCATATGTGAAGACTAAATTCCTGCTGTTCCCGGAGATCACCTGTTACAGGTGAGTAACTACGCTATCTCTGGAGTGGAATTTTCCACTAAACTGTTTCCACAGGGCGAAGAATAGTGTTATTGCTGCTGATGGGGAAACCGAGATGTGGAGAGTAATTGTTTAACAGAGTGCTGTGCTTAAATGGGTTGGTTGGTGGGTGCCCACTTTTCTTTATACAATACAAGCGTAAATCCTACGCACTAATCACAGCTGCATTCCAGGTGCGGTCATCACGCCTGCTCAAGAGTTGCTGGAAATGTCCACAACTACTTTATGGAACTATGCAGATAAATTAAGGAGTTTCAGAATCTTAGTGTGCACCTCATGACTCTGTCTGCGCTCCACTCTGACCACATCCCCTGCAATGTCTACAATAAAAGTATGCACACACATGCGATCATTTGCACGTTTACGCCTGGTGCAATTTTATAAGATCCATTTTTAGCCACTTACACCCCTATTTTATAAAGAAAAGTAGCTGCCCACTTCTCTTTATAAAATAGGCTTAAGATAAGACATCTTCTGGGTGCCTAAACCAGGTGCCAGGCTATAAAATAGCCCTCTTAGAGCATAATTTCATAACAGGGTGCCATTGGTTATTTTATAAATACTAGCACATGTAGCAGAGAAAACGCTTTGAATGTTCATGCGATCACCTCCGCCTGCTCACGGGGAAGGTGCAAATGATCGCTTGTACATTACACGCGTACAGCTAGGCCTGAAGCCCTCTCCCCTACTTTAGAATAGTATTGCTGACTTTGGAATTTACAGAAATGGCCTGTAGCTGTTAGCAAAAGAACCGCTCTACTCTGCCTTTGATAAGAGAATAAAAACTTTCTTTCTGTTTACTGTTTTTGATAAGCACAGAAGCACAGATGTCTTTTAGTATTATGCTGCTCCACTGTATCTTTGCTAGATGTGCCGCGACCTTGTAGGCAGAATGAGAAGGCAGAATATTATGTCTAGTGCTTTGAGCCTGGCTAGAGAGATGTGCACGGGGGGGGGGGGGGGGGGACCACGGGGGGGTAAGCCCAGTCACAGATGGCTATTGGATGAAGGAAGGTGGGCCACCAGGACCAATGAGGAGTTTTGCCTGTATTAGAGTGGGGAAGAAATGTATATAATCTGTCGTTTCTCTGAGCTCAGGGCTCAGCCATTTTGTATGTAATCATTATCTGAGTCTGTGCACATTAAACGGGTTTGAATTCTAGTCAATAGACTCCTGGTTTTATTGGTTGCGGACACTTCGCTATTACAAAATATTTTATAATCTAAGTGTGCATGTGAAAACTCCAACTGCACTCTATGCCCCCAGCTAATCCTACCAGCAAAGTATACGCCTTCAAGCACTAGTAACCCCCCACTTTGATTACGCCAAGGTGATCCTTCATGGACTCCCTAAGAACACACTTAACCCACTACAGTTAGCAATGAATGCTGCTGCCCGCTTCCTACATGGGGCTTCTAGAAGAGACCACATCACTCCAATCCTAAAAGGCCTGCACTGGCTACCAGTTTACTGCCGGCTAATCTGTTATCCATGTTTGTACCCCTGTTCAATGTAAAACCTAACAGCTTGTTGTTATGGTCGTTGTGTTATAATGTAAACCGCGCTGATGCCGAATAGTGCGGTATATAAAAAATTGTAATAATAATAAATAATAAATAAATAATCTACAAAGTAGCACTCTTAACTTTCAAGGCCATCAACAAAACAACCTCCAGCTCTTTGACGAACCTTATCCACCCCACACCCGCAACCAGAGCACAAAGGTCCTTCTCTACCAACACACTAATAACCCCCAGCGAAGTAACAAAATGCACCCAGGCGACAAAGAACAGGGCTTTCATGTTCTATGCACCTACCTGCTGGAACGAGCTCCCAGTGACCATCTGCGCGATCACTGACCTTGCCCAATTTAGAAAGGCACTAAAGCACCACCTTTTTCTCCTACACTATGCCCAGGCCAACAACTCATCCCTACCTGACACAGCCCTACAACTTAACCATAAAGAACAGACAACCCAATAAATAAATTACATCCCTGTATATAGCTCTCAGGGCAAGCCATGTCACTACAACTGCATAGCGACTTCCTGCCCACATTATATATAGTCTGTATATACTTTCCCCCATTATCAATCCAAGTTGTATTACCTGTTCGATGTAAGTGCAGAGCAGGCTCTTCCCACTCTGCACAAAATGTTATCTGTAAACCGCACTGATTTTAAAGAGCGTGGTATATAAAAGCATTAAAATAAATAAATAAAGCCCATACTTTTACGCTGTCAACTTTTTATGAGGTCATTTACACACGTATGTGGCCACTTATACACAAGAATGACTTTATAGAATCACCTCCTTAATCCCTTTAATAAAATATATCTTTTTCAGTTGTGAGCTGCTTTTAATGCTTGCGATCAGTCAGTGTACAGTTTTCAATGCTTAACACCTTTTCTTGAGTTATTTCAGTTTATCCTTCCTTTTGTTTTCTTTGTCCTTTGTTAAATTTTTCATTTCACATTTGTTGATGTTAGATTATGAGTTATAACCTATATCCTAATGTATTTTGCTTTGTTTTAATTTCTTGAATGGTCCATCTTTTCAGATTTCAAATTATAACCCTTATCGTGCTGAAGCCCCTGTGATCCATGTCAGAAGTACTTCCAGGTCAGACTCCCTTTCACATATTTCAGTAAAGCAGAAGACTCTGGTACTGCACCCACATATGTTTATTGAGCCTTTAATGATTTTACCGTAAAAACAAAATACGTTTTGAAAGTAAATGTATATGTACTGTATGTTTTTCTTTTTCGAGTATTTTTCTTATTGGAAAAGTGCTGCTGAATTGTTTTCCCTGAGAGTGCAGGCCAAAGCAGACAAAGTATATATCCGTGATTAACGGACATTGCAGCTAAATTAGGAATTTATCGTTTTGGTAGTTAGTCTGAAGGTCTGTATTGCATTTTCATATTAAGTAGTGATGATGTTGGGAATATATTTATTTTTCCCCTTGATCATAGTGCAAAACTAAAAATAGGGATTTAAGTGCATTTTGGTTTTAGTTCGTTTTACTAAATACATGCCCTAATTAGATACAATTATCTGCAGTATTTTTGCAAGCAGATGAGACAAACTCAAATAAATTATTGCGGCTTATTGAAATCTTGTGCACATCTAATTTTTATTCACTGACAAAGGCTGAATCAACCATTTGCACTGGTGGAGTGAGATGTTTTTGATGAATAAATGCTCAGTACTTATCCATAGAAAATATTTGCATTGACACCTAATTGGTTTCAAAATGTAGGTTATATGCATGGAGAGGGGAGTTCATAGTCAGATAGTAACATAAAGCTGTCTTTAAGCAAGTGAGGAAAGCATGCAGAGCATGACTCATGGAATTTTTTCCAGTCTCTTTTGGGCCGATGCAGAAGACTAGCGCGGCCTTTAAGAATATAATGCCATGTTTAAGCATACTTTACGAACCTTTAGAATGCAGAAAACAGATGTAAACCCACATGGAAAAACTAAGGCCCAATTAGCGCCATGCTTATTTAAATGTATTAATCAGCTGCATGGTATGCAAATCAGGCTACGCCCAATGCAGACACAGGTGTAGAGGATTTTGTAACTAGCCATAGTGCCAAACCTTTTACTGCAGGGTCTGAGGTGACTTAAACCTCTTAGGTGGGCCTCCGAGAATATTTCATTGGCACCGAGTGCTTTCCCCAATGCCTAGGTCATCTTCTCCTAAGGTGATCAGGCATCAGGCAAAGCCTCCGATGCCATCAAAACACTGTTGAGGCCATGCCTAACAAAAAAGAATCCTTGGTGGCCCAGCGCCCCCCCCCCCCCCCGACAGTATTTTGATGGCATCGTGGACAATTGCGGCATCAGAAAAAGCCCTCAATCAAAACACTGTTGGGGGCCAGTGCCCCGACAGAAAGTAAGTACCTGGTGGCCTAGTGGCACCTGTACCCCTCACCCCCAAATAAAATAAAAATCACCTGGTGGTCTAGTGGCCTCTGTACCACCCACACCCACGTAGCATAAAATAAAATAAAAATCACTGGTGATCTAGCAGCCCCTAAATCCAACCCCCCTCCCGGTATGTTAAAATAGGTGGGAGCACTGCCTACATGCCCCCGCTCTGGTCCGCCATCTTGTAAAATGGCGGCGCCTGGCCCCGGGCAGTGCATCCTGGGATGCACTGGGCAGGGTTAGACTGCCATATAAGGCATAGTCTACCTTATATGGCAGTCTGACCTCATCAGGTGCATCCCAGGATGCATCGCATGAGGCCAGGCATCGTCAAGATGGTGGAACAGAGTGGGAGTGCATAGGCCGTGCTCCTTCCTATTTTAAGGTACCGGGGGGGGGGGGATTTAGTGGCCGCTAGACCACCGGGTGATTTTTATTTTATTTTATGTTACGTGGGGGTGGGGGGTACAGGGGCCGCTAGACGACCGGGTGATTTTTATTATATATTACTTGCGGGTGGGGTAGGGGGTACGGGGCCACTAGAGTACCAGGTTATATTCTTTTAGTGGGGGGGGGGGTACAGGGGCCACTAGACTACCAGGTGATTTTAATATTTATTTTACTTAGGGGTGGGGGAGGGGATACAGGTGCCACTAGGCCTCTGACAGTGTTTTGATGGCATCGGGGGCTTTTCCCGATGCTGTGATCGTTCTCGATGACATCAAAATACTGTCGTGGTGGAGGGTGGAAAGGGGCCACTGGGCCACCAGTGATTCTCTTTTGTTAGACATCGGCCCCGACAGTATTTTGATGGCATCGGGGGCTTTTCCCGATGCCGTGATTGTCTCCGATGCCATCAGTTTACTGTCGGAGCTGATATGCAAGCTAGCCACATGGTGCCCAGAGAGCAAGCCAAACTAGCACAGTCTTCTTGTGCGCATGTGTTTGGCTTGCTCTCCCAGTTTAACACTTTGGTGGCTCATTTGCAGGTGCACGGTTACCACAGCGTTCATTTGCATGCCCTGTCCTTCCTGCATCGCACGGTATAATGTGTGTGTTTTCAGGAACATAAAAAATCGACCCAGCACGGGTCTGGCGCCGGCTTTCTGCATTGGCCTGTTTGTGCTTGTGTGAAAGTCTGAAGCTGTGCTGTCTTTACCTTAAAGAAGAGAGCAGAGGGGACAGCTTTATTCATTGAAGGTGGGAATGTAGTTGTGGGAGGAGTAAACATAGAAACATAGAAATATGACGACAGAAAAAGACCACATGGCCTATCTAGTCTGTCCTTCCATAACAACTACAACAGTCCCCTTTTTACCTTTAGAGATCCTCTGTGTTGGTCCCATGCTTTTTTGAATTCAGTTACTGTCCTCATCTCTACCACCTCCACTGGGAGACTATTCCACGGATCCACTACTCTTTCCGTAAAGAAATATTTCCGCATATCACTCCTGAATCTATCTCCCTTCACCCTCATCCCATGTCCCCTCGTAGCAGAACTTGCTTTCAATTGAAAGAGGCTCTCTCCCTGAACATTTATGCCACGGAGGTATTTAAACATCTCAATCATATCACCTCTATCCCGCCTTTCCTCTAAGGTGTACATATTAAGATACTTAAGTCTGTCCTCATATGCTTTATAATGAAGACCACTAATCATTTTAGTAGCCACCCTCTGCACCGACTCCATCCTGTTCACATCCTTTTGTAGTGAGTGTAGTTACAAGGAGTAGATTTTGGAGGGTAGGGGCAGTTGATGGGAGTTGTTGAGGGAGTGTACTTAGGATGAGTGGAGTACTGGGGGTATTTTTGTGGGTGGGGTAGTTGGAGGGATGTGGGTATTTCTGGGGGTAGTGTAGTTGTGGGGTAGGTTTGTAGGGTGGAGGAATAACTGGTGGGTTGAGAAAGTTTTGCGAGGTGGGGTAGTTTGTGTATGGTGGCGTAGTTGCAGAGCGTAGGTGGAGTAGTTTGAGGTTGGTGTGTTAGGTGCAGGGGCATAATTTTGGGGACCTGGGATGTTGAGGGTGGGGTAGTTGTGAGGGGATAGTTTTGGAGGATAGGTAGCTTTGGGTGTGGTGAGGTTAGTTGTGGGGGGTAGCTGTAGGATGGTAGTTTTGGGAGGTGGTGGGATAGTTGCAGAGTTACAAGGGTAGATTTGAAAGGTGATGAGCAGTTGCAGGGGGTAGTTTTTGGGGGTGGGAGAGGTTGAGGGTTGTGAGGCAGTTATAAGGGGGTAGTTTTGAGGAATGGAATGGTTTGGGAGGTGCTGGGGTAGTTTGGGGAGTGGTGGTGCAGATGCAGGAGAAAGTTTGTGGATGGAGCAGTTTGAAGGTAGTGAGTCAGTTGCAGGGGTAGTTTTGTAGTATTGGGCTGTTGCAGGGGAAATCTTTTGGGAGGGTGGGAACAATTTCATACTTGATGTGTCCCTTCACCATTTTTCCCCAGGCCAGGTTTCATCCCATTCTCTTAAATGTTTGGGGAGTTATTTTGCCCCCGAACAGGCATTCTCAACTTCTTTTGTACAATTCTCTCCAACCTCCTTTGGATTGGAAAGAATATAAATTTGCAACAGTGTAGACTCTGCATAATAAAATTGTACATCTTTTCTGCCTCTTTCCCTCTTTCTGTTTCTCCCGGGGTCTCTGCTTTCTTCACTAGCCTGCTTACTGTTACTGCTTAATGTGAAGCAGATTGTGAGCGCAAACCTCCCGTCTCCAAGCTGCTAGGTTACTCAGTTCCAGGCTAGTCCTGATTCCATAGGATGACATCTGTGTTACCTGTCCCAGAATGCATCCAGATAAGATTGTCAGAAATCCAGGACTGGCTAAAAGTCTCCCTCCTGAGTGCTTAATCATCACCATGGTCACCATTCTGCACAGGCCTCACTGATGCTTCTACACAGGCATGTGGGGATGGGAGAGCCGAAAATTACATAGATGCAAACAGAGATGGCAAAGACTGTAGAAGTATTAGCTTCCTTCTCAAGCACATCTAAATAGAAACCAGAAAAAATGAAAACTCTGAGCTGTTCTACAGGTGGTGCTTATGGTACGGGAGACCTTGTTCTGTATCCAAGATTCTGACACTCCCCCACTCCCCTAGCTTGGCCTAACCAAAGCTCAATGTGTTAGAAATGTCCCATTTTCCTTGCAGTAGAAGAATTGCTTTCTTAGCCAGAGGATGACGCCACTGTGCCTAAACTAGGTTCAGGGACACAGATAAGGAGCGGAAGGGCCAGTTTCCCTCCTGTGTGTCATGGAAGGGAGGGTAGTTTTGGAGGGTGGGGAATTGCAAAGTCCTGCAGTGCTCCCTTTCTTTCTTTGGAAAGCAGCTGTGAGTAGAAAGCTGCCCTCGTTCATTAGTAATTGGTAAGGTGAATGGCGTCAGAAAGGAGACTGTTCTCTGGAAAGAGGATGTCATGGGGATTTAATAAAAACAAAGCAAAACTGATTTCCCAGCTCTTGCTGTACGTTAAAGAGTTTAACCTCTTAACATGATTAAATGCTGGGGCTGTAAGAAAGAGAAGTGTGCTCTAACTCTTTGGTGATAGATGATGATTTTTTTGTCTTTTTCTTTATTTTTTGCCTGGCAGTTTCTTCGTGCTCCTTTGGGCGTCTAGTTTAATTAGAACTGGTCACAATTCCAAGATGTTCGCCCCAGTAAAAAACACTGCGCGGCGTTTTTTACTCGGGCGAACATATTGGAATTGTTTTTATGTTCAGAAGGGCTCGGAGTTTTACTTTATGAATACATGTGCAGATCGATTCGATTGAGTAAATGAAAGGAGAAAAAATCCCCTGATGAACCATACTTCAGTGAAACGCAAGGGCGCCTAAATAATGGCGTTGGGATTTTAGAAACGGAACGGCTCATGAGGAGTTCAAAGTAAAAATAGAGTGAAGTTAAATACTCCCTTTGGGGTTCCGGGGTTAAAAAAGTTTAAAAAAGTAAACAAATGTTAAAAAATTTATTACAAGGTTGATTAGAATATGAAAATTAAAGTTCATGTATTACGGAAGGTCATTGATGTCAACAAGCACATAAGTAAGACGTATGATATGTCTAAACTGTAGTGCTATAGGTTGTCTGAGACCTTAGTAAATTGGAATACATGTAACAACGAATGATTGAACTAAACTTATGAGATACGTAGAGCGAAGTTGTACAGTCATTGTATTGCCTTAAGGTAATCGCTCAAAGAAGTGACCAAGAGTGTTGTTTGGATACATATCTAGGCCCTAGCATTGAATATCCAGGATGCACAAATTGCTGGGATATTTGGCCAATGCCTGGTTAGCTTCTATGGCAAACGTTAGGCCAGCTTTTACTGCGCCTGACCTTTGCTGTGTGTCGCTAACTGGGTAGCAGCGATGTTGAGCCGCTGCCTAGTTATTGACGTATGCCAGCAGCAGTACCTGCAGCCGCTGAATAACTCTGACAAGGGCATTAACACAGTTAGCTGTATAGCTGGATGCTGTGCTGTGCTGGTGCTGTGTAGCATGCTGAGCAACCCATATGGATAGTTCCAAGTATCCCACTCCCCTTTGGGCATGTATTGCGATGCCCCCGTAAACACTTCATGAATCCATCGCATTAGCGCCACCATATTGTATGTCCTGCGATCGAGCAAACCAGCTCCCCTCACCTCCCTCACCCTAATCAATTTTGCTTAGCTAATGCGTGTTCATTTTTCCCACCATATAAAGCCTCGAAGTGCAGATTTGAAATAATTTTTGTCTGCTCGGCTGACCCACAGAGGCAGCATCTGGAGATAAAGTATTTTTGGGATGATTACCATCCAGGCCACAGTTATTCTACCATACAATGGTGATGGCAAGTCTCTTCATTTATTACAAAGACATTTTAATTATTGAATTTGGCTACGTATGTTAAGTTGATAGACCTGTTTGGGATTGGAGTGCAGAAAAATTCCAAGATATTTCATGGATTCTGTTGTCCATTTGAATTGGGTACTATTTCCTATTGGTTCTCCCCCGCTTATTGGGTGAATTGCTGATTTTCCCATGTTTATTTTTAAACCCGAAAAACTCCCAAATTAATTAAGTGTCTGTACCAGATTAGCCCATTCTTCCCTTGTATGCTGCATACTTATCAGCAGGTCATCTGCGAACAAACTTATTTTGCATTCCGTTTTCCCCAACAGCAGACCCCTAATATTAGTGTCGGTGCGGATCTTTGCTGCCAGTAGTTCTAGGGACAGGATAAATAGAAGCAGTGGGAGCAGTCATCCCTGTATCATACCTCTCATCAATCCAAATGGTTCTCCCAGCCTGCCATTCACTAATACCTGGGCGGTAGACTGGCAGTATAGTGTTCGGATCCATTGTAAAAAATACCCCTTTATTCCAAATTTGGGCAGCAACCAGAACAGATATTCCCATACTACCCTGTCAAATGCTTTTTCCGCATCTAGATTTATCATGACTGCTGAAGTCTCCCTCGCCCCAGTCTGCCGATAGAGGCTCAAACGCCTTTAGCACGGCCGCTGCAGTGCTGTGTTTCCATACAAAGCCCACCTGATCTGGGTGGATGATATCTGGGAGGACAATACTTAAGCGCTTTGCTAGAACGTTAGTGAGGATTTTCAGGTCTTGATTTAGTAAAGATATGGGTCTATACGACTCCACTCTTTCCCAGTCCTGTCTCAGTTTCAGTAGCAGTACTATAGCTGCCCTGTGGCTTATGCCCCTAAGCGCCCCGTTTGTATCACGCCTTTCCCCATAGCCACCAGGGGTTCTGCCACCAAGTCTTGCAGTATCTTACAAAATTCTGGACCTAGTCCGTCTGGGCCAGGGGCTCGGGCATTGGCTAGTCCCCGGATGACCCCTCTTATCTCCCTGGCCGTTATTGGCCTATTTAGCTGATGCACTTGTTCCTCTGTGAGGTGTGGAATGGAGAGCTGCCCAAAAAGCACTTCTCTTGCCCCCACATCTACTTTTTCTGCCCTATACAAAGTTTCAAAGTATGTGGTAAATAGTTGGACTATCTCCAACTCCCTGTTAAGTACCATACCATCCTGTTTTTTTTTTTTTTTTAAACGAGTCACCATAGTTTTGATTTTAGCGGGTCGGATCAAATTAGCTAATAGTTTGCCTGTCTTCTCCCCCCCCCCCCCCCACACTTATATAGGTATATTTGTATAGCTGGATGCTGCGCATTGTTTTTTTTGCTGTAATAATGCTTGTACTTTATTTCAGCATTCCTGCCATTGTCTGTGTGCTGTTTCCATGCCCTCCCTCAAGTAGTGGGCTCTGTATTCTCTCAGGAGACACAGTCCCTGTTGCAATGCTGTCTCTTGTTTACGCTGCTGTGCTACCGTGTATCCCAGAATTTTCCCCATATAACTGCTCTAGCGGCTTCCCAGTATATCGTGGGTCCCACGTCTTCGACAGCATTCTTTGCTGCATAGTCTAACCATGCTTTTCGTAAGAATATTTAGAACTCCACACTCCGAGCCCAAATCGGGTTCATTCTCCAGAAGCTAACCCCTGTTTTTTCTCCCCACCTCATTTTAATCTGTACCACTGCATGGTCCAAGACCACCTGCGGATATATTTCCATGCTGTGCATATTAGGGAATAATCGTTCCAAGAGAAGTATATAGTCAATTTGCCGGTGGACCTGGTGGGGTCTAGAATAATGTGTAACCTCCATGTCCAGGGGGTGCCTTGTACGCCACCCATCGATTAGTTGTAATTCCTTGCAAATAAAATGTATTCCACGGTCTACTGTACCTTTTGATGCCATCCATGGGGGTTGGCAGTTAATAGCAGTGTCTGCTACTTGGTTAAAATCTCCCCCCAGTATAAGTTGGTAGTCAGACTGGTCTGCCAAGTGGGCAAGCAATTCCAGGTAGAAGCTATGATTATATGTATTGGGGCATAAATACTACCTAATATAACTTTTTTCTGCTGCAGTTCTCCCCTCTGGATCGTGCACTATTTTATATAGATCCCAGTTTTCTCTCTTCCCCACCAGAATAGCTACCCCTCTTTGCTTGGAGCTGTAATGAGCCGCTATGGCATCCTTTACCCATCTTATTTTTAATTTTTGGTGTTCCACAGCAGATAAGTGTTTCCTGCACTAATGCTACCTCTGCGCCCAATGACCGTAAATATGTTAAAAAGCAGTCTCTTTTGATTGGGGAGTGAAGGCCCCTCACATTAAGAGTGACTATATTGTATTCACCTGAGGTCTCCTGTTGTTGCCTTACTAAACCATATTACCTGATAGCGGCCTCCCAGCTGGGCCCCCCAGGTGCTCGGTATCTTGTTGTTGCCTTTTTGTGTCTCTGTGCAGTTTCAAATTTGGTGTCCCCTGTCCTATATGTCCCCCTCAGGCAGCCCTTCTTACTTAAAGCCTCCCCCTCTATTCTAACCCCATTCATGTTGCTGTCTCTCCCCTTCCCTTTCTGTCGCTTCCCTTTCCCTTTCCCAATCACTTTCACACTCACTTCCGAGGTCCCCAGTCTCCATGCATGTTTTCTCCCGTACGGTTTCCTGTTTGCCCCATCTTAACCACATTGCAACTTTTGATTTTAACACCCATCCTCCCTCCGTCCATGTCCCAAATGCCCCCAGTTCACCAGGCTTTGAGCAGTTGCATTTGTGCATCTGATTTCATATAATATCCAGCAGCAGATGGTCGGGCTATGTGTATCAGCTTTTCTCTTACTCCCGCTGCACCACTTCTCCAAGTCTCTCTGAAGCCATGCCTCTACAATACGGGCTTTCCATATTGCTTCCCAAATAGTTTCTTGACTTCTATTGCCCTCTGGCCTCCATAGCCTGCTTATTTACCAGTGCTGCCCTTGGGGGTGCAGATAAATTGGCATCCTTCCTCTGGTGTGTTGAAATAAAGGGTGGTCCATGTTTGTTGCACCCGCAGCTTGTGAGGGTAAAGTAAAGTGAGTTTTATCTCTTGCTGGATCAGTTCGCCGTAGATTGGTGCAAATTTGTGCCAGATTGTAGCCACCTTGGCGGAATAATCATTAAAAAGCAGTATTTTGTGATTCTAGTATTCCAGTCCTTTATGCTTGCAATAAGCCCTTATAAGCTGCTCCTTATCTGACCAGTTCATGTACCTCCCGATTGCTGCCCGGGGCCGCCGATGATTCTCACTCATTGGTCCTATCTGGTGGGCCCACTCACATCTCCATGCTGTTTGCTCTCCAGTAACGCCTAGTTGTTGTGGTAGCCATTTCTGAAAGATGTTATAGAATTTCTTCCACATTAACACTTTCCGGTAAGCCCATGACCCTTACGTTGTTTCTCCGGGCCCTGTTTTCTTGCTTTTCCAATGTCTCTTCCTGGCGGGCCTGCTCCTTGGATATTTGGGCCAGATTACTCTCTAACTGGGTCACTACATCTTCCTGTGTAGCCAGCCGCATCTCCACTTCCCCTAACCACTGGTTCTGCCCCTCTAGTCATTCTTTTATGTCGTCCAAAGTGGATTGGATTTTATTCAATCTGTTCTCAAGTGCAGCAGTGACAATCCATGAAATCTCCAACGCTAGAGTGCCCGCATTGGCCGGTGTCATCGTCAATGCTACAGTGGCCATTTTGTGCTCTATGCCCACCTTCCCATCGCTTTTGGGGGGCATAACCCTGTTCATGCACGTATTTGGCAGTGTTCTGGCATGGGTTTAGCCTTTCGGGTTCCTCCGGCAGATATATATGGAATGGGTTTGCTATTGTGAGTATTTCACTGTTTGTTGTCAGGATGGGGTAGGAGCCAAATTTCATATGTTTTGTCCAATGCAGAGTATGCAATAGATCTGCGGTCTATAAATAAACAAACAGTGTTTTGCATGCATAAAAGTAGCCATTTTCCAAACATGGAGTCCGATGTTTAAAAATGCTGAGCTTCTAAACTTAGGAATCTAACTTAGGATCCTTAATGTAGCCCTTATTTTTTGCCAGACTTAGAAGCCTGACTTTTCAGCTGAAAATTCACCTAATTTTGGATCCTGTAAGTTATGCTCTTAAATTTTAGGTCTGCCGTTCTTTTATGTACATTTAGGAGCACAGTTTGCAGGTAAGTCTGTAAGGGGCGGCTGGATTTAGGCACTTCTTTACATGTGTAACTCATTATATTGCAGTGGCTTACATGTGTAAGGCAGCCAGTCGCCGTTCTGAAAGGATCACGAGGAGAAAGAGCTAAGCAGGAAAAGAGAGAAGTTGGAGCATTTCCCCCACATAAGACAATGGAGAAAGCACCCCATCATCGGCAAGGGGAAGAGAGACCATTAAAGAGAGGGATCACTTATAAAAACAAGATAATTACTTGCCAGAGTCAACTGGGGATGTAGGGAAGTCCAACAGTCCTAAGAGCTTCTTAGTATCAAGAGAATGGAGAAAGCTGAATAAGGGTCATGGAAAGCAAAGTGATCCCCCCCCTCTAACTCTATACAGCATCTGCAAGGAAAATAGAGAAAGAAAGTAGTTCCCAGAGCTCACCCCTATGCACGCTTGGCCAAAAGGACGTGTGCCCAGTCTGAGTTACCCTTGAGAGGTCATGATATTCAGATACTTTCTGATCAAGAAATTACACATTTCCGTATCGCAAAATAAAATCTCGAAAGCCATGTCCAGACTGATTCCAGAGCAAACGTTGCATTGTGCATAGCCATAAAAGTAAACTGTGAGCTTTCCAAGAACTCAGCCAAATTCAAACTGGGAGATGGCACATTGTGCTCTCCAGGCTCAGCTGGACGTGGACCCACAGACCCAATGTGGAAACCCAGGAGAGAGAAGGAATAGATTCCTTGAGGTTTTGCACGGCTTCCTCAGAATACTACTTCACCATGTCAGCTGACGTTTAACAAAGTTTTTGAGACACAGATTTAATTGTCAATTGTGGTTTACCATAACCTCCAGTTTATAGTGAACTTTTTCCTTTTCTTTGACCAGGATAGCTTGACAAGTCTTTAAGTCTTTGAATATTGTGTGCAATTCTGGTCGCCGTATCTTAAAAAGGATATAGCGTTATTAGAAAAGGTACAGAGAAGAGCCACCAAATGGTAAAGAGGATGGAAGGATACTCCTATGAAGAAAGGCTAAAAAGGTTAGGGCTCTTCAACCTGGAAAAGAGATGGCTGAGGAGAGATATGATAGAGGTCTATAAATTAATGAATGGAGTGGAACGGGTAAACACAGATCGATTGTTTACGTTATCAGAATATAGAAAGACTGGGGGACATGTAATGAAGCTACAGGGTAAACTATTTAAGACAAATAAGAGAAAATATTTTTTCACTCAATGTGTAATCAAACTCTGGAATTTGTTACCGGAGGATGTAGTAAAGGCTGTTAGTGTAGCTGGGTTTAAAAAAGGTTTGGACAAGTTCCTGGAGGAAAGGTCCATAAACCATTATTAAAAAGGGACCCAGGATATCAATGCTTGACCCAATACAAGCATTGTGGAACCTGTGTCTCTTGGGGATACTGCTAGGTACGTATGACCTAGATTGGCCACTGTTGGAAACCGGATACAGGGCTTGATGGACCTTGGTCTGACCCAGTATGGCATATCTTATGTTCTTATGTTCTTAAGTCCCCATGCTGCTGGACATCCAGGCAATGCTTCCCTCATGCCTTTTCAGGGAATTCATCCGGTTTTGAAGAGTTTTGATACCCCTTAAAACCTGTTGATTTTGCCCAGCAGTGGCATTCCAAAAAAACCTGTTAGAAAGTGACTCTTGCGGGGTTTGGCATTTTTTATTAAGGCCTGAACTCCTTCGAGGTTTAACCCTGCTGTGCTTCTTGTATGTGTTTAGAAAATGTGCTTTCTTTGATAAGTTTTGAGTCTTAAGTCATTATGCAATAAATATTCTTTGCCTATTTTTTTTTGCCAGTGGGAGAATACTTTAATAAATCAAGTTTTTAGTCTGTGAAAT
This sequence comes from Ichthyophis bannanicus, assembly GCA_033557465.1. Taxonomy (NCBI): domain Eukaryota; kingdom Metazoa; phylum Chordata; class Amphibia; order Gymnophiona; family Ichthyophiidae; genus Ichthyophis; species Ichthyophis bannanicus. The sequence goes on along the minus strand of CM066032.1, from coordinate 1,512,022,483 downwards.
ACAAACAGGTTAAACAAAATATTGCTATGAAAATAGCACTTTTGCAGTGGTGACTTTAAACCATGCTATCTATAAAGATATGTGGGTTGTAATTCCATTTTCAAATTGTTTTATTTGGGATTTTATGTAGTGGAAAGCCTCTGCGGTGACCTCATTGCACCATGATTATTGCCTTCTTGGTTCAGAAATTTTACATTAAGGGAGCAACGTGCAAACTATCCGCATTGCTGCAAAGCCTTCAAATACTTTTTACCTGCAGTCTTGCTCCAGTTCTCAAAGTGAACGTATATGTGTATTTTCTCTTTGAAATCACTGAAGGCAAGAAGTACCCACAGAGATTTGGACCTGCTTTTCCTATGGATATCTTTTCTGACCAAACCTATGCACGCAGGGGCGGCACAACGCTTCTTTGATTGGTAGGGCCAAGCTCCACCCCCAAGCTCACATGGCCCCAGAGTTGGTTTCAGGTGTTGGCAGTTTCCAAGCACACATTAATAGGTTGACTATACAATACGCCTTGAAGCGCTATACCAATGATAAGTAGTAGTAGTCGTAGTACAATAACATCCTTTGAACTCCATAAGGAAGCTCTCTTTGACACCGTGCAAATACTATAGCACAAGTTACCATTAAATCTGAAGCTTAACCATCTCACTCAGAGTTGCCTAGTTACCCAAGTTATGGCTTGGTATGGCCCTGCTCCCCTTCTGCACCCAGACTCAGGGCCATACCAAGCCATAATTGCACCCTGTTCTATTTCCACATCTGGCGCATCCCCTGCCGGTTTCCTGCCCCCGCCTCCACCCCATGTTGCCCTACTGCTGCTGCCACTTTTTTCTTTTCTTGGAGGTGGCGGCAGCAGCAGTGAGGCAGACCTGTATTTGTAGGGAGGTCGGGTCCCTTCTTCCCTTCTCTGATGTAGGTCGCGTCACAGGAGGGAGGGACTAGGTCAGCCATGCAAACGCTGAGTTGCAAAGACCCGCGTTTGAAAGACCTCCGACCTGTCTACTAATATGGGTCTGCCTCACTGCTGCTGTCGCCGCCACCTCCAAGAAAATCAAAAAGTGGCGGCGGAGGCAGGGCAACGTGGGGGGGAGGGGCGGGTTGGGGCCGGCAACCCAACATGTGTCCCTAATTCTTTTGCGTCCTGTGCGTCCTGTGCGGCCGTACTGCTAGCACAGGGCTAAGTATGGTGCTGCCCAGACCTCCCCAACATCCCACATGGTCTCTCCTTCCTGTGTCCCTATAGCTTTGTTTTTCAGGCTTCCCTGTTCCTACACTATCTTCTAGAGGTCCCCCTTTTCCATACTCTCTACATTTCTCTAAGCCTCCCCTCCCACCCCCCTTGCTCTTTCCTGCCTCACTCCCTCTTGCCTTAAGTAATTTTGAATAGTACTAAGAAGCTATTTTGGTATTTTGACAGGCCAGGAATACAAAAAAACAGCCGTGCCTTCTAGTTCTTAAAAGGCTTCTTTCTCCCTTAGATATCCCCTGCCACTGAGCAGACATAGACCAGTGCCTCAAAGACCCTCTTAGGCACTGTTCTTAGACTCCCTCCTGCCTTTACCTGAATGGATATGCCTTTGTTCTTCTGACAGACTATCTGTGGAGGGGGGGGGGGGGGGGGGATGGGCAGGGCACTCAGAATAGCAAAGGGAAGATGCAGGCCTCACCGGGATGGCAACAGATCTGCTTCTTGAGGATGATCTCCCTGCGATGGGGGTGGCCAGGAAGCAATTAAATGAGCCGAGCTGCAATGCTGCGTCTAATGTCAGCTACAGTGAGCTCGGTAGTAGGATGAGGTACTGGATTCTGCCGGCAGCTTTGCAAAAACAACAGGATGGTGACAGGCAGCAGTGAACACAAGTTTGCAGGACAGGCGATACAGAGTGCCTGTGGTAATCAGCAGGCAACAGGAATACAGGTGTTATAACATTCTGCTGGCAGGCTGAGCTGGTTCAAAATTTTGGAGGGGTCATGGCCCCTGTGGTCCATCCCATTACAAAGCCAGTGTATGCATGTAGGGCATGATATTCAGCCTGCAGCGGTTAGCGCTTGTAAAGCATCTAACCATTAGTAGCAAAAGCGAAAACGGATATTCGTTCCTGGATGCCAGATATCTGCTGGCACTGAATTCCCAGTTTCACTGCTGACTTTTGTTGCTGTCTGCTGAGCAGTGATATTCTGCCACTAACCACATAGCAAAATTGCCTAAGGTTAGGAGAGCCATTGACCTCTCCTAACTGTGCAATTACCTGTTCAAGTCAATGCTGACTCCTGGCAGCCCGGCAGCCCCTGGGTTTTCTTGGCAAGGTATGACTGGAAGTAGATTGCCAGACCTTTTCTTCCAAGGTAATGGAGGAAAAATTGACTTGCCCAAGATCACAAGGAGTGCCAGTGGGAATCTCTTTGGTACTGGGCTGTTGCTGTAACCACTAGGCAGCTAGTCCACTACTATCTGGTTAGTGGACTGAAAATCTGTGTTGACCGGATAAGTGGCAAGACTGCTGCAGCTCTGTCCGTGGACCGCTTTGGCACTATCCGGATTATGCTAAGGTGGTCAGTGGGGATGTTCAGTAGTATTGGCTGGTTGGTGCTGGCTGCTGAATATTGGGGCTGAGTGGTGTCCTGCTAACTGTAAATCTTTTGAATGGGCCTGTAGTTTCCTCTCTTGACCTAAACCTCACCTCTAATGCAGGCAAGAGTAACATGTTGTGGAACAAAACACATACTTCTATTGCATTCAGGGTGCGCCGTTTTCAGACAGGCAACTTATATGGGTAAAACATTTTTTACCTGCAGAAATCCCTTAGAAAATTGCTTTCCCCATTTACTTTGGCCTTTTTAGTTGGAGGGAGCATGAGATCAATAGGGCCCAATTGACTCCCATTTCCCATTCCCATGAGATGGCTGCATTGTGTCTAAGGTCATCAGTATGGCCTCGGGTGTTGGTAAAACATGGATTCTGGCCAGTGGCCACTGTTTTCTTCAGATTCCTTGCATATCCTCCTTGCTGTCCTACTAAACTATGGTTTCTTAGGGTTCAAGTCAACAAAATGGTTTACTCCTAGTGGCAACACATGAAGCCATCGGAGTGATCAAAAGCTATTGTAATATTTAAAATGCTTTCAATTTATTTGTGGGTTATTAAACAAGGGGGGGCGGGTTATTAAACAAGGGGGTTGAAATAAATTGTTTTGTGTCCCCAGGGATTATTTATTTCCTTCAACAGTTGTTTTTAATCAAGTTAAACTATTGTGCTGGACAGGAAATTTTGCTCTAACAAGGGAGTGATGAGAATGAATGTCTGTCTATCTTTTGTTAATATTTACTTCTTTTCTTTTGCAGTTGACTCCAGTGTGGATACACTGCCAGTGTTTATGGCAAGTCGCAGTGCAACAGATATTGCAAACCGAAACAGTCCTGTTACTCCACCAAACACCCTTAATCTACGCTCTTCCCACAATGAACTGCTAAATGCAGAAGTCAAGTATACCGAAACCAAGAGTATCACCCCTCCAAAATGCAGGAAAAAATATGCATTGACTAACATTCAGACTGCCATGGGCCTTGCTGACCCTGCAACCCAACCTCTGCTGGCAAATAACTCAGCAAATATCAAGCTGGTAAAAAATGGGGAAAACCAGCTTAGGAAGGCAGCGGAGGAGGGGCAACAGGATCCCAACAAAAACATCAGCTCAGTGGCTGGTATCAACATCATTTCAGAAAAGTTGGAGGGCAAGGAGCCAATCCTGCAGGATTCTTCAGGCTGTGAAATCTTAAACTCACAACCTCGGAAAACCAAGAGCTTCCTTAATTACTATGCAGACTTAGAAACTTCAGCCAGGGAATTGGAACATACTCTTGGGAACAGCCATATTGTTAAGGAAGAGAAATCAGCACCAAGCAATAGCCAGTCCACTACCATTGTAAACGAGGAAGTCCTTCATAATGGGAAACAAAGCACGTCTGTGACTCCAGAAGATGGCCAGGTGGCCACTGTATCATCCAGTCCAGAGACTAAGAAGGACCACCCTAAAACAGGAGCAAAAACCGACTGTGCATTGCACAGGATTCAGAATCTGGCACCCAGTGATGAAGATTCCAGTTGGACAACATTGTCACAGGATAGCACGTCACCAAGCTCACCAGATGAAACAGGTATTGAATTAAGAACCATTTCTCTGAAGCTTTAGTAGCTTTTAATACACACGGTGTAATTTAATAAACCATTTCTATGTCTAAACCAACATTTTACATGCATAAATCGGCAGTCAAAATTGTCTGGGCAGTGTGCATATATTTTTCAAACAGCCTCGAAGCGCATAATTTTACCCAGGATAAGTGGAGTTGTTCCACAGTTCTTTGGTGTGGCATTTGGATGGGGTTTGCACTTATGCATGTGCAATTTTGTAACTTTGGGGCCAATGTGATTAAAAATCCATGAGTTTGCATACAATTAGCATACCCACTGTGCTGTGCAGTAATGCAGCTTGCTGACGATTTTCCCGTACTAGTCTTGCTCTCCAATGCAGAAAGTAAGCTAGTGTAGGAAAATTGTCAGCAAAACCACTGCATTAAAACATAGCACACTGGGTATGCTAATTGCATGCAAACTCATGAATCTTTAATCATGCTCAATGTTAAAAAAAACTGCACTGAAACTTAGCGCAGGTTTTTTACTTTTATTTTAATATTGGATCTACCCTTCAAGTAGATGTAAAAATGCATTGAGAGTCAAAGATTTCAGTCTGGCTCCTAAATCGGCAGAAAATTTGTCAAGGCCTATCATAAAGTATATGTGTATTGCCATTGTAAAATGGGAACCGTACGCACACTTTTTTGGCCTACCTAAATCACAACTAGAGTAGGCCCCTTAACCCTTTCAGACCGTATGTCCACTGTAATGGATGTCATGTTTAGTCATTGAATTCCATGTATATATATATATATGGTGTGTGTGAAAAAATTCAGGTCTGAAAGGGTTAAAATCTATGGGGCAGCTCCTGCTAACTGGATAAGGGCCAGCAAGATATCCACTATTCCTCTGATCCCTTCGGCGCTGTCCGGATACTGCCAGGGTGCTCTGTGGGAAGGGCTTGAGCAGAATTCCAGGTTATCTGGTTGGTGGCCATATTCCAAAGAAAGAGGACAGCAGAAAGGCTTAATATCGCTGCTGCCCAGATAGTGCCAGTGGAGACTTATTTATTCAATGTGCATTTGAGGTTGGTTAACAATGTTTTAATTTGTTTTATGGAATGGTTGGGGGTTAGTTATTGGGTGGGGGTATAAATAGGCGCTTTTGTTGAATTGTGTGGGACGAGGCTGGTGGGTTGAAGTTGGGGTTTTATTTCATTATGCTCTTTTTATAAGTTTTGCTATGAACCATGCAATATGGTTGTTTGAATGTGTAGTATATAAGCGTAAATTAAATAAAAAGTGCTGAATCTGGATATTTGATGCTGACCACTATCTGAATACCAGCACTGAATAACCAGAGTTTATTCAGCCACAGAGGCTAGTATTTAAAAGAAAAAAAAAAAGGCGACGATTGCCAAGCTGAGTATTGGCCCATATGCAAATGCACATAGTAGCTTTCTGAGATCGTCATTTACATGTGAAAATGTTGCTACTGGAAATATGTAAGACTGAATTGAATGTATATTTCCGAGTTAGAATGATGGCTTCTGAAATATGTAGCATTTATATTTGATCACACTTGAGTATGTACCAGGCTTGATCTTTAGTATTCCGCTCTGAATTCACCCAGTCTCCACTCAATTGCGAACTAACTGGTTAGTGTGAGATTTTATCGATGGGACTCCATGCTAACTTTTACAGCGCACACTTAATGCACAGAAAACTACACGCTGATGGTTAGCGCGGTTTAGTAAATACGCTGCAATGATTCCGACCGATATGTACTGTTTATAGAAAATCTGTGTTTTTTGTTTAACCCTTAATGGCAGTCTGATTTGCTATTTTTCTGAGATGCTTGAGGGGAAGGAAAGTTGAGCTAGTGATTCATTGGACTACACTGTGGGGCTGAAGAAGCTCCAGGTAGGCAAGATAGAATGCAAGATTCAAGGTTTGAATTTGTGAGGCTGGTTATTGATCAGTGATCAACTTATCCCATGCTCACTGAAACCTACTATACCTTACGACTTTGCAGCATGTGTCTTACCGCTAAACTCATAACTGCTGAAAAGTATTTACATCTAATATAAGCGCCTGCTTTATAGTTAGCTTTCACAAGTTACTGTTTTAGAGTTGGAAGGAGTGGGCCTTTCCAAAGGCAGGGATAGTCCTCAAAAGCTTATGTGTATTAAAATGCACTGTGGGAATGTAGACAAGAATACACAACACCCGGTCAGGGCGGCATTAGGAAGTGGATTTGTGTTCCATCACCGAGTTGCGTATTGGATGATGTATTTTGTATCATTAAATGAAGGATGTTCATGGAGAAAAAAAAGTATGTATGTAGGGGGTGGCGTGAATGGGAAGCCATTAGTTGGTGTGGTGCTTTCAGAGTCGGAGGGCTCGAGGCAGAAACCCTGCGTTAGAGCCCAGCACTAAAGTTCCAGCCAGGGTTTTCTAATACAAGTTTAGCACAGATGTTTTGCTCAGCGATTCCATAAGCAAACAGCATGCAGCTGAATTGGGCGCAACTGGCTTCCAAATCGGCAGAAAATTTGTCAAGGCCTGTCATAAAGTATATGTGTATTGCCACTGTAAAAGTTTAGTGCAAGGAGAGCAACCCAGGCACATGTGCGCAAGGGTTTGCCTTAGCAGCACCTATATCCTACGTACAAAAAAATACAGTTAGGCCTTTCTGCATATGTGATGGAATACGATCTGGTGCATAACCAGCAACGTTATATATTCATAGCAAAACTTCTGGTCAGAATAATATTGCTGTTTATATTCCAGATAGCGATCCAGCGCATGCGCATAACATTGTTCCAGCACATTTCCCCTGCCGGGTGTTTTTTCAATACTCTTGCCAGTAAAGCCTGAAAAAAGTTGTGGATGTTGTACACTAAAAAAACGAGCATAAATTCTGCTCCAGCACTGATGCCAAACCTATGAGCCAACCCTTAATGCCTCCTCAAACCGTGGGTTAAAATCTCACTTTGAGCTCTGACATTTGGTCTTCTGCGCACTTCTCTGTATCTGCGCTGCTCAGCTAATTGCTTCATTACCATCCATTTAAATGGATTTCAAGGTGTGATATGCTGCCGTAAACGCAAGCATTTATGCATCAGATTAATTCCTGCATTCTGCGCCCACACTGGTTCAGAAAATCGTACCAGACGCCACGCTATTGCCTACCCACCAGGACTGTATTTGGAGACCCCTGCTCTAGAGGGAGCCCCTGGTCGAGGCCTGCAACTGCAACAAATACACTAAGCTGGGAAGAAGGGAAAATGTTCCCCCAGATACTAGCAAATAAAGGCTCTGGGCACCATAGCCCCAGCAGAGAGAGGCTGGTTCCAATTGAGCATAAATAACACAGGTACACTAAAAAAAAAATTTTTTAAACTGCCTCTAATGTTTCGATTGATTTTTACGTTTTTTGGTGCGCTGAATCCAAATATGGTAACCAATTTGCTCCATCACGTACAGATTTTTTGCTACATTGGGTTAGCAGTTTGAGGTGAACGTTTCAGATTGAGTGCGATTGAGATAAAAGTTTCTTGGATGAATTCTTTATACTAATTGTTTAGTAGTTATTCAAATAAGAATAAAGAAAATTGTAACAAGGCAGCACATAAGAATAGAGTAATGTCAACAAAACACACTGTGATGGTAGCAAAATTGTCTGCACTTAACACTTAAAACTCATCATAACGAATCTTCTGAAGAATCAGGGCGAAATTCTCGTATTTTTCTTGGAGAATAACAGAGTGAGCAATAGGAACTGAAGCGAATGTGTTGCCATTATGAAGAAGAACACCTTTTATGCTGTCTTTTGACGAATCAATGAACAGCCGCCATTCAGCAGGATCATACTTGAGTTTAAACTTTTCCATCACTCCGTATATATCGTTGCAAAATACCAAATCTTCCTCTTTGCTGAAATACTTCAAAAATTGTGTCTCGTGGTTGTGGTACCAATAAAAAGTTGTTCCTGGTGACAATAGATTTTTCTGTTTAAGCCGAGAACCTAGCAGTTGGGCAGCATCTTTTGGGAGTCCTAAATCCCAGACTAAATCATTCAATTCAGCTTGAGAGAAAAGTTCAGGTTTCGGATCTGGTTCAGTTTCAAACTCGGAAGTACTGGACTCATCGGGAAAAGCCATCTGATGAGTCTCATCATGATCAGAACCGTCCACACAAATATGATCCAAAGATTTTGGTGGTTCAGGCACAGGTACTTCGTTGCTATGAGGCATAGGCCTAATTGCTGAGGGAAGGTTGGGGTAACTTATTACGTTCTTATTTTTTAAGTTGTATCCCTTCACAATGCAAGAGCAAAAATAGCAGTCACTGCTGTGGTCTCTTTGTTCACGCCACATCATAGGTATTCCGAAACGAAATGCTTGTTTTTTACCTTTCATCCATAAGCGTAGATCTTCCTCACATGTCTTGCACACTTTGTGAGGAGCCCACGGTTTGTCTTGATCGCCTAACTTCAACCGAAATAGGCAAAATATACTTTTTTAATAAATGCAGAAATGTTCCTCTGCTGCTTTTTCACGGTATATTCCCCACAAATAAAACAAAAACTGTCCAGAGAGTTGACGCAACCTCTGGCTCTGTGAGCCATCACAAATACACAGCACTGCAAACTACAACTGTAGTGAACCACTTCGGAATAAAGCTGGATTACGACTGAGCAAAGAAAAGGTAATAATGAACTTGCAAGAAACTGAAATTTGACAGGAACGTTCATGTCGCAACCACCGTGTTTGAGCGAGCGAACGAGGCGAGGCGAACAGGAAAGAACATGCGCCAGCGCGAGTACTGGATTTAGCCCCTCGCCTCCCAATTGTCCTGTTAATGTATAAAATGAATACAAAACACTCTAAAATATCATGAGGGAGTGTTTCTAGTTAGTTAACCATTACAACCTCTATTTTGGGCCAAGAAAATAAACTGCAGTCGGCTAAAAAGAAATTATGTGAACATTCCTTATATGGGTATGAAATCTAATTTTGCAAGAAAACGTGACGTGATGGAACATTTTGGCTATTTTTCCTGGATTCAGCACCCCAAAATCTATAGGAATCAGTTGCAAAACTGGAGGCAGTTTTTTGGTAGTGTACCTGTGTAATTAGCAATAATTTAGTAGTAGCCAAAAGCCCAAGGGTGCAGGAGAAAATGGCTAGACCAGAACCAAAAGTACGTTAGCAAACTGCAAATGCAGATAAAAGAAGCTTTTATGAAAAGGAGCTAAGGAGAAAAAAAGACCAAAACAAGCAAGGGACATCTAAAGTATCAAAAAAGTATGAAAGCACAATTAAGGAAAGATGGGACATGATAAATATGATAGCAAAACAGAAACAAAACCCTAAATCAAAGTATGGAAAATAAACTTTGGCAACATTTTTTAAAGTGATATACAGTACATAACATTTATTTATTTATTTATTTATTTAGTATACATTTGTATACCGCTACTTCCAGCAATCAGTAGCGGTTACAGTTTGTAGTTTGTCAATCGTGACCGAAAATTTGGAGTATATACAGATTGATTTGTAGGGAAAAGCACAGCACACAGGAAGGAGGTTTTAAGGAGCAGATTCGGAATTAACATATATACATTTTTACATTTTTACATAACAGTTCCCATGCTTTGTGGTGAGGCAGCTTGGAGTCCCCTGGGGTTTACATCAAATTGTATTGACAGTTTGACACTGGAATAGATGTGTCTTGATTTTTTTTCTGAAAATTATAAGGTCTTTGATTGCTCGTAACTCGTAACATGCCTTGAAAATACACCTCCAAAATGCATCAGACTGCATCATTTTTTCAACTCGTCAAGAAGATACTAATGACTATTTTACCTTCCCACTGCAATAGCACTTAACTGGCTTCTCCACAAGTTAGGACACCAAGGAAGAATTTCAGGATTTATGTTACCAACCAGACTCTAAAATTGAGATGCTGATGAATTGCTTTCAGAGTCATCTTCATATCCTAAATACAATGAATGACTGGCAAATCAAAAAGAAAGATGCACATGGACAAAAAAACAGCTTGGATTGTGCTCATTTAAAACAAACCTTTCCCAGTTTTCGTGGGTCTTTTCATGTTCTTCCACACATTCATTTTAAAAGTGGGCCATGAGTGCATGTTAGGGATTTTTTGTGTATGCAACTTAATTGCATGTACATTATTTCACTGGTATATACGCATAGAAATAAATTGCATAGTCATGAATGCACACCCCTATCAAAAAGGATACACATGACAAAACCAATAGAAATACATTGAACAGTATCGGTCCCTGGGTTCAGTCCTGGGATCGATACTATTCAATGTATTTGTGAGTGATATTGCTGAAGGACTGAATGGAAAAGTCTGTCTTTTTGCAGATGACACAAAAATTAGTAACAGAGTGGACTCCCCTGAGGGACTGGAGAACATGAGGAAAGATCTACAAAAGCTGGAAGAATGATCTAATGTTTGGCAGTTAAGATTTCATGTAAAGAAGAGCAGTGTCATGCACTTGGCAAGCAGAAATCCAGGGGAATTGTACGCGATAGGTGGCGAGAGGTTGGTGTGTATGGACCAGGAGAAGGACATTGGAGTGATTATTTCTGAGGATCTCAAGGTGGCAAAACAGTGCAACAAGGCGGTGGCAAAAGCCAGAAGGATGCTGGGTTGCAAACAGAGAGGAATTACCAACAGAAAGGAAGAAGTACTAATGCCACTGTACAGGTCACTGGTGAAGCCTCACTTGGAATATTGTGTTCAGTTTTGGAGACCAAAGGGTATGTTTACTAAATGGCGCCATTTAATAAACATACCCCCAAATCTCGCAAAGGATATAAAAGGCTGGAAGCAGTTCAGAAGAAGGTGACCAAAATGATTTGGAGCCTGCGTCAGAAGACTTCTAAGAAGAGACTTGAAGACCTAAATATGTACTCTTTGGAGGAGAGGAGGGACAGGGGAGACATGATTCAGACCTTTAAATACTTAAAGAGTATTATTAATGGACAAACAAACCTCTTCCAAAGACGGGGAAGCTGTAAAACTAGAGGGCATAACATGAAGCTCCAAGGGGATAAACTGAAAGGCAATGTCAGGAAATACGTTTTCACTGAAAGGGTGGTGGATGCTTGGAATGCCCTCCCGATGGAAGTGGTGGGGGCAACTACAGTGACAGAATTCAAAATGGCATGGGACAGACACAGTGGATTCCTTCACAGCAACAGGATAAAATCAAAATAAACTTAACTGTCTCTTATATCCCAACAAATGGGGGTGCCCTACATGGAGCGGTGGGTACACCCTTAAACAAAGGCATGTGGAGGGGTGACCTGCATGGAGCGGCAGGTGCACCTACTCTTGCTGCCTTACTGGGCAGACTGGATGGACCATACTGGTCTTTATCTGCCGTCATATACTATGTTACTGTGTTGTGCAACTAATTGCTCTGTATCTTCTTAGCCTTCTAGCTAGAGTCATGATGTTCTTAATACATTGTGGGCAGTACATGTAAATATAGCTCATGCATATGCATTAGGGATATTCTGAAAACCTGGCAGGATTGTGGCCCTCCAGGACAGGTTTGGAGACCCCTCCTCTACAAAGTAGTCATATGGGCCCTGGGTCTGTTCATTAGGTGTTGTCATTGAGTAATAGCTATAACTTCATCTACTCCAGGAACGCTGCCTCTGTAGCCCCCTGCCAACAAGGGGAGCGGAGTCGGCCTCAGAATCAAACCCGGGTCCTCCACAGAACTGCATGCAGTACTGGCACTGAGCCAACAGGCCGGCCCATTATAAATGTTTTGAAATGAATTGCCTTTCTTGCGTATTTGGGTGCTTTATCTCTTTTAAAGAGTAGAACTTTGCATGCTCTAGCACATATTTTTATTAAATTATACCTTCCACTTTCCATACATTTCCTGGTCATACAGAGGATAATTTTATAATGGGCCACCTATGTATGAAGGCCATGTTGGTACCTAGTTTTAGCTTATTTTAGAAAAACACATAAGCACCTGTGCATCTTTATAAAATACTAGCACAGATCTGGCAGAAATAAATTAACGGCTAGAGTAAAGCTGCAGATATTTATCCTTGGGAGCAGGTGTAAATATTAATGCATAAAGCAGGTTATCGTTTCATAGTAAATCCAAGCATATACACACTTGTCAGAAATAAGGGGTACAGACTCATAAACACCCATTGAAACAACAATGGAACAAGGAAAAATATAAAGAGGAAAGCAGTAAACCTGCCTAGTCTGCCCCCAACTCCAGCCCATAATAAACAAGGAAGTGAGTATCTTTCAAAACAAAATATGTGAAGAAAATAAACAGGTGTGCTAAACAGCCAAGCTTATTCCTATTGCAGTGGGGACTGGTCCATCTCAACTGAACGATGGGCACTCAAAAAGACCAGCAGCTGGGACGGCTCAGAGAGAATGTAAGAAGTAGAATGTAACTTAATCATGCGTTTGCATGGAAATTTTAGAAAAAACTGAACTCCCAGCTGCTGAACCCCGGGATGGAGCAACAGAAACTCTTTCCTTCTCTTTTGAGTTTCCCTTGATAAATCAGGAAAAACACGTACAAGTAATCTCTTAAAGATCATATTACGTTTCCGAAAATACAATCTTAAAATCCATTCCCGGTCAGAGGAAAGAGCAAATCTTGCTAATAACATAGAAGGTGACACAGATTCCGACACAGAAGACTCTAAATGGGTGAAAGATCTAACAAATCAGCCTGCTCAATACCAGATATCGCCCCACCACCTTGCCCTTTCTTAACAAAAGGAAGATAATACAACTTAGTCATTGGTGGGTGAGATTCTACTGGCATACCAAGAGTATCAGTTAAATAAGACTTAAGCATCTCTTTAGCACTGATAACGGATGACTTTGGAAAGTTTATAAGATGCAAATTTTGATATCGTGATGAGTTTTCAAGCATTTCAATCCTTGCTTTTAATGCCATAGCATCCTACTGAAAAGATATACCATCATCCTCAACCCGAATCACCTTCTGTTGTAACTCGGTCACTGAAGACTGCAAAGCTGAAATTTCCAGTGTATGCTGTTGTAGTAAACAGGTATGAGACTGGGATTGAACTGCCAAGGCACTCACTTGAGTAGCCAACATTTCCCCAAGCCTTACGATAGCAGACCATATAGATTATAAAGTAAAAACCTCTGGCCGCTCAAAGGAAAAGTTACCAAGCTCTCTGCCGCTCCAATACCAGCTTCCAACATCTGCCGCTCCATTGCTGGACTCCCAAGGGCAAGGATGACCTGAGTCAACCCACCAACATGCCTCCAAGATGATGAAGTACATGAACGCTGGCGTGGGAGGGTTAGAAGCTTCCCTCCACTCTGCCCTGTAGTCGACCCTCCAAACAGAACTAGCTCATCCACATGGGAAGGCAGCAAGACCGTCGACTCCACAGGACTCTGTGCCAGCAAAGCAACAGAGGACGCCACTGCACCGGGGCAGAGATGTCAGGCCTTGAGCTAACCCGCCGAGCTACCCAGCTCCGACGGAACGCCAGTAGGGCTCTGCTCCGCCGCTTCTGCTGGCTGCCGCTGTAAATGTAATAGAAAAGAATCCAGCGGACCGATTGCCTGCTCCCGTTCAGGTAATGGGGAAGAAGCTGCAAGTGTAGAGGAGGGCTTCCTAGCCATTTTAGCCTTCTGTTTTCCCATCATGAAATTTGTCGCAGCACCTGACACCTGCTAAGCCGCCATCTTGCCTCCTCCCCTCGCAAATGTGCACATTTGATAAAATATCAATATTAATCATGACGCTGTTGGTGCTCCACCCACTCTCCTCTGCTGGACACACCCACTCTAAAATCACATACAAGTATGTGTCTACTTGCACTATGCATCTCTTTATAGATGAGGTAATTTTATAAGAGGCCCTTTACGCATGTATACTGGCATAGATGCAACAAAACTCCTTTATGAAATTGCCTCCAATATGAGGCGTTCAAATTTCTCTCCCCCAGTTAGCTGCGAGAATGGTCAGAGAGCTGGAGTTTCGCTCCCTAGACATTTACCTGTGCATCTATCAATTTAGACCCAAAATAAATCAATGTACGAAGAAATATATTTAAAAACTTTTTATGAAATCCTGCCTGACCTTTCCTTGTTGGGAGACTTTATATTCTCATTGCAAATTCTTGGGGTTTTTTTGTCTTTATGTTTGGCCAAAGTTTGAAACATTTTTCCCCTAGGATATAATGGGGAGTGGTCAGCTTTATTCTTTAAGGGCCCTCTATTCAGTTGGGCTTATGTGGTTAGCAGCACCTGTTACCCGCATAAGCCCCGCTGACTGTGGTATTCAGCAGCCCCATCCAGATAGTGTCACTAACAATCGCCACAAACTGCCTCAGCAAGATCCAGATTGTGCTGGGATGGTCCGGGGCAAAGTCAGGGCAGTGGAGGAACTTATCCAGATAGTGATGATTTTTAGCACTGCTATCTGGATAGCTAACTGCATAACTCGGGACAGAAAAAATATCTTTCCTAAGTACTGTGTGAGTGGCTCTCTGGCTAGCGCAGGGTCGCTGGTACCAAATGCCGATATTCAGCATCGGTCACTCTCTGGATACTGATGCTAAATATCTGGATTTTTTTTATCCCGGTGGCCAACATTTAAAAAAACGCTTACCGCCTTGGGCTTAATATTAGCCTGCAAATTTTCTTATTTTGGTTTAATGAATTATGTTAAACCCTAGCAATAAAAACAAAATGAAACCAAAAGCTGATCCCAATTTCTCTGGTTCTTGCAAGTGTTGCCTGAATCATTCTCCTGTTCTTTTTCTAACCAATGAGATGAAACATGTTTAACAAATTGAATTTCTAATTGCAGTTTTTCTTTTCCTAAAATGATCTGTTTAAGAACAACTTTGTGACGTAGATACGGTATACCCTATTCTAGTGCATGTATCTTATATAGAAGAATTCAAGGAAGAAGGAGGTTTGGTCTGATTTTGTGCCTTCATGGAAAGCCTTCGATAAATCAGGCCTCTTGAATGTCCAAAGGCCAGGAACTTGGAGAACAAATGTCCACGCATAGTAGTAGTCTTTTAGTCTAACAGAAACCCAGTATGCTACATTTCACTTTTACAAAGGTCTTTTGCCCTAACGCGAATCTCCTGTCAGAAAAGAGTAGCCCTACTGATTATAATATTGATGAGACCATCTGCTGTGCATCAGCATAATCGGGTGTGAGGGCTGGGCTCACAATCAGATGGGTAGGCCAGGCAGTTATACACTATGTGCAACTGTGCTGCCTTAAGAGCTTAACGTATATGCCCCAATGCATGTGCTGCGTACGATTCAGTGTAAAGAATGAAGAAGATGCACAGTTTGCGAGTCAAAAGTATACGCAAGTACAGTTTGAGGGCGTCAGCATTCAGTTCCAAGAGCAGATGTAATCCATCTCACACAAGCCGCTCTTGAGTATTGAAGATTTTGGGTAACGAAGCTTCAGTACGATGGATTGTATGTTCACTCTGAACATCCTCGGCAAACACTTCCCCTGCATATTTTTATTCTTTCCCAGTTGTGTATATGTGGATGTTTGTAGCTGGAATTGGGGTCTGGCGGATGACACGTGCGAGGTCTGCTATGCTTAATTGACTTTTATTGGATACACTTAGACATTCTTTTATTTTGTTACACAAAGAGCAGCTTTCTAGGGCCTTTGTGCAACAGTAGGGCAGATGCTGTTCACTCTGTCAAACTGGGGAAATCTTAGTGGCGCTTCTTAACATCAGGGGTTCCAGAATCAGAGGAAACCTTTTACAATACTGTTTAGAAGCAGCACAACAATCAAACTGTGCAGGGCTTGTGCTGGGGTTTCTGGCACCCCTCCTGCAACTTGTAAATCAGTGCCCTCTTTCCTCAGAAAAGCAAAGAGACTGTTAAGGATTATTAGGAAAGGAATAAAGAATAAAACAAAGACTGTCATAATGCTTCTGTATCCCTCCATAGTGTGACCACAGCTTGAATATTCTGTGCAATTCTGGTCGCTGCATCTCAAAACAGATACAGTGGAATTAGAAAAGGTACTTTTATACATAACCCTTGGGGCAATTTTACAAAAGCCATTTTATATGTGGGAAGTTAATAGCAAATGGCCCTCCCATCTATGATTATTGTTTATGTAATAAAGTATACGGGCAGTAATTTTAAAAGACAATGAGCTCTTCTAAAATTCCCCCTCCTACTTAAGAGTAGAAGCGTTTATCTGTACTTTTACCTGCAGCGTGAAGACGTATTCCTAGGGCAGGATTTACAATCACACACATACTTTTGCATTTTTAAAAGTATGCACATAGCAGGTGTGTGGGAGGTAGTTTTGTTGGGGTAGTATTCAAAATGAAAGTACATACATGAATTTGGTTTGAAAATGATATTAATTACAGCTAGAATGAGAACTTAACTCCCTCCCAAGGTGTCCAGTATGTCCCTTTCCCCTCCCCCCAGGTGACTAGTGTTTCATCTCCCCTTGTCCCCACCCAAGATGGGCAGTATTACATCTCACATCCCCTCCCCCCATTGTGATCTATAGTTCCCTTCTCCTCCCTACCTCAGAGTAACCAGCATGTCCCATTATCTTCCCTTCCCATACTCACCAAAGGTTCATCATTTCCCCTACCCTTCTCTACCCCCTCCCCTTAGTTCAGTATCTCTCCTTCTCGTCTCCTCTCTCCAGCATTTCACCCACATTTTCTCTGGCCTTTGAAGAGCCTGCTCTCCTCTCACCCCCATCCCGCCCCCTCTACCTCTGCTCGGGCTTCTCTGAAGCATTGTAAAGCTGTCTGCACAGTGTGGGGCCTCTGAGGGCAGGTGTACACTTAGGGCCTTCCGGGTCTTGCCCCTTCTGGTAGGACGTTTGCTCTGGAGCGCGTGCCTGTGCTGAGAGCCCTACTCCATGCATGCCGCTTTACAGTGCTTCAGTGCAGACCAGGCAGAGGAAGGGCGGTGGCAGTAGAAGCAGAAGAGGATGGGAGCAGGCCCTTTCCTGCATGCTGCCACCCTGGAACGGTACCTAGTCTGCTTAGTGATAGGGCTGGCTCTGTGTGAAACGCTGCTTTACACCTGCAAATGGGTGCTTAGAGAATTATTACGTCGCACCTAAAAGTACATTGGTGCAGGCTGGCACTACTTGCACTGTAGGTGTGCTAAGGGATGGAGTTGGGATGGAGCATTGTTGGAGTCACAGTTTACGTATTTCTATTATAAAATACACATGCGCTAAGGTTTATGCCTGTTCTTGAAAGAGTGTAACGTTCGTGCCTTCAATCTAGGTGAAATTGCTGCTGGATGTATGCCAGTATTTTATAAAGACACCTAGGTGCTTATGTATCTTTATAAAATAGGCCTCTTTCTGCCCTGTTAACTTAGGTGCCCCAGTAACTCTGGTGTTAATAGGCATCGGAATACTGAAGATTACTAGGGCTAGCATAGCGAGTGGTTTTTCTTAGGGATCCAGAGGGCTTCAGACTATTAGGGATTTATTTTAAGTTTATGGTCTTGCTCTTTGCTCACTTTCTCTTGCCTCAAGATTAAAGGGGACACATAATGAGTCTTGGGAAAATTCAATAAATGTAAGTTTTTAGATCTAGCAACATTTGCCATAGTTTCTAAGTGCCAATGTACTGTACAACCATCAAGTCTTTAATATTAGAAGACGAGACATTCAGGAAGGAGTGGCCTAGTGGTTAGGACAAGGTTCCTCAAGCCGGAGGGTCAGGGGTTCAATTTCCACCTGGGAACAGAAATCTCAGGCAGGAACTGGGGCTTTTAGTCCTATAGGCACTTCTTGTGGCCTTGGCCAAGCCACTTAACCCTCTGTTGCCTTAGATACGCATGTAGGTTGAGAGCCCTTTGGGGACAAGGGAATGTGTCCAGTAGCTGCTTGTAGTGATTGTAAACCACTCTGATGCCCTTCAGTCTGGGCGGTATATCAAGAAATTGCATAAACATAAACATTTAAAGTACTGTAGAGACTTGAGCAGTCAATTTACCCACTTGTCCTTGCAACAGCTGCAACTGAGACTCATGTGCTGATAGCATTGCCACAGTGTCCTGCGAAAAACACAATATCTGTTCTTGGGTTGCTTTTAGTATTATATTATTCTCAAAAACAACTTTCAGAACATCTTTAAGAGTGACCCCTCTACTCGATTGCAGAACAGGTTTAGGTAAATTATATTTAGTGCCACCAAAAAAGACTGCATCTTCTGGGGTTCCCCTTCGCCCCCCCCCCCCACCATCCCATATAACCTCTACAGAGAAGTGAGGGGCAACTCCTAAGATTGTCATGGACTGATTTCCTGGTTGAGGTGGAGGAGTCCTAGAAAAGGAGCTCAATGACGCTCTGGAAGCAGAGGAGGCCATAGAGTCAGTTTTTTGAGCAGTTATTAACTGGTAACCTGAACTTCAGCCGTAATATGCTTGTCCATTGGACTCCATATTTTTGCTGTACCAGAAATACTAGAAGCTGGAGACTTACCTTTACTTTTCTGCTTGGTAGACCCCTTAGACGTCATTTCCAAACAAAAGCAAAAAAAAGAAGAAAGCCACAAAACAGTACCAAATTGGCACTGAAGGAGCACCAAAGGGGCATGCCCTTTTGGACACGAGGCCGCTTGGCCCGCTGTGGCTTTTTATCGGGCCTGTAGATGCTACGAGATGATGTCAGAGCAAGGAGGGTAGGTCTTCGCTCCAGCATGCTCTCTCCAACTTCCCTCGGCACACCGAGATGACTCACTCAGCAGGCAAGCACTTGCACCAGTCCCACAATCTCCAGCTAGCTGGCTTCCTCCAAACTGCTTGGCCCATGGTGGCTTTTTATCATGCTTGTAGATGCTCTCAAATGACATCAGAGCAAGGACGACGAGTCTTCACTTCGGTGTTCTCTCTCCATCTTCCCTCTGTATACTGGGATGGCAGACATGCACTCGTACCAGACTCCACACTAGCCTCCTCACAAGTCCTTCCATTCTGTAGCTGTGTACTTCAGTTCCTGGGCTGACAACTTTCTACTCTAATATAACATTGGCTATATTTCATCGTCTGTTACCTGGGACAGACCAACTCCCAGACCTATCTTGTCAAGCATCAATCTGTACAATAAATGATCTCCTAGAATCAAGTGCAGCTAGCACTTGGTCATTACAGAATGCTTTTTAGCAGTCTAAAATGTCTCTTCTGTTTCTTTCGCAAACCGAATATGTATTGATGCTGCCATCGATTTGAACTTTGAATACAGAACATCATATATGAATAGTGATTGGATTTTTCCTTGTGTTTCCTTAAATTACCATCTGAACATACACCCCTGAGGAAGACACAACATAGTTGTGTCAGGTGGTCTGTCATGAAGAAACAACAAAACCAACTTTTTGTTATATCATTTTGGTGTGTTGTGATTGCATCTTCTATTTCTTTTGTCAGTGTCATAGTCTCTGAAGCCTTCTGTCTAGTCATCTTGATGAATGATGTTCCAGAAGAATATTGGGGAATTAGAATACTTATAGTACCTGACTTCTGCTAAGAATGTTCTTACTTGCTTTGTAAAATATGGCCAGTTCTAAATGGCCTCTAATTTGAGTTGAGGTATATTAATCCTATTGTAAATTTGCTGGACTGGCTCTCAGACCTGCTTATCTGAAACTGTCTAAGATGGCTTCTTCCATCTTTCAGTATGACTCCTAGTCTCAAATATAGATGACCAAGATTAATGGTATTCAACCAGGGGTGCTGGACGCTTGTTGAGAGATACCACTGCTGCTGTCCAGTTTGCCCATCTATGCAGGGCCGGCCCAAGGGTTTCTGCTGCCCTAGGCAGAAACCCCAGCCTCACTGCTCCCCAGCTGCCGCTGCCGCCGCCATCACCACCCCCCCCCCCTCCAGCTGCCGCTGATTCAGTCTCGGGAGGGGGAGGCGAGACTCTTGTAGTGGATGATGTGGAAGGGCAAATTAGAAAGGCCATGTGGTCTTTTTCTGCTTCATGTTTCTATTTCTAAAAGCAGCAGCGTTTTGACATCGCTTTCTTGCCCATGGCAGTCCATGTGTGCTGAAGGACCATGACCTGCCAGCAGGGCCGGATTTACCTATACGCCATGTACGCCATGGCGTAGGGCCCACAGCTGCAAAGGGCCCACAAAAATGGAACAAGTTAGGCTTTTTTTAAAAAATAAAATAAAAAAAAAACCTGCTGGCTGCCGCCGCGGGGCCCCCTCTGCTGCCGCAGCAGCATGGACTGACCCGCGGGGGCCCCCTCTGCAAGCTCGATCCCTCCCTCCGTGCCTCTGTGCCTCCGTGCCTCCCTCCGTGCAGGCTGTGAGAGGCGCGAAGGCAGACTGTCTCCTTCGCGTCTCTGTTAAGCCCGCAGGGGCTGATGGGAAATTTCCCATCAGCCCCTGCGGGCTTAACAGAGACGCGAGGGAGACAGTCTCCCTTCGCGCCTCTCACAGCCTGCACGGAGGGAGGCACGGAGGCACGGAGGGAGGGATCGAGCTTGCAGAGGGGGCCCCCGCGGGTCAGTCCATGCTGCCGCGGCAGCAGAGGGGGCCCTGCGGCGGCAGCCAGCAGGTTTTTTTTTAAATTAAATTTTACTTTTGGCGGGGGGTGGGGGTAGGCCTGTTAAGGGGCTTTTGGGGGGGCTGGGGCTGGGACTGGAAATGGGCTGGGGGATTAAGGCTGGAGGTGGGCTGATGAGGTTAGGACTGGTAATGGGCTGTGGGCTGTTGGGGGGGTTAGAACTGGTAATGGGCTTTGGGGGGGTTAAGACTGGTAATGGGCTGTGGGCTGATGGGGGCTGTCTGGTAATGGGCTATGGGGGACTAGGACAGGAAAAGGGCTGGGGGGGTTAAGACAGGAGGTGGGCTGATGGGGTTAGGACTGGTAATGGGCTGTTGGGGGGGGGTTTAGAACTGGTAATGGGCTTTGGGGGGGGGTTAGACTGGTAATGGGCTGTGGGCTGATGGGGGCTGTCTGGTAATGGGCTATGGGGGGGCTAGGACTGGAAAGGGGCTGGGGGGGTTAAGACTGGAGGTGGGCTGATGGGGTTAGGACTGGTAATGGGCTGTTGGGGGGGGTTTAGAACTGGTAATGGGCTTTGGGGGGGTTAGACTGGTAATGGGCTGTGGGCTGATGGGGGCTGACTGGTAATGGGCTAAGGGGGGGCTAGGACTGGAAATGTGCTGGGGGGGTTAAGACTGGAGGTGGGCTGATGGGGTTAGGACTGATAATGGGCTGTTGGGGGGGTTTAGAACTGGTAATGGGCTTTGGGGGGGGGTTAAGACTGGTAATGGGCTGTGGGCTGATGGGGGCTGTCTGGTAATGGGCTATGGGGGGCTAGGACTGGAAATGGGCTGGGGGGGGTTAAGACTGGAGGTGGGCTGATGGGATTAGGACTGGTAATGGGCTGTGGGCTGATGGGGGGGGGGGTAGGACTGGCAATGGGCTATGGGGGCGTACTGGAAATGGGTTTATGGGGTTAGGACTGGAAGTGGGCTTATGGGGGGTTAGGACTGGTAATGGGTTATAGGGGGGGCTTAAACTGAAAATGGGGTGATGGGGGGTTAGGACTGTAAGTGGGTTGATGGGGGGCTAGGACTGGTATTGGGTTGGGGGGTTGCTAGGACTGGAAATGGGCTGATGGGTGGCTAGGACTGGAAATGGGCTGATGCAGGGACTAGAAGGGAATGGATGCTGGGTGAGGCTGGAACTAGAAGGGAGCTGATGTTGGGGGAGGATTAGAATGGGATGGGGCTGGAAGAGTAAAATGGAGAAGGGAAAAATATTTTGTGTGGGAGGGATAAAAAATCTACAATTGGCCGGGTATTGGGAGAGTAAGTGGGGATTGAGGATGGAGGGGTAAAATTTGAGTGGATGAAATAGGAATGAGGAAAGAGCAAAAGGAGAAAGATTAGTATGTTAAAGCAGATGTAGAGAGAGAATGGAAAAAAACTAGAAGAGAGAAGAAAGGACAAATGGACAGCAGACGATGGAGAGTTAGCAGAAGACACGAAGAAACCAGAAGAAAGTGGCTGGAGCAATTGCAGCTGAAAAAAATGCACAAAAGGTAGAAAAATATCTCTTTATTTTGAATTTATTAATTGGAATATGTCAGCTCTGGTAAATGTGCATCATTAACGTCTGCGCTTTGTTTAGTACAAGAGCAAATTAATGTATAGTTTTATTTCTACAGTGTTGTACATTCCAAGTTTGGCTTTTGGGATTCCCAGTTTAATTATTGTCTTCCTGTTTCTAAAATGTGATTACTTGTTTGGTGATGGTCTATGTTCTGCATGTGTAACTGAGCTGAGGTGTTCTGTTTATATAATTCCTATTTGACATTGCCACTTGTTCTCTTTCCCCAGTAGGTCATGTATTGTTGTTCTCTGAAATGTATTGGTTTAATATTTGCAGTGTTGCCTTTTGATTGGTAGAGTATGGTGCTTTGTGAGTCCTGGTAGTGCTGTTAGGATACGGTGGGTTTGCTATGGGTTCTAAATGGGCAGTGTTTGTAGTAGTTCCTAATGTGTCTGGCAGTTGGCACTGGATTATAGTAATGTAGAAATCTTTTAGTCTTTCTTTATCCATACACTCATTAAGAGGCACGTTTACTAAAAGTTAGTATATGGTAACATTATGCAAATATTTATGCAAATGAGGCCCCTTATGCAAATGAGGCCCACACCCCTTGGGCCGCCCCTGCTGGGGGCCCACAATTTTTGTTGGCGTAGAGCCTCACTCAAGGTAAATCCGGCCCTGCCTGCCAGGGCAAGAAAGTGGCGGCAAAAAGCTGCTGCTTTTGGAAATACTGCTGCTGCCGCTGCCTGCCTCCCTCCCCCCCCAAATGAAATCAGTGGCAGTGGGGGTGGGGGAGTGACGTGGGTGGTCATGTGTGCTGCTACCGCTGCCCACCTGGGCCCAGCCACCCTAGGCGGCTGCCTAGCTCACCTAGTGGATGGGCCAGCCCTGCATCCATGATCACTATTAAGTTATAAAATCCCTTCTTCTTGAGTCTATCACCTTTCATCTTCATCCTATGACTCCTTGTTTCAGAGCTTCCTTTCAGCCAGAAGAAGGTCATCTCCTGAGCATTTATCCCATGGAGCTATTTAAATACCTGTATCATATCTCCCCTCTCCTCCTTTCCTCCAAAGTTTACTTAAATTAAATATGGGGATCTTTACGTCTATCCCCATATGCCTGACCACTGACCATTTTAATAGCTGCCTTCTAGAATGACACCATCTTTTTTATAGGCATTTGAAGGTGCAGTCTCCAGAATTGTACATAGTTGTCCAAATGAGGACTCACCAGAGATTTATGCAAAGTCACTACCATCTCTTCCTCCTTTTTCCTGCTTGACCTTTCCTCTCCCTATTCAGCCAAGTATCCTTCTGGGTTTCAACATTGCCTTTTCTACCTGATTGGCCATAAGAACATAAGAACATAAGATATGCCATACTGGGTCAGACCAAGGTCCATCAAGCCCAGTATCCTGTTTCCAACAGTGGCCAATCTAGGTCATACGTACCTAGCAGTTTCCCTAAAAGACACAGGTTCTGCAATGCTTATACTAGGTCAAGCATTGATATCCTGGGTCCCTTCTTAATAATGGTTTATGGACCTTTCCTCCAGGAACTTGTCCAAACCTTTTTTAAACCCAGCTACACTAACACCCTTTACTACATCCTCCGGTAACAAATTCCAGAGTTTGATTACACGTTCAGTGAAAAAATATTTTCTTTTATTAGTCTTAAATAGTTTACCCTGTAGCTTCATTGCATGTCCCCTAGTCTTCCTATATTCTGATAATGTAAACAGTCGATCTACGTTTACCCGTTCCACTCCGTTCATTAATTTATAGACTTCTATCATATCTCCCCTCAGCCGTCTCTTTTCCAGGTTAAAGAGCCCTAACCTTTTTAGCCTTTCATCATAGGAGTATCCTTCCATCCCCTTTACCATTTTGGTGGCCCTTCTCTGAACCTTTTCTAATAACGCTATATCCTTTTTAAGATATGGCGACCAGAATTGCACACAATATTCAAGGCTCGGTCTCACCATGGAACCGTATAGAGGCATTATAATATCTTTTGTTTTATTTTCCATTCCTTTCCTTATGATACCTAGCAATCTATTTGCTCTCTTGGCTGCCGCTGCACACTGGGCCGAGGGTTTTAACATGTTATCCACAATGACGCCTAAATCTTTTTCCTGGGTGGTGGTTCCTAATGTGGAACCTTGCATCGTGTAAGCATAGTTTGGGTTGTTCTTCCCTAGGTACATAACTTTGCACTTGTCCACATTAAATTTCATCTGCCATTTTGATGCCCAGTCTTCCAATTTATCAAGATCCTCTTGCGATTTTCCACAATCCTCTTGGGTTTTAACAACTTTAAATAGTTTTGTGTCATCTGCAAATTTGATAACCTCACTCGTTATTCCACTTTCCAGGTCATTTATGAATATGTCAAAAAGCAGCGGACCCAGCACAGATCCCTGGGGTACACCACTATTCACCTTTCTCCATTGGGAAAATTGGCCATTTAGCCCAACCCTCTGCTTTCTATCTTTTAACCAGTTCCTGATCCACAGTAGTACACTGCTTCCTATCCCATGACTCTTTAGTTTTGCCAAACGTCTCTGATGAGGGACCTTGTCAAAGGCTTTCTGAAAGTCCAGATACACTATATCAACCGACTCACCTTTGTCCACCTGTTTATTCACACTTTCAAAAAAACATAACAAATTAGTAAGACAAGATCTTCCTTGTCTAAAGCCATGTTGGCTGTCTCCCATTAGGCCATGACTATCTACATGCTGAGTAATTTTATTCTTTATGATGGTTTGTACCATTTTTCCCGGTACTGACGTGAGGCTCACCGGTCTGTAGTTTCCCGGATCACCCCTCGAACCCTTTTTAAAAATTGGTGTTACATTGGCGATCCGCCAATCTTCAGGTATTAGAGATGATTTTAATGATAGTTCACAGATTACTAATAGCAGGTCTGCAATCTCATATTTCAGTTCTTTCAACACCCTTGGATGTATACCATCCGGCCCAGGTGATTTGCTACTCTTCAGTTTATCTAATAGATGTATCGATATTTCCTTCAATTCTTCCGCACCTTTAAATACCACTTCAGTCATGGGTAACATCCCTACATCTTCCTTAGTAAAGACCGAAGCAAAGAATTCATTCAGTCTCTCCGCTATCGCCTTGTCGCCTCTTAGTGCCCCTTTAACTCCTCTATCATCTAATGGTCCAACTGACTCTCTCACAGGTTTTTTGCTACGAATGTACTTGAAAAAATCTTTATTTTGCGTTTTTGCTTCCGCAGCAAGCTTCTTCTCAAATTCTTCTTTGCCTTCTTTATCAATGCCTTGCATTTGACCTGCCAGTGCTTGTGCTGTTTCCAGGTTTCATCGTTTGGCTCTTTTTTCCATTTCCTGAATGATGCTTTCTTGGCAACAACAGCCTCTCTGACCTCACCTTTAAACCATGCTGGCAGATTTTTGGACTTCCTTCCACTTTTCTTAAAGCGTGGAATACAGCTGGTCTGGGCTTCCAAGATAGTATTTTTCAACAACACCCAAGCTTGTTGTAAGTCTTTAATCTTTGCAACTGCTCCTTTTAGTTTTTTCTTAACTATTTTCCGCATTTTATCATAGTCTCCCCTTCGAAAGTTAAAAGGTAGTACTGTGGATTTCCGTACTATCCCTCCTTCACTAATTAAATCAAAGGCGATCATGCTATGATCACTATTGCCAAGTGGCCCCAACACCCTTATCTCTTGCACTAGATCTGGTGTTCCACTAAGGACTAGGTCTAATATGGCTTCCCCTCTCGTCGGTTCATGGACCAGCTGCTCCAAGAAGCAGTCATTTATGTCATCTAGGAACTTTATCTCCCTAGCATGTACTGCCGTGACACTGACCCAGTCGATACCGGGGTAATTGAAATCGCCCATTATTATTACCGCGCTGTAACTTTTGTTAGCTTCCTTGATTTCTTTGAGCATTTCATCATCCATTTGTTCATTCTGGCCAGGCGGTCGATAGTACACCCCCACCGCCGCCATCTTAAGATCCCACTCTTCTTTCATGCATTGAAGTACTTTATCTTCTATACGGTACCATTTCCATAGGTTTTTGCAACCTAAATTCAATGTTGCATTTTTTAGCATTAAGTCTTACCTGCCAAATTCTCGACCATCCCTCCTCATATTGTCCCTATCTTCCAGGGTATTTGCCCTGTTGCATATTTTGGTATTGTCTGCAATGAAGCATATCTTTTTCAAAAGACATTCTGCAATGTCACTTATGAAAATGTTAAAAAGAACAGAACTTATCCTTGAGGCACACCACTGGTAACACCCCTATTTTCAGGTTGAGCTCCATGTACTCTACTACCCTCTGTCACCTCCCATTCAACCAATGTCTAACCCGGTCACTTACTTTAAGGTCCATCCTAAGGGCACTTGGTTTATTTATAAGTTACCTTTTTGGAATGATGTCAAAGACCTTGCTGAAAGCTAAGTATACCATATCTAGTGCTTTCTCCCAATCCAGTTCTCTAGTCATACAGTCAAAAATCAATCAAATTCATCTGACAAGGTCTACTTCTAATAAAGCCATGCATTCTTGGATCCTGTAATCCATGAGTCTCCAAATCCAGTCCTGGAGGGCCAAAGACCAGTCAGATTTCAGGATATCCCTAATGAATATGCATGAGAACGTCAAATACAATGGGGGCAGTGCATGCAAATATATCTCATGCATATTCATTAGGGATATCCTGAAAACCTGGCAGGATTGCAGCCCTCCAGGACTGGTTTGGAGACCCCTGCTGTAATCCCTTGGATTCTAGAAACCACACCATCCTCTGCTTTAGCAGTGTTTCTATTAATTTCCTTACCACAGAGATCTGTAGTTCTCCGGGAACAAGCAGGAAGTAAGACCTCATATATGGGTGACGTCAGCACCAATGGAGCCCTTGCGGAAGCATCCCCCCAGCTTCCAAAGAAAGTCTTTGGGAGATGCTACCATGCATGTGTGGTCCCCTTCCTGTCCAAGGGTGCCATCTTGCCCAGTTTCCTTTTTTCCATGGAGCCCTTCAAACGTTCGTCTGGCTTGTCCCTAGAAAAAATTGATTTTTCTCTCTGAATTTCATACTCGCCTCCAGTATTGCACCGGTACTCTTTCCGCCATCCGACCTTGCTGCCTCAGCTTCGAGTTCGGGTCTATTTTTGTAGCTTTTTGTTTTCCTTAATTTTCTGCCATCTTCGCACCTTTTTCCCAACTGGCAACCCAGCGAGCCTTCGACCTCACAGGGTACTTATTTCCTGTGACTACCAGTGACTTTAAGAAATGTGATCGATGCTCAAAAATCATGTCTTTGACTGACACACACAACTGCTGTCTCCGCTGCCTTGGACTAGACCATGACATGGCAGCTTGCAGTCTTTGCAAGAGAATGCCCAGCAAGGCCCTCAAGAACTAGCAGCAGCAGCACGATAAGTTTTTCCCCGAGTCCCCATTGCCTCCAAAGATCAGGGCTTCATCTGAAGCCTCGACACCTTGGGCGGACCCTTCCGAGCCTGAGCCCGAGCCCCACCATTGGTACTCAGAAACGGGATCTCCCTCGAGTGAACCCAGGAAGAAGAAGAAACCCTCAAAGGCGGCATCCTTGGACAGATCCCCCTGGGCCAGGTTCTGCAGTCTGAGATGCTCACCAGAGGCTTCGGAGAAGGAACGGCCTGCAAAAGTCCCTCAGAAAGATTCGACCTTGGACCGGCCTTGGTCCCCAGACACCATCCTCTTCGAGGATTCCCATTTGGGGGATCCGGTGCCGTGCCCGAGTCCCTTGGTGCCTGCTCAGAAGGCTGCAGAGCCTTCTGGCCTGGAGTCCAGAATGGCAGACCTGGAGCACAGTTTGTCTATCTTCATGGACCAGCAGGGGCGTTGTTGTCCGGTACAACCAGTTCATCCACCCCAACACCCAGGCCCTTGACGTTGAAGACCTCCCTGGAGGCCAAGCAGATTCTCGAGATCCTTTGGCCTTGAGTCGATCCTTGGCTGAGGTCTCAATCCAATTCCAGCTCGACGGGACCACGGTCATCCCACAAATGTGCCAGGCACCAGCCGCAGAGCATCGGGAGCCCCAAGGCCTGTGGAACAGCCCGCCTATGAGTCCTTAATGGACTACTCCAAATGGGAGATGGAGGATGAGGAGTCCCCCGATACCTGTCGCCACCACGACGTCCCATCAGACTCTCCCGTCTTGGAGCCTTGGCGGCGGTCCCCGCTGGAGGATAGGGGCTTCCTTGATTTTGTCAAGGATATGTCTAAGGCCCTGGCGTTCCCTACAGAGTTGGACGAGGACCCTCGGGCGGATGAGTTGGAAATCCTCCAGTACAAGGATCTTCCAAGGGAATCGCTCACGGTGCCCATCCCTCCCATTTTGGAACGGCTGATGCTCTGGATTGGGAGACCCTGGCATCAGTGCCGGTGGAAAGCAAACAGCTCGTCTAGATGTATCGAGTCCACCAGAGCCCGGGCTTCCAGAAATCACAGCTGCCGCATAACTCCATGGTGGTGAAGTCGGCCATGCGTAGACTGAAAAGTCAGAAGATGTACTCCTCGGTGCCCCCTGGCAGGGAGACCCACTCCTTGGATGCCCTCGGCAGAAAGTGTTACCAGGGCTTGATGCTCATCGGCTGCATCCAGGCCTACCAGCTGTATGTGGGCATGTACCTGAGAGACCTGGCGAAGGAACTCACTTGGTTCTCAGCTGCTCTCTCCGATGAACCCCTGCAGTGGTTCAAGAACCTGGTCAAGGCAGTCCATGAGTGTTCCAAGTTCATGTCTCAGGCGGCCTATGACTGGTTTGAGTCAGCGGCTCGAGTAGCGGTAGCGAGCTTGGGTGCACGACGTCATGCTTGGCTACAGTTGTCTGACCTCAAGCAATGGGTCAGGACAAATTGGTCGATGTCCCATGCCAAGGAGATAACCTCTTTGGCAAACCCATGACCGACAAGGCTGCCAAGCTGGAGATCAAGTTCATGACGAGGATCAAAAAGTCCTTCTACCCTAGAAAAGGGTCTGCTTACTGAAACTACCTATCTTTTAAGGACTCCCCAGCTCCCCAACAGGGTCAGTAGGCCAAGGGACATGGGCATGGCCCTCGTAAGCAGAAGGCTACAAAGCCCCAGGCACCATTTCTTGCCCAGCCAGAAGGGAGTTTTTGACTCCTTGAGCATAGCTTCTCTACCCCAAGGAGATCAGTAGCCCACAGGGGGACATCTATCCCACTATGCCCAGAGGTGGTTGACCATCATCACCGACTCCTGGGCACTTTGGGTAGTCAGGGAGGGTTATCTCCTCCACCTGACTCAGACACCTCCCCCATATTTCCCAGGAGAGCCCCTCAGGTCTCCCCTCCACCGGGACCTTCTACTGAAAGAGTTGGCAGGTCTTCTCGAGGACAAAGTGGTGGAACCGGTGCCCTACCATCTCAAGGGGAAGGGGTTCTACTCCAGGTATTCCCTTGTGCCAAAAAGAACAGAGGGCCTAAGGCTCATCCTTGACCTGGGCAACCTCAACAAATTCCTGGTGAGGGAGAAGTTCAAGATGCTCTCCCTTGGAACATTGCTGCCTTACCTCCAGCAGGGAGATTGGCTATGCTCCTTAGATCTCAAGGATGCCTATACCCACATCCTTATTCACCCCAACCACAGGCAGTACCTGCAGTTCATGTTGTGGGGCGGGCACTATCAGTACAAGGTGCTCCCTTTCGGCTTGGCCTCTGCCTCAAGAGTCTTCACAAAATGCCTGGCAGTCGTGGCTGCCTTCCTCTGTCTCCAGGAGGTCTTTGTCTTCCCCTACCTGGATGACTGGCTCATAAAGGGAGGCATGGCCTCAGAGGTGTAGTAGGCCACCGCATGCACCATCCTGGTTCTGCAGCACTTGGGTTTTGTCATAAATTACCCCAAGTCTCACCTCCTCCTGATGCAATGTCTGGAGTTCATTGGGGCAAAGCTGGACACTCTCCAGTCAAAGGCCTTCTTGCCCAGGGACCGAACCAACTATCTCAGGACTCTGGCACGGGACATACAGTACCGTCCCTTAGTGCCTGCTTGGCTTCTTCTGTGCCTTCTTGGGCATATGGCCTCCATGGTCCACGTCACCCCAGACACTTGCCTCCACATGAGGGTGGTGCAGTGGTGTCTCGGGACCAGTGGACTCAAGCCATGAGGCACCTCCAAGACAGAGTCTCTGTAACCCGCCAACTGGCGGACTCTGGTCTGGTGGCAGTCCCTCCAGTATCTCGAGGCGAGCATGCCTTTTCAGGCCCCAAGCCCCTTAAGGGTCCTCACCATGGAAGCCTCCCTGCTCGGCTGGGGAGTCCACTGCGGGGAATCCCACTCCCAGGGCAGCCGATCACTAGGTGAGAGCACCCAGCAAATCAACCTCCTGGAGCTGTGGGTGATATACTTAGCCCTGCATGCGTTCTGCCACCACAAGCGTCACCAGCCGGTGCTGGTCCAGACGGACAACCAGATGGCAATGTTTCTGCTAGTACGTAATATGACAGGGTATCCTCCTGCGGTCAGTATACATACCAGGCCAGAACAAACTCCTGGCCGATAGGCTGAGCAGAGTCCTCCAGCCGCACGAGTGGCAGCTGGACCCCAGGATGGCCGGCCAGCTCTTCCAGATCTGGAGGAAACCCATAATGGATCCGTTCATCTGCCCAGATAACTTCCAGTTGCCTGCTTCTGTTCCCAGCAGCAGACGCATTCCTTGTCTCATGGTCGGAGGACCTCATGTACGCCTTCCCTCCCACGCCGCTGATTGCCAAAACCTTGTTCAGGACCCTCCGCGACAGGGCCTCACTCATCCTGATAGCCCCTCGGTGGCCCAGGCAACTGTGGTTCCTGCTGCTCCTCCGACTAATGGTGGAGGCTTTCTTCTTCACGCCAACCTGGGGTCCCTGTCGCTGACAGCGTGGCTGCTGAAAGGGTGACCCTAACCGCTTTCAATTCTCGGGTGAGGTAGAAGAGATCCTGCTGGCCTCCCGCAAGGCCTCTACTAGAAAAGCTTATGCCCTCAAATGGTAATCCAAAAATTTTCTATTGGTCACGTTATAGAGTGTAAAAATCAACGAATCAAAAAAACTCACTCTATTAAAACACAACTTGTTTCCTAATTGTAAACACCAAAATGATTGTTTCCATTCAAAAAAATATATAAATGTATAAATATATGCACGTGGCCATCAAGGTCTCAGCTTCTACAGGCAATGGCAAATGCGATCAAGAAGCAAGTCAAGATCCTGCCACCAAACATAAGCCCAATAACATCAAGGACCTGCTGCCACCGACCTCTACTTTCACAGCAACCTCTAAAACATGTGTTCAAAAGCAAACCGCATCAACACCCAAGAAAGAAACACTTAGCTTTGAAAAGGTAATGGGAGTTGATAACAGGCTGCTTCCCCGACGTCACTGCAGAGCTCTCATATGTTTCGCGAGTAATCTCGCTGCATCAGGGGAAATTACTGTGTGACAAGAAACAGACATTCAAAATCAAACTTTTTTTAAAAAAGACAGAAACAAAAGCGAACTCCCAACCCCAACTAACATTTAAAACAGGAGAATTACCACTCACAATGGACGGCAGCCAAACTAGCACTTCAACATTGCTTCTCAAAAAACACCACGCATGCTCAATCAGCACGAGATCACCGCGCTCCCAAAAATACCCTACTGCTGACGTCAAGGGTTTCCCCAAAGCAAAACTCCACCCTCCTCTTAGATGCATACTGCCCAATCAATGCGAAGG
Source organism: Ichthyophis bannanicus (assembly GCA_033557465.1). Lineage (NCBI taxonomy): Eukaryota > Metazoa > Chordata > Amphibia > Gymnophiona > Ichthyophiidae > Ichthyophis > Ichthyophis bannanicus. Next base: position 1,511,990,440 of record CM066032.1, on the reverse strand, counting down.
TTTAAACCCTCTGGAACTACAGTATGCAACCTGAAAATCCACTTCTGTTCACAAATTAATAGAGACTGTTCCCTACTCTTCCCATCCCTCCCGGTCAATACCTGGTTCCAAATGTATGGGATCGGGCATACGTGAGGAATGCTACACAATAGAATTGAATATCCCCTGAAGAAACGCATAACCGTGAAATGCCACGGCGCTGACATCCGGCATTGGGAAGTCCACTTTCTTTATTGGATAAGCATTACCTTTCTAATTTTTTGTCTATTAATGAATTGAAATATTGAGCCCAGTTTTAGCTCATATTATGAATGGCAACACATTAGGTCGTTGATGCAATTTTAGGCACTGAACCTATACGTTTAAAGTGGTTCAGAGATCAGCCTAGTTTTAGTCTGAGACCTAGTTGCTATTATAAAGAGCTTTCCTGGGCTAGGATAACGGTTACAGGAAAGCAGTTCCAGTTATTAAGGTGAAGAGTGGAGCTGATTTGATTATATAACTGAGAAGTAACAGAGGCTCTGAGAAGTGACAAACACATCGATTGGTCAAGTCTAACTCCGGCCGGGTGCACCTTAATGCCCTGGCAGCACATCACCACCTGGTGGATGGCCAGCCCCTCTCGCTTCTGCCGTTGCTGACCCATTTTCTTAGGGGTCTGCTCTTATTGAAGCCCCCGCTTCATCCTCCAGCAACCTAATGGGATCTCAATGTGGTATTGGGGCAGCTCACTCGCCCACCCTTTGAGCCTCTGGCAACTTGCCACCTACACTACCTCTCTTGGAAGGTGGCATTCCTGGTTGCACTCACTTCCGCTCGCAGAGTCAGCGAGCTTCAGGCCTTAGTGGCGGAGGCCCCTTATACCAGGTTCTACAAGAACAGAGTGATGCTCTGCATGCACCCTAAATTTCTTCTGAAGGTTGTATTGCCCTTCCATCTCAATCAGGAAGTAGTACTGCCTATCTTCTTTCCGAGACCTCAGTCCAGTAGGGTGGAGACAGTCCTTCACACCATGGACTGTAAGAGGGCTTTGTTCTTCTATATCCAACACACTCAGGGCCACCGCAAAGCTACTCAGCTTTTCATCTCCTATGACTCCAGTAGGCTGGGGGAGGCAGTGGCTCAACACTGTCCACCTGGGTGGCGGACTGTATCACCCTTCCCTATGAGCAGGGGGGCTCCTGCTGGAAGGCCGTGTCACAGCACACCGTGTCAGAGCCATGGAGGCCTCAGTGTCAAACTTGCGCTCTTTCCCGATGGTGGTCATCTGCCAGGCCGCCATTTGGTCTTCAGTCCATACCTTCGCAGCCATTACTACCTGAAAAGAGAGTCCCAATGGGATAGTGCCTTCGGTCAGGTTGAGCTCCCTAAGCTGTTCGGGGTTTAGGCAACTCCTACCCTCCGACCCTTCTTTTTTAGGGCTACCGGAGTGCTGGTTTTCATCGGACACAGGGGTTCTACTGTGGTCTGTGGACACGGACTTAATTGCTGCTACTCGCAGCTCCCTGTGAGGGAGTCTGCATTTTTGCTATAGGTTTTCGGTAGCCTGTAGCTGAGGAGTCCCAATGTGAGGACTGACTTCATGCTTATTCCCAGAGAAAGCGTAGTTTCTCACCTGTAACAGGTGTTCTCCAGGGACAGCAGGAATTGGTCCTCAAAACACTCCCTCCTCCCCTTGGAGTTGCTCCTTTACCATCTTTTTTTTTTGCCATCTTTTAGCTATGTCATCTGACTGAGCAAGATGGCACCCTTGGATGTGAAGGGGACCACACATGTGTGGTAGCATCTCCCAAAGGCTTTCTTTGAAAGCTGGGGGAATGCTTCCGCGAGGGCTCCGTCGGTGACAGCGTCACCCATATGTGAGGATTGATTCCTGCTGTCCCCGGAGAACACCTGATAACAGATGAGTAACTACGCTTTATCAACCTCCTCCTTACTTCTGCTTTTGTAGACAGGAATCACATTTGCCCATTTCCAGTCCTCTGGGTTCATTGCTGACTCTAAAGAAGCATTGAAAAGGTCAGATGGCAAAGTCATCAGTACTTGAGTTCTTTCCATAGCCTCCTCACTTTGCCCACCTTTAGTTTAGATAGCTCCTCACAAACAAGTGCAGGGAGGGTGGGGAAGATAGGGGAAGTCAGAGACGGAATGGAAGGCTAATATGTAAAAGATATTGGGATAGGAGAATTTGAGAGTTAAAGAGAGGGAATTGGAGGGCTAGACGGTGTTAGGAGAAAAGATGGAAAGCAAGAAATTCGGAGAGAAGTCAGTGGGTAAAGACTCTAGAAAGCAGAAGCATAGAAAACTGGGAGACAATAGGACTGGTAGAGAGAAGCGGGAGATAAGTGTTGGTACTGAAGGGATAGAGATAATAGGAGAAAAATGAGATTAAAGAAAGATATCTGAGAAATAGGCATGGGAGTGATGAATGAAGAAAGAAGAAGACAAGCTTAAAAGACACAAGAAAATGGAAAGGAGAACCAGGAGACAAAATTAGATAGATAAGATGAACACAGAGAACAGATTGGGATAGGAGTGATCTTAAACAGCCAGAAAAACACATTTTTATATGCAGTATACGTATGCATTATTTTATATTATACGTGAGCTTGTGCAATTTATATTTTTTAAAATAATGTGTTTAGCTCTTTTTCCTCTATGTAGTATCTGTATTTAAAATACACATTCTATTATTTTTGGACTTCATATTTGATGTTGGGAGACGTTTGGTGGTAGGGCAATGTCTGCTTATAATATTCCTCCCGCAGCTCCATCTTGAGCTGTCTGGTATTGCCTCCCCCTGCTGCAACCCTTCCCTTTTCTCCAGAGCTTCAAACTGTGCCAATTTTCAGAAAGAGACAATAAAATACTGCAATTGATGTAGAAATGAACCCTCCAGCTAACTTCATGAAACCAGTGTCACTTCCCACTGAATTTAGTTTTCAGTACTATCTTTATTTATTTTATTTATTTATTTATTTATTTAATGGCATTTATATACCGCCTTATCCTTCAATCAAAGCGGTCACAACACAAGTGGGGGATACATTTAACACGTGGGGATTTTGAGACACATACACTAATACTTACAGGGAACATGGGCAATGGAGGGTTAAGTGGCTTGCCCAAGACCACAAGGAGCATCTGTGGGACTAGAAACCCCAGTCCTTCCGGCCCAAGGTTGCTGTCCTCTAGTGGGATTTGAACCGCCGACCTTCCGGCCTGAAGTACCTTGTATCTTTACACTGATGACTCCCAGATTTACCTCCCTACACCTGAAATCTCTTTGGCAATCCAGGCCCGGATCTCTGCCTGCCTTTCTGAAATTGCTGCTCAGATGTCTCACTGCTGCTTGAAACTGAACAGGGCCAAAACTGAGCTTCTTATTTTCCCTCTAAACCCTCCTCTCTCCTTCCTCCTTTCTCAGTCTCTGTGGATAACTCTCTACTCCTCCCAGTTTCCTCAGCTTGCAACCTTGGAGTCATCTTCGACGCTTCTCTTTCCTTTTCCATGCACAACCAACTGATAGCTAAAACTGGCCATTTCTTTCTCTACACATCACCAGAATTTGCCCGTTCCTTTCTGAACACACTACTAAGACACTTATCCACTCCTTAGTCACCTCCCATCTTGACTATTGTAACCTACTCCTTGCTGGTCTTCCTCTGAATCATCTCTCTCCCCTTCAATCTGTTCAACACTTTGCTGCGCGGCTAATATTCCGCCAGCCTCTGCCCCTCTTATCAAGTCACTTCATTGGCTCCCTATTTGTGTCCGCATCCAGTCCACTTCTCCTGCTGATCTACCAGTGCATTCACTCTGCAGCTCCTCACTTCCTTTCTTCTCTTATCTCTCCCTACACCCCTCCTCGGAAACTCCGCTCTTCTGGCAAAATTGCATCTAACTGTGCCCTTCTCTTCTATTGCTAACTCTAGAATTCACTCCTTTCACCTTGCTTCCCCAATGCCTGGAACAAACTACCTGAGTCTGTATGTCAGGCTTAATTTCTGGCACTTTTCAAATTCAGGCTGAAAACTCAACTTTTTGCTGCCGCTTTTGGGTCTTGATTCGTCTAATCTCCTTTGTGTTTCCTTACCATTCCCCCTAGATGTATTCTATGTCAACAGCTACTGTGTTGACTGTCTTAACTAGATTGTAAGCTCTGATGAGCAGGGGACTGTCTTTTATAGGTGTTTGTGCAGCACTGCATACGTCTTGTAGAGCTAAACAAATGTTTAATAGTAGCAATAGTTTGAATTGCATGAGTTTGTCCTTTGGCAAATTGAAAAAAAAGCTCAAATATCACACTGAAATGTAAATATAGTATTTGCTGTGAATTTTGAAGATTTGTAACCTTGAAGGTACACATGATGTCTTAAACTCTTGAAAGGGGCGCAGTAATCATGAAAGGTTGAGAGCCACTGCTCTGTTTATCAGCATACGGCTCCCTGGGGCTGTCTTGACACATCTAGTGGCCAGTGACCTGACTGTCCTTTCCTTGCTGTTTCTTGACTCAGCTCCAGTGCCCACATCTGCAGTCTTTGAGAGAGATGTACTGAACTCTGTTCAAGAAAATTATTACATTACTGCATTGGTAGTCTCTCTAACATTAAAATCTGTTAAGCGATTAAAACTAAAGTTCTGCATGGAAGCAAATGAGAATTTGGCAAAGTCCTTTAAACGCATTACAAATTGCTAATGTAGATGGGTGTCATATGTTATCCATAGCATAACAGTCTGCCACGCAGCTACCATAAAGCTTCTAACACAGTCGTTCATGTTGCCATTACTGGACAGCGTCTGTGCCAATGTGAATACTAATAGCCGAGATGAGAAATGGATTTAATTTGCCCTTCTACTTTACTGCTTATTCAATTAATGCCTGTGAGATTACATCATCACTGGTCTAATTATTAAAGCAGGCAATTTAGCAGCCAGAAGATAAAATTCCACAGTGTGTAGACCTTCTCCGCATTCAGCGTTCAGGAACCAGGTATAAGAATGAAAAGAGCCATTAGTCTGTCCTTTTAACTCTGTTACCCCCATGTGAGGTGCTGTACATTTTGTCTACAGTCAAAAAACATCTCCTTTCGTTGCATCCCCTTTTCTGGCTGGATGACCCAATACAGAGTTCTGGGAGCTGTATTGACACTGGATAAAGCTGGATCTTTGGTACTGGAGCACTGAAGGCTGCCTGCACTGAAGGCTGCCCTAACTCTGAATGATAAGTCTCCAGTATCCACATGTAGGGGCACCGTATAGTAGTTGAGGCAGGCCTTGACAAATTTCTTTGGAATCTAGGAGCCAAGATAAAAAGATAGGAGCCAGCTGCCGAGACCTCTGTCCCAATGCTCCCGCTACCCCTACAAAAATATATCACGGCTCCTTTAAAAGGGTCTGATTTACTGTTTTCCCATTTTCTATGGGAAAAGAAAGCTTAATACATCAGGCCCTTAACATACCATTACACTGCCAACAGAAGGCAGCAACCTTTTTCCTCCTCCCCCCTCCCATCAGCCCTGTTGTCAGCACATGAGGCAACTTCCTTTTTTGCTTCACATATTTATTTTATTTATTTATTTATGCTTTTCTTCTATACCGCTTTTTCCCAAGATCAAAGGCGGTTTACAAGTAACACAATGAACAGTTTACAATTAACATATTGAACATGGTAATAAGTGAAGAAAAAAAATCCCATAGCCCCCCCCAGTCATCAGCCAGTGTCTCTCTCTCCTTCTCATAACTCTCCCACAGCCATTCAGCATGTCTCTCTCTCTCTCTCATAACCAACCTCCCCCACCCTCCCATAGCCATCAGACAGTGTCTTACTCTCTCAGTGCCTCACACAATCAGCCATCACCTCAGGTCCCTCTCTCTCATGCCCTCCCCATTGGCCGTAACATCAGATCTCTCTCTCATACCCTCCGTCAGTCATCACATCAGATCTCTCTCTCTCAGTTCCCCCCCACCCTCCACTGCCATCACCCCGGGTCTCTTACTCTTTCCGCCATGATACATGAAAGCATGCGCTCATTCTAGCACAGACTGCAGTGAGTACTGGTCTCATCCTAGCACCAACTGGAGTGAAGGGCACTAGTTTTACTCTAGTGCAGAGCATAGTAAAAGTATTAGATTCATGAAATGTGTGCCGGTTCCACAAGAGCAAAGTATGCTGACTTACTCTAGCACAGACAACAGCAATTAGAGCAGATTTCACTATTAAACGCAACAAGAGCTCTACTATTACTACTAAAAACAGTAAGAGCTCGAGGCGCACGGTAGAGGAAGTATCTGCTGATCAAGTAGTTTCAAGTCTCTCGAGACCTAAAATGGTGAGATCAGCAGATCCTTCCTCCTGACATGGCTCAAGCTCTTTCTGGAGAAGTTTACATTGTGATTATGGACTGTGTTATAGAAGAAGTGGAATGTGGTTGCATTAATTTCTAGAATAAACATAGTTTACTGTTTGGAAAACCTTCTGCAGGTGTATACAATTTTTTTTACATATGTTGCTTATCTAGGGCCTTGAAGACATCTATTTATTTTGTTATTTTTAGATACCGCGCTCTTTAAAATCAGTGCGGTTTACAGATAACAGTTTTGTGCAGAACAAGGGAACTGTTATGCACTTACATTAAACGGGTGATACAACTTGGTTTTCAACTGGGGAAACTATCTACAGCTATCTGCAACTATCTACAATATAAATATGAGATGACTGTCTAAACAAGAGTTGTCTGTAATTTACAATTGTCTAGCAGGGTATATGGTGGGTGAATGTGAGTTGCTGGGTTGTGAGTAGTGAGTGAATTTGAGTTGCTGTGTTGTGAGTAGTGTAGTAGAAAGAGGTGGTGCTTTAGGGCTTTTCTGAATTGGGCAAGATCCGTGATCGCTCGGAAGTTGGTTGGGAGCACGTTCCAGCAGCTGGGAGTATAGAACTTGAAGGCTCGGTTCTTTGTTGCCTGGGTGCATTTTGTTATTTCGTTAGGGGTTTGTAGGGTATTAGTGGCGAATGTTCTCCTTGCTCTATTTGCTGGGGTGGGGTAGAGTAGGTCCGTTAGGGAGGCAGAGAATAATTTGTTGATGGCTTTGAAGGTCATCAGGACTACTTTATAGGTGAGCCGGCAGTAGATTGGTAGCCAGTGTAAGTCCTTTAGGATTGGAGTGATGTGATCTCTTCTGGAGGCTCCGTGTAGGAAGCGTGCAGCTGCGTTCATTGCCATCTGTAATGGGTTTAGCGTGTTTTTGGGTAGGCCATGCAGGATCACATTGGCGTAGTCAAAGTGAGGGGTTACTAATGCCTGAAAAACTGTTCTGAAGTCATCTGGTTGCAGCAGGGGTTGTAGATGTCACAATGTTCATATTTTGTGGTAAATTTGCTTGATGGTGTTGCTGATATGCGTTTTAAATGACGCCTAGGTAGCGGATGCTGTGTTTACTTGGGAGTTCAGCGTCTCTTATCTTTTTTTTTATTTTTTTAAATTCTTTATTTTCGTTTTATAACAACAAAGGAAAAGGAAGGCATACAGCTAAAAGACAGATACATAAAGTGTAATACATACACCAAAGTAAACCCCTGCCACCCCCCTCCCCCCTGCTTCTTCTCTAGAAAACTAATCATTCCCGAAGCGGGCGTGTACTTACATTATTGTGTTACAAAACCTAACGGTGATCTGAAACATGATGAGTGCACATTATACAGGCATGTTGGAGCAATGAGCAGATTGTACATAATCATTAAGCATCTGCCATTTAGACAAGCGAGAGTGAGGTTGGGCATGGGGAATAGCTCTCCGAGGTATCTGCTCATATTTACTATATAAGCAGACGAGGTTCCACCATTCATTGACAGTAAGTCGAGAGCTATCCTTCCAATTCCTCGTGATTAAGCATATGGCTATACCCAGCATGAAATCAAGGAGAAAGCGACCCTTCTTAGGAAGAGAGGGGACCTCCGCCACAGAGCGGAGTCCCACGATCTTCCAAGAGAGAGGTTCGTGAAGGTGTAAGATAAATTGAATACAACCCCAGACCCGCCCCCAATAAACCTGTAGTTGAGGACATTCATAAATAACATGAGCGAAGGTTCCCACAGCAGTATGGCAAGACCAACACTGGTCCCTAGCATTTGTGTTCCATTTGGCTATTTTTTCTGGGGTATAAAAGCATCTGTGTGCAAAAAAGAAGAGAGTTTGGGTAACAGAGGCAGACCGGGAAACCCGCACTACTTTGCTCCAGAAAACGCTCCATTGCACAGGGGTTAAAGTGGTTTGCAGTTCGCGCTCCCAGGCTTGTTGGGCTCTAAAAGTGGCCGTGTCTGTACCCTGACATAATATTTTATAAAAGTTAGAGGCTACCCCATGTGTACTACTAATAGAGTGAACTATCTCTAATAGCCCGTCCTCAGTAGGGGCAGAGGGCGGCATGATTCGAGCACTTTTGAGACAGTGTTGAAGCTGCATCAATTGAAAGTAGTGTTTCGCTGGTAACGCAAATTCCTTTTGTAAATCAGAAAAGGTTTTCCAACGAGCTGCAGAGAAAAGCTGTTGGGGTGTCCAGATCCCCCTTGAGTACCAGGGTTTCCATGCTATCGTTCTATTTAGGACTTGAATTCTGGGGTTATTCCATAGCGGGAGTCCGTCCTGAGGACATACGTTCGGGCCCAGTGATAGAATGAGAGTGTTAAAGGCCGCAAGAGTATCGACAATCATTGGTGGATGGTGGGTGTCTACTTGATAGGACATACCGGGGAGATGGGTCAACGGAATTGGGCTACTAAGCTCCTCTTCTATGTCAAGCCAAACTGGTCTGCTGTCTGTTGAGGCATCTAGCCATCGGGCACCTTGCTTAAGTAGGAAGGCTTGATGATATCTAAGAAAATCAGGAAATCTGGTACCCCCTCTTTCCTTTGCAGACTGTAGTTTTTGTTTAGCTATCCTTGGTGGCTTGCCCTGCCAGAGATAACGGACGAGAAGGCCCTCAATATCTTTATAAGTATGTAGCGGGAGTAAGCATGGCAGCATTTCTAAAATGTAGTTCACTTTGGGGACTATCATCATTTTCACAGTTTCTAAGCGGCCCCACCATGTAAGAGATAAGGGAGACCAACGATTCGTGAGCTCACGGACTTTGGAGACTACCTCTTTGGCATTAAAACTGATAGTGTCTTCTAAAGGAGGAGAACAGTAATGGACCCCGAGATACTTCACCATGCGGGATTGCCAAAGGAAGGGAAAGGCCTGCATGTCAGCCTCATGTACCCAGCGATTCAGTGGGAATGCTACAGATTTGGTCCAGTTAATTTTATAGCCCGATAATTGTGAGTATCCGTCAATCAGATCCAAGACAGCTGGAACTGAATCGAGGGATACGAAAAGCATAAGGTCATCTGCATATGCAGAGAGTTTAATCTCCCTATGACTGAAGGGGACACCTCGAATACGTGCGGACTGTCTAATAAGGAGGGCTAGGGGTTCAAGAGCTAGATCAAAGAGCATTGGTGATAGGGGGCAACCTTGACGCGTGCCTCTTTGGAGATTAAATGGCTGAGACTTGATGGCATTTACACAAATACTAGCGACGGGTTGAGTATACATGACTTGGAGATATCGGAGGAAGCCCTCCCCAAAGCCATACCATCGGAGAACTGCAAATAAGAAGGGCCATTCTAGGCGGTCAAAGGCTTTTTCGGCATCCAGGGAAAGACCCACCCATGGATGATCTAGATTGGCAGCACTGGATAGCACATGGCACAAGGTCCGAGCATTGTCAGCAGTTGATCTGCCGGGTATAAAACCGCATTGGTCGGGGTGAATTAGGGTGGCCAGCCTGTCAGATAGCCGGGTGGCCAAGATCGTTGTGAAGATCTTATAATCGGCATTAAGTAGGGAGATTGGACGGTAGTTGGCGGTTAGTAGCGGGTCTCTGCCTTCTTTCTCAAATACTACCACATTAGCTGCAGAAAAGGATCCCAAAGAGGATGTATCTACCGCAAGGGCAGTAAAATAGAGTTTTAAATAGGGAACTAAATCTGCACTGAACGTTCTGTAGAATTCGGTCGGGAGACCATCGGGCCCTGCGGCACGGCCCGAGGCTGTTCGTTTTAGGGCAGATTGGATCTCTGAAGTAGAGAAGGGTTCATCCATCGCATCCCTATCATCTTCAGAGAGGGTCGGCCGCTGAATGCCAGAAAGCAATCGCTCGAATGTCTCTGACGAGAACTCACATTCAGATTGATATAGGCGGGTATAGAAATCCCGAAAGAGCTCTACAATGTCGGAGTCTGTGGTCACTATGCCCCCTCCCTGTGGAGCTCGAAGGGCCGCTACGCGTTTGGCTTCTTTTTGACCTTTCAAGGCGTTGGCTAAGAGTCGACCGGCTCGGTTATTTTCACGATAATATGTCCCTCGCTGAAGCTCAATACTCTTAGAAGCTGCAGTTGAGAGGATTGAATTATATTGAAAACGGAGACGCTGTAATCGAATTAATACACATGGATCAGTACGTGAAGTTAGAACTCGTTCGCCTGCTTTTATTTGTTGGTCTAGTATGAGTAGCTGCTGTTTGCGTTGTTTTCGCAGGCGGATTTGATAGCTAGTGATCGTTGCTCGAATGGCCGCTTTGAAGCCCTCCCACCAAGCCCAATTCGCAGTATCCTGGGGTAGATTAAAATGGAAGTAATCCTGTATGGCTGCTCGAATTTCTAACTGGAACTCTGGCTGAGTTAACAGGGCTCTATCAAAGAACCAGGCCCCCGAATTCCCTTGGGGTGCAGTAGTGTGTAATTGAAAGGAAATGGCAGCATGATCTGAAATATGTTGGGAGTGAATCTTTGCAGTGTCCACCTGAGGAACTAACAGTTTTGATATTAGAAAGAAGTCTATGCGAGACTGGGATTTATGAGGGGAAGAGAAGAAGGTGAAGTCAAGCTCATTGGGGTGTAGTAACCTCCATAGATCAACTAAAGCAAGATCTTTGATCAGGGAGGTAAGCGTGGTGTGACTCTTGGGGGGACCACTTGTCCTAGGCGGCTGTTTGTCAATCAGGGGATCAAGGACTAGATTGAAATCCCCCCCAATTATCAATGAAGTATTAGCAGAGGCCTGCGCAACCTGAGCAATGGTAGCAAAAAAGGCAGGGTCATCCACATTAGGAGCGTAAAGGCATATACATGTAACTTCAAGGCTACCTATCTTGAGGTGAACTCTGGACCATCTACCTTCTGTATCTGAGCTAGTCGCAATAATAGTAGCATGCAAAGATTTCCTAACCAGTATGGCAACCCCACATTTCTTAGAAACGGCTGGGGAATAGGCGGCCACCATGTAAGGTTTAATATTGAGTTTAAGAGTTTCCTTCGAATTTAAATGCGTTTCTTGGAGAAAAATCAGATCCGCAGCTTCCTGACTTAGGTAGCTTAGGATTTTCTTCCGTTTTATCGGATTATTGATTCCTTTTACGTTCAATGAGAAAATCTTACATGGTGCCATCAATCAGTAATAGACATTTTAGGTAAGGGCGCTTGAAAACATAGAACATAATCAGAATCTGTGCAACAATGACATAATCACCGAGTATTCTGGCTAATACACCCCATATTGAAAAGTATGTACCAAAGTATCTTAGAGAAGAAGCAAAACCCCCAAAGAATATGGCGACCATATGTCTGCGGGAGGAGGCCCTAGAGAGGAAATAGAAAGACATGAAAAAAAAAGAAAAGAAACACCAGAGTCCATAATTAACACTGTCTCTGATACTCATCGAGGCTACTGTGGGTAGATGGAGTCGGGTCACAGATATCATCAAAAGTAAGGCAACAAACTGCCCTCACCAGACTCTTTGCTGGGCTGCGGCAGATCCAATATGGCAGGTACAGCGGATATGAGAATACTTGCAGGAATATTCTGGAAGTCAGCGCATCAAGTCGGCTTCTTTGGAATCCAAAAACTCCGCTAGCAGATCAGGGTCCTCAAATGTTCTTGTCTGATTGTGAAGCGTGACTCGGAGCTTGGCCGGGTACATCAGGCCATAGCGTGCTTGTAGTTGTTGAAGCCTCGGCCGGAATTCCAGAAAGCGCTTTCGGCGGTCGACCGTGGGTTTAGCCAAGTCGGGATAGAAGGAGATCTTGTGGCTCTCAAACTCCATATGGCCCTTTGCCCGAGAGGCATGTAGAATTTGCTCAACGTGTTGATATCTCAAAAGTCGAAAAATGATAGGCCGCGGGGTCTTCCTGTTGAGCGTTATGCTTGTGGGTACACGATGAGCGCGATCGATCTCCAAATCTTTGGTAAAGGTGATTTGGAGCAGGGAAGGGAGGATTTTGCATAAAAACTCTTTCATGTCTCCCGATTCCGCTCCCTCCGGTATGCCCACGAGTCGTATGTTGTTGCGGCGCGCTCTATTATTGCCATCTTCCACTTCTTTCTGCAAGGCCCGCACCTGACGTTCAACTTTGTCGAGTTTGGACAACCGGGCCGCATGGGAGTCCAATATGCTCTCCATTTTGTCCTGACGCGAAGAAAGCCCTTCTAGCTTGCTTTGCAGCACACCAAAATCTGCCCGCAGCGCTCGGAGTGCTTCACCGTTTGACTGCACGAGGTTTTTGACCCCTCTAATCTCTGCGAGGATTTCCTGCTGCATTTCGGGGCCCTCGCGCAAGGCCAACCCCTTCTGCGGGGACGGAGGTTCAGTTTTGGAACGTTTGCCGTGAGAAGCCGCTGGAGATCCAAATTCCAGGCGCGTGGGTTTGGTCCCCGCCATCTCACCAATGTGCCCCGGCAAGATCAGAGTAGAAGTTCCAAGTATGTACGGTGTTAATTCAGGATTCTGAGTAGGCCTCTCGGGAGCCTCAGCGTTATGCGACCATCCCGCTGGACATCAGGCTCCGCCCTCCCCAGCGTCTCTTATCTTTAATGTAGGCGGTGGTGAGAAGGATTGATTTCTTGTAATGAATAGTACGTCCGTCTTGCTGAAGTTTATCTTGAGGTTTTGTGAGTGGAGCCAATCGGTTATGGCCTCGAAGCATTTTACTAGTTGGGAGAAATCCGGATGGTCGATCGTGAATGGAGTGAAGAGTAATATGTCATCTGCGTAAATCAGGCATGATATTTTAAATGAGCGGATTATTTCGCAGATGGGTTGCATGTATATATTGAATAAGAGGGCGGAGAGTGAGGAGCCCTGAGGTACACCATGTTTTTGTTGAAAAGGCTCGGAGGTTGTGGATCCTGTCCGTACATGCTGCCATCTGTCCGTTAGATAGGATTTGCACCAACTCCATGCTGAGCTGTTAATTCCCTTATCCTGAAGGCGTATCAGGAGTTGCTCGTGGTTTACGGAGTCAAACGCAGCAGCAATGTCTAGGAAAATGAATGCATATCCTTGCTTGATGTTGTCGATCCCCGTGATCAATGTGTTGATGAGTGTGGCAAGGAGAGTTTCCATGCCGTGTGATTCCCTAAAGCCATGTTGGCTTGGGTCAAGAGGAGCTGTAGAGTCAATGTGGTCCTGTATTTGTCGCTGTACGATCTTCTCGATTATCTTTGCTAGCAGCAGGATGCTCGATATTGATCAGTATGATTCTACCTTCTGGGAGTTTAGTTTAGTGTTCTTCAGAAGGGGCCAGATTGACGTCTGCTTGAGGCATGAAGAGAATAGTCCTGTAGCAAAGGATAGGTCAATGATCTTGGCCAATATAGGGCTGATTTCCTTACATAGTGATCTTATCCAGAATGCTGGACAAGGGTCGTTTGGAGCAGTGATGGCATTGATGCAAGCGATGATATCCTCAATACTTACAGCTGATGGTGTCATGAGAGAGATAAGTGTCTTAAGCTGGGGTGGGTTGTTACTGGGACTGGACAGGGTGGGTTTGCTGACGTTATTGGTTTTGGCCAGTAGGTAGTCTGCATAGTCCTGGGGGTGTATCATGGCTGGTTGGGAGGATGAGGGTTCCTTCGTTAGGGTCTTTACTATATTGAAAAGCTCGTGGGGCTTGTTAAGTGATCTGTTTAAGAGCTCGGAGTGATATTCTTTCATTTTTGTTGATATTAAGTCCCGGTGTGTCTGCAGGTGGGAGTTGTAGTCTGTCTGGTCTGCTGAGGACCATGTACGTCGCCATTTTCTTTCTAGTTTCCTCAGCAGGTGTAGTGAGGTCCGTAGCTCGGTGGTGTACCAGCGTGCAGGTTTTCTGCCTCTTGGTTGCTTATTTGAGGCATATGGCTTGACTTGGTTAGGTATGCAAGGAAAGGAGCTCAAGCTGTTGTTCCATGAGGCCATTACCTCTTCAAGGTTCGGTGACGCAGTCATGATGTTAGGAAGGACCTCTTTGATGATCGTCCCTTTGTCGAAGAGTCTGAAACGTCCTGAGGGTGCTGCTGATTTTTCGGTTACCTTCGTTGGCCATTCACTATCCTGGTGCATAGGTATTTGGAATCTGATTAGATTGTGGTCCGACCATGGAACGGGGGAGATAATTACGTTGACGTTGTAGTTTGAGCTCATGTCTGGTCGAGGGATGAAGATGAGGTCTAGTATGTTACCTTTTCGATGGATCTCTTCCCCATTTCACAGAATCCACACCAGGCTTTTTTATTCCTAGGAGGGCATAGTACTCTGAACTAGTGAGCCCCCTGCATACATTTTGCACACAAGCAAAATGTGTCTGTGAAGAGCTTCTGTTGCATACCCCACTCATATTTGCTTCTCACTTGATCAACAAGAGCAGAGGTAGGCAAGATTTTCTTCCAAACCCAATGTATGCAAAGGATGCTGGATTATATTACTAACAAAAGTATTTTTCTTCACAGTCTTATCTTAAGACAGTGCTCTAAAAGATCAGTACAAAGACCTTTAAACCCCATTAGGATTTACAATTTCAAAAACTCTATCAGTTCCCAGAAGCAGGCCAAAAATGCAGCATTTTTTTAACTGCTTCTGCCATAGCAAGTCACACACCATAAACAAAATACCTGCACTGTTCTGCATTTACCAATGGATTTACTGCAGCTCTATTGCTCCCTCTGTGGCAAGCATTTGTGACCTGACAATGAAGTATTGGGTGCATCCTGTGCTCTAGAGCAGTGCTTACCCATCTTTATGTTGCAGCCATTCAACATTGGGTTCACTTTGTCACAGGACCCCATTATCATATGTATACTGTCAAAATGGAATTCCATATCGTCCTGCTAGACCAGTCCAGACAAGTAGGTTATATTGGCCTACCAGCAGATTGGTGGAGACAAAGAACCAATGAAATGCTCAGGTTTCAGTGACCTATGCCTCTATTCACCTCAGCCACCAGAGGTCCCTTCAGTATTTCTTTGTCTCCTCTCTGTAGAAAAGCTGCATTGTTCAATGGTGCGACCACACCTTGAATAGTGTGTGCAATTTTGATCGCCATATCTTAAAAAGCATATAGCAGAATTAGAAAAGATACAGAGAAGAGCCACCAGAATGGTAAAGGGGATGGAAGGATACCCCTCTGAGGAAAGGTTTTCAAGGTTAGGGCATTTCAACTTGGAAAAGAGATGTCTGAGCAGAGATATGATAGAGTTCTATAAATTAATGAATGGAATGGAACGGGTAAACGTAGATCGGTTGTTTATGCCATCAAAAAGTAGAAAGACTAGGGAACATGCAATGAAGCTACAACATAACCCATTTAAGACTAATGAGAGAAAATATTTTTTCACTCAACTCATAATCAAACTCTGGAAATTACCAGAGGATGTAGTAAAAGCTGTTAGTGTAGCTGGGTTTAAAAAAGGTTTGGAAAAGTTCCTCAAAGAACGGTCCGTAAATCATTAGAGGACACAGGAAATCCACTGTTTGCCCCGGAGCGAGCATTGTGTGCCTTTTTGGGAACCTGGATTAGCCACTTTTGGAAACAGGATACTAGGCTTGATGGTTCTTGGTCTGACTCAGTATTTCTTATATTCTTAACTGTATCTGAATTTGAAAAAGCATGGGACAAATGAAATAATCTCCAAGAGAAAAGAAAGGATTGTAAAACTTAATAGCTATTGTGGATGGGCAGACTAGGTAGGACATATTGGGCCCAATATTCAGTTGGGCAGGCTATGCCAACCCTTAGCCTCAGATATCAATGCCGGAGTCATATGTGGCCCTGGCATTGAATATCCGGGGATTGCTGCACATGCCGGAAGCTGCAACAGAGTATCTTTTAGGCGCAGGTTGCTAACCAGGCAGCATGTAATATTTCTGCAGCCTGGTTATCGATTGTCTCTGCCTCTATTCCTTTCTGGAACACCCCTGACATGCCCCGGGGCACGTAAGGGCCATAATTGGGGATATTCAGTTAACTATTTTATTTATTTAACAGTTATTTTTTTTTTATATCACCTTAATCAAAGCAGTTTACATTCTAACTTAACTAGGTAATGTACATTAAACAGGGACATTGATAACTGGGATTTTTATGAGCAATGTAGGATTAAGTGAGTTGCCCAAGGCCACAAGGCGTGCTAGTGGGAACTGAACCCTGGTCTCTTGGCTCCCAAGTCAGGCCTGTAGCCATTAGGCTACTCCTCCAATCCTCTTGGTAGCAGTGACACGGTTTACAGGACTGTAAACCATGAAATTGCCCTTCAGATATCGGGCCCATGGTCTTTATCTGCCATCATTTTTGATGTTTCTATGGTAGTGCACCAGAAAGTTTATCAAAACCCCTGTATGAAAAAGCAACACTGCAAATCTTCCATTGAGCCCTAGCATATGAAAATACACCTCCTATTGGGAAAACAGAACAAAACAGATCCCTACACTGAAACTGTCTTCTAGCACTGCGGAATACCTCATCTCAATCATATACACAGAACACAGATCCTCACCAAATAGAAAATATGTGAGCACAAATAGAAATATACCGTCAAAAACAGAACTCTATGCTCTGTTGGTCACATCTCCTTCCTGCCCTCCTCCCAGCTGTTCCCTACAAACGGATTAGGGAATAGAGTGTTTTTTCTTTGCTGTGCTCTGCTCTGTCCACTGTATTCTCACCCCCTCCTCTCCTGTTCTCTGCAGCCTGCCAGGAAGGAGAGGGGTTGATGCAGGAAACAGAAGGCTGTACTCTTCTGTCAGAAATTTGGGGCACTAACCAGTACCAGGGCAGAGGCAGAATCCTGTGTGCTCATGCCAACATAGAATGAGCAACTACAAAAACTGAAATGGAAAGCCCAAGAAACCAAATTATATCAGAAGTGGAACACTAAAGAAAAAGAGCAGAAATACACATTGCCCTGCACTGAATAAAATACAAAGGCATATAAAATGCACATTTCCAAAGTGGATATATTTTAATCACTACAAGCTTGCAATAAATGATTTTTTGTGCCTTCATTGTCTGGTCCTTTTCTCTTTCTCCTTGTTGATATTTTCCAGAGTCTCTTTTCTATTTTCTGATTCTTTTCCCTCTGTCTTCTTTCCTTCCTCCCTTCTATTTCTCTCTGACAATAATTTTTCATGTTTCTTTCCTCCATTTCTTTAGTCTGCTTGCCTATCCATCCCAAACTATGTTTTACGCCTCCTTACTTTTTCCTCTTTACCCTGCAGATTTCAATCTCTTTCATTTTACTTCTCACTTACCTAGAAGCTTACCATCTCCTACTCCGAGTTCCCCCTTTACCCTTCTTCAGTAACCCCATTTTTTACCACACGGTTCCGTCCGTGGTCGGAAGCAGCCAGGTTGCACCGGTTCACGTGAACCAGTTCCTAGCGTTTCTTGTGTTTGTCGAACCGGTCCCTACAGGCTGTTTTATCACTAGATCTGCACTGGCTGCTTTCAAAACACCCAACATTATTTGGATGGCATCAAGGGCTTCTCCCAATGCCACGATCTCCCGATGTCATCCAAATAATGTTGAGTTTTTTTAAACCTGACAGTGGTGATCCAGCGATGAAACAGCCTGTAGGAACTGAATGAACTGGCTGGATCCCACCACAGCTCTTAGGTCCCACATTTCCACTCATTGTGTTCACCCTCACCTCAGTTCACATGTGCCTTCCTGTGCCTTTCATCTTCTCACCAGTCCCAGGAGTCAAGGTCATTATCAGTTCCCTAGGAAAATGTACTAGGGCTATAGCCTTTTCTCTTGCAGGTCAAGATTATGGAATTTATCTGAGGCGTTGTGAATGGCAATGCTTAAAGGCCTGTTTTTATGATAAGGCTTTTAAGGGGTTGGCTAGATAGGATTTTTGTTTTAATACTGGGTTTGATGGACCTTTAGTCTGACCCAGTATGGCAATTCTTATGTTCTTAAATCCACATGGTTTTGTCCACTTTCAGTTTTGCTAGTTCATTGTAAAGGTTCTCTTCTTTAAATGGTGTCATGTGTTCCCTACTCTCATATGTACCTTTGCCAATAATCAACGATCCTTGTCCAAAAACATTTCTGCTCTTTCCTATCTCTTCATGCATTACTTCTCATCACCTTTCAGTCCTATAGTTCTACCTCTGGCCTTCATATTTTTCCCATATACTTGTAAAAGTCTTGTTACCTTGCTTTACCTGTTTAGTTATCTTTTCTTCCACGTGTGCTATTGCTGTTCGAGTTTTTTTTCCTGTTTCTCTCTTTTACCAGATATTCTTCCCTGTGTTTTTGTTTTCGAGATCCTTTGTGTTTTTGAATGCTAATCTCTTTGCCTTTATTTTTTCAGCCAGCTATTATTACAGTTCCTTTTAATTTGACCCACTTTATTTACCTCTTCTCATCTTGCCAATCCATTTTACCAAAGTCAGTGTATCTGAAATTCAGGATTTTGAATTTTGCAGGACTGCTCTCTTTCTTGGCTGTTACATGACGCCATACCTTCTGATGACCACTGGTGCTTAGGTGGGCAAACACCCTGACTTTATAGATACTTCCTTCATTTGGAAGTATTATGTCTGGTATCGCTGCTGCCCTCATGGGTTCCATTAGTCTGGGGAGAATCCCTTCAAGCACATTCACCATCTCGCTACTTCTCACCAGTTCTGCAGATGGAATGCTCCAGTCCCCATCTGGCAGGTTAAATCTCTCACCAACACCATCTTCCCCTGCATCACACCTTTTGTATATCTTTGATCAGATTGCACCCAGTTCTGGCAGAGGTGTGTTCTCACACTGGTGTACATGGAAATGAAATAAACCCCTTCCAATATAACACAAAGTGCTGCCTCTTTTCTCCGTGCTGGTTAGCCTTGCACCCGGATGTCTCTTGCTTTCTCCAGGGGTTTGTCATCTGTGTCCTCCCCTCTGATCTGTGATCCCTTCCTGGGATCTGTGTCTAGTTTCAGTGCCCTGATGGTGGCAACATTTGAGCCATTGAAGCACACTACCTTCAAGGATTTGACACTCAAGACGGTGTTTTTGGTTGCAATTTGTGCCGCAAGGCTGATTTTTGAACTACAGGTTCTGTCTTGCCAAGATCCTTATCTGTCTTTTCTAAGGAGGTCATTTCCATATGGCCTGTGCCTTCCTGCCTGCTTAAGGTGATTTCTCCCCTTCATCTGAACCAGGTGGTCTGCTGGCCCTCCTCCTGTAAGGAGCAGTGTCGGGGTAAGGATAAGGATTTTTGCCTTGTTGATGTCCAGAGGGTGCTTCTCCGGTACGTGGAGGTTATGAATTCTCTTCGTAAGTCCAACCATCATTTTGTGCTGTTTGCTGGCCGGCGCAAGGGTGGCCTGGTGGCCAAGTTGGCTTTAGGGTGCTAGATTAAGGAGGCCATTGCCTCAGCATATCTTTTGCGGAACCAGCCGGTTTCGGATGGTTTGTGCACCCATTCTACCCGAGCACAAGCGGCATCCTGGGTGAAGCAGAGCTCAGTAGCCCCTGCAAACATTGTCAGACAGCAGCATGGGCATCATGTTCCACTTTTGTGAAGCATCACCATTTGGATGTCCACGTGCAGGCAGACAGGGCCTTAGGCTCTGGGCTTTTGTGAGCTGCTGTGTCTTCTTCCCGCCCAGTGGAATTGTAACTTTGGTACATCCCACTTGCCTGGACTGGTCTAGCAGGATGAACTGGAAGGTGACATTTTACTTACCAGTTAATGTCCTTTCTTGAGTCCTGCTAAACCAGTCTAGGGCCTGCCCTTGAAACTGTATTTGCTCTGTTCTTCTGCTGTGGTTCCTTTCGGTCCACTATGATTTTTATACTTTGCTCTGGAGGTTCATCTTCTACAGACAGTTTTCTGTTTAGACTTTCCTGTACATAGTTCTCTACTGTTACTTACTCATTGTTGCCTGCGATTGAGATTGTGTGAGGCTTGCCATGTTTCTCCCATATGCTTTAGTATGAATACTGAAGGGACCTCTGGTGGCTAAGGTGATTAGAGGTATGGGAGTGATATAATTGAAACCTGGGCTTTTACCAATCTGCTGGTAGGGGAACACAAGCTACTTGTCTGGACTGGTCTAGCAGGACTCAAGGAAAGGACATTAACTGATAAGGAAAATGTCACCTTATGAAAGTCATATGAAAAGTGTGAATATGGGCGCTATGTTATCAGTGTTACAAATCCTAATGAAATTGGATGGAGAGTTCAAATGTTATTAGCAGAAGACAGACACACAAGCAGGGTGATTTTATAAGATCAGTTTCCTTATAGGGAACTAGGGGAAAAAGATGCAGAATTGTTGAAAAAATATTTTGAAACGTAGCCCCTGCCACATGACAGTCTTCACTTGTCCTCTAAAGCAATACTTCTCAGCCTTTTTCATTTTGTGGCACACTTCTGAGTTCATTCAATCCTCATGGCACACCAAACCAAATTTTCCAAGATGCTTAAACTCCATTCTCTCCCACCATTGGAAGGACAGCAAAAGTTTTACTTGTGTTTCTCATTCTGCTGGTTTCAATCTAATACCTCAACATACGAGGCCACTGGGTCTTGCAAAATTGCAGAATCTCATGCTTGGTCAGAATGAAGTCAGGAGAGGACTCACACACCTAAAATAGGCTTCTTTCTTTCAGTCAGTGGGAAGGAAGGAGGAGGGGAAGGTAAAATTACTTGTTTTGTGGTGAGTAAACCCGAGACTTGTTCCTTGTAATGCCACTAGGAGCGAGCAGTTCTTTTTTGAGAGGAAGTGGGGGGAGAGAGGGAGGGAGTCCAATCGACTGTATGGAAAATGATAGAATCTACTGTCAAACCATACTTAGACCAACATTCTTTAAGTTTTTTTTGTTTACCACAAAATACTTTGAGCCCAATACAAAACACTGAGGGATGCTGGGTGTATTTTGCCTACAAGAGAAATTAGTATGTACTAAAAAAATAGTCAAATTAGTCAGCACAATTCAATAATTTCCAACAGATAGATTTTTTGTAAGAGCTGCATCAAGGTTAAAGGTTTTCAACTGGATTATAATCCATCCAGGTTACTCCAGGAGCCATAGAGCTATTAGATCAGTCTCTTCAATATCCTAATCACTATACTGAAAATTACTACTACTACTACTGAGCATTTATATAGCGCTACAAGTCGTACGCAGTGCTGCACAGGCATGTAGGAGACAGTCCCTGCTCATCAGAGTTTACAATCTAGTCAAGACAAACACAGAAAGTGTAGGCAGGGATAAAGCAAGCAGAAAGAAAAAGGAGATCAGGTGAGTCGAGATCCAAAAGCAGCAGCAAAGAGGTGAGTTTTCAGCCTGGATTTGAAGAGGGTTAGAGAAGGTGCCTGGCGTACAGACATAGGTAGTTTGCTCCAGACGTAAGGCGCAGCAAGGTGAAAGGAGCGAAGTCTGGAGTTAGCAGTAGAAGAGAAGGGCACAGATAGAAGCAGTTTCTAGAAGAGCGGAGTTCCCGAGAGGGGTTGTAAGGAGAGATAAGAGAAGAAAGGTAGTGAGAGCTGCAGAGTGAATGCATTTATAGGTCAGTAGGAGAAGTTTGAACTGGATGCGGAAACGGATAGGGAGCCAATGAAGTGACTTGAGAAGAGGAGTAATATGGGCATGAAGAGGCTGGCGGAAGATTAGCCGCGCAGCAGAGTGTTGAACAGATTGAAGGGGAGACAGATGATTCAGAGAGAGACTAGCAAGGAGTAGGTTACAGTAGTCAAGACGGGAGGTGATTAAGGAGTGGATAAGCGTGTTCAGAAAGGAAAGGGCGGATTTTGCTGATGTTATAGAGAAAGAAACGGCAGGTCTTAGCTATCAGATGGATATGTGTGGTGAAAGAGAGAGAGAGGAGTCAAAGACAACCCCCAGATTGCCTGTTGAGGAAACAGGAAGGAGTACAGAGTTATCCACAGAGACTGAGAAAGGAGGAAGAGAAGGGGAGGTTTTAGGGGGAAAGATAAGAAGTTCAGTCTTGGCCATGTTCAGTTTCAAGCAGTGGTGAGACATCCAGGCAGCAATGTCAAAAAGGCCAGGCAGAGATCCGGGTCCGAAAATAAAATGCTTTACCATTATTGGTTGGGTGGGGAGGGGGGGTTCCCTAATTTTGTTGGTCTTCTTCTTTGCTGTTTTCTCCTCACTTCTCTGGGTTCTCATTTCAATTTCACTTTCCTTCTTTTGTCTGTCTTCATTGCTTTGTCTCTTTCCTTTCCCTCTGACAATCTTTTTCCTTTTATCACATTTTCCTCCTTTTATTTCTTCAGTACCTCTATATTTTCCCCTTACATCATCATCTCTTCAAACTCTGTGCAAGCACAACTGGATTTCACCTCTCTTTTCCTTTGCATCTTTTCTTTGCCAACTTTCACCCTCCAGTTCTCCCTGTCTCAACACTTGATCCTCTCAGCTCTCTCTCTAATTAGGTTGCTTCTCCAACAATCTCATACTTTATGGTTCCTTTCTTCCCCGGTAGCCATCCTTAACTGCTACATTTTGACTCTAGGATGGAAGAGAAAGAGGCTGGAGCAGCTAATTAGGGTTACCAGATAATTCCATAATTTGCAGCCCAGAGCCAGCCGAAAACTAGCCTAAAATAGCAACTACTTTTGGTCATGTCCCTTGACACCAGCAAGTGACGCCTTTAACAGAGGCACATTACTAAGTTTTGTCATGGGGTACTCAGGAAGGGAAGGGAGCTTGCAGTCCACCCTGCAGCATCTCATTGCCAGTCCTCTGACCTGACCAGTAAGATGCAATCAGGGGCCAACATCGTGGATAAAGCAGCCAGATGTTTTTATTTAGGGGGGGGCGGGGAAGTTGATCTATTTCCATGTGTCTCGCCCAAAATAGGCATAGCAATATTCCAAAAAAACACAGTATGTAACCCACATATTTTTCTCACAACTCAAACCAAAATGTCTCCCAATTAGACGTGAAAGCTGCGGAAATGGCATTGAGGGGCCGATTCAGATCTGGATGTCCCGAGCACCTGTGCGCGTGGTCAGAACTGGACACACAGAGTTAGCCGGGATTCTGATCCCGCCGGGCACGACTAGCCCCATGGGACCAGAATTGCATCCAGGCCGGGACCCAGATTCAGGTCGGCCTGCACGTACAGGCCTTGCCTGGATAGCTCAGTCAGGACTTTTGAATGGAGCCACAATGCCATGGTGTCCGATTGCCATGGCACTGTGGCTCCATTCAAAAACCGTGATCCCCGGCCGCCGGACCAAAAGATGCATTCCCTGTAGCCTGACCCCCAATCTGACCTCCCAAGGCCAGGGTTGGGCTGTGCGGAATTTCTTCTGCCCCCTGCTGCCTCTTTTGGGCCACAGACCTGCCTGATCCACCCATCTAGGCGAACTTATTCCACCTCAGATGTGGAATAAGTTCCCTGCTCGGGCTGCCGGTCCCGGACATATAGGGCCGACAGTGGAATTGGCCCTGTATGTCTGGGGCTGCCGACTGCCCATTGCCTACCCTAACGCCACCCCCGCTCCGTCCCTTTCCCACCCCCATCTAACTTCCCTGTACAACATGCGGGGAAGTTAGTCGGGGTCAGAAGAGGGCCTGAATAGCAGGGATGGACGTCCCATCCCTGCAATTCATGCCTCGGAATGACCCTGTGAGGCAAGAATCAGGTAAAGTCCAAAGTGATGTGCCAACATAACCTTACCATAATCAAAAGGTATAAACCCGGACTTGTGCATAAGTAAAAATCTTGATTACAGTCACTTGACTTAGCAAAGCTGTGTCCATAATTCCTGTGTTTAGCTGCTCCCTAATACATAATTGTTCGGAAGTAGGGTTTTGTGAGCCTCTCCCTAAACTTCTAGTATTTAGTATTTAGCTCACGCCTTTCCTGTTCAAGGCGAGTTACATTCAGGTACAGTAGTTATTTCTCTGTCCCCAGAGGGCTTCCAATCTAAGCTTGTACCTGAGGCAGTGGAGGCTTGCTTCTCCTGACTCTTCTCATGCATTTCAGGATTCTCTTCCTCCATACGTGAACATTTTAGGGATGTGCTATATTAGCACTGTCACTATCTTGAGTCTGTAGCAAGATTGATTGAGCAGGTGGTGTGACAGTAGCTACAAGAATTCCATAAAAGCTTGGGCCCCTGCAAGCATAGATTCTATCCAAGCCACAGTCCTAAGACTCTGTTATTAACACTGATCTTTTGCAAAGTTTTGAAAATATTGATACTTTTTATTTTATTCAGATTGTTGACATATCTGCTGCTTTTAATGTTTACAAAGATATGCTCGTGGTTAGCACAGGACTGCGGTAATGGATACTGCAGGTTAAAAAAACAGTACTGTAAAACTTCCATGCTAATTTGTAGTGGGCAATAGGGTGGGGCTGGGAAGTTAGGCGTGTGGACTGCGCCTTGCAGTTAGCGTGGCAGAAATTACTGCATGCTAATAGTCAATGTGTAAATAATGCCACCTCAATGGGTGGTGTTGAGTGCACCTGCGTTAATTATGAAAGACATTATCGCACGGTAAGGACCTTTTCTGCACAGTAACTGCAGGGGACATGCTGGGATTAACTCTAAATGTTACCACAAAGTCTTAGCACTTAGCATACACTAAATTTTGCTCTTAGTATGCGATAAGTGCAAAACTTACCACGCTTTAGTAAACATACCCCAGCGAGTTACTGTCCTTTTGAGTAGATTAGCAGTTAGGTATTGGTGCAAATATGATTGCTTGGTTTTGTTCCTTTTTTTTGCCAAAGAAAGTTCAGCAGGTTAACAGGGGGTGCCTTGGGGGGTTGGCTTTGTCCGCTGTACTTTTCAACATTTATTTGCACCCACTCTGAAATTTTGAAACGTTAAGGGGCTTCATGTTGCCGGTATGCCTATGACATGATTTTTTTTTCTATTTTGCAATCAACAGGGCCTTTCTAAGGCCATTCTTGCTCAATGGTTTGATGCAACGATGCTATGGCTGTCTGAAAACAGGCTTGTCATTAAATTCAGTACGACTAGGCAATGATGAGTAGCCATTCTATATCCACTGCCTTCCCTGGTCATTATACTTAGTATAAATGGGAATAATGATATCAAACATTTTAAAATTCATTACCTTGGCATCATTCTTGCCTGCAGGTCGACAATGCATCCTCAAATCAAGAATGTGGTGAAGAATACATTTTATAAGTTACGTCTCTTACAGTGTTTAAAATCCTTTCTTGAAGGTGAGCCCCCCCCCCCCACCAATTTTCAGCAGTTCTCCAGCTATGATTTTGTCAATAATTGCTCATTACAATTCACTGTATGTAAGACTTCCACTTTCATCACTGAAGACTTTATATCAAATTCAAAAATTCTAAATGCTGCTACCCCGATCATAACAAGTGGTAAAATTTATAAATCTATTACCACCGTGTTGATGACATTACTATAATTCCTGACTCTTATCGGTCGCAGCTTGAGCTCCTGCTTATACTCTTCAAGACTTTGAAGGGGGGTAATTTTACATGCGTATACTGGCATGTACATGTGAAAAATCCTTTATAAAAATTACCCATCCATCCCCCATTGTGCATCCTTCATTCAAGTCAGCTGGGGTTACTGGAATGTAAGGCATCATTAGGAAAGGAATAAAGAATAAAACAAAGAATATCACAATGCTTCTGTATTGCTTCATGGTGCGACTGCACCTTGAGTATTGTGTGCAGTTTTGGTCTCTGTATCTCAAAAAAGATATAGTGGCATTAGAAAAAGTACAGAGAAGGGTGACAGGGGATGGAACAGCTCTTTATGAGGAAAGGCTAAAGAGGTTAGGGCTCTTCAGCTTGGAGAAGAGGTGCCTAAGGGGAGATATGATAGAAGTCTGAATAGAGTAAAACAGGTAAATGTGATTTACTGTTTCGAAAATTACAAAGCCTAGGGGACATGCTATGATGTTGCAAAATAGTATTTTAAAACATATAGGAGAGAATATTTTTCCTCTGAATATATAATTAGTCCTTGGAACTCATTGCTGGCAGATTTAGTAAAAGCAGGTAGTGTAGCTGGGTTTAAAAAAGGTTTTGACAAATTGCTGGAGGAAAAGTCCATGAACCTTTATTAACCCTTTCATGGCTGTTGTTGCCGCCATATGGCAACCTTCAAATTTTCCCCCAAATTTTCACCGGATTCTATATTTCCAAAACATCCGCACACTGTGTGCAAAATGTGATGTGTATCTGTGCTTGACATCTGAAAAAAACTCTTATTTAAACTATCACACCCAGCAATAAATGAAACTGATGCCAAGACTGTTTTTAATTTTCAGCCATTCAGGACCGTAGTTGCCATATGGAAATAGTAAATATTGTTTCTTAGAAATAAAATTTTTTCAAAAAAACTTTATATTCTGCATCATTTAGCTCAAACCTTAATTTAAAAAGCTGAAAAAAAAATTTCAGTTACAAAACAATTATGTGGACACGAAAGGGTTAAGGTAGTCCAAGAGGAAACCATTGCTTGTCCCTGGGAATAGTAGCATGGAACTGATGCCTTTTGGGATATGCCATGTACTTGTGACTTGGATTGGCTACTGTTGGTAAGAGAACGCTGGGCTTGATGGACATTTGGTCTGACCAAGTGTGACAGGTCATATGTTCTTCTTCACCCCCCTGGTAAGCATAATCAGTGCATTGGAATATACATGCAGTGTGAGCATTCAGCCGATTCTATACATTTAGGGATAGATTTACCTTAAGTGCACTAAGGGTTTGCATTTAACACACCTTTGGAGCAAAAACTAATGTGTGATAAGTGAGATGGACTGTTGCTAACTGTTGGGGTGTTCCTAGCATGTTCCCAGCAGTTATGGCACCGAACAGTTCCCACAATGGAAAACAAAAGCATGTCTACAAAAACCCCACAAAATGTAACCGAAACAAACCAAAGGAGCAGAAACATATATAATTTTAAATATTTGAAAAGACCCGAAGGAGACATTAAACCGTGGATGTTTTATGAAGACTGTATTATGACACGTCAGTCTGATGCCTGGGAGACAAATGATGAAAGGAAGATTGGTTGAACTTAAAGTTAGTGGGCCCAATGTTCAGCAGGCCATTAACTCTAAACCTGAATATTCAGTGCTGGGACCATATCTGTGCCCCGGCGTTGAATATCAAGGTTAGCTGGATTGTCTGGAAACTAACCGGACAGCAAAGATAGTCGTCTTCTGCAGCAAAGGTTAGGCCAACCTTTACTGCACCTGATTTTTGCCTTATGTTGGTAACCTGGCAGCGGCGGCGCAATATTGCCACTACCCAGTTATCGATGGGTGCCTCCCCGGAGTGCCCCGACACGCCATGATGCTAACCAGTTAGCATTGGGACAGGCAGCGGCGGCACCGGTGGATATTCAGCAGTATTAACCACGATAGTGTCGCTGAATATCCCACTGAGTGACGCTTACCCTGGTTTGCAGATCTGCTACCTGTGTAAATTTTATTTATTTTACTTTTATTTATTTATTTACATTCTCTTATATACCGCGCTATTCTGCATCAGTGCGGTTTACAATGAACAAACTGAAATTACATTGAACAGGGCATTATAACTTGGAGATAACTATTTTACAGGGAACATGGGCTATGGAGGGTTAAGTGGCTTGCCCAAGACCACAAGGAGCACCTGTGGGACTAGAAACCCCAGTCCTTCCGGCCCAAGGTTGCTGTCCTCTACTGGGATTTGAACCCCCGACCTTCCGGCCTGAAGTACCTTGCCCCAACCACTAGGCCACTCCTCCACTCTAAATGCCTTTGAATATCTCTCCCCCCACCCCAATTTTCTTCCATCCGTAGTTTGACGTTTCCTTGAGGTTTTTTCAAGTATTTAAAATCATATATTATTTTGCTCCTTTGTTTTGTTTGTTACTAAACAGTTCCCAGCGTGCAACAGTGGCAGTCACAGTTAACGCAGGTGCACTTAGCACTGCCATTATTCACGGTAATTAAAACATTGATAATTTAATAACCCTCTAGGCTAAGTGCAATGTTCAGCCAATGACCACTCTTCACCCCATCCCGCCCTGTCCCGCTAAGCAGTTAGTGCAGGATTTCTAACGTCCTGGCCGTTTTACCATGTGATAGCAGTTACCGCATTCCTGCACTAACGGCTTAGCAAACGCTAAAGCATGGACTTTAGTAAACGTGCCCCTTAGTTTCAGCCTGCTGTTCAGCCGGCCTAAACTCAATGTACAGTTTATCTGGCTAGAAGCTGAATATCGCCACTATCTGGATAACTTTGCGGCTTACCGTGCTGCACCCTCCTTCCGCCCCTTCTGTTCAGATGGTTGTTCGGCCTGATGCTATCTACGTAAGGACGGAAACTCCATGGATAAGGACCTTATACATTCACTGGCTGCTGGTGAACATATGAGTCATGTTGAAAATCATCCTGCACGATTTCTAGGCACCTACTTTTTATGCATCCACAGCAGTTTTCTAAGTGTCTACTCGAGCACATAAAATACTGTTCTACACACGTGAATCACTTCTAACATTATCTCATAACTGATCAATAGTGTTTTGCTGGCTCTGTCATTTTTGACCTTTGGCAAGGAAGTCTTGTTTCGGAATGGTTAAAATAGGTGGAAATAATACAATTGTAAGCTGAAATGATCAAAGAAATAATTAGGTCAGTATTGAAAGCACTCATGCTGTTAGTGGCAGCTGTCAGCAGTATAAGTGCCTTTTGAAAAATATCTCTAGCAATTTTAAGTATAGCTGGTCATTGTGCAAGTTGCTATATGGCAAAGTTATTCTTTTTATAGTGAGGCAGGATTTGGGGCATACTAGGGGAGGGCTAAAAATGACGTGGACAGCGGCAAAAATTCAGCAAGTCCTCATCTAGATTATGCATTGACATTTATACATAGAAATATCGCGAGTTACTTTACATGGCTACACCCTCCATTTACAATTTTGCTGATATGGAGGAGTAGTTTAGTGATTAAAATATTAGGCTAGAACTAGGGAAGCCGCATAACCTAATATAGGCAACTTACATGTATATACATGTGAAATTACTAGCCTGCAATCAAATGTGAATCATATAATTCGAGTGATACGACCTGTACTTTTCCACTAAATCATGATGTATGCTTTAATACCTGGCCTGTACAGCCGCACTTTTATGTATAGCAAACCGCTGCTGATCGCTGGAAGTAGCGGGATACAAGTGTACACTAAATAAAATAAAATAAATAAACTTATCCATGTCATGATAGGCATTGGCTGTATGGCTGAATATTGTCCTCAATGAATTAAAACAAATTCCAGAATGCAGCATATAGAAATGTCCCTTACTCCCTTTCTACACATTTACTTTCTTACATTTTTCTTCTGCTGAGGCCACATCTGTGTGTATTGCCTCTGCTTTGAATCTGATAGTAGTCATAAATATAGTCACAGGGAAAAAAATGTTGGTTCACACCTATCATAGACAGTTTGAATAACTTTTTATTATCTCCTGGCTTCATTGGGAAAATATTTAAAGAATGCTACTTAATTGGATTTGAAACCTTTTTGGTTATTACAAAGCATTCTTATTCCAGTCTACCGACTGTTTTAATTATTGTGTTGCTCAAGTTAGTGGATTAGCTTATATAGTTTTTTCATAAACCTGTAAAGCAAAAACAATTTATATAGATATATAAATGTGGAAATATATGCATACCAATCTACTGCATGATTCAAATAGCATATTTAATCCTAGATAAAACTGAATTTTATTGAAGAGTTTGATATATTTTGTTGCCGTGTGTCTTAAGCCAGGCCTGCAGAATTTTCTAGCTAGTCTGCTTTTCAGGATATTCACAGTGGATATACTTAACATAAATTTGTATGCCAGTCTTTCTCATGTGTACTCATTATAGATATCCTGGCTAAGGACCAGCCTGAGAAACACTGACTTATTGAATTAATATAAAACAAAACCAAAGATGATGTACCACATGCGACTTGAAAGCCACTTAGATCTCTTCTTGAGATGAAAGTCCATCATAAGTATTGATTCATTCTATGGTTCCTGTCCCACCCTTCTGTCTTCCTTTTCTATTTTAATTTTTCCTCCAATGCAGTCCAATCATTGTAGCAGCATGGGATCACAGACCTTTCAAACCTGGTAGGCGTGCACATTGAGTCTGGCCAGTAGAGGTCACTGTTGGCTGATGACTGATACTAACTCTCTCATCAACAACTAAGCACTGAAAGGACTAGAGAATAGGAACTTGGTTTAGGAAGCAAACATAGTCTTCCACAAGGCATCACACTAGATCATATGGTTGACCTCAGAGTTACTACTCTTTAACAAAAAGACAATGTGGACCTATAGAAGGTAATTTTACAAACTCCCATGCAGTTAACATGCATTACCATATGTGTTTTGGGGCCTGTTTTATAAAGTGAAGTATGTACGTACTTTATAAAATTGAGACACATGTTTATGCCCCTATCTAGTTGGCCCAAACAAAAACACCACTATGGTGATCCAAATAACACATCCAAAACCATAAGAATCCACAAATCCAAAATGTAAAATGTAATGTAAATGTAAAATGTAATGACTCTTATTAAAAATTAAAAAATATCGGAGATGCCGTTAAAGGGAAAAGAATGCTCATTCCCCCTCATACAGTATTTCCTTTTAATCGTTTTTATTTTATTTCATAACAACTTAACTTATCTTAGAAAGAGGCGCTTCTGGAGGAACTCATTAAAACTGGAATCCATCCACTACGTGAATTGTGTTTCGAGCCTCAAATCAAGGTTCTGCATTAGATGTTCAAGTGATTCCAAGACTCCAAAGAAAACTTCAGTGCTTAAAAATGAAAAAAATCAAACCTTCTCTTTTTGTAGATAGCGTCTGACGTGAGCAGTCACTGGGAACACATGAATGAACCAATAACAGTGCAGGGGAACGCCCATCAAAAGAAGATGCCTTGTGTGATTGGTAGATCTTAATATAGCCAGGGCCAATCCAATTCTAAGTTAAGACCGGCAGGAACTACAGTCTTCAACTTAAAAATCCAATGTTGTTTCCACCTTTGTAACTTAGAAAGCTGATCTCCGCCATGCGGGTCTGACGGAACATGATCAATGATGCACCAATGCATCTGCTCAAATTGATGGCTGTTTTGTATACAGTGTTCAACCACAGGGGCCGATGTCGTGGCCGGATGCAAACAAGAAGCATGTTTCCCCAACTGAATCTTCATACTGTAGATCTAATGGTTCGACCCACATAATGAAGTCCATAAGGACACACAAAAAGATATACCACAAAATTTGAGCGGCAATCCATGCACCAATGAGATCGAAATGACAAACCCCTGCACTGATCCAGCCAAACATCACCTTCCAACATAAAGGAACAATATTGGCAAGCACCACAAGCAAAGTGGCCAAGGGTGTCATGCATGCGAGGTGGGCGAGCAATGGGGGTCTTAGAATGTACTAAATGATGCTGAACCCCGAGAATAAATCATTATTAAGGATTTGCTAAAACATAGGTATAAATGTAACACCGGCCAATGTTTATGTATCAATTGTGTGACTATCCCTATATTAGTCATATACAGGCTTATTCTATCCCGGACATAGATCTTCTCTGACGTACGTACAGAGGGGATCACGATTCTGATCCCACAGGGCACATCTAGCCCTGCAGGATCAGAATCTTGAACAGTCCTGTACGTTGTGACATAGTGGGTCCTTCTAGCCCGTTTAATGAATCTAAAAAGCCAGGAACAAAAGTAGAGCTGAGCTGTAAACAGAAGCACATGGCTCCTGGTTACCGTGGGAACCAGGCACAGAGGCAAGAGAAACGCCAGTGTTATCATTCAAGGGGTGAATCACAAGGTAATGCAGGACACCTGTTAGGGGGTGGAGTTGAGCACGGCCCCAGAATTCACCCTATTAAGGAAACTGCAGTGGAGCTTAGGCAGAGAAGGAGAAGAGTTGGCTGAAGAAGCAGGAAGTGAGGCATATGAGCTGGAGAGAGAAGCTATTGAGAGCTACACTGAAGACAGCTATGCCCAGAGTAAGCCAGAGTCTCTATGGAAAGGAGAGACAGATTCCTTCTTGAGGAGAAAGAAAGAAACCCCGAGGACAGGATACAACAAGGGCAAAGGAGATTGTCTGCAATATCCTGGGGAGCATGGGAGAGACAGAAAGCCTAGGAGGCAAGTGAAATGCTATGAGCAGGGCTTAGGTTGGGAACCTACAGCTATTCAAAAGCACCAGAGAAAACCTCCACCAGTAAGGCTGAAAGGTAAGCCAAGAGGCTTGAATGTAATTAATTACCGTGACTGTTTGTACCCAGAAGGGTGGTGCTGGGAAAAGAATACTGAGCCTGATAGTCTGTGTGAAAGCCAGTATTTGACCCAAGCATATCGTGTAAAGCCTGGAGCAGTAAGAAAGGGCGTGGCACCAGCAGTGCCGGTTCAAACATTTCCTTATGAGCAGGAGGAATTGATGGACTGTGAACCAGAGTGTATTGATACTGGAGAAGATATAGATGTAATGGACTGTACATTATCTCTGGCCAATGGAATAGTTTCATTACGGTGAAAGCCTGCTTGAAAAGAGAGTACAGCACAGATAGCACGTGGAAACAGAGAGCTGTGAGGAAACAGCGTGGTTTTGTTTGAATGTTTGTTTTTACCGTGGTTAATGCTGAAGAAAGCCTTTTTCTGTTAAGGAACTTTTGTTTGTCCAAATACCAGTAAATACCTGGATTGTGTTTTCTGTTCATGGTAAAATCCACCCCGGGAGGGGAAATAAAATCCTTTGGTTGCTTAACCACTTTTTCCACAACTGCTCCTTATTGATTTAGTGAAAAGACTACATTTCCCAAGGGGCATTGCTCCAGGATCTGTGAAATAGCTGTTTCAATAGGGAAAAACCCACTCCCTTAACCACTACTCGGGGGTTTAAGGAGAGCTGGTGACAACGTGTAGGCCAGGACTGCGATTCAGCCTGGCCTGCACATACAGGACTGTCCCTGGCTAACTCAGTCAAGGCTCTTCTATGGAGCCGCAGCGTCATGGCGTCATGTTGCCAAGGCACCACAGCTCCATTGAAGAGCCGCAATGCCGGCTGCTGAACTTCAGGGACTCATTCCTCGCAGCCTGACCCCCGATCTGGCCTCCTAAGGCCAGGGTCAGGCTGCGGGGAATGCCTTCAGGCCCCCTCCGCCCTATCCAAGCCCCGGGCCGCCAGTCCTTTATGTACGGGGAAGTTATTCCACCTTGGAGGTGGAATAACTTCCCCGTACAAATCACCGACCCTGGACATACAGGGCCGACATTAGAATCGGCCCTGGACATCCAGAGCCAGCGACCGCCCACCGCCTGTCCTGCCTCCGTCTCAGATCCTTCCCTTTCCCGCCCCTGTCTAACTTCCCCGTACAACCAGCAGGGAAGTTAGACGCGGGCAGAGAAGGCACGAATAGCGGACCCATAAGGTAATACATTAATCACCTTTTCCTCCAAAGAGTCAGTATGCAGTTCACCTCGATCACGAACCAAAAGAAGCCATTCCCTGTGGGAATAGCAAGCACGTTTGTAAGCCCGAGAAACAATTGTGCGAAGGTAATTGTGGGCCAAAAGACGACGTTTCCATTCACCCAAGCTGGAACAAATTCTCCGGGGATGTAAAAACTGGCCAAATAACAACCACGTTTCAATGGGCAAGAATGACAACTATGATAACGGAGTAGTGTGTTACGTTGTATCGGTTCATGAAACAGAGTGGTCTGTAAACCATCCAGAGCAGAATAAACATGTTCATCAAGAAATTCGATGGACTGCATTTCAATAGTGGCTGTAAATTAGATGTTCCTTTTAAGAGAATTTAACCACTGCAAAAACTTGTAAAAATGGTAATGTGCCTGTCAACAAAAAAGAATATATCATGTTTTTTCACCTGGTACTCCATGTGTTTCTACAAGTGATTTGTTTACACTTGATTTCATTGTAAAATGCATAAATATTAAAATTAAAAACAAACAAACATAACCCCCCCAAAAAGAATATATCAAGCATCAATATATAAGCATCTCCAAAATATAATATGTTGGAAATAATTTAAAGGATAAATGCATTCTTCCTCAAAGGCTGCCATGTAAATGGTGGCTATAGAGGGGGCCACCGTTGCTCCCATTGCTATCCCAAATGTTTGCAAATAAATTGGCCATTATAGAGGAAGTATTAGCCAGGGCTGTGTGTAAAGGATTTCTGGATTTTGGGAACAGTGTAAAACACCGGAATCTTTGATGTTGAATTGCACAAAAATTTACTCTTCCGATCAGTAATCCATCCCGACTGAAGAGCTTCCAAGACTGTCTTTTTGATTTTGCTTTGAAGATGGAATGTGGGGTTGGTCGGTAAAACTTTGTAATACTGTCCATCAGAAAGTTGTTGCATTACTTCTATCTAGTTGACGGCAGTTAGATCTGGTCTTGAGGAAGCGTACGTCCATGTCTAGATTGTTCAGTAACACCCATAAGTTATAGTGTTTTATAACCTATGCATGTAAATTTATGCTCTGCCCAAACTCCACCCTCTGCACAGCCATATTGAAAGTACACGCAGTAAATCTTACCCACGCACTTACAAAATAGTGTCTGCCTAAACTGCATGCAGAAGTGCCCATTCATACGTGTAAACCCTTTAAAATAGGGACTTATGCACGGAAATACAGTAGCATTTAACTTTCCGCACATCCCTTATAAAATCTGCCCCATAGGGTTCAGTATTCAGTGTGGCGGTCACTGTTTAAAGATATCCAGTATCATTGCGATTAAAACAGAACTTTCTAGGCTTGGGAGGATTGCATATAATGAGGTAGATGGAAAGGAGGAGTTTCCTTTCCAACAGGGAGGAATGAAAGTATCAAAAGGGGCATCGTCGACTATGAGGAGCAGAGAGAGGCAGCCAAGGAGGCTGTGCTGTGATCTGTTCCAGGGCTGTACCAAGGGCTGTGTGAGCGGTGTGGCAGCACAGGGCGCAAGCACAGAAAGGGTGCTGATGTCATCACTAGGCTTCCAGGCAGGGGCATCAGATTCGTTAGTCGCACAGAGCACATTTCCAGCTTGGTATGGTCCTGATCTGTTCCTCAGGAGGGAAAGAGAGTGAGCTCTCTTTTTCCAGTTTGGAGAGAGGTGTCAGGGAGGACTTCACTGGAGCTGGTGCCACAGGAGGCACCAATCTCGTTCACCAGGAGTCTTATATGATATATAGATATATGAGAAAAGTGAGCTTGGAGTAAAGAGAGGGACTTTAGAAAGTTTCTTTGGGTTGAAGAGTGGAGAAAACCTCAGAGGAATCATTTGGAAGCCCAAGATTTGAGTCAGTGTGTGCTCAAAAGACTGAGTGCGTAAATAATTTTGTGGATTCTCCTGGAAATTGATTTTTGTATTTTTTTCTGCTGCGCTGCTGTTTGTTTGTTGATTTCTTCAGCAAACCTAAATTAAGTGATGATGTCTGTTACTTTGTATTTTTATGATTTTGTATGTTATGTTATAAAACGATGATATGTACGTCGCTACGAAGCTCTGCATAGGCACTTCGGTGAAGCGTAAATAAATGAAATGGTCCCATCCCAGAACTTCTTTCCAGACACTGCAGAGAGTGACTGAGCTGCACCCTCGATTGGGCTCCTTATCCTCTACTAAGGGCAAGTCCTTGCCTCAAAAAAGGGGCTACAAACAAGTAATTTGTCCATTTAAGTTAGAATAACTATCCGTATGGTCCTACTTAAATGGATAAAGATAAGTGGAATATGGCTGAATATCACACTTTTAACCCTGATTCTGGAACATCTCTGAACCCTCTCTCTTCTATCCACATAACTCTTGACTAGACTTCAAAATGTTTAGTCAAAAGTTTTGTGTTGGTTATCTCCAAATTAAAGATTTATGTGGTTAACTTAAAAGCAAAAAAAAAAAAAAAAAAAAAAAGAATCCTTATGAATATCAGCCTTATAGAAGACTATTTGAGATCCTGCGGGCATGGCTTTGTAAATGTGGGCCTGCAAGCCGATTTTTAAAAATTAGGGGCCTGATTACACAGGTACACTACCAAAAAACTGCCTCCAGTTTTGCAACTGATTCCTATAGATTTTGGGGTGCTGAATCCAGGAAAAATAGCCAAAATGTTCCATCACGTCACGTTTTCTTGCAAAATTAGATTTCTTACCCATATATGGAATGTTCACATAATTTCTTTTTAGCCGACTGCAGTTTATTTTCTTGGCCCAAAATAGAGGTTGTAATGGTTAACTAACTAGAAACACTCCCTCATGATATTTTAGAGTGTTTTGTATTCATTTTATACATTAACAGGACAATTGGGAGGCGGGGGGCTAAATCCAGTACTCGCGCTGGCGCATGTTCTTTCCTGTTCGCCTCGCCTCGTTCGCTCGCTCAAACACGGTGGTTGCGACATGAACGTTCCTGTCAAATTTCAGTTTCTTGCAAGTTCATTATTACCTTTTGTTTGCTCAGTCGTAATCCAGCTTTATTCCGAAGTGGTTCACTACAGTTGTAGTTTGCAGTGCTGTGTATTTGTGATGGCTCACAGAGCCAGAGGTTGCGTCAACTCTCCAGACAGTTTTTGTTTTATTTGTGGGGAATATACCGTGAAAAAGCGGCAGAGGAACATTTCTGCATTTATTAAAAAGTATATTTTGCCTATTTCGGTTTGAAGTTAGGCGATCAAGACAAACCGTGAGCTCCTCACAAAGTGTGCAAGACATGTGAGGAAGATCTACGCTTATGGATGAAAGGTAAAAAACAAGCATTTCGTTTCGGAATACCTATGATGTGGCGTGAACAAAGAGACCACAGCAGTGACTGCTATTTTTGCTCTTGCATTGTGAAGGGATACAACTTAAAAAATAAGAACGTAATAAGTTACCCCAACCTTCCCTCAGCAATTAGGCCTATGCCTCATAGCAACGAAGTACCTGTGCCTGAACCACCAAAATCTTTGGATCATATTTGTGTGGACGGTTCTGATCATGATGAGACTCATCAGATGGCTTTTCCTGATGAGTCCAGTACTTCCGAGTTTGAAACTGAACCAGATCTGAAACCTGAACATTTCTCTCAAGCTGAATTGAATGATTTAGTCCGGGATTTAGGACTCCCAAAAGATGCTGCCCAACTGCTAGGTTCTCGGCTTAAACAGAAAAATCTATTGTCACCAGGAACAACTTTTTATTGGTACCGCAACCGCGAGACACAATTTTTGAAGTATTTCAGCAAAGAGGAAGATTTGGTATTTTGCAACGATATATACGGAGTGATGGAAAAGTTTAAACTCAAGTATGATCCTGCTGAATGGCGGCTGTTCATTGATTCGTCAAAAGACAGCATAAAAGGTGTTCTTCTTCATAATGGCAACACATTCGCTTCAGTTCCTATTGCTCACTCTGTTATTCTCCAAGAAAAATACGAGAATTTGGCCCTGATTCTTCAGAAGATTCGTTATGATGAGCATAAGTGGATGATTTGTGGAGACTTTAAAATTCTATCCATGCTACTAGGGCAGCAATCCGGTTTCACCAAATATCCCTGCTTCCTTTGCTTGTGGGATAGCCGGGCCCGCGACCTACACTGGGGGAAAAAGACTGGCCAATTCGGGAGTATTTGAGACCCGGTGAGAAAAATGTTCTTCATGAGAGCTTGGTACCTCTTGATAAAATTCTATTACCACCTCTCCACATTAAGTTGGGTCTCATTAAGCAATTCATCAAGTCCCTTCCAAAAGATGGTGAGTGCTTTCGGTACCTTTGCTCAAAGTTCCCACGACTTTCTGAAGCAAAGCTAAAGGAAGGAGTGTTTGTTGGCCCTGATATAAGGAAACTCATTTCAGATGGAGCATTCGCTGAAACGATGTCTGAGAAGGAAAAAGAAGCCTGGGATTCCTTCAAGGATGTTGTTCTCAAATTCTTGGGGAACAGGCGGGATGAGAACTATAAGGATATTGTTGCCAGGATGCTCAATGCCTTCAAAGAACAAGGCTGTAACATGAGCCTGAAAGTCCATTTCTTGCACTCCCATGTGAACTACTTTCCCGAAAACTTGGGGGCGTACAGTGAAGAACAAGGTGAAAGGTTTCACCAGGACATCAAGGACGCAGAGAGAAGGTACCAAGGAAGATGGAACACCACTATGATGGCTGATTTCTGCTGGTTGCTGCTGCGGGAAACCCCAGATGAAAAATACGCCAAGCAGCGCACCAAGAGAAGCATTCGGGGGAAGAAGAAACGGGCCCACCAGGAGATTGATTGACCCAAGAATGACTTTAAAATCTAAACTGTGTTCACAAATATCGTGTTTTTACTAAACTTTGAAATAAAAATTTGCTAGTTATTACCACAGTGTCGGATCTCATTTATTAGAATTTTATTTTCACACCATCGGGTGTTTGTCTTCATGTATTGCAATGGTGCGGTTTGCGTTTTCTATTCTTACATACATACCTGTACAACATTGTTTGCACATTTCTTTGCTTTGCTTTGTGTCTAACCTCGCTCTTATATGCTCAATGTTTGTGCACATGTATGTGGCTGTTTTAAGTGCAGACAATTTTGCTACCATCACAGTGTGTTTTGTTGACATTATTCTTAAGTGCTGCCTTGTTACAATTTTCTTTATTCTTATTTGAATAACTACTAAACAATTAGTATAAAGAATTCATCCAAGAAAGTTTTATCTCGATCGCACTCAATCTGAAACGTTCACCTCAAACTGCTAACCCAATGTAGCAAAAAATCTGTACGTGATGGAACAAATTGGTTACCAGATTTGGATTCAGCGCACCAAAAAACGTAAAAATCAATCGAAACATTAGAGGCAGTTTAAAAAAAATTTTTTTTAGTGTACCTGTGTTATCAAAGGCATTTACATGGTTTGCAGACCTGTATACTAAGTGGTTACATCGGGGTGTGCCAAGGCGGCACCCATCGCTAACCAGGCAGCGGCTGTTAGCGACACACAGTGAAAGTAAGGCGCAGCAAAGGCCGCTGCCTGGTTACCTTCTGGGTTCTGCGGCCAACCTGGATATTCAATACCGGTGGCTGGACAAGGCCCCAGAATTGAATATTCAGATCTAAGGCTCAGCGCCAGTGGCTTGCTACTGTAGGAGTGCTAGGTGCTGGCGCTGAATTTCAGGCCCTACATATCTAGCTGGTGCTTTGATGATCTCGTACCTTGCATGCTTTGCGTGTACAACAAATTTGGGGTAAACGCAGGTGCAGGGATTTCAGAATGGAGTCCCCATGTTTAGTTTCACTGCTCCACCTCTTCCCCTCTTGGGGACAATGGTCCATGCAGCATACAGCATTGGTAGCTTGCATGTGGAAGGGACGGAAGGGTCAGTTCTTTTGCAGGTAAAGGGTTGTTAATCCTTTGTAAAATCCCTTTGAAAATCAGCCCTCCCTTAGGTCCTAAATTCTGGGTTGGAGTGCTGCTGCCACACTCTGTTTTAATGATGATACTGCATCCTAGAACATACTGCAAGGTGCTAGCTAGTAGGTGGCGACTCCAAAAGCCAGTTACCAGTAGTGAGAACTCCAAACATTATACATAGCTCAACCAGCACCTAGAAAAGCAGATATCAAACGATATGCGAAGAATCCTGGTGTACTTTGCTCAAAATCCATATGTATTTGTATGTAATAGTGAAACTGGGTTAAAAGAGACCTTGGATGAATACACTTGAGTCACTCAGTTTCATTTTACGACCATGTTGTGGTCTATGTAACTTGGAGAGAGTAGTTGGGGGAGGGGAGGGGGATATTTGCCCGGATACAGTATTCTGGTTGTGGATCTTAAACTCTCTCAAATTACGTGGCAGTGCAGATGCTGTGCTACAACTTTTGCGGATTAGACGCATTGTTTCTGGGGTTGAATTAATGCCGTGCATGGTGTTTGCTGCTACAGATTTGATAATGATCGCTCACATATTGCTCACGTGTCTGCAGTATGTATCTTGTGCTATTCTCTTTCCGAATATAGGAGAATTATTTGACCTTATAAACAGACCAATTCATTTTCTTGACCTTTTCCCTCCTTGTCACATTTATCATCACTAGCAGTATAGCGTGCTAGGGGTGATCTCTTCTAGCAGCATGTGGGTGGTAACACTGAAATTTCACAACTGGCTGCTCAAGAAAACATTTAAAATGAGCATTTATGGAAGTCTGAGTTTTCCCCATTTAGATACGTGCATCAGTAGATACTTGAGACCTGCAGGGTTACCTATAGGCATTGTCTGTTCCTCCAAAATGATCATTATAGCCACATTTTTTTCTTCCCGGGATAAGATCTGCTCCTTTCTCACAGCCTTTGAATTGTCTCTTCAATAACAATTTCAGCAATCAGATTCCAGAGGTGTGAGTTGTTGTGATAAGGCTAGCCCCCCTCGCACTCCCCCAGACTTATGGCATGACATCTGCTGCTGGTAACCTTAGGAATCACCTGTCATTCTCACATCTTTCCTCTTGTGTGTCTTTCCACCTGCCAGTTCTGCGAGGTGCAATCAAAAAGTATCGAGACTTGTTGCGTAGCTATATAGCAATACGTTGCACCACAATGCTATTAAGCATGCAGTGACCTAGTTCTGTGCTCTGTATGTGCAGAGTGTAGCATGGCTGCAGCACACCTGTACTTTTTAAAATCACGTGATGTTTGGTGTCATGTAAAAGCAGTTTGTCATATTTACGATGAGTGAAAAAATTGAACAGTGAATTTGCATTAAATTCTGCCAGAAACTTGGAGATTTGTGCAAAGAGACTTATGACAAGTTACAGCAAGTGTACGGCGATGAATGCATGAGTCGTGCTCGAATTTATGACTGATACAAACATTTCCAAGAGGGCTGCCAAAGTGTGTTGACAGTGATGGAACGTTCTGGAAGGCCATCCATGAGCAGGAATGAAGACAAAGTTGAAGCAGTGCGTGCCACAATATGTTCAAATCGTCAATTGACTATCTGGGAGCTTGCTGAGGACATTGACATTAGTTTCAGGTTGATGCAGTCCATTCTTGCTGTCAATTTGGGGATGAGATGTGTGTTTGCAAAATTTGTCCTGAAATTCCTGTGTCCTGACCAAAAAGAAGATCGACTGTCTGCAACCAGGGCATTCTTCGAATGCGTTGAAAATGGCTCAGATTTCATCAAAAAGATTATTACTGGTGATGAATCATGGGTTTATAGTTATGATCTGGAAGCTAAGGCTCAGCCCTCACAATAGAAGATGCTAAACTCTCCCATACCCAAGAAAGCCATCAGGTGAGGAGAATGTCAAGGTCATGCTCACAGTTTTCTTTGATTACCAGGTTATTGTTCATCATGAGTATGGAGGGAGGAGTTGGCTAGTGGTTGGGGCAAGTTACCTCAGGCTAGAAGGTCAAGGGGTTCAAATCTCACTAGAGGACAGCAGCCTTGGGCCAGAAGGACTGGGGTTTCTAGTCCCACAGGTGCTCCTTGTGGTCTTGGGCAAACCACTTAACCCTCCATTGCCCATGTTCCCTGTAAGTATTAGTGTATGTGTCTCATATCCCTTTGTGTTAAATGTATCCCCCAATTGTGTTGTGACCACTTTGATTAAAGGATAAGGTGGTATACAAAAATGCAATGTGTGCCTTCGAGTCAGTCCTGACTCCTGGCGACCCAGAAGTTCCTGGGTTTTCTTGGCAGTGTCACCGGAAGTAGATTGCCAGGCCTTTCTTCCGAGGCAATGGAGGGTTAAGTGACTTGCCCAAGGCCACAAGGAGTTCTAGTAGGACTCGAACCCTGGTTGCTTGGTTACCAAGCCAGTGTTCTAACCACTAGGCTACTCCTCCACTCCAAGGTGGTATACAAAACTGTCTAAATAAATAAAATGAGTATGCTCCAAAAGGTGAAATCATCAATAAGGAGTACTACATCCAAGTTCTGACTCGTTTGAGAGATGCATTTTGTCATAAGAGGCCAGAGTTGCACAGGAATGGTGAATGGTTGCTTCATCACGATAATGCCCCAGCTCACGCATCACATCTTGTCCAGCATTTCTTGGCCAAACACCAATCGAGCAAGTCCATCAGCCTCCGTACTCACCTGACCTTGCACCCTTTCTTGTTTCCAAAACTGAAATTACCACCAAAAGGAAGGTGATTTGACGACTTAGAGACCATTAAGCAAAATTCGACACAGCAGTATAACAAAAGATGTATTTCAAAATTGTTTCCAGCAGTGGCAGGAACACTGAAGAAAATGTGTTTTATTGGAAGGG
Source organism: Ichthyophis bannanicus (assembly GCA_033557465.1). Classification (NCBI taxonomy): domain Eukaryota; kingdom Metazoa; phylum Chordata; class Amphibia; order Gymnophiona; family Ichthyophiidae; genus Ichthyophis; species Ichthyophis bannanicus. Next base: position 1,511,947,811 of record CM066032.1, on the reverse strand, counting down.
GACTATTTTGAAGGAGACTGTGTGCAATAACTGTCAGTATTATACTTCTTGTGTTATTGTACAAGTCTCAATACTTTTTGATTGCACCTCGTATTTACTGTCAGAGCTTGTATCTAGATCTGCAGTTTGGTACCACTGTTAATTTATTTTATTTATTTATTTCACATTCTTATATATCGCCTTATCTGGCAATCAAGGTGGTTTACAATAAACAGAGCTTGATTTTACATCGAACATTTTTAACTATATATATTGGCACGACAATATATATATATTAGCATGACAATAACAGAATTAACTATTTACAATATAACTAGTCAGAAGATAAGTGGGTGGAAGATAGATTGGTATCCATATGTTGGTTAACTGAAAAGGCGTGTAGGTGTGTATTTGAATGTTTTAGGGGATAGAGAAGACAGCTGGAAGGTGGAAGACAGCTGACGGTGAATTAGGCAGTGAACTTTTCTGAATTTAGTGTTTCAAACAAAATTGGAAGCATAATAAAGTGGAGCAAAAAAGCTTATATAGTCTTAAGGGTATGTTTACTAAACAGCGGTAGCCACTTCTGTGCAATACTGGAACTGCGGCTTTGTTATGGAAGGACAGACTAGATAGGCCATGTGGTCTTTTTCTGTCATCATGTTTCTATGTTTCTATGATATCGTACAGAAGCCGCTACCACTGTTTAATAAACATGCCCCATGGTCTTCACTTCCAGTCCTCAAAGATTACCATTGGGCCAGGTTTTCGGGATATTCCTAATGAATATGCATTAGAGAGATTTGTATATAGTAGAGGTAGTGGGCATACAAATCTTTCCCATGCATATCCTGAAAACCTGACCTGTTGATATCCCTCAAGGACTGGACGTGAAGACCAAAGTTATAGGTTGACAACTTCTATCTGCTCTGGGCAATTTTTATTATAATAAATGTGATTTCTCTCCTTCCCTATCCCTTCATAACCCCTCCCTAAGCGATTAGTGAGCACGCAACGGTATTCATGGACTTCACATCTAATGTGCCAGTTTCTACACTTTATTTTGGATTTTATTGCACAGTTTACTCCACTTGGAAAAATTGTCTGTTCCCTTGGTCAATTTGTCTGTCATGGCTCTTGGCTTTGTTTAAATTATTGATTATGGCAAGGAGAGGGACTTCTGATGAGAGCAGCACTCTCGCTAATAGAAGCCTTCCATTAAATCAATTTTTACCACTGCTGCAATGCAACTTCAAAAGTTGTAGGTTAGAAGCATTTGAAAGAATTTTATTTTCAAATAGTAGATCCTTGCAGTTTTAGAGGGGCTAGTAGTTTAATATTTTTCACATATAAACAAATCTCTAAGAACAGATGTTATGTTTTTTTAAACATTTCATTTTATTATTTTGACCCTTGTGGGATTTCTGTGAGTGCTTTTAAAGCCCGTATTTGATTAAATCTTGATTTGATCAATAACCAAGGCTTTTTAGTCTGAATGTTCAATTTCAAGGGCCTGTCTTCCAAACAGAACTAGTCATAAAAATACATCACTTTCCCACGAGCTGGAATCAGTTCAGCAGAGAATGCATTGTGTGCCCACAGTACTGTAATTTCCTTATTGCTGTCTTATGTCTAGTTTATTAGAGACGGCACGTCATTTATATGCTCACCGTGTGGTGCCTCAGCTGTGAACTGTACGGCCAGTGGATTGGTCATGGCATGCATGTGTGGGGGAGGTTCTCCCCCCCCCCCCCTTCTATTCAAAACTCATCCCTTTTAGGCTAATTAAGTAAATGCCTGTTGCACCTGGGAGGCTCTGATTCTGTGGTGGATTTTCTTTCCTTGCGAATCGTTTGATAGCAGAGAGCATGAAGCTGCTGCAAGATTTACACACTGTAGCTAAGTTAAAGGATGTTGGTTGCAGGCCATCTAAGGCTGAACTGCACGGGAACTGCTAGTGATTGTAAGTATTGCCTTTCCGCTCTGCCACCACGTGAGTCTCTTACCACCATTCTACTTGTCATTCTGATGTTGTGTATTATCATTGCGGTATTTGTATTACTTTTTATTTCTCCTCCCCCGCCTTGAAAAGGAGACCGTGGTGCTAAAAGAAAGCAAGCGTTTCTCGGGTAGGTTGTAGTACAGATAGGAACTGCAGAGAAGTCGTTTGTTAGCTCATTGCATGTGGCACAATTGCTTACTGACTGACCTAAGCTCCCTTCTTTGCGTATTCATGATGCTTGAAAGTTTTCCACATGGGATTTAAAAAATCCCTTTGGGGGCTCTCCGTACATCTTTCAGCTGCTATAAATCCCTGGAGTCAACTCATCATTCAAACTGAAATGTTTGGTGTTATCTGGATAATTTCAGACAGGCACCTTGGTCCTCGTTAAATGCTCTGCAGTTAATGGAGTAAGAGCTTGGATTTCAGAGTCTTGCCTGCATTCGCTCTGACAAGATTTCGAACCTTGTGGCAAAAGGAGCCTGCTCTTGAAGTTAATACTTAGAGGAAAAAGAACTTGTTTAACCTTGTGTTTGTGAAACTGAGAATGGATTTTCTCCCTCTGATTGGCTTATGCAGTCTTTTCAGTTCTTGTAAAATGCAATTATGGTCACAGGTGGCTGACTTGCTTACCTTTATGAGAATTGACTGGTTTGTAGGGGGTGGAGAGAAGAGGCTGTTGTGAATTTAGAAACTATGAGCAGGCGACTGGAAAATGCCAGTGAAGTTTACTGAGTACAAAGATAAAATGTCTGCAAAGAAGTTTACTTTTCCAAAGCATTTGACCTACAAGTGGTTCAGAATTTTGTCAGAATTCTTTGTAGAGGCCATCTTTCTCTTCAGAAAAGCTGTCTTCCTTCCCCTCCTCCTCCTCCTCCTCATCTGTTATTTCCTTTCTGCCTTACCATTTTCCATGCCCAAAGTGTATTGCAACAGCATTATCAAAATACCCTAATAACAATGTACAAGACAAATACAGAATACAACAAAATAACAGTATGTCAGTAGGCAGAGTTGGAGTTTAGCATCAGACGTTGGTCTCACTTATTCGATTAATTCAAGTAGGAGATGGGTGATTTCTCCGAGGATGGCAGCATTAATCAAAAGAGCTGTTAAAAGGATGTTATAATTGCTTCTAAAATAAATGGCATCTTAAAATTCCAAGTGAAAAGTGCTGGTTGCTGTAGAGTGTGTAAGAAGAAATTGCATTTTAGCTGTAAATCTTCCCCCCACCCCACTCGCCTGCCCATCATTGATCCGTTCCTTCGGGGTAAAGATGTTAAGCACATGACTGAAGAGATGAGGTAGATTTTGTATGAAATCCGTTAACACAATTTTGACTTTCAGCTGGTGTGTTTGATCCTGGTCCGCCTTGGTGGCCAGGATGCCGTAGTCTGTCCTGGAAGTGCTGCTTTTGATCCCCAGCCACCGCTTCTTCTGTCTGTTGAAATGAAAGCAGTAGCTTGTGAGTCAGAAAGGACTACCTTCAGTTCACTTGTGACTGTTTAAAGAGAAAACACAAGAAGACTAAAGATGAAACGATGTCATACCCTCTCCCCTTCAAACTCTCCCCCCCAACCAAACCTATCTTGTTTTTTTTTTTCATTTCACGTTTGAGTCGGCTGTTTCTGTCCTACCTGTTTTATATGAAATGACAATTTCTCATTCTTCAAAATCCCCAGTAACAATGTTTCTACATCATAAAGTCAGCTCATGCCCTCTTCTCTTGATCTAATCTGTCATCTCTATTAATACTGAGAGTTTTGAATCACTCTATCTCTCACCTCCATACTTCCACCCCTCCCTACCCTTGAAAGAATGGAGAAATACAGAGAGCAAATGCTGGGATGATACACTGACTTGGAATTGGTTTTTCAACTGTCATCTTGTGAGCATTATGTTTTTTCATGGCTAACAGAATGAACTCATTTAATGTTTTTCTTCTCTCCCATTCCCCACGTTCCCCCCCCCCCCCAATAGATAACTAGAACAAGCTAGGTAGTTCACTTAATCTATTTGTTCTCTGGCCCCTGCACTGCTGTAATTTTATAAACTATTTCCTGTGGACAAACATGATTTGCCCATGCAAAATGGTTCTCCTGAAACTGCAGGGAGGTACACATATGTAAAAGTATACCTAGTGACCAGGACTGGGGCAGCCATAAGGCAAATTAGACAACTGCCTAGGAACTCTGCTTCCGGGGGGGGGGGGCAGGCAGGCAGCAGCAAAGAGCAGGGCATTCGGATTTAAACAATAGACTTTGACAGCCAGGGGGGTGTAAAGCTTAAAGTTTGTCTGGGGTGCCAACACCTTGAACCAACTCTGGGGCCAGCCCTAATTGTGGCAGTACCACACATAATTTTACAGGGGGTGTTCCTGGTGGTGGTGCTAGGAAGAGCTGCGAGGATTATGGGTACCTGTACAGAGTTTACGCAGAAAGTTGCTGTTGCCTCGGAGTAGATATAACTTCATGGGGAAGCATTTGTTTGCTACAGGGGGTTACTCTAGGAGCCTATCTTACAAAAGTGCATACATGCATATGTTATGGATGCCCTCCTGTAATATTAGTCCTACATATAGGAAATTAAACTACCTAAGTAAAAGATTGCTTGACATTTTTACAGTATATTTATTTATATTCTCTTATATACCGTGCTATTCTGCATCAGTACGGTTTACATTGAACAAACTGAAATTACATTGAACAGGGCATTATAACTTGGAGATAACTATTTTACAGGGAACATGGGCTATGGAGGGTTAAGTGGCTTGCCCAAGACCACAAGGAGCACCTGTGGGACTAGAAACCCCAGTCCTTCCAGCCCAAGGTTGCTGTCCTCTAGTGGGATTTGAATCCCTGACCTTCCGGCCTGAAGTACCTTGCCCCAACCACTAGGCCACTCCTCCACTCCTTATATACCCCTTACACTATGTATCCTATATTAACATTGCCAAATTTTGAATATCAGCGCTGTATAAATATATGCAATGTGTGCCTTCGCGTCACTGCTGACTCCTGGTGACGCAGCAGCTCCTGGGTTTCTTGCCAGTGTGTCCGGAAGTAGACGCCAGGCCTTTCTTCTGAGGCAATGGAGGGTTAAGTGACTGTATGCATATGGTAAATATGTAGGACCAATGAAATCAATAGTGGCAAACAAGTGGAAACATAAGTTTACTTTCTCTCTTCTCCCGGGGTCCAGATCGCCAGCCCTATGCTCCTTCCCTGCCGCCATGGCTTTGATCTTCAGGGCTCGGATTCCCAGTCGTATGCTGAGTCAAGGATGGGATTCTATGGCCCTATGCTTAGTTTTTGCCTCGGGTCGTCTAGGGAGTGGATTCTTAATTGTGTACTTTCTAATTGGTTGATGGATGGTATCCCCAAATCCACCTTCACTATCTCTCTCCTCTTATGGCCTGAGAGTCAGTCCCCGGGCTCAATGATCACACTCTGTCTGGGACGGAGGAGAGAACCCCAAGCCCCCATGCTGGCCATGTCACAGAATAATGTGTGCAATGGCCATTTCGGTAGTATGCATTATGCCTTGTTTAGTCCTTTTTGAGTGGATGTCACTTTTAATCTTAAAAATATTGCTTTCTGGCTAAAATACATCTCTTGTTCTTTTATAAGACATTTCATTCATGTGAATATGGATCAGTTATGCATACCAGCTCAGTGCCAGAAAGAAAAACACCAGAACGGCATTGGTTAAAGAGGTGTCACTTCCAAGCAACCACTCTGTGAATTGCATTGAGAGGGAGAAAATCTTCAAATAACAAGAAATGCAGTCAGAGACCAAGAAAATGTGGCAGAAAGATGCCGAGTTATTTCCCATCACGCTGGGAGCCACAGGCTTGATGAGGAAGAACTTCCAAGCACACCTTGATAAATTACCCCTACACGTAAGGTGTGTAGGCTCTCTTTGGCACGATGCAAGTACTACACCGAGCATTAGCAGTACATTTAAGAGACTGAGATCATACTCTACATAGCCTGGCTTAGAAGTGAGGTTCATGACTGTCACGGTATGTGCAAAACGAACCTACAGTATTTGGAGAAGCCGCCTCCCCCCTACCAGAAAGCTTTGAGAGCTAAAGGTTTAGGACAGGTGGATGCGATAAGAGTTCCCTTGTAGAGTGTTCTGGATGCAGATAATCAAGATAAGGGAAAACCACAGGAGGGTCTTGGCAGGCCAGGCAGAGCCACACAGAGAGCCTTTGGGGCTGGAATAGAGCTCACATGGCTGAGGGCCTGGAAGAAAACACAGGTGTTAAACTGTGGAGCAAGAGTCTTACACAGGAATTGAACATTTAAGTAACACATTTGCAAGCCGTGTGTGCAGGACTCTGCGATGTAAGAGACCTGGGTTCTGCATACCCTGGAAAAGTGCATTGCAACGAATGGTTCTGCATTGACGAACCAGCAGAAAAACTGCAAGCAGTGGTAAAGCCAAAAGAAGGTGTGGACCATGACTTTTTTGTGGCAGTGGTGAGATTTTGAGGTGACTGTCACGCAGCAGTAGGAGACCCAGGCGTGGAACGCGGGACCCCAAGCAAGGCACCTTTCAAGAGGCAACAAAGTAAAGGGTGCCTTCATTACCAGGGGAGGATATCCAGCAGGAGCAGCTTGAGGGAGGGATTAAGGAGAGCGAAGTTATTATGGTGGTCTGCACTTGGCGGTGTGTTCTTTCCCCTAGAAACAAAATACAGGAGTGCTTTTCAACCCAGTCCTCTGGGCGCACCTAGGTCCCTCGGGTTTTCAGGATTCCTACAGTGAATTTATCTCATATATATTCACAGTAGGAAGTCTACCGTGAGAGAGAGAATGGCAGAAAGGACTCAACGATGCAGGCGAGCTGGGAAGGGACATGAAAGCCCCAAGACTGACATTGACTAAAACGGTGGAAGAGGGTTGGTTCCAGGAGCTTGTTTTACTCGTATAATAACAAATTAGGTGCCTACATTGTCCTTATAAAATAGGTGCCCTTTTGGAATTCTCACAATAACTGTGGTAGTTCTGACTACTCCTGCTGTGTGTTTTTGTTTGTAGTTTTGTGGGGCTGCCCTTTTTGTTTTCTCCGCATCTCACATAGGCATCCTGTTAAATACATAAATAGATTTTAAATCTGAAAGAGGAAATAGTGACTGACAGAAGATTCAGATGCTATAAAGTCATTATTGACTCTGAAGATCTCTGTTCCTTGTGGAAAGAAGTCAGTAATTTTCCATCATTGAATGCAAATGGTGATTTGTTTTAGTTCTGTGATGTTATTAAAAATATTCCTAGCCCATATGATATAAAAGCTATTACATTTTGAAAAATTCTGACTATTGTAGAGCCTGGTAATTAAATTTGTTGAGTCATGTGATCCTGGCTGCCGCAGTTGAGGGTGGTGTTTAGCCGCTTCAAGGTGTTACGTGCATGTGTAAACAAGTAGACATGAGTCTTGCTTGGTAGCTTGCCTGCTCCGTGTGAAAGTAGCCTATCACAGAAACAGGATTTTAGGCAATGCTGAGGAGAAGATGGCCGTCATGGTACATGCAAGTACCAGCAACATAGGAAGGTTTGGAAGAGAGGTTTTGCAAGCCATATTTTGGCTTTTCGGTATAAAATTGAAATCCAGAACTCTAGAGTATCATTACTGGAAATGTTCCATGCACAGGACCCAGAGGTAGGCAGGACTCCAGAGTTCTCAATGTGTGAATGAGGTGATGATGCAAAGAGGGCTTTAGAATTATTAGGAACTGGTCGATATTTTGGAGACAGACAAGTCTATTCTGAAAGGATGGGATCCACTTTAATAGGGATGGAACCTGGCTGCTGGCACTAAGGTTTAAAAAAGAGAGAGAAGAGCTTTTAAACTAGAACACTGGGGAAAGTCGACAGTCATTGAGCAGTGCATGGTTTGGAGTGGCGTATCGTCAAAGAATATTAACAAAACGGGGAAGTTAGCACATCCTGATATGTTGCAATAAAGGCAAAATTAGCCCAGATGCCTTTAAGAAAAGAGCAGAAGGAGTTAAAAGATGCCAAATTATTCCTGTCAATTGCTAAGCAGATTGTAAACAAACAAAACATACTTTGAAATGTCTGTATGCAAACACTAGAAAGCTAAACAATAAAATGGGAGAGTTACAATGTATAGCACAGAATGACGAGGAAAACATAACTGTATCTCTGAGGCCTGGTGGAAGAAGGGTAACCAATGGGCATTGTGATACCAAGGTAGAAATTATATTACAATGATAGGTGGAGGGGGGACGCTATATATTAAATATGGCATAGAATCAAACATTATGATAGGAATCAAAGTGCACTGTCAAATTTTTATGAATATAAAATTCCATGTGTGATGGGGAAGAATATAGCAGTGGAGATATACTACTGTTTGCCTAGCCAAAATGAACAGACAATGAAATGCTAATAGACATAAGGGAAGCTAATAAATTTGGCAAGAGAATAATAGGAGATTGCAGATTGTAAAGGGAAAAAGGGAACTGTTGTAGTGGTTGATATGGAAGGGCGGACTAGATAGGCCATGTGGTCTTTTTCTGCCGTCATGTTTCTATCCTAATATTGACTGGGTAAAAGAAACATCTAGTAGAAGAGGAGTAGCCTAGCACCCAAGAGATCTGGGTTTGGTTCCTACTGGTACTCCTTGTGACCTTGGGCAAGTCATTTTACCCTCCATTGCCTCGGAAGAAAAGGCCTGGCAATCTACTTTGTCATATTTTGCCAAGAAAACCCAGGGACCGCTGTGTCGCCAGGAGTCAGCATTGGCTTCATGGCACTTTAAGAAAAAAAAAAGTAACATCAGAGAATTATTATTTCTAAAAATAAATAACTGCTTCATGGAGCAGGCTGCCCAGGAACTGCTGAAAATCAGGGGGGAAGCTAATTTATGAAGCTGTTTTGGCGCTGAGGGAAGAAATATGGTATAAATTTGATTGATATAGAAATAAATAAATTATAGTTGTGTTCTCTGTAAATTGCTTTGATACCACGAATTGTGGTATAGAAGAAATGTTAAATAAATAAATGGAGACCTAGTCCTTAGTGGGATGTAGGATTTGATGCAGCAGGTAACTTAGTAATATAGTACATGATGGCAGATAAAGACCAACATGGTCCATCTACTCTGCCCAGTAAGAGTTATACGTAGAGCTCCGTTTGCCTCTCTGTGCAGCTTATCCCCCTCAGTGCCTTTGCTTAAGGTTACCCCCTCTTTATTTATGAAGTTATTTACATTTGCTTTGATTCCACCCTCTCGTTATGTAGTGATCCTTTGTGTCTGGCCCATGTCTTTTTGAATTCCATCACTGTTTTTGCTCCCACCACCTCCTTCAGGAGAGCATTCCATGCATCCGGCACCCTTTTCGCGAAAAAGTATTTCTTAATGTTGCTTTTAAGTTTTCCTCCTTGTAGCTTCATTTCATGCCCTCTAGAGTTCTACAACTTCTCCGTCTTTGAAAAAAGTCTGTTTGTTCATTAATACCCTTTATGTATTTAAAGGTTCGACCTGTACAGGGGCACTAATACTTCCTCCTTCCTGCTGGTTATTCCTCTCTGTATGCAGCCTAAAATCCTTCTAGCTTTGGCAACACCTTGTCACACTGATTTGCCATCTTGAGATCCTCAGACATTCCAAGGTCCCTCTCTAGGTCCATACACACCAGCCTCTCATCCTCTAATGAAGCTGCAAGGAGGTAAACTTAAAAGCAACATCAGAAAGTATTCTTTTATGGAAAGGGTGGTGGTTGCCTGGAATGCCCTCCCGAAGGAGGTGATGGGAGCAAAAACAGTGATGGAATTCAAAAAGGCATGGGACAGACGCACAGGATCACTGCATAGCAAGAAGATGGGATAAAAGAAACCATAAATAACTTTTAAATTACTGGGAAGACTAGATGGACGATGCTGGTCTTTATCTGCTGTCATTCACTATGGTATATATCAAACTATCTGCTCAATAATATAGGCAAAAAATTCCACCTAGTGCAATCACAAATTCCTATATTATATTTTATATCTTATGCTCCATCCTTGTAGATGTTAATGAGAATTAAATAAATTTTTGTCGGCGATATTGAGGTTGCTATAGATCAGCATCCTCCAACAAGTCCTTTTTTTTGTATTTAAAGTGATCATACAGTGCATTAAAAAATAAAGCCCATTGCTTCCAACAACCAAAACGTTTCAAACTTCTCATTGTAGTTCTGTCTCAGGATAAGTTCTCATGTCATTCACTATAGGCCTGATAGTCAAAGTGATTTATGTGGTTGACAGAGCTGCTTACCATGCTAATCATGAATGGGATATTCAGCGGCACCAACACGGTTAGTACCGCTGAATATCCGCGGCTGCCAGTTCTACACGCCCTGATGCTGACCGCTTAGCATCGGCGTGTGTCAGAGGCGTTCTGGGATGGGGCAGAGGCAGCAGTGCTCGCTAACTGGACAGTGGCAATATTGAGCCGCTGCTCGGTTAGCGATATGCGGAGAAGGCCAGGTGCAGGTAACCTTGGCCTAACTTTCACCCCTGCCAGCTAGCGAGCCAGGGCGTGGACCGCGCATTGCAGTTAGCACGCGGTAATTACGGTGCACTATCAGTGTTGCAGTTAGCATGGGTGCCCTTCATGTCGTGTTAGTATGTAGCATTAAGTGCATCTATGCTAGCTACAAATGAATTTAGTGCATGATAAGGGACGTTTCCGTGCGAAAAGTGCAGGGGACATGCTGAGGTCGCCCCCGACAGTTACTGCATGGCTTTTGCACTTACCGCACATTCATTTTTGCTCCTAATGTGCGTTAAGTGCAAAAGCTTACCGCAGTTTAGTAAAAGGGCCCCTAAGGAAAACTAGTGCTCTAGCATTTAACTTTCAAAAGGGATACTATGATAGAATGAGGAAAGTAGTTAGACAAAAACTATAAAGAGCAGTTAGGTTAAGAATTTACATCATTTATAGGCATTGTTTAAAAATACCATCTCAGAAGCACAGACCAGATGTATTCCATGCATTACAGGAAGGCCAAATATCTGCCAACATGGTTAGACAGTGAGGTTTAAGAACATCTTTCAAAAAATGGAAAGCAGATCCATATGAAGAAACGAGGAAAAACATAAGCAATGGCAAGTTAGATGCAAAGCACTGATGAAGCAGGCAACAAGAGAATTTGGAAAGAAGCTTATCATAGAGGCAAACCTCATAATGCAAACATGTTCAAGTGCTTTCATATCAAGAAGCTTGTGAGAGAATTGGTTGGATTATTAGATGACTGAGGGGTAAAAGAGGCTCATGGAGGAAAAGAGCATAGTAGAAAGACTAAATAACATATTCATAACCTCTGTATTTATTGAGAAGGGCATCAGGGAAATACCCTTGGCAGAAACATTCTTTGGTGGCTATAATTCAGAGGAGCTGAAGCAAATCACAGTGAACCAGGAAGAGGTAATAGAACAAATTGACAAATTAAAAGATAATAAATAAGCAGGACCGGTTGATATACTCCCCAAAGCTCTGAAAGAACTCAAAATTGAAATTGCGGGTCTATTACTTGTAGTTTGTAACCTATTTCTGAAATCAGCCGTGTTACCTGAGGATTGGTGGGTGGCCAATAAAATGTAGTTTTTAAAAGAGGTGATCCAGGAAATTACAGACTGGTGAGCCTGAAGTTAATACTGCCAAAATGATAGAAGCTATTCTGAAAAACAAAAGTACTCTCCATATGGATAGGCATGGACTAATTAGGCAGAACCAACATGGATTTAGCAAAAGAAAGTCTTGCTTTTTCAATCTGTTCGATATTATTGAAGATACTTCATAAACACGTGGATTATGGTGAATCTGTTGATATAAAGGCACATTTTAGAAAAGACGTGGAGATCAGAAAAGAGATATCATGGTCATGATGTTCACAAGTCCAGTGGTATTTTAGAAAAGGCTCTGTTAAACATAGAGCATTTCTAAGATACAGAATAAGGAGGGGCAGGAGAGCACATGTATGTGCCAGTATGTGGAACTGAAGGAGCCATTTGGCAGATCCACATGTAGGAAAAATTAATGTGGTAACATGGCCACCATATATGTGTAAGTGCTGGATTTCACAACTTACACATGTAAATACCGTCACTTACACTTGTATAGTGGCTATTTTGCAAGCTTACATGTATACAGTATATGCTACCAATTAACAACAGATGCCACTATCTCTATATAAATTAACTTTTGAGGGGAAAATAATTGGGAATTAAGGAAGATAACCCCCTTAATTCCTCCTGTAAAAGGGATGGCTGAACTGAGCACTTTTGTAAAACTTAAACCTGCTAGGAAGCAGGTGTAGATCCTGACGTAGATAATTGCGGTTATACACTTATATTCCATTTGCATATCATCCTTCCATTCCAATCGCGATGCATGGGTTATGCTCCCCGACCAGCAGGAGGCGACTGAGCTTTGTCGATGTCACATACTAAGGGCACTGTACATCATGAGGCTAGCTAGTATTGCTCAGTCTCCAGCAGATGGTGGATCTCTGTGTGCATCTGAGCTGGGCTATAGGGATTCCTTTGGAGGTTAGGCCTGGAGACATTTGTTGAATTGTGCTGGTGATTAATAGAAGGAGAGCAAAGGAAAGAAGTAACTAGTGGAGTGCCCATAGATTTCTCCTAGGGTGACCTTTATTTTAAAATATTTATAAATGATCTGGAACAGGGGAGCTGCAAGTGTGCAACAAGTGAGGTGATTTTGCAGTGAGTTCTTGTCCCCTTTTGATTCAGGTGATTCATTCAACCAAGTTAACTTGACATCAGTGTGGAAGAAATCTATAGTCTACATAACTTGAAGAAAAAGGGACTTGATGAAAATGTAACCAGGAACTAATGTCTGCTAGCAAACTTAGCTTTTTTGGCAAAGATTATCAGCCATTTATAAAACATAAGTAGTTGATGGCATCTATGGACAAAACATAAGCCATCCTATACCCCCACCAGTCTGCTTAAGGACGCCTTTTTCTTTGAAACTCCCCACATGGTCCTCTACCAGACCAGGCCTACAGCTTCAACATGCCTATAGCCATCACCTAGGTACCTACCAAGGAAAAGCATATGCCAGCCTTCTTACAAGCTCACCAGGAGCAAATATTAACCTCCTAGGTACTGGATTCTGATTTCTGTGCCACTGTGCCTGAATCATCTGCCTAGTATCCTCAATCCTAATACAAGATGATCAAGGTTCTATGTTGAATGATGCTGAGAAGATCAAGAAAAGGTGGAAAGACTATACAGAGTTTTTATATGATAAAGATCAAGTGGACCAACAGCCATTTCAACCTGTACCTTATGATCCGGAACCATTGGTGATGAAATAAGAAGTTGAAGCAGCATTGAAAGCCTTATCAAAGAACAAAGCACCAGGCATTGATGGCATTCCCATAGAAGTATTACAACAATCTGATGCAGCTGTTACCGTACTTACAAGGCTCTGCCAAGAAATTTGGAAGACAACATCATGGCCAACTGACTGGAAAAGATCTGTGTTTATACCAATACTAAGGAAAGGTGATCCAATTGACTGTGGAAATTATCGCACAATCGCTCTGATCCCACATGCCAGCAAGATTCTACTGAAGGTTATTCAAAAGACTACAACCATTCCTGGAACAAGAACTACCTGAAGTGCAAGCAGGGTTCAGGAAAGGGCGAGGAACGAGACACATCATTGAGGATGTGAGATGGATCCTTGAAAAGGCTACAGAATACCAAAAGGATATCTTTGTGCTTTATCGACTATAGCAAGGCTTTTGACTGTGTAAACCATGAGAAACTCTGGGCCACATTAAGAAACATGGGTATACCAGAACACCTGATTGTTCTCTTGCACAATCTGTACATTCATCAAGAAGCAACAGTTCGAATGGAACAAGGAGAAACAATGGTTTAAAATAAGCAAAGGTGTAAGACAAGTTTGCATACTTTCCCCCTACCTGTTTAATTTATATGCAGAACAAATGATCAGAGAAGCAGGATTGTATGAAGACAACAGAGGTGTGAAGATTGGTAGGAGACTCATCAACAACCTTCGCTATGCTGATGATACCACATTACTGGCTGAAAGTGAAGATAATCTGAAGCATTTGTTTCTCACGATCAAAGAACATAATCTCAAAATGGGCCTGCACCTTAATGTAAAGAAGACAAAGATCATGACAACTGGCATAATCAACAGGTTCATTGTTGAAGGAGAAGAAATTGAAATTGTGAACAACTTTAACTTACTTGGATCAACGATCAATAAAGAAGCAACAAGCAGTCAAGAAATCCGATGATGCATTGCTCTTGGCAGAATGGCTATGAAAGACCTAGACAAGATTCTCAAGAGCAGAGATGTCTCTCTCCATACAAAGATTCAACTTGTTCAAGCCATGGCATTTTCAATAACATCATATGGATGTGAAAGCTGGACAGTGAAAAAGATAGACAGGAAGAAAATTGCCTTTGAATTATGGTGCTGGCGGCGAATACTGTGTATACCATGGACTGCCCGAAGAACAAACCAGTCAGTACTAGAGGAGATCAAGCCTAAGCTTTCTTTAGAAGCTCAGATGACAAGATTTCGACTTTCATATTTTGGACACATCATGCTAAGAGAGAGATCATTAGAGAAAGACATCATGCTTGGCAAGATAGGTCAACACAAAAGAGGAAGGCCAGCAATGAGATGGATCGATACAATAACAGCAGCTACGGGTACCAGTCTGTCAACAATGAGCCTCCTGACTGAAGACCGAGCACAATTTAGGACAGCTGTCCAGAGGGTCGCCATGACTCGACGGCACTTAACAACAACAACAAGAACAACAACAACAACACACATTTCTCTTCCTTTCCTTTTTATGTCTCTTATCTTATGGTATTTTCTCCTCTGTCCTTACTTCATTCTTTTCCATCTCTTTCTGTCTTCTTTCCCAGTGCTGGAGCTTTCTTCAAGCTGCGACCAGCATAGCTCAGTGATGCTAAAAGTAGTCAAATATCGTGCAAGGTCCTCTAGAGAAGATCAAGTGTGCATCTGAACCTCTGTGTCCTGCAGAATACAAGCTGTGGGAATCCAATAGCCAAATTAGAACCTGATTTATTTATTTATTTAACAGTTTTTCTATACCGCTTTTGTCCAAAGCGGTTTACATCGAACAACATACCAATCTCGTGGATTCGTTTTACAATGAACAAGGAGAAATAACTTGGAGAGAAAATGGGGTTAACAACAACAAAAACAGGGGGGGGGGGGGGTTAGGATGGACAGCGGATTGGGTAGGGGTAGGAGACTTTTAAAAGGGAAGCTAAATGTGGAGGGTAGTTAAGGTTAACTGTTCATGATGGTATGTAGGGGCTGTGGTTAGGTATTGGGACAAATGACTGGAAATGATTCTTTAATTACATCACAATAATAGATTACATGAAGGAACAAGGATGCCACCTAACATTCCACAGGGATATGGGAATCACTGAGCTCCTGGTCTATCTAATTTAAGTGCAGTGTTTTGTAATCAGAATAGCATATAACTTCATAGAGGAATAATGCTGGCAAGTTAATTTGCAGTATGGTTATGTTGTTCCTTAAAAATAATTGTATTTTTTTTGTTTTAATTGGCCTAGGAGTCTGTCGCCCTCCAGCTGTTTGTCAGCATACTAGAATGTGGACAAAGGAAATTTGCTGAAGGTGCATGTATTGGCTTGGCCAGTAATTTGCTTGGTAGCTGAGTGGTTTCTGCTTCTGCTGCTTTCTGTTCTACTGGAGAGTCTGTCAGATATAAAAGACTCCGGGGCTGTGATCCATTACTACACCATAGATGCACCACAAGGAGAGAAACAGGAACAGTGGTTTGTTTTGTATTGGGTTACTGCTTTTGACATTTGTAGTTGATGGCATGTATGAACAAAACATAAGCCATCTTCAGCATACCTTTAGTGCATCTCGCTACTGTAGAAGAGGCCCAGAGAGAATGAAAGTGGAATTTTTAATATTTAATTTATTTAAAAATGTGTACTTCATTTTCCTGAGAAACATCCAGTATGGGAGCTTTACTGCTCTTCTAGTAGTTTGTGAACGAGCCACTGGCAGCAGCATGATGTCAGCCCTGGATTTTGTTTAATCACACATTTACTTTGAGTTGTTGTTAATTTTCCATCTTTAAGTTTTTATTGAAATTCAAATCATCTAACAAGTCTTTCACAGTACTACAACTTTCTTATTCTCCTTCATTTGCTATACAATCCAGTACTTCCAACTGCGTAACAGTATTCCCAACAGAACTGGGTTTTTATTTTTCGATCTGGCAAGTCTCTCCTGCTCCTTTGGGCTTCCAATTCGTCTGGGATATGGCTGGGTTCTGATGCCATGAACTTTCATTTACAAGTACCAGGGGATGATTTTTCACTTTTTAAAATGTATGTGTGCTCAATTTTTCAATTACACCTCAAGATAAATCATTTTGGTGACATAGGCAAAATTACACAATAAGTAATGCATAAGAAAATCAACCAAAAAATTAATCTCTAACCCAGAGTAAGACCTTTTTCTCTGGAAACAAGCAGGAAGTCAGTCCTCACATATGGGCGACATCGGCGCCAATGGAGACCACCAGGGCCGGATTTAGGTAGAGTGAGGCCCTACGCCAAGAAAAATTGTGGGCCCCCCCCCATGTCCCCGTGCAGTCCTGGGCCCCCCCTGTGCAGTCCTGGGCCCCCCCCGTGCCTCCGTGCAGTCCTGGGCCCGCCCCCGTGCAGTCCTGGGCCCCCCGGTGCAGTCCTGGGCCCCCCCCCCGTGCCCCCATGCAGTCCTGGCCCGCCCCGTGCAGCCCTGGGCCCCCCCATGCAGTCCTGGCCCCCCGGACAGCATCGCGGCTGTCTGAGGGGCTTCAGAGGGAGCCGGGGAAGCCCGCGCGAGGCCCCGGCTCCCTCTGTACAGCCGCCAGCGTGAAGAGCCTTTTCCTTCACGCTGGCGGCTGCTTCTGCGAAGCCGCGCATGCTGGGAAAGGTTAAAGGGCAACCTTTAACCTTTCCCAGCATTCGCGGCTTCACAGAAACAGCCGCCAGCGTGAAGGAAAAGGCTCTTCACGCTGGCGGCTGTACAGAGGGAGCCGGGGCCTCGCGCGGGCTTCCCCGGCTCCCTCTAAAGCCCTCCGGTGGGCCCAGGGGCGGCCCAAGGGGGTGCGGGGCCATGTGCGGAGACTCGGTGCGGGGCCTCATTTGCATAAGGTGTCTCATTTGCATAAATATTTGCATAATGTTACCATACACCAGAGCTACTCAATTCCAGTCCTGGTGGTCCACAATCCTGCAGGTTTTCGGGATATCCCTAATAAATATGCATGAGATATATATGCATTGGAGGTATCCTGCCAACCTGACTGGTTTGTGGCCCTCCAGGGCTGGATTTGGAGACCCCTGCTTTACATCTCTGTCATTTAAGATTGTGAGTGAACAAGGTACAGATATCCTAGACATCAAAAGGGTAGATAGAATGTGTCACATTCCTCCTCGATTCTCACCACCACCAAAAAGTTGTCTAATAGATAATATTTTGGTGGTGGTGAGAAGCAAGGAGGAATGTGACAAATGCTATCTAACTTTTTTGATGTCTTGGACATCTGCACCTTGCCCACTCACAATCGTAAATGACAGAGATGTAAGGCAGGGGTCTCCAAATCCAGCCCTGGAGGGCCACAAACCAGTCAGGTTGGCAGGATATCTCCAATGCATATATATCTCATGCATATTTATTAGGGATATCCTGAAAACCTGCAGGATTGTGGACCACCAGGACTGGAATTGAGTAGCTCTTCCATACACTAACTTTTAGTAAACATGCCTCTTAATGAGTATATGGATAAAGAAAGACTAAAAGGTTTCTACATTACTATAATCCAGTACCAACCGCCAGGCACATTAGGAACTACTACAAACACTGCCCATTTAGAACCCATAGCAAACCCGCCATATCCTAACAGCACTACCAGGACTCACAAAGCACCATACCCTATCAAAAGGCAACACTGCAAATATTAAACCAATACATTTCAGAGAACAACAATACATGACCTACTGGGGAAAGAACAAGTGGCAATGTCAAATAGGAATTATATAAACGGAATACCTCAGCTCAGTTACACATGCACAACATAGACCATCACCAAACAAGGAATCACAATTTAGAAACAGGAAGACAATAATTAAACTGGGAACCCCAAAAGCCAAACTTGGAATATACAACAACACTGTAGAAATAAAACTATAAATTAATTTCCTCTTGTACTAAACAAAGCGCAAAAATTAATGATGCACATTTCCCAGAGCTGACATATTCCAGTTAATAAATTCAAAATAAAGAGATATTTTTCTACCTTTTGTGCATTTTTTTTCAGTTGCAATTGTTCCAGCCACTTTCTTCTGGTTTCTTTGTGTCTTCTGCTAACTCTCCATCTGCTGTCCATTTGTCCTTTCTTCTGTCTTCTTGTTTTTTTTTTTTCCATTCTCTCTCTACATCTGCTTTAACATACTAATCTTTCTCCTTTTGCTCTTTCCTCATTCCTATTTCATCTACTCAAAATTTACCCCTCCATCCTCAATCCCCACTTACTCTCCCAATACCCGGCCAATTGTAGATTTTTTATCCCTCCCACACAAAATATTTTTCCCCTCTCCATTTTACTCTCCCAGCCCCATCCCATTCTAATCCTCCCCCAACACCAGCTCCCTTCTAGTTCCAGCCTCACCCAGCATCCATTCCCTTCTAGTCCCTGCATCAGCCCATTTCCAGTCCTAGCCCCCCATTAGCCCATTTCCAGTCCTAGCCCCCCATCAACCCAATACCAGTCCTAGCCCCCCATCAACCCACTTCCAGTCCTAACCCCCCATCACCCCATTTTCAGTTTAAGCCCCCCTATAACCCATTACCAGTCCTAACCCCCCATCAGCCCACTTCCAGTCCTAACCCCCCATCAGCCCACTTCCAGTCCTAACCCCCATCAACCCATTTCCAGTCAGCCCCCCATAGCCCATTGCCAGTCCTAACCCCCCCATCAGCCCACAGTCCATTACCAGTCCTAACCCCATCAGCCCACCTGAAGTCCTAACCCCTCCCCATCAGCCCATTTCCTGTCCTAGCCCCCCCCCATAGTCCATTATCAGTCCTAACCCCCCATAGCCCATTACCAGACAGCCCCCATCAGCCAACAGCCCATTACCAGTCTTAACCCCCCCATAGCCCATTGCCAGTCCTAACCCCCCCCCATCAGCCCACAGTCCATTACCAGTCCTAACCCCATCAGCCCACCTCAAGTCCTAACCCCTTCCCATCAGCCCATTTCCTGTCCTAGCTCCCCATAGCCCGTTACCAGTCCTAACCCCCCCCCAACAGCCCACAGCCCATTACCAGTCCTAACTCCATCAGCCCACCTCCAGTCTTAATCCCCCAACCCATTACCAGTCCTAGCCCCCCATAGCCCACTCCCAGTCCTATTCCCACCCGCCCCTTTCCAGTCCTAATCCCCAGCACCCAATTTTAGTTTAAGCCCCCCCCATAGCCCATTACCAGTCCTAAGCCCCCATCAACCCACTTCCAGTCCTAATCCCATCAGCCCATATAGACTTAGCTCCCCCATAGCCCATAGCCCCCCCCATAGCCCATCACAACTCCTAACCCCCCATAGCCCATTACCAGTCCTAACCCCCCCAACAGCCCACAGCCATTACCACTCCTAACCCCCCCCAGCCCATCACCAGTCCTAACCCCCCCAACACCACACAGAAATTACCACTAATAACCCCCACAGCCCATCACCAGTCCTAACCCCCCCAGCAGCCCACAGCCATTACCACTCCTAACCCCCCCAGCCCATCACCACTCCTAACCCCCCCAACAGCCCACAGCCATTACCACTCCTACCCCCCCCCAGCCCATCACCAGTCCTAACCCCCCCAACAGCCCACAGCCATTACCACTCCTAACCCCCCCAGCCCATCACCAGTCCTAACCACCCCAGCCCAGCGAATTTTTTTTTACAAAACAAGCTGTCGCTGCCTCTGCCGGGGCCGGGGCCGCCGCGGCAGAATCGAGTGTGCCACGGGGCCCCCCTGCCCAGCAGAGCCTGCCCTCCCCGGTATCCCCTCTCTCCGCCGCCGCCCCCCACGCACACGCGCCGGCTTTCAGAGCGCGAGGGAAGAGTTTTTCCCTCGCTGCTCTGTTTAAGCCCACGGGGGCTGATGGGACTTCCCATCAGCCCCCGCGGGCTTAACAGAGCAGCGAGGGAGAAACTCACCTCGCGCTCTGAAAGCCGGCGCGTGTGACTGGAGGGAGGCAGCTGAGAGAGGTGATACCGGGGAGGGCAGGCCAGGCTCTGCTGGGCAGGGGGGGCCCCGCGGCACACTCGATTCTGCCGCGGCGGCCCCGGCCCCGGCAGAGGCAGCGACAGCTTTTTTTTTTTTTTTTAATTTTAATGATGGATCAGAATGTTTTTTGCGCGGGGCCCCCTGAAACGCAGGGCCCTGTGCAAAAAACATTCCCGGTGGGCCCTTGCCAGCTGTGGGCCCTACGCCACGGCGTACGTGGCGTATAGGCAAATCCGGCCCTGGAGACCACACAGAAGCATCTCTCCAGCTTTCAAGGAAAGCCTTTGGGAGATACACCATGCATGCGTGATCCACTTCCCGTCCAAGGGTGCCATCCTGCCTCAGTCTCCCTTTTTTCCACGGAGCCCTTCGGACATTGTCCTTTTTTCCCAGAAAAAATCAGATTTATTTATTTTATAGTTAAATTTTGTCCAGTTTACATACCGGTTCCTTCCAGCTCGCCTTGGGTTCATCTATCCATTTTCCACTTTCTTCATTGCGGTTTGCCTCGACCGGCGTTTTTTTCCTTTTTCAGCCGAAGGCCTAGGACCCCTGCTGGAAAGCAGAGACCCCCTTTTTTGATGGCTTCAAGTGGCTTCAAAAAGTGTGATTGGTGTGATAAAGTTATGTCACTTACTGATCCACATGACTGCTGCCTCCAATGCCTTGGCCCGGAGCACAATGACTCCAACTGCGAGCTCTGCAGAAAAATAACCCCAAAGGCCTTAAAGAGTTGCCATCAGCAGCAGGAAAACTTTTTTCATAAGTCCGATTCCACTCCAAAGTCTCCGGTAACACCACACTCCAGGGCCCTCTCCGATACCTCAGTGAAACGCGAAGCCAGTGCCTCCTCGGAGTCCCGTGGCTGCGGTTCCTCCGAGCGGAAGTCCCCAGAGGTGCAGCATAAGAAGAAACCCCTCGAAGACCACCTCGGAGGACAGATATGGAAAGAAGGTGAAATCCTGCCCAAGGTCCCTCAGTCCCAGGCGTGAGTCCAAGGATTTGGGGCAGGAGAGGTCCTCCAAGTTGCCCCACAAGGAGGAGTCTGCTCCTGCTGACTGGCCTTGGACCTCTGAGGCCATCCTCATTGAGGACTCCCTCTTGACAATACCAAAGCTGAGCTCAAGTCCTCTGTGCCCACGTTAAAGGCTGCGGAGCCGAAAAACTTCCGGTTTGGGCAATGAGCTGATCGGACGGCTCACGATCAGCTCCGGGCAATCGCCCCCACAAAACGGCTACAAAACATTTTAAAACACTCCTATCTACCACCTGTATTGCTTCTCCCCGGACGGGGCTTTGAACCTCTGCCGTTGAAGCGATTCGCGGCCATCCTCGTCTAGCTGGGACAGAGAAGTCAGCGCAGCAGAGAACGTGCAGAGGCCATTCGGGCAATTCCCCCACCGCCACCATCAGTTTTCCTTCTGAAGCCACGAAGGGACCTGCGGCCATTCCTACCCGAACAAAGAGGATCGCTGGCAATTAACCAAGTAAGCTGGGGGCACGATCGGGCAGTTCTGCCATTGTCAGCCTCCGCTTTATCCTCACGTGGTGGCTCAGCCCCGGCGGGAAAAGGCTTGCGGCCCCCTCATATGCTCTGGGCAGATAACTTCCTGTAATAAGAAGCGGGACGAGGTGCGCCCGGACAGTCTCCCGCCACTACTAGCAGAGTTACACTCACGGAGGGCTGGACTCTCAGAAGCGGAGAGACTGATGACTGTTTTGTCCGGCTAGGACTGAGGAGGAAGAGCACCGGGACGCGTGCGAGCACCCCCATCCTCTCCCCCGCCGCCGCGGCTGGTTGCTCCTTCGGGGGGTACGGCTTCTCCAGCGGAGCGGGGGCCTGAGATTATTTCTGCCCATTCGGGAGAGAGCAGCAGCCGACATCAGCAAAAGAGATCGGGCACCTCTTTCATCGCGGCAACGGCGCTCTCCGCATTTGTGGAAGTCCCTCAGGCGGCGAGGAGATCTGCGGCCATCCCTGCTTAATAACAGCGGGCACTGGGGTGCCAAAGAAAGCGAGCCAAGGAGTGATTGGACATTTCTTCTATTGTCCCAACTATCAGCTTCCTCCTGGGGTATTGAGCCCCGCGGCCGTCCCTGCCTGGTCTGGGCTGATAACCCCTATACAGAGGTTTAAAATCCTTACAGCTGTGTTTTTTATCTGCACAATTCTCCCTCTGCTATCCCACGGGAATAGTGTTCTGCGTGAGACGTGGTGTATATAAAGTTGCTAACCCGATGGCATCTAAAGCTCTGCGAAAAGAGAGACCCCGCGCTACGGAGGGAAAAACGGCGGAAGGCTCACCATCTAGCCCGAAGCTGGGCAGCCCGCCAGATTTAGTGGCCGAGGTCAGTGCCGCAGTGGTGCAGGCGCTCAGCACACGTTTCCAGGACCTGGTGGAGCAGATTCAATCGCTTGGACAGCGTTTCACGGCGGTGGAGGAGCGACTGGAGCAAGTTGAGACAAGGGTGTCCGAGGTGGAAGACACGCAACAATCGGTAGTGGCCAAAGTGGCCGCTTTAGAGACTTTGGTGAAACAGCAAGGGGATAAACTTGATGAACTGGAGAACCGTGGTCGGCGAAAAAACCTGCGATTCATCGGCATTCCTGAGAGTGTCGCTGATAGTGCCCTACTTGAATATTTACAATCTTGGATTGGGAGCCTCCTGCCAAACCTGAGGGGAGAATCTCTTAAAATAGAGCGGGTCCATCGGCTGGGCCAAAGAAGAGAACAGGCCAGGAAACCACATGCAGTAATTGCCCGCTTTCTCGACTACAGACAGAAAGAGGAGGTGCTGAAAGCGGCAAGGGGCCGACGGCGACATCAACAGGACACCGAGCCGATCTTAGTATTCCAGGACTACTCGGTGATCGTCAGCCAACAGCGCAGGGCTTTTTCGGGGATTTGTACCCAGCTGTTTAACCGCGGAATTCGATTCTCACTCCTCTACCCGGCCCGGCTGCGGATCGATCATCAGGGCCACACTCGCATACTAGCGACCCTGGAAGAGGCGGCTACCTTTCTGGACTCTATGCCTGCTCAACTGGCCTCCTAACTGCTAAATGACTGACTGGGCGTGGGATACGCCTCTCCATGTGTAGTACGGAGACCTGGAGCCCCCAGGGGCCGAACGGTTCCTGACAGCCTCCCAGCAGTTTCCACTGTTATGGGAGAACTCTTGGCTTTGCCTCTCATGTGGTGTACTAGGCTGAGATACAACGTCTCATTGACTTGGTAACTATTATTATGCCAAGGGAGACATTGTATCCTTGTTAATTTGTTACAATGGTTACTTTGTTATAATTGCGGCTGCTTTGCTGGTTCCCTGATTATTTCCCTTCTTGCCTTGTTTCTGTCCCTGTGTTCCTGTTTGACCCTCCCCCTTCCCTCCCCTTTCTTTTTTTTTTTTTTTTTATCCCTGTACAGGTGGGGGCTTCGACTGGAGGCACAGGGGGTTGGCGGCGATTAATTTGGGGGAATGTTGGGGTTATAGAGGCTAGGGATGTATGGCTAGCCTTGTTAAAACATCATTAACAATTTTTATTTCAGGTTTAGTGCATTGTCTTCCCCCCCCCCCTTCTTATCTCTGAGGGGGCAGAGAGGGCAGGCCTCGATAATGCTGATGTGCCTGTATTTGACGAGGGGGGAGGGCAGAGGAGTTGGGAGGTAATATGGGTGGAAGGGGGTAGGGACTACATGAGAACAGACGCGTGGAGGGCGATAGCGCCGACGGTGGGAGACTCACCACAACGGTTTGTAATAGAGACTTTGTGTTTATTTTCCTTTCTTTAACTTACTTGCTAGGGAGGGTGAAGTGTAGGAGGGGTGAGCCCGTCTGCCATAGGAAGTAGTCCAGGCTATGGCTGGACGGGAGAGCTTGGAGGAGAGGGGAGATGGGGGGGAGGGGAGGGGAGGGATAAGAAGGGGGAGGAGGAGGGAGGGGCAGGGGGAGGGGAGGGGGTACACTCCATTGAATGTTCATAGATGGAATAATTGCCTACCTATAGAGGGGGAGGGGTGCCAGGCTGGGGGTGTCCCTCTGAAGTACTTGGTAGTGACTCTATGGTGGCATCTTGGCACTGCCCCGGCGCTTTGAAAATAATCACTTGGAATGTCTGTGGGCTGGGAAACCCTATTAAGAGGCATAAGGTATTGCAAGCACTGGCTCGACATAAGTGTGACATTGCGCTTCTCCAAGAAACCCACCAGACGGCCGTTGAGCATAGCAAACTCTGTCGGAACTGGGTGGGCCAAGTGTGGGGATCCCCCGCCCAGGGGCATAAGGGAGGCGTAGCGATTCTAATTCATAAACGTATACGATTCGTGGAGGAGACGGTCCTTGCTGATAATATTGGTAGATCCCTGTTGATATATGGTCACTTAGACGGTAAACCGGTGATTCTGGGAAATCTCTATGGCCCCAACGTGGTTGACCCGGGTTTTTACAATGGTTTGGCATCAAGGGTGGAACAGCTTCCGGAGTGCCCGGTGATTTTGGGCGGGGACTTTAATGGAGTCCTGGATGTGGATCTGGATACCTCTAGGAGAGGAGGTGGACGGGAGAGGGTAGCGCCTTCCCAGATGTTGTTGCGGTTCTGTCGGAGATTAGGTATAATTGATCCTTGGCGGGTACTGCACCCCTCCGAAAGAGACTATACCCATCAATCTCGAGCACACGGTACCAGTGCCCGTATTGACTATGTTATGATCTCGGGGACTTTGTTTACGCACACCGAGGATGCACAGATTGGTCCTTCCGAAATTTAAGACCATGCGATGGTGTGGCTTGACTTACACTGGGGGCGGGACACGAATCGGCCACGCCTGTGGAGATTTCCCCTAGAGCTTTACTCGGATGGGCAATTTCGCCAGTTTATACGCCAGAGATGGACGGAATTTCTTGGCAATCACCAGGTTCATACAGACGACCCCGAATTAGTCTGGGAAACGGCAAAGGTGGTTCTTCGAGGGGACATCATAGGATACGCCGCGAGAAGGCGCCGGCTGATGGCAGAACGTATTGTACTACTTGAGCGTCGAGTCACTACTCTACGGCGGAGATGTGCCCACACGTCAACGCTGTCCAATAAGAAGTTGCTATGGGAAACTCAGACCGAGCTTAACGAGCTATTACATCAGCGAGCAAAGAAATCGGTTCTGTTTTATCGGTTTCGGTTGCACTGCTATGGAGACAAACCTGGCAAGTTGCTGGCACGCTGCCTGCGGGCCCGACGGAGTCCTGCCCACGTAGCGGCATTAAAAGACGGCCAGGGACGTATGCATAAAGAGAACAAGGAAATTGCAGAGATTTTTCGTACCTTCTTTCAAAATTTATACAAACCCACAACTGGTTCCCCTGAGGGGCTGCAGGACTACCTTGCGGACTTGGAGTTGCCTCAGCTCACTTCAGCCCAGAGGGAGGTTCTAGATTTACCCATTACGGTGCAGGAAATACAATCCGCAATATCCGCGGCCCAGTGTTATAAAACGCCGGGGCCAGATGGATTCGGGGCCGAGGTTTACAAGATCTTAGGGGACGGGGTGAGTCCACTACTGCGAGAGGTCTTTGTCACCAGGACAGAGCAAGGGACGTTTCGCTGGGGGCGTAATCACGCATATATCACCCTGATCCCGAAGCCGGGTAAAGACTCGATGCAGGCAGCTTCATATCGACCTATCTCCCTACTAAACTTCGATTTTAAAAGTGCTTGCGGACCGCCTGGCAGGGGTATTAGGTTACTTAATCCATGACGCACAAGTGGGTTTTGTGAAAGGCCGCCACGCCGTACGAAACCTTCGGAAGATTCTGGCCTCCTTGGAGTGGGTGCATGCTCACAATATTCCGTCGTTATTGATTAGTTTCGATGCGGAGAAGGCCTTTGATAGGGTGGACTGGCACTATCTGTGGAGGCTGCTACCGCGCTATGGCATCGGGGAGGACTTTTGTAAAATGGTGCAAAGTTTGTACATTTCACCGACTGCAGGCATACTGTGCAATGGCCTCATCTCAGACGACTTCACGTTGGGAAGAGGTACAAGGCAGGGCTGTCCTTTATCGCCCTTGCTCTTTGTTCTTTCCTTGGACCCGCTGATTCGCACCATCGTAAACTCGGGGGGGATACAGGGAGTGCGGCTACGGTCGCAAACTTTCCTTATCTCGGCCTTCGCTGATGACTTGTTGGTCCATCTGACGTCTCCGGCCACCTACTTACAACCGCTTTTAGACGAGTTGCAGCGGTTCGGAGCAATTGCAGGCTTACGCATTAATAAAGATAAGTCTGAGGTAGTGGACGTCTTGGGGCACTTCCGTAGTTCTTGGAGGGGACCCTTCCCGTTACGGTGGGCAGACAAAGAATTCATCTATTTGGGTATAACATTGACCGGAAATCCCCAGGATTTATACCGGCGTAACCTAGACCGGATACTGCGGCATTTGGCAGTGCAGTTAAGTGCATGGGCGCCTCTCCCGCTGTCTCTGGCAGGGAGGATAGCGGCAGTACAGATGATAGTCTTACCCAGAATCTTGTACTGGCTGCAGACCCTACCAGTCTGGTTGCTTCGACGTGACCTGAGTAGAATGGAGGGTTTGCTTAAGCGCTTTCTTTGGCGGGGGCAGCGGGCGCGGGTCCCGTGGAATCGCCTAATGGGAAAATGGCGAGAGGGAGGTATGGGCCTACCAGACTTGAGGACTTACGCACTGGCCTGTCAAGCCCGACACCTGGGAGATTGGCTAGGGGGGACGGAAATATATACACCTAGGTCTTTAGAGGAGTGTTTGGTGGCTCCTGCGACTCTCCTGGCGACTTTGCACGGCACACGTACGGTCCTCACAGATACTAGTCGGCAGAGTCCGTTAGTGGACTCGGCCCGACGCACATGGCAACAACTCAACAAATATTGGCAGGAAACGTGGAAGGTGTCTTGTTGGTTGCCACTGCAGGGCAATGCCCAATTCACTCCAGGGTCCGAGACTGCGGTGTTTCGGGACTGGTGGCTACGTGGCATCCGGATGGTAGGGCACTTGGTAGACCAAGCGGGAAGCTGTAAATCATTCCGAACGCTCAGTCGGGAATACGATCTCCCCAACACGCATTGTTTTGCCTATATACAAACCTCCCACTATGTGGCCCGTATTTTGGAATTTTTTCAGCTGGGAGAGGAGCGCCCGCCGTCGATTTCCAATTTGAAACGTAGTTTGGAGTGCTACCGCCCCCTCCCTGATTATAGTGGAGTCGAAAGAGCTTGGGCGACCGAATTGGGTGAAGACGTACAGCCGGGATTGGTACTGACGGCATTGAAACGGATTCGCCGACTGGTACAAGGAGTGCGCTGGCGTGAGATCCAATTTAAGTGCGTGACTAGGGCTCATTTTTCGCCGAGGCGGGCACTGCGCAGTCGTCTGGACACTGATGGCTCCTGCCCACGCTGTTCGGAGTCCTTGGCTACTCTCCTTCATATGTGGTGGGGTTGTCGGGGAATACGGGCATATTGGGCACGGATATGCAGCTTCCTCTGCACACTGCTTCAGCGAAGGCTCCATTGGATGGGCCTATTTGTAGCACTTGACCAGTTGCCGACCCCTGGACCTGTGAAAGCTGGTGAGAGTTTGCTTGTGCGGAAGGCCTGTCTGGTGGGTAAAGGGCCGATTCTTCGATTATGGAGGGAACGCCAACTGCCCACCTTCAGTGAATGGCGAAATAACTTTAATCAATTAATGCTAACGGAACGTTGGATGGCGCGGGGCAGTGCCAAGCGTTGGACAGTCTTTCTGTCGGTCTGAGAGCCATATATTCAGCAGTTGGGGCCCCACAGCCGTAATGCAACCCTCCAAGGGGGGAGTTGAATGATTGTGGGCTTGAGGAGTGGGTAGGAGGTAGCTGCTTTACAGCTCTAGATGATATTTGGTTTACGAAGTGGGTAATGGAGTGAGGGTGGGCTGGTGGGTGAGGGGAGAGGGGTGGGAGACGGGGGGTTGGGATATAATGTAAAAAGACCACCTATTGTATTATCTTTCTGTTGGCCCCCGGGGGGGAGAAGAACAAACCCTCCCCGTGGCGCCGTCTGTTGATGTGTTGTTTGGATTTTGTGGTGAACTTAAATAAAGTTAAAAAAAAAAAAAAAAAGGATGCGGAGCCAAATAGCATGGAGACCAGAACAGCAGTCCTACAGAGCAGTATATCTGCCCTAGTGGCCATGCAATAAGCATTTATGTCTGGCTTGTCCAGTTCATTCGCCCCGACGATGGGAGGCTTGACATCGAGGGCTTCCCTGGATGTCGAGCCCGTTCTGAAGCAACACCAGCCTCGAGAGAGCCCCCGGTCGAGGTCCCGGTCCCAGTCTTTTTCTTCAGGACATCGGTCCTAACTGGTGAGTGCCTGTGGCTCAGACCAATGATCATCCAGAGGTCCTGCACCACGGAGAGCGGTCCTCGACTGAGGTAATCATGCGGCGTCAGACTCATATTCTGACTTCGAGTCCGAAATGGGAGACCAAGGACGAAGAGTCCCCAGACACGACGTGACACCGTGACGTGTCCTCTGACCCATTTCCCCCAATGACCTGATGCTGCTCCCCACCCAAGGACGTTGCATTCCTCAATTTTGTGAGGGATATGGCCAAGGCTCTCATGATCGAGACTGAGGCCAAGGAGGACCCGCGAACTGAGGAATTGGAGATACTGCAGTACATGGCACCCCCGAAGGAAACCCTTATGGTTCCAGTGCCCCCGATCCTTGACCGCCTCCTTCTCTGGATGTAGGAAACACCAGCGTTGGTACCAATTGTCAGCAGGTGCCTTGATAGCATGTACCGGGTATGCTGGAGCCCTGGGTTCCAAAAGGCCTACCTCCTCCACAACTCAATGGTTGTGGAGTTGGCCATGCACCAGCTTAAGAGCCAAAAAACACACACGTAGGTACCGCCTGGTAGGGAGGCCTGAACCCTTGATGCCCTCGTCCAGAAGGCTTTTCAGGGCTCAATGTTGGCTTGCTGAATCCACTCATACCAGCTCTAGCATGTATCTGAAGGAACCGTCGAGGGAGCTCAGGGAATTCTCGGCAGGCCTCGATGGAGACCCCCTACAGAGGTTCAAGAACCTAATCTCAGCAGTAAAGGAATATTTGAAGTTCCTGTCCCGAGCAGCCTATGATGGCTTTCAGTCATCGGTCAGGGTGGCTGCCACAGGCATTGGGGCATGACACCAAGCATGGCTGCAGTCATCCAACCTAGAACAATGGGTACAGGATAAACTGATCGATGTCCCCTGCACAGGTGAGAACCTGTTCGGGAACCCCAGGTGGACAAAGCAACCCCAACTTCTTTCCCAGGCCTCATGCCGGCAGGGCAGAGACTGTTTTCCATACTCTGAATTGCAAGAGAGCACGGTCCTTCTATTTGCAACAGACCCAGGGTCACCGCAAAGCTCAGCACCTTTTTTGTATCCTATGAACCCATCCATCTGGGGCTCCCAGTGACTAAGCAAACTCTGTTCACCTGGGTGGCAAACTGCATTACCCTTGCCTATAAGCAAGCGGGGATTCCACTGGACCAGAGAGTCATAGCACACTGCATCAGAACTATGCTACTTCCATAGCCAATCTGTGTTCTGTCCCCATGATGGAAATTTGCTCGGCTGCCATCTGGTCTTCGGTCCATACCTTTGCAGCTCACTACTGTCTGGAGAGGGAGTCCCAGTGGGATAGCGCCTTTGGCCAGACTAAATTTCATATGATTTTTGGGGTTTAGGCAACTCTTGCCCTCCAACCCTTCTATGTTCAGGCTACCGGAGTGCTGGTCTTGTGAGAGTCTCCCCCTCAGGACTCAACTGCTGCTGATCACGGCTCTCCTTTTGTGGGTTGCCGTGGCATTTTTCTTTTGGCTACAGTTTCTCGGGAGCCTGTAGCTGGGGAGTCCCATATGTGAGGACTGACTTCCTGCTTGTTCCCGGAGAAAACGCAGTTACTCATCTGTAACAGGTGTTCTCTGGGGACAGCAGGAATCAGTCCTCACAACCCTCCCTCCTCCCCTTGGAGTTGCTTCATTACCATCTTTTATTTTTACTGTTTTAGCTATGTCATTAGACTGAGGCAAGTTGGCACCCTTGGGCGGGAAGTGGACCACGCATGTGTGATGTATCTCCCAAAGGCTTTCCTTGAAACCTGGGGAGATGCTTCCGCATGGGTTCCGTCAGTTCCAACGTCACCCATAAGTGAGGACTGATTTCTGCTGTCCCCGGAGAACACCTGTTACATGTGAGTAACTACGCTTTCCCCTATTTTAAATCTCCTCCCATCTTACTTTTAGTTCAGCCTCTGCAATTATGGGCCCTAAATCCAGTCACTAGGAGTTGCTGTTGTGTGATCACTGTGACTTCTCCTTCCCCCTGCAGTGTCTGCTGATCTGGCTCCCTAGAAAGTGAAAAACCTGATTACGGAATCAAACCTGTGTCTCTCTAGATGCAGTGCTACACAGAGCCAGGGTTAGACACACTGGAACCCAGGACACAGACTAAGGAGTGGGCCCGTCCAATCTCAAATGCCTTGAAGCTCTGACTCAGCTTCTCCAAAGGGGCCACAGGGCAAGTGCCTTACTTGCCTCCTACCCCCAATAATGGCCAGTGGACCAGTTCATTTATTTTTATGCTGTAATATTTCACCTATATGTTAATATAGAAATCAATCCATTTGTGTGAACGCTGTATTAGAGCACTTCTCAATACCCTGTTCATGGTCTTTGGAAAATGTCAAAATGTTTTTAAGATGGATTTTCCTCCTGTATTAACCGGTAGACAGTGCTATAATAGCCCCATCCACTATCTAGCCGGTGCAGTTTAAGTAAGCCTTATCACACAAAACAACCACGACTATGTCCAGTGAGGTAATACCTTTCTTGTTGTATATATGTAAATAGTTATCCCAAGTTATCCAAGTTTTAATACCTGTTCATTGTAAACACGGATCAGCCAATGAAAAGTGTAAGTTCCTATGTTCAATGTAAACCGCACTGATGTTGAATAGCGCGGTATAAAAGAGACTGTAAATAAATATAAATAAATAAATAAATAAATAACACCTACACACATCGTAAATTAAACAGTGTCACTGCCACACTGTGTTGTGGGTTTCCTCTTGCTTCTTCAGAAATAAAGACCAACTAAAAAGGCTTGTTTTATTTTTCCTGATAAAGGGAGTGCAACTCCCTTAACTAATCAAGAAATGCATTAAGGTAAATTAAGATATCACCGTAGATTTTTTTTTGTTAACTTTTTTACGCACATTCAAGTAGACTAACATGGCAACTGCAGTGCCCTATTCTCTTGTTTCTTAGAATTTGACTCTGTTTTAAGTAAAAGGTACACACCTATTCTGAAACCCTCTTCTGCTCTTCATGTTGTATTCAGCATGCTCGACGTGGAATAGTGTAACACCGTGGGCTTCTGATGAGGATTAGAACAGTAACATATCTGAATTAAACAGGCCTGTAATGGTGGGACTGGCAATGGAGGAAGCATTTTCAGGAATGACATTTATTTCTGTTCGGAAGCGGAATTTAAATCCGGTTAAGCTAGGAGATACTTTGTGATTTTGCTTGAACAGTGCCCTGAAATCACTGTTTCGCGAGTACTGCCCTTCATTAAGAATGCATTGCGTGCATCTGCATGCACGGTTCCCTAGCACAACACTGGCCAGTATGGATGGACTCAGGGTTACATGCATACTGGTTTCTCAAGGGGGCTATGGTCTGTGGCCCTCCAAGTATAATGTTACTGGAAAATCAACAGCGATAACAAAAATCTGTATCTTTTTTTTTTTTTTAATATGAATGTTCCTCTGTGCTCTTCAATGCGTATCATATTGCTGCTATTACTATGGGGCATGTTTATTAAACCACGATAATGGTTAGAATGGGGTTTAGCACATACCAAGTGCGCTGCGGTAACCATTACTGTGTGCCAAATATGTGGCCACATTAGGACTCCCACACTGACTGCTTAGTGTGGGTTGGGGCGGAGACTGGATGGCTCAGGGGCAGAGGGCGCACATTATAGTTAGCGGGGGCATCTTTAACACACGGTAAACGTTGCTGTTGCACTTAGAGCTGGTACAGTTATCGCCACCTCATAGTAACATATAGTAACATAGTAAATGACGGCAGATAAAGACCAGCATGGTCCATCCAATCTGCCCAGCAATATGGTAAGAGCAGGTGCACCTGTCGCTCTGTGCAGGCCACCCCTCCCCATGTCTTTGTTTAAGGGTGAACCCACCACTCCATGTAGGACACCCCTATTTGTTGAGAAGTTAGATGGATCAGTTTATTTTGTTTTTATCTTGTTGCTGTAAAGAGATCTGCTGTGCTTGTCCCATGCCGTTTTGAATTCCGTCACCGTGTTTGCCCCCACCACTTCCATCGGGAGAGCATTCCAAGCATCCACCACCCTTTCAGTGAAAAAATATTTCCTGACATTGCCTTTCAATTTTCCACCTTACAGCTTCATGTTATGCCCTCTAGTTTTTACAGCTTCTCTGTCTTTGGAAGAAGTTTGTTTTTTCATCATTTCTCTTTAAGTATTTAAAGGTCTGAATCATATCTCCCCTGTCCCTCCTCTCCTCCAAAGTGTACATATTTAGGTCTTCAAGTCTCTTCTCATAAGGCTTCTGACACAGGCTCCAAATCATTTTG
Organism: Ichthyophis bannanicus; assembly: GCA_033557465.1. Lineage (NCBI taxonomy): Eukaryota > Metazoa > Chordata > Amphibia > Gymnophiona > Ichthyophiidae > Ichthyophis > Ichthyophis bannanicus. The sequence continues at coordinate 1,511,914,764 of CM066032.1, read as the reverse complement.
GTCGCCTTCCTCTGAACAGTTTCCAGTCTTTTTACATCTTTTGCAAGATACGGTCTCCAAAACTGAACACAGTATTCCAAGTGAGGCCTCACCAGTGACTTATACAGAGGCATAAGTACCTCTTCCTTTCTGCTGGTAATCCCTCTTTGTATGCAGCCCAACATCCTCTTGGCTTTTGCCACCGCCTTGTCGCCCTGTTTTGCCACCTTGAGATCATCAGAGATCATCACACCAAGGTCGTTCTCTTGGTCCATGCACACCAACCTCTTGCCCCCTATTGCGTACATTTCCCTTGGATTTCTGCTACCTAAGATAGTGTGAAGTGCGCCCACGGTAACAGCAGCAAATTGCTTAGTATGGGAACTGGCCTGGAACTCATGCTCACTACATGGGAACATGGCGGGCATGCCTCCATTTGTTAGTGTGGATCTGGCGCCGCCCCTGTGCTATGTTTCAAGGCTTAACGCATAGTGTACTGCTGCATTTTAGTAAACATGCCCCTATGATTTAATTTGCCTATTTCCGAGTTGACTTAGTTTTCCCAGTTCTTGTATTAGGCTGATATTTGGTCATTTTAGTTTTGTTATGCCGTTACTACAGTGTAGGTTGTCTGTGTGAAGTTTCATCTGTTGTATACTGCTATAGGTGAGTCCATTTATAAAGGTGCATAATATATCTTTATATAAAACATCATTACCTAGACTTGGCTGATATGTTGCTTTTTAAACAAACTCTGAGATAATCGGGCAGGAAAATTCGCTGTAAGCTTCAGATCAAAATGATTTATTCAACATTTACAGATTTGTTTCTGTTCCCTAACAGTTGGTGCACATAAAATGAATAGCGCATCAGAAATGCACAAAAGAAGTCATATAGTACATTATAGAAGTCTTAGCCTGCTTTGCTTGTATACGAGACGATCAGTGCTTTTCCAGCACTCTTTCTGGTGACACAATCCTAAAAATGCAAACTTGTATAGCACCTTTTATCTAACCTGGATTCTAACATGTTTTTTATATAGTATGGCAGCTGAGCACCTCCCCTATCTGGTTGTATTGAAGGGCTACAGTTGTCAAGTGGGTCCTGAGAAGCAGGGAGAAGAGTTGCTTCAAGGAGGCCCAGATTTAGAAATAGGCAACATAGGCAATTGCCTCTGGCACCATTTCTGACAGTTGCCAGAACTCTGCCACGGCTGCCATGTCGTCATCTGAGTCTGCCGTCACCGTCTGCTTGTGCCACGCCTGCAGAAACAATCTCTGTACAGTAACCACCTCCAGAGAGGTGGTGGAGGACCTAAGCTGATGGCTGGTCACGGGCCTGTGGCATCCTGCTAAAACCCCTGATTTTATGCGTATAAAAAAAAGAGCCGGAACTGGGATGGGGCAAAAACAGCATCAGCACTTATGTGCCAAAGGGATATGTTATGCATTTGAGGTTAAGCCTGCTAAATAGCAAGTCCAACTTAGAAAAGAATAAGCACTACTGCGGTTGTCGATTATACACATTTTCCGGGGCGCTAGTTTAATGGATAGCACTATTAAATATACAAATCAAATATAACACTGTTGCTAACTTTAGACGCTGGCTGCTGCCGTTGAGTATCAGGCCTTGTGTGTTCTCCCATGAGTTTCTAATTTATTTTCTGTGAAGGTTGATACTTCAGTTGCGTCTTCTGTGCATTTATTTAGTGCAGTGTGTCAGCGAGGAGCTGCTGGTATCGGACATTAACAAGGTCTAGATCGCACTCCTCCTCCTTTGAACTCAGTCCAGGGGTGGTTTCTTCTCATTAACCTTGGTTCTTGTGCATCTCGTGGGACAAACGGAGGAAGGAGCATTAGGCAACCATGTCTTAATTTGCCACCATCGGCGGTTAATGTGTGTTTCGTGACTGCAGTATTTCATTTAAAGTGTGCATAGGAGATGATTACTTCCAAGCTGCTTGCAGTGAACGCTAGCCTTTTCAATGGTAAAAGTGGTGTCTGAACATTGCTTTCTTGAAATTTCATGCATCTGAAGTGTTTTCCCAGGGGTGTGTGCTCTTATGGTATAACACTGTCTGCCTTTTTGGGAAGGATATAGGTAACATTGATAATTTGTGGCTAGAAATGTCTCAGGATGTCTCTGTTCCCTCCAGTCGGGCCCATGGAATGCCCTGGGTATCTAAAGGCTGGAAGCTGAGCCCCTAGAAGTGTCTCCTAAATACAATTATTTTCTCTGTGGTCTATTTTTTTGCTGTACATTCTTGGAATACTGTACCAATGTAGAGAAGTCTTGAGTTGGTTGGTGGGGATGGACAGGCTGGATAGACTGCATGGTCATTTTTTACCACATGTTTTGTGTATTACAGTGGTCTCTAGCATTTTACCAGTTTTCCTTATAATTTTTATCCACTAGATTTTTCTCCCTTATACAGTTATATTCCATGTGCTTGAAAAAACCCCCCATGATGAATTGAACAGGCCCCGTTCTGTCTTTCTCATCACATACCATCATTATCCAGCAATTGTCTGGGACCATGTACATCTAGACGAATAATACTGAGATTGTAGACTTAAAAATAATTTATTGTATTTGCTGTAGAAGCATTTGAAGAGGACATACTGTTGAGGTTCTGTTGTCTGCTTTTGAAAGGATTATTTCACATATTGCAATGATTATATTGTGGTAGATTGCCACAAAATAATTTTGTATCTCTGGGATTTAATGTGCACGTAGTATTCCTATAAAGACATATAGAGGCAGATTCCATATAGGCTAGTTATCTCTGGTGGACACGTTTAAATCGGGCATGGGTGTGATTCAGTCCTAATTCTGCATCCATAGGTATAGATGTGCCCGTGTTTATGGAATCGGCACGTAGATGTGTCCGGCCCAGCACATCCAACATGCTGTTCAGCCAGCTCATGCACATATTCAGAGTAAGAGCTGCACATGGATACAGGCACGGGCCATAGACTGAAGCATAGAAACTCGTCCCTGTTAATATTACGGGGCACAGGTAGGTGCTGAAATGGTTTTGGATCTTTATCTTTATTAAAACATTTGATAGACCGCTTTGGCCGAAGCATTAAGCGGTGTACAATAAAATCAAAGGTCCACACTGCAAACTATAGAAAAGAACGCCATAAATAATAGGAAAGCAAAGAAAGGACAACACAAATAAGTAAAAGCCAAGCAACTAAAACAGAAACTTTCAAAAGACCAGAACAAGAAAACAATCAAAGAGAGACAAGACACCAAAACAGACATTAAACAAAACTAAACCAGCAACAAATTCAGGGAGGGGTACTAGAAGGAAGATCAAAGGCTTGCTGAAACAGATGAGTTTTGAGTAGTGTCTTGAACTGGGGGTAGGAGGGTTCTAACCGAAGGAAAGGTGGTAGTGAATTCCAAAAGAGTGGACCTAGAAAGAAGAAAGCCGAGTGTCTCTGTGCTCACCGTATTCTGGACAGCTGCACATTTATGATCATACCTATCACCACGATATATCTGTGGACGCCTCTGATGGCTACGTCTCATTGGTTAAAACGTTCATCTCCTTAAGCTGCTGTTCTCACTGACAGTATTTTGCTGATGCAAACTAGACATAAATACTGATGATAAATGATGCTGATGCAAACTAGACTACTAGTCTTTTTCATGCCCAGAAAAGTGCTAAGTAATCTCAGTGCACTCTAATATATTATAAGAGAAAGTAAATATTAACATGTTTGCCATGACATACTTTGCATCAAAAAGAACTTGGCGGTATAAAAATGCTTCAGTTATTCTTGCATTGGTCATCTCTAAAAACACTCTTTAAAATGCTAAATATGGACCCTTACCAAGTTCACAAAAACCTTAATTAACTTTGCAGCTCCCCAAAGGATGCATAATATTGCTGAACTACAAAAGTATGCTCTTTTAATGACTATGGCTGTCTGGCTATGGCATCTGTTTCCCACATATCTGGGTACTGGCATTTCACATAGCAGCTCGCTACATGTGGCTACACCTGTCCCATACAATGTCCACTCTCTCTCTGGGCTTATTTCGATCTGTATATCTGTGGGGCAACCCTGCTTGCCTTCCCATAGTCTGTGTGGGCATAGGGGAGATCCCTGTGCCATCATACCAAGTAGCCAGTCTCTAGATATATCACCATTCTCGCAGCTTGCATAGATTCTGGACTGGGTAGGGATGTAGGCCTCATGGCACAATCTGGGGAATGTTCGCACAACATCAGTCATGTCTCCCAGTGCCTGGCACAGCTGAGGTATGGCTGCCTTATCACACTACCAACTGGTGACACTACGGTCATCCGTAAGGTCGAGGTACTGGCCAGGTATTCATGTCCTCCCTGAATTGTAGATCAGCACACCAGATCCACCCATGCGACCCTCAAACCACATACACACACTCTCTCGCTTGCAGGAATGAATTGTAGAACACAGCAGACATTTTTCTAAGTACTGGCCTTATTCCATGTCTCTGGCAGGAATAGCGGGCATATCTGCAGGGAAGTATAAACGCGTATGGGGGGCTTTCTGGAATATGTTATACATGTCTCTGTGACAAATCATGCCCCATTCCGCTCCTCTCGCTATGGGCTGAGTTCCCCATGCAAGTGTCGTGGACATCCCCGCGTACCATGTACCAGAATACGCCCGAAGACGTTTTCATGAGATATACATGCAAACAACCTATTCGGATTCTGGAATGACTCCCATGGGGGTTATCTAAGAAGCCCTATTTGCGATTTAAACGTGTATGAGTAGCCATATGCACACATGTAAATTGCATCCACATGTAAATGAACATTATAGAAAGGGTCAAATTTATATGTAGATGAGCATACCACATCGAAAGTGCATGGAGGCCTGGTATGGGGGACAGAAATCTACACAATGCTCAAAATTGTACACGTCTGGATTTCCAGTTGCTCTCTGGCATGATTAGGTATTTGAAACGTGCTCCTTTTGGCCACTCCTTTACAGGAGGAATTAAGGGGGATATCCCCCTTAATCCCCTAATGTTTATTTTCCTCTAAAGTGAAGTGAGAGAATGATTGAATCCTCTATAATTAATGAAGAGAATCTGGATGTCTAGATTTGTAAGAGGCCGACATGGTGTGAAATGTCAAACTTGTAAATTGCTGGATTTCCTCTGTCGATTTTTCCCCACATGTACGTTTGTGAGATGGTGCCTCCCACTGCACAAGGATGTCCATCCCCGAGTGTTCCCGCATTTTCTTCTATGAACTATAAAACATCTCCATTTGGAGGGGCGGAGATATGTTGATTTTACATCAGCCTTCCATATGCACACCCTCTCGTCGAACATTGACATAGATGTGCAGACGCTTTCACTTTCATGTCTCTTCCACTGCATAAATGACCTTTCTAAAATGTGCCTTACAATCTCTAGCAATCGCTTTAACAATAGCTTAAGCTAAAAAAATATCCTTACCTGACTATGTAGGAAATAAGCTTTTGAAAATATCTTTTCAGTCAGGCTAGTAGAGCAATGCTTGACCATAAGCATTTGTATAAAAAAATGTACTTTTCAGTAAATGAGAACTGTGGCCAGCTGGGCTTGTAAGGAAGGATCTGTGACTACAACATGTGGTTTCTCCTTTAATGAAACATATGCATGTATTTGTCATCGCTCACCGTGGATGCAGCAGTTTTACAAAGTTGCACATATTTTTTTAAAGAAGCATGGCATCATTCGCCAACTTCCACGTCTAACTGCCAGGACTTATAGTTGCCCAAGTTTTTAAAAAAATTGCATCGCTTTAAAGACAAAAAAATAATACAGGAAGGATTAGGGGCTTTAACCCTCTCAATCCCTCCTCTTAAGCTCTGGCTAAAACAAATAGTTTTTAGAAAGTTGTGCTTGCTTCAGAGCAGGCACAAAAACCAGTGGGAAAATTTGTTTGAATATACCTGTATTCTTATTGTAGAATGGGAAATACACACATGCATTTTCAGACCGCCCAAACCACGCCCATGACACACCCCCTTGGAATCTCTGCATCCTGGAGCATCTCCACATGTAAATAGCTTCTTCCTGAAATCGCATTAAAACGTGTCTGCCAGACTACACATGTAAATCAAGGATTACCTAAGCACACATTATAGCCACTGCAAATGGCTCAAAACACTGTCGCATAAATCATAAAAGGAGCACCACGACAAGTACATATCACACCCATCCTAAAGCAACTGCTTTGGCTTCCAATACTCACCCGAATCAAATACAAAGTATGACTTTCCATTTTCTAGATATTATGTCATCTGTCAGTGGATCACTTACAATGCTCAATAAACAAAACAATCCAGTATCAAGAAGATAGAGCACACTGAACCTGCTAATCATCCCAATCCTTAAGTAAACAAGCAACTTGCAACCATACCTTTTCTCTATACGCACCATCCATCTGGAACTCTCATACAGATGAAATAAAATCTATCGACGATCTAGATGAATTTCGCAAATGACTGAAACCTCACCTGTTCTTAGAATACTTTGAACTTGACCATCGATAAATAACGCCACGCCAAGCTGAAATAGCTAAACCTTAACCCACTGCCCAGAACAGATACTAGCTACATTTACTTTCCCCTAACTTTCCTGGCTTACAAATACGCACCCGTGAAGCAATCCTTATAACCTCAAGGAATCTGTACTTAATACACATTAAACTATTGCTTATGAGGCACATTTCACAATGGGATGTTTAAGTGCAGTCTGGGATGTCAAAGCCAGAACGTCTGAAAAAGCAGGATGTACAAGTTCAGGCACGATTTTGGAAACGTGGATGTGCCCGACATGCATGTGTGTCAAACATCTATATAGATGTCTCCAGGATAGCATTTCAGAATTAAGATGTCTAATAGCATAAGGGTTAGAGTAGTAGCTTAAGAGTAGAGTGGTCAGGGTTCAAATCCCAGTGTGGGCCTTTGTGATCTAAGGCTAGTCATTTAATTCTCCATCTTCTCTATACTTTCCGGAGGTTTTAAGGTGAAAACAAGTACTTTCCTGATGCCTATTCGTGCCTGGAGCAGATATTACCAGTGACGTGTCTGCAAAGATCTCCGATGTTTCTGAGATTGAATGAGGATGTTTAAGTACATTGCCACTCCCCGGACATGCCTCCAGCACACCCCTATACCTTCTTGAACGTCCCTGCACCGCAGACATCTGCGAACATCATTTGTGGAATGGCTATGGAGATGCATCCATAATTTTGACGTCCACGTGCATATCTTCAGATTGATATCTATATAATGTATTGTTCATACTGTATTTCCCTGCGTTTGTATTCCCATTTGTCACTGCTTTGATGTAATGATAAAGTAGTGTATGTTTTCCTTGCCTTTGTAACCTCATATTGTAACCGCTTTGATTGAAGGAAAAGGCGGTATATAAAACTAGTTAAATAAATATCTAACAGATCATGTTAAGTCAAGTTACTGTTGTCCCAGTATGCATGAATTGATTGTTACCTAGTTCTTTTTTGGTGTAGAGTTCTCTAAAGTTACAGTTAATTTTAAACCACTTTGACTATTGGATAAAGCGGTATAGAAAAGATGTTAAATAAATAACTAAATGCTGCCATTTATACATGGAAATCCTTTTAAATGGACTTCCTGAAGTGTGCGCCTTTCAACTTGTCAAATATGACTTTCATTCGATCTGCTGTGTTCATACATCATACAGTGGGTTCTGTTAAGTGTTGCGCAATCCCCTCTGTCCCTCCCCCCCCCCCCCCATTTACCTAGGGGTCCTATTACTAAATCCATTCATTTCAGTATTAAACACATGTTAAGTGCGAAAACCTAAAATGCAGTAAGTGCTAATGCTGTGTGCTGTCAGAGGCATGGCAAGCATATTTGCTGCAGCTGTCACAAGGACATGGACTCTAACATGTGGCAGCGACATTTGCAATTAATAAAGGCGCATTTAACACTACCCTACTAATTGCCATATTGACAGCGTACAATCTGTACCCTCCATTCCATGGCCCACTGTGCAGTTTGCAGTTACTTTGGTAATTAGCACACGGTAAGAGTCATGCTTGCGCAGTGCGCACTTTAGTAGAAGGGCCCCTTAGATTCTTGATGCTTGCAGTGGCTAACTAAAAGAAGCGTTCAAATATTTACAAAAGGTATTATGCAGAAATTAATCAAAGTTTAAAGAGGGGGAATCGTAATAATTTTGTTTTTATATCCAACTGAATTATTTAGAAAACAATATTGGTACTAAGCAGCTGAAGTGCATTGTAGTGTGCAGTAATGGTTAGCATGGGTCCATGCTAAAGGCTACCCCATTGAAAACAACCAGCATAGTAAAACCCTACATTAGCTGCCTTATCATGCGTTGGGACAGGCTTATGGCGAGGAAAGTGGGCATGGACTGCACACTGCAGTTAGCGCTCGATACTTATTTTGCATTGTCAGTATTGCTGTTAACATGGGTGTGCTTCATGCCACTTCAAGAGGAAGGGGTCATGTGCACACGTGCTAACTGCAAATGAACTTAAGGCATAGTAAAAACTTGTCTGTGCAGTAATCATAGGGAAATCCTGGCCATACCTTGACAGCATGTGGCCTTTGCACTTAGCACACATTGTTTTTAGCTCCTAATGCACGATAACTGCAAAACATTAACCCTAATGGTATTAAGGAAACATTTAGCAACTTAGTGGTTTCTTTAAGACTCTCTTTTTTTCTTTCTCTCTATGTCCTTCTTTCCAAGTCATCTTTAAAGATAAATTTAAATAAAATATTTACATATTAGAAGTCGCTTGGTTACTAAAAAAAAAAAAAATTTAACAATTTTAGAAATGTTTATCATGTATTTGTGACGTTCAGTCCTGTGTAAGAGTATGCATGCCCTATGGAGAAGGTTAGCTGTAGATCACCAGACAGCTGGAAGGAAAAAAAAAAGTAAATAGAACTGAAATTGTACAAAAGGGGGAAAACGAGATTAGTAGAAGGACCTTGAGGCAAGAGTTTTTGATGAAGGAGGAACATAACTCCACCCAAAGCAACTAGGCCTTAAAGAATAAGGAGAAGGCAGGGAAGAGGGGAGTTGAAAGAAGAGAGCTGCCAAGACAGGAGGACGACTTCTGAAGAAAAAGGCAGAGCAGAATGGGGAAAGGTGCAGAACTAGGGGGAAGCCAATGATAACTTGGTGGGACTCCTATACTTCATGTTACTAAAACTGTGCAGCCATCCCCAAGGAAAGAAAGTGGAGATAAGGAGGTTTTAAAAGGCTTCCCTGAAATACCGAGGTCTGTCAGCAGGTCCAGATTTAAGATTTTTGCACCTATAGGCAAGACCAGACAGCAAATCCCAGAAAGCAAAGGGTGTGGTGGGGCAGGGGATAATCAGAGATCCCAAAGACTGGAGAGCCAGAAGCGGAGCTGAGGAAGGCAGTCATGCCACAGTGGAGTCCCTTTGAAACAGCAATGGCACATGGCACTGACGTAAGTGGGAGCAGGCTCCTCTTTGTTCTGGCCTTTTGGTGCTTTCAAATTTTGGTGCCCTAGGCGAGGGGTCTCCAAACCAGTCTTGGAGGGCTGCAAACCAGTTAGGTTTTTGGGATATCCCTAGCCTATCTTTACTCATTGGAACTAACCGGGCAGTGGCTCCATATCACGCTGCACAGTTAGCTTCTGCATGTTGCGGGCCATACGGCAGACCCAGATATTCAATGCCTGTGGCCAGATATGGCCCCAGCCTTGTATATCCGGCGTTAAGGTTCAGCGGCAACAGCTAGGCGCTTTAGAAGTGCTATCCGTCGCTACTGAATATCGGGCTATAGTAAATGACAGCAAGGTCCATCTAGTCTGCCCAGTAAGGTGGCTAGAGTCGTACAGCTACACTAGCCACTCTGTACAGGTTACTGCCCTTCTTTGCACATTTAAAAATTGGGAAATGTTCAAAAGATCATATAATGGTCACTTTTTTTTATCTTCATAAAATGCATTGGAAGTTGCTGACTTTGTCCCATTGGAAAATCACTTTTATTGTATTTTATGTTGTTGGAGGGAGACCAAGAGTAAGACCTTAAGGAAAATCAAATCATTAAGGGGATTATTTTAGAAACCTTATGCACGGTTTATATGTGTAAATATGACCACTTGCACGTGTAAATTGGAGACACATGTAAAAGGCCATTTTAGAAAGGGCCCATTTTAAACATAAATGTCCATATTTCACACAAGGGATGCATGTGTAAGACTAAAATGTCCACGTCCAGATTTACAGCTGCTCCCTGACATGAATAGAAAAAAAAGTGCTTCTATTGCCCTTCCCTTTACAGTGGGGTTGAAGGCGGATATCCTCCTTCATCCCCAATGCTTGCTTCCTTCTCTTAATCGCAACAGGGGAAAGATAGCGAGAGGCCTCTAGCTAGTTAGTGGCATAGATTTGCCAAATGGTAAAGATGCACTTCTTAGTGCCCACATTTACACATGCCAGTTGTGAAATGCCAGCGCTTGCACATGTAACTTGCCGGGTTTCACCCATCGCTTTTTCCCATGTGTGTCTTTGTGAAATGACTCCTCACGCTGCACTCGGATGCCCATCCCCATGCATCCCTGCGCTTTCTTCTTTGATATAAGGCACACGTCTACAGTGAAGGGTGGACATTTGTTGATTTTACCTCAGACTTACACATGACCACCCTCTTCTCTAAAACTGACATAGATTTGCAGATGTTTCACTTGGACATGCAACCTCATTAACGGCCTTTCTAAAGTGCTTTCCTAAAGTATGTCTTTAATTTTCCAGGCAAGTTAGCACAAACAAGATTTTTGGAGCAAGACTGAGTGACCCAGTATAGGAAATGATATAGAGAGACTTTAGAGACAATATTATACCAATTGCTTTGATTTTCGAAGTGAACAAGGGACAATGGGGGAAGTTTGGCTGAGAAGGGTAGCAGATGATTACCCAAATCAGTCATACACTAAGGACCTGAGATTAATTAAGCTTCAGGTGAACAAGGTATATTAAACTTATTAGGTACAGTTTTATTAGTATAAATATCCATAGCAACCCTTAGTAAGTAAAGAACTTAAAGATCTAAATACAAGCTTAAAACTAAGATGCAGACAGCAGTCCAGCAGCGAGATGGGGGCTTTCCAATCTTTTGCATTGAGTGTCACATGTATGATTTTCTCCCAGTTGGTGAGAGGTCTTACATGTGCACTAGGTACAAGGAGCTCTTTGCTCTCAGGGAATGAGTCCATTCTCTAGAGCAGGGGTAGGGAACCCTGGTCCTGGAGAGCCGCAGACCAGTCAGGTTTTCGGGATATCCCTAATGAATATGCATGAGATATATATGCATTAGAGATATCCTGCCAACCTAACTGGTTTGTGGCCCTCCAGGGCTGAATTTGGAGACCCCTGCCTTACACCTCTGTCAGTTAAGATTGTGAGTGGGCAAGGTGCAGATGTCCTAGACATCGAAAGGGTATATAGAATGTGTCACATTCCTCCTCGATTCTCACCACCACCAAAAAGTTGTCTAATAGACAATATTTTGGTGGTAGTGAGAAGTGAGGAGGAATGTGACACATTCTATCTAACCTTTTTGATGTCTTGGACATCTGCACCTTGCCCACTCACAATCTTAAATGACAGAGGTGTAAGGCAGGGGTCTCCAAATCCAGCCCTGGAGGGCCACAAACCAGTCAAGTTGGCAGGATATCTCTAATGCATATATATCTCATGCATATTCATTAGGGATATCCCGAAAACCTGACTGGTCTGCGGCTCTCCAGGACCAGGGTTCCCTACCCCTGCTCTAGAGGCTAGAGTAGCAGACTTGGAAAACATAAGAAAGACAGAGAGGTACATAGACGAGACCTACAGGGATATAGTCCTGAAGTCCCACCTCCAGTCTGGCAGCATCCCTGTTGCCATGGAAGAGAAAGGTCACGTGACGAGAGCATCACCCTGGTGTGGCAGGAAGTGATCCTGTAACTAGGACCTGTCCTCCAGGTGATGCAAAACCCTCTCGCACTGAGGAAGTTTCTCCAGGGCCATGTGCCCATGAGGGAAGGGTTAGGACAGCCGTTATAGTTGGTGATTCGATCATTAGGCAGGTAAATAGCTGGGTGGCTGGTGGACGTGAGGATCGCCTGGTAACATGCCTGCCTGGTGCAAAGGTAGCGGACCTCACGCGCCTCCTAGATAAGGTCTTAGATAGTGCTGGGGAGGAGTCTGCTGTCTTGGTACATGTCGGTACCAATGACATAGGAAAATGTGGTAGGGAGGTTCTGGAGGCTAAATTTAGGCTTTTAGGTAGGAAGTTGAAATCCAGAACTTCCAGGGTAGCGTTCTCCAAAATGCTTCCTGTTCCATGTGCAGGACTCAAAAGGCAGGCAGAGCTCCGGAGTCTCATTGCGTGGATGAGGCGATGGTGCAAGGATGAGGGTTTTGGATTTGTTAGGAACTGGGGAACATTCTGGGGAAAGGAGGGGCTCTTCCGAAGGGATGGGCTTCACCTTAACCGGGATGGAACCAGGCTGCAGGCATTAACCTTTAAAAAGGAGATAGAGCAGCTTTTAAACTAGATAATAGGGGAAAGCCGACAGTCGCACAAGAGCGCATGGTTCGGAAGAATGTATCCTTGAAGGATACTACCAAAAGCAGAGAGGTTCCAGAATAGAGTAAAGTAGCCCAAATGCCCTCGAGTATGGAGCAGACAGAGCTTAAAGATCCCAAATTACCCATGTCTACCAATAGCCAGATTAAGATGAATAAAATACAGTCTCTAAAATGCTTGTATGCAAATGCTAGAAGTCTAAAAAATAAGATGGGAGAGTTAGAATATATAGCACTAAATGCGAGGTTAGATATGATTGGAATATCAGAGACATGGTGGAAGGAGGACAACCAGTGGAACACTGTGATACCTGGGTACAAGCTATATCGTAATGATAGAGCTGATCAAATTGGTGGAGGGGTTGCGCTCCATATTGGAGAAGGCATTGAGTAAGAAAGGATTAAAGTTTTGCAGGAAACAAAATTTGCTGTAGAATCTCTATGGATTGAAATTCTATGTAAAAAAGGGGAAGGTGATGGCAGTGGGGGTGTACTATCGACCGCCTGGCCAGAATGAACAGATGGATGATGAAATGCTCAAAGAAATCAAGGAAGCTAACAAAAGTTACAGTGCAGTAATAATAATGGGTAATTTCAATTACCCCGGTATCGACTGGGTCAGTGTCACGGCAGAACATGCTAGGGAGATAAAGTTCCTAGATGAAATAAATGACTGCTTCTTGGAGCAGCTGGTTCATGAACCAACCAGAGGGGAAGCCATATTAGACCTAGTCCTTAGTGGAACATCAGATCTGGTGCAAGAGATAAGGGTGTTGGGGCCACTTGGCATCAGTGATCATAGCATAATCGCATTTGATTTAATTAGTGGAGGAGGGATAGTAAGGAAATCCACAGTACTACCTTTTAACTTTCGAAAGGGAGACTATGATAAAATGAGGAAAATAGTTAAGAAAAAACTAAAAGGAGCAGTTGCAAAGGTTAAAGACTTGCATCAAGCTTGGGTGGTGTTGAAAAATACTATCTTGGAAGCCCAGACCAGCTGTATTCCACGCTTTAAGAAAACCTGGAAACAGCACAAGCACTGATAAGGCAGGCAAAGGGAGAATTTGAGAAGAAGCTTGCTGCGGAAGCAAAAACGCGAAATAAAGACTTTTTCAAGTACATTCATAGCAAAAAACCTGTGAGAGAGTCAGTTGGTCCATTAGATGATAGAGGGGTTAAAGGGGCACTAAGAGGTGACAAGGCGATAGCAGAGAGACTGAATGAATTCTTGGCTTCGGTCTTTACAGAGGAAGATTTAATTTTAAAGATTTAAAGATTTAATGGAGTGGAGGAGTGGCCTAGTGTTTAGGGCAAGGTACTTCAGGCCGGAAGGCCAGGGGTTCAAATCCAACTAGAGGACAGCAACCTTGGGCCAGAAGGACTGGGGTTTCTAGTCCCACAGGTGCTCCTTGTGGTCTTGGGCAAGCCACTTAACCCTCCATAGCCCATGTTCCCTGTAAAAATAGTTATCTCCAAGTTATAATGCCCTTTTCAATGTAATTTCAGTTTGTTCAATGTAAACCACACTGATGCAGAATAGCACAGTATATAAGAGAATGTAAATAAGTAAGATGTAGGGATGTTACCCATGACTGAAGTGGTATTTAAAGGTGCAGAAGAATTGAAGGAAATATTGATACATCGGGAAGATGTATTACAACTATTAGATAAACTGAAGAGTAGCAAATCACCTGGGCTGGATGGTATACATCCAAGGGTGTTGAAAGAACTGAAATATGAGATTGCAGACCTGCTATTAGTAATCTGTGAATTTTCATTAAAATCATCTGTAATACCTGAAGATTGGAGGATCGCCAATTTTTAAAAAGGGTTCCAGGGGTGATCCGGGAAACTACAGACTGGTGAGCCTGACGTCAGTACCGGGAAAAATGGTAGAAACCATCATAAAGAACAAAATTACTCAGCATGTAGATAGTCATGGCCTAATGGGAGGCAGCCAACATGGCTTTAGACAAGGAAGATCTTGTCTTACTAATCTGTTATGGTTTTTTGAAGGTGTGAATAAACAGGTGGACAAAGGTAAGTCGGTTTATATAGTGTATATGGACTTTCAGAAAGCCTTTGACAAGGTCCCTCATCAGAGACTTTTGGCAAAACTAAAGAGTCATGGGATAGGAGGCAGTGTACTATTGTGGATCAGGAACTGGTTAAAAGATAGAAAGCAGAGGGTAGGGCTAAATGGCCAATTTTCCCAATGGAGAAAGGTGAATAGTAGTGTACCCCAGGGATCTGTGCTGGGTCCACTGCTTTTTGACGTATTCATAAATGACCTGGAAAGGGGAATAATGAGTGAGGTTATCAAATTTGCAGATGACACAAAACTATTTAAAGTTGTTAAAAACCAAGAGGATTGTGGAAAATTGCAAGAGGATCTTGATAAATTGGAAGACTGGGCATCAAAATGGCAGATGAAATTTAATGTGGACAAGTGCAAAGTTATGCACCTAGGGAAGAACAACCCAAACTATGGTTAGACGATGCAAAGTTCCACATTAGGAACCACCACCCAGGAAAAAGATTTAGGTGTCATTATGGATAACATGTTAAAGCCCTCGGCCCAGTGTGCAGCGGCGGCCAAGAGAGCAAATAGAATGCTAGGTATCATAAGGAAAGGAATGGAAAATAAAACAAAAAATATTATAATGCCTCTATATCGTTCCATGGTGAGACCGCACCTTGAATATTGTGTGCAGTTCTGGTCGCCGTATCTTAAAAAGGATATAGCGTTATTAGAAAAGGTTCAGAGAAGAGCCACCAAAATGGTAAAGGGGATGGAAGGATACTCCTATGAAGAAAGGCTAAAAAGGTTAGGGCTCTTTAACCTGGAAAAGAGACGGCTGAGGGGAGATATGATAGAAGTCTATAAATTAATGAACGGAGTGAAATGGGTAAACGTAGATCGATTGTTTACGTTATCAGAATATAGAAAGACTAGGGGACATGCAATGAAGCTACAGGGTAAACTATTTAAGACTAATAAAAGAAAATATTTTTTCAATGTGCAATCAAACTCTGGAATTTGTTACCGCAGGATGTAATAAAGGCTGTTAGTGTAGATGGGTTTAAAAAAAGGTTTGGACAAGTTCCTGGAGGAAAGGTCCATAAACCATTATTAAGAAGGGACCCAGGATATCATTGCTTGACCCAATACAAGCATTGTGGAACCTGTGTTTGGGGAACTGCTAGGTACGTATGACCTAGATTGGCCACTGTTGGAAATAGGATACTGGGCTTGATGGACCTTGGTCTGACCCAGTATGGCATATCTTATGTTCTTATGTTCTTAGAGTGGAAAATGGAAAGGCAATAGATAGAAACGGGGTTAAAAAAAGAAGATTACAGACTGGGAAGGACATATAGGGGTAAGATATGAAGAAGTGGAATGGGGAAGCAAAATCAAAGATGGGAAGGGGTGAAGGAGACTGCTAGACAAAGATGTGGCGAGATGTAAAGGACGGCGAGGTAAATAAATGGTGAAACCATTATACAGAATAAAATTACCGAACATGTAGATAGTCATGATTTAATGAGAAATAGCCAACATGGATTTAGCCAAGGAAAGTCTTGTTTTACTAATCTGTTATAAACAGATACAGTACATCAACCGGCTCACCTTAGTCTATCTGGATTTTCAGAAAGCCTTTGACCAGGTCCCTCATGAGAGACTCTTGGCGAAATTAAAAAGTCATAGGATAGGAGGCAGTGTACTATTGCAAATCAGGAACTGGTTAAAAGATAGAAAGCAGAGAGTGGGGCTAAATGGCCAATTCTCTCAGTGGAGAAAGGTGAATAGTGGAGTACCCCAGTGATCTGTACTGGGCCTGCTGCTTTTTAACATATTCATTAATGACTTGGATATAGGAATAATGAGTAAAGTGATCAAATTTGCAAATGACACAAAATTATTCAAAGTTGTTAAAACACAAGAGGATTGTGAAAATTGCAAGAGGACTCTGATACATTGGAAGATTGGACGTCCAAATGGCAGATGAAATTTAATATGGACAAATGTAAAGTTATGCACCTAGGAAAGAACAACCCAAACTATGTTACACGATGCAAGGTTGCACATTAGGAACCACCACCCAGGAAAGAGATTTAGGTATCATCGTGGATAATACATTGAAACCCTCTGCCCAGTGTGCAGCGGCGGCCAAGAAAGCAAATAGAATGCTAGGAATCATAAGGAAAGGAATGGAGAATAAAATCAAGGATACTATAACGCCTCTGTATCGTTCTATAGTGTGACCGCACCTTGAATATTCTGTGCAATTCTGGTCGCCACATCTTAAAAAGATATAGTAGAATTAGAAAAGGTACAGAGAAGAGCCACCAAAATGGTAAAGGGGATGGAAGGATACTCCTATGAGGAAAGGCTTAAAAGGATAGGGTTCTTCAACTTGGAAAAGAGATGGCTGAGTGAGATATGATAGAGGTCTATAAAATTAATGAATGGAGTTGTATAGGTAAATGTAGATCGGTTGTTTATGCTATCAAAAAGTGGAAAGACTAGGGGACATGCAGTGAAGCTACAATGTAACAAACTCATTTAAAACTAATAAGAGCAAATATTTTTTCACGCAATACGTAATCAAACTCTGGAATTCATTACCGGAGGATGTAGTAAAAGCTATTAGTGTAGCTGCGTTTCAAAAGGTTTGGACAAGTTCATGGAGGAAAAGTCCATAAACCATTATTAAAAAGACCAGGGATATCCACTGCTTGCCCTGGGACAATCATCGTGGAACCTGTGTGCCCTTTTGGGAACCTGCTAGGTACTTGTGACCTGGATTGGCCACTATTGGAAATAGGATACTGTGCTTGATGGACCTTGGTCTGACCCAGTATGGCATTTATTATGTTTATTTATTTAACAGGTTTTCTTGTACCGCTTTATCATTTTTTTTAGTCAAAGTGGTTTACATTGTAACTTAAACTTGGTATTGTTCATTAAACAGGGACATTGGTAATTTGGATTATTCTGAGGCAATGGAGGGTTAAGTGTTCTTATATGATTGGGATGAGAAGAGACAACTGGAAAAGGAGGATAGTGAAAGGGTTGATTGAGAGAGAGGAACAGTGTGGGAATGACTTGGACTATGAGTAGAGAAAAAGAGGTAGAGTCTGAAAAGAGAGAAATGGAGTAAAATGAGATGAAATGTGTAAGATCAGTATCAAATGTAGAGAAGGAGAAGAGAAGCATTGCGAAATGGACAGTAAACCCTGGAAAAGAAGAGTTAATGACTGACAAAGTAAATGAGATACCAGGACCAAAGTGATAAGAAAAACAATGTACAGCTGACAAAGGTAGAATAATTATCTTGGCAAGAAAAACTATAGTCTGCATGAGTAGTGGACAGGTGTTGTTTGCTGTCAGGCTTGAGAAATTCGGTCTGCTGGTTTCAGGGATGATTTACCCTTCTCTGCCACCATCCTTTGTTGAAATACTTGCATATCACCTGCCTATGGCACACAGCACATGCATTAAGCTGTTCTTCAGGGATTATCAGTGTCAAGGGAATGTTTGAAAAATGTACCACTGTCAAGGTTTGCTTCTGCCTATGTTCAGCTTTTCCAACATATCTTGCGTGCTGCTTGATGTGAATACTGCTCATGAAACCCCTGTGTAACTCTCACACTCATCACAAGCAATATTACAAGAGTAACTAAAAATGTACCATGGGAGGTAAGCACTTAAAAATCATCTCTAATAAATGAAGAATTGCTTCACTAAACTACTATAAGATGTTCAGAGGTGGTAAAGGAACCTCGGCCACAGGGGAAAACTGTGTAATTTATGCACTAAGTCTTCCGACCGTGCTTATTATATACACTCAACTCTTTGCCCCTATTATATCATTCATTGGCCCCGCTCATGTTTTTACAATTTTTAATTGCAATTAAAAGAAGTGAAAAAATTTAGCTTTCAGTACGAAACCCCTCTGAGCCATCGAAGGAACAACCGCAGAGAGTGCAGACATTTAGGGAGGTACAGGGGTCGGCTCGGGTTTTGCCTGTTAAAAATCCCAGGCTGCTTCAGGGCTTCAAGTGTCTGCTCCCATTATTAAAATCTGTCATAAAGTAAAGATGCTCCTCATAGAATATAAGTCCCGGCTGGCTACTCAGACGATTATAGCACCGTTAGTCAATCATTGTCTACACATAAACATACTTAGAATGATTTGCGATGGCTCATCTTAGATCTTCATCCAAAAGGAGGAGACCCCATTCAGCAACTTGCATGGTTAGAATTGGTGTATCTTTACTTTCAACACAATACAACCCACAGGTCTGAATGAATCGGCTGATTGGATGTCGGTGCTTTGAATCTATTGGTGCACACTGCTTGACTTGTCATGGCTGCTTCTGTTTAAGGACCATTAATGAGGTGTTTTTAATCCATGAGGAGCTAGAGATTCTAGTAATGGGAGCTGACATTTGAAGTCCTGAAGCAGCCTGGTATTTTTAACGGGCGAAACTCGAGTCGACACCTGTACCTCCCTAAATGTTTGCACTCTCTGCAGTTGTTCCTTCGATGGTTCAGAGGGGTTTTGTGCTGAAAGCTAAGGGTTTTTTCAGTTCTTTTAATTGCAATTAAAAATTGTAAAAACATGAGCATGATATAATAGGGGCAAAGAGTTGAATGTACATTATAAGCATGGTCAGAAGACTTGGTGCATAAATTTACACTGTTTTCTCCTGTGGTGGAGGCTCCTTAACCACCTCTGAGCATCTTATAGTAGTTTAGTGAAGTAGTTCTTCATTTATTAGAGATAATTTTTGAATGCTTAACTCCCTTGTTACATTTTTAATTACATAGTAACTCTTGTTATATTGCTTGATGAGAATGACATTCTGGATAAGAAATTGTCTACTTTATTACACATAGTTTTGCAGCTATACTGAAATCAAAAGAAATTGGGTAATATTGACTTAAACTATGTGAGGTTTATCTTTTTCAAAGGCAAAAAAACTGCACCACCTAGTGGCTAAATGAGATCAAAATGTTGGACACAGAATCTAAATGACTTCTGTAGAACACAAAACCCATCAGAGGTCCTGTTGACCTGCAATTTTGCCATGAAGAGAGGGGGAATTTGAGAAACCTCTCCTTGAATAGGGCCCAGTCTGGTGAGATTTACTTCTAGGAAGTACTATAGACTTGCTGTAACTAAGAATTCTCCATACATGTATCAAGAAAACCTTTATCTAGGATTCTATACAGGCAGGGCTGGCATTAAGGCATGGCAAGGAAGCGGTCACTGGGGCCCCAGTATGAGAAGGGGTCCTGTGGCAAAGCTGAGTTGCGTAGCAGAACCTCAGCCCTGCTGGACGGTCTGGCCCTTGCAGTCTTCCCCACCCCCAGTCACTATTCTTTGCTGCCCTCTCCCTATGCCAAGGGTCCTAAACCAAGTAGTGGGAAACATCCAGTCAGTCCGATTTTCAGGGTAATCTGTAATGAATGTATGAGATGGGTCTGAATGCATTACCTCTGTTGTATGCAGACCTATTCATAGGTTTTCATTGAGGGTACACTTGAGTGGTCTGAGGACTGGATTGAGAACCACTGTCACTCCGTGTTACTTGAGTCCTGAAAACGATGTTCAGCAGGAGGAGAATAGCATGTTGCTGCTTCTTGTCTTCCTGCTTTCAGTCTGCCATCTGTGTAGGAGTATCGCTCAAGTGGGTGACATTTGAGGGCTCTCTTCAGTGACTCCTGCAGTTGAAGGTTATTTTACCCCTGCCCTCCACAGAGCAAAGCCAGAGAAAATATGCCATCTTCATCATGCTGCCCAAGAAGGGAAGTTCCATCGGGCCCATCCTGGACCTAAAGGTGCCAATCTCCAAGTATTTCTTTTTTATATGAGGACACTCGGGTCTGTCATTGCATCAGTCAGGCTAGGGGAATTTTTCACCTCTCTAGGCCTCACCAAGACATTATTTCACATTCCCATGTGTTAGTATTTATTTATTTTATTTTTATTTATTTAACAGTATTTCTAAACCGCCTTATCTTAATAATCAAGGTGGTATCACAGCAAACAATCTGGTAAAGTGAGTGTGTTATACATGCAGTGAGGGTGAAATTTAGTTGAGTGTGTGTTGTAATGTGTGCTAGATTGGTTTGAGCTATATACAAGGTGGGCTATATACAGTATTAGCAACGTTCCACTTTTATATTCCGTACCGCCATCTTTAGTTCTGGGCCCTTCCGTCTAGCCTAGCCATGCTTCTCTCTTCTTTTCCTAGGCCATGTTGCTGCTAGTGACATTTCTGTGCAAGCAGGGACTCTGGGTTTCCCAGCCAAAGCAGTTTTTCTTTAGAGTGGTTTGAGGTCACAGAGCTGTGTGTTGGATGGAGGAACATCTAATTGCCTTGTCTGCAGCATTGACAAGGTGCAGGCTGATTTTCCGAGTGGCACTAAGTGGTTTTGAGCAGGTGGGAACTCAGACCTCATATGTGGAACCTCATGGGGTGCAGCTGGGACCTTCCAGTGTTCGACTTTATGGCCACTCCGAGGAATGCTCAAGTCTGCCTCAACCTGCTGGAAAGGGACATAACCCACATGTCTGGACTGTGAATTCAAAGAAAGAAAATTATCAAGATAACATTTCTCCTTGCCTCAAGTACAAAACTTATATCCTTATTTACTACTGTGTATTAACACACATTATCCAGCATTAAATATTGCAAGCTCAGTTATTCTCAAAGGAGTCTATTTACTAGCAAGTTAGTAAATGACCTTTTTAGACGGCAAGTCTTTTTTTGACAGGGAAATATCTATTGTATCTGCATGTAACTCTGCTTGAATTGGATTTGGGAAGGCATGCAATCAAATCTGAAAATAAAATCCATGAAATTATACTACCAGGTCATTTCCTAAGAGACGGTTTTATACATTTTCCTAAAGCAGAGACTAGCCAAGCATGTTGGGAAAGAAGATATAGGAACATAGGTCTTGAGGTCTGTGATGGGGTCTATAGAATGTTATCCGTCTGTCTCCAAAGGGAGAATTAACAGTCCCCTTTAAGAGAGTCTGTAGCCCAGAATTCAGGGCTGGGAGGGCATTGCTCACAGGGAGAGGTTAAGAACCCAGGAGGCTGCAGGAGGGAGAGAGCCCCGTAAAGTCAGGAGTTCTTCCAAGGCAAAGTGTACAAAGGAGTTCTGAGGTAGGAACTTTAACTGGAGCTGGAGGAAGGGCTGGGAGAACCAGCTTGTGGGGGTTTAACAAGCTGGGAGAGAAGTAAAGCTGATTTTTGTTTTCCCTGAGCTGCTGTCTGTTCTGGTTTTTGCTTTGTGAAGGTTTAACAAGCTGGGACAAACTACAAGAACTGCTTTTGTTTTCCCTGAACTGCTATCTGGCCTCTGTTTTAAAGAAAACCCCTTCCCACCGCACGCCATGCTACAACAAGGTCCTTCTTGGCTGCTCTAGCCTATCTAGTCTGTTCAGCTCTATTTTTAATAACTTTTTAGAGTGGAGGTGCTGCATGTTACAGACTTGTTGATCTCAGGCTTCACTGTCTCTTTTCTAGTGGCGGAGTAACCTAGTGGCTAGAACAGAGGGCTGAAAACCAGGGAAGCCAGGGTTTAAATTCCACTGACCTGTCATTGCTTCTGGTACAAGCTTAGATTGTAAGCCTTCTGGGGACAGGGAAATACCTGCTGGGCCAGAATGTGACTTGCCTTGAACCATTACTGGAACAGTGTGAGCTAAATGCTAATAATGCTTTTATTCTTAATCCAATCCCTCATAAAATGAAACACTTTCTCTGCTGTGTTGTAGCATACATTGAGAGAAAACCACAAAGCGCAGTATGGTCTCCATACAGGAGGTACAGTATGTGATGGCTTTTTAGAAATCCTAAGCCGTGCACCAGAATGTCCTGGGCCCTGTTCCAACTGAAATGGCTTTCTGTCCTCATAAATAGATAGGCTGAGGACTTGGCAGCCAGCTGAAACGGAAGGTGATGTTCCTGTAGGCGAGCCGAGACTCTCCTGGACCTAGCTCAGCCATGCCTTTTGTATGCTGCCACAGTCAGACATATGCCAGATAAAAGACAAAACATTTCGAAGTTACTGAAAAGGAACTTTCAGGCTTTCAGGGCTGGTTTATTGACATCTTTCCAGCAGAAGAGAAATTTTTAAATGGGACTGTGTTAAGGAAAAAGAAAAAATTAAGAATGGGGGATGAGAAGAGGGAACAACTCTATTCCCATCTGCCTTATAGCATTGCATGCTTTCATCAGCAGAATGGTTTTGAAGCCAGTACCCCAGAGTTGTTTTAAATTACAGAAAGAGAATGTATGGTCTGACTGTTAACCTAGCACATTAATATCTCAGGGCCCGATGTCATATGGTGCACTCAGCTGGGCACCTTCTTATATTTCATTCCACATATTTTATAGGAAGGATTTTAGCATGCAACAATGTGGAAACGACGTGCATATGGAATTACATCCAAAGCATGGGTCCACGCTAAGCTGTTTTCTGTGATTACCATGGATGTAGGTACTGCCACCCATTCGGGTGTCAGTAATTGCACTCGCACTAACTTCAACCTTGACGAGCGCACACTAAGGACGCCTGCACTAACTTCAGTGTGCAGTCTGTGCTCACCCTCCACCCCTAACAAGCCCAGTCTCTCCTCCAACCCGTATTAAGCGGTTAGTGTGGGATTTTTACCGCGACTGCATTTTTAGTGCATGGTAAACTCTGTGCCAAACATTAGCACAGTTTAGCAAACATGCTAAAATAGGCGAGTTTTGCCCTGATCCTTAAGGTGAAAGTCTGCACACTCTTTAGCTTTGAAACTTGCCACTTGCCATTTGCACCTGCTTAGGTGTGAGTACTCTTTCCTTGGGAAAGAATGTGCCTTTGTATGAAAATGCAATCTACCTGAAGTGTTTTGCTCTCTCGACCTAAACATGCCTCAAGAGATGCTACTTCCTGATGCAGCTGAACATACAGACGTTGTGGAACAGTGCAGATAATTTTAGCTGCATTGTGGTCGGGCAGTTTACAGACAGTTTTATGTGTATAAACCACCATTTACTCTGACAATTGTCCTTAAGTAGATGTAATATAGATATGTAGAGGGGAATTTTCAAAGTCATTCCCACAAGTAGTAATACAGTGCTTTATTAATATAGAAGAATTGTCCACCCTGAGTGTGAGTACTTTGGCAGCGGATGCGCATCCTATGAAAGCACTGTGACTAAGGAGGGTGCTCACATTGGACCGGACTCACTCTGCTACTCTGGCATGGCCCTCCCTCCTGCATTGTGCCAAGGCTGACATCATCCAGCCATGTTTGCTGGCGCTGTTGCCATCACTGGGCTGCACCTCCAGGAGGGAGGGGAATCAAGGTGGTCCACAGTTCTGGATATGCATGGCAATGGTGCTGACATGACGTGTATTAAGGCACTTTGACCAGTGCCTCTGCACGATTGGTGGCTCGAGGGGGATGACCGGAGATGAGAGTCTCCTGTTTAAAAGGAGCCATGGGTAATGATTCAGTCTCTTCTCCTGCCCCACAGCTTGCTGAAGAATCTGCCTACCCTTCCCCCTTTATGAGATAATAGTCCAGTATGGACCATTCAGTTATTGTATATTTATAACCAGGTTGTTATCCTAGTTGATCGCTGCAATGTTTTCTGTCACAGATGAGGCAGAGTACCTGGTCCTAGATATTAAAGGGTGGAGGGTGGTCTAATGATGGTTAACATACCACGTGTTCTGATGTTGTTGTCCAGCAGTTGATGCCAAATCCTGTTAAGGTGTCTGACCAGAACACACTGCTTTGAAACAAATAGGCTGAGAAGGACTGTGATCTTGCGTGGTGAGAATGGACCACCTAGAAACCCTGGCTCAGTCTTGCTTGCTTGGAGTGGACCAGCACACAGATCTGAAGTTCTTCCAAACAATATTACTTGTTGTGGCTTAGATACATAGATTATAGTTCCTTGCTAGGGTTAATATTAATTAAAATGAAACCTTCTATGACACTTGAAACTTGACTCTTTTTTTTTAATGGGGGATATGGGGTGGGGTCACAATTGTACTGGTTAAAGTGCTTGCATTTATTGGAGGTGTTCCTGGGGTTAGGAAGGAAATTGGAATAGTACATGTACTCTTATATTTTCAGAAGAATGTGGGTTGTTGTGGTCAGAAAATAGTAACTTCAGGAAAAGACACAAATGTCTGTGGGTGCTTTTGTTTAGGTAATTTGCAAAGTGAAAAAATGGCTGAGCTCTAGCTTTAAAAACTGGTTTAAAAATATGTGAGTAGTATGAAAATTGTCCCCTATGTAGAGAGAGAGAATTCAGTTGATACCTAAACCCAAACAAAAATTATTGTTATTCATGGTTTAGATTTTTATTTCTTTTCTATAAATATGCCAATATTTATTTAAAGTTGTAGGAAGCTCAACTTATTTAGTCTGCTAGTATGGATCCAAATAAATCAGGGTGTGTTGGTGCTGACCTTTATTAGATAGCCAGCAAGTGTCACTCTGATACATGTGAAGCTCCATTTTGCATAGCATGTCTAGGTAGAAACTGGGATGTTCACAGTTCGCCAAGTATTTTGCAAAAGGTTTTGCTTTAAATGGAGCCTTAGGGTGTCATTCTGAACTCCGTATAGTGGGTCTGGATGTCTGATCCCCGTTAAATAGCCAGGCAGCCTGCTGGGGACAGAGCTCCCCGTACGAACAGGCGATTTGTTTATGGGAAGAGGAGGCGGAACAGAGGCAGAGTGAGGGCGGGTGGTGGGCGGAGAGCGACCCCAGATGTACAGGGCCAATTCTGAAGTTGGCCCTGTACGTCCAGGTTCGTCCATGGAGACCGGGGACTTATTCGGAGGTTGAATAAGTTCCCCTGGATGTCGGCGGACTGCGGCACCTGGCAGAAATGGAAGATGAGGGGGTGCAGGAGGATCCCTGCAGCCTGACTCTGGCCATGGGAGGCCAGATTGGGGGGTTGGGCTGCAGGGAAAGGACAGTGTTGTTATTGGCTAGAGATTGCAGCTCCATTCAGAAGTCTGGCTGAGTTAACCGGGTATGTGGGCTGGGCGTGCGGCCGATCAGAATTGGGGCTTGTCCTGCACGTCCAGACTGTAGACCCGATTCTGATCTCGCGGCACATCTAGCCCCCGCGGGATCAGAATTGGTTCTACCGCTGTACGCCCCAATTCTGATCGGCTGTACAGGGGCTGGACAGCCAGTACAGAATCGGCCTCTTAGAGTACTACTCCTATGCTTATCATTTGTATAGCACGACAATGCATATGCAGAACTGTGCATATACTTATGAGAGGCCGTCCCTGCTCAATAGAGCTTATAATATATGTAGGAGAAAAACAGAGAGAGGGGACTAGAGATGGGGTTGACACATATAGGTGATAAACAGGAGAAAAAAGGGTCAGGATCCAAAAGCAACCTCAAAGAGATGGGTTTTTAGCCTGGATTGGAATAAGACCAGAGATGGAGCCTGACACACCGACTCAGGTTGTCTGTTCCAGGCATATGGTGCAGCAATAGCTGACTGTACTAAACCTCAGCCGCAGTACTGCCCGGCCACCATATACACAGGAGAACAACCCTTTCTTACAATATCATTGATGCTACTCGCAATCTCCAATCACTAATCCACAATCGGAACACGACCGATTTCAAATCTGCTTAACACCCATAATACAAAATAACTATCTTCTGGGAACCAACTCCACCTAGCTAGGCAAGAATCACCTCGATACAAAAAAAAATCCAAGTTATCAATGTCCCCGTTTAATGTATATTTACCAAGTTTAAGTTACAATGTAAACCGCTTTGATTGAAATGATAAAGCGGTATAAAAAGCTGTTAAATAAAAATAAATAAATAAAAGCTCCCAGCAACCAGATGCTACCATCATACACAGTGCCACACTGATAACGGTAACAAAATATCTCAGCACACCCCATTTACCCTCGTCGTTTCATTCATACATAAAGCATAGATCTTACCGGTGAGCCACGTACAGCCCATTATCCACAATGCTGCTCTACTATTCCTCATGAACTCAATAATCCTCCTGTCGGCTATCATCTATATCACATTGCTGATCACATACATGGAAATCTTCACTCCTCGTGCAAATCTCATTCCACTCATATGTCACAACCCCCATTATGCTATTTCTTATACAACACTATGAGCAAGAAGTAGGGATATTGGAGCACTCATCAGAATTAGACCACTCGACACCATAAAAGCACATTTTTGTGTAATTCCAACGAATTCCACCCACCTACAATGTGTTCTTCTCAATGCTCGCTCTGCACACAACAAGGTTCCCACTCCTAGTGAGCACAAACTAGACATCATGTGCGTCACTGAATCCTGGCTCATAGACAATGATACCGTCCTAATGAATCAGCTGTTGTCAGCAAGTTTCAACCTGTTCAGCTGCCCCAGGACTAATCGCAGAGGTGGGGTGTCTTCATCTTAGCCAAAGAGCACCTACACTTTCGCCATGTCAACATTATATCATCTCAGGGCTTCGACATGCTCGTCATAACAAAAGTATATCACACTTTGCCTAGTATAGAGATCCCTCACCGCACCCACAGGCTAACAACTATCTTGCAGAAATGTGTGATCTATCCCTAACAAGCAACTCATATTCCTGTGTCTTTTGGGGAAACTGCTAGGTACATATGACCTAGATTGGCCACTGTTGGAAACAGGATACTGGGCTTGATGGACCTTGGTCTGACCCAGTATGGCATATCTTATCTTATGTTCTTATGTACTCCTTGTGACCTGAACCTCCCCTCGATTCCAAAAAAACCCCACCAAATCCTTCATGGATGCTATGGAAGCACTGGAAAACACTCAAATTGTAGACAGACCAACCCATGAAAAGGGAGGACTGCTCGACCTCATCTTCGTCACCATCCACTTACTCCAGAACAATTGCCTTCCACCCCCTATCACCTTATCAGTCTGACCATAAGATAATCACTTTTTGCCTTTCTCAAGGCCTGGCCCCACCCCCAGACCACCACTCACAGCCCACCATAAGGAGATTTAGACGCTGGGACAAGGAAGAATTCCTAAATACAATCCTCCCACAGCCGAATACAGACTCTCAAGACCTAAACAGTCTGGTCCAAAACTGGAATGAAACACTATCTAAAGCTGCAACGGCACCACAGACTAAAAGACCCATTAGGAAACACCATTCAGCCACATGGTACTCTGCCGTACTCAGAAACATGAAGCGTAAACTCTGGCAATTTAGAAAGAAAATGGTGATGCTCTAAAACTAAACCTGGTGTACAAAGGAGGCAAGAGAGATGGATGATCACATGTGCCTTTATTGTGTCCCCTACGCGTTTCGGCGTATGCCTTCCTCGGGGGGATATAAAGGCACAATTGGTTAATGGCCAATAGGCAGAATGGTAAGGAGATTCCTTGTATTAAAAATTAAATGAAATGAGCAATTCAATCCCAAGCAAAAGCAAAAAGGGTTGTCAATGAACAGGAAGCACGTTCTGTTAGCATTCATCTCTCTTGCCTCCTTTGTACACCTACTTTATCAGCAAGAGCGTTTGCTCTTCTTGTGCCCGTCTAAAACTAAACCTGACCATGGTAATTATATGAGCGCAGAAGGGAGGCACCTCCTGCAGGCACAAGGAAGCACAAAGGAGCAGGATTGTTGTAAGTACTGTGTAATCCTGCTCAGAACATTAAACACCCCCCATCCCATATGACCATCTTACCCCTCCCACTCCCCCCACCCATCTATGTAAGTGAATGACTTCACTGTTTACTGCATATTTTGTACATAGTTAAGCATGATGTTTTATCCACATTTATCCCCTCCCTAGTTTGATGTTCATCAATGTTTAATGTACAATGTGAAGTTTAATGTAAACTGCTCCTGATCTCAGGAAGGAGCGGTATAAAAGTGCACCGAAATAAAAATAAATAAATACATAAATAATAAACATGAGGTCCTATCCCCACAAGCTTTATTCATACACTTCCAGAAAAAGACTGTCATCATGGGCAACACACCAACCACTACAACACTGCCACTGAACTCCAACTCTAACTGTGCCCTCCACACATGGCATACGATCACCACATAACCCTGGAACACCTAGACGACAACATCTCCAACATAAATACAACATCTTCCCCCCCTAGACCCATGCCCAGTGAGTTGGATCAAGATAGCTCACTCCAAACTCGCCCCCACATTGCTTAAAATCACTCAGCTTTCCCTTGCTGATGAGCAGTATGTCATTGGAAGCCCTGGATTGGGTAATAGTCACCATGGATGCCAGCCTCAAAACTTGTTGTTAATACTAATAGTTCTCGTGCTTTTCTGAGTTTCAATCTTGCTTGCTGTTTGGGAGTATCATACTGGCATCTCTCAGGAAAACAGTAAAATAACTTAAAAAAAAAATTTAGGTGGTGGTTGATACCACTGAGGTAAGCACAGTTGTCCCTTCAATCACTGTTGGAGATTCAAGGTCTAAACAAGCAGGTAGCAGATTGTTTATGTGACTTGGAGCCGGTGTAAATGCCGTTGGGACTTACCATTGTAAAATGGGGGAAACATCTATTTTTTTGAATCACCCAAAGCACCCCCAGAACTTGTCCCCTTAAAATCTCTGCATCCTATTACATCTACACTTGTAAATAGCAGCATTATAAAATTGGTATTTACACATTCAAGTGTCACTATTTACACATGTACATGCTGTGTAAGGCTTTTGAAGTGACCTCTGTAAGGTCTGAAATTAGTACAATTCACTGAGAAAGATATCTTGATAGATATATTTTTAAACAGATGGTATGTCTACCTTTTCTTCTGTAAATTACAAAAATTTAGGCCAAAAAGAGATTGCTGAGTAACGCCAAAGAGAGGCAGTAGAGGCAAGAAAAAGATAAGTAAAGTTTTTGGAGATTCTAGTTAACATAGCAGCTTTAAGAACAGAAATCCTAAATCTCTAGTGTCTTGGTATTTTAGGGGGCTTCCAGGTTCCTAATAGCATGCGATACGATGAAGCAGAGGCTTCAGAGTAAAAGGGGACTGCAGCTGTCCTCTGGCAGGGTATCCATAGAAATGATGATTTTGTGTTGCCCATTAAGATGTGAAATTAATGGTTTTAGTAATTTTCCATTTAACAGTAATTTATTGAATGCTTTTAAGCCAAAGTATTATATGAGAGGGAAAAATCAGACAGAGATAAATATTAATGAAGGTTTTGACCTTTAAAGATAGAATAAATGAACCAGTTTAAAGCAAAAGACAATTAAGAGATGTACCAAACTTAAAACGACAGGTACAGCACCTTGTAAAAGTCTTCACATGCCTGTATATTGTTCACGTTCTGCTGTCTAAAATATGCTATTGTGCAAACTGCATCCACATGTAAATGGTCATTTTAGAAAAGGCTCATTTAACTCGTAGATGTCCCTATCATGTCAGAATTGCATGGGGGCACGTCGGGGTGTGGCCTGGGTGGGAGAAAAATCTACACTCATATTCCTCGTTTCATAAAGGGAATATGCACAGGTAAAGTCAAAATTGTCAATGTCTGAATTTATACCTGCTCCCTGACACGACTGGGGGGGGGGGGGTGTTTGCTAAACAGCGGTAACGGACTCCATGCGATATCTGAGCCGCAGCCCCATTGATTTCGATGGGGCTGCGGCTCTGATATCGCAAGGAGTCTGCTACCGCCGTTTAGTAAACACCCCCTAGGTGTTTAAAAGGTGCTCCTTTTGGCCATCCCTTTACAGGAGGAATTAAGGGCAATATCCCTTCACTTGGTTTGCAGCTTGTCGTGCTGTGAGGGCTTGTGTGCATCAATAATTCTGAGAGCGAAGCTAACTACTGGCAGGGGGTCTCTCAAGATGGACAGGTCTCAGCTGAAGTGCCAGATTAAGACAAACCATCCATCTGGGCAGCAGCAGAATGGGATGGTGTTGGCGGTGGAGGATCACATTCCTGTGACAGTGGCAACAACACTAGCATTGCCTGCATGGAAGAAAGGCCTGGCAATCTACTTTGATATCTTGCCACAAAATCCCAATGGATAGTCACAAAACAAATTGCGCTATAGCACTGGAAGATAAGACCCCCAGGTTGGAAGCCACTCAACTGGCTACTGGGGATGAGCTGAAGACTTTTCAGAGTAAAGCCAGCATTTATGATGTGGTTGGATCAAAGCCCTTGGGACATCTGACTGCTGATGTAGCTACACATTAAATGAGAGTCAGAAGCTGCAAAAATGTCTTAGATATTGGGACATGGAATGTATAAAGCATGAACCAAGTGAAGGTAGAGATGGTCAAGAATGAAATGGAACGTGTACAACTTGATCTGTTGGGTGTCAGCAAACTGAAATAGATTGGCACTTTGTATCTGATGATCACATGGTATACTATGCTGGAAATTAAAGATTAAGAAGAAATGGTGTTGCATTTATAATTAAGAAGAAATTTGCAGTAACTGTAATGAAATACAATGCAGTCAGTGAACACTTAATTATTTTATTTATTTATTTATTTTATTTGCGTACAATTTGTATCCCGCTGCTTCCAGTGATCAGCAGCGGTTACTATACAAGGGGGTTTGGTTGTACTGACCAGAAATTAGGGGTATGTACACTGTGATTAGGGCAGGGTGGTATCACACAGCAAAAGGGATTATAGATTTACAGTTGATTGCTGTTAGACTTCACGCAAATTACAAAATATACATATTTACACAAGCATGACAGTTATGACTTCACATAGGATTGTTGTATACATATAAGACTTCACATAGGATTGTTATATACATATATGCATAAGCTACATATATCTATTTGCTCATATAGGTCTGGGTGCATCTCATGATGTTAAATTGAAATGTGCTTGGAAGAGGTGCGTTTTAAGTTTTTTCCTGAAGTCTTTTAGATCACAGGTTGCACGCAGTTCGCTTGGTAACCGGTTCCAGAGTGTTGGTGCTGTAAGTGAGAAGGCCCTATTACTGGTGTAAGCATTAACCTTTCTGAAGCATTTCGGGAGACAGAGGGTGTTGAGGTTTGCTGTTCTTCTGCATCGGTTGTTGGGCATGTTGGATATTAGGCTATTGAGATGCGAGGGTGCTACATTCTGGATGACTATTTGTCTACAAGGAATGGCCATCAACACAACCATTATTCAGATATATGCCCCAACAACAGCTGCAGAAGAAGAAGTTGTTCAGTTCTATGAACAAGTACAAGCTGAAATTGACATAATATGCAAACTGGATATCCTGATAATCATGGGTGACTGAAATGCAAAAGTTGGCAACAAAGAAGAAGGCAAAGTGGTTGGAAAATATGGACTCGGCAACACAGATGAAGCTGGAGAAAGACTGATAGAATTCTGCAAGACCAACTATCTATTCATCTCACACACCTTCTTGCAGCAACACAAGTGGTGACTGTACATGTGGATTTCACCCAATGGATTGTACAAATATCAAATTGACTACATCTGTGGAAGTCAACAATGGAAAAGGTCAAGTACCTGGAGCTGACTATGGGTATATATCATCAACTACTAGTATGCAAACTCAAGCTAAAGCTGAAAAAGAGCAAGCCACTCATGAATGTAGCAAAATATGACCTTGAGAATATACCACTGGAATTTAAAGATTGCCTGTGAAGTCAATTTGCTGCTTTGGATACAAATAAAAGAGCACCAGAAGATTTATGGGATTACATGAAGAAAATGAGAAGTCTCTATAAAAAGTGAAAAAGCTAAAATGGCCTAAATAGAAGAAACTCTGAAAATTGCCCAGAAATGCAGAGAAGCTAAAGCCAGAGGAGAAAGAGAGGCAATCACAGAACTTGGAGATTTCCAACATGCAGCAAGACGAGACAAGAAGTACCACAATGACGTATGCAAGTTAATAGAACCAGAAAATATTAGAGGAAGAACAAGATCGTCTTTCCTAAAGCTACGAGAGTTAGAAAATTCCAGCCTCAAATTGGAATGCTACAAGATGCTCAAGGATCCATGTTGAATGATGCTGAGAAGATCAAGAAGAGGTGGAAAAAGTATACAGAGTCATTATAACATAAAGATCAAGTGGACCAACAGCCATTTCA
This sequence comes from Ichthyophis bannanicus, assembly GCA_033557465.1. Lineage (NCBI taxonomy): Eukaryota > Metazoa > Chordata > Amphibia > Gymnophiona > Ichthyophiidae > Ichthyophis > Ichthyophis bannanicus. The sequence goes on along the minus strand of CM066032.1, from coordinate 1,511,881,993 downwards.
ACCTGTACCTTATGATCAGGAGCCATTGGTGATGAAAAAAGTCATTGAAGCACCATTGAAAGCATTATCAAAGAACAAAGCACCAGACATTGATGGCATTCCCATTGAAGTATTACAGCAATCTGATTCAGCTGTTACCATACTTGCAAGGCTCTGCCAGGAAATTTGGAAGACAGCATCTTGGCCAATTGACTGGAAAAGATCTGTGTTTATACCAATGCTGAAGAAAGGTGATCCGAATGATTGTGGAAATTATCGCACAATTGCTCTGATCCCAAATGCCAGCAAGATTCTACACAAGATCATTCAGAGCGACTACAACCATATCTTGAAAGAGAACTGCCTGAAGGTGCAAGCAGGTTCAGGAAAGAGCGAGGAACAAGAGACATCATCGCGGATGTAAGATGGATCCTTGAAATGACAAAAGAATACAAAAAGGATACCTATATGTGCTTTATTGACTATAGCAAGGCTTTTGACTGTGTAAAACACGTGATACTCTGAGTCACGTTAAAAAGTATGGGTATACCAGAACAAATCATCAGAGAAGCAGGCTTGTAAGAAGATAAACGAGGTGTGAAGATTTATGGAAGACTCATCAACAACCTTCACTATGCTGATGATACCACAATACTGAATGAAAGTGAAGATGATTCTGAAACATTTCCTTCTCAAGATCATAGTCTTAAAATGGGCCTGCACCTTAACATAAAGAAGAAAGAGATCCCGACAACTGGCAAAATCAATACGTTTATCGTTGATGGAGAAGAAACTGAAATACTGGACAACTTTAACCTACTTGGATCAATAATCAATAAAGAAACAACAAGCAGTCAAGAAATCCAATGATGCATTGCTCTTGGCAGAATGGCTATGAAGGACCTAGACAAGATTGTCAAGAGCAAAGATGTTTCTCTCCATACAAAATTTCAACTTGTCCAAGCCATGGTATTTTCAATAACATTGTATGGATACGAAAGTTAGACAGTGAAAAAGATAGACAGGAAGAAAATCAATGCCTATGAATTATGATGAAGAACACACTGTATACCATGGATTGGCCGAAGAACAAACCAGTTATTAGTAGAGGAGATCAAACCTCAGCTTTCTTTAGAAGCTCAGATGAGAAGACTTAAACTTTTGTCCTTTGGACCCATCATGCGAAGAGAGAGATCATTAGAGAAAGACTTCATGCTTGGCAAGGTTGAAGGTCAACGTAAAAGAGGAATTCCAGCAGTGAGATGAATTGATACAATAACAGCAGCTATGGATGCCACTCTATCAACTGACTGAAGATTGAACCCAGTTTAGCACAATTATCCAGAGAGTTGCCATGAGTTGACACCAACTCGACAGCACTTACAGCAACAGCAACAACAGTTTCTTTAATCTTCCAATGCATATTCCCCCTTCCAAACTGAAATGAGGTAAAGATAAAGTTCTGTGTAGTTAAGAGCATCTGCGCATCTAGGTGTGCAAAATGGTTGAGACACAGGTCTATGTTGTGAAATGCGGGCACTTACATGTGTAAAATGCCTGGTTTCCTGCATTGATTATTCCAATGTGTATATTTATGAAATGTCTCCTCCTGCTGCACATAGATATATATGCCCTTGTGTTCCTGCACTTCTTTCTGTATATTTGTTACCTGAGAGGAAATCAATGTATACATATTGGAGAATATGAACTAGCCTTTATTTAGAGCCAGCACTGTAATATATTCAAGAACAAAATGCAATCAAGGACAAGGTTCTTTCTTAAGTTGCAGATCAGTTTTATTTAAAGAAAATTACAGCCTTATGCAATAATTAGAGCACTCAACTATGTACATATATATTTTCTTTTGGGATCTTATAGAAGGAAAATATGTGCAATAAGAACAATGGTGAAATCCTGAATTATCACTTATACTGGACTAGGGCTAACTCACTGTGAATGTTGCTGTATTGCTTTCTGGAATTTCGGGAGATGGTTCTGCGGTGATGGTTGCTTGGAAGAATTCTGTCTGCTTGTTGAGATTTTCTTTTCTGCAGAGAGGATGGGAGCAAGCCTTGCCCCCCTCCCAGATGGAAAAGAGGACCAGCTGCTGCCAGAGAAACTGGGACAGATATTTTTCTTTTTCTTGTAAGCACATTGCAGGAAGGGTTGAAACTGGTTCTCTCTCGTTTTTGAAATGGAGGCCATGGTGGAAAGGTAGCCCAGATTGGCTCAGCCGGTCACTTCATTGGATGTCAGGTGTTCAAATAACATATATTCAAGAAAATTCAGAATATTACCTCAGAGGTTATTACTACTTGACTCGTAATTATCATGACAGAGAAAATTATATCCAGTTCTTGAGGGGCTCTTAGTCTGAAAGCATGCATATCACAGAAGAACAAGGAAGATATCCAAACTTTTTTGTTTACTGTACAGATGCAAAGAAGCTGAAAAATCAAAATCCTTTTGTCTTATATTCAGGCTTCATCAAATTCTTTTAAATGGTTCTTCTTATACCTCTGTTAATCAGAGGTCGTTTTAATCACTTTATGCAAACTGAGTTCTTGGTCCTAATCCCATTCTTTCATTACATAGTTTCAACCATTAGCAGTTCCCGTGAACCATCTTTTGTTAGAGCGGATTTGTTATTAGGTGGCCTTTGTTCATGTTGGCCTGAGTCATTAGGTGGAAGAAGGGCTTTTTAGTGTTAGTTGTTGAGATAGCAGATTTTGTAGGATATTTTTATATTTTCCCTGAGTACAGTAAAATCATAATTCAGCATATCACACTGCATATTTCCCTCTCTTAATTCAAGAGAAAATATTAATACGGGAACAAAGAGTCACAAATAATAACAAAAATGAAAAAGTCAGCATTAGAATGAGGGATTAATCATAATAATATGAAGAAGAAAATATAATTTTTTCTGCATATCATTAGGTAAGTGAAGTAGTAAATGTTTGTATTCTATATAATATGGAGCACGTTTGCCTGTTTAAAAATGGTGACATGTGGCTCTTCATGCTTGGAACGTATCATGCAACAGGAATTGTGACTAATGAAAACTGGCATTCATCATCATCATTAATTATTATTATTATTAGATTGGATTCTTCATTGGAAAACACAGTCTTGGACTGCTTTTAATCCTGTGATTCGGTTTCTTTTCAAGAACCTAGGAATCATGCAGGTATCTCACACAAGATGTAAGCTGCTCCAAGTAGAGTAGTTTTTTGTAGGATTTGTGGCGTCAAGTCCGGTAGGTCCAAAATTTGTAAATATTTAAGGAGTCCCTTAGGTAAGGCCCTGAGAGCTCCAACCACAACTGGTATTACAGTAGATGTGTTCTTCCAAATCTTGTCAACTTCAGTCTGCAGATCTTTATATTTTATCAATTTTTCTCATTTTTCCTCAATTCGGGTATCACCTGGGATTATCACATTTATAAACCACACTTTATTTCTTTTCTCTGACAGTAATATCATTATTTTGGATTCTTCATTCAAAGACACAGTCTAGGACTGGTTTTAATCCTGTGATTTGTGTTCTATCCAAGATTATAAATAATACATTTTGTGTTCATGTCTTATGTTTGGTTTGTTAGATGTTCACCATAGATCCCGTTGGTCTGTGGTCAGCAGGCATCCTTTCCACCTGGCATCTATTCCAGGTGAAGCCGTTCTGGGCAGAGTCTAGCTTAGCTCTGGTTTAGTGGACTCACAGTTCAGCTAAATCATGCAAGTTTCTTGTGCACCGCCAACCGCTTCAGGAACATAGAGTTACTCCTACTCCCTAAGTTGATGCCACATCATGCCCTCACACTGTACGTCTGGTTGTGAGAAGTTATCTTCTGAATTTGGTGAAATTGTCTCATCCCAGCATGCAAGCCAAATCAGAAGCATAAGGGTGAGGATCTGACCAGTGATTAGTAATTTGTCTAGCACACCATTCCCAGTGTGTGAATTTCTGAGGAAAATATCCCACCATAAATATTTCCCTATATTTCTGCAGTTGGCTTGTATCCTTTGTGATTTTTTAAAGTTTCAATCTTGTTTTCATTTTTAAGTTGTTCAAGTGATCTTTGGATAATGGAGTTATCCCATATAGACTGTAAGTGTGTTACATTGACTCCTAAGGGAATAGGTATTAATTTGTGAGGGCATTTGGATAGGTCACAGAATACTGTCATCACCAGGGGGCGCTCTCTGGCTCTTTATGCATAATAGCACCAAACACAAAGTATGTCCTTTGGTGCTACTATGCTGTCTTAGTTATGTAATTATTCAGCAAAGCTCAGTTCTGTAATTATTTAACAAAAGATGCTAATCACAGTTTGACCCAAACTTCTTCAAGGGTTTTAAGTGCCTAGTATGGCTGGGACATTACAGTTTCATTCCCAAAATGTCTTTCAAACAAAGTCCCAAAGAGTCATGGTTCCTGGAGTCAACTCTCATTCATTCCTTCAGGTTGCTAATTAGCTGGCTACATCAACTCCAGTCCATAGATTCCAGGCAGCCCAACAGGCTGAAGCAGTAACTCTGCTTTTGTACAGGGAAAGTCAGCTCCCCCTCTCTCTTCTCTGGGTTTCTTTCTACACAGCAGTACAACAATCCATAGGCTCCATAACTTGTGAAGGAGATTCCAGTGAGGTTTGTTCAATTTCTATTTGCTCTTCCTCACTCGGCTTCTCTCCAACTGTCAGTACCTCTGTCCCCACTGCTTTAGGGGAAGTGAGCTCATAGGTTTCCAGTCTCCCCCCACAAATAACTTGCTGGAGTTAAAAAGGGGCATGAACCTAGGTAGGGAGGCTTGAAATTTAAAGGGGCCCCAACCTTTTCTCCAGTAACTGGGCCTCGCTCTCCCTCTCCTGGGTGATCCAGGCTCCCTCCTCCCCTACTGCCTGTTTTTTCTAGTGCCACCTGTGGTCCTTCCGGGCCACAATACATACTCATTATGAGTTTAGAATAACTAAAATCACATCATGCAGTCATAGTGACATCACAGAAAGACTGATTCAGCCCTTCAGTTACAATAAACAGTCAGTGCTGGCCATTCACTAGGACCTAGTGACTAGGTGGACTAGACAACTGCCTAGGACAGCAGACCCCATTGGGTGGCATAACACCATGAACCCTCAATGATTTTTTTAAAGCAGTAACTTTGTACCTCCGCTTTGGTTTCCGCAGCAGGCCATGCACTTCGGTATTCATGGCATGAACTGCCACTATTGCCTCTCTCCAATGCAACTTCCTTACAGAGGGGGCAGGAGAGACAGGCTGTGAGTGTGTGCACATGTGTGGGGGGCTTTAAGGCCCATCACAGGCTCTGATGTGTGTGGCCTGCCACAGGCACCAAAGAGGTGGCACAAAGCTGCTGTTTTCAAAAATTGTGGAAGGGTTGCAGCCCCCCCCCCCCACCAAGGTGAGATGATAGATGCAGGGAAGAGGGGCGAGGTGGAGGCACCTGTCTAGGGTGGCAGAAACCCTTGGGTCAGCCCTGTAAACAGTTTGTCTTTAACAATCATAAAATGGTAGGTAGCGTGGATACATAAGAAAGAATGAGAATATGGAACTACTATATTACTGTTGTCATTAGAAAGATGAAAGGCACGTGTTCCATTAAGCATACAGTTATCATAACTTCCTAGGTTACTGTTGCATAAAAAATAATTATTTATCTACTGGAATACAAATGTCTTATAAATAGTATGAAATAAACAAAAACAGGATCAAGGTAGGGTATCTTGAGGTTTCACCTAGGCAAAACTAATCTTGCAAAAATACACCTTAGAGAGAGAGACAACTTTGTGTAGTGATTGTAGCTCATAGGTCATTCACAGTGTAGCAGCAGAGCGCAGACAAACCAATGATACCAGGAGGCTGTTCAGAAGGTCCAAATCATTTATTTGTGCACAAGTCTCAAGCAGAATCAAATTCAACATGGCTGAGCAATGATTTCTAGTAAAACAACAACTTTTATAGACTTCTTCTCCATTCTAGACATAGGAAAACATTTCATTGGTCCCGGTAACCTCCCGTACACCTTCTATTGGTCCCGGTACTGATATGGCTATCCAATGATGTCCTTTGACTGGGCTTAGCACCTGCTTACCCCCCTTTCAGTCCCAATTACAATGGTCAGTTCACCAACTTAGATACTTTTCTCTTCCAAGGCCATTTAACTAGTTAGCACATGTGGGAAAGCAGGGCACTGTAACCTTTCTTTCAGCAGATTTAATTAATTTCATAGCAGCTGTATGTTCTTATCAGTAGCAATTTAAACTTGTTTTTCTATATTTTTCTGAGTTCTGATTCTGCTCATCTAAGCTGATTTATGCTTTGCTAAGTTCTAGTTCTACAATAGCAGCATATTGGGGGATGTGCAATTCCTATGGGCCTCTCCACAGGCTTCATTTACAGGTCAAGCTGTTTAGGCCTGTCTGCTTATTTCAGACACTATGGATCACAGGCCTTCGCCTACCACATTCCCCCCTTTGATTAATCTCACCCTATTACTCAATAAGGTGTGAGAGTTAAATCACTCAATCTGATTATACTAGGGTCGGAGGGTTCCGACTATACACAGGAGGACTAGGATGCCATAAGGCCATAATCTTAGTTGCGGTTTTCCGCTCTACTGTATTTTCAATAACACTGTTAATAGAACGCATACAACATGGGATTATACATGGTAATAGAAACACAGCTATAATTATTAATACTAACATAAGGAAAGTCGTAAGTCCTCCTAAACCTGAGAAAATAGAGGCGAACCAGTTAGGAATCTTAAGACCATGCCAAGTCTGTACTGGCACGTAAGCTTGTTTTCGCATATTTTCAGCAATTTCTTCAACTACTTGACCTTTATCATCTATCTTCAAACAACAATTGGTTAAATTCAATTTACCACATACTCCTCCTTCAGCTGCCAACAAATAGTCTAGTGCTAAGCGATTCTGATATATGGCAGTGCGCATTTGTGTACTCTGTCTAGCTAAAAGTGTGAGTGCTTGGCTAGTCTCATTGGTTATTAATTCAACTACTGCTTGTAAGCGGATAATACGATTAACCATATATACAGGGGTCCGATAGCCCCACATGCCATCTTTGTTCCAAGTGGCAGGTCCATAATAAGCAATTATTCTCTCTGGTGGCCAATCATCGCCATCCCATTTCTGCCACTTGCCTATCTGTAAGGGTGCTCTCTTCTGTCTTTTAGTGTATACTGGATATCCTAATTGTTCTCCATGTTCTGTGGGTAAGAGAAAGAAAGAAGGTCTAATGATCCCTAAGACACAAGCCCCTCTCCAGTGTATAGGGAGTCGGGCATACGCTCTGGTCCCACAGATCCAATACAGGCCAGGTGGGGCTTGCCAGGCATGGGGCTTGGCAAGATTAGTCCATAAATCGGCAAGCTCAGGGAATTTCGCTAATGGATTTGGGGGTTCAGATGCATTAACCCCGGACCACCAGGACGTCCTTTTGGTGGTGTCATTATAGAACTTTTGGCTGAGACAGACCAGCTGTCCCACCTGTAGATTGAACTGAGGTCCAGTTCTGGCATAGCAGAGACGTCCAACTATTGGGTGTGCTAATACCCATTCACTTGTAGTCTTATGTAATTCAGTATGATTGTAAGTCATGGAATAATTCAATTCTTGGGCTTCCCATGGCCACTGGTCACCCATCCGTGTCCCACCCCAAAAATAACAATCTGAGATGTGGAGGCTGGATACTACTGCTCCAGCTAATTCTAAAAATAAGTTCTGGGAGGGATGGGGAATATCAAACTTATTCACATGCATGGTTTCATAGAAAGTGTTATGGATATGGTACCTGGATGATCGATGGGCTTGGGTATTTAATCTTATATATACAATGGTTCCTGGATCTGATCCAGATCCTGCAATTCGTAAGCCGAATTTATATCCTTGTTTCCATGCACTAGGATTGCGTATAAACAACTCTAATGGGTTACAGGCACCTTTCTTACATTTTGCTATATCCTTGACGTATGGCTTAGTTAAGGCAGCCATCCGGTTGTCTCTGGTATTTTCTATCATACCTGTTTTCCATGTGGCATAGAAAACACATTCCCATTTCGGGCAATAGTAATCTGCAACTGGGGCTGTACTATATTCATTGGCTAAAACTCTTTTACCTGTACACTCTCCCCATCCAGTGGTCCCCTCTGGACACATATATTTGTCATTGTGTGAGTAAGTTTTCTCCCAATTACCACATTTGGAACAACTATCTCTATTTATGGCATCACAAGCATCAAAATACAAAAAGGCATACTTTGTAGGATCAGTGAGTGGGGGTGTGGCATTGAGCAAAGGTCCATCTGCATCATTCCATCGTATCTCCAAAGTATAATAGGATGGATTCTGATGCGGGTTAAAGCATACTTTAGTATTCCCTTTGGTACAAACGTTCAGTTCAGTGGTGTTATAAATACACCGAGTTACTTTACCAGTACAGGTATAGTAAGAATGATAGAGCAAAGTCTGCGTTACTTTCATTCCAGTCCGAGTGGAAGTAATGCAAGCAGTACATGGAGGCAAGGCATAAGTCAGTTCAAAGCCTCCTAAGTAAGCAACCAGGACAAAGTAAAAATAAAGATGCATGTTAATTGGAGTTCTTCTGAATCCTCACTCGAAAATCTTGACCTCGACGTCCTCTTCTTGGCACAACGCCGTCCCGTTTGCTAATGAAGCAATTCAACGGGTGCTGAATGTTGATTGAAGATCCTCAAAATGTCCCGTCGTAGGCCAACTTAGCAATCACAGTTGGCTTCGAATATTGTTAATCAATATAGTATCAAGCAGTGTGCAAAACCGCACACATGAGGTTTGTTTGAGCAAAATCTTGCTGTATTGGAAACAGCAATCCTCTTCGAAAGACTTGGCTACTGCAAGGCACTGTGGTTGTTGGGATGGTCCCAAAAGAGTCTAGGTTGCTGGTTGCCATCTCAAGGTGAGTCGCAAGGGTACATCAGGATGCTGTGCTGCTGTCCACTGCTCGGAATCTGGAACGGCTGCAGGCTTGACTCTGCTGTGGTGGATCCAGGAATCGATTTCTGCTACCTTTACTGCAGTTGGGGTAGACAGGATGATGGTGTATGGTCCCTTCCAATGAGGTTCCAACGGTGTCTTTTTCCAATCTTTGATCCACACCGAGGTACCAGGCTGGTAGGGATGCAGGGGTTCTGTCAAGTTGATAGGCAACTGGTCCTGTATCCCCGTATGGAGAGTCTGTAGAACAAAACTAAGAGCTAGAAGTTCTTGTCTGGTTATTTCTGAACCAATTTGTGTTAAACTACCTATCTTGCAAAAATACACCTTAGAGAGAGAGACAACTTTCATGTACTCATCGTGAAAACCTTTGTGTAGTGATTGTAGCTCATAGGTCATTCACAGGAAGGACTATATTCATGTTCTGAATATACCTAATGAGCTCAATTAGAAGAGGTGTTTTTTTTCCCCATGTGCTAGTCACTGTAATGATAAAGTAGACATACTGTAAGTATGAAATTAACTACAATTCAGTAAATATGAAGTCTCTTATACCATCCTGCTAGATAATGCTCAGCATATACTGGGTTATAATTAGAATTTGGAAACAAACCACAGATAAAGAAGTCTTCTTTGAAAGAAATCTCAATGTTAGCACCATAGGTTTCTCATGGCTGTATTCTGGTACAGTTTGGACACTTGAAATTTAATTTGGATCCTACTTACGATCTCCCCAAGGTTGAACACTTGTCCAGTTTTAGGGAGAATACTAGTGGATGGACCCAGGATGGGAAGGCCTAGGAACGGCTACTGTGCTATATTTGCCTGGGTATCCCATAAAAGAAAGAAAACAACAATACTAGCTGTCAGTACAGACAAAACAGAGGCCTTGAAACATAGCATTTCAGCAAGCATTATCGTATATCGGGTCTGTCAGATTTCATGAATGGGCTTAACATGCAGAGAAATACTCTTAATAAAAACTCTTTTCAAATATGGTATCCAATTGGATTACCAATACTGTTTAATTAGGAGCTCACATTGAATATACATATAGGAGTACTTTTCTAACACATAAATGGGCAAAGCACATGCACAGACAGATTAGATATAGCATAACAATCCTCTAATTAGAGGTGAAAGTGATGCTCTTTATTTGCTCCTTAGAGAGTCGGAGGGGCGTGTTTACTAAAACGTGGTAAATATTTGCACCTACCATGTGGCATATGCAAAACGTTTGGTACAGTAGGTGCAGTAAAAGCAGGGGGCGTGGCCAGAATCTACCTTGCATTTAACACAAAAGGCAGACATTTACTGCGTGGCCCCACATTCCCTGCCTTGGCGAGTAGTGCAGGAGAACCCGTGCTGTTTGCTGAGGCAGGAAACGCAGGCCCCGAGAGCAACTAAAAGGAAGGGACAAGCATCTGCAGCTATGATGCCCCCCCCCAAAGACTCATACCTCCCAGATCAAGCCCCCCATCAAAGATCCCTTCCTCTCCCTTGATCAAGTCGTCCCCCCCCCAGCAATCAACACCCCCTATCAGCACCCCCCCCCCCCCCCCGGATAGCATGCCAACATGGCCACTGTCCCTTGACCCCTCAACACCCCCACTCGATCAGGCCCCCTTGGGATTCTCTGGTGTTAAATGAGACAAAAGTGGTTTCCCTCCGCTCCTGCCCCATTCCTGGATGCTGCAAAATGGTGCCCATCTCATGATACTTACCCATAGCAATAGTACTGCTTGATTGGGGGGGGTTCAAGTCTTAGGGGGTGGCGGAAGATGCTGACCTGGCATGGGCAATGGCCACGCTACAAGACTGCCAATAGCACGGCTGCATTTGGTGGCGTTAGGTGCAGCCGTACTATCGGCAGTTCTGACAACCTACGGCAATATCCTGCATAATAGCTGTCACCTGCTGACATACTCATTCTATTCATTGGCACCCCTCTATGTTGCACTAAACAGGTAATGAGGCAGAAACCCTTACAGAGTCATTCCGAGGTGCGTACAAGCCCAACATTGGAATCGGCCCTGTACGTCCAGGGCCACCGACCGCCCTAACTCCGCCCCCCTCTTATTTGGCCCCTCTGCCGACCCTGACTAAATTCACTGTATGGGGAGGCTAGATGGGGCGGGAAAGGGGCATTGCGGGGGCAGAGTTAGGGCAGGCAGTTGGCTGTCGGTGGCCCTGGACGTACAGAGCGGATTCCAATGTTGGGCCTGTACGCACCTCGGAATGACTCTGTAAGGGTTTCTGCCTCATTATCTGTTTAGTGCAGTTGGGGAAACTGCTAGGTACATATGACCTAGATTGGCCACTGTTGGAAACAGAATACTGGGCTTGATGGACCTTGGTCTGACCCAGTATGGCATATCTTATGTTCTTTATTTATTTATTTACATTCTCTTATATACCGCGCTATTCTGCATCAGTGTGGTTTACATTGAACAAACTGAAATTACATTGAACAGGGCATTATAACTTGGAGATGACTATTTTACAGGGAACATGGGCTATGGAGGGTTAAGTGGCTTGCCCAAGACCACAAGGAGAACCTGTGGGACTAGAAACCCCAGTCCTTCCGGCCCAAGGTTGCTGTCCTCTAGTGGGATTTGAACCCCCGACCTTCCGGCCTGAAGTACCTTGCCCCAACCACTAGGCTACTCCTCCACTCATGTTCTTATGTTCTTATACCTGTATGTCCGGGGCTGGCGGCCTGAACAGGGAACTTATTCCACCTCTGAAGTGGAATAAGTTCCCATAGTCGGGTGGATCTGGCAGGCCTGGGGCTCAGAAAAGGCAGGAGGAGGCAGAGGAGATTCCCCGCAGCCCAACCCTGGCCTTGGGAGGCCAGATCCGGGGGTAGGGCTGCGGGGAATGAAGATTTCAGTCCAGCTGCCGGGGATCACCACTTTTGAATGGAGCCACAGTGCCATGGCAATCAGATGCCACGGCTCCATTCAAGAGCCCTGACTGAGTTAGCCAGGGAAGGCCTGTAAGTGCAGGCCAAGCAGAATTGGGGTCTCGGCCTGCACGTACAGTCCTGGACTTGATTCTGATCCTGGGGTGGGCTCCCTCTGTGCATCCAGTTCCGATCGGGCGCACAGAGGGCTGGCACGTCCAACTCAGAATCGGGTCCTTACTGTCTATTTAGTGCTAGCGCTGTAAGTGTGGGTTGGTGCATGCTAGATAGCTTGCGTTTGAGCCCACACTAATTAGTTAGCGCTGCTTAGTAAACAAGCCCCTTTGTCTACAGAAATAAAGAGGATCTTTGTAGTGTGTTTAAAAAGAAGTATAAAATATTTTCTTCTTTTAAAAATTGTCTGAAATAGCCATTTATGGATCAACCTCTCTCGTCATAAGAATACTACTAGTAGCCAAAAGTCTGAAAGAGAGAGGAAAAAAACATATCATATAGCTCTGGATAACTTATTTGGTTGATTTACAAGTTCAAATTTGGGTCCATTATTCTGCCTGCTTGACTCTCAGGATACTTTCTCATTCACGGGTTCCTTGGCTTCACACATTCTTATCAATTATAATGCAGGCAGGGCACAAACTGATGGTTTTTCTCCAAACAACAAAATAAACAAATCTCATTGTTAATTAGATCAGAAGGATAATCGATTTCAATTTCAGATTACAAAGGGCTCTTTTTTTTTCTTATATGTTAAACTCTTTTTACCAGAGCTGGAAATTTTGTTCTTTAAACTGAATAGGAACATTAGGATTTTAAAAAGGCTCATTTTCTAACACCAGTGTTTACTAATGTTGATTGTTTTCTGTGTCCTTGTCTAAGCCGCACCAGAGACCCCATTGTGCAGATGTCCAGTCAAGGCTGGACGCCTCCTTTCATGTTTCATAAAAATCTGACTTTACAGGAAGGGCCGAGGGGGTGTCAGCCTTCACAAAGTGCAACTTCCTTCTTCTCTAATGAAAAAGATTTCTTAATACTTTGTACAGCTCGTGCTGCAGTCACTAGAGGGTTTCTTTTCCCAGCATATGTTCCCTCCATGAGATTTTAAAATATCATATACCTGCGTGCAAGGTTCTAGGGTGCCAGATTTTGGACTTTTGTGGGAACTTGGATCATGGTACAAAACTGCGAGGCCGCGGGCCAGGGTCCCGGCGGCCGAGGCTAACCGGGCGCGCGGCCTGGCGCAGGGACCCTGGGCGCGGCCTGGTTGGGGCGGGCGCGCTCGGCCCGTGGCGGGCGCGAGCGCGCGTCATTTAAACGGATTGGCTCCCTGGGGTGGCTGCCCCACGGGAGCCAATCAGAGCCGCTGGTTTTGGGCGCGAGGGGGGATCGGGGCCGAGCAGCCTCCGCGTGGTCAGTCGCGCGGAGGCTGCTTAGGTGCCGGCGTCCCTACCTCGTTGCGGCGTGTTTGGTCCGGGTCGGTTGAGCGAGGCGGGAGAGCGGCGGCGGCGGCTGAGTTGCGGGGTGAGTGTGCTGGCTGTTGGCCAGTTGTTCTGGGTCTCTGCGCTCGGGCTTTTTAAAAAAAAAATATATATATAATAATATTGCGGCGGGGATGCCTGGCAGGGCAAAGGCTGGGGGCCTGGCCCCGAAGAAAGCTGCGGCTAAGGGGAGGGGGACCAGGTCGCGGAGGGGTGCAGGGAGGGGTGGGGGGTTGCCTGGGCTGGCTGGTGAAGGGGGGGTGGGGGTTGCAGCATCGAGGGGTAGGGGTGCTGAGGGCCTAAGAAGTGGGGTGCGTGGCCGTGTAGGCAGGAAGGGTTCACTCCCTACTGGTGGCTCACAGGGGATGGGGGATGAGCTGCGGGGGGCGGGAGAGCTGAGGGGGGGGATGTTGTAGGGGATGCTGGGGCAGGGGCGGTTGGGGGGGTCGGGGGGGAATGCGGGGTAGCGGGACAAGGGGGTGGGTTGCGGTTCGATGGGGCTCCGTGGGTGACGAGCTGCGGTGGGCCCTTGGGGTGGTTCTCTGGCCCCGGGGGGTTTGGCTCGCAGGGGGGGGCTTCCCCTTGGGAACAGTGGATGTCGGGGGGGCAGGGTACATCTAGGGCGGGGCCGGGGGGTTCTTGGCCGCCGGCTTAGCCGCCGTCGGTTCCCCCCCCCCTGTTTTTCCCCTTTTGTCTCCGCAGGGCCCGTTTATGGCGCAGACTTCGTGGCCCGTGGGCACGGCTCGCGGAGAGAGCTGGGTGAGTTCCCCGGCTGGAGCGGAGTCGCAGCGTGGAGTGACAGCGGAGGCGGCCCAACGGAGTTCCAGGAATTTGGCCTGCGCAGATGGCGAGGACCTTGCGGTGGCGGGTGAGCGGCTGGATTTGCCGGGTGAGTTAATGGCTGAAGGGGGTGCGTCGTCCCGGGAGGTAGGGGGGGTTTCGCGAAAGAAGCACCGTCGGTCGTGTCGGCGACGTCGCTGCTCCGACTCGTCCTCATCTTCCTCGTCCACGAGTAGTTCGTCCGGGGGTTCGACCCGGCGGAGTCAGCAGCCTTCGGGTGGGGGGGGGGGGAGTGGGTGTCGGTGGGGGAGCGTCTTCGGTGGTGTCTTTGCCGGAATTATGGGTGGGGGTGCCACGGAAGCTGAGGCGTAAAATCCGTAAGCGGCGCTATATTGACATCTTCCGTTTGCTGGAGGGGCGGAAGCGCTCGGGCGAAAGCAGAAAAAAGAGAAGGGACAATGAGAAGGCCGGGCGGGTTAGAAAGGTAGCGCGTAACGTGGTTAACTGGACGCGTTCCTTTTTACGCTTGGCCAGTGTGTGGGGGCAGAACGATCCGTCGCAGTACGAGATGTTGTTGGCGTATGCCGATTCCATCCTGGAGGCGTCTCAGATGCACGAGGGCTGGTCTTGGCTTAATTATGATGAGAAGTTTAGGGACCGGATGGAAGAAAGCCGTGCGCTTTCGTGGGGCACACAGGACATTAACCTGTGGTTGACCCAGATGTTGGCAAGGTCCGGCGTGAGTTCGGGTGGCGGGGCCAAGAGTGGCGTCGGGGCGGTGGGGGGGTCGGCTCGGCCCTTTCGGGGAGGGGCGGCCGGGGTGCCTGCAAAGGCAGTCCCGGTCGGGAGCAGTGATGTCTGCTGGCGCTTCAACCAATCTACCTGTCCCTTCCCCGATTGCAAGTTCCAGCATAGCTGTTCCTTGTGCGGGGGTCCCCATTCCGCGGTCAAGTGCGTCAAGAAGGGCACCTCTGGCATGGCCGGCCCTGCTCCAAAAGGGCAGTGAGTGGCGCGGGCGCGCCCCTTCCCCGGTGCGGGCGGAGGCGTTGGTAGGGTGGTTAAGTCTTTACCCCCGACGGCGTGAGGCGGCGATTTTGGCCTTAGGGTTTCGAAACGGTTTCGTGATACCAGTGAGGGGGGTGGTGGTGGCCCCATCGGCTCGGAACTCCCCCTCGGTTCGTCGTTGGGCGACGGTGGTGCGGGACAAATTGTCGATCGAATTGCGGTTGGGAAGGGTGGCGGGCCCCTTTGCGGAGCCGCCCTTTCATAACTTGGTGGTTTCGCCTTTGGGTGTGGTGCCTAAGAAGGAGCCGGGCAAATTCCGCTTGATTCACAATTTGTCCTGTCCCGCCGGTGCTTCGGTGAACGATTCTATCCCGCGTCAATTGTGTTCGGTTCGTTATGCTTCCTTTGACAAGGCGGCTTCGCTGGTGCGCGAGGCCGGTCGGTCGGTCGGCGTTACTGGCGAAGGTGGACATTGAATCGGCGTTTCGTTTGTTACCTGTCCATCCGGCTTCCTTCCCATTGTTGGGGTTTTGTTTTCAGGACGAGTATTATTTTGATAAGTGTATGCCGATGGGATGTTCTATCTCCTGCGCTTACTTTGAGATGTTTAGCACTTTCTTGGAGTGGGTGTTGGTTCGGGAATCTGGCTTGTCGTCGGTGGTGCATTACCTGGACGATTTCTTGTTCGTCGGGGGCGGCTGGCTCGGGGGACTGCCAAGGTCTGTTATCTGGCTTTGTGCGGCTGGCGCTGGAGTTTGGGGTTCCCTTGGCTGCCGGGAAGACTGAGGGTCCGACTACGCGGCTGACATTTTTGGGTGTGGAGTTGGATTCTGCGGCTATGGTGGCGCGGCTGCCTCAAGACAAAGTCACTCGCTTGCGGATTTCAGTGGCCCATGTGTTGTCGGCTCGTAAGGTTTCCTTGCAGGAGTTGCAGTCCCTTTTGGGGTCCTTAAATTTTGCCTTTCGGACGATCCCGATGGGGAGAGTGTTTTCCAGGAGGTTGGCCTGTGCGACGGCTGGGGTGCGGAAACCTCATCATTGGATTCGGGTGACAGCGGCGATGCGGGCAGATTTGCGGGTATGGGATCGTTTTCTGGACGATTTCAATGGGACTTCTGTACTCCTCGAGCGCGAAGTTTCCAGTGACGATTTACAATTGTACACTGATGCGGCAGGAGGGGCGGGATTGGGAGTGTACTTCGGTGGGGCCTGGTGCGCTGATCGGTGGCCGGCATCTTGGTGTGCGGCTGGGTTGACCAGGAATATCACATTCTTGGAGCTGTTTCCGATCCGGTTTGTGTTGGAGCTCTGGCCGGAGCGACTTCGGAACAGACGGGTGCTGTGGTGGTGTGATAATGCGGCGGTGGTCAGTGTGATTAACCGATACACACCGAGGTGCGTGAGGGTGGCTTGCTTGATGCGGGAGGTGGTCCTAGCGTGTCTGCGGTTGAATGTGGTGGTGCGTGTGCGGCACATCCCAGGATCCACTAACGAGATTGCTGATGCTCTTTCTCGTTTTCAGTGGGAGCGGTTCCGGGCGTTGGCCCCCGAAGCGGACGAGGATGGAGCGGTGGTCCCAGAGAAATTGTGGAGCATTGGCCTCGAGAGATGATAGACCTGCTGCGGAGTTCGGTGTCTCCAGGGACTTGGTCTGCGTACGGGAGGGGGTGCGACCGGGTGGTCGCTTTTTTGTGCTCGCGCGGGTGGATGGCTGGGGGTGCTCCGGAGGGCTTGCTTGGCCAATATATTGTGGCGGCCAAGAGCGCAGGGTTTTCGCGATCGGCGGTGCGCGCTCATTTGGCGGGGTTTCACTTTTTCACGAGCGCGGTCGGCTGGGGCCCCCCGGTTGGGGGGGCCTTAACGCGTCGGCTGATGCAAGGTTGGGAGCGGGCGCAGCCGACTCCGCGGGATGCGTGGTTGCCGATCACGCACGAGCTTCTCGTGCGGGTTTGTGGGGCGTTGGAGCAGGTGGCTTCGTCTGAGTATGAGGCCTTTTTGTTCCGAGCGGTTTTTTGCCTGGCCTTTTTTGGGGCATTTCGTATAGGGGAACTAGTTGCGAGCTCTGGGCGGGGGAGGAGTGTGGGGGGTCTGTTAGCTTGTCATGTCCGGCTAGGGGTAGGTGGGGCGCGGATTCTTTTAGTTAAGTCCAAAACGGATCCGATGGGTAAGGGTTTGTGGGTATGCCTTGGTGGGGGTGCAGATCCTCGGACGTGCCCGGTTCGGGCGCTGCTCCAGTATGCTGCTGTGCGACTTGCGGGTGCGGTGGGGGTTTTCGTGCACGCGAATTCGCGGGTTGTAGCCCGTTTTCAAGTTTCTGCGGTGTTACGACTGGCGTTATCTGCGGTGGGGGAAGATCTGCTTAGATTTGCTCCGCACTCCTTTCGGATTGGTGCCGCCACTAGTGCGGCGGCTGTGGGGTTGCCGGCTCAGGTCATCCAGGCCATTGGGAGGTGGCGGTCTTCCGCTTTCAAAGGGTATGTGCGGCTGTAGATGCCTGGATGTGGCTGGGTGGGGGTTTTATCTGTTTCTTTCTTTTTCAGATGGGGGTGTCGGACCTGGTGGATGTTGGGTCGCTGGCCACTCCTTCGTCCATTGGGCTAGTCTGCGCGCAGTGGACCGCCCTATTGGCGCCAATTTGGGATTGAACCCGTCGTCGGTGGCTGTCCAATGGCTGGGTGTGCGAGGCATGCGGTGGCCGCATCTGCTGCCTTTGCTGCGACGCCACGGGTTGAGGTTGAGGTGGCCGGCCGCCCTGTTGGTGCATCTGGGCGGAAACGATCTATCATCCTGGTCCTGCCTGCAGCTGATCCGGGCGGTGCAAGAGGATCTCGGACTGGTGTTGCAAATGTTTCCTGGGGTTATTGTGCTCTGGTCAGACATTATTCCAAGGCCGGCCTGCCGTGCGCAGCTTCGATGGTCCCGGGGGTTGACCAAGGTCAATCGGCAGATTGGTCGGTGGGTATGTGCAAGGGGTGGGTATCAGATCCTGCATGATTGGGCGGATGTGGGGTGTTTGGGGCTTTATCGGGCTGATGGGGTTCATTTGTCGCCGGTTGGCATGGACCTACTTCTCAATGATTGGCAGGAGGCTTTGGAATACATGTCTGGCCATGATGTTCGCTGGTTGCAGCTTGTGGCTGGGGGGGGCGGCACATGAACAAGGTCATGTGCCGGTGGCGGGATCCCGGAGGTTTCCGGGGTCCGGAGCAGCAGGCTACTGTTGGGCGGGGGCGGGGTGCCCCTGACCCGGACAAAACCCTCGGACGACTTTTGCTAGCATGGCGAAGTCGGGGAGAGGGGTATGGTAACTTGCCGGGTGGCGAGTTACGGGATTAGCGGTGGCAGGCACTTTGCTGAGGTATGGCTGGTGCAGCCGGGTGCCGCTAATTGTATGGTTTTGAAATTGTATTTATTGGACTGTTAAATTGTTGGCTAATAAAAGCTGCGACCAGTTTTTGTTCCATAAAATGTTGGTGTTTTGTGTTTTGTGGAGGGGGGGGGTAAAAAGGGGTTGTTGGGTGCGGGGGGGGTAAGGTGGGGGCCTGCAGCGCTGGGTCCGCCTGCCTCGGTTACAGGTTGTATATCTATTTACTGGGGTACTGGATGTTGTATTGTTGGTCAGATCAGACTCAGAGTACAAAACAGGTTCAGTTGCTGCCACTGGTTGTGAAAAACATATGGCTAGTACTTTTGGACATTCGTGGCTCACCTGGTGCCTAAGAACACAAAGCTGTTGCTATGGTAGGATGCACATCCTGACAAATTTCCCTAAGTTTCTCAATATCTATTGTACAGTCTAAAAGATCCTGTGGTAATTGCCCTCTTGAATGTTTCCATCAGCCAGTCCAGTCATCGCTACAGCAAAACTGCCATGCAAACATAGTCCTCAACAGCTTCATTCTTGTCCTGGTGGACAGCAGCACTTTAAGCCTTAAACTTTCTAATGCCAAAAGATACAGAAGCAGCCATGGCCAAGTGGAACTGAGAAAATCCTGCCTGTCGGGCTGCACTAACATCTGGTTAAAGAATTAATCCTATAGGCCCTAGGTGAGAACACAGAACATGCACATTGTCATAGGCAACTACAGATCTCACAGCAAAACCCTAATGACCCCCGACTACAAATCTCAGCCATTACAGACTTTCCATATATCCCTAATAGCTACTGTATGCCTGTATCTGCTCTAATAAAGGTATCACAGACCCAGTTTGCCGTCCTTCTCACAGATAGTCATGAAAGTGCTAGCTAAGCAGGTAGGGAAGAGAGACACAAATACTTTTCCCCGTGCTTGGATTGTGCTATGGAAGATGGAGCAAGATGAGAAATTAGATGCAGAAGTGATTACAATTTTATGTTCTTGTATTAAGCCTGAATATGCAGAGCAAATGGAAAAGGCTATTTTAATCCTGGTACTTGACTTGCTTGTATCTGCAGGGTCTGCATCTGATTTTCCTGTGCTACCTGAAATTTTATTTGCTGTTTTAGAGAATCTCATTGGTAGTGTAAGCAAGTATCCTGGGTAACTAAAAATTATATCTGCTCCTCTATCTCTTTTTCTTTTCTTGTTATTTTTCTTTTAATCCTGCATTTCTTCTTATGCGTAGACTGCATTAACCAAAGACATGCAGCCTTTTTCTTTCTCTCTGATTTTTACCACGTACAGAGAACAATCATTTTTAATTTGGTCTCAGTTTCAGAAGCTAAGTGATGTCATCAGTCACACAAGAGGTCCAAGGGTTAGGCCCAAAACACACTATACATTGCTTAAATAAAGTGGGGTTATCTATGTATTGTGTATGAGTGAAGCAGCCTTAGAATATGTAGGAGAATCAGTTCTCTTTCTGCGCCAAATTATGGTTACACACTGAAAACACTGATCCACACATTGGTGCAGGGAAGAGCCTTACAAGGCTTTGTATACCAGTTTATAGGGAAAGATCTGTGGTGACTGATTTTACTAGAACCAACAGGGATACTTTTTACCAAAGTAGAATTACAAACAAGATATTTTTATTTTATTTTTTTTTTTTTACACTACAGCACAACACAGTAATTTTAATACTTAATACCTTTTCATTATCTTTTAGAAAAACAATATTCCCCGTGGACAAGCAGGATACAGTAAGTGCTCATATATGGGTGACATCACTGAAGGGGCCCCATGGGGGAACCTTTCCTAGCTCCTTCTATACGTTTTTGGACCAGTTCTACCATGCGTGCATGTGAGGTCCTGCCTGCTGTCACCATGCCTCATTCCCTCCGTCTTCGTTTGTCCTCAAAACCCTACAGAGATGGTTTTCACCGGTCTGCGTACTACATAATTCTCCAGGAACAAGCAGGAAGTCAGTCCTCACATATGGGAGATGTCGACATCGACAGAGCCCCCATGCGGAGCAAATCCCCAGCTTTCGAAGAAGGCCTTTGGAACTGCATCACGCATGCGCGGTCCCCTTCCCGCCCAAGGGTGCCATCTTGCTCAGTCTCCTTTTTTCAGCAGAGCCCAATGGACGTCGTCCTAGTTTCCCCATGGAAAAAGTTGATAAAAGTTAGAAAATTCTATTTTCTGCTAACCGGTTCGATGCCGGTTCCCCTTCCCGCCTACGGCTTGGTACACCGGTATCAAGTCCGGTCTATTTTTTCATTTTTGTCCTTAGTGACTAGCGTTCACGCTCTTTTTTTTCTTTTTAGCTGGCAGCCTGGTCCTTCGACCTTGCAGGGGCCCTTTTTCCCCCGATGGCTGCCAGCGGGTTTAAAAAGTATGATCGGTGCACAAAGCTAATGTCTCTTACCGACACACATGACTGCTGCCTCCGATGCCTCGAGCCCGACAATGAGCCCATGGTCTGTGGCCCATGCAAGAAGATGTCTTCCAAGTCATTGAGGAGCAGGCAGCAGCAACATGACAGGATTTTTCCTGAGTCCGCAACATGACAGGATTTTTTCTACTTGGTTTCCACTCCTCCTGCAGCTGGCGGAGGAGACTCCAGTTCCTCTGGGATTTCCGTCAGAGGCCTCGACCTCTCAGGAGCTGTCTGATCCCTAGCAGCATCGGGTGTCCTCTGAAAGGGGGTTTCCCTCGTGGGAACACTGGAGGAAAAACAAATCTGTGAGGTCGGTGTCGTTTGAGAGCTCCAAACGGCCTGGTCCCTCGCGGGCTCGGTTGCGGAGCCCCAGCTCACTGCCCCTGATCCTCGGAGTCGGAGAGGCCTGCCAAACTCCCTCGAAAGGACCTGGAGATGCCGAGGAAGGTAAGCACTGTCCTCATTGTTGACTCTCCCCCGGGAGAGCCTGCGTCGGGACCCGAGCTGGGGGCTGCAGAGTCTTCTGAGCTCGGTTTCAGGTTGACGGCCTTGGAGCGCAGAGTGTCTGCCTTCATGGACCAGCAACTGGCGCTGATGGCCGGTCTCACACGTCCGTACGCCCCAACCACCGGGACTTCGATGTCCAAGTTGACCCCGGAGGCTGAGACGATCCTTGAGACAATAAGGTCTCGAGTCGATCCTCGGCCAAGGTCCCCCTTGACCTCCCGTTCGGGGCCGAGGTTGTCGATGCCGATTCCCTCGGGGCTGAAGCCGAGACTGAAGCCGATCGACTCCTCCTTGGAGTCCAGTTGGGAGACGGAGGACAAGAAGTCCCCGGGCACCCACCGTACCAAGTACGTCCCGTCAAACTGCCCGGGATCTGAACCTCGGAGACAGTCAGCCCCGGAGGACACCCGGTTCTTGGACTTCATCCGGGACATGGCAAAGGCTTTGTCATTCCCGGCGGATGCCAAGGAGGAACCTCGAGCTGAGGAGCTCGAGATCCTCCAGTATGACTTTCCTCCAAAGGAAGCCCTTACTGTACCGGTGCCCCCCATTCTGGAACGGCTGATGCTCCAAATGTGGGAGACACAGGCCTCGATGCCGGTCCTCAGCAGGCAAATCGATTCCATCTATCGAGCAAGAGCCCTGGGTTCCAAAAGGCACAGCTGCTCAAGAGCCAGAAGATGCACTTCTCAGTGCCTCCTGGCCGGGAGGCCCGCAACATGGATGCTCTCAGCAGAAAGTTCTACCAGGGTTCAATCTGTCATGCTGAATCTGGGTTCTCCGCTGGTCTTTCCGAGGGACCTTTGCAGCGCTTCCAGGTTTTGTCCACTGGGATCTGAGAGTGCTCAAAGTTTATGACTCGAGCAGCCTATGACGGCTTCGAGGCTTCGGCCCGGGTAGCGGGGCGGGAATCGGTGCACAACGCCAGGCATGGTTACAGTCATCAGACCTGGAGCCATGGGTTCAGGACAAGTTGGTCGATGTCCCTTGCCGAGGTGAAAAACTCTTTGGCAAGCCCATGACTGAGAAGGCTGACGAGATCGAGTCCAAGTACCTGACCCGGACAAGACTCGAGAAGAAGACTTCTACCCCTTCTAAGAAGAAGGGCTCAGGTAAAAAGCCATTTTTCCAGAGGAAAGGATCAGCTTACCAAAACTACCCCACGTATCAGGCTTCCCCAGCAGGGGCAGCAGGCCAAGGGACGGGGGCAGGGCCTGCATAAGCAAAAGGCCCCCAGGCACCGGCTGTGGCCCAGCCTGGAAGGGGCTTTTGACTCCCAGTGCATAGTCTATTTCCCAAGGACGCAAGGCCCTGCACAGGAGGTAGGCTGATTCTGTATGCCCACAGGTGGCCAGCTATTACGACAGACACCTGGGTTCTGCATATAGTCCAAATGGGCTATTGGTTACATCTCAGACAGGTGCCTCCCTCTTACTTTCCAGGGGAGCCTCTCAGACCCTCTCTTCACAGGGACCTCCTCTTGCAGGAGTTAACAGGTCTTCTCGAGAATTAGGCGGTAGAACTGGTGCCTCACCACCTACAGGGCACAGACTTCTACTCAAGGTACTTTCTGATACCAAAGAGAACTGGAGGCCTAAGACCTATCCTCGACCTGTGAAACCTGAACAAGTTCCTGGTGAGGGAAAAGTTCAAGATGCTTTCCCTTGGAATATTGCTGCCTTACCTCTACCAGGGAGACTGGCTATGCTCCTTAGATCTCAAAGTTGCGTATATACACATCTTGATTCATCCAGACCACAGACAATATTTAAGATTTGTAGTGGGAGGAAACCATTTTCAGTACAAAGTGCTGCCTTTTGGCCAAGCCTCGGCACCCAGGGTATTCACAAAGTGGCTTGCGGTGGTGGAAGCCTTTCTAAGGACTCAAGGGGTATTTGTCTTCCCCTACTTAGACGACTGGCGCATCAGAGCACAGTCAGCTCTAGAAGCCCAACACGCCACGTCCCACACTATCCAGTTGCTTCAGCACCTGGGCTTTGTAATCAACTACACAAAGTCCACTCTGGTTCCCTCTCAGAGACTGGAGTTCATAGGGGCAAGATTAGACACCCTTCAGGCAAGGGCTTATCTACCAGAGGAAAGGGCTCAAAGACCGGTAGCCCTAGGGCAGCAAGTGAGTCGCAGATCCCGCATCTCAGCAAGACACTTTCTGCGCCTTCTTGGTCACATGGCCTCCACAGTGCTTGTGACACCCAATGCTCGACTTCACATGAGAACAGCTCAGTGGTGCCTTAGGGACCAGTGGATACAAGCCACAGGCAGACTCAGAGACAACATCAAGGTGTCCCATCGCCTAATACAGTCTTTGAAATGGTGGCTTCAACCTCACAACCTTCTGGAGGGAGTGCCTTTTCAGCCTCCCACGCACTCAAGGATGCTGACTACTGATGCATCCCTGCTGGGATGGGGTGCTCATTGCCAGCAGGTCTGCACTCAGGGTGTGTGGTCTCCATGGGAGAGCACACAACAAATCAATCTCCTAGAGCTTCGAGTGATCGGCCTAGCTTTTTGGACCTTCTGCCAAACCCTGGCTTATCAATCAGTCTTGATTCAGACAGACAACCAAGTAGCGATGTTCTATGTGAACAAACAGGGGGGCACAGGCTCTCACATCCTGTGTCAGGAAACCCTGGACCTATGCTCCTTCGCAGTCAGCCAGGGTATGTTCCTCAAGGCGGTTTACTTACCAAGTCAGGAGAACTTCCTATCAGACAAGCTAAGCAGAATTCTCCAGCCACACGAGTGGCAATTGGATCCCAATGTAGCCCAGCAACTCTTCCAGTGTTGGGGGTGACCATCCATAGATTTGTTTGCGAGCCCTCAAAATCACCAGTTGCCCCGCTTCTGTTCCAGACAGCCGCACCCACACAGGTTAGCTGCAGATGCTGTCCTAATATCATGGTCTGTGGGCCTCCTATATGTGTTTCCTCCCACACCACTGGTAGCTTGGACCTCATTCAAGATCCTTCAGGACAAGGCCTCAGTCATCCTGGTAGCTCCCAGGTGGCCGAGACAGCCTTGGTTTCCACTCCTCCTGCAGCTGGCAGAGGAGACTCCAATTCCTCTGGTATTTCCACCCAATCTCCTGTCGCAGGACAGGGGGTCACTTCTGCATCCCAACCTCAGTTCCCTCAACCTGATGGCATGGCTGCTGAAAGGGTAGTCCTTGCACCACTTCTCCTCCCAAAAAAGATAGAGGATGTGTTGCTAGCCTCTAGAAGGCAATCAACTAGGAAAACCTATGCATTTAAGTGGCGTAGGTTTGCAGTATGGTGTACTCAGCAGAGTGAGAACCCATTCTCCTGCCAGGTGGCTGTGATGCTGCAGTACCTGCTTCACCTTTCCGATTTAGACCTCAAGTCAAACTCAGTCCGAATTCACCTTAGTGCTTTATCAGCACATCACTCTCCAGTGGAAGGGCAACCTCTCTCTGTACATCCCTTGGTGTCCAGGTTTCTGAGAGGTCTGCTTCTGCTGAAACCCCCGGTTCGCCCTCCGGCGACCGAATGGCATCTGAATGTAGTCTTGCAGCAGCTTACTCACCCACCCTTTGAGCCGATGGCTACCTGCCATCTCTGCTTCCTTTCTTGGAAGACACTTTTCTTGGTGGCACTCACATCGGCTAGATGAGTGAGTGAGCTGCAAGCTCTGATGTCCGATAGACCGTTCACACGGTTCTATAGGAACAGAGTTCACACACACCCCAAGTTCCTGCCAAAAGTGGTCTCCTCTTTCCACCTCAACCAGGAGGTGGTGCTTCTGACTTTCTTTCCCAGGCCCCATGCCAGCCGGATAGAAGCAGTTCTGCATACCCTGGACTGTAAGAGGGCATTGGCCTTCTACTTGGAGTGTACGCGGGGACATCGAAGAGCTTCTCAGCTCTTCGTCTCTTATGACCCCAGTAAGCTGGGGATGCCTGTCTCCAAGCGTACGTTGTCCACCTGGATGGCGGATTGCATCGCCTGGGCATACAGGGTGGCCGATCTCCTGTTGCAGGGTCGAGTCACGGCCCACTGGGTCAGGGCTAAGGCCGCATCACTGGCTCATTTCCGCTCTGTTCCGCTGGCAGACATCTGCCAACTCGCAACCTTGTCTTCAAGCCAGACTTTTGCAGCCCGTTACTGCCTGGATAGGGAGTCCCAACAGGACCGTGCTTTCGGCCAGGCTGTGCTCCATAATCTGTTCGAGGTTTAGGCAGCCCCTACCCTCCGACCCTTTGGTGTCAGGCTATCAGAGTGTTATGTTCTCGGTTGAACTCCTATCATGGCTGCTTTGGCTCTTCTAGAGGGAGCCTTTTTTCAGTTATGGGTTCTCGGTTGCCTATAGCTAGGGAGTCCCATATGTGAGGACTGACTTCCTGCTTGTTCCTGGAGAAAGCGTAGTTACCTGTAACAGGTGTTCTCCAGGGACAGCAGGAATCAGTCCTCACAACCCTCCCTCCTCCCCTGGAGTTGCAGTCCTTTGATTAATTTTTATCTTTTTGCCGTCTTTTTAGCTATGTCATTTGACTGAGCAAGATGGCACCCTTGGGCGGGAAGGGGACCGCGCATGCGTGATGCAGTCCCAAAGGCTTTCTTCGAAAGCTGGGGATTTGCTCCGCATGGGGGCTCTGTCATCATCGACGTCACCCATATGTGAGGACTGATTCCTGCTGTCCCTGGAGAACACCAGTTACAGGTGAGTAACTACGCTTTCTCGCAGTTTTCTGCAGTGTGTGAGTTCTTCCACCATTGTTGCTGCTTTTCATTACCTTTTTAGTATCATTACATAATGTATTCAGTCATTTTTAAAATTTGTTTATTTTTATTCCGTCATGGCTATTAGCCGCATTTAGGCCTCAAGCAGACATGTGATTCTTTTGAAGATCAAATCATTTGTTTTCGCTGTGGTTATTTTTCCAGATGATATGTCCTGAAAACTGGCCAGCGAGTTTCAAAAATGCACCCGGGGCACGTTTGCATAAGTGCACTACCTGGTGGCGCAGGATTTAGTGCACAGTAAAGCGCCATGCTAAAAAATATAATGGGGTCCTGCACTAAAGGTCTTACACTAACCGGGTAGCACACAGTGGAGTGGGGGCTGGGTGGGTCAGAGGTGGAACGTAGGTGTTGACGACACTTTGTAGTTAGTGTGGGTGCTAGTAGCTTGTGCTAACAATGATGGCTGCTGTTAGTGCAGGTATACCTAATGCCACCTCAGTGGGTAGCATTAAGTGCACCCACATGCCGGTTTGCATGGTGCTGTGTCTTTGCGCTGCGCTAACTGAAGAAGGATGAATGCGCACACACCCTGTAATTAGCATGGGCCCCCTGCTCTGGGAGCATGGCCCAAAAGCGTGTTGCCAATACAGACCTTAGTAAACATGCTCCCCAGTGTGGCAAAACCATGTCTGTCACAGACCACCTGCAAATGGCGTTTGCAGTGCTTGGGGCTTGATTATGAGTGTTCTTGTTGAACTTTGCATTCATAGATGGCAAGGAGAGAGCTTCAGGGTCATGCGAAGCAATGCAAATGATTTTTGGATGGTTATTCATTCCCATCGCTGTTGGAGGGGCCACGTCAGGCTCCATGAGGCTGAGACAAGCCTGCTGATACTCTGTCAGATCCTAGAGGCATAAGCCGAATCCTCTGCAAGCTGCATGCCTTCATTGATGGCAACCCTCGATGAGCAAGGCTTTGAGGAGAGGATGATTATATTATTTTTCCCTGCATAAAGCTGCTTCTTTGATGACATTGTTGATGGCACATTGATGCATCAAATCTATCCTTGAGACTCACTGCCTGCCTGCAGGGGAGGAATTGACATCAAGACCTTGAAGGGCCTCAACACTGGTTCCTGTGCTATAGCTCTTGAGTGCATGGGGGGGAGGGATCGATCCCTCTGGCATCGGAGGTCATTGGTGCATTGACACTCCCAGAGGAGATCTGCCTCCCTGAGTGGCAGAGGTCAACCCAGGCAGAAACTCAGGTGTCTTTAGCGTATTTCCCTAAATCTGCATTGGAGCACTCGTGGGAGTCTTATAACTCAGAGTACTTCTCGGAGGAGAGGTCCCCAGAGCTTCTCTCAGATCTCACTCCTCCTCACAAGCAACAAAATTCTGCGCCGTAGGAAATGGCTTTGCATTATTTTGTGAGGGAAATGGCCAGTTCATTCCATTTCAGTTGGAATTGGAGGAGGAGCCTAGGGCCAAAGAGTTGGATATCCTCCAGTATTCTGAGCCCCTAAAAGAGGTGCTGACAGTGTCCATTCACCATATCCTTCAGAGGCTATAGATGAAAATGTGGGAGACTCCCCCTTCTGTGCCTCCAGTTAGTTAGAAGATCGACTGTATGTATAGAGTTCTGAAGGCTCCTAGATTTGAAAAGTTCCAGCTGCCACACCATTCCATGGTCATCAAATCTGCTCTCAAAAGAGCCAGATCTCACTCTTCACTGCTCCCTGGCAGCAGGGCCAGCTCAAGGGTATCTGCTGCCCTAGGCTGAAACCCCAGTCTCACCACCCCCCTCAGCTGCACCCCCCAGCTGCTGCCAATTCCATCCCAGGAGCGGGAGGTGGGCAGCGGCAGCATTTACAAAAGCAGCTGCTTTTTGCTGTCACTTTCTTGCCCGTGGCAGCCGCTTTTAGAAATGCTGCTGTTGCCCGCCTTCCCCTCCTGAGACTGAATCAGTGGCAGCTGGGGGGTGGTGGCACAGCCAGTCATGTGTGCCGCTGCCTAGCTCACCTAGTGGATGGGCTGGCCCTGCCTGGAAGGGAATCTTGGACTTTGGATTCTTTTGGGAGGACATTTTTTCAAAGAGCTATGCTGATGTCCTGCGTAACATCCTATTAGTTCTTCATGCATGCACTTATGAAACATCATGCACATTTTGGATGAGTTTGTGGGCTTTATTCTCCAGAGAAAGCTGCACAGTACCGGTTTCTTAGTGAGCCAAGGGAAAGGGTGCAGAAAATACAGTGTGCAACATATGATATTTTTGATAAGCATTGAGGGCCTCCTGTATGAGTATTGGCACCTGGAGACACTCATGGCTCTGATCCTCAGACTTACAGCCCAGTGTTCAGGAGCAGCTTTGCTGATGTGCCATGGAAAAAAATCTCTTCAGAGATAAGGTGCAAGAGCCTGTGACCATGATCAAACAGCATACTGACACCCTTAAAACCCTCTCCAGGACCGACCCAGCCTCCAGTTCATCTTAGAAGTTCCACAGTGGAGGGCAAATGAGATCTTACTACTCTCACAAGCATAGATATCTGCCTCCCTTTCACTTTAGCCAGATCAGGCAGTCTTCATTGCTCCCACCCCCAGCAACAGAAGACTCAGAAGACCCAGCTGGCATCCCAGCCAAAGTTGTAGATAGGGTTTTAATTGACTCCTAGAAAACATAGCTGATATT
Organism: Ichthyophis bannanicus; assembly: GCA_033557465.1. NCBI lineage: Eukaryota > Metazoa > Chordata > Amphibia > Gymnophiona > Ichthyophiidae > Ichthyophis > Ichthyophis bannanicus. Next base: position 1,511,853,087 of record CM066032.1, on the reverse strand, counting down.
CCCCTACCACTCTTTGACAATCTTCCTGTTGGCGTGAAGTTCACACTCTGTGGTATATTGGCCCCTTATAACCTTCAATTGTTGGGTTCTCAAAATAGTCTGGGATGAGTACAGACTTCACCTATTCAGAATCCCTCCAAATTGCCCACTGAGAATGTCTTCAATAACCTCTCAGCAACAGGGCATATTTCTTAGGAACTTTCCAGTCTTCGGGCCACAAACACAATTGAGCCCATTCCACCAGGGCAGAAAGGGTTGGGATTTTCTTGGTATTTCTTGATGCCCAAGAAAACAGGGAGATTCTATTCCATCTTAGATCTGAGGGTTCTAAACATCTATCTAATTTGCAAAAAGTTCAGAATGGTTTCCCTAGGCACCTTGTTTCCTTTTCTTCAAAAAGGGGATTGGCTGTGTTCTCTGGCCTTCAAGGATGCTTATACCCTATACAGATATATCCCAGTCACAGGAAGTAGCTGCGATTCATCGTAGGGAAACATTACTTCCAGTACCGCTTACTGCCTTTTGGCGTCATGTCCACTTCTCATGTGTTTACAAAACGTCTCATGATAGTCACCTCATTTCTACGCAGACTGGGCATGCACATGTTTTTCTGCTTGGACAATGGGCTGGTCAAGAGCTCAACTCAAGATGGGGGTTCCAGAATCTGTATGCATCACCATCAGGCGCTAGAGCTTCTAGGCTTCATCATAAATTGCCCTAAATCAAACTTGACCCCATTACACAAATTGGAATTCATTGGAGCTCTATGAGACATGATTCAGATGAAAGCTTTTCTTCCACCACACAGGATCACCCATTTGGTGGTGATCATAAAAGTACAACAGAGTTAGCAGATCTCCGCAAAGACCAGGTTGAGAATGATAGGTCAATTGACTTCAAAGGTTCATATTTCTCAAATGGTATATCCCCACATGAGACAATCTCAGTGGACCCTGACCACGCAGAAGATGCATGCCACTACCATTTTCAGTGATGTCATATTTATCACTTCTTCTCCAGGACTCTCTTTCCTAGTGGACGAATAATTTAAATCTGGCAAAAGGTTTGCCCTTTCAAATTCCTCCCTTCCAAAAGTTGCTCACAACAGACATATCACAGCCAGGCTGGGGGAACCCATATAGATGAGTTCCACACTTGTGATATGTTCCACCCAGGAAGAGCTCTATCAGATCAATTTCCTGGAATGAAAGAGAATATCAAACATTCTAAGGGCTTTCAGAGATAGATTGGCCAATCAAATTATCATGAACGAGCAGGGAGGAATAGGGTTGTACCTCCTGTACTGGGAAACATAATGTGGAACTTTGTCATCTCTCAAGATACGACTGTCAGAGCCACATGTCTGCTCTGGTGGACAAGCTGAATTGCATCCTTCAACTTCACAAATGGACCCTGGACTGGAAAGTGGTTCAAACCATCTTTTGAGAGCACAACACCCCCTCAATAGATTTGTTCACTACTTCTCAGTTCTGTTCCAGGATAGGGACAAATGCCTTCCTCCTTCATTGGAGGGAGCGTCTTCTGTGCGAATATCCTCTTATTCCTCTGATAGTGAAAACTGTCCTGAAACTCGAGGAAGATGAGGATACAGTGATTCTCATTATGCCTTATTGGCCCTGGCAACCTTACGTCTTTTTCTCAAACTTTCTATCAGGTATTTGGTTCATCTAGGCAGCTCATCAACCCTCATAACTCAAGATCAGGGGACATTGTTTCACTCCAATGTAAAGTCCCTTGCTCTGAAAAGGATAATGTTGTCCTCTTTGAACTTGCCAATTGGTGTCGCTAGAATTCTCTGGAATTCCAGGAGATATTCCATTCTGAGGTCCTAAGATTTCAAATGGAGGAAGTTTGCCTTTCTCATGTCCCACACAAAAACTGCATGAATACCTTCTACATTTGTTTGAGTCTGACTTTAAGACCAACTCCATATGAGTTCATCTTAGTACAATTGGCACTTAACCACCATTGTGTAGAAGGCAAACCCATCTCTCTGCAGCCTTTAGTTGTTTGCATCATGCAGGACTTGCTGCTTGCAAAGCTTCCCCTCCAGCTTCCTGCAGTGATTTGGGACATGAACATGGTTTAATCTCAGCTGATGAAAGCTCCCTTTGAACCGTTGGATACCTGTGCTCTGAAGTTCCTGACCTGGAAAGTCGTCTTTTTGGTGGCATAACTTTAGCACAGAGGTAGCAAGCTTCAGGCTCTAGCAGTAGATCTAACCTTTATAAAGTTTTTTAACAACAGGGTGGTGTTCCATACTCAGCCTAAGTTCCTTCCTAAAGTTGTGTCTGACTTCTGCTTTAATTAGTCAATAGTCCTTCTAATGTTTTTCCCAAGACCACATGCTCACTAAGGGAAAAGTGCATTGTACACATTGGATTGCAAGAGAGGCTTTACCTCCTATGTACTTGGAGCAAACTAAAGCCCATAGAAAGTCCACCCAGTATTTTGTTTCTTTTGACTCCATTAGATTGGGGGCTGCTGTCAGTAAATGCACTCTCTGAATTTGCTGACAGTTTGCATCTCTTTCATTTATGCCCAGGCATTTCTGATGCTTGAGGGTCATGTCATTGGTCATAATATCCAAACCCTGGCTGTATCAGTAGCCTATTTACATTCAGCCTCCATGGAAGAGATTTTCAGAGCTGTAGCTTGGACTTCTTTCCACATTTTCATTTTCCACTACTATCTGGACAGAGACTTCCAGTGCGACAGCAGATTCAGCCAATTCGTTCTTCATAATCTGTTTGGAGAATAGAATCCAACTCCAATTTCCCTTAGGCCCTATTGTTTCTGTTCTGTGCTGTCTTGTCATTGGTAATGCAACTTTTCTTTATGAGCCGTCTGTTACCTAGGAAATCCCATAAGTGAGCACTTGTTTTGCTTGTCCAGAGAGAATACAGAGTTACTCGCCTGTAGCAGATGTTCTTTGTGGACAGAAGGATAAGTGCTCACAACCTGCCCACTTCCCTTTGGAGTAGTATTCTGTGATTAGCTAGTCATCGGACTGAGGGAAGGAGGCATGGCGGTAGCAGGTGGGAGATCATGAGTGTGTATGGTAGAACCAATCCAGAAGCTTCTAGAAGAAACTGAGAAAGGTTCCCATGTGGGACCATCGATGAAATCACCCATATATGGGGACTTATCTTGCTTATCTGCTACAGGTGAGTAACGTTTGGGTCAATATTCAGCCCATAGCAGTCAGCTCTGGAAAAGCACCTTGTTGCCGTGGGCAGAAATGAAACCAGACATTCAGCACCCAGAAACTGTCTGGCGCTGAATAACCGATTTTGCAGCCAATTGTTTTTAACTATCCAGTCAGCAGCAATATTCAGCCATTAATCAGATAACAAAACCATCCTACCTATCTGGTTAGTGGGTTGAAAATCACCACTAACCGAATAGGTGCCTGGCGGGATATTCAGCTACACTAGCCAGGTAGTGCTGCAGAATATCCAGAACAGGCTTTATGAGGTATGAAGGTCCTGGAAACTGCATAAATCCTTTTACATATTAGGCCCTTTTTTTCCATTGTGCATTATTAACCTTGCCCATGTTTCTCTACCAATTAAAAATGTTAAAGGATGAAATATTACCAGAGAGGGAATTTATATGTGTTAGGGAATATGCACAAGGTTTCATTTAGGATCTATACTACAACATATTCATGAATAAAATACAATGAAGGATAAGGTTCTCTTTCTTAAATTACAGATTAGTTTTATTTAAAGAAAATTACAGGCTTACACAATAATTAGAACACTCAACTATATACATACATATTTTCTTTTGGGATCTTATGCAAGGAAAATATGTGCAATATGAGAAATGGTGAAATCCTGAATTATCAATTATACTGAACTAGAGTTAACTCACTGTGAATGTTGCTGGTCAGAAGGTAGCATTTTACTTACCAGGTAATCTCCTTTCCTTGAGTCCTGCTAGGCCAGTCCAGACAAGTGGACTGTGTTCCCCTACCAGCAGATAGGGTGGAGACAGAACTAGTGAACTTCCCAGGTTTCCATGACATCATCCCTATGCCTCTATCAGCCTGAGCCACTAGAGGCAACTCGGTATTTATCCCAAATCATATGGAAAGGCCTGGCCAACCTCATACAGCCTTAACGAGGGCAATAATGATTAATCAACAGTAGAAAAACAATGTATAGCATAGATTGAACATAAATCTGTCAGTAGGATTTGAACCTGCAAAGCCAGGCATGTAGATCATAGTGGACTCAAAGGTACCGCCGCAACATAACAGACTAAAAACAGTTCCATGGCGGGTCCTGTACTGGTTTAGCAGGACTCAAGGAAAGGACATTATCTGGTAAGTAAAATGTCACCTTCCATATTGTCCTGCTAGACTACTCCAGACAAGTGGGAAGTACCAAAGTTACACCTCCACTGGGCGGGAAAAAGGCACAGCATCTCACAAAACCTCGGACCAAATCCGTATCCGCCCGAGTGTGGATGTCCAAGCAGTAATGCTTGACAAAAGTGGAAGGTGATGCCCATGTTGCCAGCCGAAAATGTCTGAAGGAACTACCGAGTTATGCTCCACTTACGAGGATGCTGTGCTCGAGTAGAATAGACACGCAAACACTCTGGATCTGGCTGGTTCTGTAACAGATACGCCGAGGCAATAGCTTCCTTGATCCAGCACTCCAATATAGATTTGTCTGCCATGATATTCTTGCACAGGCCAGAAAACAGCACAAAAGATGATTCAATTTACGAAGGAATTTGTAAGCTCCAAATACTGGAGAAGCACTCTCTGGATGCCATGGCAATGATCCTTATCTTTCCCTCAACACTGTTCCTTAGAGTAGGAAGCAGATCAACCACTTGATTCACATAAAAGGGAGATATCACCTTGAGGAAAAGGAAGACACAGGCCGAATGGAGATGGCCTTTTTCAAGAAAGACAGATATGGATCCCGGCAAGCCAGAGCTTGCAGCTCAGAAATCCGCCTTCCCGAACAATTACAAAAAAGAAAACAGTCTGTTGAGTCAATCATTCAGAGTCCATGCTTCAAAAACTCAAAGGGCTCCAAGACAGAGATCCTAGAAATGGATATATGACTGGATGGGAGGATGTGGATGCTAAACCCCTTGAAGGCAAAAAAAGAAAAACATCCAGGTACAAGGCAAATAATTTTCTAGCCACCAGACCTCTGAAACAGGACAAAGCTGCCACCTGGACATTCAGGGAGGTAAGGGAAAGCTCTTTTCCAGAACATTCTGCAGAAAGGTCAGCAGAGCTGGCACCTTGGCAGCCTTAGGAACAAGCTGTCGTGCACTTCACCTACCGGGCTTGAGCAGAGCAGAAACTACTGCAGGAGAATAGTGCTTACGCATAATCTGAACCCCTTCAAGAGTCAAGCCATGAGTGAGAAGGGAGCCAGGTTATTCAAGAAAATCAGCCCCTGATGCATCCAGTCCTGAAATGGGGCAGACAAAGAGGAGGTTCCTGCAGGAACTACAGCAGGTCCCTGAACCACGCTTTCCTCAGCCAATCTGGCCCCACCAGAACAATCCATCCCAAATGGTGCTTTATGCGGTGGAGCACATGCACAAACAGCAGCCCTGGAGGAAGCACACAAAGTTAGCATTGCCATGGCCAAGACTGAACCAGGGTGACAATGCCCTTGGACCCAGTAGCTGTGCAGTGACTGAAGAAATGGCACACTTTGTCAGTGGAGTGGGACGCCATCAGTTCCATCACGGGGCGACCCTAATAGCATGTATAGCATGGATTGATTATAAGAAAGCTTTTGACAGCGTCCCACACTCATGAATAATAAATTGCCTTGAAATGTCTAAAATAAATCCTGGTTTGTTAGAGTACATTAAGTTTACCGTGACAATGTGACAAACTGCACTCTTTTTGAAATAATGAAGATGGTCAGTTTATCATTCCTAACATCTGGATCCAACAAGAAATATTTCAGGAGGATTCTCTATCACCCCTTCTGTTTTATATGGCGCTTAATCCAATAAGTACTCTCATCAACTTTTTGGGATATGGATTTAGCATGAATTCTAATGAAGTTAATAACCCAGGAACAACATCTCCTTTATTATTTGTAGACGATCTGAAGCTCTGTAGTTCCAGTGACCAACAATTAGCAAAGCAACTCTGTATGGTGAAAAGCTTTTCTGATGATATCAGGATGACCTCTAGCCTTGATAAATGTGCTAAGGCAACTGTTTTTAGAGGAAAATTGAGCAAAACAGAAAACATCTCCCTAGCTGAAAGCTGTGACATCAAGGACCTTGAACAGGAAGGCGTATATAAGTAACTTGAAGTAGAAGAAGGAATGACACTCAAGCAGAAATAACTGAGAGAAAAGATAAGTAAAGAATACTATAAGAGATTCAAATCATTATAGAAAAGTGCTTTAACATCACGGAGTAAGATACAGGCCATCAATTAGCTGGCAATTCCTGTACTTTCATACAGCTTTGGGGCTGTGGACTGGCCTCTTAAAGATCTTGAAAAACTGGATGTGAGAACACGAAAACTCATCCATGCCCATGAAGTGATTTGCAATAATCAATGTATGCAAAGATCGTACATCCATAGAGCTGAAGGAGGGCTAGGACTCGTAGAGATTGATTACACAGAGAGAGCTACTATCATGGGCCTCCAGGCCTACTTAACTGCATCCTCAGATCAAAATATGCAAGAAGTGCTGAAATATGTGCATAAATGTCCAGAATCTGTCTCCATCATCACACCTGGACGAGTGTTCCGATGACAAGAAGGAATGAGTGAAAATCCACAAGCATGCACAGGGAAGGCAGTAACAGAATTTGCAAAACAAGAGAAGAAACTCTTCAAGAAATTAGATCAACAAACAAAGAAAAACAACTGGCAGATGCACAAATACAGTGGGAAATACAGTGGAACTCTTAGTCGATCAAGAAGGGACACATGAATAGTTAAGGAGGGGTGAACTGAAACTGAAGGATGAAAGGTTGATAGTTGCAGCTCAGGACAGTGGCTCACGAACGAAATGGTTTATAGTGAGCATTGAAAAAACTGGTAATACAGACATATGTCGATTCTGTAAGGAAGAACTGGAAATGTTGACTCATCTCATAGCTGGCTGTGAAGTTGTGATGGCAGAAAATTTCAATTCAGAAAGACATAATAAAGTAGCACGCCTCCTCCATTGGAAACTCTGTAAACACTACAACAGCACAGTGCCTGAAAAACACTGGGATTATGACCCTAAGAGAATTACAGAGAATGAGGAGGTTATGATCACCCATTCCAACCAATAAAAAGCTGGATATAGTAGTTAAGGAGAAAAATACTAGAATGGCATTTATAATAGAGGTGTCAGTTCCAAGCGATTACTCTGTGAATTGCATGGAGAGGCAGAAGATCCTGAAATACCAAGAAACACAGTCACAAACCAAGAAAATATGGCATAAAGATACAAAAATATTTCCCATCGTGTTGGGTGCCACAGGCTTGATAAAAAAGAATTTTCAAGCACATCTTGACAAACTATCCATACATGTTATATCTTATGAACTCCAGCAGGAGGCTCTCTTTGGCACGATGCAAGTATGATGCCGAGCCTTAGCAGTAAATTTGAGTGACTGAGATCATACTCCCCATGCCCTGGCTTAGAAGTGAGGTTCATAACTGTCATGGTATGTGCAGAACAACCCATTTGGAGAAACTGCCCAGACAAGCACCTGAAATGTCTTCTGACTCAATTCCTACTCACTGAGACTGAGAGAGTGACAACAAAGGAAGACCGCTTCTACATTGACTACCCTAGCAATGAACCGAACCAACACAACTAGGAGGCTCATTTTCACCCAGGGGAACCAGAGAACTCTGTAGCCCTTATTTGCATGCCTTCATAGGTGGTTGTATTGATTTTGAATGCAGCCACGATCATTTATTTTAGTGCAAGTTTTCACCTGCACTATAAAGATGTACTTTAGTGTGTCAGTGATAGTACATAAAAGTTGGTCAGTGCCTTGCTTTTATGTCTTAGACATTTGAATGTCTTTATCATCTCCCTCTAATCTGTGGTGTTATAATTTAGGATGGGGATATTCAAAGCCATTTAGACGGTTTGCAGACCTACAGACTGCCTAAATGGCTTTCAGTGGGCTATTCAGTGGCACTAATATCCCCAGGTGGTGCCACTAAATGCCACAATGCTAGCCAGCTAGCATCAGGGTTTGTGGGGGTGGGGCAGAGGGGGCATCTATGGATAACCAACTAACAGTGATATTCAGCCACTAACCAATTATCCCAAAGTGGCGAATGATAGGCACCTGAAAGGCTTGCCGAACTTGCACCGCTTTAGCTGAGCAGTGACTGAATATCGCTGCTGCCCCGTTAGCTGCGGTACTCTCCAGGTTACCGGGGTATTCATTGCTGGTGGCCAGATATGGGTGCACCAGTTACCGCCACTGAAGATCCTCTCCCCCACTCCTCCAATGCGCTTGCCATGCTCTTCTGCAGGGGAATGTTCAGTCTTCCTTTAGTCCTGTTGTCTCTCACACCCTATTCCATTCTTGGTTCACTTACTCCAGCTTTCCTAGGTTTGGGTGTTGGTTGAGGTTTATTAATTTGATATATTGCTTTTAGAGCAAAGACAAAGCGGTTTACAAAATAAGAAATACATAAAACAATTGCCCATTGGCAGAGCTCACATAACAAGTCAGATATCAAGATACCATATTTTCATGCAAATAATGTGCTGAGTGGAGGAGTAGCCTAGTTGTTAGAGCAACAACCTAGCACCCAGGAGATCTGGGTTCGATTCACACTGTCTCTCTTTGTGACCTTGGGCAAGTCACTTTACCCTCTATTGCCTTGGAAGAAAAAGCCTGGCAATCTACTTCCAGTTATACCTTGCCAAGAAAACCCAGGGGCTGCTGGGTCGCCAGGAATCAGCATTGACTTAATGGCACTTAAAAAAAAAATGTACCCACATATATGGTGCGCACACACATATAATGCGCAGAAATTATGCCATTATGTTTGAGAATTTTCAATAACGCGTATAATGTGCATGCGCATGCCCTTTTTGCTGCTGACCATGCTAGGAATGAAACGCAAGTCCTAGACCGCTGACTTCAAACTTAAAGTTGTTGAGGGAGCGGAAGAAAGAAGCAACAGAGCAGCAGTGAGAGAGTTTGAGTTGGAGAGACGTCCATTCGCGAATGGAGAAAGGAGAAAAAGGAGCTCGAGAATATGAACCCTCAAAAACACACATGTCTTGTGCCCAAAGCAAAATGGCCTACACTGGAGAATGACTTGAGAGATTGGGTTTTTTCTCGGAGGGAGCAAAGTCAAACTGTCTCTAATGATGCAATTCAGATCTAGATTCATGAAAAGACATGGACTTTCAGTGAGAATGAGAACCACTGTAGGCCAGCGACTTCCGGACAACTGGGAGCAAAAGATGAACGACTTCCGTGAATACGTCTCTAAAGAAATCTGTGAACATGGTAACACTGCAGTGGACATTATAAATATGGACGAGGTTCCAATGTCTCCAGGACTGTAGCTGCTTCAGGTACGAAAACTGTAGCCATTACAACCACTGGGCACGAGAGGGCCTGCTTCACTGTAGTCCTTGGATGCACTGCAAGTGGGGTGAAATTAAAACTGATGGTAGTTTTCCAGAGAGATACCATGCTCCATGAGAAACTGCCTACCAGTGTAGTTGTCCATTGCAATAGGAAGGGATGGATAGACTGTGACCTTATGAAAGTATGGGTTGATAAATGATATAGGGACAGGCAGGGGGGATTCCTCTCTAAGAAGTAATTACTAATTTTTGATGCTATGGCTGCCCACAGAGAAAAAAATGTTAAAAATTATATAAACTCTGCTGGTGCCCACATAACTGTAATACCTGGCAGTCTTAGCTGCAAGCTAAAGCTGATAGATATAGCGGTTAACCACTCATTCAAGACATTCGTGAGAAGAGAGTGAGACGAATGGATGTAGTCTGGGATTCACAAATTCACACCATTAGGAAGACCGAAGCAGGTGTGATTTTCAGAAGTCTGCAAGTGGGTATCTTCTGCTTGGGGTAAAATAACACCACAACCCATCCGCCACGGCTTCAGAAAGGCTGGGATTGTCTACCAGCAGAATAAGACACATGAAGATGCCAAAAGCAGTGACAAGGACATCACTTCAGAAATCACAGAAAAGCATCTGCGATTGGTTCTTAATTATTTCAACTATGATAGTGAGGAGGGAACAGACTTAGACGGGTTCGAGGAGTCAGATGATGATCAAGATGCTTGAACTGGAATTGGCCTAGTCTAATTTAGTTTCATTTATTTGCCTTTAGTCTCATTGAAATTCAGCATTTCATAAATAAAGAAGTCATAAAAAAGTTAAAAACAACTCTGAATTTCTTTTTGTTTTATGTTGATAATCACATATATAACGCGCACATGTGTATAACGCACGGGGAGCGTGTTTTCTGCAAAAACATGTATAATGTGCGCATTTTATGCATGAAAATATGATAATTACAAAATACATTATAATAGAAGTTCAGGGAAATACAATATTACTTAATTCACATTCTGACATTTGCTTAGTTCACACTCTAATATTTACTTTGACATACACTGATATCTAATCCAATATAAAAGTTTATTGGAGTGGAGGAGTAGCCTAGTGGTTAGAGCAACCCCAGAAACCAGGATTTGATTCCTGATGGCACTCCTTGTGACCTTGGGCAAGTCACTTTACCCTCCATTGCCTCTGAAGAAAAGGCCTAGCAATCTACTTTCATACCTTTCAGTGTGGGTGTGCAAAGTAGCAGAGTTTGGGCAGAGCACAAATTTATACATGTAAGTTATAAAATACTGTAACTTCTGTGCATTTTTTAAAAAGTCTAGGCATGAGCATTTACGTTGGTCCTAAAGTAGGCATTAAGTTCCCACGCCTAGAGTTTTGCATCACTTATGCCCCTATTTTATAAAGTACATGCAGTCTTTATTTCGTAAAATAGGCCTCAAATACATACGTTAACTCCGCAGGATTGTACAGAATTTCTTCTTCATATTAGAGCATGGTAATTGCCACATTGAATAGGAAATGCAGTTTAGAAAATAGAGGCTGGCGTGTTTTATTTGCAAAGCTCTATTTTTGATGAGGAAACTGGGAGACATGACTAATGTTGTGCCAAAATTCCCCAGATTGTTCCATGAGGCCTACATCCTTACCCAGTCCAGAATCTAAGCAAGCTGCAAGAGTGGTAATAGAGTGCCTTGCGAAAGTATTCATCCTCTTGGATTTTGTCCTGTTTTGCCGCATTACGTGCAACCTGGAATGAAAATGGAGGTTCTTTGGATGTTAGGTAATGGGCCTAACAATATTGTCCAAATTGGTGAAGTGAAATGACAATAAAATACCTTGTATATATAAAAAACAACTAAAAACGGAAATGTTGTGAGTGCATATGTATTCATTCCTTTTGCTATGAAACCCCTAAATAAAATCAGGTCCAACCAATTAACCTCAGAAGTCATATAATTAGTTGATTAGGATCCAACTGTGTGCAGTGTCACATGATGCCTGTATAAATATACTGTTCTGAAAGGCCTCTGACTCGGCAACACCGCTAAGCAAGCAACATGAAGACCAAGGAGCACTCCAAACAGGTCAGAGACAAAGTTGTGGAGAAGTATAGATCAGGGTTGCGTTATAAAAAAAAATATCCCAAATTCTGAATATCCCACAGAGCACCATTATATCCATTATAACAAAATAGAAAGAATATGGCACCGCTACAAACCTAACAAGAGAAGACTGCCACCAAAACTCACAGACCAAGCAAGGAGATGCTACAAAGACACCAATGATAACACTGAAGGAGCTGCAAAGATCCACAGCGGAGATGGGATTATCTGACCATGGGACCACTTTAAGCCATACATGCCACAAAGTGGGGCTTTATGGAAGAGTGGCCAGAAAAAAAGCCATTGCTTAAAGAAAGAAAGAAGAAAACACGTTTGGAGTTTGCACAACAGCATGTGGTGGATCCCCCCAAACACATAGAAGAAGGTTCTCTGGTCAGATGAGATGAAAATTGAGCTTTTTGGCCATCATAGGAAACACCATGTGTCGTGTAAACCCAGCAGATAAAAATCAGCTTCTGCATTACACCAGTTTCCACAATCCGGCCCATAAGAAAAATCTACCGTGGGACAATTTCTTAGAGTGAAAAGAGCCTGCACCACCTCAACTGAGTTTGAACATCACGCTAGAGATCTATCAGACCGGCTAAAGGTTCATCAATATCCTAATCAATGTATCGAAAGGGCTTACGTAAGAGCACGAGATGAATCACGTGAGCACTTGTTAAAATCAAAAGAAAAGAAAGATCAATCCAAAATTGTATGTCCCTTATTATATTCATTACAATCACATAAAATTGTTCAAATACTTAAAAGAGAATGGCGACTTGTACAGTCCCTTCCCGAATTTCGTAACATTTCATTGATAGTGGCTCACAAAAGAAATGTTAATCTCCGGAATCTCCTAGTTCCTTCTGCTTTCACTGAGCGGAAAAGATTATCTAAATATAAGGGGCAGTTCCAATGTGGGCACTGCTCAGTTTGTTCCCATGTTCTTCCAGTACGCAATTCCTTTGTCCATCCAAACACTCAAAAGACATTTTATATAAATGACTTTTCTAATTGTGAGACATTTAATGTCATTTACGTCATTAAATGTCCTTGTGAAAAACTTTACGTTGGCAAAACGAACCGATGTATACGCACACGTATCATCGAACACAGGAGCTGTATTAAAAGGCAGTTGATAGAAAAACCATTAGTACAACATTGGTTAGACACGGGCCACACTGTAGCAGATATCAAATTTTTTGTTCTAAAAAAGTCCAACAGAACTGGAGGGGAGGTGACCTGATTAAAACAACCCTTAGGTTAGAACAAAAGTTCATTTTTTTACTTAATACTATGTCCCCACATGGACTTAATTTAGATTTGGATTTATCCGTCTTTTTATGATCTAATTTATTCATCTTCTTTTTTTAAATTATGCTCCATAAGAACCCATGGATTTTAGTGTGTTTAATGAAGGTTTTTCTGCTTCCTTCCTTTTAGTGAGTTGAAGTCCATTTTTTATACATCATGGTGTAATTTTACATAAGGGCATATTTATCTTAATGATTATGGCACTATTTTTTAATAGATGCATTTATATTTATTTATATTTATATATTTATAATTTTACATATTTGTATTTTTATCGTTGTTTTTTAAATTTTATATAGTTGGTTGTGGCATCCGGTTATTATAATTTGTTCTGAGTCATTCTGGTGGAGCTAACCCTTTCTTTCAAATTTCATTCAATTATATTCATCAATAGATCCATACATGGTACACACAATTTTCCAGTTTCAGTTAAATATTGTCAAAACAACATGGTGTTTTTAGTGCGGTTTTGATAGTAGATACTAGTTATAAATATGGGACAAACAATTTCATTCATTACATCTCCCGCCAAAGTTGCGTTTTTTCCTAGTTCACTCGGCGGAGTTGTCACTTTTTTTAAATTTCATTATTTACATTTAAATAATAGATTAACATATGGCTCATACATTTTCACAGTTCTTATTTAAACATTGCCAAGGTATAATTCAATTTTTAGGGCAGTCTAAATAACAGGTGATTGTTAAAATAATATGGGACAAACAGTTCCATTCATTACAATTCCCGCCAAAGTTGCGATTTTAACTCCACAGCGCATGTGCGGGTGTTTCAATGTGATGAACTAGCGATCCGCTTGTGAGCGGGGTTCCCTTGGCGGGTTACAGGTCTGTGACTATTAATATTTTACGGCATAAATAGGCATAGTATGATGATGCTATCATTTCAGTTTGTATGTTGCACAGAAGCGCCAGCATTTGCCTTTGAATATACCGCGTTTAAATAGTCTGTTTCATTGAACAGGCGATTCGTCCTCTTTGCCGGTGTAAAGGTTTTTAAATGAGTAAGCCCCTCTCCTTGGCCGTAGTAACATAATCAAAATAGTTGGTCAAATTCGTGGGAATTTTTTATATATATAAATTTTTTATATATATAAATTTTTTTGAGTTTAAGATGAAAATGTCTTACATATCAATCCTTTAGACTAGTCTGCTTTCTATGCATTTGATATGAGGTCAGATCCACCTTCAAGATAACAATCTACCGAATGGTCGGGTAAATATATCACCATGAGCACAGTGATTTATATAACATTTCAAGATCGCGGGTCAAAAATGCAGTTCAACGTGAAGATCTCTTTATACAATTATATGTACATTTGAGTGTATTATACATATGATTGGTGACATGTGAGAATACATGTTGCAAAAACAACATTTTTTCAATTGTTATTTTTATTGTTTAATACACTCCGCTATTCCCGGTGATTTCAAGTTCTAGAAAAGCTGATCCCTGGTGTACTACATTTACTTTGGTTTTATACACGGGCAGTTGATTCAGTTTTTTATTTAGTTTTTCAAGATGTAGTATATGCATATTTGTAATTAAAAAATTTTCTCATTTATTTTATTAGACTTTCCTAATTATAGTGTATATGCACCAGATTCTTCTGGTACCTCAGCAAGATCAAGAGCACGCCCGGGTTGCACGGGAAGCCATAGCGGTATGAGTACATAATATTCGTTACATGCATAATTCTCCAAATCACGTTCATTTAGTTATAATCAAGTTTTGGTTCAGTGGTTATATACCTTGAAGGTCTCATAAGCATTCATTCATTAGTCCAGTCTTTTATGTAATTGTTTAGCGTTTTTTCTGTAGTCCTCCTCTCTCTCCTCTCTCTCCTTTTAGTTTTAGTTTTGGTTTTAATTGAGTTACACCAACAGGTGATTTTCATTCAATGATGTCTTCTCTTGCAACTTATATATTGCTAATTTATACATTATTATCTTTCTAGATATTAACATATATTATTATTATTTTTTTAAATAGTGTATGTTATTAATGTATTTATGTATTAATGTATTTGTTGTTTTAAAATTTGAGATAATTTTATCATTGGTTATCACGATCTGTTTTAACTTTGTTTTAATTTAGTTTATTTAGTTGTTTTATTTTTTATCTTATACATTTTATATGTTACATGTTTCATTTACCTTTTAATGATGTTAAATATTAATGTATTTGTGGTGTGTTTTGGTCTTTACATGCATTCATTTATAGTGAGCCGTAAACCCCTGAGGAAGTGTAATACGAAACACGGCCAGTGTCGGGTTGGCACGCTTGATCCGTGGGATAATAAAGGCCTATTTTACCTGCCACGTCTTCTGACTGTTTTCTATGCTACACTTTTGACACAGGCACCACAAGGTTTTAATAACATAAACGGAAGCGATTCCTGTATCTCCAGGAACAAGCAGGAATGTAGTCTTCACATATGGGTATCGTCGGTACCGACGGAGCCTGCGCGGGAATGCTTCCCAGCGTCCAATTAGAAAGCTTTTGGGAGCATCCCACAGCACCTGCATGCTGCCTTCCCGCCTTTCCCAACTGCCTCTCTCCAGTTCTTCGTTTTCCGTGGAGCCAGCAGGTCGTTGTTCCTGTCACCGCAGAAAGATTTTTCCTTATTCTCCTTTTTTGTGGTCGCGTCTGCCTTCCTCGACGCTATACCAGTACCGCCGGTTATTCTTTTTTTCTTAAAAAAAAAAATAAAAAATTTAGTATTTTTTTCCAAACTTTTCTTTTCCAGGTGCACGCGCCATTTTGGGCCTTAGGCCCAAAATTTCCTCTACCATGGAAAAACCCGCTTCGGGTTTCAAATTGTGCACCAAGTGTGGCGGTACCATCTCCATCACTGACACCCATGAGTGGTGTCTTAAATGTTTAGGTCCTGACCACTCCATCTCTGAGTGTATAGCTTGTGCCATGATGTCCAAGAGGGGTCGACAAAACCGAGCTGCTAAGCTCAGCACCCTTATTCCCTCCGATGCAGCTTCTGTGGCATCGACGTCTTCCAGGGCTTCGTCTTCCTCCCATGGATCTCAGGTAACTAAACATAAGTCTAGCCGGTCCTCAAAGGGTAGATCTCCTTCTAAGCATTGAGATGCCTCTGGCGTTGCCCTTGAGGGTTCTGTACCGGCAAAATTGTCCCGGCGGGAGGCTTCGGCTTCCAAAGCATTATTGGGGCTCCAGGATGTTCTCAAGGCCTCAATCTCGGCAGAACTACTGGTGCCATGCTCTGGGGTACCGGCTGCTTTCTCTGGTACTGACACCCAGGCATCGGCAGCGTCGATAGACCAGAGGTTCCTGGCTATTGAATGCAGTCTGGCGGCTCTCCTTGCGGCATCGACACCCTCGGAACCGCGTCAGACAGTTCAACTGGTACCGGCATCGACTCCAGTACCAGTATCGGTACCGGTACCGACAGCATCGGCATTGACATCGGTGTCTGCTTTGCCGGCACCCAGTCATGCTATGCCTTCCGGTACCGATATACCGGTACCGATTCCCCCCGGTACCGACTTCGGTCAGTACAGGTATCGGGCTCTACAAGAGCATCTGGACAGAAGGTACTTTGAATCCTTGGAGGAGTCTGAGGATTCTGACGATTCTGTCGGTACCGGAATACTTCTCCCGGAGGAGCCTTCCTCTCCTAAACGTAGGATGTCTCCTCCAGAGGATATTTCCTTTCAGGATTTTATCAGGGAAGTGGCTCGAGGTCTTTCCATTACTGTGGCTCCCGAAACAGAGCCCAGAGCAAAGGAGTTGGAGATTCTTCAATATCCCAAAGCTCCTAAGGAGGCAACTACTTTGCCTGTCCATGAGATCTTACATGATCTCATGCTAAGAATGTGGGAAACACCTCTTACCACCTCCCCTCACTCTCATAGACTGGATACTATGTATCGAGTCTCTCCTTGTCCTGGTTTCCAGAAGACTCAGCTTCTTCACCACTCTATTGTAGTGGAATCAGCCATGAGAAGGATCAGGAGTGCATGCCTCTAATCCTCCAGGACGTGAGTGTAGAACCTTGGATGCCTTTGGGCGTCGTACTTTCCAGGCTTCCATGCTTTCTGCCAGGATCAATTCCTATATTTTATATATGGGAATGTTCCTTAAAGAAGTCACAGGAGATTTAGAGGTTCTTAGCCCTCTTCTTCCTGAAGATAAGAGACAGGATTTTCTCACTCTGGTTAAACATGCCCAGGATGTTTCCAAATTTGTCAATCGTGCAGCTTTTGACTGTTTTGAGTGCATAAGCAGAACCTCTGCCATTGCCATAGGTGCACGTAGAATTGCCTGGCTCCAGGTATCCGATTTGGAGCTCTGGGTGCAGGAGAAACTGGGCAATATCCCTTGTACAGGTGAGAATCTATTTGGCAAAAATTGGCAAGAGAAAGCCAATGAGTTGGATGCTGACAACTCCACTTTGGATAGGTTATCCAAAGCCATAGCTGATCCTGCAAGGAAGAAATCTTTCAAGAAACCATTCTTCTCAAAAAAGAAGAGGTTTTACCCTTCTTATTCCCAGCAGGTCAGCCTGCTCGGAAGAGTCAGCAACCATCTGCCTCAACCGTATCAGCAGTCTCAGCCTCCACAAGGCCTTTGACTTTCATCTAGAGAACTTAGCCTTCCTGGCTCTCAATGGACCAGAGCCTTCCACCATTCCAGGAAGGTTGTGTCACTTTGCCCCCAGATGGGGGCAGATATCAGCAGAACATTGGACTCTCTCCATTGTAAAAGAGGGGTACAAGCTTCATTTTATTTGCATTCCCCCTCCCACAATGGTAAGACAGTTCAATTCTCAAACCTCTCTCATCAATCTGTTAGATCAAGAGGTCACTATGCTTCTTGCCCAAGGGGCAATAGAAGAGGTACCCATTCCGCAACAGGGTACAGGGTTTTACTCCCCCTATTTCCTTATCCCAAAGAAAACAGGGGGACACAGACCTATTTTAGACCTCAGAGAATTGAATAAATTCCTGTTCAAAGAGAAATTCAAGATGATTTCTCTGGGAACTCTGCTGCCATACCTTCAGAGTCAGGATTGGCTTTGTTCTCTAGATCTCAAGGATGCGTACACTCATGTTCTCATCCATCCAACTCACAGAAAGTTCCTTCGGTTCCTTGTCCAAAGAAAGCACTACCAATACAGGGTGCTTCCTTTTGGCCTGGCCTCAGCACCAAGGGTGTTTATGAAATGCATGGCTGTGGTAGCAGCATTTCTTCGCACTCTAGGAATATTCGTCTTCCCCTGCTTAGACGACTGGCTCATTCGAGCCCCATCAGAGTCAGAGGCCAGGATTTCTCTATCTTGCACAATGCGTATCCTTCAGTATTTGGGTCTGGTCATAAACATCCCAAAATCCAGTCTAATTCCCACTCAGTCTCTACAGTTCATAGGAGCTTTGCTGGATATCAGAAAAGCAAGGGCCTATCTTCCCCAGGCCCGTTGCCTTCGCATGGTACAGTTAGCTTCTCAAGCAGTGCTAAAGCCTCATCTCACTGCTCGAGAAATGTTACAACTACTAGGCCACATGGCATCTACCGTGCATGTGGTTCCTTATGCTTGCCTCCATATGAGAGCAGCCCAGTGGACTTTATCCACTCAATGGACCCAGGCATCAGGGTGCCTGTCAAACAAAATAGCAAACACAAATCGCCTTATTTTGTCCCTCCAGTGGTAGCAGTCCACTCAAAACCTGTTGCTGGCGTCCCCATTTCAACAACCTTTACCCCAGGCAACTCTCACAACAGATGCTTCTCCAGTGGGTTGGGGAGCTCATCTGCAAGACCTCTCCACCCAAGGCACTTGGACTCCACAGGAGACTCATTTACACATCAATCTCTTGGAGCTCAGAGCAATCTTTCTTGCTCTGCGAGTGTTCCACACCCTTCTCAGCTACAAGACAGTCCTCATTCATACGGACAATCAAGTAGCCATGTTCTACGTGAACAAGCAGGGAGGAACAGGCTCTCTGTCGCTTTGCAACGAAGCTGTGCGACTATGGGCCCTCGCCAGAGAGCATCAGATTCATCTCCTGGCAGTGTATCTTCCAGGTATCCAAAACTCTTGGGCAGACAGACTTAGTCAAGTTCTGCTTCCACACGAATGGTCTCTACATGCAGACCAGGTGGCCAAGATTTTTCAAATTTGGGGAACCCCGCACATAGACCTCTTTGTAAGTCCGTTGAATGCCAAATTTCCCCGGTTCTGTTCCAGAATTCCGGCTCAGGGCTCTCAGGCCAGGGATGCTTTCCTCCTTCATTGGGGTCAAGACTTCCTGTATGCCTTTCCACCATTCCCCTGATTCCCCTGTTCAAGCTTCAGAGAGACAGAGGCCGTATGATCCTCATAGCTCCACATTGACCACGGCAATTGTGGTAC